>CM065315.1:21558-5021558 GCA_033032175.1 Saturnia japonica
TCCATCACCTTTAACTCCTCCTCCAGTTCGCAGTGCGCCAGCCGGGATCGGTATGAAGACAACCACTCCCGCCAGCCGCTCCCCGGAATTGAGCCCTTGGGACTCAACTTGAGCCCTCATCGGCCCCAACCCGGTACTGAGTGCGCTGCTCACACGCCACACCCAGGAGTGTTTATCGGCTCTCCAGCCTAGATCCGTAGTGTTCAGCGAGACAGGGTCACCTCGAGAAGGATGTGGCTCTTCACCACGCACTACGGTCTTGAGGTGGCAGGCTAAGGCTCTCTCCGACAGGAAAGAGCTGTATTGCGCCTGTGGGTCCACCCCCTGCAGATCAGAGATACAAGTACCTCATCACGCCTGCTCGACCCCAACCTAACCTAACCTAACCTAACCTAACCTAACCTAACCTATAACCTAACCTAACCTAAACCTAACCTAACCTAACCTAACCTAACCTAACCTTTTTTTTTTTTTTTTTTTTTTTTTTTTTTTTTTTTTTTTTTTTTTTTTTTTAACGTGGAGAAACCCTTCATGGGTACACACTCGCCCGGGGGGACGAGTGGTTTGTGAGACTCCTACTCACTAAAACTCCACGGTGTACCATCGGCCGCCATAGTGGGGCGCGCGGGCACTGCGGTTGCAATCTGCCGCAACGCCCCGGCGGCCGGCCCCAGTCGGGCCCCGGCGCTACAGAGAGACAGTCTGGTACAAACACAACTGTCTCCCAGACGGCTGAGCCAGTGCAATGGGAAGACGGGCCCCCCGACCCGTCTCCCCTGGTCCAGCAAGGGCAGAGGAAAGAGGCGGTTAAACACCTCCACCTACTGCCCATCGTCTACGCTAAACCCCTAAGGGGGTCTTGGCGCTGCAGGCGCTCTCCCCGTCTTTTGGACGGGTGGCCTACATTTCGCACCTCCCATGAAATGTTTCGCCTGCCTTCCGGCGTCGGCACACAGGGCACAGTGCAGCTTTGCAGCTGTGCACTCTTGCGCCTTGTGGCCAGGCTGTCCACAACGGAAGCAAAGGCCTCCCCTATCAACTGCCGAAGGGCATGTGGGCCGGGTATGGCCCACCTCCAGACACCTGAAACATCTCAAAGGCCCCCCTTGCAGGAGGGACGCGTGCCATACTCCAGCCAACAAGGAGACGACCTAACTGCACCAATGTCCTGGCAGCGGCGACTGGGAGTGACAAGTGAATTGCGCCATTGCCTCTCCCGTAGGGACGTATCTCACCAGCCCTAATAAGGGTTGGCTCGCAACCGCCTTTAGCCGCCGCTGCCGCTACGACTTCATGCGCCGAGACGGAGTCCTCCAATCCAATGATTCGGATGTCTGCTCTTTTAATGGGCCTCGCCACTGTGGCTACATCTGCCATAATCTCACTTAGCTTTAGGGCTAATTGGTCCGCCTGCTCTACTCCCCGGGCACCCGGTATCTCAATAATACGGCTGCCCGAGGCAGTACACCGAATAGATATTTTATCGATCCCCAGGTCAGACAAAGGGAGACGGTCCCGTGCTCTAAGTAGAGCCTCACTATACGATAGCCCCTCCGCCACAGCCTCAGGCCGCAGTGCAAGGGACTGCAGCCGAGCGCGGTGCCGAAGGAAGCTTAGGCTTGGGCTTGGGCCCAGGCTTCCCTTATGAGTGGAAATCACCCCCGCAGTTGCCTTCAGATTCGATGAGGCCTTTTCCTTCTTTTTCCGTCGCTTGGTTACGGTCGTCCATCCCGATCCAGCTCCGCCTGATCTTGGGCAGGAGCAGCAGGCACGGCCTCCTGTGGATGGACTGGCGTTGTCACATCAGAGATGGGCATCGAAGCCTTAGGCTTTGCACTTTGGACCTCGCGGCCTTTGCCCTACAGGCTGAGATCCAGAAGGACCCGGAGCCAACCCTCTGTCCGCACTTAAGGGCGGGCGGACCACTTCGGAGGGTGGTAGACGATCGTCCAGACGTGGGATATCATCTCCCCTAACGACAGCCGGAGAGATCTCTCCATCCTGTCCATGTATCCATCCAGCACCTTGAGCAGTGTCTTTGGCAGGATATCTGTCACTCCGTGGACAACTCCAGATCCCCTGCGGTGAAGCCTGAGGTAACACCTGTGGCAATGGTGACGGTGACGGAGGTGGACACTCCGCCCGACCACGTGACGACGCAAGTTCCGCCCTCAGCTCCTCGACTTCACGACGCAGCCTCCCCGTCTCACGGCGCAGGAGAAGATTCTCTGAAGTCATTGTGCGCGTTAGAGCGGTGGCCGTTACTTCTCGCAGCGTCCATGCTGCTTCTTTGAGCGATTTGATGTAGGTACCCTTGAGGTTGCCAGATCTTTTGGCAACCTCAAGGATCTCATCAACATTCTCCTTCGCAAGAGCCCTCAGACTATCAGGGTCGAGCAACTCTATTCCCTCGAGCACTCCTACATCGGCGCTTTCCGACGGCTCATCCTTAATTGGTGTGGCAATAGCACAGTCATGTGACCCATCGGCCTTTCCAGCTTTCGTTGCACGAGTCGACCCCTTGTCACGGGATCTCCCTCTTCCTGCTGTCAAGACTTTGGCAGGAGGGTTCTCCACCACAGCTACCTCGTCTCCATGGTCAGCTAGCGACCGCTTCCTACTGTCCAAGCTAGTCGTTGAGATCGAACTCCCTACACTGTCCGTCCAATGTCGAACCGAGAATTTATCCAGCGCGGATTTCTCTCCACCGTAACGATAGGCAAATCAGTTTTCCGTTGTTCATGTGCCAAAGTCGTGTTATTTTTAAAAGAACTACGCAGAATTCTGCCCCCCCCAGAGAACGAGGGGCTGCCCGAGCTGGGCTCGGGGAGGGATTCTCCAGCAGAGCTGGTACCCTCCTAAGGTAATAATTTTTTAAATCTTGCGTCCATTCTTAACTCCCGTGAACCGTCTAGTTCGCAGTACGCCTGCCGGGATCGGTATAAAACAACCGATCCCGCCAGCCGCTACCCGGAACTGGGCCCTTGGGGCTCAAACTGAGCCCTCATCGGCCCCAGCCCGGTACTGGGTGCGCTGCTCACACGCCACACCCAGGAGCTTTTAACGGCCCTCCAGCCGGCGCTCCTCCACAGTCCCCTCTGATAAGCAGAGGGGTACCGGGAAGAGCGCGTCAGATATTAGCCGCCGACCAAACTGGTCGACGTTGCCCGGGGTGCACCACGAGGAGGTTTCTGACATCGCACCCCAACCTAACCTTTTTTTTTTTTTTTTTTTTTTTTTAACGTGGGGAAATCCTGCATGGATCCGCCTCCCGAGCCGGGCAGCTCGAGAGGGGTATGTCAGACTCTTACTGACTAAAACCCCACGGTGTTCTTCTCGCACCTATGTGGCCGGGGAGCAGGAACTGCTGTAGCAAAACTTCTACTCAACCCGGCAGGTGTCGTCAGCCCCTCATGAGGGGCCTCTTCTTGCGGTCTGAGGGGTCGGATAATTGGACACCCTCTGACGAACCGTCGAGGGGCGCATCGAACACTGATGGCCTCACCTCGGGCTTGTGCATTGACTGCAAAGGGCGAAGGACGTGCCCGCGTCCAACGCCCGCAGGCCTTATTTACGGCGGCTGTAGGTCATCCCTGACTCGTCGCCGCCGTACGGTTTCGTCGCCGCGGGAGGGGAGCTGTGATGCCTGCTCCCTCTCCCTCTCCGCCGCCTCCTTCGCGAGCATAACTTCCTCGCAATATGAGACGACGGAATTCCAACCCGTTCTCGCTCTCGGCCTTGGACTTCACAACGGCCGAGAGCGAGAGATCGGAGCCAATCTCCGCGACGAGCTCGCGGCGTGGCGTTTCCCAGGCGGGACATTCTTCGAAAGTGTGCTGTGCGGTGTCCCTCGCACAGCCACAATGGTGGCACCCTGCTGTCGGTTCCCGGCCTATACGACACAGGTAACTCCCGAAACAGCCGTGTCCCGAGAGCACCTGTGTCAGCCGGAATGTCAGGGTGCCGTGCCGCCTGGTTAGCCATTCGGCCAATACGGGCCGAACGGCTTCCACTGTTGCCAACTCCCGAGCTCGGTCGCTCAAGTCGTCGGCGCCACTCGTCCACCACTAGGACCTGGTGGAGCTGTGACCTCAGCGCCTCGATTTCCCGAGGCGCGAGTCGTAAAACATTGCTCCAGCGCCTCCACGCGTCGAAGATACAGAGACGCGTGGGCTCTCGCCTCCAGGTCCCAGGGTGGGGATCCGGCTAATAGGGAGGCCGCCTCGAAAGAAATCGTGCGGTACCCTCGGACGGCTCTGATGGCCATCGCCCGCTGCGGTTTCCGCAATTGGGCGATATTTTTAGCCGTCAAGCTATACGCCCACACGGGGGGCCCCATACAGGGCTATGGACCGCACGATCCCTAAATACAGCTTCCGGCAAGTGGAATTAGGCCCCCCCAGGTTGGGTAGCAGACGAGCTAATGCACCCGCTGCTCCCATGAGACGGGGGGGCCAAGTGCCGGAAGTGCTCTTCGAAGGGTCCATCGGCTGTCGAGGACGAGGCCGAGATACCTCATTGTCGACTCGACACCGATGGAACGCCTCCCACGACTATTTGAGCTCCTTGAGGCGGCGCATTCCGAGGTCCATGGAAAAAACAGGGCCTCGGATTTACGGAGCGCCCCTCCAGCCCCAGACGCCGAATCCTACCGACGACTTGAGCGACGCCGGCCGTAGCCAGCATCGTCGCATTGCGGTGCGTCTTCCCCCGGGCTAACACTAGCGTGTTCGTCAGCGTAACAGACAACGCTGACGCCTCGGAGGAGCGCACCGCGCAACACCCAGTCGTATCCGATGTTCCAGAGAAGGGGCCCTAACACTGACCCCTGGGGAACACCGGATACGACATCTCGCCGACTCATCCCTCGCTGACCCGGGAAGGTCACGTACCTCTCACTGAGGTACGCCCCGACTATGCGGCGGAGGTAGGACGGCACTCCATGAAACCGGAGTGCCTCTCTAATTGTAGCCCAGGGCAAGGTGTTTAAAAGCGTTGGCGATGTCAAGAGACACCGCCAGAACCACCTCGCCCCGAGCAATTGCTTCCTCCGCCTGGATCTTCACACGCATTTATGGCGTCAATCGTGGGCGCCCCTGGCGGGAAACCAAACTGGTTATCCGCCAGATCCGGCCCTATCGTTGTTAAGTGTCGGACGAGGCGGACTGCGATTATTCGCTCGCAGAGCTTCGCCACATCGTCCAACAACACTATGGGCCGGTTATGCGGACGGAGAGTCCGCAGGGCGCCCCTCTTTCTTCAGCAGGACTAGTTTGCCGGTTTTCCATACACGCGGAAACCGGCCCTGTTGAAGACACGCTGTGAAGATCCCCAAAAGTCGGGGCTCAAGGGCCTCTAGAGCCAGGACCCATGCACGACCAGGTATGCCGTCCGGTCCTGGGGCGGTGTTTTTTGCTTGCATGCGTTTCACCGCCGCCCTAAGCTCTTCCCGGGTCACCTCGGGTGCATCGTCTTCGCCCTCCGCGTTGGGCATGGCTGCGAACGGAGCCATCGTGGGAGGTGTATGCTCTGCCCCCGAAGGAAACAGAGCGGCCACTACATCTTGGAGGAGCTCTGGCTGGAGACTCTTTGTTTATCGGGGGAGCCCATTGGCGTAATTTGCCACGTACCATTCGGTACGGGCGCCCCCATGGATTCCGGTTGAGCGTCTCCAGCTGCTCCTCCCTGGCCAGAGCTTTCGCCTGCTCAATGGCCTTTTTGAGCGCCAACTTGGCCGCACTGTACCCTTCGTAGAGTTCTATCTCTCTGGCGGACGCGTCCTGCGTGCGACCCCGCCTGCGCCGCTCTCTGGTGTACTGGCGCCGAACCGCCACACACGCGGCACGCAATTGCGCGATTTCGGCGGTCCACCAGTACACTTGACGCCTGGCGGGCATCGGCCCCTTTATTCGGGGCATCGCCGCGTCGCAGACACGCGTCATATCTGCGCGCAGTGACTCCGCCTCTTCGTTGACATCAGCAAGCCTGTCGGGCGGTTCACCGGAAACCCAGGCCTGCATGACGGCAGCTTCCAAGAAGTACCTCACGGTCTAGGCGCTTCAATGCCCAAACGCGGACCGTCCTTACGGAGGTCCTACGGGCCGGTACATCCGAGGCCCGGGTGGAGATGTCGAACCGTATATATCGGTGGTCCGACAACGTCTCCACTCCCTCAAAGGACTGTCCAGCCCCGAACTCGGCGTGCTAAAGCAGGGCTTGCAAACGTAATATCCACTATAGAACCGCCCTGCTGTCGCCGCACGTGTTAACGGACCCCCGATTGAGGACAAGTAGGCCCATTAATATAGCCCACTCCTCCAGAGCCTCACCCCTAGCGTCCGTTGACGGGGAACCCCAAGCTGTTGATTTAGCGTTTAAAGTCCCCGAGGACCAGGACGGGGTGAGGATGGATACGACCGACAACGATTTGCATCTCCCCGAGGAATCCCTCAAAGTCAGCGAGACTTCTACTGGGGGGCATATACATCCCTACTACGACCATGTCACCGAGATGTGCTGCTACGTACCCCCGACCCCTCGAGATGTTGGAGAAAGGCGGGGGCACCAGCAGCGGCCTGGGACACTAAGGCCACCGAACCGTCCAAGTCACCCCCCAGTTATCTGCCGGTGGAACATAGTACGGCTCGGCCATCACGGGCGATGTGGATCAACCACTGCGCCATGCTCTGCAACAAGAGGTTTGAGCTCTGGCACAGTGGTTGAGATTACCTTGTAAGAAATTGAGTGCCATTATTATTGATGACACTCCATTTCGCCTTCATGGGAAGTCGCCGGCGTCCTCAGTGACAACCGATGACGTCGAGGGCTGGGCCGGGTTCTTACCCCTGCTCCTGCCCCTATTCTTCTTCGCCCCGTTTTTGGTTGAGGGCGCAGGCTTACCACAATCCCTGCTACCCACTCGATGGGCAGCAGGACTGCCTGAAGCTGCGCAAACCGCACAGTGTGGCTCCGCACTGCACTCAACGGCTTTATGCCCCGGTTGACTGCACCGGAAGCATAGCTGACTACAGTCAACCTGGCAGGTGCATTTATTTCCCAGATGTCCGGCTTGTAAGCATCTAAAGCATTTTCGAGACCGAGGCTCCAAGAGCTTAATTTGTGCCGACACCCACCCAATCAGAAGTCGTCGGCCGTCCGTGACTTTTTTCGCTGCCGCCACAGGACAAGAAACTACAGCCGTACAGAGCCCCCTTAGCCCTGGACGTACTCCATTCGTTTTCACCTGCTCCCGGGGACATCCGCCAGTCTCGGCCACAGCAGCGATAACCTTCATCTGCTGTGACGGATTCGTCTAGGCCCGAGATACGAATGTCTGCACACCTCATGGGCCTGGATATTTTAATGCCCTCTGCTGGAAGCACCTCTTTAAATCTGGCTGCCAGGGCATCTGCTTTATCTCCACTGGCGGCACCAGGAATCTGGACAAGGTAACCACCGTTCGCTGCTCTCCTCCAACGGATCCCTTCAATACCCAGGTCAGCCAGCTTGACGTTGGTTTTTATTCCTTGGAGCACCTGCAAGTAGGAAAAACCCTTCTTCTCCGCCTCCGGGCCAGAGTAACTGACACCGCAGTTGTTCTTGGTGCTCGGAGTTTACGGCCCTTCTCCTTCTTAGGAGTTGACTTCTTCGATTTAGCTGGCTTTTTAGGGCGACCGTTCTTACCAACTAGCACCCATTCCCCTTCTACGGGTTTAGGCACTACCGGCTGCTCCCTATTTGTGGAAGGAGCTAACGAAGCTGGAATTGCCGTAGCATTGTTTAGCCTTCTCCTTGGTTCCTCTTTTTACGTTTTTGACGGCTGACAACGGAGGAGTTGGAAGTTTAGAGGACCGTTCTTCAGGTACGAGTACTGCTTTTGCATTAGCATTCCTACGATCTGCGGCCAATGGAGGTCGCATCCGCTCCTCCGGCGGGAGCCTGTTCTCCATAGCATCTAGCCGAGCGAACATTATGTTTTCCATTCGGAGCATCGCCTGCTCGAATCTTTCAGCAGAGACTACTTGAGGCGGCTCCATCTGAATCCTCGACTCCGCGCGGCTGCGGCAGGGGAGGAAATTCCTCCCTCGCCGCCTTCTTGCGAGGTGGCACAATCTGCTGCCCGGGCACCGTAATGGGCTGTGACGCCTGTGCTTGAGGGTGCAGCTGGCTTATTTGCACTCTCATATCAGCTAGCTCCTTTCGAAGCTCCGCCCATCTCCGTCTGTTGACGGAGTAAGTCCTCTTTTAGGCGGTCATTGTCCGCTTTTAAGCGAGCTGTTTCACTATTTGTGGTCCGGCATTGGAGCACTTCCAAGATCTCTTTTAAAGAGTTGCAGCATGGTTTAAGGCTTTTTGGAAAGTCCCCTTCAGATTGCCGGATCTCCTTGGCTACTTTTAGAACCACCTCTACGCTCTTTTTTAGCCAATTCGTTCAGGTCAAGAGTAGCCTCCGGTTGATTTGTACCATGCGCCCTAGTGGCAACTCGGAGTTGCCTGGCTTCCTCATCCAGGTCTGCCACCTCTTGCTCCGCACGGGACGGAGCTCTTCCTGCTCAAGGCGGATTAATTCCTTTTGTGCCACATACTGACCCCATTATTTACCTGTGGTCGGAGGGGCGACCCCTGCCTTTCTTCGCGGGGAGTTATACGAGCATCCTTCGTGATATTGTCCGGCTCAACGTCAGAACCCGCCTCTGGGGCAGAACCTTCATCCAAGTTTTTCCCTTTCCGCTTTCGGAAAAATTACTTAAGCAAGGATACTCACTCCCCTCAATGGATTCAACGGTCTCAAAGGTGTCCGCACTGCAGTTACTACTGTCTGAGAGACATTCAACAGACGCCATTCTTTCAAGAGCCGGCAGCCTTTCCAGTACAACAATTGGTGAAGCAACAGAAGTCCTTGAGCAAGCCAAAGTCGTCGGAGTAGTTGAGTCTCGCAACAAATTCGCCCCCCCCAGAAAACGCGGGGCAGCCCGGGCCAAGCCCGGAGAGGGATTCTCCAGCACGAGTAGTGCTGGTACCCTCCTGGGGTAGTTTACTATTTACTGTTGCACTGTCCATCATGTTTTCTTCATCGGATACCCATTTTCCGCGCCAAAGTCATCGTGTTTAAATCCAACTCATGCAAAATTTTGCCCCCCCCAGAAAAGTGGGGCAGCCCGGGGACAAGCCCGGGGAGGGATTCTCCGGTTAAGGTACCCTCCTGGGGTAGTTCAAATTGTAATTTTGCAATATCCATGTTAAACGATCGATCAGTAGTCCATTTTCGTGCCATAGTCGTCGGTTTATCCATCAGTTCGACATCCAAATCGTTTCCATCAAGAGTCCTTGTACTCGCCAAAGTAGTCGTTGTGTGTAAATTTCGCAAAGCTTTGCCCCCCCCAGAAAAACGTGGGGCAGCCCGAGACGTGCTCGGAGAGGGATTCTCCCGTTAGGGTACCCTCCTGGGGTAGTCGATTTTTCAACTTTGCGTCCATACTTCCTTACTCCTCTTCCAGTTCGCAGTACGCCTGCCGGGCCGGTATGAAAACCACCAGTCCCGCCAGCCGCTGTCCGGAAATGGGCCCTTGGGACTCAACTTGAGCCCTCATCGGCCCCAACCCGGTACTGAGTGCGCTGCTCACACGCCACACCCAGGAGTATTTATCGGCTCTCCAGCCAAACCCCAACCTAACCTAACCTAACCTAACCTTTTTTTTTTTTTTTTTTTTTTTTTTTTTTTTTTTTTTTTTTTTTTTTTTTTTTACGTGGAGAAACCCGTCATGGGTACACACCCGCCCGGGGGGACGAGTGGTTATGTGAGACTCCTACTCACTAAAACTCCACGGTGTACCATCGGCCGCCATAGTGGGACGCGCGGGCACTGCGGTTGCAATCAAGCCGCGTCGCCCCGGCGGCTGGCCCCAGTCGGGCCCCGGCGCAAAAGAGAGACAGTCTGGTACAACCCCAACTGTCTCCCAGACGGCTGAACCAGTGCAATGGGAAGACGGGCCCCCCGACCCATCTCCCCTTGGTCCAGCAAGGGCAGAAGAAGGAGGCGAGTGAACCGCCCCCTCCTACCACCTACCGTCTACGCAACCCCCCTACAGAGGTCTCGGTACTGGTGCAGCTCTCTTCGCTGGGTCTGGCGGCCTGCAGGCTGCTCCCCCCATATAATGCCCCGACGGCCTACCGGCGTCGGCACACAAGGCGCAGTGCAGCTTTTCAGCTGTACAGTGTTGCGCCTTGTGGCCAGGCTCTCCGCAGCGGAAGCACAAGGCTCCTCTATCCACCGCCGTCGATGGGCAGAGTGGGCGCGTGTGGCCCACCTCCATACAGCGGAAACACCGCATGGGTCCACCCTCCAGGAGGCGCACACGAGCCGCACTCCACCCGACCAGAAGGCGACCCGCCTCCACTAACACCTTGGCGGCAGCTACGGGAAGCGCCAGATGGACCGAGCCACTACCCCTACTGTAGGTGTTAATAGAGCCAGCCCTGATAAGAGCCGGCTCACAACCCCCCTTAGCCGCAGCAGCGACAACGACTTCCTCCACCGAGACGGAGTCATCGAGTCCTACGATTCGGATATGGGCCCTTTTAACGGGCCGGCCAACCATAACCACACCCGTCAGCTCCTCCTGGAGGCGCTCTGCCAACCTATCTGCCTGCTCTGAACTCTGGTCACCATGAATCTCTAAGATCCGCGATCCCGTTGCAGACAGGCGCAGCGAGAAATCGGCTATCCCGAGCTCAGTCATGCTTACCCGGTCTCGGGCTTCTATAAGGACGTCCTTATAGCTTACTCCCTCCGCCACAGCTCCCGGCCGCAGCGTGATGACGACCGCAGCAGAGCGCGGTGCCGAAGGAAGTTTCGCTTTGGGCTTAGGCTTAGACCTAGGCCCACCTCCAGTCAGGGCAGTAGCTGCAATTCTCGGAGCCTTATCGGGCTTCTTGGCGGGCTTCTTATGCCGACGTCGACGACGAACCACAGTGGTCCACTGCTCTTCAGGCACCACCACAGGAGCAGAACCAGGGGCGGAAGCAGGCAGTGAGGCCCAGTCCACTCCCATAGTACTACCAGACACAGCAGAGATAGGCCTGGCCGTTTTGGGTCCCGCAGTTTTAGCCTTAGCAGGCTTAGACTTTGTAGGCCCGGTAGTCACCTTATGGTCTGCTGCCAAAGGCGGGCGGACTACCCTGGCGGGCAGAAGCCGATCTTCTATCGCCTCTATCTGGGCAGACATAGCCTTACCCAACGACACCCGGAGGGACCGCTCCATTTGCGTCATGTTTTCCGCCAACACTTTGACCAAGCTCTGCGGTAGGGCTTGCTCCTCCTGACTAGGAGTTTCTGGAAGTAGCACTACTGGTGGAGGCGGTGTATTCGCGATGGTACGTAGAGCAGCGAGCTCCGCCTTCAGCTCAGCCACCTCATCGCGCAGCTTCCGCGTCTCCCGACGCAAAAGCAGAGTTTCCTCCGCCACTGTGCGCGTGAGCGCTGTCGCAGTAATCTCTTGGAGGGTCCTAGCTGCCTCCTTAAGTGCTTTAACGCACGTACCCTTGAGGTTACCAGAAACTTTACATACCCCAAGGATTGTGTCCACTTTGCTATCCGCCAGAGCCCTCAGGCTCTCAGGATCAAGAGCCTCAATGTCAAGAGGCGTCTCTGCTGATATCTTCTGCAGAGCGTCACTGCGAACAGTGGAGCTACGGTCACTCAAACCACCAGCCTCTCCAGGGACGCTCGTTGACCTAGATGGGCCACCTCGATCACGTGCTCTTCCTCGTTGGGCCGTTGTAATTTTACTGGGAGTAGCCTCCACCACATTATCTCCAGGTGTGTCACCATGTGACCGCTTCCTCTTGGCCACATCATCAAAGGTTACGCTACCTGTCTCGTTATCCGCTCTCTCTGTCCAGTGTCTGATCGCGAACCGGTCCAGCGAGGGATTCCTCTGAAGCCGCACAATAGCCTTATCAGTGTCCAGTCTTTTGTCCAAAGTCGTCATTTTAGTATCAGGATCGGTTGTCCGTGTACTTGCCGAGGTCATGGGTTTTCCAGAATCGCGCAAAATTTTGCCCCCCCCAGAGAACGTGGGGCAGCCCGAGCTATGCTCGGGGAGGGATTCTCCCTTGCGGGTACCCTCCTGGGGTAGTTTACTTTTTAACCTTGCGGAATCCATCATCAATACCATTATCGTCAGTTTGCGGTACGCCTGCCGGGACCGGTATAAAAGCAACCAATCCCGCCAGCCGCTGTCCGGAACTGGGCCCTTGGGGCTCAAATTGAGCCCTCATTGGCCCCAGCCCGGTACTGGGTGCGCCGCGCACATGCCACACCCAGGAGCTTTTAATGGCCCTCCAGCCAATACCCCTCCACAGTCCCCTCTGATAACCAGAGGGATACCGGGAGGAGTTTGTCAGGTATCAGCCGCCGACCAGACTGGTCGACGTTGCCCGGGGTGCACCACGAGGAGGTTCCTCCTAACCTTTTTTTTTTTTTTTTTTTTTTTTTTTTTTTTTTTTTTTTTTTTTTTACGTGGAGAAACCCGTCATGGGTACACACCCGCCCGGGGGGACGAGTGGTTATGTGAGACTCCTACTCACTAAAACTCCACGGTGTACCATCGGCCGCCATGGCGGGGCGCGCGGGCAATGCGGTTGCAATCTGCCGCGTCGCCCCGGCGGCTGGCCCCAGTCGGGCCTCGGCGCTAAAGAGAGACAGTCTGGTACAACCCCCAACTGTCTCCCAGACGGCTGAACCAGTGCAATGGGAAGACGGGCCCCCGACCCGTCTCCCCTTGGTTCAGCAAGGGTAGGAAGGAGGCGAAATCGCCCCCCCCTTCTACCCAACGTCTACGCTATCCTCTGAGCTTGGTAGAGGTAGTTGCGGCGCCATTCCCTTAGTGGGCGGCGGCTTACAGGCAGCTCCAGTCATCTGGTGATTCGCCGGCCTCCCGGCGTCGGCACACAAGGCACAGTGGAACTTTTTTGCTGCACACTCCAGCGCCTTGTGGCCAGGCTGCCCGCACCGGAAACACAGGGCTCCGCGGTCTATCGTCGACGGGCAGAGTGGACGAGTGTGGCCCACACCCATGCACTTGTAACAGCGCATGGGCCCACTCTCCAAGAGGCGCACACGTGCCGCACTCCACCCGACAAGGAGACGACCTGCCTCCACTAGAACCCTGGCAGCGGAAGCCGGGAGCGAAAGATAAACCGCTCCCATACCCCTGCTATAGGCACGTATGGGGCCAGCCCTAATAAGGGCCTGCTGACAGCCAGCTTTAGCAGCCGCAGCCGCCACGACCTCCTCGACCGATACTGATTCATCTAGTCCGATCACACGGACGCTTGCCTTTTTAATGGCCTTGGCGATAGTGGCCTCGCCCGCCAACACTGTCTGCAGGATCTCAACCATCCGGTCCGCCTGCTCTGAACCACGGGAGCCACGGATCTCGACAATCCGGGATCCCGTGGCTGTGGGCCGCGCCGAGATGTCCTCGATCCCGAGATCCGCTAGCGCGACTTGTTTCTGCGCCTTTAAAAAGGCATCCTTATAACTCATTCCCCCCGCCAAAGCCTCTGGCTGCAGCGTAATAATCACTGCAGCTGAGCGCGGTGACGAGGGTAGCTTCGCCTTAAGCTTGCTGGCAGGCGCTCTCCCAACAGGAGTGGGAGCCAGTGTCGCAGCAGCCTTCGGTTCACTAACTGGCTTTTTCTTCCTCCGTCGCCGACGAGACACGGTGGTCCATCCTTCGGCGGTTGCGGCTGGAGCAGGAACATCAGCCCCTATCATAACATGCTCCACCCCCAGGGAGTCTTCTTCCAAATTCCTCTCCGCCTCAGAAGGAGCTGGACCAGCCACTCTGGATTTAATTCCCGAAGTTTTAGCCCTGGAAGGCTTAGGTCTTGTGGGACCCGGGGCAGTCTGTCTGTCCGCAGCCAGAGGAGGGCGGACCACCTTGGCGGGGAGGAGACGGTCATCCAAGGCCTCTATGCGGGCAGTAACTAACTCCCCCATAGACACCCGGAGCGACCGCTCCATCCTCGACATGTGTTCCGCCATCGCATCAAACACAGCCTGCATCAGGGAATCCTGTCCCTGACTTACGGGCATATTTTGCGTCAAAGGCAGCGCAGGCGAAGCCCCCACCCGACCGCGCAACGAGGAGAGCTCCTCCTTGAGGGCATCGACCTCCCGACGAAGCCTCCCCGTCTCGCGCCGCAGAAGGAGGGTCTCTTCCGTCACCGTACGCGTTAGAGCGGTAGCAGTGACCTCATGGAGGGTCCACGCCGCCTCCTTCAGGTTTTTAACAAACGTGCCCTTGAGGTTGCCAGATTTCTTGGCAACCTCAAGGACCGCGTCTACTTTCTCCTTTGCGAGGGCCCTCAAACTGTCGGGATCGAGGAGCTCGATGCCCTCGAGTATTCCCACTTCAGCAAAGGCACCAGCCGCATCAACAACGGCAGCCGCAGCCGCGTCCGTAATACAACCAGCCTCATCAGATCTTGTCAACCCAGGAAGGGGACAATCCTGCGGCAACGCACAAGTAACTTCCGCGCGCGTTCTTCCTACAGATGAGCCCAGATCACGGGCTTTGCCCCTCCGAGCTGACGTAAACTTGTTGGGAGGAGTCTCCTCCCCATCCTCATCAGCTTTAGCAAGCAATCGCTTCCTATCGGCAGCTGCCACTGGCCCTAACCTACAAGATCCATCATCCCAGTGCCTGATTGAAAACCTCTCAAGCATAGGGTCACGCTCAAGCATCACGACAGGCGAAAGATTCCTTTGTTGTAAAGCCGTGGTCGTCATTGTATTGGTGGAATCGGTTTTCCTTAAACTAGCATTGGTCTTCGTTTGTTTCTTACAATCACGCAAAATTTTGCCCCCCCCAGAGAACGTGGGGCAGCCCGAGCTAAACTCGGGGAGGGATTCTCCAGCAGAGCTGGTACCCTCCTGGGGTAATACTTTTTTCCATTGTGCGTCCATCTTAACTCCACTTTACCATCAAGTTCGCAGTACGCCTGCCGGGATCGGTATGACACAACCGATCCCGCCAGCCGCTACCCGGAACTGGGCCCTTGGGACTCAAAGTGAGTCCTCATCGGCCCCAGCCCAGTACTGGGTGCGCTGCTCACACGCCACACCCAGGAGCTTTTAACGGCCCTCCAGCCAGCGCCCCTCCATAGTTCCCTCTGATAAGCAGAGGGATACCAGGAGGAGCGCGTCAGATATTAGCCGCCGACCAAAGTGATCGACGTTGCCCGGGGTGCACCACGAGGAGGTTTCTGACATCGCACCCCAGGTTCCTCCTAACCTAACCTAACCTAACCTAACCTAACCTAACCTAACCTAACCTTTTTTTTTTTTTTTTACGTGGGGAAATCCTGCATGGATCCGCCTCCCGAGCCGGGCAGCTCGAGAGGGGTATGTCAGACTCTTACTGACTAAAACCCCACGGTGTTCCTCTTTCACCCATTTGGCCGGGGAGTAGGGACAGCTTGCGCATTACTTCTACTCGCCCGACGGGTGTAGGCCCCTTATAAGGGGCCACCTTCAGCGGTCTGAGGGGTCGAGATGTGTGTGACACCCTCCGACGAACCTACGAGGGGCGCATCGAACACTGATGCGCCACGCCTCGGGCCTGTGCATAGCTGCAAGGGCGAAGGACGTGCCTGCGTCCGACACCCGCAGGCCGTTTTTACGGCGGCAGGAGGTCATTCCTGACCCTGCGCCGCCGGGTTCGTCGACCGCGGGAGGGGAGCTCTGACGTCTGCTCCCTCTCCCTCTCCGCCGCCTCCTTTGCGAGCATGACGTCCTCGCAGAATGAGGCGACGGAGTTCCACCCGCTCTCACTCTCAACCATGGACGAAACGACGGTCGGGAGTGAGAGATCGGGCCCTATAGCCGCGATGAGGTCGCGGCGTGACGAGTCCCATGCGGGACAGGCGGCCAGTGTGTGCTGCGCGTTATCGACCGCGCAGCCACAATGATGGCACCCAGTTGCTGGCTCACGGCCTATGCGACACAGGTAACTCCCGAAACATCCGTGTCCCGAGAGCACCTGCGTCAGCCGGAAGGTTAGGGTGCCGTGCCGCCTCCGTACCCATGCCGTCAAATGAGGCCTCACGGCCTCGACGGTCGTCACGCCGGCGCTGGGGTGCTCCAGTCGTCGGTCCCACTCCGCCATGACCAGGATCTGGTGGAGCTCTGCCCTACGCGCCTCGATCTCACGAGGCGCAGGTCGTATTCCTCTCTCTCTCGCCTCCCCGCGCCACCTGTAGAGCGACGCGAGGGCTTCCGCCTCCAGATCCCATGGCGGAGATCCGGCCAGTAGGGAGGCCGCCTCGAAGGAGATCGTGCGATATCCCCGGGCTGCTCTGACAGCCATCGCTCTCTGCGGTTTGCGCAGAGCGGCGATATTACGGGCCGCCAGGTTCTCAGCCCACACCGGGGCCCCGTAAAGGGCCATGGACCGCACGATCCCCATGTAGAGCCTTCGGCAAGCGGAATTTGGACCCCCCAGGTTAGGCAACAGCCGCGCTAACGCGGCCGCAGCGCCCATAAGACGGGGGGTCAGCTGCCTGAAGTGCTCCACAAAGTCCCATCGGCTATCCAGAACGAGTCCAAGATATTTCATATTGGACTGGATGCCGATTGGGACTCCTCCCACGATGATCTGGGACCCTCTCGGTGGCGCATTCCGAGGCCCATGGAAACACAGAGCCTCGGATTTTTGCAGCGCCACTTTTAGTCCCAGACGCCGAATCCGACCGACGACGTGTGCCACTCCAGCTGTTACCAGTATCGCGGCTTCGCGGTGCGACTTAGCTCTCGACGTGACCAGTGTGTCGTCGGCATAACACACGACACTGAGGCCACGGAGGAGCGCACCGCGCAACACCCAGTCGTATCCGATGTTCCAGAGAAGGGGGCCCAATACTGACCCCTGGGGAACACCGGATACGACGTCTCGCCGACACATTCCACTTCGACCAGGGAAGACCACGTACCTCTCCGAGAGGTACGCCCCGACTATGCGGCGGAGGTAGGATGGCACTCCGTGAAACCGGAGTGCCTCTCTAATTGTGGCCCAGGGCAAGGTGTTAAAGGCATTTGCGATGTCTAAAGACACCGCTATCACCACCTCGCCCCGAGCAATGGCCTCCTCCGCCAGACTCCTCACTTGCGCGATCGCGTCAATCGTGGAGCGCCCTCTGCGGAAACCGAACTGGTTCACTGCCAAATCCGGCCCCACGTGCGTTAAATGGCCGACGAGGCGGTTTGCAATCACTCTCTCGAAGAGTTTGCCCACCTCGTCGAGCAGCACAATGGGGCGGTACGCAGACGGCGAGTCCGCCGGGCGCCCCGGCTTTTGGAGCAGGACTAGACGGCCAGTTTTCCACTTCGACGGAAACCGGCCCTGTTCCAGACACACGCTGAGGAGTCCCAATAGTCGGGGCTCGAGGACCTCTTGGGCCAGGACCCACGCTCGACCAGGCAGGCCGTCGGGCCCTGGGGCGGTGTTTTTGGCCGCGAGGCGTTTCACCGCCGCCCTCAATTCTTCCCGGGTCACGTCGGGCACGTCGTCTCGGTCCAAGTCGGGCTCGGCCGCGGGCGGAGCCATGTGGGGAGGTGAAAACTCCTCCCTGGAGGGAAACAGAGCGCTCACCACCTCCTCGAGGAACTCTGACTGGAGACTCTGGGTAACCGGGGGGGCCCATTGGCGAAGTTTGCCGCGTACCATCCTGTACGGGCGGCCCCACGGATCCCGATTGAGCGTCTCCAGGAATTCCTCTCTGGCCAGAGCTTTTGCGCGCTCAATGGCCCGTCGGAGGGTGAGCTTAGCTGCTCTGTAACCCTCATGCAGCTCCGCCTCTCCGGGGCTTGCGACCTGCGAATGACGTCGTCTGCGCCTTATCCTGGTGTACTGGCGGCGCGCTGCTACGCAAAGTGCACGCAGCTGCGCGATTTCAGCGTTCCACCAGTACACCTGGCGCTTAGCTGGACGACTCCCAACTCTCGGCATCGCCGCGTCACACATATGGGACACGGCGGCTCGCAGTCGCTCCGCCCCATCTTCGACATCGGCAGGCCTCTCGGGTGTTCCATCCATCACCCAGGCCTGCACGATGGCGGCCTCGAAGAACACCTCGCGATCGAGGCGTCCCAGAGCCCAACGTGGACTGTCCTCTTCCAGGGCTCTCGGGACCGGTCGTCCCGTGGTCTGAGCGGACACTTCGAATTGTATGTATAGATGGTCCGAAAGTGTCTCTACCCCCTCCAGGACTCTCCAGTCCCGAACACGGCGTGCTATTGCAGGGCTTGCGAACGATATGTCCACTATGGATTCGCCCTGCGGTCGCACGCACGTGTTTATTGAGCCCCTGTTAAGGACGAGTAGGCCTGATGTTACGGCCCACTCTTCCAGCGCCTCACCCCTATTATCCGTGGATGGGGAACCCCAAGCCGTAGATTTGGCGTTGAAGTCCCCGAGGACTAGGACGGGGTGAGGGTGGCTGCCCGAGACGACAGTGCCCAACTCCACCAAAAGTGCCTCGAAGTCGGCGAGACTCCATCGAGGGGGTGCGTACACCCCCACCACCACAATGTCGCCGAGACGCGCCGCCACGTATCCCTGGCCCTCCTTGATGTTAGCGAAGGGCGGGGAACCGGCGGCGGGTCGAGAAATAATGGCAACCGAGCCATCTCGATCTCCCGCCCAGTTATCTCGGGGCGGCACGAAGTATGGCTCGGCTATCACGGCGACGTTGATTGACCACTGTGCCATGCTTTGGACTAGCAGGTCCTGCGCACTGGCACAGTGGTTCAGATTCCCTTGAAGGATACGAATAGACATTATTAATTGGCTTCTTCCATCTCCTCCGTCTGGACCGTTGTCGGCGCTTTAGGAACAGCCGACGAGGTCAGGGGCTGTGTCGGGGCTTTTCCCCTCTTCCCCCTCCTTCTCTTCTTGGGTGGCGACGACGCAACGCATGTCTTGCCACCCACCCGGTGCCCAGCTGGTTTACCCGCACCAGCACATATTAAACAATGCGGGTCCGCTGTGCAGCCTGCCGCCTTATGGCCGGGTTGACTGCAGCGATAGCAGAGTGCACTGCAGTCAACTTCTGAGGAGCATTTTGCCCCCAGATGACCGGCCTGAAGGCAACGGAAACACCTCTGTGAGCGGGGCTGCAAGACTTTTACTCGCGCCGACACCCAACCCACCAATAGCTTACGGCCGTCGCCGAGTTTTTTGGCCACCGTCACTGGGCACGAAACCACGGCCGTTCCAGCCCCATTAAAGCTGGGGCGTGGATCAGTTGCCTTAACGTGCTCTGGGGGGCATTCCCCAGCACGTGCAACGGCGGCAATTAGCTTCTCCACTGTAACGGAGTCATCTAGGCCTGAGATGCGCACGTCTGCACACCTCATAGGCCTGGTCACCCGAATGTCATCACCTGGGAAGGACGCCCTAATTTTTTTCTGCAAGGGCGTCTGCTTGCGGACCACTCGTGGCACCTGGAACCTCTAAGAGGGCAGCCCCTGTTGCCGCCCTTCTATAGTTGACGCCCTCAATGCCTAGAGCGCCAAGGTCGACTTGCTCCCATGTTTTCGTTAGCACCTCCCTGTAGGTGATGCCCCTCTTCGCAGCCTCAGGTTGCAGCGTTATAACCACCGCAGTGGATTTGGAGGTGCGAAGTTTGGGGGCTCTGTTCCTTTTTGGAGGTGCTACTTTAGCCGCCTTTTTCTTATTCTTCTTTGTGGCCTTACCCCCCTTACCTACTAACACCCACTCCCCTTGAGTGGGTTTAGGAGTGGCCACCTTCTCGCTGTAGGAAGCTTGAGGGGCGGGTGTAGTCGTCGACTTGGAACCGGCTTTCCCCGCTTTTTCTCTGCCATTCTTCTCAGCTGCTTGCCGGGATTCAGGCTGCCGCGGAGGACCACTTTTAGGTGCTCTCGTTTTCGCAATCTGCGCAGCCTTTCTATCCGCCGCCAATGGAGGGCGGAGTTGTCTTTCTGGGAGAAGCCTATCCTCCAAGGCCTCGAAGCGAGCACTCATTATGTTGAGTATGCGCTCGAACTTCTGGTCAATGTCAGAATTCTCGCTCCGAGGCCTCCCTGGCAACGGCGGAAACTCCTCCCTCCTCCTTGGAGCCGGAGAAGTTGAAGGGTCCAGTCTTGTCTCTGTCGCTGTGACTAGAGAGACTTCAGCTCCTGGCGATGGCTGGCGGACCTTATTCAGGTCTGCTCTCATTAACGTGAGCTCCTTCCGAAGCTCTGCCAGTTCTTCCGCTTGTCTGGTGTTCGTCTCCTCTAGCCTTGCGTACGCTGCTTGGACCCTCGCCAACTCCTCGGTGGTGGTCCGACTGCGGTATTGTTCCACTGCATCCTTAATGGACACAGCCGCATCCTTGAGGGCCTTCTGGAAAGTGCCTTTTAGGTTCGCCGATTTTTTGGCGACTTTGAGGATCACCTCCACGTCGCCCAGCACCCTTTCACTTAATTGGGAGGAGAGCTCTTCCTCCGGAGCAGTGGCAATCTCTTTAGCGGACCTGTTGTATCGTGCCCGCGATGCCTCCTCCGCCAACTCTTCTTCAGCTGTTAAGCGAAGCAACTCCTCTTTCTTCCGGATATAATCTTCCTTCACCTTTGCCAACCCCACATATTCTCCTGTAGTTGGGGGCCGCCCCCTACCCTTTTTGGGGATAGAAACTGGCGTTTGCGTCTGGTCAGCACCTTCGACCTTCCTTTTCCGCCAGAAGGAGCTTGGCGGAGCGTCCTCAGCGCCAGACAGAGGGTTTTCAGACGACCCTACCGTCACCATAGAGGCCTCGCTTGACTCGCTACACACTGACAACCTGTCTAGTGAAGGGTCCCTTACGATAGCCACAACGGGGTTGAATTCACCTTCGCGACCATCCACTTTTCTCTCCTCGCACGTAACTCCACTAGTGGAGCCACCGTCCTCGTCCTTCTTAAAACTAGGTCTATTTACAATATTTACAGAGGTTTTTTTTAAAAGGTTTGCTCATTTTTGTTCCCAACGATTGTGGGGGAAGTAACGGTCCACCCAGGCAGTGCCCCCTGTGCCTGGGTAAGCCTAGCGTAACCCGTCAAGAGAGTCGGCCGGTTCTCTGACGGGGGTCGCACTCGTGACTGGTCTCCCACCAGCCACGCATCCCCTCGCGGTGCGCCGCCGCTTGGGATTAGGGTAATTTTTTATAGAGGTTTTCTTCCTCGCGGTCCGGGCGGTGAAGCCAAGACCCTCGGTCCCATGCGAAGCCGCGAGACGTGACCACGTCACTCCGATGGGATTACGAGATCGTCGGCGACAAGCCGAACAAGTTGTCCAACCTGCCCGCCCGACGGCAGTGTGAGTGCACGCCGAGCCCGCCAACACGCCACGTCTTCGAACCCTCTAAATAGAAGATGAACGGTAAACGTCGCCCCCCCGTCAGGTATTAGCCGTCGGCCGAGAAGCGGCCGCCGTTGCCCGGGATGCACCACGCGGAGGTTCCTGACTCGCACCCCAACCTAACCTAACCTTTTTTTTTTTTTTTTTTTTTTTTTTTTTTTTTTTTTTTTTTTTTTACGTGGGGAAATCCTGCATGGATCCGCCTCCCGAGCCGGGCAGCTCGAGAGGGGTATGTCAGACTCTTACTGACTAAAACCCCACGGTGTTCCTCCTTCACCCATTTGGCCGGGGAGTAGGGACAGCTTACGCATTACTTCTACTCGCCCCGACGGGTGTAGGCCCCTCATAAGGGGCCACCTTCAGCGGTCTGAGGGGTCGAGGTGTGTGACACCCTCCGACGAACCTACGAGGGGCGCATCGAACACTGATGCGCCACGCCTCGGGCCTGTGCATTAGCTGCAAGGGCGAAGGACGTGCCCGCGTCCGACACCCGCAGGCCGTTTTTACGGCGGCAGGAGGTCATTCCTGACCCTGCGCCGCCGGGTTCGTCGACCGCGGGAGGGGAGCTCTGACGTCTGCTCCCTCTCCCTCTCCGCCGCCCTCCTTTGCGAGCATGACGTCCTCGCAGAATGAGGCGACGGAGTTCCACCCGCTCTCACTCGCAACCATGGACGAAACGACGGTCGGGAGT
The DNA here is from genome assembly GCA_033032175.1 of Saturnia japonica. Classification (NCBI taxonomy): domain Eukaryota; kingdom Metazoa; phylum Arthropoda; class Insecta; order Lepidoptera; family Saturniidae; genus Saturnia; species Saturnia japonica. The sequence continues at coordinate 43,657 of CM065315.1, forward strand.
GAGAGATCGGGCCCTATAGCCGCGATAAGGTCGCGGCGTGACGAGTCCCATGCGGGACAGGCGGCCAGTGTGTGCTGCGCGTTATCGACCGCGCAGCCACAATGATGGCACCCAGTCGTTGGCTCTCGGCCTATGCGACACAGGTAACTCCCGAAACATCCGTGTCCCGAGAGCACCTGCGTCAGCCGGAAGGTTAGGGTGCCGTGCCGCCTCCGTACCCATGCCGTCAAATGAGGCCTCACGGCCTCGACGGTCGTCACGCCGGCGCTGGGGTGCTCCAGTCGTCGGTCCCACTCCGCCATGACCAGGATCTGATGCAGCTCTGCCCTTCGCGCCTCGATCTCACGAGGCGCATGTCGTATTCCTCTCTTTAACGCCTCGCAGCGCCACCTGTAGAGCGACGCGAGGGCTTCCGCCTCCAGATCCCATGGCGGAGATCCGGCCAGTAGGGAGGCCGCCTCGAAGGAGATCGTGCGATATCCCCGGGCTGCTCTGACGGTCATCGCTCTCTGCGGTTTGCGCAGAGCGGCGATATTACGGGCCGCCAGGTTCTCAGCCCACACCGGGGCCCCGTAAAGGGCCATGGACCGCACGATCCCCATGTAGAGCCTTCGGCACGCGGAATTTGGACCCCCAAGGTTGGGCAACAGCCGCGCTAACGCGGCCGCAGCGCCCATAAGACGGGGGGTCAGCTGCCTGAAGTGCTCTACAAAGTCCCATCGGCTATCCAGAACGAGTCCAAGATATTTCATATTGGACTGGATGCCGATTGGGACGCCTCCCACGATGATCTGGGACCCTCTCGGTGGCGCATTCCGAGGCCCATGGAAACACAGAGCCTCAGATTTTTGCAGCGCCACATTTAGTCCCAGACGCCGGATCCGACCGACGACGTGTGCCACCCCAGCTGTTACCAATATCGCGGCTTCGCGGTGCGACTTAGCTCTCGACGTGACCAGTGTGTCGTCGGCATAACATACGACACTGAGGCCACGGAGGAGCGCACCGCGCAACACCCAGTCGTATCCGATGTTCCAGAGAAGAGGGCCCAAAACTGACCCTTGGGGAACACCGGATACGACGTCTCGCCGACACATTCCACTCCGACCCGGGAAGACTACATACCTCTCGGAGAGGTACGCCCCGACTATGCGGCGGAGGTAGGACGGCACTCCGTGAAATCGGAGCGCCTCTCTAATTGTGGCCCAGGGCAAGGTGTTAAAGGCATTTGCGATGTCTAAAGACACCGCTATCACCACCTCGCCCCGAGCAATGGCCTCCTCCGCCAGACTCCTCACTTGCGCGATCGCGTCAATCGTGGAGCGCCCTCTGCGGAAACCGAACTGGTTCGACGCCAAATCCGGCCCCACGTGCGTTAAATGGCCGACGAGGCGGTTTGCAATCACTCTCTCGAAGAGTTTGCCCACCTCGTCGAGCAGCACAATGGGGCGGTACGCGGACGGCGAGTCCGCCGGGCGCCCCGGCTTTTGGAGCAGGACTAGACGGCCGGTTTTCCACTTCGACGGAAACCGGCCCTGCTCCAGACACACGCTGAGGAGTCCCAATAGTCGGGGCTCGAGGACCTCTTGGGCCAGGACCCACGCTCGACCAGGCAGGCCGTCGGGCCCTGGGGCGGTGTTTTTGGCCGCAAGGCGTTTCACCGCCGCCCTCAATTCTTCCCGGGTCACGTCGGGCACGTCGTCTCGGTCCACGTCGGGCTCGGCCGCGGGCGGAGCCATGTGGGGAGGTGAAAACTCCTCCCTGGAGGGAAACAGAGCTCTCACCACCTCCTCGAGGAACTCTGACTGGAGACTCTGGGTAACCGGGGGTGCCCATTGGCGAAGTTTGCCGCGTACCATCCTGTACGGGCGGCCCCACGGATCCCGATTGAGCGTCTCCAGGAATTCCTCTCTGGCCAGAGCTTTTGCGCGCTCAATGGCCCGTCGGAGGGTGAGCTTAGCTGCTCTGTAACCCTCATGCAGCTCCGCCTCTCCGGGGCTTGCGACCTGCGAATGACGTCGTCTGCGCCTTATCCTGGTGTACTGGCGGCGCGCTGCTACGCAAAGTGCGCGCAGCTGCGCGATTTCAGCGTTCCACCAGTACACCTGGCGCTTAGCTGGACGACGCCCAACTCTCGGCATCGCCGCGTCACACATATGCGACACGGCGGCTCGCAGTCGCTCCGCCCCATCTTCGACATCGGCAGGCCTCTCGGGTGTTCCATCCATCACCCAGGCTTGCACGATGGCGGCCTCGACGAACACCTCGCGATCGAGGCGTCCCAGAGCCCAACGTGGACTGTCCTCTTCCAGGGCTCTCGGGACCGGTCGTCCCGAGGTCTGGGCGGACACTTCGAACTGTATGTAAAGATGGTCCGAAAGTGTCTCTACCCCCTCCAGGACTCTCCAGTCCCGAACACGGCGTGCTATTGCAGGGCTACCGAACGATAGGTCCACTATGGATTCGCCCTGCGGTCGCACGCACGTGTTTATTGAGCCCCTGTTAAGGACGAGTAGGCCTGATGTTACGGCCCACTCTTCCAGCGCCTCACCCCTATTGTCCGTGGATGGGGAACCCCAAGCCGTAGATTTGGCGTTGAAGTCCCCGAGGACTAGGACAGGGTGAGGGTGGCTGCCCGAGACGACAGTGCCCAACTCCACCAAGAAAGCCTCAAATTCGGCGAGACTCCACCGAGGGGGTGCGTACACCCCCACCACCACAATGTCACCGAGACGCGCCGCCACGTATCCCTGGCCCTCCTTGATGTTAGCGAAGGGTGGGGAGCCAGTGGCGGGCTGGGAAATAATGGCAACCGAGCCATCTCGATCCCCCGCCCAGTTATCTCGGGGCGGCACAAAGTATGGCTCGGCTATCACGGCGACGCTGATTGACCACTGTGCCATGCTTTGGACTAGCAGGTCCTGCGCACTGGCACAGTGGTTCAGATTCCCTTGGAGAATACGAATAGACATTATTAATTGGCTTCTTCCATCTCCTCCGTCTGGACCGTCGTCGGCGCTTTAGGAACAGCCGACGAGGTCAGGGGCTGTGTCGGGGCTTTTCCCCTCTTCCCCCTCCTTCTTTTCTTGGGTGGCGACGACGCAACGCATGTCTTGCCGCCCGCCCGGTGCCCAGCAGGTTTACCCGCACCTGCACATATTAAACAATGCGGGTCCGCTGTACAGCCTGCCGCCTTATGGCCGGGTTGACTGCAGCGATAGCAGAGTGCACTGCAGTCAACTTCTGAGGAGCATTTTGCCCCCAGATGACCGGCCTGAAGGCAGCGGAAACACCTCTGTGAGCGGGGCTGCAAGACTTTTACTCGCGCCGACACCCAACCCACCAATAGCTTACGGCCGTCGCCGAGTTTTTTGGCCACCGTCACTGGGCACGAAACCACGGCCGTTCCAGCCCCATTAAAGCTGGGGCGTGGATCAGTGGCCTTAACGTGCTCTGGGGGGCATTCCCCAGCACGTGCAACGGCGGCAATTAGCTTCTCCACTGTAACGGAGTCATCAAGGCCTGAGATGCGCACGTCTGCACACCTCATCGGCCTGGTTACTCGTATATCCTCAGCTGGAAAGGACGCCCTAATTTTTTCTGCAAGGGCGTCTGCTTGCAGACCACTCGTGGCACCTGGAACCTCTAAGAGGGCAGCCCCTGTTGCCGCCCTTCTATAGTTGACGCCCTCAATGCCTAGAGCGCCAAGGTCGACCTGCTCCCATGTTTTCGTTAGCACCTCCCTGTAGGTGATGCCCCTCTTCGCAGCCTCAGGTTGAAGTGTTATAACCACCGCAGTGGATTTGGAGGTGCGAAGTTTGGGGGCTCTGTTCCTTTTTGGAGGTGCTTTTGTCGCCGCCTTTTTCTTATTCTTCTTTGTGGCCTTACCCCCCTTACCTACTAACACCCACTCCCTTGAGTGGGTTTAGGAGTGGCCACCTTCTCGCTGTAGGAAGCTTGAGGGGCGGGTGTAGTCGTCGACTTGGAACCGGCTTTCCCCGCTTTTTCTCTGCCATTCTTCTCAGCTGCTTGCCGGGATTCAGGCTGCCGCGGAGGACCACTTTTAGGTGCTCTCGTTTTCGCAATCTGCGCAGCCTTTCTATCCGCCGCCAATGGAGGGCGGAGTTGTCTTTCTGGGAGAAGCCTATCCTCCAAGGCCTCGAAGCGAGCACTCATTATGTTGAGTATGCGCTCGAACTTCTGGTCAATGTCAGAATTCTCGCTTCGAGACCTCCCTGGCAACGGCGGAAACTCCTCCCTCCTCCTTGGAGCCGGAGAAGTTGAAGGGTCCAGTCCTGTCTCTGTCGCTGTGACTAGAGAGACTTCAGCTCCTGGCGATGGCTGGCGGACCTTATTCAGGTCTGCTCTCATTAACGTGAGCTCCTTCCGAAGCTCTGCCAGTTCTTCCGCTTGTCTGGTGTTCGTCTCCTCTAGCCTTGCGTACGCTGCTTGGACCCTCGCCAACTCCTCGGTGGTGGTCCGACTGCGGTATTGTTCCACTGCATCCTTAATGGACACAGCCGCATCCTTGAGGGCCTTCTGGAAAGTGCCTTTTAGGTTCGCCGATTTTTTGGCGACTTTGAGGATCACCTCCACGTCGCCCAGCACCCTTTCACTTAATTGGGAGGAGAGCTCTTCCTCCGGAGCAGTGGCAATCTCTTTAGCGGACCTGTTGTATCGTGCCCGCGATGCCTCCTCCGCCAACTCTTCTTCAGCTGTTAAGCGAAGCAACTCCTCTTTCTTCCGGATATAATCTTCCTTCACCTTTGCCAACCCCACATATTCTCCTGTAGTTGGGGGCCGCCCCCTACCCTTTTTGGGGATAGAAACTGGCGTTTGCGTCTGGTCAGCACCTTCGACCTTCCTTTTCCGCCAAAAGGAGCTTGGCGGAGCGTCCTCAGCGCCAGACAGAGGGTTTTCAGACGATCCTACCGTCACCATAGAGGCCTCGCTTGACTCGCTACACACTGACAACCTGTCTAGTGAAGGGTCCCTTACGATAGCCACAACGGGGTTGAATTCACCTTCGCGACCATCCACTTTTCTCTCCTCGCACGTAACTCCACTAGTGGAGCCACCGTCCTCGTCCTTCTTAAAACTAGGTATATTTACAATATTTACAGAGGTTTTTTTAAAAGGTTTGCTCATTTTTGTTCCCACGATTGTGGGGGAAGTAACGGTCCACCCAGGCAGTGCCCCCTGTGCCTGGGTAAGCCTAGCGTAACCCGTCAAGAGAGTCGGCCGGTTCTCTGACGGGGGTCGCACTCGTGACTGGTCTCCCACCAGCCACGCATCCCCTCGCGGTGCGCCGCCGCTTGGGATTAGGGTAATTTTTTATAGAGGTTTTCTTCCTCGCGGTCCGGGCGGTGAAGCCAAGACCCTCGGTCCCATGCGAAGCCGCGAGACGTGACCACGTCACTCCGATGGGATTACGAGATCGTCGGCGACAAGCCGAACAAGTTGTCCAACCTGCCCGCCCGACGGCAGTGTGAGTGCACGCCGAGCCCGCCAACACGCCACGTCTTCGAACCCTCTAAATAGAAGATGAACGGTAAACGTCGCCCCCCCGTCAGGTATTAGCCGTCGGCCGAGAAGCGGCCGCCGTTGCCCGGGATGCACCACGCGGAGGTTCCTGACTCGCACCCCAACCTAACCTAACCTAACCTAACCTAACCTAACCTAACCTAACCTAACCTAACCTAACCTAACCTAACCTAACCTAACCTAACCTAACCTTTTTTTTTTTTTTTTTTTTTTTAACGTGGAGAAACCCTTCATGGGTACACACCCGCCCGGGGGGACGAGTGGTTATGTGAGACTCCTACTCACTAAAACTCCACGGTGTACCATCCGCCGCCATAGTAGGGCGACGCGGGCACTGCGTTGGCATACAGCCGCGCAACCTAACCTTTTTTTTTTTTTTTTTTTTTTTTTTTTACGTGGGGAAATCCTACATGGATCCGCCTCCCGAGCCGGGCAGCTCGAGAGGGGTATGTCAGACTCTTACTGACTAAAACCCCACGGTGTTCTCCACACACCTATGTGGCCGGGGAGCAGGAAATGCTGAAGCAATAACTTCCACTCAACCCGGCAGGTGTCAGCCCCTCATGAGGGGCCTCTTCCTTCGGTCTGAGGGGTCGGATGATTGGACACCCTCTGACGAACCGTCGAGGGGCGCATCGAACACAGATGCGCCTCGCCTCGGGCCTGTACACTAACTGCAAGGGCGAAGGACGTGCCCGCGTCCAACGCCCGCAGGCCTTATTTACGGCGGCTGTAGGTCATCCCTGACCCGTCGCCGCCGTACGGTTCGTCGACCGCGGGAGGGGAGCTGTGATGCCTGCTCCCTCTCCCTCTCCGCCGCCTCCTTAGTGAGCATAACGTCCTCGCAGAATGAGGCGACGGAGTTCCATCCGGTCTCGCTCTCGACCATGGACTTCACAACAGTCGAGAGCGAGAGATCCAGGCCAATCCCCGCAACGAGCTCGCGGCGTGGCGTTTCCCAGGCGGGACATTCTTCGAGGGTGTGCTGCGCGGTGTCCCTCGCACAACCACAATGGTGGCACCCTGCTGTCGGTTCCCGGCCTATACGACACAGGTAGCTCCCGAAACAGCCGTGTCCCGAGAGCACCTGCGTTAGCCGGAATGTCAGGGTGCCGTGCCGCCTGGTTAGCCATTCGGCCAATACGGGCCGAACGGCATCCACTGTCACCACGCCTGAGCTCGGTCGCTCAAGTCGTCGGCGCCACTCGTCCACCACTAGGACCTGGTGGAACTGTGACCTCAGCGCCTCGATTTCCCGAGGCGCGAGTCGTAAACCTTGCTCCAGCGCCTCCACACGTCGAAGATACAGAGACGCGTGGGCTCTCGCCTCCAGGTCCCAGGGTGGGGATCCGGCTAGAAGGGAGGCCGCCTCGAAAGAGATCGTGCGGTACCCACGGGTGGCCCTTATAGACATCGCCCGCTGCGGTCTTCGCAATTGGGCAATGTTCGTGGCCGTCAGGCCGTCGCGCAACCTAACCTAACCTAACCTAACCTAACCTAACCTAACCTAACCTAACCTAACCTTTTTTTTTTTTTTTTTTTTTTTTTTTTTTTTTTTTTTTTTTTTTTTTTTTTTTTTTTTTTTTTTTTTTTTTTTTTAACGTGGAGAAACCCGTCATGGGTACACACCCGCCCGGGGGGACGAGTGGTTATGTGAGACTCCTACTCACTAAAACTCCACGGTGTACCATCGGCCGCCATAGTGGGGCGCGCGGGCACTGCGGTTGCAATCTGCCGCAACGCCCCGGCGGCCGGCCCTAGTCGGGCCCCGGCGCTAAAGAGAGACAGTCTGGTACAACCCCAACTGTCTCCCAGACGGCTGAGCCAGTGCAATGGGAAGACGGGCCCCCGACCCGTCTCCCCTGGTCCAGCAAGGACAGAGGAAAGAGGCGGTTAAACACCCCCACCTACTGCCCATCGTCTACGCTCAACCCCTAAGGGGGTCTTGGCGCTGCAGGCGCTCTCCCCGTCTTTTGGACGGGTGGCCTACATTTCGCCCCTCCCATGAAATGTTTCGCCTGCCTTCCGGCGTCGGCACACAGGGCACAGTGCAGCTTTGCAGCTGTGCACTCTTGCGCCTTGTGGCCAGGCTGTCCACAACGGAAGCAAAGGCCTCCCCTATCAACTGCCGAAGGGCATGTGGGCCGGGTATGGCCCACGTCCAGACACCTGAAACATCTCAAAGGCCCCCCTTGCAGGAGACGGACGCGTGCCATACTCCAGCCAACAAGGAGACGACCTAACTGCACCAATGTCCTGGCAGCGGCGACTGGGAGTGACAAGTGAATTGCGCCATTGCCTCTCCCGTAGGGACGTATCTCACCAGCCCTAATAAGGGTTGGCTCGCAACCGCCTTTAGCCGCCGCTGCCGCTACGACTTCATGCGCCGAGACTGAATCCTCCAATCCAATGATTCGGATGTCTGCTCTTTTAATGGGCCTCGCCACTGTGGCTACATCTGCCATAATCTCACTTAGCTTTAGGGCTAATTGATCCGCCTGCTCTACTCCCCGGGCACCCGGTATCTCAATAATACGGCTGCCCGAGGCAGTACACCGAATAGATATTTTATCGATCCCCAGGTCAGACAAAGGGAGACGGTCCCGTGCTCTAAGTAAAGCCTCACTATACGATAGCCCCTCCGCCACAGCCTCAGGCCGCAGTGCAAGGAGCACTGCAGCCGAGCGCGGTGCCGAAGGAAGCTTAGGCTTGGGCTTGGGCCCAGGCATTCCCTTATGAGTGGAAATCACCCCCGCAGTAGCCTTCAGATTCGATGAGGCCTTTTCCTTCTTTTTCCGTCGCTTGGCTACGGTCGTCCATCCCGATCCAGCTCCAGCCTGATCTTGGGCAGGAGCAGCAGGCACGGCCTCCTGTGGATGGACTGTCGTCGTCACATCAGGGATGGGCATCGAAGCCTTAGGCTTTGCAGCTTTGGACCTCGCGGCCTTTCGTCCTACAGGCTGAGATCCAGAAGGACCAGGAGCCAACCCTCTGTCCGCACCTAAGGGCGGGCGGACCACTTCGGAGGGTGGAAGACGATCGTCCAGACGTGCGGATATCATCTCCCCTAACGACAGCCGGAGAGATCTCTCCATCCTGTCCATGTATCCATCTAGCACCTTGAGCAGTGTCTTTGGCAGGATATCTGTCACTTCGCTGGACAACTCCAGATCCACCTGCGGTGAAGCCTGAGGTAACACCTGTGGCAATGGTGACGGTGACGGAGGTGGACACTCCACCCGAACACGTAACGACGCAAGTTCCGCCCTCAGCTCCTCGACTTCACGACGCAGCCTCCCCGTCTCACGGCGCAGGAGAAGATTCTCTGAAGTCACCGTGCGCGTAAGAGCGGTGGCCGTTACTTCTCGCAGAGTCCATGCTGCTTCTTTGAGCGATTTGATGTAGGTACCCTTGAGGTTGCCAGATCTTTTGGCAACCTCAAGGATCTCATCAACATTCTCCGTCGCAAGAGCCCTCAGACTATCAGGGTCGAGCAACTCAATTCCCTCGAGCACTCCTACATCGGCGCTTTCCGACGGCTCATCCTTGATCGGTGTGGCAATAGCACAGTCATGTGACCCACCGGCCTTTCCAGCTTTCGTTGCACGAGTCGAACCCTTGTCACGGGATCTCCCTCTCCCCGCTGTCGAGACTTTGGCAGGAGGGATCTCCACCACAGCTACCTCGTCTCCATCGTCAGCTAGCGACCGCTTCCTACCATCCAAACTAGTCGTTGAGATCGACTTCTCAAAACTGTCCGTCCAATGTCGAACCGAGAATTTGTCCAACGACGGATTTCTCTCCACCGAAACGATAGGCAAATCAATTTTCCGTTGTTCATGTGCCAAAGTCGTGTTATTTTTAAAAGAACTACGCAGAATTCTGCCCCCCCCAGAAGACGCGGGGCAGCCCGAGCTAGGCTCGGGGAGGGATTCTCCAGCTCCTGAGGAGCTGGTACCCTCCTGGGGTAATGATTTTTTAAATTTTGCGTCCATATTAACTCCCTTAACCGTCAAGTTTGCGGTACGCCTGCCGGGACCGGTATAAAAGTTACCGATCCCGCCAGCCGCTGTCCGGAACTGGGCCCTTGGGGCCCATATTGAGCCCTCATCGGCCCCAGCCCGGTACTGGGTGCGCCGCGCACATGCCACACCCAGGAGCTTTTAATGGCCCTCCAGCCAATACCCCTCCACAGTCCCCTCTGATAATCAGAGGGATACCGGGAGGAGTTTGTCAGGTATCAGCCGCCGACCAGACTGGTCGACGTTGCCCGGGGTGCACCACGAGGAGGTTCCTGACACGCACCCCAACCTAACCTAACCTAACCTAACCTAACCTAACCTAACCTAACCTAACCAGTCCCACTCGAGCTCTGGCTAACGCCGGACGCACGCCCGATCGTTCCGCGCCGTTTTAGAGTGAAAAAAGTGGAAATTGTGCATTTTTCTGTGATAAATACAAGTGTGATACATCAAAAAAACGCGTCACAACACCAGTAACAAAGTGTAGTACTCAGTTTTTGGATAACTCAAAAAACCAGTGAGTAATTCACAAAAAACCAAAATCCAGAAACTTTGACCGCATGCGCTGTCAGATTAAGATCGATGACACTACCGTTTTAAATTGTGAAAAGGTGAAGAAAAACATTACCTATCATCTAACATAAGGTTCGGATTTTTAGCATGGGTAAAACTCAAACTATAACAAATATAAAAAATTATAAAAATTGAAGTTAAGTCCCTAGGGAACCTGTTCCCAAGGTGCGTTTGAAACCGTTGAAATAAAAAATCTAACACTTATAGTATTCCAAACAATCCATTTTCAATTTCAACAAAACCATTGTCAAAAATCCAGGATTAGTGTCCTACAGGAACAAAAGTGCTACCAAATTATAGAGGATTGAAGTGACTTTCAGAAAAGGTGGGTGAAAAGTGCACTAATTTTTAGGAACTATTTTAAAACATCAAAAAAACAACTTTTCAAAAATTTTAACTTTAAATAATTTAGAAACTAGACATTTTAAAAATTGAAATTTTATAACATTAATAACATCTTAGTGGCTACTATTTTTAATAAAAAATTTAGATTTTTTAAATATATACTTTAGGAGAAATTTAAATTTAAAATTTTTAACAATAAAAAACAGTGTTAACCCTGACAAGTGCGTACATGGAATGGTGCTAGTTTTGTGGGCAAACTAATCCACTATCGCATGGACTTTTCTCCAGGGAGCTACGACGTCAGGATCCAGAGATATTTAGAAATATATACTCAATTTTGGACAAAAATATAAGGAATGTGAACATTACATAATAGTTATACCGTGGGAAACCAGAAACTTAAAGTTTACGGCCCGCAACAAATAATTATTAAAATTAATATTAAATTAGACAAGTACCTGACTAGATTAAAAAAAAATTATATAATAATTATATTAGGATAAAATAGTAGCTAGATTATTAATAAATATTGACATAAATAAATAATAAATAGAATAAATAAATTAAAAAATATATAAATAGATAATAATAATAAATAGTAGCTTAAAAAGCAGTTTATTATTGTAAATATATTCGCATTAAATTAAATAAGACAAAGTTATAATATAATAAAATATAATAATAATAAAAACATTGCGACCCCCGATTGGGATGTGCGGCGGCCTGTGGTGGTGTAAAGATTGTAACGGTTAATAACAAACGGTTGAAACAAGAACAATTAACCATTTAGTGTTGGGTCAGTTTAACCGCGAACTTTACATTAACCAGAACGACATCAAGGGGCGGTTACCATTCGCAGTGTGGGAGGAGCCACATTGGAGGCGGAGCCTGGGCTCGGACATAGCCCCGCCCAAGGCCACACCCCCACCTACCCCCACCCCAACCCCCCCCCCTTCCCTCCCCCCCACACTTTCGTGGGGAACACATTTACCTCCCCCCCCTCGACGCGGGGGAATTTCCCCGCAGCCAATAACTCGGCCATCTTTCATCGCAGAGACCCCAGGGTGGTGTCTAATGAAAGAGGGCCTTGAGTAGCACAAATTGGCTCCAACAGCACAGAAGTGGAAAAGTGGAGCAGCCGGGAGAGAGGGTCAATAGATGTACGTGGACGACTCGCCATAGCCAAGTATATTAAGTGGGACTTAATTTTAAGTTTTATTTTTAAGTTTTATTTTAAATTTTAAAAATTTAAGAGTTACCAGCTCAAATTTTAAACACATACTCCGACAGATTGTAAATAACTACCAATTACCATACTGTTTTATTTTTTGACATCACTCGAGGGTGTTAGGTCTTTATTAATTCTTTACTTTTTACATCAAAATTTACTTTCTGTTTCTATTTCCAACTAACACTAACATAGGCTAAGTGACTATTTACTAACAATACTAACACGTAGTTTTAAAGTAGGGAACCCTCGAGGGATTATTAGCTTAGACACATTTTTGACATTGACGATTATTTAGACTTTATTTTATATTATTGTTATTAATTTTTAAATTATAATTTACATTTTATTTTTTATTTTTTTTTTTTGACTTCTATATATTTTTTAGCATACAACAACATGGATAAACAAACTAAAAGCGATACTGAGACACAAAAACGGGCTCCAGTAAAACAAGTAAAAATAAGAAAGAGTGGAGAAGCTGAGGACATATTGAGAAAAAATGTTCTAATAAAAGCCACCAAAGAAAATACAAGGAAAATAACTTTGGCAAAACAGCCATTAAGTGAAAATCAGAGAGAGCAAAGGAATCCTCTAACTGGAGCCCTAGCACAACAAAACCCGACACCAGCAGGTGCAACACCACCGGCGCTTTTAGCGCCAGAAACCATGGAACAGGATATGGGGGCGTGCTCAGAAAGCGGCATGGGTGATTTGTCCTCTGACGCTGAGACGGCAGCTAGACCTAGGGTCAGCATGCTGCCGTCTTACAGGAAGAGGGCCGGGATGGCTATGGACATGGCCAGCATCAGGGCCAATGATTTCTTTCAGTCCGGGAAAGCTGCCCTGGAGCAGTCGGGGAATTTAAAGAAGGAGATCAAGGTGGAGGTCTTCGAGTGTCTCGAGGGCCTTTACCTCACGGCCTTGGAGCTTCTCGACTCCCGGGCCCGCCACAAGCTCCAGGAGGAGAGGGCGCGCTCCGAGGGAGCTAGACAGCTCGCAAACTCAGAGCGTGCCCATTCAAAAGAACTAGCTGCCTTGGCGTCTGGCCACGAGCGCGCAATAAGCAGATTAACTTCTCAAATAGAGAAACTGGTCAGAGAAACCGAATCGCTGCGCTCGTGGCTGGATTATGAGGTAGCGGAACCGTTGAAGGCCGTGGGTGGGATACGCGAGGCGGTCGAAGACCTCCGCCGGCGCCCATCTCCAAAGTTCCCCGCAAACATCAAATTAGAAAAAGGGGAACTGGACCAAATTGTAGGGGGGAACCTTAGACTGCAGGGATCTGTAACCAGGGTGGAGGAAGAAATCATGAGGCTGCCACAGAAGGTGGCTGCTGGAATAGTCATTCCGCCCATGCCGCAGCAACCACAGAACAGTGAGGATGCCGAGATCGGGGCCCAGCTCGTAAACATACATAGCCAAGTAGAAAAATTGCAAAAAGCAATAGAGACAAATAGAGAGGAACCAACACAAAAAATTGTGACCACAGACCTCAGACAAATTGTAGCACCTGTTGCAGCTAAAATAGATACGGTGCTCCACGAAATCAGGGAAATGGGAGCAGGAGTCGTGGGAGCACCGTCGCAACGGCTGCACATGGAGAACTTTCCATCGTTGGCGGAGGAGCTGGGTTCCGGGGGTAAAGCACGGCCCCCAGCCGTTGCCGGACACGAGGACGGACTTACCCACCAACAGTTGCGTGTTCAGAGACGTGAGGAGACCTACGCTCACGTCTCGGCCCTGCCGAAAAGGCCTCCACCGGCGGCGACGCTGGTGGTGTCGTCCAAAGACCCACGGGCGACTAGCGACACGGTCCTTAGGACCATCCAGCGCGTCGCCGATACCACAAGGACTGGGGTGAGGGTCGACGCAGTGAGGAGGGCAAGGAACCAGAAGGTGGTTCTACGCTGTCACGGGGAGGGTGACGCCAAAGCCTTGGCAGGACAGCTTAGAACCGCCTCCGCCGACCTCACTGTCGAGACACCAAAAAACAGAAATCCCCTGGTGGAGGTGCGAGGAGTCCTCTCCGAGTATAAGGATGATGAAATCCTGGAGGGACTCAGGGCCCAGAATAAGTCGGTATTTGATGGGCTCACCAAGCCTGAGCAAACCATGGTGGTGAGATACCGCAAGAAGGCACGCAGCGCGTTGGAGTGCCATCCGGTGATAGAGGTCGGGCCAAAGTTGTGGCAGCGATTTATGGACGCAGGTAGAGTCCATGTGGGCCTCTTGTATCGCCCGGTCCTGGATCAGTCCCCCCTTTCGCGGTGCTCGATGTGCCTCGGGTACGGGCACGGTCGGAGGACGTGCCCGGAGAAAGAGGAGGCGTGTGCATATTGCACTAGTAAGCATCGGAGGGGGGGAGTGCGAGAGGCGGGCTAACAAGGAGGCCCCTATCTGCGTCAACTGCCACAGGGCACACCGACCTAAGGCAGAGTTAAACCACAGTGCACTGGACAGAGAGTGTCCAGAGATGCAGAAGTGGGACTCCATTGCCAGATCCCGGGTGGCATACTGTTAAGGGCACCTTACCGAATAATATTTCGGATGCTACTGAGCGGGTTACGGAGTCGCCCCGGATAGCGGTAGTGCAGGCCAATCTGCAGAGGTCGAAATTGGCCCTGGCAGAGCTACAGTGCTGGGCCTCTCGTGGGGAGGCTGCTATCGCCCTGGTCCAAGAGCCTTATACAGGCACGACCGGGCGATTGAAGCAGATCCCGAACACGAGAGTGATCCAGAACACGGGCGGAGCCGGGCCCGTGAAGGCAGCAGTTGTCGTGTTTGGGGATAAGGTTAAGGTAACCGTCAATCCCCAACTTATAGACGACAACATTGCTGCCGTGACCCTGCAAGCGGGCAACCTATCACTAGGGGTGATCTCCGTCTACTTCAAGCCTAACGAGCCTATAGAGCCGTACATTGGAAAACTCGAGGGAGTCTGTGCCCAATTGGGGGTACAGAACCTGGTAGTCGGCGGCGACGTCAATGCCAAAAGCGTATGGTGGGGGTGTCGTACCTTCGACCATCGGGGTGAGGCCTACTGCTCTTTTCTAGACGCGGCGGGGCTGGAGATCCTTAATGTGGGCGAAAAACCTACCTTTCAGGTCGTCAGGGGGGGCAGCTTGTGTACAAGCATTGTGGACGTTACAGTCTGCAGCCCCACCCTTCTTGGCAGGATCGATGATTGGAAAGTTGACGAGAACTTAATAACTTCTGACCACAATGCTATCACCTTCACGATCCGGGTGGATGGGAAGCTTCAATGCTTTAAACCGTCCACTACCCGGATCTATAATACCAAGAAGGTGATATGGTCGGAGTTTTCGTCAACTCTACAGGAGAGACTGTCCGAGAAGGGCCTGACGTCAGGAAGGGTAGAGTGTGTAGCCGACATTGGGGATCTGGAGTCAGCCGTGTCCGAATACCTCTCCTGCATCAAGGACACCTGTGAACAGGTGATCCCGAAGGTAGGAGGGGTGAAAAGGGTGGCTCGCCCCCCCTGGTGGACGGGGGACTTGGATGCCCTCAAACGGAAGGTTGCGCGGAGGAAGAGGAGGATCCGTTGCGCCGCCCCACGCAGGAGGCCTTACGTTGTTGCCGACTATCTTGATGCCCTTGAGGACTTCAAGAGAGAGGTAGCGAGCGCTCAAACCAGGAGTTGGAAGGAGTTCTGTTCGACGCAAGAGCACGAGAGCATGTGGGACGGCGTCTACAGAGTCTTGCGGAGGACTGAGCGGAGGCGAGAGGAGGTCCTTTTGGCGGGCCCCAGCGGAGCCATTTTAAACCCGCAGGGGTCGGCCGACCTACTCGCCAGTACGCTGTTCCCAGCAGATGATGTGGGCGCTGATACCGAAGCTCAGAGGGCAATTAGGACAGCGACTGAGGGGCGCCTCCCCGGCTGGCCACGGGGACTGTCGGCTGCGGACCCACCCTTTACCCAGGAGGAGATAGAGCGGGTGTGTAAAGAGATTCACCCGCGAAAAGCTCCTGGGGGGGATGGTTTCACAGCTGACATATGCACACATGCGGTTTTGGGGGAGGGGAGAATGGCGCTTTTTTCAGGCACTGGTTAATAAGTGCCTGGAATTGGGCCATTTTCCCCATCCCTGGAAGATCGCAACTGTGTGCATTCTCCGGAAGCCAGCTAGGGAGGATTACACATCGCCGAAATCCTACCGTCCTATTGGCCTCTTGCCGGTGTTGGGCAAGATTCTGGAAAAGCTCTTGGTTCGACGTTTACGCTGGCACTTGCTACCGAAACTCAGCGTGCGGCAATATGGGTTCATGCCACAACGCAGCACGGAAGATGCTCTCTATGATCTGGTGGCGTACGTACGATCAAAGGTAGAGGCGAAGGAGATCGTCGTCGTGGTGTCACTGGACATAGAGGGCGCGTTCGATAACGCGTGGTGGCCTGCGCTGAAGTCCCAGCTCGTGGCCAAAAGGTGCCCTGAGAATTTGTACGATATGGTTCTGTCATATCTTGAGGGTCGACGTATAGAGCTAAGTTATGCCGGTTGTCAGGTGAGTCGAGAGTCTTCAAGGGGTTGTGTCCAGGGATCCATCGCTGGGCCGACCTTTTGGAACCTTATACTCGATTCCCTGTTGGTGGAGCTCGAGGTCGCGGGAGTGTACTGCCAGGCTTTTGCAGACGACGTCGTCCTGGTTTTCTCCGGGAGTGAGGTCGGGCCCATGCAGGAGATCGGGTGCCGGACCCTGCAGACCGTGATGGACTGGGGCATCAAGAATAAGTTATCCTTCGCTCCGCACAAAACAAAGGCGATGTTGCTAACAAGGAAACTTAAGTTTGACGCTCCAGCCCTGTTCATGGGAGGTGTCCGGATACCGCTGGAGAAGGAGTTCCGCCTGCTGGGCCTGATCTTGGACAATAAGCTCACCTTTGAGGCACACGCCGCTGCTGCCTGTAAGAAGGCCGCTGATATCTATAAGCAGCTGGCGTGTGCAGCTCGGGTGAGCTGGGGCCTGAACCCGGAGATTGTCAGGACGATATATAAGGCGGTCATCGAACCTTTAGTATTGTATGCTGCAAATGTGTGGGGCCCCTCTGCAGAGAAGATCTCAATCAGGAACAGGCTTAACTCGCTGCAGAGGGGTTTCGCAATAAAGATTTGTAGGTCGTACAGAACGGTTTCACTAACATCAGCAATAGTCTTGGCAGACTTGCTCCCGCTGGATCTCCGCGCCCAAGAGGTATATAGACTGTATCGCGCAAAGCGGAAAATTGGGCTGGACGAGATTGTGGTTGGCCGTGTGTTGGAGCGGCCAGTAAAATTCGTCAACTATCCGCATCCAGTGCATTGTGTTGGCGAAGCGTACGAGAGCTTGGAAGTCCCTCCTGAGTCCGGCGGCTCCGGGATCTTCACCGACGGTAGTAAGATCGACGGTGGAGTGGGAGCTGCTGTGACTTGGTTTAAAGAGGGACGTGAAACCAAGTTCTCCACGTTTCGTCTAGAGCCCTTCTGCTCTGTCTTTCAGGCCGAGTTGTATGCGTTGCATAGGGCGGTACAGATGGTGCATAAAGCTGGTGACGGGGAGGTTAGCATTTACAGTGACTCTAAGTCGTCACTGGAGATGCTGGCCAATCCAGTCCCGCCTCACCGTCTGGCTCTCGCAACGCAGAAGACAATCCGTGCTATTAGAGCGGAGGGGCGAGAGGTGCACTTACACTGGGTGCGTGCTCACGTTGGCACGGCCGGCAACGAACGTGCCGACGTGTTGGCGAAGAAGGCCGCCCACAAGAAGACCGTGGCTGATTACGATCGGTTTCCGGTGTCATATGCAAAGAAAATCATACGGGAGGAGACTGTCCTTAAGTGGCAGGCGCGCTACGAGTCCTCAGACACGGGTGGGGTGACGCGGGCCTTCTTCCCCAATGTGGCTGACGCCCATCGGGTGTTGAGGAAGGTCGACTTGTTACCCGCCCATGTCCAAGCCTTTACAGGCCATGGAGGATTTGCGGCGTACCTGCACCGCTTCAAGATCAGGGACAGTCCCACGTGTGAATGCGACCCGGATATTGCCGAGACAATTCTACATCTCATCATAGATTGTCCACGATTCGGCTCGTCCAGGTTCGACCTTGAGTCCAGGCTCGGCCGTAAGGTGGTGCTTGAAAACTTGGAATTGTTGATGTCGGAAGAGGAGACGAGATATCATTTCATGGGATTCATGGAAAAAATTGTTAAAGTTGCAAATAAAAGAAATAAATAATATTTACGTCTCCATTTCTAAATTGATTATATTTATTCATTTATTCTAGTCATAGAGGATAATTGTAGAATAGTTAAATTGTTATTTTGAATCATTGTGTTGTGTATTGTTGGGTATTTATTGACATGAAGAAGTTGTATTATATTAATTGACACTAGACTAATTAAATTTATTATGTTATTGGTTCCTTTTCGGTTTTTTATTGCCACTAGATGTATTTATGACATAGACTTATTATATTAAGGAAATTGTATTGTTGTATATGTTGTTAGTTTTATATTTTTCGGTTTTTTATTGCTGTTAGATTTAATTATTGACATTAATTATTTTGGTATTGATCGACAATTAGACTTACTTAAATTTAAGGAAATTGTAAATGGTAGCTAGTAAGAATTTATACTTTTCGAATAAATAAATAAATAAAAGGGGGAAGCTTAGTATAGATATTAAAGAGAGTTTAAGTCGGAGTAAAAATGTGTGGGTATTGAAAAATTTATTTAACCCAAAAAAATTTGAAACCTGTATCTCTGATTACGTTAGAGGTAAAATTAGGGGTGGGGGTAAATACCTCACAAAAAAAAAAAAAAAAAAAAAAAAAAAAAAAAAAAAAAAAAAAAAAAAAAAAAAAACCTAACCTAACCTAAACCTAAAGCTAACCTAACCTAAACCTAAAGCTAGTCCTTGCTGCTGCGACAGGGAGAGACATGTGCAACCTCCCCATACTTCTTTACATGGTGCTTATCTTACCAGCCCTGATGTGTGCAGGGTCGCATGCCCCCTTTGACGCGACAGCTGCGACCACTTCCTCCCTGAACACGGAGTCGTCAAGTCCGATGATGCGGACATCCGACCGTTTGATAGGTCTACCAACAGTAACAACTCCCGCCAACGCCACCTCGAGGCACTGTGCCAATTTATCAGCGTGTTCAGCACCTTGAGGGCCAGGGATCTCAACAACCCTGGCCTCCGTAGCGGTCTTCCGGACCGACAAATCCTGGATGCCCAGGCCGGGTGAATCGAAAGCCAGCCTCGCCCTTAGAAAAGCCTCTTTATAAGTCACCCCCTGAGCCACTGCCTCAGGCTGCAGTGTCAAAAGCAATCAATGGCGCAGGCACCGAGGGTGTCGCCACTTTGTTCCGCCTCTTACGGCGGGCCACCACCGTGGACAACAATGTCCTGCAATACACTGGCCGCCCCCTTAAGGTCCTTGATGCAGGTCCCTTTAAGGTTGCCAGATTTCTTACAGACTTCGTAAATCTTGGCAATCTTTTCGCCAGCCAGAGCTCGAAGCCTATCAGGATCGAGGGTCTCGATAGTCAATTCTTCCTCGATATCCTCCCACTCTGGCTCTTTCTGGCCATATGCCTCTACGAGATCTGCATGTTAACGACCCGCCGAAGTACCCGGGTCATGTCGTAACCTTCGGTGCCACAACCAGATCGGTATCTAAGTCTAGCGGATCTCTTGTCCGCTTTTGACGCCCCGCACTTCCCTCGTCACTCAACGCTGCACCAATTCTGTTGCTACTACTACCTTCCTTAAACCTAAGAGTTAAAATTTTTTTGGTTGGATGGATCACTCATTTTTAATCCCACGAGAATGGGGGAAGAGTAGGTCCACCCAGGCAGTGCCCCCTGTGCCTGCGTACGCCTAACGTAACTCGTCAGAGAGTCGGCCGGTTCTCTGACGGGGGTTGCACTCGTGACTGGACGCCCCCCAGCCACGCATCCTCTCGTGGTGCGCCGCCACTTGGGATTGGGGTGATTTTTTATAGAGGTTTTCTTCCTCGCGGTCCGGGCGGTGAAGTCGAGACCCTCGGTCCCATCGAAGCCGCGAAACATGACCGTAACACTTCGATGGGATTAAGAGAATGACGGAGGCAGTGAGTGAAGCCCCACTCGCCTGCCCGACGGCAGGGTAAGTGCACACCGGGCCCGCCACCGTCCCGTCAAGTCACTCCCTCTGCTAATCAGAGGGACGTAACGACGGAGGAAAACCCCAGAAGAAAGAAAAAAAAAAAAACCCCCGTCAGGTATTCGCTGCCGACCGTGAAGCGGTCAACATTGCCCGGGACACACCGACGCGGAGGTTCCTAACTCGTGCCCCAACCTAAACCTAAACCGAACCTAACCTAAACCTTTTTTTTTTTTTTTTTTTTTACGTGGATAAACCCGTCCGTCATGGTTACACACCCGCCCGGGGGGACGAGTGGTTATGTGAGACTCCTACTCACTAAAACTCCACGGTGTACCATCAGCCGCCATAGTGGGACGCCGCGGGCACTGCGGTTGCAATCTGCCGCGTCGCCCCGGCGGCCGGCCCCGGTCGGGCCCCGGCGCTAAAGAGAGACAGTCTGGTACAACTCCAACTGTCTCCCAGACGGCTGAACCAGTGCAATGGGAAGACGGGCCCCCCGACCCGTCTCCACTACAGGCGCTCTCCCCGTCTTTTGGACGGGTGGTCTACATTTCGCACCTCCCATGTAATGATGCGCCTGCCTTCCGGCGTCGGCACACAGGGCACAGTGCAGCTTTGCAGCTGTGCACTCTTGCGCCTTGTGACCAGGCTGTCCACAACGGAAGCAAAGGCCTCCCCTATCAACTGCCGAAGGGCATGTAGGCCGGGTATGGCCACGTCCAGACACCTGAAAGATCTCAAAGGCCCCCCCTGCAGGAGACGGACGCGTGCCATACTCCAGATAACAAGGAGACGCCCTAACTGCACCAATGTCCTGGCAGCGGCGACTGGGAGTGACAGGTGAATTACCTCATTGCCCCTCCCGTAGGGACGTATCTCACCAGCCCTAATAAGGGTTGGCTCGCAACCGCCCTTGGCCGCTGCTGCCGCTACGACTTCATGCGCCGAGACGGAATCCTCCAATCCAATGATTCGGACGTCTGCTCTTTTAATAGGCCTCGCCACCGTGGCTACATCTGCCATAATCTCACTTAACTTTAGAGCTAATTGATCCGCCTGCTCTACTTCCCGGGGACCCGGTATCTCAATAATACGGCTGCCCGCGGCAGTACACCGAATAGATATTTTATCGATCCCCAGGTCAGACAAAGGGAGACGGTCCCGTGCCCTAAGTAGAGCCTCACTATACGATAGCCCTCCGCCACAGCCTCAGGCCGCAGTGCAAGGAGCATTGCAGCCGAGCGCGGTGCCGAAGGAAGCTTAGGCTTGGGTTTGGGCCCAGGGATTCCCTTATGAGTGGAAATCACCCCCGCAGTAGCCTTCCGATTCGATGAGGCCTTTTCCTTCTTTTTCCGTCGCTTGGTTACGGTCGTCTATCCCGATCCAGCTTGCAGCTTTGGACCTCGCGGCCTTTCGCCCTACAGGCTGAGATCCAGAAGGACCCGGAGCCAACCCTCTGTCCGCACCTAAGGGCGGGCGGACCACTTCGGAGGGTGGAAGACGATCGTCCAGACGTGCGGATATCATCTCCCCTAACGACAGCCGGAGAGATCTCTCCATTCTGTCCATGTATCCATCCAGCACCTTGAGCAGTGTCTTTGGCAGGATATCTGTCACTCCGCTGGACAACTCCAGATCCACCTGCGGTGAAGCCTGAGGTAACACCTGTGGCAATGGTGACGGTGACGGAGGTGGACACTCCGCCCGACCATGCAACGACGCAAGTTCCGCCCTCAGCTCCTCGACTTCACGACGCAGCCTCCCCGTCTCACGGCGCAGGAGAAGATTCTCTGAAGTCACCGTGCGCGTAAGAGCGGTGGCCTTTACTTCTGGCAGCGTCCATGCTGCTTCTTTGAGCGATCTGATGTAGGTACTCTTGAGGTTGCCAGATCTTTTGGCAACCTCAAGGATCTCATCAACATTCTCCTTCGCAAGAGCCCTCAGACTATCAGGGTCGAGCAACTCAATTCCCTCGAGCACTCCTACATCGGCGCTTTCCGACGGCTCATCCTTGATCGGTGTTGCAATAGCACAGTCATGTGACCCACCGGCCTTTCCAGCTTTCGTTGCACGAGTCGAACCCTTGTCACGGGATCTCCCTCTCCCCGCTCTCGAGACTTTGGCAGGAGGGATCTCCACCACAGCTACCTCGTCTCCATCGTCAGCTAGCGACCGCTTCCTACCGTCCAAACTAGTCGTTGAGATCGACTTCCCAAAACTGTCCGTCCAATGTCGAACCGAGAATTTGTCCAGCGACGGATTTCTCTCCACCGAAACGATAGGCAAATCAGTTTTCCGTTGTTCATGTGCCAAAGTCGTGTTATTTTTAAAAGAACTACGCAGAATTTTGCCCCCCCCCCCCCCCCCCCCCCCCCCCCCCCACAGAAGATGCGTGCAGCTCGAGCTAGGCTCGGGGAGGGATTCTCCAGCTTCTGAGGAGCTGGTACCCTCCTGGAGTAATGATTTTTTAAATTTTGCGTCCATATTACCTCCCTTAACCGTCAAGTTCGCAGTGCGCCTGCCGGGATCGGTATGAAACAACCGATCCCGCCAGCCGCTACCCGGAACTGGGCCCTTGGGGCTCAAACTGAGCCCTCATCGGCCCCAGCCCGGTACTGGGTGCGCTGCTCACACGCCACACCCAGGAGCTTTTAACGGCCCTCCAGCCGGCGCTCCTCCATAGTCCCCTCTGATAAGCAGAGGGATACCAGGAGGAGCGCGTCAGATATTAGCCGCCGACCAGACTGGTCGACGTTGCCCGGGGTGCACCACGAGGAGGTTTCTGACATCGCACCCCAACCTAAACCTAAACCTAACCTAACCTAAACCTAAAGACAACCAAGACCTTATAACAAGAAATAGATGTAGATATTGCAATCAACACAGATGACATGTCTTGTGCACAAATTAGATATTCTTATTCAAACATGCCACGAACTCTTGAAGAGTGCACCAGAATTGTGACAACGCTTGAAGAGGGGCGCAGTTCGCGTTGTTATACAGCGAGACCTACGGATCAGAGACAGCGGATCTACGTGCTGGAAGGAGAAATCCGAGCACGTGTGCAATGAGGAGGCGTCTTGCTGAAGCAATCTTGAAGCCATTTAGACCCGCAAATGGTCTAAAACTCGTAAGGCAGTAACGAAATTCAAGGCTGAGTAGAGGTAGGTTCAAGGTAGAGAACACATGAATTGGACTCTAGATGACTGGTCAAGATTAATGTTTTCGTATCAGTCGAGGTTCATGCTATGCATGCACGATGGAAGGTAAAGAGTCTACGACCAGTAGAACGCTATACCCAAGCTTATATTGAAAAGAAAGTGCTATACGGCGTATGCTCCATACACGGGTTGGCTCGGTAATTGAAAATGACATTTTAATGCAGAAATATATATGAATGAAATCTTAAATGAGTATCATTATACTCCATTATTATCATGGTCATTGCCCATTTTTAGTAAATATGGGCGAGAACGATATCTTTATGCAAGGTAACGCTCGTCTCCATACAACTAGTATAGTGTTTGACTACTTTGAAGATGTCGCTATTACACGCATGGAATGGCCAGCACGCAGCCCAGAATTGAACCCCATCGAGCATGATTGGGACGAACTGGGATCCCGTATACGCTAGCGAAATTCCCTTCCAATCACGCTTCGTGAACTGAAAGAAGCACTGATAGAGGAATGGGAGAATATTTCTCAGCGTCGGCTTAGAAATCTGGTAGAAAGCATGCCAAACCGTATGACAGCTGGATTAAGAGCTCGTGGTGGCAATATAAAATATTAAAATGTTTAAAATTGTCATAGAGAAAAACATCTTAGCATTCCATGGATTCACCGTGCGGGTGCCGGGTCCATCATGTAGCAGACAGAGGGAACACGAGCAGTCCCCGGGACTTGTTACCCAGGTGTAGGTTTAAGGGTTCCCTTATGATGCACATCAGCGCTCACCTTGACTATCCCCGATACCCTCCCTGCCAAACCAGATTTGGTAAAGGCCTGTTAATGCTGCTTTAGATACCCGTTCTAAAATAGAACTTACTGCAGTTCTCGACAGGCCGAAGTCTTTTAACAAGTTATTGAGAGATTTCGCTGGCATACCTCTCGCTCCCACTTCCACCGCATATAAGTTAACCGCATAGCCGTTCTTGGTTAAATCGTTACATAGATCGCAATATTTATTCATTTTTATTGCGTGGTCTTTAGGTATATTAGTTTCCCACGGTACAGTAAGCTCTACTAGTACTATACGCTTGATTTCTCGGGAATAAAGAAATATGTCTGTTCTGGATGACGAAACAACCACATCCTCTGGAATTTTATAATGTTTTTCATATGTGTCCACTAATGTGTATATCAGGTGCAGAACCTAGGATTGAGAAGGGCTTACTTTTAGCATTTACTGTTGAGGCTTCTTTTATAAAGTTAATTTGTCTCCTGTTAATGGTCAATCCTTTTTGAGCTCTAGCTACTGACAGACCACACCACATTACCGTACCACATTTTTCAAAATCTACTGGAAAATGGTTATTTTTATTTAACAAAACTTGAATTTTATTTTGTTTGCTACGAAAATATTATTTTCAATTGTTTATTTTGTTGTCACTATCAGTAACAAGAGTTACTTGGTCTCATATTAAACGTGCCTCTTTCATAAAACTTATAATATTGTAGTAATTAAGCGTGTTATTGATTACTTTTTTTTTTGTTTAATTTACTTTTGTATCCTATCAATATTGAACTTGTACCTCTTTGCACATTTCTATTTTACTTAAAGCTTGATGCAACTTTACAAAAACCATTTTTCTCAAAAGTAAGAAAACATTAAAAGTTAGGTTTAGTAATACAACTGACAAACAATATTGTATTCAAAGATAATAGCTAAAGAATATTGATCCTTCATGCATTTTCATTCCTATTTAATTTTATGACTATTGTTATTTAGCCAACATTATTTTTTTTGTTAAATAAGAAACCAGTTATCAATTTTCACCAAAATCAAGTATAATGTGTTTTAAGATATAATTGGATTTGTATTACTAAACACGTTATAAACCTCAAATTAAAAATTATGTTTGATACTACTTCCAAGTTTTATCGTTTTTCTGAAATTCTACCCGGTATATTAAAACACACCAAAACCAGGATGAAAACTCACATTTTATATCAAACGTAACGATGTTTTTTTCTTTGTTAAGTACTATAGAGAATGAGATATTTTATTTTAAATTTGTTTTGGCTTTCCTAAAAAGTAGCAATTTTTGACTTGTATCATTTGACACAGGAGGCACAGAAATATATATATTTTTTTTAATTCAGATAATTGTAATCATTCATAATTTTCAATTAAGGTATCACCTTGCACATTTGACTGATGTATGGGTATATTTTTTGAAAGAAAAAAAATTTGTACAAACCTATAAATACGTACACGTATACAAAACACCACGGTTGTTGTTATGTTTTTTCCAACTAATAACTAAACAAAGTAGGATCTTCTGACAATATTATCGCTCTCTTCTCAGAACTATCTAGGGAGTTTGTTTGACATCTCAAAATTCGTATTTATCAATGTTCGTACCTACTTTTGTAGTATTGGAATTAGCAACTTACATATTATTATATTAGCGACCTCTAGGGAGTTTTTGTGACATAATGCAACTTGTACTTTGGTAGCGTAATTTGCAAAATCCAGGATTTTATTTTATTAGTGTTCTCATTTTAGCGCCCTCTATTGTTACTTCTGTACGAACGGGAATTGTTGTAATTTCTCATCATTGATCATACAAAATTATTCCCATACTGTTTGTACAGAAGCTGCTAACCGAAATAATTTAATATCTACGTCTAAAGTAACCTAACACTATATCAATCAGTAATAGAATGTCATGAGTGTTGTCTAAAAATTTTTTGCTTCGTGCCTTTCTGGTGAGGTAATAAAATTGATTATTGCGTGCAAACAAACCTCTTTAGTACCATTTTATCATTGCCTAAAAGTTTCCCGGGGGTTCCTATCTCATTGTCTCCAACGTTAAATCGCGTTTTCGTGTCATCAATTTCAACTTTTATCATCAGCGATGAAAAAAGTTTTCACTTAAAAAAAACGGCACTGTATTTATTACAGTTGCAACTCTAGATCCAGAACAAAAAAAAAATTGGAACCATAAACAAATCATCCATTCCCGATAGTTTTTTGACTGAATGTAGACATTTAGTTGGTCATTGGGTTACTGGGCGAAAATGTCAGGTCACTCTTGCCTAGTAAATTCTTTTTAGCGTCTGGTAATTCAAGCGGTAAAGGACGCACGCTTCAAATAAAAAAACCCCCGGCCAAGTGCGAGTGGGATTCGCGTAACGAGGGTTCCATAATTATTCACCTACATTCACAAAATATAATTGGGTAGTATCAGTGAGCTCAGAGTGTTTAAACAGGGTAGACAGAAAATTTTAAAAACTATTAACTTACCAAAAATAATCGGTTGTCAGTAAAGTCGGTTTACTGACAATAGTTGAACGTGACAACGTCATAAGAAAATACTGATGGAATGGTATCATTTTTCAAATAATATCGAAAGAATCATTACCTTTATCGCCGCAATAATCGTTGCTATAAACAATTGACTTTCTTTTTTTTTTTTTATTTTAGAACTGACTACACTGTTAGCCTTAGGGGCCCTATCGTCAAACAGAGCCGCTGCGGCTTTTACAGCTTCACCGGACTTGGGGGCGAGCGCTTAGGGCACTCAGCCGCGAAAGTTTGTGACGACCCGCACGAGGGTGCCAGAGTGGCCGAACCTCGGCTCGGGCGGTCGTCGCGAATGCGAAAAAGTCGCGATCTAACTAATTCCCTAATCTTAGGAGAATTCGAGCTAACTAATATATACTCATATGCACGTTCCCCTCCTCCTGGGAGGAAGGAGTGGACCATGCGTATGTGTATTTGTTAATCGGAATGGTTTTTCTACACTAACTAGCGCATTAGTCTAACTAGCGCAAAAAAAGAAAAAAAAAAAGGTCCCTTACAGAACTTATGTACCTGTGTGGTGTGCACGTGTGTGTGTTCATACGTGTGTAATGTTGTGTGTGGGTAGCTAAGTGTTGTACGTATAGTGTCACTTTGTATCGCGCGGGCGGCTGCCTGACCCAAGGGCTTCACACCGAGGAACGGACCTAGGCTTGGGAGGAACGGACCTAGGCTTGGGAAACAATTGACACCACACGCTCACTAAAGTAGGAGAGAGACAGATGTCGAACGCTGCCGAACGCGGAGGCCGGTTGTGCCTCTTTGTCACTCGTTCCGCGCTCTCGCTTGCACTTCAAGCCTTAAATGGAACGCCTCATAGTGAGGTAACGCCGCATGAGTCATGTTTTTTTCGTGCGTGCAGTCGGCTCCATTGAATTATAAGACGTCATCACGTCAATAATACAATATTTCGGTTTTGGTTCATCGTCTTGTCGATTAAATAATGATTTAGGTAGTTCAGTTACCGTAACTGTAATCTCAAATATCTATAGGACATACCAATGTATGACTGATTGTATAGACATATCAAATTAAAAATATACAGGCCTTTTAGCATTGATTTAAAATTAGTAACTCAGGTATATTAGAAGTCAATGCCTATCGGCGCGTTTGTTTCATGTTCTGTATTTGCAAAATTAAATAATAGCAACTTAGTCTTCACCTTTATTTTGTATTAATTTTAAAATAATTTTGAAAACGCATCATTTTTTATTTTCTCTATCCAGTGTCTAAATTCTAGACACACGGCCAAGTTCGAAAAGGACGACACCGGCTTGTGTGTATATACGTGTATGTGTACGAACCTTTTCAAGCTACTTTCGGCCCCTCCTTTTGTCAAAA
Organism: Saturnia japonica; assembly: GCA_033032175.1. Taxonomy (NCBI): domain Eukaryota; kingdom Metazoa; phylum Arthropoda; class Insecta; order Lepidoptera; family Saturniidae; genus Saturnia; species Saturnia japonica. The sequence continues at coordinate 71,387 of CM065315.1, forward strand.
TCTATTAGACCTACTGTTGTAAGATGTAGCCTACAATATTATAGAAAAATAATTTAAAAATGATAAACGGGCGATCAGGGAATGATAATAAAATAACCGTCCGCGTTGAGTGCAAAATTAACACTGATTTTATTGATTTCGTCACCCGATTTCGACGCAGGCACACGATGCAACGTATGTAGTTTTGTAATGCATGAGGATTGTTCGTACACCTACAAATTTTGAACGTTTAACACCTAGAATCCCAAATTTCACGAATAAGTTGACACGAATAGTTATTAAGTTATTAAGGTCTGAAAAGTAACTGACTGACTCACTCATCAACGCACTCCTGAGAAAAAGGGTCTTGACAGACAGACAGACGGACAACGATGTGATCCTATAAGGGTTCCTTTTTTCCTTTTCGAGGATCAGAACCCTAAAAAGACATTTGGCTTCGAATGTTGGTGAAGCCCACGCGCACCTCACATCAATAACGCTTAGCTTGGATTTTAATCACCTTGGCTCACGCATCTTTTACGCTGCAAGCTAACGCCAGTTCTGGGATACCCGGGAACCCGAACAACAAGGAGGAATTGCTCGGTAAGTCGATTCTGTTTATTCTTTGTTTGGTGGTTCAGTGTCGGTACCATACCCTCCGGGGAAGTAGGATATTTGGAGGACGAACAGCCCGCAGATTGGGGTTTCCACCAACATTCATACGCCGAAACACATAACCTCATTTTCGCAGTCGAGTATTAATTTATAAAAGATAATATTTTTAACTATGTAATTCTTAATCAGTTTTGATGAAATTTCGCTCACAGGAATCATAAGTATTTCCTCAATTATTGGGCTATAACAATTGTCAATACCAAAAATGAAAAAATGAAAAAAAAAAACCTAAAGTAATTTTTCACCATTTCTCAAAGCTGATTCTGATCTAATGTAATAGACGGGAAGCATTCCATATTTGATGGGCTATACAAATCACAGTTGATAGGCTTTTTGAATTGTCAATATTACGAGTAAAAATAAAATTACTAGTTGAAAATAATCAGTGCGTACGAAACGCGTGCGGAGTCGCGGGCACACCACTAGTATATTATATAAATAATCTCAAAACACTTCTAGGGGGTGATGACATCACATCATATTTCTTTTCAAAACGGAAATTATTGGTATATTATTGGCAAGGATTTTGTGTGCTGTTGTCTTCATTTGCCCTTTTCTTAAATCTGTGGTATTACAGAGCATTTAGGATAGCACATCAGAGAGTGGCACCTGGTGTCGCTATTAGTTCGGTGTACAGCGTGCGCTGTGCAGCACCGAGCGTGGCTGAGCGCATGCGCGGGTCCTGTGTGACGTGCGAGGGGTGGGACAGGGCCGGGGCAGTGTGCAGCTCGGAGCCGGGAGCGGCCGACGCAGGTACGACTCGGCAGCGTTCTGCGGTGCGGTATAGTGCGGTGTACTTATACTGTGTGACGTGTGAGCCTAGTGTGAGCGCGCCGCGATGCGAGCGGTCAGGCTGCATGGCGATGGTCCGCTGTGTCTCGTACTGCTTCCACGTAGTAAACTCCGGGCGTGATCGGAAGACATCGCCGACAGCGCGGCATTGCATGCGAGCAGATCCGCCCGAGACGCGCCGGTGAGGCGGACCCGCGCAGTGTGCTTGGGCGGGCGGCGGCGACGGCACTATATTGACGGTACGGACTCCACAGTCTCCAATAGCCCACCACTAGTGTAGATATGTTTATCTCATCAGCTGCGATGTGAGACCGGAGAGAGTAGAGCTAGTTGCGTAACTACCGCACTGTCCAGAGCGCTGCGGACGAGGGCGGTGGGCCGGTTACTAGGATCGGGATCCATGTGCCCTGCATCATGTTTGAATTACATATACGGCCCAGGGATCCGTTATTAAAATAGTGCAGAGGTTAATATTAATAGTGTGTTAGAGTTAACATGTTTTCAAGGCTCCTCGAGGCAGGACGGGTCAAGTTCTGCAATGCGCTATTATTACCTGGTATTAAAAGCGTATATTATTTGGATAAAATAGCCGCTAACCATCAGGCGGGCCGTATACTTGTTTGTCACATTTATTGTATAAATAGGGTTGCTTTGCAACTAGGATTGCCACTTGTGCTCTAAAATAAAACCCATACTTTATTTTTAACAAATTTAATAACACTAAGAACAACAGAATACGTAAAAGCATTTTACTATAATTTTTTTTAGGAAACATTTATATACATTTAATGTAACTCATTAAAAACTTGAAGAAAGTTGTTCGTAGTTTTTACGCAGAACTGATAACAGATCGGCTGCGACTCACTCGGTCAACTCTACAATGTAATTTACACTCATAAGGACATGGTTAGAGGAACGCAATAAAAAAGTTGGTAGATTATCAGAAAATATTATCTTATTTCATGCTGGTCATGTATAATATACCAGTATTATGTTATTTGAAAAAAGAATATTATGAATGGAATTTCATTTGCGACTTTCATTTGTTTTCGTGGCAATTTATTTTTGATAAGTAGTGAATGAAATTGTACAGGTTTTTGAAGTTTTTAATAAGAATATTATCTTTTGTTTTTTTTTGACAAAACATCGTTATTGCATTGAGTCCAAGGAACTTGATTTAATAAGTTCGAATGTTACTGTCGGATCTCAGCGTCGCTCGGGTGTTTAAAGCGTAGCTTTAATTAAAAATGGTTACACTTTAAATGAAGTGACTCAAACATTACGAGTGTCCAAGTCTGTAATTTTTCGCAATGTTAAACAATACCATCAGACTAGAGAGTATATTTATAAAATAAATGAAAAGCTCTTGCAGACAAGGACAACAGATTGATTGTAAGCCACTTCCTAACAGATAAACCGCACTGCGACTACTTCCGAGGTACGAAACAAGCTGCAGGAGGTTCGATAAGTGACAGTTAACACCAAAACGATTAGAAAAAGACAAGGTGGCTGGTATAGAATTGCAATTGACCGCCAGAGGCCCTGTGCTCACCGCAATACTCTTTACTGATGAATCCAGATTCTGTCTTAAGTCAGATGTTGAAATGGTCAAAGTATGGAGATAACCCGGAAAAAGATACGCTGAGTGTAACACGGTTGGAAGAAAACCTTATGGTGGAAACCGGGTCCCTGACTGCGGCAAGATACGTAACCAGATATTTTAGAGCAGAGTGTGATGACTTTTTCCCCGTTTATGAAGGGTAATTTTCTTTTAATGAACGATAATGTCCTGGCGCTGCGGCAGTAGTGTCGGAGTACCGTACTGAGGTCGGAATCATAGTTTTTGTGTGGCGAGCACGCTCGCCAAATCTAAATCTTATAGAACATGTTTGGGATAAACTGGGAAAACAAATTAAACAAAGAATCCAACACCAGGTAACATAAGGCACCTCAAAACTGCATTGGTTGAAGAATAGAACTTAATATTTCAACATATTAATGGAAAGTTCAAAGTTTCATTGACAATTTTGTAAAATATGCCCAGACGGATTTAGGCAGTTTTGACAGCGAGAGAAGGCAATACTAAATACTGATTGTGTCACCCATTATGAAAAAAAAAACAGTCTTTTGAACAATTTTCATTATGTTAGATCAAAATTCTTTAAAATTCAAATAATGAGCTTACAGCCTATAGTTGGTTTTTTTATTTCATTTATTAAAAAAAAAAATTGCTTCTATTCAATGAATTTTAAAAGCTAATAATATTATAGTAATAAATCAGTTTTAACTTTAAATTGCCCTTTTTATTGGGTAATTTCATTAAATTCGGTCTGGTAGTTTTTAGGTGATTAGCGTTCAGCTGAACCGACAAACAGACAAAAATTTCAAAAATAATGGGAATGTTTTTGTCCGTGATTCTAAACCCCCTGTTACGATTATAATTTAATTTAGGATAGTTATGAATAATTTTCCAGCATACCTTACAATTTTCAGTTAATATATGTTTTACAAATTATTATTACACAATTTAAAAGTCCATAACCGAGACGTTCTTCTTGTTCCGACAGCTCAGCGTAGAGATCCTTGCCTAGGATCTAGAATAGAAGTCAGCACGGTGTAGGCCGTATCAGGATACACTGCTCAAGCAGACGACGCAGCACCAAATATCTTATCTATTGAGATTTCCTCATATGTAAAAGGAAAAGTTATTATTTGTATTATAAATACAAAATCCAGGTGATACTTTCCCGGTAGTGTTCTTTCAATGTTCAGTAGGTATTTGTCGTTTTGACAAAGGGTATTTCACCCATATTAATATTAAAATTATAAATTATAACAATTAAAATAACTTTTCTATATAAATATGTTATAAAATAAACTATCTTTTCGACTCCCAGGTCTGTTGTACAATAATTTGGTTTTTATCAAAACACAGGATAATTATGATATCAACGTTACTTCCATTCAAAGGTCTGCCGTACAATGAATAAACATGATCAGATCCATCCTGAAGAATCTGTCACCCCCTAAGTATTTTTTTGAAATATGTTCAATGTGCAGATATTATTTATATTATTATTATTAATAATATGACACTCCTTTGAATATGCGTCTAAGCAGAAGTACGACTTTAATTTATTTTCAGCTAAAAAATACCTTTAGATATTCAAATTTCCAACATTCGTTATCAGCACGAAAAACACAAAATGGTGTTACAGAACGGACTGATCGTTCTGGTGTGGAAAAGGCAAGGTCTATGTTGGCTGAATGATCGTAACCTCAAGCCTATTAGGTAAAACAGTTGTTTTTGGGAATTATTACGAAACATCCACTACTTCTAGCCTTCCGAACAAGTCGGTTTCCGAAAGGGCTTGAGTATTGTAGACCACATACATGCGTTGCTGCAGGTTATACAGATGACCGAAGAGTATAACCTGCCCCTTTGCTTAGCGTTTGTGAACTATGAGAAAGATTTCACTCACCTTCCAATTGCCAACGACATAGTAGTCCTGGCTGAGACCATGGAGGACCTCTGTAAAGCCACTGAGCAAGTTGGTCTTAAAATAAACATGAACAAGAAGAATATCCTGTCGAACATTCGCGTAGTGCCAACTCCCGTAAAAATCTTACGCTTGGAATTGTTGATGTAACCATCAACAATTAACAGTAAACATAACTGTTTACCTGGGATAAAAGTTAGATAGATCTAGTTTCAAGAACGGGGTAAATCGTCGAATCTATCTCAACTGGGAAGCTACGTAATAACTTCTCGTCCAAGATACCGCAGTGTCTCGAAACGAAAGTCTTTGACCAGTGTGTGTTACCTGTGAGTACTTTGATGGATGGTGGGGGTGTTTTAATAGCTACAGCAAAGCATCACCTTGCAAAACATTAGTTTAACTTGGAAGCTATCTATGAAGACCTTTGGGTCACCATAAAGTTTCAAAAGGGTCTAAATTCAATATTTTTAATGTTTTCTGCATTTATTTACCTTCGTCAGTAGAATTATCAACCTTCTATGAACACCATGATATTGCATTAGACAATTCTTTAATTGTCGGAGTCTTCTATCTTAATTTTATATTAAGGTGCCTAAGCGTTGATAATAATTTGAAGCCAATGGTCCACTCTCGTTGTGAGTTGGGCCAATACTTTGTGGACTTTTTAACTCTACGTGATTTTAGACAATTTAATAATGTATACAACCGTAATGATAGAATTTTAGACTTAATTATCAGTGATAAAAGTGTTTCAGTAACGGAATGTAACATACCTCTTTCCAAATTCGATCCACATCACCCCACAATAATAACTGAAATAAAGTTGCAGTCTAAAATTGATACATTAAAACCATTATTTCACAACAGTATTGAATGGAGTAAACTAGATTGGATGCAGGTTTTATCGGATGATATGGATGTTGATACGATAGTCTCCTAATTCTACACAATATTGAAAGCTACAGTAGGTAAGTTTGTACCAGTGCAAAAAAAAAATCGATTCGTGACCTAGTTTGGTTCACAAAAAGTTTAAGACAAGTAATTAAAGAGAAGGAGAAGTTAGGACTAAAGTTTACAAGATATAAAATCCAAGAGACAAGCTCACATTTCAATTACTAAGAGATCGATATTTAAAACTTATATAAGAGGACTATAGTATATACATTACAGAATTAGAAAAAAAAAATTAAATCAAATATTAAATGCTTTTGGCAGTAAGTTAAAAATAAGCGATCTAACAAAAGTGATATTCCCGATGAAGTTCATTTTATAAACATACTATTGCGGCTAATGGTACTGACATCGCCATCTTATTTGTTACCTATTTTGAATCCGTTTACGATCCTAGTGTTCCTGCATGTATAGATAATCACAAATTACCAAACAATAATATACTAAACTTCACGACGTAGCATTTAATGAAGACGTTACCATTAAGAAATTAAAAAGACTTGATCCTTTGTAGAAAGGTGCTGGGCCAGATGGCTTCAAAGCTCTTGCAAATTTGTTAGGAATTCCACTTGAAATTATATTTGTCTAATCTTTTAAATCATCCCCTTTTCCCTCTCAATGGAAGACTGCTTCGGTTGTTCTGATTTCCAAGAAAGGTGACAAATCAGCTGTATCAGATATAATCAGGTGTATGGACATTGCTTGCTTAAAAGAGCGGAGAAACTCGTCCAACGCATTCAAAATGCTTGTGCACGTTTCTGTTTAGATGTTTTATCATGTTCACATATTATTCCTTATTTAGATTTTTTAATTTGTTAAATATGAAGGCGCGTAGTAGGCTGCATCTTGGAGTACTTTTGTTCGGAGTAATTAATAAGCAAAACCGAATTATTTATACTTGAAATTGATTTGGGCAGAGTCTCAACATAGATTCTCGGGAAGAACCAGTAGCTTTATGCTTCTTACTCCGAAACACAGGTCATGGCTTTTCGAGATTCATTTAAGTTTGCGGCTTCACAATACTGGAATGTTTTACCGCCGCCACTTCGTCCTTTATAACACTCCGAATCTTTAGAGCAACGGTTAAAAAACTTTTGTTACAGGACCAGTATTATAGCTTAGCGTGATTTTAAAGGTGTGAACTCCTCACATTCTCTCTCTCACACAGTTTTAATTGCTCTTTGTCGAATTTATTTTTGTACATTGTTAGTATGTATTATATTATTATTTACTATTTGTTTTTATTTTATATTTTATTGATGTCCGTGATGTATGTTAATGTGGCCCAGTCAGAATACCAGCACTGCACTGATTCAGTTTAGCAGTTATGCTGAGACTGGGACCTGTTTATCCCCGCACGGCACGTTACTAATTATTATTATTGTTATTTTATTTTTTGTTTGTTGATTTTATGTTTTTACAAATTTTGGTTTTGATGTGTTGTGTGATTGATAAATAAATTTTTTTTTCTAGATAATTACAGATCGATCACGATACTGAACACAATAGCTAAGGCCTTTAAATCACTGGTATATGCACATATAGTCGCACACGTGAGAAATCTTCTGTCGTCATCGCAACACGGTTTTTATTCTAAAAGATCCACCACCACCAACCTTCTAACATACACAGATTATATTATATCTGAAGTTGGCAAGGGTAATTTGGTTGATGCTGACTTTAGTAAAGCGTTTGATAAAGTCAATCATAAATTATTGCTAGCTAAACTAGAGAGTTTTGGCATTACTAGAAACCTTTTTCACTGGTTATTAAGTCTTATCTTGCTCATCGACAACATATGTTACGGTCGATGGTTATGTCTCTAATAACTTCACAACCACTTCCGGCGTTCCTTAAGGATCCCATTTGGGTCCCATTTTATTTCTTATTTTTATAGACGATGTTGTAAAAGAAATGAAATATTCAAACTACCTTCTATATGCCGACAATCTTAAAATTTATAAAAATAATTAACATTACAGATGCATACTACCTCTGTTTATGAAAATGAGTTTCATCGTTTTTACGACAGAATGGTTTCACAGTAGACCATTCAGATCATATTATTCTGCAGATAATTGACCTCTTTTAAATCATATATCTTTAAAGTTCACCAATTATGACATAATTCAATATTTATATTATATTATTAGCATTATTTTGTACTATTATTGTTAGCTTTTAATTATTATTATTATTTTTATCAACTTTGTTAACATACCTACTATATTTAATTAATATTAACGCTCGAATATTATTGCATGCCGTGCTCGCCTATAAGTGGAGTACTACATAATTATTGAAATGTGTTTGTTTAAATAAAATATAAACATGTATGATATGTAGTTATTTACCTATTTACTCATAACCAATACTTCATACGAGTCAGCTGACCCACCGTCATTCCCACGAGAAGACGCAGACGCTAGGTCAGCCCATTTATAATAAGTAGCAGTAAGTTTAGTTTTTAAGTCAGCTTAGTATCAAACACCATATAGAACAGTTAATAAAATTATTAGTTAATTTTAGTTCTACTTTTAAAAAAAGTTCTTACTCTGTGGGCCGATGGGGACCGGAAGACGACTACAAAATAATATATAAGACAGTCACTGTTCGCGTCTGTCAGTCTGTTTCTCCGCTTACTTCTTCTAAACCATACAAAGGATTTTTATACTGTTTTCAAAGTCATTTAGATTTATTTTACTGAATATAGTTTCCCCTAGTTTCCTTACGAGGTTTCTATAGAGATAAATAATATAGTTCTATTTAATGTGCGTATTCCTTTACTCCGATATAGTAGTACATTAATAACCGCGGAGGGACGACGACTGAAACCCGTGTGCGCTCTCAACCACGATATATCGTTTTGCTAAGTTTGCAATCTTTACCGGAGCGCACACGCTGCTACAATAGTATATACAAAACCTTCTAATGAAGTGTTTGTACAGTAGAGATTATTTAATGTTATTTATTTAGTTCTTAGACACGCATACAATATTAACAGCTTAACCAAAACATATTATAATTATGCCTATACAAAAACTAATTTGCTCATTTAAATTAGACTTTAAAGTGGCTTCTAATATTTCTGCACATTCTTTGAGTAAAATGTAATTATACTGAGACAGAAGATTCACTGTGCGTATGCCTTCTGGAATTGAACCGACAGCTCATTGAATACTAGGTTACTCGCTACTCGCATATTAGCACAGGTTCAGAGCGGCAAGAATATCAGGCTAATATATCTCCTTTCTTACCGCGTTCCTTCCTTCCTTTCGTTTCTCCTTACCTCCAACCGATAGTAACCGACCATACTCAATTCACATAACGTCGGATAAATTATGTAATGAAGTCGTAAAAAAAAACTATTTTAGGGCACTGACATAGCTTACGCTTGCTACACCTTATCAGATACATCAAAATAATGTACTTAACAATTATAGTTCTTCAAAAGTTCTAGAGACTTCTCCTAATTTTATTTTCAAAATATTAGGTTATTTGCCAAGTTATTTTCTCCAAATCAATATTAATCTTTATCCACATAAATATATTATTTACCTTGGGCATTAATTGCAGATACTTTTATTTTAGAAAAAGAATTAGGTTTCCGCACAAATAAAAAAAAACTGGTCATATTGAATTAATTCGGGCGCTTAAATGGTTTATGCTGAGGAAACTTGCAAATTAATGTATTACATAATTATAGGCATTAGAAAGACCTACAAAAAAGTTCGTGAGAGTATACATCTATCTTCTAAGGAACACCTGCAATAAGCATTTTTGTCTTTAAAGTAGCAGGGAGCGGGGAGCAAGATTCGCGCGGGCATTCTGTAGTCCACGTGAGCGAAGCCACGAGCACAGCTAGTCTATACTAATATAATAAAGTGTAAAAGTTTTTTTGTTTATTTGTTTCAACACGCTAATATTTGGAACTAAGAGTCGGATTCGAAAAAATCCTTTTATATGTGGTAGCCAGAATATTGAGGAATAATATAAGCTATCTAAGATTAGGCTACAACTCTCAGATAGTCATAAATATTGATTTTTGTAACATAATTCAGAAGTGAATTGAAGTGAAGGCCCTCCTGAACTGTTATAGCCGCGTGCGCTGACATAATTGTTATTGATACGGAAATACAATGTTCCACAATAATATTGGTCTTTAGTATATCTAAAAAAAGTCAGCGATAGCACATGCCTATCTCTTATACATAAGCCACAATAAGGTATTAAATATGACAAAGATTTGTTGAAAATTAAAAGTGAATTATAAGCATAATTTTTAGACATGGTTTATTAATCCTTACAAACAAAAGTTAGTTCATCATAAAGACAATTTTATGAATTTAAATTTTGCTCTTTAGAGTATGCTATTTGGACGCATAGTTTAGGCAATAATGAAAAATTAAAATAATTTGTACTTGCGGGTAGAATAATTATGATAGACTACAGGAGTGCGTTGGGGGCGCTGTGTTTGTCGGATAAAATTAACAGTGTGAAACCGTGTGGCAAAGCTAGTATTATATAAACGTATCTATGTCTCTTCACTGTTCACCAAAACACCTGAACCGTGACTCGGTTCGGTGCCGAGCGTGTCAGGATTAGCATGGTAGAGTATCATAATGTTGACGACGTCTTTTATATCAGGTGCAGTTGAACGGGATGCTATGTCCGACGGTGGTATGCGCGCTGCGGGCGGTACTGTGGGTGGTGCTGTACGCGGTACTGTGGGAGGCGAGCGGTGCGTCCGGCGGGTCTGGCGGATGTGGCGTAGCGCAGTTTGCGTGCCGCAGCGGCGCATGCGTGCGTCTGGACGCATACTGTGACGGCGAAGCACAGTGTCCGGACGGAAGCGACGAGCCAGCGCAATGTTCACCCTGCAACCGCACGTATTACGGGCGTGCAGGTGTCGCGTACTCGCTAGCGCTGCGTGGTGCTGCACGAGCCCCGCTACTCTGCCACCTCACGTTCACGGCGGGTGGCGGAGCGCACGGGGACCTCGTGCAGCTCGCGTTCGATGAATTCCGCGTGGGTCGGTACGAGCCGAGCGCGCTCGATGGCTGCCCGGACGGGTACATGCAGGTGTCGGAGCTCGGCCGGCCTTTCACCGGGGGCTCGTGGTGCGGTGAGGCAGATGGCGCGGCGCTCTACTATAGCGAGACAGCCACCGTCACTGTGTCCGTGAAGCTGTTCCGCGTGCGCCTCGGCGAGCCGTTCGGTTTCCGACTGCGCTACAAGTTCCTCGAACAGCGCGACGCGGTCGTGCGCTTTGGGGCACTCGAAGCTCCACTGGAGCGCGGCGCAGTTTCGCCGGGTACATACTGCACCCGTACTTACGAGGAGTGTTACCGCAAGTCGTGTCGACTACAGAGTCCCAACTATCCGGGCATGTATCCAAGGTGAGCCATTTACTGCGGTAATAGATCCCTTTCGATTCCTTTCTGATGGATATAGATTCGATCTTGTTTCGACAGGAACGTGACATGCTACTGGAGCCTGCGACAGAAAGCCATTCCCACGTGTAAACACGCAATGATATCGGTGCGTCAGGAGTATTCCCATAAGATGCAAATCAAGAGGTCGATCTCGATGGCCAGGTGAGTCCGGGAGCCGCGCGAGCCTGTCGGCAGCCAGTCGGGCCCACGCGACTCCCGCCTCATGTCTCGCAGCCTCAACAAGACGGGACGGGCGGTGCGCGCTTGGGGCGAGTGCACCGGCGAGCGTGATCGACTCATTTTCTACGACGGCGCGACCACCGACGACCCCGTACTGGTCGAGTACTGCGGCGGAGACTGGCTTCCGCGCGTCACCTCCCGCGGGCCCGAGATGCTAGTCGCATTCCATTCCTCCCCGTACAGTGCTCCCCCGCGACCTGCTGAACCCGCCGCCCCATTGCGTGGCTTCGAGCTTGATGTCGACGTCGTGTTCGCTGATTCCGACTCACTAGACTACGCGCGGTGAGCAGTTGCGATGCTACCTGGCCTTCCGTCCCTCTGCTCTATCTGAACTTAATGACTTATGTTAGGCTTGCGTCCTCGACAGTGAAGCGAGACGCTGTGAGTTCCACGTGAAGGCGTCCTCATCCGAGGAGGAGGTCAATGCGACAGGCGTTGCAAGCTCACGGGGACGCCGTGGCCGGCTTCGCGCCCCCGCGCATACTCTGCCACCCGAGACAACGTGCACGTGGACTTTCCACGGTCGCCCCGGTGAGACCATAGCAACGAGGGAAGGGCAAACACTAACACGTGTGTGGCTTTTCAGAGATGAATTTTTTTTCGCAGGCGATCTTGTGTGGATCTACTTTTCGAGCTTCACCCAATATTCACTAGTGGAAGCACGTCGACCCGAGAGCGGCGAGCGTGACGAAGATGCTAGTGAAGTAGTGCGAGCGACTGCCGGCGGCGTGCCTTGTGCTGTAGAGTTACGCGTGTGGGACGGAGGCAGTGAGGGAGAGGTGGACGCGCGGCCACTGGGTCGGTATTGTGACACGGCGCCGGCACTGTGCGCGCGTGCTGCACTCGCCAACGCAACTCGTGCGCCACGACCCTGTGCGCCGCCCGATGGTTACGTCTCGGGAGCAGCTCTGCTTGCGCTGGCACTCACATCACGGCCAGGTACCGCTACGCACCCGCTCGGTTTTGCGTTGCACTACGAGTTCGTGGATGCTCGGCTTGAGGGCGCACACCTGGCAGGTGAAACGCATGTTGCGCCCGCTGAGTGCGCTCGCCGGCTGACCGTGCCGGGTTCGTTTTCATCGCCGCGCAACGCGCTGTGGTTCGGACGCGGAGGCGCTCGCCGGTTGCGTTGCTTGTACCGGCTGGAGGCGGAGGGCGCGCAGGTCACGCTCGAGCTGGACTCGGCAACATTCGGACGTGAGCCGCGGTGCGCAACGCGATCAGACCCACTCACAGGGCGGCCGACATGCGCGCCTGAGCCCCGAGTAGCCGATCTCGATACAGAGGAGGAAGCGCCTCCAAGTTTGAATAGTGACGAGGACGCTCCGCTGCGCGTGCCACATCTGAGGATATATGACTCGCCGTGGCCCGGGTACAGGGTGAGTGACCAGCGGATGCTCGCAACCAGGGTATGAGCTGATCTTCCAGGCGGCTCGCTAATCGGTTCGTTGCTTTAGGTCCCGGTGGCTTGCATTTGCGACAACGGGTCGGCACCTCTCCGCGTGCTCGGAGGTGGCGGGGCTCTGGAACTAGAGCTGGTGGCACGGGAACTGGCACCGGCGGAGGATCACCGACACGTGCAGTTTCGCGGCGAGTGGTCTAAGGAGCCCGCGCCCGCCTGTGCGTCTCGCCGCCGGCTGCCCGCGCCTGGCGCGCATTTGCATCTCGTCTACCCGTACAGGTTTGTTACTCCTGAAAATCATTCCGTAATTTTTGATGCCTCGTTTACTACTGATTGAATGTAGAACCCTTGATTTTTTACTGACCCTTAGCGGTGAAACGTTGATTAACATCTTGTAAAAATTTAACTCTGAAAATATAAGCGTTAAATATTCACACAGCGATAACATCATGTCGGAATGCGGGGAGACACCGTTCCTGTTAGCGGCACGCGGCAACCGGTCTGTGTTCCTGCGCGTGTGGGGTGAGGAGCTGATGGCGTCGGCGCCCGGCACGGACCAGCCGGCTTGTGCGACCTCCAACCGCGTGCTCGTGTATGAAGCGCACTCATCTAGGTAGGTTGCCTCACTCCACCCGCTACATGTCATGCGATATAGTCCAGTTTGTTACTAGTATGGTTCGCTCGCAGGTTGGTGCGCGTGATCTGCCCAGCCGAGGGCCGCGCCGTGCACGTACTCGGTGAGGAGGCGCGCGGGTCCCGCGGGGCAGCTCTGCTGGTGGTGTGGGCAGCGCGCGAAGCTGGCGCTGCGCGGCTCGCCTGGATGGAGGTGTGGCGGAGTGCGGAGGGCGCGGGTAACGCGAGTGCGGGATGCGCGCACTGGTGCGGCGCGCTGGGCGTATGCATGGCGGCTGCACTGTGGTGTGACGGTGCTGCGGACTGCCCGGGCGGTGCAGACGAAGCGGGCGCGTGCGGGGCGGGTGCGCGGCTACTGGCAGCGTTAGGCGCGGGGGGTGCGGCGGGCGGCGCAGCAGCGGCGGTGCTCACGACAGCGCTGTTGGTGCTGGCGGCGACATGCCTGCGGCGCCGACGGCGCGCAGGTGCAGACAAGCGGCTACTGGGTGCACTGGCAGCAGGACGACGCCTCACTGAAGAGTTGCTGTACGATGCGTCGCGCGCCTCCTCGGCCGCTTCGTCCTGACGACGCGAGCGCTCCGTCGAGTACATCCACGTGGACCGCGAGACTACGGTGTGACGGAGCGCCTCCCCCGCTATATACTGTGACATTGTTTCAGTTAGTGCAGTTCAAAGTGAACGAAACCGCGCACAGACATATGTATATTCCGTTGTATGTTATTTTGTTTGTCGAAGTGTCCCGTCCCTCAGTTTAGTTTGTTTACGAACTATGAAATAAACATTAGTTCAGTGGAGTGAACTGACCCGTGTTCGTTGTTTGATTGCGCCGCACTACTGCGCGCCTAGAGCAGTGCGGAGCTCACCTTACTGTTAGCTTACTTCAGTTTATAAATATTTCCTCAGAGTAAATTAATTAATCCTATAACATACAATACATTACAATATACAAATATAAATATACTTTTCACATATAATTCTTTGTTATTATTATTTAGAAAAGACCTACATTTTTCTATGATATTATAGAACAATAATCTTTTTGAAAAAAGAACAAAAGAAATTAAGAAATGAGCAAGGATACATCAATATAAGCAAGCAGTACGTGCGGCACTGAGACTGTGTGTAGTGGCTCACAGCACTGAGTGCAGCGTGGTTCAACTCAGTTAAACCGCACTCCGCACGCCGCCTCCGCACTTCGCACACCGCACTTCCCACTATGCACAAGAAAATGGATTTTAGTTACTATAATTTTTATTTCTTCAAGTATTTGGTGGAGCAGTTTAAAATGTACCTGTTACCAGTTTATGTTCTGCGTTGGGTGAGCTAAATGAAAAGTCGAGACTCTATCCGCTGTATTCCGCTTCCGTGTAGCGAACGACTACCGGTGGTTTTTTTTTCCAGATATCTATACAATTAATAAAAATGAAGTGTCTTTTTGTAATGTCAAAATAACAGCTTTTCACTGAATGTATAAAAAAAAAATATTTTAAAAATTGCTTTTTGTTATCGATTCCGTATATACATTCATATGCATTTAGTGTAAAGCTGTTAGTTTGACATTACAAATAAACACTACAATTTTGTTAATTGTATAATGTAATAATAATAATAATATTTTTATTTATTTCAGATTTAAATCCAATATTGTTAGTTAACTTAGCCTATGTTAGTAAGGGCAAAAACACATTTTACAAAAATTTACACACAAACAAAATCAGTAATTTGCATAGGTACACACGCTTTTAATTAATTCAGTCCAATGGTGAAGGAACAAACTATCCGGTCTATTCGATAATATCTTCAGGACACCATTAGAGCTACCACAAAGTCGATTAATCGCGTACATCCCTGTGTGCTTAGTGTGAGTTTTTCAATTAATTGTAGTTTACGTAACTTTTTCGTCAGCGTTAGAAACGCCAAACTGTCCGGCAAGGTTAATTTCGCGAGTGCGAGTTCCTTCACTGCATACTGTCAGAAACGCGTTTATACACCTAAACATGAGTTATTATTTCAATTGTTATGTTGGCTACTCTGCAGCGTGTATGAATATACGACCAAGTTGAAAAACCGACTTCAACAGTATTCACGTATTGGGTAGATGAATACTGAATTTGGTTGAGTTTTAGATAGTTTTTAGGAGAAATTTTGTAGCAATCGTCACGTTTTTCAGTTACGCGCCATGTTGCTTTTTTTATCAAAGTTTAGTATAGTGACGTAAAGAATATAATGTAATATATTATAATAATAACAACAATATATTAGTTTTGAAGTTTGGTTTGAAATAAGAATAACAATATATTAATTTGAAAGTGATAAAATAAAAAGACTTATTCAAATTTAAGTGAATTTACAAGAAAAGTGAGAGTGATTATATATTTCGTTTTATAAATTCAACACGTATGAGCATGATTTTAATATTTATTTGAGGTTAACCTCACTTTTTGATTGTAAGTATCAGTGAATGTATATAAATCTGTTAAAATTAGCAAGTATTAATAAATATGACTGTAAATCTAGTGAACATTATTAATTCTAAAAACAATAAAAAATATAAATCAAATAATAATTTTAGAATAAAACAAAACACGATTAGAAAATAAAAATATGTATACGTATATCTTTTTTAATTATTCGTTTTTAATGATTTATTTATTCATTTTTAATTTTATAAAATCGTTGCATTTCTACAAGATTAACTGTCATCATATAATTGTATTACTTTGAAAAGATAATTCCAATTATTTATTCATAACTTGTAAATATAATACAATAAATAAATAGCAATGATATTATAATAAGAATAATGATAAAATAAATTACTCATTAATTGTATGCATGTCTATAATAATAAAATAGCTTTAATTTAATACGGAAAAAATTGTTTTTCTTAAGGCTTAAGCCTTATCTACCCCATTTTCGTGAAGTTGCAAATAGTAGAAAAATGATATGTCGTAAAGAAGTTTCACTTCTTACCTGTGTACTCTGGTACACACACACATTTTTTTTTACTTTGTTAATGTTTTTCGTGGAGGTAAAAATATTAAATAATGAAGACAAGCATATCGCAACTTGATATATTGATGACTTTTATGGAGTATTTTTCTATTTGGATAACTTTATAGTTAGGCTCTATATATTCAATTTCGTGCTGTGGAAACAAATAGTTTTTGAATTATTTTTTAATAGGTTTTTTTTTTTTAATATGACAATACATAACTTATATATCAGTTTTAAACAGTTGTAATAAAATGAATATAGGCAAAAATGTTTATGTATGTTATTTTCGTAAATATTTTTTTTTATTAATAGATAAAAACCATTGCTTTTTTTTATAGATATAAAATTTAATTTAAAATGTCGTTTTAATTTTCTTTACGTGTTGTTGTTAGTTTTTTAACAATTATTGTTTGGTTTACGTCTTACGACTGTTTTCGATAAATATAAATACGATTTCAATATTATGTGCTGTTTTAAGTGTTACATATAATTTTAATATAATTATAATAATCATATAAATATATAAATAAAATATATAAGTAACTATATAATATAATTATAACTATAATTTAGCGGTAAAATTGCTTAAGTTAGGTTTGGACTGTAATCACAAATAATATAATATAATATAGAACACATTGTGCAAAGATATCAATTTCTAAACCATGTATCCGAGTTCATTAATTGGATGAAATAGCGCACGAAAATATTCTCCTATTTTTTTAAATATTTAATGCGTTCCTCTTGAGCACGGGTAAAAGAAAGAAGCCTCCAAGAAAAAGAAAATCTCCGAGTGACCTTTGCTATTCATTTTAATTAATCAGTATAACAACTTTTGACCTCTCTCACTAAAAAAACCCAAGTGAATGACTCTACTATTACGTCAGCGTCTGTTTATCATTCAAACTGTCAAAATGTGTCCAACTTGTAACTCACACTCGCAATATCATTGCCTTACATATGCAAACGTCAACTGCGTAGTAAGGGTTTCGTTCGTCGCTGACTATTTAGTAAACAACAAATCTTGCACTCGCATATTATTTTTCGTAAACTATCCCCAAATGCGTTGTTCGTTTCTCCATACAAACGTCACGTTAACACAAACATGATATTGACAGTTAAAAACTCACACTAGGCACACTGATGCGCTACAGTACCGAGGCAGCCCCAACAATGCTCTGAACACATTATTGTACTGTATACGCAGAGCATTGTAGGCAAGCTGAGTATATGTGGTCCAGAGGTTGCTGGTGTAGAATCACTGACAGTAGGCTTTCAATAGCAATATCTTTACGCTTGGTGTATAATGGGTAAACCTGCGAACCTGCATATTAGATAAGATAGATAGATAGATAACGTGCTACATAATAATTGTATATATTTAAAATAAAAACACTAAAAAAATCAGCAAGAGCAGATGTCTATTTTATAGGGATCACTCACAATAAGTATTTTTTCTTTAAAATAAATGGTCGTTCAAGTATTACGTAACACAATTTTTAAATATTTTGAGCCTCCCTCCTCCCCTTATAACACGCCGTAACATTTCTCTGGGCTCCTCCTCCCCCTCCTTAAACGTTACGTAACACCCAAATCAGAAAGTCGGCATGAGAACTTTTATAAGAAATTTCCCTGTTTTGAGGACCTTACAGTATGAGCTCACTTTAACAACACTGAATACAGCAATATAGTTGAGGGATTCCCCGTAAAACGAACGAAAACGGGTTGCTATCTTGGAAAAATTTTACTAGCCTAGTTTTTTTATTTATATTAAAAACTAGTTGTCCCAGTTACTTCGCTCACGTGAACTACAGAATGCCCGCGTGAATCTTGCTCCGCCGCTCCCGGTTATTTTAAAAACAAAAATGCTTATTGTGGATGTTCCTTAGAAGATAGACATATACTTTCGCAAACTTTTTTGTAGGTCTTTTTAATATCTACAATTGTTTACAATTACAAATCAAAATCGGTCCAACTGTTTCGGAGATTACCCGGAACAAACAAACAGACAGACAAAAATTAAAAAAATGGGTGTTTTGTTATAGGTATCGTATATACTTTCATATGCATTTAGTAAAAAGCTGTTATTTTGACATTACAAACAGACACTTCAATTTTATTAATTGTATAGATAAAACAATGCTACGTAACGCGTTGTTCGAACCCCCTTCCCGTCCCTGTAACGCATCGTAACGTGTTACAAGAGCCCTCCTCGCTCAAAATTGCGTTACGTAATACTTGAACGGCCCCTAACCGGGAGCTTGGGGGGGGGGGGGGCGGTAATAGTTACCTACGAGTCGCAGGTGTACCCGATCGACGGCATTCTGTTTTCACGATCGCATCCGCGGGTAGAGCTAGTTATCTTAATACATGAGTAGAGAGATACGTTTAGTCCCGGTTCACTTTAAGTACAGTACGTGCGTCTGTAGCACATAGTACTGGTATGTACGGACTATACGAGATGTTGATTGGTAATTCGATGGGACAACAAATGACGCTTCCCAATGTTAACCAATCAATTCTAAGCAAATTAACGCTGTTTCTCTTATTAATAACTCATTATTTCATAGCTTACATTTCTTGGTTTTAATTTACACAACGTTGGGAAATGTGATAGATTGAAACTAGATAATAATTGGAAACAATACAAAGACTATCGATAAGCGCTAAGGCGGCCATGGCGCGGGCGGGCTCTCACGAACGTTGTAGGCCGGCCGCGTCTGGCATGACGCGTGACGTGACGTGACGTGACGTGTCGGCTATATACGACAGATGAATAATTACAATGTGCGTCAATGGGAATGTAGATACTGGAGCAGTCCCTTTCGGACGCCTGGTGCGGCGCACGCGCACTGTATGCGCTGTGTCGTTGTGCGTCACGCCTGCAGTCATTTCGAAACATTCCGGTGTATGGACGCCGCATAAAAATGGTGAAATTTAATAAGGAAAAGGAGGAATTACTTATTGAATATATGAATCTAATGTCATTTGTATCAGATACGATTGAACGACGTGACTCAATCACAAATTGTATTAAGAATAGTTGTCGAGAATTAGAATATAAATAAACAAGAACCTAAACTACGGAATGAGGATCAACAACATGAAACATCAAAGGTGTCTCGAAATGCTTCTCTAAAAACTGAAAAATAACAACTAAACCTAAGAGGCGTGTTGCGTAACAAAGATATGCCTAGAGGTCAGCTTTGTATCAAAAGATACTTCATTAAATACCCGAAACTAAAACACCAACGCAAAAGTTTTTCGAATCAATGTCAGATGTTGTAGATAAGTTACCACTTCATTTACAAGCTGACGGGCATTGAGGATATCGGAGGTTTTATTAAAACTACCACAATACACATTATGGAGTGTGAAATGTGTATACCAGCTTTAGAAGTGAAGAGACAGTTCTTAGCATTTAATTATAAACTAAAGTCTAGTGCCATATCACATAATATCCGAACTTCACTCTCTTCTTTCCCTAAGATATTGGCAAAACAAAAAACCACCGGTACTTGCAGATACTTATAATAAAATGCAGAACGAAACCATGGCTTCCAATTCACAATTAGAAATGTTCTCACTTCATATCTGGGTTAGCTATATAAAAGTGAACAATATTATTTTAACTCATTTAGACAATATTAGACAAAATAAGAAAAGACTACATTAAACCGTTATTTTGAAGTTTGCTATTGAACAAGAGCAGCAAAAAAAATACAGCGAGTGTAATTTCATATATACGGATGGAGCTAAAAATGATAAAGATAGGGGTGCAACATTTTACCATCTAGTTAAAAGCGTTAATGTAAGATATCTGTATAATGTCGGTGGAGCTGGTTGGGATCTCGGAGGCGCTAAAACACTCAGAAATTATACAATATAAAAAGACAGTAAAGGTGCCTTGCAGCATATTGCTCGATGCGCCTCAGGTCATAGGTTTACAATGAGTTCCGTCACATACTGGTCTAAGGGGCAGCGAAGAGGCTGATAAATTAGCTAAATTAGGCATAATTTTTGGCAAAGTACTTAATATTGATCCAAACTGTTCAGAATTAATAAATAAATATTAATATATATGTTATAATATTTGGAAATCTTTATTCGACGAGAGATACAAAATAAAAGGAATTTGGTACAAGTCAATGCAAAATGAGTCTTGTCGTCACCCGTGGTTTACCAATAATAATAATAGTAGAAAGATTATTGTTACTGCATTTAGAATAAGATCCGGACACATGCCATTTAATAAATTTAAATACTTCATTAAAAAGTCTCGTACACAAAACTGTGAAATATGTGGTGTAGTAGAAGACATACATCATGTACTAACAGAATGTGCTCGATTGCAGGCGGTTAGACGGAGACTGATTGGGACTATCAATTTGAACCCTCATGATATTGGCACGTTTCATGGTTTGCTGTCAAGCCGTATCAGTGAGGAGGCTAAGACTCCCATTGAAGATTCGTCGTCAGCGATCTGTTTTTGTTATTGCTGTCTTATTTTATTTGTTATTTATTTCTTCGTGTAATACTTACTTTTCATTTTGTTGTCTTATTATAGATAAGGGTTCCATGAGGCTGGTATATACTTAATATAAAAGCCTCTAAATAAATGAAAAAAAAAACGCTGACGTTAGATTAAAAGTATGTCAGATTGTGACGAAGACTAAGTTAAAGCATCACATGCTACGTGGTACACAGCACCTACTATCCCAGTCTCAGTTTTAGAATATAGATTATTGAAATACGTCGACACCATGTTCTTCAAATACTATTCACAGCTCAATGTCATCTGACAAGTCAAACTGGACTTGGTAAGTAAGCATCGACGTGAAAACATTTTTGGCTTACATAGTATCTTCATAAGTAAACTAGTTGTGCCCCACTGTTTCACTTGTGTTCATTTTATACGATAAACATTGCCAACGCACCCGTGTAGGCATTTTTTTATCATCATCATCATCATTTCAGCCGCAGGACGTCCACTGCTGAACATAGGCCTTCCCCAAAGATCTCCAGAGCGACCGATCTTGTGCGGCCTGCACCCAACGGCTCCCAGCGACCTTTATTATGTCGTCTTTCCTTCTAGTGGGGGGCCGTCCTACGTTGCGCTTTCCGGTGTGTGGTCTCCACTCGAGAACCTTTCTGCCCCAACGGCCGTCAGTTCTCCGAACATGTGCCCCGCCCACTGCCACTTCAACTTGCTAATCCTTTTGGCTATGTCGGTTACCTTAGTTTGTCTACGGATCTCCTCATTTCTGATTCGATCTCGTAGAGAAACACCAAGCATAGCCCTCTCCATAGCTCTCCATTTTTTTATACTTTGTGTAAAACTATCGACATTTTTATGAGGAATAATTTATTTTTTCAAATTATAATATAGCCTATGTTACTCGCTGATACTGTAACTTTATATCGGTGAAAGAATTTTTTTAAATCCATCCAGTAGTTTTTGAATTTATCCATTACAAATAATAAATCAAATATTTCCTACTTATAATATTGATATAAATGTTTGATAATTTGATATATTTTCAATAAATAAGTACTTCAAATATAAATTATTTTACTTACCACAATGTGAAGTAACTTACTGAGCAAAACCATAGCAATAAAAACAGATGTGCTGCTTGGAACCTTGCGAACGTTCCTTTTAGTATGAGTGATCCTGCGAGGAGACGCTAAGTTTGTTTAACTCAAACTGCGAGGTTTATAAGTTAAGCTACTTACATACTTTAGAGACCCGAATATTTTGAGATTCCGTCTGCTTTCTCTAAGGGTGCCGTGAAGTATTCCATGCAAAATAAGTTTGTATTACTTAAGAATATCTTGCCTAGTACTCACTAAATCATAGGGTCTCTCACTTAATTGGTCACGCAGTCCCTTAGCATTTCAAGAATTGTGGTGGCTGAAAACAACCTTTATGTAACGTTTATGCCTTCTGAACGTTACCGCTAAAAATAATTTAAATTTTTTATAATTTCACTATTGAGTGTTCACCTTTAGAAAAATAAAACTTTACAACATCCTGGCACAATTTCTTCATCCCTTTGGTATAAAAGACGCACAAAGTTAAGACAGCTTACGTTCTATTAGTGTACAGATCAAAAAAAAAACTAAAAAGCAGCGACCTCTATTTATTTTTAAGCCAGTAAAACCGTGGAAATTGAAATTCATTTTAACAACAACATGTTCAACATAAGAACACACACATGAAGAGTTCTTCTCATGAACAGGCGAAAGCTTCTTCAATTTGTGAACCTCTTACATAAGTAGCGGCGTTTATGTTTATAGTCTATGAAATATGGAATGATGTACGTAAAAAATCTCATTAAAATCCGATTGAAAATCGGTTTTTAAATGTAACCGTACAGATGAAAAAAAAATTATTACTCGAAGCGATCAATTCCATGTGTCTGTGTGTGTGTGTGCACGCCGCTACCAGCACCATCACCACCCAGGGCGAGCACCACGAGGGCGAAAATAACACGACGCGACACTTGCGACTCGCTCGCCAAAGAGCACGTCTATATTTTTCAATATTACTGTCCCTATTCAGTTCATTTTACCCTACTAATAATATACATATAATATAATAAATGTGTAAGAGTGTATGTTTGATACACAATCACGCAAAAACGGCTGAACGGATTTGAATTAAATTTAGCACACAGATAGTAGGGGGGGGGGGGGGGGGCGGGCGTTTAGTGGACTGTATTTTTTCTATAGGTCACGTTGAACTAAGTTTGAAATAAAAATATAGCGGAATCCCTCGTGCACTTCGATGACTCTAATAATAGGGCAAAACCACTTACCTTGGAACTCCGGTTTCTTCCTATATTTTAGAGAATCTCTTGCGCAGGTCCAGTTACACAATCGCACTGCAGACACCAATACTTTATAATATTTTGTATCTCTTAATAGTAGAGATGGTTGCGGCGCGGCGCGGGGCGGCGCGGTACACACACGGCAGTGCAAGACGTATCTAACACACGTCATCCCCGCATGGCGCGGGGTGAGGGGTCCAAGGCAATGAGCCATGCCTTAGGACGCGGAAGAGATCTTGCCACCGTCATTCACGGTAGGGTTGTACCCGATTATTAGGTCATTAAGTACACGTTTAGGCGCAAACAGATAGTCTATGCCCTGAAATAACAAACAGGGTACTTTTTATTCCGATAAAACTTATGGTTTAACCAGTATTATACTACAAATATATTAAATGTGAAAGTTTGTATGTTTGTTACTCAATCAAGCTAAAACTACTGAACGGTTTTGGATGAAATTTAGCCCACAGATAGTCTATAACCTGGAATAACACATAGGATACATTTTATCTCTGTTACAGTCATAGCTTAACCACTGTTATCCTACAAATATAAGATCCTTCATCTATGATTTTTTTGCTTTGTTGTGTTTGGAATCAACTGGTGCATGTGCAGTAATATAGCGGAGTGGTAGGGGTCGCATCCACCATATATATAGTTACAACCCCATCTATGATTTTCTTTTGGTTTGTCGTGTTTCGAGATCAATCTGTGTATATCCAATGATACGAATACGAAGTCGTGGATACCAGCTAGTTTTTAATAACTTACAGAAGTCTAACTATATAATCATATTCATAAATACCTGTTTGGCGCCAACAGTAACAAATGCACCTTCATTTGTTACTCTTTCTTTATTATAAAAAATACTTTTTGATGTCTCCTACATTCTGTTATAGATTATTTCGTAAAATTCTTTAATCAGGCAAAACATTTTTGGCAATCCTAACTGTGATGGCGGACAGGCGGTTGCGTTTTTCTGAATGATTATAATGTGGGGAACGGAACGACCGTGAGGCGAGGGTGCGAGGTAAAGACGCGTGGCGGTGTGAGGCTTGTCGGTTGGGAGGTTTGGATTGATGTCTGATAAAAATGTCACATTTTTCAGAGGTTCCTTCGGTCGCTTAAAAAGTAAAAAATGAATGTCCATGAAAGCAGAGCGCAATCTTTGCGCGATTTGACGGGACTTTCACTGATAGATAGCTGATGATATAGGGAGTAATTTGGGCTACTTTTATTATAGAAAAACAATTAGGGTTCCGCACAAATAAAATCAAAACTGGTCATAGTGAATCAAATCGGACTCTTAAGTGGCTTATGCTGTGTAAACCACAAGAGATATAGCAAATTAATGTACTACATAATCATAGGCATTAAAAAAACCTACAAAAAAAGTACGGGTGAGTATATATCTATCTTCTAAGGAACACCCACAACAAGCATTTTTGTCTCTAAAATAGCCGGGAGCGGGGAGCAAGATTCGCGCGGGCATTCTGTATTCCACGTGAGCGAAACCACGGGCACAGCTTGTTTATAATGTAGTTTATTTACATATAAATTACTGTTTTTCACGATTTCTAAATTTAATATTGTCAACTCTTATAGTCCATTACTCATGAAAAGACTTATACTTCCCGCGTACAAAATTTCATAAGACATCTGCGATTCTGACAAATCCTCACATAAATCCTCTCTTCCTAGCTGGGGGTAGCAGGACTCGCTCGTAAACTCTATACAGCTGGTTTAACACTCGCTAAACTAGCACGCTTATAGGTGTCGCGTTCCTGGGCTGTGAGGTCAGCCGCCGAGAGGCTTGCAGGCTGGCATGACGGAATGACAGCGGCGTCCAGCAACGGCAATGTATTGCCGGGCACAGCTCTGTCAATTGCTTTGCTTTGCTTTGCTGCTGTAAAAATATCCAGAGGGCATTAATAGGGCAATGTCCGGCCGTTGCCGCGGACTGGTCGGGGGGTGTCGTCACACTACTAGCGGCTGTGTGCCTGTATGGAACGACTTTGTGAGAGTACGCTACGCTGCTACGTCGCTTACGCTGCTACGCCGCGCCGTGCTACGAAGCAGATCGTTTCTACACTACTATAGTCACACAATAAGGTAACAGTAACTGGCTACGTCGTAAATGTTAGCTACGTCTAAGCACTACGCAGTGGCGACAGCGCTTGTGAGGGCGCGGGGAAAAATAGTGTAACTTTTTCCAAACTTGATAAATAGCTTTATAAACAACTGATCATGAATATATGCTTTATTTAATATTCTAGTTTATTATATTTATTATTATATTATAGTACTATAATTAAACGCAAAATTTTTTTTGTTTTTTGTTTAAACACGCTATTCTTTCGAAAAATGATTTTTTTGTATATGTTAGCCAGATTCACGAGAAATAGTATAGGCTAAATTAGGCTACAACTCTCAGCAAGCCTCAAATATTGATTTTTATAAAGTAAGTCGGAAATAGAAGCCCTCCCGAGATGTATTATCCGCGTGCGCGTGCGCTGGCGTACTGGCTAATGATATGTAAATATTGGTCTTTACCTATGAAATTGCCGTTTTGTATGAAAAAATTGAAACGAATTTTTTTCATATATTTTTTATTTGTATTAATCGAAGTAATCATCCATGCAAACATTGCATCTTTTCCAGCGCAGTGGCAGTTTATTGATGCCCTTCTTAAAGAAATCAGCTGGACGGGAGGCAACAAATTCTTCAAAGGCATTTTGTACTGACTCTCGGGTATTGAATTTTTTCCCGCCAAGGAGTTATCCACATTCTGGAAAAAGTAGTAGTCTGTAGGCGCAAGGTCTGGTGAGTAGGGCAGATGACGGAGAACTTCTGACCCCAGTTCTTGCAACTTGGAGACCGTCTGCTGTGCAGTATGAGGTCGCGCGTTGTCGTGCAGGAGCAGCGGAGACGAGCGATTGACCAATGCTGGTTGGAGATGTGCCAGCTTCTCCATCATTGTGTTCAGTTCTTCACAGTACACATCTGCAGTAATGCTCACCCCGTTTGGTAAGAAGCTGTGATGAATCACACCGGCGTTAGACCATCAAACAGTGACCATCACTTTTCTAGGGGTAAGTTTTCGTTTAGGGCATTGTTTAGGTGCTGAACCAGGATCCAACCAACTTGCTGAGCGCTTGCGGTTATCAAACAGAATTCATTTTTCATCGCAGGTAACAATGTGGTTCAAAATTCTTTCATTTGTGTGTCTGTTGAGCAGTGCAAAGCACGTCTCGACGCGTACTTCGCGCTGGCGATCATTGAGTTCGTGGGGCACCCATTTGTCAAGCTTTTTTACCTTGCCAATTTGACGCAAATGGACCAATATTGTTTTGACGCTAACGTCGAAAGCTGCTGCTAATTCAGCCGTAGATTTTGTATTATCAGCTTCCACAATCGCCTTTAATTCGTCATTGTCGACCAAAGTCTTCGGACGACCGCGAGGTTCATTTTTCAGGTCGAAATTCCCAGAACGGAAGGGAGCAAACCAATAACAGTTGGTGCGTTGGTTTGTAGTGTTAGCTCCGTAAACGTCGTTGATGTTGCGTGCCGCTTGTGCCACGTTGCTGCCACGACGGTACTCATATTCCATAATTACTCGAATTTTTAACGTATCCATGATGATAAAAAATATTGAAATGCGATGAAAATGTAACACTAATCAATTAACAAATGACTACTTTTGAAAAGAAAAAAATTCCATGTTTTTAAAATAAAATTAATTTGAAATTAGAATTCTTAGCCAAACAAAAATTATTTTGATTTGAAATGGCCAGTACTGCAGAACGGCAATTTCATAGGTAAAGACCTATTATTTATTTATTTACATAATTGGATGGCCAGTGGCCAATACACAAAATTAACATTATAATTTTAAAAAAATATGATACATTTATCAGTGTATTATGCCTTTGAAGGCCACCACCGCATGCTTTAATAATGACCTAAACAAATTAAAAACAAATGATAAACAATAATAATGCATGCTTTACAATCACAATAAAATTAACAATACACAGTACAATAAAATAAAAATAAAACAAACACTATAATAAAATAAAACAAAATAATAAAATAAAATTAAAATTAAAATCAAAAATTGACAATTAATAATTTCATAAATTTCATTTAAATTTAAACTTGTTTGGCTCTCAAGAACCTCAGAACATTATTATGAAAAACCTGCAATGAATCTGAAAACAAATCAGCCGAGTTACAGAGGAGGTTATAAGAGCGTGACAATCTGCACACCATGGTGTTAAATCCGAGATTTGTCCTTGCTTATCGTGTATAGAATATGGGTATCTTATATCTGGGATATGTACTTGGTGTCCTAATTTTGAATTTCTGTAGTAATTGTGGACAGTCTATTTTGTTATTAAAAATTTTATACAATTACAATGTTATACAAAATATTGGCTCTTAGTATATCTAACAAAGTCCACGATATCATGTCTATCAGGCATACCTGCAGGCCTCGTGGCGCAGTGGTAGTAAACCTTACTAACGTAACGTAATATTGAGGCGAGAGGTTCGCGGGTTGATGAGCATAATTGTCAGTTATGTGCCTGGGTGTATATGTATATCAGCTGTTTAGTTACCATAATACAAGCTGTGCTTAGTTATGAATTAAATGGCCATGTGTCAAATTGTCTTCATATTTATTTATTTATCACAATAAATGAATATAAGCCACAATAAGGTATTTTGCGACAAAAAGTTGAAGGTTAAAATTGATTTATGAGCATTATTTTTAGGCATGGCATATTAATCCTTAAGAACAATAATTACTTTATCATAAAGACAATTTTATGAAGTTAAACTTTGCCCTTTATAGCATGTTATTTGGATATATAGTTAAGGATAATGAAAAATAAAAATAAATTATACTTTCGAGAAGTGAAAACAATTATGATAGGCAGGCTACACGAGTGCGTCGGCGTCGCGAGCGCGGGGTTTGTCGGATAAATTAACACGGGTGAATTCGTAGTGTATAACTAGTGTCACTAAAAAATTATCTGGCTGTTGGTATTTTCGGATGTAACTGAAAAACGGCTTGTCGATTTTAGTGACATTGTGTTATGGATGGTGTGACAAAAACTGAGTACTGAGTATTTATGACGTTATCAAGGAAACACCCGGTTAGGCCGAGAGCAATTTATTATCAATAGATTACATAGTACCTTAAATTGCATTACATTTCGTTAGTGCTAGTGATATTCGGTAACGGCGCCATCTATCGCGGTAAAAGTAAAAAATAACGAATTTATAAATTCAGTTGACGCTTTAACCGATGGAAAGTACAATGTCATTCTTCAATTGATAAGTTGTAAGCTAAGAAAAGCTAAAACATTAAACATTCTATAATGCACTATTGTACGAAGCCATTTGGAATACGCGTATCAAGCATGGAATCCATAATATCATAAGTATATTAACCGGACTGAGAGTATATAAAATAATTTTATGAAATATCTATCGATAGTCGAAGAATTATTTTAATCTTTTTATGGTTTCCATATGTTACCATTATCAAACAGGTGAGAAATTAATCACTTCGTCATGATATTAAAAAATTGAAATAACGATATTGACAGTTCTGATTTTTTAACAAAGCTTCTTCATCTAACTACAGGCAAAACTCTTATATAGTGCGAGCAAGCAAACGTTTTAATTAGTTGTGTATACAGCCGGGCAGCATAAACTGGATCCTTTCCACTCAAGTGTGTTTCCGCTTGATTATATTATAAGTGCTGTGTAAATGTTCGTTATTACCGGCAGTAATGAGACTTGTGCTAGAAGGTATATTTGTACAGGTTTTTAAACGTGATGACTTGTTATTGGCTAACGGATTCCTTTGCTATTTATAGTTTGATTTTTTAGGTGTTAGTCATCCTTATTAACAAATAAATAAATAATAATTATGAGAACAATTTTATTACGAGCGGCAACTAATAATGTGTCATAAATACGTGCAGAGATTGATACCCTACGGCTCGCTTTCATAGACTGAGTGTAGCGTGGCGTAGCGTGTCGTAGCGTGAGCGTGGCGTAGCGTGTCGTAGCGTGGTGCAGAGATGGTGTCCCGACACGATAATGTTGATGGGGCTTCAATCCTAAAGATAATTAACAAACAAACTTCGTGAAGGTGGACCTTTATTTAATTGAGTTTTCGTTAGCGTCGTGGTGTCTCAGTGTCTCAGTGCACGGAACAGGTACATTGTGGAAAACTTCTCTGAATCCAATTATCCAACTATTACATGTAAATCAGATTTGTAAAGCGGAAAAGCCTCTTTTCCTCCTCCAAGCCCTCCCCTTCCCCAATTTAAAACTACTACCAAACGTATAGGGTTGTCACATGCTACCGTTTATTTCTGGACTATTTTGATTGTTTTAGTTTTTGTTTTGTATTAAAACCTGAGTACAGCATCCTGGAGCCGATGAAACAAATACTAATTCAGCAATAACGCTTAGTGCTCAGCTCACAGACCTGTACTATATTGTTGCAGTTACGTTTCGGGTGAAACGCAACATGTATAAACCGTGCACAGTATAGTGCATCACGAGCTCGCGAGGAATCCGTCTCTACTCTGTTTTCGAATAGCACGAATAGTTTATTCAACATTGTTAATTCGTTTGTAAAGCTGTCGCTTGTCGCATGTCGCGTGTCGCCTGTCGCGTGTCTCTGTCACGCTTTTCCAAATCCTAGGTCAATTCATGAATTATTGAGAGACGTCATCAAACCTATTACATCAGAGCGAGTGACCCGCGAGAGTCGGAACTGACAGTGCAGTAACCCCGGGGAGCGCGGAGGAGCGCGGGGGAGTGTGCCGCCGCTCTGCGCGTTATAATTTAATTTGCAAGTTTAATTAATTTGAACCTTTTGAGAGAGTCACGCCGCCACCGCGTT
This sequence comes from Saturnia japonica, assembly GCA_033032175.1. Lineage (NCBI taxonomy): Eukaryota > Metazoa > Arthropoda > Insecta > Lepidoptera > Saturniidae > Saturnia > Saturnia japonica. The sequence continues at coordinate 101,752 of CM065315.1, forward strand.
ATTTATCCACACAACACTATTATATGCACGCGGTTGTGCTCCCTGTATGCACACTGGTGATACTTAGCATTGTTTTAAAGTACGTAATACGAGTATAGAGTTAGTCGCACTGGGAAAGACTAAACAAAGTATAAAACTTTCGTTACATTGCTACGAACAGACGGACAGATATATATGAATAGCGAATGTTCCCGATATGACTGGTGCGCTACTAGTGCAATGAGGCGTAGTAATTAGTGTTTGTAAAGCTCCCACACATGCTGTCAACATGGGCACGTTGGCGAGGGGCGAGGGGCAAGGGGGCGATGGGGCGCAGGGGCGACTTGGTTCCCATTTCTCTAGGGGGTTACATACAATTAACGTAGGTACGAGACTACAATGTGACGCGACTGTGACCTGACGACACATAGGTACCTACTGAATGTTGCCAGGTTACGGCACTAAACAGTATGGCTTGTACCTATACATACAGGCTATAGCCTGCACACACGCACAATTCACCTAAACATAACCAATAATCAGCGGATAGGTTTACATTGTACTAACTGGTCCCGCAGGCGGCAGGCTTTGTTCTACCCTTTCCAATACTCAATAACATGAGTACAACGCGGCAGCGTCACAGCACCACAGCGCCATCTATCGCGTTCAAATCGGCCAAATGATCTTGCAATTTATTATACAGGCTGTAACATTAAGAACGGTCAGTGTGTTGTACTGTGTTGTGCTGTGTTGAGAGGAGGGAACTATTCAACTATAAAAGATAAGGAAATGTTATGTATGATATAAATTTTAAAAACAGAAAAAACTATTTTCATAGATTATGAAAAATAAATTATACAGATTATTCAGTGTTAGGAAAGTGAACAGGGACATTACATAAGTTATTTATAACAACATGATATGTACTGAAACTTATTTGTACATATAAAATGTATTCTTTTACATTGTAGTACTTAATATGCATAATGTAATAATGAATATACTAACCCGAGTGATGGCGGCGCGGCGGGAGCTCGGCCTGGCCGGACCTATTCGATTATTTTTAATAATAAACAAGAACAGGTACTCTCGGTATAGCTCAGCTGACGTTTCAACTCGCCGCGTCACATCTCTACCGCCCTTTACTTAATCATGTATGTATACGTAAGCGACATTGGTTCCTGCTTTCAATGTGCAAATTTTTCTACGTGTGCTGATGACACTAAAATATTTATGCCGATATGTACTATCGATGACTGTAACAAATTGCAATTTGATTTAAACAGGTCGTGCGAATACTGCTCACTTAATCTTTTGGATCTAAATGTGGCCAAATGCCAGTGCATTACATACATGCGCAAAAAATATGTCCTTAAAAATAATTATAGACACAATAATACAACAATTTCCAGAGTAATATGCGTTAGGGATCTGAGAGTATATCTCGATCATAAATTATCATATTATGTAGATCACTATGAATGCATTACTCAGAAATCTTATAATGTTGGGCTTCATAACTAGATTATCAATTCCATTTAAAAATAATTCGTCTATTAAAGTTTTATTTTGTGCTTATGCAAGAAGTATTTTAGAATTTGCATCTCAAATATGGACTCTCTATTATAACATACATAACCATTAGAATTGAAAACATTCAGAGTAAATTTTTGAAGATGCTGAGACGTCGTGATATGCTTCTATCGGCGGATATTAATGTGAACTTACGGGAATTGGGTATGTTATCCCTGAAACATAGACGCTTGGTAGCTGATCTGATGTTTTTATATAATTAGATGAACAATAAAATAGATTGTTCATATTTGTTAGAACGAATTGGTCTAAGGACTACAAACATATCCGTAAACCCCAGACCTCTCACGTACGTACAACCAAGACCAATTATGCCTGTCATTGAGTGTTGATAAGGTGTACACATTCATATAAAGCGAAAGCTGAAAATGTATACATATTTTTTGATAGTAATGCAGCGTTTAAAGGGAAAGCTATTGATGTTATTCAGAATTTTATAAATATCTGTAATTAGTAATTGTACTACTTTATATTGACGCAAACACATACACAAACACACACACTCTCTCACTCGCACCAGAAGCACTACATCCTTCTTTTTAATGCAAATAATATTAATTAATAATTTCGTTCGGGTATAAGATTGTTATATCCTTATTGTAATACGATTGAAATCATTTTGGCTAAGTCAATATGTCAACTTAATTATGTATTTATGTTGAAATTGAAGAGCTGTAGATTTCCTGAAGTAAATAAACAAATATATGCACAAGTAAGTAGTCACAGACACAGGACAGGGTCCGCGCTGTTGCTTTTCGAATATAGCTTCTTCGTGGTGATGGCGTTACGTATAACGCTATCCTCAGGTACGGTAGGAACTCGTGTACAGGTGCGTATTTAAGTTATAATTGAACGTTTGAGTTCGAAGTGATATTAGTACTTGAATATACTAATACGTTAAGCCTAAACGACAGACAGACAGAGAATAATCGTAACGTATCGCAATAATCACATCTAAGACTTTCAACTGTTTGACTCACTTGTCACAACATGTCATCCATACTAATATATTATTATAAATGCGAAAGTAACTATATCTGCCTGTCTGTCTATTACGTTTTCAAGCCCAAACCGCTTTACCAATTTTGATGAATTTTGGTATAGATATAGATTGGACCTTTGGAAAGGACATAGGGTACTTTTTGTAGTGAAAACAAAACTTTAATGGTAAAAAATAGGAGATGAAAGTATGAAAAGGGAAATATCAGCTTCCACGGCAACCGGTTTGTTAATTTAATATGTGCATGTGCAGTATTATGAAATGATAGTGTGGTCAACGTCAACAAGTTTATTGATTTATTGATAATGTTAAACTTAATAAGAAATGTATTGTATTTTTAATAATTACTGTTAGCTACTAATGTTTTATCATTAGCAATTAAGTTTATTATTTATTGAGGGTAGATATGTTATTAGTTTCTTTTCTTTATTATTTTCGCTGCACCACACATTGCCCCTATTAAAGACAGTCTATGATTGACTACCGCCACCGCGAGTCGATTTATCGCGTATCGCGAATTATTTTATCCCGTTTGTTGGAGTTGTGTACGTTGCACGACGTTCAGCTTGTACACTGCTAACCGCTATCGAAAACGCAAACCTAAAGAATTGGCCGAGAAGAAGCGCTGCCAGGTTGAAGATCCAGAAGAACACAAATAAAGGTGATCGTAGAATAAGTGATACAGCTGCTTCTATACTTATCCAGTTTTAAGGTAATTTCTCTCATATTCTTGAACCTCCCCACTCGTGTATTAGCGACCTTCTCTATATTGTTTAGTTGACGCGTCCACAATTACTATTATACGATAGTCCACTATTATTTTTAAGATTGGCTGAAGTGTTTTTAAACTGTTTAGCTACGCGGTACGGCGTAATGACTCTTTTATTTTATGACGCTGTCAAACCGCAGCTCGCAGGAATTTATTTATTCTAAGCGATATACCTATTGTAAATTACCTCGATAAAACAGTTTTGCTACAAGTGAATTATTTCATTTGTTAGCGACGCATAGGCCTAAGCGTGATAATACAAAAAAGTAATTGTAAATATAAGTTGTAGGGATCAATAATTATATGAACAATCATAAATCTAATGTTTTGAATGTAATACTACAAAGTGTAGGTAAATAAGAATAGTAAATAAGTTATAAAAATGCTTGCAATGTCATAGAAATAAACAATTAAAGTACTGAACTCATGTATCATCGATAATCCGTGTTATATAGAAGTTATGTATGATGTTTTATGTTATATAAGTTAATTAGCTTGCTATGTATGTTTCTGTAATGTTTGTAACGTCGAATAGTGTGTATACAACATGCTTTAAGCCGTTTTAAAGTTGTAATGTTTAGCGCTCTGTATCTACAATGTTTACCAACCTATAATGTTGAAATTAGTGTTTTCATATAGATATTTGTGTCTACAATAATGTGAAACAGTTTTTATAGTCATGGAATAATTATAATTAGAGATATTAACGATTTATTAGATATTGCATACAAATAATAATAATAATGTAGATAGGGGCAGCAATAGTGCAACCGCGACGCGTCACCGCGGTTAACGGGCCATGCCCATATTTGGTAAAGAGCAGTACAGATAGAGACGCCATCGTCCGTCTCGCTCTCCGGCATTAGGATATAAAAGGCGAACTACCGGGGCCAACCGGCATACACGGGTGCCACAAGCTGAAGACTCAAGACTCAAGAAACAAAACTGGAAGAAACAGCACCCAGAAGATAGTACTAACAAATTGTATTGTGTCTTGAAGAATACAGCGAATTTTATTGTGGTACCTGTGTGTCATTTGCATCTTCACAAGTGTTCAACCCGCCAGCGACCCCGTCCTCTCCGCTCCGTGCTACGTCAGCGTCGCGCCTACCAGCAGGCACCTCACTGCGTGTGTGTACCTTAATGTTTCGCCCTCTTCACGCCCAGTAGTTTCGGGTGTGAACAGGGTTGGTCGCACGTAGTGAGAGGGGCTCGCACGCACTGGTTTCCAGACAGCTGGTTACCGTAGCGTGTTATCCGCCGTCGGTTATACAGAGTACGAAGGAATCGTTTCCGTCGCGTTCGCGCCCTCGGTGGGCGGTCCCGCTCTGTATTGGTTGACGTAGCACATTTGTTGTGGGCAGACGCACGCGGCCATTTTATTGGGTGAAAGTTTGTATGAAGAACCCATTCATATTTATGCTTTTGGTAAGAAAAGAATAAAAGGGGTAATAAAATAAATATTTTGTCTAATTCAGTATTAATATTTATTTATTCAGATAAATTTGTAAGATAACTTGGGCATTTAATGTAGATTTAAATTGTCCTATACAGTTTACCATTAATACCCTACAAGATATCACAAATTCAAAATTGCGTGCAACCAAAGAAATCCCTCTCAGCAAAACGGTCGCGGTTGGCTGGCCGGCACTCCATACCTATGATGAATTACGCGTTGCGAACAAAGCGAACTATTAGTAACTATAAAGTTACATAGCATACCATCACGCCTGTATTCCTAAAGTGTTAGGCAGAGGTGTTCGATGGTATGTTTTAGTTCCCATATAATAGGGGGTGAACCTATTGCCATTAATCGGGCACGAAACCAAACTCCGAGCTGCTACTGAGAATTTCATAGAAAACCCAATAACACTTTGTTCGACCTGGAGATCGAACCTAGGACCTCAAGCATAGCAGTCGCGTTTAGGACGACTAGGCTAATAAGGCAGTTATGAACTATCAAGATTAAAGCGATAAACTCTAAATCAGGCTTTTTTAAACATAAGTTACACCACTATGTAAATTGTACGCGAGTGAAGTTGGGGCTGGTCGCTAGTTTTAAAATAAAAATAACTAAATCGGTCACCTTTCTTAATTGGTGCGCTTACTAACGAACATCCTTTCATTTTTATTTATAGTAGTTCAGCCATAGCGTCACACCGCCACCCCGCCCTGCCCCGCCTCACCCCGCGCCCATACATACCGCATACGTCAGCCTCTACCTCCACCCCATTCCCCGCACGCGACCCCTTGCCGGCATCCCTCTCGGTCGTGGGACACTAACACGTTCTTCAATACCGCCACAATCTATTCATTTGCTATATTAACTTAGAAATCAATATTTTTCAGACGAATCAATCTAATGATTAGTAGTTATAAGATTGTGTAGGAATCTAAAAGAGAACACAACTGAAACTGCTTCTATACTGAAATGAGTTCTGTATACGTTCCTACATACATTAAGTATCTACGTCATACAGAGTGCCTCCCGCACAGTGTGCTACGAGAGCACGGCCACACTTCATAGCCGCCGTCATGCTGCTGACCACATCTGTTCAGATATACAGACATTAATCCAATGCACGAGTAGGTTCATCTGTGTTTATATGTCAATCCATGTAATACAAATCCCAACAAAAACCTAAAGTTCTATGAAAACCACGTTCTGGGTAGTCGTTGTCACCAATAAAAGAGCTGAGATGTAACAGATGCAAAGTATTGCCAAGTTTTATAGCAGTTCCTTTGTTAATTTGTGTCCAAATTTGTTAATTTCTTTGATAAGGGGCTTCTAACTTAACTATAATATATTGTAAGGTTACTCAAAACATTTCTTTAAAAAAACGTGACTACCTTCCGTTTTGCACAATGAATGTGGGTGGTATACAAATATTAAGGAAAAAAAGGTATAAAAGCAAAAACAGAAACAGTGTAGGGGCAGTATATTTTTGAGAGTGAAAAGTGAAGGTAGTGTGCGGACGATACGCTATAGTGGTTTACCGTGTTATTTCTTACAATATATTACTAATAATTAAATTAATACTGCGAAACCTAACTCAACAGGTGCCATTGAACTTAGACCCCCCCAAAATATAAAGTAACAGCAAGTGATATAATATTCATTATTTAGGTTCATACTGCAAATTTCGAACAGAAAATAGTCTATGATTAAAAAGTTAGTAACTAATAAAAAGGAAAAAAAGGTGAAGTAATTATATTGGTCTTTCTTTACATATGAAATTAGCATTTTATATGGTAAAAGTAACATGAAAAAAATATTATGAAAATATACATTTAATCAATCGAAGTATGTACCATTATTATCTATGCACTTTCGCCATTTTAAAGGTAGTTCACTGATTCCATTGCTGAAACATTGTAGGGGCGATGATCAATAAAATCTTTGAAGGCAGTTTGTTTAAAGGTAGTTCATAGATTCCATTGCTGAAACATTGTAGGGGCGATGATCAATAAAATCTTTGAAGGCAGTTTGGACAGCCTCATCGGAATTTAATTCATTTTTTTTGAAGAAATTTTCCAAATTCCGAATAAAGTGGTAATATGTTGGAGGAATGTCTGGGGAATATGGTGGGTTTCGGAGACATTCCAACTGCAGTTCCTTTAATTTAGCGACCGTCGGTCGTAAAGTATGGGGTCTAACGTTGTTCTGAAGCAGCAGTGGGCTTGAGATATTGACTAGTCTCGGTTGTTTAACGGCTAGCTTTTTCATCATGGTTTGCAATTGTTGACAATACAGATCTGCCGTTATCGTCTGGACAGATCTTACGAAGCTGTAGTGTATGGCACTGGTCCACCAAAATACACAAGCCTAAATTAGGAATAAATTTGAATTTGGAATTTCTAACCAGACGCCAGATATTTGAGACCAAAGTGACCAGTTCAACAAAACGACAATTTCATATGTAAGGACCTAATAATAATAACGTCTTATTAAAAATATTAGTAAATATTTATCCCGAACGTCGTTTCCACCGAACTTGGCCCCTCTTTCACGTTGTATGTTTTTGTTGGGATACCTTTAAAGATACAGGGATCTTGGGATACAGTTTGTTAGGATGCAAAACGCCATCTATTGGTGAGAGTACGGACACGCTTTTAATGAGTATTATTTCGTTGATAATTGTACTTATTTGAAGGTTTATTTTGGTTTTTTCCTTTATAATATATATATTATATATGCCTTATGATCTACTTTGATGCCAAATTTCATTTTTCAGATTGACCTAGAAACTCTAGAAGCTCTAGGTTATTAATGAGTGAGCGAGTGATAAAAATGCTACTTTTCATAATCGAATAACACAAGTACGAAGTAAGAGTTAATAATGCGCCGAGTCGCATCGCGTCACGTTGTACTCTGAATGTACCTTCAGGAATTACTGAATGAAGCAGAGCCTTAGTCTTTTACGCATTGACAATTCAAACATTCACATACATAATAGGTCGGGGAAAAGTTTCTTCGCATTTTTATACGAAAACTCGGGGCATTTTTTTTTTCAAAGTTTATTTAGATTTATTTACAGTATATATGTGCCGTTTTTTTTTCATAACTTTCTGACATTTTGTAGGTAGAGATATTATCCCGTTGCTGTAGAAACTGTATAAACACGCGTGCACTATCTGAGACTTATTACATACTAAAACTATTTACGCGTCACCCCGCATAACTGTTATTTGTTTCTATGTACCCACTTATACAAGGTGTCCAGAAAGGGTATCGGGTATTTGTTTTCGCGCCATATTCGAAACGGGGCGTCTAAAGAGTGCGGGGAGGGGTTCGTGGCGTCCGCCATTTTGTGGAGTTTTAGTCACGATGTAACAGTACTCGGGGACGCATCGCGCATTTTGCGTACGAGCGTATTATCGTAATGGTGATTCAATAGTGACTGCTCAACGTTTCTATCGTGCGGAATATCGTACACGCCACGCGCCAAGTGACGATAGCATTAGGAAATGGGTCAGGATGTTCGAGAATACAGGTACGACAGTTAAAATTCAAAACTCTGGTCGTCCTCGTTCAGTTCGCGATGAAGAAACAATTGAAGAAGTTGAAGCGTCGGTTCGTCAAAATCCGTCTTTATGCATCCGAAAGCGAAGCCAAGCGTTGAACATCAAAAAATCGTCTTTACATTCGATTTTAAAGAAAGACTTACATCTAAAAGCCTATAAAATTCAATTGGTTCAAGAATTGAAGGATACGGACTATGCTAATCGACTGAATTTTGCGAACGAAATGCTGCAGCGATTTAACAACTTTAACAACATACTGTTCAGTGACGAAGCAAATTTTCACTTGAATGGTCATGTTGATAAGCAGAATTGTCGGTACTGGGCAGTGGAGAATCTGAGACGAAAGCATGAACGACCCCTGCATAGCCCAAAGGTCGTTGTTTGGGCCGCTATGTCTGCTAAAGGCATAATTGGTCCTTATTTTCATGAAGATCAACGAGGCCGAGCAATTAATGTGAATAGTGACCGTTATTGCGATATGTTGCGAAATTTTTTGGTTCCAGAGTTGCAGGAGTTTACAGGTTTCAACTCAAGAACGTAGTTCCAGCAAGATGGGGCCACTTGCCATACCTCAAATGACTCAATGGAAGTTGTTAACGAATTATTCCCTAATAAAGTCATTTCGCGAAGGGGTAACATCAACTGGCCTCCCAGAAGCTCCGACCTTAGCCCGCTTGACTATTTTGCATGGGGATACCTTAAAAGTAAGGTTTATCAAAACAATCCGACGAATCTAACCCAGTTAAAGCAAAACATCAGGTCAGAAATGGCAGCAATATCGATAGCTATGTGTCAACGTGTTATCGCCAATCTTCGTTTCCGTTTAGAAGAGTGCCAGCAACGTAACGGTCATCATTTGGATAACATCATCTTTTCCAAATAATTCTCCAATTCATATGCTAATAATAAACAATAAACTTTTTTATTGCATACAAATAATTTTTGTTTCATTGAACTTACAAATACCCGATACCCTTTCTGGACACCTTGTACAATACACTACATCTCTCCACACTTAATTAACCTTACAACTCAATCTTAATTATTTATTATTAATTTACAATCATAATATTACATGATTCTTATTCCTTATAATGTGGCTTATACATTCTACATTTACTGATAGGCCGAGATTTACTCATTAATATGGGTTGATGTGCGGATATGGAAGTGCACGGGCTATCTTGAAAGGTTCACGGGATTCTGGCGCGCTGATTGGATCTTAAGTAGCTGCCGAACTTTGATGTAATTCCAGTGGCTGACTATCATTCTCTTCCGGCCGCTCCAGCTGTGCTCCCTCCACTCGGTCCCGCTCTCGTTCATTATCCCTATGTTGGCCAATATTTGGGCAAACTAAGGAATTTCTAGTTCTCCGTTTTATCTGATCGATATGACGATGTACTTGGTTAATGGCTTAGTTGGCTTAATTACATCTAATAGCGTTCTTAGTCACTTCCCTAACATGTAGACAGCCAGACACTCGCCAGTAGATGCATGTTCGGTATTCCGATAGTATAACAGAAATGTATTTAATGAATGTACAATATTTTCCCTTTCAAATACTGCCTTTTTGACAACTCTTAATAGTTCTAACAGCATTTTCAGCAGCACCGTTTGATGCTTGATGATATGGAGCTGTAAATATGTGTTCTATTCCTCGCGTCTGAGCAAATTTTTGAATTCAATGCTGGTAAAAGTGCAACGTTATCAGTTACAATTTGTCTGGGTGGACCCCACCTACTGCAAAGCTCGCTTAACTTTTCTAACGTACTATTTGCCGTACTTGGTGGTACGCAATTACGTGACGTCATGTAATGGTGATCTTGGACGGGAGTAAAAACATTCCGAAGAGACATTGAGCATTGTAATACGTAGGTGGAGATGTGCAGCGAGACGGCAGTGGCACTACAACGGCAATCGGTGTTTATTGCAGTGAGATACCTACGTGACCTTGAATAATATTAATGGAGGTCCTCAGGATTCAATTCTTGTAACAACATCCGCTATATTTGAGACATTAAAAATAACTTTTAAACCTATCTAACAACATTTTAAAATATGAAAAATCCAGCCTTAATAAATACTAACAATAAAAGGGTAAAGAATAGAAATCGTTATATTGAAGAGGGTGTTTAGAATAATTTCGAGAAGTCTTTATGTTTGATAGCCAATCACGCAACAACTACAAGACCGTATTTAATAAAATTTGGTATGATTGTAGTTTATAGTCTGAAGATATATTTAGGATGCATTTTTATACGTGTGGACTATAAATTGCGTTAAAAAAAAGGAATCTATGCTTATGTCACTTTGTAATATTTAGTGAAAAAAATGGCTGAACAGATTTGTATGAAATTTTGCCCACTGATAACTTATAACCTGGATGAACACAAAAGATACTAAATACCGTTGTTTTTCAATATCCATGTAAACGAAGTCGCGGGTACAGCTAGTAATTGAATAATCCTTTACCGACATTGTTTAGACCTTGTTCATTGAATATTCTTTAAACCATCACTATGTTAATGTGTAATCCGTTTTTCAATCAAATTAAGCCGGAGTGCGGAGATCCTCTCATACGATTTTATTAAAATTTCTCAAAGAAAAATGAATGATAGCATAATGCTGCCCTGCGGCTTGCGGCGGCTTGCTGCGGACTTATTGATAACGTCTAGATTAAGGCGCCGGATTAGAGCTCGCAATCTGCAGAGCAGTGCGGCAGGAGAGGAGGCGGGGGCGGAGGCGAAGCACCTGGCACCGCAGCTAACACGAACCCCTCTCCCCACACCCTGTCGCCTCCCGTGAGTCCCGCGGTACCTCGCTCCCGACTATATGTTGTACTGGTCAACAAAAATATATAAACATATTTTGTTGCACAAGATGTCTTTAAAGATTAATATTATTTAAAATACACAGTCTCTTTGTATTGACTCTGGTTTTAATTTAAAAAATGCTAACCCTCCTTCTTAAGCAATAACTCTAATAAAGTTAGTTTAATAGAGTTAGTTTAATAGAGTCATTAAGGTAAAAGACGCTTTTTATGTTAAGACCTTTAGTAATTGAGTCACGTGACTGCGGCGGTGAGTGATCTAGATATTTATTTAATTCTGCAAAAAATATCACTGGACACTATCGGTTGGTTAGTGTTGGTTTGTAAATGATTAACTTCTTATTCGGTTAGCACAGTCGATACAGCGAATATCGCGGGCTAAGTTATTTGTTTGTAGAACATTAGAACAAGGCCAGTTCATTGTAAACTAATTAAGGGGTCTTTACAAATTTCATATAACCCAATATCACTATTGTGCAAGCTGAAGCTATACGAGGCTTTGTTTCAGTTATAGACAGTTTTCTAGGTAACCATAAAGTTCTGAATTATAAAGAAATTGTTCGGAAAATGTTGAAACTCCTCAGTATTTTGGGAGGGAATGAACATGAGCATAAAATTACACTTTCTTCGAGATCACCCTTATTCTGATAACGTGGGAAATTAATAAATATAGTAGTACTAAACCATTACGAAACTAACAACTAAATCTATCTACTTTAATGAATATTACAAGAAAGAAGTTTTATTAATTTGACGATGTATCGACATGTTATTTGAAGCAATCGGGCATGATTCCTTATGAACCAATTTTTTTTTTTTTAAATTAACAAAAGAAAAAATAATTATTATTGTAAAGTTGCTTTACTAATAGCGCGAATTGCTGAAACTGTTTTTTTTGCTGATTACTAAAAAATAAAACTATCTGGAATTACAATAAATTTCAAGGTAACCAGTCTTAAATGTTTTTAAAAGAAATAACAGTCAACAGATTATCAAGGGACGAGGAGTAGGCAGAGTCCATAGTAAAATTAATGTACCGCGTCCGCTTTACGGGAAGCAAATGAAAGGGGTCAGTTAACAATAACAAACTAGACATAACATTCTGTAGATTACGAACGCGAGGAAGAAATTTTGATTTAATATTAAACTTAAACTGAGGGGATCAGAATTATTTTTGTATGTTGTATACGGATTTAGATACGATCTTAGAATTTAATAAGAATTCCTTTAAGGCTTTCAGATATTATTTAGATTGAACCTTCTAGACGCAGACATAGTTTACAATTATTATACTTTCAAACGGCGTGCTGTTAGGGACAATAAAACAAAATAATAGATTATTCAAAAAAGGAAAACAAAAAGAAGTATAGAGAAGAGTATAGAAGAAAAAGAAATCCTTTTTTATTAAGAGGAGCTACACATGACAAAATAGTCTATACTTATTATTGTTATAATAAAATCTATATTATATTAATAATATTAAATATAATAAAGTGTATTTTTTTTTTGTTTGTTACACGGCAAATCTCTGGAACTACCAGGCAGATACGGAAAGCTCTTTATATATATTATATTAGCCAGATTTACGAGGAATAGTATAGGCATTCTAATATTAGGCTACAACACTCAGCTACCCTTAAATGTTAAGTAAGTCGAAAGTGAAAGCATTCTCGAACTGCTTTATCCGCGTGCGCTGGCGTAATGACCAATGGCAAGTAAATACAATGGTCAACAAAAATATTGGTTTCTAGTATACCTATAAAAAATTTGCAATTGCTTATACCTGTAGCGACATCTACATAGCGATACACAGCGACATCTATCCAACCACATACGACGCATCCTACATCGCGCTATAGAAATTTAACTCTTCAATTGAGTATATATACAAGAACCCGACTACAACCGTTGGGCAGCTGCCCGCCAGACATAACACCTGTCTGGCCGGAGGATCCTCCCTTTGCAATAGTTCTTCTACATACCTATCTCTTATAAATAAGCCACAGTAAAGTATTTTGCGACAAACAATTGTTAAAGATTAAATAGTGATTTATGAGCATTATATTTTTAGGCATCTCATATTAATCATTACAAACAAAGTTACTTCATTATAAAGAGAATTTTATAAAGATAAACTTTGCCATTTATAGCATATTACTATTTGGACATATAGTTTAGGAGATAATGGAAAATTAAAATAAATTTAATTTGCGGGAAGCGAGAAGAATTATGATAGGTATGTCAAACGAGTGCGATTGTGGCGCGGAGTTTGTCGGATAAAATAAACACGGGTGAAACTAGTAATTATTATAAAAATATTTAATACTTCGCAACTCGGTTTAGGCTATATATTTATTCTCTACATTACGCATAGGTCTTACAAATTACAAATTTGACAATAACAAGTACAAATAAATAATAATAAGTTTAAATCTGAAACAATACCGAACTTATCTGAGCCGAGGCGTATTGCGAGATGCCGTCACCTTGTATTATACATTAGTCGAAAAAGTATCGGGAATTCATGATTTGTTTATGGTTCCAAATTCAATTTTTTGTTATTTTTTTGTTGCTGTCAGATTGGCACTACTTTTTTTCATTTTGGCGCGGAATTTGAGTTACATCTGTCATTATTAATACAGTGCTGTTTTTAGTTAGATCATATTTAGTATGTATTGCGAATTACATAATGGACAAAAACAACGAACAAGGAGTTTGTCTTAAATTTTGCATTGCCAATGAAATTTCGTGCTCGAAGAAACTGAAAATGTTACAGAAGGCTTACGGTGAATCGACTTTATCAAAAACACGTGCTTATGAGTGGTAAAAAGTGTTCAAAAGTGGTCGAGATAATTTTATGTTGGAATATTTGCCTCGCCCTGGTAGTCCATTTACGTCTTATACTGAAGTTAACAGCGAGAGATAGTCGATGAACTTTCTGTGTCTCATGAGTCAATCCATATCATTTTAAATAATCAATTGGGTATGAAACATGTTACCGCTCGGCTAGTCCCAAAAGCCCCGAATTTTCTCCAAAAACTCAATCTCATAAGAGTCGCTAAGGACGTCCTAAAACGCGTCAATTCCGGCCCAACATTTATGAAACGCATTATTACTGGTGACGAGATGTGAGTTTACGAGTTTGACGTGCAAACTAGTCAACAAGCTTTCGAGTGGCGCCTTCCAACTGAACAGAAACCGAAAAAACTACGCCAAAGTCGATCAAAATTCAAAGTCATGTTGACTGTTTTCTTTGACTATCGCGATGTTGTGCACTCAGAATTCTTACTGGAATGTCAAACAGTAAATAAATTATATTATTTGAGCATTATGTGACGTTTAAGAGAGCAAGTTCGATGGAAAAAGCCCGATTTGTGAAAAGGAAATTCTTCGATTTTGCACCACAATATTGCGCCTTCGCACAAGGCTATCATTGTGAACGGATTTTTTCAACAAAAACTTAACAAGTACCATGAAGCAACCACCTTATTCCTCAGATATGGCTCCACTCGAGTTATTTATTTTCCCGAAACTCAAATTAAGTAAGTAAGTAACTGAATCGTTTCTGGAGGAGCATACTTTGAAGGCGATAGAATCAATTTAAATGAATAAATAACATTTTATGTATTATTGATTTTTCCTGGTACTTTTTTGATAGAGTAGTACATGAGACAAAACTGTATTCATTCACCGTCTACACGTCACTTCAGAACTCACCGAAATGCAGAGTAATTACAGTGAGCGCGGCGCCCGCGAGCCTCCGCGCCTCTACGCCCCTATGCCCCTACGCCCCAGCGCTCCAGCGCCCCCACAACCCTGGGTGCGTTACACACTTACACGGCACCGCGGCTCTCAGTGTTTCAGCTCCGTTTTTTACCTTGGGTTACTTATTATGAAAGGTTTGTTTTTATGTGAGCTCGGTAATCATTTTATATAATCTAACATAATATCATACAATATATTAAATAATAATGAACACGATTCTTTCTCAACACACTAACTAATAGATACGTACAGTGGGTACGGGTAGGTTCCACACATCAGCGGATACTGATGCTGATTTTAATTATCTACCTACTTTAAAAATGTACTGATTTGAGCCATGTACTACATGATTTTGCCAAAATTCTTTGAGCCAGCCTGGAAAGTTCCTCAAATCTATCTGTAATATATTCTTTTAATTTTCCACCAACCGAGTGGGTTTTTTAAATAGTAAGCTATTCTTCTTTACAATTTTTTTTAATTGTGCTTTTATAATCGTGTCAGAGGGCGCCATTTTTTAGTAAAATATAAATAAAGTTTCGCTCTCATTTCTCACGTTACTACGTAGTTTTACGATTAACAGGTACAAAAATCAAAGGCCAGTGAAGCTATGATTGGTCAAAATTAGCTAGGTTGTGCTTTAAAGGACCACCTCCTTTCCACGCATCGATTAATGTGGATGCTGATGCTGATACTGATATTCGCAACAACCCCATTACAAAGTAAAGATATTTTATTTGTTAACTATCTAGTACGCTGTGAGGGCTACCAAGGTATCGCAACTAAATCATTTTAAACTCATCAGGTTTGTTTTACTTTAAACGTTTGTATAAAAATAATTGAACTACAAAGTTTAGTAAAAAGAATACTTCTTTAATCAATCTTTAGTAAAAAACCAGATACGATAGACGCTGGATTCGGACTACCCGTCGATGAACTTTACGACAAAAGCACAGAACAATTCTAACAAAAATATAAACTACATTGAGGGATAAACGTATTGACATAAACAGCCGTATCTTTTAAATGCCTTAACAACTCCAAGGGATTCCAAACTTGAGTACTTATTTCATATACATTTCAACTTAAGACCTTCACGCATTCCTGAGAAAATGGGTCTTGACAGACAGACAGACGCACAACGAAGTGATCTTATAATAGTTCCTTTTTTTCTTTTGAGGTACGGAACCCTAAAAATAGCAGAAAATCACTTCGCTGCCGCGAAAAAATGAAATTTGCGGATTAATTATGTCTTTATTAAATTCGGCTTTCATTAATTCAACAAAGTTCACGCTGTAGCTCCAGGACGAGTCAGGAACGTTATTATATCACCTTCTTGTCTCTTGCTTGTTCCTAATTAGTAGACCAGTGTGTATGCAAATATAGAACTTAGACTAGACTCGCGCGCCTCCTAGAATCTCATAAAATCCTGAACGTGCTAACCACACACTCGCAATCAAAATAATCAAAAACCGAAAAAGGTTTTTTCCCTTTACTACTGAAACGCCTCCTGGGACCTGGACCCTGGAGTACACGCTCCGCACGCCACACGGTACAGCCGGATCAGAAGACTTCACTTAACCTTGCGTGAAGAATTGTAATAAGAAGTGAACGGCACCTTTTTTTTTTTAAACTGACTATACTGTTAGCCTTTCGGGCCCTGAAGCCGCTGCGGCTTTTACAGCTTCACCGAACTTGGTCGTGAACGGCTTCTGATCACATTACTATAAAATGAATACGGAGCAGCGAAACCAACGAAATATTCTCTTTATCCTATATATAATGTTATTTAAAACTAGTTGAATCGCGCAACTTCGTCTGCGTCACATAATGGAAGCTCTCAAAAGGAATAAATTTTCCCCCTTTTTTGCAACATTTTTCATTGATTCACCGCAAAGTGAAACTTTATCTAATGTCGAAACAGTCAGTAATCTGAACTCGTGGGAGGAATACCTTAGAGGAGAGGAGGGGAGAGGTTAGTTTACTTCTCTCAAAGCGGCCGAGAATTTTTATAGCAAGCATGAGGTTAGCCTATTTAACTACGTTGGTACACCACACAAAGTATCGATAATCGGCTTCTAACATATTATGTACTAACTGACATTTTCCAAGTAAATATAGGAAAAATGTTCAGCTTTATATTGTATTTCTGTTTTGTTATTCGTATTGCAAGTATCTGGGACAAGTCGTGAGCGGGACAGTGCGGTCAAGCGACCGCTAAATTATTCCCGCCAATTTCATAACGACCACATGGCGCGGTGCGGCGGTGTGGCTGCACGGCGGCGACCTGCTGACGTCATGTTCTGCTACGTTCACAATACACACATACAGTACGCTACGCATACAGAAACACTAACTTGTAGAGAAAGCAACAGCCACAGCGTTAGGGTTGTAAAGTTACGTAACTTTACCTAAAAGGCACATGAACCGATTTTTTTTTTCACTGTTAGCCATAAGGGAGGGCCCTGAGCCTCAGACGGCTTTTAAAGCTTCACCGTGACTGAACTAACATTAGTTTACGGTAATTTATATAGATGACGGTAAAATTACCGGCGACCTTGGCGGCGATTCCGTTTGCGCGTTGCCGCTCAGTACATCTATTGAAAAGTTGCGCGTTGGCAGTTGGCAGTATTCGCATCGCAACACTTTCAACAGTTAAACACAATTATAATAGATATACGCACTTTACGTTCAAACCTCTGTTGTGTAATGAAGATATGAAACACGTGCGGCGATATACTTATTCGAATGTATTTTACTGAAAATTATGTAAAATATCGTATTTTACCGATTCATATCCCTACACAGGGAACAGCCGAGTCCTGTTTTGTTGTTAATTAACGTACAACAATACTGTTTGTGAGGTTATCATAATGTTATTCGCTACTACAATGTTACACTTGATGTGTAAATATTACTTGGTAATGTGTTTTGTTATTACATTACACGTATATGATATTATGTACAAAAGAAAATCAAACGGTAATAATGCATGTAAAACGGCGCGTTACTCTATTTGGTACGGCCGTCTTGCCAGTAGACGCGACTGTTATTTATTGCAACACCGGATGCACGTCCTTCTTGCATCAATTTTTAAATCATGTAATTTGTACTAAACATAAAGTTTTATGAAATAAAGTGTGCTGAGTCAGTAAAGTAACGTTAAATAGTTGAAATGTGGTTAGAGTGACCTCAGGTGAGAGATCGCTGGTCGCTGGTCGCTGACGGACTAGCGGCCGGGTAATTAGGGTCAGAGGTGAGAGCCGGGAGTGGGAGGACTCGGAGCGCGGTCCTCTCTCACACAACCGCACCATACATGTTAAAAAGTCATTTAAACTTGTTTATTCAGTACTTTAAGTGAAAGTGATTAAAGTGACTTAGAAAGGAGAGTCAATACAAGTGACATGGTGAATGAGGTGTTGCACACTTTTATGAACAGCCAGAAAATTTCTATGAAAGCTCTTCTGCTTTTACATAGAATAGTTGGTTCCAACACTCACGTATGGGAACTGAGAGTTAGGTTTTCCAGAAAAAGCATAGAAGTAGATATAGCCACACGGGTTGAGAAAGGGAATGATTAGATGGTTTGGGCATGTTGAGAGGATGAAGACCCAGATGAACGTTTCTCGATCAAGTTGGGGGAGTTTTGAAGAAAGCTCAGGTCAAAAGTACTCTAAGTCGACGATTGTGCGTAAAAAGACTGATAAAAGTTGAAAAAGCGAAAAATGTAAGCTAGGATCGTAGTAAGTGGAAGGAAGTGATCTCTGCCTACCCCGTTGTGAGAGAAGCGCAATGTATGTTTCAGATAAATAATATAAACTATCGTGACGCGAGTATATCAGACAGTGACCATTCTAAACTGTTTCGAAGTGATCTCATGAAACAAGTAATTGCTTGCATGTAATGTTCAGTATGAGTGGGGAGGCGAAGGCGACAGCGACGGCGACTGCGATGGTGACCGTCGATTTGCCTTTCGAGTTGAGGCGTCCCGTTTTAGTATACACTTTATAGTTTAGTGTAACCATCTCAGACAAATTAACTGAAAGTAGGCTTCATGATGAGATGTCCTGAAAGCCACGTGGTTCTGCAAGCCCTAAAAGTACTGAACAAGAACAAGAAAAAAGGGAGATTCCAAGCCAAATCGAACTCAAGTTACAGGACAGACTGTACTGAAGCATCAGAACGAGGAGAGTCGGCTCTAAATAATGGAATGAAGAAAAGAGAAAGAAAAATAGTTTAGTGCGTTCAGTTTGTTCAAAAATGCAGTAATAATAATGTTAAAAGCAGAGTCATTGTATCGAGCTTGTGAATGAGTCAGCTCGACCTACTTCTATAGTATGAGGGCAGAGCGCGGACAATCTCCATCAAATTACGCACAACGACATTCTCCACTGATTATGTCGGTCGCGCTGTGACGTCATCAATGAACTCACACACCCGCGCCCCGCACCCCGCACCTCGCACCTCGCAGTTAACACAATTATAGGTAATCATACTTTGGTTAGAATAAATTCTAAAAATGATGGAATTTATTGATAGTACTCAGTCCACAGCATTACATTGATGCTAATTACATCGTAACATATGGAGGCTTATAATTAGCTATTTTATTATTTATTTATTTCTGTTTATTGATATATTAGTTTGTAAGCCTTCCTAAAATTATAAAAATAAAATAAAATAAAAATAAATATTGTGTCGCCGATTATGTTTGTTCTATAAGTAACAGATACATTAACAACTACTCTGTACACAAGGTACAAGGAACATAGAAGGCAAGGACAAAACCGCAATCAATTGTTACCAATTGTAATATGTAAAAGTTGAAATTGTTGGCCAAAGTAATATATATTATGCAGAAAATACAGAGAGGATAACGGTTACAGGTAAGCGAAGAAGTTTTTAGTACAGTCAAAAATAACCCAACTACCGTTAAAGTGTTATAACATGTTTTAAAATGTGTTTAAGTGATTTGTTCGGCTAGGTTCGGATACCTCCGACTGCTACCTGAACATTTACGGGCGTCCGAAGCATAACAGTTTTTTTTTTATATAACAAAGATGACAAACAAACATACCGCACGTCTAATGATAAGCTACAGATATCACTAGCAAGTTCCCAGCCATGAACCTCCTTACCGCAAAGAGCCGTTCACTTACAATCGATCAGTTACCGGTCACCGAACATGCCGCAACTCATCAAAATGAATTCAACGGGACGCGAAAACCAAACGAACCTGAATAACCTAATGAACATACGCAGCTACTTACTACACGTCTCGCTACACACCTACGCGTTACGTTGCTACACGGCTACGACGTAGTATCTGGCCGAGTACACGTAAATTATCTTGAACTGTTCGTAAACAAATTTGTATCTAAATGAGATTAGAATTTAATGTGGTAATTTCAAGTCTCAGTAATTGTTTTTTCTTAAGTTACGGAATCTAGTTGATAACTATTGAGATGAAGAGGTAAGTAGAAGCCGTTTATTTGTTATTCATTCATAATAACAGAAGAGAATATAATGATAATAAGTACATATTGTATGCAGGATATGTTTGTATTACATAGACATGGCACTCTGCGGAGTGGAGGTTGCCAAGACGCGTTGCCAAAATACATTTCTGCTCTAACAAACATTTCAGTATTTCAAATACACAGAGTGACCTGGTCTAGATATCTCCTAGTGGTTTATCTTACTTGATAACTCTCTAACTCAGTCACTTTACTAATTTATTGTTTTCACGTAGTAATGAGCGAGATTTCTCGTTGTTTTTTTCTTTCACCATAAATTTACACTCAAATAGGACATCAAAAGATAAACAAAATTAATTATTTATTACCCCTGTAAGGCAAAACAAAACAACATTCTCAACAAATTTAATTAATGTGTAATGTAGATACCTATACTTTAACACGACCTTGATATCAAAACGATGGTTTATTCCTGCGCCCCGCCCCACGCCCCTGCCCTTTCCCGCCCCGCTTCGACCCGCAATGTAAGCAGACTTGACGTGACGTGACGCCGCTCCTCTCCAACAGCGAGCTTATGAAAAGGTTTACAGCTCGAATACGAGATCAAGAGAACTCTTATCACATTAATTTTATACTCAAATAAGATTCATTTTATGTTAAAAACTAGCTGAACACGTGGCTCTGCTTGCGTATACTATAAAATTTTGGTATTCTAGGGAACCCGCTCTCACCCATGGAGGTTGCCCGCCAGTTATTTTACATATGCTTTTTTGTGTTGAACTCTAATTATTTTTCTAGAATAACATAGCCTGAAGTTGTTCTTTATAACATCAGCTATCTGCCAGTGAAAGTTCCGTCAAAAACGGTCCAATTGTTTCGGAGAGTACCCGGAACAAACAGACAGATAGACTGTACGGGACGCGCCGTGCGACAGTATTAGTATGCATAAAGTGCAGCGTTTGCATGCACGCTGCGCTGCGCATCATGTTTCTTGTAAGCCAAATTTAATAGTTATGTTACAACACTAGTGTTTCTTTGAATATAGCATCGATGACGCTCATTCGGGAGGTTTCATTTATCACCCCCGAATTTATCATATTATCATTAATGTCATAGTGTCGGGCACGAGCCCCTACATAGAGAGATAAAAAAACAAAAATGTTAAAAATATTTTTAAGTTTTGTTTTAAGTGCCGTATATATACTTTCAAGTACATTTAGTAAGAAGCTGTTATTTTGACATTACAAACAGACACTTCAATTTTATTATATTTCCAAGGTATTTTGAGCAGAACTCGCGATGCACCGTACACTTTATTGTTCAGATGAGAGATGGTGAAGTCGATTCCCGTATAGAATACACCTTTGCGATGAAAATGACTGATAGTTTTGTGACATTTCGTTAGCACAGTCCACAGTAAAAACTGTACAATTTCATTTGAAAACCGCCGCGTCTCCATGTTCTCAGTTTAACATCTCGCAGAAAGTTTTGTTCTATATCAAGATCACGTGATATGACGTACATGTTGTGAGTATATGTGAGAATCAGTACACGCGAGGGATGTCTTATTAAATGCAAGAGATATAAGGTCATTATATCTTGATATCGAAACCGAATCCCTCTATTGCGTTGTAAAACACATGGACAAATTATTCTAAACATCAACACAATAATTATTATGTAAATAGTTTGATTAGGGTATTTCATTATACTAAGGATTTAACGTCATGAAGGAGCATCATCTCGAGTCCATACGGTATACGGACCATACGGACAGTACGGTTAATAAGCGCTGGATTCTGTTCTGTTCTGTTGCCGTATTCACTAAAACGCTCTCTCGACTCGTTTCCCGAGGGAGCAATCAAATATTATGAAATATTAATTTGTCTGTAAAGTTGTCGTACTATACACTAATATGCTCGTGTCTGTCCTGGCAACAGCAATTTAACGCGCGTTCACCCAAACGTTCCTAAGCTCATCTAACTACACGCTATTACTGAGGAAAATGTAGTTTTTCACGTGTCTGGGCCGGCAAGGAGGTGCGCGGTGCGGCGGGGGATTTGCGAGGACACGCGGCTGATACATATTTCCCTGAGGAGCGACACCGACGCGGTGATATTTCGGTATATCCAGTTAACATGTCGACAACGCTAAATGATGTAAGGAAGGGTGAACGCTAATATACGAGGTTTGAAGACCTCAAAAAATTCCCATGAGGAACATGTACCGTAATATAGTCGTAAAAGTGACATCAAGATGTTAATGTTGGCACCTGATAAATGTGTGTAAAGTTCCCAACTCGGCAACACGTACGCTCGACTCATATTACGCAGTCTTGAGCACTATCAGTACTAACTGCATACTGTAAGTACACTAACCTCAACCTTCTCAACCTTCGGCTCTGTTATATTTAATAATTGTTCTCAGGCTCTGGAATCTGCTCAAGAAATACCATAGAGTATAACCACGCTGCTATTCGATAATATTTATATAGAAATGCAATTTTTGTAAACAATACAACTTTACAATATCACAGCTCGTGTTAGCTCGCAGAGCAGAATCCTCTTACGTCACGAGCCAACATAAAGGAGTGACATCACACCCGGACTCATCCATCACGGAGCAACTCGTAGCATTCACGATACTATCAACTGGTGACGTGTTTGTATGTTATATATATATATATATATATGTAGGATTAAGTTTCTGAACTATTATAAGATTGTATTTCTAAACGGAACATATTGATTCGACGAGTGTTCAAGTCATTCAGTCGGTCGGAGTTCACTCGGCACTCTGCAAGACAATACGATTCAATTTAAGACGTAATAATTATTAAGACGAACGGCGTTGTAATGTTACTAATAAGGTGTTTCCGTGTAAAATAAAAGGATTATAAAGTATAACATAATTGAGCCTATAATTGACGAGCCCCCCTACATATATACACATATTATATATATTTAGAATTGGCGCCGAAGGTAATAGCATTTCTGCATGAAAGCTAGTTGTGCTTAACAAATGAATAATATTGAATCAAAAGCGGAGTTTAATTTAACTTTGCTTTTGTAGAGTGCGACTGGAGCAAGGGGCTTGTGGCCGCGGGGCGCGGTTAGTGCGGGGGGGCGCGTGCTGCGAGGGAGGCGTGACGCGGAGTGACGGAGCCCGCACCGGCACCGCACAATGCCGCGGCCAGAGTACCGCCAGCACCGGATTCAGAGAGCACTACTCATTAATATATGTACTAACTCACCTAGAATCATGGGCCAATGTCTATTAGCCAGGTCCAAGCAAGGGTGGCAGATGAAGCATGGTATTATTAGGTCAGTGTGTTAACAAAAGGTAGAGTTAATAATTTTGTCCATTTAGTATTTTAAAAAAACATTCGTTTTCCCTTATCTACAACCCCTCTGAAAATCATAGTTACGCACATGCTTAGAATATCATCACTGTTTAATTATCATACCTCATTAAACTATGAATAAATAATTAATATAAAATCTTTTTTTTTTTTCAACGCATTTCTTTACATTGCTCATTGTGAAATTAATATATAAACTGTAAGACATGTAACGAGTATTGTATGCTCAGACAAGTTGCAAAATACGATCTTGTCTTCAATGCCTTTTTTATTTATCAATTCTCTTCACTGATTTTTTTTAAACATAGTATTTCAAGGTGTGTAAAATAAACAAACGACTTATCGCTAATATCTACAACAGGATAAAATTCTACATTAAAAAATATTAATAGTAAAAATAAAATTCGAAATAACATGAAGTCAATATGAAATAACCACAAAGATATTACGAGTGGAGGGCGTGGGTCCGGTGGGTGCGCCTGGATCCGTCCCCGCCGTCCCGCCAACCCCGCGCCCCGCGACCCTCCCCGAATGTGTACGCGAGCAGTCCGCAGCGAGGAAAACTGGTGACAACAAGCCACTTACTTTTGCCGGAACGTATAACAGTAACACACTCGCGTTAATAACGTCGCATTCGTACTAAACTTTTTAATTTCTAAATCAACAACAATCGTATAATCCTTTATTATTAAGTTTTCTACTAAATATTTGTCCGAAAAGTAGTTACCTACATCAATTATTATTTTATCGTCTTAAGAGAAGTGAGTGGGTCGGGCCGTCTTTTGTTTATACAATGTTGCGAAAATAAATGTATCGGTATATTATTTTAATGTAAATAAATTAAAAATTTCTAACATTCATTTTTAGTATTTTAAATTATTGGAGTTTTTATGCAAGCCTAACAAATATTCTCTTACCCAATTTTTAGCTAGATTTACAAAATAAATTAAACACCAAATAATTTAAATTATTTATGTATCAGTTAGTACAATTCATAAAGAATAGAAAAATAATAGTTTTCTATATAGGTAGGATACAAAATTACTCATAAATTATTAAATTACTGAATAGCCGAAAATTCGCCTTTCCCGGGAGTGTACCCGGCGCATATTTCTAGGTTTTTTTCCTTAGTATGGACTGCAGGGGAAGGGATATGCAGAAGTTACTTAAAGCTCATCTAACGATTTTATTAATTGTTACTGTACTACTATCACGTTAACGTTGATGGTTAACTAGTCATGGGTGGTCAGTGGCTTGGCGAGTGGAATGCTTATATGAATATTTTGAATCCACTTTTGTTCGTTGTAAAGTGGATTATTCTTTACTACATCCAAGGCTACAGACGTGTAGGAAAAGTTTT
The DNA here is from genome assembly GCA_033032175.1 of Saturnia japonica. Taxonomy (NCBI): domain Eukaryota; kingdom Metazoa; phylum Arthropoda; class Insecta; order Lepidoptera; family Saturniidae; genus Saturnia; species Saturnia japonica. Next base: position 126,908 of record CM065315.1, read on the forward strand.
AATAATTTACCTGTACTATATTAAACATGGTTCTTTCTTTACCTTCAATTTTATTTCTAACACTGTTAGTAAGAGAAAAAAAACATACAAAATCTAAAATGAATACAACATAAATACATAGTGTAGGCCCAGAAGTATAAATGTAGGTAATAATGAATACGTCGGTGTAGGTTGGGTCGTTTCGTAAACCGGGAAGCAAAGCAGAAACAGTATCGAACGCGTCGAGCTTAGTGCGAGTGCAGGTGGCCCGCTCCCGCGTCCCCCCACCCTCCCGCCGCAGCCGTGTCGGTCGCACACGAGTCACGATTGCCTCATAGAACAAATGCTCTGAAAGGGAACTTGGGAACACACTACACACCTGCGCTATGTCACCCCCCCCCCCCCCCCCCCCCCAACCCGTAAACCCCGCACCGTACGAGCTACCTATGTTACACATGTTTCTAGAAATCTAACAAGGGCTGAGGAATCGTCTAATGAAAGCGATAAATCTAGGAACCTAGCGAGGCAGCTACTTCGAGGTGGGCGTGGGACGAACCAGATAGAACTTCGATTCTGCTCGATTATTAATATAAAATACACAAAAGAATTTACAGTACTAAAGGAATTGTATCTAGGACAACAGGAGGTACGAACTCGAGTGGCCGCGACCACCACACCACACACGTAAGTATCGTGTGACAGTGACGCGCTTTACGTTGTCGTCGTGGTAGAACGACCATACGTATCGAAACCAGTGAGTGAGTTTATCTCTCGAGAGTTACCATCATACTACCTGCATAGTTATGTAGGTAGCCGGGATCTATCGTTCTGAGAAATCACAGGTTCGAATGCCGCGACTGAGCGAACTTTTATATCATACATGTATATCAGCCGTATGTTTACAATAATATAGTCTATATGTGGTCTATGCTAATGGAATCAAATGGCCATGTGTGAAAAAAACAAATGGAATGAAGTTAATTAGCGCTCAACGATTCTCAACTGATTTATAAAATCGAATTTCATCGAATAAAGGTTGTTCCCCGCCTGTCCCTCGCCATCCCCCGCAAGCAGTGCTCAGCGGAGCGCATAACCGAGGGCGCGCTGCGACGTGACCACAGACCATACAGTCGTAGTATCGACATTATTTTTGTTACTATCTACATATCGAAATTGTCATTGAAACAAATACTAATATCTAAATTAGCTTTCGCCAGGGATTTCAAACAGAAAAATATAAATTTTATCTAGTTTTTTTGATTAGGAAATATTTGAAACAATGATGAAACAGTGTTAGCGTTTTTCAGAGCTCGCGTCGATCAGCATGACTTCGAAACCTGCAATTGGTCGCAGCTTTTGATAAAACCATGGCATAATGGGACGGCATCTACTTATGCGTTATTAACTAGGCAGATACCACCCTCAAATAAAGAATCTGTACTTGTATCTTAAAAACCAGTTCCTCAGGTAGGTTTCAAGTGTTACCATCTTTTGCTATTTACTCATTTAACACAAAAGTCCGGGAAAATGGTAAATCTATAAGTAAAAATATAAAAATATTTTTTTGTGATGGTTCATTTGATTTGGTTGATGTTACTGAATAGCATTATATACTGGAACAAGTACACAGTCTGCATATCTGACTGCCATGTACACCGCAACACTGTCCAGTTACACCGCCCGCGTCGCACCCCGCCGCACCCTCCACGCCCCGCTGATATCAGACATCCAACGAACAAATCTGATGACTATCAAAACATGAAGACATAGCCAAAGTCGTTATTATACCATTTTAGAACAAAATATGAAAATTTGTCCACTTTTCAAGACGGTAACAGAGGAGTACGAAAACTTGATTTCTTCTATTATGTATACCTACACTACCTAGGTACATACACATAGTCAGTCCGGGCTGTGCACTGCACTGCACTCGGACCGCGTTCTATAATATAATTTTATAATAATTAAAGTTTAGTGAATACATTTTGTTTTTATTTAAATAAAATCTCTAAATACACAATTGTCCGACTGTATACAATTTTACTAGATTAAATACGACGTCAGTAAAGATCCCTACCGCTACATCCCCTCACACGTCGCGCCTCACCTCTTCCTCGCCCCCGCGCTCATCTTCAATTTATGTATTCGAACAACATATTCGAGATAAAAACTAGCTCAATTCAGCGAACATACAGGCTGGACCGTATCGCCGCGCCGCGCCGCTCCTCGCTGCCGACTTGTGCGCTCATTCTAGTTCTTTCGATATAATACACTACTTTCTAAAAAAGGGTTCCTAAGGAAATTTACGTTTTAAGGACGATTTCAGCTAATTAAATTGAATTTAATTGTATGACGTAGCGTGTGTTTGAATGCACCCCTACAAAAAAAAAAAAAAAAAATTTAAAAGTTATACAAGTTATAAAATCATTACAAAGTATTTTATATCACTCACTTAAATTACTAGCTGGTATTGCTTACATTGTTAAGTTGATTACGCAGCTCTGCCCTAAGCAAATGAATGAAGAGAAACTAAACATATTCGACATAATTTTCTCAGTTGACAACATTGAATATATCTAAATTATATAATATAAAATAAATTGTGCAAAAAACATTACTAAGTCACAAAGAGTGTAAGTGATACGCTTATCGCTGACTTGGAATGCTACAATAATAAGGTTGGTTATACTTGCCTAAAATACTCGTCGCTAGGTGCATTCGCATTACGTTTACTTTATGATTCAATGCGTCGATGGCTCAGTGGTTGAAAAATCCTGCTCATACAAAAAACAAAAAGATAATTTCTTACCGTTGAGACGTTCACAGCAACTTTATTTGAAATAATCGATGACGTCGGGTTTCTCCACTGTAAGTACTTTGACTCACTATAGGCCAACTAGCGGGTCACCCCTATCATATCAGAAAGTTGCTGGAGTTTTACTCAATAAAAGTCTGTAATAAGGTTCACTCAAGTCTTTTATTACTATTGCAATAAAACACACACTTCACTCTCAAGTACGGCCGGGTGCGTGTTGTAGTATGCAACGCGATAACAAACGTTAAGGAAATACGAACGACTGACAGTCCACGGTGGCTAAACTGCCAGCTTGCATTTTGCATACGTGTGTTTGTATGCACCCTACAAGGACACGACTTCGAGCTGGCCAATCTAAATGACGGATCCTAACTTCTTGCTTGTACGCTTCCACGTCGCTAGAAGGGTGAGCGCGAGCATTATCGTCCATAAAAATGGAATATTCCTGAAGAGCAGTCAATGCAGGCTGTGTATGTGAAATTAGGACTTCCGTTATGTACCGGTGTGTATTTAATGTTTCTATGAAAGCTAACTCCGTAAAACATACGGGAACCTCCACCATATAGAGTGATTACTTTTAAACACACTTTCACATAGCATTTCCATGGTCCTCTCCACACAAATAAATTGTAGCTGCATCAGAAAACAATATTTTGTTCCAATCCTCCAGAGTGCATGAAGCACAGTTTCAAGCTGCTTATATTGGCAGCCTCCTTCTGACTGTCCACAAGCTAACTTCTACTTCCCTTACTTCTTCAAGGCTCTTCTTTAGGTCCACACTTGACGCCTTATAATTACGCAACGCGCGACTCACCAAAAAGCGGTCATCTCGTAGTTCTGTACATCGTTTTCTTCCCGAACCTGGTCTTCTTTTAACCAAAGCGGTCTCTTGATACCGTTGCCAGTTAAACAACTGACACTTAGCCACTGAGACGCATAAGTTTGCGAACACCTTTCTTCAAGTACAGCTATAATTTTACCGGCCCGCTAAATCAAATAAGAAAGTGGTATTAATTAACGTAAAAAGAAATACTAAATTGTTTTATTCGCAGAAAATATCCAAAAAGTTTTAAATATTTAGTAATCATCAAAAATAGTTTCAGCAATTCGCGCCATTATTAAAGCAGTTTTACATTAATCATTATTTTTTATTTTGTTAATTTAAATTTTTTAATTTGGAACGTAAGGAATCATGCAAAGATGCTTCAAATAACATGCCAATACATCGTAAAATTTATACCTCTTTCTTGCAATATTCATTGGAGTAGAGACAAAAAGTGCCTGTTTTTTTTTTTTTTTTTTGTAAAAAGGTTTATGTAGTTTACGACATTATTTCACAGATAATTTTCTAATTTCCCTCATACGTAGACATAGATAATTGCCATTTAAGATAATATAGCCTATATATTATGAACTAGCTGTGCCCGTGGCTTCGCTCACATGGACTAAGAAGCCGGCGCGAATGCTACTCCTCGCTCCCGGCTATTTTAAAAACAAAATTGCTTATTGTGGATGTTTCTTAGAAGTTAGACGTAAACTGTCCGTATCTTTTTTGTAAGTATTTTTAATGTGTACAATTAGGTGGTGGCCCACAAATTTGCTATATCACTTATGGTTTACTCAGCGTAAGCCATTTTAGCGCCCGAGCTGATTCACCATGTCCAGTTTGTTTTATTTGTTCGGAATATATATATATACTTATATACTTTTATATGCATTTAGTAATAAGCTGTTATTTTGACATTACAAACAGACACTTCAATTTTATTAATTGTATAGATATGTAGTAAGTACATCACATAATTATATTTTTTTTAATCGTTTGCAAAATGTTGGGTTATTTTTGTATGAAAGTTACGTCAGAATAATATTTAATACTTAGTAGGACTTCGAAAATGAACACCGACTTAATTCTTATTATGCCTCGAAATCTTATGACTATCCATAAATTTCTTTACATGCTGTAAAGCGTGGTTAGTTGTATAAATATAATCTATAAAAAATTCTCAACGACGTTTTATAAATAGACGTGTTATACTCTCACTAAAAGCAATTTGAAAACTGTTTATCAGCATGTTGAAACAAAAGAGATAGGATCTCTGTTGTTAAAAAGGATAAAAGATATGAACTGAAGGCAATTGCCTAACTTTCACGATTGCGTGTAAAGAGCGTTTATGAAACAAGAACTGAATCAAACCATGTGATAAATAACGCTGAAAAACTCCAATGTAAAGTCGAAAGAGTCGGAATAGTTAGTGGAAGCGGAGCTGAGCCATATCCTCCGATAATAGAATAACTTGAATAGCCGAGAGCCATGTGCGAGCAATTCAAATAAGATGGCGCACTCCTCCGACATGTCTGAGGATTTATCGTTTCCTGCATCACTACTGAAACTTGTATGAGAATTCTTACACATATAAGTAAATGTAGATATATATTCATATGTACTAGCGGTCGCCCAATCATTGAAATTCGATCAGCGACTTTTTAAACATAGACTATTTTCTGTTTCACATTTGCTTTATGAACCTAAACAATGAATATTATATCATCACTCGCTGTCACTTTTCATTGAGTGACAATGTCAATATTTAGGGGGGGTCTAAATTCAATGACACTGGTCGTGTTGAGATTCGCAGTATTAATTTATTTTATTTAATATACCAGTAACAGATATTATAGATAAGTTTTAGCTTTCTGCACTTCTTCTACATATAAACTTTAACCATGCCAAATCTCAGTCTTCCGTGCACGCAATACGCTTAAAAAGAGGTGCAATGTTTTTGCTTTACGTATTAATATAATGATACTTATATTTATTCATTTGTAAATCGTACTAATTTTTTCTTTGCTTCACATAATGGCGGATTGAGACGGAGAGATATCATCGCGTTAGTCCACGACAGTTACCTACTGTACGTTAGTGAACAGTTTTATTGTATTTTGTCACTACGATCAAATTTAGTAAATTACAATATGTATCTTGACACGTACATAATAATATGAAAACGGAATCCTAAGATTACAATTTAATCATACATATGATTGAATTTACTTTTGATATTAACTGCAGGGAAACAGTTCTTTATTTCCTTTACACTGAATTTATGTAAAGTCAAATAGAAAACGGTAAATAAATCCTATCAGATAGAGAGAGAGAGAGAGGTGAGGCGTGAAGATAAACCTTACACTTATCCTAATAGCATTAGAAAGCCTTATGAGGCCGCGACGGCCTCACAGAGCACGGAGGCGCCTCATAGTCGCCCTAACTAAAAGCCTCAACACGTCTCAAATTTCACTTCCTCCAGGCGCGAGACGCGACACTCGAAGACGGAACTCCGTATCGGAATTATAATTTTACCCGTATATCAATGGTTCTTATATCCTATTAATTGAGGAATGACGTAATTTGGTGCTTGTAGTCGAATAATAAACTTTTTAGAATACTCTGATGTGCATAAAATTGATATTTGTGCTCGAAAGATCACTGGTTCGTGTTCAAGTCATAAGTTTGCGCGAATTTTAATTGCATTGCAAGTGGTTATAACTTGTGTATCTAAAAGGACTGACTACTTGTGAAGGTCTTCCATTTATCATTTTTAAGATTGTTCGAATAATTAGGCGGAATAAGTTCGAATCAGTCGAAACACTCGTTAGATCGACTAATTAATTAGTGTTTTGAGAATATTTCGAAAATGATAAATTATTAATTTGTAATTTATGTGAATAATAATTATATATGTGGCATCGTGCCACTCCTCAGTTTAAATAGCGCGAGCGAGAACGGGACGTCGTAAGTGGCGGTAGATTTAAAACATTTGTTTTTAGACTGCCTGCGAGCGCAGTCATGTTACAAACATGTTTTGATTCTTTTGCTACAATATATATATATATATATATATATATATATATATATCTGATTTACAAGACAGCTCGTCTTGACCTCGATGCCCTCGATAAGATGGAGAGAACGGCTATTCACATTGTGAATTATGAACATCTGCACCATAAGTTCATCGGGCCGTTTTTTCTCTGATTGTCTCACTGGGCTTGATCTACCTTTTGTATCATAGTGAGTGTTCTGGAGAGCTGTTAAATCTAAGTAAATCTTATTTCTTCCTTCCAGAAGGCAGAAACGTGTATAGTTAGTTAGCAATTGTTGATTTATTTTTATAATTTTTAAATAATTCGTGACTTTTCCATTAACTTTTACATACGAAATTGGAATCGATTATTCGCGATTGAATTTGAATATTCGAAATTAAAAACGAATCGTGCTCAGAGAACTCACGAATCTTTCGATTCGAATATCAAACTAAATAGTAATAATATTCGATTCTAGTGCTATTTTGGCACACCCATAAACATTTTTGTACGTCTGATTTCTTGCAAAAACTAATTAAAAAAAGTAGATATGACAACTTTAACGGTGGTGTTCACTAACATTCGCGGACTACACTCGAACTTAAATACCAAACACGATCGTCTTGAGACGGTTCAACCTGCAATGCTCTTCTTAATGGATGCTGAGATTTGTCGTTCGGCTGATACATCCTACTTACTCTACCCCAGCTTACCTGCTTGAAGAAATTTTTCAAGCAAACTCCGGAGAATGTATGTATGTACGAAAGGGTTTAGGTTATCACCGTTTGCACTGTATGGAGGATCGTTTCTTCTCAGTCCTTTAGAGTCGTCAGGTGGATTTACTCAAAGCCGTGTTTGATCTGTCCTATAACGGGGGTAAAGAGACAAGTTGGCTGTTACTGTTAACCCATACTTATTGAAATTACCATTCATGGGTACTAATTATAGCAAGCCTCAGTGTAGTCGGGAAGAACAGAACAGAGACGGAACTCAACGGATGCAACGCGCATCTACAGGGAGAGCAAGCAACATGGTTCAGTTCAGTGGTAAGAAAACTCAGGTGTGCGAATTTTGGAAATTTGGATAAAAAAACACTTGTACAAACAGAACTACACATTTATTCATGTAGATGTACGTTATATTTATTTAACTTAATAAAGTGTTGTTTTCATTTGTAATTGTAACAGAATTCGGACAGATTCCAAATATACATCTATATTATTAACAAAATGGTTATCTTTGTACAATGTGCATGTATTTTGTAACCAAATTGTCTGATAGACGTGTTATCAGGAATATGAAAATATTTTTTAATCCTTGTGTCTGTTTGTAAGTTCCGACCCCTTATTACGCATTTCGCAATAGTAAAACGATACCAGAAATCGCTAAATATTTGCTTATAACACCTATAATGTAACAAACACAATCTGATTTTGCCATTTCGAAGTAAATATTTAGCGATTTCTGCGATGGCTTTGCTATTGCGAAATACGTAATAAAGGGGCGGATTGAAATAGAAATATTTTGTACAGGAAGCTTATGCCACTGTTCAATTGATACTATAAGAATTGTTAGTAATACAACAAGTCTTAACAACCTTTGGTTTTAATTAAAAGTTTACATTACAGTATGTGACGTCATCTCGCATTTGTTCATTATAATTGAACCTATTAGAAAGATAGAAATGGGATGAAATATATTAAAATCATTTTCCCACAATATAGAAACTGGCACAGTGTTCTATACATAGTTGCCACCTTTGTACATAATAAGGGATTGCTTTGAAATGCTACCACAAAGGTGCTTCAGGAAATTTTTATGTCGAGAAAATATGTTTTAAGTAATTGTTTTTGAAAATCACTACTAAATCTGATTTTCTTTAAAAAAATCATAACATTAAGTAATGTTGTTCTTGCTCTAAACCCTAGAAGAAAAAAATCTATAGAAGTAAATATAGTGGTATTTGTTTGATTCTGAGAATGTATCATCAGATGAATCTCTCAATTTAAAATGCATGTGCCATACAAAATTCTCGGGACGCTCGACAGAAGTGATAACTTAAACTAATCAAAAAGAAAAAACGAAAGAAAGAAAAGCAAGCCGGCGAGGATTCGAATTAGGACTCCGGGCATAGCAGTCACACTTACGACCGCTAGGCTACGAGCGCACTGTTAGGGCCGACTGAAACTATGCTACTATTAATGGCACCGCAACGCGTTACGTTACAAAGCGGTTTACCCTCCCATATGAAGTTATCACTTCAAAAGGAAGATATCTTCTACCTTCTGCTTCTACAACATATAGAGTGCAGTTGGGCAAAAGAGACGACGTCCTGATTTAAAAGATGAAGTGTCTTTATACTCAGTCTTAAAATTAAAATCAAACCCGTTGGAAAAATTAAAAAAAATATAAAATCTATCTTTCCAATGTTATATAAACAAGCACAAATATTTTTACACATAGTTGACATCTTTGCGCCTTGAGAGAGATTATTTCCAAAAGCTGGCGCGACTATTAGTGCTTCTAGAAACTGCTTATAGAGCAATATTATCTTGAAAAGTAATTGTTTTTGGGAAGCAGACTGGAAATCAGAATTTTCGTAAACATTAAATGTTTGAAGTATTGTGTAGGTAGTTAACTTCGGGGAGCGACAAAGTCTTTAAAAAAAAACTAAACTAAAATTAATTTGGTTAAGATTTTAGTAACCGTACCGTTTAGATGTCGATTGTAGACTGCTCTTAAAAACTTCTAACTAATCTAAATATGATGACATAGCGTCTAGCCCTTTCGTGGGAACGACGGTGGGTCAGCTGAATCGTATCAGCTATGGGCTGAGAATACATAGGTATATAACTAGGTATCACTTGTTTTTAATTCTTACAAAAAATAAATTATACGATACAAGTATCGATTCTTTTCCACTGGTATGGTATCAAATAAAAGTCTCGTCTGGTATACTCGTCTGGATCCTTTCATCCCTAATATCGACAGTATAATCGATTCCATTGTGCCATCTTGTGCGTAAAGTAATCAATATTTGATGGAATAATTAGGAACACAACTATGAAATGGCGAAATCAAAAAATTGATCTAAACGTAATAGTAACTTTCCTTCCCTTTCCCTTAGTACGACTCATTATAGTAATGTACCTATAGGGGATTTAGTGTGGGGAAGATATTACAGAAAACAGTATAAAGACGCAGAGCCACGGAGCGGTGCGGCTCGGAACGTCATGGCAGCCAGTATATTGATCGATGACCTAGTTGAGTACTGTGCTTGCCGCCACCGCCACCGCCTCCGCCGCCGCCACCGCCGCCACCGCCTCCGCCGCCGCCAACGCCGCCTCCGCCGCCGCCGCATGCTGCACCGCGACCGAAATGTGCGGCGGAATCACACTCAACTATTAACTATGCATATTCATTTTAAAATGTTTAGAAACATTCCCGCTGTTCGAAAGCGATGTAGTGTGCACTGTGCAGTTCCATGTGGCCAGCAATCAGCACTTTCTGCCAGAATTAATAATAATATAATGGTGATAAAGTGGAGCCCCGTCGAGTGCACAGACGTACAGTGAACATTTCGGTGTAAGAGCTGCTCTCGAACAATCTTTAAAATATTCATTGGGTTCGGTTCACCAAAACAGTTTCCGAACTACATATTATTATGAATTTAGCGCAAATTTAATTCAAAAACATTTCGATATATCACTGTATAAAAATTATTGAAGTGTTATTTCTTAGAGGGGGATAAACCGCTTCGTAACGTAACGCGTTACGGCGTCACTCTGTTTCGCTTCCCTTCTCTACTCAGTGTTCTAATGTACATATTCAAGAATTGTATCTAACGATAAAATGTATTTTATAATCAATAAAATATTTTATTAATAAATGACCTTTGCTCACATTATCATTTATATATAAAGTTTAAGTAATAACCTAAGATTTTCTCAAGTTAAACAATTTCAATATTAGTTATATTAAACATTTTTCCTATTATAAAAATGAGAAACTACAAGTAATCAAAAGCGGTATTGGGATTTGCCGCGTTCCGTGTTCCGTGTTCCGTGGGATTTATGAGTATCGTATCGAGTGGTGTCTGGGGTGTTCAACTACAATTCATAAGTTTACGTTTATTATATATATATTCAGTAAAGGTTATAACTCAGTAGTTAGTACAGCAAAACGTAGTAATCAGGAAAAAGTGTTTTTAATAAGAGAGTTACATCACAGCTATTGCTACCATTGAAAAGATTTCTAGATGACATGGGGTTCGCGATGCAGTAACTTTAAATAATGATATCTGTACCTCGAAAGTAAAAACACAAGGCGAGAGCGAAACTACTGTTGGAGCAGGCCTCAAACTCAAAAACCGGTAAATCCAATTGATATGAACTTAGAGGTTTTTTTTTCTGAAGGACAGTACAACCTGCCACTAAGTGTATTTGCTCAATTAATTAAATTTATCAGACAACGCATGAGGTAGTTTATACTTTGCTTGACCAACTCATTGATATTTTAATATATTTATATTTCCATGGAGTTTCCTCTCTTAACTAACACCCACTTAAAGTTTGTCGAAGTAAAATTACAATCCCCGTTGTTTACTATATTGATAATTATATAAGAATGTGTTAAATGTAATATCCAGGACGTGGTCGTGCGTGTGGTGACCCTACTCATGTCGTCGCTCGAGCGTTAACCGATGCGTAACTTTATTCATAGCGCCGTAAAACTAGCGTATTAGCAGTTTCGTGATGATATCGGCTTGAATTGTGATCGGGACGAGCGAGGGGCGGGGCGGGACGGGGTGCGGGGTCCGGCTGATGGGTTACGTGTGGTTTTAGTTTTGTTACTATAATAATACGTAAGGAATCTTATTACATTTATGGATTTTATAAAGCGTCTCTGTTAACACTCGTATTTTGTTAACTCGCACGCCTACACAGAAGAAGGCTGGCGATGCATATTATAACATAGTATAAAAAGTAACGTTGTTCTGTTTGTGCGTTTTGAACTCGAGAACAACACATTATGATCAAGCCTGATTGTAAAACATTTCCTCCTGGTTAGCTCCCATCTTCAACCTGTTGTTAAGCATCTATAGCTGCATTTCTGTACGTGCACTTGAAAACCAGATCAGCATCCCTTCGCCCTCCTAGGCTGATCGCCATCTCGGCTCGGTCAGCACCCAGAGAGATGCTTGTCACTTGGTCAGACTGATACCGTAACGGTCAGGTGGTATGTTGTGACCAATTTACTCAAGCGAAATAAGTAATATTCACAAAACAAAAACTGTAGATTCAATGGACATAACTCCAGGTATTTGTGTGCAGCTGAGCCAACACACACACACACACAGCCCACACCTGTCGTACACAGAGATGTTGAGTGGCGGCTGGCGCGGGCGGGTAAGTAAACATCGCTTCGAGATTCCGTCCGGCTTCTCATCCTCGCCTCGCCTCAGCTCAGTGAGGCATTCTATCGGGGACGGGCTCCTACATAATGTATGAGACTGCCTGGCGCTACACACTTTACAAACTTCAACTGTATACTGATAACCGTAGGGTGTAAGTTAGCACGGAGCCCTCGTGCCCTTGTGCGGTAACTCGTGAGCTTGGAATGAGTGATGTGATGATACGTACACACTGATGAACTTCACCTACCTACTGTATAAACATAATGACACTTGCGTATATGTATGTAGAAATGTAAGTGACACATCCTATCTCTGGAAAGTAACAATGAATACCTGATTATTGTATATTTATTTAGTTAATGGAATCGCATCGCGCCTCGCGCCTTGCGCCTGCCTCCGCGATCGAGTATTACATATTCAGATATGTTGGACCCTATCCCAGTGATACCAGTAGCCGCAGAGTACACAGTTCGAAGTCCGTACACTAAATTTATATTGCAGAGAGCCCTTATAAATCTATAATCTATGAAACATCTGACAGCTGAGCGCGAGCATCTTGTTCATCAGTAGGTACATATATACAATACTTAAAACAATAAAACTAGGAACAAAATCTTATTTAGAGTTGTGTTAATAACTAGCTGTGCGCTAATCGTCCTACCCCCGCTCCCGGTTATTGTGTGTGATCTTTTTGAAGATTTTCAATTATGTAGTGCACTAATTTGATATATCTCTTATAGTTTATTCAGCGTCAGCCATTAAAGCGTCCAAATAGATTCACTTTGCTTAGTTTGTTTTTATTTGCGTGGAACTGTAATTCTTTTTCTGAAATAAAACTAGCCTAAGTTACTTCTTGTTCTTCAGGTGGTTATTGTCACATACAAATTGGAATCTGCGTGTAATCGTTTGATTGAAATAAAAGCATTAAGTATGGCTGCACTGACGATATAATTATATTTTGCACTATAATATTCTTAATACAGTTTTACATACCAAGGATTACAGAACTTTATATGGATATAACTCGATAAGCACATTACGATACAGTTACGTAATACGGACTCCATTAAAAGTGACAAGTGAGCCATGGCTAAACCAAACAAACAGTTGTCAAGTTATAAAGATAACAATCTGTCATAGATTCCTATCAGGGTTACAATGTACAAATTATTTCTAATATTATAATGGATATTTAATACTTGGTACGTCAGCTATTTATCAGTGAAAGTCCCGTCAAAATCGGTCTAACCGTTTCGCAGATTATCCGGAACAAACAGGTATACATACAAACAAAGAAATGTTTTTTTGTTGGTTGGACCGATTTTGACGGGACTTTCACTGATAAATAGCTGATGAAATAGGGAGTAACTTAGGCTACTTTTATTTTAGAAAAATAATTAGGGTCCCGCACAAATAAAAAATCTGGTCATTGTGACTCAATTCGGGCGCTTAAATGGCTTATGCAGAGTAAACCATAAGAGATATAGCAAATTAATGTACTATGTAATTATAGGCATTAAAAATACCTACAATAAGTCAAGGAGATTATACCTCTATCTTTTAAGAAACACCTACAATTTTTGTCTTTAAAATAGCTGGGAGCGGGGGAGCAAGATTCGCGCGGGCATTCTGTAGTCCACGTGAACGAAACCACGGGCATAGCCAGTAATTCATATAATACTGCGTTGCACGAGCAAATACAGAGTTATACTATTATACATAAACATCAGAACATTATTAGATATCGCAATAGTACTGGTTGATCCCACGCAAATATGGAAACAACCTACGATACGAAATAAATAGCAAATTATGATGCGAATATCCAGCGAGAGAAGTGTATGCAAAATGTCATGCCAACTCACCGATACTGCGTTCCGTGATAATTCCTGGTCGGCGCCGACGTGGTTTAGCTATACATTATATATTCAAAGTTCCTGAGCCTCACGCACCCACTGTACACACACTGGCTTGATGACACTAAATTCTGGAGAACGTGGTTGACGAGGAATGTCCGAGGCGAGCGACTTTGCACCGTGCAGACGCGACGGTGTTCCGACGAGAGTGTATATCGCGAGAGCCGGTGGTGACAACAACAAATCGAAAACCACCCCCACTGGATATCATAATGCTTAGCGACGAGAGAAAATAATTAATAACAAACTACCTACTTTAATACGTGATGGTTCTAAATTACGCGGCTGCAATAAGTACAATACGACAGAGTGCACATATTTATTAATTTAATTACCTATATTATAGTTAATAATCTATGGGTTTTCAACTGCAAAATACGTAGCATTTTAGGATACGAAAGTCAAGTGTGGAACCTTTGTTATTATGTACACTCGAATAGAATTGGGCATAGACGAAAGGCAGTACACTTTGCTTTACAAATTAAACCACAGTTTGGTTGACAGCGAGATAAAACTTAATCAAATTAGCTTTGTTGTAAAGTCCGGGTCCGGGCAGTCGCTTAACTAACAGGAAAACTTTCATGATTCCTCATTGCAGGACTAATGTAGCACAACACTCTCCGTTGTATCGAATGTTTACGAACAGTATAAGGCACATTATTGATATTTTTTCTTGTTTTTTACCTTCACTAAAAATTAAGCTTTTGAAGCATAAATTGCACTGTTCTTGAATATTTTTTTTTGTGAAAGCTGTGTTCATTTTTTTGGGGCACACAGCACATTTTTTATTGTCATAAATATGTGTAATTTTACCGGGGGGTAGTCTGGCTTGTCAACCAAATAAAAAAAAATGTTACGTGAAATCCATATAATTTCCCGCGTTCAGTCAAAGAGCTTTTAATATTGTTGAACGTATTGTCTGTAAAATACGTCATGAAAATGATATTCTTAAGTAGGTACTTATGCGGTTCTTATTTTTATAGTCTGAATCAACTGGTTTTTTTTTTTTTTTTTTTTTTTTAGAACTGACTACACTGTTAGCCTTAGGGGCCCTAAAGCCGCTGCGGCTTTTACAGCTTCACCGGACTTGGGGGCGAGCGCAGAGGGCACTCAGCCGCGAAAGTTTTGTGGACGACTCGCACGAGGGTGCCAAAGTGGCCGGACCTCGGCTCGGGCGGTCGCCGCGTTCGCAAATAGGTCGCGATGTAATCGAATCCCTACACCTACGATTCGAGCTAACTAATTTATACACATAGGCACGTTCCCTTCCTCCTGGGAGGAAGGAAGGAACCGTGCGTATGTGTATTCAGTAATCGGAATGTTTCTACACTAACTAGCGCTAACTAACTAGCGTAAAAAAAGAAAAAAAAAAAAAGGTCCCTCACAGAACCTATGTACCTGTGTGGTGTGCACGTGTGTATGTTCATACGTGTGTAGTGTTGTATGTAGGTAGCTAAGTGATGCACGTACAGTGTCACTTGTATCGCGCGGGCGGTTGCCTGACCCAAGGGTTTCACTCCGAGGAACGGACCTAGGCTTGGGTTACCGCTAGAGAGGGTGGACGTGACGGGTGTGCGGGAGCAAAGTTGACCGCCCGCCCTCTGCGGAGAATCAACTGGTTAACGAACACATTGCATTTATACCTGCCGTATTTTATTAGAAGGTTCGGGAATCGCCGTTCGCCGTGACGTCTGCGTCGCGTCGACTGCGTGTCGCCTACTCTCTACCCTAACGACTCTTACAATAACATTAGCTATCGAGTGCAACTCGTGTATCTTAATTATCTACTTAATAAGGTCATAGCGTCAATCATCTGTAATTACTGCTACTTCTTGCCCTGCACATGTTCATTCCGAGTCCAAAATACAATAAGCAATAAAACTTTATCCTACCACAAATTTCTGTAACCTGTGACCATAATAAAGCGAATAAAGAGGGCGCGGTGTCGCGGTGACGCGGTGACGCGACCTGCTCCCGGAAAGTTTTAATGAATGTCGTCATTACCCGGTACGCCCCCCCCCCCGCCCGCCCCCACCCCCGCCTTCGCCACCGCTCTCGTCTGGTACCCCGCTTCACAGTTCACACTTCAGATCGTGATGAGACCGAGGCGGAGCCGCTCTCTCTACTGTAGGTACTCTCAGTTCAATCTTATTCGAAATCTTTATCCAACACTTCAGGTAATGAAGCAAACAATTCACGTCTAAATGTAAAGTTCTTGATTGTTCTACCGCGGTCCGGCTCGGTTGTGACGTCCGCCTCCGCGTCCGCGTCCACGTCAGCGTCTTCTCATTTGTTATTGGTATTGTTTAGTTAGTTTGATAATTAATTTCTATAAATACAATTAAAATAAAAAATAGAACATCTTACCATACTATACAATATGCACAAGAGTTAAGCAGCCATCGATATGATAATACATATTAATTCTGCTCTTACTGAATTGTATATTATAAAGTGTTCACTCCCACACTTGACATTGGCAAAATTTTCTACATAGGCAAAAAGCCAACATTAAAGAAAAAATAGCGTTCACATTCACTTTGAAAATGTAGTGTACATGCATTGCATTACATGTTTGTGTGTATGTTCCTTAGAAGATAGACATATACCTACTCTTGCTGACTTTTTCTAGTGATAATTTCTTATGGGAGGATAAACCGCTTCGTAACGTAACGCGTTACGGCGCCACTCTGTCTGGCTTCCCTTCTCTACTCAGTGTTCTAATGTACATATTCAAGAACCTTTCCTCACATTATCATATTAATATACAGAAAGTTTAAGTAATAACCTAAGCTTTCTCAAGTAAAACAATTTAAATATTAAATAATTCAACTTAGATTAGTTAAGTTATCAGTTCTGTCGAGCGCGAGCACATGTTTTTTATATTATTTGTAGGTCTTTACTCTTTTCTGCAGGTTTACTGAGCGTAAGACGTTTAAGCACCAGAATTGATTCACCTTGGTACGTTTTATTATAAGCCCGGAATACTAATTATTAATAATATACACACATACAGTACATACACACTATATTGAAAATGATATAATAATATGTATAAACACGTATAAATACAGAATAAAATGTCTTACTGTAACCATGTTGTTTTACAAGTATGGGGTGCGGCACCGCGGCACCGTATGCAACCGCAACAAGCCTCCACAGCCTCCACACATAGAACACCTGCTTAAAAACGAGTTTTTAATAAACATTAAATGGTTACACAAAGCCCCTTACGCCAGCGCACGTGGCTAAACAGTTCGGGAGAGTCTCGACTTCCGATTTACTTAACAAAAATCAATATTTAAGGCTAGCTGAGAGTTGTAGCCTAATGTTAGATAGCCTGTACTATTCCACGTGAGTGAGTCTGGATATAATACACAAAAATAATTTTTCGAATCCAACTGGTAGTTCCAGAGATTAGCTTGCTTAAACAAACAAAAAACTCTTCCACTTTATTATATTAGTATAGATGTTGTGCGGACGGAGTTCATAGCTCGGGCTTCATGGTCTGGAGTCTTAGACCACCACCAGGTGAGTGAGATTGTACTATCTTTAATATTGGTGAGGGAGGGTTCAGTGATGTTGCTACCGGTAGTTTGTTGCCTACCCCGCCCCGGAAACCATTGCACTGCTGCAATGCTTGAATCCAACTCGCACTTAGCGGACCACTGGAATACAGACAAGCTGATCAGCAATTTTGTAAATCTTCTCTAAAAAATCATGCTTGAATTCTGTTATAATTAGAATTGCATCGTGAAAAAATTGGTTATATATAAGCATTTGTAAAAAAAATATTTTTTATAATTTCATTAATTATTATTATACGTGCAACAAGCTGTACCCGCTACTTTGTCCACGAGGTATATTTCATGTATGAAAAACAGCAACTAAATAAAAATCTCACCTCGCCAAAATCTCATCCTACAGTGTGTAGAAGAACTATTGCAAAGGGATATGTTATGTCTGGCGGACAGCTGCCCAACGGTTGTGGTCGGGTTCTTGTATATATACTCAATTGAAGAGTTAATTTCTATAGCGATAGGTAGGATGCGTCGTATGTGGCTCGATAGATGTCGCTATGTAGATGTCGCTACAAGTGTTTGACTTAATTAAGCTTTAACAATACTTAACTAAAATAATTTTAAATGTTAACTGATATCTTAGTTTAATAATCTTACCGATATTATATAAAAGACATAAAGGCATACAAAAATGTCTACATACACGTATAAAAATGCATCCTAAATGCACCTTCAGACTATAAACTACAATCGTACCAGATTTCATTAAATTCGGCCCAAGTAATTTTTGATTGTGAATCAAACATATAGACAGGCAGACAAAAATTTCAAAAACTGTCGAAATGGTTCTGTCCACGTTTCTAAATACCCTCGTATTATTTCTTCTGAAATATCTTCAATGTTCCGGTTTCGTCTCTTTACTCTTTTATTAAAAGTATAGGTTATTGCGCGTATCACTATCGCCCGTACCCCGTACCCCGTACCCCGTACCCCGTACCCACACTACTTATGTACGTACTCATTAGTTAAATAGTATGTATTGGGTTTAACAGAAATAAACGTGTGCAGCTCCGGACAGTCAGTAACAACAAAAGACAACTGTGAGTACGCGTACATGTTACGACACAATTCCAAACAGCAGTATAACAAGAATGCCGCGCCGCCGGGATTGTTGCCACAACCATACCGTATTCCGTGCCAGTTCGTTAGGCACACCACGTGCCACGCGCCATGCGCCACACGCCATGCGCCACGCGCCACTCTACTAGCTCCTGAGCACTTGTTTACCTATTGATGCCTCGTTTGTGATAAATGTGATAACGACTTGCGACTGTTACGTCAGCAGAAAAATAACTTATTCCAGTGTATACTTTATAATTTATTTTATCACAAGGATCTTTGTCTCAAAACATTATTGCATGTATCTATATTGTTTATTTAAAACGAGTAATTTTTATTATATTCACTACTTTTCGAACATGTTTTATGTAACATATGGTTAGATCATACGATAACATCGCAAATAATGAGAATTATAATTAAAACGGTAAATACTCCAGTAGTGAATGTTCTGCATCAGAAAGGAACACTTTGGGTTTTCATTTCAAGTTAAGACGAATTTTCCTTCTAAACAAGTATTTGTTAACAAGCTTTGCTGTGTGTTTACTTAATTTCGTATGTATGTATGTATGTGGTTCGATAATTAAGTATAATAAATCAAATTCTGAAAAATTCGATTTTACTCACCGTGGGTTGTCGCAAATCGGATCTTGTGTTCCGGGACGTGTCTTCACTTCAGAGTTCGTTTTAATAACACAGCACAGTTTTATAATACTAATGAGTTTTTATAATAGTTTGAGCGTGCGAACAATACGGTTGTCGTAACGGTTGATCGACTTCTCTACGACTCGCCAGATAGCGCTAGTTGCGTCATTTACCCTGGGAGCCCGAGTTGCCATTAATAAAAACCCAACAATGGATAATGCTTAATAATTGTTTTAATGTTGGTCTTAAGTTACGAATATAAAGTGAACGTCTCGTCTAGTAGTGATGGTAAATATTCCAAGCAAGTCACTAGTTCCAGTAACTATCTCTGTTTGAACGTACTCGCCATAACACTAATGCTTGTGCGACCGGCGCGGCGCGGCGCCGGCTACCTACGTTAGATGCGAGTTGTGTATGCGAACAGTTTTCATTAATTACGTGCGCACTCTATGTAAGGTAAGCGTCCACATGTTGACATCTCGGATGCATCCGAACAATCGGTACAGAGGCTCTGTAACTGATATATCAGTTGATAAAGTTATTCTGGATCTGGTCTCAGTAGACTGAAGAGCGAAGTCTCGTTGCATTTGGTAGTTCTCACTAATCTACGCACACGTGTTACTCCGAGCTTAACATTTAGCGATTTCGCTCTGCAGTTGGGAAACAATACGACAACATTGCATTTGTGTTCACTTGATATGTATGCGAACGTAAGGACAAGTGAAACAACCCGTAGCTAGTAGCACACTGAGTTTATTTGTCAAGCGACATTACTTATATAGGAGTGGATGCAACCACCTTCATATTATCAAGATAATATACAACAGATGACAAGACATTTCACAAATATACGAATTAAAACGAATATAAAACTAATTACAGTTTTTCCGTTCGGTGTGAAAATTCTAAATTAATATTATAAATCCATTAGCAGTTGAATTTGAGCGTCCTGTAATCCGAATAGATCCGCTAGATCTCTAGATCTGTGGTGACTAGACGTACAAACAAATTATAAAAATCTATTCTTGAAGTACAATCTGTAAAGCTCGCACGATACCTTTACTTTTATGTAGTAAAAATAAAGTAAAATGTGCAAGTGTTTCAGAATAAATATTGTTATGGCGTGACTAACAACAGTAGATCCATCGATCTAATGTTACATACATACATAAATCACGCCTATTTCCCAACGGGGTAGGCAGAGACCACGTCCTTCCACCTGCTACGATCCTGGCATACCTCTTTCCCTTCTTCGACATTCATTAATCTTTTCATGCATGCTCGTCGGTTTAGAGTACTCTTGACCTTACCTGTCTTCAGAACGTCTCCGATTTGATCGATAAAAGTTCATCTAGGCCTTCCTTTTCCAACGTTTCCTTTCACACTCGCATCATAAATTTGTTTAGTCATTCTTCATTCATTCATCCTTTCAACATGCCCAAACCATCTAAGCATCCTTTTCTCAATCCGTGTGACTATATCTTCTTTCACACCACAAAGTTCTCTTATCACACTATTTCTTATCCTGTCACTCAATTTCACTCCTTACATAACTCATAGCGCTCTCATTTCTACTGCATTTATTTTACTTTCATGATTTTTCTGCCACACCCAGTGGTGAAGATTGCAGCTGAGTTTTACAATAAATAATACTTCAAGCGAAAATAAAGTTATAAATGTATTAACGTATCAAGACAGTGAGAATAAGTGCCGGTAAAAGGTTACGCCGAGATGCTTCCCCGCTCCGCCGCTCCTCGTGGGGCCCCTCCCGCGCCTCGATCTGTCTCCCTTCTGAGACCAAGCGCGAATACCCAGCTTTCATTTCCGTACATGAGTTTTGGAACCAACACTCCTCTATGCACAGCCAAACGAGCTTTCATAGAAATACTCTGGCTGCTAATAAAGGAGTGTAACGCCCCATTCACCATATTACCGGCATTTACTCTCCTTCCCATATCATTCTCACACTTTCCATCCCGGGTAAACATCGATTCCAAGTATACAAACTCACTCACTTGCTCCAGTTCATCCTCATCAATCCGGACACATACTTCTGTCAAGTTTTCTTACTTTTCAAACACCAAAACTGTCGTCTTTTTTGCATTTACTTTCATTCCCTTTCTTTCCAAAGCCTCATTCATAATAGTCACAATCGCTTGTAAATCCTTAGCCGACGATGCAAGTAAAACTTGTTCATCAACGTAAAGAAGACTAATCTTGTTATTATCATATACATCCATAGGACAGGTAAATCATGTACTGTTCATATTGTATTTGATTACTGATATTTTGTACTTTGATTAATATGTTAATGAGTCTGTCACTCGCACCAGGACATGTGCAAGATATGAACTCTCGGTTAGATAATGCCGAGTGAATGCGTGTCTGTGGAGGAATAAAGTGCTCATCGGTTCAACACGATGTCTCAGGTGGTGAAGGTAGCTGCTGGGAGAGTGGGGTGCGGAGGTGGGGGGGAGGGTGCATGTTACATATTCATGCAGCGAACGGGCGCGCTATGAATTATTCTGACACATTACAAAAGAGCGGTGACTAGATTCAGTGTGCGGCGCAGCGTGACCAACCTGACCGACCTGGGACTCGCGCGGGGTCCGCGAGGGTCTCTCCGGTCTATCATTTTTATTTACATCGAAGCTTTATACTAACATGTGTCTGTCATATCGTTCATAATTGAGTTCAGTACATTTCAATGTGTTGCCGAGTGACACTCAGTGAAACGTATTTCAGTGCACTTGCTCAGCACAAACTACAGATATAATGCGTCCATAGGTGCGTGCGTGCGTGCGTGCGTGCGGGACTACGGGACTACGGCCTCAAACGATTTTAAATATTTCACTACTTGTTTGTATTTTTGAAAAAAAGTCGAGTTATTTAGGTAAAACATATATGATTGAAAAGGTTTGTCCGCTCGTCTATACGAGCTCAGGCAACAGGCTCGCATCTCTTTAGGAATAATTTAATAAACAAACTTACCATATACTCGTATTTTCACTTCAAAGAAAACCCAAACACCCTTTCTCTCATTTCCTTATACATTTTATAACCAAAAAACCAACAAGGGTACCCGTATTTACATGTTATATTGCATATTATGATCCAGCGGCTGTTGGGCGGCTTGCGACGGGAGCAGGGCGGGCGGAGGGAGGCCGGCGCGCAACGGCCCGTAAAATCGGCTTTTCCACACAGATATGTACTCAAGTACTTTTATTAAACAACTATCTTGTTAATATAAATATTACAACAATACATAGAAGTTTTTAAATATCCTAAATTAATTTAATTTGAAAGTTCCGGTTTTGTTTGCATTTATTTAGAAATTGTTTCACTTATTCGTGTAAAATTTCGTCACAATGTCTTGAGAGGCTTTACGAGCCGCGTCCCGACCCAGTCCTTCTGGAATAGGAATTTATGTATGACTAGACTCAGTTAGTAATTCAATCTAAAACTTTAGTTATTGGGTACATTTACTATTTAACATCAGATGAACTGCAATGCCTGTTTGATATAATTTATTATAAGTACAGTAATTTACAGATAACACGTGATATTACATGATATGATATTATATGATATGATATGATATGTTGATATGATGACAGTAATAAAAGAACATTTAGCCCCCAAATAAATGCCAAACTAAGTGCCTGTCCGTCTACCTGTGGAAATCGGTCAGATTCGTCTAAAAATATAAATAAAAATCACTGTTGAAATATGAGTATGTTTTCGAACGCTACTATCGTTTCATCAGGTGAACAAACGTCTTCTTCTATGAATGATCGCACGTGTTGAACTACTTCGCATAATGTTGGTATAATGATGTTATGTACCACACTTAGAAAACAAATATCGTTTTAAATTTTGTAATTTACTGCAAAACATTAAATATTACTTACGACATGACAATCATTTCATGAAAATAATATAGTGCCGTCTACATTGAAACAACTCCACAACAGTTCAGAGTTAGCATCGACAACAAGGAATAGGACAAGACCAACAGAGTGCGTGATTACAAGCGATTCCTGCATTCCGCTGTCCGGGATTGTAATATCTAATCGGAATCAATCAGTCTGTTTCGAGGTTCAACTGTCTGTTGTGGTGAACCGTATAAATTACACAATTCACAGCGAGACGTAGGGATGTGCTGCCACCTATCTCCAACACTTACTTACAACTTTATCGATATTACTAGCTGACCGGCGCAACTTCGTCTGCGTCGCATAAAAGAGAGAGGGTTAGAAAGAGTGGATAATAGGCACAACACACCTACAGTATAGCCTATAACACAATCAGTGTTGGAATTCGTACCATAATTATAGTATCATAATTTCGTCAAGGCTAGGATGGTACGCGAATGTACCATAATTCAATCGCTAGATAGTTTCGCAAATTTAAACCTATAATTTTTTCATTTACTCTAAGTCTAAGGAATATATGTACGATGGGCAATACAGAAACAAATTGACAAAATGTCACTGGTATTCCTCACGATATGTTCCTAGTTATGACGGCACCATCATCTTGTCGCCCTGTATTCTTAGCGTTGTAACCACAAGAGTTGTTATGCTGACGACATGTCGCCGCTCGCCCCCTCGCCCCCTCGCCCCCACACACTCACCGGGCATCGAATTATATGCTATGGGAATACATACATAGCTTACATTTAATATTTAGAGTTTAAGAAAGTCAGTCTGTAATTTAGTCGCCTAAGAAATAAGTCGAATTAAAATTCAATTCGTGATTTAATTAATTTTGTATTTTTTTTAAAACGCTACAACGATTTCCCCAGTTTTGACTACGTGTTAGATTTTATTTAATAATATTATTTATTTGTTTGTTTTGATTGGTTCAGTCAGTCACTCTGAACCGTGATCGTAACGCTTACGACGCGCGGTGCGGGAGTGATTGTATCCAGAGAGTCTTTTACTTCTTTCTACTGATTTTATGTTCATTTTTAGGATTCCGATCCTCAAACCTTTAGGATAGAATTACTTTGTTGTCCGTATGTCTGTCTGTCTTTCAAGACCCTTTTTCTCATGAGTGCGTGGAGTTACCAAGTTTAAATTACCTAATATCAAAAACTCAGGTCTGCAATCCCTTGAAGCTGTAAAAAAATCAAATTTCTAAGACAATGCAAAGCGAAAAGATACGGCTGGTTATGTCTCATATTTTAACCATTTCAAAGTGGATAAAAACCTATAGGGTACTCCTAGTTGACCTAGAATCATGAAATTTCTCAAAAAGCAGTGTCTTGTGATACAAGTAGAGGAAAGTAAAAGTTAAGAACGCTTATTCAACGTGACGATTACTGCGACGTCGATTCTCCTAAACTTGGCCCCTTTTATGTTTTTGTTTGCATATCATTATTTTGAAAATCAGCACAACGCCATCTATTGTTGACAAGTGAAACATGTAATAAACAATACTTTTTTGAGAGTCTGATGAGTCAACCTTAAAAGATAGACATATGCTAACACGAATTTTTTACAGCTTTTTAAGAGAAACAATTCCGTCTCACATTATTGTTGCGTAACTTTCACTATTCACGCAGCGCACGCAGTGGAAGCTCTCAAAAGGAATAAATTTTCTACGTTTTTGCAACATTGTTCATTGATGCTCCGCTTCTATTGATCGTAGCGTGATGTTAGCTTATAGCCTTCCTAGATAAATGGGTAATCCAACATTAAAAACATATTTTCGTTTCGAACCAGTAGTTCCTGAGATTAGCGAGTTCGATTAACTAAAAGGGATTAGTATCGCTTTATTCAATTCCAAATGTGAATCCTATATCATTATGAAATGGGAATATGAAGAAATTTAGATCGGAATTTCAACGTAATTAGTTAGGGCCCTCATTAGATTATACTTAATATACAAATACGAAAAGATAATAAGCATAAACAAAGAACAAGACTTTGCCTTTCGTCCATCGATACTGACATGCAATATGTATACATGAATTGATCGCAGCCGTACCCTACAGCCCCGCTACCCCCGCGCCCCCTCGCCCCGACACGGCATGCGGCAGGCAGGGCGACCTCACCGACCGGACCGTCTTACTTATGTCAATCACACAATCAATAAATGTGCATGTCGGTAGCGAATAGCGGTAGCAAAACAAATTAATTATATTAAAATGTAATGCGTCTTTTCGTTAATTAAATTTCTGGACTGCAACGAAGCAAAGAGTTTCATGGACAATTGAACGGTTACCACGAATATACAGTGTTGTTTGTTATACCTCTACGAAAACATTAAAAAATAGTTTATATAAGTGAAAAATGATGCAGAGCCGCACGCAAAATCACAGAGCAAATACAAATTCCAAATCAAAGTTTACTTGGTGATTTTGCGAACTTTTCATGCAATCTATTATTTTGAACTTTAAATATTGTAAACTATTACAAACTAAAACAAATTTTGTATTATTTCCTATAGAATTCGTTATTAATAATTGTTCCAATAAATATGTAGGTACGATTAAGTAGAATATTCTAGATTCAAGTGACGTAACCCATATGTTATTTGAATAACTATGTTATTATGTTAATATACTCAATACAAATAACCAAAAAAATATATTGGTTAATCTGTTCGACTTGAACGTTACCTACATCGAGAGATTTCAACATAGAACAAAATGAGTTCAAGCGTGTCAACTCGTAGTGAATACATTACAAGAACATGAGCGGCCGTCGATAGATCAATCTCTACTGACAGTCTTCACTGTAACGCTACTCAATCCATCCAGGGATCAAGGAGCGAGTACCGACAATGGGGCGGGGGCGGCTGCGGGTGCTACGTGCTGGCTCGCTCATGGAGAAAGACAATGACACCAACAAAACTGTGTAATTGTTTTACATAACATTTAAAATCAGAATAAAACAAAAATTAAGTAGCATAACATTTACACAGCGCTAAAAACAAACAAACCAACAACTTTACAAGTTAGAACACTGTCCCGCAAAGTCATGCAATTTTCCGCTTGTTTTTCCGCAAGCTACAAGTTTTATCGCCGCGCCCGGTTCACCGCAAACTGCATAGTGTTCATTCGGTCTTACCAACTGTATACAATGTAGAATATCTGTGAATTTAAATTTTTATTTACTAAATCTCTGATACTACCCTCTAATAGGACTAACATAGCAATACACGTAGTACAATATCGAACACATAGTGGATATAATCCGGTCCCATTGGATACAGATCTTCAAAACTTCCACTAATAATTGTACTATAATAAGTGTTAATAAAACCCCAGCTTCAGCTTACTAGCCCTGCTGTATAAACTTAGAACATCATAATATACAATAATGAAGCCAAACCAAACACTCTTACATATAAATAATTATTCTGATTGTTGTATAATTGTTTATTTAAATTATAGTGAACATTAAAATAACAATCGTTATCGCTGTGGTCGGGAGCGCTTGACGTATGTCCGTCTCGCACGTAGGCTAGTGAGCTCTGGCGGTCGGCAGGCAGCGCGGGCGCTGGCGAGCGGCCGAAGTGCCGTTATCTCGCACTCCTCCCTCGCGCGGCCTTCCTCGCCGATGACACCCGGCGAGGCGACGGCGGATGGCTAGCGATAAATAAAATTATTATGCGCTGCCACACCACCCCCCTTCGAGTCTGGAAGTCCCGCTGAAAAACAGATAGGAAACCGAATTATTCGACCAGACCTAGTTGTTCCTAGCGGTTTTTGATCATCTTTGTTTCTAGGTGAAGATGAACATTGTGTGCTCTCTGATTCAATGTACGCCGGTTTCACTCGATCTATTGAGACTGTCACTGGTCCTCTGTTTAATTTAACTGTAATAGTCTTGTCGGTTCTGTCGATAACTTGGTAAGGACCTGTGTATGGTGGCTGTAATGCTGCGCGCAGTCCGTCTTTGCGCAGAAAAACGTGAGTGCTTGTGCTTAGGTCTTTATGTACGAAGGTAGAGGAAGTACCATGTTGAGATGCGGCTTGTGGTCTTAAGTGTTTTATGTATGCCTTGAGTTGTGAGACGAAGTCTGTTGGTTGCAGTACATATTTGTTGTTATTTGAACTGAAGAACTCACCAGGGATGCGCAATGTCTCACCGTACACCATCTCCGCTACAGAGCATTGTAAATCCTCTTTCCAAGCTGTCCTAATGCCGAGCAGGACTACGGGAAGAATATCTGACCATCTCTGCTCGTCGTGTGCCATAATCGCTGCTTTCAAGGTGCGGTGGAATCTCTCTACCATCCCATTAGCAGCAGGATGATACGCGGTTGTGTGGCGTAGCTGAATTCCACAGAGATCTGAAAGTGCTTTGAAAAGGTTAGAGGTAAACTGGCGTCCCTGATCTGTTGTAAGAGTTTCAGGACAGCCAAAACGAGCAATCCAAGTTTCATAAAAACATTTCGCAACTGTCTCGGCTGTAATGTCGTGTAAAGGTTGAGCTTCTGGCCAGCGCGTGTACCTGTCAATCGCTGTCAAACAGTATTTGAAATCATGCGATGATGGAAGTGGACCGATCAAGTCAATGTGTACGTGACTGAATCGTGACATTGGTAGATTGAAGCTGCCAATAGGTGACGAAGTGTGCCTGTGTATCTTCGATTTTTGACAGGATTCGCATGTTTTAACCCACCAGCGGCAATCTTTGCGAACTGAGGGCCAAACAAATCTCTCAGTCACCATTTTCGTAGTAGCCTTTGCTCCAGGATGACTCATCGAGTGAATGGAATCGAAAATCTGACGGCGTAACTCCTTGACTACGAAAGGACGAGGCTTCAGTGAAGTTGTGTCGCACCATATGGTAGTGTTCGATCCGGGTATAGGCATTCTCTCGAGCTTTAAAGATGAGGATCGTTCTGTAAGAAGTTGATTGAGTTCTTCATCACTTTTCTGAGCTAGCGCGAGGTGTTTCAAGTCTAATGATGGTGATATGACTTCAATACGAGACAAGGTGTCAGCTGTTACATTATATTTCCCGGATATGTGTCTTACGTCGGTTGAAAATTGTGACACAAAATCTAAATGATTGAATTGCCTCGGTGAACATTTTTGTTTATTTTGATGGAATGCGAAAGTTAGTGGTTTATGATCGGTGTAAATAACAAAATGTCTGCCTTCGATCATAAAGCGAAACTGCTTGACACTCTCATAAATGGCGAGAAGTTCACGATCATAAGCACTGTATAACTGCTGAGCCTTTTTCAATTTCTTCGAAAAGAAAGCTAAGGGTTGCCATACCTTGTCAACTAGCTGTTGCAACACTGCGCCCAAGGCCAAACTCGATGCATCAGTCACGAGGGCAAGCGGTGCGTTCATAACAGGATGTGCTAGAAGGGCACATTCGGCAATGCTAGATTTACATTTGTTAAAAGCTTCTAAGAGTAATGGTGTCCATGTAATCGGGTGTGATCCTTTGATTTTTGGTCCAGACAGCATCTCATGAAGTGGAGCTTGATCTGCAGCAGCGTGTGGGATAAAACGTCTGTAGAAATTTATTACCCCGAGAAATCTACGTAGACCATTCACAGTTTTCGGAGGTTCAAATTGCTGGATGGCTTTGACTCTGTCTTCCAAAGGACGTGTGCCATGCTCAGAGATGTGAAAACCAAGAAAGTCAACCTCATTTTTGCCAAACTCGCACTTGCTTTCGTTTATCTGAAGTCCATACTCTTGTAGACGCTTAAAAACAAGTTCCAGGTCTTCCAGGTGTTTGGACCAGCTGGAAGAATACACCAGGATATCGTCGATATATGAATAACAGCAGTCCAAGCCTCTTAGTACTTCATCTAAAAACCTTTGAAATGTTTGGGCTGCATTCCTTAAACCAAATGACATATACGGGAATTCATATAGGCCAAATGGTGTAGTAATGGCTGTTTTAAGAATATCAGCTGGAAAAACTGGTATTTGCGTAAAAGCCTTAACCAGGTCAATCTTTGAAAAGACAGTACATCCGGCGAGGCAGTGCGCATAATCTTGAATGTGTGGAATCGGGTACCTGTCCGGTATGGTCCGCGCATTAAGTGCGCGGTAATCACCGCAGGGCCTCCAGCCGTTCTTTTTTGGTGCCAGGTGCAACGCAGAAGCCCATGGCGAGTCTGAAGGTCGCACTGTGCCATCTTTGACCATGTCCTGGAATTGTTCTTTGGCCACCTTTAGTCGGTCTGGGGCGAGGCGGCGTGGTCTGCAAAAAACGGGAGGTCCAGGAGTAGTATTTATATAGTGAACGGTGGAATGTTTGATCTCACGGAAAATACCAGAAGGCTTTGTTAAGTCCGGGTATTTTGATAACAAGTGATGGAATTCAGTGTTGCCCGCAATCACCTTAACACTAGCTTGATTACTCGACCCTAGTATTCCAAGTGAAGTTAATGTAGTCATAGTGTCATGTAATCGACCATTTTTACAGTCCACTAATAAGCCATAATGTGATATGAAATCAGCCCCTATGATTGGATTGTCCACACTAGCAACCACAAAATTCCAGGTGAAGTCACGTCTCAAACCTAGGTCCAAATGTAATGATAAGGTACCATAGGTGTTGATAACGGTTCCATTTGCAGCAGTCAAGGTATAGTCTGCGGGTTCCCGTTGTTGGTGCAAAAATCGACGAGGTAATACGCATAAGTCAGATCCCGTATCTATTAAAAATCGTACCTTAGACTTCTTGTCTGTTATAAAGAGGCGACTGGTAACATTATGGCAGTCGTCCGTCGCGTCTACGTACTGCCGTTGGCGTTTAACAAACTGTACTTACATGGTGCGGTGCACTTGTTAGCTTTATCGCCGAATTTATTGTGATACCAGCAAACACCAGGAGTACGGCTTCGGCTTCGACTTCGACTTCGCGACTTGCGACGATTGGGAAAACGTCCACGGGTACTGAAAGATAGTTGGGAAATTTGTTGATTCAATTCAGTCCGAATCCGTGATGTTATAACGTCTTCGATGCGCTTCATAAAATTGTCAAAGTTATTGCTAGGTATATCGGTACTAGTACTTGCAATTTGTTGGGAGGGTAGGAGTGCTACCTCACATATTTTGTCTGCTAATTCGGCAACGACTTCTAAGGGAGCAGATGCTTGCGATATAATGATCGCTTGCACGTGGGGTGGTAAGCGGCTTGACCACAGACTACGTAAAAACTCATCAGTAACGCTGTCGGCTGCCAACGTTTTTAAATGGCGTAAAAACTGCGATGGTTTTCTATCACCAAGCTCTTCGTGAGAAAGCAACTGAGTAATTTGATGCTCACGAGAAAGAGATAACCGTTTAATTAGTTCTTGTTTTAATTTCTCGTACTTACCAGTCACTGGTGGGTTTTTAACAATATCCTTAATTTCCCGAATATACCTTTGATCCAGCTGCGATATGATATGGTAGAACCTCGTTGTGTCCTCTTTAATTCCGGAGATCTGAAACTGCGCCTCGGCTTGAACAAACCAAACTTCAGGATCTTCCGGCCAAAACGGAGGTAGTCGAACAGCCACGCGGTCGACGGATGAATGTTGTACGTCTTCGGAAGTCTTGTTATCCACTGTAGCCATTTTTATATTGACTTATAGAGGGCGCGAAACTTTTCGGGGTCACCAAATGTTGTATAATTGTTTATTTAAATTATAGTGAACATTAAAATAACAATCGTTATCGCTGTGGTCGGGAGCGCTTGACGTATGTCCGTCTCGCACGTAGGCTAGTGAGCTCTGGCGGTCGGCAGGCAGCGCGGGCGCTGGCGAGCGGCCGAAGTGCCGTTATCTCGCACTCCTCCCTCGCGCGGCCTTCCTCGCCGATGACACCCGGCGAGGCGACGGCGGATGGCTAGCGATAAATAAAATTATTATGCGCTGCCACATGATTAAGTTAATATAACAAAAACGAGTGTATACACATACATCAGCCATTCAATCATAGATGAACAGACTGTAGTTACTCGAAAATGTATGTATTAACATACGAGTAGAGATACGTTACGATATATCTACCAATAATACCAAATAGAGTTATTTATGATATTAGGTCTTTACCTATAAAATTGCCGTTTTGTATGAAAAAATTTAAACGAATTTTTTTCATGTATTTTTTATTTATATTAGTCAAAGTAATCACCCATGCTATCAATGCATCTTTGCCAGCGCAGTGGCAGTTTATTGATGCCCTTCTTAAAGAAATCAGCTGGACGGGAGGCAACAAATTCTTCAAAGGCATTTTGTACTGCCTCTCGGGTATTGAATTTTTTTCCCGCCAAGGAGTTATCCAAATTCCGGAAAAAATAGTAGTCTGGTGTGTAGGGCGGATGACGGGGAACTTCCAACCCCAGATCTTGCAACTTGGAGACCGTCTGCTGTGCAGTATGAGGTCGCGCGTTGTCGTGCAGGAGCAGCGGAGACGAGCGATTGACCAATGCTGGTTGGAGATGTGCCAGCTTCTCTATCATTGTGTTCAGTTCTTCACAGTACACAGCTGCAGTAATGCTGACCTCGTTTGGTAAGAAGCTGTGATGAATCACACCGGCGCTAGACCATCAAACAGTGACCATCACTTTTCTAGGGGTAAGTTTTCGTTTAGGGCATTGTTTAGGTGCTGAACCAGGATCCAACCAACTTGCTGAACACTTGCGGTTATTAAACAGAATCCATTTTTCATCGCAGGTAACAATGCGGTTCAAAATTCCTTAATTTGTGTGTCTGTTGAGCAGTGCAAGGCACGTCTCGACGCGTACTTCGCGCTGGCGATCATTGAGTTCGTGGGGCACCCATTTGTTAAGCTTTTTTACCTTGCCAATTTCACGCAAATGGACCAATATTGTTTTGACGCTAACGTCGAAAGCTGCTGCTAATTCAGCCGTAGATTGTGTATCATCAGCTTCCACAATCGCCTTTAATTCGTCATTGTCGACCAAAGTCTTCGGACGACAGCGAGGTTCATTTTTCAGGTCGAAATTCCCAGAACGGAAGCGAGCAAACCAATAACAGGTGGTGCGTTGGTTTGTAGTGTTAGCTCCGTAAACGTCGTTGATGTTGCGTGCCGCTTGTGTCGCGTTGCTGCCACGACGGTGCTCATATTCCATAATTACTCGAATTTTTAACGTATCCATGATGACAAAAAAGATTGAAATGCGATGAAAATGTAACACTAATCAATAAACAAACGACC
Source organism: Saturnia japonica (assembly GCA_033032175.1). Taxonomy (NCBI): domain Eukaryota; kingdom Metazoa; phylum Arthropoda; class Insecta; order Lepidoptera; family Saturniidae; genus Saturnia; species Saturnia japonica. Next base: position 159,342 of record CM065315.1, read on the forward strand.
ACTTTTGGAAAAAGAATTCCATGTTTTTAAAATAAATTTAATTTGAAATTAGAATTCTTAGCCAAACAAAAATTATTTTGATTTGAAATGGCCAGTATTGCAGAACGGCACTTTCATAGGTAAAGACCTTGATGAAGCGATGTGTAAATAATCTCTTCACCGCGGCGAACGTACTTATGCAAGTATGATTAATTTAAATTCTATTTGTATTGATATCCCTTGGCCCAATCTAGAATATGGTTTCAAAAATAAGATTTAGGTTCATTGAACGCTAAGTATGCCCACTAACCTTTGAATCCAGCAACCCAGAACACTTCTGCTCTGCTACTCTTCGGCAAACGTTCTTTCCAGCACAAAACCACAACTTCTTCAGAACTCAATGTTCTTTACCCGGCCGGGAATCACACAAAAAAAGACACAAAGTTACTGTCACATACAAAAATTTCATCGGTAAAAATTATCCGACGAGAGTTTTAGGCACAGAGCAAAATGCAAACTGCACGTCGCTAGTTGATTACGGTTGGTGGTAGTTCGGCAATATACAAGGTGTCCAGAAAGGGTATCGGGTATTTGTTTTCGCGCCATATTCGAAACGGGGCGTCTAAAGGGTGCGGGGAGGGGTTCGTGGCGTCCGCCATTTTGTGGAGTTTTAGTCACGATGGAACAGTACTCGGGGACGCATCGCGCATTTTGCGTACGAGCGTATTATCGTAATGGTGATTCAATAGTGACTGCTCAACGTTTCTATCGTGCGGAATATCGTACACGCCACGCGCCAAGTGACGATAGCATTAGGAAATGGATCAGGATGTTCGAGAATACAGGTGCGACAGTTAAAATTCAAAACTCTGGTCGTCCTCGTTCAGTTCGCGATGAAGAAACAATTGAAGAAGTTGAGGCGTCGGTTCGTCAAAATCCGTCTTTATGCATCCGAAAGCGAAGCCAAGCGTTGAACATCAAAAAATCGTCTTTACATTCGATTTTAAAGAAAGACTTCATCTAAAAGCCTATAAAATTCAATTGGTTCAAGAATTGAAGGATACGGACTATGCTAATCGACTGAATTTTGCGAACGAAATGCTGCAGCGATTTAACAACTTTAACAACATACTGTTCAGTGACGAAGCAAATTTTCACCTGAATGGTCATGTTAATAAGCAGAATTGTCGGTACTGGGCAGTGGAGAATCCGAGACGAAAGCATGAACGACCCCTGCATAGCCCAAAGGTCGTTGTTTGGGCCGCTATGTCTGCTAAAGGCATAATTGGTCCTTATTTTCATGAAGATCAACGAGGCCGAGCAATTAATGTGAATAGTGACCGTTATTGCGGTATGTTGCGAAATTTTTTGGTCCCAGAGTTGCAGGAGTTTGCAGGTTTCAACTCAAGAACGTGGTTCCAGCAAGATGGGGCTACTTGCCATACCTCAAATGACTCAATGGAAGTTGTTAACGAATTATTCCCTAATAAAGCCAATTCGCGGAGGGGTAACATCAACTGGCCTCCCAGAAGCCCCGACCTTAGCCCGCTTGACTATTTTGCATAGGGATACTTTAAAAGTAAGGTTTATCAAAACAATCCGACGAATCTAACCCAGTTAAAGCAAAACATCAGGTCAGAAATGGCAGCAATATCGATAGCTATGTGTCAACGTGTTATCGCCAATCTTCGTTTCCGTTTAGAAGAGTGCCAGCAACGTAACGGTCATCATTTGGATAACATCATCTTTTCCAAATAATTCTCCAATTCATATGCTAATAATAAACAATAAACTTTTTATTGCATACAAATAATTTTTGTTTCATTGAACTTACAAATACCCGATACCCTTTCTGGACACCTTGTATAAGGGCCAATCAGATGCGCTTATATCACACGACAGCGAGAGTTTCAGCGAATCCAAGAGCTACATTCTAGGATCGCGGGAACACTAACATCCAATGCACGTTAATTTGAAAACCGTTAAGTTATATACTTTAGGTATTTATGCCTAACCAGACCAATTATTAAAAAGTTTTCCTAATTAAACAAACCGACTTCTATAAATATAAACAAGAAACAATTATTATTTGTAATAAATCTATACATAATATATATACCATAAAATTTTATAATACTAAAAGAAAGAAATAAAGGATTGAAAGAAAATATCAAAATCGACCATGTATTTTCTGAAAAGTATTTTTTTAACAAAGGTGGCAAACAAGCGTAAGTACTGCCCGCCTGATTGACGCTTGACGGTTGCCTACCTTGAACCCCCCTTTCCCAAAAGAGCTCTGGACATCTACCCTACTCACCGCAGGAACACAGCACTAGGTTATTTCCCGCTAAACCTACCACCACATAACCACTCCCCTCTCCCTACTTCCTGTTCGCAAAACAGTCCGTCTTGAAACGCAAGCGCATCGCTCCGCCGACAATGCCGTACGCCTTAAATAGTGATTTTATAACCGTTGAACTTTGTACAACTACCGCTGAAAATCTAACTCGGAAGGCTTCCGCCGCTAGTGACAAAATTTAATTTCAAAAAGAGCTATCGTCGAGATAAATTACATACGCCACGAATCACCATTAACGCAGTGAGTTCCATATTTAACTCGCATCCTGCATCTAATATTTAAGGCCTCTTCGAGCTAAATCTGGTGTACTTTTTGAATTATGCTAAGAAGAAAGAATGTTATATAAATATTAGTTGACTTAAATAATCGTCAAGTTACTAAGGATTCCTGTGTTAAAGATTTGGAATAATTTTAATTCTAAACCGGTGGTAACCCTAACGGTTAAGTTCCCAAGAGGGTCATTTCTCGGCGTCTAAGAGTCGTTGGAAGGTGTAAGGTGTTTGCGGGACGTGTTGTTACAGGAATATTAACGTCGTAAAGGTAGCGCGAGGTTCAGTGTTCAGTCAGGCATCGCCGGCGAATAATAATCCAACTTAGGATCAAAAGAATCATAATTAAGGTGTTGTTAAAGTCGTGGCTAACAGTCAAGTTTCAACTAGTTTTAAGTGTTGTTGTTGAATTAATTGAACGAGTTGAACTTTAAATTAAATACAAACGTCGACTCTAACTCATTTAATTGACAACATCTCATAAAAATATGCACTCCGTGTTAAATAAAAGTAAACATTATGATGGTTAGTAGATAAATGACATTACAGCGCTATATATTGAGAATTAAAAGACTTGACAAAAGTAATGCTTAAAACTCGCGAATTAGTTCATCAAAGTGATAGAAAATAGCAATAACTATGCCGTCCGTAGTATTTGCAAGACGCGGTTGAAAGCGCACGTCCAGTTACAATAATTGAAAAAAATTTACTATATCGTACTGCGTCGTAAAAAAGTGTAAAAACATTTCATCATAATTTCTAATAATGGCCTAGGTAAGTATTTGAAATATAATACAATATAATTATTTCAAAATAGATTGTATTTTATTCCTTGAAACAGAGTCGTATGGTGATGTATTAATGCGTCTATTTTTCCAAAAATATATTGCATCTTCTGAAAGTTGAAAACGGCGTCGAGATGCATTTTATCAAAAAAAATTATATGTAAAGTTAACTTAAGTGTTAAATTGTTTTCAAGTTACCCGGAGAATCTATTTGACGAAACAAATGAGTAGAGATGCATTAATTATGATTATGAATATTGTAACCATTACCCACAGATTTGAGAAATAGGCAGATGGAGCCTTCAGAACAACAAATGTTGGACTTGCATTTAACTGTGTGTCCATGACAACCAGATAACAATACGTGCGACCGTGTGAATACTGCTGATAGGGTAGTTAAAATAAGATTTTTAATTTTTTTTATGTACCACTCTAGCTATGTAGTCGTAAATACATCATCCGTAATTAAAAAAAAAAGATTTTGTGCTTGAGATGAAGGTCCCCGATGACCTTTACATACCAATTTTCAACTAAACTTATATCTTGGTTATCAATGAATATTAAATCTTGGTTCTCTTTATGTGTTTGTTTAAACACACCGTACCTATCCCAAATAGTTCCGATGTCATAAGCCTTTGAACTTTTTGACGGGCATCTTGGATTTAAAAATTTTAACCGGGGCACTAATCTGTCCAGGTTTTTCTATAATTTTTACTTTGGAAAGATGATGCTATCTGTTTCAGTGTTTGTAGATATACCCCAATATTACCCAATATTGAACTACATGATAGATATGTTGTAAGTTAAATGATCTTTTAACGCTACATAATTTTACTATAACTTCCAGTAAAATATTTCATTGTAACCTAGCAACACTCTTGTAGTTTTATAATCAGTAACAAATTACACGAACAATAATAAAAAAATATGCATTGATACTTATGAAACGATTTTCCATCTTCCTTTTTTGTTTTCGGGAAGAATTTTTATACAAGACGGAATATTTTTTTACAGAATGCCGTTGATCGGGCACACGCGCGCATCGTGCTGCTGCCCGCTCCCGATTATTTTAAAAACAATAATGATTACAATCAGAGTTCTCTCTCTTTATGTTCGGTTGTAGATGATGAACCACCTTTAGAACAAATTTTACAGAAATTTTGGCAACTTGAAGAAGTTTCATATAAACCAACTTTAAATCTTGCCGCTCGCGAATGTGAAGAAATATTTGCAAATAATATTAAGAGAGATGATACAGGCCGCTATTGTGTTCGCTTACCCTTCGCTCGCGATCCCGCTGTGTTAGGTAATTCATATCAAATCGCTAAACGCCGCTTCTTGTCACTCGAACGCAAGTTTTGTTGTCAGCCTCAGTTACAGGTTGAATATCACGCCATAATAACAGAGTATTTAGAAAAAGAGTACATATCTATAGTAAACGATGATAATTATTTATCTGGTTATTATATCCCGCACCACGCAGTGACTCGTCTTGATAAGACCACTACTAAGTGGCGTATGGTTATGGACGCTAGCTCAAAAACGGATTCTAGAATTTCTTTAAATGAAATACTTCACACTGGTGAAAATCTTCAAAATGATTTGTTTTCAATTTTACTCGAATTTCGTTTTTATAAAATAGCTTTAACCGCGGATGTAAAACAAATGTATCTTCAAATTTTTGTTCAAACGAGTGATAGGATTTTTCAGAAATTTTTATACCGCCCTGACCCTACGGGTCCTCTAAACACCTATCAATTTAACCGCGTATGTTTCGGTCTGCGTAGCAGTCCTTTTTTAGCGTTGCGCGTCATACGACAGCTATGCGATGATGAGCGCGCTCGCTATCCTCTTACAGCTACTGTTGTAGAAAATAACAGATACACAGACGACATCTGTTATTCTATATCCAGTATTTCTGATTGTCTACAGCTCAGATGTGACCTCCGCGATCTCTTTAAAGCCGGGGGCTTTGAGCTTGTAAAGTGGTCGAGCAACACGCCTGAGTTGCTTGACTCACTGCCTGAATCATACCGCTATAATTCTAATATAAATTTTGATGATCCAAATCATACTTTAAAGGTACTCGGACTACAGTGGTCGCCAGTCACTGATGAGTTTATGTTTACAGTAACGCTTGATAACCGCCCAATAACCAAACGCAACATTCTTTCAGTTATAGCACGCCAATATGACGTATTAGGCCTTATTGCACCAGTCATATTGTATGCTAAACTTATTCTACAATAACTTTGTGTTTTGAAACTTGACTGGGACGAAGAACCGCCCCTTGATATTTTAAGCCTTTGGCAAAACTACTTACGCGAATTACCCGCTTTACAACATTTACGAATCCCGCGTCATTTAAACGTTTTCGAAGGTTCTCAAATTCAGCTAGTCGCATTTTCCGATGCCAGCGAAAGAGCTTACGGATGCGTTATTTATATTCGCGTCGAACCCTCTTCTCTAGCACCCGCATTAACCCAGTTAGTTTACGCCAAGTCAAAGGTTGCTCCGCTAAAGACAGTATCTATAGCCAGACTAGAGTTGTGTGCCGTTCTTTTGATGGCCAAACTAGTCCGCCGTGTGGCCAATACTTACGGCAAACGCCACAAAATTAATGACATTTTCTGTTTTACTGACTCCATGGTCACCCTGCATTGGATACACTCAGAACCTTACAAGTTCAAAACGTTTGTAGCCACACGCATTACTAAGATCACGTCCGCTATTGCATCTGAACATTTTTATCACGCTCCAGGTGTTCAGAACGCGAGCGACTGTTTATCGCGTGGTCTTTCTCCCGCTAACATGTTATCAAACAAAGAGTGGTATACTGGTCCGTCTTGGCTTAGACAAGATGTGTGTCATTGGCCGATCACCACTATTGCGCCTGACGCTAAGCTTGATTTACCGGAAGAAAAGGTTATTTCGCTCCCTGCTGTTACCACGTGCGAAGCGACATCTCATCCGCTTCTTGAATTATCCCAACGCGTTTCATCATGGCCTGTGCTTTTACACACAGTCGTGTATATTTTACGTTTCTTAAAAATACTACCGCGCTCAAATATTTTTACCGCCAGTGAAATGAATTACGCTGATTTATACATTTTAAAATATTTACAAGGTCGTTATTTTAATGACATTATTCTGAATTTAATAGACTACACTTTCTAACGCCATCCAACGGTTGGCTCCTTTCCTAGATGAGAACGGCCTCATTCGAGTCGGTGGTCGTCTCTCTAATGCTGACTTGTCATATGATCAACAACATCCTATTTTATTACCGCGAACGGATCGTATCGTGGAATTAATCGTTACTTACTATCACCGCACGAACTGTCATACAGGACCAGTCGCATTAATGTCAATTTTACGTCAAAGATATTGGGTTATATCATGTAGAACTCTAACCCGCTCCGTAGTATTTAAATGCAATTTGTGTTTTAGGGCTAAACCTAAACAGACCTTTCCATTTATGTCTCATTTACCCGCTTGCCGTGTGAATGATGTAAAAGCTTTCGTACACACATCTGTTGACTTTGCGGGTCCAATCAATATTATACCTTACAGAAAACGTGGAGTTAGGTCCATAAAATCATATTTATGCATCTTTGTATGCATGACGACCCGCGCAGTTCACGTAGAGCTCACAACAGACTTAAGCACTAACACCTTCTTATCCGCATTCAAACGTTTCTTGTCTCGACGTGGTGCTGTATCTGTGTTATATTCGGATAACGCTAAAACATTCGTTGGAGCTAAAAACGCAATTTATGATATGTTAAATTCTGAGGAGTTTAATGCTTCATTCGCAAACGAACTCGCTTCTAACCGCATAAGTTGGAAAGTCAACCCTCCACGCAGTCCACACTTTGGTGGAAATTATGAGATTTATGTGAAAGCATTTAAGACGCATTTGTATCGAGTGACTGGCACGCAGTTACTTACATACGAGGAACTACTCACTGTTTTGACTCAGATTGAGACAGTGATTAATTCTCGTCCACTTACGCTTTTAAGTCAAGATCCTTCTGAGCTTACCGCGTTGACGCCATCTCATTTCTTGATGTCAACTCCGCTAAAATACTTACCCGCGTATGAAGTTGTCGATGAGAAGCCTAACTTACTACATCGTTACGCGCTTCTTGATCAAATAGTACAGTCTTTCGCAAGACGATGGAAACAGGAATACCTTCACCTTTTACAGTGTCGAGGGAAGTGGAATACTCCATCTAATCCAGTGTCAGTAGGCACAGTCGTCGTCATAGTGACCGACAATATACCTCCACTTCATTGGCCTTTGGGATCTCATCGCTACTTATCCCGGAGCATGTTTTGACGAATATTATATTTAATTACAAGATGTTACACGTATTAATTCTTGTTTGATAATGTCAACTTCTTCAAAATTTTCGAAGCTGTTGTAAAATAAGTAGGTATAGGTAAGGTACTCGACAATGAAACGAAATAATTATATCGACAGGCAATTTTTATTTATTTATTTTAAACAAAATCTGATGAATCGTCACTGTCACTCGACTCGATGAAATATATGCGATCGATATCATTACTTATTTTGTCACAACACTACAACTATCAAATTAGAACTGTCATCGAGAAAATAAAGAAATGGAAATAGTATAATTTGCTATATCTCTTATGGTTACTCAGCGTAAGCCATTTAAGCGCCCGAATTGATTCACCATGACCTGATTTTTTTTATTTATGTCCGCACCCTAATTATTTTTCTAAAATAAAAGTAGTCTAAGTACTTCCTATAAGGACAGTTATCTGTCAGCTTTTTGAGGATTACCCGGAACAAACAGACAGACTGACAGAGAGAAAAGAATTGGTTTTTTAGTATGTGTAGGTACCGTTTACACTTTCATATGCATTTAGTAAAAAACTGTTATTTTGACATTACTGGAAGAACAGTGAAACAACAGGGTATGAAAAGGACTGAACTGAAATAATGACACCTACCTATATATATCAACCATCGCATCGAACAATATATCGACCACATTTTCATAACTGAATTGTCTTATGAAAAATAGATTTTAGAATTTATTTAATAAATATTTATGTTTTGTTGGAATAATACATATTGTCCTGGTAACACTACGCACACAAGCACACCTAGCTTATAACTCGGTTCCACCTGTTTGTTCAATGCGCTCAGTCTATATTATTATTTGAGTCTGAACTTCATAAGCTCACGCTTAATTTCCAGACATTTGCAGTCATTTCCAGTGGTAAAAAAGCAGAGTAATTATCACATCAGTGGTTATGTCGCCCGCGCCGCTCCGCGCCGCGCCAGTTAGCTTTTGATATACAGGCCCGGCCTAGTTCAGGCGCTACATTTCATTATTAAAGAACAAAAAATTATACAGGATTATTGGTAATTCGCTGTATTTCGGTTAGGAGGCGATAGGTGTGACTATTTGCGATAATTTTAACTCCCAAGCATTATACAAAAGTAAACCATTTTTGAGTTATCAAGGTCGTTATTTTAATGACTTTATTCTGAATTTAAATATCAGAACAAACGCTGCTCTAACGCCATCCAACGGTTGGCTCCTTTCCTAGATTATCGAACGGCCTCAATTCGAGTCGGTGGTCGTCTCTCTAATGCTGACTTGTCATAAAATCGATTACAACATCCTATTTTATTACCGCGAACGGATCGTATCGTGGAATTAATCGTTACTTACTATGGACCGCACGAACTGTCATACAGGACCAGTCGCATTAATGTCAATTTTACGTCAAAGATATTGGGTTATATCATGTAGAACTCTAACCCGCTCCGTAGTATTTAAATGCAATTTGTGTATTTAAGGGCTAAACCTTAAACAGACCTTTCCATTTATGTCTCATTTACCCGCTTGCCGTGTGAATGATGTAAAACGCTTATCGTACACACATCTGTTGACTTTGCGGGTCCAATTGCAATATTATACCTTACAGCAAACGTGGAGTTAGGTCCATAAAATCATCCATTTATGCATCTTTGTATGCATGACGACCCGCGCAGTTCACGTAGAGCTCACAAGAAGACTTAAGCACTAACACCTTCTTATCCGCATTCAAACGTTTCTTGTCTCGACGTGAGTGCTGTATCATGTCGTTATATTCGGATAACGCTAAAACAAGGTCGTTGGAGCTTTAAACGCAATTTCCTGATATGTTAAATTCTGAGGAGTTAATGCTTCATTCGCAAACGAACTACGCTTCTAACCGTATAAGTTGGAAAGTCAACCCTCCACGCAGTCCACACTTTGGTGGAAATATGAGATTTATGTCAGAGATAGCATTTAAGACGCATCTCTGTATACGAGTGACTGGCACGCAGTTACTTACATACGAGGAACTACTCACTGTTTTGACTCAGATTGAGACAGTGATTAATTCTCGTCCACTTACGCTTTTAAGTCAAATCCTTCTGAGCTTACCGCGTTGACGCCATCTCATTTCTTGATGTCAACTGGCCGCATTAAATACTTACCCGCGTATGAAGTTGTCGATGAGAAGCCTAACTTACTACATCGTTACGCGCTTCTTGATCAAATAGTACAGTCTTAGTCGCAAGACGATGGAAACAGGAATACCTTCACCTTTTACAGTGTCGAGGGAAGTGGAATACTCCATCTGGATCGCAGTAGTCAGTAGGCAGAGTAATCGTCAATAGTGACCGACAATATATCCTCAACACTTCATTGGCCTTTGGGCATCGTCATCGCTACTTCTCCCGGCAGCGATGGAGTTATTAGAGTAGCTTCTGTTAAAACAGCTACAGGCGTTTTTAAGCGACCTGTGGTTCGTCTTTGTCCGCATTCCTTCATATGATAAACTTTTCGAGACCTCCGCTCTCTTATTCAAAGTATTATTTTAAAACCAATGGTTTTAATAGCCGGGGGCAATGTTAGCGCCGTAATGCTTGTATCGATAGCATATTAAGTCTATTATTTATGTAGGTAGAGTACTTTCATTATCCTAGTTTTTTCTTTTTATTATTTTTCGCTGCACCGCACTTCTACGCAGTCTATGATTGACCACCGCCGCCACGAGTCGATCTATCTAAATTATATATATCCCGCTTGTTGGCAGTTGCTTGTGCACGATGCACGACATCCAGCTGGTAACATTACTATCGAAGCCGCAAATCTGAGGAATTGGCCTGAAGAAGAAGCGCTGCCAGGCTGAAGCTGCAGAATACCACATAAAGGTGATCGTAGAATAAGCGGTGCAAGCTGTCTTCGTGCTATATCCAGTTTCAAGGTAACTTTTTCTTACATATTCCTAACTCTCCCCGCTCGTGGATTAGCGACCCTCTATATTGCTTAGTTGATGCGTCCACAGTGGCTTTATCTCAACTGATTCCTTTATTATCATCAGTTGTTGGCAGTAGAGATCCGAATCGATAGTTTTGCCGGGCGGTAAAGCTCATAATGAACAATGCCCTTCCAGTCCCACCATACGCACAGCATCACCTAATTTCGAGTTAGCCCAGGTTTAGCCAGAGTCTGTGAAGCCTGGCCAACCTTAGACCACGGACGACCTTTTTCGCACGTTCTTGTCGTACGTGATTCACTTGTTATCGCCACTTATCAATCTCTTCAAAAACGGCTCGGTTTTATTACGTCTCAATAATTAATCGCAAATGAGTAACACGGTTCATTAGGTTTCTTTCAGTAAGCTCGTGTGACATCCAAAAATCGAGCTTTTTGATATAGCCAGCTTTCTTCAAATGGGTTAAAACTGTTTTGTGGACAATTTACAGATCTTCAGCTACATCTTAAAAATGGCGTCCATTTTATACGTAACAGGGTGACCAGAGCGAGGTGCATCTTTAACATCAAAATTTCCGGATTGAAAGCGTTTGAACCAACTTTGTGCTACACTTACTGACACTGTATTAGGTCCATAAGCATCACAAATTTTTTTCGCTACTTGAGTTACATTTTTGCCTTTTTTGTAATAATATTTTAAAATATTTCGAATTTCTTCATTAGATTCACTCATTTTTACAGAAAAAACTCGAGTGAAAAATAACGGGAAACAATTTTTTTAATTTAATTTTAATATAACTTTTTTAATGTTACCAAAACCAGCCAGATACAAATAGTACAGCCAAAGAAATTTTATAACAAGTTTATACCTACGTTATGCGAAAACATTTTTTCCCCGACCTAATATTATATATTCTGGGTATAGTAGTAGCTGCGCGAACGATTCGTACGATGCCGCGATGTGACCATCTGGCCGGATAAAAATATTGTCTATACTGAAGTATTACAAATTATGAATTAGTGATTTCTTCTAAGTTATATACAGGTGAAACCGTGGGGCGCAGCTAGTAGTAAAATACAATGAACAAGGGAATGAAACGAAGAATATAACATATATAAATATTGAAATTGTTATCAAGAATGAGATACGACAGCTGTAATTCTGGTTGTGTAGATGATAATATATTTCCGAGGCGAGGGCGCAAGGGTGCGAGGGCGATGTGAAAGCCCTTTCATAACAGTTATCTGTCATACATATACTTACACATTACCGAGGTATAAGGAATGGGGTCGGCGGTCGGCGGTCGGACGCACAGCGCGCATCCCTCACTCACTCTGCAGAAATAATTCCATTACCAACAGGATTATTAGATAATCCTACTTCATTATTATCTGAGATGAAAAACTGATCCGTATCGTCGCCGCCGCAACGCCGCGCACCGGTACCTCTTACACTGGAGATGAATTCGTAGAGTGAGTTAGTTCGAGAGGTGGTGTGCTTGTATATCATACATTAGGCCAAGGTTCGAATTCTCCCAGTGCCTCAGTTTTAGTATTCAAATACAATTTCCTGCGTGCTCGTTGAACTTTCAGAGAATTGAAAAGTCATTATTGTACGCTAGCTCAGTTAATAAATATTCAACATCAGATATATATGATAAAACAGCGCAACGTCGCACGGTGGTTCAGAACGGCCAATTCCCTGGCCAAAAGTCGAAAAATGAAGGTTGAAAGATCGATGTTTTTGAAATGGATTATTTTAGAGGGGGGTATGGGGCATTCAGATCGCATAAGCAGAGGTCACAACTTTGTATACATGCTTTCCTACGATAGTGCGAACTTCCTCTCGTAAGAACACCCAGTTATACAGTGCTCCAGAAAATCATAAATTTTACAACGACGTGTCCGATTCCAATTTTCCAAAATGGAAAATGTTTATGAAGGCATGTAACTCGAAAATGTTTGTTTTTATTTATAAAACGTTATGATAAAAGTAGTCGTAATTATCATATTTTTGGCTTCTTTAAAAATACATTTGTGTCGATACAAAAAAATTCTGCACATTTTCACGCTGGCATTGACAGGAACATGTTTGTTGAACTATCTATTATTGAAATTTTCAAGAATTAGCTGCTCGAAAGTTGCCCATTTTGAATAATAACGATTTTAGTGTTACCGTGCATGCTGTCGTGCGCATTACGCAATGTGACTAACGGCGATACTCTTCGCTCAACTTTCTATACCTGAGGCTTGAAAGGTCCCAGGTATGGAGGTTATTTGTAGATGTTTTCTATCTGTTTCTAAAGTTCTGCCGAGATAAGTACGGTATATTATTGCAACGGTGTAGCATCGTGAATAATGATTTAAAATACAATTTCAACCGTAATGACCATGTTTACAAACATATCGAAATATGTTTACAAATTTATTTCATACATTGTTCATAGACAATAAACACAATTTGTAAACCATAATAATATAGTTTTATAATCGATTGTCCAACTTCTTAAATTTTAACAGGACATACATGCAAAGAAATCATTTGTACACGTATATAAATATTATTGGCCCTACGTAATGAATGCAGCTCGAAATTTGACAAACAAATAGAAGTTCTGGAAAAATATTTTACCGAATCGGAAGGATGTCCTTTTGCAATTTCAATTGATAAAAGGAAATATTTAAGGATAGCCGCAGAATTCTGAAGCGCTTTTTCGCCAATCATGAAGAATGGCTTGACCAGGTAGTAGCTATTGCTGTTTATCTATTTTCCTATTTTTTATATAATTATTTTTTTCACTTTCGAGCTAACGTTATTGCGATTTGTTGTAGAATGCGGATTTCAAAAACAGTAACGTATCCACTTATAACAAGTTTTCAAAAATTAAAAATGAAGAATAGTCCAGCATTACCCTCTGATGTAATAGAACTTCTACTGCCAACACCAGAAGGTAATATCACAAATACTAGCTTACGCTCAGCAGAAATCGACACATGTACGACGGATCCATCTGACCCAGATTATGATTTCTAATTAATCCAATGGAATTAATCGTACTATATAGAATCATGTACGTGAGATAATATCAAAATTTACATATTCTACAAAATTGTTTTTCATTTTGGAATTTCAAATGTTATGAATCTAATATCAAATTCATAATCAGCGACCCCGAAAACCCAATAGTGCACAATTTCAGACCGATAAAGTGATTATTTTTCCAAAATGTCCGCCATTTTGAATTTTATAATTCTGATATCAACTTCATAATCAGCGACCTCGAAAACCTAATGGTGCAGATTTTCGGACTGATAAAGTGATTATTTTTCCAAAATGTCCGCCATTTTTCGTCTGCCATTTTGAATTTCATAATTTTGATATCAAATTCGTAATCAGCGATCCCAAAAACTTAAAATTGGAAATTTTAAAATTATTATTCTCACTTTTCGATTTTTGCCCAGGGATTAGGCCGTTCTGAACCACTGTGCGCGTCGCCACAAGCACAATCTTGTATATCTGTATGTTGGGTTCGCGTCACTTCCCCTCTGTGTGAGGGAGGGGGCAAGCGTGACACTTCCCGGTTTGGGCGGACGATTTTATTTAGCCGGATGCCCATCTCGTGGACACCGTACGGATGCCAGTAGGGCGAGGTGGTGATGAGGGGCCCGGAAGGTGCAATAATGCACGTCTGCTTGAGGTGCTGGGTCTTCAATAAAACTCGAGTTTCTTTAAATCACTGAGGGGTTCGCAGGACGACTAAACCTTGTTTTTCTTCCTTATGTCGTAGCTGTGTACCCGATGACTCGAACCGTGCCCGACATGATGTTTGCCGAGCTTAAGTAATCTAGGGAGTTACCTTAAAGAGAGCCTCTACTTTTTGTCTATTTTTGTATCTATTTTCACATTGGTCGCTCTGTTTCCCGCTCTATATTTATTTGAATATATAAGATACATATACAAATTATATATCAAATTGTTCCTTATTCTATTCTCTATCTATTAAATATCAATATGTTATATACATTAAGCACATATTCCATACAAAGGCAAAAACAATAGAAATTACGGGCGGTTTTACCGCGTTTTGTTTGTCGTAATTCTAATCGTATACATGTACATAATACATAAGCACCTATATAATACATAATAGACGACACGTAATTCGTAATGTAGCGTAGTTGCTAATATTTTCTCTATAAATCTACTTCGTTTCTCTATATTAATGTTACCTAACTATTCTAAAACACACAATATATACACATGACAAATAAAAATATATAATTCAGTTGCCAACATTGATTGTTAAATCTAGATGCGTTTGAAAGTTAGCTCGTGTACGTGTGAAACGTCTGTTTTCCTGGAACCGTTCGAAATCTCGTTCACCAAAACACCGGAGACGTGCGATCCAATGCATTTGAAATGGATTCAATTCGTATGTAAGGCAGTTAACTCTCTTGCCCCTGTCCCCCGTCAACCCGTCCCGCGCCGCATTTATTCTGTCACCTGCATAATTCATAGCCCTTGCTGATGTATTACGGAGACGATAGGCACTAGGCGCTAAACACTAGGCGGCAAGCACCCTCAATATGTGTACATTCACTGTGTCAGTACAGTTAGGGATGATTCGATACTATTGAGTACTCTTACGGTATCGTACCTTTTCTTTCGATACTAGTGCTGGTATCGAATTAATTGGCGTCACGAAATCGCCCCCGCCCCGGGTCTTTGCTGGCGTGTGTGTTGATGAATAGCGGCGCGGAGCGAGGCGGAGTGGGTGAGCAAGAGATGATATTTGATTGATAAATTTCGTTTTGTCGACAATCGATAGTAATCATTATCATATCTATATCATAAAACAAAATTCCCCATCGCGTCTGTCAGTCAGACTGAAGTTAATAAAGAACTCGACAAGTATCTAAGTTTACAGTTGTAAAGTGGAATCTAATGCGATTTCGATATTTTGATTCAATACCTGAAATAAGACGAAATCGATTTACCCCTAAGAAGGAAAAGGACAAGTAAAAAATGATAAACAATACACAAGTAACGAATCTTTGAGGTGGTATCGAATGAGATTTTGATTTTTGATTGAATGAGGTTTTGATTTTTGAGGCTTTGATTCGATACATGAATAAGGACCATAATCAATTTATCCCTAAGTAGGTATCTAATGAGGTATCGATACTTTAATTCGATACGTGAATGAGTACTTAATATCGATCAAAAGGCGGTATTGAATCATCCCTAAGTACAAAGAGCACCGCGCGCGGCGACCCATAACGGCTGACATCATTTCCGTGTACCTACTTGGTTGGAATCAGGTCCGGCAAATCAAGTTTGACTTTGATTATATAGTTTTTTCCCTCCATGTGACACTCTTTCGTTGTAACTACTTACTTGACTACTTGATTTTTTTTTGAAGGTCAAGAGAGTCTTGAATTGTTTGTTAAAAGTTTGTTTGTTTCGATGAATACGGTGTGTTTGGTCACGGTATGAGAGATCCCTTTATTGCGGCTAGTTTTTAACTTTTACACACTGGATCTGTTTAACGTGAAATCGTGTTATTGTGATTGTATTAATAACTTGTAAGATCGCCACGCGGCGAAATAGTTTGATCATAACTTTGACTTGAGTACGACTGTTTCCCTTCTTATCTTTTTGACGATTTTTACCTGTAAGAATTCTCAAATCAGCATGAACGCCGATATAAGTCAATAAATTGTTATAAATTTAGTCCAGGCCTGCGAATAATGAGGCCTAAGGTATAATAGATAATGTGTATAAATCCATTGCTAGCGTCTCGCTTAGTAAAATAGTAGGTAGAAGTTGGTTTTAAATTCTCGAACTACGCACATAATATTATGTGGGTAAAATGAAATACAAAGATACTTATGTAATTCACAGTGAGGAATGAGAACTGTCCAGGAGATATTACTGAAGATTCGTCTGAAATGTCTCAGGGACACCTTTTGTAATGCAAATCCGGATAAATTACGCGATTGTCTCCACACCCTGTCCCTTTGCACTCTCCCCTCGCGCTCACCCCGTGTTTCCCCCGCGTCTCTCCGCGCCGTGAATGCGGAACGATTGGGACAGATCCTGAGAGACTGAAGTTTTAAATTTCTGTATTTAATTATTCAAGTTTGGGGTCGCTTTGTCCGCGCGAACCTACATTACTCTACGTATTTGTAGATTTCTTTTTTATTCAAATTGTCAATGTTGAAATGTTTTCAATAGCTAATAATTAGTTCTGTTTACGAACCCGGGTATTAATAAAACTGTGGATAGAGGAACAGCAGTACGTATTCTCACTGGAGGTAGGTATTTTGTGTTATAGTTTATCGTTTGATTCAATCTAAGGTGATAGTTCGTGATGGTATACTCGGAACGGAACGACTACGCTCTACACTGCACCCGTCAGCTCACAAGCATAACTGCTAATACAATGATAGGTACTTCTTCTACAATAGTACGACACAGTGACGGCATTGTGCCCGGTATTAAGCACAGAAGGTACTTACAATAAAAGAAATAACTACGACCACCGAGAAATCGATAATCCATCTCCAGTCGTACCTACCTGTGACGTCAGGCGCCGGCAGCTAGCAGCCAGTAATCCCCGTACGTTAATGTAACGTCACGTTCCGCTTGAAGAACACGGCTGATAGACAGGAGAATTACATTGGCTGGGATGTAGTTCCATTAGTTCTTACCGAGAAGGATCACAGTGCAACTGTGTCCCCGGAGCCCAGCGCTGCTGCTTCTGTTACGGAAGGAAGAAGAGGTGGATATAATAAGGCATGAATGCTCTTCAGAACACTCTAGAACATTTGGGGGTATGTGAGGGAACAGGGTGTAAAATTCCTCATCCACTATAGAGAAGGGAGGACCCTCCGACCAGACGGTTATTGTGTCTGGCGAGCTATAGCTATAGCCCAACTTTTTTTTTTAGAACTGACTATACTTTTAGCCTCAGGGGCCCTGGAGCCTCTGATAGGTTTTACAGCTTCACCGAACTTGGGTACTGCCTAACGGTTGTTGTCGGGTTCATGTATATATGTTCAATTGTTAGGTTAATTTTAATATCGCGATGTAGGATGCGTCAATTTTTAGTTCGTATGTGGCGAGATAGATGTCGCTACAAACACTCTAGAAATCGTTCAGCGAGGCCATTACCCTACTCGGCTGAAGCGGGTCAATTAACTTGCCATCTGCATCATCCACAATGTGTGCATCAAACGTAGCGAAGAGATATCTTGCAGATTTTTTCCAGAGATGCAAACAATACATTCCAAAGGACAAGATACATTTTATATACCACGCTGGTAATTAGTCACCACGGCCACTTCACATAGGCATATAAACGCTTTTAACATCATAAACATCAATTACGCGTTTTAAGTTTGGAGTCTTCAATAATTAAAACTTATCGTGATTGAACCGAGTCAAGTGGACAAGCTGCTAGTCATATGGGCAGTTGTTTTATTTAATTAATACAAATATATATTAATACAGATTAATCAGAATCCTGGACTAAATGTCATATATATCTATTATCTCTTATCATATGTCTCTTGATATATCAAGAATTATTGAATTTATTTTTCTATACAAATAAATATAATTGAAGTGTCCGTTTGTAATCCAAATAACAGATTTGAATACGTGTGGATAGTTTCGTATTTAGGTTACTTCTAACAAAAAAAAAAACAATTTTTAAAATGTTCTGTTTGTTCTGGCTAATATCCGATTCAGTTGGAATGATTTTGACGGAATTTTCACTGACACCTATATGATGTTATAAGGAGGAACTTTGGCTGATTTTATATTTTAGAAAAATAATTAGGGTTCCGCACAAACCAAATAATAAATAGCGGGTGAAATAATTCGGGAGCTTAAAAAATTCACGATGAATAAATCATAAGAGATATCAAATTAATGTACTACATAATTGTAAAAGTCTGTGAGAGTGTATGTTTATCTTCCAAGGAACAGCCACAATAAGCATTTTTGTAACCGAGAGCGGGAGTAGCACGTTTCGCGCTTGTGCTCGTTCGATGATATTCTGTAATCCTTACGAGCGCAGCCGTGTGCAACAAGTGATATTATATAATACTATATATTATATATATAAACGAGTTATATATGTGTTAATTATATTAATATGAGTATATTGTAACGTTTTATTAAACACGAAATGCTTACGAAGCATTCTTTTTAATTTTATTATTTAAGTAAACAAAAAAACCAGCTTTTGCGTACACGCAATCACTCTATAGTTGTTGACAAGTTTAGTGTCAATTATTTTAATTGTAAATATACATTATCTGATATATTAGTGTAAATAACCTTTTAAAGTTTTTGTTTATCGATTGCTCTTTTAAATATTATATTTTATTATAGTAAAAGAAAACTTCCTTGGCAGCGGTGGGATTTGAACCCACGCCTCCGAAGAGACTGGTGCCTTAAACCAGCGCCTTAGACCGCTCGGCCACGCTACCCGACAGCCGGTGTACTGTATCACAGCATCGTATTATCACGTAGCATTTCTTAAGCGCACTACTTCAATAAATATATTTTGTAAGTTCTATTGTTAGGTCTGCGTCGGACACGGTAGTCAGTAATGGTCAGTTCGGTGGTCGGTGGTCGCTTCTGGGTCGGCAACTTCAGCTATGTGTTCCTATTTCGACAATCTGTTATTTATAAAGCACGTGTTGGTATGCCATGTGTAATATATTGTACAGGTTATAGATTCGGCACGGCTCGCGACCCGCGGCTCCGCGATTCTTGTCCACTCCACACTCACAGGTTTTCGCCACTGGTTTACTTCACATTTCACAGTATAGTTAGCGCGTTCAACAAAGACGGACATTTGTGTACTTTAATACGTTTATATTAAATGTAAAAAAACTGCATTATGTAAAATCCAATGCAAATATCAATTTATAATTCCTGCGCATGCTTGATAAAAGAATATATAAAGCTAAGTAGCTCTGTCTGTCTGTTACGTTGTCACGCCTAAACCGCACAACCAATTTTGATGTATTTTGGTATAGAGATAGATTGGAACTTGGGAAAGGACATAGGGTATTTTTACAGCAAAAATAAAACCTTAAGTGTAGAAAATAGAGGATGAACATTTGTAAGAACAGAATATAGGAACACCAATGCGCATGCGCGGTAATGTCGGTCGCCACGCCAACAGGTTTGTCAATTTATTATGCGCATGAATAGTAATTATGCAATAACATCGTTGTAAATGGCACCTGGTTTGTTTATTTATTGACATTGTTATACTTTATTAGAAATATATTGTATTTCTAATATTTACCTATGAAATTATAGTCCAGTATTCTTTTCAAGATTGGCTGAAGAGTTTTTAAACACTTTAACTAGGCAGTACAACATAATTACTGTTTTATTTTATGATTGAAATGTGACGTGCGCTGTTAACCGCACCTCGCGGGAGATTATATATTCTAAGCTATATACCTATTGTATATTATCTGGATTATACAGTTTTGCTATAAGTGAATTATTTCATTGTGTTATTCCTTATGTGGTGAAAATAAAACTTAGGTGAAAGTTTGTATGAAGAACCCGTCATATTTCAAATTAGGGGACATGAAAATTTCATATTTATGCTTTTGGTAAGAAAAAAATTATAGGGGTTTCACGTTTTTCAAAAAACCTTCTCGCAAGCCGGTACTATAAGGGACCATTTTAATTATTTTTGAAATTTTATTGAGACGGTTAAAGCGTTGGATGCATATTATCATATAATGATAATACCATACACACAGTGATAAACCCATCTATGATTTTCTTTTGGTCAGTAGGTGTATATGCAGTAATAACTAAATAACTACACATTAGCTATTGATTCCATAAAGACAACTGTCGCTTATACAAAGTTTATTTCATCATGTGTTTCTGAATACGTTTGTTACTGTTAGACGGTTATCTATTCAATAAGTAGTTCAATAAGCTGTCACTAGATGGAAACTTTACGAAACTCAGAGTAAATGTCATGGATGTATAAAATACTTTTTTATACGTCCATGGTAAATGTATATATTCTGTGTTTATAAGTCGTACTTAGGTAGTATAAATATAATTTAATTGTTTACATAACATAATAATTAAAAGTAAAATATATTAAAATGAATATGCGTAGGTATCAAATAAATTTATCTGAAACCAATTTTAATTTTAAAGAAATAGAAAGTTCGATAATGTGAGGGCAGATGTCGTCGCATAGAGTAAAGTAATACATCGGGAATAATACATAATACATACATGCGTTGTTGTCGCATGTGTGTGTCAATATTGAAATTTTGCGCTGCATTTTTTTTTAGATCTGACTACACGCTGCGGCTTTTACAGCTTCACCGGACTTGGGGGCGAGCGCAGAGGACACTCAGCCGGTAAAGTTATAAGAACGACTCGCACGAGGGTGCCAAAGTGGCCGGACCTAGGCTCGGGCGGTCGTCGCGTACGCAAATAAGTCGCGATCTAATCGAATCCCTACACCTACGATTCGAGCTGGGAGGAAGGAAGGAAACATGCGTATGTGTATTTAGTAAACGGAAATGTTTTCTACACTAACTAGCGCTAACTAGCGCAAAAAAAAAGAAAAAAAAGGTCCCTCACAGAATCTATGTACCTATGTGGTGTGCACGTATGTGTAATGATGTATATAGGTAGATAAGTGATGCACGTATAGTTGCGGTTGCCTGACCCAAGGGCTTCACGCCGAGGAAACGGACCTAGGCTTGGGTTACCGCTGGTGAGGGTGGAAATGGGGGGTGTGCGGGAGCGAAATTTACCGCCCGTCCTCTGCGGAGAGAACGGTGGTTACGCGGCGTGGGCGCTGGCACACTCTGTTTGGAGAGACCGATGAGTAGTATTTATTCGCATTATCGATGCGATCGTCCGGGTCGGTAAAAATATTGCGCAGCCGGCGTTTGTGCCGGGTGGTGGTGGGTACCGCGACATACGTAGCTGCTGCTTTAATTAGCGGGTACGGGTGATTCGACGCGGTGTCGAAATACGATCGTGAGAGCTGTTTAACATAGGCATGTATCGAAGGAAGCTCCATATCTCTATGGAGATCTTCGCTTCGAATAAACCAAGGGGCCCCGGTGAGACGATAGAGAAACATATTCTGTATGACTTGTAACCGTTTAAAATTCGACTCGGACATATGTGCGAACGCTGCGCAACTATATGTCAAAATCGGTCGGATGCACATCTTGTAGAGCGTGAGCTTATGTCGCGTAGACATTTCCAGGTGATTTCCTAAGATTAAAGCTTTTTATTACAGAAAGGACCTCCACAGACGTGACTGGGGACAGGGACTCAGTCGCGGGGAGCTTGTCCAGCTCCCGCACGCATCCATCAATACCCTCGACCCGGTCGGTATTTTCATTGACACTGTTCGGAGAGCACTGGCTCTCGAAACAAGTGGCAAGGCACTCCACCTTGTCGCTGCTATCGAAAGCGGCTGATATGCCGGGACCCATCTCGAGGGGGGGCATAAGAGGAGAGGCCTCTATTTTAAGACCGTGGGCTACTTTCCAGTAAGCCAGATGTGACGACTTTAGCCCTTCGACAAAGGTGTCCCATCTGTGGCTTCTGAATTCGGTTATGCGGGCTTTAACCGCTCTTTGAAGTGTTTGCGCTGCAACGAATACGATTTTTTAACAATGTCTTTTATTATTTTTTGCTTTCGTTTGGGTTATTAGGTAAAATATAGAAGTTTCGTGCATACTTAGTAGGTAGGTAGTAGTTTAACTTAGGGATATTTCGTTTATTATTATTCCTGTTATTTATTATTTATATATTTAACTTCAGATATACCTCGTAAGCGTAAATCTGATCTAGCGCGTAGCTCTATCAGAGCTCGAGATGCGAAAATTACTAAAAGCCAAGAATCTGAGGAGCAGTCACAGGCCCGTTTGACTTTAGATGTTGATATGAAACTGTAAAATATTGCAAGGACGGGGAGAATTTATTCCTTTTGAGAGTTTCCTTTGCGTGCGCTGCGCAAATGATTAAAGTTACATAACAATTATGTGGGACAGAATTGTTTCTCTTAATAAGTTCTACAAAAAGTCTTTTAAGGTATCTTTTAAGGTTGACTAAACTTATAGTAATATAATTTGTTTTCAAAATAATGCATTACTTGCGAAGGTGTTTTTATAAACATGTTATTAATCCTTAACGAAATAAATACGTTATTCATCACAAGTATTTAATTTTGAACACAATTGTCCTTTACATCATTTGATTTCAATTAATGTCTTTAGGAGATATCACAGTTTTAAAATAACTCCGCAGCAAAATAATGATCAAGTACTGCGCCTTCATTTTTATGTTGGGGGGAATGTTGGTCAAATGGTTCGTAGTTAAAACAAAGAAAGTTTCAGTTCTTTAGAATTGTATTACGACAATTGCCTACGACCTACTCTCTCCCTCTCTATCTCTTATGTGACGCAGACGAAGATGCGCGAGTTAGCTAGTTAACTATATATTCAGGAGAGGAAATTTAGACAAACAAACAGCTAAAATTAATTTTTACAATACTATATAAACACAGACACACACACATCGACACAAAAGGTGCTACGAGCTTGAACCGAGCGGTAAGTGTTTCAGCACTCATACATTAACCAACCTGATGTAATAAATGATATTATTTTAAGTTGTTACCAGTAGACCTACATAAACATAATGATATACAGGTGTTTGTCTACATGTACTATTGTGAATAAAAAGACGTTCACAATATTTAATGTGTGCTAAATTAATAGCGCTTGGTTTATTCTTGTTTCTTACAAAGTTACAGTAGTTCGTAGTAACAATGTGGTTTCTTAATAACGTTCTTGACTGTAGTTTGCTTGTAGATTCGCTGCTTGCTGTTGCTGGTGTTGTGGTGTTTCTCGAACTGATCGTAGTACTGCCTTTTCAACTGCCTAACTTGCCTTACTGCCAAAAAAAGAAAAAAAAAGGTTCCTTACAGAACCTATGTACCTGTGAGGTGTGCACGTATATGTGTGTACGTGATGTTTGTATGCGGGTAGCTAAGTATTGCACGTAAAGTGTCACTTGTATCGCGCGGGCGGCTGCCAGACTCAAGGGTTTCACCCCGAGGAACGGACCTAGGCTTGAGTTGCCGCGGGAGAGGGAGGTCGCGGCGGTGGGTGTGCGGGAGCGAAATTAGCCGTCCGTCCCCTGCGGCGGGAACGGTGGTTATGCGGGCGTGGGCGAAAACACGCTCTGTTTAGAGAGACGGTTGAGTAATATGCGATTTGTTTCTCGATTTCGTCATCGGGATCGGTAAAGATGTTACGCGGTCGACGCTGTAAGCGGGTGGCGTTTGGGACTGGAACGTAATTCGCGGCGGCTTGGATCAAGGGATTCGCGTGATTTGACGCGGTGTCAAAGTAAGATCGTGAGAGGTATTTGATGTAAGACTCGATCGAGGGGAGTTTCATATCTCTATGAAGGTCTACCTGACGAACGAACCAGGGGGCGTTATTGATTTTACGTAGTACTCGAGTTTGAAGGACTTGGAATTTGTGTATGTTTAATTTTGACATATGTGCGAATGCGGCGCAGCTATATGTCATAATCGGACGTATGCACATTTTGTAGAGAGTAAGCTTATGTCTCAGGGACATTTTGCTTATGATCAGGGGCTGTAATCGACTTATGGCCATTGCGGCTGTTTTACACACGGCACGGACATGAGAATCAAAGGTAAGTTTTCTATCGAAGGTCACACCGAGATATTTAGTCTTGGTGGCCCAGGGGATATTGTCTTTGAAGAGTTTGAGAGTTTTGACACTCTCAGGGTGCACTTTTCGACTAGGATCAAAGATAATCGCGGCGCTCTTCGAGGGGTTGACGGCTATGCGCCATTTGGTGTACCATTTACCGAGAGTGGTGACTGCGCGTTGGACTCTGTGTCTGAGCCTAAGTCTGTTCCTATTCGACGCGTAGATGACTGTGTCGTCAGCGTATAGACCTACCTGGACCCTAGGAGGACGAGATATGTCACTGACATACAGATTGAATAGACAAGGCGCCAGAATGGAGCCTTGCGGGACGCCCGAGCGTATGGGGTGGGCTGTGGAGAGTACACTTTCCGCTCGGTAGCGGAAGGTGCGGTCGGTGAGGTAGTCGCGGATAATGTGAACTAACCTATCTGGGACTTGTAACTGGTGTAGCTTGTGGACTAGTCCGGCGTGCCAGACCTTGTCGAAGGCCTTGGCGACGTCGAAGAAGACTGCGAGCGTACGGTATGGAGGATCTTTCGCGAAGTTAGTCGCTATGTGCTCCGTGAGGCGTTGCACCTGGTGCGTACACGAGTGTCGAGCGCGGAACCCGAACTGTTCCGGTGGATATAGATTTTTCTCGTCTATCACGGTTTTGAGACGGTTCAGAAGGAGCCGCTCGTAGATTTTACCTAAGGTATTCAAGAGACTGATCGGGCGATAGCTGTCGGGAAGCGATGCTTTTTTGCCGGGTTTATGTATCCCTATGACTATGGCCGTTTTCCAGGCGGCTGGGAAATGGCAGTGGGCGATGTTTACATTGAATATGCAAACCAAGAGTGCTATGAGGTGATCAGGAAGAAGTTTGAGTACTTCGTTCCGGATCCCGTCAGGACCGGGAGATTTTTTGAGCTTAAGGCCCTTAATGACGGAACAGACTTCGTCAGATGTGACCGTAGTTAGGGTATCCGCGGGTGGGACCGAACTGAGTTCCTGTACCGAGGATTCGATTGTGTTGACATGTACGGCGTCTATGTTGTCGCAGTTTGGAGAGCACTGGCTCTCCAAGCTTGCGGCAAGACACTCCGCTTTGTCTTCGCTATCGAACGCGAGTGGGAGGCCCGGGCCTCTTACGAGGGGTGGTAGTTGGGAGGAGTGTTCTATTTTTAAAGATCTGGCTAACTTCCAGTATGTGAGATGGGACGGTCTGAGACCCTCTACGAGGTTGTCCCAGCTGTGACCTCTGTATTCAGTGATGCGAGCTTTAAACTCTCTTTGTAATGCGCGTAAGCGTGCGCAGTTTTCCCTGGACGGGAATGAGTCGTGAGCGCGTGTCGCGGCGTTCTTTTCCGTCTTTAACGCTCGCAGGTCGGCTGGGAGTATAAAGCGGCGATCGCTCACCGTTTTGACCTCTCTCGAGGCCTCTCTGATGCTGACCTGGAGGTGGTCAACGAGGGAATCGATCGCTAAGTCGGCGTCTGCGGCCGACTGCAGTACGTCAGGGACCCTATCTAGGCTGTCCGAGGACGGCCTGTCCGCGAGTAAATGCTTGAGTTTCGCGTAGTCAACCACCTGGACAGACGGAGGACTATGGTTGGAGGGATGTCCTAGTCGGAGGATGACCGGGCGGTGATCAGAGTCGAGTTCGTGTACGACTTCTAAAAGTTGTAACCGAAGCTCGATACCTTTCAATAGAGCCACATCAAGGACTGTCGGACGACAGTGATCTTGAAAGTGGGTGGGTTCGGAGGGAGCTAACACGTCAAAGTTCATGTCATTGCATAACTGATCGAGTATACTCCCGTTACGGGAGTCTCTCGAACTGTTAAAGCAAGTGTGACCGCTGTTGAGATCGCCTGCTATGATTACGGAGGGACCGAGTGAAAAGAGTGCCTCCAGATTGGACCGGAGGAGTCTTTTCGATGGTGATAGATATGCGGATACGATTATGATTGACGGGTGGTCAGTCATACCTAGTCTACATATAGAAACTTCCAAATTGGTAAGTTCGGGAGGGTCAATTCGCATACAGTATAGTGAACGTTTGTAGTAAATGAGAGTGCCGCCTCCTTGGGTAACACGGTCATTTCTAATAATGTTATAGTTAGCGACCTTAGGGTTGCGCCTACTAGGTTTTAGAAGTGTTTCTTGTACGAGAAACACATCTAACTGACGCTCAACTAGGAAGTTAGC
Organism: Saturnia japonica; assembly: GCA_033032175.1. NCBI lineage: Eukaryota > Metazoa > Arthropoda > Insecta > Lepidoptera > Saturniidae > Saturnia > Saturnia japonica. Next base: position 186,004 of record CM065315.1, read on the forward strand.
AACGAGATCACGCTGAGAAGCAAGGTTCCTAGCGTTAAAGAAGGCAATGTTAATTCCTTTCGGTTTTAACTTATCCATTGGAAGGCTTTCGGTTTGCGGCATCGAGGTCTAGACGGTGTATCGTCTCCGATAGCCGGGGGAATTTCCACACGGTCATTATGCAACCGTGTTCGTTGAGATACGCTGTGCTCTCGGAGCAACAGGGCAATAAGGACAACGTCCGATGGAGGAGGAGAACCGCGTGGAGCGGAGGTTTGAGCAGCCATAAGAGGCTGTGGTTTAGGGGCCAATTCCAAGTCCATAAGGGGCTGGGGATTGTGGCGAGCGGGGGCCCACGGGGCCCGAGGGCCCAGTATGGGCTGCGGGGGCACACTAGGTGCGGGGACAATGGCCGCAGGAGCGCGGGCGGCGTTCGGGAGGTTAGGAAAAGCCTCCATTGACAGCAGGGGTTGTGGTTGGGGGCGAGGGGCATGGTCGACGGAGGCGTGAGGTGCCCTCTGATGGGCGGGTGGCCTCATCCGTCGGGGGCGCGTTGCGCGCGGGGCCTTTGGGCACCCGCGATAGTTCGCGGGGTGCCCTGCTTGACCGCAAAGTACGCAGCTCGGCTCACCGGGTGAGTCGCGCGTGCGGGGACACTCCCTAGTGGAGTGATTCTCGGGGCACTTGACGCACCTTGGAGTGAGATGACAGTGGCGGGAGGAGTGCCCGTACAATTAGCAGTTGTGACACTGCGTCGGGATTCTATTTTTGTATGGGTTTTCTACTGTGATGCCTGAGAGGCCGCACACAGTAGCTATGTTATAGATAGCTTTACCCTCGGGGGTTTTATCTAGAATAACCACTACCATAGGGAATGGTTTTCTGTCTGGGCCGTACATCCGGTGTACTTCGTGCACCGGATAGTTTTGGGAGCGCAGGGATTCGAGTACTTCCTCAGGGGGGATCTCGAAGGGGATTCTACGGATTACGACGCGGAGTTTCCGGTCTTCGTTTAGTGTGTACGTATAGTACGCTAGTTTTTTCTCCGTGAGGAGCCTAGTGAGGTCTCGGTGGGCGTCCGACGTGCTCACCGAGACTTGTATGCCCGTGGCGATGCTACGGGCTTTCGTGTAGGGGATTTTTGAGAGTCTAATATTTGACTCTAACTTTGTCCAGGCGGCTTTGTCCTGGACAATAACGGGCGGGGGGCGGACTTTCCTCCCGGGAGGGCCTGCCGCGGGCGCGGGCGCGGGGCGCGTTGGAGACGTGGGAATGGGGGTGCGCGTGTCGAGATCCGGTCTCGGTGCTTTTGGGCCCTGTCTTCGTCGCTGTTAGCGGCGCGTTTCGTTTTTCTAGATACGACGGTGGTAAAACCGTCGTCATCGTTGGCAGCGGGCCGGATGTTGGGGATTGTTTGATCCATCTGATTCGGATCAGTGGATACGGGAGACTCTACAGAGAGAGCTGCGAAGGAGTTATGCACGGGAAGTGCTTTGCCTGCAGGCGTATCGGAGCGCCTTCCGCGGGGAATAGAGTTTCGCGAGTTAGAGCGGGAGGGGCGGCGCGCACCATGGCCTTTGGACAGAATGTCTTCAGGTGTAGGCACGGCGGGGTTTAAGTATGGCGCGGCGACGATGGGTGCAGCGGCGGTGGGAACGTTGGCGGTGGGCGCGTTGGCGGATATGGACGCGACGGCGGATGTAGACGCGACGACGGCGGAGGTAGACGCGACGGCGGCGGGTTCGGAGTCGACTAGCTCGTATGTCGCACCGGGAGTTACTTTGAGTGTGGCTGTGTACTCGGCGTACAAGTCAGGGACTCGGAGCTTCATAAAGTTGAAGACCTTATGAAGCTCATATTCGTGCACTGTTATTTCTTTTGCCATCCCGCTGGCGGTTGGGGGGGCGGGGGAGTGAATTTAAGAAACCTCCCTGCCTGGAGGGCAGGGGGGTACGTCAAATAAGTTTAACGGGCTCCTCGAGCCCGGAGCAATGAGACCTGTGTGTCACGGTGTAATGACGCACAGGAAAGGACCTATCGTTTCCCTAGGGGAGTCCCTAGCAGTCTCGTGGCAGAGGACGCAGACCGGTAAAACCGCGGCTCCGCCCAAACAACCACGAGGATGGAATGGTAAGGATAGGAAGGGTTGGGTAGGAGACACCTGGGGCTTAACTATGCAAAAAGGCAAAGGCTAAGATTCCCAGGCCCGTCCGAGTTATCGTTTACCTCAGAAGGAGGTAACCGGAGAGCGCTCGGGTCACGCCCCGTTCGTCTTCGTTAACACCGCTAGGTATCCGACGAACGACCACTAACGTGGATTTGCGTGTCTTTGAAACAAGATTCGCGCTGAAAAGCGCGTTTGTTGTCGTACTAAGAAGTACGGTTTTTCGTGTACACCGAAGTGCTACACGAAATGCGCGAGCGAGACGGCGCTATGCGCGCAACGAGTACCCAGATACTCGCTACACAACAATAACACCGTCTTCGCTATAAACCGCGGTATGTAAAGGCTTAAAAGACTAGCTTTAAGCCGTGTACTTTGAACCGGCAGGCCTAGGACCGGGTCCGTGGATCAAAGCAAACAAGTCTCAACTAGTCTAAGCAGAGCGCGAAGTTCAATGAAATAGCTTAAAAAACCAGCTTTAGATTGTGTACTCTGAACCGGCAGGCCTAGAACCGGGTCCGTGGATCAGAGTAAACACTCGTAAACTAGTTCAAGCAGTAATGAAATAAATTACGAGAGCGATCGAGAGTGCTAACGGACACGTCCGTTCACACCAACGGTCGAAAATCACCCGCCAGCCGTAGTACTGCCGCCCTCTCCGCTATATTTAACCTCGCCCTTTGCCTCGCAACCGGTAGTGCGATGGATTCCGTGCGGGGCGTCGCTCAGCCAATGAGCGCGCACGCCCTGTGTGCGGCAGTACCATGAGTCACCATGCCAGATGTTCCGAGTCTGGCATGGTTCATCCTTACAACTAGTGAAATTTATACATTTAAACTTACAACTAGCTATATTCTTATTCTAATCGTTTTAAAATACACATATTCACACATATTCAGTTCATATTATTATATCTATTCCTAACACGTATTTATAAACCTTATTCCTAACACGTATTATTTCATTTATTTGTTCATTCTATACTATTAGACTATCGTTATTCGCTCGCCCCGCTCGCTGTCCGCAACATGTACAATGAATGTTAGACCCGTATAAACAGAGTTTGTAATACCTACATGTCTAACAAATCGTAAGTAATGTAATGTTTGCGTTATTATTGTTTCACACCAAAACAACACTACAAGCTGGTATCTGAACCGTCCTTAGAGCTTGGCTCCTATAGCTATGACACAAAACCTTTAACAGGCTTCAAGGCTGCTAAACTATTGTATACATTTTAGAGATAAAAAATAATAGTTATATGGATGTGTTTACGATAAACAAAAACCTCGAAGTTTTCTTAACATCAAAATAGCGCTGTGTTGGGACACTATGTCGAGGTCATAGGGCTTCAACATCGGCGTGTATTGTAGATCAGTACATACTATAGTCATAAAAGTTCGTGCTCGACTGTCCTATGTGAGACAGTACACTAAAGTAAACAGTATTTTTTTAAAGAGAATCGCGTGCTTATGAGCCTAACTCGAGTAGTGTTTTGACTATGTTTCGACTATGTCTCGACACTCCTCCCACTAGAAATAGGAGTAAGTATGAACAAAAAAATACATAAGTTATTTGAACAGAAGCGCGTTCTCGCTTCATCGCCGCTGAACCGCGCCACGCCGTCAGTAAATTAGATTTGTTCCGGCGCGCGGGAGAATTGTGTCGTATTTTATTCCAGCCCTCGCGACAATAAACTCCATTACTGACGTGGAAATGTTACAGCAGTCGATCCTTACGGTTGTTAGCTCGCGATGGGATCAACTTGTAAGGTTTATTTTTGTTTTGATTACCTACTACATATAAAGGAGTTATAAGTAGGTGCGTACAAGTATTTTCCAACACTAGTTTATTTCGTTAAATCGTTTAGTTTCGGTGAAACGTCTCGACTCGACTCGATAAACTCATAAAAATATCCGGAGCCTACGTGATACGTCATAACAAGACACATTAATGGTTAACCAAACATTAAATATTATGAAATAAACCATTGTGTAAAGTAACGCAGTGGTAAACTTCCGTATTCGTAAAGAATATTTTTTTAAATGCAATAAAAACTACTAAAATATTTTAATAGCAATACATGAATCAATTGAACATACGATAAACTACATCATCCTGGTTTTATATCATAGCAATTTTATCATTGGACTCATCTGTGGGCACGGTACTGCCCCAGCCAAGTCGAGCGCAAGGCACGGCCGTAACATTCATTTCTCGAAGCGACATACGGCACTTTTAACTCCCCTGTTACTTCGTTGTGTATAAAGCAAGAAGTTTTAATTTTTAGAGACCAAGAGTGCATAGTACTATATATAACTTGCTATATTACCAATATATCTACTTAACAATTATACATTAATGTCAATTACCGTTCAACTGTCAAGTGATTATAATTATTATAGAAAGAAATGTGTCTAATAATATTGATACGATCGCAATAAATTTTGATAGGTAATTGATTAGATAACAATTTATAACAAAGTTGTTGAATTGGTGCTCTCATAGACGCTAACTAAAAAACTGATTTGGTTTTACATGAGATCTCGCAATTTTTTTCTTGAAACAACTTCGTTGCGAGACTTAATACTATTTTACATTTTATGGATTTGATGGGATAATTACCTACATAATGATTATTAAGCGAAATAGCTCTTATATACTAATTAAAATATCTTAACGACGCATTGGCAGCGCTGGTAACGGTGCAGTGCTGACTTTCACTGGAGAAGGTAAACTGCATCCACCCGGTTGCGCCTTATTCAGTATTCAAAGCTCAAATGCAGGTACCAATAGTTTTGGTGAGGAACGATTTGCTGGCAGCGGTGGCCGGTGCTATTTTGTCATTGGCGACAGCTTATGCTGTTATACTTCGAGAACCGTATATAATTAAGCAATATTACCTACAAGACTTTACATTATACAGGCATTAAAGAGTTTACTAAAACAATATAGATTACAGGGTTACTGCATTTACTTAGGCATCGGAGCCGCTCTGTGGGATGCTTTCCTTTATCATTGGCATTTTAATTACCTTTTATTAATTTATTTTATAATTTTTAGGACGGCTTACAGCGTAATATATCATTAAAAAAGAGATGAATTGAATAATAAAATAGCTATTTAAAAGCCTTCACCTTCAGTATTAATAATTCCCAGTGGAAGTTATACCACTACTATTTCATTACACTATGAGCACAAAATAAAAGCGTAACCCCCAGAAAGAGCATTGTAACGCCATCTTGTGGGTAATAAATTTTATTCTCTAGTAAAAACGTTATCGTGGCGTTTTTAATGTATATTTTTATTGGAGGTTTTTGATTTATTTTAAAACTAGCTACGTTGTTGGTGTCACCCTCGTAAATTTATAAGCTCCTATAACAAGTATTTCAAAAGAAAATATTTCAGGATATACAATCTGTTGTTTATTTATCGTTTATTTATTTGCAATTTTAGTAATGGATTTATTACTACTTTTAATATAGTATTCATCTTTATGAAAGTTTAATGGCCTCTAGAATTGCCTACAATTGTATGATTTATGAATAATTTATAAATGTTATAAGATGTCTGAAATAACATAACATAACATACCATCACGCCTGTATTCCCCGAAGGGTTAGGCAGAGGTGTACTAATGTACATCCTCAGTTCGCCGAGTATGTTTTTAGGTCCCATGTAATAGGGGGCAAGCCTATTGCCATTAATCGGGCACGAAACCAAACTCCGAGCTGCTACTGAGAACTTCATAGGCAAAACCCAATAACACTTTGCTCGACCTGGGATTCGAACCCAGACCCTCGCTCATAGCAGTCGCGCTTACGACCACTAGGCTAACGAGGCAGTCAGATATAAATAGTGGAATAGCCAAAAGCAGCTAAAGTTAGTCACAAACATTATTTTTTAAAACATATTAGTAATAAAAATATAGTTGTAATGTACAAGGTGTCCAGAAAGGGTATCGGGTATTTGTTTTCGCGCCATATTCGAAACGGGGCGTCTAAAGGGTGCGGGGAGGGGTTCGTGGCGTCCGCCATTTTGTGGAGTTTTAGTCACGATGGAACAGTACTCGGGGACGCATCGCGCATTTTGCGTACGAGCGTATTATCGTAATGGTGATTCAATAGTGACTGCTTAACGTCTCTATCGTGCGGAATATCGTACACGCCACGCGCCAAGTGACGATAGCATTAGGAAATGGATCAGGATGTTCGAGAATACAGGTGCGACAGTTAAAATTCAAAACTCTGGTCGTCCTCGTTCAGTTCGCGATGAAGAAACAATTGAAGAAGTTGAGGCGTCGGTTCGTCAAAATCCGTCTTTATCCATCCGAAAGCGAAGCCAAGCGTTGAACATCAAAAAATCGTCTTTACATTCGATTTTAAAGAAAGACTTACATCTAAAAGCCTATAAAATTCAATTGGTTCAAGAATTGAAGGATACGGACTATGCTAATCGACTGAATTTTGCGAACGAAATGCTGCAGCGATTTAACAATTTTAACAACATACTGTTCAGTGACGAAGCAAATTTTCACCTGAATGGTCATGTTAATAAGCAGAATTGTCGGTACTGGGCAGTGGAGAATCCGAGACGAAAGCATGAACGACCCCTGCTTAGCCCAAAGGTCGTTGTTTGGGCCGCTATGTCTGCTAAAGGCATAATTGGTCCTTATTTTCATGAAGATCAACGAGGCCGAGCAATCCATGTGAATAGTGACCGTTATTGCGATATGTTGCGAAATTTTTTGGTCCCAGAGTTGCAGGAGTTTGCAGGTTTCAACTCAAGAACGTGGTTCCAGCAAGATGGGGCCACTTGCCATACCTCAAATGACTCAATGGAAGTTGTTAACGAATTATTCCCTAATAAAGTCATTTCGCGAAGGGGTAACTTCAACTGGCCTCCCAGAAGCCCCGACCTTAGCCCGCTTGACTATTTTGCATGAGGATACCTTAAAAGTAAGGTTTATCAAAACAATCCGACGAATCTAACCCAGTTAAAGCAAAACATCAGGTCAGAAATGGCAACAATATCAATAGCTATATGTCAACGTGTTATCGCCAATCTTCGTTTCCGTTTAGAAGAGTGCCAGCAACGTAACGGTCATCATTTGGATAACATCATCTTTTCCAAATAATTCTCCAATTCATATGCTAATAATAAACAATAAACTTTTTTATTGCATACAAATAATTTTTGTTTCATTGAACTTACAAATACCCGATACCCTTTCTGGACACCTTGTATATTATTTCTAACAAGAATGTTTTCAAAATTCAATGATCGTTATTGAACGGGTACATCATAAATAACTTCGTAAATGATAAATGAACAAACTTTCGTGATATTCTGTGACTATATACTTAAAGATTCAAGTAATCAAGATATTGTAACGTGTGTGAGTGAAATAAGGCGATCCGCGCTATGCAACTCAACTATGTGTTACTACTCGTTCACGCAGCGAAATGTCTAGATATAGAAATAAACGGGGAAGTGTCGTTTGATTTAAGAATACTGAACATTGATTCTGATAACAATAAGAATGATTTTCATTCAATAAATAGGAAATTAAAATTGAAAACGAAGAACAATAACGACTCTGATAAGAGTATATCATTAAAGGTAATCATAATATTTCAAACGAAATATAATTAGACTCAACTTCAAATGTTCATGTTTTCGTTTCATTAACAACATTAATTAGTTCTTTAATTAATTTGAATACGGCTTATAAGTTTGCACAAAGGCTGACTTTTGTAAAACAAATATTCAAATAACACATCGAATCTATCCTCGTTATATAATTTCTGATTTTTGGCATATTATTAACTTTATTGACTTTTAAGACTATAGTTTTCGCGCCCCGTTTCACTTTGTTTTATTTTAGATTATTATTTATACGTGCTTCACCCAGACTAATATTATAAATTTAAAAGTGACTCTGCCTGTATCTGTCTGTCTGTTACGTTCACACGCCTAAGCCGCTGCACTAATTTTGATGAATTTTGGTATATAGATAGATTGGACCTTCGTAAAGGACATTGTAACAAACGGTAATCTTGAATACACTAATATGAATAAACTTATTCAAGATAATCAGATCAGCATGGGTTACACACCATATCACTAAAGGGGTGGTTTGTTACAACATAGGCTACCTTTTGTCGGGAAAATAAAACTTGAAGGGGTGAAATAGGGTATGGATGTTTGTTTGTATGTAAGTATGAAGATGAAGTCGCAGTTATTAGCAAGTTGCCTGTATTTTCAAAGTTCAAACTATAAAAAGATAGAAATTTGTTTCAGAATCGAGTTTATGTGACTCGTCTAATGACAATCTACTAATATTATCGACGTAATTATATCTGAAACCTTCTTTATAAGTATTATTTTTTAGGTGTTACGGGCAGAAGCACCGGCCAGTAATATCACAGTGGCTCCAATGGTGGAATGCGTGTACCAGTACCCAGAAAAGGAGCAGGTCAACGCCTTACTAAGTAATATGATGAACCAGCTGACCAAGGTGCGTTTCCAACTATCAATGAAACAATAAAATAGACAAGTTTAATTAAACGCTTGTTGAGATTTATTCCTGATAGGGAATGTATATCTGTAAATCTGTCCAACAATTTTCAGTAGTTAAAAAATCATAAGGAAAACCATATCATATCTATTGTTTAATTTAATAATAGTAATTAAGTAATACCTTTCAAACAATTCTGATGATTTTTCTCTAGAGTTTTACTTGCAATGTAATAGCGAAATATGAAGGCTTTAAATGGTATAAACATATCAACGTCAGGATTCTAAGAAGAAGTGTTAAGTAATTCAATAGGATTTATTTCGATTTAGACCCTCCTTTTTCTTCACTCTTTCTTCAAACTTTAGCCTTCCCTTTTTTAGATGTTCGTCAGGGCTCATGATTTCATGCAAGAGGAAGATAATCGGAGAAAGCAAGAAACCAGATTCAGAGTCATCAGCAAGAAAGAGACAGACTTCTTTGAAAATATATATAATAATATGACAGAGGAATACAGGTAGGTTACTGCTAGTACCAGGACTTGTTGATCTTTTATTTAATTTATTAAATTTATTTTGTAATGGATAACAAACACCATCGGCACCATTAGCTATTCGCACGAAAAAGTTTAATCTAAATTAGCCTTGTCTTCATTTTAGTTTTGTAATGTATGTAAAACTCATTCTTCATTCTGATGTAAAGATTTAAATTTAGGATTTGGGTGCAAGCATTGACTGAATTTCGTAACACGAAAACTTATAAAACTTGCAGGATATTTTACAATAAAACTGCAGATCGCGTGGACCGGTCAGGCCGAGAACCATGCCAGCATCAAGAGGAGATCAAGGAAATATGGAAGGAGCTTTTAGAGAAGTCTCTGTGGATTCTCCGCCGCGCAACTCTTCAGTGCATGGAGGAATACCTTAGAGTGAAGCACTCAACCGCAAGCATTATAAGCAGGAGCAAACTGAATGAATTTCTAATGTCAGAGCTCGGGAAGATGCGCTCCAACCAATTGGACGTGCTCTGCGATAATTTTCAACTGTGTTTTAATGACCTTCTTTGAAACGTTTATTTTAATACATTATCATCCTTTGTTGCTGTCATTCGTAGATACAACTATTATATACTATATTAACTGTTTAATATTTACACAATATATTTTCTAAAATTCAAAAACGTTTATTAATTATGTCACATTTTTTATTATAAAATAGAGAGTGTCAGATTCAATTTCTTATAAACTACAAAATTTAAAATATTTATTCAAAATGTACATAACTTACGGAATTAAAATTTATTAAAGTTAAATTAAAGTATTTAAAAAAAAAACATTTTTATAACCCTACTGATACTGATTTGGTATTTTAGTATTCATATATTAGATTTCATAATACAATATGCCGCCTTAATAAACTGTAACACATTAGTGTTATTAATTAATTAAATATATATTAATTGAATATTAATTTATGAGATATATTATATTAACAATCACTTAACATTAACTGTTCAAGTAGTGAGGATCAATCCATTACACAATCGGCAAAAGTTAATAAATTTTTTAAAATCTTAAAAGGTAAAATATAATTTATGAGTAAATTTGCAGAAAGTTGATATGGAACTTTCTGATGGAGTCCATCATGTGCTGAAACTCAGCCTCCGGGTGTAGTATTGTGGTTCTGAGATGGAAAGTTCCAGGCAGTTGTCCGAACCCTGTTCCTGGGACCACGCATATTCCTGTCATTAAGAAAAACAAATTTAACTAATGATAACATCAGTGATACAAAAAACATCCTAACATAGTTTACATTTGTTCATTAGTTTAATTAAGTGCTCAGTGCTAATACAGCCAGGTCAAAGTTAAATCAATTAAACGTCTTGAAGGAACTACCTAGTCAAATAAGGAAAATTTCAAAGCGACTATAAAACCGCTTATCCATTGAACTAGTCTCAGCTAACGAAATATATAATGAAATACTGTTCCTGTGTTACAATGTCTATTTCTTAAAATCCTCATGTTTTATAACATAAGAGAGTCGGACACGAGGAAATAAATACCACGCATAGATGTAGTGCAAAGTGCAAAAAATAGTGTCGGTAAAGACAGAGATGAGTGGAAAGGACTGGAGGAGGCCTTCACCCGAAGAGGGATCCATATCCAATAGTTAAAACTCTTACTAACATTTAAAAATTAAGCAAAACATAAATGACTAAATACTAACAAATTAAATACAAATATTTGAAATGGGAATTAGGTTAAGGATAAGGAAATACAGGCTTTTTTTATTTTATAGATGTAGTGTAGATTACACGTTGATCGAAATGAATTTAAATCCTAAAGTGAAGAATAACATTGTGTTGAAACGGTACATGTTGATAGAGCATTTTCAAATGACTGTTTGGGCAACTACCACCTTTAGATGAAAAATTTGTCGCCAAATACCTATAGGTTGACTCTAGGCTTAATTTAAATCGTCGCTGAACACCAACTGAGATTGTAATTAAACGCTAAAAATATAATGACTAATAAAACACAACAACGAAAAACTGCATCAGATAATGGTCCATTATCTCGTAAAAAGATTGCTTTTCCCACACTAGAAGTCAAATTTCACCACACTATACCGTTTGTAAAGGAATATAAAATAGTAATGAATAATCGAGCGAGGATTACCCGTCTCCTCAAGCAATCTCAAACAATAGAACTCGTCGGGGCTCATGTCGAGCTGGCTAGCCGCATGTTGTGCCTTCTCCGGTATCTCGATACGCGGGTACGCGAACATAGAACCCTGCCAAATGAAATCAAATCTCATATCAGTAAATAATAAATACACATTTATAGCATTACATCGTTGGAGCTCACTTTACTAAAACAAGGAACATGAGATATATTGAAGTTAAATATTTTTTCAAAGCACAAAACCAATCGCAGTGATGGATATCGGCCAGAAAGATTGCACCCGTTTCTCATAGATAAAAGTTGCAGCCAGCAGCTTACAGAGGTTTATTTGATCCGGGATAGTTCATACATTTATTTTCAAATCCATTGATATATTAATATTACAAGTTAAGTTGTTATAGAAAAAGGAAGAAAAATAATTATTTATTTATTTTGATTATGTTTACGTGTTCCCGAAAATTCTATTACAGTTCTTATTTTAATTCTACGTCATTCTTTGTGTATAAACAATTACTCATTTACTTCTTAGCATTTTGTTTTCTATATAATATCACATAGTTCCAATGATGGAGGCGATGAAACCTCTATTTTTCGAATGAGTTTCGACGAGCGAACGGAAACATTAATTGCTTGTCTGAAATACCACTATGGTGAAGAATAAGAAGTGTATTACATTTCTAAATCGACAAAAGAATGTAAGAATTGTAAGCCTTGAAATGAAAATGATTATGTTGTAATTGAGTTACTTTGAATTATACAATTATTGATAATGATTTAGGACTCTGTAATTTGTAAGAGTTAATTGCTGATCAGTGTAACATCTCGAATTGTAGCATGATAATGATGGTTGACATTTAATACCAAGAGATGGAAAGAATGATTAGATGGCGATGTTTGCACTTATATAGCTGAAATTGGTGAACTGCTCTTTCCCATTTCTCTTCATGACAACGGCAACGCTGGACCACGTACTCAGTACTGCGCTAATGTTGAAAGTGTAACTGTTATAGTATTTACTGACCAGAAATTTGACCTTAAAAACGTATCTTAGGTAGTTGTTAGAAAATAAGTTTTAAGTTAGGCGAGGAGCTCTGGAAAACCATTCCCCGCAGAAACACAACAATAGGTTATTTAGCGCAGGGTGATCTTCTGTAGGGTAACGGTATTCCACCAATCGGGCTGTTTCAAGTAGAGACAAATTCCTAAAGAAATTTTTCTCTGTCCTATCTCTCTTTAAGATAAATATTATAGAAATGAAAGTCCAGGTAACCTGAGTGCCGTACTGCAACTGAATGTTTTATTATAAAATAAATTATAAATATCAAATTAATGCTGAATCGGTGAAGATGACGAAACTAATGTTTTGCAACATACCTAATATAAGTAACCGTACAATCACTTTCCTGATGTTTGTGCAAGGTAGCAATATTCATTCTGAAGAAATTGTAAGTAACGAAGGTTTTTAATGATCGTGTAAGACACTTCTGTAGGAAACTAAACAACTACCTTAAAATGGCAGGAAAGTTTTTATAATTTTGTACTTTATAGTATTAAAAATTAGTACAATTTTATTTATTTGTAGATGAAGGATATATTATAATATACTCACATCGATGGAGTTACAAGAGTAGCCGGGTATACTGTTGAAAGTGTTGTAAGCGGTGGTTGTTCTCTCTGTAAGGACACGATGGATATCGGTGATCTGTTTAGCGAACAGCTCGTAGGAGGGGTCTCCGGGTGCTGGCGGCTTCATCTTCAGTAACACCAAATAAACATTATCTACACTTATTATTACTAGCGGTCGCCCTATGGTCGAAATTCGACTAGCGACTTATTGGCATTTTCAGTATTCATGAACCCAAACAATGAGTATATTATCTACTGTATCTTGCTGTCACTTTTCGTTGAGCGACAATGTCAATATTTTGGGGGTCTAAGTTCAATGGCACTGGTCGGTTTAGGATTGGCAGTATTAATTTATTTTATTTAATATATTAGTAACAGATATTATGGATTAATTTTAGCTTTCTACACTCCTTCTCCATATAAACTATAACCATGCCACATCTCACAGTGTTCCGTGCACGCAATACGCTTAAAAGAGTATCGAAAGCTTTTGCTTCACGTATAAATATTTAGATAGTCAATGACACTTATAAGCCTTATGCATTCCGACTAGACTTTTAAGAACGTGTATTTTGAAACCAAAAGTACTATGAAAATACAAGGATTGAGAAATATTTAAAAAAATTCACAGTGCTAGTTTTCTTTATTTTTGTTCACTATGAGATTTAGTTACTATATTGCTACAATTTCGTATACCCGACAGTCCATGGAGGATAATGTTTTTCTGATGTAATATATAGGTATTATGTTTATTTCTTTGGCACGATCTGTACGTTAAATGTCACGATAAATTTTACCATATGAAGCGTCCTTCGATAAATCATAATGATGGGAGCGGCATAGGGTACAACATTTTTGAAAACCAAGGACCATGTGAACATTACCGTGGAGCGTATTTCCAACTCACTAATATTCAGCTGAACATATCCTTGTTTATAAATAAAAATTAAAAAATAAGCTAAATCACTAATGAATAATGTAGCTTCTTATTTATTAAATATTTTTTTTAATCGGATCAGTAGTTCCAGAGATTACTTTCTCTACAAACGTACAAACTTCGCCTCTTATATAATAGTAGCATAACTAATAAATATTTTAATTAAAATTATTTATAATTTACTACATTTTTAATGTTTTGATAATATATACATATAAAAACACTAAAATAACGTATCTCCTACTGTAACAAAGAAAATATGAAATAAATCAAATTATAAAAAACCTTTAAAAAAATCACATATAAACAAGTATTTTTTTTGGAATTTGGCACTTAAAAAAAATAGAATAAAAAATAATATATGTAATATTTCCACCTTATTATTAATATTTATAGCATATAAGTAGTATATATAATAAATATATATATGTCGACATCGACTCAGATTCGGAACGCCAGCGCCAATGGCCGGCGCTCGATGGAGTGAGTAACGCAGGCGCCACCGAGTCGGCAGTATGGAGTCGACTCACTTTCTTGTTAGCGGGCGACGTGTGCGGACGTTACTAAAATTATCGCGCGTTCTAAGAGACGTACCCTATTATTAATTATACGTGCCTACCTACATACTGTCTGGTAATATCTAATCCGTGATACGAGTTTGTTCTAACCAACTACCCACCGACGCCCAAGGTTATAAACATTGACAATGAGCAGTACTAACGATGGAGAAGCTCTTCCTCCGTCATATATATAAATAATATATGGTTTATAGACTTATTATTGATACATAAATAACTTATAGAGACATAATAATATATAATAATACTAACCACACAATCCAAAATACACTGACCCAGCACAGTGGGACACTGCATCACCGCCCTCGTCGTATTGAAAGCGAGTCGCACCCTGGGCTGCAGGTTCACCAGTTCCACATACCCTGAGCGCAGGCCGCACTCCGCCGCCCAGCCTTTCGAACAAGTTACGAAGCTAGCCAATTCCATGCTGGAGTAAGGAGCACCCATTTCGTACATAACCTTTAACAAAATAATTGTTGACCAAATTTAAAATACTATTAAAAACTCTTCACGGCATGTAATTGTTAATAGCAGTCGACAAAAGTGAGAGATCAGGTTACGTGGAAGAGACTGATGCAGAAGACTGAACAACACAATTACTCATATAGCGATAGAGGATAGAAGAGCGATCGAGATATTTTGCAATTTATGCAATTATTTTAAACACGACAATTACCTTTTTGAAAGAATAGAATGTTTTGCAGACTATGTTCTCCTGGTAGACCTCGTCTGCCATGAGGAACAAATTGTGCTCGTATGCAAATTTGATAACTTCTTCAATATTTTTACGAGTTAGCACCTGAAATAAAAGTGAAGGTTTGATTAAAGATATCATACGAATGAATATTCATTATACATCATATCATTTTTAATATAATATTCCCAAGACCAGTTGCAATTTTCTTTTGTTGATTAGACATTAATATTTATAAAAATATTCCTAAACCCGAAAATTTCGAAAGCTTTAAAAGTTACAGAATTTCCATGAATTGTCATATCTACTCATGAGCGGAAGGCTTTACGAAATTTTCGGACAGGGAAACCTGACTGTATTTAAGTTCAAAAAATTTATCAACACTTTACTATGTATTAATTGTAGAGATTAATTTAAAACCTCTATCAACAGATAATTGATGTATGAAATACCTGTCCAGTAGGATTCCCAGGATTAATAACGACAAGCGCCCGCACATGGTTTTGTTCGCTAGCCTCACGGAGACAACGCTCGAGCTCCGACGTCTGCAGAGCCCAGTCGTTTCCCTCGTCCAGGTAATAGCTGGCTTGAACCAATCCAAGCTCCGAGAGCGTGCCAGAGAACACCGGGTACTGGGGTATCGGGATCATGACCGCTGTTCGCAGATAATTAATCATTTTTACTGTACTTATTAAAATACGCTTGACATCATCTGATAAAGGAACTCGTTAAGCAATGAACTCCGATCAATAAGAAACTAATGTAACGCTCATGTTCAAGCGGCTACAGTGTCCACCTAAAATAAGGAAACATGTTAAATAAGCTCACCAGCCGGCTTCCCTTCCACATCTCCTAAGAACATTGTGAGGACTGCTTTGATGACGTCAGAGGCTCCGGATCCCAAGTATATGTCTTCAGGCGTAGACGGTACTTCATCTCGAGAGCTTATATACTGCGCGACCCGGGATCGAACTATGCGCAATCCATTGGACGGGGAGTAAGCACCAACAGACCCCTTCCTGAGGTGGAAAACATTTCAAGTTTATAGGTTAGAACGTGTGCCTGATTCCATCGCACTCGCACGAGCACTCGCACGAGCCTTTTCAGCTTTGTCATACGGGTAAAGTTATTTGAATCTGATTTCAAATAGGCCTGAATACTATTTGAGATTGATGAATGTCCATGAGCCGCAACTCATCTCACTCAACATCACTTGCGCTATAAGCATATTAGTATAGTTTACAACACTCATTACAATCCCAAGCTTAAATCATTCATTTGTTAAGATATAAAACTCTCGGCGGATTTGTAAACTGCGCTACAGCTACGCCACTGCCACGCGGGTTCACGCGTTTACACGGCCCTATTAATTTGAGAACGAATAAAGGAGAACACAAAGATAACACGAACAGTACGTGAGTGTTCCCTAACGAGTTCATGATTACAGTTTCTTGCTTCACCTCTCTCTCAGTAAACACGCCACACGCTCCATCGCTGTAATTAACCTCACATTACACATCATAACTACACTTATTTATCAATACGCAGAAATACTAATTATGTACCGCCTTGCCAACACACGGAATAACATAAACATCTATCTGTTTTCTGGATTAATAGATTTATAGTTCTGTCTGAACATTGATTTTGTACCAAATTCTGTGATAGATAACTAAACTTAATATTATAAAGCTGAAGCAATAATTTCGGTAACTACAAGTCAGATTTCAAAGTTTGGTGTGTGTGTGTGTGTGTGAGCACACGACAAGAGTGAAACCATCAAGGTGGGGTTAATAATACGAAATATAATTACTAATTAGTCGACTCGAGTCGACCGCGAGCTGAGCGAGCGTCACATAGTCGAGCGTAACGGCTCACTCTCATTCAGTGCCCACAAAATACAATGCTCAGCGCGCTTAAACAAGCTTTCATTTTAAAATTATTTTTTTTCATTTCATACTCGTTATAGGCTATATAACTTCGCGGTAGGATTCTAAGAAGCGAACAGGAAAACATGAATGTCAAGCAATATGCCAAGTTGTAGGCAAGTACGAGAACTTAGGACAATGATTAACTACACTACTACACTACACGTGTAGGTTTAAATAAATTCATCACGGGTGAAACCGTGGGGCTACTCTGTTATGAGATAACTGATAACAAATATGGATTTAATTTGTTTTGTCTGTCGGTTTGTATGTCCGGATGTAATTCAAAAACGGCCGAAAATTTGTACACAGGAAAAATAATAAAATATCATACCACAATTAACAGGATATAAGAAATGTCAATAATACTTTTAGAGATAATAAAATACGAGTAAAAATAAATTTACGATACGACAATAACTACTACGTAACAAACGTATGCGGAGCCGCGGGCACAGCTGTTCTAAATATATAAAAGGAAACCTTGACTGACTTTTTGTTATAATAGCTCAGCAAATTGACGTTACTGCTCCTTATGGTAAGCACAGACCAATCCAAACACAACGGTGACCACCGAGAGATCGTGATCCATCGACGATCGACGCTGTCATGCCGGTCTGCATTAATATCTGTTCAAGTTACACTTAAAAGACAGGATGTTGTTAGAAGAAGGAACACATTGGCCAGGAGAAGGTTTCACAGCTTCACGGTACGGCAAAGACAAGTCATAGAGAACTTTTTAGTTCGTGCCGAGATGACTACCGTAAACTGTGACTCCGAAACCCAGTGCGTGTAGTTCTGTTGTGGAGGTGAGAGGAGGGAGTTCGATTGAACAGCTCTTGAGAACACTCGCCATTATACAGGCGGTAAAACACGATCAGCGAGCTGATGTTCCTGCACCTATCAACACAAGAATCCCACTGATGGGATTCGGCTGAAAATTGGCACACAAATAGTTACTATGACGTGGGCATCCGCTAAGAACGGATTTTTGAAAATTCAACTCCTAAAGGGGTGTAACGGGGTTTCAAAACTTCTATGGAGAAATCATATCCTATACGGGTGAAACCTTGGAAGACAGCTAGTGTATTATAATATAATTGAAAACTTGTGTTTTTTGATATTTGGATTTAATGTTATTTAGCACGATCACCTGTGTGTATCGCGCAACTGCTTAGTTACACGTATGTCATTTAGAAAGAGATTTCACAGAGAAAACTCCCAACGTGTTTGGTAATTATTTTAAAACTTCTCCCGGTTTAGCAAAGATTTATAATGCAAATAAGATAGTCCGATAGTCCCAACCTCATACTGATAGTGGTTATTGTGAGCTGGCAGCTGCTGGCCAAATGTTTGACTTTATTTTTGATAATATGGTACCTTTTGATAGTATGATAACCTATAGAACACGCAGAACTTGATCTGATATACCTAACACATTCTTGATAGATGTACCTAATTTAGAACTAACTTTAATCTTTCCGATGTTTATAGAAAATATCATGCTTGATGCAGTGACAACAAAATGAGAAAACAACTTAAGGATGCGTCTAAAATCATCCATGGCAGAATCAGGTATCAGTAAAATATCATCAAAATACATAGGGCTGTGGATGTGAGATATGAACTAAGTAATCCTGGAAGGATAGATAAAAAACGAGCTGACCTGTGGAAAGCAAAACCTTACTCTGGTATAATGTACAATACAGAAATAGTTTATGAGCTCGATAGTAGTGTGGCTTTCTATTGCTTTAGTCTATGAGCTATGAATATAAATACTGTGTAGCCGAAAGGAAAGGCTCAGGGAACATGATGCAGTGCAGACAAGGTACAGCTGCCATTCTTCAAAGCTTTGCCCAAGCCTCTTTGCAGTCTTATGGGAGTGCACTTAGAGTACGCCTATTTTATGGTCCGTATTCGAAAATTTAATGGCTGCTTTCAAATGAGAAAGCCTAGCAAATTCAAGAAAACTATTTCATGACCACTTTTACTATTCAAGAGATAGAATGCAGAATTAAGTACCACTTAAAATAGCTCAAAATCAAATCAAATAAAAAAAATCAATTTGAGCCCTAAGAAGGCACTTATGAACGTCAAAATACTACTGCCGGTTCGGAAAATATCCCAGACATCGAGAAAAACCGGTAAGGAACTCGAACGAGTTTATGATTTTTTTTCCAACTATACAATAGTATTAATATAAATCATTAATAATTATTTAGTGGATGCACAGCGGGGGAGTCACTTTCAGACGTGATGTCTGATCATTCACATAATGATCCACCCTAATAACCCATAATAACTTATACTTGATAACTTAATGTATATTCGTAAAAAAAATAGTCAAGTTAGATTTTTTCAAAGATCAGTACAATGTTAATACTAGAAATAGAGATAAATTATTCGTACCCTGTTTTAGACTAAGTAGGTCCAATAAAAGTTCGACAAATAAAATAAAAGTAAAGTATCGGGAGGGCAAAGTTAAGATACTATATTCCTGAAATTTATTCTTTAGTGATTCACGAGGTTTTAGGTTGTAAATTGCACGAATTGCCCGCTATTTGTAATATGAATATGGTATCTACCTCAGCTGCTAAACCCAACAGGGAAATACCGTAAGACATTAAGCTATGAAAGTAAGCGAAGTAGACTAACCTAGCGGTGGCAATATCTTTTAACTGGCGAATATTACGTACTGCAAATTCAGCAGAGCTTAATCTTCCCGCCAAGGTTTTAATGTCCGAACCCCATTGTAGTTTTGAATCAAGCGTAATACCCAAGAAAACAGTACTATCAACTAAGCCTACTAAGTTCCCTTCTATCTCGATACAACTATAAACACCGGGCATTGGGCAAGGCAAATCTCATACATTTGGTTTTATTTGCATTTAGCCGTAAATTTTAAAGCAAATCATTCAGAGACTTTAACCAAAATATTGTTTGACTAAGCTCCGAATTTATTCTTTTCACTTTGAATATAAGTGAAGTATCGTCCGCAAAAAGAACCATGTCAGCGCCGTTTTAAACCACTTGTGGTAGATCGTTTATATATAAACGAGAAACAGAAATAGTCCCAAAATCGATGCCTTAGGGTCACCGATTCAGGCCAATGATCCAGAAGACGTTACCCCATTTACGCTTACTTTTAGACAGCTGTCTGTTAAATAAGAGATTAGAAAGTTGAGAGAAGGGCCACAAACACCATAATGTTTTAGTTTAAGAATCAGCGTGGCGTGATCAATGCAGTCGAAGGCTTTTGAGAGGTCACAGAATACACCAATATATCCTGCGACTCTTCTGCGAGCTACCCGCCTAGCTATAGCAGTGACAACTTCAGTAGATATAATGGCTAAGACATATCCTTTGATCTTTGATCATATATTTGAAACATACAGATGAAGTTCATTAAACAGCTGTTCGAACGTGCCGCAATTAAAGACATCCTAATTAAGTCATTTAAACAATAATAAATAAAAAAGGGGTTTTGGATCAATGCTGCAAACTGATGAAGCAGTTTATTAAACTGTCGAGTTTCTTATAATAGCATGTCTATCTTCTCATAAACTTAGTCACCTATCATGCTATTGCACAAAATTAAACTATCTAAGCATTGTAACGAGATTAGACTATAAGTAGGAGCATTTTACAAATACTTTATCGAGGCTTATGCGTTTAGCAGATATGCTCGTGGGGTATATCGGTATTCATAACGTAATCCGTCATCCGTCACCCTCTGACCACGCCTTTGAAATCGAGCGACTGTAATTTTCCTTTAAAGTCTGCTTTGCTATGACTATTAATAAACCTCAAAGCAAGTCGTTAAAGGTTTCAAGCATCGGTTTGAGGGTGGAGTGCTTCTCACATGGGCAGTTCTATGTGGTCTGTTCCAGAGTGAGTTCTGTTCTGTGAGTGCTGACTTTTCTCCCACAGCTTTGTAAACATAAACCAAGTAAGATATAATAATTGACGTAGACTTTAAACAAAATTTGTTGAAAAAAAAAATAGCTTCATGCGAAATCGCGGGCAATAAGCTTATTATATGATATTACATGTATTAGAAGAATGAGGTCCGCGACAATCAGTCTGACTGGGTAAGTCAGGGTCATGTCACTTCACTACGCGATAACTAAGTGAGCTTAGTAACACATTATTTGTTTGTTAACTCACGTGCAATCTTCCAGTATCTCCGTGACCCGTTCCTTCACGTCATCAGGAATGCTCGGGGAAGACATCAGCTCGGGGCACGACGCTAGCGCCACCACCTGTCAATATATCATTTTTATAAATCCTTTTAAACTTGGCCTTTAATAAGGTGTTCAATGTTTTTTTTTTTCGTTTTTAAAAACAATAATATGTAAGACTGCAGGAACTCAGTTGATCATCAGTCTCTTATTATTGTTGAGAATGCGGATTGACATCTCCTTATTTATTTTTTACTTATTTATTACAAGTGAACCCCAACACGTATAGCATACATTGAAAGACCTGTGTGTGACCTAGTCGGCGATCAGTGAGATGGTGAATATAAACGACGCTATATATAACCGTATTAGATACATTTGATTTACATTCTAATGCATTGTGCATCCCACGACCTGGTAACTCATTCATAACATTAACCTTAATAATATTGGAAAAGGAAGTATTTCATAACAAAAAAGTTTAACGTAACTGATGAGAGGTTGAACATAAATGTTACGTAAAATACATTCATCGAAAGGGCCGCATTCCACAAGTTCAGATAGTCCAGCACGACCACACGGCTACGCGGCCACGTGCCCACGTACAAGTACCCCACGTGGGTGTGTTATGTTATTTTGATGATAAACGAAATTCTTTAAGTTTATAATAAAACAAAAATCTTATTCCATATATTGCAACATGTCTTGTTAACGATGCTAGTTCTATGTTGTTCTATGTTAGTTGTACGCGTTCATACTGCCTTACTGGCTGACCTGGAGTCATCTGTCCTGTTCCACATTGCTACGAGTACATAACTTAATACAGATGTTACATGCTTTACCAAGTTTTTCACCAAATATTAAGGTTATATTACGGTATTGTTGAACGGGAGCATTTAATTTCCTGACCAGTTTCTATCCACGGTCCAAAATAGTCGTGAAGTTAGTCTGAGGTTCGCACGTCACTAACATCGTGTAACATCACAATAAAAACATGTTTAGCATTTCAATACAAGGCCCCGTTCAGCGGCTCTTGTTTCACTCCCACAAGCTAACGTAAAGAGTGAAATTTACTTACCGGTTTTCTATTATCTAGTAAATTAACGGTAATACAAAGCCGACGTTTTTTCTTGTTCGTTTACTTCGTAGGCCGTGCCTGATACTTCAAAATTCTGTAATAAGCTACTGTACACATGATTGATTTCGTATCGTATATTGATGTATTTTAAAAATTAATAATATAATCGCTGGCACCTACTTTACCTACATTTTTAATTTAAAAAAAAATATAATAGCTTGGCACATTGACGGTACTCTCCCTGAAGGTAAGCACAGCACGATCCCAACACAACGGCGATCACCGAGTGATCTGAATCTATCAGCGGTCACCACTGTCCTGCCGGCCTGCATCAATATCTCTTCACGGTACGACAAAGCTAAGTCATGAGGTTACCGTAAAACTGTGACTCCGAAGCGCGTGTGGTTCTGTTGTGAAGGGGGTTAGGAGGGAATATGTTTGAATAGTAATTACATGTACGAGTACTCGGTATAACTGACCTGCCGGATGAAGGTGATGGGCTTCTGTCCGAGTGCGTGGCAGTCTCCGATGTTAGCGCGCACGACACGCTCGAACGGTTTCCGAACTCCCTGTTCGTAAACAAAAACAACAACTCTATTTATTATACGAGCTCAGAGATCATTCTACTTCTAAATCGTAACTGTTTAGGTATTACATTTACATCTGATTTCAGTTTTATATTTTTTCCCCTTCAATCTTTAGGTACACTGTTTAAAATATTTGCATTCTACATTTATAATCTTAATTACATTATTATTATAGTTAGATGTGTAAGGAACAGTATAAGCAAAGGTTAAAATGAACTTCAAACAGATAAGAGAAAGACGTCAATCATTTAAAGTATGTACTACAATAACTAGTTGTATGCGAATTGTATAAATAAATAGTTGGAATGCATCGGCTAGATATGGGTAACACTGCGCTACGCCACGTAATTGTACCAACTCAGTACTCTACCGGACGTGTTGACACATTTATGCTAAATGTGCTGGCGCATAGTGCACTTCAGCATATTGACTTAGCTGCGGCACAGCACCGGCAGCCGGTTTATTAACTTCTCTAATTCGCTAAGACTGCTTAATTAACGCAGAGTTAAAATGGACCTGCATTAAGAGACAGCGAGCGAAGGGTGCGGAGTAACGCGCGTTTAGTGATTCGCTTGGCACGTACTATTTTGCTACACCGTGGCGCAACTTTGAGTGATCTCAAAGTAAGAAGCAGCTCTTACGCTTGAGTTATTGAATTGGCGCAAGAAATTTTGCTGAGTTTCCCATGTCTAGCATCGACCGTGCATCTCCCATCTCGCCTCACGCATCGCATACTCGCCCAACCGATAACTCTGATTCAATGAAACAATAAATTAATTATTAAGTGCAACAAAAATATATTGAGCGTAGTCGCCGCCTGCGCCCGCGCTCGCGCAAACTGAATAATTTGTTGCTCTGCGCCGAAACACAGCACATTAGGTTACTTTTAACATATTGCTAGTAGTTGCGATTAGGTTGTTTTAAAACGCCTAATGTCTTGGACATGTCGTCAACCACAAGCTACAGACCAGAACACGGTAGTGCGAGCACTGCTGCTTTGCGATAATATTATAATACGAGGCGGTGTCGCAGTGCCGCGTTATCGCGGTGGTGCTCCCGAGTCCCCAATCCTGTTTCGAACCGGACCTCGAACGGATTATACCTGTGTTAATATGAGTACTGGCATTCTTGTTTCCCGGTTCTATAAACGAGGTTGGCGTATTTATCTAAAATGATAATCGATTTCTCTTACGTTCTGAAGAATATAAAACTAAAGCGAAACATAAAGCTATTGTTATTATGTACCTTAGCTTGCATTTAATTAACTTTGCTAGTTTCCTCGACGTTAATACATTTTGCAGCTTTTACAAAGATAATAAAGGCCTTATGTTCCAAATACTTTTAACGTCCGTTATCAATAGTATAATTTTAAAACTTGGAATCATTCGCGGGACAAATGAACCCTGAAAATGTCCTCAGCAAGCTAGAAAATCGGTAAGCAACGAACCACCCGTGCACCCCAGAACTCCCCGCCCACATATAACAGGGCAACCCCGCGCCACGTTGTGAAAACTGAATCACTTTCAAATGTTACCAAGTTACAATTTTGGATCATTGTAAATAGTAGGTGTTTTTCTCGAAAAGAAAATATTGTTAAATTGTTGAGAGCGTAATATTGCAAATATTGTGCAAGTTCCTGTGCTGCGCTTATCGCAATACATACATTTCATGCGATCTTACACCAAAAATAGCATTCCTAGTAAATCTCGTGGCACTTCTTATCCAGATAGAGACAGGATAGTCATAAAACTAATAAATTAAATCGGAAAATAAAAATATTAAAAAATAAATTAAAAACATTAAAAGAAAATAGTATTACCAACACATAATAATCTATTAAAAATTTATGATTGTTTGAATTAAAAAACAGTAAAAATAAACTCGAGTTATAATGAACGTATATGAATGTAATGTAAGACACAAGACCCAAGGTTTCACGTTCCTTCGCATTTACTTTTGAAGTGGTGGGCTAGTTTAAGGTTAGGAAAATCCGGGTAAAATATTTCCGAATTCTAGCAACACCAGAACCGTGATAAGTGCATCAAGAGGTACCTCGGCAGCCGCGAGCAGGCTACACGTCGCGTCGCGTCGGAGTCTGGGGTCGCCTGGGGACAAATATCAGATGGAAATGCGAAATGTTTTGCATTCTTCATTCCCCGTAGTCTGTAGCGACCTCTGCCAAACGATGTACACAGTACATTTGTATTCTGAACATTCGTAATAAATTGCATGAAATGTTAACATCAAAATATTAGTTTAAACCACCGGCTTTACTTGTTATGTATATCATTCCTGTTTATATGTTGAGTGCTTTAAGTTGTATTGCTTAAAATACAAATTGATATTTTAAAAATCGTGTTGTTTTTAAAAAACGTGTATTATTTCTAATAAATTGATTGCTTGATTGCAAAGCGACATTCTATTTTGTACACTGTGGCATAGTATCGAAATTAATTTCATTTATTGAAATAAGCACAGTATCTTTCAAATGTATAAAGAAAGGAAACTGTTAGAGAGCAATCAAGACAGTGACAGGAGTCTTCCACAATAGCACACACTTAAACACACAGACAGAAAGACTTCCCATTTATTACTGCAATTTGCTTTTCATCGGTCCTTTATTCAACCGTATCAAATAATACAGATCCGTATAAAGTTTTCGCCGTAAAACATCCCCGGGGCGCGAAAGGGGGGTGGCGGGGGTGGGGCGGGAGCGCGGCTAGTTTGCGGTCGTGCTGTAAAAACTGCATTAGAGCTGATCCCGAGCCACAGATTTGAGAGCACAGAGTACAGAGCAGGGACAGTTATAATACAGTAAAGTTTGAACTAAACTCAACTTACTGTGAAACAGGTATGTGAATACACCATTATCATGGTACTGAGTGCTGAGTGCTGAATACGGACTCAGCACGGAACATTACGTGTTACTAGACATTTGTGCAAAACACATGTGCATTAAACGACGGTATATGTCTTTTAGGTCACCGAGTACATATTCATAAAATACCTCATAAATTATTAATTATATATAATTAATAAAATAAAATTATTAATTATAATATCTAGGACTAATTCACCATTTATTACCATTATTAATAAGTGACATCAGTTAATACTAGAGTCTAGTATAAAGTATATAGTTAGCTGGAGGCAGTTGTTACGTGTTTGCTGCTACTTAGCTCTCATAAATAAAATGGATATTTTAATTAAAAAGCTTGACTGTTAATTTTGTTTGTAATACATAATAACATTAAACGAGTATAAGCCCTTTAGTGATGCCGCAATTACAGTTTAAACTGCACGCTTCATTCCGGCCACAGTTAGCGCTGGGCAAAGGCCTCTTGCCGAGTGAAGATGCGAGCTTATCAGTAGGTCACACCAGGACATAAACACTAAGCGACACGTTATTAGTAGGTTTCAAACCTACAACTACGTACTTACATACTTTGATACATAAACATCCCTCATCCGTTCATAATTGTAATTATTACAAGTACAAAAAATACACAGTTACATGCCTGAGCTCGAACTCGCATCTGAGTCACTCGACCACTGCGACTTATCACGTCATTTTCAGTATATAATTATTCTCAAAATGATTAGGTATCGTATTTTCTACATTGATACTTTAATATAATTTTAGTTACGGAATCACAGAATACTTGTTGAAAGAGAAAAGCGTCCTACTTATTTTGGAATAATAAATGCAAACAACATACTATTCATGACAATACGACAAACACGCATATAAATATCACTTATGACAATGCTCGTAAAGTAAGAGAACGAGACGCAAGACACTCGCGAGGCACAAGCGAGGCACAAGCGAGACACAAACGAGACACACCCGCCCGAGTCCCTCTTTGCGGTGTTATGGATGTACCTACTCGTGTGACTCTAATGTTTTTGTTTTGAATGTTGCTGCCAAAATTATATGCTATCTACAAAATGATAAATAGAAAAACTTTAACCATAATGTAATGTGTTGTAAACTAAAAATTATATTTATATTCATTGAAATATTATTTCAAACAAAATACAATTTTTTTTTTTGATATCACTTTAGGGGCCCTGAAGCCACTGCGGCTTTTACAGCTTCACCGAACTTGACCAAAATACAATCGTAGATGAAAATATTATGGCCGTTAGCCGTTAACCGAGAGACGCGCGACGCAACCACGATACCACCGCGACGCGACACTCATATCGATCAAGTAGAATAGAATTAATCGTTGGGAAGATAGTACTAACGGATGCATGAACGATTTAGAGAATCTGTTGAACGGTAAACAAAAGAAAAGTGATGCTACATCGTTGACTCTCAACAACTCCTTAGAGCCATGGCGTGATGCTAAAAAGAATACAAAGTACAGTCTTCGTAGTTCGTACATAATAGAAGGAACATGAACTGTTGGTGAATGCGAAGTTGTGCGCTGCAAGAACAACTATGACCGTCGAAAGGCCGAGCTCCCATTGCGGAGATCGCGCTCATACCTAAAGCGAAAGTCACGTGGCAACGCCAACCAGGTATACACTGGCCGATAGTGAGACGAGGCGATGCGACGCGTAAAGTAAATCGAGATGTTACTGTTTTCTCTGTATGTGTAATCAATAGGAATAATTCAAAGAATTTGCGAGAATTTTTTTTATTGACATTTTTCTTACCTATGAAAAGCTGGATGAAAAATATACATAATAATTTAAATTCTACTAAACTATTCGCAAAATTAGCGAAGATATACATACTAAATTTGTTTTAAGGCACGGTAATATCGAATCGAAAATGGCAATGAAAAAGTGACACTGGTAATGAATAAAATTAACAAATGAGGTTTTTCGTGTTTTAGATAAAAATGCAGCATCGTAAATGGGCAGTATCAGTATGCCAAAAAATAATAATTAGATCAAAACACAACAGCAAAATCTTAAGTCACTACCATTATTCTATAATCATTACCATTCCTCTAATAGTAGATGGAAAATTATTGTAATGAGTGGAATGATAATTATAATTTGTACTTATTTTGGAGCAACTCCATAAATAATAGCACTTATATAGGTATATGTACACATTCAGAAATAAATAAAACTCGTTAATGATTAAATATGTCAGCATGCACTATTATTGTGAGTAATAAACAATTAGCAGTTACCTCAAAATAAAATAATACGACGGGTAATGACAAAAATAAACGTACCAAAGGCTAAAAGCTCGTCTTTTTTATTTATCTTTCTAAATATCTACAAGCATTTACCCCCGTTCTCTGTTCACTGGCCGATTTACCATGTCTGCAAGGAAAGGGGAGAGAAACTCCACAAGGTAAAAATATACAGCAATTTGTTTTTTATTTCAAGTAGAATTAACGATAATATGTTTTTTTTGCCGACAAAATTATTGTATCACAGTAAACGTAAAGAACAATCGTAAGGTATTTTTAATTGCATATTTTTGCCCTTAATAGACACTATAAAGATATAAAACCAACAAGAGATAGAAAAATATCAAAGTAATTTGTTATTGATTTACAATTTCCAAAATTAGTCAAACACTTAATTTGTTTTGTATGACAATTGTACCTTTGCATGTTGCCTAAAATAAATATATATATTTGGTGTTATTGGATTATGTAGTTTTGTTTTTTTTTTTTTTATGGACATGTGATTTGAACAAAACGAGAGACCCACCCACAAAGACACCTAAATAATATTAATAGTAAGTAAATATAAACTCATTAAATATCTATAAATACAGGATAATATCTACAAGGTAGTTTGACTACTAAGAAATTGTATTCGAACATATGAAACGGTTATTCCCGTGTTCATCGAGCTGACCCAAGCTGACCCGCGATCTCGAACTTCGCAGTTTACGCACTGCAGAACATTTATCTCCGTATTTGTCGCATGATGTTTGATCTTACAAGTCAGGGAGAAGCGTAGGCGGTGCACCCTCGGCCTCGGCCTCGGCCACGGCTCCGTAGACGTTTGTTACGCACTACTTATTCACATCCCGTAATTTTATCTTTCCTCAAATTATTGCCAATTCATAATATAATATAGTCTATCAATTGGGAAATGACATAACACACTTCCCCGTCTACAAAATATCAAAATCTTTCACTACTTATCGATGCCTGAATATATTGTTGACGATTCTTTTAGCAAAAGCTATCAATTAAGAAATAGCGTATTCTTCCTGCCTACAAAATTAGTTTAGAATTGGTTGAGAATTGACGATTTAATTTATTGATTTTTTTTTTGCTCTTTCCAAAAGTTATATTGAAAATTGTTATTGTTATTAAATAAAATAAAATAAATTAAAAGTAATAAAATTTAAATATAATAATTTTTATTAAAATTAAATAGCCCATCGATCATGGGATACCTTCTACTTCCCGTGTACAGAATTTTATCAAAATCGGTTAAGATTATGTTTCCTATTTTTTACTATTTGTATAAGTATTATTGAAATTTATAACAGCCTGTCAAGTTAACCAATGCCATAAGCTTCACGTGTACAAAATTTAATAGGAGTCAGTCATGCCGTTTTTGAATTAAATCCGGACAGACACAATTTTTTTGTTAAGGCCATACTCGTGATCATTCTTCTTTATAAATATAGTATGTTCTTCAAGAAATTTGGTAAAAATATTATATACTCGGACATAACTATAAATTTATTAATACAGATAATAGCAGCCTGCACCAAAAAAGATAAATTCAGTTTTAGCTTAAAATCAGTTAGGTTATGTCAAAATATAATATGCAATTGTCAATCTTAAATCTGGGCTAACAATTTCAATATGATTTAAGGATTTGGTTGCAGCCGTCCTAAATGTTCCTAGCCTGGGAGAATCTCTTCCCGAGGGCGCACGCCCTCTGTGCTCGTTTAGCCATTGCGATGAAAGCTCATAGATCCAATCCCGGTGAAGCTGTAAAAGCCATCTGAGGCTTCAGGGCCCTTATGGCTAACAGTATAGTCAGTTCCAAAATAGAAAGGCTTTAAGATGTTCAGGTTTCCTTTCACAGACAGTCGACAGTGTTAGGTACCTAATTTACTAATTAAAATCCAATTAGTACTCGTACCTAAATGTAGCCCAACTCGAATTTTACTATAATTTATTCCTTCTATATTTACGAGTGATAGTGGCAGTGGTGGTGATGGGGAACTACACACCAGGCCCAAAGTAACGCGTTCAGTATATACAGTGGCTTAGCAATACTTGGGACAAAGCATCCGATACAACCTACCCACTGCCCACTGCCCACTGCACACTGCCCACTACCCACTGCCCACTACTCACTGCCCACTGCCCACTGCCCATTGCCCACTGCTCACTGCCCACTGCCCACTGCCCACTGCCCACTGCCCACTGCCCACTGCCCACTGCCCACTGCCCACTGCCCACTGCTGACCATCAGATGAAGTGCAGTGAACTCGGCCGAGCGAGGACAACATGACGATAATATTGATAATTGTAATAAATTAATGAGACAATAACAAGATTAATATGAATTCAATACTTATTAAAATATTTCATCACTATTTTTGTTTAAGTTGCAGTCAAAAGAAAACTTGCAATATCTTACTTAAATATCATAATTCAGTACGGTGTCATGTTCTTGTCTGTTCTAAAAATTTATTATTTAATAATCGATTATTATTAACACTTTACACTAATAATTATTTTATAACAAACAAAAAATGTATTCAATTCATGCTCGTATATCTCGCAGGGTAAATAAAGCGGCGCGAGGTTTCGTAAATTAAAAAATTACCTTGAGTAACAATGGAGAGCGACGTTTCAAAAAACAATAACTCTTATTAAAACGTTATGAATTATTAAGGTAAACATGTAAGAAGTTACCTTTGCCAGCTCCCTTTCGATCTGTATTGCTCGTTGTAGGATAGGTCCACGTACAGCATACTGTATATTTAACAAATTCTTGTTAATATTGTTTTCGTTAAGGCTTTTTTCTAACTTCATTGTGAGCACACTAAACTGTGGAGCTGTCTAATCGCGACGAATGCAACGTTACAATGCGCAAGCGCAACTTACCAACTTTATTTATATTTACCCCGCGATTGTGCGTCATTCTTACTAATATAGTGAAATTATTTCATAGTGTTATAATTAAACTGAATCTGATCAAAATTAAAACTATTCATTCAATTAAATACTTAAGAATGCCAAACACAACCACCGCAGCACCGATTTGGTGTTGATCGAAAACAGCCAGCACGAAACACAAACAAGTGATTATATTTTTTTGTGAAAAGAGGGAGTCAGCTCCAGGCATCAATATCATGTTTATAAACATATATTATTTTTTTATAATGTTAATTAACTTATCAGTCTCTTTTAAATTTAATGCTGAATATACTGCTGAGACGTTATGATTTATTAGCTGTTGTATGCTCAGGGTTCACAATAGAAGGGCTCCCAGTAACGAGGTCTCGTTTCGATAAACAGTAAACATTATTTTAAGGTACATTTCTATTTTAAAAATTCCCTTGTTTTATTCATATAGGTATGTAATTCCCCTCATTCTGTCCGCAAGTAAATTTACTCATATCTAGACATTAAAATTAACAAATCATTGCACATGAGGAGTAAGTGACTTTTTTTTTAAACAATTTCACACAAGGCCATTTAATTCCAAACTTGGTCAAAGAACCTCAGGTATGTAGGCGTAGATATTCGCGACCTTAAATTCATGGATTACATCGGGAGTGTCATCTGAGAGACTCGGAATCCTGAACAGGGTGCGACGGTTTTTCACGCTAGGTCAGCTGTATCTTCCAAAATATCTCCTCGATGCTCTGGGCTGGAAGCAAAGCCATTCTATCTAATTCCTTCCTCTCCCTTCTACAACAGAACCACACGCGCTGGGCTTTGAATTACAGTTTTACGGTAATCTCCATCTCGACACGAACAGAAAATTTATCTATATCTTATCTTTGCCGTACCGTGAAGCTGTTGAACCATCTCCCGACCAGTTGGTTCCCTTCCATTCTTACGACATCGGATCCTTGAATATTTAATCAATATTGGTAAATAATGTCTTTATTCGTTCGTTAAGTCGTTATTTATAAATGTATTTGATCAGTTTTGTAACTCTGTTGAGTAATTACACTGTGGTTATATTACAAGCCACATCAATTAGGTTATCTGCGAAAATAACCTTTATTAGATTTGTAATATAACTAGGACTCATAATTTATGGATACGTTACGTGAAGGCGCGGTACAGCTTGCTTGCCACTACTACAGGGTAGGCCAGAAAGATTAGCGAATTTTAAAAAACTAAATACTATACACATACACATCTTTATTTAAATTAAAATAGACATCTGGGAAATTTATTTATTAAAAATTACATCATTCAGGTGTGCACCATCCCGCTGCAAACATTCCTCGAATCTGAACCTCAAATTGGTAAAAACTCGCTGACAAATTGCGCGAGGAATAGCTGCCATTTCTTCTCGGATATTTATCTTAAACTGTTTAATCGTGGCTGGATTATTGGAGTAGACTCTACTTTTCAGGTATCCCCACATGAAAAAGTCCAGTGGCATTAGATCCGGACTTCTTGGCGGCCATGCAATGTCACCTCGGCGCGATATCAGTTTCCCAGCAAACATCTCGATTACGGCCATTAACGAAGCATTAGATGTATGGTATGTCGCACCATCTTGTTGAAACCACATCGCACGATTATAGGCTTCAAATTGTTGCAGTCGCGGAAAGAAAAAATCCCTTAACATGGCTTTCCTCTGAATTTACAGTGTTGCCTTTGTTGATTTTCAAAGAAATAGGGTCCGATAATGCCGTGTGCTGATATGGCCGCCCAAACGGTTACTTTCGGCGAATGCAGAGGCTTTTGATGTTTTGCACGTAGTTGGTGATGGTTTGCCCAGTAACGGCAATTCTATTTATTGACATGTCCATTTAAGTGAAAATGGGCTTCGTCGGAGAACAGAATATTGTTGAAACTCTGAAAGCGTTCCAACATTGTTTCAACAAAAGCTCGTCGTAAAATTGGGTCATTTGGCAGTAATTCCCGCACAAGTTGAATTTTATACGGGTACAAATTCAAATCTTTCAACAAAATGCGACGCAAAGATGTTCTGGACACCACAAGTTCAGCTGATCACTTGCGAGTCGATAGACCAGGATTACGTTGAACTGAAGCTCTAACTTGTTCAATTGTGTCTTCCGTTCTTGTTGACCTTCGGCGTCCCGCAGGCTTCTGTTTGATAGTCGAACCAGTAGCTTCGAACTTTCTGACCCACGATCGAATCACACTTTCCTTCGGACACTGATTTATGTCATGTAATCCAATCTCACGCCGAAATAAACGTCGAACAATAGCGCACGAATCGCCATATTTATAATAATGTTTAACGCAGAATGCAAGCTGCTCTCCGGTGAAGCGATCCATCGCGACAAAATTTCCGAGAATCGAGCTTCTCATCCCCACCACCCGCGCAGCCCCCGCTCATAAGGATAAACCCAAGAGTATTTTTAAAATCGTACGCCTTTCTGTCCCACCCTGTACGTTCACAGGGATCAAAATGCATTCTAGAATTCATTTTAAATAATAAAATAGGACTCTTATAAGTATTAGATAGAGTTTGTCAACTGTCGTAACAATAAATAAATTAGGCTATTTAAAAACAATATTTTCGGACTGCAAATGTTTGTAACAAAATTATGTATTACGGATTTCAGTATTTTTTTATTTACATCCACTCATAAAATATAACATCGAGACGTTTGATAAAACTCTAAGTAACATTGTATTATCCGTTTTATTGAGCGATAATGTTATATTAATGAAGTTTGTATTTGATAACTTGTTGTACATAAATCAAGTAAGGGATTTCGAAGAACCGTATCTTAATGCAGCCGGGGCCAGGGCCGGGGGATAGAAATAGACAGATACCTAGTTAGGTTTCACTAAACGAACAATAATAACATTCCAAACATTATATATGTCATTACTAAGGTTTTTCGTGTATTTAACAAGCACAAAAAAGTATCTTACTTCTGGCTTAGGTAAATTATTAATCTAGATGAGAGCCGAGAGGTGAAGCAGTAAGCACCTACGTAAGCATTAAGCACTTTCAGCTCGCCATCTGCACTACACTACAAATTGTGGGAAATAGTTTTAATAATATGTCAGTAGAACATTTTTAAACTAATAACATATAGGTAGTTAAAGATCTTTTAGTGAATTTTCCTTATTTTAAACTAAAAACCCATATAAGATAAAGGGAAAACAAATTTATTTTATTTGAAAAAATAGATACAATATATACTTTACTAGCTGTGCGTCACGGTTTCACCCGTGTTAATTTTATCCGACACAAACCGCGCCGCGCCCGCCCTGAGCCGCTCCGCCAATGCACCCGTCTAGCTTATCTTAATTGTTCTTCCCGCAAGTAAAAATTATTTTAATTTTTATTACCTCCCAAACTATCTGTCCAAATAGAGCATATAGAATATAGTGAGGAGCAAAATTTAACTTCATAAAATTGTGTTTATGATGATGTAACTTTTGTTCGTAAGGATTAATATGCCATGTCTAAAAATAATGCTCATAAATCAATTTTAAATTTTCAACAAATCTTTGTTACAAAATACTTTATTGTGGCTTATATATAAGATATAGGTATATTTTATCGCAGACTTTTTTTTAAATATACTAATGTCCAATATTTTTTCTTAATATTATATTTACGTATCATTAACCATTAAGTCTGCGCACGCGGATTAAATATCCAGCGAGGGTTTCGACTTCCGACTTAACTAACAAAAATCAATATTTAAGTCTAGCTGGAAACTGTAAACTAATGTTATATAGCTTATACTATTCCTCGAGAGTTTGGATATCATATACAAAAAAAAATTTTAGAATATGGCTGGTAGTTCCAGATATTAGCGTGTTTATAATAATAATAAGTTATTTATTCAGATAATAATATGTCCATGTTAATTATAATAATAATTTTAAGAGTTCTTAATTAATAAAAATTAGTTTTAAATAATTCCCGCAACATGGACGCGAACCCAGTGCTGCAATATCGGTCAGTCGACTCTATTTGCGATCACCTGCAGGATGCTGCTGGTACTGGCTCTCAAGCGGGTCATCGCAGATGCAATTCGTTTACGCACAATTGCATGAAAGCCATCTGTGACATTATCGACAAACATCTGTGATGCACAACAATGCTGACCCAGCCCTAACAACACTCGAAGGCGTTATTATATTGTACTCTTAAGGTATCTATAGTCTTCCGCGAATAGTTGACCCACAGGCTGCATGTATACAGCGTTTGGCAGTAAGCTTTAAACAGATAAATTTTCACTGGCCGAGAACATCGTGCAAACCTGCGAGCCAACATATTGCTTCGGGCCGCCATCGCTCTATGTTCTCGTTCGGTATCCATATTGTCAGACAGATCTGCGGTAACCCAATGCCCCAAGTATTTAAAAGCAAAAACATGTTTAAGGAGACACCCGTTAAGATATAAATCTTATAATAATATAATAATGCTGGTATCTCGCCAATGTGTTTACTTCGCCCCTCAAATATCAAGAGTTGACTGTTACTTGCATTATACTCGAGGCCGTGAGCCGCCGCATACTCCTCACATATAACTAATAACTTTCGGATTGCACTGATTGATGGACACAAGAGCACTATGTCATCAAGATCTAGGAAGCACGCATACACAGGTGTCTTTCTGTCGGTATAGTATATTACAATGCTTTTTAAACACAATACTGCTGCTTCAGTGGATAAACCAACCTTAAAGCCAAACTGTGCATCATGTAGCTGTATGTGCTCATCCAGAATACGATCAAACACACCGTCAAGGTCCTTTGCTATGATCGTAGCTAAATATAATAATAATATAGTTTAAACATACAAAAAAACTATTCCGCTTTATTATATCAGTATACAAATGTAATAACAATTCGTAGTATTTGAGTTTATCTAATTAAAATGTCTAATAAAAAATGTTTAATGTTCACTGGCAGACTTGGGGAATTATTTTTTTTTGTGATATCTTCGTTATCTCCGAGTAAACCGAAGCGATCGACGCAAGGTTAAAGAAATAAATATAATGACCGATAATCAATTAGTAATTACCCATTTGAGAAGTGAAGGATGCCCCCCTCTGCGAATAAAATATAGAAGGAAATTATATTCATTTAATATGTAGGTATGTAGGTAAGAAGTTTTTTTTTACAGAATCTTAAACTGTCATGTTGTGGTTTTCATTACAAGCGTTTATTTAATTTGATTTTTAGTATATCTTGCAACTGAATTTTAAAACTATTGGCCTCAACCAATTGAGCTGAAATTTTGCATACGCGTTAAATTTTTATGAAAATACATGGTTTTAATATTCCTTTCACCCTTTTTAACTTCATTTAAATCAATATCGTAACAGATAGTAAACTACAATCATTTTAGATATTAACCGATATTATTCAAAAGACAAGTAGGGATGCGTAGTTAAATAAAAAAAAATTAAGGTTTTGCAATCCTAGTATATTGTAATGTCTATACTAGTATTTTTCATTATTATTTTGACTATAATTTTTTATACATTTTATAAAAAGTATCTTCAAATTCTTCAAATTATAATACAGCCTATGTTACTCGCTGATACTGTAGCTTTAAATTGGTGAAAGAATTTTTTAAATCGGTCCGGTAGTATTTGAGTTTATTCATTATCATTACAAACAAAAAAAATCAAATCTTTCCTCTTTTTAATATTGGTATAGATAAAGCAGAAAAGTTTTTTTTATTTGTTTATCACACACTAATCTCTTAAAGTACCAGTCGGAATCGAATTTTTTTTTTTGTATATGATATCTTGATTTGCGTGGAATAGTATAGGGTAGGCTATCTAACGTTAAGCTGAAAATCTCAGCTAGCTTTTAATATTGATTTTTGTCGAGTAGGTTGGAAGTGGAAGCCCTCCCGAACTGCTTTATCCGCGTGCGCTGACGTAATGATTGATGATACGTAAATACACAGTTCTACAAAAATATTGGTCCTTAGTATATCTAAAAAAATTCTGCGATAATATACGTCTATCTACAATAAATACATAAGTCACAATAAAGCATTTTGCGGTTTTTTTTTTTGTTGAACATTATAAATTTAATTTTGAGCATTATTTTTAGGCATGGCATATTATGACTTACAAACAAAAACTACTTCATCATAAAGACAATTTTCTGAAATAGACTTTGCCCTTTATAGCATGTTATTTGGACGCATAGTTCAGCAGATAACGAAAAATAAAAATAATTAGTACTTGCGGGAAGTGACAACAATAATAAAGATAAGATAGACGGGTGCACTGGCATTGCGGTGTTTGTCGGACATAATTAACACGGGTGAAACCGCGTGGCACCGCTATGCTATATAATTAGGTACCATTTTGTATATACTGTTTATTTGTAAGGATAAATCAATTATTTTGATAATTATATAGTTTTTTTTTGTTCAAAAAATATAATTAAGTATTTAATTTTGGCCCCGCTTAAACTCAATTTAAGCTTGAATTAAATGCCCAAGTTAATTAAGAAACTTATCTGAATAAAGATTACCAGTGAATTGGAGACAGTAGCTTGGCAAATAATGTAATATTTTTAATTATTATGTTGAAGATAAAAATGGTTAGTGTGAGTCAACCTTAGGATATAGACATATATACCTCTAGACCTTTAGGCTCTTTGAAGAACTACAATTCTTAAAATTCTCCGTAAATTTCAATCATTAAAAAATCCTCTAAATCCGATAAGTAGGTAGTTTAAAAACCTTACTTTATAGTGTATGTATATATATAGATAGGTGAAGATGAACAGATTTCAACTCTTTACTGTTTTATTATTCTAGTAACTATAGATTAGAGCCATTCATAAATTATGTCATTCGATTTTCATGATTTTCAATTTTTTATATTGTTTTTTCATAAATTCAATAATAATCAAACATCTTAGAAAATTGACAAAACTTATCATCTTTAGTCCATGCACGTTGATACCTTTCCTTTATATTCATTACTAGCTGTGTCCGCGGTTTCGCTCACGTGGACTACAGGATGCCATCGATCGGGCACACGCGCGAATCTTTCTTCTCCTGCTCCAGGTTATTTTAAAAACAAAAACGCTTATTGTGGGCCATTGTGCCAGTTAAGCGCCCGAATTGATTCACCGTAAACAGTTTTTTTAATTGCGCGCAATCCTAATTCTTTTACTAAAATAAAAGTAACCTTTTTTTTTTAATTCGTGGGGAAACCTTTATTGGTACACACCCGCCTGGGGGGACGAGTGGTTATGTGAGACTCCTACTCACTAAAACTCCACGGTGTACCATCCGCCGCCGTACAGGGGCGACACGGGAACTGCGGTGGCACACACCGCGTCGCCCCGGCGGCCGGCCCGGCTAAACCGGTCCCCGGCCTAAGTAGAAGACAGCTCAGTACATCCTAACCGTCTCCTCCGTCCGCCGAACCTGTGCAATGAAGAGACGGGCCCCCTGACCCGTCTCCTCTTGTTCGGCTAGAGTGGCGCGAGTTGGCGGAGAGGGCCGCTTAATGAATCCCCCTCGCGAACCCTCTCCACGGCCTCCTTCTGCAAGATGACGTCCTCACAGAAGGAGGCCATCGCCGTCCATGTCCTCTCGATGCCGAGCATGGCTTTCACCACACTCGGCAGCGAGAGGTCCGCTCCAACAGCTACGGCCAGAGTGCGGCGCTGCTCCTCCCACGCAGCACACTCAGAGAGAGTGTGCTGCGCCGTGTCCTCTACAGCCCCGCACTCATGGCATTTAGTGTTGGGCTCCGTTCTGGCTATCTTGTGCAGGTACCATCCGAAACAACCGTGTCCGGACAGTACCTGCACAAGCCTGCAAAAAAAAAAGTAACCTAAGTTACTCCTTATAACATCAGCTATCTGCCAGTGAAAGTCCCGTCAAAATTGATCCAACCGTTTCGGAGATTATCAGGAACAAACAGGGACACAGACAGAGAGAAAAAAAGGAAATGGTTTATTTGCTATAGGTATCGTATATACTTTATTAAGCAATTAGTAAAAAACTGTTATTTTAACATTACAAACAGACACTTCAATTTTATTATTTTTATAGATAGATACCTGAAATAGCAAAAACTGTGATAGCAATCGCTTATTTCTTGATTTGGAGAATATTAGGAACATTCCAATTTAAGGTCAATATGTTTTTCATGCAACGTCATGTTATACGAGACAAATTACCTACTTACGGCCTCTTATGTTATCGATTAAGTCGGTTAATGGCTTTTATTATCATAATATAAACCACCAATACCACACGATCGATGTAAATATGCCCTGAAACTGTCTCGGAAGCCTAGGGATTACACATAGATTAATAATAGTTTGTAGCTCGCGTGAAGCAACGCGGAAACCAATAATTAATCTATGGACTTACATAACAATATGGTAACAATCATTGCTATGCTCCAATGTTCATTTACAATAGCTCGGCACATTGTCGGTAATGTTCCTGATGGTAAGCGCAGCACAATACAAACGCAACGGCGACCACCGAGATATCTAAATCCACCGGCGGTCGTCGCTGTCATGCCGCGGTCGGCCTGTATAAACATCTCTTCACGTTACGCTTAAAGGACCCGATGTCATAACAATATGGTAACAATCATTGCTATGCTCCAATGTTCATTTACAATAGCTCGGCACATTGTCGGTAATGTTCCTGATGGTAAGCGCAGCACAATACAAACGCAACGGCGACCACCGAGATATCTAAATCCACCGGCGGTCGTCGCTGTCATGCCGCGGCCGGCCTGTATAAACATCTCTTCACGTTACGGTTAAAGGACCCGATGTCATAACAATATGGTAACAATCATTGCTATGCTCCAATGTTCATTTACAATAGCTCGGCACATTGTCGGTAATGTTCCTGATGGTAAGCGCAGCACAATACAAACGCAACGGCGACCACCGAGATATCTAAATCCACCGGCGGTCGTCGCTGTCATGCCGCGGCCGGCCTGTATAAACATCTCTTCACGTTACGCTTAAAGGACCCGATGTCATAACAATATGGTAACGATCATTGCTATGCTCCAATGTTCATTTACAATAGCTCGGCACATTGTCGGTAATGTTCCTGATGGTAAGCGCAGCACAATACAAACGCAACGGCGACCACCGAGATATCTAAATCCACCGGCGGTCGTCGCTGTCATGCCGCGGCCGGTCTGTATAAACATCTCTTCACGTTACGGTTAAAGGACCCGATGTCATAACAATATGGTAACAATCATTGCTATGCTCCAATGTTCATTTACAATAGCTCGGCACATTGTCGGTAATGTTCCTGATGGTAAGCGCAGCACAATACAAACGCAACGGCGACCACCGAGATATCTAAATCCACCGGCGGTCGTCGCTGTCATGCCGCGGCCTGCCTGTATAAACATCTCTTCACGTTACGGTTAAAGGACCCGATGTCATAACAATATGGTAACAATCATTGCTATGCTCCAATGTTCATTTACAATAGCTCGGCACATTGTCGGTAATGTTCCTGATGGTAAGCGCAGCACAATACAAACGCAACGGCGACCACCGAGATATCTAAATCCACCGGCGGTCGTCGCTGTCATGCCGCGGCCGGTCTGTATAAACATCTCTTCACGTTACGGTTAAAGGACCCGATGTCATAACAATATGGTAACAATCATTGCTATGCTCCAATGTTCATTTACAATAGCTCGGCACATTGTCGGTAATGTTCCTGATGGTAAGCGCAGCACAATACAAACGCAACGGCGACCACCGAGATATCTAAATCCACCGGCGGTCGTCGCTGTCATGCCGCGGTCGGCCTGTATAAACATCTCTTCACGTTACGGTTAAAGGACCCGATGTCATAACAATATGGTAACAATCATTGCTATGCTCCAATGTTCATTTACAATAGCTCGGCACATTGTCGGTAATGTTCCTGATGGTAAGCGCAGCACAATACAAACGCAACGGCGACCACCGAGATATCTAAATCCACCGGCGGTCGTCGCTGTCATGCCGCGGTCGGCCTGTATAAACATCTCTTCACGTTACGCTTAAAGGACCCGATGTCATAAAGAGGGAACACACTGGCCAGGTTTCACAGTTTCATGGTACGACAAAGATTAGTCAGAGAACTTTTTGGTTCGAGCCGAAATGGAAGTTACCGTAAAACTGTTACGTGATTGAATGATGGTGATGATGATGAAGTGATGAAGAGATTGCTGTCTATGCAAGCTAATGAAGTGATTGTGATCGATACAAAACTGGATTTATTCAGAATGATGGCGGTTGGAGTGATTAAGAATGATGGAGACTGGACTGATGAAGAATGATAGAGACTGGATTGATGCAGACTGATGGAGATTGGATTGATGGAGAAATATTATGTTTGAAATATTTTAGTTTGCGGACCAACAGGAGCGCAGGAAGGCCGAATATTTGCTTCATACTAAACTTATCTATACATACTAATATCATAAAGCTGAAGAGTTTGATTGTTTGTTTGGTTGAACACGCTAATCCCAGAAACTACTGGTTTGAATGGAAAAAATGTTTCAGTGTTGGACAGTCCATTCATCGAGGAAGGCTATAGGCTATATAACATCACGCCACTACCAATAGGGGCGGAGCATTAATGAAAAATG
This sequence comes from Saturnia japonica, assembly GCA_033032175.1. NCBI lineage: Eukaryota > Metazoa > Arthropoda > Insecta > Lepidoptera > Saturniidae > Saturnia > Saturnia japonica. Next base: position 227,712 of record CM065315.1, read on the forward strand.
TTGCAAAAAGGGGGAAAATTTATCTCTATCTTGTGACGCAGACGAAGATGCGCTGGTCAGCTAGTTAAATATAAAACGAATTCCGTTATCAATCGACAGAGTTCGGTGAAGCTGTAAAAGCGGTCGGCGGTCTTCAGGCCTAAGACTAACAGATATATAGTCAGTTCTAAAAAAAAATTGTTATCAATCGGTGTATCCGGTTAGAGTTATATTGTAGCAGAAGTTGTTTAGAACGCAATCGGTGCTTAGTTTTACTAAACCAAATTTATCCTACTTATAATAATATAATATAATAAATGTGAAAGTGTGTATGTTTTGATATTTGTTACTCAATCACGCAAAAACCGCTGAACAGATCTGAATGAAATTTATCACACGGATAGTCTATGACCTGGAATAACACATAGGGTACTTTTTATCCCGGTAAAAGTCATAGCTTAACTAGTGTTATCTTACAAATATAATAAATGGAAAGTTTCAGTTTCGCTCGTGTGCCCGATCGACTGCATTCTGTAGTCCACGTGAACGAAGCCGCGGGCACAGCTAGTATTATATAAGGATTAGTTGAATCTTATTAAAATCAGTATCCACAGAGTACCTACTTTTTAAATAAGAACTAAAAATCAGTATCGTAGAAGCAATAAAAGTGTAAAGACGTTACGTTGCTTCTCTGATACAAAGCATGTGGTTTTAAACTGCTTACTGTAAAAATTTTCGACATAATTTATGTGGGTAAAATAGCTAGTAGAATTCTCTTGTGTTCTATTTATTGACTTTACTCCTTAACACGTATACGTAGTCACTGTATCTATACACGCTTTACGCACTCATAGGGCCGCGCGATAATGAACTGTCTATATTCTATACCTATACCTATGTTAGATTTGTAAATGTTTCATCTTTGTTAATTAAGGATCTCTATCTATCTTAACTATCATAGGGAATTATAGAGGAAAAATAATCATCTTGTAACACGACATCTATGCTTAAAAAAATTAAACACTTTTAATTGAGACCTAGCGACGCGACATAGCATCTTACAGCTTCTTTCTTGACTGACGGCTATACGGTTGTACGTATAGATGGCACTATTACAATATATTTTATATGAATGTATAAAATGTGAATGTAAATTACATTAACTTTAATTTAAATCTTCTCCCAATTCATTTGTAAAAAAAATTGTCATCCTTAAACTTATTATTATGGTAAAAAAACTAATCTAACCAAATTATGTGTCGTGTAAATGGTTTAATATCTTTGTAGAGAATAACTAATGTATAATAGATACTCTTCAAACTGCAAATAGTTAAAGACTGACCAATACTTTCATAATGATAAGTTCAACCAGAGTCATTTGATTTGCATATTTTTTAAATAATTTATGCTCTAAGGCAAGTCGTAATATCACTCAGATATGTGGGACTTGACTTTTATGTGATAGTGCATAAACGAATGACGTCAGGTTTACCGCAGAGACCGCACCGCGTCACGCTCCGGGTTGGCGGGAGAAGGGGGGAGAGGACCCTCAGGTCTCGTTAGAGAGTATCTTGTTCTGCGCTCAGTTCTCATCAAATTTAAATAAAACCAGGTGAATTCGTTGAAATTACAGTTTAATTCAATTAAACAATTATAACAACATTGTAAATAATAACGAAACAATTCTTGTTAAACAAAAATTCCATACGGAATGTTGCCTATTAACATAATATTACCTACCTTTTAGTTGACACGTGAGGTGACACACTGACAGCTTACAGTTATAATATAGATTATCGTTTCACATTTAGTATACCTGTACATATCAATATAGATAAGACAGAGATACATAAGCCGTAATACCTCGGGTTCGTGGGTAACTTCCCTACAGTTTCGGATGATAATAAACCTATATTTTATGTTATAAATACTGCACACTCGGTCGTTAACAATAAAATGCTTATTTTAGTAATGGTACTTAGTGCTTGCTTGATAACATTTTATGTAAATATTGTTTGATTGTAGCAACGTTTCGCGCGACTAGAAATATACGGATAAATATGTAAGATAATATCAAATATAATAAATAAATAATAATATCATATAAAAGTGCGAGGACGCGGTTTGTTTACTATGCGTTGAGCACGCATACATATTAGATATAATAAGTTACGTGATAGATAAGTGATGTACAATTATGTTAAGTTAATATATATCCCTTATCACACAAGTTACAGATTTATAAAGTAAATATTAACGGTGAGCTCATATAGTTAGTGAATTAGTAAATTCAAACTCCACTGTTTGTTTATAAATCAAACTAAATAACACAACTCCCTTGCATTTATCATTTTTGTGATTACTAGCACCTGTATTAATTTAAGTTATATTATATTAGCTATTTCGTATTATAAAGCAAATAAATTAAACCATTTAACATATATTATTTGTAAACGTTATAATATCAATACATTTTGTTCAGTTGTAGTGCTTCTGTGAGGAACATTTCTCTTAAAATTAGTATATCCCGTGCAGCGGCAGAATGCGGGGCGACCTTGCATTACAACACTATTCAACTGGTCATTTTTATTAAATAGGAACGTAATTTTAGTGATGACGCGCGCTAGGGATGCGACACGACGCGCGAGACCTGAACGTCCGTTAATATCGATTACATTCAACTGTCTAACTATATCATAGTAGATAAGCTAATGTAATCAATGTCACACGAGTTTTGATAATATCGCTTCACTAGATTAAGTTTGCGAAAGAAACCACTTTTTTTTGTCTTTCAGTGTTATATCTTTCTCACATAACCGCTCACTCTGGTTTTCAATTATGTTTCGTTACATAAATGTTGTTCGAGTTTTTCATTTTTATCCATTCTCCGTTCAATTAACTACACAATATGTTCTCTGAGAGTACAATTCACTAATAAATGCTTACAAATATAGTTAATAAATAATTTTAAAAACTTCGCAGAGGATATCCGGTAATAATATCATGAATATTTCCTCATATCACATGAAGGTGCCGCCGCGCCGCTGCGAGGAAACAACTCAGCCGGAGAACTCGGCGGTGAACTTCTCGTGGAACTTCTTGAAGATGTCGAGCATCTCGCGCAGCAGGTCCGGCTGCGGCAGGATGGTCGTGCGGAAGTGGAAGGTGCCGGGCTTCTGTCCGAACCCGCTGCCCGGGACTACGCAGATACCTGTCACGATAACACAACACCATGCTTCATTCTACACTACCTGACATAATATTCTTGTACAGATCAAACTGTGAGAGCTGACAGAAGTGAAGTGTACTTTATTGTTGGGTTTGCAGAAAACATATTTCTTAATTTCTAACCAAAGGCGAACCCACGATCTCTTTAAATGCATTAATATGGTCTAATTATGTAGATATTTAGTCGAGATACCTAACCACAACGGCACCATGGAAAGATTAATTTAGTTAATGTCGAGCTAGTGGACCGATGAAAGAAATCGCCTGTTACCGAAAATTGTAGAGTTTTATTGAAATATGGAGTGAAAATGAATTGTACGGAAGTTTGTAAAATATGATCAAGCTATGTGTCTAACACTGCATAGATATAATTATAATATTTATTAATTTTTTCTCTTTATCGTCCCGACGAAAGCCTACACATTTATGGAAAACCTGAGAACGAGGGTCAGAGCAATTGAATAGTGACCTGTTTCCTCGAGGAGTCTGAACGCGTAGAACGCGTCGGGCGCCTTGCCCTGCGCCTGCGCAGCCTCGACAGCGCGCGGGGGGAGGCTCACGCGGGGGAACGCGTACATCGCACCCTGCACACATACATACAAACAGTATATTAGTATTATGTATAACATTTTGAAATATTGTTTTATGGTGAGCCAAGTTCTATTAAATTGTTTATGTTTCAGCAAGTGACCACCACAATCTCCTTGAATTCAGCATATGCATATAGTTGGAGTAATAGATATTAACAGACTGTGAGCCTTTATATGAAGTGTAGACATCTACCCTATGATGTTTTTATAGGTGTAGATGCGTTACCTGCGCTCTATTTTGCCAATATTGAAGTCAGGTAATCGCCTGACATTCTCTTAGTCACGTATTATCCAGTGCCATGGTTGTACGTCAATGCAGCTCAGAATATACATTCATTTCGTTCTAACAATAAAAATAACGTATAGTCTTTCATATTATTTCTCTTTTTTGCGTACTATATAACTGAAAGCATTATTTATAGTTTATATGTATAGTTTAATTACGATGTTTCTTAGTGTAATGATGTTGGCGTATGACACGTCTTCTATCACATTTTATTGCAAGTAGTACACAGCAAATAAATAGCTCTCATTTAATATCGACATTTTCATATAATTTACACAAACCCTAGAACATTAGCCAGTGACCGTGACTTTGCCTTGTAATAGAGTGTTTAGTGAGATGCAGGATAATACGGACCTGCACGATGTTACAGCTGAACCCTTCCATCTGGTTGAAGGTGTCCGCGATCAGCTTGGCGCGCTTGTTCAGCGACTCCAGCACCGCGCTCTTCTCCTTTATGAAGAGATCGTAGGAGGGCTCGCCCGGCTGCGGGGGGCGCGCCTAAACGAGTACACCATACAATATTATAATACATTTCATAACAATACTTATTTGTAACGACAATAATTGAAATGTTATAAGTACATGAATATGTCAGATTGTCAACCGGTTTGTCGAGCGTATGGGTTACACAAAGTTTATTAAAGCATATACAATAAAACTATAAACAATAGATACTGAGCGGAGCGAGGGCGAACGCCTAGCGGGGGGGGCAGCGGGGGGCGCTGGCAGGTAACCGAGGAATACCGGAACTTTAACGAAATTACGAGCCTACCTGAGCTCGAAGCGCTCCGTGTTTACAAATATATTTACAGTTAAACCATTATGCGAAAATATTAATATAAAATATGTACGCAACATATGGTGGCCATACCAGGGGGCTACAGAGTGTTCACTTTGAAACAAAATACGTCGTCGTTATTCAATACTACGACTTATTAAATAATTAAATTACTTTACAAATTAGGATAGTGTTAAATGGTGACATGACTGTTTCCTAAGCATCTGATGTACCTTAACTTTGTAATTAAACTATATGATATGTATTAAAACCTTGTCGAATCCGAAAAGGGACGTCGACATTACCAAAAACAATGTCAAAATTTTATTTATTATGAAAATAAAAATGTTATTGCGATTTAAAATCAACATATTTAGTTTTAGTTTCCCTAAAATTTAGCAAATTTTTAAAACGTGATTACACCGCCTCCAGCCTCTGCGCGGCGCGGCGCGGCGGTACGTTTGATCGTACGGCGATACCCTGCGCCGCGCCGCCTGTATTGCCATGTAAGTTTCCTCATTTAACTAAATTTTTTTACATTTAATTATGGGTATTTTTTTTTCTTATAATCTGAAATAACGGTGATTTTAATACACACTGTATAGATATAGTATTGCATGTAGTACTAACGACGCAGTCAACGGCAGTCTGTCCGAGCGTGGTGGGGCAGAGCATAGCGCTGATGCACTTGTAGAGGTTGGCCTGCACGTCCGGCTGCATGTTGAGGAGTTCCATCCAACCTCCGCGCAGCCCGCACTCGCCCATGTACCCCTTGCTCACCGACATGAACGACGCCAGCTCCGTCTCCGAGTAAGGAGCGCCCAGTTCCGTCATCACCTGCGCAACGAAGCACAACGCTCTCAACCTCCGGAACATTCAACACATCTTTTTAAATTAAATTATTTAACAGCCAATATAACTGATCCGCGGAATCCTATACCGATCACAAATAGGTCACTTTGACGTTTCTCGTTGATCATCACGAAATAACTTTGTTCAAACGTGTTAACATAAAATAAAAACACAAATACGTAAACACTGAAGTTATTTGCAAAACCTTACGATAGTAACAAACTATAATGTTCACTTTATAAATAAAAATGTATGACATCTATTTATCCTTTAACAAACAACACAGAAAAGCGTTGAAATGAAGTTATGTCATTAGGCGTAATCCGCCATGTAACCGCGAATATCCAAAATTTTCATTTATAATTAAAGGTAATTCATACATAATACAATTAAAAAATATCACGAAAAACTTTTCAAGATGTTTTTAATTTCTCTTTTATTTAATTTACTGAAACCGTATTGAAATTTACGAAAGTATATTAGCTACAAATAAATTGATGTATGTAAAAATATATAGAGTGCCAACAACTTATCAGTTCAGTAAATGGTGGCGCTGTAGTCTATTCAATTTGAAATTTGAGGTAATATCAGCAGATAAATATGTTAGTACTAAATTTAGCCAGTGATCTTTTAGCACATGAGCAAAGCTAGTAGGGCGCTAATAAATCGGAGAATACAATTATCATTTTCCCGCGTAATTTTAACTCGTAATTGTTAACGATGACTCTGTCTTTCTTTTTTCCTGAGTCTGAGTATTCTGGATACAATTTAAGAAATAAATAAAATTAACCTTAAAAAATCAGCTATTGAATAAATCGAGTGCAGGAAATTTTGGAAACATGACCAAATATTTGAAAGTAGTTTCTTTGGTTTGGTTTAAGTTTAAGTAATGTCCTTTTAAAATACTGTGCTAATTATTATATGGATTAATATCTTCTATGTAGAATATAAAATAATTGAAAAGATTACAAAGTTGGAATCGATTTCTAAAATGAGAATCGGATACTCTGGTTGCCCATTCTAATTGTTATCACCATCTTTAGTTACGACATATTGGTAGTTGTCAAAAGTGACCTATTATTTTGTAATGGATATAGTGATTTTTCTAGGACAAAAAATTTTCTTTATCTATACAATTCATAAAATTGAAGTGTCTGTTTGTAATGTGAAAATAATAGCTTTTTACTAAATGCATATGAAAGTATATACGATACATATAACAAAAAAAACCATTTGTAAAATTTCTGTCTGTCTGTCTGTTTGTTCCGGGTAATCTCCGAAACGGTTGGGCCGATTTTGACGGGACTTTCACTGATAGATAGCTGATGATATAGTAACATAAGCTACTTTATTTTTAGAAAAAAAAATTAAGGTTCCACACAAATAAAAAAAACCTGGTCATGGTGAATCATTGGGGCGCTTAAATGGCTTATGCTGAGTAAACCATAAGAGATATAGCAAATTAATGTACTAAACAATTATAGGCATTAAAAAGACCTACAAAAAAGTCTGCGAGAGTATAAGTGTATGTTCTAAGAAACACCCATAATAAGCATTTTTGTCTTTAAAATAGCCGGGAGCGGGTGAGCAAGATTCGCGCGGGCATTCTGTAGTCCACGTGGGCGAAGCCACGGGCATAGCTAGTAGTAAATAACGTTTTTGGATTTGATCGACTAGCCCTGGGGAATGGAATGGTCTTCAATATTAATTTCCAGTTATGTAACAGTCGTGCGTAGAATTCGGTATAGAGTTACCTTCTTGAAGGAGAAGAACTTGCTGCCCTCCGCGTACACGTTGTCCTGGTACACCTCGTCCGCGAATATGAACAGCCCGTGCGCGTGCGCAAACTTTATTATCGACTCGATGTTCTCGCGCGTTAGTACCTACAAACCAAACCATTATTTATATATTTTACTTTTAATATATTATAGTAGAATTGATTTTATTTGGGCTTTCGGCATTGGATGTAGTTTGACTTTTTAAGGTCTCACTTCGTAGTTCACAAGCCTTTTCCCGAAAATGGCCTGGGATATAAAGTTAAAATTATACTACTGTGAAAAAATGAAGTTTCTAGATTAACGCAATAAACAAATATGGTCGCTCATACTAACAGTTTCACTCACTGATCCATTAACAAAACCTATAGGGTATCATAAATCACGAACCTACAGTCTCGAAAATTGGCACATAGGAAGATTCTCTGGCATAAGTTAACAAACAAAACCAAAAGTAATAAATTTCAAGTCTAATGGATTTATAATTCCAAATTTAAAGATTTTATTCATACAACTGTTCTACGCAAGCGTCCGTGTAATATAAGTTTGTTATTTAAACACGTGCCCAGACGTCCTAGATGTTTGAGAATATCACAATAGTATACCAACAATAGTTATGTAAATGGTTAATAGCATCATTACTTATTCGATGAAAGATGCTTTATAATCACTGAGCACGAAGTTTTAGTTTTAAAAAGTAAAACTCCACCCAATGCCGAAATTTCAATGAAAACCTCGCGATAGTGTACCTGTCCGGTGGGGTTGCCAGGGTTGATGACGACTATGGCTCGCACGTTGCAATGCTTGCCGGCCTCCGCCAGCGAGCGCTCCAGCTCGCCGATGTCGAGGCTCCACTGGTTCTCCTCGTCGAGGTAGTAACCGACCTGTTCCAGTCCGTACTCGGCGAGCGACGCGGAGTACAGCGGGTACTGAGGTATCGGGATCATCACACCTGGAAACAAACGCAATCCACTCCAGCAACACAACACTCATGTTCACTCAGGAACACTCACCAGATAGATGGGTTTCGTTTCTGTGTCAAGATCTACGGATTTAACATCTTAACTTTACCCTGCCAATACATACTTGATAACTTAATTTAAATTCGCAATAGGGAACACACACATGCTTATCTATAAAGTGCACGTTATGGAAGGGTAGGTAGAGGTGTCAAGAATCACTCATCGATTTCCCATTCCACAACAACTTAAGGTAGTCTAAATAGACGTATGTAAGAATGTTTGTTATTTAATAGTTTGTGTAACTTCTAATTATATGAAATATAATAATGACTTTATCTGAACACGAACTTTTAATTGAATAAAAACCCGGGCTCAACCTAAACTTAGTTAAGCTAGATTTTGTCAAAGATCAGCACTAAATAGAAATAAATTAATTGTACCGTGTTTTAGACTAAGTAGGTCCAGTAAAAGTGTCTTTTCTTTAATAAGCTCCCCGAAGCACATTACTGATTTGTCAGACAACAAGTTCAAGGACCATGTCAAGCGGGTTTTACTGTCAAAAGGTTATTATAGGGTGGATCATTATGTGATTGATAGTGATGTCTGGAAATGACTCCCTCTATGTACATCCACTAAATTATATAGTTATTATTATTGAAAAAAATAACACGAACGAGTTTCTTGCCGGTTCTTCTCGATGAATGGGATGTTTGTATGAACAGGTATTAGTGTTTTGACGTTCATAAGTACCATCTTAGGGCCTAAATTAAATAAAGACTTTTTTGATTTTGTCTGGTCCAGTAGGTATGTGCACTCGGCTCAGCCGGTATACGAATAATGCATTACGTTTGTTGTCACGTAACGCAACATATCGCAACTAGAAGAAACCGGTTATTTACCGGCGACACAGGCTCCGCGACACTCGTCACTGGTCAGTGGTCACGGCTTCCTATAAACTCAATACAGTCAATAGTCAAGCAGCTGTATTCGTCAAGGTTGTATTAATATTAATGGCAATGCTAACGTCGCAGCGCTGAGCCCGGAATCAAAACGACGCGTCGCGACGCCTCGTATTATTGTACACGTGTCATGTTTTCCTATTATCGCACTCTGTTATTACCATGTTATTTTTATTCGGTACACGCAACTTATTATATAAATAATTACCTGATAAAATAGTTAATGAATATAAGAGCAGTCCCCGCCCCCCGGTCGCTACAACACAATTACGTCGTATTACGCACATTGCGTTTTAGGAACATGTTACAGACTGTACAGCACTGTTTTTAAGTTTAACACTGCCGTAGAGCCGCATTATCACTAAGCCTCAGATCGAATAAGGATTCAGTTGTAAATAAAGTCTAATACAATAAATGTAAGACATACCGGAGGGTTTCCCGTTGATGTCGTTACAAAACAGCTGGAGACAGTTCTTGATGGCGTTGGAAGCGCCGCCGGAGAGGCAGATGTCCTGCCAGCGCGCGGGGTGCCCGTCCCGGCGCTCTATGTACCCGGCCACGCGACGTCGGATCACCTCGATACCGTGCGACATCGAGTACGAGCCCACAGACTGACCACTATAACAAAATTTATTAAACTTATAACTTTTCATTTATTTACTTAATAAAATTGTTAAATCATTAGTCGATGTAAAACAGGACATCTTATAAAACAGTAGAAAAGTTTTATTTCACTAATAAATCGGATGTCGGCAGCCCCTGTGTGTCCGCTTGGAATTTGTAAGAAAAGTAGCACTGTCAATATAATATTTTATTTTTGTGTACTACGTAATGATACAGTATCATTTCATCTAGCAACCACACCTCGTTTTATCGCCTAGTTGACACAATACATTATTTGAGTGTAAGAAATCAATCATATAAATTGTGTTCGCGTTACGTCTCGAGTCTCGACCGGCCGCAACGCACTCCTTCTGATGTACTTTGAAATGTGAACAGGAGTAAAATGAGTAAATTGAATTGGATAAAAATAGATATTAAACTGAAACTGACCCGCACGCACTTAAAATCTCCCTGGCTCTCGTGCGAACATCTTCAGGGAACCCGCCCCTCTCGATCAGTTCCGGAAGGGACACGCACGCTATCACCTGAAACATTGCTTTTTAATTATGTTATTATTCTAGAAAAGGAAACTAGTTCTTAAATGTTACACTGCCAGTTAATCTAAAAAGTTTACAGCAAACCAGATAATCGGTAGAGGTGCCCACCCACCTGTCGCCATGCTGGGCTTGCGTCATAGTGTTTTCCTAAACTATAATGTTTTCAAATGTGTGAGTCAGGATTTTGACTTTTGATTGATTTTGATGTTTAACTCTTGAAAGGGTGGGTGCTTAGATGTCTCTATATACTAAAAATCTCTATTTTCGAAAGACGGTTTTTATTGGCTTTTTATAATCACATTGATTGAAAGAAAATAGCATTCGACAATAATCAGATATCAATTTTGAGATAAATCGGTTCAATAAACTGACAACGTAGTATTATCAGTAAAAATGCTGAGACCGCGACCGCGCCCGCACGGTTTTTTATATAATATACATTCGATGTCACATCTGCAAAAATTTCCTCTATAAACACCTGATAAAAAAGGGATTCATCAACATTAAGTATGTTGACAGTCAACAGATTTACTTAAATGAAAACACAAATTAAAAACGTACAAGAGTCCAAGCATTCAGTGTTCTAAAGAGGATTCGACAAATAATATCACTCACAAAGGCGTTTTTATCTAACCATTAACGACAATTAACTGAAAATATAGCTTTTGCATACCGTTATAAAAGGACATTGCGGTGTACATATCACATTGTTTTACTCTATACATATATTTTTTGCCTGTGATTATCATAGTTGGGGATCGCGAGTCAAGAAAAGAATTTCGATTAATTTCGCTACTGCTCAATATTTAAAGGAATGCAAATTCTAAACTATTTTAACCATAAATGTAGTATTTAACAGTTTCGAAGTACGACCGAACTGCCCCAAAATTATTTTATAAATAGATTTACACAAACAATATTCTTTAGGCACTGTGTAATCTTAATAGCATATTAATTATTAATTACTATTTAAGATGACCGCCGCGCCGTATTCATACAATGGCGTGAGCAAGTATAATTATGTTCTTTGGCCTGAGTGTCGTGACTCTGCAGAGAACATACACGAGTAGTTAGCGATTGATTTTCGACTATCCACAATAGCAGTAGTCAATTAGTCAAGCAAGTATTAAAAAACATTATACTATACAAGTTACCTGTCTGATGAAGGTGATAGGCATTTGTCCCATTGCGTGAGCATCTCCGATGTTGGCTTTGATCACACTCTTGAACGGTTTGTTTGCACCCTGCACAAATACATAAGTAAACCCTTCATATTTATTAAACGGAAAATATATTTGTATGTCTGTCCGATTATAAATAATATATCTGTATCATTTACAAGTCAACTTTTAATTGGAGCATTTTAATACTTTTTTACTATCTATGAATAAAACCGCATTTTTTTTTTTCAAAATAAAATATTACCTACATATCAAATTGTTCATAATTTAAATTGTTCATTTAAATGGAATATGAATGGAATGATTTTTTGGTCTGTTTGAGATGTTTTATTGCGATTACATTTTTTTTTTTTAATCTCAAGCACACCTCGTCTTTTATTGTAATAGGTCCTTACATATGAAACTGGCGTTTTGTTGAACTGGTCACTTTGGTCTCAAATATCTGGCGTCTGGTTAGAAATTCCAAATTCAAATTTATTCCAAATTTATGCTTGCGTATTTGTTTTTGAATTTAGTGGCATCAGCGCTGCAGAATCAACTCGAAGGATTAATTATGTTTATAAGAAAGCTACTGTAAAAGAAAACACGGTACGTTTTTGGTTCCAACGTTTTCGTTCTGGAAATTTTGACCTACGAAACAAACCCCGTGGACGGCCGGAGACCCTAGTTGAAAATGAAGAATCAAAGGTGATCGTTGCAGCGGATCATTCACAAACCACATCAGAGTTAGCGGCAGGCTTCGGTTTGAGTGATAAAAAAAATTTATTCACTTGAAACAAACAGGAAAAGTGAAAAAGCTCGAGAAATGGGTACCGCATGAATTGACTGAAGCACGCTAACAAACACCTATTCAGTTCTGCATTACATTACTCAAAGGTCACAATAACGAGGGAGTTTTGAATCGTGTTGTTACTTGTGACGAAAAATGGATCCTTTACGACAATCGGAAACGCTCATCACAGTGGTTGAACCCAGGAGAACCGGCCAAATCCTGTCCCAAGCGAAAGTCGTCTCAGAAAAAGGTATCGGTTAGTGTTTGGTGGACCAGTGCTGGTATCATACACTACAGCTTCGTAAGATCTGTCTAGACGATAACGGCAGATCTGTATTGTCAACAATTGCAAACCATGATGGAAAAGCTAGCTGTTAAAGAACCGAGACTGGTCAATATCTCAAGCCCACTTCTGCTTCAGAATAATGCTAGCCCCATACTTTACGACCGACGGATGCTAAATTAGAGGAGCTGTGGTTGGAATGTCTCCGAAACCCACTATATTCCCCGGACATTACTCCAACAGATTACCACTTTATTCGGAATTTGGACAATTTCTTGCAAGGAAAATAAATTCAATTCCGATGAGGCTGGCCAAACCGCCTTCAAAGATTTTATTGATTCTTGCTCCCACAATTTTATCAGCAATGGAATCAATGAACTACCTTTAAATTGGCGAAAGTGCATAGATAATAATGGTACATACTTCGATTGATTAAATGTATAATTTCATAATATTTTTTTTATTTTACTTTTACCCTATAAAACGCTAATTTCATATGTAAGGAGCTAATATTTATGTTCAGATTAGAGATATAACCGTAATAACGTTAAAATGAGTACGCTAGTAAACACAGATCAAAAATGTATCTTAAATAAGCTATGTTAATTATAAACTAAACAAAACAATAAAGAAATGTATAAACATAGTAATGCTTCTAACAGATACAAATCATATAGAGACGAGAGCAAATATTTCGACATCGGTTAATGTGACACATTTCCTCTTATCAACAGTTTGCAACATATTTAACACATACACGATATCACAAGCACAAGGTGAGGTAGGCGCATACCACATACACAGAGAAATTTCGTTAAACATATCTCTCTACTCGGGGCAGCCAGACGACTGGTGGAATACCTACACCCTACAGAAAATCGTAGCCAAATAACCTAGTGCTGTCTACCAGCGGTGAGTTGGTGTTCCAGAGCTCCTCGGAGTTGAGGGTTCAAGACCGGCAACGCACTAGAGATACCTATGATAATATAAACGTTCATAGGCTAAGGTAGCCGCTTACCATCAGCCGTATGCTTGTTATGCTATAGTATTAAAAAAAAAAAAAAAAACATTTTTTGATTACTCCTATTCGGTGCAATAGCTCGATTCTAGGGTTGAGTACGAGGAGTAACTAAAACAAATGTTAAATAAAGCAAAATAAACAGGCAACAATAACACCCAACACAAATCGTATAACTTTGATAACTGAGAAGCGTTTTTATTTATATAATTTATAATTGTAAGAAACATTTAAAAAATTGCCAGCTAAATAGAAATGAAATCAGTCCGGTGTAATTCTAAACAATAAGATTGTTACGATTTTCGCGCTCTCTTGGCTTCATAGAAGCTAGCTAGGTTTAAATAGCAACTCCAAAACGACGCATGACTAGGTACCTACCTACTCTAATTATTATCACTACTACTGGATTTCGCTGTAGTGTCACTTTTTGAAATAGCTCCCAAAAGAGCATGTTATACATATATTAGTAGTTGTGCCCGCGGCTGCGCTCGCGTGGACTACAGACTGCATACGCGCGAATTTTAAAAACAAAAATGCTTACTGTCGGTGATCTTTAGAAGACTAACATTATATGCCCTTTGTAGGTATTTTTAAGATCATCTACAATTATGTACTAAATTATATGATTATATCTCTTATGGTTTTACTCAGCGTAAGCCATAGTATACACTTTCTGCACTTAGTTAAAAGCAATATAATCTATATAAATAAAATTATAGAGGTTTGCTGTCTGTATATAATTACTAAGTATATGATATTAAACACAGTAAATATTTATATCAATTTCAACTTTATATCTAACGTAGTTTTTGAGGAAACAGATTCTTGACACATGGAAAGATAGACAGACGAAGAACAAAGTGATCTTATAATATAAGGGATGCATTTTTATTTTTCACTAGCTGTGGCCGTGGCTTCGCTCACGTGGACTACAAAATGACCGCGCCAATATTGCTCCCACGCTCCCGACTATATTAAAGACAAAATACTTATTGTGTGTGTTCCTTAGAAGATACATACCATCACGCCTGTATTCCCCGAAGGGTTAGGCAAAGGTGTACTGATGTACACCCACAGTTCACCGAGTATATATTTAGGTCCCATGTAATTATGGGCGAGCCTATTGCCATTAATCGGGCACGAAACCAAACTCCGAGCTGCTACTGAGAATTTCATATGATAAACCCAATAACATTTTACTCGACTTGGGATTCGAACCCAGGATTAGTCGCGCTTACGACCACTAGGCTAACGAGGCAGGCTTAGAAGATAAACGTATACTCTCCCGTACTTTTTTGTAGGTCTTTTTAATGCCTACATTTATGTAGTACATTAATTTTCTATATCTTTTATGGCTTACTCAGCTTAAGCCATTTAAGCGGCCGAATTGATTCACTATGACTAGTTTTTTATATTTGTGCGGAACCCTAATTCTTTTCCTAAAATAAAAGTAGCCTAAGTTACTCCCTATATTATCAGCTATCTATCAGTAAAAGTCCCGGCAAAATCGGTCCAACCGTTTCGGAGATTACCCGGAACAAACAGACAGACATACATAATTGTATAGATTATGATGAGGTACGGAACCCTATGAATGACCGAAAATGTTGCAATTCACAAGAGCGCAGTCGCGTGCACGCTAGTCTTTTATAACGCAGATCTCATCAAAAATTATCTCTATTAATAAAATTATGCATTATTAGAACACAACGCGACGTAAGTTAATGTTCGGACCGTTGACGAAACAAACGCATTTTACAATATTGTAATTACGCTATCGTGTTCCGGTTTATTCATTCGTTAAAAGTTTACTAATAAGGTAAATTAATGCAGTAAAGCCACAATGATAAGTGTATCGACACTTGTCTTATCGACCGCGTTTTACATATTGCAATTATGTTATCGTGTTCTGGTGTATTCATGCGTTAAAAGTTTACTAATAAGGTAAATGTATTCATTGCAATAAAATTCTGTAGGTTATTATTTTTCCTGTTTGTATAAATATAACAAATTTTTACTGTGGCCGTCTTACTTAAAAAATACCATAATTTTAAGAAGTACCTACGTTACACATATTTTACCTCATTCCAACTTTGTTGAATGTTACATAAATACATATAGATACATACATAATGTCTGAGAAGTTGCACAAAAACAGTTCAATGACTAATAGTGTGATAGAGAAAGAGTCTGCTAACCGGATGCAGACTATGATATGTTCATTAAATAGAAACTATTTAAATTTAAAATAATTTAAATTAAACTAAAGCCTTCAAGCTTTTAAAGAAAAAAGCTTGTTCTTTAAATAGATTTTTTTATAAAATTTTATTTGACCATAATCTTTATCTCCTTAACAAAGTCCAGTGGTAACATGTGTGGATACCGCATCGATTCACGTGAGTTCGAAGTCCTATAATGTGCCTGAGCTTTCAGTGAAGGAAAACATCGTGATGAAACCATAGCATAGTGTTAGGGCATTTTCTAAAGTCCACCTAGCTAGCTATCACCCTAAAGTTGATCACCAAGTACCTACAGGTGTGTCCCAGCAGTAGAGATTGCAATACGGTATGATTGAAACCGGCTGCAACCAGTTCAAATATTGCTAGATCGAATTGTAATGCCTATCCGGCCGCGGCAGCTACACTTGAACACCAGTTTCTCCTCTAGGCTTAGCTTGTCACCATATTGGGCAACAACCCACATCGACATTTTACATCATGTGCGATTGAACATATGAGGAAAAAAAAACAGTTATCAATAAATAGCTTTCGTAACAAGTTTGTCTCGCTACAGCCAGCATACTACGCTATGTATGCTATGTAATATGTCACTAGCGACTATGAGGACAATTTCCTTTGTTTTGACTATCAACAGAGGCGCATTGAACGGAAGTTCCTCATGTACGTAATAATGAAGTTAATTACACGTAAATTACGACGCATAATTCACTAGAATTTGTAAACATTTAATAATAATAGACTAATGTATGTCTAAGTGTACTAATTATATAGTTATTTTATAATGTTTAATATTTATTTATGATACCTATCCCTATGGTAGATAGTGATGGATTTAGGCGCAAGCGCAGGCTCATGACTGCTGGGTCTAGGGCGGCTTTTATGATTGAAATTTAAAACTACAATGGGCTTCATTTATCTTTGAATGTATTGTCACATGCTAAGTTTCGCACGCAACAATAAATAATTTTAAATTCATTTCTTCATAAACAGTTCTAAATTCGGAACAAATGATTAAGTGAAATTGGCAACATTAATTGATTTCGAAATATAACAGATTAACCAACTTGAAATTTGTCATACGAGTAGAGAAGATAGGTACAAGGTATGAGGAAATTATCGCGAGGTTCTCAAACCATGAGGGTTTGGGGCTTTGGCTTTTTGAGAAAAGGAACGTGAACTCCAGGGCTCTTGAAAAATGGCTGTGTTTAGCGATAGGTGTGTCAAGCCCGAAAATTATAATATTTGCAATAAGCAGGCCTTGAATCATAGAAACGGTAATATTTTGTGGTTGCTCCTCTTATGTCAGCAAAGAGTAATTCGAGTCGCATAATCTAGGCAATAAATCCACCACGTAGTTATTTGTTTCTTTTAGAGTCGCAAGAATTTATGAAACACCTCAGTGAATGCGATCTATAGCGCTCCGAATGTACAAATTGTATCTTGAACATCAATAAAAGGAAGTGTCTCCGAAGCGGTCTTCTTCGGTCTCGAAGCCCACCCCTAATCGTTAATGGCAAGCGATATCGGACCATGATAACGAAATTTGATTCCCTGTTTTATATGAACATGGCATGGTTCTTCTGGTTCCAACAGTACGGCGCCACAGCCCACACAGCCCGAGCCATGGTCGCCTTCTTGCGCCGTAAGTTCGTCGATCGCCTAATTTCCATAAACTATGATTTTGACTGGCCACCGTGATCGCCCGATTTGACGCCACCAAACTTTTTTTGTGTATTTTTAGTCTGTATTTCAATAAGTCAAGGACTGTGGAAAAGTTCAAGGCCAATATTCAAAGCGAAATTGCCACTATAGGGCACGCAACACTTCACAGAGTAATGGAAAATGTTGAAAAAAAACAGGCTCATTGCGCCATTTGTTGTAAAGGCGGCCATTTACACGATATCATCTTCAAGAAGTAATCAAAACAAATTATTTATATGTCCAAAATAAAAGATTAGTTATAGTATAATCATTTAACAGCAAATAAATGTGTTTTTTATCAAGTTATTTACAAAACTAATGGTAACACTTTAATGGGACTACCCTTTATCTATCTATATAAATAAAATGATAGAGACTTGGTGTTCTGCGCGCATCACGTGAAAACTACTCCATAGATATTGATAATTTTTTTTTATTACTCCTTACATAAAATTATCAATTAAAAATAAACTCGAGAAGTGCTGTGGGACACCTGGTACTCACTAATAACGAAGTTCCTTTCGCTATAAATTATGTGGTGATCAGACTTGTACGCACTGTTGTAAAGTACACTCTACCTACAAATCTGGCCATAGCATAGCTGAGCCAATTCAACGACGTCATAGTTTTGAAAATCATGTTATATATTAATTATATGCTTGTTTTTTTAATGTGTTTAAAGTTGTCTTGGACCCATTTTTCAATTTAATTAGCTCCCATGTAGTGATAAGCAAAATTTATAAAAGTTATAAGAAACTACAATTTTTATAAGCTATATGTGTTTAGCAATGTGTTTTCTTGCTGTGGTGTTACTATTATGATAAACCCGCAGAAATGTATAAAATTTCACAACAATACCATTGCACTATAAACAATTGTCAGTAAATTATTTAATAACAAAAAAGGTATTATTAAAATGTTAATGAAAAGCTATTTGCTGCAGAGTATATATATGCCAATACAGACTTTGTGAACTTGCACTCTCAATTTATTATGTGGATCTTATTTATATATTTGCCCTATTGTAAGAAAAAGTTCATCATAAAGGTATTAAGCCTTCCCGCAGGAAGAGATCTTTAGTCATTAGTTTTACATTTACAGGCTGCTTATGTTAGAAGAGGGCTAACATTTAAGAATATGTTAATCTCTTTCAATTTTACTATTTAACTTAGAAAACTTTATTGAAATGGCAAAAAGCAATTTAGTACATTGCATAGTACAGTATACAATGTTTTACATACAATCACCTTGCATAATTATGTTACGTTAGTTAACCAGAAGTGATAAGGTGAGGTTTAGATAATCTTTATGTACAAGATAAGAATGTTTATCAAATATTGTGAAATGGAATCTTACCCAACTCACATCACTGTAATATTATCTAAATTGAAAATTGCAATTCAATTGAAAAAAATATTGTCCGCTGTTTATGTATTTAGTATATTTACTTAAACTACTTATTTACTGAGAGCTAAATGGTGCGTGCATTGGTATGTCTTTTATAATTATTCTGTAGAAATCTAGATTAGTAGTTGGATAATGTTCAGTGTAAATTACATTAGATACCTACTATACTACCTTACCATAGTCTTTCTTACATAACATAAAATAAATATTTATATTTTGTACATGTGTGTACAAACTAAAGAACCATGTAAATCATGAGTAAGTGTCATGTAAGTCATAGCAATATTATCATACATATATTAATGTGTTTGCACATCATTAAGAACTTGAATATAATTCTGATTGTGATATAGAACAAATGTCTTTATAAGTCTTAACGCCTTGTCCTACGTTTGACTTTGAATCATTTCTGAACAGGACTCTAAAAAACTGGTTTTTATTTCATTCATAAAAACAAGTCATGAGGAAGTTTTTCATTGAAATTCAAATAAAATATATTAAATAATGATTGTTATTTATATCACATTTTCCTTGCTTTAATTTGGTTTTATTTGATCCAAAAACTTATTTCAACAATGTTAAAACTCTATATTTAATTAGTTTCTAACCATCTTCAGAAAACGACAGAGGTTACTCAATTTGAATGAATATTAGTATATATATTGTTTTTTTTATGGAAGTTCAGCCTTAACTTCTATGTTTATTTATAGAGACAACTGGGAACTCTTCAAAACCATTGAAGAATGTTTTCTTTTTTGTTAAAAATTGTCTTGTTATTCATCCAAGAACAAAACTATTGTCTCAAAGAAGGTTTAATATTTTTGTAGACTATTAATTGGATCACAATTTTTTTCTTCATATTCAAAAATAATTAATTGTCTGAATTGTGGATACTTAAATTAATCCATAGTAAATTGTATTACAACACATTTTCCTGCATATTGCACTATGTTATCTTTTTATGTGAATTATCTCACTTTAATTACTATAATATCTTTTTTGTTGAGCATGAAAATTATAATTATTTTATTATATATGTATAATAGCAGTAACAATGCAATGCATTAGTAACTTGCTTCATTATGCAAATTTTATATTGTCACAATAGCTGCAATGCAGTAGTAGGTCTGGTAGAGAATGGTTTTGTTTTGCCTCACTCATGCAGGTAAATACAAACTATTACATATGACCTTCTAAGCTATGTTACAATTACTGCCACATAACACTAGTACTTTCACCTTCAGGCTAATATTTTTTCTTTTTTTTTTATCATTTGTGATAAACAAAACATATTATCTCTACATTTATGCAATAAAAAAAAACTATCAATTTTCCCTCCATGCAAATCCAACTCTCATCAAATAGATAGGTATACCTATTCTGATATCTAAATTTCGTACCTTTTCGAGCTCCTTTTCTATTTCGGTGGCGCGGATAACGAGAGGACCACGCACTGCATATTCCAATTTTAAAATGTTAGGATTTATGTTTTCTATCGTCACTGCCTTCGATGCCATGGTTCGTGTGTTGGATTTAAAAAAAACCTCTACAAACTCCGACCGTGTCACCACGCCGGACAGAACGCGACTGACGCGTGCGATCTTCATTTGCAACATGCTCGGCGATCGATTGAACAAATAATATGACGTCACAATTATTTCATTACCTGTGTATCGCCTTTATTCTACTGATAATTCGAAATATTAATATGAGATTATAAATTTATTATCACCATAAACACCAAAATCGCTAAACCGGTTGTCAACGAGAACAACGCACGCCGGCCCGCACAACACTCAATTACCTCAATAAGACATATCGACACAATCTTCACTGATTTTATAAATATTTTTTTCTCTTATAATATATGATACAAGTTGAATAAATAATTAGATACAGATACTCGCTGATAATTATACGATTATTATATTCTGACGTAATGACCCCCACGAAAGGTTATCTGATAAGAAATGTTACAATATAACTGGTAAGTTTTGATGGATGACAAGTTTTTCAGTCACATTAATTATTATTTGATATATCTTTTCACGACACTGAACCACCAACACAAATAAAATATCACAATAGATTGATATTATAATTGAAACAAAAACAGAGAGTTACGTAAATACAAAAATAAATTATTACAGTAATACATTGTGATTATTTTGACTTTGACAGCTGATATTGACAATGACATCTACGATTGACGTATGCACATGACGTTATGATATCTGCACATATCTATTGGTTTCAAGATTAGGGTTTCATTACACATAACTGGATGATAGAAATCTGGCCATCGAAAGCAAAGAAAACGGCGGCAATTTAAATAAATCTGCTATTAACGCTAAATAAACTCAGCATAAACGTAGTTGATACTATGGCGACTGAGCTAAAGACTTTCGATGGCAAGACTTTTCTAGTATAGGGTTGGCTCAAATTTGGCAACAAAATATCGCTCATCCGAAACTAAAATGACATAATTCTTCTTCTCCTTCTTCTTCTTCCTAACTTGGCAACCGGTCCTCTTTAATGAAGACCATTACTGCCATTATCGAGTGAATTATAATGTCATGTGTTATGACGATTCAGTATCCTAACAAGATGGGGGCTCCCTTGTTAGAACTTTCTAGGAAGATTTTGTGGGATCTCAGAATCAATGTTTTCGGTTTATATTTATAATTCACTTCACTTATGCACAAAAACCAAACTATATCATGCAAAATGCCACCAATATTACATAATATAGGGTCAAACCCCCAACATAGTGAATTAAAAATAAAAACCACAACATGTCACTTCAAGATCCCGCCAAAAACTTCCAATGACATAGGTAATTACAAAAAAGCCGAAATTGACATTTTGTTTTCATAAGTTTCTGTTACAAAAACTATTTATAGAAAAATATCACAATTGTAAAAACTTTTAAATGTTTCTATTGAAAAATTACTTAAATGAAATTACGTCATTGTAGTTTTGGATGAGCGTATGTTCATACTTATCAATCCCCGGAATCAGTAAAACGTAGGATGCTAGAAAATCACTTGTTGAACAATGTTGGCGAAAGCCAAACGTGATTAAGCTGGTTGTTGATGATTTACTTCATAATTTTGCAATTTGTGCAACACGTAGGTTACACCAATCGGCCGGTAGGTTACCCAATCTCTCTTTTTGAGAATCGGTTGCACATTCGCCTCTCTACACCTGAGACAATGCACCAGAGAGGTAGTTCCAATGCATCTATTCTATGTACACACAAGGAATAAAATAATAAATAAAAATTTACTTATTTTTTGGGAGCGTGAATACTGGGGACAATTACTCAGCTGCACATTTTTTAAGAACTGCCGCTGGGATACCGTCTGGTCCACTAGCATTCCAAACATCGAACAATAGCAATAATTCTTTAAGCACATACAATGCCAGAAATGTATATCAGGCATTGTAACACCGCAGCTAAGTATCTATAATAAATAGTCTGTTATGCATTGCGATCGTCGAGCTAGGAGTTAACCATAAAAAGGTTAGCTAATGTTGATTTCTCCTGCTGATCGTGGATTAGCGTATCATTCGAGTTGTTCAGCAGGGTATAATGCTGGATGACAGAAATGAGCTAACATAGCTTTGACCTTAGAAACAAGTAGATTCACCTGTTGGCCAGATGATATAAGAATTTACGACCAATTTGTGTAAATCGTTAGGCATCCGCTCTAATACAGGTCCTGTAGGGCTTTGGTGGCAAAATTTAAAGCTTCTTTAATTGATAGGTGTGTGGAAATACTTGGTTACGCGATCCTTGATTCAATCTTTTTCTTGCAGCGCATTGGCAATTGTATCAAGAGTGTCCTCTTCGATTACAGACGTCTTTAGACGAAGGAATAGAATATTCTATTTAGATGCAAATTCGTTGGCAATCTTCGAAACAACTTTTCCATGAGAGCAGCGTTGCCGTCAAGTGCTGATTGGATGTGAAATAATTTAGTATACCGTCCCAATCCTCTGACCAGTAGTACTAAACTTTGCGCTGAATGCGAACACTGAGAGAAGGAGGAGAACGCGGCAAAAAACGAGACATCGGCATCGGGAAGATGTTGCAAATAATTCTTAAACATTTTAACTATAATAAAAATGTTTAAGTATATAGCGGGTTTCAATAATAACTGAGTATAATCTCGATATAAATGAAATTATTGAAGTACAGTACTTAAAAGCTCCTTATTCGCGCTTCCTTCACTCGGGGTTTCACTATTCGCGGATTAAAAAAACGCGACCCAATTCATATATTCGCGTCTAAAGATTTCTTTATTCAAGGATCTAATCTGTACATCGATACATACACATTGATAAAAAAGGATTCCAATATCTAGATATCCAACCTAATATTCTTTCTAAGGGCGTCTTCAAATGGACTAATACAAAAGTATAATAGACCTTATTACAACTATGCCTAAAGTATGTTGTTAAATTATATCGCCGTTGTATTGGTTCCGCCTTTAACACAAGCCGTGGTCGGCATTTTTGAGAAGGTAAACAAACAGAATGAAATCAACCATATTATTCAATGCGCTTTGAGATTTCTTTATGAACATTGATCCGTCTATGGAAGAAGTCTTATTGTTAAGAGATTGCTAATGCCATTGCAGAATATCAGTCTGAATTGAAGGAGCTTTTAAAAACTGCCAAGCAAGAAAATATTATAAAATTCTTTAAACCATTGCCTAAGCCTGAAGATAATAATTATCAATATGGGCAAAAACTTCAATATTTTCTTTTTATATACTTACCTACTTGTTTTTTATTTTGTCACCTGGGAACGTATCCGCTATAATCTCATATAAATGACCATTTAATATTCACGGTTTCTGCATTCGCGGCATATTCACGGAACATGTACCCCGCGAATAAAGAGCTTTTACTGTATGTCGTTGTGACTTGTGCGCGCCTCACGCAAACAGTACATAATGGATAGATTTTGATCCTCAACAAAATAAATTATCAGTATAATAAAAAGTCATTAAAGTTTTAAGAAATTACGATTTTTATAAGCACTACGCTTTCTGCAATGTGTTTTTCTTGCCGTGGTGTTAATAGAATATCCACCGCAGACCATGTCGCGGGGATTAGCTAGTTTAAAATAAGGTAAAAACACATTGATTTTAGGCATTTTTCTTGCAAACGGTTATCGAAGCTACGATGATTTCCTATGAAACGTATGGGAAAATTATTTTGTGATTTGTAAATTTTTTTAGTACTCTAAGCTCAGTTGGCCCTATAGTTAATCGATCCCTTTATGAATCAGATTTCATTGACATGAAAAAAGTTTTTTGTGTATATTGCCCATTTTCTTGTCATCTCTAGACTAAAAAAGACTGTACACGCAGGTCAAAATGTCTCAAAAAATTAAAGACTCTTCTCAAAAAGTTTGTCTGTAGCTACAACGGTAAGAGTTAAGGACGCAAATTCATCATTTGTAAATAATTGCTATTCAAATAGATAAGGGGTTCTTCTATGCGCTAACTTAACACGTCGATTATATTTATTATACATTTTAATGGATTATTCAGAAACACCGAGACTTACCAAAATATTACAAAATTTTGATAATCGTTGATAGTTCCAAATTAGATATTGTATCTACTAGCTATTATGTAAGTATAATGTATCTACAGCCGTAGATAGGATCCTTTTGTCTGCTGTCCACAACGCTTAGGTATTTATTTATATATGTAGTTTAGAATTTAAAATAAGATTAAACAAAGCAGAACGAGCAATAATACAAAAATATGTTTTATTATTCGTTTATTTTACACAATATTTTCAGCTAATGTCAAACGACAATCTACAACTATAATATAATATTCCCGATATAAAAATATTTCATCTCCTTATCCATAACATTACATTCATTATATTGACAGATTTCAACAGTTTTTTACACGTGATCGTTATAAATAAAAATATATATTAAATTATACATAATATAATGTGATGTTTTCATATTCACATAGGTTGTAAATTTTATTTTTAAATTTATGATACATATTTATAATTATTTAAATTGAATACTAATACAATATATATAATATAGTTTCGACTATTTAATAAATTGTACATCACAATTCGGAGCGCGCGACTCGCGAGCACATATTTACAGGAGGCTAGTAATTTAACAAAGTTGATTGAGATATTATTGTATTTTAAAAATTAGACAACAGTAACTATATAATTCACATATTTATGGCAACCCATCAAAGAATCCCACAAAAATATTTTTATTCATCATAGACAATAAAAAAAAACAACATAGATTTACTTTAAATACTCTTAAACCGAAATAAATAAATTACTCTATAGAAATAATGATATTGCTTATTGTCAAAAATCAATTTTCGAATATTATTTATTAGAAATAACTGTCCCCGGTTTAGAGACGGGCGCTCAAACAATTCCTAATTAATTATTATTTATGTACTAAAACTCATTTATTTATTCAAACTCAACATCCTCCCTCTATATATATATATATATATATATATATTTATAACTTGTAGGAATGCATTACTTGTTTCATATTATTACTATTATGATAGGTTAACAAACATGGAGATATTTAAAATAAGAATTTCCCTAATAACCTCAACTTTGTCCAAATATTTCCCATTATTTGACATCAAAGCTTGGAACTAGAAAATTTGCTACCAGTTGGACGCCAATCTGCATAGTAAATTGGCATCAATCACTTGATGTCGCAAAAAATGCCAAATTGGATTCAAAAGTTACATAGTAAACGTTTTTAAACGTTAAAATAATAAATTAAGTATTCAAGTGTATTTCGTGGGGACAATAAAAAAACTAGCAAAATTATTATAAGTTTTAGAAATATATTCATAGTGTCCTAAATGCACGAGGAGACGGAACGGCAATCGCTGCCTCCGATTTGATGGCAATCATGTTGCAGTTATAGCAAAAATTTAAGATGCGCTCTTGTTCCTTTACACGGTAATGTAGATCTACCTACAACTTTGAATGTCAATTTGGCTCCCGTTTGCAGTGCATTTGGTGTCAAGTTCCTACCAACTGGTTATTTGTGGTTGTAATCATAATAATTAGTCTCAAACTTGGAATGTACAAAGTGTATAACTTATGTTTATTAAAATCTCTTTCGTATATAACAAACAAATATATCACGCGTTGATATGGATTCTTTTAAGATTTAAAATATGTAAATAAAATTTAAAACAGAATACTGAAATATAAGTACGACCAGAACTTGCTGGAATAAATGTAAAAACAATTAGAAATAAACAGAAAAACAGCAATAAAAGATTGAAAATAAATTATTACTTAATTCTAGAAGGACGGATAGAATACCAAGATAGTAAAACAAGACGAAGAACTAACTAACTATATAGTTTTTAATGATTTCATGCCATTTTTACCATTGGCGTAAGCTTTTTTCATTATTTTCTTGAATGTACAAGTGAATGGATGTAAGGACACACAAACACAGACACATTAATTATAATTAACTACACAAACTGCCTTTTTATATTATTGAGTTAAATTAATTACAACATGTTATCTATTGGACCAATGTTGATTTACGTTAATATTATTGGGTTGATTACTTTAAATGACCTAGAGTGTAATTTATAAACACATATCGCAGTAAACGAGGCGTTCTGCATGGATACGTCCCAAAAAAAAAAGGATTAACTAACTTACACCGTTTGATATAAAATCATGTATGTAGTTCTATATCGTTTCACTTTTAACCGCTTTCGTTAGTTTGTTACAAATCCGTAAACCCAACAATGAATTGTCTCAATCTCGATGGTGAACCTTAATACAATGCTGTGGCGGCAATCACTAGTATTCATTAAACATCGGTTTTCTATCGATCTATTGATAATCATTTCAACCATCGAACAATCCATATTCGGGCTTAACATATCAGTACAAATTTGCTATATTTTAAGAGAACAGTACATAATTTGTCCGATTGCAAGAAATCCCAATATGACATGCGAATGACTTTTGTTTTCGTCGTGGTAGCACGATCGCCTAGATGTTAAATCGATAGTTTTTTAATTTACCCTTTTTTGATTTTCAAATAATCGATGTTTAAAGTACACTAGCGGTATGTGTGCGCCGGGGAGTGGGCGCGGGCGCGGGCGCGGAGGAAGCGCAACAGCGAGCGCGCGGAGAGGTGTAGCGGGGCGGGGCGGCGGGCCCGCGCGAGCGCTGGCTAGCAGTCGCAGTCGCGGTCCTCACGCACGAGGTGCTGTGTGTCGACGCCGGTGTCGGCGGCAGGGTCGAGCGCGCGCTTGTGTCCGGCGCCGCGCGTCTCCGTCGACGACGGCGAGATCACAGCCGACACCACCTTCTCCTTCAGTTCGTCTGGCACCTCGTAGATGCCCGCTGTTATTTCATTATTTATATTACTAAATATTTCACATATATATTTACTTAATATGAGTTGACCAAAATATGTATCACAGCCCTCATAAGCCCTACAGAAGATTGCAGCAAAATAACCCTGTGTTGTGTTTCTGCGGTGAGTAAGATTTCCAGAGCTCCTTGGGGTTACAAGCGTCCATAAGTTACGGTAACTGTTTACCATCAAAGAGGCCATACACTTGTTAGGCACCTTATTAGTATAGGTATTTAAAAAAAAACATCATTACTCGTCTAAGCTTGCTTTTCCAATGCCACCGCTATCTTCGTCCTGTATTTTAGTTATTTTGAAGAACTTTAATAAAAAAGGTGTAATTTCCAAAACTAACGTATGGGTGGTTCAGGCTCGCCGGCCGCCGTCGCTCTGGTGACCGCCTCGTACATGGGGTTGCTGAAGTCCCGACCTTTCCTCGGAGCGGTTTCCTCGAGCGTGTAAGCGGGTTCACCTCCCGGGGGAGGCACTCCACCGAACTCGACGTTGGAACCTTGCCGGAACGATACGCTCTGTGAGGAGGCGAGGCTGCCGAGACCACCTTTGCCGCTGTACATATAACAACAACAAAGATATTTTTATATTTTTACAAATGTCCCGTCTTATAAATCTGAATTAAATAAAATTATTACGTTTTAAAATGTAAGTCAGAGTTTGTTATTAGGAATAGATATGCAAGATAATATGCATACAGTAATATTATTACACAACCCTCACAATATATGCAATCTTTTTAAAAATCTCATTCTATTCTGGTTTGCCAAAATTCTATGGCTTGTTATGTACTATATATATATATTCTATATACATGTCACGAACTTGCTGTTAAGTCGTAAGTCGGCTTGTTTTAGTGTCACAAAATGGTGGCCATCACGCCATTTGGTGTTGGTAGTTTTTACTAAAAATATAAAAGCATAAATAAAGTTTTTAAAAGTTAAAAAGATAAAATACTTCGTTTTTCTATAATACTATTTATTTTTCTTGTCGGACCTTAATATACTTTATTTTTTGTACAAACAATAGGAAACCATAAATATCAGTAGCTACAGTACTTTTATATTTTTGGTAAAAAATGGTAAGCTCAAATGGCGTAATAGGTCGCCATTTTGTAATGTTAAAACAGTCGTCTGTTGTAACAAACTTCAGGAACGCATTCTCTCAGCGGCCGAAATGTAATGGAGGAAAAGCACTAATGATAATAGGAAAGCTGTGAAAACGGATATACTCACAAGGGCCTCTTCCTGATAACGAACCAAGCGGCGGCTCCCGCCAGCGCTACGATGAGTACCAAGAGCACCGGCACCACCACGGCGGTCGCACTCGCCGCCCGCCCTCCCGCCACGGCCGCCGCCTCAGCACAGTAGGGCGGTTGCAGCGGCTCCTGGCACGTACACTGCAGGGGGCCTGCCGCGCCCTCCGCCCCTTCCGAGCACGTGCCTCCGTTCTCGCAGGGGCACACGCGTGGCAGCGGCCGCGCTGCCTCCACAGCTACATGCGAAACCAAACCAAACATTATCACTCCACAGCCTCCACCACGCGCCGCCGCACCTAGTCGTAAGCATCGCTCCATTTGGCCCGGTGGTTTCTTACACTGAGTGCACTTTAGTGCATAGTTACAGGAACTTTCCCTAATTTTAATTTAATGAAAATAAATAAAGTACATAATTCCTCTATTTAAATCAGGTTGTAGAAGTAATCTTGAAAATTATATACCAATTCTGTACTTCCATCGATTAGAAAGATTTTCGAGAAAATTATGCTCAAGCAGCTAGTAGATTTCAAAGCATAAGAGATTTTGTATGGTCGGCAATATGGTTTCACGAAATCATATATTTAGGGTCTGGGAGGAGTCGCGGGATGAAATTGGTGTGTTCTGTGATCTCTCAAAGGTCTTAGACTGCGTTGTGAAGCCTAAGCTGAAAAACTATGGAGTATGTGGAACTTCTCTCGATCTGCAAATTTCTTATTTAACAGATCATTGACAGGAAATATGTGTAAAAGGGGCAACCTCATCGGGATAATTGGCTAGAATCGGCGTTCTTCAAGGATCGATTTTGGGTCCATTTTTGTTTCTCGTTTATATAGGTGGTTGAAAACAGTGCTGACATAGTTCTTTTTGTAGACGACATTTCTCTTATATTCAAATTGAAAAGAATACACTCGGAGATTAGGTAATAAAACAATACTTTAGTTTAAATCTATGAATGGTATGCTTTAAATAATTTACTACTAAATGCAAACAAAACCAAATGTATGGGATTTACCTTGCTCAATGTTCAGCGTGTAGATAGTAATATCAAGATAGACGGGAATTTAGTAGGCTTAGTTGATAGCACTGTCTTCATGGGTGTTATGCTTGATTCAAAATTACAGTTGGGTCCACACATTAAAACTTGGGCGGGAAAATTAAGTTCTGCTACATTCACAGTACGTAAGATTCGCCAATTAACAGACATTGCCACTGTTAGGTTAGTATACTTTGGTTACTTTCATAGTTTAATGTCTTATGGTATTTTGCTTTGGAGTTCAGCAGTTGAGGTAGATAAGATAGAGAATTATATTCATATTACAAAAGCGGGCGATTCGAACAATATACAACATGCGACCTCGCGAATCACTATAGAACAAGTTCTAGGAATTTAACATCTTAACTTATCCCTCACAATATTATATTTTTGAGAATATAATAGATATTCGTAAAAACTTTGTAAAGCTGGATTTTGTTAAAGAACAGCACAGTTTTAATATTATACTAGAAATAGAGATAAATTAGTTGTGCCGCCTTTTACACTCAGTAAGACTAATAAAAGTTTTTTACGTAATAAGATTCTAATAAGATCCCGAAGCACAATACTGATTTACCAGACAATACGTTTAAGGATCCCATATCAAGCGGGCTTTACTGCCAAAAGGTTATAATAGGGTGGATCATTATGTGATGATAGTGATGTAGAAGAAATTAGGGGTGATAAGTTACCGGCATCGCAGGCGAGCTCCTGCGTGATCCGCTTGGGCTGTTGCTGTTGGTCAGGGCAGGCGCAGCGGCGGCCGCCCGGCACCAGCAGGCACAGGTGCGAGCACGGAGAGCGCGCGCACGCCGAGCTCACCGAAGTGTTGTATCGCAGCGGGTGGTATACTGCACACACATAGACAAACTCAATGCTTCTGCTTCGGAACTGAACGTCACATCGTCACGCGGCAAACTACTCACCTTTTACGGCCGACGGGTTGACTAGATCTTTCGATATGACGAATGCGACTCCTCTACCAAACTTGTCTTGCCTGACCAGCTCGCCGGTGTCTCGCGTCACCCAGTACAGCGAGGACTCGAACACGTCCAGCGACAGCGGGTGCCTCAGCAGGTCACCCTCGATGATAACTTTGCGGTGCGACCCGTCGCGTCTCATCATCTCGATGGTGTTCAGTTTGGTATCCGCCCAGTAGATCGAGTGATCCATGGCGTGGTCAACGGCGAGGCCGGTCGGGTGCCGGATGTTTTCCGTGACAACTGGACGGCGCTTGGACCCGTCCATCCAGGCGATTTCGATCTTCGGAGCGGAGCCGGCGTCCGCCCAGAACATCCTGCCCATTTGTGGGTCGAGCACGAGCGAGGTCGGGCTCTCGATGCCGGCCGAGACGAGCGCTCTCCTGTACCTCCCGTCAGTTCTGGCGACCATCACTATACCGCGCGGTTTCGAACCCGTGCGGTCAGTCTCAGTCCAGTACAAGTTGTCACCGACGTAGTCGACAGCGAGTGCCGTCGGCTTCGAGCTGCCCTTCATGTTCAGATCCTGTGCAAACCCGGCCTTCACCTCCCCGCTCAAAGCATTCACCATGTAAGATCGTTTTATGGTTTTGTCGTAACTGTCCGCCCAGAAGACCATTTCGTGTTTCGGGTCATAGTCGACCGCCTCTATCCTTTTCTCTGAGGATATCACGTCGAATTGGTCGTTTTTGTCCTGGACAAAAGCGCGAATCTCAGGACCATTGGCGAACATCAACACGACATCGCTCTGAGTCGCCTTGCAGACTCCCGATGAGCTATCTGCGAGTCTGAAACCACAACGACATTAAAAAATAAGCACGGACCAACATTAACCTTATTTTCGTGCATGAAGAACAACTTTATGCGTCGTACACATATCGAAAAGATCATGTAACATGAATAGCGCGCAGTATATAAAGATTCTTAAAGATCTTACCTGAATCCGTCCCTACAGGAACAGCTGAAGCTACCCTTGAGGTTGGTACAGAGATGCGAGCAGTGATGCGTACCGGTCGAACACTCGTCCACGTCCACGCACTTCTTGGTGTCACCTGGCGATATGATCCAGCCCGAGAAACACGAGCAGATGTACCCACCGCCTGCCGTCAGGTTCGTGCAGAAGTGCTCGCATCCACCTTTATGAATGTACATACATTAATAATTTTAATTTGGTTAAACATAATTTCAATAAACCCCCTTACCTTTTACACCTACCAATATTTATCTCTGCATCACCTAATGGTTGACTAGCAGAGAATGCCTTAGGCATTAAGTCCGCCATTGCATATTTAACGCATAGTGTGTAAATAAATAAATAATAAATAAATAAATACATTATTTTATTTAAACCACCAAAATTTTGTAACAAACGAGCGTTTGTTTATTTTCACATAAAAGACGCAAACCTTTATCGCTGTCGCTGCAGGTGTGCAGATGATGGCAGCCGAGTTCGTCGGAGGCGTCTCCGCAGTCGTCGGCGAGGTCGCAGAGCTTGGCGCGCAGCACACAATGCCGGTTGGCACACTGGAACTGCGTCAGCGGGTCACAAGGGCGGGCGCGCGCCGCACACAGCGTCATGTTGTTCTCGTCGGAACCGTCGCCACAGTTGTCCATACCGTCACACACTTGATACCTGTATCCATACAAAGATTTTATTCCATTGTCCCTTTTGCTCAATTTCTTGGTTGGATTTGTTAGCTGAGGAGCAACATACCTAGGCACGCAGCGGTGGTTATCGCAGTGGAATCGACGCAGAGTGTCACAGTTAAAGTTGGTGCAGATGGAAGCCGCTTCGTCAGATCCGTCACCGCAGTCATCGGTGCCGTCGCACAAGTCCGCCTGCGACACGCATAGATTGTTTGCGCACTGGAATCTACAAACGAAGATATGCCATTTATAAGTATCAAACGATTAAATTAAATTATCGATCGATTCGATCGTGGTATTTATTACCTGCTCTCTGGGCAGTATCTTCCGCCGGGGAAGCGCGGCGGACATCCGATTTCATCAGACAGGTCTCGGCAGTCGCGGTCGCCGTCACAACGGAAGTATGCTGCGATACAGTGGCCGGATTTACACTGGAAGGTCCCGTTCTTGCACTGGAAGCCACCGCACTCAGCCTCGTCCGTGTTATCCCCGCAATCGTCCTCATGGTCACAGCGCCACCTCGACGAGATGCACTTGCCGCTTCCACACTTGAACTCTGATTCCGAGCAATCCCTATACTTGTGCTGGCAGACGGCCTCGGACTCATCGCTTCCGTCGCCGCAATCGTCGGTAAAATCACAAAGCCACTGTTTTGGAATGCAACGTTTGTTATCACATGTGAAGTCTGTATCCAGGTTGCAGGACGGGCAATTTTCTGGGAGTTCATCGGATCCGTCACGACAGTCGTCTTTGCCGTCACAGAACAGCCATTTTGGTATGCACCTGTAGTTGGCCTGACCGGGGCACCTTCTCCAGCCAGTCGTACAATTCTTCTGGCGGCACATGTAAGCAGGTTCGTCAGAGTCGTCCCCGCAGTCGTTGTCGAAGTCACACATCCACAGTTTGGGGATACAACGACCGTTCTTGCAAGAGAACTCGGAATCTGGATTGCAGGGTCTGTTGTGACACATAGCTGGATCTTCGTCACTGTTGTCCTTGCAGTCTGTGTCACCGTCACACTTCCAGCTGTCGAGGATGCATCTGCCGCTACTCTTGCACTTGAACTCGAGTAGAGGACAGTCGTGAGCGCACTCGGCCTCGTCGCTGCCATCGCCGCAGTCGTCGGTGCCATCGCAGATGGTGGCCGCGGGCGTGCAGTTAGTGTTCTTACACTGGAAGGAGCCGGCACGGCAGTGGCGCACCGGGCAGGTGTCAGGTTCGTCAGATCCATCCGAGCAGTCTTTCTCTCCGTCACACTTCCAGAACCACGGGATACATTTTTCGTCACGTCCGTTACACCTGTGCTGACCGTCTGTGCAATTGGCGATACAAGTTTTCATGTCTCTGGCCAAGTAAAACTGGTTCGGGCATGCGCACTTGTACGTTGTGGCGCCTTCCTCTCCATAACTTTCAATATTAAGGTAGCTGGACTCGTGCGGCGGCGCTATTAGGCAGAGATGGGAGCATCCACCGT
Organism: Saturnia japonica; assembly: GCA_033032175.1. NCBI lineage: Eukaryota > Metazoa > Arthropoda > Insecta > Lepidoptera > Saturniidae > Saturnia > Saturnia japonica. The sequence continues at coordinate 261,721 of CM065315.1, forward strand.
TGTTCTCCCCACACGGGTTGGGATACGAAAGCTGTCTGAGCGGGTGCACGACGTGAATGTCGTACGGTCTGTGGGTGGTGTTTCTGAGAATGGTCAAATTCTCTCCTGAGTGTTTGTTGGCTTTACTGATTGCTTTCAAATTCCAGTCGGTCCAGAAGATTTCGTCGTCGAATAGACTGAGAGCAAACACGTGAGGTACCTTATTACCCGAAAGGACGATATGTCTGTGTCTGCCTTCCAAATCGGCTGACCCGATATAGTCCAAGTGAGCGTCAGCCCAGTATAATCTGTCCGTAAAGTAATCTATGGTCAACGCGTTAGGCCAAGCGATATCGTCTTCCCAGTTCAATATTGTAGTAAAGTTGGAACCGTCCATCCCAATTTTACCTATATACGCTTGCAAATGCCAAGAAGTGAAGTACACGTAGCCTGTACCCGGGTGAACAACTATAGCTCGAGGGTCGGCAATGCCAGTCTTCAGTGTTTTTCTTCTCGTGCCGTCCAGTTCAGACACATCTAAATTCTTAGAGTGCCGGTCCAACCAATACAATTTTCTTCCGATCCAATCCACGGCGATACCTTCTAAGCCGTGAGAGTCGTGCCTGATCACCACTTCTTTGCTCGGATTCGGGTCTGTGTAATTCGACCGGTAAATTGTTTTCGCTGAAACATCAGCAAAGTACATTTGCTTCTCTTTCACGTCGAAGTCTATTGCGACAACGTTCATCAGGTCTTGATGTACAAGGTTATACAGCTTAGCGTCAGTCGACATATTTCTGACATAGTACTTATTCGTGAATATGACCCACGGAGCGATGTTATCTTTTCGTTTGCATGTACGTTCATCGGCCTCTCTCTCGTAGTACTGCTCGTTACACTTGCAGTAGTAGGATCCCGGTGTATTCGAGCAATATTGGGAGCATACTCCTGGACTTTCCATGCACTCGTTAATATCCGCACAAGCTTTTCCGTCGCTGAGTAACTTGTACCCTTGGTTGCAGTCGCAGTAGTACCCTGTCAAGGTGTTAACGCATTTGTGACCACATTGGTTGATCTCTAGTTTGGCGCATTCATCGATGTTACAGTGCGCAGGCTCGTCTGAGTCGTCGCTGCAGTCGGACACCTTGTTGCAGACGAGGTTGTTGTCGATACACTGGTTGTTATTGCATTTGAACTGACCGGCTGGACAAGTCTTGTTTTGTTTCACACAATCCACTTCGTCGGAGTGGTCTCCGCAGTCATCTTCTCCGTCACATCTGAAGTGATTCCTATAAATAAAAATACAGGTAATTTAGGCAAACTATTTACAAGTTTTGTTAATTTAAAAATTGTATTTACTATTTACCTGATACATTTGAAATTCTGGCATTTGAACTCCTGGTCAGTGCACTGTTTATACTGCGAGTTACAATGCTTGCCCTCATCAGAACCATCGCCGCAGTCATTATCGTGGTCGCAAACCCATCCTTGGTTAACACATCTTCCGTTATTACATTGGAACTGGTCCTCAGAGCATGGTGTTGGTGTGGCACAATGATGAAGAGTCGAGTTCTCATCGGCGCCATCGATGCAGTCTGGATCTCCATCACATAACCATTTCTTAGGAATGCACTGTGGTCTACCCCATGCTTTATTTTCTTGACAAACGTATTCAGTTTCCGCGTCACACTTACGTTCATTACATTGATGTCTATCGTCTTCATCACTGTTGTCCAGACAATCGTTATCTCCATCGCAAATATATATTCTCGGAATACAGTTTCCGTTATCACACGTAAACAGATCTCCGAAACAGGTTCGCCCTTCAGATCGACAGTATTCTGGAGGTTCATCGGCTCCGTCTCCGCAGTCGTCGTCACCATCGCAGTACCAAGTGGCCGGTATGCATCGATGGTTGGGGCAACGGAAACTGTTCTGAGGGCAAGTTCTTTGCGCGCAATGGAGTGGATCTTCGTCGGAATTATCGCCACAATCATTGTCGCCGTCGCACAACCAGTAAGGTTCTACACAGATATTAGTTTTCTCGCATTTGAGATGATTTGTCGGACATGTAGTGTTCATAGGGCAGCGCTCATGTGTCTCGTCGCTGGTTACATTGTCCTTGCAATCGTTAAAACCGTTACACACTTGTGACATAGGTATGCATCGGGAATTGAGGCAAGTGAATTCTCCTTCAGCGCAAGGTGGGTACACGCAACCTTCCTCGTCGGAGCCGTCTTTGCAATCGTTCTCATGATCGCACTTCCAGGATTTGAATATACATCTGCCGTTGTTACAGCGGAACTCGTTGGGTGAACAAGAATGGTACGCGCAATAGTTTTTATCTTCATCAGAATTGTCACCGCAGTCATCATCACCATCGCAGGACCACATCCGACTGATGCACTTTCCATTGGCGCAGAAGAATTTGCTAGCATCACAGGTAATATTCTTTGCGACGCACATACGGCCCTCGTTAACAAGCTTAGTATTATCATCACATCGACATTCCACTGTGTTGTTAGGAGCTGGATGGCAGCTGTGTGCGCATCCACCGTTACTAATCTTGCACAAATTTGATTGGCATTTTTGCCTACTGGGGCTGTATATATGAATATCTCTCGGAGAATCTTCGAGACGCTTTACCACCTCTATCATGTTCGCGCCTGTGTGTTTCTCCGCACGGTATACTCCACGTAATTGCAAGTCAGTCCAGTAGATGTAGTTACCGAAAACAGTGATTGCGAATGGATATATGGTAGCCGTTATAAGGACTTCTCTGTCACTTCCATCCAATTTGGATCTTTCGATTTTCTCCCTAACGGCGTCAGTCCAATACAACATGTTCTCATCGAAATCTATCGTTAAGCCACTAGGTTGCGACAGGTCTTTGTCAATGATGGCCTTTTTAAGAGATCCGGCCATTGTTGTCCTATAGATTTTGCCAGAGGTACCGAATCTTCCCCAATCAGTATAATACAATGTACCGTTACAAGGATCCACTACAATGGCTCTAGGTCTTTCAACTCTAGCAATCATGACTAATTCTGAACCGTCCAAATTCATTGCATATATAGAGTTGTTTGAACTATCTGTCCAGTAAATTTTCTTTTGGGTCCAATCATAAGAAATACCTTCAGGATTTATGCCTTTATTGAGTATGTTTTGTATTTCAGAAGGCTCCGGATTTTTTGCTGACATCCACGCTATTCTTGCCCATGGTCTGATCTGAGTGAAAAATAGTTTGCTATCAGCATAGTCGAACTCTACCCCAACGACGTTTGTTAAATTGACGACAGGTTTAAAAGGCACCCCAGTGGACTTGGGATCGAGATTAACGGCTCGTATTTCTGTTCGTGTTGTAAATACCAAGTATTCGTCAACAACATCACATTTCTTTGGATTAGTGTCGGATACCTTTCCAGTAGCACAGTCGCATCTATGTGTAACACCCATATGGGAATCAGATGGGTAACTGAAGCAGAGTTGGTCACATCCGCCGTTACCGAGTTTCCTGCAGGGGTTATTTTCGTCAGTGGGCTGATTGTTGATGTCAAATATAACAATGTCACGTAACTTTGGCAAATTCGTTCTAACTTTCTCCGGCATCGACATATTTCCTGGTAATTTTGAGGCTTTGTAAATAGTCTGTAGGTTTCTATCGACCCAATACACGCTGCCGGTGTGGATAGCGATGCCCATTGGATTTGGAAGGTTTGATCTGATTAGTTGTCTATTGCCACCGTTGTACGATATCTTCTGAATTTGATCGAGTTTTGAATCCACCCAATAGACGTCATGCGTCAACATATCAATTGTCAAATCTCGAGGATTAGATATACCAGAGCTGACAACAGTCTGCCAGTTACTGCCATCAAGGTAAGACTTTCCTATGCGAGGGTACTGACCGTAATCTATCCAATATAGTAGTCTCTTTAGCGGATTAACTGCGAGCTCCCTTGGGGCATCCATAGTCGTTTTAACAATAACTTTCCGATTAGACCCATCCAACCAGCACATTTCTACATAGTTCTCATGTGGGAAGACATTTGTGAAGTACAAATTACCAGCAACCCAGTCGACAGCTAAGCCTCTGATCCCATTGCTGCCTATTCCGTCTTTAATAATGTGTAGCAATTCAGTGCCATTAGGACGAATACGGAAAATACCATTCCAATGTCCTCTGTTGAATTCGACCCAATAGATATAGTTCTCTGCAAAATGAACGTCCACGTGAAGTATGTGATGGCCTAAGCCAGTGACAGGAACCATCGCTTCAGCGCTCGAATCTATGCTGTACCCTCGGATCAGATCCAGCTGGGATACAACAGCAAAAGTTTTATATGAGACACAATTCACTTCATTCTCCTTGCTGTAGCCGATGGAGCAGGCGCACACTCTTGATCCACCGTCGCTCGGGATACAGATCTGTTCGCATCCGCCATTGTTCTGCGAGCACGAGTGATGTATCATTTTCCTCTTTTGGAATATGGTCAGAGATTTCAAGTCGCTCTCGTTATCCATAATAATTTTGATGTTGTCACCGTTAGGCAGATCAGCTTTAATAATCTTCTCGTGGCGCGGATCAAGCACATAAAGTCTGGAGTCTAAAACGGCAATGACTTTTGGATAAGATATTGCGTTCGCTTCAGTGAGTATGGTCTTCCTGTCATTTCCGTCAGTATTGACGCTGTTGATGCTCGCCGGGTACTGAGTGCTGAAGTAAACGATTCCTTTTTCAACGTCAACTGTGACCGCTTCAGGCCGCTCTATCGAGTCGACTAGGATGATTGGATTAGATCCGTCCATATTAGCTTTACCGATTTTCGCTGGAACGCCGTTACCGCCCTCATCGGACCAGTACATTTTTCTGTAAAATATGTTTAGTTTAAACATCCAAATTCTTAAAATTGCCTAAACTAAAATACCCTAATGTCTTTTATATAATGGTTATAATGGTTTTAATTAAGTGTATACTCAATTCTCTCTCTATAGATCTCAATTAGCCAAAAAGTATGTCTTATCGCTTTTCTCTATCGCTACAATGATCTATTTCCACGAATTTCTCCTAAAAGTTAAATAAGGGGAAAGAGCTTAATATAGACTGTGTACACTACACTCACCCGTCTGTAGGATCCAAAGCCAAGCCCCTAGGTTTCGCGACCGATAGCTTACTTCCATCATTAGCCATTATGATAGACCTGTACTTGAGTTTCCCGTCGACCCTCACCAGCTCGATGTTGCTAGCGACCCTGTTCACCATGTACAGATTGCGTCCCAACCAGTCGAATGCTATGGCAGACGGTGCTCCGACTATGCCGGTGTCTTGCCCGAAGAACTCAACTTTGTTACCGCCTCCGTAAGGCATGCTGTATATAGTACAGTTCTCGTCGTCTTCGCTGTCGCCGGTGATGGACTGGAGCCAGTACAGTGTGTGACCTTGACGGTCGTAATCCAGCTGTACACCACCTTCAATAAATAATATCGTTGATTGATTTAATATCAAAGATTATATTAATATGGAGGCAATAGGGTTACTATACTCTCCTGCGCATTATTGAACAATGCTTAATCGGGGCAAAGCATAGTTACCTTGAATTCCCACTACAGGAGCCAGTTGACCAGCTCTGCCGGAACCGTCTGTCGATAAGTCTATCACCTGCGATCCCTTTAGTACCATCAAGTATGATGTTTCTTCTGCAAACATAAACAATTCAAGTAAAATAAACATGATTTTATAGTTCATTAAATACGAAGTAATCCATATAAATCAATTCATTAATTTATGTAACATGATGTGAGGAAATGTAGTTTTCAATAAAGAAAAATTTAATATATAATCCATTGGTGTGCGGATAATACGAATTTACGAATCATTAGTAGGAACGAATCTTAATAATGTAAACCGATAATTTACGATTTGTTGGAATTATTTGATTTGATTCTATTGCCCTTGCACACCCCCTAATTTTATCCACTAATAATAAAATTATATAAATTAATTTTTCTGTTTTTATTTGTTTGTATGTAACATAAAAGCGTATCTGTTATTATAGTAAATCGAATCTCACCTTCGATACATTTACCATCTGGCAACAGCTTGAACCCGGGTTTACATATACAAGTATATTGAAGCGTACTGTTGGGACTCAGTAAGCAGAGATGTTGGCAACTGTCCTTCTTGCAAGGGGAAGTCAGCTGGGGCTGCAAGGAGGGATGGTGCACGTGGATCGAGAGCGGCTGCGATATTAAGTGCGAGACCACCGTCTGATTCGACCCCTTGAACTTGTGAGCCGACAGAACCCTGTTCAGTTGCCTGTCTGTCCAGTACAGCGTGTCTTCGAACATCGTCAACGAATGAGGATGTAACAGATAGTGGCTTCCCGATAGAACTTGTTGTCTTCCCGTGCCGTCGTAGTTGCAAAAGTCGATGAAGTCTAATTTGGAATCAGCGAAATATACTCTCTGTGTGGCCGTATCGAGAGTCAGGCCGTTTGGCCAGTAGATCTTGGTGGTGATGATCGCGGAACGCAGCGTTCCGTCCATGCCTACTCTTTCGATTCGTGGGTTTTCTCCCCAGTCCGTCCAGAACAGCCATTTAGCATTTGGCGCCGGATCTAGGCACATTCCTCTCGGCTGTGTAATGTTACCACTCATCAAGTAGTTCTCATTGATCCATCTTCTTTAGCCACTTCTATGGTGTTCAGTTTACTGTCCAACCAGTATATATTACCACCGACCCAGTCGTAAGCCAAGCCTTCGACCAGATCTAATCCCGTGGTTATGATAGCCTGAGGTTCGCTGCCCCGATCTAACCTGGATATTTTCTTCAATTTCATGTCCGACCAAAATATAGTGCCGAGTGTGCATGTTAGACGCGGTCGCAACGACGTTTTCTACGTTGATGGGGACCCTCTCGAGACCTTGCTCGTTCAGATCGGCCACTAAAATGGAATGCCTGTTGGATATGATGAGGAAGGCGCTCGAATGATTATTAGCTTTGCAGGAGTGGTTATTGTTAGTGAGTCGGTATCCATCGACGCAACTGCACACGTAGGAGCCCTTCATGTTGATGCAGGTCTGCGAGCAGAGTCCAGGCGGGTTACACTCGTCGATATCCTTGCAGTTGAACCCGACCGAGTCGATCTCCTCTCCGGGCGGACAGAGGCAGAGCGGACCGTTCGGAGTCTGTTTACAGCCGTTCGAACAGAGACCATCTTGATGCTCGCACTCTGCGAAGTCGCAACTGGCACCTGAGGTCAAATATAATGTACCTTTTTTACATGTACCTTTTTTATCCACAAGTAGAAAATGTTTAATATTTAGATTGGAGAATAAATAGAAAAAAAAAAAAAAATTTTTGGAAAGTGAAGTAAGGAAATGAAAATGAATAAGTTTTTTTTTTTCATATAAAGTCTCTTCCCAAGTTGAATACTCGTAGTGAATAAGTTTTATTTATCGTACGAACCTTCATCAGCACCATTAGGACAGTCGAACTTAGCATCGCAAACTTGCGTGAGGTTCACACAGCGACCGGTGACCCCTGGGCACTGCCATTGCCCATCAGGACATCTGCAATTTTTATAGTGCAACTTAATATTATTATTGTAACCAATTTTATACGCGCTGTAGGAAAAACTTGGCATCTAAGTACAGCCAAATAACAGTTATAACCAATCTCGAGCAGTAAGTAGTGTAGTCCCATCAGACGGGAGTCACAGATGAACACTTACGTCTATTTTAAATATATTAAAACTGTAAAAGGTTTGCACTACCAGAATGAATTTTGAAGATACTCATAAACATAGGTTCATGTTTATATATCTAGTAAGGCAAATGATGAATAGATACATAGATAGTTGAAGCGGTAGGTACCTGAAGGCTGGCGGCTTGCAGGCGTGCTTGGCGCCCTCGTCGGAGCCGTCGCCGCAGTCGTCGTTGCCGTCACAGACGTACGCGTTGAAGACGCAGCGTGAGTTATCGCACCGGAAGTGGTTGGCGGCGCACTGCACGGACCCGCACGTGCTGGGCTCGTCTGACAAGTCCTCGCAGTCCGGCGTGCCTGTACATCACAAAGTAACAGACTCTGATCACCACTTGCCAAATAACATCGACAGATAACAACGTCATTAATGATAGATACAGTAGAGGGTATAAAGTAAAGGAAACTCACCATCGCAGTACCAGGTGGTGGGAATGCAGATCCCGGAGGAGCGGCACTGGAACTGGCGGTCGGGCTGGCACTGGTGGGGCGCGAGAGAGGGGCAGCCCGCCTCGTCGCTGCCGTCGTTACAGTCCGGGATACCGTCGCACTTGTACGCCTCCTGTGAGACACATAGCCAACATACAATAACTTATCAATCCGCGAGTTAACTGGTCTTGTCTTGTCTTGAGTGGACTTGGTCTATAGATAAAAAGCTTAAAACAATACAAATCTGGAAAAGTATATAATTGTTTATTTATTTAATAATATTTTTTGTCTGCGAGTTAAGTGTTTTGAAATGCCGTCAACGTTAACGTCAACGTGACGTCACCATTCAGGAAAATGAATATTAGACTCTTTTATTACTTGTCACTGTTATCATACAAAATGAAATACAAAATAATCGTTTTCAGATTCAGATTGGAGGTCCGGAGATTATGTTAACAAACCTTACCACTTTTATATATTGCAAAGATAAAAATGTTATGGATTTGTTTATATAAATTAAATGAGATATTCATAACTCCCAGTTTTTATATTTGTTTAGAACATACTATTGTTAAAATTAACAGTTCTTGTAACAGGTTATTGACCTAATACCATTAATATTCATTGATTTATATTAAATTTCTGAACGTATTAAAGTAAACATATATAATTTTCTTGACACCGATAAATACAATATGTAAAGTGTTGTTATTGCGAAGGTTTGTGAGTGAGTAGGTACCTGCACACACTGCTTGAGGTCAGCGCATTTGAACTGGTTAGCGAGGCAGGAGACCGGCGGGCAGTCCGCCTCATCCTGCTTGTCGAAGCAGTCGTCGTCGCCGTCACAGACCCAGGACGCGGGGATGCAGTGCCCGGTTCGAGGACACGTAAACTGCAAACCCACTCTTACTTATTATAATCATAACGAGTCTACAGAGTTCTAATAGATGAATTTCATACAAGATGACACACAGGACCGACGAGCCGATACTGCACAGCAACTAGTCGTCAAATTGTTTGATTTCTAAATCATGACCGTCTATAACCAGCCCAAATGGAATGAAGTCATATGAATATGAACTGCTACTGCTCAGAATTCAGTTTCATGTCGTTTGATACGCCGCGCCGTGTCGTACGTAAAATACATGTTTTAAAGAATTAGAACAAAGTGTACATAACATTTGGTTAAGCAGACATATTAGTTTTAATAGCTTATTTCTGGTTTTATTCATCAATTTATTTTGGTTTAAGCAGTTTCAACTATAGAGTCTAAAGTGAATGTTTTGCATGGTGTATTACCTTATTACGTATCTTTGGCCTAAACGCTTCTTTTTTGTTTTATGACTTTTAGCATCAAATCTGGAGAGTCGCTGATGAGATAGCATTCTACCATGTCACAATTTTGACAGTTTAAATTCATGGTATTATTCATCAGCGGGCCTAAACGCTAAATTTATAAAGTAGGCCTAAAAATAAATATCTGACCTGGAAGTAGGCGCAGGTCTTCTCGGCGCAGTGCGAGCCCTCGTCGGAGCCGTCCCCGCAGTCGTTCTCGGAGTCACAGCGCCAGGTGTTGGGCACGCAGCGCCCGTTGTCGCACTGGAACTGCGAGGAGCTGCAGGTCACGTTCACGCACCCGGTCTCGTCAGAGAAGTCCCCGCAGTCGTTCTCCGAGTCGCACTTGAACGTGCCGGGGATGCACCGGCCGGACTTACACATGAACTCTGAAGAGCTGCATGTTGTCTCTGTCAATCACGCACATTTCTCTCGTTTTCAACACGATAACCTCAAAAAGGATTCTTTTTACATTAAGAACTGGATTGTTGATTTCAAACATAAATAAAATAACAAGTGAAGAGAGTCGATATAATCTGCAGAATAGAACCCATACTTGTACCGGAATGATAAGCGACCTCTACACAATAATGGGTTCATGGTTATGGTAAATTATTATGCAATTTACCTAATCAATATATGCCGTTTAATTAGTAAAAAAAGTATCCAATCTTCTAAGCAATAGGATAGAACCCACCACCGATTAAGTATGACCGTTATGACGGCTATAGTACATATAAACTAAACATCTAAAATATAATTGCACGAGTATCCGTGTATACAGAGTATGGCGCGAGGTCCTAAGGGAAGCGCTCCAAATATGGTGGCAGTGACGGCAACTCTCACCTCTAGATGTCGCTGCCGCCGCTGTTTTTGGACAGCAAATAAAGGTTAATCACAAACATGTTAATAGAAAAGGAATAATCAGTTACGACACTCACTTGTACAATTCTGTTCCTCGTCGCTGTTGTCGAGGCAGTCGTCATCGCCGTCGCAGACCCAACTCTTGGGTATGCACCTCTGATTGTTACACGTAAAGTCCCAGGAATGCGGGCAGGCTTGCACCGGCGGCTCCGAGTTAGGATCCGGCACGCAGGTCTGCTCGTCCGGCGCCAGTTTCTCCCCGTAAGGACAGCCACACCTGACCGTGAGGAACTCCGTATTATTCCTGGGCACAGCGAAACAGAGCTTCTGACAGTTGCCATTGTTCATAGCGCACGGCTGCATCGGATCTATTTTCTGAGTGCTCTCGCTATATACTTTAACGCCGTATAGCCTGTTTGTTTGTGGCTCGCGCACCATAATGTCCTGCTGTTCCCCAGACAGTTTGTGCAGTCGAACGATGGCGTCCAGCCTCCAATCCGTGATGTACATAAACTCTTTATGGATGACTATTGAGAAGGGATGCCTGATCAGCAGCGAGTTAACGGTCTTGACGTCAGTACCGTCGAGTTTAGCATGCTGGACGTGGTCGAGCAGTGCGTCGCACCAGTACAGTCTATCTGTATCGAAGTCAATGGACAAGCCGTTCGGCCAGCCCAGCGTTACGTTCTGGAACACTAGCAAACCGGTCCCGTCCGTGTTCGCTCGGCTTATGTTCGCGGGACGATCCCATTCCGAAAAGAATATAAAACCTTTATTCGGATGTACAACGATAGCTCTGGGTCTCTTCAAGTCTTTCAGTAAGGTTCTCTTGTAAGCTACATTTCTCGTTGAGAGCACGTTTAAAGTTCCTTTTCTTGAGTCTATATAGTACAGGTTCTTTGAGGCCCAGTCTACCGCTAAGCCTTCGACGCCTTCATTCTGCGAGGCCAAAACTATTTCTCTGGTAGTTCCGTTTCTGTGCACTCTGTAAATGACATCTTGGAGAACATCCGAGTAGTAGATGTGTTCATCGCGAGCGTCGAAGTCCAAGCCTACAAATCTTGCTCTTCTGGAGACCACCGGCAAGATGGCATCACTAAACCCTTCTATAACGGGATCGAGAACTTTTCCTTTGATAAATCTCTGCTGAGAGTACATCAGGAACTCGTTAACGATATCACAGTTTCGCAAATCCGACTCAAGTTTGTATCCAATGTTGCAGGCGCACCGATATCCCAGGCCACCATTTTGCAAGGCTGTCACTATACACATTTGGGAGCATCCACCATTGTTCGTGCCGCATGGATTGTTCACGGAAGTTTGTTTCAACGAATGTATCACAGTTATGGCTTTGGGATCCCTTATATCTTTCATTTTATAAATAGCTTGAATACTCGAGGAACCTTCGTATTTGTTGACAGAATTGATACCTTGTTTTGTGCTATCAGACCAATAGACTCGGTCTTCAAAAAGAGCGAGCCTCGAAGGACTGGGCACTTGTTGGCCTCTGAGAACTAAAAATCTATGGTTTCCATCGTAATCAACAGTTTCTATATAATCCAGTAAGGAGTCGCACCAGAACACCCTTCGAGCTATTATGTCGACAGCGATACCTGAAGCTTTGTACGCAGCCTCTGATACAATCGATTTAACGTGGGTTCCGTCCATGTTTGCTCTGATAATCTGAAAAAGATATTTATGTCGTTTTAAAGGCTGTATAGACAAATTATAAGATTGAAAAGTTTAACCTATTTGTTTGTAAGAAGTTTGTAAGTGGGGCTAATTTTGATAACTATGACTTAACTTTCGAAACCTGAACCTAATGAAATTATTTCATTTTGTTTGAGGATGAAAGTATAATATTATTCTCTCTCACCTGACTACTATCAGCTACGAACATGAACCCGAGGGTGGGGTCTAAAGCCAAGTCAGATGGGTTGGTGAGGTTGGAGCCGAGGACTACGGCGTGCCACCTGCCGTCAAGTTCGAAGACGTCGATTTTCTGTCCGATAGCGTCGGCCACGTAGAGCTTGTCGCCCACCCAGTCGACGGCGAGCGCGACCGGAGCCCAGGAGCCCGCTACTGTGATGTCGGCGCCGACGTAGCTCGTCAATCCGGCCGGCGCGCTCAGAGGATGCGTGTGAATCTGTAAGACCATGCCGACTTCATTTCTCTCTTATTATCTTAGGCTATGATACAAGGCGTCGAAATTGGTTGATCATTGGGTTGTTGGGCAAGAATGTCAGGATTAATGTCAATCTTGACGAGAAATCTTATTTCGCGTCCGGCAATTCACACGGTAAACGTACGCGCGCTTCAAAAAAGAGCCAGTTAGCTTGAGTTAGCTTCGAGAGTCGGTTACACGCACGCTCACCTCGCACGTTTAACTCTTCGATTTTGTTTTAATCGCCGTACCTCACGCAAGGTCTGGCATACCCGGCAAGCTGGATACAAGGGGGAATTGCTCAGTAAGTCGATTTATTTATTTTACAATGATAGGATAACTTACAGCTAATAAAAATAGTAGTAAAAATAAAACAAATAGAAGACCAATTACAAATTTTCACAAATAGAAAAGATAAATATAAGCGAAAAAGAAAGAACGAGAACGAAGAGTATCACAAAAATGAACACAAAGTAAAATTGTTACAAAAATTGCTTAAAAATTTAAAAAAAGTCTCCGCATAAACTGCGCCTTAGGGATGACACACTTGTAGTAAATAGATCAACACTATCGTCTTAAGGAATTAAATTGTTTGCACGCCCTAATTGAAAATTAATTTTGTCTATATGTTGTCCTTACAAATGGTACATATAACAGTCTGGGATTTCTTAATGTTATATTTGCAGGTACAAACAGCTGAATTTTTGAGAGGAGTTCTGGAGAGTCTACAATTCCATTGGCTATGACACATAAATAAGATAGATCAGCTATTTTACGTCGTTCATAGAGGAGAAGAAAATGGAAATGTTTACATCGCTCTATATAATTAGGTAAATAGAAAGAAGTTCTAATTTGTAGGTATCGAAGGAAACGTTTCTGAATGCGTTCAATACGAGATATATATACGTTATAATTAGGGTTCCACACTTTCCAATCATTCTTTCTCGGTGGCTCACTGTCTGTATCATACCCTCCGGGGTAAATCCGAGATTTGTAGGACAACTAGCCAGCGGATTGGTTTTTCCACCAGTAATTAAGATTTAAAAAGGAAAAAAGCGAATCATTTTTAGACCGGTTGAGCTTGTGCGATGTCTAAGGTTATATTGTTTAATTAAATTGGGAAGCGGTACGGTTATTGAAATGTTAATGGCTCGGTGCGCGGGTGCGCGGTGTGGGTTTAACTTGCTTATATTCAACTCAAAAACTGGTCCCTTACTTAACGTACATTATTCCAAATCACTTTATTACTTGGCTATAGTTCTTTCAGTTCAGAGCTTATCGCCTAGCACTACTTGTTGTATTAGGAGTCAGTCCTCATGGTAGCCAGGTCTGCTGTGACACCCCGGGGTTATATAGTTACCTCACATCAAATGGGCTATTAAACTACAAAAGGATATTAGGAAATATTAATTATTTTATGCATTGTTCGGGTTTGTTTCATATTAGTATTATTTATTTCGTGATATGTATCAAGTGTAGAGAATGTGATGATAACGGGGTTCACCTTTCTAGTTTTGAGATCGGACCAGAAGAGTAAGTTCCGCCGGTAGTGGTAGTCGAGTCCAGAGGCGGCGGTCGCGTTGGCGAGCGAGTACGGTGCCCGTCCGTGCAGGTCCATGCGCAGCACGGCGCCCGCGTGCGCTAGCACCAGTGATGGCGCCGCCGCCGCGCCCGCCGCACACCTCCCGCCCCGCGCCGCTGCGTACCCCGGCGCACACAGACACCGGTACGCTGCGTCACGAACACAAACACACGCTTCAGTTCCCGAATATTTCAAATGAATACTAATCTATTAGAAATCTCAAATGTAACCTGTATTTCATTATTATAGATATTAAAGCTATCGAAATCGTCTCTTTACAGTTTTTGTATCAAAAGCCAGAGCAACGAGTAACATAGGTCGTTTTAACGCTATCTCCTTTATGTGACAAGTTATTCAAGGATGAACGTAAACATTACTGAAATATAATGAAACTAACATCCTGGTGTATTGACGCAGAGCTGGTGGCAGTAGCCCCATTCCTTGCACTCGTCCATGTCGACGCAGGTCTTGTTGTCGGGCGCGAGCGTGAGCCCAGCCGCGCAGGAACACACGCCCCCTGACGGCGACGCGACGCACTTGTACTCGCAGTCCAGCGCTGGGCAAGATGCCGTTGCTGCGAATACACAAACATATTATAACATACAAGAACGATTACACATAAGTACAAACCTAGCAGCATATCTTGTAATATAGTTAACAAACCACTAAAATAAATACTTTTTCACTACTTTACTATATTAAATAAAAACTAGAATAATGTCTAGTTTACATGAGTTTACTAACTAATTCTTAGTACCTACCTACTTATCACACTAATACCTTTCGTGTATACATGCTGAATTAATTATTACTATTATTAAAATTTCTAGTGTAAGTGAATAAAATATTAGGTCTTTACCTATGACATTGCCGTTTTGTATGAAAAAATTGAAACGAATTTTATTCATGTATTTTTTATTTGCATTAATCGAAGTAATCACCCATGCAATCATTGCATCTTTGCCAGCGCAGTGGCAGTTTATTGATGCCCTTCTTAAAGAAATCAGCTGGACGGGAGGCAACAAATTCTTCAAAGGCATTTTGTACTACCTCTCGGGTATTGAATTTTTTTCCCGCCAAGGAGTTATCCAAATTCTGGAAAAAGTAGTAGTCTGTATGCGCAAGGTCTGGTGAGTAGGGCGGATGACGGAGAACTTCCAACCCCAGTTCTTGCAACTTGGAGACCGTCTGCTGTGCAGTATGAGGTCGCGCGTTGTCGTGCAGGAGCAGCGGAGAGGAGCGATTGACCAATGCTGGTTGGAGATGTGCCAGCTTCTCCATCATTGTGTTCAGTTCTTCACAGTACACATCTGCAGTAATGCTCACCCCGTTTGGTAAGAAGCTGTAATGAATCACACCGGCGCTAGACCACCAAACAGTGACCATCACTTTTCTAGGGGTAAGTTTTCGTTTAGGGCATTGTTTAGGTGCTGAACCAGGATCCAACCAACTTGCTGAGCGCTTGCGTTTATCAAACAGAATCCATTTTTCATCGCAGGTAACAATGCGGTTCAAAATTCCTTCATTTGTTTGTCTGTTGAGCAGTGCAAGGCACGTCTCGACGCGTACTTCACGCTGGTGATCATTGAGTTCGTGGGGCACCCATTTATCAAGCTTTTTTACCTTGCCAATTTAACGCAAATGGACCAATATTGTTTTGACGCTAACGTCGAAAGCTGCTGCTAATTCAGCCGTAGATTGTGTTTCATCAGCTTCCACAATCGCCTTTAATTCGTCATTGTCGACCAAAGTCTTCGGACGACCGCGAGGTTCATTTTTCAGGTCGAAATTCCCAGAACGGAAGCGAGCAAACCAATAACAGGTGGTGCGTTGGTTTGTAGTGTTAGCTCCGTAAACGTCGTTGATGTTGCGTGCCGCTTGTGCCGCGTTGCTGCCACGACGGTACTCATATTCCATAATTACTCGAATTTTTAACGTATCCATGATGACAGAAAATATTGAAATGCGATGAAAATGTAACACTAATCAATAAACAAAAGACTACTTTTGGAAAAAGAATTCCATGTTTTTAAAATAAAATTAATTTGAAATTAGAATTCTTAGCCAAACAAAAATTATTTTGATTTGAAATGGCCAGTACTGCAGAACGGCAATTTCATAGGTAAAGACCTATTATTAAAAGCGATACTATTTACTAAGCAACAAGTCGACTACCCCCACTACTATTTACTAAGCATTTGTCGCTTGCCAACTGTGTGCACATCCACGGCAAGTGTTTAGTGCTTACTGACAAGAATACACTGCGCAAAATAAAACTGTTTGCGGTGTTCCATTTTGAAGTATAAACAATTTGTTAATAATTAATCACAAGTACTAAGCTAGCGCAAATTGGCCATAATGAATACTTACAACAGGCTGCCTCCTCGTCAGCGTTATCTTCACAATCCTTCTTGCCGTCGCAGAGCTGCGACCGCATGATGCACTTGTGCGTCTCGTCAGGGCCTCCCTTGGGGCAGAGGTACTTGTTGTCAGGGCACGCGATGGCGGTGCAGTTCGCTTCGTCAGACCCGTCCGAGCAGTCCTTGAACCCGTCGCAGTGGTATGTCGCAGGTATGCACAGAGCATTGCTACAGCGGAACTGGCCTATGTGGCACGGTGGGAAGCCTGCGAAATTAACATTTTATGACTATTTTATTATGACTTTTTGACGAGTAAATGTCGACATTGTATTAAGTTTTCTTAATTTTAGGGGTTCATACATCAAAAGGAAAAGTGAAACCCTAACAGGATGACTTCGTTGTCGGTGTGTATGTCTATCGAGACCCTTTTTCTCAGAAGTGCATAGTGGAGGAATCAAGTTGAAATTAATATACTGCCCTTGGAGCTGTGAAAAAATCAAACTTCTAAGTCAACGCAATGAAAAGATACGGCTGTTTATGTCGGATATTTTAACACTCCCAAAAGGAATAAAAACCTATAGGGTACGTCCAGTTCCCACTTGACCTAGAATTATGAAATTTGGCAAGAAGCAATGTCATATAGGACAAGTAAAGGAAAAAATCCGAAAACCGAATATTTATTATTACATCCCAAAAAATGCGATTACAAACTTATTTGCAGTTGGTAAACTCACGGCGACTTATATCGATGTAGGTATATGAACAGTTTCCCAACGACAAAGTTAAGTTTGTCTCTTAATGTAGTTTATCTTTTCGTTAGAATTGCTCGGTGCTTTCTTCAGTAATGTTACCTAATTATTTTGGTGAATATGGCTGTACAATTACGTAAGTCTCGGTGCGCAATTCCGCCTCGAACTTGGCCGGCTTTTTAAAATTTAATTCATGATCAATCAATAACTATGATATACTAACGTTCTGTATACGGAATCGACAAATTTTGACAAGAGCTGTCAATTGAAACTAAAACGAACGTCGTAGTTTCTCCTAGTCAAAATTTATACAAAATGGAAATTATGTGATATGGCGAAACGACCTTAAAATGACTGCGCGTCCCCCTCCCCCGCACGTGATGTGTCACAGTTCTCACTCTATGTAACGAATTCACTATCGGGTGGTGATGATAGATAGATATGTAGCTGCAATGTCACACAATATCCCCGGATTTTGTTAATTTATCATCAGTTTTTTTATGATTATGCTTATGAAAGCAATAAGATGTATCAATGGCAAAAGAATACTGTCTACTGAATAATTATACAGAAGTGCTTGACTCACTGCAGTGTGCTTCATCAGAGTTGTCACCACAATCGTCCTTGTGATCACACTTCACTGAAGCGTCCACACATTTAATGCCGGATGCGCATCGGAACTGATCCAACCGGCACGACAGCGTCTTCTCCGGACAGTCCTGTTCGTCTTTACCCGTCCTACAATCTAAATAGCTGCGAACGATAATATTATTTAATTAAATTTTACTACAAATTGTATTATAAGTCTCGAGAAGATTTAAAAGAGAAATCTAATCGGATCCTATGTCCTCGTTTACTTTCATTTGTACAAAACGGGAAAGTATAAAAAGTTTAAAAGCTTGTCTTGCTTCTGGTCTATGTGATATTGTTTTGCTATATAAATCCCTTAATATCAATAAACCGATTGAATGAATTTTAACGACATTATCTTAGTACTCATTATTAGCCAAACATTTTCACCTCTACATATTATTTAGAATATAAAGTTCACCTAACAATGGAAATAATATTACAAACGTATTTAACATATGAAAATGAAATATTTTTTAAAGTCAATATGATGTTTTAATTATTTTCTGAAATATTCAACTGTTTTAGTCGTTTATTTCGCTTTGCTGGATTTTTATTTAAGTTTGGAGCGCGAGGCCCTGTATCTCGCTTTGTTACAACTCTAAGTATGTCACAAAGTTCACATACCATATAATTGTATTAAATTGTTATGTGATATGCGAGTTAAGGGCCTTCCGAGTGCAGGATCAACTGACAAAAATACGATTTGTTCAAAGTTGCAAAAAAAATTAATTTGAATTTACAAAATTTATAAAGTACAAAACTTAATTGTCTATATCAATTTGTACGTCTCTTCAAAATTAGTTAACTTGCGGATAACTGCCAGTTTACTTTACAATGCATAACTCTCAAGTTAACTCTCAAGAACTTTTCCATAGGACTAGAACTTATATAATAATAAGTTACCGCCTACAGTGTACATTTATTACATTAAGCTGTAGTAGTTTCTGTTCTACACGTATCTCTAGTTGCGTCGCTCAGTAGGTAGGAGGTCAGGAAAAGTTATTTTATAATTACATGTATGTAGATAGTCGTACTCACCCGTCGCATCTCTTCTCCTTTGGTATACAGGGTCCCTGCGAGGACACTTTCCCGGGACCCATGCCCTCCACCCCGCATTGGAAGTCGTCCGTTTGACATTTACGATATGCTGTAACATAGTAAATTAATCCATTACTATAGATGTACATCCATTGGGCGGCTTTCGCCTTGGCAAAGTAACGCGACGGCGCGGACGGCGCGGGGAGACGGCGCGGGGACGGCGCGGCGGCGATAGTTTGTATGCCCTCATCAGTATGAGAATTGTTTAGGTATATGAGGGGCAAAATGTGGCATACGTTAGATACTTACATTATGCATCGTCGTATGACAGTGATTTGTGAAATAATTTAAATTCTACTTATAAACTCTATTTCATATTTATGAGAGTTTATTCATAAATTATAGATATACATATTATAATTGGAAAAAGAGATGTAAATATGCAAACCATGTATTGCGGAAGTAAATGAGATCATACAACTAGCTGTATAAAACTAGTTTCACTCGTATCTAGATATTCTAAGCCTGTTTTCTTATTTCCTATGTTTACACGACCTTTACAAAGATGAAAGTTCACTTAGGTTTAGTCAACTTGTTGTTAAATTATACACCCGTTTTTAAATAACACATTTTAATTATTAAAAACATATATAATCTTTAAAAAAATTACATTCAGAGAGCAATATTAATGTGATGGTGGCGAGGAAAAGTGAATATTTCTAGGTAAAACTCTGCAACAGTGGTCTATTTAACTTATACATTATTATTCAAAATAATAACTGAAAACTGAACATCTACTACGTTATAATAGATGAACTGACAAAGTAGATGATAAGACGTAACAACTAATTACATGAAATTTAAACTCGCAAGTCCGAGACATGATTCTTGAAATAATAACAATATCTTACGCAAGGCACCGCAGCGCCGCGTCCGCACCGCGCCGCTAACAAGTACTACTTCGCTCATGTTGTTTACTATGGATTACAATCGGCGATATATTTAATAATTGAAAATAACTTTAAGTTTGATTTAATCAATACAGAATGTAACATTTAAACGGCACAGTCAGGGGAACTCTGAAACTATAAGGGATAGAGAAATATGTTCTAAAAGCCATAGCATCGATTTAAAACGATAAGAAAAACAGTGTAGGGAGGATCCTCCCTTTTAATGCGGAGGTGGTAATAAGCGCCCCCACAACAACATTTATATATCTGCAACTGCAACTTATACAAGAGTCGGGAATCAAACCAAATCATTTTAGAAAAAAATTATCTCATTATTACGATAATTGATAGCGTAGGTTTTAAAAAACTAATGTTGCTAGGAAATCCTATGTCTAGAACTAAAAAAAATGCTGAATTTAATTATTTTTTTTAAACGTTCACAATAACAGCCTGTCTCTTTGTGTACAATAGTAATCAACTCTTTTAGATAGGTAACGGTATTGTGTGTTTCGTAGTTTCAAGTGGATTGAGTGTTTTTTAAATGGTCTTTATAGTCGCTGTTAGGCCTTTAAAGGTGTCGGTCTGGTTTTTCAAACTTTCAGTTTTAACGTAACTACACAAGAAATAATCTAGTGTAGTTAATTCTGGTGACTTCGTTTATACTTATTATTTTTTTATAGAATTTGTGATTAAAGAAGTCCGTCGCGATTAGACTATATTGTATCGGTGCTTCATCTTGTTGGAAATACCCTCGGATTATGTTTTCGCCCAATACTTCACAAACAAATTGTAACAGATCTTCTAACATTTCGATGTAGGTACATGTTGTTATAACTTACATCGTAAATTTTCATCTTCATCTTAAATTTTGTCTGTCGTTTGTTTGTTCCGAGTAACCTCCGAAACGGTTGAACCAATTTTGACTGGACTTTAACTGACAGATAGTTCATTTTATAAGAAGTTACTTAGGCTACTTTTATTATAGTAAAATAATTAGGGTTCCAAAAAACTGTTTATCTTGAATGAATTCGGGCGCTTAAATGGCTTACCCTACGCTGAGTAAACCATAAGAGATATAGCAAATTAACGTACTACATAATTGTAGGCGTTAAAAAGAACTACAAAAAAGTCAGGGATAGTATACGTCTATCTTCTAAGGAAAACCCACAATAAGCGTTTTTGTCTTTAAAATAGCCGGAAGCGGAGAGCAAGATTCGCGCAGGCATTCTGTAATCCACATGAGCGAAGCCACGGACACAGCTAGTTATATTATAAGAGCACCACACTTCAGTTTTCTTTTAAAATAGTGACAAAATTCTACTCCCAAATTGCTTGCTAGCATAAAAATACACAGGAGATCCTCCGTCCGTGTGTGAAGGAAGAGCCGCGCCAACCTTTAAATTTCAACATATCCGATATCAATATTATTAATGGAAAAGAACTATTTTTTATGTTTTAAAGTAAAAAAACTTCTTCAAAGCCTGTTCCACACAAGTGAGTGCAATTATGCAAAACCGATTTACGTGCACGGGGTGCAGGTTCACAGGACAAAATGTTTTCAGAAGTGTTCCGCGTGACGTCGCGCGTCGCGGTATTCGTGCCGTGTTTCAGTAATGCAATTTTCATATTAAGTAATGTAAAAACACAAAGCGAGGCCGCGTTTGTGTGAAAAACCCGGCACCGAGTCAGAAAAAGGAAATGCGTTGGAAAAATTAAAACAGGAAAATTATATTAACAGCAAATTGTGTCATAAGGTGAGGTTAGCCTACATTAAAACCCAAATTTGCAGCCGTTAGCAATTCAATTAATGTGAAAAAGCGTTAAAATAAGCGAGAAACAATAAATATATAAAGACGTGAAATTTAAAATAACCTGCAGAAATGGACGTAATTCCTTTTTAAGTCATGTAAGCTTTCAATTGGTCGCGGTTCCAAGATAAATTTTTTTTTCGATTTTAAGCACTAAAATACTTAAAAATTTGTAGTCAATTACGCTGCAAACCAATACTCCATATTATTTTTCCTATACGCTGTTTTTCCTATTCCTTTTCTTCATTAGTAAATTGCGACCGTTCGAAGCCGAGGCGGGTCGCTGGTTATATTATAGAATTATTATTATCATATTAGTCCATTCATTGGATAATTTGCTAGACGAGTAACATTTTCTCGTTTCGGTGATAACTGACCCAAAAAGATTTTTCTCGTGGAACGTTGCAGATAAAAGCATTAGATCACCGCATGAAAGAACATGCTGAATACGACGTCAATTTTCTTACTATAATAATAGTAAATTTATCTCGAGCCCTGCCCCGTGGGGACATTGTTGAGTTTATGTCATCTAAAGTTTTTAAAGGCACAAAGAAGTCCGAATAACGCATTCGTGAATGAAAAATTAGCTCAAAACTTATTTAAACTGCATTTAAATATTATTTTTTTGTTTTTTTTTTAGAAGTGACTATACTGTTAGCCATAAGGGCCCTGGAGCCTCAGATGGCTTTTACAGCTTCACCGTGGTTTGGAAATAATTCAGATAAAACTTTACGCCATGAAACCAAACCTTTCAATTAAATTGATGAATAAATATGCAATAAAATTAGTTTAGAATCAATGTATGATATTAGAATATCTAAGTTACAGTCATTAAGTGAGTTAGAAGGAAAATTAAATGCAAATGAAGACAATACATGGAACCGTTGAAAACTTTCATCTCTTACTTCGTTTATTAGCTCTCTTGCTTTTGATTTAACGAAATAGTCTATTTAGTTTGCAACCGGTTCGTCTTCAATTCGGTTAGGTTCCGTTCAATTTGTTTCTTTTATACTATCATCTTTAGATCCCAATAGTCCCAAAGTGGTCTATATCGACACCCAGGAGCCCACGAAGTCCTGCAAGGTGTTCACGTAACTGAAAAAATGAGGGACAATGCCATGTAAAGTAAGGGCAATGAGACGTAAATGGGGGTCAACTTTAATTTTGGCTTTTTGTGAATGGAATAAACCACATATTAAAAAAAGTAGTTAATTAGGTACTTAATACTTCCTTATAATATATCATAATGTCTTTACGTATTACACTATCTATCTACATAAAATATTAAACTACTTATGAAGTAAAAAAATTAAAACCTTTATAACAAATTTCTAAAACGTATTTTATAACACATTTAACAAAACAAACGCGATGAACATTGTTTCAAATGAGTAGCCCCATAAATTTATTATATATTACTGTATCAATGAGTAGCACTATATGGGCTGTCAAAAATACATTTCAAGTTGATGAATTAACAAATAATCAATACAAGCGATCGCCCTAAGGTCGAAATTCGACCAGCGTCTTTTTGATCATAGACTATTTTCTGTTTGACATTTGCAGTATTAATTAACCTAAACAATGAGTATTTTATCACTTGCTGTCACTTTTCATTGAGTGACAATGTCAATATGTATTTTGGAGGTCTAAGTCCAATTGCTTGTGTCAGTTTAGGATTCGTAGTATCCATTTATTTTATTTTATATTATAATAGTAACAGATATTATAGATAAATTTTAGCTTTCTGCACTTCTTCACCATATAAACTTTAACCATGCCAAATCTCACGATCTTCCGTGCACGCAATACGCTTAAAAAGGGGTAAATGTAGTAACAAAGTATACACAATTGTAAATGTGTTGTTACCTAATTAGTGGAAATCAGAAAAAAAATCGAAATGTTGCAACATAGGGAAAACTCATGCACCATTCTATTTACCCACCTCAATAGATGCAATAATACATGCTAATGGATTATCATCATTATATTAATACGTGAAGCAAAAACTTTGTACCCGTTTTTAAGCGTATTGCGTACACGGAAAACCGAGATTTGGCATGGTTAAAGTTTATATGGAGAAACAGTGCAGAAAGCTAAAATGTATCTATAATATCTGTTACTAATATATTAAATAAAATAAATGAATACTGCGAATCCTAACTCGACTAGTGCTATTGAACTTAGACCCTCCAAAATATTGACTTTGTCACTCAATGAAAAGTGACAGCAAGTGATATAATATTAATTTTTTAGGTTCATACTACAAATGTCAAACAGAAAATAGTCTATGATTAAAAAGTCACTGGTATAATTTCGATCCTTGGCCGACCGCTAGTAAAGAGAAATACCTACAATGGTACCATAAAAGGAAATTGTAACTGGATTTAAAATAACAGTTAAAATCAAAACGAAGCTAAGTTGTTTATGCTTCACATAACACCCAAAGAATTAATCTACTTGGATTCCGTAAAACTGAATTGCCTTGATCAAGTGGACATAATAAAGGAATATAATTGTGGACTATTAAAACTTTCCGCGTCGAATACGACGAGTAAGTCGTGAGAGCGTGAAACGGATCGCTAAACTTTTCCCTAGACTTGTGGAACTGCCGAACTCAACTTGAAAATACTAAATACGAAAACTAAATTAACCTAATTGATTTCTTTTCAAAACAGTTTTCGTAGCCTCTGAGGATTATTTATTGATAAAGGTTTAAAATTGATCCTTATTTATTTGATGAATTATACACTTTAACTACCCTTTGTTTTTAGGGTTTTAATGAACGGGATCTAGGTGTTATATCCAGTCTTAATGTTCGTTTATAAATGTTTGCCATTTGAAACCAAATTGTATGCCAAAATACCGAAACATCGAAATATGCCGCTTGTAAAGTAACAACTTAAAATTGATAACAATTTACATAAAAACCAGCACATCACAGATATGTAGGTGAAACAAAAACGCAATTTCCACACCATTAAAACTTGCCTACTTGTTAGTACTTCTCACAAGTCGACCAGTTTTCGCGATCCACGAAATGCGTGAGCTCCGTACAAAACTGCACTCCGCAAAGAGGAGTTTGGGCTCAAGAGTCGTTGGCATATGTTTATAACTTGAGATTTCTTTGAAAAGAAATAGGGCGGTCTTAGTATTTCCGTATTATGTCTATTTAAATATATTTCCCTTTGTAATGAGTACTAAATATTTGATAAGTAAATCATAAATAAGTCACTTAAACTTCTTGAAGTAAATAATTTGCAAAAGGTATGTAGTCTGTTTGTTCCAAGGATGGAATTAATTTATTTACTAGTAATAGTGTCCACTTTCGCTTAGTTTTGGTTCATGAGTAGTCGTTTTTTCATTTATTCCTTCATTTTTCGTTCAAAACTACTGTAAAATTTGACAATGATTTTGGTCACTGATTTTCTTTGATTTCACTACATTATCGAAGTTTACTTTTTTACATAATTGGTTAACTAACTCTGTTTTTACCAGACTGCGAAATAGGAGGGTTTTGTTTTTTGAGTGTATGTATGTCTATTTCTTTGGCACGCTCTGTAGCCTAAACGGCATGATAGATCTTAGCATACGAGGTGTCGTTAGATTCATCTTAATTGTGAGAGTGACATGGGCTATATAATATACAAGTACGATATCTGGGAATCAAATAATAAATAAAATAATTTTTTATCAAGTGTTTTTCCTGTAATCGGGTTTTTTGTTTCCTTTTTAATAATTTGGCTTGTTGGTTATGTGTTCTATTCTGTATATAAGCTTTTCCTTATATGTGATTATACGTTATTTCTAGTCGTGAAGTTTTTATGAATTTTAAAAATTATATGCCTTTGAACACAATCATTGATATGTTAGAGAGGGGATTTAGTTATTTGCGCTAGATATTTATATATTAAATGATAAGCAATATGAAAGTTGTCAAAATTCACTAATAATCAATAACAAAATCTCAATATACTGCAAACAAGTGAGATACAAAAGTTTAGAAGCAGACATAGTAGGTACATTGTATATATTGTTAGAAATATTTGAAAGTTAGTTCCTCGAATCCTAAAATGGCTTAATAAGTTTAATACACCAGTCCTGAAATAAGCAATTCCAATTTCGTGTAATGTTTAGTGGAAGCGTCATCACACTTTGCCCCTCTCCGTGTAAGCAGTTACGCTGAAGTGTCCATTACTGTAAACAATATTAACTCTAGACTCCTTCAGGCATCTACTTCAGAATAACGTCATTTGAAAGTATTAGATGTAAGAGATAGTTGCTAAGATTAAAAAATAACTAGATTATTGTACTCGTATACCGAGCGGGAAAGAGCCCTGGCGACTTTAATACAGGTATTTTATTATATATCTCAAGCATTAGTGTCTTAAAATAGATTGGTTTTATGTATATTTAAGTGGTCTTATAAAAGAGGCTTTTCCCCAGTAATGAAAAATGTAGATTAGGTAATGCTATTTTCTACTTTGACTTTTTACATATATATTTATAAGTATGTTGCTATATACAAGTATAGATCTAGATTAATTCTTGTAATTTGATTTGATAACGTGGAATACTGACGAAAGAATAAAATCTACTACTATTGGCAGTCACTAAGAGCGGACGTTATGTTCGAACCCAAGACTACATATTATTGCTGTTTCTGTAACTCGGGTTAAATTAATTATTATAATTAGGGCATCGAGCCCGGGTTTACCCGGACCGAAAAAACCCGGGATTTCCCGGTTCTGTGAATTACAAAAAAACCCGGGTTTGATTTTTAAAACTCGGGTTTTTCGGGTTTTTTTTTAATACTTTTGTTATTGTTATTTATTATGTTTAAGCCACTTCGAATGCAATAATAAGTAAATGGAATAAAAACACGTTTTGATAAATTATTATTTATTATGTAAAAAGTAGCTTCGTTGCTACGTTCCTACCAATAAAACAAGCCATGCAAGTTAAATGGAACGCGCGCGTCCATCTCAGTACATGAATGAGGTGAAGTGTGGAGCTGTGGAGAGGGGAGCGTGTAGCGAAGCTCGTCGCGCGTTTCGCGGGTGATGAATACCTCCGCCATTTTGTTTAGTCAGTCTGCCATAAGTATTCGACGCGCCAGCACGGGTGGCGTGAACGTGAGGAGTGTTATATGTAGTGTTTAGTGACGCTCTTTATAGGTGAGTATCTACTAAATTAATTTTGTTATTCAATAAAACGTAACTTACAGTTTTAGCTTGTTTTTCTAGGATTCTAATGTAACTAATCCAATTATTTGATATATTGACGTGATGTCGTCCGCCACTCGTCGCGCTATTTTTAGGTGTATTTGAATTTATTTTTTTGGTATTTATATCCGATTTTTATTGCTAATATTTTAATGTAATACTAGCGCTAACTAACCATGAATAGGTAAGGCCTCGTAGCCGTTGCCTGCAAGCATTACATCGTGAAAAAAGTACGATTGCTATTATTATAATAAAACTAAGTTTGCTTTCAGATGAATCCCCTTCGTTGACCATAAATCAATGAGATATGGATTTTAGAGTAGTAACTAGTAAGGAAGGAGACAACACATCTGTTTGGCACTATTTTCTCAGAAACAAAAACAAAAATGAAGCTAAATGTAAAACATGCCAAAAAGTATTGAAATCAGCCGGTGGTAGTACTAGCAGTCTACTAAGACATTTAAAGAATATTCACACGGTTGATATAGAGGCTGCAAGGCATTCAACAATCGAAACAACAGCTCAAGGTAGTGCATCTTCTTCAAAAGAAATTCCCGAAGCGCCAAAAAAGAAAACTAAGTTGACACACTATTTTGAGACTGATGCAAACCCAAGTATGCAGGTTATGGTGTCTCGTATGGCTGCAGTTGATGGAATTCCTCTTAGAACGTTCTCAAAATCTCAAGATTTAAAGTACATTTTTGAAAAGACCGGCAACAAATTACCCACTACTGCTGATACCGTTCGCAACATAATTCTCAAAGACTTTGATAAAAGAAAGCTAGAAATAATCAACGAGATAAAAATTATACTGTCAGATGAAAAGAAGTTTTCGATATCATTCGATGAATGGACATCCAATAAAAATAGAAGATATATAGGGCTCACTTTACATTCAACAAATTTTGCAAGGAATAGCAGTTTTCGAAATCTAGGTCTCATACGCATTCACGGGTCCATGAATGCAGTCTCATGCGTACAATTGATTGAGGCCAAGTTGGACGAATATGGGGTATCCCTAACAAATGACATCGTCGCTCAAACCACAGACGGTTGCAGCCTAATGGTTGCATTAGAGAAATCCCTTAAGTCATACCATCAGCTATGCATCGCTCATGCCGTTCAGCTGGCAATTGTGGACGTAATGTACAAACGCAATGCCGGCTTCGAGGAAAACGTCACTCAGCTTGCCGAACTTGACGAGGATGAAGATTTGCCTTTATCGGTATTGGCTCAAAGACTGCGAACTGTAGAATTTAACGACGACACGAATTCTGCAGATAATGACGAGGATGGCGTCGAATTTAATAATGAATCCTCGTTTATGGAGTCTTTCAGTTCAGTTACTTTCAGTTAGATACAACGAGCTGCTATCAAAAGTACGAAAATTGGTAAACAATCTTCAAGAATTCTCCACAAAGATATGACACTGAAAAAACATGTCAGAGCTGATTTTGGACAGAAAACTCCCTGCTTGTTAGACTGGAAAACGACCTGGAGTAGCATTTCTGCCATGTTAGGTCGGTTTCTGAAATTGAAAATATCTGTACAAAAGCTTTGTTATTCGAAGATATTGCATTTACTGATTTTTTGAAAAGAAATATAGATGAGATCCTAAATATTGGATGTTATTTAAACTGTTTCGAGGCGCTTTGTCGACGCGATGCAACATTATTTACAGCTGATGTTTCCCTAAAAATTGCACTTAAAAAATGGAGTAAATAATGACACCAGTAATGTAACAAAATGGCATTGCAATTGAGCAAATTATTTAAAAATAGGACTAACTCAAGCTCAAGTTTTGGTTCTTGAGTAAGTCCAGGTTTTTTATTTTTCACATCCATAATGAAGATAAAACTGTATTTTCGACTACAGGTGATGAAATTTTCTTTGAAATTGTCACTCTGATTAAACGTTTATTTTTACAAATGAAACTATTCTTCTTGAAAATTTGCCAGCTGCCGACCAAGACCTGCGTTATTTTTCATTCAGTTGTCTACTTTGGCAAATGTAGAGGAACTGAACGGACAGTTAAGTCAAGCTGTTGCTACTGATAATACTTAGATTAATCTTGATTGCTTGTCCATCAGACGCTTTAATTACTACTGTGGGGTAGAAATGAACTTAGAATGTGTTTACACAGTAGGGCGTTTACCTATCGCTGGTTTTTGTACATTTTAAAACTATTCGCTACTAGCGTCGGTTAGGTGTATATTTTCTTCGGCTGGAATTGTCTGCAATAGATTGCGTTATTTCTAGAGTGACAAGATTTTGGATGCCCTCATTTTTTTAAATTCATTTTACATTAGTAACACAATTCTAATGTTACAGGTTTGTTATTTGTTATTTTTATGTTATGTTAACGCAATATCCAAAATGGCATTAGTTATTATTTTATGTGAAATATCTTTTTTTAAAGAACAGATGTTCAAAGGGTTGTCTTTAACTATTGTTTAATAATGTGTCAAATGCATAACTACTTTTTACTTAGTACATATTTTAGTTAATTAGATTAATAACTGTTTAATTAACGAACCAACTGCAATTTAAATTCAATTAGAATAGAAGTTTAGAACTATTCGTTATATTTTAATGAGAAGAAGAGTTTTATTAATGTTAAAATTATTTGTGATACTACAAAAATGTCTTTTGAAGATATTATTTTTATTAGCTTTTAAATCTATTTGAAGTGTGTTTGAAATGTTTCATAAGAATTCATTTAAGATTAAAAATTAATCTCTGCAAGTCTGTACTCTATACAGGAAGAGTCCTCGACGTTTTAAGATATTTGAAATTATATAAATCTTTATCACTTTTTTAAAATAGATTGTTTATGTATATTTAAGTGGTCTTATAAAAGAGGCTTTTCCCCAGTAATGAAAAATGTAGATTAGGTAATGCTATTTTCTACTTTGACTTTTTACATATATATTTATAAGTATATTGCTATATACAAGTATAGATCTAGATTAATTCTTGTAATTTGATTTGACAACGTGGAATACTGACGAAAGAATAAAATCTACTACTATTGGCAGTCACTAAGAGCGGACGTTATGTTCGAACCCAAGACTACATATTATTGCTGTTTCTGTAACTCGGGTTAAATTAATTATTATAATTACAGAAAACATTGCATTTACGTTGCATTACAAAATCATTTTTCAAGCGTTCAAGGTTGCTTATGATGCTATCCTTCACAGTCAGCGAATGCATTCGGTTTAAAAAATGTAGATTCGCGTCGCAAACAAGATAATAGATTAATACTGTATTGATTTTACATGAGAGCGTGTTTGAACATTAGAATTAATTTGAAATCTCCAGGACATAACTCTATTTGGTGATAGTTTGATCGACAATGTCAGTACCGCCATTCCGTTATACCGCAGCGCGCAGTCACCAGAGGGCGCGGAACTTTCCGAGGCTCCTAAACTACCTCTAACTTTTAATACAGTCCGTATCGAATGATCTGAACGGAGCATTCGTTCTCATATAAAATTAATTCGATATGTTTAGATGGGGGATTCTATATCTTTCTATAATAACATTTTCATAGGTTTTACATTTTTAAAATACAATACTCATCGAAATTAAATGTAACATTGATAAGCATCATAATGCCAAGCGTAAAGATACACAGATAAAAACGAACCAAGCCTTCTATCGCCTAAACTAGTTTCCCGAAATCCATTTACTCAGAGAGACCTATGTAAATATAAAATGGGTGTTATTGAAAGGATTCCGTAGAAAAGCTGTCCTGACCACCCGACCGCACTAATCGAAATGGTAGTCCAAAAAGGAATTTCGTGAGACTAATCGATTAGCGGGATTTGAACCTTATTACGGGATTCGATCCTGTCCGGCGTCTATCTCGGTCTCTCATGTATTGCTATAATCCGAGAACAATACATCATAATTACTACGCCTTTGTGAATTTCGAGTCAGAGTGGCAACCAGTGTGTCAAACAAAGATTCCCCCCCCCCCCCCCCCGCACACTGTTGGCGTTTCTGTTTTATTTTTTTTATTATTATTTTATTATTATAAATATACATAACATAGTTTATAGATACCACTAAATACATAAATTTCCACGGCATACTAGCGGAATCGACTTCCGATTCGTTTAGTATGTTTTGTATAACTTTATTATCGATAGTATTAGGGAAAGAAGTATTATATAGTTCTTTTTACCATTGTCACTCGACAATAGGGCATTTCTTTCTCTCTTTCTTTCCATCTTTCATTTTTCCCTCTTTGTAACCTGTCCATTACCGCATTTACACTGACAGGTCTTTAAGCGTGACAAACCAAATATATCATCGTTTAAAAAGTTTTCCCGCAGTCAATGGTAAAAAGTAGAGTACATAAATCGTGAAAAAAAAATTAATCTCGGGCCTTGTGTTCCTCGCTCCACGAAGGATTCTACTCTAGAATCCTTCGCTGTTTTCGGGATCCAGCTCAGTCCATCGAATTAAATTCCCACTTGTTTCACTTGTTGTGTAATCTACTATTTATTTACGAGTAGTTAATAGTTTAGCATAATTCTGTTTTCTGTGTAATAATTAGGGTATGCTCAGATGGGACTGGCGCCCGGCATACACCAGCTAAAAAGCCCGCTTACATAAAAAGAGAAAAGAAAGTACGTAATAATAATGATACGAGCGTATGATGTATGTCTATTTGATATTTTAAAGTTTTAAACATCAATTCAAAGTTGTATTTTGCACTTTAACGCAAACTCTTTTAAAACCAGTCAAAGTTATATTTTCAGAAATGTATCCACAGAAATTTGTATAAATGTATGATGTAATTTATTTGAGATATAACATAAAAGTTATGTTAAGTTACGTTATATAACGTTAAAAATTATCTATCATCACCGTATGACTAATATTACCTCTCAGTAAAATTCCTTCTTAGAGAAAATACGAGTATTTTAGTGTTTGAAATATTTCTATGAGGAAGTCAGTCCCCCGTAAATTCCTGAATGAGTATCTATATAAAGAGGTATACTCACTGCAATCCGCCTCGTCGGTGCCGTCAACGCAGTCGACCTGCATGTCGCAGCGGTAGTGGGGCGGGATGCAGTAAGTCTTGTTCCACACGTACTGCCTGCAAGTGAGCTGGCCCGCGTCACACTCCGGCGGCGCTGTTAACAAACAAATACATAGACGTGTTATACATGTGATGATGCGCTTGATGTTTCTCTGCACCTAGATCTCACTTCTATAGGGTTCAGTGAGCTCATTTTACCCTTGTCATTTTCATGTCACTGGTCAAACCGTCTCAAAGTTTTACTTTGAAATCTTTTCTTTTACCCGTGACCAACATGAGAACTCGCAGATAACTTAACTTTTTACTTCGAGAAACTTTGTAACTGTATAATCTATTTTTGTCTATTTTATGCTATAATTTTTTGTCTGTAATTCCGATCTCTTTAGCAAACTATTATTTAGAAAATACGTTTTGTTAGGCTATAATAGAATATAAAAAGGTGCATGTGAACCGAATTAAAATATTATATTGAACAGTGCGGCTTGGTGCGGCGCGGTGCGGCGATTAAAATAATGACAATAATAGAAAATGTGTTGACAAATGTACAGATACTATTCTAATTATATTGCGTTTTATTGCGTTGGGTTGCGTTTATATTCAAATACGCTTGTGTTTCAATTCAAATCGACAATTTGATGAAAATAGATTCTATAATAATTCAAATCGATAGTAATATGTATTTATATTCAATTCGGTCCGAATAATTCGAACTTACGAACACACCCACCCCACCCCCCTACGCTAAACCACACCTTTATTATTCATAATACAGCTTACAGTCCACGGAGAAAAACAAAAAAACAGAAAAAAAATGTTGGATCTGATTGGTTAATATAAGAGAGCTGTTATTTTACAATTATATATTATACACATTGTATAAAATATGTATATATACTTATGAAATCAGATATGTATGAAAATACAAGAATAGGACGACACAAGTAATAAATAATGTTGTATTTACATGGTTTAGTATTAAGAATTACGTGTGTGCAAGCACGCTAAGGTTAGAGTTTACTCAGGTGCAAAGAGCATTTAACGCGCGGATGGTCGAGTAGTTTGATTGAAAACGCCATTCCCCGCGCCCCTCGCCCCGCGCCCCGCGCCCCTCAACCCGCACCCCGCACCCCGCGCCCCGCACCCCGCGCCCCGCTCCCTGCTATTCTCAACGCTATTGTATTACTGATACAGAATTAAGGAGCTTAGTGTGCTTAGTAATTATACGTATAACATTGAACATTATATAGATTGTATAGACATGAATTCACAACGTATAAGTCACAAAAGTTTTATTATTAAACAACGTATTTGGAATTTCAGTAATTGAAGAAAAGTCAACAACTATTATACGTTATACGTATAGCTGTGTACGTACCTATATGCACCCTGAAACAGACCCGCTCACTAATTACTATAACAAAAGAGAATCATTTCAAATGTAGACAGTGAGAGTGACGTCATAACCTATGCACAAAGCCATGAGTTGACTAGGGTTAACACGTTTTCTTAACATGAATTAAATTTTTGTCATTATTAATTTGTCAGAATTAATGTTTTCAGCTAATATTTGTAATCCACTTAAGCACAAAAATCAAACTATATAACTCAAAACGCCACCAATATTACATGATATAGGGTCCGAAACCTAAGTAAATGAATTCAAAATAATGGGGTATCATTGTTGGCGACAGAACTGTTATTTTCGTATCCCGTGTTAGGATATTATGTGATATTATTGTGTTTATGTGTTATGTACTATGTGTTATGATAAAATAGTTCGATATAGATAATATTATAGAGAAATGTTAGCGACTACGCTACATTATAAGTTGCATATTATGTATTAAGTTGTATATAAATGATTATGTATTGTGTGTTACATATATGAAAATAGAACTAATATAGAATAGATAAATGCATAGAATAAGTCAATTGAGTAAGGATATTCAATGTTATAGAAACTTTACGAACGGAAAACGGTGATGCCGCCCGTAAATTGCATTGTTTTTGGCTTATGTATGGAATATATATTTAATGTGTATACTATGTGAACTCTTTCCGGTCACTCTCCGAACTACTTAAGCTCGAAGAGGCGCCGTATGGGGCACGGTGCAATTCAACGAGTACAAGTAACAACAAGAAGAAAGCTTTGGTCGTCCTGCGAACAATTAATTGAAGATTTCGACTTTTATTGAAGACCCGGCACCTCAAGCGGTCGTGCATTATTGCACCCCCCGGACCCCCTCACTAACATCGCGTCCCACTGGCATCCGTACGGCGCGGCGTCTGCGAGACGGACATCCGGCGCAACAAAACGCCCGTCCAAACCGGGGAAACGTCACACCCCCCCTCCCTCACGCAGAGGGGAAGTGACGCGTACCCAACAATCATTTTTAGAGTTCTTATGCAACAGAAGTTTAAATTCTTACGTGCGTAAAAATTACATTTTTTTTTTAAGTGTTTGACCACATCTTTTCCTGATTTTAAGTGACGATGTGACCGAAGACGCTAATACACTAGGATTAGAAGAGAGATTTGCTTTCAAGTGGACCAACCTGAACACATTTATATATTTTGCTTGGCTACAGTTTTTCAACTTGAGAGTGATAGATAGTCAGAGAGGATTTAGGAAATGTCCAACTAGCATACTATGTTTTCGTCAGCCTACGCTCGTTTTAGGGTTCGAATACGATACTGCTGAGCTACTGTCGCCTCAAATTGTAAAATCATTGTAAGAAAATATTTCAAGAAACTTGGAACAACAAAAATATGTGATATAATCGCTATTAATTTAAACTCCAAAGGTGAGTGAATTTTATTCGTCTCATAAATAACCAATTGTGTAAAATTTCAACTATTGTTAAAAATAACTATGTAATTTAATCTATAAAATTAATAAAATTGAAGTGTCTGTTTGTAATGTCAAAATAACAGTTTTTTACTATATACATATTAAAGTATATACGACACATATAATAAAAAGCCCATTTTTAAAAATTTTGTCTGTCTATCTCTCTGTTTGTTTGTTCCGGATAATCTTCGAAATGGTTGGACCAATTTTGATGGGACTTTCACTGATAGATAGCTGGTGACATAGGGAGTAACTTAGGATACTTTTATTTTAGAAAAAGAATTAGGGCTCCGCACAGATAAAAAAACCGGTCATAGTGAATCAATTCGGGCGCTAAAATGGCTTAAGCTGAGTAAACCATAAGAGATGTAGGGGTGATTATTATCACCTCCACATTAAAAGGGTCACTTGAATAAATAAATAATAAAAATGCAATATTATAAGAGCTGTATTGCGATAATTAAATTTAAACATCAAGAAATTTGAAATGACGGCGAGTCAACTACTGTGCGCTACAAGTGATCGTCTCGCTCTGCTGGTGTGGCGGGTGTGTCGCACGTCGCATCGCGCGCTGTCGCGAGCCGCGGCGGTAGTACGAGAATCATGACGTCACATCTTGTACCGCGGTATAGATTTAATAAGCGGAGCGTATAGTACACCACATCACCCCGACTCACTGGAACATCCCACTGGCCCGGCAAGCATCACTAGATGATGTATGGACGACTCAACCTGCTATCGACCTCCGGTCTCGGAGGGGAGTGATGTAGCGACATCTACATAGCGACACACAGCGACATCTATCGAGCCACATACGACGCATCCTACATCGCACTATAGAAATTAACTCTTCGATTGAGTGTATATACAAGAACCCGACTACAACCGTTGGGCAGCTGCCCGCCAGACATAACACCCGTCTGGTCGGAGGATCCTCCCTTTGCAATAGTTCTTCTACACTGGTGACCCCGAGCATGAACGTCAGCGCAACCTTCTTCGCACAGCTACATCGTGACGTCATCATCACTTCCACAAGCTTTCGAGCAGCGAGTCATACAGCCAGCCAGCATCTACGGCTACTTCGGGTATCCTGACCACCAGCATGCAGCGGACGCGCATTCCTGGTCATCACCCACAGCTTTCTCAGCGACCTTGGCACAGCAAACTGCACTTCGGCCGGTCAGCAAGAAGAGACGCACTTCTCTCCTGGTCGACGCAGCAGCCAGCCACTACGCAGCACTGCAACACTCCGACTCACTGGAGCATTCTTACACCACAGAGATATAGAAAATGAATGTACTACATAAATGTAGACATTAAAAAGACCTACAAAAAAGTCCGGGAGAGTATATATCTATCTTCTAAGGAACACCCACAATAAGTATTTTTGTCTTTAAAATAGCCGGGAGCGGGGAGGAAGATTCGCGCGGGCATTCTGTAGTCCACGTGAGCGAAGCCACGATCACTGCTAGTATACATATAAAGCATAGCATACTTAAGGCCGCGCCGTGCCAACCAGCGCAATCTGCCATACTGAAATATTCGGAATATGTACTGGCGGCCAAAATTCTAATGTCATTCCATTCCTCAAGCGTTTTCAATTTTAGAATTCGTATAACTGTGATTTGTTTTTTTTTTCAAGACATAAGCAAAGCATAAAAAGGAAACTAAGTTTCGACTAAAGATAGGAATCGGCGCGGTACGCTGCATGTTAAATAGGTGTTTGACGACAAATTATTAAATGCCTTGCAATTTGACTACATCACCAAGTTTTCCATATGGAGTGATTTTCCCTAATTATTCTAGCTTAAAACACAATACATTTTCACATTCAGGTTTATAGTTAGTTCTAACAATTACAGTTTGTAATTCCACTCCTTTAATTTCCTCTCTTGTTGTTATCTTAAGTATTAAATAAATTTAACGTTAAAATTAACGAGAATTTACTTTAAAAGGCTCGGCGGGAAAATATACTTCGGAAACTATATTAAAATGTAACATTAATGATAAATTAAGTAGGGAGATAACAAAGTTGAATATTGTGTAGTGGGAGGGATTCTCGCCGGAGTTCAAAGTATTATGTATCAAGATCATTAAATCCCTTAAACATGATATTGTTTTACGGAACTTCTTCTTATTCAGAGATATTATATACCTAGGAGCTTACGCGTAACCTGTGGCTGAGTATAGTGTAGAAATCGATTGGCATTTTAATTAATTAATTCAAAAAGTATATCAATTGTATGAGGTTCGTTTCATTATGTACTAATATATGACGACACGGTCTGTGGTGTCCGCTCACTTGTCATCGATGCTATTCACAGTATACTGTACGTCACACGTCACTTACCATCAGGAAAGGTGTATTCATTTAACTGAGCTTAGTAATTAAAGTTTTAGTGTAAACATATTGCTCAGACGGTGTAAAGAAAAACACATGAATACATCAAATATAGAAGGCGTTTAAGCTTTTTGGAATGTCTCTTCATGATTATTTATTATAGAACGTAATTTCATAGCAAATAGGAAACTGATTATTTTATATACGAATTAATTTAAACGGATAAATTAAAATGTAAATGAAATTGTCATGTAGTCTGGAAAATGTTTCGATGAACATGTATATTTAATATCCTATATTGTGGAGGCGAACGTTGTTCATCACATTAAGGGTTGTTGCAGAGAGCGTACGCACTGTCTCACAATTTTATTATATTCGTCACTTGTAAATTTCTTTTATTTCTGAGACTATCTGTGCCCGCGGCTCCGCACGCGTGAATTGCAGTATTATTGTTTATGAGGATATGGTTTTTTTAGATAAGTACTAAGCATCTAAGGAGTGAAACAAAAGAACTGTGTGCCAGTTCCGACAACTCCGAAGCACGACTCTGGAGTATACTCCATAAAAGTACTTTTTGAGGGACGCGACGCTACGTGACGCACAAAACGGTAAATCTTTATCTAAATCTAAATTTATATTCTTTTCTTTCTTTAAGTTTATTTTTAAAAGAAATTCCTAACACTGTGGATAAATTAAACTTTGGCATTTTTAGAATGAAGACAATATAATCTTGTTTAAAATTTCAAAAGCACTTTTTCATAACTTGAAGCTTGTTTAATAATTTTCAACTGATTGCTAATCGCATAGTGAAGGTAATTAAACAGGCAACAATGGAGGTAGAAAGCTCAAAGGCTGTTTGTTACGTGAACAGTATTGATGAATACCAAACGATGAAGTAATCAGAGAGCATCGGAACCAGCGCAATTTAAATGTTCGGAGAATTCGGCAGCCGACCATTGTTGCGCTCTGTCGGGAGTCGGGAGGATGCACATACACAAAAACTACTAGGAATATATTACTCCAGCCGAACACATAGGGTTGAGGGTTTAACCCTTGGAATTTAAGATACTGTATGACTAACATTGTAATAAAAAGGAGAAAATTAAAGGAATAGACTTGATGTATGCTTCAAATTATACTATTTGACAGTAACCCAAACAGTTTACTGATATGAACAATTGTTTATAATTGAACTTAGGACTCATTTACAGCTTTTAATACTGATGTAATTATTCCAAGAGGTAGCATGATATAGATCATGATGTCACAACCGGAAAATGATATTTAACAATTTAACATTTATAAAGGAGTGTTATAATATATTTTTCATTGAAGACGTCGGAGGTTGAATAATGCATCTTTTTAATTCCATATTGTTTAGTGAACATGTGACCGAATGTAATATGACATGTGTCCATAAAAATTAGATTAATTCCTAAGTGCAGATGCTAGAACACTCCGCTAATCTTGTCGGCAAATTTTCACCTATAAAGTTAAAAACTGCAGGACTAGTATTAGAAGTCTAGTAATCCTAAGACCATACTATGGTTTCATCACGATGTTTCCGTCCATCGAAATCTGAGGCTGCTGGTTGGTTTAATTCCACGTCCACCTATACGGTGTATGAATTCAATGCCATTGAATCGATCAGCCTTAACGAGGTTGTGCAAAGCGTCGAACATCTAATAAGCAAGTAGGTAGACTATATTGTTATTAATGCAAGTGGCACACGGATTCCATTTACAAAGTGCAGGAAGATCGCTTAAGAAACGGAGCAGTAGACCCAACAGTAAATAAATTCGGACTTTATAATTAAGCAATCCTTTTAGCAATCCATAAATTTTAACATCTTTCAATTACTATTTTACAAATTGCTCTATAAATAGGTATACTAAAAGAATACAGGTAACCGGTGAGAGAGAAGGTTCTATCGGCAGTTGTTATCAATCCGATATGCTGCCTACATGACAGTCAGGTTCAGTATGTACCTGGACGTGCCTTCTAATAAAGTATTTCGCAAAAACTAAGCGGTAGCAGAAATAGATAAATATTGGCTCCAAAATGTTAAATTCAGGTTACGTACCAGCTATAATCTATGTTTTTATAATTGTAGATGCATTACCCGCGCTCTATTTTGGCAATATTAAAGTCAGGTAATTGCCTGACATTCTCCTAGTCACAAATTATCCAGTGCCATGGTTGCACGTCAATACAGCTCAGAATATACATTCATTTCGTTCTAACAACAAAAATAACGTACAGTCTTTCATATCCTCTCTTTTTTGCGTACTATATAACTGAAAGCATTATTTATAGTTTGTCTGTATTGTTTAATTACGCTGTTTTTTAGTGCGATGATGTTGACGTATGACGCGTCTATATATAAAATGTCATTGGCTATAATGCACCAGTTTTACAATTTGAAATCAATCAACTTTGTAAACTTTAAAGCCACTATTTAGGTGTTTCTGCCTTCGCTTTGTTCTTTGCTCTCGTTTCTCTATATTATCAATTTAAAAAGATTAATATCGCAGCCCTGTTGCATATGACAAATATACAGACAAGCAAACGTAAATACAGTCCAATGTCAGCGTCCCGGGAGCTTCCACGAAACTGAAAACAAATTAGAGTATTTACACTCGAGTGTTGAACACTACATTTTGTTTTTATTATGTACAAGCTGTGCCCGTGGCTTAGCTCGCGTGGACTACAAGAATATTGTTTATTAAGAGGTCATGAATGATCACGACTTGAGATATTTTTTTTAGATAAATAGTATAAAACCAGGTCTATATGGAGAACAAAAAAAAATTCTCCTGTAGTTTTTCGTGATGCGCACGCACACACACACACACACACCGGCAAACATCAATCATTTTATTTACATAGATATAAACAATCATTTAGTAACAATCATACCATGTTACGATCAAAATAAAACTACCAATACGAGTGCCGACCATCGCCGGTGGTCGTCTGAATCTACCGCGAGCAAATAACACGATATGAGCCCTCACGTGACTCCGTATAGATTAGAGAAATACAATCTAGTAGTGAATCCTATGTATTATACGATAATTTTTTTTACTTAGGAAATTATATACCACAAAACGTATAGTTTTTATATTGAGTGAAGTATTATAAACAATGTTAAAGATAGTAATACGGTTCAGACAATGAAACGTACTAAAAATAATCTCAAGTAATTTCCGTGATATCACGTGTCGGGGGAGAGGGGAGGGGTGCCGGGGGGTCTGGGGGTGATATGATACCGCCTTCGCAGCTTCTACGTGACACTGACCACTTATAAATAATATCAGAGTACAGGAGCGAATTTAAAAGTGTGTAACTGGATCATATCATAAGATTACGAATTCTGGATTTACAAAACAACTGCACTGTAGCTGATGATAATGTTGCAATGTATTATTTATTCAATTTTTATTCGCACGTTAGTACCTACGTATAACACCCACGTAATCTCGTAATGTGTAATTTTAACTTATATATTATGTAATAAGGGAAATCTTTTTTCTCAAACATGCATGGAAATATTGTCATTATTTTTGAAAAATGAACACCCGAAGTATTGAATTTACGTACATGCCAAGAATGATAAGAGAGATCCAATCAAAGAGTATTTAATAACCCCAGCACGCCGTTTCATACAAC
This sequence comes from Saturnia japonica, assembly GCA_033032175.1. Taxonomy (NCBI): domain Eukaryota; kingdom Metazoa; phylum Arthropoda; class Insecta; order Lepidoptera; family Saturniidae; genus Saturnia; species Saturnia japonica. The sequence goes on from CM065315.1 coordinate 302,519, forward strand.
ATTGCTGGAGCGTTGTAATGTTCCAAATTCAAAAAACGCTCCTGCAATGGATTTGATTTTCTTTGTCCGATGAATTCGATAATTCGCGTGTTCTTTTTTTGAAAATAATGACAATGTTTCCATGCATGTTTGACAAAAGCATTATATATGCCTCGGCGGAAATAGTAATTGCCTACCAAGTTCGGTGAAGCTGTAAAAGCCGCAGCGACTTCAGGGCCTCTAAGGCGAACAGTATAGTCAGTTGTTTCACGGCCTTTGCAATAATCTACTACTTAATCTAACTAATATTTATTTATTTATTTGAACACTTACATAATAAACACTAAAACTAGAAAAGAAAAATAGACAGAGAACATTCCTTAGTGCTACTATAATTAAAAGTGTAGAGACTACATGATAAATAAAATAATAACATTCTATTATGATTGGTAACTCTTATATGTTTAATAGTAATTTAATTGTGGGTCTCGACTCCCATTGTTACCTGAATCTAACCCTGTATATGTGTACCGTCAGAACATGAAGAGCGCAGTTAACTACGTGACCATCTCGACGGTGTGCGGTGGTGCCGTGGCGCGCGACACGCGGCGGTCACCACTCAGCGTTATACTCATGTGTAGAACTTTTATTGGGTGTGAAGGTTTAACGAGACTTAGCTCAAATTAGACATCGTATTAACCGCTTCCATGAAAGTTGAGTAAAACAAATAAAGTACTCATATTATCACGGTTTACTCACGAGTTGAGATACATAAATGATACAATTTTCTCAACATATATTATTACCTTGGCGTAAAATAAAAATTATATATATATAATATATATTGTATATAAGATACTGTGAAAATTTATCAAATACTAGTTCTGTGGCAAACTGCCTCGTTAGCCTAGTGGTCGTAAGCGAGATTCTGGGTTCGAATCCCAGATCGAGCAAAGTGTTATTGGGTTTTTTCCTATGAAATTCTCAGTGGTAGCTCGGAGGTTGGTGTCGTGCCCGATTAATGGCAATAGGCACGCCCCCTATTACATGGGACCTAAAAACATACACGGCGAACTGAGGGTGTACAACTCTGCCTCACCTTTCGTGGAATACAGGTGTGATGGTATGTTAGTTCTGTGGCACGGTTTCACCCGTATTAAATTTATTCAAGCAACTCATCCGTGTAGTCTATCGCTTTTCTCAGTTCCCGTACCTACTTGCCTACAGCTTGGCAGATTCATAATGACTGCACCGTTCCTTAGACAAGAAGCGTGAATTTATATAGCCTACAACCATGCTCAATAAATAAACGTTATCAAAAACAAAAATAATTTTTCAAATCTGACTGGTTGCAATAAACCAATATAGAATATAACTTCACCTTTATAAGTACAGATGTTTAAATGTATTCGGTTGTGAATTCATATTGTGTAAGACATACTTACTGTGTTATTAGTAGGTACAATCAAAGAGAAATAAAGAAATCAATCACTAAACCAAATTATCAATTTTAATCCTATCGATCGCGCGATCATATTGAGTAAATAACAAATATTATGAAAATAAAAGTAAGGATTACTTACGACAAGACTGGAACTCATCCTCTCCCTTCTCGCAGTCGCGCTGGTAGTTGCACACCCATAGAGAGGGTATGCACTTGCCCTCGGGGCATCGGAACATGCCGCTCGGACATATCGTGTCTCCTGGAACCAAAGACAGAGTACTGTGAAATAATGTGCCTATCTCTGTTTTTCCGATTTCCTACAACATGACTTTGTGATTCTAAACCAATGTATTAAGTTGTTAAATATGGTACCAAAGACGTGAACACCTTTATATTGGGTTTGAAGAAACTAGATGTTGGGTGTATGAAACCTAACAAAATATTAGATGATATATCTAATTATGTATCGGATAATCATGTGTCCGCTATAGCCAAATGTAACTGAAAACGGTTGACATACCTCTAACGTACCGTATCGGTATTGATATAGGTAACAACGGCTATCAGATATGTAGGTACTAACAACTGAAAATGACGCGACGCTGTCAACCAACTTACATTATCACAATAGCTGGTTTTTTCAGCGATTCTCGTTTCGCTATGTTGATAACCAAACGAACATAGAGTAATAAAGTCCGCTCACTGTACCTAGAGAGTGCAAAACTTGTTATAAGTATCGAAACAATGCGATTCATTTACGCGGGTGTAAGGAAGGGCACGGGGTAGGGCGTGGTTTGTCCCTTACCTCTAAAGTGATGTGCGTTGTCCGCCGGTACGGACATAGTATCGATATATTCGTTGGTGTGTTAAAAATAACTTCGACAAATGTTCATTTTACTTATTAATTATGTATCTTAACCACTAAATACATAATATATATAATAACAAAAAGTTAAAACATTTTTCAAGAACCTTCAAATAAATTTAAAACCTTCAATAACCTTTTCATTGGGAAGATTTTTACTTTTAATAAACTATCTCTTAATTATTTCAGCACTTGAGATATTGATTCCGCTTAATATATGGACATCGGTTTTGTTCATTAAATCTTTATTTTTTTAGTCTTGAAGTAAATCCTCCATGCGAAATAATTTACGCTTCAAACGCCTTTGATAGCACTGTAGGCATTTTATTTTTAATAAACGTTGATGCGATATATGTTCCAGGCATTCTATACGTGATTTTAGTTTTTTTTTTTTTGCGAGGAGAATCAATAATCATATCTGGTACAAATCTAACAGTGACTTCAACATCCATTTCATTTTCATTTTCTTGTACAGTTTCTTCAATCTAAAATAAATACAATGAAAATTAAAGTAAGTATAGTTTTATAGTGACACTAACCATGAACAATTAATGACAATATTAATTATAGAATATTTTTATAACATTTCTCACATCAAGTTTTAACGTAGGTACTGCATTTGGTAATAAATATTGCCTTTTCTTGCTCAAATCAAAACATGATTCCTCAAAATGCTGAGAACATATTGTAGTTCGAGGCCCTGGAAACCATCCATCTTTACGAACTACATCTATACATTTCTCTTTTGTCTTTGGGTCTTTAGGAAAGCTGCAAGATCACAAAAATTCTCGCTGAGTAAATTTCTAAAAATATATAAGTAAATAAATTATATTCATACTAATTCAAATAACTTAAATATCATATATTATCATTACAATATCGAAAACATTATATTAGGTACTAAATATTGTGATAGGACAAAATAATATTCTTTACTAATGAATATTCAGAAAGAAATTATATTTAGAATCATACTTAAAAGAAACAATATTAATTAAATAAGGTAGGACCTAGTATATATTCATAAAATGCGGTAATAGTCACTCGATACAATCAAGAGTAGGCAAACTGAACTGCCATGGCGGCGTGTCATCTAATTAATAATTATTTTGACGCAAAATAATATTCCATCAGTACTTACACATGAAAAGAGATACCACTGGATTTCAGGTTTTTCTTTCTTTAATGGTTTTTACAAGTTTTCACTGCAAAATTAGACATTTTGCTTCGTAAAAGTATTATTTTGTCAGAGATAAGCACTGGACGAAACGCGTGAACAGACTGAGCGTAGGTACAGGCGTCGGGGAAGACATACGTGAAAAATTCATGTATATGTGGTAAGACAGGCGAGACCGTTGTTCTGGTTCTATACTCTAACACGCGGAGTTCATAATTCTATGCTAATAACCAAAATAATTATGCCTTCTCTCACTTTTTAAGCGATTCCTCACGTGCAAAACAAAGAAAGAGCGAATATTGGCTAGCGGTTCATTAACCAGTAAAATTTTACTAATATTAACATAAACCAAAGAAAACCTAATTTCTATAATGCTAAGGCATAACTGTAATAAGGTTTGGTAGATCAAACTATAAAGGTCAGGTATTTCTCGTAGGTAGCGCATTTCGACGAAAACCGTTTATTGTAGTTTGACCTATGAAAGGTTATAATGTTAAACTTTCTTACGATAGACATAAGGTCGTGATTACTTTACGAAGATTACGATATTCATGACACGTAGAATTGTTTCAGTTTTTGTTAGATGGCGTCACTGCGTGTTGTGTTGTTTGTTTTGTTTGAGAGATGAAACAGAATATGCAAAATAAAAAAGCAAAAATTGTAAATATTTTGTTAGATTAGGTAGATTTGTTTCAGTGGCGATTTTTAAATGCGCCACAATTTTTATCTATTGTACAAAATTGTACTAGTCCTAAGCATTAAAAAGCATGAAGGGAAATTGTTAAAGGGAAGGGGAATCATTAATATCTGTGCACTTACACGTCGAGTAGGATTTTTTTGGAGGGATCTTAAAGTGACATCTTGTGGATTTTATTTTTAATTCATTAACTTAGGGGTTTTGACCCTATGTTATGTATAATATTGGTGGCAGTTTGCGTGATATACTTTGGTTATTGTGCATAAGTGAAGTGGATTATAGATATAAAGCAGAAAGCATGCATTATGAGATCTCACAAAAACTCCCTAGATCGTACTAACAAGGCAGCCACCATCTTGTTAGACGCCACTTTGTATAAAATACATATTACTACGAAGGTTTGAAAACAATGACGCTTGAAAGTTTTACGAAGGCTTAAAAATATTGACACTGAAAACCCCATTTTTTACATTGGAAAATTTTATGAAGATTCAAAAACATTGACACTCAAATGCTTTTGCGGCGCCATAACAAGAAGAAGAAGACCGAGTAATACGAGTAGGCACTTTAGTAGTTTAGTTAGACTGACCGTATCGATACGGCAGGTAGCATATTTACATTATCACAAACGAAAACTATGCGCGTATTAGATAGTTGAAATCTCTCTTTGGTATCGATATTTGGCAATGGTTATCAATACCGGTATTGGGTTCAAATGTCGGCTAGGTAGCCGTTGCCAGAAATAGCTGATAACGCCCATGGCCTGTGTCGGATGACTTGTTCACATTTATTGTATATTATTATTGAATATATGAGTAAAATAAACGTTACTTATCCTACATAGGGTTAGGATACGAATTGCATAACAGCCTCTAATATTGAAGAATAAAAAAACCATGGAGGTAAACCGGTTTGTCTCGATAACTCACGCTCGTCACTCGTCTACTAACTATTATGAGTGAAAGATCAATTGAGTCAACGCAGCAATACAGAATCAAGTATTGCGCTAACTTGTGCAGAGAAGTACACAATCTCAAGAATTAAACTTTTGGATTCATAACAAATTACAAACAAATACATTTGATTGAGCATCCGCTACTAATAACCGTTCAGATCCATATCAACTGCGAAGTTTCCAACTCGCTCGGCTTTCTCGGACGATACAAGACCATTAATGTAATTTGAAATAAAGATTCAACAAGAAAGCCCTCGCATATTGAATGTTATAACTAAACACTATTATTCAAGATATATCCATAAAGTGTTTTTAATGAAATCGTATTGTTCTATTATATAAATAAAGGTACCTAAGCGTAACGGTAATTGTATTGTTTTCATGTATACATTAATTTATCATGTATGCACATTGCACAGTCTGTAACAACAAATTATAATATTATTACAAGCGATCGCCCTAAGGTCGAAATTCGATCAGCGACTTTTTGATCATAGACTATTTTCTGTTTGACATTTGCAGTATTCATAAACAATGAGTATTATCTACATCACTTGCTGTCACTTTTCATTGAGTGACAATGTCAATATTTTGGTGGTCTATATTCGATGGCACTAGTCGGGTTAGGATTCGTAGTATTAATTTATTTAATTTAGTAAACTAGTAATAGATATTATAGATAAATTTTAGCTTTCTGCACTTCTTCTACATATAAACTTTAACCATGCCAAATCTCAGTCTTTCCGTGCACGCAATACGCTTAAAAAGGAGTAGAAAGCGTTTGCTTTAAGTATTAATATATAGATTTATAGGAAGTACAAATGGTAATGTGTTGTTAATAGTCGATTAATAACAAACATTAAATTTGACTTGGTTCTGTATTATAAAAGCTGTAACATTCTTTTAACATAAAAAATCGAATTTCCAGAAAGTGTAATAAAAAAGCTATGCTGAACAATTTGCAGTTTATGTCTGAGACGGAAAGGACCCAGACAGACAATCAAGTAACCTATTCTCAGTTTTTTAAAGCACATAAACAAAACTACTCACAATTTTATGACTTTTTTTTCGCAATTCATACGCAAAACAGAATCATATCAATTTAAACCCTATTGCACACAGTATACAGTTTATAAATACAGTATCTAATATTAGGCACTCTTATATCCCCAAGATCGTAGTATCTGTCGTCAATCCGACTTACTTCATTCGTTCATCGGTCTGTTGAATAAAAGATGGTCGCGTCCGTCTGACGTCTAACGAGGTGGTAAAATAGCAGTTTGAGCTAAATAGATGCGATATGCTACGTATAGTTAGTTACTGATCTTAGTTCATGTTATTGAATCAGTGTTTATCTAACCTAATCTAAATAGACGCTTGATATTTTCATAGAATTTATAAGTTAAACTTCAGTAATACGTAATGGATTCTATTTCAAGATTATCAAATTAAATATATTTTTTACGTAAACAAGAACAACATTTTACTCTTTATACTAGAGTGCTATCACGTGCACAAAAGTCACGCGTTAAAAAGAAATTGTACGAGAACGAGAAACTTGCAGCCTAATGTCTTTTTTGTTTTGTTCTAAACTGCTTATTTCGATGGTTTCAAGTAAGATTGTTTTGCCGACTACAGCAATTACCCGTATTTGGATCAGTGTGAAAAGTAGATATATTGCTATCCCTAGCGGAATCAGTACAATACAGGTTATATTTAGGATATTTTAATAGTATAATAACATTAACCAATATAATGAAAATTGAAAAAAGTGGTTTTGAAACACATACCATACATAAAAATATATTTATCGCGAATATTATAAATAAAGAGATAAAAAAATTTGAGTAATAATAGTTCAGTTGTGACTCGTATTACATGCATGTATATAATAAGTACGTGACCGGAAAGAAAAACCAAGTGAGGGTATCATTTACTGGAACACATCGGACAGTAATGAAAATACATGTCGGAGAATTATTAAGTTAGGAAACTTTGTAATACAATGTTACATCTAATTGCGATGAACGGTGACCTCCAAGCGAAAATGTTATATTTAGGTACAACAATAATAATATTTATGAAATATGTATTACGACTCTTAGCTTTTATGGAGCGTTAAAATGAAACAAAAAATAGGTGTTGCCGATTTGAAGCTTTTTATACTGAGATATCACAACTAGATTGAATATTCGGAACATGCAATTTGATTCATACGAGTACTTATTGTAGTGGTGACTGACTTCAAGACTAAATAAAAATAACTACTTGCAACTACTAGGTACCTGTGCAATGGAAAGACCGGCCCACCGACCCTTCTCTGTTTTTTTTTAGATCTGACTACACTGTTAGCCTTAGGGGCCCTGAAGCCGCTGCGGCTTTTACAGCTTCACCGAACTCGGGCTTCTCCCCTGATTCGGCTATACACCTATACAATAATACTAATAATACACGGCGGCTAGCACCTCCACCTCTAGCTCCCACGGCGGGGAGCTGTCAAGCACACAGACCGCCCCCGTGGACACTGATCGGTATCCACGGATCACCCTCAGCGCCATAACACGTTGCTCTGCACGAAACACGCGTTCATCTGCTGATTCATCTGATCTGAATTCATCTGGGCCCCAACCCGGACCCTAAACCCGTCAAAGACGATGTTGGCACCAGGGGGCGGTTCGCACCGAGCCTTATGGAATAATAAGGTCTCGGTTTTCTCGAACGCCACCATAAGACCCAATAACTCTATGCGCCTGATCACGAGAGCGCCGTGGCCAGGCGCGCCACCTCCGAAAACTTCCCCCTGGGCTACGACTAGGGTATCGTCCACGTAGCATAGTGTTCGCATTCCCGAAGGTAGCGCTACGCGAAGCACCCAGTATAGCCCATGTTCCACAGGAACGGCCCCAAGACCGGCCCCTGTGGAACACCACACCTTACGAGGTGCCAAACTACCATCCCGCGACCGTCCGCAAAGACAACCTCTCCACCTTGGAGGTAGTCCTCCAAGAGCCGCTGCAGGCAAGAGGGCACTCCGTGTAGCGGAGTGCCTCTCGTATGACACCGTGCGGCAAACTGTTGAAGCCTTTGGCGATGTCTGACGACACCGCCAACAACCTACCTCCTCCACCGGTCGCCTCTGCGGGCCACGCCTTCAAGGTGGTGAGGGCGTCGAAAGTGGAACGCCCCCTCCGGAAGCCGAATTGCCCGTCGGACAGTTCCGGCCCCACCTCCCTAAAGTACCGAATGATACGGGAAGCCACTATACATTCTAACAGCTTCCTCGTGTCATTCAGCAACACCAGGGGTCAGTATGAAGACGGAAAGTCCGGAGGGCGGCCCTCCTTCGCCAGAAGGAAAAGCCGCCTCTCCTTCCAGAGCTTCGGGAGCTGTTTAACCGATGTATATGTGGTTCAGCACCACGCCCAATACTTGGCCCGGAACTCAATCAGGACCAGGAGTCCTACGCTTGCTACGGAGGCTCTCCACTATCATGCCTCGGCATGGGTGGAAGAGGGAGCCCCAGAGCGTCGGGAAACAAGGTGTCAACGACCCTCCCCAGAACTACTAGGTACCTTATGATAACTAAGTACAAATATTAATTGTAAATGTCCATATAATAAGGTGTGATTACGATATTCGTGGATAAATAAACCATTTGTAATGGCTTCATCGTTGTATTCCGTTAGAAGACAGAGAGAGACACCTTTCTAAGCTTAATCTGGCACAATTATATATATGGCCACTTAACATTAAGTGTGATTGTGACTAGTACTAGCCTGTGGTTAAGATGTAGTTATTAATTATGCGTTTAATAATTATGAAGGGAGGTATTAGTAATTAAATACCTACTGAGAAGTGAAAATACATGATTATAAAAGAAAGCCAGCAGCGACCTCTCCACTGCGTCGCGTCGCTTCGTACAGTACTACATTGTAAACTCTAAACGGAATGCTATATAAACAAGTAACAGCAGTTTAACGCCCTCGTAAAACATCCCCTAACGTGACATAGATTTAAAAAGGTCGTTCTTCAAAAAAATTATTTTAATAATTAAATTACATTCTCAGTAGCGGTCGGCGCGGAGGATACTGTTTATCTATCTACATTAAATAAATCTGTGATTCTGTCTGTACATTTTTTTTTTATATTTCGTGGTGTCTAATAAAGACCACAGATGACGAATATGTTTGTAAAACTGTTTTGTATATCTGTCTATTTGTATGTTTATATTTAACACAAATACGGCTTAACCGATCTTTATAGCATTATGTACACGGGAAGTATTTGTCATTCCTCTATTGTTAGTTATAGGAATAGTCAATAACACTTTTAATCTACCTATACAATTAATAAAATTTCAAGTGTCTGTTTGTAATGATAAAATAGCAGATTTTTTTACTAAATGTACATGAATGTATGTACCAATTTTTTTCATTTTTATCTATTTGTTCCGGGTAATCTCCGAAATGGTTGAACCGATTTTGACGAACTCTCACTGGCAGATAGCTGATGTGATTAGGAGCAACTTAGGTTACTTTTATTATAGAAAAAGATTTAGGGTTCCGCGCAAATAAAAACAAACTGGTCATGGTGAATGAATTCGGGCGCTTAAATGGCTTACGCTGAGTGAACCATGAGAGATATATCAAATGAATGTACTACATAGTTGTAGATATTAAGAAGACTTAGAAAAAAAGTCAGTGACAGCTTATTTTTAACTTCTTAGGATAACCCACAATAATAACCGGGAGCGGGGGTAGTACGATTCGCTCGTGTATCATTCTATACTTCAACGTCATTCTGTAGTACACGCGAGCGGAGCCGCGGGCACAGCTACCTGCTACACCTAACTAATAATATTGGGCGAGCTTTTCAAAGTTTAAATTATTGAACCTTTTACCCTAAAAGTGAACGTCACACTGAATAGACCCCAGAGCTAGACGGACTATTTCAGAAGTTGCGTTCTTTGTAAGTAATGTGACTAAACGTTTACATATACGTTTGCGTTCCATATAATTAGCCTGAGAAGCGAGAGCCCGAGAAGCAATACCACGCGTACGGGTAAACCCGATATCTTATCGATCAGAGTTCATCATCGGTCATTTTCAATATTTTCCTGATTTATTTATTTTAATTATCTGTACGACCACAACAATGATCATTCCAGAGAACATTATATATTATATCTGGCAGTAGGGTTCGCGGCTGAGTGCCTTCTACGCTCGCCCCCAAGTTCGGTCTTAGAGATACAAACAGGTATCAGGCGGAGAAGTGCTAACTTAAATCACAAGTATTATATTCCAACCAGATTTTAATCGAATAATGACTTAAATATCGAATGACATTTTTATTACTATTCATCCATAAAATGGAACATTTTTCTAATTTCTCCTGCTAATTTATCAGAATCGTAAACTGAAAGAAGCTTAAGTTGGTTTTATTATATTTTTTACAACCCGGGCCCGTCATCTCGGCTAGTGTTCTGCGACGTCATACATCTCACCACGATCCGAAAGAGGTCGGTATAAATGCTGTTTATTTATATTCATTTAAATCCATACACATATGAATCGAGTAGTCTAGAAAATATTTGATATTTTTTTAAACACTTTTAAAGTTTATTTTCGGTACATCGAGTACCTAACTTGACATTTTTAACTACTTACACGTTTTGTGGGTAATTTTTAAATGAGACAATAGCTATAAGATATGATATACCTAACAACCTTGCCGCTATTATTGGAAATCCGTTTGAAGATGTGAGTCAACATACTAGATTACTCAACAAAACATATCCGTACGAAAAGGTTAAATGCGAGATACTTGACGACATTGACAATTCAGACAAGTTTTTAGTGTAATATTTTTAGAAAACTGCTATAAAAGCTAGAAAAACTTTTAAAGTAATCTACAATTGAATCGTGATAACAAAATAATAATTAAGTTGTTTCAGACGAACATAACGTAAAATTTCGACTAAGATAGGACTGGAGTGAGTATTTGTAACGTCGCGCGTCATAGTTAGTGCCGTTGGTTAATAGTAATTAGAAAAGGAAAAGGTTTAGCCAAAAATGAAAGATAGTTTATAAAATGGATTTAACTTATGCGTTGTACATGCCAATCTGCCTGTTCACTTTTCTAATAACGCAGTTCTAATTAACTATGAATCTATCTCTTTCCCGAGCACATACAATAATGTCGGTGCGACGCGACGCCGCGCGCCGGTCACATCTCCGCGTACGGTTCGCCATCTTGTTATAGTTTCGCGTCTGTGTCGCAAAAGATCCGTCGCAATCGACAGTTTTTAATAGCGAAACTAGTATTAATTCATTAAAATGCATGTTAAATTCACTGGAAAATATCCAAGATGTCAGAAGTAGACCAATTCTTTGCCAACTCATTCTAAAATATGTGTAATAACAATTTTTTTTCAACTGCTAATACACAACTGCGCTCCTGTGACATTCCGCTACTCGATTCGCGTCCTAGTGTAATGATGATTCGGCGAGCAAAACATTTAGCGGTTTCGCTTTATTTATTTCGCCGCGGAGGTTTGCTAAACGCCTTAGCGTTACTTTGCAGAGAAATTGGTGCAATAAAGTATTTTCATTTTTAAATATGAATATAGAACAAGTCACTCATAAAAAATGGTACTGTCACGCCACAGCACGCAGCGGACGTTATTTAGCTCTTAAATATGTATTTAGTATCTTTATGTGCCGATTCAAATTAGTATTTCAACAAGCATAATATATTATGTCCCTTAATAATTGTTCCTAACCTGTGTTATCTGTTCATTAAGCGAAAGCCGGAAAATAAAAGAACATAATTTACGCGCAACACGTCCGCTTCTGGCAGTTGTTCGCGGTAGAATAACCGGCGCATCCCCTCCACCCCGGGTGACGCCATGACACCGGAAGCCCTCCAAACGCGGGAAGCGTTACCGGCTTCCGTGCGACGCACTTCCGTGTTGCACTCATTACAAGCTGTGCAAAGTATAAAAGATGGCGATTGTGTGAGTAATGAGATAAAACGCGATAAATGTTACGAGATCATCATTCTACCAAAACTTTAGAAACTTTTTTTTAATATAATATACTGGCTGTGCCCGTGGCTTCGGTTACGTGGACCACAGAATTCCCGCGCGAATCTTGCTCCCCCGCTCCCGGCTATTTTAAAGACAAACATGCTTATTGTGGGTGTTCCTGAGAAGATATATGTATACTCTCCCGGACTTTTTTGCAGGTCTTTTTAATGCCTACAATTACATTAATTTGCTTTATCTCTTATGGTTTACTCAGTGTAAGCCATTTAATCGTCTGAATTGATTCACCATTACCAGTTTTTTTTGTGCGGAACCCTAATTATTTTTCTAAAATAAAAGTAGCCTAAGGTACTCCCTATAATATAAGCTATATACCAGTGAAAGTCCCGTCAAAATAGGTCCAACCGTTTCGGAGATTACCCTGAACAAACAGACATACAAAAATTTTAAAAATTGGCTTTTGTTATATGTATCGTATACACTTTCATACGCATTTAGTAAAAAACTTTTTTTTTGACAATACAAATAGACAATTCAATTTTATTAATTGTATAGATTACTGGCTTATACATTAGTCGACATATAATTTGCATTATTAATAAAATTACATCAAAATTCTTAAACAATACTATTTTCGAAATAACACTTAACATGACTTTCTTCTCATATTTTTATAATAGAAACACTAGCTGTGCCCGCGGCTCCGCTTGTGTAGACTAGAGAATGCCGTCGGTATTGTTGTAACCCCGAACCCCGCTTCCACCGACGGCGATCGACCGCCGGTTATTTTGAAGATAAAAGTACATTTTTTTTTATTTGTGCAGGGCCCTTTTTAAAATAAATGTAGCCTAAGTTACTCCATATAATATCAGCTATCTACAAGTAAATTCCCGTCAAAATCAGTCCAACCGTTTCCGAGATTAGCAGGAACAAACAGACACGTAAACGAAAATTTCAAAAACTGCGTTTTTTTGTATTAAGTACCGTACGTATGTATTTGGTAAAAAGTTGTTATTTTGAAATTATAGACACTTAAATTAATTTATTTTTATCGATAATTATTTAATAAAATAAATTTATCTCTCATGAATTAGAAGTCTCACTCAGTGCCCAGTAGGTACGTACTACCGACACCCGACACCGACACGTGCCACTGCCGGGTGCTGGGAGCCAACAGGAAGTTCTATATGCGCCTGCTTCTGCGATACCTCCACCACGTTTTCATAGCTTTCAACATCGATTTACATACTGAAATTTATATACTCTTGTACATGTAGTACTTTGTTCTTTCTTGGGTTACTCGTGATACTATTAAAGTACTACAACCAAATATAAAATAATAACTTAAATCCTTCTATGTAAAGATTCTTTAGGTATTTCCATTAGTCGTTATGAGTAGAACGCTATACCTGGCTTCGGGGTCTCGGAGACTCGAGCCGTTAATACCTCAAGAATTACAATCGTAGTGTTAAGCCCCGGCCATTTCTTGGAGTGGCTCGCTAATGGGCATTTATTAAGCAGCATGTTCGTGCTCTGAATGTGGCCATGTTTTTATTTTAAATGCAACAGTCACATAACTCGCTTATCTTCATATCTCGGATGATTTTATGTCTCTCAACCACTGTACATACAGTGTAAAACATGTTACAGAGAGTAGAAACCGAATTGAGAGAAAAAACTAGTTACTCAAGCCCATAACCAATTCTAAAAAAAACTGTAACATAAACGAAAGCCATTTTCTGAAAAATGCCTCCTCGGAAGAGTGAATTACAAAGATTCGTTTGCCTGTAAGTGTTCTCAACTACACCCTTAGCGCCGGAGTGCCACAGAACTGCTGTTGCTGCTTTGCAACAGAGAAGTTGTAGTGACAGCGGTTCTGAAGTTGAGCTTTGCATCTATTCTCTGGCCTCTTTAGTATTTACTTAGTTTATTTTGCTGTCAAGTCTACTGTTTTAATGCTACTGGAGCGCTGTATCTCGTGTTCTCCACCATGGAGTGGCACGGCGCAGTGCTGTGATGTACGGAGCGTAGAGGAGGCCGAATGAGATATGCCACCCCTACCTCCCGCTACTCGTGAATGTGTGTTTTTGGTCAGCCGGTGTTTTTCAACATAAAGAGCATCGCATTTACTTTAGCAATTAAAAATACATTATTAACATGGCTTTTTAATACTGTACGGGTTGGATAACCTCACCTGATGCTGAAGAATAATGAAGCTGAAGACAGTAACACGTAAAACAATGTGGATGGCTCTCGAGTGCTGTTGCCAAAATTCATCGATCCGTGTGTACCAACGGATTTGAAATTGAGCATGATTCATCACTCTGTTTCATTCACGGAACATTGAGCTTTATTAAAGGATTCGAATCCAGTTCCATCGACTCGGTAAAAGAATACACTAGCGCTGAGCCACCGTCGCTTAGTTCAGAGAACTGTATAGTATGCATTTGTGTGACTGTGCGTGTGCGAGCAGAACAATGTCGGACAGTAAGTGCTCTCGAGTGACCTAGATAAGGGTAGAAATGTAGCCTATCTAATTTCCGGCAGCCGTTTCGCGGACATGAACCCGCTGCCCCGCCGCCGCGCGCCGCCAACTAATGCGTAACCTCCCCGCTATTATAGTACCGAGGGTAATGGAGAACGGGTACTAAAACTTTATTCATACAGTGTTCTGCAAAACGATAATTATCAAAGTGTTTTACATTACTGACGTAAAAAAAAACGGGAGGTAAATATTCAAAATACTTAAATTTACATGTTTCGGTTTTTTTTTCTTTCTATTACTTAGTAGTCGATAGAGATATTCACAAAATTCATCGCGATAGTAAATCGTAACAAGTATAAAATCACCCGGGGGTTTCTTTAGTAAACATTATTAACAAACCAAGATTCACTGCGACCCATACTAATTGAATTACTTATTTGGTATATTATATATTTTGGTATGGTATATTTATGTTACCCAACTTGTAGACAAATTAAATCTCCCAACTAGCGGCAGAATGATCAGAAAGATATAGAAACGATTCAATTATAACAGCATTGTGATTATTGTATATAATTCTTAATGTAGTTCGTATTTTCTGTCATTTTGCGGTTAAAATGAAAACTATCACTAAACTCCGAACGATTTTTCTAGAAACGAAATCTTCAAGAAGTAGTTCAAAGCGAGCTGAACCGCGTACCGACTGAGAACATCATACGTCATCAGAACGTGGTTTTGCAATGGATCCTTTTCCACGATCACCATTAATTCTTCATTATCAACTAAGGTCTCCGGCCGTCCACGGGGTTTGTTTCGTAGGTCAAAATTTCCAGAATAAAATCGTTAGAAACCAAAACGTACCGTGCTTTCTTTTACAGTAGCTTCCCCATACACATCATTAATCCTTCGAGCTGTTTCTGCAGCGCGTATGCCATCGTGGAACTCATATTCGTAAATAACGAGACATTTTAAGTTTTCCATTTTGTGAAAAGAACGATGTCAAAGAAAAATCAAATGGTGCGAATGCGAAAACAAATGAATCACTAAATTCGAAACACAAAAACGCAAACCTAAATTTTAAATAATTTCCAATTTGGAATTGCTAACCAAACGCCAGATATTTGAGATCAAAGTGGCCAGTTCAACAAAACGCCAATTTCATATGTAAGAACCTATTATTTTAACTATTCTTCGATTATCGTACTTTGTTTTTGGAGAAACTTAAAAACTTTTTCAAGTGAAATAGAATAGATTTATATTTCAATCAGTGAACATTAATACAATGTTGGAATACGTTTCCCGGTCTAGCATCCGAGACGCCAACGCGACCGTTATCTAGGTTTAAATTTGCTACAGCCACACGCCGCGCTGCGCCGCACCACGCGAGTTATGATCTCGCTCCACAGCCTCTATCTGGCGAGCGTATACTATATAAGCGAAGCGATTTAAAAGATAAACGATATATCAAATGTTTGTAATAAAAATATATTGTCCGTCACGGGACGCCCCGCACCCGTTTGATAAGATTTCAATAGATATTTTAAAAAGAAGTTTGTCTCTGTCTACCTGTCTGACTGTAGCAGTACCAGTACCCAAAAGAAAGTTACTATGAAGATGTTTATTTTATTACTATGTGTATGGTGGTCGCGATCCCAACCAACAACTTTAATCTGTCCATGTTTTAACATGAAACTATGAAATGAACCAATCTGTCTATTACAAAAAATGCGTGTTTGTCGTGGAACACTCGGTTAGAACAAAGTTTGTAGTCTTGAACCAATAAGCGCGCAAGACATAGGTGCGCACCTATAACCATCTACATTATAGAAAGGGTCGTGACGGAAAATTCGTACACTTTTTTCGCCTAGCCCCAAGCCGCCAAGTCCGTACCGTGCGCTAAGAAACTTCGTTCCAATAAACGAACTCGAATCAACATCACCAACATTGGCCAAAGCGTCACCACGCCAACATTGGTTCCAACAATCGGTCTCATCCGCCACATTACATATTTCCCATCAATAATTTGAGAATCTCATATATTTACGGATTGGAGTGAACGACTTTTCGAAGAACATTTGAGATACCCAAGCAAGCAACAGGTTCGTCTTTCATAAAATAAATGAGAAAATATGTTTTGTATAATAAATATTCATCTGATCTATTCTTGTCGCAACTACAATTTATTTATTATAACATTATACATACATACTACTCCGCACGTGTTTATTACGCAGTAATCATTTTCCTTCAGTAATATTTTGCCTCATATTATTGATAATTCATATAGTTTTACAATTGAAAAATTACATATTATATTCCCATATACAAAACTTTATTGATAAGACCCAACCAGCCAGAAAGACGAAACAAAATTATCGGTATATTCGTCATTACTGTCCTTTATATAGGATGTCTATCGGGGGGAAAAACGTACAGACAGAACTACAGACTTATTAATATAGATTATCTTGTAAAATAATGTTATGTTATCATAGAATACATAAATCGCTGTGCCTATGAACTCGCTACCTCTTATGTATTGAACTAAATACAAGAGAGTGTTGAAACAATCTCGCAGACAACAAAATAAATTGCCGCGCCCGCCTCCTGGGGATTGTTTTTAAATTTTGTTACACAGCCTGGGATACTGTCGCTAGCATCCGCTACATGTATGTGTGAGACACACCTATATGTAACCGTGCATATGTGACAGAGCCAGCTCTACACCGCAAATCACACACTTGATTGTCGCGTCGGTGAGAGTCTAATTCGAATTACGGTAGTTAACGAATTCTAGTAAATTATTCTTATGATTTCGTCATTTTTACCATTACAAACAATATATTATGTGTTGCAAACAAGATTTTAGATACAGTTAAATATCATAGTATATTTTACGTCTTATGGCTGTTTAAGATATGCATAAAATAAATAGAAACCTTACATTGGAATTTACATTACTTGCCTCTTCACATCGGAATTAAAGTTTTTAAAGATTATTATGTAACAACTGATGATGTCACAGAAGACTACATTTTAAATAATTTAGAAACATAAAATTGTGCTTTACGCGCGTTTGAAATAGAACTTGTTTGACCTTGTACCAAATATTAAAACCTATATTAAAAACAAAATAAATTATTTTATAATTTAGTGGTATTTATTGATAATAAAAAACAGACATACATAACTAAGTAGTAAGTAAATTAAATTATTCTTTTCAATAATTTTTTTTTTAATTTTAGTTTATTAAAATATTTTATTTCTCGATAAAATAATTATTAATAAAATAGGTAATTATTAAAATTATTATCACTATTTATTGCGTGTTATAAAAATAAATAGAAATCGATTAAAGTCTCGCCAAAAGAAGTTTAACTTCAAAAAGTAACATCATATAAATGTAACCATTATTAGGCACCAACAAATAATCAACACCCTTATGCCATAACAAAATCATTTGTCATCAACGTATACAATTTAAAGCAGCTTCGATCAACTAATAACTTTATCTAACGCAGGGTTTATTGAATAATTACACGAAATCCATATAATGCAAATAATATCGAAGAAACAGTAATAGGAGCCCACTCACAACTCTCACGACTGAGGTGACAAAACACAAAGACGCGTAGTTTCACGTGGATTTACATCTAAAATGATAAAGATTTACCTTGGTTACAATTTACAAATTCAAATTGTATAAGCATATTGTTCAATTGAGCCGAACAGCGCAGTGCAATTTGTCTATCATTTCTCTAACATAAATTAATTTAATTGCGTATTAACAATTACAGTATATTATATCCTAGAAATATAAACTTACGTATTAAGATTTTCAAATTGTGTTTCATTAGGACTTTGTCGAATAATGAAAAAAGTTTTCAAAATAGGTCCAAGGTTTTGGTAAACGAAAACGATTAGGAACCGGGAAACTAACCTCGATCGTCTAAAAGATGACTAGCGAAAACGAATGCGAGTTCGCTAAGCCTCGGCCCACCTCATCTAACTTAGGCATAGACCACATAGCAACAAACTCTCAAAACAGAAATTGACCACAGTGTAATTAATTCAGACTTTCAGGTGTTAATTTTTTTTTCAATAACTTTTTTGACATTTCAATGTTGCACACGTATTTATCATAACAAAACTTAAGAATATACCAAATTAAAAAACACTACAAATCAAGCTCTTCCATTCAACCTATAGAATTGTGTTTGAGTAATGTAAAATGCACCGTGGAATGTTTTTTTTTTGTTGGATAAGTACAAAAGCTTATAATGAAATACCAGTGGTTGCCCTAATGTCGAAATTCGACCAGCGACTGTCACTTTTCGTTAGGTGACAATGTCAATGTTTTGGGGGGTCTAAGTTCAATGAAACTGGTCGGGTTAGGATTCGCAGCATTAATTTATTTTATTAAATATATTAGTAACAGATATTATAGATACATTTTAGCTTTCTGCGCTCATTCTCCATATAAACTTTAACCATGCCATATCTCACAGACTTCCGTGCACGTAATACGCTTAAAAAGGGGTAGAAAGCTTTTGCTTCACGTATTATTATAATATAGATACTATAATATAACATTTAAATTAATGAATAGCAAAACAAGAACTTAAAATAATTATGTTTTGTAGTCGCTTTTGAGTTAAAATAATATATTGCAATATTTACAACAAACACAATATTTGAATAAAGCCACTGATGGTAAGTGCACTGTGTACATATCCCAATATTTTTAAACGATCTCATCGACTCTAAGCTTAACTTTCAGCGATCCTATCTTCTAAAATGGAGTTTTTTAAGTTTCCAATCTCATTTCTTGAACTGTAGTCATCCATTCGGATGGGATTCCGCACGTAGTTAAAAATCCGTTAATAAATTGAGTACTTTGACATTATATACATTATAATTTTGTTTAAATTCTTATTTAAATTAAGGAGTAAACTTATTTGTAAGAACAGTTTTTAAACTATTGCTTTTCATGACACATGTTTGGGTTTTGATACCCAGCTAACACTAAACCTTGAGACGTTAGAGAGTGAAACCTCTTCATTTGATATACCAAGATGTTATTGGTTTTGACTAATTACACCACTGAGAGAGTAAATAGTAGCACGAGTAGTTGAAAAAACTGTGACTTTTACTAGTTTTAATGCTTCCGCAGTAAAACCCTTTGGAGATTATAATACCTTCTCTACTGCTCCTTTATAATATGGTGTTTAAATTTAAATCATATATTTCTTGAAGACAGCAATTAAATCGATATCAAAGTTTAATTATTTAGTTTTACACAGTCCGGTAATACTCTATACTATAGAATAGGGAAGAGCCAATAAAACAAGCTATCCAAATCCATTACAAGCCCATAACTCGAGTCAACCCGGGGCTATTTATAAACGGAGTGTTTGCGAAATACCCTATAAAAAGTATTCTACATCACCCTCCATATATCTTGACTAGACCTGCTGTGAGTCCGGGACTCAGACCGTGGTTTCAAATACAAGCGATCGAGCTACAAAGATATTACACGGGACCTAAAGACGTAAAGATAACTATTAATATGTGATTCATTGTTAACGGCGATATCAAAGTAATTTATAATCGCTAAAAAGTTAATATAACAACAAGTAGTGAATAAAAACGAATTATCATTTCTGTTAATAAAAGTTATAATACAAGTTAATTCGACATCGTTATCTTTAATGTGTTCCATCGCGTCGTTGTCCGCGTGTATTTTATTGTTAAACGTTGTCAAATTATTTTATAGTAAAGTGGTGGCTGGTGTGGCTAGTTTACTAAACATCCTAGTGACATTTTGAAACCAGAAATTCACATTGTCTTACAAAATTTCCTTTTTATATAAATAATCATCAAACTATATAATTTAAAACGCTGCTTATAAAATATAACCAATTAGGTTCCCTTTAATTACCATTATTACATCTTTATCTGTTTAACGTGTGACTTAAGTCAAATAATTTACTAGTATAGATAATCAAATTGGTTTCCGCTTGCGTTTGTAGCTTGGATCACGATCAAATGCAACTGCCTGCGCCTTCCGCCATATTCGTTACGTATGCTCTATTTATTTGCGTCCGCTTACTTATGAAGCCGCTGTAAATATTCCCCTCTCCGCGACCCGCTTCACCCGCTTCACTGCCGTTGAGTCCTGTTTGTGCGATACGACAGTATAGTTCCACAGTGTACTCGCAGCGATCAAATGTTTAACAAACATTAACCGGAAGTTAACGCTTAATATATTATTTCATTTAGTAATAACTCTGGCTTCGGTAAAACACGACAAAGTGATCGCACTATGGCTGCTGGTGAGCGCAGTACAATCCAAAAACCACCGAGAAATCGCCAATTGTTCCTGTGATACCGGCTTGCAAGCCTCACAATCAAACGCGACAAATTAAGTATGCCACTATGGCGGGTTGTACACCTTGGTGTATGGTGTTCCCGATAAAGTCGTCTTCTAGATATTTAAGTAGATATACATTGATATGTGTAAAACCCGAAATGATCACTATAAAGTGGTTACCATGTGTGTGGGAATCAAGTTCCAATCAGGAACCTGTACCTCTTCGCCTTTACCTTGGCCAATTTTATGTTGCATTACTTTTGCTTTTATTTGTGTATTTTATGAAAGTTTACTCTCTATAAGGGAATCGCAAACGCCTTATTTCTGAAATGCTTTCATGTTACGTATATACTTGAACGGAAAACTTGTCAATATCCGTAGCGTAGTATTTCATGAAATGAATTGTGATCAAATTATCAGTAAATCCGCAATGAATTGAATGTAACTCGCGACAGAAAATAGTAATAAACGTTTCATGAAAATCCCAAATTCACTTTACGTAGGTAAATATACATTCGAACTAAAAATACGTTAAATTATTCAATAAACTTTCGAGAGCGCGCGTGAAATGAAAATTTCTGAGGTAACGCTACAGAGCGCGGCGCGGCGGATGCCGGATACGCGAGTTCGAAAACCGCCTCTGAGGAATTACTTCAATCAAAAATTAATTCAAATAAAAGAGTTTGAGATGAAAAAATATCGATGGAAGTATTACAATTACATGGCGGTGTTGTAGATACAATACACAAATTACAATATTTTTATGTTTCTCAGTATCTACATGATGAATCACTTTTCTAAGCGCAGCACGAGTAATTTTTTTTTTTTTTTTTTTTCTATAAAAAATTCACTGTAGTATTCTAGGCCACTAATGAGTATTGTCAAAGAAAAGGAGAAATTTCATAAGAAATGGAAGAAGTATGGTATATCTACGGATTATGATACATTTTCTCTGTTGAGAAGAAGATTTAAAAAAATGCATATCGCCTGCTGGAATGGGTACGTCATTAAAAGTGAAGCAGCCATCCAAAATAACCCTAAAAGATTCTGGCAGTATGTAAAAAAATTGAAAGATGCCCCATCTGTTCCTGCACATATTGAGTATGGCTCAAAAACAGCCACTGACGGTAAAGCAATATGTAATTTGTTTTCTGATTATTTTCAATCAGTTTTTTTCCACGATACACTGCACGCAAATATTGACAATGTCAGTAATATTAACAAATTGAATAATATAGGTCACTTGAGTATATCCGAAGCAGAGGTGGAAAAATATATTCGTAAAATTGACGGTAATAAAGGAGCTGGCTCAGATAAAATACCTCCATACTTCGTAAAAAAGTGCATCAAATCCTTAGTAGTTCCTCTAACGGTTATATTTAATAAGTCACTAAAAACAGGCGTATTTCCTAATAAATGGAAAGAAGCGTACGTTGTTCCTATACATAAACCTGGATCCAAGAGTAATGTTGAGAATTACCGGCCAGTATCCCTATTGTCTGTTTTTAGTAAGTTGTTTGAAAAATTGGTTCACGATCAAATATACAGCTCAATTTCTTTGTCTATACCATTGGAACAGCATGGGTTTATGAAACGAAGATCAACACTATCCAATCTAGCAGTATTTTCAGATTACATAGCTACAGCTATGGATCAAGGTTATCAGGTGGATGTCATGTATACCGATTACTCTAAGTGTTTTGATCGTATTAATCATGATATTCTCTTACTGAAGCTTAACAGGATAGGTGTACACGGTGATCTCTTGAGGTGGTTTAAATCCTACATTCACAATAGAAATCAGGCGGTTCGAATTGGGGCATTTCTCTCTGGCTTTCAAACTATTCCTTCAGGTATACCGCAGGGTTCACACCTAGGACCATTGCTTTTTAACATTTATATCTCCGATATATCCTCTTGCTTCACCTCCGCCAGATACCTTATGTATGCCGATGATACCAAAATTTTCAGCGCTATTCGTACTATTGATGACTGCCACATGTTACAGAATGAACTTTTGCGACTTTGTGATTATTGCAAGTTAAATAAGCTAAATTTAAATGTAAAGAAATATAATGTAATAACATACACTAGAAAACATCAACCTATAAATTATATCTATATACTTGACATGTTGCCAGTGCAGAGGGTTTCTGTCATTCGTGATTTGGGGGTGATGATGGATTCCAAACTGCTTTACACGTATCACTATGATTACATACGTCAGAAAGCTTTAAAAATGTTTGGATTCATTTGCAGAGTTGCAAGGCCTTTTGTAAACTTAAACTCACTAAAAATAATATATTTTACATACATTAGGAGCTATCTCGATTATGCTTCGCCAATATGGTCACCAGATTATATCACACATAAAACTAGTCTAGACAACATTCAAAGTAAATTCCTGAGATATCTAAATTATACATTTAATAACGAGCATAAGTCATACTTAATTGATTTAAACTTTTACAATTTAACTTCTTTATCAAAACGACGATCTATCTTCGACATGACATTATTATACGATATTTTGAACAACAATATTGATTGCCCCGAACTAGTGAATAGGATTAATTTCAAACCACATACAAAAATTATTCGAAATCCGCGCTTATTTGCACCACCGCCAGTTAAACACAATTATGCTAAGAACTCTGTTTTACAAAGATGTTTTAACATGTATGACACTAAGTTTAGTCATATTGACTTATTCCAGTCAAATAGGAATGTTTTCTTAAAAGAATTAAAATCGAAAAACACACTGAAATAGTCATCATGGCTGTGAAACAGGAACACAGAAAGGACTCAGTTTACTCTCTATTGCTTATAACATACATACATATACAATTCACATATGCTTTCACTCAGGAGCATATGTTCCCACCACACCTATACACTCTCACGCACACGCACACTACACGCAGACTCACACTCCCACTCACATTGAGATATAGAAACACATAATACTTCATAATGATATTTTTTATGTATATCAATATTTAACCGCTGCATAACAAACAAAATTTAATAATAATTGTTTCGTAATTGGCACCACATGATTGCAAAACATAACAAATGTATATTTTGTGTTAAATGTGCTGTGAAGCAATCAATATATACCAAATAAATAAATAAAACATCCTGCTAGACGCTAACCTACAGAAACATTAAAAATAGTGCGTAAGGAATCACTAATATGAGAAGACAAACTACAAAGTAAAACTGCGAAGTAAATCATGTTATTTTATCTTTACAAACGCTAAACAGAGTTATATAATCATAACTTCAACAGTAATTTTGACATTGTAATACTATGAAATTAATAGTACATTATTGCAAAGGCCGTGAAATAAGCAACTGCAGGTCGAGTATGAGTTTGAAGGCCGAGCCGTAGGCAAGGAGAAGTCACTAATATGAAACAGGCAATTGCCATTTCCGCCGAGGCATGCATCGAAATATTGTCATTATTTTCAAAAAAAGAACACGCGAAGTATCGAATCGAATCGTATCGTATCGAAAAATAATGACAATATTTCCATGCATGTTAGAGAAAAATATTTTTCAACACACTTGCTCATAAAGTGGCTCTAATATCACCGCAATTAGGCACATAATGACACCTGTAATCAAACTGTGACTTTTTCATTGCTATTATTCACAGGTGAGTTATAGAGTTTTTTTTTATTTTATTGGTCGAGTTGCTTTGTTCTTAAAAAAGTTTCGATACAAAAAAGATAATGATCAATAGAACAAATAAATTAATGTACCTATTGCTTGCTCATTTCATACAACTTCGTATTTAAATAGATAATTTCAACTTGTACGTGTTTAATAAATAAAACTTTCACTCAAATATAACTTTTGTTTTCTCGTAATAAAGAAAACTTTAAATTCCCCATTTTATACGTGGCTAAAACGCTATCTGCGAAAAGCCAAAAAAAAAGAAACCTCATTCCTTTAGTCTATGGCCGATCGCCATTGTTAGATGCGCGCGCAAAGTGATTATTTTTTCCCGCCATAGCGAAAAAAAATTCACAACTCGTCACTGTTGAAACTTTAGTTATTTTTATTAATTAAAATGTCTACAAGTACTAGTTATGAAGAAAATGATTTATGTTGTACACCGCCCGATATAAGATGTGAAGCCCTTAACGTTATGCAAAGTTTACTACCTGAAAACTCCAAGGAAAAATGATTTTTTATTATTATTTTCTTCACAAGTGTGTTGAAAAACGTCGTATGATACACGTGTGTATTGGTGATTACCGTCCTCGGCTCTCTTAAGACCCTCACGGCCTCACCTAACGGCTCGGGTCTCAATGGCGCCTCAGCGGTAATCACCAACATTACACACTTGTACCATAATGTACTATTATTATCTAGATAGATCAATTCTTCTTATTGTAAATTACGTCATTAAATGTTAGTTCAATTATTTATATATCCCTAAGTAGTACTGTAAAAATATAGAATAAATAAAACTTTAGATGCGTCTCTGTTCCTGCACATATTGAGTATGGCTCAAAAACAGCCACTGACGGTAAAGCAATATGTAATTTTTTTCTGATTATTTTCAATCAGTTTTTTTCCACGATACATGCACGCAAATATTGACAATGTCAGTAATATTAACAAATTGAATAATATAGGTCACTTGAGTATATCCGAAGCAGAGGTGGAAAAATATATTCGTAAAATTGACGGTAATAAAGGAGCTGGCTCAGATAAAATACCTCCATACTTCGTAAAAAGTGCATCAAATCCTTAGTAGTTCCTCTAACGTTATATTTAATAAGTCACTAAAAACAGGCGTATTTCCTAATAAATGGAAAGAAGCGTACGTTGTTCCTATACATAAACCTGGATCCAAGAGTAATGTTGAGAATTACCGGCCATACCCTATTGTCTGTTTTTAGTAAGTTGTTTGAAAAATTGGTTCACGATCAAATATACAGCTCAATTTCTTTGTCTATAATTGGAACAGGGGTTTATGAAACGAAGATCAACACTATCCAATCTAGCAGTATTTTCAGATTAATAGCTACGCTATGGATCAAGGTTATCAGGTGGATGTCATGTATACCGATTACTCTAAGTGTTTTGATCGTATTAATCATGATATTCTCTTACTGAAGCTTAACAGGATAGGTGTAACGGTGATTCTTGAGGGGTTTAAATCCTACATTCACAATAGAAATCAGGCGGTTCGAATTGGGGCATTTCTCTCTGGCTTTCAAACTATTCCTTCAGGTAACCCATTTCCTTCAAATTTAATTTCCTAATTCCTCGCTTATCCCCAATCCTTTGTATCCTGATACCAAAATTTCGCCTTTGTACTATTATGACTAATTTACAGAATGAATTTTGCGACTTTGTATTATTAATTAAATAATAAATTTAAATGAAAAAATTAATTAATAACATCCTGAAAACATCAATATAAATTATATCTAATACTTAATTTGCCAGTAGATTTTTCATTCGTGATTTTAATGGATTAAATCTTTAACTAACATGATTCAAGTCAGAAAGTTTAAAATGTTTGGTTATTTGAGAGTTGCAAAGGCCTTTTTAAACTTAAACTACTAAAAAAAATTTTTAATACATTGGACATTCGATTAGTTCCCTTGGTAAATTAACAAATAAAACTATCTAACAACATTCAAATAAATTCCTGGAATTAAATTATACATTTAATAAGGTAAAACTTTTGTTTAACTTTTACAATTTAATTCTTTATCAAAACGACGATCTATCTTCGACATACATTATTTACATTTTTAACAACAATATTATTCCCCAACTATGAATAGGATTAATTTCAAACCACATACAAAAATTATTCAAATCCGCCTTATTTGAACCCCATTAAACACAATTTCTAAGAACTCTGTTTTAAAAATTTTTAACATGAACATAAGTTTAGTCATATTGACTTATTCCAGAAATAGAATTTTTTTAAAAGAATTAAAATCAAAAACACACTGAAATAACTGGCTGTGAAAAAACAAGAAAGGAAGTTTACTCTCTATTGCTTATAACATACATACATAAAATTCACATATGCTTTCACTCAGGAGCTATGTTCCCACCACACCTATACACTCTCCGCACACCACACTACACGCAACCAACTCCCACTCACATTGAGTATAGAAACACATAATACTTATAATGATTTTTTTTATGAATCAATATTTAACCCTGCATAAAAACAAAATTTAATAATATTTTTCGTAATTGGCCCACATGATTGCAAAAATAACAAATGATATTTTTGTTAAATGTGTGTGAAGCAATCAATATATACCAAATAAATAAATAAAACATCCTGCTAGAGTAACCTAAAAACAAAAATAGTGCAAGGAATAAAATGAGAAGAAAACTACAAAGTAAAACTGCGAAGTAAATCATGTTATTTTATCTTTACAAACGCTAAACAGAGTTATATAATCATAACTTCAACAGTAATTTTGACATTGTAATACTATGAAATTAATAGTACATTATTGCAAAGGCCGTGAAATAAGCAACTGCAGGTCGAGTATGAGTTTGAAGGCCGAGCCGTAGGCAAGGAGAAGTCACTAATATGAAACAGGCAATTGCCATTTCCGCCGAGGCATGCATCGAAATATTGTCATTATTTTCAAAAAAGAACACGCGAAGTATCGAATCGAATCGTATCGTATCGAAAAATAATGACAATATTTCCATGCATGTTAGAGAAAAATATTTTTCAACACACTTGCTCATAAAGTGGCTCTAATATCACCGCAATTAGGCACATAATGACACCTGTAATCAAACTGTGACTTTTTCATTGCTATTATTCACAGGTGAGTTATAGAGTTTTTTTTTTATTTTATTGGTCGAGTTGCTTTGTTCTTAAAAAAGTTTCGATACAAAAAAGATAATGATCAATAGAACAAATAAATTAATGTACCTATTGCTTGCTCATTTCATACAACTTCGTATTTAAATAGATAATTTCAACTTGTACGTGTTTAATAAATAAAACTTTCACTCAAATATAACTTTTGTTTTCTCGTAATAAAGAAAACTTTAAATTCCCCATTTTATACGTGGCTAAAACGCTATCTGCGAAAAGCCAAAAAAAAAGAAACCTCATTCCTTTAGTCTATGGCCGATCGCCATTGTTAGATGCGCGCGCAAAGTGATTATTTTTTCCCGCCATAGCGAAAAAAAATTCACAACTCGTCACTGTTGAAACTTTAGTTATTTTTATTAATTAAAATGTCTACAAGTACTAGTTATGAAGAAAATGATTTATGTTGTACACCGCCCGATATAAGATGTGAAGCCCTTAACGTTATGCAAAGTTTACTACCTGAAAACTCCAAGGAAAAATGATTTTTTATTATTATTTTCTTCACAAGTGTGTTGAAAAACGTCGTATGATACACGTGTGTATTGGTGATTACCGTCCTCGGCTCTCTTAAGACCCTCACGGCCTCACCTAACGGCTCGGGTCTCAATGGCGCCTCAGCGGTAATCACCAACATTACACACTTGTACCATAATGTACTATTATTATCTAGATAGATCAATTCTTCTTATTGTAAATTACGTCATTAAATGTTAGTTCAATTATTTATATATCCCTAAGTAGTACTGTAAAAATATAGAATAAATAAAACTTTAGATGCGTCTCTGTTGACATCTGTGTGTGAATTTAGACGTATCCTGTTGAAATACGATAACTGTCGAAGTTCCTCGCTGCTACCGCTGGGAGTCATCATTACAGTATTATATGTATAAATAGAGGGCGCGCGCAACGTCGACACACCTCTCCTGTAATATGCAAATATACAGACATTCATCATATAATGATAAATGAGTCGCGTCGTGTCGTCATGTTCCGTTTGAAAAGTTTTTGCTGATTGATTAGCTCCTTCGAGATTCAATTGATTATTTATTAGACAGGGTCGGCTTAGTGACTACACTCCTCATAACGGTATAGATAAAATATAGTCCAAAACAGTGAGGGTTAGAAGGCTCAAGAGTTAAACGATCGATGGAACAGTAGCTGACACAGTTCCGGTTGACAAACAGTAGGATAATATACACAAGCTGATATAGGAAGCGATTCACCTAATGAAGTCGCCCAATCCAACCAACCTTACCTGCACCTGGTGGTAAACTTGGTCGCGATCACTATGCATATGATAGTCACACAGCAACAAATTCAGCAGTGATACGATACTCATAGATGGCTTTACATGGCTAACAAACGCATATTCCACGCAATCTCTACATTGTGACTCATTTCCATGTGATGCATTTCGAAATCTAATGTTTATGGGCTAACGTAACGAAAGTGCTGCCGAAAGCAACTCATCAGTCCACAGATTGCTCTGGCTCTATAAAAACTCTACTCGGGCGTGAAAAGTTCGTTATTACCATTAAACACATATACGTTTAAATAAGAAATAATTTGGAAACAGCAATGACAAGGTCCCTAAGAAACCGAACAAGGGAAAATGGTAATTTAATACATGCGATTAGGTGAGGTCCAGTAGATAAGCATTATCCTGGGGCTCCATCTAAAAACGGTCCGCATAAATTATTACACGACCAGCAGCCAATAAATTCAAGATCTTAAGCGAAAATATTTTTCTGACGTTACCTTAATATATTGGCTGGAGATGTTTTAGGGATGGCTATTAACGTCACCGCTTTACATTGAAAAGTAAAAGTAAAAATAGCAGTTGATTATCTATAACCGGTTTTCAGCTTTTTTGTTAATCAATAAAATACTAGAAATGTATTAATTATGTAATAATTTCTTATGTCTGACTTAGCAACTTTGTGATTAACTACAGAAAAAAGACGTAGGGAGGTTACAGATATTGTATAAAATTATAAGTTTTGGCCTTTTAAATAAACAACAACAAAATCTAAAAGCAAGTTCAAGCTTGAACTAAAACACCGTTAGTTATTATTACATAGTAAATGAGATGGAGAGGTTTCCCACTAGAACTTACCAACAGTCAAACTTACTGAGGGATGCTTAGTTTTCAAGTAGAGTGTGCTCATCTTTTATTGTGTTGATGTTTACGCTGATTCGATTTTAATTATTACAGTTATCTGTTTAAACATTGAGGAAAGAGCCCTCCCATTGGAACTCAATACCATTTCCGTTGAGAGGGTAAAAGAGAAAACGATTAAAAACTAGACTCGTTACAAATTATACACAGGAAAAATGTTGGAGAATCTCGTGACAGAAATTTTTACCGATACGCACCAATGTCAATCAACGTTTGCAAGCGCACACTGCACACTGCATGCACTGCGTTTATCGATATTGGTTATATGTCGTATCTTACACTGAACTCGAGTGTTTCGTTAGGAAACCATAGCACAGTGGTGGAACTTTTTAATGTAAAGCTGGCTTGCTTTATTGTCACATACCTACAGGTACGTTCTGATAGTTGAACTTGAGAGCCGGTCTTCAGTACGCCTAGGCTCTTACACATCGTAATAAATCATTACAAGAAAAGAGGAAATTGTGGCCGAACACTAAATCTACAATTATAAAAATAGTTATAACACTAAAAAAGGTAAAAACGGTTTAATACATAAAGGGCATCCTTAGCTTTTGAAATATTGTTTCCAAATGGTTGAGAATGCTAAATATGAAACTGAAAGCTTTTATTCATAAGATATACGCATTCTACGTTTATTTCAATTAGTGCAAGTTTACTGGCGCGTACAGTGCAGCAATAACGTAGCGCTACGTCGCGTCGCGTTATACCAGCTTGTTAATTAGCCAAATAGATCATTACTTTACGAACTTTGATGGCCTTTGTCAGTATATCAGAGAGCTTATGCTTTTTTCAATATATGCTGTTTGTTTGTTTGTTTGCTCACTTGAGGTCAGTGTCCTGCCAATAGAGCGAGAGTGATGGGAAATCTATGGGTAAAAGAGGAGCGTAAAATCGTTAGATATTTTATGACAGAGAAGGACTAGTGCATGAAAGGACAGTTTTGCTAACATAAAATAAAACACGCACACACACACACACACAATTGAAAGAAGATGAAGGCAAAACAATTAATTGACATTTAAACAAGAATATATATGTAAAATTAAAAAATTGCATGTTTAAAGGAACTACAGAAAGATTTCCATCTAGCTACTTTGAAATTTAAAAAAATACCCTGTTACTAATAATGCTAAAAACTTAGTTACGTTAATGTTAGTTTTTTTTATTACATTGATAACACTGTTGGCCTGAAAGGTCTTTACAGCTTCACCGGGCTTTTGTAAGCATAGTAATGGTCTTGGGATCTTTTATATTGGCAAGCCATCACGCCAGTTCAAATAATCTAATTAATATTCGATTTTAAAGACTACATGTGCCATTACAATCTTATTAAATACAGGAAAAATCGTATAAATAATATTTACCTCGGAGTTGTAAATTGTATATAATCGCAAGTGTCGGACAGTGCTGCAGTTTGAAGCAAGTCAGGTTAACTTCCAACGCGAACACATACAGAAGTTACATAAACTTCTGCATTATTCATTGTAAGAGTTCTCACTAAAACTCTCAACCTAGTTATGAATATGAACAAAATAAAACAGAATAGAGGAATATACAAAAAAGAAACAAAGAGAAGAAGATTAGAATCTACAGAATAAAACTTTAAATTCTA
This sequence comes from Saturnia japonica, assembly GCA_033032175.1. Classification (NCBI taxonomy): domain Eukaryota; kingdom Metazoa; phylum Arthropoda; class Insecta; order Lepidoptera; family Saturniidae; genus Saturnia; species Saturnia japonica. The sequence continues at coordinate 334,219 of CM065315.1, forward strand.
CTGAAATTACTACAATAATATCTAAATACAAAACACACGAATACGTCTCTACAAGTGTCTCCATCTACTGACGTACCTTTAAAGCGAAATTTTTTTAAGAATTGCTTCGAAAGACTAGGCTTCACTCGTCCCTTCCGTCCTGTAAACATATACATCATTATAATAACATATTTCCATCGTAAAAGCATTATTAACTCCAACTTACGCTCTTATGATTGTAATGCTAACTTACTTAATCTTACATTATTATATCACCAGACAGTTGTATGAAATGTAGGTTTAAATTTAATGAGATTACTGTCGGTGCATTGCGAATTTTGTATTGGTTTAAGTGGCATAAAGGTCATAAATGAAAATCACTGAATCTACACCTGATAGGTGGCGGTGTGGTCGAACTATCATTTAAAGGAAATGGCAGAAAGAAAGCTGCCGGACGGATAGAAATATCTTAAATATAATTTCCACAGGATTCATGATTCATTTGATTTTCACGAACTAAGTGTGATACTTTATCTGTGAACACTGCGTAACATAGATAAAACAACCGCTAACTTTTAAATATCAACCAGTGTATAAATACGTAGATATGTATAGATGATCACCGCATCTGTGTAAAGTATATAAATATAATAAAATATTAACGAACAATAGTTAATTATATTTTGTTTCATAACATGAACATAAAAAATATAATATAACATATCCGTACAAATGTGAAAATACAAATTTGTAATTCGAAGATCGTTTTAAATCGTTCGTGCAGAATTAGAACCGAGTTGGCACAAACTCGGATAACATAACGAGATCTCGGAATCGTCAAATAATCCACAGAATTGACTCGCCGAGCGTCGAGCGCGAGCGGCATGTGTCAGCAGAATGGAAACTTATCTGTTTGTATCTAGATCCGATGGACTCCTAATTAAAAGGCCATTGTGTCTCGATGACTAGACATTTCGCTTAAACACTGTAGATTTACTGGTTTCAAAGATATTACATTTTCTATTAGTTAAGCTTTCAGTTAGATCAAGGGTAAGTTGTAGGTATTGTTCAAGAAGAAATAACCAACGAAGAGGTAAAAATGATGAAATGATCGACAGCAAGATGTTCTAATATACACTTTAATCGTAATATAAAGAATCAGAATGAGATACTTTAGCAGTATGAAGATGGCGACACTGTATTTCCTTCCACCACAGTATTAGATTGTATTTGTACAGAATACAATAGTCTCGAAAGCGGAATTAAGTCCGGCGGATCGTTCCCTAAGAAATAATACCTCCGTTATACATTAATAAGCAAATAATTCAGTATTCCAAACCAAAGATCCGCTGAAGGCTATTTAATATTAACAAAGATTAAACACAAAATAAATAACACAGAACGTCAGTTGTTTATTATTCACGTGGATTCGATCCTTACAATGTACCTAAATTTTCAGTGAAGGAAAATATTATAATGAAACCATAGCATGGTGGTAGATTATTTAGAAAACTCATGACCAAGCACCTACACGTGTGTTTCGAGAGCCGCACTTGAGAGCCAAATCTTAGCGTGTTACCATGTTTCAATTGTGGTCCAATTTTAAACCTATATGCTATTGCATATAACAACATAATAATATATTAATAACATCTACACCTTTTCCTCTCATTATTGCGAAGGGTACATGTTGGCAATAATTCAGTATAGTGAGCCTAATGATGTATTAAATTTATTATTATTACTACATAATATGTATTGAACAAATGAAAAGTTATTTCTCTGTCTCTCTCTCCTTTAACGTTCCTAATGCTTTCGTATATTAATATTTTATTTATATTCAAATTGGTTTCTAGTAATTCTAACTTTGCCCACGGTAAACGACTACTCCAAAATAAATCGTCCCTCAAGGATTCAGCACATATTATGTTTATTGCCAATAACTATGTCTATCAATAAACCACCGTATACAAACAGTACTCTTAGAGTAACGTTTCATAAACGCAAAAATATTTTGTTATCTCTTCCAAGTAGCTCTACCTTCTGTGATAGCGATTTTGTGCCTAAATACAAGTGTAATTAGCTAGCTATAAGATCCTTAATACCTACATCTCCAGTATCGCTATGTATTCTGAACAAAACTATTGTTTTGAGCACATTGGCGGTATTGGATGTAAATAAATATAATAAGCCTTTTGCATAAGGCTTTTAAGAGACAGGAATTAAATTATAACTAGGTTTATGAATTTGATCCAACGCTGACTTAGTATTTAAATAAATCAAATAACAATGTATATAGCGAGCAATGGACAAGGAATACTTCGAAAGTATCAGTTTATTAAAGTCGAGAAAATTATGGCTGGCGTCTCTCCTTGATTAGACGCATTTGGTTGATATCAAAACGACAAGCAGAGTATTAAATGTAGGAACAGATTTTCGTAATTAAGGAATTCAAGACTGGTATTTCGTAAGTGATTTCAATTCTGCTCATATACATATTATTTAAAAACAGAGATAACTGTAAAATTTATAAAGTTTATAAAGATAAAAAGTAGACAGTCATTGAGGACTGCTGACACAAGCGAAAACTTACAACTATGAAATTACAGTGTTTTTTTTAGATATTTAAGTTAATTGTGGTATCAAAAATAAAATTTTCTTAATTTATAAATTAAAATATTTAACATCAGTCTGTTTTTTACATCTATTGGTACTCCTAGCAACAATAACATTAGATCAGTTGAGTGGTCCACGCACGCGATATGATCTGTCTGTCACGCTCTGTTATACTCAAATAATATTCTGTTTCACTCAAACTTTGGCTCTCTGTTTCTGTTATAATCGTGGTCGCTCAAGAACGATTTTATAAGTCTTTTAATTTTCATCGTACATTGCTCGTGTGCAAGAGAGTTAACTTTGGAACTTCCAAGTAAAAAGGTAATGTGTAATTTAACAATTAATTGAACATGTCATACTTATAGCAATATACTTATACAATAGATATACTGTTACATGTCGGTGTCGGTGTCGGTGATGCGAACTCATAAGATTTAACTCCGTACAAAAATCGCACAAGTTTATAAAGAACAACTAGTAGTTATAGGTAATATAAGTAATGTTTGACCTGAGTAACCTTAAGGCACTGGTTGACTGGCCTCGGGGAACCTTGATGTAAGTATAACCATTTCCACAATGTCCGAATCAAAAGGTTAGTAGTAGACCAGCTAGATGGTTCGTGTTCACATGTGTACTAAGTAACACTGTAATAACTCCTTCAAATGACAACAAATTTAAAAATCAGAATATATTTCTTTAATAGGTTTGCAAGACATTATACGAGCACATAATTCGTATCGTTAAGTACAGAACAAAAAATTAACGAGTTTTAACGGTAGAATTAAGTGGAAAAGATCGTATGTAAGCGCGTGTTACCAACCACTCCCTTCAAACCAATACCTACTCAGCAACACGATAAATATGAATAGGTTTAAAGATGGATTTATTAAGATTTAAAAAGTAAATAAAACACACAAAATAAAATGACAAACCACGTTTATAATAGCATGACGCTAAAAAAGTAATCATTCAAAATTACCATAGCATTTTTCGGAGAATTTGTGGTAAAAATCATTTACCAAACGCTCGGGCGCCAAATATAAATAAAAACGAATATATACATAACTAAAGAGTTTATTAACATATCTGTGAGTTCGCAACATTTACACGAATACGGAGTTATTTATTTATGTTAGTAACATTTGCTGGCAACATTGTCTGTTGAAGGTTTTAAATACCTTTTGCCGTAAACTAATATTGCAATTTATTCTTACAGTGTTTAGTATTAAATATCCTACAGGCAGTTTAAAATAAATAAATACATGTAGGGACACAACTTCACACACGGCCATTTAATTCCAAAGTAAAAAAAGCTTGTGTTATGATAACTAAACAGCTATAGATAGATAACATGTATAGGTACACACAATTGACAATTATGCTTATCACGAAAGGGCAGTCATGTGCGGGGATTGAACCCGCGACCTCTGGCTCAATAGTTGGGCTTACTACCACTGCGTCACACCCGATATGCATACTATATGAACGATACTGATCACGAATATGCCATGAAAAAATTGTTGTATGTTTGGATTTAATTCAAAAACAGCTTGACCGATTTTTATGAAATTTTGTACACAAAAATGATTATATAATTGGTCAATTGATAGGGTTCAAGAAATTTGAATATCACTTATTAAAGCATTATCTCTTTATCATAATTATTAGTATAGAGATAAGCAAAAATAAGTGAATTCAAGAAACCCTCATCTCTAGCCCACAGAGGCGAATTTACGAATGCGTTATAAATAAAATACGCAAATGCAGTCCATGTAGTTTAATTAAATTGCGTCATAGTATGAGGCGGTTGTGGCGACGTGGCGACGCAGCTTAGCAGGTTTGTTTGAAACAACTACAAATACGATATAGTTTGATAACTAAGCCAGGGACGCAGGGTTACAAGCGGTAACAATTTCGATTATTCTTCAAATATACATATATTAAAAGAACTATTTAGTGAAGAATCGTAGGGCTCGCGGCGACCGTACCTATCGTGTAATATAATTATGTATATTAGACCGCGTCGCATAATCTAAGCGAGCACAATGGAAGGGTTCGAGAAACCGCTCCCAAAGCGTTCTCAATAAATGTTTACGGTTATACCGAAAATATGAAACAAACTTCAAAATAATGTTCGATTTATATTAGAGTTTGTGATTACATAGAGGTACCTTTCAATAGGTTTTGTCACGTATGCCCTGTAGGTACTGTTTTGGATAACAGTGCTGTACAAAAAACCACATTATTTTTACATTATTCAAGAACGGTCTTCATCTATGTAGAGTAAATATATAATACTAGCTGACCTGCGCAACTCCGTCTTCGTCTTCATAAGAGTGAGAGGGTTAGAGAGAGTGGGACGTAGGCAGTGACACAATAACAATTGTCGTTAGCACCTACAATACAATTTACAGGTGCCGCCCGCCTGCCACATCATTCCGCTAAAATGCACACGCGGAACTTGACTATTATTTTGCTGCGGAGTTATTTTAAAACTGTGATATCTCCTAAGGTATTCATTGAAATCAAATGGTGTAAAGGGCAATTTTGTCCAAAATTAAATACTTGTGATGAATAATGTATTTATTTCAATAAAGTTTAATACCATGTTTATAAAAACACCTTTGCAAATAATGCATTATTTTAATACAAATTTTATTACCATAAAAAAAGTTATATTGCGTCAACATTAAAAGATAGACATATGCTATCGCTAACTTTTTTTTTGAAATTTTTAAGAGAAACATTTCCGTCACACATCTTTGTTGCGTAACTTTAACCATTCACGCAGCGCACGCAATGAAAACTTTCAAAAGGAATCAATTTTCCCCGTTTTTGCATCATTTTTCATTGATGCTCGCTCCTATTGGTCGTAGCGTGATGTTATATATACTTCCTCGATAAATGGGCTAGCCAATACTAAAATATTTCTTCCATTTCAACCAGTACTTCCCGAGATTAGCGTGTTCAGCGTCTTCAGCTTTATAATATTAGTATAGATTAATTTGCAATCCATATCCAGTCGCAATTTGTCAATTCTACGAATAATCTATGGATTGCTTCAAAGTGAAATTTTTGTGCAGAAATTTAGTAAAATGTTAAAGAACTAAAAGTCAAAGAGAGAACTTAAATAATCTTCAAACGTATTTTGTCTCAAATAAATGGACTAATAAGAACTTTCTGAATAAAGCATGTTGTAAAGAATTTTTATTAATAAACGTTCTGTATATTGTAATCTCCTTGATGTATCAAAATCCGAGCATACTACATGTGAACGTACGTAAACATAAAGGTTTTATATTCGAGCATATACCATGTACTTACTGGATTGGTTGGTACTGACTACCGACTACGATGACTACTCATCATATTAACCGGAATTCATCCGGCTTGGCAACAATATTCATCATAAGGATGGTAACTAATTAAGCAAGCCTTATGAATAAACTATGGTTCCATGAACTTTGTCTTCACCGAAGGTTGGTCGTAGTGCCCGAACCCTTCGAAGTGACGTTTATTCGTATTTCTTACTGTTATACATATCTGGTAATTTAAGAAAAGCTGACAATCTGCGCCCTTCAAATCCACATTATGTTCGCACGAATGCCAAGAAGTTATACAAGTTATGCGGCAGTGTCAACCCATTATCTAATCTCCTGTATTCGATCTAACAAAAGGCAAGCATAACGTATCGATAAAAATGATTGTAGATTTTAACAGTCTCTTTCGCTCTTCCTCTCTTGCCAGTTGCGCTCTGACCAATATTTACATATTTATGAGATTGTACTATTGGAATGAAGCTCTGACGGAGCGATTATAAAAACGTGACTGATCTCTCAGATGAATTTTTCTATGAAAATGTTTTACATCTTTTACATTTTACAGTTCAACATAATTTAAATCCTTCAATTTGATGAGTGATTTTTATGATGGTAGATTATAATTCCCTTTATAAAGTGGAGCTGAACACGTTCATCAAACTTTTGTCGCACTCTTTGGAATAACTCGAAAAGCAAAATTAAACATTTCGGTATTCTTTTGCTTCCTGATCAAAATACGCTGAATAAACGTCGACATGATAAAAAAAAAACAGAATATCTGTTAACAAATTGCCAGCAAAATCTTCAGTTTAATTTTTATTACTGAAATAATATATGACTAAGGTTAACATTAATAATATATGTAATAGCGTGCAGACGCCTTCTGAGTTGCGCTCAAATGTGATGAGAAACGAGAGTTCTGAGATGTTTGTAATAAAAAAAGAAACTCGCAAATCTCAGCCCTTGGCTACAGGAAAATTCATTTCGAAAATATTCACGTGTACAATTAATGAAAACGTGTCTTATAAGACATTATCTAGGGCAACGCTCCGCGCTTATACATTACAGAGACTTTTTAATTATACTATAAAAAGATTGATTTTGTATTTGCCTTTAAATTAAAAAAATTATACAGTCAAAGTTTTTTTTATACTAAGCTATTATTTAGTTAGACAAGAGGATATGAACTGTAATTTATTTCAAAAGTTAACCATTTTCCATATGTCACGTTACCTCGCTGAAGACATTCATTATTCAGAAAGCGCGCTCGCCAGATGGCGCTGTACTGGTACGGGAACTGTGGAAACGCGGTAAATAAATTGTCATAACCATTATAAGCTCGCCGTCCCATTGAGTCAAAATGAATACACGTTTGTTTATGGCGTTTTTGTGTTGAAAACGAAGGTTTTCTCAAAAAGTACTCCGGGGTCTTACAAACATACGTACCTACTAGAGCTTCTTTAACTATATCCTTTTTACAATATAATTGATTTTTTTATACAAGATACAAAATATATGGAAGTAGTTACCGATTTTCGATGAAGACCAGAAACTTCTGGAAAACGATTATATAATAAAATAAAGTGTAAATGAGTTGCTTACATTAATTTCATATTTATAAGTTTGCCATATTTGTACTGTTATACACAATTATAATAATTGACTTCTTTAATTTCTACATTTTGTTTATTTTTATTAATATTACTAAAAGATTATATAAAAGACATAGATAGTAATAAGTCTATCAGAGTTAAAATGAAGATCAAGAATTCCTTATTTAAATTAGTCGCTAACTCGTCGCCATCATTGTTTCAGAACTAACTATTAAGAAAAACATTGGATAATATGATCCTTTACTTCAACTTAGAACTGGTGAGCAGGGACTGATAAAAAAAAACAAGTTTTACTTTACCCCACTCGACACAATGTACATGAAAAACAACAAAGGGCATTTGATCAGGATTCTGCGTACAGAGGCGGCGCGGCGCGCGGCGGCGATACGGGACTCGAACTGCGAAAGGGTTCTCTCATTGAAATAAAGTATGCTGCCTTTACACTTGCACTATTTAATAGCTGAGTTTTCAAGAACTTTCCCTCTAATTTTCTAAGTATGAAAATTTAAATTATTCTAGTCGTTTATAATACTTTATGTTTCTTGAAATTAGAAGATTTATCGAGAGAGACGTTTTAGTATTTGATTGTTTTGCAATTTGTTCTTTCGCATACATTTACTACTTAAAATTGTTTCTATATGCAGCATGTATAAGAATAAAATAGTGGAAGGTTGACTTCGTTGGCTGATTGATGTAGTTTTGAATGATTCACACGAGGAGCCTCATGAAACAGAGACGTGTAACAACAGTTCAAGGAAGAATAGGAAAGAACTATACATATAAACGTAACAGTGGTATAAGAGTAGTAATCAACAGTTCTTTCACTACTGCGTCTGTAGGGCGTGATTCACGACAACTTTGACAGGGCAGACCAGGTATACGGGGTGTTCCTACTCAGTCTTATGGAGTCTGTGGCAGACTTCGAAGGAGTCCGTAATCTTGATTGAAGTGGGTTACATAGATAACTATTTATAAGCAGCATAACATCATAAAAACACCAACCTGTTTGCTACTCACTTAAAAATATTTAAAAAATGTTTATCTCATATATCTATCTTCTAAATACGTGAAGAGAAAACTTCGGACTCCTTTTAAGCATATTGCGCGCACGGATGTGAAGCTGAAATTAACATATAATATTATGTGTTACAACACAGAGTAGAGATTGTCGCCAAAGAATTTTAAAATATTTAAGTATTACCGACTGATTGAATAAATAAGTTTCCAGTCGTGAATTTTGTGTAATTTTAATGTTTATACACTCTTTGACCAAGAACTACTAGTGTTTTTAATCTAATATTATTATAATAAGCAATTCTTGTATGTATAAATATAATATATGTAATTGGTTTATTTTTGTGTGTATTTACCAAGCTAAACTCTTTCGCATCGCCCAGATAATTAGATATTAAGTATATTTTATTATTTATATATTGATTTATAAAAAGAAAATAAATGATAAATGTAAAAGTTTCAGGACATCTACTTGCGCAAGTATAAGTATCGTTCTAAATGGTGCAGAAATCGGTCCCTCGGGCTCACGAGGCAGTTATGCTGAGATTTATTCGGCCAATCGACATTTTCGTGGAAAATACAGTCGATCGTCGATTATCGCGTTGTTTACCTCTCTATCCCCTTTACCCACGAGGATCACTTATTGTCTCATGATATTCATATAATCAGTAAATAATTCGCTATACAATGTTTTTCACCATTTATAATTTATATTTTATTTTATTTTTTATTTTTTATATTATATATATATAAAAGTCTCGTGTCACAATGTATGTTCTGGATAAGCTCCGAAACTAGTGAACCGATTATGATCAAATTTCGTAACTATATGTAATTTGGTAGAACTTAAAATATATGATAGTTTTTATTTTGTTTATTGACAAAATACGGGGTTTAAATAACTACTGCGTAGTAGTAAACGCGTGCGGAGCCGCGGGCATATTGCTAGTAATACATATAAAATCGATCTTTTATTTCTCTTTAAACTTAAGTACGTGATACAATGCGGCGCGGCTGACCGTTCCATCCCTAAAGTATAATTATTGCTTTAAAAATAATAATATCTAATATTTATATAAATAAATCTGTAGTTCTGTTCATATATATATATGTACAAACGTACCTTTTTTTAATTTCCTGATAGACACATTCATTACAAAAATAAAAAAATTTTGTCTGTTCGTATGTCCAGATTTAACTCAAACGGCTTGACTGATTTTTATGAAATTTTGTACACGGTGAGCCTGAAGTATTTCTGAATTTATAAGTTATTTAAATTGTCAATATTATAACTAAAAAGAAAGTTACAGAATGAAAATAATTAAATCCATATTTAGGCCCAGCGCCATTTACAGTATGACATACCTTAGAAGATACCTATAGATAGGTGTAGCTGTAGTAAATAAAAAAGATTCAAGCAAAGTAAGTAAACCAAGATATACGTGAGTAATTTTGATCAAATGAAATGTTAAACAGTTTGTCTTAATCCTGTCTCGGAAGAGTGAACCGCACCGAGCTGGAGCCGCGTGCGGTCGGGTCGACGAACTATTTAAAACTAAATAAAACTTAGCGCTTACAAATCTTAAATAAATCCAACTCACAGAGTTTCGCTATAAAAATTCAAAGGTAAGTAATACTTGAGTGAGTTCAGCACGAACAGGAATGAACGGCATGGTTAATAAGTTTATACTTAGTCGACTAGACCGGTATAATCTGGTAATCATGACAATGGACCCAGTGAAACAAATGGCTGTAAATATTTGTTTTCAAAGGCAGATGAAACGTTTACATCAACCATTTTTCATCCATGAAAATGTTATCTGTAATTATATTCTAGACTAGCTGTGCCCGTGGTTTCGCTCACGTGGACTATAGACGCTACTATATCTCTTATGGTTCCTCCGCGTAAGCCATTTAAGGGTCCGAATTGATTCACCATGACCCGTTTTATTTTATTTGTGCAGAACCCTAATTCATTTTTGTTATATCGAGGAGCGAGACCAGTGAAACGCAACGCGGTTAGTTACACACTGCTTTAATGCATAGCCGTTACCGTGCGGTAAGGCACGGCACGCAACATACATATAGGTACATACATATATAACAAATTTTTAAATAAAAGTAGCCTAAGTTACTTCCTATAAATTCAGCTATCTGCCAGTGAAAGTCCTGTCAAAATCGGTCCACCGTTTCGTAGATTACCCGGAACAAACAGACAGACAGACAAAAGTTTAAAAAAATGGGTGTTTTGTTATAGGTATCATATATACTTTCATATGCAATTAGTAAAAAGCTGTTATTTTGACATTACAAACAGACACTTCAATGTTATTAATTGTAAAGATAACCAAACAACCTAAAGTACAATACCAACGTGCAAATTTCTCGTTACCGAAGAAAAGGACCTCTTAATAAAAATGAAGGTAGGTTGAATTAAATATTATTAAGCGAATGAAACCGCTGCCCGGACTGAACAAACACCTTTTAAGAAATCTGCAAATTTATACCTATTATCAAAGGCATCACGTTTTGATCGGCTCACCGCTGAGTTTACAAAGCCTGGGTTCCTATTAACCACTTTCATAGAGTGGGTTTGGGTCTCTCAAAAGATTGTACATAGAAAACCCATCAGGGTTTAAGTGATCGATAGACGAACCCCTCTCTCTATACACCAGAGACTCTTATAACAATAAAGATAAAAATGTTAATCTTTAAAATATGTATTTCATTACTTATACATACATATATCACTGTCGACGCCACTCGTATTTCTAAAAACTTTATTATTATTACTCAGTATACTCTGGACTGTAGGTACAGTGGACTTTAAGATTTATCTATACCAATATTATAAAGAGGGAAGATTTGATTTTTTGTTTATAATGGAGAAACTCAAAAACTACTGGACCGATTTAAAAAAATCTTTAAGCAATATAAAGATACATTATCAGCGAGTAACATAGGCTATATTATAATCTGGAAAATAAATTTATTCTTATAAAAATATCGATAGTTTTACCCAAAGTATAAAAATTTGCCAACACGGGTGTGTTAGCGATGTTTGTCGTATAAAATTAACACGGGTGAAACCGTGGGGCACAGCTAGTACATGATTATAATCCACATTCAGGGATCGGACTACCTACGCATAATTAAGCCGGTACTTCACTCGGCTAAGCGATTTCGTATATTTACTATATTTGCCTAAAAATATTTTTGTATGGAGAGGTTATTTGTTAAAATATTATATAGTTCAAATAGTTTTGCGTTTTACGCCCGTTTTCAGTAACCTAACTCTCCGTTGTTTTAGTTACTAAAGATAGATAAATATAACCTTTGGTCCTTGCTTTTTTTTTAAATATATTTTATCTGATAGTTTTTCGTATCTACATAATATACATATATCCATATCCTATAGCTTGGATAGATAAGAGGGAAGCCGATATCTGTCTTAAGTTAATTATAGTACTTATTACAAATATGTTAAATGTTTAATATGTGAAAACGGCCGTTAGTTAACTTGTCGGTCGATAGTCACCATAAAAGATGTAAATAAACCTAATATTTGCATTGAACGTTCACATTTGGATTGTTCAGTAGCGTAAGAACACTTGATTGGTACAAACATGTTAGAGACCTAATTTATCATTAAGAATCCAAAATAGAATACAAAAATTCAACTGCATGAAGCAAAGTTCTTGTAATATATTTTCATTTATGTCGATATAATACATACTAGTATCTAATATGCATTCAAGTATTACCTAATATAATATCACTACCACCGGCAACCTATTTATCGCTGTTGCCTTCATTGATTAAAAAATAACAAACATAACATGAGGTATTTTATTATTTTTACGTTATTTCCCACTCTTCCATGTATCTATTATACATTTATTTTATGGAAAGACAACAATAAAATATTCTTACCAAGTACAGCGGATACCGACTTTGCTAAGCCAAGTGAAAACAACTTTGCAGGTTGAAAGAAGAAGAAACATAATACTCGTAACAATAGAGATATGCGGTGTGCGAATAGCATTGGGATCTAATCGAACAGTACTTTTCGTAAGGTCTTATTCACCCCTAGAATACAATTAGTAGTCAACTAGGATCTGATGCAAAGAATCAGTGTCACACAACAGCGTCGCGTCGTGTCGATGAACTCACGTTACTTCGCTCCGGTAAACACACACACATATTTAAAAATGTGGTGTGTGCCTTAAAAAAGTGAACACAGCTTGCATAGAAGGCTTCAAGAATCCGGCTCGAAGGACCAATTTAATGTTATTTTTTTTATCACTGTGTATAAAGGAGCATTGAATAAACGGGAAATTATAAATTCCACTTTTTGTTTTTACACTTTTATTTAAAGCACTCTTCGCTTGCGAATCAAACATTTAAAGGTACATTTTTACCATACATATATTAATAATACCGTACTGTAGTACTCTTTTAATAAACATTTATTTCAAAATGGATTGATTTTTAAATACAACTCAAAAGACACTTGTTGCCCCGTGACCCTACTTCCTGCCATCTCCTACATAAATTGCTCAAAGCGTTCTCGGTACAATCACCTATCGGCCATTTTGAATTCATCATGCTGAATATCGTCCCTCATCTATAGTCAGTATTTTTGCTTCTTTTTGGGATTACGGTAGGTCATGGAAAATGTTCACCCAGACTGCAATATTGAGAGAATTAAAATGGTAAATTTATCAATGTGTAAGAAACACGAGAGTTGCAAATGAAAATTTAGGATCTGAATAAAAAGTTTGCCATTTAAATACACGTTATAAAATACCTTTAAAACTGATATAAAAAGTAAAGTAATTAAACAACATTTTGAATGCTGCTCAGGAGCTACGAGAACCCTGCATTATTTATATAATAAAATCCTAATTCGGAAGAAAGAAGACATTGAAAATGTAATAGGTATCAAAATTATACATGCTTGAGTATAATACTGATCAGACCTGAATTTTCTGGCCATTCTTTTCAGACAGGACGTTATCGTACAGGGCGTAATTAGTAAATCATATATAATAGAGACATAAAATATGTTGGCTGTGACTCCGACAAATAAACATTTTACAAATTAATTTCTTAAGCCGCTATTGAGTATACACCGAGATAAATTAAATACCACGCTCTTGTGTATTCCCTTTCGAAGATTTTAGCATAGCAAGAAAAGTTGCTTTTCTTTATAAGTATCATGCATACTTAAAATTTAAAAATTGATGTAGATAGTTTCATTAATAACCAGTTAGAAATAAATGTAAGTTGTTGATACTAAAATTAACAAGACTATGAATTCGACATAGCTTTTACCATTTAAATAAAGCGGAATCCGACGAATAAAGTTCTCAACTGCTACATTACCGGATATCTTCACGTCTATTATCACTTCTCAATAACGATACATATATCGCTGTTTTATTTATAACTACGTTATCAGTTTATCAAATAAAAATGTCTATGTAGTTGTAACAATAGAGATCTTTTAAAAGGTTAAAGGTTTAAATAATGATTCATTTTTGGATTTCATTGACATTCTTTCATAAATAAATATAAACCAGGGCGCTAGTACAGTCGGATGTAACGGATGCCCTTCTACTCAATTACAGTTTATCTCATCCTGTTTCAATTTCCGATTTTAACATATCTAGCGGTCGCCCAATGATCGAAATTCGACCAGCGACTTTTTAATCATAGACTATTTTCTGTTTCACATTTAAACAATAAATATTATAACACTTGCTGTCACTTTTCACTGAGTGACAATGTCAATATTTTGGGGGGTCTAAGTTAAATTGGTACTGGTCTGTTTATGATTCGCAGTATTAATTAATTTAATTTAACATATTAGTAACAGATATTATAATTAAATTTTAGCTTTCTGCACTCCTTCTCCATATAAACTTTAACCATGCCAAATCTCAGTCTACCGTGCACGCAATACGCATAAAAAGGTGTCCGAAGTTTTCTTCTCACGTATTAATATTATGATGATAATATTTTTTTTATTATATTACTACGAATTATTCATAATTTTCTAAGAATCTCAATTTTCATTAATACAATACCAGTACATTTGTGTCTTCATGCTGCAGTGTCCTACTCCTTCACCATTGGAAACCATATTGTAATGGAAAACTAATCTCGAGTTTTATTTTTGAAATATACCTGGAACAAGATAAAAGAGACCATTAACTGGCTATACGGACATTACTGAGTCCATTTGCAATAACAATCAGACTGACACAAGGAAAGTACAAACATCATCCCGAGCCGATATCAAATAAAATTAAATAATTAATATATCCATATTTTAACATTATACAACCGTAACCCTATACAGAATAATTTAATTGATTTTAAAGAAAATGAAATAATTTACCACGAAATTATTAGATATTTAGTTGTCTAAACGTGTACATGTGTTGCGTCGAGTCATAGTACTGATGCAGACAATATGCATAACACACAATAAATCTTAGGTAAAATGCATGTTTATTAAATTGTTTACAAGCTAGGAGTAACCAGGGTTTTTATTTAAAATGGTTTTCAAAATTTCCTTTGTCACTTTATACATTTTTAAGCACGTTGAATGCTGAGACTGGACTTTCACGAGAAATTCTGTAATCTTGAGTAATATACTTCTAGTAATTTTAATAGTACCAGCAAATAAAATTGATAAACAGGGATTTTCCTTAGTGTTTTTCACGGTCCGTGTTGTTTTACCTACTTATCACCAACTGTCTGAACAATATCAACTAGCCAATGTTTGCACTGTAAATACAAACAGAAAAGAATAACTACGTAGCTACAACAAAAGTTATCTTGGTAAAATTTTATCGAAATGTAATAATGAACTTTCTGATTAGTTTGTATACGTTGCGTTATTCTTTGTCGGTGCACTTGAGCTTGTCTGAAGAACTTACATCAAGTCTTTCTCAACACACATGTTTAATGATTGCGGTGTTACATGAATTTGGTCATTTCGATTCAGTTTTAATTTAACATTTACGTACATTACTCATAGGATCTGTTGGTCTCTATAACAATACCATAGAAACAAACTGACAGATTAACTTTTTTTTAACTATCTATGGATATCGTTTCTGCCGCCGTGTTGGTTTACCGTATGTATACCATTAGTGGTTGATTATTTTTCATAAAAATACATTTTACTGCAGGTAATAGTATTACTACTTAAATATTAGTTCTCCCAATACTCATACACGTAACCATGCAAGTGCCCAAAAATATTTCACTCAAGCGTACTTTTTACTATAATGTGTAGTTTTAGTTTAATTTTAATATTCAGAAGGAACAAACTGCCAAAATACAGGTTACCCTAATTTGGTGGTTGGGGAAACTATGTTTTTGCAGCCTTTTTTAATTCAACTAAACTTTTTTGATTTTGATTCTTTTTATTGATCCGTTGAATCGTAATTTTCAGTACACTCACTAAAGAATTTTATAAACTTTATCTCCTACAGTTTTATTTACAGGTAAAAGGTATTGTCACAGTTTTTAACGTTTTTTGAATTTCGTAGTAAATAAGTGTATGATAAAATTACATTAATTATTAATTTAAAATTTGATAAATGTACAAAACAAATTTATTCGATAAAACTGATAATAATAATCCAGTTGTTATCTTGTGGGTATCCGTTAAAGTGAATTGAAATAAATACATTCAATATCGATGTTTGCATTCACCGCGGCGCGCCGTGCAAGGGTGCAAGGGTGCAGGGTGCGGGGTGCAGGGTGCAGGGTGCAGCTGCAGCTCGTCGCATTTCATTTGCATATAATTCCGGGCGAGAAGCCGCTTTACTATTAATCGTTTTCGTTCAGCTATTATTAGTTTCCGTTTATTGCGTTTCAATTTCACAATACAAGAGTTGCTCTGTAAAACTTCATAGATATTTCATAGGATGCACATTATATCAATTTTAATATACCAAGTCACATCTTATAATTTCTATTTAAACATTTTCTAATCGTCGGTCTCATAAATTTTGTACAATTTTTTTATAAAGGTAACAGATTATATAAAAATTCTTACCGGATATAATTTTTTAAGCAATGTTGGATTGATTTTAATTGATGGTTGAAAATCCAAGAGTTAGTTACTTAAGTTATAAAGTAACATTGTTTCCACAATGTGATAGTACTACTTCATCTTTTCGTACAGAGATATGTATCTCCGCTGGAAAGATATCAATCACTTCATCGTGACAGTCGAAGATAGATTTAGAACTTTGAAAGAAAAAGTTTTAGTTGTAAAATGTACTTCGAAGTATCGGTGATAGAAAACTTTAAGATGCTACGATATCAAGTCAAAACTGTATCTTGGAGGCATGTTCCGGCAGCAGCACTTCAGAGACAGTCTTCAATCCAGCCTTAGCATCAACTTAGTAGCTATTTTTCCCCATATATATGAAGGTTGCAGTGCCCACTGCCCAGTCAGGCGTTCGACCGCACGGCAAACTCCAACATGAATTAACTTAACAATTACTGACAGTACTCAAGTCAATTAGTATGTAAATAAGTCCCTAATTAGGTAATTTCGCGTTGTACTTTTTATTCGTTGTTTTATAAAATATTTAAGGTACTTTTTCTTTCACTTCAAATTACAGCGTACCTACTTCTTTTTTTACTGTAATCGAATTCGCAATCGCTCAGTTTAGAGTTTAGACTGTTTCCACGTCAGTCAGTGCGTGTCCACTTTTTGATACAGACTTGTATAGTGACATAACGACGGCGAGCGTCGCGTCGGTGATTATTCATCCCTTAGTGCTACCCTTTGCGTAATTTAAAACCAATGTTTATAGTACACATGGATAAATATCTATCTACATGTCATAGGTAATACATCTTTAAATGTATTTTCATCGCGTATCATATGCTTATAAAACTTGAAGCGATACACACGCGAGCGATGTGCACGTGATAAAATTAAATAAATATAAGAGCAAGCACAACTATCTTCAAACAAACTGAAACTGTCTAATAGCCCGTACGAAACAATTCCAAAACTTCACGTCTTTCAAAACAATATCGTGTAACTGACAGGTAAAACATCTGAGAATGATAAAGGGTTGGAAATCCATTTATGATTTTCTTTTATTCAAACTCGTCAAAACGTCTACGCTGACATACAACTCTAGCGATAAATACAAAAAGAGTTCTACATTATTATTTACCTGTACGCGCAACTAGAACGAGCATATTATGCTAATATATTTTATTTTATTTATATTTCCATTATGTCAGTTTGAAGCGATACTACGTCCGAATAACATTCTGAAAGGATGTTAGTCCATATCGCGTAATAGGATAATTACGTTAACCTGTTAACACCTTCTAGGCCCTAAAATATAAGGTATTTCCATTCAAAAACTCCTACAGAATAATTTTAAAAGTTCAGTCTACCTCGCAGCGTGAACGTGGGCAGTAGTGTGCAAGCATGGAAACGAGCTTCACCACGCCAACCGAATGCAATTTAAACTTACTGACAAAGTAATTTGTTAGGAGTTTAACGCCCTCTGCCGGCACTCTACAGAGCTTCCTAAACACGACGCTATTCACTTAGATTTTATGTCTATTATCCTGTACATTTAGGTTTATGGTTCGTCACTGTTCGTCTGGTAAATTAATTAAAGGCTTTTGTCGGCAGGCTTTAAATAATATTAACCAAATATGACACAAATTGTAATGAATTTACTGTAAAGAAATAATCGTATAAAAATAAAAATTGATTTTATTTTTGAAAATACAAATGTCACGTAGAAATAAGTTCATCATATTAATTATGCTTTCAGTTAGTACGTGTTAATTATGTTTATTATTCGTTTGTTTAGTTTTTTGTTAAATTCTATTAACGTAAGATATCTTATGAGCAAGGAAATCTAACCCCATTACAGTCTTACTGGGTGCCGAAAACAGAGAAATATTAATACATATATTAACATTTGTTGTATTAATTATAATTTAAAATGAATATTTTAATAATAATGTTTTATTAAACCACGATGATAGTAAACAAGCATGCGTTTAATATGAACTATCCATAAATTTATGTGAGTATAAACAATGTAAAAATACAGTGGATTTATTACTTATCGAATTCTTTATAAAATAGATAGATAGGTAGGTAGGTATAGTTAAACGTATTCAATACACACATACACACATACACAAATACACCTGCACATTGTACTTATTATCTCTAAAAGCATAACATTTACCAGCCCGGGAATCGAATTTTGTTCCGTAAGAGAGGCTCGTAAAATTTTAAGAGTATCCGTACAATGTCCCTGAATTCTTTTTACGACGGGCGACAACATAGTTTTTTTATAAAAAATATCTGTATGAAATACTTTACATATAAAGTGTTAATACACGGAGAAAAAAGGTATTATCCTATTTTGAAATTACCAAAACTAAGAAAAATTTTACGTACAAGGCAAATTATAAAACAAAGCTCTAACCGCGTGCCCTGAACAACACTATGCAGTTAAGACCACATTATTGTAGTTTTCAAACAGAAATAATATACTCAATACACATACCTAACTTATAAACTATGCTCGTAAATACAAACACAAAGCGAAGCACCGTGATATTTAAAAATTCATCTCCAAAACAAAAGCGCTTATGGGAGATCATAATTTATCCTTAAGCTGCTCGAGAGGAGGAAAAATCACCATAACAAAGTCGCTACACAGATAGTCCATACCATTAATACGTTTCAATAAACAATTGTACATTTGACAAGGCATTAATCAAACAGTTAACTCATGAGAAATCCTATTCAAGATTATAGGAAAAAGTTATGAAGTTTTAAATGAGATACGTACCATACATTCAAATAATAAACTAATATTCTTCAAAAATGGAGTGTGAATAGGTTTTTAAAGGGTTGGCGACACACATGTGTTGTTTCTGATGTTGCAAGCGTAGATACATAGGCTGCGGTGATCGCTTACCATCAGTCGGACCGCATGCTTGTTTACGATCATTGCAATATAAAGAAAATCGTGTTGTTCTTTAGTATAGTTTTTTTTTTTTTTAAGTTATCGCATTGAAAATGTAGCGTATATAGATTTAGACCTTCTGCAGTCAGGGTGAATTGTGTGTCCCGCTGCGAATCAGTATTGTAAGGCTTAAAGCCGCTTTCATGAAGTTAGCCTTCAGATGCAGGAACCCTGCTGCACTGATTAAAGGATCAACGTCCACACATAAAACAATTACGGTTTTCACTTTCGAAATATTCAAATAAACTTTCCTTTGTGTTAATTTAAATTTTACTAAAACAAAACAGAAATCTGCAATGGACACGTAGTACAATACCAAGAATTTTTCTTTATATGGAAAATAATTTGACCCTAAACAAACAACTTCGAACAAATATCATGGACATTTAAAATACCCTTAATGACTCTTAATGATTTTTTTGTCGCTAAAATCACAAATGAAATTGCTAATTCGTTAACCTGATCAGATAGTTGAAAAGTATATACTTATGGTGCTTCAACAAATCTATTCAATAAATACCCATTATAAGTCATGAATACAATCAAGTAAAGTAATGCTCTTATATTTAGAATGTTGACGAGTTCACGATAAAAGCCTCACCACGAAACTTTGCCGCACCGTTCCTATATCTAGGCAATCTTTCAAAAAGCCTTCGCGTGCGCTGTACATCTATCATACAGCCTTACACGTTGTTCTGACAGAGGTCGGTCCATTGCGATAATAATAATATAAGGATCATTGCATGAAAGGCTTCGCCTAGCTTCAATCATATAAGTTACTTTTGATGTTGTACAAAACTGATCATAGACTTGAACAGCTTTTACTGTCATTTGGAAATAGCTCATACTTTAGACTTTAGAGAGCTAATGCTAAATTTATTATATTAGTTTGTCGTGATTTATAATGGCTGTGACACACGAGGGAAATAATGCTTTAGTAAATTACGGACTTACATACAGATCCACAACAGCATCGGAAACAGTTTAAACTTTTACTAACTAACAATAAATAACTGAAGCTTTCTGAATCCATATATGATCTCAAACTAATAGCCGTTAAATTATATTATTTAACAATACAATAGTTCCTTATTTCTTTATCAGTATATTGTTATGATTACCCTCTTTAATGATATTACGATACTTTTCATTGTGACGTAAATCATGATATGTATAAAGATGAAAGAACAAATGTTTAGTATAACTAACTATTTATTAGCAACAAAACATGACTACATAGACTAGTTTTAATTGAAAGACATTCCAATAATTTCGAATATACTTCTAAACATGCGAAGTCGCGATAAAAACTTAGTAATCCTATATAGTAGGGGGTAATTCTGCGCAAGTACCTATTGCCTAACTTTAAATTGGATCAATCGGAGCGGCGCATAACTTGCTTTGCTAGGTATATAGTAGAGTATAACCTAAGTCTTAGCTTAGACGCAATTCTAAGTTAGCGCCAAGAGTGCACTTGGCCCGGTATATCTTGATGGGTGACACACAGCTCGTGCCAACAGACAATTAAACTTTAGGTGTAATTGCTCAAAGGGATTAAGGTTGCTTCAATGCGAGACAGTGACTGATTTACATACAATTAAGTCAGTGCGGTATTTGTGTTTTGTGATAACGTTTACATACAGACACTCTCTTAAGCTTACAAGTATAATTCAATCAACAAGATAATTTCCGTTATGAAAGTTAACAAATTCATGAAGAATCAACTCCATCATGTATTATAGTATTTCCATATTCCTGCTGTGACGGTACCTATAGTATTTTTCCTTTTGAATTACTAGCGACTCAAATAATTTTTGAACTACAAATAATACATAGTATTACAATAATTATAGAATATAAAATAATATCTAAATATGGTAACCAAGGTATTTACCCCTTTATTAGTTTATGTTCAGTTGTTACATTAATTAATTAATTATATATTATTCAGAAATCATTAGTATTTAATTTTTGATATCCTAAATTAAATAATTTTAAATAAATAAGAAACTTCATTAAAATAAACATAAGTAGAAGAATATATTATGTATTATTTTATATTCACCGAGTTTCACTGATAATAGACATGATCGATTATCTCTGTCTGATAATAGAATTTTTTTTTTTTAAGAATATTTAACATTTTTAGATATATATCATTGAAATAATCAGTGTGTTACCTTTTGTACGACTATAAACTTTGCGTTTTATTTTCCAGTATACATCCAAATGCAATCTGTTATTCAAGACGCAAAAACAGCAAATTTAGACAACCTTAGTTCCACACTCAGCGCAGATACACCAAAGACAAATAATTATAGTTCAGTTTTTAATGCGTAATTTTGCAAATAGATCTGATTTCATACGATATAAGTAGGTACGTTATTTGCGACGTCCGCGGCCGTGAGTGTCGCACTCGCAGCACAGCAGTAACAATTCGGCGGCAAGGTGTTGTTTAGTGTTCAGGCGACAGGTGGTCTAACTTAGTGCGGTGCGCGGTGCGCGGTGTGCGGTGTACCGGTCACCCATTTGTATGCATACCCGCTTTAGACATTCTCCACTGCCCACTGACGTTAATGTCTTATTACCTTGCGACGTCCGCGGCCGTGAGTGTCGCACTCGCAGCACAGCAGTAACAATTCGGCGGCAAGGTGTTGTTTAGTGTTCAGGCGACAGGTGGTCTAACTTAGTGCGGTGCGCGGTGCGCGGTGTGCGGTGTACCGGTCACCCATTTGTATGCATACCCGCTTTAGACATTCTCCACTGCCCACTGACGTTAATGTCTTATTACCTTTGCAATTTACACATCCCGACGTTACACGAAGCGACAGTTCTGCACGAGTTATATTACGTTCTCCTCCTAACGGTTTATTGTGTTTATAGGTTAGCATTTAACTCATTTGAAGTTAGCTCCATGTTGTCGAATAACAATTTCTGAAGTGTATATGCTGGAACATATGTATAGATAGGTGACGGTACAGAGATTTTTTACTTGAGATTGGTAGTCGAGAGTGACTCTGTGAATACGTCATGGCTTCTTGATGTTTCCCTCAACCGAAAATGCAACTTTTTTAAAGACAGGAGTGAAACAATCCTTTATTTGTTGCGTG
Source organism: Saturnia japonica (assembly GCA_033032175.1). NCBI lineage: Eukaryota > Metazoa > Arthropoda > Insecta > Lepidoptera > Saturniidae > Saturnia > Saturnia japonica. The sequence continues at coordinate 356,925 of CM065315.1, forward strand.
ACTACTTACCACCAAATAGATCGTATGCTTATTTACGACCATCAGAGTAGAAAAAGAAAGGAAAAGTAGTACACAATACCGCACACGCAGCACAGTGTGTACCTATCTTTAAAGCTGATCGACCCTCTGTATTAAATGAGTCATCAGACTTTACAAGTGCACCTGAGCTCCTAAAATGATATTCTAGAGTAATTAATGCATATAATCTGAAAATAATTTCGAGACATCAAGTTCCTTTCGTGTACCAGTTTAGTGAGATGTATTTCCCTTATAATATATTTTATTGTAAGCCCTCTTTGCAAACGTGTACAATGGACACGAGCTTCACCAAACCCAATAAATTATGTTGTTCTACATCACTCAACATTAAACATTTCGAGCAGGTCGCAGTATTACAATTGAAATGTATAGTTTCTAGTTATTAATTAAATTTGTGTATGACTTGATTTATGCGTGGTACGGTGTACGGTACGCTCTGCTATCTCAAAATCGAAGTAATTGATATTAATGGCTTACTCTATAACCGTTGCCGCGCTGGAATAACGAATACTTTCTTCGTATAAAAACATAAATGAAACAACTTTTTGTTGGCCTTTAAGTTTATGGAAAAGCAGTTTAAACAGCGTCAACACGTAACATTCACCGAAAAGCATATACAAGAAGTAGAAGGCTGCCAACATCCAAAACAATACCGATGGAAGGCACATAAACGACACATATGGAAGTGAATCTGTTATAGAAATGTGCTTCATATTTCAAGTTAAATTCTGCTTCGGTCATCGAGTACTCCGTCTTCGGTTAATATTTTAGTACTTTCGTTTCCCTAGTCATTTAATAATTGCTGACGAAACCGTCTTTTGGCGTTATGGTCACTGATGCAATCAGTCACCTCAGCCGTGTACGGGTATTATTCATTACAGGCGCAACACGACATTCAACTAAATTAAAAAAAAAAAACTAGAAAACACGCTTTTTATAGAAAATCCAACTAAAAAATAGAATTTTTACACTATTCTTAATTCAAATTTATTTTCAATTTTTTTGTTGGATTTTCACTAATCCTAATTATCTTAGTAAGGATAACGAGTCTAACTGTTTGAAATATTGAATTGTCATCGATCCTAGATAAGTATGCCAAATTTCGAGTTAGTCCGACGTTTTGAAGGGGGTCAGAATCAAGTTCAAAGTTTCCGTTACATACATACATACATACGAATGAAGCTAATAAAAGCGTATTAATAATAATAAAAAAACAATTTAAAGAAAGAAAGAAAAATATTTATTTGTTACAAAGACATTTGATATCGTAGAAAGTTTAAAAAAAATTACAACAACCTATTACATATCGAGCATCAAATGCCAGTTGCGACAAAACGGCCCCAGCTCACCATAATGCTGGTTGTAACAACCAGCGCTGGTCTTCCGTTGGAGCCATCCGGTGGCGTCACATGACGTACATACCTACTAATACTACCTACATAATTTACCTTATTTTCCTCATCGTATTTGTTTCTGAACTAACTTTCCTTAATGTTTCTTCATGTTACGTGTTTTGTTTTTCATTTTCTACACAAATATTTTATCAAAAATATGAACAGGTATGTAGTTATTACAACACTACAATTTATTTATTCCATACTATAGCATGGCACTTGGCAGACGATGTTCTGTCCTTTTCAATAGTCAATAAACTCGACCACTGCGCTACCTATGCGGCATTTTTTTTCCATAAGATCATAACGAGAATAAGTTATGGTATTGAGTAAAATATGAGTTTATACGAGAAAAAAAGTTCAGTGTTATCCGAATTTTCAAATTTTTCGGGTATCTTTTCCACATTTTTTTACCATAGAAACCTAATGCCGATTTTCACGAACATTTTTAAAATTAAAATAAATAAACCGGTCCTACCGTTCTCAAGTGATGCGCGTACCGATGAACAGCATTTCATTTTTAGGATTTCATGTATATAGATTAGCGATGTCGTATTTGTTAAATTGTAGAATTTATTATTTCATTGTTATCTAAACTATTAATAATTGAAATCAAAGATAATTTGTTAGTTAAGGATGTTTGAATGATTTTATGTATACGAGTAAAATCTGGTAGCCAAGTATCAGAGAGTCAGGGGAGCATTCTAAGCAAAACAGAAGCGTGAAGGTGAGTGGGGGGGGGGGGGGGTCACGTGCTGCGCTGTTCTACACACGTTTATAAAACACGTTCTATAATAGTTCCATTGTTAGCTGGATAACTCATTTTCATGCAAATCACGCGGTGTGCCAGGGCTGTCGCGATAACGTCGAACAGCATTTTATTTTTTTATATTTCAAAATATAATCCATATATAATTTGAAGACAGGTGAGATATACTGTATGGCAGTTAAATATATTGATTACAGTTAATAACTGGTAAATATTTTCTATGCGATTTGAAAATGATCGAGTACGATAGCGTCACTGGAGAAAAGAGAATTGTAAACAATAACAAAACGCTGCGCCGGAACGTGTCGTTTTCTTTTGTACAAAAATATTGAATTATATCATGATATTTAGATATGTTTAAGTAATATTAATTTAATACAAATGTTTCAAAATAATATATTAAAACATACAGAACTATAAATATATAATTTAGACAAGTTGTTATAATGAGTAAATTATATATTAATTTTAATATAATTGTTAATTAGTTTACACGCCGCAATTGGGAGAATATGATGGAAATATTTTTTCTTAATTTAATACCTGTAATGACCATATTGACACAAATACATTGTGTTGTATAAATTACATTAAAATTATAAGAAAAATAAGTTTTTTTTATCGTTATAGGTTAACCTGATCTTAAGTGACGATGTGACCCAAGACGGTTGCACGCTAAGCCTAGTGAAAACTGGCTCTCAAGTGCAAGTAGTGGTGTTCAATCAAAGTCTGCATAAAACGGAACAAAACGTACACGTTTCGATATGGGACAATTTGATTGGTGAATCAAAGTTGCCAACCATTTTGGTGCTTCTTTCACCCCCACCCCCCACCCCTACCCTTCCTATTCCAACCGCCTCTTCTCGCGCGCGTGCACCGGCACGAAGACCGTTGCAGACATAAATTTAAGAAAAATCCAAAAAACTGTGAATCTGTTGGAATCCAAGTATCCCGACCCTGACCTCATCAAAACTGGTGAGTAATTGTGTTATATCCAACAAGTGGTTTAAAGTCATTATCTATATTGTGATCATTTCAACTAACAATTCAAACGAGAATCAAATTAAACGAGAAATCGTGTAAAATCAAAATTTATTTTAAAAAAGCAGCAGTTTGACTTTTGTTCTAGCACTTTGAAAGAGTAACAAATCAAAGTGATCGTAGTGGTGACCGTAAAATCATGACACCGGTAAACAAAAACCTCCGTCGGTGTAGTGGTAACCCTAGCGGTCTCTACCAGGTCTGAACACGATTTGATCAACTCCCCCGGAGTCGGAAGGGTAATTGTACAGAATCGAGACTAATTGTTTCAGACTTCGTGAAGAAACTATCTTATTAGTGATTCTGTTAAAATAACGCAGAGGTATTATTTATATTCAGTAATCTATATTAATGGTACGTGAAGCAAAAGCTTTCGGTACCTTTATAAGCGTATTGCGTGCACGGAAGACTGTGAGATTTGGCATTGTTATAGTTTATATGGAGAAGGAGTGCAGAAAGTTACAATTTATATATAATATCTGTTACTAATATATTAAATAAAATAAATCAATACTGCGAATCCTAACTTGACCAACGCCATTGAACTTAGACCCCCCAAAATATTGACATTGTCACTCAACGAAAAGTGACAGCAAGTGATGTAGATAATACTTATTGTTTATGAATACTGCAAATATCAAAAAACAGAAAATAGACTATGATCAAAAAATCTCCGGTCGAATTTCGACCTTAGGGCGATCGCTAGTATACCAAAAAAAAATATATCATTTTTTGTTCTCTAATGTAATCATATGTAAGCTTATGTTACTATACAAAACATTAGACTTTTTTGAGTATTTTCTGTCAATCTATTCTCATATTATTGTTGAGCGGATATAAAAGAGATGTAAGTACCTATTTCCTGAATACATAGGTTAGTTTTTATCTCTTTGAAAAACTATTTCGTCAGAAACCGTCGAGTACCGACCAGTTTTAATAATCTATACTAATATAATGAATGAATATAACGTTGATTGTGCTGAAGCTGAAAGGGCTAAAGTATTAGCTTTTCAAGCGTAGGCTGAATCATGTTGCCACAATTCTCCGGATTTGAAAGACAAAAAAAAAGCATTCAATAAAGCCACCAAGTTCAGTAAGAAAGTTCTGCGAAAAGCTCGCTTTGACCACATTGGTCGTATTGGAGCCTAGCTTGCTACTTATCCGTCAGGAAGCAAAGCATTTTGGTCTCTTGCCAAGTCAGTCGAAGTAAACTTTCTTAGGCCCTCGCTTCCACCCTTGATTAAACCTGATGTAAAAGGCAAATATTTTTGCAAGTCAATTTGCGAATAATTCACATCTGGATGCTGGTTCTAGCATTCCGTCCACAATACCTTCGTGCGGTTTAGCAATGCGGGAAATTGTAATTCGTACTAAAGACGTACGAAGAGTGCTTCTAAATCTAGATGTGAATAAAGCCAGTGGCCCTGATGGCATTCCATCAAGGGTACTTAAATACTGCGCACCTGAGTTGGCTCCTATTCTGACACGTCTTTTCCGCCTCTCTCTGGAATCCGGTATTGTCCCAAAGTCTTAGAAGCTTACAAACGTCCAGCCAGTTCCTAAAATCGGAAGCCGAGCCGACCCTTCTAACTACCGCCCAATTGCCATAACCTCAATTTTTTGCAAAGTAATGGAGCGGATATTAAATAAGCGGCTTTTGGTATACCTAGAGCTTAACGATATCCTTAGTGATCGTCAGTACGGCTTTCGACAAAAACAATCAACTGGGGATCTCCTAGTGTATGCCACCCATTACTGGGGTGAGGCGATTGAGAAACACGGAGAGGCTGTTGCTGTCTCTTTAGATATCAGTAAGGCGTTTGATAGGGTCTGGCAAGCAAATCTCTTAATCAAGCTCCGGGCTTATGGAATCTCCGATCGCCTGCGAACCTGGACCAGTGATTTTCTGAGGGACCGGACAATACAATTGGTTGTTGATGGCTGCTCGTCTGACCCCAAGTTTATAAATGCCGGAGTTCCTTAGGGGTCTGTACTCTCAGCGACACTATTCCTGCTGCACATCGAGGATCTGCTAAAACCCGGTATCGTTGGGTACGCAGATAACAGCACTGTAACAGAGGTACTTATCCAATCCGCAGGCTAATTTACAGGAAGTCCATAATGAGAGAGAGGCCATGGTCGAAATCATGCATCTGAACCTTAGGTTCGTATCCGACTGGGGTGATGCGAACTTGGTCAGGTTTAATGCTGAAAAAACTCAGGCGTGTCTATTCTCAGCTAAACGGAGTCCGTTTCGTCTGTCTCCTACTTTTCGGGGGGCTTCCCTTCAAGTTGTTTACAACCTTGAGCTCCTTGGTGTCTAACTAACATCTGATCTCAACTTTGGGCGTTCGATCAAGATAAAGGCGACAACAGCTACCAAGAAATTGGGGATTCTCGTCAAGGTTAGGCGGTATTTCACACCGAACCAGCTTCTAAGCTTGTATCAAGCACAGGTACGCTCTTGTGTAGAATATTGCTGTCACCTATTGGATGGATCAGCCAAATACCAGTTGGCCGCTCTCGATTATAATGAGGGCCGGGATCTTCGACTTGTTGGCGATGAAGCACTCATGAAGGCAAAAATGCTCAGTCTAGAGCATCGTCGTAAGGTAGCTTGCCTCTCAGTATTTTACAGGTTGCACTTTGGAGAGTGTGCACAGGAGTTGCACGATTCAATTCCGCCCAATCCGTTCCACCATAGAACAACTAGAAGCCGTGAGGGATTCCACCCTTATGTCGTGGAAATTTCCCTGATTCGCACGAAGCGTTATGCTTCGTCGTTCATTATGCGAACGGAAAAAGAGTGGAATTTACTCCCTTCGTCTGTTTTCCCATCCACATATAACATGCGAGTCTTCAAGCGAAGAGCGAATAGGCATTTAATAGGTAAGCGTGATACATCGTCGGCCTCATCTTTACTTTTCATCAGGTAGATTAAGGCCAAGCGCATTCCTGTATTGCACAAAAAAGTTAGACTACATGGGTGCTTGACAGCGCGGTGTTTGTCGGATAAAATTAACACGGTTGAAACCGTGGGGCACAGCTATTAAAGTATATTTGGCGAAGAACAAAGCTGGAACTAATGCAATAAATCCTCACGTCTGTTAAGGTAATGTTTCCAGTTGTTGTTATAAGAACTTACATTCACGAATGCCTCATTTGTGTCCGATTTAAAAAATATTATTTCTTGAGAGTATCACCCAAATACTGATAAAAGAAAGACAAAATCATAGTAATTTTCTTAAGTCAATTTTTACGTAAAAATTCGGTTCGAGTCCTGAGGTAACGAAGTTACACTTTACAATTGAGTTTTTTCTTCCCTCTCTTTATAATATTAATATTATAAAATTCAATTATACTTTTTAGAGTTTCTAATAAAAGACACGACATTTTTTTTACTTCGGGTAACAGAAAATGATCGCTTTGAATAAAGTTCTTGATCATATTACTATGTATCGGTCAGATATTTTTGAATTATTTTACAAATTGATAAGAAGCTTTAATAAGTTGTAAGTTGTGTTATCAGAACGGTTACCAGCTGTAGTTAAAGTTTAATCTATAGCTTATAGTTCAAATTAAAGATTTATCAAATGTTTGTTATATTCCTGGAATCCTGCAGCATGACTATTAGATGAGTTCTCACGGCCTGCAACTCTATGATGATAACGTTAGTTGCATCTGTCCCTGATTTAGATCCAGTACATGTTTTCTAAAAGAAACTACTATTCTTTATTATATTAAAAAGTTCACAGAGTTATATGTTGAATTTTAAAAACGTGTTTCATATTCATGAACTAGTGAGACGAGTGAAAAAAGTTCTCTTTGAAAAATATTAAATTTTATCATAGATTTTTTACAATACGCGATGAACTGATAATGCATTTTACTGTTGGTATCGTATTTCAAAAAAAAATTAATATTTCGGTTTGCAACACTGCCTCGTATGAACAAACCAATAAGTTTTATTACAAATAACATTATATTTTAAGAATGTAAAAATATATATATAGGAATTACAGTATTTCATTTAAGTATTAATTTCATCATCAATTTGAAAGATGAATTTGATGCTAAAAACCTAAAGATTTAACTTAATCAAAAACTAAAAAAACTGCCTGTAATTAACTTAAAACTCAACATAATTATAATTTTTTTTTAACAGTATTAGATAATCCGATCAATTCGAAGAATTCGTTACAAAGCTATTATGTATTGAATTTTTCAACGTTACGTAGCAATATGTCACCGATCGCGACGCGACGCGGCTCGACGCGACGCGCCCACGCCAGAAGCATTGTACGTTCCGCGACAATTTTAAATTGCACATGGTGGCGTCGCGTCGGCCGCATTTTGCCAACATTTTCATCGCGGATAGCTTTTAATATTCCCTCCTTGTGTTTAGGATGCTAGCATGTTAACGTAGCTTTGGTGCAGCGGGCGGAAAATTAAATCGCTCGCTTGCATGAATAATGATTGGATTCGCTCATATTATTCGTTGCGTATTATATGCAAGTAATATATTGAATAGCAGAAAACAATTTCTTGTAATATTAAACATTGTAAAAAGGTTCGTGGTAGGACTTATGAAACATTTCTAAACTTAAAAAATCTCTAAAATTACGACAAGTAATGATTGTAAATTATATAGTATTCCTAAGGAATACTGAACTAACAATCAGGGAGAAATAGTATATAGCAGTCATATACCTATTTAAAAAAACTACAATATTATACAATCGATTACTTCTTTATCGTATAACCTGTTCTACTTTTGGAAAGTGATAAAATATAATGTCCTAGATACCTATTTTGTTTTTTACCGAGCATAAAATTTGCGAATAATTATAATACAAATTAAAATATAAACAAATTGAAATTCATTAAAACATGAAAGACTGTATATATAGGTACTATATATATAAATATATTAAATCATGTTGAATTAAAAAATAAAAGTTCACGCTAACTCCTGTTACTGCGAGTTAATTCTAAGGCTCTTATAGTATGGGGCACTGAGCGGCAAAGCGCGGGGTTCCGTTGTATTGTATTGTAAATTATCCGATCATGTCATGTAGACTCGTATAGTTGAATGCAAAATAAGTGTTGCTCGGTATTTAAGTACGAACGGAAACATTCGTAAGTAAGCATAGGAAAACATTATAACGTGGTGTGTATTTAAAATACATCTGGCCTAAGTTATTTGAAAACTGACAAGAGTGGAAAAAATAATACCAATCTGTCTACATTCAGTGTTAAGGCTCCTACACACCATGCCGGCGGCAAGCCCGTCGCGCGTCGGGTTAGATAGACAACCAGTGGGCATACTGCTTAGTGCGTAATGCTTAGTGTGTAGAGGTAGCCTTTAGGATGGTTTTACATTAGTGTTTTAAGTGCACTGGTATAAAAATATATAGTTGTATTTATTAATTATACAAGTAAGGTGACAAACAAGCATATGACCCGCCTGATGGTAAGCAACAGCACCGTAACCTATGGACGCTGGTAATACCATTGAAGTTTTACTCGAGTTGGAATGCCACATCGTAAATACTCCGGAAACAGATTCTCATCTCGAGTACAGTTAGCAATTTATTGTAATATTCTAGACTTATTTAAAATATAATTGAACTCTTTTTGAAGGTATAATAATGAATTTAATAAATTTGCCCTTGTTTGTGAGTGTTAAGGGAAATTTGACGATTCAAACATAATTGTACTGAGCGTTATCGCTACCGCTTGTGACAAAGACCCAGGGTGTACCGAACCGGTGCGCGGTGACGCCGTGATGAGCGTTGTTCGTCGCGTGTCGCGCGTCTGCCGTGAGCGGCCGGATTGCATAGTGAATCCTTTTGTCGCGTCAATTCATTGTTACCTCGCTAACTTGAATGTGTTATGAGCATTCCTAACATTTTTATGTTCCTCTCATACACGATGTTCGTGAAATCATTTTATATGTTTATACAATGACTCGTAGTTTGTTTTTATAACTTAGTCGATACTGTGTATTCATTTTCCAACGATTGGTCCAAGTACTAAGTGCAATTCTTGTGAAAGTTTTTAGTGTATCCTTATATGCACAGGATAAGTTAATAATTTGTGATTTATATTTTAAACGTAGAAAATGTTTTTTTAAGTGTGCGGACGAATTAAAAAATTATATTGTGGCGGCGCACAGCACTTTTATATGCGGTGTGTAATTTCATTGACCGGTAACAACCTCGGTTACTAACACTATGAGACACAAGCTCATTTGAACTTGCCTGCATGGAACAGACAGAGTAAGTGCACAGTCTACTCGCTCTAACAATCGCTCTGCTTGAGAGAACAAACAAGTCGTGCACTAACGAATTAATAATAAGAGATCTCTGTCTACCCTGAGTGTTTATGTACAGCGTAAACATTTTACATTCATCAACATGGTGATTAACATATGTACAGTTTATCGATCGCGAGTAATTGTTCAAGCGCTGGACCGGAAATGACGTTGACGCAAGTGCCAGCAGCTTGCGATCCCACATGGTTCTATCCCGTAGCCAGGGTTGTCAAGATTATTTAAATACTTATATGGATTCCGTGTTCTATAATATATTTCCTGTTCTATATCATATTTCCATATGTTTTAGTGACATATGTTTTAACGCGAAAGCTGATAACTCAGGGATGTCAGATTTTGTATTATGAAAATGATTAGGTTTACTGGTGTTGTTCCCGAACTCATCTCTATTTTAATTTGTAGCTAATAGGACCATCACAATCTCACGGATCAACGTATATTATATATGGCTAATTAATAGACATGTAATATCAGCGACAACCCTAGATGTTAGTAATTACACTCTCGTGATTTACGCAGTCAACTGCCGTATCGCTCGCACTTATTGGCGTATTCTTGATTTAGAATTTTGGTTTATTGGATGATGACCATTTGTCAATATAATCGATGAAATTAAAGTGGAATTATCATTTTCTATGGTATGGAGTAGCAAACTAGCATGCAGTGTATCTGATGTGAAGTGGTCACTGCAGTCTGTAAGCTCAGAGAGTCTTAACCAGGGCAAGCTAACAGTAGTTTAATTCTTCAGAAAGTCCTGATAAGTGGTAACGGGTTGTATGTGAGTATATTACCAGCCAACCAGCTTTCATATTGGTAAACCATGCGGCAGAAGTAAGTGTGGCGGTGGTGCATCCGAATACGTCACGCATGTCGCCATTCTTATAAGAAGTAACTCTTAAGGTAGGCGTCTTTCAGCTGCGGAACCGCTTCAATGTTCTCGCGTTCATATATACGGAGCGCGATGGACCACCTGAGCGGATTTTTTATGCAGACGTTAAATTCACCAAGACTTCCTGCGTTGAGTGGACGGGTCGTGGCTGAGCGATCCACAAATACCGAACCGATCCGTCACTAATGTACGATATTTGATACAAAACATAGGCGCAGGCGGATCCTTGCGTTGCGTTGCGATGCGGCCCGACCTGACTCGCCTAGTGGATGCTTACCTTTAGATATAACTAAACGCAAAGAGAGATGCTTGACGACACGTTTATTAGCTTCAGGGTGGTAGCTACTTCCATCACTATGCAAATGAACGAAACTCACTAGACTATGGAAAAATGTACAAGTCTACTCGAAGAAGTCCAAAGAAGTCATATTCTATTGTAAAATATGAAAGTAAAGAGTTCAAGTGAGTTGTAACGTAAGTTATAAAGTTTTATAAAAGGTACAACAATTCCGTGATGTCACGTGCCGCGGCTGTGCTGTCGCTTTGTGTATTGAATTGGACGCAGGGACGGAATCAGTTGGAACAGTTGGGAACCTTAATAATTAATTCATATACCTATGCTACAATATAGTCATTCTTCTTTGAAATACGCAAAAAATAAAAATAATAGTAAATCATCATCATGATGCAATTAAATTGTAATAAACATATTCTGAATTTAAATAAATTGATAATAAATAATAGATTTCCTATTATTTATTATTAAATAAAAATAAAACATAACAAAACGTTGCAACGTGGCCAGCCTTCTAGGTACGATTCCTTCAGGCAGCGAACTTAGTGGCATCCACTAGGTACTTACGCAAAATCAGTTCAAAATTATTATAATATTATGTAATCAATTTTCTACCAATACTCCAGAGTTAACATACTGACTTAGAAGATGAATCCCATGCCTGTTATCGTTTAGTACGATTCATATTCACCAATCTTAGTTGATGATATATTTAAGTAAATTGATGTTTAATTACGATGAATTATTTTAACTTTATTTAACTATCTTTACCAGTGCGTAACAAAAACAATGAAAAAAATTATATAAAGGGCATAACCACCCCGTTTAAAAGGTATAATACCCAGTTACATAATTATTTAGTATTAATATATATATATATAACCCTTCTAACAAGATAGGATTCCTACGTAATGGAATGTAGAGTATGACCCTGGTGAAAGTGTACTCTCCCGCCTGGAGCTGGACGACTGGTAGTTATAAAGTTGCTAGAGACAGTTATGCCGTCGCGTTAGTATATACATACATATATATATACCTTTTCCGATAGAAATGTGTGTTCACTTGTTGATTGTGCTTACATACTACACGTCGTAACTTCAGGCTTTATTATTCGAGATGTATCCAATTGGATATCTATACGTGTATATTATAGTATAAAACCAATTTCTATTTCCAAAATAAGTAATTTAATAGTTTTATTATCATCATCACTTGATGTTAAGATATAAGTGAATTAAAAACGCCAATATTTGTTATACAGATACTCAACTAAGCGGTACAATGGTATAGCTAGAAATAGCCTACTGTAAGTATGTCTACGATCAGTACGTGTGATCCTTTATTAAAACCTAAGGCTCATTACGACAAACCAGAACGCTAGCACTGCGCCATCACTGCTTCAATACCTTTTTAGAGGTCTCATGGTTCCTCTATATATAATATCATGTCCTTGGTAATATTTGTTATACAGATACTCAACTAAGCGGTACAATGGTATAGCTAGAAATAGCCTACTGTAAGTATGTCTACGATCAGTACGTGATCCTTTATTAAAACCTAAGGCTCATTACGACAAACCAGAACGCTAGCACTGCGCCATCACTGCTTTAATACCTTTTTAGAGGTCTCATGGTTCCTCTATATATAATATCATGTCCTTGGTAATATTTGTTATACAGATACTCAACTAAGCGGTACAATGGTATAGCTAGAAATAGCCTACTGTAAGTATGTCTACGATCAGTACGTGATCCTTTATTAAAACCTAAGGCTCATTACGACAAACCAGAACGCTAGCACTGCGCCATCACTGCTTCAATACCTTTTTAGAGGTCTCATGGTTCCTCTATATATAATATCATGTCCTTGGTAATATTTGTTATACAGATACTCAACTAAGCGGTACAATGGTATAGCTAGAAATAGCCTACTGTAAGTATGTCTACGATCAGTACGTGTGATCCTTTATTAAAACCTAAGGCTCATTACGAACAAACCAGAACGCTAGCACTGCGCCATCACTGCTTCAATACCTTTTTAGAGGTCTCATGGTTCCTCTATATATAATATCATGTCCTTGGTAATATTTGTTATACAGATACTCAACTAAGCGGTACAATGGTATAGCTAGAAATAGCCTACTGTAAGTATGTCTACGATCAGTACGTGTGATCCTTTATTAAAACCTAAGGCTCATTACGACAAACCAGAACGCTAGCACTGCGCCATCACTGCTTCAATACCTTTTTAGAGGTCTCATGGTTCCTCTATATATAATATCATGTCCTTGGTAATATTTGTTATACAGATACTCAACTAAGCGGTACAATGGTATAGCTAGAAATAGCCTACTGTAAGTATGTCTACGATCAGTACGTGATCCTTTATTAAAACCTAAGGCTCATTACGACAAACCAGAACGCTAGCACTGCGCCATCACTGCTTCAATACCTTTTTAGAAGTATCTTGGTTCCTTTATATATAATTTCATGTCCTTGGTAATATACTAGTGTTGTACAGCGGGTTTCTTGATAAATGAATAATACTTTTGCACAAAGAACGTTTATTGCCGCTCGGGCGTTACATACGACTGACTCGTCGTCGCTCGACACATTGCCTTACATCTACTTATATATATGTGTCCCTACACCTTTATATACAATCAATATAATAACATACCAACTTACCACCACGCCTGTATCCCCGAAGGGTTAAGTAGAAGTTTACTAATGTACATCCACAGTTCGTCGGGTATGTTTTTAGGTCTCATGTAATAAGGGATGAGCTTATAGTCATTAATCGGGCACAGAATCGAACCTAGGAGCTCAAGCATAGCAGTCGCGCTTACGACCACCAGGCTAAAGAGGCAGTTGAACAGATTAAACCACAATTTACAGTTATAAATGAGACGCAGAAGACAAATCGGAATTCACTATTGTCAACAGTTCGTACATCATCATTATATTAATACTTGAGAAGAAACTTCGGACAACTTTTTAAGTGCATTGCGTGCACGGAAGTCTGTGAGATTTGGCATGGTTAAAGTTTATATGGAGAAGGAGTGCAGAAAGCTAAAATTTATCTATAATATCTATTACTAATACATATATTAAATAAAATAAATTAATACTGCGAATCCTAACACGACCAGCGCCATTATACTTAGACTTCCCAAAATATTTACAATGTCACTGAATGAAAAGTGACAGCTAGTGATATAAATATTCATTGTTTAGGTTCATATTGCAAATGTCAAACAGAAAATATTCTATGATTAAAAAGTCGCTGGTCGAATTTCGATCATTGGGCGACCACTAGTACTAATAATAGGTCAAACTCCGAAACTTTTATTTAGTTTGTAATTAAAATATTAACAGCGGAAAGAATATGCCAGTAAATAAATTCGTGTGAAATATTCTAGAATTTAACTAATAAACTTTGAACGAAGTTCTTCAATCACTTTAAAATATAACATTTTACTTTTCAAATCAGGGTGAAACATAGAAAGACCTTTATAGTCACAGATAATGCTGAGGATGACCAACAAACCGAAGCAACATAAAACCTTCATTATAGGTTTAGAGATAGTACATTACTTCGCTGAATTCAGGATAGAACTGCTGACCACGACCGAGAGGTAAACGTGCTGGAACAGAGACATTGTCGTCATTACGTGAAATGAGTTTGGAATGACTTCTTAAAGTTTCGAAGGTGGAATTAAGGGCGTTCACTAAAACAATTGTATTATATCGCCGACGACGCGAAGTTGCAATCCGAATTATTGAATCTGAATAAAACATTCTCAAACTCTAAATACGCATAATGATCAAAAACTTAAAAAAAAAATGAGTTCGACAATATAACATATCAAATAGCATCATTTAAAAAGTAAACCTCATTCCAAAAATATATATTTTATGATATTTACGATGTGTATACAACTTACAGGAATACATTATTTCAAATGGCTCGTACATACAAACATACATTAAAAAAAAGTATATATAAGCATTAAATAAAATCAATTAAATTGTTTTAAATTAGCCTAGATATTATTTTTAAACTATAGGTATAACTCCCGTTTTAAATTTGATAGAGGATAAATTATTTAACAATTCACTTTGAACTGAACATAAATAACGTGACTATACTACACTATACATGAGATTTTTGCTGATTTATATGCAGGTTATCCAATAAATTTAACAAAAGTACTAAATTAAAAAAATAGAAACTCGATCGGGTTCACCTTTTTTTTTGCAACTTTAATATTAAAAAGGCAATCGACGACACGATTTATTTAGCTAGTTATGCGGTCGCCGGGACAAACTATAATAACACGTTCCCACGTAAATGCCGTGTAAGCATTCTGATTCCCGGTAACGCACGTAACTCGTGGGAACAATAGCTAAGTTTAGAAATAAGTTTTAGTAAGTAAGGCAGTCGTGCTGGGCATCTCGATCTGTCCGTACGTTCATGTAATTAATTACTCCTAATTATATTTCATTAAATTTGAAATCAATTAAGTAAAAGTTCTTTTCTATAAGATTTTTTAAATGAATACATCGCTCCCGCAAACATGACTGGCTATTTATCACATCTAATGAATGACTCTCTAATAATATAAAACAATCCACTAGCACAAAATAATTATATGAAAATATAATAAATCTCCGATAGAACCATAACAATACCATAGAGGAAGTGCAATCTGGTTCAAGCTACAGTAATGGGTTTGACGTTGGTCGTTCGTTCCGCACAAATTGGGCATCCGATTGCCCTCAAAACCTCCACGGAGCTGGATACATATAGCCACTATTATACGGAATAGGATGGCGAAGCATCTGTAAGATTATCGGACATCATTGCGGGAAATATGACCTCGATTCCTCTCATATAAACATTCGAATAATTTCGAGTTCAATCTAGTTTCTTTGTCGTTTATACTGATAGATATTTATATATCCATAGTCACTTATTTAGCATACAGATAAGCTTTTACATTTAAGCTTAATTATTTATACCGATCAGAAACTACAACAATGTCACGTTTGTATACTCTGACGACTTGGCTACAGAAACTGTTCCGTTTTTAGTTTAACTTCTGACATTCCAAATTAATTTGATTTATCTGCGACGCGACAAATATTGGTATTTGCTAGTTACCTCTCTATACAAAACAAAACCACTTCCATGTTTCTAATCAACGGTATATTAAATTAATATAGTACTGTATTATGTTTAAAGAATGTTGTTGCGGACAGCGAGCGGGACGAGCGAATAACTATAGTCTAATAGTATAAAATGAACAGATAAATGAAATAATACGTGTTAGGAATAGATATAATAATATGAACTGAATATGTGTGAATATGTGTATTTTAAAACGATTAGAATAAGAATATAGCTAGTTGTAAGTTTAAATGTATAAATTTCACTAGTTGTAAGGATGAACCATGCCAGACTCGGAACATCTGGCATGGTGACTCATGGTACTGCCGAGAGCGCGCACACAGGGCGTGCGCGCTCATTGGCTGAGCGACGCCCCGCACGGAATCCATCGCACTACCGGTTGCGAGGCAAAGGGCGAGGTTAAATATAGCGGAGAGGGCGGCAGTACTGGATTCAAAGACAATATCCCCTGGGCCACCAAGACTAAATATCTCGGTGTGACCTTCGATAGGAAACTTACCTTTGATTCTCATGTCCGTGCCGTGTGTAAAACAGCCGCAATGGCCATAAGTCGATTACAGCCCCTGATCATAAGCAAAATGTCCCTGAGACATAAGCTTACTCTCTACAAAATGTGCATACGTCCGATTATGACATATAGCTGCGCCGCATTCGCACATATGTCAAAATTGAACATACACAAATTCCAAGTCCTTCAAACTCGAGTACTACGTAAAATCAATAACGCCCCCTGGTTCGTTCGTCAGGTAGACCTTCATAGAGATATGAAACTCCCCTCGATCGAGTCTTACATCAAATACCTCTCACGATCTTACTTTGACACCGCGTCAAATCACGCGAATCCCTTGATCCAAGCCGCCGCGAATTACGTTCCAGTCCCAAACGCCACCCGCTTACAGCGTCGACCGCGTAACATCTTTACCGATCCCGATGACGAAATCGAGAAACAAATCGCATATTACTCAACCGTCTCTCTAAACAGAGCGTGTTTTCGCCCACGCCCGCGTAACCACCGTTCCCTCCGCAGGGGACGGGCGGCTAATTTCGCTCCCGCACACCCACCGCCGCGACCTCCCTCTCCCGCGGCAACTCAAGCCTAGGTCCGTTCCTCGGGGTGAAACCCTTGAGTCTGGCAGCCGCCCGCGCGATACAAGTGACACTTTACGTGCAACACTTAGCTACCCGCATACAAACATCACGTACACACATATGTACATACGTGCACACCTCACAGGTACATAGGTTCTGTAAGGAACCTTTTTTTTTTCTTTTTTTTGCACTAGTTAGTGTAGAACATATTTCAGATTACTAAATACACGTACACATGTTCCTTCCTTCCTCCCAGGAGGAAGGAACGTGTATATCTGTATATGTTAGTTTAGCTCGATTTTACGGATAGGATATTAGACAGATCGCGACTTCATTGCAATCGCGGCAACAGCCCAAGCCGAGGTCCGGCCACTTGGGCACCCTTGCGCGCTGGTTGCCCACGCTTACGCGGCTGAGTGCCTTAAGCGCTCGCCCCCAAGCCCGGTAAAGTTGTAAAAGCCGCAGCGGCTCTGTTTTCGGATAGGGCCCCTAAGGCTAACAGCACGGTCAGACAACAAAAAAAAAAAAAAAAAAAAAAAAAAAAAAAAAAAAAAAAAAAGGCAGTACTGGACGTTCCGATTTGGTCTTGGTTGCGAACGGACGTGTCTCCGTTTGTGCTCTCGACCATCACGTGACCATACTATTACAATTGTATCTGTGAAATTTTATTTCAAATATATTCTCGCAATATTCATCGTACTTCAACAAGTGTCGAACGCTCGCGGTAAACCGCACTTTTCGGTGCGACTTGCTGTTTTTTTTGTAAATCCACGGTTTTGTGGTCGCTCACTGGATACCTGACGGTGCTAACTAAAGTGAGCGGGGCGTGACCCGAGCAGCCCGCTGGTTGTCTCCTTCAGAGGCAAACAGCCAGACTCGGACGGGCCTGGGAATCTAGGCCTTTGCGGTTATCGCATAGTCTTGCCCCAGGTGTCTCCTGCCAAACCCTCCGATCCTGCACACTCCATCCCCGGGAACCTGTTTGGGCCTAGCCCGGTTTAATTACCGGTCTGCGTCCTCAGTCCCGGGCTTGCTAGGGTTCCTTAGGGCCGATAGGTTCTTCCTGTGTGTCATTGCACCTTGACCACAGGACTCTTGCCCGACTCGGATAGTCGTATTTAATTTTTGGCGCACCCCCCTGCCCCTAAGGCAGGGAGGCCTCAATTAAAAACATGTCCCAAACCCCACCCAATGCCGCCGAGATGGCAAATATGATGAGCATGAACGACCTGGTTGCCTGCATATGTCAGCTCCAGGACAAGATGAAGGCGATGGATCTCGCACACCAAAAATACCGAAACTTTATGTTCGTGCGATACCCTACGGCTGAAGACGAGTTTTTCGACTCGTTGACAAAAACTCCGAGTGTGCGTCGCACCGCTGCGACCACAGCCAATAAGGGGGCCGCTTATGCGAGCGGTGCGCCCTCTGCCGGGACAGCCGGGCCGACTGGCGCCGCGCCAGTAAACGCCGCGCCTCCACGTGTCGCGTCGTGGAGAGACGCAGGCAACGTCGCGCGTCCGTCCGCCGCGACCAATCAGGGGGCCGCTTCTACGAGCGATGCGCCCTCTGTCGTAAATGTCGTAAATATCGCAACCGTCAAGCCGACTGACGCGGCACCCGTCGGCCCCGCGCCTCCACGCGTTTCGTCGTGGAGAGACGTAGGTAGCGTCGCGCGTCCATCCGTCGCGTCATCCGGGGCCGTAGCCACGCCCCCAGTCCCGACTAGCCATTCGCGCGGGTCAAGTCCCGCCTCCGTTAGGCGAGGGCCGCGCAATTCGCGGTCCCAATCTAGGTCGGCTAAAAATAGCCCATACGTCCGTCCCGCGCGTTCCACAGAAACCGCGGTGAAAACAAACAATTCTTTTTCGGCCCTTCCGGTCGAATTAGACTCGCCCGCGTGCCCGGATTCGTCTCCGGAGATGGATACCGCAGCCCCAAATGACGGTTTTACCGTTGTCGCGTCGCGCAAACGCCCGTCGCGAATTAGTCCAACTGCGCAACCGTCTCGCGCAACAAAAACCGTGAAAACGGTCAGTGGCGCCGTCGCCTCCGCGTTCTCCGCGCTCCCCGCACCCGCTGTCGGGAAAAAAGAGCGCCCCCCACCTCCTATTATCGTCCGGGACAAAGCGGCCTGGACGACTCTGGAAAATGAGCTGCGCAGGCTTAACCTGCCATACCACAAAGCTCGAAATACCCTTAATGGTATTTCCGTTACGGTGAGTTCGTCGGATACTCACCGTAAATTCACTGCCCTCCTCCGGGAGAGAGGGCTCCAATTTTTCACTTACTCCCTTGCGGAGGAGCGCGTTCTCCGCGTGGTGATCCGCCGTATTCCGGTGGAAGTCAGCCCCGCGGAGGTGTGCTCCTCGCTCGCGGAGCAAGATTATCCTATCCGAGAGGTACATAGAATGTACAACAAGGAGAAGCGGCCTCTACAAATGGTAGTGGCCATCCTAGACCTTTCCCCCGAGGGAAAGGCAATCTTTCAATTAGAAAATGTATGCGGGCTCTCCGGCGTCACCGTCGAGCCCCCATACAAAACCCACATGCCTTCGCAGTGTCACAACTGCCAGCTCTACGGGCACGCCGCCCGTAACTGCCATCTTCGTCCGCGGTGCGTCAAGTGCCGAGAGGACCACCCGACTAGGGAGTGCACGCGCGAGCGTGACTCCACCACCCCCCCGAGCTGCGTACTGTGCGAAGGGGAGGGGCACCCTGCGAATTATCGCGGTTGCCCCAAAGCTCCGCGCACTACGCGGCCTCGGTATCAGAGGCAGGCGGCCCCCCGGGCGGCGCCTCCCGCCTCAGCCCTCCGAGCGCAACCCCTGCTGGCGCCAGGGGAATTTCCTGCGCTTCCAGTGCCTCGCCAGATCCCGGCCGCCGCCGGCCCTCCCGCGCCTCGCGGTCAATCACAACCCGTGCGTTCGGCTCCGAGCGCATGGGGGCCCCGTCGCCCTAATCCACAGCCTCGTATGGCGATGAATAATTCCGCGCCCCGCGCTCCCTCCAACGTTGCGAGCAACGACATCATGATCTTGCTCCTTCGTGAACACGGCATTCAGGAGGTCATGGACTACAATGACCACCTAGAACATTACGGTCTCGTCAAGACCATATGCGCCTTCCCCCGCCTCGTCGAGACGTTACACCGTCTCGACTCTGAAACACGCGATCACCCGGCATAAACACCGGCCGCGCAAAATTTTATTCTCGTATGTACAATAAAATATACCGATTCGTCTCTCCAAATAGAGCGTGACAGCGCCCACGCCCGCGTAACCACCGTTCTCTCCGCAGAGGACGGGCGGTCAAATTCGCTCCCGCACACACTCCATACGTTCACCCTCTTTAGCGGGTGACCCAAGCCTAGGTCCGTTCCTCGGTATGAAACCCTTGGGTCAGGCATCCGCCCGCGCGATACAAGTGACACTATACGTGCAGCACTTAGTTACCCACATACAACATCACACACGTATGAACAAACACACGTGCACACCACACAGGTACATAGGTTCTGTGAGGGACTTTTTTTTTTTTTTTTTACGCTAGTTCGTTAGCGCTAGTTAGTGTAGGAAACATTTCTGATTACTGAATACACATACGCATGGTTCCTTCCTTCCTCCCAGGAGGAAGGGAACGTGCCTATGTGTATAATTGAGTTAGCTCGAATCGTAGGTGTAGGGATTCAGTTAGTTCGCGACTTATTTGCGTACGCGACAACCGCCCGAGCCGAGGTCCGGCCACTCTGGCGCCCTCGTGCGAGTCGTCCTTATAACTTTCGTGGCTGAGTGCTCTCCGCGCTCGCCCCCAAGTCCGGTGAAGCTGTAAAAGCCGCAGCGGCTTTAGGGCCCCTAAGGCTAACAGTGTAGTCAGTTCTAAAAAAAAAAAAAAAAAAAAAAGGCCGTACTGGACGGGTGTGGCGGCCGGATTCCGATTTCGCCCGTTGGTGTGAACGGACGTGTCCGTTAGCACTCTCGATCGCTCTCGTAATTTATTTCATTACTGCTTAAACTAGTTTACGAGTGTTTACTCTGATCCACGGACCCGGTCCTAGGCCTGCCGGTTCAGAGTACACAATCTAAAGCTGGTTTTTTAAGCTATTTCATTGAACTTCGCGCTCTGCTTAGACTAGTTGAGACTTGTTTGCTTTGATCCACAGACCCGGTCCTAGGCCTGCCGGTTCAAAGTACACTGTTTAAAGCTAGTCTTTTAAGCCTTTACATACCGCGGTTTATAGCGAAGACGGTGTTATTGTTGTGTAGCGAGTATCTGGGTACTCGTTGCGCGCATAGCGCCGTCTCGCTCGCGCATTTCGTGTAGCACTTCGATGTACACGAAAAACCGTACTTCTTAGTACGACAACAAACGCGCTTTTTAGCGCGAATCTTGTTTCAAAGACACGCAAATCCACGTTTAGTGGTCGTTCGTCGGATACCTAGCGGTGTTAACGAAGACGAACGGGGCGTGACCCGAGCGCTCTCCGGTTAACCTCCTTCTGAGGTAAACGATAACTCGGACGGGCCTGGGAATCTTAGCCTTTGCCTTTTTGCATAGTTAAGCCCCAGGTGTCTCCTACCCAACCCTTCCTATCCTTACCATTCCATCCTCGTGGTTGTTTGGGCGGAGCCGCGGTTTTACCGGTCTGCGTCCTCTGCCACGAGACTGCTAGGGACCCCCTAGGGAAACGATAGGTCCTTTCCTGTGCGTCATTACACCGTGACACACAGGTCTCATTGCTCCGGGCTCGAGGAGCCCGTTAAACTCATTTGACGTACCCCCCTGCCCTCCAGGCAGGGAGGGGCCCAAAAGCACCGAGACCGGATCTCGACACGCGCACCCCCATTCCCACGTCTCCCACGTGCCCCGCGCCCGCGCCCGCGGCAGGCCCTCCCGGGAGGAAAGCCCGCCCCCCGCCTGTTATTATCCAGGACAAAGCCGCCTGGACAAAGTTAGAGTCAAATATTAGACTCTCAAAAATCCCCTACACGAAAGCCCGTAGCATCGCCACGGGCATACAAGTCTCGGTGAGCACGTCGGACGCCCACCGAGACCTCACTAGGGTCCTCACGGAGAAAAAACTAGCGTACTATACGTACACACTAAACGAAGACCGGAAACTCCGCGTCATAATCCGTAAAATCCCCTTCGAGATCCCCCCTGAGGAAGTACTCGAATCCCTCCGCTCCCAAAACTATCCGGTGCACGAAGTACACCGGATGTACGGCCCAGACAGAAAACCATTCCCTATGGTAGTGGTTATTCTAGATAGAACCCCCGAGGGTAAAGCTATCTATAATATAGCTACTGTGTGCGGCCTCTCAGGCATCACAGTAGAAAACCCATACAAAAATAGAATCCCGACGCAGTGTCACAACTGCCAATTGTACGGGCACTCCTCCCGCCACTGTCATCTCACTCCAAGGTGCGTCAAGTGCCCCGAGAATCACTCCACTAGGGAGTGTCCCCGCACGCGCGACTCACCCGGTGAGCCGAGCTGCGTACTTTGCGGTCAAGAAGGGCACCCCGCGAACTATCGCGGGTGCCCAAAAGCCCCGCGCGCAACGCGCCCCCGACGGATGAGGCCACCCGTCCATCAGAGGGCACCTCACGCTCCCGTCGACCATGCCCCTCGCCCCCAACCACAGCCCCTGCTGTCAATGGAGGCTTTTCCTAACTTCCCGAACGCCGCCCGCGCTCCTGCGGCCGTTGTCCCCGCACCTAGTGTGCCCCCGCAGCCCATACTGGGCCCTCGGGCCCCGTGGGCCCCCGCTCACCACAATCCCCAGCCCCATATGGACTTGGAATTGGCCCCTAAACCACAGCCTCTTATGGCTGCTCAAACCTCCGCTCCACGCGGTTCTCCTCCTCCATCGGACGTTGTCCTTATTGCCCTGTTGCTCCGAGAGCACAGCGTCACGGAAGTCGGCGCATACGTCGACTATCTCAACGAACACGGTTGCATAATGACCGTGTGGAAATTCTCCCGGCTATCGGAGACGATACACCGTCTAGACCTCGATGCCGCAAACCGAAAGCCTTCCAATGGATAAGTTAAAACCGAAGGGAATTAACATTGCCTTCTTTAACGCTAGGAACCTTGCTTCTCAGCGTGATCTCGTGGCTAACTTCCTAGTTGAGCGTCAGTTAGATGTGTTTCTCGTACAAGAAACACTTCTAAAACCTAGTAGGCGCAACCCTAAGGTCGCTAACTATAACATTATTAGAAATGACCGTGTTACCCAAGGAGGCGGCACTCTCATTTACTACAAACGTTCACTATACTGTATGCGAATTGACCCTCCCGAACTTACCAATTTGGAAGTTTCTATATGTAGACTAGGTATGACTGACCACCCGTCAATCATAACCGTATCCGCATATCTTTCACCATCGAAAAGACTCCTCCGGTCCGATCTGGAGGCACTCTTTTCACTCGGTCCCTCCGTAATCATAGCAGGCGACCTCAACAGCGGTCACACTTGCTTTAACAGTTCGAGAGACTCCCGTAACGGGAGTATACTCAATCAGCTATGCAATGACATGAACTTTGACGTGTTAGCTCCCTCCGAACCCACCCACTTTCAGGATCACTGTCGTCCGACAGTCCTTGATGTGGCTCTATTGAAAGGTATCGAGCTTCGGTTACAACTTTTAGAAGTCGTACACGAACTCGACTCCGATCACCGCCCGGTCATCCTCCGACTAGGACATCCCTCCGACCATAGTCCTCCGTCCGTCCAGGTGGTTGACTACGCGAAACTCAAGCACTTACTCGCGGACAGGCCGTCCTCGGAGAGCCTAGATAGGGTCCCTGACGTACTGCAGTCGGCCGCAGACGCCGACTTAGCGATCGATTCCCTCGTTGACCACCTCCAGGTCAGCATCAGAGAGGCCTCGAGAGAGGTCAAAACGGTGAGCGATCGCCGCTTTATACTCCCTGCCGACCTGCGAGCGTTAAAGACGGAAAAGAACGCCGCGACACGCGCTCACGACTCATTCCCGTCCAGGGAAAACTGCGCACGGTTACGCGCATTACAAAGAGAGTTCAAAGCTCGCATCACTGAATACAGAGGTCACAGCTGGGACAACCTCGTAGAGGGTCTCAGACCGTCCCATCTCACATACTGGAAGTTAGCCAGATCTTTAAAAATAGAACACTCCTCCCAACTACCACCCCTCGAAAGAGGCCCGGGCCTCCCACTCGCGTTCGATAGCGAAGACAAAGCGGAGTGTCTTGCCGCAAGCTTGGAGAGCCAGTGCTCTCCAAACTGCGACAACATAGACGCCGTACATGTCAACACAATCGAATCCTCGGTACAGGAACTCAGTTCGGTCCCACCCGCGGATACCCTAACTACGGTCACATCTGACGAAGTCTGTTCCGTCATTAAGGGCCTTAAGCTCAAAAAAGAACGAAGTACTCAAACTTCTTCCTGATCACCTCATAGCACTCTTGGTTTGCATATTCAATGTAAACATCGCCCACTGCCATTTCCCAGCCACCTGGAAAACGGCCATAGTCATAGGGATACATAAACCCGGCAAAAAAGCATCGCTTCCCGACAGCTATCGCCCGATCAGTCTCTTGAATACCTTAGGTAAAATCTACGAGCGGCTCCTTCTGAACCGTCTCAAAACCGTGATAGGCGAGAAAAATCTATATCCACCGGAACAGTTCGGGTTCCGCGCTCGACACTCGTGTACGCACCAGGTGCAACGCCTCACGGAGCACATAGCGACTAACTTCGCGAAAGATCCTCCATACCGTACGCTCGCGGTCTTCTTCGACGTCGCCAAGGCCTTCGACAAGGTCTGGCACGCCGGACTAGTCCACAAGCTACACCAGTTACAAGTCCCAGATAGGTTAGTTCACATTATCCGCGACTACCTCACCGACCGCACCTTCCGCTACCGAGCGGAAAGTGTACTCTCCACAGCCCACTCCATACGCTCGGGCGTCCCGCAAGGCTCCATTCTGGCGCCTTGTCTCTTCAATCTGTATGTCAGTGACCTACCTCGTCCTCCTAGGGACCAGGTAGGTCTATACGCTGACGACACAGTCATCTACGCGTCGAATAAGAACAGACTTAGGCTCAGACACAGAGTCCAACGCGCAGTCACCACTCTCGGTAAATGGTACACCAAATGGCGCATAGCCGTCAACCCCTCGAAGAGCGCCGCGATTATCTTTGATCCTAGTCGAAAAGTGCACCCTGAGAGTGTCAAAACTCTCAAACTCTTCAAAGACAATATCCCCTGGGCCACCAAGACTAAATATCTCGGTGTGACCTTCGATAGAAAACTTACCTTTGATTCTCATGTCCGTGCCGTGTGTAAAACAGACGCAATGGTCATAAGTCGATTACAGCCCCTGATCATAAGCAAAATGTCCCTGAGACATAAGCTTACTCTCTACAAAATGTGCATACGTTCGATTATGACATATAGCTGCGCCGCATTCGCACATATGTCAAAATTGAACATACACAAATTCCAAGTCCTTCAAACTCGAGTACTACGTAAAATCAATAACGCCCCCTGGTTCGTTCGTCAGGTAGACCTTCATAGAGATATGAAACTCCCCTCGATCGAGTCTTACATCAAATACCTCTCACGATCTTACTTTGACACCGCGTCAAATCACGCGAATCCCTTGATCCAAGCCGCCGCGAATTACGTTCCAGTCCCAAACGCCACCCGCTTACAGCGTCGACCGCGTAACATCTTTACCGATCCCGATGACGAAATCGAGAAACAAATCGCATATTACTCAACCGTCTCTCTAAACAGAGCGTGTTTTCGCCCACGCCCGCGTAACCACCGTTCCCTCCGCAGGGGACGGGCGGCTAATTTCGCTCCCGCACACCCACCGCCGCGACCTCCCTCTCCCGCGGCAACTCAAGCCTAGGTCCGTTCCTCGGGGTGAAACCCTTGAGTCTGGCAGCCGCCCGCGCGATACAAGTGACACTTTACGTGCAACACTTAGCTACCCGCATACAAACATCACGTACACACATATGTACATACGTGCACACCTCACAGGTACATAGGTTCTGTAAGGAACCTTTTTTTTTCTTTTTTTGCACTAGTTAGTGTAGAACATATTTCAGATTACTAAATACACGTACACATGTTCCTTCCTTCCTCCCAGGAGGAAGGAACATGTATATCTGTATATGTTAGTTTAGCTCGATTTTACGGATAGGGTATTAGACAGATCGCGACTTCATTACAATCGCGGCAACAGCCCAAGCCGAGGTCCGGCCACTTTGGCACCCTTGCGCGCTGGTTGCCCACGCTTACGCGGCTGAGTGCCTTAAGCGCTCACCCCCAAGCCCGGTAAAGTTGTAAAAGCCGCAGCGGCTCTGTTTTCGGATAGGGCCCCTAAGGCTAACAGCAAGGTCAGACAGAAAGAAAAAAAAAAAAAAAAAAAAAGAAGGCAGTACTGCGATCAGTTCGAGAAACACCACAACACCAGCAACAGCAAGCAGCGAATCTACAAGCAAACTACAGTCAAGAACGTTATTAAGAAACCACATTGTTACTACGAACTACTGTAACTTTGTAAGAAACAAGAATAAAACAAGCGCTATTAATTTAGCACACATTAAAATATTGTGGACGTCTTTTTATTCACAATAAATGTAATGTTACTTAATAGAAGAGTAAGTTGAGTGATAGATACGTTGAGATGCGAAATGTCACGATGTTAATAGTCGAGGAGCTCAAAGTTAGTTCGCGCGGCGCGAGGCGTGTTTCGTTCAGGTTTTTAAGCCAAATTAGTTCTGCCACTCCATTGTCAAATGCAAAAAGCTGCGCCGTGATGCGACGCGACGTTCTGTTTTCCTTCATTATGGTTTATTATCCGATAACAAATTGAATATTGTGGTATTTTATAAATAACTAGCTGTGCCCGCGGCTTCGCTCACGTGGACTTCAGAATGCCTGTGCGAATCTAGTTCCTCTGCTCCCGGCTATTTTAAAGATAAAAATGCTTATTGTGGGTGTTCCTTGGAAGATAGACGTATACTTTCGCTGACTCTTTTGTAGGTGTTTTTAATTTCTACAATTATTTAGCACATTAATTTGCTATATCTCTTATGGTTTATTCAGTATAAGCCATTTAAGCATCCAAATTGATTCATCATGATAAGTTTTCTTTATTTGAGCGGTTCTTTTTCTAAAATAAAATTAGCCTAAGTTACGCCCTATAAAATCAGCTATCTACCAGTGAAAGTCCCGTCAAAATAGGTCCAACCATTTCAGAGATTACCCGGAACAAAAGACGGACAAAAATTTTATAAACAGGTTTTTTGTTATATGTGACGTATACACTTTCATATGCATTTAATAAAAAGTTGTTAGTTTGACATTGCAATACAATTTTATTAATTGTATAGATTGAAAAAACATACATTTTCGGTGTGTAAATAATTGAATCGGAAACTTAATATCAGATGTTTATGAGGTATTTTCGCGTTCCAGGATAAACCGGTGTATATCCAGTAATCAAGTGGCACCCACCGGTGGGGGTGGATCTGTCCTAGACTAGGTCGCGACCACCATGTATTGTATTGTATTGTATTTTATTTTAAGTTTTTATTTCATTATTTAATATTTCTCATTCTTTTTCATTTGTCAGTGCTTCATTATGACAAGGTTTCTTTCCTGACAATTTTACATGCCGTCGACCATGTTACATTTCAAATTTGTAGTAGTGTACAGTATTCTACGAGTCAAGCCCTTTCATTTATTACCCATAATGAGGGAGTGCTAAAAAAAATATGTAATCCGCAATTTTGTGGCAGCGGTTATCTTGGATTTATAACGATACTGGATATATTAAATTGTTTGGTCATCAGAATTAAAGGTGTGTACCAAATATCAAATCAATCTGTCAACAGGAAGGAGGTTAAATTTCAATTAGTAAATTTGACCCATAGAAAAAACAACCAGGGCAAGCTAAATAAAACCGTTTAAAAAGCACAATATTGTCTGTACAGCTTGCAGCAGTTTTTTAAAACGGTAATAATATTAACTACTATTTTTTCGAATAACTGCTTACGTAGACTACGATGTTAAGGTTACAAGACGTAGATATGTATATGTATGGTCCTTAAAAGAAACAAATTCAACATCAGTACTTAATTGAGGATGCAATTGAGCTGTTAAGCATAATTTTAATAGTTTTATACGAACCTGTGTACTTTTTAACCGGCTAAATGTACACTACGATACGCTTCATAGAAACTATAATAAAATCAAAGACCTGTTAACACTGAGAAGCGAATAGTTGAGCGTCATGCTGTCGTCACGAGCAATGGCTTCTCCAAGTGTTTTAAATTTACTGACTTAGAAATATCTTATCTTCGGTCGGAACATACCTGGAACAAATTAAAATTGGTTAAAACTATGTGACTCGTTACCGCGTGGGTCTGACGCGTTACCTTCGAGGGACAAATTGGAACATTCCATTCATGACTTCCTTAATTGAAATTCCCTATACAAACCTTTTATATTAGATATTTATTGTAAACTAAATATGTATATGTATTTGGATTTCTGATCAAATCAATTAAAAGGTTACAAATAGTGTACCTACCTATCTGGGAAAATCATTGTAAAGTTCTTCTAGGCAGCTTTTTTTCAAACTAGCCGATAACGCCCATATGTGCGCTTTGGAGACTTGGGATACGCTTCAAATCTCGAGAAAATGGCGAAAAATAAGACATATTTTTACGGAATTAGGAACCTCGTATTTAAAACTAAAATTAAACACATATAAAACTACAAAATACATTTAATTCCACATTGCTACCTGTTTTGGTTTTATTTGCGTGTTTTAAAGATATGCAAAATTATGGTTGATGAAACTATTTATTCAGAAAGTGGTCGGGCGTGTTCAATAACTTTGAGACTCGTATGTTCTTGATGGTTGATACTTGATAATAACAGCGTGTATGCTTTACTTAGGCTATCCTAACTACGTACTACGAGTACGTGTACGTACATGATTATATACTTGTCTATACTAATAAGCGTTGTTTCAACGTAGGTACTTTTCAGTGTGGTTTCTTCAAATTTATTATCTGATATTATCTTATATAACCAACCGTTTATTTAATCAAAGCTACAAATGTAAAAAACTATTAAATCGGAATAAAATATTGTCCAATCATTTTACTTCAGGTTCTTTGCGACATCTATAAAAGCTTTATTAAATTGTGTACATTTGTTTCTTATTGTAAAACAAAAAGATGGTGGAGAATTATTGACAAAGAGAAAACACGTCAGAGCGAACAAATTCAATTCCTTAAAATCCATTTTTTATTGTAAACCTATAAAAAATATAATCGTTTTACAGGATAACACAACCTAAAAATTAAGTCTATTTACCGACCTTCGTACACATTGAAATACAATAGTACCAACAGAACGGAATATTAAACTAGGACTGGCCGTTAGAGGTTGCACTGTAGGATTTATTTTAGGGCTAGAGGTCTTTAATTTGTATTCGTGTGTCGGACAAGTCAACATCAATATTCTGATTAGATGGTACAGCCGTACAGAGCGCTTTCAATAAACGTGACACAAGCACGTGTCTTTGTCCATGGATACAATAGAATTGAAAGATTGTTCTCGCGCACCGAGCCAGCTGGAAGATGCGCTCAGCGCTGGCTGCATGAGATATGCCGAGCCAGATGAAGATGTAATGAGCTTCGGAACAATCCCTCTATCATTTGGCAGCGGTTAAAAAGCCACACCTAACATAACTCATTTTTATCGAGAATATTTAATTACAAAAACAAATACTGATTACAAACTTGCTCAAAACTTTTTATTATCTATTAACATTAATAATTTTTACTATAAAATATGTTTTTCTCAAACATGCACGGAAATATTGTCATTATTTTCAAAAAAAGAACACGCGAAGTATTGAATTTATGGACATGCCAAGAATGATATAAGAGATGCAATCAAAAAATATTTAATAATCCCAACACGCCGTTTCATACAACATTGCTGGAGAGTTGTAATGTTCTAAATTCAAAAAACGCTCCTGCAATGGATTTAATTTTCTTTGTCCGTAAATTCGATACTTCGCGTG
Source organism: Saturnia japonica (assembly GCA_033032175.1). Taxonomy (NCBI): domain Eukaryota; kingdom Metazoa; phylum Arthropoda; class Insecta; order Lepidoptera; family Saturniidae; genus Saturnia; species Saturnia japonica. The sequence goes on from CM065315.1 coordinate 387,085, forward strand.
TTCTTTTTTTGAAAATAATGACAATGTTTCCATGCATGTTTAAGAAAAGCATTATTATATATATGCCTCGGCGGAAATGATAATTGCCTGTCTCGTACTAGTGACTTTTCCTTGCCTACAGCTCGGCCTTTAAACTCATACTCGACCTGCAATTGCCTATTTCACGGCCTTTGCAATAATGTACTATTCCTCGACGCGATTGATACAAGACTAAAATTTATTACTTGTCTCGCTCGGTGACGTGGTTAAACCGCACGTATTAAAGAAGATGGCAGATAGTTGTACCAATGCTACCTGTTTGGAAGTATTAGCTCCGCTTATGTACCGAGCGCGGGTGCCAAGACGAAAGCCGCTTTGTAGCTGATATATTATATTGGATAAAGAGAAAACTCCACGCAACGAATCAATCCGAATTATGTTCAACATCCCTCCTCATGTACGCTTTATTTTCTTCCCTGCTAATTTTTTTATTCATCTTATGGTTCCGTTAGGAGCATTACTAGTCTATCAGATTTATAACAGAAACTAGCTGTGCCCGCGGCTTCGCTCACGTGGACTACAGAATGCCCGCGCGAATCTTGCTCTCCAGCTCCCGGCTATTTTAAAGATATAAATGCCTATTGTGGGTTTTCCTTAGAAGATAAATGTACTCTTGCTGATTTTTTTGTAGGTCTTTTTAACGTCTACAATTCTTTAGTACATTAATTTGGTATATTTCTTATGATTTACTCAGCGTAAACCATTTAAGCGCTCGATTTGATTCACCATGACCAGTTTTTTTTAATTGTGCGGAACCCCAATTCTTATTCTAAAATAAAAGTAGCCTAAGTTACTCCATATAAAATCAGTTATTACCAGTGAAAGTCGCGTCAAAATCGGTCCAAGCGTTTCGGAAATTACCCGGAACAAACAGACAAAAAAATTTAAAACTGGGTTTTTTATTGTAGGTATCATATATACTTTCATATGCATTAATTTAAAAAAAAACTGTTATTTTGACATTACAAACAGATACTTCAATTTTATTAATTTTATAGAAGACGATCAAACCCATACAATATCCCCAACGTCGTTCAAGATCCCATAATTGAACCTGTACGGGTCGGGGTCGACAGTTGAAGGATATTTACGTGTACCCTGTATTATTGAGTGGGATTTTAATTAACGCTCGGTCTGGGATAATTTATGCGGATCCAGTTCGAGGCGGGTAAGCGGCTCACAGTGAGTTTCTACACTGAACAAGTTCGAGTACCCGTAGTAGGAAACGTCGATACGTCAACTGCTGCCGATGCTGTTTTGTAATTTTGTATGAATATTCATAAATTCAGATACAAATTTGATTATATTTTGGTATAATGTGTACATGACGTTTGCCGGATTGACTATGATTTTATGTGTACCTACTAGCGATCGTCCTAAGGTTGAAATTCGACCAGCGACTTTTTGATCATAGACGATCTGTTTTTTGAGATTTGCAGTATTCATAAACAATAAGTATTATCTATATCACTTGCTGTCACTTTTCGTTGAGTGACAATGTCAATATTTTGGGGGGTCGAAGTTCAATGGCACTGGTCGGGTTAGGATTCGCAGTATTAATTATTTTAATTTAATATATTAGTAAAAGGTATTATAGATAAATTTTAGCTTTCTGCACTCCTTCTCCATATAAACTTTAACCATGCCAAATCTCACAGTCTTCCGTGTACGCAATACGCTTAAAAGGGTAGCGAAAGCTTTTGCTTCACGTATTAATATATAGGTGTTATAGGCAATGATAGAGAATGCCGGAAAAAAATATTCAGCAAATAGTTTTTTTTTACTAAATGTATAATCAGAAATATATGTTTATTAGAAGAATGAATATTAATTAATGAAGTGCGATGGGAACATTGCTAAATAAATGTATATAGGCAAGGCTTTCGTTCATCCATCTCAGCATGATTATCAAGAAAGGTTACGCCTGAAAATTATGTTCCGTGAGGCAAGTGAAATAGTACGTTTTAATGAAGAGCCAACAAATTGCTCAGGGTCCCGTAATCAAATACGTGGGCCTATGCGGCCTGTGCGGCGAGAGGGTGCGAGGATGCGAGGGTGTGCGGGTGATCCCACGGGCCTTTACTACGTTAAACATTATGCTTCATCATATTAAGGCCCTGAGTAATGATCGCGTAGAGCCGGCAAGCCGTTTACATATTTAAGCTCGGTTATCTGCTTAACAGGAGCCAGGAGTATTGCGGTTAACCTTTTTTTATATGCCACACCTCATGTAGTTTTATACAGTTTACATTATTTGAGATTTTTCTTTAAATATACATGTTTTTGTTTTTAATCTCATTTCACATTTTTACGAAGCGTACCCACTTTTATCATGTTCAAAGACCCTTAGTGCAGCTGCTTGAATACACCGACAAGGGTTTGGCGACAGGTTTAGACTAAAGAATGTTTTATCATCATGGTACAGGTATTCAAACCCGTGTAGACAGGACGGCAACCGAACGCGTCACCGCTTGGACGACCTACTAAAAAGCCTAACTTAATACCCAAGTGAAAGTAAGCGGAACGACCAGTGACAGGTGAAACCAGCTGACCCTTGTCAGTAATTTGGACAGAACCGGTTGCCGGTTCAGCCCTTCCGTGTGTGTTTTCATAACATACGACGTGAGAGATGCCGTTTTCAATGACGAAGATTAAAAACCAAATAAAGTTGAGCTCTCGGTAAATAAAAATATGGGGCTGCTAACAAAGCGTGGAGAAGAATTAATAGTACTGACCCAGCTAACTGCCACGTCAAATTGAACATCTGTTAGTTAAGCTTCCACATGACCTTGGCAGCAGTATTTAAGTTCCTCTTCCCAGACTTAGCATATTATCATATTACCAACAAATACAATTGTACAAATCAGCAACATAATTTACACTCTCCGTCTGAAGTTTGAACCCGGGATCTTTGCCACAGAAAACAACGTGAAACTCGGCTAAGTAAGTGATCATGACTTGTACACATGACACATGTAATGTGTTTCAACAAATTATCTTAGAGATGTTTTTTTGCAAATAACGTAAACTGAACTATATAGGTATTAAATAATACATTTCCTGTCTAAGAATTTAAACTTAATAAACAATATAAGTAGGTGTAGTAGGTGTGTGTCGTCCATCAAAAAAAAAAAAAAAAGAAACAATATTGATAGTATTTTGCCATTAAATTAATAAACCAATTATACATTCTAATTATTATCTTAATCATAACACATAACAGGATAATGATAATGAAGATTGACGATAGAGGTCTCGACATCACGATCTGCCACAATCATTGCGTTTACCTAAATAATTTTTCAATAACAAAAAACCAGTTCTCAGAAGATCCCATGACGTTAAGGAAAATACCGTGTCTCAAGGTCATCGCATAAAAACATACATACACGCAAGCTGATGTGACCATCTTAAATTAATAAACATATTATAAGGTAGGTACATTATTTATTGAAATTAGGTGTTCATAATATAGCGATTTCATATATTATTTTCCCATCACAGTCTGTCTATATATTAACGATACACCAAGTAAGATAAACATTATACTGTGTTTATGTTCTATAAATATATAGGGCGACTTGCACTAAGAAAAATAAAATAAAATTATAGTTTAGTTCTGTGAAAACGAATGCAATTGTCAATCTTAAATCTGATTTAACGATTTGGTTCAAGCCGTTCTTCTTAGTGATTTATTTCTAAGAAAGCATATAACAAAACAATATATAAAATTGTTGCGCGTAAAGCAAATACTATCTTCCATACGACTTTCTGGAGCTAAGGTCAGACTAATCCTTGCCATTATAATATGCATATATGAAGACTGTGTAAATTTACATTGTTAAGATCATCACTAATCCCTTAAATGTAATTACATTTGTAAATATATTGAAAATTTCCTAATTTTAATTCTTCCATTTAGCTTAAAATATATTTTGAAACCCTAAGAAATATTTCCCATATAGAAGAACGACCGTATTTCTAGACGATAAACAATTTTACTACATCAGTATTAGAGCTAAATTTAATATGATTTAGAATTATAGGAGATTTATATATAAAAATAAGAAGAAAAATCCTATAATTTATCGCATGAAGGTGTGTAAACCTACAAAGACATAAAGTTGTTTAACTCACGGTAACTGTACTCAGGCGCATTCTTCCAGCGCGGCCTGCCGCGCTTGGCACCGGGTGGCACGAGCAAACCTACACATGTATACACAAAAATGGACCATATTTGTTATACGATATGATTGAAATTGCTATGTATGGTCGGTATAACGTGGTAGAAACAGGTAAAATACTAGTAGAGTAATAGGAAATTAGTGAATTAAGTTGATTAAAAGGTGAAAATGGCTTGCATGGTGGATTTTGTTTATTGATTTTATTTTGTTTTTGGATTACAAAAGTAAACCTTTGACGGAAAAAATTAACTTTAGAAATGGGTATACTTAATAATTAATCCGAAATTTTCTTAGCTACTTCCGCCTGCTATAGATCTCCAGCAGTTTTCGTCTTCTTACAACATAAAAAACGTATAATTATTAAGACAATTATAATAATAGTTAAAGAAAGTATGTAATAAATAATATAAGTAGGTAATGAAACTGAATACTTAAAAAAACTAAATTTTAAATAATAATAATAATAAAAGTAAGTATAAATAACTAAAAAATACGAACAATATTTCGTTATAAGATTAAGTTAACAAGATTTCGCTAAGCGGTGTGTGTAGGCCTTATGTTTTTAAGGTAAACGATTCATTAGTATAGACTATAAAAGTTTTAATAAATCAATAACGAAATCCACAATGAAAACATATTACGTACATAAAAACAGTAGAATCAGTAATTACGTGAAAGTTTCAATTTCAGGTACTTATATATCGTAAATAGGAAATTAATATTCTAATTTTATACATTTTGTATGAATTTATTCACTGTTTAATAATTCCACTACATCAAACTCAAAAGGTTAAGGAAGTATATTATAATACAGACGCTTTGGAGTTTGTATTGAATATCCTAATACGCTATTTGAAAAGAGACCTTACCAATGTAAAATACGGTTGATTTTAGCTTGGAAATCGTAAGAGATAAGGTATAAAGATTATGTTTTGATTAAAGCTAAAGATAATTAATATTACTGAATTTATAAATCGGCAAAAACATTAGGTACAGACTGCATTGTGAAGCAAGGGTACTAAGTACAAGGTCGGCTCTACACTCCGACTAGCTTCGCAGCTTCGAAATATGCACAGGTAGAAAGAAGTAGGTAAAGGTACATTAATTAAAAATATATAATATTGTTTATTGTGTTAGCAACTGAGAGCAATATATTTATTTTTCTATATTATTAATATCTGTAAATTTGGAACTCCAACCCCAAGTATTTATAATTTCTTGAATTTTTAGATTTTAATAGACATGAAGATTAGATATAATAGTTTTAAATGGCTAATTACAGATAACAACTATGATGTAAAAATTACACAAATGATTTTATTTTGATTTGGTATATCCATTGATGTATTATGTCAATACGTTAGTGATGCGACTCGAGTAGCATTTTGTGGCTCGAGCCACTCGAGTCGTACTCGAGTTTTCGAGTCACTCGAGTAAACTACTTACACTCCTTACAACTCGAGTAAGAATTTATCACTCGAGCTGAGTTTCGATTAAGAATTTTTAACTTTTATTATATTAGTAATATTGATAATATTAAATAACATACCATATTATACTTATTATTCACCTTATTTATCTCATTAATCAACAAAGTAAAATAAAATGACTTCTTACGACTAATTATGTTGCCATGTAAAAATGGCTTTAAATTGCAAATAAGAAGTTATCAGTTTTGATGATATACACTAGGTACCTACTATAATATCAAAAATTAAACTTTTAATTACAATTTCATATAACAAAAATAAAACTATAAAACGATGCACGTGAATTCAACTAATGTTTGTTTACATTCAAGATGCAAGTTTGATCTTGTAAACATCCGACGTAAACTAGTGACGTAGTGAAATCTAGCGTAACGCTCTCTGAAACTACTCGGCGCCGCGCCGCGCCCATTTAGACTCGGAAACTCGAGTGCAAACGAACTCGAATCAAATTTGTTTTTACTCGAATATGAGTTTCACAAATTCGCTCGAGTCACTCGAGTACAAAACGGCTCGAGTCGCATCACTACAATACGTACATCACAGTCTAAGAACTCAAAACCGACAAGGACTATACAAACTAAAAATACAAAAAAAGGAACAACACAAGGAAAACCACCAACAGGTGCTAGTGAATGTAGGTATTTATTTTTATTTGAAAATCCTTATCGAAAATACTGTTGCGCTTAATTAATGCAAAATATCACTTTCCCACGAACCCTACGCGCTGAGGCGATGACGACGTTGCGCACACGCACGGGTCACTGACCCGAAACCTTCGTAGTATTTCGTCTATAGACCAACGCAACGGTACTTACGCCTTCACCTTTACAAATATCAACAAGTGAAATTATACCTTTTTACAAAGATTTAGAGTAAGTTTTCCAGTAATTTAAAATATATGTTTGCAGTGCCATTCAATTATCAATAGAGCATAACATAAGCAAGACTGAAAATGCTAAAGCGCTAATCCTAGACAGGAAACTGAATCTCAAGAGCAACCAACCATAGCAAACTGATAATAAGTGCTTAATGGGTTTTTATTGTAATAGCAGGATTCAGCTAGGTTAGCACCAGAGTATATCTATCCTCTTACCGTTGTGGTATGGGTTCAACATGATGTCAAAAGACTTAGGCACATTATTGGATTTGAACCCATCATCGATCGAGTATCTGATCGCGCCAATATTGCCCCAAAACAATATATTTGCACTATGGTTCAACTATGGTATGATATCTGTGGCATTGCTTTGTCAAATCTAAGCCAAAACTTTTTTCAATGAAAGTGCGAACCAAAATATATTGCTGTATGTTCGTTTGCATACATTATTTAAACTGTTTTTTATGATATAACCTTGTAAAGCTGTAGATGGCGTGGTCCATTCAGTCGAGACTTGAGCCTTCAGAGGCTTCGCTGAATGGGACTTTTATTCTGGGTCTACTTCACTTTGTGCAGCAATACGTAAGCTTTTGCGATTAACCAAATCACAGTTTAAACAACTATGATACTTGTTATCATCAGGTTGGACATTGTAGAGTATAATCAAAACGGAAAACCTCACTTGTTCTCCAAGTTTGGTACCTACTGGGTACAGAAGGGCGGATGTATGGATGCGTCTAGGGAAGTTTCCGACACCCTTCACAACCAACATATGAAAGCTTTTATCGGATTTATTCAAAGACAGTAGTTCCAAATGTTTTCATCTGATAAGGGTTTGTCATTGATGACCGGACCCATTTATTCAAATAATCACGACTGTTTTAACCAAACCTAAATAAATAAATACTGATTTAGATCTAGAAAAAGTTTCTACATTATACCACACCCTCAATGCTCCCTTTCCTGCCCCTTTGTCATGACAGTGAAGCCCTCTCGCGACCGGAGCGGAAAGTAAATTACGCCCCGGCCACGCGACCGTGTTGACACGTGACGAGACGAACCCGTTTGGACGGGAACTTACTTCCCACTTCTGAAGCACTAATTTCAATGACGGATAAATGTACTTATAAAGTAACGTTAGCTGATTAGTATTGGTCAAGCCGGTTTATAAGGCGAGAACATATCTGATAAGTACGTATACCGGCTTACTACATTAACAAATCTATACAATTAATAAAAATGGAAGTGTCTGTTTGTAATGTCAAAATAACAGTATTTTACTAAATACATATGAAAGTATATACGACTCCTATAACAAAAAGCCCATTTTTAAAATTTTTGTCTATGTCTGTCTGTCTGTTCCGGGTAATCTCCGAAACAGTTGGACCGATTTTGAAGGGACTTTTACTGATAGGTAGTTGATGATTGGGGAGTAACTTAGGCTAATTTTATTTTAGATAAAGAATTAGAAGTGTTCATGGTGAATCAATTCGGGCGCTTAAATGGCTTATGCTCAGTAAACCATAAGAGATATAGCAGACTAATGTACTATAATTGTAGGCTTTAAAAATACCTACAAAAAAGTCCAGGAGAGTATATACCTATCTTCTAAGAAACACCCACAATAAGCATTTTTGTCTTTAAATTAGCCGGGAGCGGGGGAGTGAGATTCGCGCGGTTATTCCGTAGTCCACGTGATCGAAGCCAGAGGCACAGCTAGTTCAACATAAAAAAAATTCAAAAAGACTAATGTAAAAGCATTCAGAGTAATCACTTTCACTAAATAAGATTTAAATTAACCAAAATATGATTATTAATTATGCTAATTAGTAGCGGTGAACGGATAAAAACATTTAATAAGAAAGTGTGTTATGTCTTTAACACCATTACATTATTAATTAAAAGATAAGTAAGTATAAGTAGACACTTTTTGTTTATACTTAGTTTTTATATAGTTTAGATTATTAAAAATATCTCAAGGCTCGCATGATATATTCATATAATATAATATAGATGTATTATAGATACAGTTGGAGTTGAAATAAAAAATCGTACAGAATAGGCTAGATTTCTAGGTGTTATATTTGAATACATAACAAGTGTAAGGGCGAAGAAAAACAATCGCTGCTTTTCCTTCCCTCTATAAGTATTTGTGATCTCGTATAGTGACGTATTTACTTAAATATACGACGAAAATATCCGTTGCTCTAACAAATTGTATTATCAAAACTAATTGTTGGTAGTGTTTTGACATTCATAAGTGTCTTCTTAGGGCCTAAATTGAACAAAGATTTTATTTTTATTTTGATTTGACTAATATTATAAACCTTTACTGTTTATCAATATAACTTCTGTACTATTTCTTTTCGGTTATATGTACTGTAATACTTTAACAAATTTCTGAATTGCGTAAGGCACTTTTACACTAGAAGATGTACCGCAAATACGTTTTTGCAATAATCGCAAGATGTGAAACGGGCATACAGAAATAAATTACAAATAAAATTAGTATATTTCCTAAAAATTTGAGTATAAATAACCGGTCAAAACCCACAACAGTCGTAAAACAATATATCAATCACGACTTTATTCATCTCGATATCTAGTATCGTATTTCATGTTTTGTCATTCAAAACTGAACCATTCATTCATTCGGGAATTTCGAGATGTATAGCGTTTTGACACGCGCGGACTTATCCGACAGAATAGTGATATCTGCGTTCGGATTTATGTTGCAGCCCTATTGTTGTATCAACCTACACGAGAAATAACTACGGTGTGTTATCGATGGAAGCAGAATAAGCAAACACGTGTAAGCTCCCCCCCTATCGATCTTCTTATGTTTCAATCACTTTGATTGTCGAAGAGTTTTCTCCTCTTTTTTATCAGCTCGTTTTATTTCTTTGAGTTTAGTGTAACTTTCCTTTTCGTATTAGTGTTAAAGTTTATACTGCATACAGTGATTTACATAGTTCCGTCCTGATTAACATACAAACAAAATAATATATTTTATAGACACTTTCATCGGATAAGGATGCGGCTTACTGGTCAGAAAAAGTTCAATAAAATATACAATATCCACCATAACGCAGTTTTGATTGTAATTGATTTCTTGTTTCTTTGATTGGAAAAATACTATGATGTAAATCTTACAGCCTAAATAAACCCATTAATAAAATTTACAAACAAGGTTTACTTGTAAAAATTTAGTAGATTAACTATTCTGACCGCACTTCAAATTAGGTATCGTTGTAGGTTGAAATTTAATAAACACATTACACACCTTCGCGTCGTGCATTTGGATTAAAAAAAAAACCATCCCATCCATTAGCTTATGCTTCTTGGTCCGTCTACTCCAAGCAAGCTCTTAATGAAATGCCAGCGATATAATAAGTCTTAATCTAAATATTAATACGGCACACGCAACACATAACACGTACTGGTACACAAATCATACCAACTCAGTCCTCAGAATGAGCAAACTATTGATCACTACTTATCTAGAATGGGAGTCTCGTTTGGAGTAATTTATTTAGACGGCCACGGTCTACAGTACACACTTAGTATCAAGTCACTTTGAATAAACAATAAATATTAATTTAAAAAACTGCATAAAAATTATACGGCTAGGAATCGAGTCTCGTTGGATTACATGTGCTATACCGAGGAAATAGCAGTAAGGTTTACTTTTATTAAAAAACAAATTACGACCACGAAGACGTTGATGTAACAAGTATCAAGGGCTTAAAGGGATTAAACTATCTATATCTTGACCTATTTCAGTGTAATCAGAGAGAAATCAGTGGAAAGCGGTCACGTCTCTGGCCGAGATCGTGTCGCTGTGGACGGTAGACAGCTTACTGCGAGCAAACACGACGCAGCAGACCACGATGAATTGGACCCTATCTTTACTACATATCATAAAACATTACAAGTTTTATTTTTATAAAAACGTGCTCATTACTTTTGGAAATATTATAAACCGTACGTCTCTTAACAAGAGCGTTAGCGTTATATTGTTCTGCATAAGCGGATTAAAATCAGGGACGCGTTCCAAGAAGTTTTAAGATTTAAACATGTATTATAGACAAGGTTACATTAGACTGTATATCACATGACGCACGCGCCAAGACCTGTGATGTTAAAGTAGATATAAATGTTGAAAGAACTGTCACCGTAGAGTGAAAGCAGGGTATCTCTAACCTTATCAATCTATTTATAATAGTCTTCAGAGAAATAGGCATAAGTAAACGAGTAGAAGAAATAAGAATCTAAGAACCCACGGAAATAATCGTCCTAGATTGGAAGCAGGAGCTTCGGTAAGCCTATTCGGTAAGCCTATTAAGTAAGCCATCCTTCATGAGCAATTTTAATCAAAGCTGATCAGTTAAAAGAATAAAATATAACCTAAACAATAGAATGTGATAAAGTAAAATTGTGTTTCCTAAAGCAAAATAAAACCTTTTTAATGCAAATAAAAAAGTTGAAGCTACGTTAACGAACCTCAAGCGATGCATACATGCAGCAGGTGATAAAAATAACAATGCCAGTCAGGGACATAGAGAGAATGTAGCCCCGGTAGACATTTGAGCAGTGTGTCTTTTTATATCACTCTCCGTCTGTTCAATGAACATTGTTTTAACAATCTTTTTCAATCAGAGTAACTTTACTAATCATCGCAGTATCCATAATAAGGACGACGTGTTTCAAAATGTGTGAAATTTAAAATATATGATTTAAAGTTTTGGTGCAAGTCACCCTAAATATTTGTGATGAGATAATTTAACAGTAAGTATTAATTTGTGTTGCAATGCTAGTCTGTAACAATAAAGAGACAGTGCTGATTCAAAAGCTAACGTCTCCCAGAAAACCCCAGAAGTAAAAATTACTAGTTAGTTCGTTCATGAAGATTCTATGCATATGAAAATACCAAAGAACTTAATATATAATTAAAATCGATGATATCAAAAGTGAAATAATAAAACATGAGCGAGACAAATTTGTTTTTTTTCTAATATTCTGAATAATTTTAACATATTCTTGTCCACGCATTTTCCCCCGATTTTTCTGTGAACAATATTGTTTCCTGACATCGGCCGTACTCGGGAAAAATATTCATCTAAATAAACCTAGAATAAAACGCTAAATACTCGCTTTGACCTGTTGCGTTTCGAGATCAACCGGTTGTGATTAAGCATTTTATTTTTAATGGATTGTATAGAAACGGTGGTTGTTGAAACAATGTTTGCTGTTTTTGGTAACGTTTTAAATATCTCGTCAATCGAAAGAGGAAAAACTCCTGGCTACCTAGCATCTTCAAGATAAAGATCTATCAATATTCACCAGTTGATGTATTCCGGCAACTATACTGTTTAGTATTAGCGTATCACCGTCTTCGGTAGATTAAATCAGATTATGTTATGGTCGAACTCATAACTAAATTAAATCAATCTTATCTTATCGATGATTATTTGTCTTTTAGAGATCACTTTCTTGGATTACTATTACAAAAACAGTTATGTAAAGTGCAGTAATTTTGCAAAGATTTTTTGTTGTTGACAAGAAAACGATAAATTAATGCAAACTTTTATTCTAAAATCGTAGATAATATGCCTATGAGTAATACGGCTAAAAAGTGTAACAGTGTTGTAAAATAAACACTACAGTACAGCTAAAATAGTCGTTGAAATTGTTAGAAGGCATTATAGCGCAACTCGTTAGGTAGATAACGAGGTGACCTATCCCGTATTCCCGCCATTTCTGACGCGTGAGAGCACTCGCCGCCGCCGCCATTCCGCTTCCATTTCCCGTCATTCCGCCATTACGCGATGCCGCCACGCGCTGTGTGATGGCCGTCGACGTACTACACGATATTTTAATTGCACCACATGTTGCATTAGGATTATCAATTATTTTAATACATATACTCTGTAAATAGAAGACAGTTGTATGTTGTAAACGTAAATGTGGCTGTGTACGGTGAATTCTAAATTAGACAAATATCGTTGCTCCTTATTAAAGTATTTTCTTCATTTTCGTTTTCACTATATTTATTCATTTAAATATATTAATGTAGTAAGTATAGTCACAGCTTAGTCGATAAAAATTAAATTTTGTAATAAATCAAAGTTTATTGTATATAATTTACTTAACTAATGTGTTTATTTACAATCATCAATTTTGTTTATAAAACCAATTTATTCAAAGAAATAATTATATTAAAACGGTAGATATAATTTTTATTCAGTGTATAAAATTAAATGGTACTTCACGTTTTCCCTAAAAAAAACTAAACAGCAAAATAGCGTTAGCAAAATGCCAAGGTCGTGAGTTGTATAAAAAGTACAATTAACTGCGTCATTAAGTTTTTGCGCGGACCGTACCGACGCGACGCGACTCCGGGCGCAGAAGTTTTTGCGGACCGTCGCGTGGGTATTGCAGCGCGTATAATGCTCGCTATTGTTCGAGTAAATCTGTTTAGTTACGATATTTACCTAAATACATGGAAAATTTGCTAAGTACTATCTTTTTTGTTTATAAGTAGTTTAATTGAACCTGATGGACCATATGAGATTAAAGAAATTATCGATAGTTAATCCAGCATCACACAGTTTACGATTAGAGAACTAGACACTACTCCTTGAACGATATACGTTAATAAAGTAATTTTTTAAATGTGTATGATGATAATTGCGCCTGCCATTGCATTGGCATTCGTATGGTTAAAGCATTTGAGAATTACAATCCATTTTGTTAGTAGCTGATGAAAACCAATAATAGAACCTATTAAAGAAACTAATAATTATTGAACTTTATTTACACAAGGTGATTCCAAAAGATAGGGAGTCGAAGCGAGACACTGTGTCAAGTTTCGTAATATTTACCATTTCGAACGAGTCTTGGTAGATTACCCTTGTGTTATAAAAATTTTTTATAACTCTTTTACAAATAAACAAATAAGTACTTATTATAATATGCACTTTAGTAGTCGGGTACTATAAGTAGTTTTTAAATGAAATGCTTTATATATATGTTCTGACAACATTACGGTAAGACTGTGCCGGGTGCGCATTTCTAAAACATAGCACATTTATCTCAGTAATTATGAATGATAGCATACTGCCAGCAGTTGCAAGATATATCACTGTAATAAAAATGATTAATTGAAAACATTACCTTTCGCCTGTTGACGAATTAGCTTCGCGTTATAATCTAAGAACTCTGGTCTGCGAGATAAGTTCGATTCCCCCCGATACTTTGTTGATTTTTGGTCTTACAATGTACCATGCACAATATAGTACATGCTCGAATTCGGCGTGAGCAAATCGCAAGACTTCAGTGTCATTCCGACAACACAAGATACTGCCAGTATGCGTAATGAAGCTATGTAAAAACAATATTACAATAAATTATAAAGTAATTATAATATTAGTACTTACTAATTTGATAGAACATAGTAATTATTACGACTGCGCGACTTTTTTTTTGTTTCTCACTCAACATTTTTGATAAGTACGTATCTCAATTCAATCATCATTCATTTATTTATTTCCATAGCTTTAAACTATTTTACAGGTTTCCCCAATGCAATAGTGAAGCCAAACTTAGATTAAAATAATTTTACAATTTTGTAACATATGATAGCTAATGCTATCCTGGTGAATATTATAATAATCACCCACCTCTGAGTAAACTTATAGGGTTCGATTATTAATGATCATTCACAATCATAATTCAGTTACGAATGATCACTCATCATTGAAATACCTCGGTTATCAAAATAATTCACAATCGAGTATCTCGATTATATAAATCTATCATAATCGTCCACCTCTAAATATGTATAATGTTATAGTTTTAACGTAAAATAACATGAAACTAAAAGTATTAAATGGCGGCATTCAGTGTTACCGCGTATATGATAATCAGTTTCCCCATGTCATCATTATTATGTCACTAACTAGATTTTTATAGATGAATTGATGATTATATTTTAACCAAATTCAAAACAAAAAGACGATATTTAAGAACTAAATAAGGATCTATATTCAATGCGTACTTTTGTAATATCGATGGAATTATCTAATACTATTATTTATGTGTATTGTTCTATTACATAATTATAAATATTATTAGTATGTGTATTTAACAATGTGTATCTTAGGAACTAGGTACTGAAACGATTTTGATGAAACTATTTCGGTCGATTAGGTATTATTATTTTCAAAGTTTTTTTTTAGTTTATTAACGCTTGCGACTGCGCTTAAAATATCTTTATGTTATTAATTTTCGGTGGGCTTGTTAGTTTTCGATGTACCTTATGTTATTTTTAAGACTTCAAGATACCACCATAAAATTTTTAAAGCAATCAAGTTGAGCCAACCGCTCGGCCACCATGTCTCCTAAAAAGTCATCAAAGTATTGTATCCCACTTTAATCTTAAAAGAAGTACTTATATTATTTATTTTTAATAAATAGGTAGGTATGTATTATCAATAAAACCTCAGTATCTCCGACTCTAAATCACAGTATATCATAACCGTTCACCTGCAAGCAGGATGATAATGCGTGCTTAGCATGCGGAGCGGGTATGAGAACGCGACGTCCTCAAATGAAAACCTGCCAACCAGCAGGGTGATATATCACCACTTTAATTTGCATATATGAGTTTCCATTACACGGGAACACTTTCGACCTTAGCGACTCTCGTAATAAAAATTAATTCCTTCATGCCATTCTTCAAGATGGCATACATTCATTCTTTGCAAGTCCCGTTCTCATAAAGAGGTAGGTAATAAAACCGAACGAGTCTCTACGCCTTCTCATTTACGTTTGCTGATTTTTTTCTGAATTGCGAGTCGCAGAAACATTAGCCAGTGTCAATGATTTATTTTTATGGAAGTTATAATACAAGACCAATTTGATATCATTTTTCATACTATTCGATATCCAAGTCATTTCCCATATTATTCAATTGTGGCTACCTTAGTAATAGTTTCAAGGAAAATTTTAGTGAAACTCGAAATAATGTTACGTTCTATCATATTTAAAAAAAAAAATGATTTATTCATAATTACTCAAATAACACAGTTAATATTACTTCTGAAAAAATGTATCGCAGTTTGTTGGCAGACGTAGCTCCCTTCTATACAATTATTTATTTAATATTGCAGTTTATTTTTTAACATTTTTATTTTTATAGTGTTGAATTCACTGGTCTACAACAACTAAACAATATCAAATATAGTCCACCAAAGTACAAGAATATGAAATAGGGTAAAACAAATCAATAAAATAAAACCACTAAACTACAAACTTCTACTAGTACATGAACAATCAAATGTAATATATATCGCCTTCAAAATAATATAGTACATTTTTTTTTCTTGCAGTACGAGTAAACGAATAAATTGAGTTTAGTTATTTGTCAAGACAAAATTACAATAAATGAATTCATTTATTATACTTAATACAATCTTTCAGAAATAGATTAGAACTAGGTACAAATACAATAAATTGTTTTATAGTAAACACTAAGAAATACTGGTGCACAAAAGAAACGGAAGTCTTTTCTTCTAGGATAATGCTAACAGTTACTTTTCTTATGGATCAGTAAATCCATAAAGACTTTGAAGAATTAATATGTATATAAGTACACTAGCTATGCCTCACAGTTTCACCCGTGTTTAATTTATTAGAGAAATTACACCACGCCGCCACCGCCTATCGATTTCTCACTTACTCAATGTTTTCAGATTTATAATATTACTACCTGTGCCCGCGGCTTCGCTCACATGGGCTACAGAACGCCATCGATCGGGAACACGCACGAATCTTGCTCCCCCGCTCCCGGTTATTTTAAACACAAAAATGCTTATTGTGAATATTCCTTACAAGATAGACATATACTCTCGCTGATTATTATGTATTAATAAACTGATTAATTTGTTATATCTTATATGGTTTACTCAGCGTAAGACATTTAAACGCCCGAATTGATTAACTATGAACAGTATTTTTTATTTACGCGGAACCCTAATTATTATTCTAAAATAAATGTAGCCTAAGTTACTCTCCTTATAATATCAGCTATCTATCAGTGAAAGTTCCATCAAAATCGGTCCAACCGTTTCGGAGATTACCCGGAACAACAGAGAAACAACCAAAAATTTAAAAAATAATTTTTTGTTATAGGTATCGTATATATGTATTTTCATAGGCATTTAGTAAAAAGGTGTTATTTTGACATTCCAAACAGACACTTCAGTTTTATTAATTGTATAGATATTATTATTATATTAAACTGTGTAGGTAATTGTAAGAAACTTAAAGAAATAATTTCATAGACGATGAGTCCCTCTACCATAGTAAATAAAGTAGGCGATAAAGAGTGTTTGTCAACGAACTCATTGGATTATCAGATGGCGAACAAGAAGGGAGATCAACAACTCAATTGAATAAATACATTAGACATCCGGACCGAAACCGGGCTGTACGGGCGAGGGGGGCGGGGGTTCGGGGAGGGTACCGGTCAGTTACCACTGATCCACTTCATATGATCTATTGTCTATGCTCTAACCACATCTAACTAGAAATAGTTAGATCTTTATTGAAAGGGCAAGTGAAAATCGTTCCGTTGAAAGAGTTCCGTTTTCAACACTAACTTTAAGATATTTCCATTATTTTTTTGTTTGTTTATTTAATTAAATAATTCGCAAAACTTGGTTCATTTGTATATTTTCATTGAATAGTATATTAAACTGGTCACATGGACCTCCGAAGAGCACACCAGTCTCTAAACTTATAAAAATACAATTAAAATATGGGGACACAATTTGGCACTGATAATCATGATTATCACACAAAAGTCAATCATAATATGTCGGAATCGAATCGCCTCTCGGCTCAATACAAAATTAAGGTAAAAGCACAATAATATTCTAGTTAGGATTATAATTATTATACTCACTGTTAAAAATATCAATGGCAAATTTACAAAAAATGTATTGGAAACAAGCAGACAAAACATTTAGCCAAAATTCAAATCAGGTAATGCATTAATACAATACTTTAATTATAAATTTGAGAAGCATTTCATCGGAAAGTGACAAACGGTTTAGTAAAATTACAACATTTTTTGTAGGTTTCTTCACATATCTAGCAAAATTACTTGTATGTATAGTATTATAATTTTTGATTAGCATATATTGTTTTGTAATTTTAAATTAGAACGTACGTTATTTTTCATTCATTTTTCTTAAATACGAAAAACATACAGCTACAAATATGTATAATGAAATTAAACAATTTCAAAGACTTGAGTCGATCGCCGGGAACCGCTGGATAATAATGACCCACTCGAGAAGGTTCTGAACGAACCCAAAAATTGTCAAGCGAAATAACTCGTGAAATAATTAAGGGCATAATCAAGAAACCCTTACCGAAATCCGTCACATTTTGATCCAGAATGAATAACATTATAACAATAAAATTACAAGTTACTGTAGACATGTACGCATTTAGAATACCTACATATGTATACGTTAGTTTAGCTCGAATTTTACGGATAGAGATTCAGTCAGATCGCGACTTAGTTGCAATCGCGGCAATAGCCCAAGCCGAGGTACGGCCACTTTGGCACCCTTGCGCGCATATTGCCCATGTTTTCGCGGCTGAATGCCATGAGCGCTCGTCCCCAAGCCTGGTAAAGCTGTAAAAGCCATCAGCGACTCTGTTTCTGATAGGGCCCCTCAGGCTAACAGTAAGGTCAGTTCTAAAAAAAAGAGTTTGGTCCCAGATATTTTTTTTATCATTACAGTTAACGTTATGACCACAATCTCACCTGATCTTAAGTGAAGATATGGCCCAAGATAGTAGCACGCTAAGCCTAGTTGAAGACTGGCTCTTAAGTGCAGCTGCCGGAACACACCTATTCGTGTTTGTCTACAGATTTTCAACTTGAGGATAGTAGCTAGCCAAGCGGATATTAGAAAAAGCCCTACCACCATGCTATGGTTTCATCACCATGTGATGATATTTCATATGGTTTCACCGGGTGCTCAAGCTCATTGCAGGGACTCGAACTCAAGTCGATCGACGCGGAGTCCGTACACGCAACCATCTGAGCCATCATTGCTCCCCAGGAATAAATACGGTATAATGTTGTAAAAGGTAGTTTACTAGAATAAGCGTTTGGTAGAATTACTGTGTTCAGATGTAAATAGCTGCGTACAATATTCAAGATACGTAATCAGAAAATACTAAAACTTGATTATCACTTTTCTGTTAACTAATATCAAGTATTAATTTATTGAATTCAATATTAAATTGCAATATTTATACTAATTAAAATAAACGACTGTGCACTTAAATATGACTAACGGTTATCTCATTCCTTCTGTTGGGGACAAACAAACGAAATCGCACAAGAGGTATATCGTTTTTTGTTCGGATTTTGTTTTTCTACTGCAAACTGTGTATGTGGTGTTGTGTTATGCATAGAATAAACATTTACTTTGCCTTACCACCTTTTTATATCTCTAAACTTTATGACTCAGAATTGCTAATATTAATTGTATTAATTACTTTTCTTTCATTAAAATTACCAGTTAAATTTAGAGAAATGATAAATTACCTAACTTGGTAAATCGTAAGCAAATTTGGACTATAGCCCCGTTTTCACACATAACTTGTGGGAAGACAGCTGATGCTGCCGTGTGACAACTCTGCCAATCCTCGTTCCACGTCAGTCCTCAAAAGCAGTGATATATCAGTGACTGATCTTAGGGCTTGTTTGTAGCTGGTTATTAGCTGTATCCATTGGCTGTATAAACTGCGCAATATCTATACAATTAATTAAATTGAAGTGTCTGTTTGTAATGTCAAAATAACAACTTTATACTAAATGCATATGAAAATATAAACAATACCTATAACAAAAACGCCATTTTAAAATTTTGTCTGTCTGTCTGTCTGTTTGTTCCGGGTAATCTCTGAAACGGTTGGAACGAACTTGACGGGACTTTCATTGATAGACAGCTGATGATATATAGACTAACTTAGGCGACTTTTTTTTAGAAAAAGAATTAGGGTTCCGCGCAAATGAAAACAACTGATCATGGTGAATCAATTCGGGCGATTAAATGGCTTATGCTGAGTAAATATAAGAATATAGTTTATTAATGTACTACATAATCATACACATTAAAAACACCTACAAAAAATTTCCGGGAGAATATACATCTATCTTCTAGGGAACACCCACAATAAGCATTTTTGTCTTTAAAATAGCCGGGAGCGGGAGAGCAAAATTCGCGAAGGTATTCTGTAGTTCACGTGAGAGAAGCCACGGGCACAGCTAGTTATAAATATAATTATGGCCGTTCGTTTCAAGATAATTATTACACAAAAATATATTATAAAAGGCACGAGGAAAACATAAAAGATAGAGACAACCGATGTAATTAAGAACACTGACGTTTTTATCGGTAAACGGAAAAAGGACAGTCAATTTTTTAAATACATATCTGAATAAAATGTAACGTAATCATAATCCACATTTATGATATGTGAAATAATGAAAGAGTCAAGAAACATGTTTATTATATGAAGCTTTGCCTTTCAATTCCAGTTGATAAGTAGACACCCCCCGCACCCCTCCGCACACCTCGAATCGGAAATTCTATACAAATTACAACGTTATTTACTTATACAAATATACTCCTACCTGATATTTTACTTTGTAGGGTGGACAAATTTCCGAAATAATTAAATGTAAAATTTTAACTCCTTCATTATAAATTCGTACAAGTTGCATAATCTATACTAATATAATAAAGCGGAAATCTCTGGAACTACCAGTCGGATTCGTAAAAATTCTTTTTGTATATGATAGCCAGACTCTCGAGGAACAGTAGGGTATTTAAGATTAGGCTACAACTCTCAGATAGCTTTAAATATTGATTTTTGTTACATAAGTCGGAAGTTGAGGCCCTCCCGAATTACTTTAACCGCGTGCGCTGGCATAATCGTTAATGTTACGGAAATACAGTGTTCTAGAATAATATTGGACCTTAGTAATTATCCAAAAAATCAGCGATAGTTTATGCCTATCTCTTGTAAATAAGCCACAATGAGATATTTTGAAACAAAGATTTGTTGAAAATAAAAAGTTATTTATTTTAGACATGGCATATTAATCCTTACAAACAAAAGTTACTTCATCATAAAGACAATTGTATGAAGTTAAATTTTTATCATTATATGTAGTATGTTATTTGGACACATAGTTTAGGATAGCAGTGTTTGTTGGATAAAATTAACATGGGTGAAACCGTGGAGCACAGCTAGTTTTAATAATATATGGGTTCACTAGCCCAACAACCGAAAACATAGTGAAATACCCTTGTGAATCGCTTCTGCGGTTTAAGCATTGCGGGGTCAGTTGTTAGTGTATAAATAAGTAGATGACTTTAACCAGAGCATTCGCAGAGCAACATGGCTCGTTCGTAATTGTGCCTTAGTAAAATTTGTTTAGGTGCGACGGGAGACTAGTTCAAGATGTTTTTTGGACGAAAATTAATAATGACTTTATTCAAAAATAAAAATCTTACTAACAGTCTTTTATCAACTTCTCACTTGTATGTTTCCAGTACATATGAAAGTAATGGAATCAATTACCTATCTTTAAATTGAATATAATTAATTATAAGGAACGGTCCAAGGTCTTTAAAAACGAAAAATTTAAAACCTCCAGACGGCATTACAGATAAAATTATTTAATTTGTAATTTCTCTATAAAAAATAAACATCTTTATTTTTAAAATATTGATTTTTTAAAGAATTTAAATTAATTAATTTGTACTGCTTTGGTGTAAATATAAAATATGACTGTATATATATACTGTATGTAATATCGATAAATTTCAAGTGGATCTCTTTTTTTTACGTAGTATATTCATGATATCTTCGACGAGGACAAAAAAGGTTTAACTTTAAAGTTACACGCACATATTTAAATTTTGTATTTTTTATTGAATTCACTATCTATTAGATTTACATGTCCCGTTTTAATATAATTGATCATGGCACATTACATAAGTTAAGAAGGTCATCAAACGAATGATTCGCATCTCGTTTGAGAGCGCCATCTGTGCTCTCATTGAAACCGTTCCATTAGTGGAGTGTGCGCCTCCCTCTTGATCCTAAAGCCTTTCACGGAGTCTCACTTGAGTCCTATTGAAAATTATCAATTGGGCCATTGAAAAAAATATTAACATAAGTACAGCGTCTTAGAATCCTCTAGTAAAAAGGTTCGCTTTGAACATATTACAAGTTTGAAGACTCAGACATTCGTTTCAAGTCACGTTTCTTACGCCTGTGACGTTTTATGACCAAACGGCTGGACGAATTTGGATATGGTTTTTACTGCCATGATTCGAATTACACGAGAAAGTTGTACACGTAGGAGCTGAGCATGGAAGTATGAATGATTCAAATATGACAAAAGTTTTCCGCTAAAGCATTCTATTGGTATTTATCACCGAATCAATCTAATATATATAATTTAAAATGCCTCCACTCATATAGTAATATATCATAATAAATAAGAACTACAACAGCATAATATAAGAGTAAGGCAAAGTAAGACAAATGCCATCACTAGGGTTATTGGGCTCAGGGAAGGGAGATGTACCAGGTTCCTGGTACAAGTACCAGGTTTTACGGTCTTGTTCCATGTAAACATTATCCTGGTAAACAATATTACCAACTAGGACCCTAGGTATTCAGTGTCGATCAGGACTTCTGTTGTTTCGTTCACCAAGGACTTAAAAAAAACAAAGAAAGGTCTCCAGGCGCGGTGGGAAGATGGAATACGGAATAACGTTTACATATTTTGGGCACGGACGAACTAAAACAAAGGTACTAAACCCCTCCTAGTTGCTGTTTGCTTGAGGGTACCAGATTTTTTTAAAAACCAACTTTTAGCGACATCTGTACCATACCAGTATTATTGGGCCACTATCTACCACCCCTGAGTGATTGATTTAATTTCCGCCTCTCGGAGCGGTCGCAACTAGCCTCGCCTCGCGTCGTTGTTTTATTAGAGGAAATTAAATACGAGGATCACTTACAACAAATTTATCTGCTTTTACGGTAACATGGTTACCTGTTGCTTTTATTTCTTATACTTTAGTATAAATATTACATAATAAATACGAGAGACATTTACAAATAAAAGCACTTCGTTAATAATTATATTATTTGTTTCTTAAATAATATTTAGAAGTAGGTACTATGAGATTTGAGGCAGATGTAACCTCATGGGCTGACGGTGAAGGAAAAGCAAGTGATGAAACCTCTTAGCAAAATGTTATGAGCAGTGTAGTGACTGATCATTATTTTGCTGCCGAGTTATTTTATAAGTGTTATATCTCCTAAGATATTCATTTAAATCAATTACTGTAAAGGGCAATTTTGTTCAAAATTAAATATGTACTTGTGATGAATAACGTATTTATTTCGATAAGGATTAACACCATGTATATTAAAACACCTTCGCAAATAATTCATTATTTTAGAACAAATTTTATTACCATAAAAAAGGCTATAATGAGTAAACCTTAAAAGATGGCCATTTTTTTTTTGACGCATTTTTTTTTTAAACTTTTTAAGAGAAACAATTTCGTCACACAGGATTGTTGCGTAACTTTAACCATTAACGCAGTGGAAGCTCTCAAAAGGAATAAATTTCCCCCGTTTCGCAACATTTTTCATTGATGCGCCGCTCTTATTGACCGTAGCGCGAGGTTATATAGTCTATAGCCTTCCTCAATAAATGGGCTAACCAACACTAAAACATTTTTTCCAACCGAACCAGAAGTTCCTGAGATAACAATAACAAAAAGTTGTAAATGAATTTATTAGTAAAATAAAAAAAAAACAAACAAACTCTTCATTTTTATAATATTAGTATAGATAAAGCTCTGGAACCATTAGAGGGTTTGACAGCTGTTGGTGCGTGTTAATTATAGGGCTTTCAATATTTCCCACTAAATATACCACCTCATAACCCTTCCCCTCCCCCTACTCAACGCTCAAAAACAGTCCGTCTCGGAACGCAAGCGCATCGCCACACGAACATCGCCGCACGCCTAAAATAGTGATATACTACACCAACAGCTTTACCGGGCTTGGGAGTGAGCGCGGAAGACATTCTAGCCGTGAAAGCGAGCTGACAAACTCAAGGGTGTCAAACTGGCCGAACCTCGGCTTGGGCTGTAGACGTACTTGCAAATAAGTCGCAATCTGATCTATTTCCTATCCGTAATATTCGATCTAACTAACTATACACAATCAAGAGGTCACTGCAAGCTGTAGAATCGCAGCTGCGTTTGTAAAAGTTAAACGAAAGAACAAATAATGGAAAGTATAGTTCAAAGGGCAACCGTAACTCCGCTTCAACATTAGCTTCGTAATTAGAATATGTGTGACGTACCGCACCGCATGTGGTGCGAGTCTATGTTCCTAGCGATCTTTATAATTTCTATAATATAGTTTAATTCATAAGATCGACAGTTTCCATACATTCATAATCGGTAATGAATTATCTTGTGTTATCATACTGAGATTGCTAATTATGCTAATCTCTGAAACAGCTGAACGAATTTTAACAGGGTTTTCATTGGCTTGTTATTACAAATCATCGCGCTTTTCCATAGTAGCTAAGCCATTTAAAGTACCATTTTAACCTAGATTAAAAGTAGAATACAGCCGAGACATGCATGCAGTTCCCGTGGAACATTATATTCACTGTAATAAAGTCACAGATACCAACTATGTTAGTACAATCTTCTTCTTATCTCCTTGCATATAAAAATCGATGTTTGTATGTATGGACCCTATGAACTCCAAAACGGCACAGCAACGCGTGGCGGTTTGCTAGTAATAAATAAAATGTGAACTATTGGAAAGACAATTTGAAATAAAAAGTTATTAGAGGTTGTCTAAGAGTTGAGTATTATTATATTCCATAGTGGTGTTTTGTACTTACTGTTCGCTTGGCTAGTTACCATTATCAGACTGAGAAACTCTCCACAAAAATTCGTTCATGTATTTTGCAGCCAATCTCCGTTAGGAACTTAATATGCATGTACATTAACATGTAAATCTTTGGAACCATTTAAATCAAGAAAGATTAGAAGCATTAAAACCAATTCAATCACTATCCTATAATAATAACTCAAACAGCATGTCAAAAGTTTGCTACTATATTATTATAATAAAAATGCTCATCGGTTTATGGTTTAGTGGCTTTGCTATCGCATAATCTCTCTTGGAAATCTTGCGATGCATTAGATATTTGTAAATTATTTACTTATTGTAACTATAGCGAAGACTCTTCCCTAGCATAAGCAAAACCATACAAACTACAATTTAGATCGATTCTAATGAAGATGAAACTTTGATCATTGTTGCTTTAACCAGATATTCACCCTGTTTAGTTAAGAATTGTATTGTCATCTAACCAGTGTCCAATAAACTATTAACGAGAGTGCACGCGTTTTATTTGAAGTTATTGATACAAGTAAAACTAAGCTTTAACGCCAACATATTATGACCTGGCGGACCTTTTTTGACAACGAAGATGATCATCGCTTATACGTATAGACGCTTTAGCTCATGAAAACGCTGTCCTCTCGTAGGTCGCACCAACCGACCCGCACGTATTTGAGTTGTCGTCGCGTATGAAGGGACAAATCAAATATTTACCCGCGCGCGTTCCAGACGGATTCGCATCAGAATGTTCACTGAATATTTGTCAATTATGTTCGTACTTTAATATGTTTTTAGACGACACGGTCCGGAGCGTTGATTCAATAATCGTTGTTAATAATACGATGACAACTGAGTCGGGAAAATCGTATCATTTACACCGAAAATCACAATGAACCTAATATTTCTTTGTTGCAGTACTTGTAGGCTATTGATGAATATGAGTTTCGAAGGACAGTGTAAATAAATTAATAAACTGTTAGTCTTCGGAACCATAGTCTCGCAAAACGAGTTGTCTTTAGATTTCTCCATCTAGGTAGCTTCACGCTTACCGCGCTGTCAGCTGCCAGCTTTGTTTTGAAAAGTTATGTTTTTTGATTGAATCGCGATATAAATTGCACATTGCCTTGTTAACTATTGTCAGCTGTTTGAATACGCGTTTGTTGGGCTATGGGACGAGATATATTCTCCTTATTTTACGGTCAATCGTGATTGTCTTGAAGGTCAATGTGTCGGTTTGAGTTATGCGTCTGATAACTTCAAGAAAACCTCTTGTGGTTGTTTGTTTGAGTTATGCTGAGCCATGGATATATTTTCCCTATTGCGGTTGTTTTATATGTTGTTATATTATGTAAATTTGTAATCTCGCCAAGAAACGAATTGTTGTGATAAGCCGATGGACGAAATGACTGACTTAACTTATCCCACCTATCCCTTGACCATTACCAGTGAATTATGCAGTTTCTTCCGTCAGCGTAGACGCCGTCAGTGGTGAGTTTATTTTTGTTATTGAAAAGTTTGTAAACTTGTCAGCCCAGCGAAACGCGAGCCAAAGTTGTGTCACATACCCCACTCCATCGAGGGTTCAGATGAGAAGTCTTCCACTGCGCTTAAATGCTAATCCTTGAGCACTTGATGGAGGACATAACAGTGAAAAATTATACAATTACTACAAGGGTCTACAAAATTATGATATTAAACAAGAATTATTTATTACTAGCTGTATCACAATTTTAGTCGTCTTAGGATCATAGTGTGTAGTTTGTAAGACACGATAATTATGTCCTAGTGGATCGCGACCACTATATGTCAAGTGTAACCCTCGCCATAGTGGAACGCTTAGATATGTCGCGTTCCGGGCCACGATCAGTCGGTACACGCATACATACTCTTCAACTTAATAATATTGGTATAGAGTTTTAAATAATTCGAAAAGACTTGCATCAATGCGGACACATTAATTAAAGTCATCAATATAATTGAATATAAAAGTTGGACTTCATTCGAAATCCAGTAAGTAAGTAAGCAAGGCAAACGTTAAACGCGCATCTCTCGCGATCAAATGCAAAAATATGTAAAGTCATCCAGTAGGACACTTTCGTTAATTCGTCCTGAGACAAAGACATTTAAATAATTCATTAATATTATTATTCATGTAAATTGAACCAGTGGGACGGAGAGCGGAGGGCAGGGGGGAAAGCGATGCGATAATTAAACTCTTTTACCTCGTACCCTTGGTACTGATATTTAAAAGTGTTGCGCGTGGGGATTTACCTGAAAATAGAAAAACTCAATTAATTTTACTTAAGTAAAAATTTAAGCCCATTGTTTTTTTGATACATCTATGAATTTAGTCACGTAGTCTAGGTGGGCCGGGCCTTGAAAGCATTATTGACTATTGTTATAACAATATACATATAGGCTATGGCCTATCATTTGTGGAATGACGTATGCTTCCCGTCTACAAAACTTCATCAAAATCGGTTAAAATTGACAAATATATTTTTTTGAAAATTATTTTGTTTACTGTTTCTAAAATTAATATTGAAATTTCTTATAGCCTACAATTGATAAGTGATATAAGCTTCTCTTATACAAAATTTCATGGGCATCGGTCAAGCCGTTTTGAAGTTAAATCTGGATATACAATAGATAATAAAAAAATATTAATGGCATATTAGTGATCAGTGTCGTTCATATAGTGTGTCTATCGGGAAATTTGAAAAAACAAATACATGTACAGACATAGCTACAGATTTCTTAATATAGGTAACCTCACCGACAAATATCGTAAACCTGCCAACGGTTTAGTATAGTATAGACACAAAGATAATAAATAAATGAAATTATCCGCTATTGAACTGCTTTGAAGGATGATTTTTCAAAAACACGGAACACTTTATTTCTTACCATAAGGATAAATATTAATTTTCATATACCTAAAGATTCAATCTGTCTCTAAACCAAAATTCATCTAAATTGTTTCTGCGGCTCAGGCGTGTAACCGTAACAAACTGAAAGACAGACAGAGTTACTTTCGCATTTATAATATTAGTTCATAATTATAAAACATATTTTTTCAAACCAGACCAAATCTCCCTAAATATGGTATAACAGACGTACTAATGTTCAAGAAATTGATTTGCTTCAGATATTTTTCAACGTAAATTTCATCTTACTTTTAAATGTGGCAAATACAGTATTGACTGTATTTAGCATAATATTCAATGTAAGTAGGTACCTTATTTTGAAATTAATCTATAAAGCAAAAACCGATTGAAGGTTTTGCCGATTTTGGGTAAATAAAGCAAATTTACGAATATGCTATACTAACTACCTATATCAAATTATTCATATTATACTAAAATCAGAAATAAATAAAAAACCTTCCGAAACTCAGTTGTGTTCTGTTCTGGGATGGATCCAGGTTATAGAAGATAGACGTCCTATCGAACGAACGAGTTTCAAGTATGCAATAAAACAAATAAAACTTGAACAATTATTCTCAGACGAATAACAACTCACGAAGAAGAATTTTATCAAATCAATAAGTAACAATTAACTTTGTTATGACGTACCATTGTAAAGCACAAACGACGTAGCGACGTACAAAAAGTTTATGAATAAGTTAAAGTTATACTCATCAAGGTCATGTATCTGATCACGTGGTGGGTGTGAATGAGACAGAACTATGGGCGAGAGACGTGCTGCGTACGCGCAAGGCACTGACTGGCACGACCCGAATCGATCACAACACGTTAAATGTATAGTATATCACTCTCACTCGTCTGACACGTTTAAAACAAGGAACCTTGCCTAATTTTTAAAAGCTGTTGTATTTTTCTCTTATTTAGAATATTAGCTATGATGAGACATGACTTCAAGCTTTTTTAAATCGTGTAAAGTTTCCTTTAACAATTGAGAGATAAGCATTGGCATTTATAGTACATATTCTAACAACATTAATAATAAAATCACAGTTAGCTAATGCTACAAATTTGCTATATAACATACACTATATTTACTAATATATATAATATATATATTTACCTACTAATGTAGGTAAGGTATTTTTTATTTAGTTATCTGCATATCCAACCTACTTAGATAATTTAATTTAAAAATTGAAAAAAAAACATCCTTAACAGAATGAAGATTATCAAAAAATCATTTAAAATAAATCATTTTTTTTGAAAGAACGTAAAACATAAGATGTAGGTAATAAAAATGCCTCGTTAGCCTAGTGGTCGTACGCGCGACTGCTATGAGCGAGGTCCTGGATTCGAATTCCAGGTCGAGGAAAGTGTTATTGGGTTTTCATATGAAATTCTCAGTAGCAGCTTGGAGTTTGGTTTCGTGCCCGATTAATGGCAATAGGCTAACATACTCGGCGAACTGTGGGTATACAATTAGTACATCTCTGCTTAACCCTTCGGGGAATACAGGCATGATGGTATGGTAATAAAAATCGCAACACAAAACGATTTGCTTAAAATAAGCTCTTGAAACTAAATTCGACATTTAACAAAAAAAAAAACGATATACAAAGATGACATACTAAATGATTTTTATATAACGTATCTCCAACAAGAAGCTGGTTAAAATATGAAACAACAGTAAATAACCGTGAATTAATTTGCATTTTGATGACGGTTCGTATTTTTTATATATCGAAAATATCTAACCGAACGAATTACAGATTTTATCTCATATTATTAATATACCTAGTTTTTGTGCACGTAAACGACATTAAAAACTCTCAAGGTTTTTTCCACAAAAATGTTATCTTCATGTAATCTTACAACAATAAGTATAACCTTTTATAAAACTAATGTCGCTTTAAATCCTAAATATAATAACTAGCAATACGAATACAATACCTATTTCAATTGACTGCTTACGATAGTACGAGTACATTAACTAACAGAAATCATATCGGAGCCAAGAGACCGAAATTAAAAATGATAATTAAATGATCCTTTGCTTTATTACAACTTTTCAAGTAAACTCGTAGAAACAAACCAAATAATTATTAGATACCAAAATAAAAAACATTTGGATCACACATTGTAATTATATTTTGTATTTTGCCAAATTCACACTAATCGCTTTGTTTTTTTTTTTTTGCGATTCAGTGAATATTATTAATGGGCGGTTTGTCTTTAGGGAGTAGAGGCCGATTGACGCGTTTGTATTTTAAGCAGAAATCATCCGGGATCAATAAAACAATTAACGTAACGATTCTTTGTTCGTATTCCAAAGTATTTAATGGGTTTGTAATTGTTTTAAATAATTTAAGCAGTTATTTCTGTCTCAGCGTTAGCTCTGATTAAATGAATCAAGGATGAAATATTTCAAAAAGTTATTGCGACAAACAATGACGCAATTATAAAAACATCTTAAATATTATTTTTAAAGTAAAGTCAAAACTCTTCAATACCAGCAATTGTCAAAAAGAATATTACTCCAATGAATGTGTGATAGATTTTAAATATCCTAAACTTTTTCTGTATACTTGTAAAAACGCAAAAAATATCTTTTATATTAATTGGAGAAAATTTCATCCTTAGACCCCGCCGACCGCAAACGATTTTGAAACGGATTATAATGTTATATTAAGAATGAGGTGAAAACGTAGACCGAACGGATTCTAATCAGACCGCGAACAAAAGGTATCAGGGGAGCGAGTCAGTTTAATGGGGACGTCACTGGCATTCCCTGCTTCGGTAATTGTTAGTTCGAACAATCTTTGGATAAGTTATTAACAGATTAAACGATAACTGCAACCTCTTATAATATGCCAGTACTCGTAATCAAATCAAACGAACAAATTATTTTTTTAATCAATTTCTCTTTTGTTGCACAAACAGATTCCTTTATATTATCTTGAGTTGACACAGTTGAGTTGGGAAATTATAAACATGAACATTTCATAAACTTTCGAGTGCTCCCTCCATGGTGTTGGATGGGAGGGGAGTTGAAATTCTTAAAACAGCTCATAAATCAAAGTCCCTTAAACTCGCAGCAAGGACTCACGGAACCACCTTCGCTTATCTAGTTATATAAATTTTAAGAGACAAAAATTTGTATAATGCCGTATAGCTCAAGGGAACAATTTGTGGTTTTGATACGAAAAAAAAAACTTTTAATACAAACTTTGTTGTTCGTTGCTTTGATAACATGGCGTAAGACTTTATATACGTATGTGATGCCACAATTTTTATTCCATTGTTGCCAATGGGTGCTTTGGTTTTTTGACTACTCAGTGTTGAAGAGTTTATTTGTATAAGGCTCCCTTCACTTCAAAAACTTAATATATGTTTATGCGAAAAAGAGCTTAACGTTTGCAATATCATAACTTGATTACATGAATGAGAACTTGAGTCAAAATCAAATGTTCACATAGTGTAGTATAAATTAATTAAAAGCTTAGTACAGCACAGTACATAAGTTGGTGGCCACCGAGGGACGCGTTTGTCTTTGATCACCGCTTATATAAATATACTAACACCGATACGAGACCGTCCTGAGCTTCTGTTGCTGAAGCCAAACACAGAACTTTAAGTTTGAAACTTACAGATTCCAGCAAAGTTTTTGCTTGCATTACATACGACATTAATTATTCGCTTAACGTCTCTACGTCTCTGATGAAATAAACAAACGGTATTTATGTTCTGAAAAATAAAAAACCTGTAGCTGTTGCGTTTAA
The DNA here is from genome assembly GCA_033032175.1 of Saturnia japonica. Taxonomy (NCBI): domain Eukaryota; kingdom Metazoa; phylum Arthropoda; class Insecta; order Lepidoptera; family Saturniidae; genus Saturnia; species Saturnia japonica. The sequence goes on from CM065315.1 coordinate 418,438, forward strand.
ATTTATTTAAAAACCGCAATCCAATAAACTTTGAAGCTATTTACAAGTATAATTTCAAAGAACAACAAATTGGAACAAATTTGGAATCAATAAAACTTGAACATATTACACCTTTCAGTTTGCGTCCGAAATGCAAGGTATTTACAAATTAAAATTCCTTGAACTTAAATGTGTAAGGTGATAGAACAGTGATCGGTTCCACGACGGAAGCACCACCTTCACAAATGTTTCGACCATGAATGACTTTTGTTCAGTTGTGTACAAGATTTGAAGGTGCTGCTGGCAAATAAGGCTTTTTAGGAAGACCAATCTATTACCCGCCCATGTCCAAGCTTTCACAGGCCATGGAGGATTTGCGGCGTACCTGTACCGCTTCAAGATCAAGAGCAGTCCCGCGTGTGAATGCGACCCGGATATTGCCGAAACAATCTACTACCTGATTATAGATTGTCCAAGATTCGGCTCGTCCAGATTCGACCTCAAGTCCAGGTTTGGCCATAAGATTGATAAGGTCACATTGCACACTTTGGTGGCGGACGACCATATAAGGGGCACTTCTTAGAATTTATTGAAAAAATAGTTAAAGTCGCCAACAGGAGAAATAAATAAAACCAGATTTATTCTTCTTTTGCTTAGTTTAATTTGCCGATTTTTGATTTTCATGTATTCTTTGTATGTCGTGTTATGATATGTGTGGAAATTCTGTCTGTTGATGAAGATCTTATTATAATTATTATTATTATTACTATTTACATTATACCATTTAAAAATTTTACTTTACAAATTTGGGTTATTATTGTTATAAAATATTTTACTTTATTTAAATGTATATTTGACATTATTGTATTATTGGAATTATTGTAAGAATTTTTTAACTAGTTATAAGAATTTTTTTAAATAAATAAATAAAGAAGGGAAATTGCTGACAAAGTCGGAGGAAAGTGTGTGGGGAAAAAATATTCTAACAAATTATTATATAGCACCATCATTCTCTGATTTGTGTTAAAGGCTTTTAGGGGGGTGGGGGTTTATTACCCCACCAATAAAAAAAAATATGTAAAAACCTCAGTAGAAACATTTGTAAATTTTAGTAAAAAAATACCACAAAATCGCGGCATTATGTTCATGTGACCACGGGATCATGTTTTTATCAATAAAAAAATACCTCAGATTGTGCAGTGTCACCACTTAATCTCTAGTAGATTACATAAACCTTCATAAATCACCCTGCATATAGCTTCATAGTAATAAAAAAAATTCAGAATGAGGGTATTTATAAGAAGTATCGTTCTTCGTTTGGACTCTTATAAGATTATACCGAATTATACAAGGGTCAAGAAATTCTTTAAAAATTACTTAAAGAGCCCTTTGATTTAGATGCGTATTGCTTAATAGCGTCTGAAGAATCAACATCCGAGGTTCACCTAGTGAAATCGAAATAAAACGAAAGCGTTTAAAACGCTTTAGTGTTCAGTTGCAGCCATAATAAAAAATTATATTATACAACGGTAATTATTGAAAAGAAATGTGAACGACGAACAACATTAAAAACGTAGTTTTAAGCGCGCACACGTAGCGTGTGAGCCTTCAAACAAATTGCGACGTGTCGAAATACTGCGGCAATCAGATTTCTCATGACATTTCCAGTGGCCGAGGTCGATGACCGGTCCCTACACATCTGCCGATTGGTTGAGCAACAGCTTCAACGCGTAACATTAAAATGCATAGCCAATAAAAATAACTATATTTACTTAGCAAATTTATTTGTATTTGTTTCTCTTCTGAATACAATATATTAAATTCACTCGGTGCAGTTGTAAAGCCTGATGTGGTGTGATTAACGTTAATTTAACCCAGTGTATCAAGGAAGAGAAATCTTAAATAGATTCCCGTTTAGTAAATGACGATAAAATAATGATCGTAAATGCAAATAATGTATCTAAATCATGAGCACAATTCTACAGAATAGTGAAAGTATTCTCACGGTGTCGTGTGTACAACATAATACATCATCGCTTAAGTAATAACCTTATTGAGAATAGAAATCGTAACTGATAGTACAAGCTATATTCTTGAACGAACAGTTAATGCAGCAGTTTGTACAAAATATATTGAAAGGACTACTATCGTTATATGGTTCCAAACAATGACAATATTTTCTGCATTTCTACTGACCAAATCTATTTAAGCAAAATGAGTTATGATAAAGGTCTGTATCTCCTCAATTCGTTTTATATTTTTTTATATTTATATTTTCTACATAATTTAAAATTTCTCCGAGAAAACGAAAAAAAAAAAACAATACGCTGCTTACGATTAGGTAAAGTGCCGTCACGTTAAGAGTTTTCTCCGGTGTGTCGTTTTGCGACTACAGTCCGAATATATTCAGGTAAGTGATGACTTAATAATATAACAGCTCCATCCTCGGCAGTCGTCTACAAGACTATAATATGAATCCTGGATTCAGTCCATGCTATTCTTGGACTGTATTTAGAGAGATAAATAAATGAGAAAACGCTGTCGCTTCTACATTGTATTGTGAATTATTACTGTGGGTTTCCGGTACATCTACAGTTCTGTTCGTCTGTTCTCACGCGACAACTGGATTTTTATATTGGCCTTATGTAATTTATTTTATGGTATTTTTATTTGTGAAGAAACTTGTACTTCTTCTTAAAATGATTGTATTGTTATGAAAATAAATTTTTCATATTCGCTACTAGTGAATTTCAGTCTCGTCGATTACTACTTGCTTTATGACTGAGGTTTTTTTAATAAGTCGACGGTGAAAACTTTTCTAGCTTGCTGAGTATCTTTTTTTTACTAACCTCGATATGCATTGGTAACTACTGAGAGACGTGTCAAGCGACATTTGCCGTCGCTATATCAGCTTGGAAATTCCAAAAAAAACTTGTATGTCATTGGAGGTACTTTCGCTGATTGGGCAACGTGAAAAATACCGGAAACCTCAATGACGCGATTTTTCCTTTGTATAATTCTCCCCGCTCTCCAAATTATCCTTGTAAATTCTCCAGCTTTATAATATACCGCGTGCAAGCATAGCAGGCTTATATGGTGATTTTACCGAGATAATAAAAAGAAGGAATAAGAATTAAACGCAGAGGACGCGTGCATCCTCCACGTGAAATAAATTCAGTTCGCTGTATGAAAAGCCATGGCCGATAATTGGCGAATAACTGTGTAGCTCCACAATTCCGGTCGGCCGATAATACCCTTCACATCCGATCGTAGTCGACTATACACAGAGCATTTCTATTAGAAATTGAATATGAAACGGGGAATTTTAGGTGGAAAAGCAATTTTGAGAATAGTTTTCTTAATAAAAAATCATCAGATTTATGTAATTTCGTTTAGATTACTATTAAAATGCAACCCTTAATCGTACAGTTGTGCAAAACCTTACCAATTAGAGGACAGCTAAGGAAGAGAGAAAGGAGAGATTTCAATTGCCAGAAATACTATTTTCCCCATTGCCATTTTTCCTGTAATACTTCTAAAAGGTGGTATTATAGGAACATTTTACAAACATTCAGATTTTTTTTACTGTTGCCGGAATATGTTACTTATTAGTTAGGTAATGTACCTACGTGAATGCCTACATACAATGCTTTCAATAACCTTAATACATTCAGTGTTAGTAATTACAATGTATTACAGTTTATAATTATACTAGATGCTCTAAACCTGGTCGTATTCTTATTATTATAGAGTACATTTTCCTTTAAATTTAAATGATTTTTTTATGGAAACTTGGTTATACTCATTATGCTTTATCAAGTTTTTTACTGTACATTTTAGTAACTGTCATAGCGTTTTACATGTTATATTGTGCACATGGAGGTGAATTCAAAATAATAAACAAGCGGACATGAATTTCGCGTTATCTCGCAAAAGTTTCTCAGGTAGCGATTACTTTAACGTTTTAAAACATAACAAAGCTACCAATTTTAACTCATGTTATTTCTTCCACAGAAATGAAACATTGACAATGGCAAATACTTCTGCGACGCAAATCTGAATAGGAATATTGAAAAGGTACACCAAAAATATACATTTTTAAATAATATTGAAATATATTTAAAATATTCAAATAAAATTACTATAATAAAATCGGTAAATTAATAATCGTGACAATTAAAAATAATGATTTAAACTCAGTTCCATGCACAATATCAAAAAATCATCGAGGCAGAGCGACTAATGAACCGTAACTGCGAACAGAACGAAATCCCATAACTACTGCAATGAGTTTTTGATGAAAACTTGATTGATCATAAAACGATTTTCATTAATTTTTGGTAATTTACCCTGTATTCTCCTAATGTTAAGTGAAATGAAATCGAAATAGTACCTACCATTAAATGCAAATATAGAGTTGATTCAAATACTCCATTTAACTGTAAAATAGTTTAAGTACTAAAAAATAAAGTATACCACATAATAATAGCAATACCTATCTAATTAAACTGGAATTGTATTATTGTGTGGCAAATAAATAATTTAAAGAAGGTTTTAAATTCAGATGTCTTGCTTTGCCTAGTTTTGGGTTTTGGTTGACCAGCGATTACAATAATTTTATTTGTATTGTAAGGCTTGCGATTGAGGGTGGTTTACGATGTAACAGGAGATGTTAAGAATAAAAGGGGACTGTCTCTGCAATCCAACTTCTGGAATGCTGCTGTGATACGTTTGGTGACCGATTTACAAGTGTAGTGGAAAGCTAAACATCACAACGCCTACTTACCACCGCATAATTGAATACGATCTTTCTTCTGAAAACTCTCATTAAAGGTTCGAATCACATTATTCCTACGCGTTATCACGGAGTTATTATAAATGAATTGTTTTGTAATTGTTATTGATATTACAATTTTTTAAATATATGAGAAGTGGCCTGAAATTATACTAAAAACGACAATGCAGTGGACATTTTGGTTTCAACTCAAAAAGCAAATTAAGTCACTTTTTCCATATTACTACATTCGGTATTTCCTAGCAATATCATTTTAACTAAAACAAAAAGACCTACACAGAAAAAAAATGTCATTTATTAAACATTACCGACAAAAGTGAAAACTTAAAACTATGAAATAACAATGTTTTGTATTGTATATTCAAATTAATTGAAGTATTAAATTTTTTTATTATTTAATTTATAAATTAAAATCTCTCTAAGTCTGGTTTTCACTTCTATCGGCCGAGCGCAACATGTCATAGTTATAGGCGAACATATTAAGATTTCACCCATACAAAAACCGCCTAAAGTGTCTATAGAAGTTGCCACTTCAAAAATATTACATTTTAAAAGCAGAACTTCAATTTACAAATTGCGGTAAGAAGTAATTGGTCAGGGAAAAAGTATCTTCATATTTTATATGAAAACTCAAGACATTTTTTTTCAAAGTTTATTTACATTTATTTGCAGTATATAGGGGCCGTTTTGTTCGTTGACTTTCTGCCATTTTGTAAGTAGAGACATGATCCCGTTGCTGTAGAAACTTTGGGACTTCTGATCAAAAAAACGCGACAAATAGTTTTGGCAGTTCTCTCTTGATGTCAGCCTTACAAAACCTGCTGAGTGGCTAAAGATGTGTGTGGTCTAGTGTTATCGTGATGACAGACCTCACCCTTCCTGTTGATCAATTCCGGCCGCTTTCTCTCAACTGCTTCCTTTAATCTCATCAGTTGTTGGCAGTAGAGATCCGAATCAATGGTTTTGCCGTGCGGTAAAAGCTCATAATGAACAATGCCCTTCCGGTCCCACCATACACAGAGCATAACCTTATTTCGAGTTAGCCCAGGTTTAGCCACAGTCTGTGAAGCCTGGGCGACCTTTTTCGCACGTTATTGTCGTACGTGATCCACTTTTCATTGCCAGTTATCAGTCTCTTCAAAAACGGTTCGGTTTCATTACGTCTCAATAATGAATCGCAAATGAATACACGGTTCATTAGGTTTTATCAGTGAGCTCGTGTGGCACCCAAATGTCGAGCTATTTGGTATAGCCAGCTTTCTTCAAATGGGTTAAAATTGTTTTGTGGTCAATATACAATTCTTCAGATATATCGTAACTACTGATATGCCGGTCTTGCTCGACTTTTTCAAAAGTGGCGTCCATTTTATTCGTAACACGGCGACCAGAGCGAGGTACTTCTTTAACATCAAAATTTCTGTCCTGAAAACTTTTGAACCAACTTTGTGCTACTCTTACAGACACTGCATTAGGTCGATAAACATCACAAATTTTTTTCGCTGCTTGAGTTGCATTTTTGCTTTTTTGTAATAATATTTTAAAATGTATCGAATTTCTTCATTACATTCACTCATTTTTACAGAAAGAAACACAAATGAAAAACAGCAGGAAACAACTTTTTTATTTTTTATGTAATCTTTTTAATGTAACCAAAACCAGCCAGAAACCAATAGTACAGCCAAAGAAATTTTATAACAAGTTTATACCTACGTTATGCGAAAACACTTTTTCCCCGACGAAAATAGATCAGGGTAATTTACAAACTCTTCTCTCTATATAATAACAAGTTAATTGGACGGCCCTAGGGATAATAGTTGATGATAATACCGCACCGCACCACGTAACGGTATTTCAGCAGCAACGAATCATTCATTAGTCAATTAATTGAATCCATCGCAGCTAATTGAATAATTTGTTGTTGTATGAAAGCACTGGGGATTGTTGAAAATTCAAATTTCAGAAATACGTCATAATATATTATTATAAGTACATGATAATACATTTGTGGACGACCGTAAAAAAACGACCTCTGCAAAGTTGACCACACAACTAGTACACGGCGCGCGACTTAGTAGATTATTATAATAATTAGAATTATAAGGTCATTAATTATAAATATGTATAACTACAATTGTACGGTACTGTAATTGTAAATTCGAATTAACGGACTTGAAGCCGGAGAGTTATACTCAACAGTTCAGCTTTTCATTCGTCGGATTTAGCCGGACGGAGCCTGAACTGAACAACATTAGTAAGAGAAAGTATATGTTGTTTGTTCTATCTTCCATCAAGGGCTCAGGGATAAGCATTCAGGTGCAATGGATATTTTAGATCCGAAACCTCAAATGAGTGAAGGGCTGGGAATTTTATAACTATTTATTACAACTACAACTTATAAAAATTATATCGCGAGCCGGTCAAAACGCATAACCCTCTCTAACTAAGACGGCGCGGCATTGACAGAAACGTCATCGCGAAATGAGGGAGAAAAATCTATAGACAAATTGGGTTGCCAGACCTCGGTTCCGAACATTGTTACTAGTTGCAGAGGGCTACCAGCATCCATTGTGATTAATTTCCACGTCCCTTAACAAACAAATCTAATAAATAGTGTAATTAAATACGTTCTTCTTTTAAAACTCAAAACGTATAATGTTTTCTTTCAAAACATGACTTTATAAAATGCATTTGTTCAATTAACAATATAAGCTTTAGCATGGTGGTAGTGCATTTTCTAATAATACCCACCTGTCTAACTACCATCCTCAAATTAAAAATCTGTCGCCAAGCACCAATAGGTGTGTTTCAGCAGCTACACTTGAGAGACAATCTTCCACATCAGGTAAGATTGTGTCCAAGTGCTACAATTTATAAAGAATTTTAAGAAAGCTTGAAAAATACCAAATGTTGTTATGAAAAGTAACTAGGTATACTGCAAATAAACAAGTGGAGGACTAATGTGAGGTTTACTCCCAAATAAAATAAAAATCCGTCACGAAACGACTGGCAGATGTGAAACATCGAAATAATTTTGTATAAGTTATATTCATATAAGAACAGATTACGGCAGGAATTAGATAAGGCATAATGAAAAGATAAAGCATTACAAATTTGATCCATAAAATAATGATTGTTTATTACATTTATTTGAAATCGCGACAACCCACTTTTTATCATAATTGTATATTCATAATTCATAGTACATATATTCCATCATAAAGCATGGTGATGCGTCGCCACGGCCTTTATCGCCACGCCAACAATCAGGTTTACCCTCACCTATAGATGTTTTACATCAAAATATAATTAATGGTGGTATAACACAGCCTAGTAACGAGGGCAGAGGTCGCGTCGATGGTAAGTAATTGTTAGGCAAAAGTACATAAGGACAATATTATAATTTATAGCACCAGTTTAATTTTAGAGTATCATAATGTCTTTAATAAATGCAGAAACATGATCGGTTTCCGACACTCAATACATATTTTAATTACTTATAAGAAAGTATAACATTGAACGGTAAATATGGAATAATAAACAAATCATAAATTTCTTCTACCTCTTCTGGGTTATGCAAACTTTGCTAACTTGTACCTCTCAGAGGTTCTCTTAAATAAACTCGTCTAATCAATAATTATATAACCGTTTCATTTTCCGTCCGCGGCAATGTAAGATTACTTTGTCTTCTTTTCTACATATTTAATCATTCCAAATCCCTTGAATATTTAAAAACACTATTTCAATCTCCCGCGGATACGCACATTAAAAAGCTAACATCTTCTGATTCTTTAATTCCCAGTATACAAGTCATCATACTATTTACGCGACCGATCATCACCGTAACAGCATCACGACTGTGGAATTCGTTTCCTATTAACATCCAACTACCCAACTTTCGGGATTCCTTCAAGTATTCACTACGTAGGTTTTACTTGGAGCAGTCGAATATCGGTTAGGTTTTACTTGGTAAATAATGCTTTTTAGCATTAAGTCCTCCAATTGTACTTTTATGTGCAATAAAGAATACAAGGGATCGCCCTAATGTTGAAATTCGACCAACGACTATTTGATCATAGACTATTTTCTGTTTGACATTTACAGTATTCATAAACAATAAGTATTATCTACATCACTTGCTGTCACTCTTCGTTCAGTGGCAATGTCAATATTTTGGGGGGTCTATGGGTTCAATGGCACTAGTCAGGTTAGAATTCACAGTATTAATTAATTTTATTTTATGTATTAGTAACGGATATCAGATAGATTTTAGCTTTCTGAACTCCTTCTCCATATAAACTTTAACCATGCCAAATCTCAGTCTTCCGTGCACGCAATAAGCTTAAAAAGGTACCGAAAGGTATTGCTTCACGTATTAATAATATATAGATAATAAAATCGTAGGGGCAACCACCACACACATGACGAGAGTCATGTAATAATGACTTAAATGCGCAGAACAATTAGCATTTTAAGGCGTGACTTTATAGAAAGTTGTTTGAGGACTCAACGGTCACTGTCGTTGTATTTTACTCACCGTCCATTATTTAAACTTTAATCGTTTTACAAACCAATACTAATATAAAGCGAGTCCTTATTTAATTTATAAGTATGGTTGTCTGTTCGTACTCTGTCCGTATGTTATTGTAATAAAATCTAATAAGATATTATGATATGACTGACGTAGGGTGTACGGCTGAGGCAGCGGCTCACAACAAAACGCAATTTCGGTAACATTTAAGCTCAGAAAATATTCCTACGTACGAAAATAAATTGAAATCCCCTACTATAGAATCGTAAAGCGAGATTTGCGTGGAAAAATCTATACTAATTTAATAAAGCGGAAGAGATTTTCTGGAACTACCAGTCGAATTCGAAAAAAGGAATAGTATAGGCTATCTAACATTAGGCTACAACTCTCAGCTAGCCTTAAATATTGATTTTTGTTACGTAAGTCATAAGTGGAAGCCCTCCAGAACTGCTTTAACCGCGTACACTGGCTTAATCGTTAATGATACGAAAATACAATGTTCTATAAAAATATTTGTTCTTAGTATATCTAAACAAAATCAGCGATAGCATATGCCTATCTCCAGTAAAGATATTAAATCATAAAAAAAATAATCATTTGTATTTATTGACTTTATACAATCCCTCCTCGTAGTCCAGCTAACCGGGACCTGGGATCTGGGATCTGGGAACTTGGTAAGGAGTGTATAATGACAAAACCACTGTGACGCGCGGTGAACATAAAATAACAATTGCGGGTTATCAGACAGGAATAATTATTTATTAGCAGGTAAGAGTGACGGAGAATCAAATATTGAAACAGTGACGAACCAGCGAAAAATCGAAGATTAATAATTAATTTATACAGAGCAGTTATTAATAAGATTTCTATACAAAAATGTCATATCACTAAAATGTAGAAAGGTCCATTCCAGTTTATTTATTATATTATACTATATCACAAACAGAAACAACTTCATTCGCACATTTCGTTTAAGTATTTTAGCACCGAAATTTACAACATTTGAATACATACATAATTCGCGATTTTAATATTTAATATGAAAACATGTTTCTACAAACCGTTAGTAATGTCAAACTGAATAATGAGCGTAAAAATATCTTGCAGATATGTCTTTGCGTTCGAATGATTTCAGATGGAATTATGTTATGAGATATTATCGATACCTCATCGGATTCATTGTTTATTTTCTTTGTTTTTCATTCATACCTGTAACAAACGATAAACTAAAATTAATAAACTCCATTTATGATCAAATGAATACCAGCATTGATCGTGTTTATACAAAAGTCTAATCACGAGCCCTTGATATGAACTCACTATACCTAAAGTTAGAGCGACTTGCAGCAAAAAATAATAATAATTTAATTTTAGCTTAAATTCAGTTAATTTGTGTCAAAATGCATGGAACTGCCAATCTTAAATTTGATTTAACGATTTAAAAAATATGATTTAAGGATTTGGTTCAATTTTAGAGTAACTTATAACGAAACAACATAATAAGAATAAAATTCAACTGTGTATATTTATAAACGATAACGTCATGTTTTTTAATTGTTGTTTACAATCACGACTAAAAATCTAAATTTTCTCTTAGGAAAATCAATGAACGATTATTTTTCCATATTTATATTATTTATTATAGTATTTGTATAAATATACCAATATTGTTAAACAAATTAACTTTAATTTCAAACATAATGTTTATTCGATGATTATTTTCAGTTGTAATAACCACTTTATCTCCAACGTGCGCCGGTCTTGACCCTTTCGATGACCTGTGCATATGGAGTCATAGTTTCCAATTGGGTTTTTTTTTTACTTTAAATACCTTTATCAATTATTATTAGTCGTTCAACGAATTTGCGTTTATTCTGATTACGACTTTTGGTAATAAATTAGCCACTATCTGATATTTCACGTGTTTATAAAATACTTATAAAAAAACACGTATGCTAATTGCGTAGCAATTTTATTTGCAAAGGTGATGGTTTATTGTACCTATAAACACAGTATTGTGACTCAGACGAAGCCAGTAATATTGATGCTAGTTCAGAAACATTATTAAGTATTAGGCTTAAGATAATAATGAGTGTTCTTCACCCTCGAATGTTCTGTTGTAGTATAACTAATAGATGGCCCGCGAGTCGATTAATTTCGAAAACCACGGGAACGAAGCCGCCCGCAGAAACCAGTTGGTTTTTGCAATAAAATATGCAAGTCCATAAATATTTCACATTACATGTAGCAGGTACTTTTTCCGTAACATAATACATTAAGGAATAGAATGTGTCTGGAGGAGTACTAGAGGATTTTTCATGAAAGACGCTATCTCCTAATGCAAGTTCTATGTACGCTTCGGGCGAGTGCACACTGCGGAGTTGCGCTGCGCGTGGTATATACAACAATGTCAACAACAGAACTAGTGTCTCTAGACGTGTCTTTACTTTCGCTGATTTATCACACCGTTATTATAAAGTGACATCTAAATTATACATATTTACATGGCAATATTATTTGTGTTCGTGGTTCCACTTACTGGAATTTAAAAAGGAAATAAAACAAACAATTTTCATATCATTAAATTCAATAATGTTTGATACATTATACAAATAGTTAGGATGAATAAAATGTTGGATCACTTCTATTAGATATACATGAACTCTCACGCATTTTAATAAACATATTTTTATAATTGCAAAACATATTATCCGTTCCCACTTTAATCCTTTTAGGATATGGATCTCAAAAAATCCAAAACCCAAGACCACATTGTGTTAGATTACTATTTAACTAGCCTTCTGATTTTAGAGATTCGTGATGTTTTTTATGCATATGCAAGAAATAAAAATTCTTATTGTAAAGGTTATAGAAGGAAAAAATGTTTGTAAACAATCCTCCCTAACGAATTTACAAACAGGATTGGAACTGATTCGGCGCGCTGTGAATCGATAATCCGTATTAATTGGAAACTCCCGAAATGGAATGTCACCAACGCTTTGTAGTCGCAACCTTAATTTTGTCATATAATGGTACAAACAGAATGTCCCGAATCGTTCAATTAACTAATCTTGTTAAAACATTAACCTAAACTTTTGTAGGAATTAAATGTTGGAAATATCTTTTAAATAATTATGGTATTTTATTTAGTAAAAGCGGCTTCTACCAGGAAAGTTCTCGGTTTGAAAGAATTTGATGGCAAAGTAACTTTGGACTTTAGTCGCTATTGAGCCATTTGTGTTATTTAGAAGACTTTTATTTTTATAATACTAACGTCGACTGTATAAAAAAATATTATAGTCGAAGCCAAATAACATTTTTTATTATTATAGTATTTTACCAAAATTCGGAATTATCAACATTAATTTAAAATTTCACGACAGAAATGTTACATTTCTTAACAAAAATCTGTTATCTACATCTGGAAACTCGTGTTAATTGGAAACTGAATCATTGACGTGAACACAAAGGGCCTCCGCGCTGGACTCTTTTTTATTTCATGAGATTGCAGTGGAACGATGAAAGAGCTTCCTACAACTACAGTGGATTTTTTTATTTCTATTTTGTAATAAGCGATGTGCGAAATGGTAGGGTAATTTTTTGAAATATACCTAAATAATCTATCTATACAATTAATAAAATTGAAGTGTCTGTTTGTAATGTCAAAATAACAGTTTATTACTAAATGCATATGAAAGTGTATACGATACCTATAACAAAAAACCAATTTTTACAATTTTTGTCTGTCTGTCTGTTTGTTCCGGGTAATATCCGAAACAGTTGAACCGATTTTGACAAGATTTTCACTGGTAGATAGCTGTATTTATAAGAAGTAACTTAGGCTACTTTTATTTTAGAAAAAGAATTAGGATTCCGCACAAATAATATATAACTGGTCATGGTGAATCAATTCGGGCACTTAAATGGCTTACGCTGAGTAAACCATCAGAGATATATCATATTAATACTCTAAACAATTGTAGAGATTGAAAAGACCTACAAAAAAACCAGCGACAGTATACGTCTATCTTCTAAGAAACACCCACATAAGCATTTTCGTCTAAAAATAGTCGGGAGCGCGGGAGCAAGATTTGCGCGGTATTCTGTAGTCCACGTGAGCGAAGCCACGGGCACAGCTAGTTATTAATAAGTTTCTTTAATTCCAAAATGTGACACCGTGTCGAGGTGAATTTATATAGTCATACGTAATTGTTGGTGAGCAAGCTCACACGATACACTGTACCTTCCTATGTAATCACTACCTTGTATGAGATGTGATTCAACTCGGCTTATTCTCCAATAATTATTTTCTTGACTAATATAAGGTTTACAAGCGATGGATGACTAATCGTTTGTCGTGGGTACGTCGCCTAATTTGAATTTGATCTGTAGAAGGTACCACCACCAGTGTAAAATAGAACAGACTTCATATCTAAAGTTTCCAACGTAAAGTTTGTCTCATCTGATTTGCATACAGAGTTTGGAGTTACTCCTTTGTCCCGTGGAGTTGCTTTATTGCCTCCAGGACATTTCGAATAATGTCGAACTCTTTGAAGATTGAGAAATTCCTACCCAAATCGAATACTTTCTTGAGTTATATTTTTCGTAACTAGATAAAAATCTTATTAGCGATTCATTTAAAATTCGTAATAAACAAAGTTCTGAATATAATAAATAAATAAACGAGTTCTGGGTAGAGTCGTTTTTCCGAAGCAAGGCCGATCGATTTAAGTCGTGAAATTTAGTTCCAGCTACGTGGCGCTACTACGAGAACACCACTCGAAAGTCCTGGTTTCTCACAAAATTTTCATTATGGGTATATATAATAGCTATTTCAAACAAAAGTTTCAGACGGCGCACGCGCGTGAACCGAGCGGGGATACAGACTTATATCACCCAGAATATAAATTCAGATGTTTTTGTAATTTTTTGCAGTTTGTTGGTGCAGTTGCACCTATTTAGCTCTCACTCCTTTTGTCGATTTATGTTCTTGATCGGATGTCTAATAACGAAGATTGGTTGCTAAAATAAAAAAAAAGAACAATCAAAGGCAATATATATTATTATTTCTGCTTTTCCGTTGTGCCTTAACAATCGAGACGTGTTCCACATAACAAGAATAATATTTGAACTTATACCTTTTTACAGAATCAACCTTTAAAGAGATTTAGAAGGAAATAAATTTGTATTTAACTACATCTTTTTGGAGTTACACATACGGAAATTAGTATGTATTACCTTGTATTTGTGGTTGTAATTTTTGGAATGTTATCTCAAAAACAGCATTTTTCACGCAAGCAACACTCCAAGTACAAGCCAGTGTTAGACACAACCTAAATTAAAGTACGCTTATAAACTACGCTACGGTGTGGTATTATAACAAAGTGTTGTTAAAACTATGTTTAACCCTTCGTCACTCTAACAACGAAGTTATTTAACTTGAAAATTAAACTACATTTTATACTAGTTAGTTAATGTGGGAGCAAATAGTTGGGGTTTGGGATAATTAAACTATTTTCTTAATTATATCGAAGTATAAGCGGTTCATAGTTTTTTTCTTACTAGATAAATTATATATTCCAACGGCTATTTTATTTAGTTCAGTTTAATAAATCGATAAGGTAATTCTATGTGAAATTTTGTACGACGGCCGCCGTTGACGAATCCCTACCGTTCGACAGTCAGAGCTGTATTTTGATTGTATTATATGTATTTATACTTTATTAATTGCGTAATATTCATAATAATTACTTTACTAACATAGGTAAATATAACTAAAAAATAAAAGTAAATCCCGTGAAACTCGAAGGACTACTGAAATTTTGTACGACGGCCGCCGTTGACGAATCCCTACCGTTCGACAGTCAGAGCTGTATTTTGATTGTATTATATGTATTTATACTTTATTCATTGCGTAATATTCATAATAATTACTTTACTAACATAGGTAAATATAACTAAAAAATAAAAGTAAATCCCGTGAAACTCGAAGGACTACCATCACAGACGCGAACTGGTGTAGACCACTTTGAAGCCATACAATTATAGCAATTTCCTCTTTAGGTATAAGCTCTAGTGAAAACTATAAGCTATGCTATCTTCTTCCTTTGATATTCAACTTCTCTAGCTATCCGATGCTCTTACAATTATAACAGTTAATCATAACTTCGGTTCCATATTTTTTGCAGTTTGTATGGTAGTCGCAATAATGCAACATTTCTATTATTACTTACTAACATTTCATCGTTTGTTATTCAGTAAGTCAGATAACGTGAAAACGCAAATAATTTGGATATCGGTGACGTTATCAACACTAAAATGTAAAATACGAACATAAGAAATAGCGATATAATTGATTTTTGGTGATCATATTATGTTATCTGTATTTTGAAAACACATTTTACCCACTATTATGTAACATTTGCGGTATTAATTATGACATTATTGAATATTTATAATATTAACATTATTTTGTATTATTATTGTTTATACCAAGGAGATTGAATTTCAAGTTATACATTTAATGACATAGCAACCACTTTGTAATGACGTGAATACATTATGTTGAATACATATACAGAAACTGAAGAACGCAATAACTATAACATCAGAGTAGCATTGGGTTAAACTATAATAATCTATATAACACTTTCATGAAAATAAAACTCTGACAGTGGCAAATGCTAAAACTGATAAAATTCTTCTTGTTATAAATTGAAGGCAAATAGTGGTAAATAATATTCAACATAGCTCATATGAGACAGTATCTTAAAGACACGCACAGTTAACCCTAACAAGTTATTGCGTCCACGGAAACTCGGCGGTCACCACTCGAAGTCGCTCGAGTGGTCTATACTTTGATGAGTGCCACTGCTGTAGGATTCTCTTTGCGGTCGAGTCCAGAACTTAACTCCTTGAAGACTTTTACTAAGACTGCTTATTGAGGAACGAGTTTGTGGTCCTCTAACTTGCACTAACTTTTACAACTTTTTTAACTTTTACTTTTACTTTTACTCAATTCTAACTTTTACTGATATGAATACATTTTTGAAACTGCTGATGACATCACGTCGATCGTCGTGGGTTCAGGTACCTACTACAAAATGAGCCTGAGTTTCAGGTGAAGGTAAACATCATGAAATCATGGTGTAAGGGCATTTTATATTCATTGTCGATGGTTACATACCATCAACGGCTTGAAAGTATTTAGCACATAACCTTTTGTTATGACAACTAAAAGGCAATTTTAGCTTAGCGTGCTACATCATAGGCAACTCAGATGCGAATGTGATTAAGCAATAAAATTAAAAATAAACCAAGTGTGATCTCATATCTTTGTGAATTTGCATCGTTAAAGTCGATGCTATTGGCAGTTCAGAGTGTGCAGCGGTTTATAAATAAGCTAATAGCATTAACATCGCTGAAGAAAACTTCTGTACCAATACAAAACCAACTTATCACATAATGGAATTTCTCAGGATATTTATTAAATTTAATATATATAAATGTATTTGCATCATGCATTGAACCCTGAGTAGGGTATGGTAAATCATTATAATTGTTTTTCAAAACAACTAACTTACTTCAGTAATTATTTAATTTGGGCGACAGAGCTGTGCTCGGTATCTTATGAACAAAAGAAGAAAAACACCTATCTATTTAGGTAAACTTGGAATGTAAAACATTATCTAAATACAAAGTTTCGTCGAAATCGTTGGAGCCGTTTCCGAGTAACCAATTACATATATATTATAAATACAAGATATGCTCACTGAATATAATAAGAATTATACATAAAATTTGTTTCATTGTGATATATTTATTTATATTGGTCATTTATCGATGTCAAAATTATTCTTCAAAATTTTTCTTTACGGTTGTGTATATAACACAGTTTTTGTAACAAATCTAGTATTATTTACATGTCCTTTTTTTTTTTTCAATCAATATGCGTCTGTAAAACTTAAATCTTTTTCAGTTTCATTAATGCCAGTAAAAAAACCGGACATTTTTTAATTGAAACTTAGCTATAATTCATAAGAACATTTGCATTTGCAAATTAGACGAAATCAATAAAATCTTGAAGTCAGTTCGTAGCCTTTCAATTTTATAATAATATTGGCATTTGGAATACACACGGGTAGTAAAGACTTTGCTTACTCTTGCACGCGCGATGCTGTTAGTGTTCGTGGAAAAATATATTACAGAGTGCATCGGTGTCCATTACGTTAATGCACTAACTCGAACAGATGTTACATGTAGAATGTTACGTCGTGTATGTTTCAGCTTTTGTTTTTCTCAAGACATTAGAAAAATAACTATCAGCAGCACACTGTTATTGTTGTTCTAGACTTTCTAGAAACTTCTATAAATTTTATATTCAGTTTCTCTGTTCTAACAAACTATCTTATTCTGTTGTCATATTCAGTTTCAAAAATCAAACAACAATTAAGTACAATTATCCGATTTTGGCTTTTTTTCATAAGTTTTACTTGTTTGACGTGGTAGAAGCAATGTATAGTCTAGCAAGCTAACAACTCTATGAAAGATATTCCAAAAATAAAGAAAGAAATAATTTATTAAAATAGGTGCAATAAAGAACTTACCCTAAGCAATTCAGAATGTAAAAAAAAATATATTAGTTTCCCGATCGATGGTAAGAATGTTTTTGAACCTGTCCCACGTAGATATAATTATGATTATCACGGACCTTGTTAGGGTATAAATGGAATAAAACATCAAACAATCACAAACAAACAATCTACACAAATATAATAAACCCTGACTAAACTCAACAACGCAGAGCTGACATATTATTCTGACGCATGAAACAAGACATTCCAACAGAAGGTTCCTTTTACGTGTAGACAAATATAATAAGGACAAAGATTTTTTTACCATTGCCACTCAAAAAGGGCATATTATTAATCGTATAAAATACTCTTTTACTCACAAGAGAATAAAAATCTTTTAAATTTAGAACAAGCACGATTTATATAAATGATGTATAAAAAAATTACACGTTTAAGTGATAGAAGTGAAACTTCTTGAAATAAAAATCATTGATGTGTATGGTGGTCGCGATCTTTATTTTAACTTGTTTTTTCCTTTAATTTTCAATGTTCAATGTAATGTTAATAGTCTTTGTAAAAACTGAGTGCCAGTATTTTTAAGGCAATAAATGTATTTTCTTTCTTTCTTTCTTCCTTCTTTGGTTTCTTTCATTCATTCTTTCTCTCTTTCTTTAATTTTTTTATTTCTTTATAACCCGTTTCATTACCGCATTTACACTGACTGATCTCTAAGCGTGACAAACCAAAAGTATCATCGCCTAAGAAGTTTTCCCGCAGTCAATGGTAAAAAGTAGATTTAGATCTGATCTCAGGATCCAACTCAGTACCTAGAACGAAATTCCATCTTTTTTCACTTGTTGTGAAATCTACTATTATAAATTTGATACATAAAAAGGTAAAACAGAAGATGAAATTTAGTATAGAAACCCCAATAACTTGACAATTGAAAAGTCATGTTCTATAAAAGAGTAAAATAATGAATGAAATTTAGTAATTCGTCATATTTTATGTTGGAAATGATATTACAAAGGTATGAGACATTACAACGTTTTTACTAGAGACAAAGCAAAATGATATAACCAGAAAATATCAAAATTAAAATTTCTAGTTTCGTACTTGCTTAAACTACAAATGACGTATTCATGCTTAGCGATAAAGGCAAAACCGCTGGTAGAAAGTAGTTCAGAATAAACCAACAAACTAATAACGACAATTATAACATATCATGAGTTCCTACTCGATGGATAAGTTCCAAAGTTCGTCTTTCGATAGGGGCTTCTCTTGTAACTCTCGATATAGAAGGCAGCGCCACCAACCGAATGGTCCGACATGCAAACAAAGGAGGAATACAAATAACCAGTTTTAATGACACTCTAAGGTGACCGACCAAATATTCTAACCACGGAACCAAACATACAGTGACTTCATCGTTTGTTTGTGAACCAATTATTTGCATATTATGCGACTCAACTTTTGTGTTTTTCCTCGTATCGAATACTACTGGGACTGGTTTTGTCAGACTATAATCTTTAGCAATAATAAAGTTTACCATTTGAAAAAAATCTCTACGATAACTTTAAATTCGTGGAAATGTTAAATTAAAAAGGAGTATTATTCAGTTGCCAATCCCATACAAAATTTTTACTTATTTTATATCAAACTAGCTGTGCCCGCGGCTTCGCTCCTGTGGGTGTCCCAAAGGGTGTCCCGACAATTTCCGTGCGGGGGTAGGGGGAGTCAGTGGGGTTGCAGTGATTATTTTAATAATTGCATATTCATAATTTCATAATTCATTGTACATATATTCCGTCATATAGCGGGGCAATGAGTCGCCACGGCCTGTATCGCCACGCCAACAATCAGGTGTACTCCTCGCCTATAGATGTTTTACATCAAAATGGTGTAATTATTTTGTGGCAGAACGTTTCCATAGCTATCTGACTTTGGTATATTGAAAACTATAAATTAGTTTTTGTTTTTTGTTGTGTTTTTCACTTGTTTAATAAAAGTATAACCCGGCACGCCCAACCTATCCTGTAACAACTCAAGGCTAGGTCTGTTCCTCCAGCAAGGACCTCTTGAACCAGCAGCAGCTCGCCCGGTATAGTGACACTGCATTCATTAGCTACCAACATACATGTACATAACATTACTCAGGTACATAAGTTCTGTAAATTACGTTTTTTTCTTTCTTTGGCTAGTTAATTTAAGACCAAATTGCCAGATTACTAAATGCATGTCTTTCTTTCTAGCAGAAGGCAGAAACATGTCTATATATATAGTTAGATCTACAGTTATAAATCTATAGTTAGCTAGAGCTACGGATAGGAAATTAGCCAGACTGCGACTTAATTGCATCTAAAGCAACAAGCCTAAGCCGAGGTTCGTCCACTTTGGTATTTTGGACCGCTAGTTGGCCTTCTGAGACTTCAGTACTCTTACGGTTAACAGTGTGAATATGACGGATATAGGAAAGACGTTACGGATGGTTTGTTGTGAAGAATCAAATGTGTATAAAAGATGTAAGTACTGAGATAATATATTGTCCTTAGGGTAAATTGATGTTAATGTCATTCACGAGTGTTGGTGGAGTGATAGTTATTTAAAGTACTTATTAGAAAGTATCTAACTCTCTACTCCAGCGTTGATTAAATATTCCCTGGACCGAATAATCTCAACCGCACGGGCTCTTGACAAATCGGCCTCAAACCGCCGCGCCGGACTCAACGCTCGCCCGGGTCGTGCGGTCATCCCGGAATTAGCTCTTCCCGGGTTATCTTATACTAGTGTGTAACGCTATAATGATATGACTATACATACGTTATACATATATATAGACTTTTTAAATCACACCAAGAAATGTAGCGTTCTAGATAAATCACAAATGATTTTTTTTTTTGTTTTTGTTTTGGAAAGTTGGAAAAAACAAAATAATAATAATAAATTACTTACATTTATCTTTTCAACAATGCACGGAATCAATTACGGCTATAAATCGTTGTAAACCGGACCACGCTATCCAGAAGCAATAAATAATCTCCGGTCAAAACTTTTGGGTATATCCGATGTCAGTTTGATGCCCTTAAATACCTAAAGAGGGCGCGTGGGTGCGGGGGTGCGGGGGCGCGGAGGCGCATTTACCAAACTAAATCTTTAGCCATTAGTAACATTAGTTCGCCGATACAAAACAATATTACAATTTACCAAAAACGAGCTGGATTCAAGTAGTGTTGGCCTAAGCAAGCACTTAACCCTATTTTTTATTGTACAATAATATCAGCCTGTAAGTGTTCTACTGCTGCGCAGACCCTTTCCCAAGGGTAGGTAAGGGCTTAGTCACCACACCAGCCCACGACGTATTGTCTATTTAAAACGCTGAGGAATCCATAGTTTCATAAATCCATAAATTTGTATACGTACGCGAATCGGTATCACAGCGGTGTAACTGTGGAGCTATACGAGTCATGTAGGATCTGACCGATAATAAACCGATATTTCAATTGTATCCAATGGGCATTTATGGCGAATGTTTGACTATTAGAAATTGGTGTAGGTCATAGTATAATATTCACCATTATCTTGAATTACCACATTATCGGTCAGACATAGCCGTTTTTTTTTTGTACGACTCATTTATTAAAATAATGCTAAAGGACGTGTCATGCTCTGTCCCTATCTACACAATTAATAAAATTCA
The DNA here is from genome assembly GCA_033032175.1 of Saturnia japonica. Lineage (NCBI taxonomy): Eukaryota > Metazoa > Arthropoda > Insecta > Lepidoptera > Saturniidae > Saturnia > Saturnia japonica. The sequence goes on from CM065315.1 coordinate 440,010, forward strand.
AGTGTCTGTTTATAATGTCAAAATAACAGCTTTTTACTCAATTCATATGAAAGTATATACGATACCTATAAAAAAACGCCCATTTTTCAATTTTTTTTCCGTCTGTCTGTTTGTTCCGGGTAATCTCCGAAACGGTTTGACTGATTTTGACGGGACTTTCACTGATAGATAGCTGATGATATAGGGAGTAAGTTAGGCCTACTTTTATTTTAGAAAAACAATTAGGTTCCGCACAAATAAAAAAAATTGGTCATGGTGAATCACTTCGGGCGCTTAAATGGTTTATGCTGAGTAAACCATATGAGATATAGCAACTTTGTGCAGGATAGCAGGAAAACAGCGCAAACGCCGCAGTAGGCGTGGCCTATCACAAGAGCGAGATCGCGTCACAAGTGCGAGCGAGACGCACTATATGTTTAGTTTATATCATATTTAAAGCCTTTAAATGTATTATTTTTAAGTTATTGTTAAATTATTAGAAAAACTTTTAGTTTCAACACACGAATATAGTTTTGTATAACCAATAGAGATATAGATAATAAGAAACACATTTTGCCATGGAGGGGACTTCGTACTCACACCGCTCTGTCGCCTCTCCAACAAGACACGCTTTGCCGCCCCGTCGAGCGCCGCAGCGGCTCTGTTTTACGATAGGGCCCCTAAGGCTAACAGTGTAGTCAGTTAAAAAAAAAAAAAGTTACTAAATGCATTCATTTTCAAGAAGTCGGCAAGAAACTACATAGCGACAAATGCATTCGTTCTCAAGAAGTCAGCAAGAAAATAAATAGTGATAAAGACATAGTCAGCAAGTAGATAGTAACAAGTGAATATTGTCAATAGTGATCAATAAAAGTTGAATTTATAGTCATCGACGTATTTTTACTCGGCAATCCAGTAATAATTTTCACAGTGCGGAAACCACGGAATCAATAGTCCGTAGTATAGACCAGAGCTATCGTCTGGTCACTTGATAACCCGCACAAACTTAATGTACTACATAATTATAGGCATTAAAAAGACCTACAAAAAAGTCCGAAAGAGTATATATATCTATTTTCTAAGGAACACCCACAATAAGCATATTTGCCTTTAAAATAGCCGGGAGCGGCGGAGCAAGATTCGCGCGGGTATTCTTAGTCCATGTGAGCGAAGCCACGGGCACAGCTAGTAAATATGTAATATGTTAATCATCTTTTATTACATTAATTGTTTTATAACAATCTTTATTTTAAATATTAAAAAAGTAAAATGTAAACTAATTCTTAAAAAGTTTCGACGTTATTAAATTTGATACATAAGCTTGTCGTTTTTTTATATCATTATGAAAATCTGTTTCTTGCCAACGCAAATTATATTCATAAAACCGATGGCACACGGGGAGAAGACGTGCCTGGTACAATAGTAGATTGCATTAGTGAGATGATAGAGATTGTACAAAGGTCGACTGCGGAGAGACCAACGCGCCTGCCTGTCGCAAAGCTGCAGTGCTCGAATAATACAATTCAGGTCAGATCAGTATTTAGAACATAATTTAAATTTAGTCCAAGAGTAATAGTAACTAATTTGCCATTCACCTCGAATAATTTTACAGTTTGAAGTTGGTCGTAGGTAGCCCATAAATTAGGTTGCAGATCATGTATTGACTATTTGAAAAGCAGATATATTCCGTTTGATCCCGATCATTTCCCCCGGTAACCTTAAAATATGCTACGCCTTGATAGAATATAAAAAAATACTAAGACCAAATGATTATAGAGGAACATCCCTAATACAACGTCGAAACTATTCCAAACTAGAGGAGGTCAAGTGGTCCGAAGACTGCGGAGTAGCTAGAGACAAGTTAGTGACACCTGGTGCCACGGCCGCGGTAATGTTGCGTCGCTCGTTCTTTGATTACGGTGTAGGCCGAATCTTCGCAGAATCCTTGGAAATAATTAAACCAAAATTCCTAAACTGTCTTATAGGAGTTCTAGAAGTGCGACAAGGACCACAGTTGTGTTTGAAAATTCATTTCTGAGTATCCCATAAATTACTAACTTGTAACTACCACGAAATTTCAGTATTTGACACCTACACGATGGTGAATATGGATCACCATTTTTCGAACTAAATACTTCAATATTAAATGGAATATTTGGAGCTAAGATTGTTTTTTTTTTTGTAATGAAGATATTATCAATTTTATACGGCATAAATGGAAAATCAACGTGTCTTTTGAATAGAAGATTGCCAAAAGTCAATAGAAATTCAAATTGTTTGCCGTTTTAGTAATCTTTTTATGTAGTTTAACAGTTTAAAAATACCTTTTATTTATAAAACTGATTATAAGTTTACTTCAGTTTGTATGTCGTTTTCACCGTCGGGTCATAGTTTACGAAAAGTGAGTAAGCTTATCTTTCTGTGTCTTTGTGGTACCTAACGTTTGAAAAGAAAATTCAGTTTAATTGCTTCCACGAGTTGAACTGACTCGGATTCTTTACTTGGCTTCATCGTTCCATTCATTTGAATAAGTCTCTTTCTAGACATTCTTAGTTCCTATCTCGGTTTTATTTCAGTTTGAATTTTTTAAGACTAAATTAAACAGTATAGTACCCGATGTTTTAGGTTAGGGCGTTGTACCTAAGGAGGTATTATTTTATTTAAACGATGCGGCATTATTTTAACTAATCACAATAAAATTAGTGGACTGTGTGCGTTCACCGTTTACGAACGTTCGGGATCGTTGTGTTTGTAAAACTGTTCGTATAAAGTGTTTAAAAAGTTCTAGCGATCCATAGTTACACCAGTGAAATGTTGATGCAATTCCTCTGGATGGATTATTATATATTCAGGTCTAAAATTTTAATTTCAAATTAATTAATTAATAACACCTTCAGCCGATAAAGGACAAAATCCTGTAGAACCTTGTTTATTGTTAAGTAAAGGAATTAAAATGTATCTGCGTTTGAAATTCTTTACAACGTCTAAGTCAAGAATACATTACATACGTAACATACATTGCTTGGAAAGAATCTTAACGGAGAACGAAATTGAAATACTTACAATCAGATTAAAAATAAAATAAAATTTTAGATTTCTCTTATGAGGACGCGAGATGTGATCGATTGGTAGAATGGATTTTATCTTGGATAGATTCCGATCACGAAATGAAAATCTCGTTATTTAAATCGACCGATACGCTCACACGTACTTTCAGGAACAGACTTTATCCCGGTAATGTGATATTTTGAAGCTTATATTATTACTGAACAGCTGGGCGACCGAGCTAAGCTCGGTGTCCAATAAAGAAAAAAATGAAAAACACCTATCTAGGTAAACTCGGAATGTAAAACATTATCTAAATGCAAAGTTTCATCGAAATCGTTGGAGCCGTTTCCGAGAAACCAATTACATTTTATATAATAATAATAATTGTTCACTTAATATAATAAGATTTCTATAATATTCTTCTCTAACTCGGCATATTTCTAATGTTTACATTTAGTACACCAAGCTCACTTATTTATGAAAACAAGTACTAAGGTTTAGCTTACAATTTGATAACCGTTGTTAAGTAGGTCTCAAACGGGTACCTACTCGCTTTGAAAATGTTTCTTAAAACTATAAATCTAAGTAGTAAAACCGTTTGTAAGAATTTCAATGTTATTTTGAAAACATTATTTGATAAGTTACAATGTTAACGATTTCTGTAAGCTTTAGAGAGGAAAATTATACGAGCTATTTTCGTATTACAAATGTAAAGTACCTACACACAGGGTAGGTAGACAATATTAAATATTTTTCATAGAATTACTATTATATACACATGCAAACTGTAATATTTTAGATTTACAAACAATAAAATCCAAATACAACGTTGACCAGACGGTGACAGTGACAGATTTACAACCCATCGAGCAAGGCATAAATCGTTCATTTACGTAGTAAACATCGCATAATAAATAAGATTTTCTTAACTCAAAATAATTTAACTTAATTACAGCTAAAATCTTAAAGTGTAACCTCGTTAATTCCTCCGCCGCCGCTTTTTGGCTTTTCCAATTCGCAACGAATATAAATTAATCTAGCCTTTTTATAAGCTTTACAGAGTACAATAACCTTGAATATTGAACTTATAAAAGAAATAATATTCTTCTTATTGTATTTTTGACTTTTGGCTTCATTGTTAAAAACTTAACGTAAACGTCAAAAAAGTTGAAATAACACACAAACAAGACAATTTTAAACGAAAAAGGAGGAAATTTGAGGAACTCAAATCATAAAACTTTATGGTGTATCTTCGAATTCGATGAAATTAAAACAGAATCACCCTTGGGATATCCCCCCTATCAAACAAAAAAACAATCATCCAAATTAAGCAAAGAAGTTATGGCTGATAATAAATTTAAAAAAAAAACATTCGAATTATGTAACCACCATATATTTTTTAAATCTGTTAATAAAATAACCAATATAAATATAACTACAAAAAATAATTATCAAAACAATCTCACATGAGACCATTTGATTTCAATAAAAGTATATCTTGTATATTACAGATGCACTGTAGACACTCAAACACCGACCTAACAGTTAGTAAAATGTCTTTAATGCAACTATTTGAGATTTGGACAATTTGATACTTTTACTTTGCGTTCATTTTTCCAATAAAGAAGAGCGCGTCTAGTGAACCCTGGAATTTATAAAAATCTTATCTCTCAATACATTTCTACGATGCATTTTCAATACAGATGAAACAAAAATAAACTCTGTCAACGTAGAAATAAAACATATACTGATTTGACTCAAGCAAAATGCGCTGAAGTTGTACATTATATACATAATGGCGTCTTATTTGAATGCAATGCACTATCTTTAAACCACTCGACACTTGTGCATTTTGTGCAGGCTCTCGAGTAAATCTCTCGGGGATTCGATTCTGAATACTATTCTGTTACTTAAAAAATTTCAAGTTAAAAACTCTTTGCAGTGTAGTTGAAAACGTAGTCGATAACATCTTACCAAGAACTGACTTTTATACCAATGAACTTTGCGATCACGTTCGAAATATCCACACTAGAATCTACAAAACATCAAGAGTTGTAATTTTTTGTCAAATCACAAAAGACGGTTTATTTGTACCACACGCTACAAAACAGCATACCATGTACGATAAGATAATTTTTAACAAAAACGAAAACCAAATTCAATGTTTTTGAGGAGTTTCCTAGTGTATCTTTGAAGTCGAAGGTCCAATACCAATTAAATGAAAATAGGATCGTTCCTTATAATAAAAAAATAATCATCTAAATAGGTTCATAAACAAAGAAGTTATGGTTTTATACCCATAAAAAATACATTCTAATTGAAACCCTCTTCCTTTTTTCAAAATCGGTTAAAAATAAAAATCAAACGTATAAGAAATATGATTTAAATTTGAATTAATTCAACCCGCCACGACCACCCTCTCTAGCGGCAACTCAAGCCTAGGTCCGTATGTATGTATTGTATTTCTAATAATTACTTGGCTAAATTATTATTCTTTTAGATTGGCTGAAATGTATATAAACTGTTTAACTACGCAGTACGGCATAATTACTGTTTTATTTTATGATAGGAATATGACGTGCGCTGTCAACCGCGGTTTTTTTTTTTTTTTTTTTTTAGAACTGACTACTCTGTTAGCCTTAGGGCCCCTATCGTCAAACAGAGCCGCTGCGGCTTTTACAGCTTCACCGGACTTGGGGGCGAGCGCTTAGGGCACTCAGCCGCGAAAGTTTGTGACGACCCGCACGAGGGTGCCAGAGTGCCGAACCTCGGCTCGGGCGGTCGTCGCGAATGCGAAAAATTCGCGATCTAACTAATTCCCTAATCCAAAGAGAATTCGAACTAACTAATATATACTCATATGCACGTTGCATGCGTATGTGTATTTAATAATAGGAATGGTTTTTCTACACTAACTAGCGCATTAGTCTAACTAGCGCAAAAAAAAGAAAAAAAAGGTCCCTTACAGAACCTATGTACCTGTGTGGTGTGCACGTGTGTGTGTTCATACGTGTGTAATGTTGTGTGTGGGTAGCTAAGTGTTGTACGTATAGTGTCACTTTGTATCGCGCGGGCGGCTGCCTGACCCAAGGGTTTCACACCGAGGATCGGACCTAAGCTTGGGTTGCCGCTAGAGAGGGTGGACGTGACGGGTGTGCGGGAGCGAAGTTGACCGCCCGTCCTCTGCGGAGAGAATGGTGGTTACGCGGGCGTGGGCGGTGGCACGCTCTGTTTGGAGAGATAACCGCGGCTCGCGAGAGTTTATATATTCTAAGCGATATACCTATTGTAAATTATCTAGATTATACTGTTTTGTTAAAAGTGAATCATTTCATTGTGTTATTCCACATATGGTGAAAATAAAACTTGGGTGAATATTTGTTTGAAGAACTCGTCATGTCTCAAATTAAGGATTATTCATATTTATATGCTTTTGGTAAGAAAGAAATAAAAATAATTATTTGATGAAAATTGTACAGGGGAAATACACGCCATTCCTCAATTGATACGGCATGTGAATTGTCAACAATATGGGTAAAAATAAAATTATGGGATGTAAATAACTACTGCGTAACTATAAACGGGTGCGGAGCCGCGGGCACACCGCTAGGAAGTAAATATGTAAAAAAATACACCGATAGGGATGCTTCTTCTTTAATTTGATTTGCGTTGTGGAAGGATTTGCATTGAACTATAATGATATATTTTATATATATGTATATTGTATTTAACCGCTGCATAACAAGAAAAGTGTACTTAATAATAATTGTTTCGTAACTGGCATCACTTGATTGCTAAACATAACAAAAGTATATATTATGTTAAAACTGTTGTGAAGAGATATGTAATAAATAAACAAATTATTTCTCTCAATGTGTAAACTATTGCCGAAAATGTTTTTCAAAGCGGTCAAATTCCTGAGGGAGTTTTGTGGCAACACAAAACTCACGTTCCATGTGCTTGAACATATTTACACACGAATTTGGCAGCTAGTCAGGTAAGCACTTTATCTAATAAGTCATAAAGTAAAGTAGCTGTTTGATAATAATAATAATATAACTTTAAAAGGACATATTATACACAGAAGAGATCACCATTTAACTCGATAATGCGCGGCGTTTACCACTTCTTCCCAGCCGAAACCAGATGATGCAATCTCCTTTCTACCATTCGTCCATTCTACTATAATGGAATTATATTCTTCATAATAATAGTAGATATTAAAAGGCAGTTAAATCGCGTCGACATTAATCATCGCAAGTGGAATCCGCGTTAAGCCGGTTAACCGGTGCATCGCGCGACAATATCCGGTTATTGGTGCCCACGGACAATTATCGGCGGCAGCGATGCCCGTGGGATTGCACGCTCGGTCCGATTAACCGGTCAATTGAACGGGAAACTATGCATTGTTAACCTATTACTGATTTTCATTTGAATTAACGTGGAATTTAACCGATTTTATTACCTAACAGTTATGACTAATACATAGGAGATCAAAGGTTCTATTTCGTACCAGTTCAGTTTTTTTACATGTTTATAAACTGTACACTGGTACTATTAACACGCAATAATACCATACGGTAAGTAAACACTATAAGATCATCAAAACGCTAAACTGTCCGTCATCACTGAGATATCTCAACAGATTTCCTAATTCCCAAAATTGTATTTCATTAAATATAGCACTTCTACCAAAGATTTTAGGTTTAAAGTCGAAAATCAAGAGACATAAACTAGAGCGGACATTCGTGTTCGACGCGCCTAACAAATGACTGCGGAACTTCACACGTACAACTTGTATGAGATTTAAGAGCTGAAAAATTAAATTTATGAAATCAAAGTTCAAACAAAACAATAAATCAGTGCACACGTGCTAAACAAATACTAGTGTTAGGTACATTTGCACTTAATTAGAACTCTTTCAAACCGAGAGCTTTGTGTATAATTTCATCTGTTGTTCCCGCAACAATCTGTCTTGTGTATTGAGACAAAGTACTTCACGGCGCGGTATCATGATTTGTGTTCTCTTTCAGGCATGATATACTGAAGCCGTTTTCATCTCGCCTTTGTACTTCTTAGATATTCAACGTGGAAATGTTTAATCTTTTTTTTCATTAAGTCTTAACATAAAAAAATATTGCGAAATTTTATATATTTCAACTTTTGAGGTTTTCGGTAAAGAAAAATCAACAAGTTAATACATGCAAACTAGTATTCGATTACAGTTTTTTACTTGACGATGCAGGCAACGACCGGCTAGGTTTTTCTTGGGTTTTATAGAATTTTAAAATGAGTACAGGTGAAAATTCATAATTTTCTGGTACAAGGATTTTTCGATAGTGATCGTGTTCTGTGAAAACCACTGCGAAATGCAGAAGTTTAGATAGATTTGCTCTAACCAACCACAAAACAAAAGACATTGGATAGGGCCGGTTTTTCCCATGCGTCAAGCGAAAGTGATCCACCACGCTGCATAGTCACATATACCAAGATAACATAAGGTACAAAGACATTTCACCGGTCAAATCAGTTCGTTACGTTGACACAATATATTTGTTAAGGCATCCGTCACTGGCTACACGTGATTCATGATGAATTTAGTGGCGTTGAGTGGCGATGTCGTTGAACGGTCGTCGACACCGTCACTATTGTTTTCATGTACTCTTCATAATATATAAACTTGAACTAAATTTAAGAAAAGCACTTAACCACTACTTACAGTATCTTATATCTCACGTAGCAACGGATATAAACTTTCAACAAGCAATATTAATAGTTAAAACTAAAAGAAATCATAGTACTAATTCAAACAGTTTTAAGCTAGTAATGTTATGAGTACAATATATTTGTACTGCTTGGAATATAATTCAAAGTCAGATTAATTAGATTTAGTTACTATGCTGAAAGATCTATTTTTATGTGGAGACTCCCCACTCATCGCTTCTTATCACTGAGGATTATGTACTACGTACTAGAGGGGCACAGGGGACGCGTGCATTAATACATTGAACTTACTGACGAAATTCCGCTATTTGACTTTTACTTGTATTCAACACTCAAACGTGTAATCGCAACGAGTGCCAGGCACAGACTAAGTGAGTGAGAGTGTATACACTCTAACGTGCGGTTCAAACTATATCGTTGAGACGTCACGTCGCAATCTCTAGTACGTAGTACTTAATATCTAAATGCTTGTAATGTCTCTAGCTGTCAACGCAAAGTCATTGGAAAGCTACTGCTAAACATTAGTACCATAAAAATTAAAAAAAAACTATCTTCATGTTACTAACTTCAAAAATTACGAATAAATATTCACGTTCTTTAATTAAGACCATAAAAAGTATCTATGCAAATTATACTGTAGAAACTTTTTAATGCAAAAGTAGTTTAGTGGGTAATAAAGCATTTTTTTTTCACTTTAGGATTGACTTCGAAAATATTCATTCATATTTTTTTATGAAGTATTTTATTAACAATACAGTTTTCTAAAAAATCTTCCATCTCGCAAACAACGACAAAATTCACCACAACTAAATGTAAATAGGTGTAGTATAGTAGGTAGACCTTGACCAATACAGAAATGTGGCACGTAATGTTAAGATAATACACGTTTTTCATCCCATAGGTATTGTGGTCGAAACCGAGTCAGTACTTATCCAATCATCGTACAAAAAAAAAATGTACAAAAAAAACAGCTAAATTTTAGTCTAAATTATAATATTAACAGAATAATTAGATTATTTAAGATGGAATGCTGACGGCGTATTATTTACATTACGAGAAGTTAACCGTGAGTTGTTAATTTAACAGAGACTTGTTAACAAATAACAGGGAGTTAAACTTAATTTTAATGTAACGTAACAAAAGTTTACTTAGAGCCCTATAGAACACGTTAATTACATCAAGTTACATAACATGTTAAGTTAGTAGCATGTTATTCACGTCAGATTAATGGAGTCATTTTAGCGACAACAAAGAGATTAAATTATTTAAAGTACACTTTATATACATTTTTATGTTCATTTTTTATAGTAGTTTAGTTTAGCAATGTACATAATGGTAATCACAGTCCAATCAAACACAACGGCGACCACCTAGAGATCTAAATCCATCGGTTACCTTACCACATAAACTATACACTGTGCGAATAATTTACAATACTATTGACTACTCGACGTAAATTACGTTCTAGACATTCTAGACACATAGCAGTGTGTCGTGCAAGTTTGTAACAAAAACTTAAATGTGAAATGGGGCCAAGTTCCGTAGATACGACGTACCCAGGTAGCCGTTGTCACCGATAAATGAGCTGAGATCTAACGGGTGCCAAGTTCCACAGCTGTTCTTTTAATTATATCTGTAAGAATATTCATTCTTCAAATCATTTAGAAAATATATTGATACTTTCTTTGATATGTGATTTCTAACTTGGTAAGTTTTAATTTTTAATAATCATTTACATTAATTTCTCCTCCTATAGAGTCAAATTTTTCGATTGTAACTTAATGACAATTGTATTAAGACTTGCCAAATTATTAATCCCATATCAAAGAAAGTATCCAAATTGTTTTGTAAATTATTTGAAGAACGAATATTCCTACAGATATAATTAAAAGAACAGCCATGGAACTTGGCACCCGTTAGATCTCAGTTCATTTATCGGTGCCAAAGACTACCCCGAATGTCGTATCTACCGAACTTAGCCCCATTTAAGTTTTTGTTGGGATTTTTATGTCCCGGTTAGTGTTTTTGAAACTTCTAAAATAATACAATGAACCTACCTACCTTTGATATAACTATATACATATATCTATATACATAACATAGTGATTTATACGCCTAGGTATGGTTTTATTCACTGTAAATTCAATCATTTATAAGGGGTAGTTTTAAAGTGACGTACATTACTGAAAAACTTTCGAATCCAGGCTAAGATGGTATGGACACGTAATGCGAGACCAATTAACGTCATTGGAAGGAAGTGCCGTTCCTTGGCCACAGGAAAGAGACTACCAGGTAGGCTGCAGATTATTTGGATGACAAATGTCCAAAAGTACATGAATTAACTTGGCCTGTCAAATGAGGATCTAGTGCAAAAGAGTAAATCCTCTTGATTTAGTGAGTGGAAGAGGCGGGAAGAAAAAAGAAGAAATTCAATAGATTATTTAATAGATGTCAGGATTCATTTTCAGAATTATTTGGAAATAAATTACAAAACTTCCCTGTAACAAGTGAAAACTTACATAAAAACTATAAAGCTAATAAAATTATCAGCAACTGGACTGTAACCGCTCTTTACAGTTCACTGGAAATTAATCATGTTTATTGATTTCATTCGAAGTAACCTATACAGCACCCTGTATTACCGGTTATGACTGGTTATCGACCGCTTTTATTTCAAGATACGACGTAATGAAGAAACAATTCAACCGGAGAAGTAATGTTCACAATAGGTTGTTTTTCTATTTAGCTCTTTCGCCCCATTAAAAAACTACATCTGCATAATAACAGAACTTACATCAAATTTCAAGTGCTGATTACACCATGGTAAAATGCTCCGAGACTGCTAGGAGTGAAGTGGGTTCTTCTGAAGGCAATGGTAATTCATAGCACAATCCTAGATCAGTTCCTATCACCCGCCTTTTTAGCTTCAACCCTCTGAGAATTTATCGCCAAGCAATGTCAGGAGTGTTTCGACAGCTGTACTAAGAACCAGTTCGGTTGAGTGTTTTGCCATCTTCGAGCATAAATGTGAACACAACGCATCGAACCCAGTCGCTACAGGGTGGTAAGGCAACAATTGTGTCCGACAGCAACGCGACCACCATACACCAGATGCTGCCATAGTGGCAAGCTTAGAGTTGTCACGTTCCGGGATCAACCCGTGTCTATCCAGTAATAACTCGGGGTGGTAAGGGTCTGTACCCGACTGGGTCACTCGTTATTGGTTTGTATTTTCTCTATTAGTGCCGTGCAAAGGAGTAACATTTGCATCGCCACCGATCCTGAGCAAGTATGCAGTCTACACCTTACAACTTCGCAAAGACTTCGGGTCTTTGTGTCTTCTATCACATATACAATGGAGAATGCTCTCAAGAACTTTTCGGTATAGTGCCCTCATAACCATTCTAAACTCGGATCTTCTACAGTTGGCTGGCTGGTCTTCCTCACACACTTAGCACCTCGCCGAAACGCGACAACAGTAAGGTTCTCTGAAACTCAGGTGTTCCCCAGGGCTATGACATGGGGCTCTTCAAAAAGGGATTGAAATGCGGTCTTCAAGGTTAGCAACCTATTCGGCCTATCTCTGCCCTTTAGCATAAAAAAACCTGCTGAAGTGCTTTCAGGCCAACATTACGTCGACGGCCAGCGCTGGATTAATAATAACTCTTGGTGGTCGCAGTTGTTTTTAGATTGCTCGATGCCATAACCTTGCTGTGCTAATATATAACAAAAAAACAGTCGGATACCATCGTCTGATTGTACTCTATATACTGCCGTTAACAATATTTAATGACGTTGACGCTCTATTTCATTTGAACAACATATTTAATCATAAAACACAATACGACGATCTTGGAAACAGCAAGGAACACCGTTATCAGTTCAAACGAGGCTCTCAAACAAAGGCACAATTATCAGCTAAATATTTACACTTCCATATAATATTTACTGAAGAGATGAATGTATTGTCTCTTATGGTTCGCTTTAGGGTTGCCGTTTGCGAAGTTTAGTGTAATCTGATGATATCAGACCAATTTCATTAACTCAATCGAGAATTGAATATCGGAGAGTTCACATATCTTAAAATGCTGGGATTGGATGAAAATCTACATGGCAAAAGAGGAACTAAGTAATTCCATTAAACGTTTTTATTTTCAAAGAAGTACCGAACATACAAATAGGAGGAAGTCGTTAAAGTAACATAAGTAATACATTTTGATGTAAAATTCCAATGAAATCGTTTTTTAATGATGACAACCCTGGTTATCTGGAAGTCGTTATCACAACTCAGCAGGAAGGTATGCGTTCACAATAGCAAGTTAGGGTAACAATACCATCGCTGTTACTCAGATATTCATTATAGGACACGATGCGATGTCATTCATAGAAATTAAAGACGAATGTCCAATGTTACTTCGTGCGATTTGGATACCAATTACCAAACAGAATTTTATGGGATACTTTATGCTTCTTTGTTATTATAATAATAATATCAGTTTATAATATCGCGCAGTACAGGACTAGTCTCTTTTTACCACACCAACCCACGATGTATTGATTGATACATACTGAATAGTTCCCTTTTTTCTCAATAAATGGTGGTAGAATTTTTGAAACGTTTCGGTTTTCCCACGGTTTTTTCCACCGTAAGCAAATATTTAACGTTACTAATATTTTTACACAGCTAAGGTGGTAAACAAGCATACGGTACGCCTGGTGGTAAGCAGCTAACGTAGTCTATGGACACTTATAATACCATAGATATCACTAGCGCATTGCCGACCCTGAAGCGCCTACCACAAGGAGCTTTGGAAATCCTACTGACCACAGGAACACAACACAAGGTTATTCGGCTGCGATCTCTTGTAGGGTGGAGGTATTCCACCTATCAGACTGCCCCAAGTAGAGAGAACTTTTCAAAGAAATTCTAAGTGCCCCATCTCTCTTATATACTTAATATTGGACTCAGCTAATATCAACTAGTAAGTAAGTAAGTAAGTAACTGATCACTAGAACCAACAACGTATATCTCATGTCAAACATGATAAAGACCTGCTCGAAGTCGGTCACCGACAGATTGGAGGATCGAGTTGAAAATGGCTCGTTGTCAATGCGTGTTGTCAACCATAATAATCCTATAGATTGAAACACAATAACGCAAGCTGCTTCATCTGTGGGCTTTAATTTCTTAACTTCTAATACAAACTGTATTCGTAAAGCGCCACACTATTCCAAATTATGTTGAAAAACAACAAAAATTCATAATTTAGAAATAAAAACATACACACAAGCAATCAGTCAACTTAAGCCAAAATCTCTCTATAATCTACATGTATATTCAGTCTGTACTCTATCTAACATTATAAATTAGAGAAAGGCATTTACCAATGAACCGTGACGAACACAATCGAAATCTAGTCTGGAAATGACACGGTTCGGTAACCATTCATCTCGGTCTCGATCTAAACCTTGGCAACTCTAATACACTAAATGAAATATACACTTATTAAGAACATTATTGTTTCTTTAAATGAAACTTTACGTCACTTTTTTTGTTTTTATTTGTAACAGAGTAAGTATTCTAGGTTATCTTGTAGTTCATTAGACTAATTTAGATTAGATTAGATACGTTGCTTCACAATATAACGAGCAGGCAGTAAAAATGACTAATCACTTTTTTAGGATCTTACACCGTGTATATGCCAGTTACGAGTTCATCACAGCACGACCCTATAAGGCTACAAAAAATTCTATTTAATGAAACAAAAAATACTTTTACAATAGGTCCAAGTGTGAAAAGGAACAGTCTCTTAGCCAGCGTGCTCGATCCTTCCTATAGCACTTGAGTGTTTAAACAAAGCGTGTAGAACAGCGACTAAGTTTAGTTTATTGCAATAAGAAAAGAAACACAACCAAAGCGACTAAACCAAATATGTATCACAAAGATCTATATATACTTGGTATTTATCTATAAGAAAAACATAGTTAAAAAAACCTGTGTATCTACCTTTATTCGTTGAATATTTTTTCTAATGAGAAAGAGCCAAATACATTAATTTTATTTTAATTACAACCTTTATCAGTACGAGCAAAGAAGTTAACCTTGGATAAAAAAGCGGTTACTATTTCGTTTCTTCTTCAGTGTATCTTATTATGTTATAATCTCTATATTGCCATTCTCATTATAATACATCTTACCAGTCATAACTAGGGTTCCAAAAAACCCGTTTTTTTTTCTATAATGAAAAAAAAACATTGAAAAAAAACTTGGTTTTTTTCTGGAGCATGTTTTTTTTTTGAGTACAAAGTTCAACATTTTTAAGGAATTTTACGTTAAAGATAAGTTCATGTTATAGTTTTGTATATTTTTAAACCTACCATAATTTTTTGGTTGAATATTACGAAGCTTTCAATAATTGGCAACATTTAAAAAGATTCGCACGGGGAAATCCCCATTCAGTTTATGTTTGTTTGAAGTATGATCGCAGTTGACAGACCGCCTTTGAAGCTTGAGTGATACAGAGAGAGTACAATATCAGATTTATTTAGTTTTGTGTGGCTTTGTGCTATTCAAAGTGTTGTATAAATATTCTTTGTAAATTAATATGCCGAAACGAGTCGGTTCAGGCCGAAAGCAATCGGTCGTCGCAAATGTTTTTAATGATATTCTTTCAAATTCCCAAAACAGAATGTACATTCTGCTCCAAACACGTTACTAAAAACGGGACAAGACTGTTAAAGCACATATAAAACTGTAAAAAGTGGCCAAACCCAATAAAAGAAAAATACGGAAAATCAACAAGATCGGTTCCTTATCCTCACTTAGAGAATATTCAAAAGCGTAAGTACATTTTCAATTTTATTTCAGAAACTAGCTGTGCCCTACGGTTTCACCCGTGTTAATTTTTTACGACAAGCACCGCGCCGCCAACGCACCCATGTAGCCAATTTTTTATACTTTGTGTAAAACTATCGACATTTTATGAGGAATAAATTAATTTTTCAAATTATAATATAGCCTATGTTACTCGCTGGTACTGGAGCTTTATATTGGTGAAAAAATTTTTAAAATCGATCCACTAGTTTTTGAGTTTATCCATTACTTAAAACAACAAACGCAGACAAAACAAACAAAAAATAAAAAATTTCCTCTTCATAATCTTAATAAAGTAATCACAGTAAAAAGATGTATGTTAAGTGACGATTTTTGGGATAAAGTAACGGGATTCAGCAATTTACTAAAACCTATATCAGATACTATTAAAACTGAGGAAAGTGACACTCTACAGTTATCTTATGTCTTAGGTTTATTTAAAAAAATTGAAGATTCAATAGAAAATATGTTAGACAAGACCCTGTCCATATCCGAAGGGCAAAAAGTCATAGAAATACTTAAACATAGAAAAGAATTCGCGATATACGACGTTCACAAAATTTGTAACTTATTAGATCCTCGTTTTAAATGATACGATCTTACACCAGAATAAGAATCAATTGCTACAGAACAAATTTATAATGCTGCTGTAAAAATGCCAGTTGATGAGAATATTGTACTGACAGAGCTTGCAAATTATATTGCAAAGCAAGGTTTTTTTCTAAAACTTGTCTGTGGTCTTCCGTAAATAAGGTAACTCCCATGGCCTGGTGGGCAGGACTTTGCAAGTCGACTGCTTTATCTAAAGCAGCCCTTAAATTTATCTCGCTTCCAGTTACATCGGCAGCATGCGAGAGAACGTTTAGTACTTATAGTGATGTTCATTCCAAAAAACACAACAGACTGACAAATGACAGGGCTAGCAAAATTGTTTATATTGCTCTTAATTTGAAAATGCAATCTCAAAGTTTTTCACTTTTAGAACATAAAGAACAACCTGAAAAAGAAAATGTATCTAAAATTTTTGATATAGAGGATACAGAAGAATGTGAAAATTCCGACACTGACAAGACTAGTGTAGGTAGTGACACCGATAATGAAAGTGGTACTGACACAGACGAAGAATAAAATTTTGATGTAACTTATTGATTCGATTTTTAATTTAAGCAAAATGTAACAAATCAGAAAACATACATACCTAAATAAAACATTTATTATCCAGAAATTGTTTCCTTGAAAAAAAAAACCAAAATCAGAAAAAAAACAACGGTACTATGTTTTTTTTTCAAGTCTTTTTTTCGACATAGTGAAAAAAAAACAAAGTCGTTTTATTTCATGTTACATCACTAGTCATAACTCTAGTCTTTGCATACGTTCATTCAACTACCCAAATCAAAGTTGTTATATTGGTTAAAGTTTCTGACAACTAAATAAATTTTTAGTTTTGAATGCTAGCAACCACACGTACTCGAATATTACTCCTAAATACTAACAATATTCGGGAGAATTGTGAATTCATTAATACATAAATCAAATTAGATTTCGAAATGAGGCGTTAGATCAAATTCAATGACCCGGTTTATATGGAGCCGTACTTACTTTGAAGACTGAAGAGTAAATAAGTTGTTATATAAACCCGGTCTCTGAGTTTGTTAATGATGTGCCCGTTCATTCTCATTACAGATCACTTTGTCTTTATTACAGAAAATTAATGTGTATTAATTTTAATTTAGTTTTTGTGTTTTGCCAAGTACATCCGCTTTGAAATAATATAAATCAAATTTAATTATTAATTAAGAGATTTTTTGCGTTTATTACCGCTTTTTTCATTGTTTTAAGATACGTTTTTTATATACATAAGAATCAAGATATACTTCTGTTTGACGAGCAAAGATTTTTAAAACGTATACTTTCTACAACACTACAACACTTCTTTTTACAACCAGTGTTTTTTATATTGAACTGGAATTTATCTATCAACATATCCCGTATTTAGAATGTCATTGTCCAACATGGTCTGCTTGTACCTTCATGGTGATTTACGCTTTTAATTTTAGATATATGGTTTCCTCTGAAAAGAACTATTTTCTTAAATTACAAATGATAATTTGTAAAAAGAAAGTTATTTTATGGATTTTGATTGATTAATAAAATTATATTTAATAATAAAAGTCCTTTCCGCATCAATAGCTATTTCACGATAGACTATAAACTTACGGGTGGTCGATAACAATGACAAAAACAGAAAATACATAATTGCCATACTATATATAATAACAAAGAATAGAAACGTGCAAAAAAATTAACCACTTTTTTATTTTATACAAAAATATGACTAGCATTATTCTATCTTCTCAACTATTTGGACATTAAAATGGTTTAGCAAAACAAATCACCTTTAAACCTTTAAGATTCAACTTTTGATTCGTTACGTACATAATCAATAATATAAAACGTTTTAAAATCGGGAAGCTTTGGAACTTACCCCAAAACACTTACTGATGACTTTCGTTTAATGCTTAATAGTCATAACAACATTTTGTCAAAACTAAAACGACAGACAGAGATAACAGAGTCAACTTTTTTTTTAAATTAAGGTCAAAAAAATTTCAAATCAAAATCGACAGTAAAAGCTGAATGTACGAGGTCGAGACAGTTGACAACTTGTGACCCACATAGTGCCCACGAAATTGACCCGCTTGCCGAACAAATAAAACTATAGCGTCATGACGATACAACGAAAAGCGTAACGGTATCAAAGATTCCGTCCAACTTATGAGATAACAGCGGTTTTTTTTTATTTTCTACGTACTAACTTGACGTTCAAGAATATCAATGTTTATAAAACGTAACATACATTTTCATCAAACAATCAAAACAATTTGCTAATCTTAAAATCGGCTCCATAATAAATAATTCGCACGAGCAAAGCGATAGTTGTTATTATCAGAAATGGTTAATTATTATCAGGTTTAAAATAGCAAATTCACAATATATACCAGCCATAGTACCAAACATAATCTAAGTTTATCATTTGATTTGCCTTTGCGAAATACGAAATTAAAAAAGTGGATCAACAAAGCGTACCTCGACATAAAAACTCTCTTAGAAATTGTAATATACTACAATAGAAAAGATATAGTTTTACTTGAATGTTTTTCTTTGTTCATAAAATAAATATATATTTCGTAATTATCTATTTTTAAATGGGTTATTTTGATCGAAATTTAAATTGCATAAATTGATATATATGCATTTAAATTGCATTTGAAGTTTAACAAAAACACACGTTTTCTCTTTTTACTTTCTACGAATTTATATAATAACTGTTATTACTTGGACCACCGTCTACTTTAGTTAACGGTCCGGTGCGCACGCGCATCCACTCGATTCACTTCGCTACATTATTCCACCCTTTCACTCTCACATGATTAACGTTTGTCAAAGCGGGACAGATAAACAATCACCATTGAAAAGGCTGTGGGAGACAGCCAGTCTGCAATGGTCCACTGAGATTATGGTAATGATGTATGAAACAAGATTAATTTAATGATTCGTTTTAATGTAGGACATAAACCAATAGCAGAGTAATCGTTAAAGAAAAAATAATAAATAAACTAATTCTATATCACTTTCAAGGTAAGCAAATGATACCAAACATAATACATAACATATAATATCATTAATGTGATGTTACGTGGCCAATGCAAACCATGGTTACAGCCACTTATAATCAAAATATTCACAATTTTATTAATGGCCTGTTACTATGAGGCTGCTACTTTTGAGGATCAGCATGCAATGACGAATAAATGTGTTCTTATTACCTATCTACTACTGCAAGAGTCTAAAACTTAATCTATATACACTTGTTACAGTACCTGATTCATACATTTATGATAACTAATTACCTACAGACAGACTGACAAAATGGTTGACGTTTATGGTTACTGGTCCGCTCCTAAAGAACGTAACGTGATGATAACAGCATTCCTCAAAAAATAGGCTATAATGTGTAATACAAAAATTATATTTCAAATGTGATTAGTATTTACAGAAATTAGCGTGTTTAAACACACAATTCAAAACAGTAATTCTACTGATTCACGCCTGAAATATCAATAACTTTTAAACTAAGACTGTCAGCTCCGCCGCGCCGTTAATTATAAACATCACAATAGAGTAGAACAAAGTAGAAGAAACGCATATAAATAATATAATTTATTATTTTCAATAATAAATTTTATAAGAAATCCTTTTAAATATTCTGTGCTTAGTCGAAAAAATTTATTTAGTAAAAAGATAAACTTCTAGTTCGTATACAATTATGTAACAAGAAAATTATGATCGTGAAATCTATAGTCGATATGCAAATCCAAGTGTTCCAACAAAACCAAGTTTGGGATAAAAACTTTGTGATAACTTCGAAAGCCTTCGTTGCAGAACAATACATCCTGAACTTATCATTGCCGTGAGCCCAAAAACTCTTAAATGAGAATAAAAAATTGAATCTCGTTAATTAGGCAATGTAAGTAGAAAAGCGAACACAAACAACGAATCTGGTTAGTGAGCTTGTTTGTTAAATCTTAAGACAAATATAAAGTAGATACATTTTTATGTTTTACTATAATTTAATATCGGAATCACATGTTTAATACAGAAGGTTATTCCAGAACAGGATGGGCAAACAGTTGACTGCAATCGATCTGTTGTTCGGGAAGCTATTTAAGTCGATCGCAGGAATTTTCAAAAAGTATAACCATAACAGTTTTGCGGCGACTAACTGTATTCAAACCGCATATCCAAAATCAAGTATTATTAAATTATTATAGATCATTTCCGATACATCTCAAAACTAAATGATCTGATCCCGAATTTCATAATGAAAAAGAATTAGTAGGTTGGCAGTCGATTACCTGCTAACTAAATATTTTGTGGTAGATCACCGACGCTCTAACTTGGACCAGCCCTGTTCTAGAAGGTCCGGACCCGGACCATAAGAATCTCTTACTGGAAGCCGCAACACCTTTACTGATATTTTGTATAAAACTAAGTGTAATGATCGTATTTATTTAACGATTCTCATACAATTTATAATCTGATACAACGAAAGTTACTTCTTGGCGGACGTCATTATTATTAAATTGTTATTTATATTATTCCTTAAATTGAAATCTAACAAAAAAGATTGCAAAAAGTTATCACAAGAAAAAAATTAATTGCCCTCAGTGGTAACTAGTTACATGTAGCTAATTAGTGTAAAAAGAAAAACAAGTTTAGTTAATAAAATTATAACATTGTATTATCTATAATATTATAAGGATTCGAAGAAGAGAAGCTACGAGACGGTCGTCGACACAACCTATGCAAATACTATGGGCACATTGTTTTGGGTCAATCACTCGAAACGGCTGATGAATGCTAATCATATGGATCCACATACCAAGTATATATTATATATCCAAACAAAAAAAGACAAATGTACCATCTCCGTTATGAATACAATAAACTTCAACTTTAATAATATCATTGTATTATTATTTGTTTTATGCTCCGGCTAATAAAAGAATTTTCAAGTGATAAATCTTATGAGTTTGTCTCAGTATTTATGCTGAATTACCTTGACTGTCTTTTACTCAAACTGCAGGGTATAATGCTGGACACTGGAAAGTCAATAGTATACCAGAAAGGCCGTTGGGATTACGGAGAATTTAAGACAACAATAAAATAATCATTCGGCTTCGTGAACTACAACTGGAGCGAATTAAATCTGGAGTCTGGACCTTACGTTTAATATAATTACACCTTTTGTCAGGGTCCGATTTAAAGTATAGAGGCACTGAGGTAACGAAGAAGTGAGGCAATAAATAATTTTGAATCATGAAGAAACTTTGGTTAAAAGTGCTAGTTAAATGTGAACTTTCTTGTCAGCACGAGTATTAGGTTTCATTCATTTAAAAAAATTCTTAATCATGTTGTGGGGGCTTAAAATCCAGCTCACCGTTTCGTTTTCATCAGCTCATTGACTACTAGACTAGTACTGAAATGTATTAAGCAAATTACTTTATGTAATATTTAATTTTAATATTAAAATATCTATGTCGACTTTAACATATAGGCAGTACAATTAATAACATTTTATAATTGACATATTCAAAATATTGTTACATGAAATTACTTGTAAATCTAAACGACACAAAAACTTCGCCAATCAAAAGCAATTAAAAAAAAAAGTAAGAAAAAAACGTAATTTGTAACTAGTTCGTGACGATTCAATCAACCTTTTGCATAAACTATGCTTAATAACTGTATAATGGTTTATAAGATAGAAAAAAAAACTAGTTCTATAGGGCGTTGACATGAGAACCATTCAAAAATAAAATTTGAATCATAGTAACTGAGACCAAATGTTATGAAAGGACACGGAGAGCGGTTAGCGTGTGGTGAAAGTTACGAGAGATTAAATTAGCTAATTTGCTAATAAATTCTAATAATACATTTATAAACGACTTCATTAACAAATGAAGAAAGAAAAAAACGACTTTAAAAGATTAATAATTCTGTAGTATTCGACAATGAAATCATATGTCTTGTAATAGATTTTGTAAAAGGGTCTTCGTTAGATTAATCTCAGGTTAACTTAAGTCAAGTTAACTAATAGTGAATAAAAGGTTAATATAAGATATTTAGTTAAATAAAAAAAGATTGACCACTAACAGGAGACAAATTAACTTTATAAAAGATGGCTCAACAGTAAATGCCCTGCCCTTCTAAATCCTAGGTTATGACTATTAGGACTATAAATCCCAGAGGATGTGGGTGTTTCGTCATCAAGATCAGAAATATTTCTGTATTCTCGAGAAATCAAGCGTATATACTTGTAGAGCTTACTGTACCGTGGGAGCAGAGGTATTCCAGCGAAGTCTCTCTATAACTTGCTAAAAGACCTCGGCCTGTCAAGAACTGCAGTAAGTTCTATTTTAGAACGGGTATCTAAAGCAGCTTTAACAGGCTCTTACCAAATCTGGCTTGGCAGGGAGGATATCGCGGGCAGTCAAAGTGAGCACTGATATGCATCATAAGGGGGCCTTTTAAACCTACACCTGGGTCGTAAGTCCCGAGGGCTGCTCGTATTTCCCTCTCTCTGCCACACGATGAACTCGGCACTCGCATGGAGAATCCATGGAATTGTAAGATGTTTGTCTCGTCTCTAATATCATTTAACTGAATTATAATATTATGTTCATTATAAACTAAGATCCCAAAATCAAAATTGGGGGAATATTATTTTATTATTGTCGTTCGTATCACCACCAACGCAAATCAGAGTTTATTTAACCTATTTTTATTTATAGTACATTGAATGCCTCATAGCTATTCCCTTACTACTGACCTACTTTATTTATTATCTTGTAATAACTTTTATAATACTTATATAGTATTATACTTTATATTTTTATAACTTATAATTCTTACATTACATTTCATTTTTAACCATTCATCCATACCGTCACATATCATCATATATACCGCGTGTAAAGCTTAGAAGGGTTAAGCAATGAACATATATATATACCTAAGCAATAAGCAAGTTACAAGTTTTAAAATATCTTATATTATATAGTGGTTCTGCATAGCATTACACTTCATAACAAACTGGGTAATAGTTGCAAGTAATTTTATAACAAAGTGTAAATGTACATAAATTTTGTTTTTTGTGTTATTTATCTGTATAGCTAATATATTCTTATTAATAGAGAAGCGTTTCCTGAAATTTAAATTCATCTGTTGTTTGGAATTACCGAATATTTATATCATTATATTCATACGTGAAGCAAAAACTTTATACCCCTTTTAAGCGTATTGCATGACTGTGAGATTTGGCATGGTTAAACTTTATATGGAGAAAGAGTGCACAAAGCTAAAATAAATCTATAATATCTGTTACTAATATATATTAAATTAAAAAAAATAAAAAAATACTGCGAATCCTAATCCGACCAGGCCATTGTATTTAGACCCCTCAAAATATTGACATTGTTACTCAATGAAAAGTGACAACAAGTGATATAATATTCATTGTTTAGGTTTATACTGCAAATGTCAAACAGAAAATAGTCTATAATGAAATAATCGCTGGTCGAATTTCGATCATTGAGTGACCGCTAGTATTGACTATACTCGTAAAAATACTAATAACAACTAGAAATGATAAGTTATTTATAATAAATCGCTTTCACTCACACCGTAAGGCAAACGAGATAGCTATTTCCAAGGGAATGACACGGGACATCTCATCTATCAAGTTTGACGAGAGTCCCCGCTGCAGCGAGCACTGTTCATCTCGATTGTTCAATAACCCACGCGACCCGGTCGCGGTCCCACCACCACACCACCCCACAACGCCACCCCAACAGTATTACAAGTTATGACATATTGGAATAGCGTTTCTCGCTTGCTTCCTTACCAACGTCAGATTGCCTTTGTATTTTTAAGCAATATTATGCAGTAATTCTTTTGTATTGTATCTATAAATAAAATAGGTATTGTTTTTATTCTCGAACAAATAACGTGTGACCAGGGTGAGTATTTCAATCATGACAACATGAAAAAACTAAGTCGATAATTAGTCCAAACATTAAAATTATCATTAAGTAAGTGGGTATAATATTTTATGGTAGAGTAAAAAAAAGACACAAACCTATCAGCTCTCTCTCTTCGAAAGCATAGAATAATATTTTCCTGATTTTTCGATCCTGAAGAGTTTAAACCTCATTTTTGAAATAATTACCTGTAAGGAAAAACAAATTATGTAAGAAATATATAATAGATAAGAAAAGAAGTTAAAGGAGACGGATACTCTGTCATACAGACACGTGCCTGGGTAAAAAAAAGGGATGAAGAGAAAAAGAACGGAGTAAATTAATAGCTAATGCATTATCAAACCGTCACTGAAAAGAGCGGATTATTTGCAATATAAAAGCAGAGATTTAGGACATTTCGTAAAAGCGAAGTCATGTAATAAACTTCAATTAAACTATTTTTGAAGTAGAATTTATATTAAAAAAGTGTTATGTTTATTATCTTTTAAAGTTATTAGTTTACTTATTTTGTTGATTATGGATTTTAATGATATTGTACGATTTTAATAACAAAAATATATTTGATTTTATAAACAATATTTCAACTAATTACATTCTGGGCCCATTTATACCCGTCTCCTTTAAGTCGTTTTCGTTATTTCGGCCTTGTAAATCCTAGGGTAAATGCCATTAGATAAACGTTTTTGTACACTAGCTTATCCAGTACTTTATTACGCCAAATCGAGTTACTATGACTAAATATTATCCATGAACTATTAGCATAGTTTGGGGGGGTGGGGGCGATGGTAACAAGACGATGCAGGGATATGTGAAATTTTGAGTTAAAATAACCAAGTAAATAATAAGAGGCGTCAAGCCTATAGCCGCGCCATGTCACTGCGAAACTACTTGTCCTGACTGTAAACATAATAATTAAAATAATCTACCGGTTGTCTGTACGTGACTGTTTCTTAAATAAACAAGGTTGTATAGCTTCTCTGTAATTTATAAAGAAAAACTGTACGGATCTTGCCAACTGTGAAACCTTGGGATAGCGCAGTGCAAGAACGTGTTCCGTATTTCCAATTTTATAAAATATGTATTACATGAATCACTGCGGATCGCAGGTGCGTCAGAAGAACAACTTTTGTGATGTTATAACCACATTAAAAAAGTGATCTCATTTCAATAAGTAAATAAATATAAACTTTTAAATAGTTTTTTAGTTTAGCATTTTCAGACGGTAACGCGCGAATTTTGGCACTTAGAGCGGCCACATACAGTCGGAATTTCGAACGCAGTAAATCCATACAAATCTATCGACCTATCACAAATATACAGTAGTTTTCCGTTAGTAGTTTTCACCGATTCGGAATTCCGCATGGTAGCCTGTGCGTCCGGAATCTCGCACGAAAAAAAAAACTATTTCGAATGCACCTCTCTCTTCTTTTCCCGTTATTACTGAACTAGCTGTGCCCACGGCTTCACTCACGTGGTCTACAAAATACCATCTACAATTATGTAGTACATTAATTTGATCAGTGTAAGCAGCCATTTAAGCGCCCGAATTGATTAACCATGACTAGTTTTTTTATGTGCGCGGGATTCTAACTAATTTGTCTAAAAAAAGTATCCTAAATTATTTCTTACAACATCAGCTATCTACCAGTGTAAGTTTCGTCGAAATCGATCCAACTGTTTCGGAGATTACCCGAAACAAACAAACAGACAAAAAATTTAAAATTTGATTTTATGTTATAGGTATCATATAAACACACTTTTTACTAAATAAAAAGGCATTTTTGACATTACAAACAGACACTATTTTAGCTACTTATTAATAATTGTATAGATGCACATCAGTTGATCCCCAAACGCGACATACCTAAGGCAACATGCCGGGTGACAAACTTATAGTGTATGGTGGTCGCGATCTATTCTGATAAAATTTAAAATTTGATTTTATGTTATAGGTATCGTATAAACACACTTTTTACTAAATAAAAAGGCATTTTTGACATTACAAACAGACACTATTTTAGCTACTTATTAATAATTGTATAGATGCACATCAGTTGATCCCCAAACGCGACATACCTAAGGCAACATGCCGGGTGACAAACTTATAGTGTATGGTGGTCGCGATCTATTCTGATAAAATTTAAAATTTGATTTTATGTTATAGGTATCGTATAAACACACTTTTTACTAAATAAAAAGGCATTTTTGACATTACAAACAGACACTATTTTAGCTACTTATTAATAATTGTATAGATGCACATCAGTTGATCCCCAAACGCGACATACCTAAGGCAACATGCCGGGTGACAAACTTATAGTGTATGGTGGTCGCGATCTATTCTGATAAAATTTAAAATTTGATTTTATGTTATAGGTATCGTATAAACACACTTTTTACTAAATAAAAAGGCATTTTTGACATTACAAACAGACACTATTTTAGCTACTTATTAATAATTGTATAGATGCACATCAGTTGATCCCCAAACGCGACATACCTAAGGCAACATGCCGGGTGACAAACTTATAGTGTATGGTGGTCGCGATCTATTCTGATAAAATTTAAAATTTGATTTTATGTTATAGGTATCGTATAAACACACTTTTTACTAAATAAAAAGGCATTTTTGACATTACAAACAGACACTATTTTAGCTACTTATTAATAATTGTATAGATGCACATCAGTTGATCCCCAAACGCGACATACCTAAGGGAGCATGGCGGGTGACAAACTTATAGTGTATGGTGGTCGTGATCTATTCTGATAAAATTTTGACACAGTAAATTATTGTTATTTTTTGTTACTAACTTATGATGTCATTTACCGCTTCATAATATTTACAGTTACTCACTACAATTCATCAGCGTTTATTATTCATGTTTTTTCTATTAAAAAAACAAAGAGACCTTTGTCCTTCTTCTAGACGAAGAAAATGTTTGCACCGCAAAATACATCTTTATACGTAATACCCTCGATGAACAATGGCAAATTCTCAAAATTCGCTTTAAGGATATCACGACTGCCTCAGATTTGCAGTTGCACAGCGTTTGCGCGCAGTGCGTGTCTCGTCTTTGTATCATAGACGTCATTAATATGAACTTCCGATAACCAAAAGGTGTCTAAGACTATAACAAAAAAGAAAACCAACTTTAATTATTTTGAGGAGTTCTCTGGTTTGTCTTTGAAATCGAAATTACAATGCCAATGAAATTATAATGTGACACCACTCATGGGGTACGGCCCTTTGCAACGATAAAAGGATCATCTAAATCGCTTCATACACAAAGAAGATAAGACTGAACTTATGTCGGTTAATAATGGTTTATGAACGTACAATGATTTCCACGCAAGAGTTTCCATACACAGGGAGGACCCGGGATTCATGTTCGTAGTCTTAGCTTACTAGTTAAAGATTTCTAGGTGCCTTTCGGTGGATTAAGCTTCACCATATTTTTAAACCGACTTCAACGAATGTAATTTTTTTTTCATCGATGTTCAGTCGTAACTTCTTTGTTTATGAACCGATTTGGATGATTCGTTTTTGTTTGATAAGGATACATACCATTTTATTTCCCAATTTTCAATCATTTCAATTTCATTGACATTGGACCTTCAAAAATCATCATCATCATCAATCATTGAAGTTGATTTGTTTTTTTTTTTGTTAAAAATTGTCTTGTATTGGGACAACTAAGATTACATCATACCTATAAAAAGCAATCCACTACAAGCCATTCCCATCACTAAATTTAGAGGGAGACTGGCTCTCTAAAGTAACTACCAGAACACACCTAGAAATGTTTGGTGACAGAATACCTCAAGAAACCAAGCGGAGATTAGAAAAAGCTAACACAATGCTATGGTTTCATCATGCCGTTTTCCATCACGAAGTTCGAGCACGCTATCACTGAGATATCATCGCTTTATTGTGAAGTTATGTCGATATAATTTATGATGATTTCACCAACTGCCTCCAAGCAGGAACACTACCGCGTTTTCTTGAATTACTTCCTGTGAACGCGCATAATCACTAATTATAAATTTGCAACAATTAATTGTTTTCCTGTAATCACTATCGTTGACCTTCTTCATCAGTTAGCTATATTTTACGTCTATATATAACTGCCTTTCCATTTATCGTATCATATTATATTACAACACCTGCCAACACGTGGCAAAGAAGCGTATGGCCCGCATTATGGTAAGCGGTTACCGTAGCCTGTGAGCGCATAGGTATCACTAGCAAGTTGGCCAACCTTGAACCCCCCTTATCCAAGCTGCCCTGGAAACACAACACAGGGTTATGTGGCTGCGCTCGTCTGTAGGATGAAGGTAAATCATCAGTCAGACTGCCCAAAGTAGAGAAACATTCCTAAAGAAACTTCTCTGTGTTCTACCTCTCTCATCCCGCTTATGTTCTAGTTAATGTGATGCCCAACCGATCTAGTTCGTCATTTGTTAAAAGAATTCTAAATTGACAACTACACACAAATCAGTGTACCTGTCGTGGAGTGATAAAATCGTTATCCTATGTGAGGTTGAATATAAGTATCTACAGATCGCTTTGAACACTTAACATCAGGTGGGCGGCACGCATGTTAGCTACATCATAGCATAAAACGAAAAACATTGAGTAATTACAAAACAAAACGCAATGCAACTTTTTTCTTTAATAATAGAAAACTTTACAAGAAAATCCATACCCGACCATATAAAAATCGTTTCTTAGAACGTTGTTTATACGTGAAAGCCTACAAACAGCGTGTCGATATTAAAAAAGCGATTGTACCCAGAAATCCCAGAATTAATAACGAACAAGCATACATGATGATACGTGGATGAGCATGCGTCGACAGTCAAAGGATTGGTAAACGTGTGACGTTACTGTAAGCGGCAATACGTCGCCTGAACACCTAACAACATTTTAAACGTTATTTAATAATTGCAAACTTTTTATTCAACTCATGGGCAAATAAATATTATCTAGTGTTTAAGTAATGTTACTACACAAAATTTAACATAGCAAGAGACAGTTTCTCGTCCCTAAGTTTAGGATTTTTTTATCTTTATCGCATACGCCGTGGTTTGGCGTGGATAAACTTTTAACTATATTCCCTTCTGTAGAAACATTTGCCCAGTAGTGATACATTTACGGATACATATTCACCGTTTATATTAAGTTTTAGAATCTTAAGAATTACTCAATTGAATCAACCACTCTTTCCTGATACACTCAAAAAATCAAAATCAAAATCATCTTTATTCAATTTAGGCCCTAAGATGGCACTTATGAACGTCAAAACACTAATACCTGTTCAGACAAACATCCCATTCATCGAGAAGAACCGGTAAGAAACTCGATCGGGTTTATCTTTTTTTTTTGTTAAGTGTATAAATGTTACAAATATAACAGGTACAATAATAATATATTAGTGGATGCACAGAGAGGGAGTTATTTCCAGACATCACTATCATTCACATAATGATCCACCCTATAAATAACCTTAATAACCTTAACACTATATATTATAATCTTTTCTAGAAATTCATTTTCAAATTATTGGTACGTATTTTATAATTTACTGTAATAAATTTATTATTAACTAATAAATATTAATTAA
Organism: Saturnia japonica; assembly: GCA_033032175.1. Lineage (NCBI taxonomy): Eukaryota > Metazoa > Arthropoda > Insecta > Lepidoptera > Saturniidae > Saturnia > Saturnia japonica. Next base: position 469,865 of record CM065315.1, read on the forward strand.
TATGATTACCATTAAACGATTTAGTAAGAATCCGCATCATTTTTTATTCGCTATGAACCGTAATTAAGGTACAAAATGAGTGAGAATGTAGATATAATAAGTAATTTATCCGTAAGTTAGATTTAGTAGTTTCGAAGATATTGTAACTCCACATTTTATAAAAACTTACATAACAATGGTGAGCATGATTCTACATCACTATATCGCTTGAATGGAGACCACACACCGAATGACGATTAAAAAGCTTGTAGAGTGAATAACGTTTACCGTTTAAGATCAAACCCGGCCGAGATTACTTTTTCTTAGATTATTTGCAATCAATATTACTTACCCTCGGGTATACAGGGCAGAATAACTTAAGCCACGAAAACAGTAAAAAAAAGATTTATCGGACGCTAGATATCACTATTAACTTGCGTAACAAAATAACAAAATTGATAACTCTTTTTTTGCGTTTATTAAGGAAAAAAACTTACGGCTTTTCATCTTCAGCTTATAACATCTAAACTTGTGTTATTAGAGATTATATAAAAAAATAATATAAACTAAACAAAAGGTGAATGTGTAAATCATTTTTATGTATTTCGCTAATTTTACAAACCATTTAAGTATTTTGTTTATTTGAAAATGATTAAATTATGAAAGTTTCCATTACCCTTTATTTTAGTTTATAACGGTATGAAGATATACAAAAATCAATGCATAATATTCGCTATCGCTTAGTTCGTGGCCACACGGAACCGCGCGATCGGGGCGACACGCGATAGCGCGGCGCGGTTTCAAGCGTTCGCATTCGTGGAAAGCGAATTTCCGAAAAGTTACTGTACATAGATATGAGAGAAAAACTAATAAATTATTTACGTTATTAATACGGGAAGATAATTGTTAATAATTATTTACTATATTCACACATAATGTACTGTATTAATACAATCAGTTTGCAAATGATGGCGCGCGAGTCGTTTCATTCCGAGGATAACGAGAACAAAGTCGCGGGAGAATGCTAGGGAATGGATAAAATAATTGCATATAAATAGTAGAAACCAGAACGGCCGTGAACGTCCAGTGAAGAGTATTTCTTGACAGTGGTTATCGTGACAGAGTGGTGGTACCGGCATACCGCGATCATGGTGATACTCACCCGAAAGCTGTATGTAGAATATTAAACACCAGAGGTCGCTATCAGAGTTTTACCGTGTGTAGGGCGTTGTTTGTTAAAACTAACAAATAACGATTACTTATTAATAGCAATACACACTATTGCTACCATTCGCAACGTATTGAGGGAATACAAAGATCTTTTAGAAGCTATCTAGCATTTGGAGTCTCAGGAATTTCTCACAGAGAAACACATGACAACCGACTCTCATATTTTAAAATGTTAAAACTACGAGACAGACGTAAATTACATGATGTTGCATTTCTATTTAAGATCATCAATGTCCGTATTGATTGTTCCACTATTCTAGCAGAAGGATTATTTAGAGTTCCCCATAATTATCCTAGAAAGAGAATTAGTAAAATTTTCTCTCAACCACTCTGTAGAACCGATCTCGGATATAATTCGCCTGTCGTGAGAACGCGCAGAACATACAATGAGTTTAATGGATTAATGGAGAATTTTGAGATATTTGCAGATACATTATCGAATATTATTAACAAAATTAAAACTTATTTCATTTCAGGGACTTAGTTTAATTTACAATAATCGATATTTTGTTTTTCTCTCTATTTTATTTTTCTATTCCATTATTAATTAAAATATAGTAGTCCTTTAAATTATTATTTTTTTATTAGCAGTAGTGTATTTTGTAAATTACATTTGCGATTTTTTATTTAATCAATGTATTGGGGGTAGGGGCCTATAATATTATGTTCGCATATCTGTATTAAAGTTAGAATGATTTGTAAAAAAGGCTCAAGTGTAATTAATATACGCTTTCTTTAATAAATAAATAATTACTTATTTGTAATTGAAACGATGAGAAAGCGTCATGAGCGTAAAAATAAACAGTAGTATAATATTAAAAATGAAATTTGAGCATGGTCTCAGAGGTCACAGGTTCAACCCCGCGTTGGACGAACATTTGTGCCATCAGCTTAATTTTCAGCTCCTGTTTGTGAGTGTTATATAAACCTATGTCTGTAGTTACATGTATTTTGGCTCTTATATTTATCAGGTTTACCACAAAAATTACTTAGTTTAATGATTTAATCTCTGAGTTAACTAGATGGGTTTTTACAAGACACCATCAAAGCTAGACCGCTCAGATATTATGAAATAATAATAAGTTCGTATTTGTTGTAATAACGACTAGCACCTTGTAATAACATGACCTACTCCTGAAACTTGTGTCAAGTGAAATGACTCATTGAATCGAGCTCAATAAAGCGAATCTAAATGATTAATATTTTTCTGTAAACTCAGCTGCGATCGATTCACAATACAACTTGTCGTAACACATTGAATTATGTTTGAAGCAATGATATAATTTATGAAAATTGATAAAAAGTTTAAAAACTATTATTATGATAAAAATTAACCATTTGAAAGAAAATAATAAATACTATTGCAATTGCAAATACTATTAAAATTACTTTTGAGAAGTAGGTAGGTGTTTTAATGTCAAGTGCGTTGTAAAAACTTCAGCAAACTTGAAAATAAAAACAAAATCTCTCTCTTATCTACTCCAGAATCATCTATTTAAAGTAAAGTCAAATGTACAATTATATATTTTAAACCATAACTTACTGTTAAAGTATGTAAGGAAACTTTCATAAAAATTCTTCATTATTGCTTTAAGGAAAATTAACGGATTTGTCAAAAATATTGTTTATTCTGCGTCAAAATAGCAACGTTAGTATCAGCTAAGCTATAGCGCGTCGCAAACAGGGAACTGTAGGTAATAATTTCTAATTTTATATAAACTGAATGCATTGTTGTTCTGAGAGCCTGCGGCTTTCAGATAAAAGCAACCACTACGCGTTTGTTTGCCCGTTTTAAATAATTATTAATTATTTTACTGTTCATTGGTTTACGGGGACTCGGCGAGGGACTGAGTGTTAATGTCGAATGGCGTCTTAAATCAGTTGCTAACATGGTACATTCGTTTCAGCTTGTGAAATTGTTTGATATTTTTTATAGTTGGAAACAAAACGCGATCTTTCCGATTATTGTAGTCTTAGAAACCCAAGTATGTAATAACAATCTATAATATGATCTATTTTGAAATTTTTAATCATAATAATTTGAATACGTCACGTAATAATTTTTATTATTATTAATACGCTTTTATTAGCTTCACCTGTATGTATGTATGTAACCTACCCCTTTGAGCTCGATTTTGTCCTACTTTGAATGATCAGATTTAATTCAAACTTTGCACACCTGTCAAAAGTCGATGACAATGCAATAATCCGATCAAAGCATCCGATTATCCTAATTAGATTCGCCAGGATTAATTAATTTCTTTCCGCATTCTTTGCATGCGAGTAAGAGAGATAGAGCTAGTGCGCGAACTACGCATGGGTGCAGTTCCACACTTACTCTTTCGGGCATGCAAGGTTGTACAGTTGATCATGCAGTCATTTATTTGGGTCCGCGATTGTTTGCTACTGGACAAGCTTATGTGGCACTTAGTCGTGGAAGATCCCTTGGACGGTATACGAATTCAAGAACTTGATTGCTCATAATTAACAGGAAGAACTCCATGTAACAGTGAAGCATTGAATGAAATGATTCGATTACGAGATAAACCATAAAATCTACAATCAGTCAAAGAGTGGAAATTCACACTCATCCTCATTCTCAGTGCCGCCAACAGATTCGCTCCTATGATTATAATATTATGTGAAGTTATTACGGATTGAAAATTCCATACTCAAGCATTAATGTGACTGACTGTATATATAAATAAGGTTGCACCTCTATGTGTCTCGCTGTTTATATTGGCATCATAGAAATCTTTGAATATGTGTTCTTAACCAAGATACAATCGGAACACATTTGTACATATTAAGGGCGGTTGATAGTTAGCAAATCGAACTAAATAATTTATAGTTTAAAAAATTTAACTAAAAAATGAAAAATAAATAATAGTTTAAAAAAACTAAAAAAACACGCTTTCATAAAAAATCCAACTAAAAAACAGAAAATAAAATTTAATAAATTTGATTAAGTACAGTGTAAAAAAAAATGAATGTACATTATTGTAAAAAAAGCGTGTTTTTTTAGTTTTTTTTAACTATTATTTTTTAATTAAGTATACCTGTATTTGTAACTTTATTTCAAATCTAAAATGAACAGTGTTGCCACACGAGAAAAATCTAGACAACGAAATAAAGGTCAACAGCCGTGAATTTTTCGATTGCACTACAAAAACAATATTTTTTTACGGTAACCGCTTTCGGTGACCGAGTTTGACAGCTCATCCGGCAATCAACACACCCGCTTACATACCAATTTCACATTTTTATATGTTTGAGAAGCTGTTTGAGAACGCAATTAAAAATTATACTGCAGAATTTAATTTAGTGTGGCGAATGTTTTAAAATAGGTTTTATCGGATTCATTTTTTTATTGTACCGTTATAATGGACAGAAATTGAGATTGTATGCATAATGGATTCTCAAGCTAATAAACTAGTTTTATTTTTATCAAATTTTACCATTATTAATTTACTGTTGTAAAAATATTTATACTATTCACAGAACAAATAGAACAAGGCGTTTGTTTTTTTTTCATAATTCAAAAAATAAACCGCATTATAACAATTACAGTTTAAAAAGACAGAATATAGGAGTAAAGGAAGGCCGAAGAAGGCTGAATGGATTGTATGAAAAGAGATACGCATAAAAAAGTATGAATTTACCATAAAGGAATGCATTATGGGTTTTTAGGGTTCTGTAGTCATCAAGGATCCCATATAGTTTCAACATGTCCGTCCGTCTGTCTGTCCGCAGCTTAGCTCAGATTCTTAGTACTAGAAAACTGTAATTTGGCATCGGTTTGCATGGCATTAATCACATACCGACAAAGATGAAAATAAAATCTTGAAAAAAAAAGGAGGGATGCATTTTTTTCTCGTCTATCCCACAATGTGGGTTGTCGTTTGATAGTTCGTGCAACAAGATTGCGGTTGTGAAAGACATTTTTTTCGATCCAGGCACCCTTTTCCGAAATATTAAGCTTAAAAATGCTAATTTTTGTTAGGGTCAATCAACCTGTAAAACGTACTTGGAGAAATAAATAAAAAGGAAAATTTCGTAGAAATTCCATCGAAAATCACTTTATTAGCTGTTAAACAGTGAACTCAAGTAATATATTCATAGTATCCAACAAAAAGCTGTCTTCTAAGTCTACATACTGTGATAAGCAAATACGGAACCCTACTCTGCAAGTGGACCGACACGCACTTAGCCAGTTTTTTACAATATATTTTGGTAGTCGAAATGTAATTGACAAGAATACACGATCTACACATTTTATTTTTAATGCTATTAACGATTCAACCAACTAGTGTTCATATAAAAAATGAAATAATTCGGATACAATTTTATATTTAAATTATATTTTAAAAACGAAATATATTATTCAATTAAATTTCAATGTTCAAATCTGTGCAAGTATTATGAATAATTTTAGATACATTTAACAGTATACATTTAGTACATTTACAGTGTTACGATGGTAGTTGTGATAAGGTACATTGTTGTATTTAGTGGGCTATTGAAATGTTTCGTTGGGACTGTAAAGCTAAGTGTCCGTTCATTTTTTTATTAGGAACGGAATGATGTAATGCATTGTTAGAGCTACAACGAAATGTCAGGCTTGAGACATTCGGTGGGAACTTCGAAATCAATATTATATTTTTTTAATGCATTTGTTGTTGCTTTGGAACGAGATTATAATATAAATAATGTTAAAATACATATTATATACTAGTTATACATATTAAATACTAGGTCGTGTGCTCGATAGGATTTACCGATCAGTAACGTCATCCCTATTTAATAAGTTTAAGGAAATAATTTCTTCCGCAATTTCTTTGTGCACACTTCTACATTATACAAAGAACTTGTGTGCAAAATTACATGCTTCTAGATCTACCGGTCAGTCACTTTTAAGAATTTTATTTAGTAGAAATAAAACTAATTTATGTAGATTAACGGTAGAGAGAATAAATAAAAAACACACGAAACCAGCTCCGATGCGTAAAAGGATTAATAAAATTGAAAGAAATCAAACAAATTTCCAAGAATTATCGGTCGATAAGTGATGCTGCAATCTTTCTGCCGTAACGATAGACAGTCATTAATAAAAGTTGTAATCTTCATAAAACGGCTCAGTTTGTAACAAATAAAATGTTATAAGAAAGAGTAAATGCTGTGGCCTTGATTAGAATTACTCTCGTGAAGGTTAAATCAATAAACGATACTTTTAAAGCCTTCAAACTGTAATAACCTAAAAACAGGTTTTCACAAAGTTATTTCGTATATTTTATATATAAATAATTTAATATTATTATAAGATTAAATAATGCCAAACTTTGTTTAAAATAGTGCATATCGCTTTATTATATTCGTAGACATCCGTTACAAAATGATAAGTCAATGATGGTATGTCATTGGTTAATTATTTTAACAAGACTATTTTATATCAAGCTCTCAAGTATATTGCTTTACAACAAAATCCTTTCTAATATGTATTTCATTGTACGTCTTTAATAATCTATACACACAAAACGCTTTGTCCTCAATGACTGACGGATCAAGGCACAGCCTAAACGGCTGATCGTAGACGCCTGAAACTTCGAGGGTGTGTTCTTTGTATGACGTAGGCATCTGATAAGAAAAGATTTTCCGAAATTCTACCTCTAAGGGGTGAAAAAGGGGGGCAAAGTTTGTATGAGACAACGTGATTCCTTGGTCTAATCTACTTCAAATTTGGCATAAACTTTTTTTAACAGAATTGATGGAAGATGTGTTTTGTCTTTTATTGAAATTCTTCCCCTAACGGGGTTAAAAAGGGGTAGAAAGTTATTTTGGCGGTGATTTGCTTCAAAGTTGATATCAATACTCCTTAATGCTTTTGATTTAAGTTACATTTTATTTTGTCACATGTTTGAAAAATCAATCTGATTTTATTCAAAAAAGGTTGAATTCACTTAAAAACTTGAGCAAATACTCTTTAAACTCTTATAATTGAAATGTCTCGAAGGTCACCGTTTTTACAAAAATATTAGCCATTAGTATATATAAAAAAAGTCAGCGATAGCATATATCTATCTCTTATACATGAGCCACAATAAAGCATTTTGCAATTTTTTTTATTGTTGAAGATTAAAAATTAATTTACGAGCATTATTTTTAAGCATGGCTTAAATTAATATGTAACTTTTAACACAAAGACAATTTATAATGAAGATAAACTTTGTCTTTTACAGAATGTTATTTGGACACATAGTTTGAGAGATAATACAAATTAAAATAATTCAACTTTTTTAGAACTGACTACACTGTTAGCTTAGGGGCCTAAAGCCGCTGCGCTTTTACAGCTTACGGTTGGCTAATAATTCATCGTCGGTCTATCTAGTGGTTAGCGGCGCGAACGATTCGTGCGATGCCGGTTCGCGCCGTGATCATCTGCCCGCCCGATAATTATATTGTCTATAATGAAGTATTCTATATCATCAATAAGTGATTTCTTCTAAATTATATGCGGGTGAAACCGCGAGGCACAGCTAGTAACAAATAAGAATAATAATAATGACAAGTTAGTTAAGATAAACGCAGATTATATATTTAAAAAAAAAATTGGTTTCGACACGAAGTTTTGAATGCAATGTTATATTGAACAATTTTTTGCACTAAACATTTTGGTTTGGTCCATCTGCCTCTACGCTCCATTCTTTTTTTTTAAAGTAACCATTCCTTGTTGCCATTTTGTAATACCTTGAAAACTGCATTGATAAAAGTAACTGGCATCGTGGACAATAAAATCGCTTGATTGCATTTCCCAGCTCACGAATATACAAATACGTGGTTTGAAAGTATGTCACGCCCATCTATAACGATAATTGAGTATTTGTCAATTGTTTAATTTACAGTATATTTAAAAAAATGCTAAATTCTGGAACTCGGTCATCGAATACCGGCAGTAGACGCGATCGACGAGCCAAACGACGAAGTACTCATGTCGATCTCTGAAAATTAAATAAATACTGAAAAAATTGCAAATTCAATGTAAAAAAAGTTGATTGACCTTGTACGATAAAAGTTATAAATAGTTCAGAAATCACCTCTGATGTGAAACGCCTTTCGACGTTGTAATCCTGTTTTTTTAATGCAGGGAACAATGTTGGAAATCTAGCTCCAAGGACTTTGAATCTTACTCACGAGTAAATTTACTTGGACCACATTTTCACTTAACAATTTTTTTTATTTCTTTGTTAACATTTGCAACTGTGATATAGTGGTACACTGTGACAATATTTAAGTTTCAGCCCAGTATTATACCTGATATCATATTTTGTACTAAACAATGCCCTACCGAAGTATCAAACATGGCTACCTTAAACCATAGCAATGTCAAAGTCAGCAAGGACAAGTACGAATGATTATACAAGCAACAATGGTGTATAAGTTGACAATAATCTCGCGCATTAACACAGCCCCTCCGTACCAGTCGGTGCCAGCCTGCGCCCGCGCACCTCGCCTCAGGGTTGTCAGCTAACACATTTATTTCATCTATATTTAAAAATATGCAACTGAATGAGTCACATCGGACATAAATAAGTTAAATTGAGCTATACAAAAGATATTGTAGATTTAAGTGTCGCTGTATTTTTATATATGGAAATTGAATATGTTTATATACATAAATTGAGATTCGAGCATTATTAACAGAATTAAATAAATATTAACAGAAACAGAAAGATAGAAGAGAAATAGTAACATACACAACAACTATAGACAAAGAAAATTAAGACCTAATACATTTCTCCTTATTTACCGTAAGTGACAATAAGGCAATTCCATAGATAACTAATAGACGTATGATGGAGAATCCGGCGCTTCCCGCCTAAAGCCAGATTAATATATGTATATAAAAAATGTGATTTTAGTATGGCTCTTAAAATAATATGCTAATTACGAATTTGGGCTAAAATTAAGACATTGATTTTAACAAAAAAAAACCCCTACAAGATCAAAAATAACAAGCTACTTTTACAAAATAAAAACAGATGAAATAAATTAATAATAGGTGAGTACCTAATAAAATTCTAAATTGACATAACCTTTAAATTCTATAAAAAAAGTGATTATCATAATTATTTCACATAAATACCGATAAAATAAGACTTTGTTTTCAAGAGAAATCAATAAATGTTACAAGATTAAGGTTTTTCCATAAAACGTAACAAAATTATCATATTTTGAAATTATACGTTGAAAAAAAATCTCAACAATTTCGTACAATATATAATATTATGACTGTTTTTACTATTTGGCTGATTTCAAATAAAATGTTTGAGTTCAAACACAAAAGTCATAGCTGTAAGTTTAGACGTAGAGAACAAATCGAGCAGCTGATTAAATAAATGTTATAAGTACACCTAGGTAGGTACTGTTTTACAAAAACATTCATACATGACAATGAATTTTATCAAACAATTATTTTCTAAATTTATTCCCTTGCTATGGCAGCACGCGGCGTGCGGCGCGGTGCGGCGCGGTGCGGTGCGGCGCGGTGCGGTGCGGCGCGGTGCGGTGTGGCGCGGTCTCTTAGTGATTTCAGACGGCAAAAAGTCTACAGTCCTGTATTTCGTTTTTCGAAAATTAGCTATATCACAAAGACATTATACCAAGCCGAGAACATTATTTACTTGTATTTCAAAATGTTTAAAACGAATTATGGCGTTTCATCACAATCATGCATAATGCTTATGCTTGACATGGTAAAACGTCGGAGTCTAGAAAAAGGGCTAGCTCTCAAGTTTACCATAACTACTATAATATACCACAATAATTGCTTGGCTATTTTCACTTTGAGATATGAGTGTCTGTGAGCCCGATGGACACTAGAAAATATAACACGTTGTAACACGATGTTACCTTCATGGTAAATTATGGTCGATCGTAGGATTCGAAGTTACTACAGAACTCCCGCTGAAAGTTCAAACAATAGATTCCACATTACAGTTCCATTTATCGAAGGGCTTAAATAAATATTTGACAGCCCTAACATGCAACTGTTTCGTCATTGACGACTTGCGACGTTTGTAAACCAACATGGAGCTTGTACAGTACATACACGTTACGATCGACTGCAGCCAATCTAATAGCACAATGAACCGTTACGAACACGACAGTACTCGATCAGTTTAGATGTTTAGTCTTCGACAAGTTATCATGAAGGTGTAAACATTGTGAAGAGACCTGGACGATCGAGAAATAATCTTATAGTACTATGTAGTTATATGAGAAAGTACAGAATTATAGATCGACAATACGTAGTGATCTGGATAGCTCCTTTCTTGGAAAGAAGCGTTTCCCTTGTAGAATTTATTTCATTATCTATTACTAGCTGTGCCCCACGAATTCACCTGCGTTTAATATTTTATTCGTTGTCTTCACATCCCGTTCTTGGCTACACCTTGTCAGATTAATTGACATAAATGTTTATTGCTTCACTCATTAGGGTCGTAGCGTGAAATAGCGTACCTTTTTTAATAAATAAGCCATAAAATTAATATATTATTTATTATTTTTATTATCGGAACGAAGTTCCTTATAGCACGGTACGGACTTGGAGGATAGGGGTAAGGCGAAAAAAAGTGTAACAATTTTCCGTCACGACCTTTTCTATAGTGTAGAGAGTTATCCATAGCGCGTATGCTATTAGCTGTATCCAGACATAGGTGCGCGCTTATTGGATCAAGGCTACAAAACTTCGTTCAAAACCGTGTTTTTTTCGAGATTAGCACGTTCGCGTTCCAACAAACAATTTCTATTATATGGATGGTATATGGGCATGGATAATGATTGTTAAAAAAATACAAATACACCGTGCAACTGCATGCATTTAACCAGGAATAACATTTCTTTTCCGTAAAAAATCTAAAATATAATATTTATTGTTGTTCCATAAACAGTTTAAATCATAAGTCAATTTTTAACAAAAACGAAATACCAACTACAATTATTTGAGAAGTTTCGTGGTGTGTCTTCGAAGTCTAATATCCAAAGCCAATGAAACGAATTTTTTTAAATTGTCCTATGTTTTAAAATGATTTTATACAAGTTATAACTTTTTGATAGATACCTATTCAAATAATATGCATGATATTTACATGTAAAATTTGGAAATACGAAGTAATTATATACATAATATAAATTATTAAAAATGAAACAAAAACCGACCGCAACATAAACACTTCACTAAAAAAAACATATTTGCTATTTTTGTTTTTTATTTGATTCCCAGGCGTCGCACTTAAATATTATATAGCCCATGTCACTTCCACAATTAAGATGAATCTAACGACACCTCGTATGCTAAGATCTATCATGCCGTTTAGGCTACAGAGCGTGCCAAAGAAATAGACATACATACACTCAAAAAACAAAACCCTCCTATTTCGCAGTCTGGTAAAAACACAGCAACTACATACATTTAATCAGGGTTAATATTTTTTTTCTACAAGGAATCTAAAATATACTATTCTATTGTTCTTCCAAAATATATATTATTACTCAAATAATTATCAAAGTCATAAAACACTCTGTATTTATTCAGTTTTTTTTTTTTACTTTTCAACGAGTTGGCTTTTGTCCCCTGAACGCGATATACTGGAAAAAGCAGAACAACGTTTGACTAGGTCAGCATAATATTATAAAGAGATAAAGTTTGTAGGAAATGTTCTCTTTAACTGTCACTATTAGAAACTTACACTATTATAAAGCATGTTCAAATTGTCTAGGCCGATGGCCATAGGCTATATTTTATTGTTATTATAGTATATCTTCTTTTCCTTTATTGTCGGCTCTTAGACGCACATGCCCACCCACTCTCGCCGCTCACATCTGACTGACTGTTGTTGCGACCGCACGTGCACTAGAGATGACATAATGCTTCCCTCTCTTTCACTCACAGACACTACAGTTATTAAGATTATTATATACGTGTACGAAGTCGCGGGCTGTTCATAGTGATAGTCTGGTTACATTGATTTAATATATGAAGTATGTCAGTTTATAACACGTATTGTACATAGGTTATAGTTGTAGCTTATATAGTTCAGTGTATTGTTTACGAGCAAAATAATGGTGCTCGGAACGTGACCAATCATTTCGTGTTTAAATAAATACACATTAGTAGGTACCTACATATACGAACTAATTATGCCATAAGTCACAAACAGTTTACACGATCCCCTAGAGAATTGTACATTTAGAATTACTTTTTTATTTAAATCTTATTTTGTAAAGGATTGGGTTCTAATAATAGCTTTAAAGTTTATTTATTGGAAATCCAACAAACGAAAACTAATTATTAGTGACCAAATATAATAAATAATGATGGCAAGGTCAGCTTTACATAAAACATAACAACTAAATAACATTACAAATATTAAATAACATTAACAAAATAACATTTCCAAGAGGTTCCCAAAATCCATATTATTGTAAAAAAATGTTTGCAACAACAGCGAAAGTTTCTCCTTGGCGTCGCGTGTCAGAACAAGTCAGGGGTCACAAACAACCCACACGTAAATGACATTTCATTCGCAATCATAATAATTTACCGATTTTTCCACCGTCATTACCATGATGAGGATAATCATCATTACCATCACATTCCCATAATTTGGAAAGTACATTAATATTTAAAAGATGTAGAATACACATGGTACACCTATTTCTAAACTATTACATTAATCGCTTTTTTTTTTCAATTTAAATCATGGCTTCTGACTATGTAAGCAATTTTGCCATTGTCAAGTGTGATAAATACACGTTTTATTAATTATATTTAATCGCCAGGACAAAGATTACATGCCTTTGAGCTTACTTCTTTTACCAAAGAAATTAAAGTAAGTGAAGCGGCTATAAATTAAATTTCATTATCACTTGAATCTAGAATATTCCACTTGAGTTTATTTATTAAAAAGCCTAATTTTAAATTAAATACGAAAGAATAAAGGTATATTGGGTTTCAGTCATTTTAATTCACCGAGATTTATAATTCAATACGCAACTCGGCTTATCTATCTTTTATGATTGTCATTGCGAAACTAAGACAAGTTTGGAAAAAAAAGATAAAATATGTATTTGGTACACAATAATAAAAAATTAAATACACTTAATAATATAGTAATAATAACTAAAAAATAGTTTATAATTATTTTTACAATTTTACAAATTTTCTTCTACGACATCTTCATCTATTTACATTAAAAAATAACAAGACAATTTGAAGAGGATTAGAGGGCAAACAGATTCCCAATGACCCAGCAATATTTTCCCCGATCCTCAACGTTTAGAAGTTAAATTAACTTGCAACCACTTACAGAACTGTCTAACTTTTAACTATAGCGTGTTCGCCACCATGACAACCATTAAACCTTTGTACAGCAAGTACACGGTTTAGAAGTTTTAAATCATCATTATCTTTTATTTACACCTTCTCGGTTAAATGTTTTAATAACACAAAATAAAAAAAACAACATCAGATGAAGAAGTTTCTGACGAGATTTTAACTGGTAATGTAGTACAATTTTATTTAATTCATATGTTTCAGTTCCATGTAGTGTGGTTAAATACATCGGTTAGCATTTTGCATGACATAGTTTTGGATGTCATTCATTTATTGCTATGTTTGTCATGTGTGTTAAAAAGGGATCGAATGAGAAGTAACTTGCATGAGGCATATGGTTCTCATTCTGATTTGCTATTCATTGCCTTATCATTATATTAATACGTGAAGCAAAAACTTTATACCCCTTTTAAAGCGGCCACATAAAACGGAATTTTGATTCGAAATATCGAATCAGGATTCCGTACATATTTCACACACAAACGTTTATTTCCGTTCGGAATAACAGGACTCAGTTGAGAGACGATGACCATTGACGGTATTTCGAATCGGAGAAAACTACGAACGTAAACCTACCGTATGTTTGTGATAGTTCCATAGATTTGTATGGGTTTACTGCGTTCGAAATCCCGATTCGATATATCGAATCGGGATTCCGGAACGGAATTCCGACTGTATGAGGCTTCTCTTAAGCTTATTACGTGCACGGAAGACTGAGATTTGGCATGGTTAAAGTTTATATGGAGAACGAGTACAGAAAGCTAAAATTTATCTAAAATATCTGATACTAATATATTAAATAAAATAAATTAATACTGCGAATTCTAAACCGACCAGTGCCATTGAACTTAGACCCCCCAAAATATTGATATTGTCACTTGATGAAAAGTGACAGCAAGAGATTTAATATTCATTGTTTAGGTTCATACTGCAAATGTCAAACAGAAAATAGTCTATGATTAAAAAGTTGCTCGTCGAATTTCAATCATTGGGCGACCGCTAGTTTATTTTAGTGCCTCTAACACGTTTTAAATAAGGTGCTAGGGTAGCTAATCTTTGGAAATATCTCTTCATTTGGGACAGTCCGACTAGTGAAATATGTATCCCCATCATACAGAAGCTAAAAACCAAATAAACTTGTTTTACATTCCTGCGATGAGTAGTTTTCCATTTGCGGGGAAAGAGTTCAAGCTCGGCATCACGCCAGGGATTCCTCTGGTGTTACAAGCAACCTTAGGTTACAGTAACCGCTTACTATTAGGCTGGCGGTAAACCATCGCTCGAGGCAATATTGTTTGAAGTTGTTAGTTTACAGCTGTATTCATAAAAAAATCGATTGCATATCAATTAATCAATACTCAGGCATAAAAAAATAACTTGTACAAACGGCATTGCTACTCGTATATTTTAAAAGAAAGTTCCAAAATTTGTCTGACTGCAACAAATCCCAAGCGCATGAGCGAATGACCTTTTTTTCGCTTTAGGCTCTCGGTCGCTTAAATGTAACACGATACTGAGAAACAATCGATGATTTGTTTACAAAAAAATCAATACTATCGTATTTTCAAACAATCGATTTTAATGAACACTATTCCGCAGTTCATGCGCATGCGCATTTGTAAGCCACCAGCGCGCGCGAAGTTATTTTTTGACATTGACAATGCCCTGTCTGATAGGGGTGAACCCGAGTGCAGATATTCGAACGTTGCACCTGTTTAACATGCCTTGGTAAATATTTATGAGGAAACAAAATATATCGTTGTCTCAACATTATCATACGAGTTTATTACCCTTATTTTTTAAGTTACCTTATACGTAAAACTGGTTTGTACTGGGTTTTTTTTCGTCCTAAACCCAACAGTTTGTAGAAGTGCTAAAAGTAAAAGCTGTGACGTAACCTTTTCGCAAACATACATATACCGGAATTCAATTTTCGTTACTCCAAATTTTAGTTGCAGAATTTCATTGAGCACGCGACGACGCGACGTGACGGTGTCGGTATTGCCAGCCGTGGAAATTTTACCGAATATGTCTCTGAATGAAATAAATATTTATTTATGCAATATTAAACTACTTTAACATATTATATAATATAATATGTATTTAAAAGCTTTTTATAATATAATAATCATTATATTACCGACAGTAATAGTATGAACTGTACCAGTTTTCATCAATTTCCATACTAAATGGTAGCACTAAAATACGATAATGTTAGAAATAAAATTAAATAATTTTAAAACAGAACGTATTTTATACTTTGTGTGTGTGAATTTGATTGTCAAGTGACAGTCAACTTTATGGGAGTGATCTTTCAGTTCTTAATAACTAATAAAAACTATTAAAAGAAAATTATTAGGTGTGTAAATACATATATTCATTAAAAGAGTGTGTGGTCATAATGTGTTGTGATTATTGGCTAAAACATAATCTAAGAGCTTATCTATTTATTCCTGTGTTTACCGTGTACACGTGTGTGGGAATACAATGGGTATTGTTATGCATAAGTGAACAAGTTATTATCATTCGCATAACTAGTACATGTATAACCAAATACTTTCTACTTAAAAAACATTAGTACAGAATTTAATATGTGCCATAAAAAACTTAATACACTTTTTAACTTTTTATAAAAAGAAACAGAAAACAAAGCAGTCAATCACATAAAGTTATTATGACAAGACTTTAAATTAATTTAATGTAGGTATTTATACACTTACGCAAATAAAAATGATAGTTGTATCCTTCGCGGACTAGTTTTATATGATACAATTTAAATTCCTATATAATATCCTATAAGATATATTTTATCTGAATTGCTCAAATACAAATACTCGCCGTGTATATATTATTTTATTTTATTTATTGTAGTCATACCCGAACCTGATAACACATTGAAATATAGTTTAGAATCTTAATGGAATAGTTAGTAACTGAAATAAGTCGCGCGGAAACAAAGCGAAGAGTTTCAGCCTTCATAGATGCGAACTATCCATTTTTCTGATTTTCTATTTAATATTATAAAATACATAATATTATATATATATTAATTTTAAATAAGGGAAAAAGTGGCAAAATACATGACATATAATTTTACGTAATTTACTACAAAATAATATTACTAGGATATAGTTGCTTATAGTATAGACGTATTGTTATGTGTAAGCAATTTAACTATTATAGAATGTTTCATTAATTTATGTGTTAATTATTTTAAGCTATGTATTTAAGCTAATACTAATTAATTAACACATAAAATTAAAAGGTAAAAAGTTAATCATTGTTGGCATTATATTATGAACTTTGCCTCCTTTGATATTGTTCGCGCCACTTAATTGGCACTTCTTTTATATTTACCAATCCACCTATGTGAACCTGGCACCCGACTTTGCAAAAAAAATAATTTGATGTTACCATTCGATAGCGCTTCGTTTGTACCCGTTTGTACCACTTTCATTTTCGTTTGTACCTCAAACTGAAAAAAGTTATTGCGCGCATGAACGTCGTCGTGAGTTATATTTACCCGCTATACAGTCCACTATAACCTATCAAGGAATGCGCTGTACAACCTGAAGACCATCAACGAGGTGGCGTAGCGTATTCCCGGTCTGCACCGGTTATGGAGCTACAGGTCAGTCAGTACCATCCCGCCGTTGTTGACGCGCTCGGCTATATAGCTTACATCTACACCGTGTACATCTACACCTCAAATTAACTAGGAACATTCTAGACGTTTCGTTAAAGGAAGAGATTCCAAAGTACTTTAGCATTTTGAATAATTGCAATATCTTGAGATAGCAAGCGGAATAGCGGAATAGCGTGATGTGCGTGTCAGAGCGGTGCGGCGCCAGACGGACACGCCAATAGTGATTTCTATTAGGTATAACCGATACACATATCCGGTGTTATACAACATTGCATAAACACGAGTGAACCGATTCATTCTGCTAATTCGTTTACGTCCATTTCTGGATAATTTAAAACTTTAATTGTTACGTGTAACTAATAATTAACATGTATTAATAATTAACGAATGCATTTCAAATTACAACAGATTACAAACCTTAACGTATAATGTCTGTGTCCCACACTTTTCTAGAACGTAATATAACAGGTAATTCAAACAAAAGTAATATCCAGTACAGATGGCGCGCGGAAGCCAAGTGTTTCATTTGCTTAGAAAAAAAACTAGATGCGAAAATACCTTTGTTCTGCACAACAGACCTTAACTCTTTTTCTAAAATAAAAGTAGCCTAAGTTACTCCCTATAAATTAAGCTATCTACCAGTGGAAGTCCCGTCAAAATCGGTCTAACCGTTTACGAGATTACCCGGAACAAACAGACAGACAGATAGAATTTTTTTAATAAAATGGGCTTTCGTTATAGGTTTCATATTTATACTTTCATATGCATTTAGTAAAAAGCTGCTATTTTGACATTACAAACAGACACTTCAATTTTAATAATTGTATAGATGAAGATATCGCGATAATTTGTTTTTGGATAAGGACCAAGTACTTACGGATAAAAAAAAGATCAAAACCTATCCACTACTCTTTGCGTGCTACGCGCTTATCTGCAAACCTCAATCATTCAATTTATATAGATATATTTATCTATTTGAATTTATTTTATTAAAAAGTAGGTGAGAAGCAGCGATGAAATTAACAAACAGAGATCACTGTGAAATTCATACTTTCACCAATTATTTCAGTGTAAAAACTCGACTGATCCGTTAGTTACACAACTCTCAACAGATGGCAGCACTGTGGATTTAAGTGTATTTAAATCTTTATTATTATTTTTCTGTAAATTTTTCAAGATCAAAATTATTATAACAACAAAAATATGTTTCTGGAATAATTATAAACTGAATTAATGCTGCGAATCCTAACGAACCAGTGCGATTGTACTTAGACTCTCCAAAATATTCAATTGTCACTCAACGGAAGATAGTATTCATTGTTTATGAATCTATGATAAAAAAGTCGCTGGTCGAATTTCGAGCTTAGGGCGATCGCTAGTTAAGATTAATTGTTAAAACTACTGTCCTTTTGGGATCGGAAAAGGGAACAGCCATTAGTCTCTATAATCGAGATTTGATTTATGGTTGAATGATGAATTTATGAAAGTATTAAAAAAATGACAACGAAACCTAATGTTTTTAATTCATCTATTATAAATTGAATATGTGACAGAGAAACCATATGACATTGACCGCCGGAAGTCGCTCAGTCTCGACGTGTTCGCCCGCTCAATTAGGTACTTCCGGTTCCACGTTCGTACGTGATATTTAAAAATAAACTTTATTTCCTCAGTTTAAAAGGATTAGTGCCCTACATGCATATAGACTGTATTTCTAAAATTTTATGTTAAATTGTCGGTATTGTGATGAGTTATCATAGGTAGTAAAGCAGAGTTTACAATTCTTAGCGTGATGTGTATTTTTATGGGAAAAGGGGGTAATTGGGAGTCACATAAGCAAGAATCAATAAAAACCTATAGTTATTTATTTCAGGTTTATTATAACACACACCAACCTGAAGCGGTTTTTTAAATTTTAGAATCATACTTTGATTATAATTACACATTAAAAAAAACCAACTCTGACCACCATTGCCCTAACATGCGAGTAATGGTAGTCATCGTGTTAGACAATGATAGTCAACACATCTCTAAGCACTTGTCGCACACATAGCCTTCTGCTGAATCCATCAGAAGCGGTCAGCGTGTACCCACAATCCACACGAAGTGCACCGGTGTGGTAGTAATTGATTGTTGCTACCAAACTCATCGCTTATCAAGGACCTATTGTCAGCGTATTTTTATATCGTCATTTTCATCGTCATCATGTATATTTCAGAAGATTATATCTAACCCTGAGTTGAAGTGTTTATCTAGAAGAACACGTCCCTTGGCCTTCCTTGCCTACATATTTGCTTTGCTACTTTCTTTTTCTATTCAGTATGGGTCACCTGACCCCATGACCCTACTCTCCCCTACACGAGGTAACTGAGTGGCTCTGCTTTTGTACTCAGCCGTTCTGCAACCACCACATATGTAGTTATTATGATGGTCTCGTCACAGTGACTGAGGTCGGTGTTGTCAGGATTCAAGTGGACACTGTGTATATTTATTTAGCTACCTAGTCATTTGCAGTGGTAGCGGCAAGCTGTGTAGTGTAATCACAAACACAGTCTATAGAATCTTATGTCTCGTCAATCACCGCTCTACGGTACTTTAATTCTTAGTAAGTGAAGTGCAATCATTTTTATATTCATTTAATACATTTCTGCTTTCCCAATGTTGAACAAATGTCTTTTCCCGAGAGAAGGAACTTGTTTATTCTGAACATAAACCCGATTTGAAATTTTAAAAAAATCCAAACTTATGAATTTTTTCCACTACATTACGAGTTGTATACCTACTACTGAAAAAAATATTCCCTAGCCAAGTTTTTCTTCACTGCCGGTCAACAGTGTTACTTGTACAGATAAACTTATTGCTTGATTCCGAATCTGATTTTACAGAAAAACTATTTCAAGAAAAGAAAAATAATGTTGATCTATTTTGCCTAATAATGACATCCAATATAAATATTCTAGAAATATTTTATTTTATTTATTTAAAAATAAACTAATTTTCAATCCACTTGTTAACACAGAAATGTGCTTATTAATAAGTTATTCTTGTATAACTTCAATTTTATAAATATTTTCGATATAATAAACGGCATTAGGAGTCACTTGGAGCTTATTCGAGTTCAAGGTATTTCACAAACTAGTTTAGCTAATTCGTCCTCTCTGTTCAAACATAACAAGTGCGAAAGAGATGGTTACAGTATTACGGGCAAGTTTAAATACCATTGAAAATTCAGAATATGATAATATAAAAGACAGGTATAATAATATATATAATTATAAACTATATAATTATAAACTAAATAAAAATAGTTAAAGAAAAAAATACAAAAATGAAAATCAGATTTCATTTGGTACGACAGTTTAAAAGACATCAACGGGCTCTCTCGAATTTATTTTTACTGCATTACCCGCTCGGTGGCGCATAACCGAATAAAGTCGCTAGACTGACCTAGATGCGGCTTTCACTAGCTTTTAGAAGATTTCTCGACTTTATTATATTATTGTTCAAGCGCTGATAAATTAAGTAGTTAGAAATTAGAAATGGTAACAAATAACAAGCTAAACTAAAAGCGAACAGATTATCAAGTGCAACACAACAACGCATACACATTCTCACCATGACGGTATGAGCAAATATCTAGCCAAGCGTTCACTACAAAATACTTTTTTTTATATAGTAACCTAGGAAATTGACAAGAGACGAGTAATTGGTCGTCGTTATCATGCCCGCCTGCAAACCTCTCGGCAGTCGGATATACGCGATAAATCAAAAGGTTCACTGTTACAGGTTTACATGTACATGGTTGTCACGACCCACTCGGTTATGACACGCGGCGATTACTGTATATACTCCGACTCTTCTCTAAAAATACTTCAACAGTTTATTCTATTAAACAAAACGCTTTGCATAATCAACTAAGTTGGCTGTTCAAACTAGTTGTAAGAATTGTAAGGACAAACTAGTACTCAATCTTACCAGATAGGGGCATGGATGATGTGACAACATATACGTGGATAGATAATAATTTGCATAAGAAATAACTAACAATACGGAGTAAGTACAATGCATTGTTTTGTTTGAAGACATGCCGTGTAACGTGATGCGACTGGAACGAACAAATTTCAATGTTTTATGATGTTAATTGTTCTCTCAAGTTCTCATATGTTCTGTGGTCCTCATACTAAGAACGCTGCGGGACATCGTATACTATGTAGTATGTTTAAAATTATAAATATTATTTCGTAGTAATTCCGTTATAATTAAACGGTTCACTTCAAATTTATCTTAAATACAACATACAGACATGTTCATCTGATTAATTATAATATTCAGCAGTTTCACAACTTGTAACAAAAAAATGTCAATGAACTCGTTATTAGACAAAGTCACGTTGAATGAAACTGCTTAATGAACTCCGAAACATGAAAATAATTATCATATCAATAGTTCCAAAATATATATCGGTCATGATAATTATTATATATATACTCATATACATAATATTGCATATACTACTTAACATAATATTCTATAAGTGTATATCAAATTATTTTTAATATCTTTTATGTAAGTCAAAGTTGAACAGGAAAATTGGTGAGTTCTTTTGTTTTTGCAATTAGTTTATGCGAAATAATAATAAATGTGGGGGGGATCATAAGTAGTCGTACAGAAATGCCAATAAACCCGGATTTCCGCATTTAGCTATGGTAATGTATACCTTAGACAAATAATATGAACAATCTATATTTCTAAAAAAAAAACGATATGTGATAGGACGCGTCATAAAGTCGTAGATATTCCACTTGCCTGATAAATGCCTTGTGTCTATTTGTGCTGCGACCACCACAGTCAGCAGGAGAAGGCAGAACGCCTCCCTGGCGCTCCGCATCTTTCAAATCACTTTAAACCACATCAACACATTAAAACACGCACAAAAATTGCAATTATAAATGAAAAGTTGGCACACACTTCAGCTATAGTACAATTGGAAAGTTTTATACAAAACGGTTGAGAAAGTTTTGCTGACGTGTCCCGAAGATTCGTTAGACGACACACAAGCGTCTTAATCGAAAGCAAACGAGCGACTGACTACGCCGGCCGGCCGGCAAGTAACTGTCGCGGTGTGAGGCGTCTAGTAAGCTGGGGTGCTCACAATACAAAACGAAAATTACATAGTAAAATATTATACTACCTATAACACGTTTGTTTAAAAAGTTATTTTATAAAACAGTAAGGGACGCAAAGATGGATTTCAAACATCGAGTCAAACACATACCAGATTCTGAATTATAAATAGTAAGTTTTGTAAACAATTTATATCTAATAAAACTATCAAGCTTGGAATGTACAATTAAGATAATACGGGGACAATGCTAAGTTCTGAAACAATAAAATATTTACAACAAAATAAGGTAAACCAACATATCGATTAAATAGTATTGAATCTCATCAAAGGCCTTGTAAACCCTTAGTAAGAGCCGTGTCTGTGGAGACTATTACTTATATTGCGATATATCTGTGTTGTAAGTTCCTGGAAATTTACCTGGTTATATTATCTAGACCTAGACCAAACCGCAAATTTATTGAAATTGATAAAAATACAAATATAGTTCCTTAATTGAATATTAAGAAATATCTCTGTTTCAAACATTAAAATTATATTATTATTATCTTTGCCGTACTGTGAAGCTTAGTTATGATGGCCGGCATTTCAACAACGAACGAAAAGATAAAATATAATAATTGAAAAACTATTTATTTAAAGGTTTTACTATACTAAAAAGTTATTTAAACGGGCCCTTGAATTTTTTCTCAGATGAACTCGTAGCAGTCAATACGTTTGACATAGCGTCCGAATGCATTATAATACAATGAATCAAATTAATTTATTTAAAACTCCTACTTAACCAGGTTTTAATGTATTGCTGGCAACACACAGATGCGGACAGGTGGTCGAGGCGAGTGCAATTGCGGCAAACACGAGAAGCGAGGCAGGCAGGTAGCGGCGAGCGAGTAAACACTCAGGCTATAGTGTTCACAACCTTTTCTGTTAATTTTTTTATTCATATGAAAAAACAATTTTGTTATGTCAAAACCTGTTTCTCTGCAAGTGACCATGACACAGTGGTAGTGCGCTCAAATGTGACTTGTCTGTGTGTTCCGGCAGTTTCACTTGAGGCTTGAGAGTCGATCTCCATTTTCCTCGTCTATCGTATTCGTCCTATCATCTTTTAGAACATCATTACAATAATATCAAGCGGAGTTGTCGTTAATCACCCTGTATAAGTACTGCTAATCATCATTCTTTATTCTAAAGAAGCCAGACGCAACCTTTTAATGATAAACTCATCCTAAAATACGCGTCTGGCGGTTGCTTCATAGTTTCTAAGAGTATTTTTAATTTAGTCTTAACATATTATTGCTAGCTCATAAACTCTTTTCAAAAAATTTAAATCTTTTTTTTAAGTCCTCCGCTCGGGCCCGAATTGACTGCATAGTATATAAAGCTTTACACACATACACGCGCGCGCGCACACACGCACGCACACAAACATGGGCTAATTAATTAATTCTGTAACTATTCAACCCAATTCAATGGGGATGACAAGCTTTTTAAGTGCGACACGTCGACGACGTTTCATTTATGTATTCTTTTATATCCCGTTCCCATGCTAACACATTAATAGTGCCAAAAGATAATCAAAATGTATAATAATTTCCATTAAATGTATCGATACATATTTTAAATTTTAACGTAGAGACGTTTAAAGACTCTATGCCTGCCTGCCTCTCCGTTTATGTTCTTTTAACACGAGAATCACTTATCTGCTTTACAAAGTTGATGGTTTATAACATGGTTAATTCATAGCTATGGTATCTGGCCAGGTTATCTAGGATATATTTTATTAAACAAAGTAACGTACAAAATAAGCGGTGACGATAATGAAAAAAAAAAGACGCTTTTGCGACGCTTATATGGCTTACGACGACAGAATCCATCGACACGCATGACTTTCGCAAAGACTCGCTTAATATAGCTTTTGCACAATGTGTATGTACTATGGACATTATCCAATCCTATATGAGTAGCAATCCTTTGAAAAAATAAAACAAAATAATTCTTTAGATTAAAATACTCTTTACATTCGATTTCATCTTTACTCAATAATTAAAGCTGTTACGACTCAAAGAACGTACAACCGGAAGTTTCATTTCCGTTTAAATATTAATTTACATAAAAAAATTTTACGTACAAAAATACATCAAAAACCAATTTGCCTAGAGCTACAACGAGGCGCTGTTTATTTCATAAAAATACCACCACAACACGCTAACTCAATGATACACTGAAATAAATTAATCTAAATATGATTATACCTTTACTATTCAATAGCCATATTAGCAAATATGGCAACAAGCTGGCATTGCCATGCACCGAGACTTGAAGGAAAAATGTCTAAGGAAAATCAACGTATAATTATCAAATTAGAATTTCAAATGATACGAGTACGGTTACTGAAAGAAGCAGGTAAATGATTTTGTTATTATATTTTTCTGAGGCGTCTTTGGATACACTGAGGCAATTTGCCTTCAACTGTTTAATGTTTAGCTTAGGTACATATCTACAATATATTGTATACTGTACTTCAGTATATATATTGTTAAGTAAAGAGTAGAGCTGTATACCAATTACAATATTTTATAATAACTGCATACGAGTGAAGAATCTCATCTTCATTTATATATCTATGTAATTACTTTCGAGTATGAAAAATTATTACCAGATATTTTTATACTTAAAAATTAACTTTAAACTTCAATTAATAGATTCCTGGAAATTAATAAATAATTTTATGGTGACAGTACATTGTTCTCTATAGTACCTATTTAATTGAAAATCATCTAGGAAAGTATATAAACTAAATGTGATGATAAGTAATTAGTGTACACTGTTTAATTAGTTGATTATTCATTTAATCACGTTCCGCGACGCATTACACAGCTACAGCTGCTAACTTAAAAACGGTGAAAAGTTATCGCATGTTAGTCATTGTTGGAATTAGCGGGAATTTTATTAGTCATGTATTGTTTTAATTATTAATTCGTAAACTTTCCTTATGTTCCCTGTTGCTTTGGTAATATTTATAAGAAAATGTCTAATAATTGTTGAAGAAATGAATTACAAATAATAGCACCGAACATGAACGTCGGATCCTTTTAAAACCTACTTAGAAAGCCTAAGTAAACATGAGGTAAACACTTTTCTGTGACAACCTGACCATGCTGAATATATTTTGCAATAGGTAGAATCATTAAGAGCCAATATGATAGTAAATTATAACGACACCTATTGTATTAAACTTGAGATTAGGTACATACTAATATTAAATAATATCCTAAATAGGACAATCTTCAAAGAATCGTTTTCGAAACCTAAGAAGATACTAAATCTATTAAATTATACCTAAATTGTATTTTGTCAATTTGTACTTTGCGAAAACATTAAAGATTTTTTCATTACTGTTTTGACAATTATAGTCTTTTACATTTATGATTATAATCTAAAATTTTAAAGTAAATTAAAAAGAAGTTATGTAATTATTAACTAAAAATTAATCATGTGGATAGAAAAAGTAAATGTCATAAACAATTTTTTTAGAGCTTAGTACATATATTTCTTTTTGCGCGTTTACTAGCGGCCGTAGTGGGAAACTGCGCCCGCATCATGTGACGGAAGTGCGACATCGTGAAGTTAGCCGTCAATGATAATAATGTGAATTCATTTTCCTTTTTTTCAGTTGTGTAAATATACGTTCCATACAATAAAAATTTACATTTCAATTTGATAAAAATGTCCTTTAAAAAAATGGTTTATTTTGATTAAGTGGTTTAATTTTTTGGAACAAAGCCCCTTAACGCATCTTGTGACTGGAGTTGAATTGTAGAAATCGTCACGTAAGGAAAAGCGTTATACCTCTTTCATATAGCGTGACTCGTTGTCACTCGGCAACAGTCGCGGTCGGCTGTTACCGCATCGCGCTTTGTGCGGGATCGGTTTGTGTTTTAACTTTATTTAATACTACCTGTGCCCGCAGCTCCACTCGCGTGGACTACAAAATGTCAGTATTTTGATGATCCCGCTTCCACCCACGGAGATCTCCCGCCGTGCGCCGGTGATGAAGATGCGTTTATTTTTAGCAGAACCCTAACTCTTTTTCTAAAATAAAAGTAAACTAATTATTTCTTATAACTTCATCTGTCTGCCAGTGAAAGTCTCGTCAAAATCGGTCCAACCATTTCGGAGATTACACGGAACAAAAATGGGTGTTTTGATATAAGTACCGTGAATATACTTTCATTGTAATTAGTAAAAAGCTGTTATTTTGACATTACAAACAGACGCTTCAATTTTATTAATTGTATAGATTTTCATTTTCAGTCGTTTTCCAATTCCGATGTAGTCATCGGCACAAATAAACAAACTTCTACTTTTCGGGGTGCTTCCCTTCTGGTAGTAGACAACCTCGGTCTCCTTAAGGTCCAAGTAACATCTGATCTTAACTTTAGACGCTCGATCGAGATAAAGGTGAGAATAATTGCCAAGAAATTGGAGTTCCTCTTTAAGGTTAGGCAGTATTTCACACCGAAACAGCTTCTTAGCTTATATCAAGCACCGGTACGGCCATGTATGGAATACTGCTGTCACCTTTGGGATGGATCAGCCAAATATCAGTTGTCCGCTCTTAACTCCATTGAGCGCCGAGCTCGTCGACTTGTTGGCGTAGAAGCGGTTCGCTTCGTCATTCATTATGCGAACGGCAATTCGCGAATTCACTCCCGTCGTCTGTTTTCTTGTCCACCTATAACTTGGGAGTCTTCAAGCGAAGAGTGAATAGGCGTTTAACAGGTGATGTGAACTTCTTAGTTTAACCATAGACTTATTTATGTATAACTGACAAACGTTGTCACTATATTTTATCTGTCATGTTTAGATTTTAATACGTGCCATTTTAATGTTGAATAAAGCTAAAGTTCTCAGTTATATCGTATTTATTATGCATCAATTTATTCAACATTAAATTTTTCGAAAATAAACATTGCGTCATGTACGAAGAAAAATCAAAAGTTCCGGCCTCGCCGTCTTCGAGTATATCACGCTATTTACGCCCTGAACGCTTCGATGTGGAGCCTGCTACTGCTGCTTCAGACTTAAAATGGACTCATTGGCGGTATTCTTTCGAAAACTTTTTGTCTGAAGAGGCTCCTCATGCAACTGAAATATTTAAATATAAGATTCTCGTAAACCATATATCACCAACTATATTTAATTTCATACGTGAGTGTGGCGAATATAGTACTGCTATAAAAATACTGGATAATAATTACGAGAAAAGGAGAAACATTACTTTGGCCCGCCATCACTTGACCTCTAGAAAACAGCAACTAGGAGAATCGATAGCAGAATATTCGAGAGCCCTTACCTTACTCGCTCATGACTGTCATTTTAAAGCAGTAACAGCCAAAAAACATCAAGATGAAACAATTCGTGGAGCACTCATCGGAGGGCTTAACTATAAAAAGATTCGAGAACGACTCCTAGAGAAAAATACAATGACTTTAGAGGACACGCTAAATTTAGCGATTTCCCTCGAAAGTGCAGAAAACACTTCTCATGTAATAGAGACCAACGCAAGTACTGCTTCTTTCAATGCTGTTACCGAAGCAGTAACTTTAGAGAAATCACAACTACCAACATTGTCAGCCACTAGCTCACAAAATAACCGTAGAAGATGTTTCTTTTGTGGAGGAAATATTCATCGAAGGATTAAATGCCCTGCATATAATGTAGATTGTCAACTTTGCTCAAAGAGAGGCCATTTTGCAAAAGTTTGTCGTTCTGTTCAAATCAAAGAACCAAACGTTGCTGCTACTACAGAGAATAACTCTCACAACTCAGGCTTATCATCAGCAATTTCAGCCGCTTCTCCTTCAAGTTTATGTAAGGCAACTATACCTGTTACTGTTAACAATTATCGAGCTGATGCTCTAGTAGATACAGGAAGCTCTATTAGTTTCATCGATAACAAATTGGCAACAACCATAAAACTGAAAAGAAAGCCTTGTAACCAAGCTGTAACTCTTGCTTCTCTTAACCATATCTCATATGTAAATGGACTATGCTATGCCACTATACAAACCAATCACCACGTTTACAAACACCAACCATTGCTTATCGTAGACGATCTCTGTGCAGACATTATTATAGGCCACGACCTTCTCAAGAATCATTCGTCTCTTGAACTCCAGTTTGGTGGTGACAAAGAACCACTGAAAATCTGCAATGTGCTTGAACCTTCTGTTCCACCAGCGTCGGTTTTTACTAATTTATCACCTAATATCAAACCAATCGCTATCCGATCTCGACGCCACTCCGAAGAAGATCAGCTTTTTATATCAAATGAAATATCTAACCTTTTAAAAGACAATGTCATTGAGCCAAGTATGTCACCCTGGAGAGCACAAGTTCTGGTTGCTGGAGGAGGCAGTCACAGGAAACGCCTTGTAATTGATTACTCACAGACCATAAATAAATATACAGAGTTAGATGGCTATCCTTTACCCAGCATCGATTCAATTGTCACTCAAGTCGCCAAATATAACTATTTTAGTCAGATAGACCTCAAGAGTGCTTACCATCAAGTGAAAATCCTTCCCAAAGAAAAAATCTATACAGCATTTGAAGCTTGCGGAAATCTTTACCAATTTACTAGAATACCTTTTGGAATAACAAATGGAGTTGCCGCATTTCAAAGAACTCTTCAATTCATCATAAACGCTGAAAAGTTAAAACGAACCTCTCAGAAGATCTCTTGAAATAAATTTGATCGTCTACTCAATAACTGTATCCGTTTCATCTTCCGTCTTCGGAAGTTTGATCATGTTTCTGAATACCGAGCCAGGTTGAAATGGCTACCTATTCGGCAACGTAGGAATATAAGAATACTTTGTCTTCTTTTCTCCGTACTTAATAATCCCAAATCCCCTAAATATTTAAAAACACTTTTTCAATCTCTCGCGGATACACATAATAGACAGCTGAGGTCTTCTGATTCTTTAATTCTCAGTATACCAAGTCATCATACTAATTTCCGTGACCAATCCTTCGCCGTTACAGCAGCACGACTGTGGAATTCGCTTCCTATCAATATCCAACTGGCCAACTCTCGAAATTCCTTCAAGTATTCGCTACGTAGGTTTTACTTGGAGCAATTGAATACTTCTTAATAATATATAATCTTAATAATCGTTATAATCTTTTTTTTTTACTTAACATTATGCACACCTTGCATATACCTTTCCCTTGCTCCCTCGGAAGACTGGCAGAGAATGCTTTTTAGCATTAAGTCCTCCATTTGTACTTTTTTTTTGTGCAATAAAGAATATAATAATAACCTATGCTTACATTGATGATGTAACGATCTGTGGGAAGGACAGACAAGATCACGAAACTAATTTACGCAGATTCATGGCAGCTGCTGAAAATATCAACTCACGTTGAATACGCAAAAATGTGCATTTGGAACGGAATCTATCAATCTTCTGGGCTACACTATTCACAAAAACATAATCAAACCGGATAAATCCAGATTGGATTCACTCATAAATTTACCTGTTCCATCAGATACAGCGTCCTTGAAAAGAGCGCTAGGATTGTTTGCTCACTATTCAAAGTGGATCGTCAATTTTTCCGCTAAGATCAGACCGTTAGTGGAAGCATCTTTTCCGCTATCAAAAGACTCAATAAACTGCTTCACGAAACTCAAGTCTGACATCGCAGAATCAGCCCTCGCAGCTATTGATGATAAACAAGTATTCTCTGTTGAAACTGATGCTTCCGAGTATGCTATTGCTGCAACTCTGTCACAAGAGGGTCGTCCTGTCGCATTCTTTTCACGCTCACTGAATAATTCTGAACGTCGACAGCCCTCCATTGAAAAAGAGGCTAGCGCTATTGTAGAAGCATTGCGAAAATGGCGCCACTATTTCATCGGAAGACATTTTTTACTTGTTACAGATCAGCAATCGGTCTCATTCATGTTTGATCAGCAACATTCAAGCAAAATTAGAAACGAAAAAATAGAAAGATGGCGCTTGGAACTTTCTTGTTATAAATATGACATTATTTATCGCCCAGGAAAACAAAATCAAGCTGCCGATGCACTGTCTAGAATTTGTCTTATAATGGATACTACTTCCAACAAACTCACAGAACTTCATAACTCTTTATGTCATCCAGGCGTCACAAGGATGATACACTGGATTAGAGCAAAGAACTTACCTTATTCTGTTGATGAAGTAAAAAGAATGACTGCGGCATGCCCAGTTTGCGCCGAAATAAAACCGCGATATGTAAAAAACGAAGGACAACTCATAAAAGCGACAGCACCTTTCGAACGCCTTAACTTGGATTTTAAAGGACCGCTTCCATCCAATACTTCTAGCCGATACATTTTGACCATAATTGACGAGTATAGTCGGTTTCCCTTTGCCTTTGCTTGCAAAGATATGACATCTGAAACTGTGGAAAAATGTCTTCAAGAACTTTTCTCCTTATTCGGAACTCCGGCCTACATACACTCCGATAGAGGCTCATCGTTCTTATCTGATGAATTGAAGAAGTTTTTCACATCTCTAGGCATAGCCTGTAGTCGGACGACTCCTTATAATCCCCGTGGAAATGGCTTAGTAGAACGTCTTAACGGAACATTATGGCGGACTATCCAGCTA
Organism: Saturnia japonica; assembly: GCA_033032175.1. Classification (NCBI taxonomy): domain Eukaryota; kingdom Metazoa; phylum Arthropoda; class Insecta; order Lepidoptera; family Saturniidae; genus Saturnia; species Saturnia japonica. The sequence goes on from CM065315.1 coordinate 500,899, forward strand.
CATCTCCGCTCTACAAAACGAGATATCGCCGAATGGGAAAAGGCAATACCGATTGCACTTCACTCAATAAGATCTCTGTTGTCCACCGGAATAAACGTCACTCCACATGAGAGGATGTTCAACCACCCCCGCCGATCTGGAAACGGCCAATCAATGCCAACTTGGCTACTATCTCCGGGACCTATATATATGAAGAAAAACGTAAGGAACTCAAAATATGACCCAGCTGTTGAAGAAGTAGAGCTTCTACAAAGCAACCCTCATTATTCTTACGTCAGATTACCGGAGGGGCGCGAGACAACCGTCTCTAACAGACGTCTAGCACCAATACCAGTGACTGAAGAGATTCCATCTGATGATGAGTACTTAACTCCAGACTCTGAGAGAACTCAGACCGCTGACGAAGATCCATCTCTTAATGTAATTGATGAGAATATTCAAGTACGCCGTTCGACTAGAGAACGTAGATCTCCTTCATACCTTCAAGACAACGTTACAACTTAGAAGGGAGAGTGAATGATGTGAACTTCTTAGTTTAACCATAGACTTATTTATGTATAACTGACAAACGTTGTCACTATATTTTATCTGTCATGTTTAGATTTTAATACGTGCCATTTTAATGTTGAATAAAGCTAAAGTTCTCAGTTATATCGTATTTATTATGCATCAACAGGTAAGCGCGATTCATCGTCGGCCTCATCTATACTTACCGTCAGGTAAGATCAAGGCCAGGCACATACCTGTAAAAAATTCGGTACGCCACGAAGTCATACGTGATATCACAGAATAATAATATTTCTAGCGGAACGTGATACCCGGGAAACCGATGCGACGCGGGCAATCACATTCTTCCTTTGTTCCGACACCCGATGACCCGCCCCGAACGAAGCAAGCACGACCATGAACAGGCAAGCAACGATTGTGGCCGTGTTCGTGCTCGTTCAATGTCGCGTTGAACATAACAATGACAACACTAATTGTCTAATAACAACGATTTGTTGCCAAAATAAGGGACAAGACGATAATGCAGATACATAGAGCAACACGAGCCACCGGCGCGTGGTGCGGCGGACCAGAGCCGTCGGTGGCCCGTGTTGCTCTGTGTGCAGATAGGATATACAATAAAATAAGAGACAAGAGAGGTAGGTCACAGAGAAATGCCTTTGAAGATTTTTCTCTACTTGAGGCAGTCTGACTGGTGACTACAGAAGATTACAGTCAAATAACCTTGTGTTGTGTTTTTGCGCTGAGTAAGATTTCAAGAGCTCCTTGGGCTAGAGGAGTTCAAGGCCGGCAACGCGCTATGGATACCTATGATATCACGAGCGTCTGTAGGCTACACTAGCCTCTCATATACTTGTTTGCCACCTTTGCTGTATAAAAAAAGCTAATAAATACGAAAATAACATTGTATTGAAACAAAACATTGACATTAGCAAATGCTTCTGTGGCGCCATAATAAGAAGGAGAAACTATGTCGTTTGTTCAATATTGCCAGATAATGACATTTATTTTATTTTGAAAACTGAAAGTCACTTTTTTACGTTTTTAAACTGGCAATACAGCAGCAAATGTCAGGTTATTGGTCTATGGTTCTAATCTCTGGTTCTAATCAGAGATAATTATGAGAGATAAATAACAATTGTTCTAAATCTAATTCTTGTTTTATAACCTCTTCGTGTTTTCTGTGATTCTTTGGTATTTGGATTTGGAAAGTTTCTTTTTAATTAAAAATACCTTATACCTAGCATGTCTCTAAAATATGTTTTAACGATTTTAACAATACACATGAGTTAAAATGGCCAATACGGAACAACCAGATCTGTTGTTTTTCGATACTTTCTCTCACGACACAAGTGAGGTAAAGCAATAACACATATTGAATTCTCCATTCAAGTTTTTAGTTGATAATCATTTTTTTTTACACATTCCAGGAGCTGAATTTAGATTTAGTACAGTTTCCAAAATCGGTATACGTAAGAGAAATACGAATAATACCGCTAGGAGCCCGCGTTGAGGGTGATTTTCCCGGCGGTGTTCGATTAGGAGCGACAAACCCCACTAAATTCCACATAGATTTTTTCGTAAATGATCTTAGCAAGCCGGGCGCCTCGACCTTCGAAGCTTTGGGTAGTCTAGATTACTGCCAGAATGGACGGATACACATGGAGTGCAGCTCGGTGTTGGATCAGGCCAGGATTCCTACCGATGGTCTTGTACTTCGAGGTGAGTCCAATAATTAATTCTCTTCTTTTATGTGTGATTCGCAAATTACATCTATACAATAAAATTTTCAAGGTGTAGGTGAGAATTTCTAGATTCTAAAGTGCCATGAGAAAAGATAGCATAATATTAAAATGGTACACAATTCCACCAAACGTAGCATATCCTATAAAGATAGATTTTCTGACATTCTCTATATAAGTGAAAGAATAACTACTATATCTGTTATTATGTTAGATCTATGTCACAAAAAAAAATTAACCTGTTTAAATTTTTAATTTAAATGTGTTTCATGATTCAATTCATGTTATTTAAATAACTCTTATTATTAAATGAACATACATATTATAGTAATAATGTGTCATTTAATTTTTGTTAATTATTTATTTTTAATTACTATTATATATAAGCTTTAACTTACACTGGGTTTGTAGTAAGTAATTAATCATACTTGGTGAAAATGACAATAATGTACATGATGGTACAGTTCTGACAACTTGCTTAGTAAAAATTCATTAAGTCCTGTGTTTAAAGATGATCTTATGAGATAGACGGAAAAATGTAATGTGTGTGTTCATGGTTATCATCTTCTTTTATTTAATAATCTTGTGATCATGTAACTTCTGAATAACTTGATGGATTGAACTCATATTTACATAATATATTTGTTTTATAAAGACAGATGTTTGGGTATGATAAGTGACACTGGGGTTGTGGCATTAACTAGTCAAAAGAGCAGAACAAACCTCTATAGGGCCAGTTAAGCCATTTAGACACAGATATTTTTTGTGAATTTTATTTAAACAACATATTTTGATGTAAGTCTTATTCGGGCTAACTGATTTGATTTGGTTAAAGCCTAGTAAAATTATTTCTATGAGTCAAACATGAAGCAAATTATTTCTAAAAATGCTGAAAGTTTATTCTAAAGGAAATTATGGCCCCATCTTTCCTTATTAGAAGTCTATTGTTATAATAATTTATGAAGGTATTGTAATGAAAGACACATGGCCATGATTGTGTGAGTGTAGACATTGTGAGTACTATCCAAGCTAAGATATATTCAAGCCCGGAGAAGCTGTCAAAGCCTCTAATGACAATGCTAACAGTATAGTCAGTTAAAAAAAAAATCAAATGGTATATTATTAATTTATTTGATAATTATTAGATTGACAAAATTTTAGTTATTCAAATACTGAATGAAATATTTTATCATAGGTTTTAAAATCGTATTTATATAATACCTTAAGTCAAGTGATGATTTGGCTAAAATTGTGGAATGATAAATATTGAAGAACAAAGGGTTGGCTTTCAAATGTAACCTTTAATGTACACTGATAGGCATAACTCATAAGCCCTTTAAGATAGATTTTAGAAGTAGCTAGCCTGATTAACCTCAGAAAAGGCTCTCCTCACCGACATGCTGTTGTTTCATTAAAACATTTACCTTCATCTCAAAGCCTAAAGCTCACATTTATTGTACGATACCAACTCACATCTTTATATGCAGTGTCCAAGCATCATTGTTTTATATGGAGGTCCAAAGAGTCACATTACATATTTATGCTCTTAGCATTTAAAAAATGAAAAACATGATCTAATACATTTAATTTTTTTTACTGCACCTTGATATCCATATACAAATGATATCTAGACTGGGGACAGTGTGTCAGCCAAGTTCGGAATGAGCAGCACTGGCCAGTGTGTATATTTACATGAACTATTTTAAGCTACTTTATTAGACTCCTCTATAAGTCAAATACTATTAGACCAGTATTTTAATCTTATTAATGAAATTATTATATTTTGTTTGCCAGTTTAATTTTACTTTTTGTAAATTACTAGCTGTGCCCTGCGGTTTCACCCACATGTAATTTAGAAGAAATCACTGATTGATTATTTATAATACTTCAGTATAGACAATATTATGTGACCATCTGGCCGCTCACGAATCATTCGCGCCACTACTACCATGGACATAGACCCTAGCTGAGTGTTGAATTATTTCAATTTTGCATTATCTCTCAAACTATATATGCGTCCAAATAACTTGCTGTAAAAGACAAATTTATCCTCATTAAATTGTCTTTATGATGAAGTAACTTTTGTTCGTAAGGATTAATTTGCCATGCTTAAAAATAATGTTCATAAATTAATTTTCAATCTTCAACAAAAAAAAAAATCGCAGATTTCTTTATTGTGGCTTATGTATAAGAAATAGATATATGCTATCGCTGAAGTTTTTTTAGATATACTAATGACCACTATTATTGTAGAACATACTTCCGTATTATTAACGATTACGCCAGCGTACGCGGTTAAAGCAATTCGGGAAAGCCTCGACTTCTGACTTACATAACAAAAGTCAGTATTTAAGGTCTAATCTTAAATAGCCTATACTATTCCTCGCGAGTCTGGCTATCATAATATACAAAAATAATTTTTAGAATCCGACTGGTAGTTCCAGATATTAGCGTGTTTAAAAAAAAATGAATAAAAAAACTTTTCCGCTTTATTATATTAGTATAGATTACCTAAAGTCGTAATTTATACATTTAAAAAAATTATCTTCAACATGTATAAAACAGCGTTATTGTTTGGAATTTAATATAACAATATCAGATTCACTATTAAATCTGTGTTCAGAATGTTACAAATAATAAAAAAGTATTTTATATTTTGTAATATAAAAAAAATTATCTTCAATAGGTGTAAAACAGCGATATTGTCAGGTATTTAATGTAGTTTTCACTGTCGAGAATCGCCGTTAAATTTTCTAACATGATTTTTCACATTGGTCAGTTTTTTTTACTAATTTACTTCACATTGAATTCATTTTGACGTAATTTTACCCAAATTTAAGCAATACGAACAATAAATACAATTACTTGCATATCATCTTTAGAAATCTTCATTTTTGCCGATTTTATCAAAGTTCAGAGGAATGTGCAAAATTCCGGAACTTTGAGCCAAGAAAATCCTCAACAGGGATCGTTCTAGTCATAAAACACTACATTCAGTTCAATTTTGGTGAGTTTTGGAGTTGATAGAAATGTGTACTGGATGGTCAAAGTTAGCAATTTTACAGAATTTACCAACTTTGAATTTTTTTAGCGGTTACTGCAAGCAAATTTTTTTATTACTCACATGAAGGGCATACATTAGCGAAAAAAATGAGTCATGACAGCAAGTCGGGTAAAACTTGAATTTTTGGTAGCCATTTGAAAATTATCATTTTACTGAAATTGTTATTTTGTGGAACTCCGTCAACAAAAATAAATTAAATGTTGTAGAGGTCTAAAATATTCGATTGTATAAGAGGACACTATATAGGAAATCTAATATTAATAATTCGGTACGTTTATGTCGTTTTTGAGAATCGAATTTTAGAAAATAGGCTCAAAATGATGATTTTTAAACCTTTGAAGGGCTAGGTCAGGTTATGAGTTATGTGACCTATGGCATTTAGAGGGCTGAATTTTGGTACGTACGCATACTTTACAAGGTACTTAAAAAATACTGAACTTAGAACAAAATCGATAGATTCCTCCTGAAAAATCACTCGAAAACTAATGGAACTACATACTCATATAGATATATACATACATATATGTTAAAACGAATTGAAAACATTCTCATTTTTTTTAAATGCCTACGTTTATCTAATCAAAGGAGTAAATTTTTTTTATCCTAATTTATTGAAAATTTAGACTTGCAAAGTTAGAAATTTTATATCAAAGAAAGTAACAAATTGCTTTGTAAATAAATTGAGAAACGTACATTCCTACAGCTATAATTAATGGAAGTACAATGGAAACTTGGAACTCGTTATCTGTTCTTTTATCAGTAAAAACGAATACCGTCGTTTCTACTTCTATCGTATTTGGCCCCTTTTTCACATTTATGTTTTTATTGGGATATACTTTACTATAATAATTTTTATTAAAATTACACTACAAGAAATAAATTTAATGAGTCTGATTTATTTCCAGGCTGGTATACTACAATCACATTAGCTGTCTATGGAAATCTAACGCAAGTTATACCAGAAACACCTGTAGGTATCAATCCACCACCTAACATACAGAGACCTACAGTCCCTCGAGAAGTTGTTCCTCCAAATGTACAGCAGCAACAAGCTGACTGGACTCAGGAGCCGACAAACCCCATACCATCTTATACTGGTAATGTGGCTACTGCAAATCCAGATGCATATGGACCCAATAATTATCCTGAAAACTATGATAATCAGATATACAGAAGTGATTATTATGATAGTGAGGCACCCAAAGATCCACGGACATACCATATGGAGAGTGAGTGGGATAAACCGAGGGATATTAGTTGCGAACGCGAAGGAGATAGATTAAGGCACAGCCCCCGTACTTTAGAACATGAAAGAGAAAGACAGGGTAGAAGCAGGAGACGTTCTTTAGACAGACGTAGTCGGGAATCCTCGCGACACAGAGATGATAGATTAGACCGTTTACGTACGAGATCTCGAAGTCGTGAACGAGATTACATTGTAAAAGGAGAATACCGTCCTTTAAGTCGATCTAGATCACGAAGTGTGGATAGAATGAGAGCTTTGTCAAATGACCACGATTGGGATAGGGTTTCTTATAAGAAGGATGACTATAGACGTCATCGTGATGTGTCGTATGATCGATCTCGCGGGGGTTCGTACGAAAAAGAATCTGGTTCTTATGAACGACGATCACCATTTGACAAAAGAGCACCATCATACGAGAGAAAGATAGGATACGAAAAACGTTTATCGCCTTATGAGAAACGAGCATCTTCATACGAAAGGCGAGCTCCATCCTATGAAAAACAAAGTCCATATGATAGGAAAAGACACTCACCTTACAGCCGTATTAGGGGATCAAGCTATGGAAGCCGGTCTCCAAGTCGCGACGACCCTAGGAAAAGACCTAGGACTCCACCTGTAGACATTAGCCGAAGACCTCTATCTCCGAGAGAAGGAGATGTCACAAGTCCAATCAATTCCATTCGATCCGAAGAAGGTGGTGAGTATGATAGAAATGGCAAGCAAATTCCGAGAGTTGATTTTTATCATCAAAGTTATCGTCACAAAAGCTCCATCAGAAGTCCATCTCAAGAGCTTGAAAGTACTACTTACGTTGATCCACACTCTAGCCTTGTTACAGTCCCATTGATAGACAATACATGCAAACAAGGGGAATCGCCAAGTCGCAATCAAGATGAAGAACGATCCCTGGAAGCTGAACAGTTTGAGCCAATCCTTTCTGATGAAGATATTTGCGATGAACTTGAAGGACCGTCATACATGGAAGTCGAATATGAGGTCAATGAATACTGCGGAGTTGATGATATAATTAAATACTATAATCCGTTTAAAGTAGAATGGATTAAATACGAATTTGAGAATAAAATACATATTCTTAGAACTAAAAAAATAGGTGTTAGGGATGTTTTAAATGCAACTTTCGATGAGCTATGCGATGCTAATTCGGACATATTAAAAATTTCTGAAATATCAAAAAAATTTGATCAAAAAGTATTTGTACATTCATTTTCTGAAATTGATAATTCATTGAGAGAAGAATGGGTTCATCTTTCTGAACAACTTTACATTTCAATGACAAATCTTTGCAAGAACACTGATATTATTCTAAGAATTTTTCAGAGTACAAACATATCAGATGAATTTAGTGAAATTTACAATTTTTTCGTAACATTCTGTAAAGTTGGACTTAATTTCGATAATGCTTTGGCACAGCAACAACCTACATACAAAATAAGGCACATGAAATCTGGAATAAGGCTTGCCGAGGCTTTAACGGCTCACAAACATAACGATCAAGTTATGAAAGTTTTGTTGAAAGACGGCATCGATCTGCCAATGCTCCTTTTAGAAATGTATTCAAAGGAATACATGGCGCTAAGTATTCGCCTTATGATATTAAAAGCGCTTAACGCTAGTTTATCATCAAAGGAATCCATTGAACATTTTATGAAAGAAGCTGCTTATCCTAAATTTGATAAAAATGAAAGGGATAATAAACTAAAGAATGGTTATCAAGCGCTGATATCAATAATGCAAACTAATCCTCTGGCCAGAATCAAATTCTCTCTTAGTGCTCTTATTAAGAAACTGAACATTTATGAGTTATTGGGCAAACTACATGATTTGGTATTGAAGTTTAATAAGTCAGCTGCTGAGAACAATGATAACGAAGATATAGAACTTTCAGAACCTGACATAGAATTTATTATTCATTCCCTAGAAGAAATACTTTATATGTATAGATCTCAGTGTTTGCATTTATCCCAACCTAAACGATTTTTACCTGTGTCAGCACAGTTTGAAATCAATAAGGAATGTTCTAATGAAATCTTACTTGAATTTTTCGACATTCATCATATTCTTGAAATTTGTCTTTACCTATTAACTTGTCCAACAACTTGTAACAACCTGGTTGTTATAAGTCCTATCCACGATTTAATATACGAATTAATTAATTCACAAAATGGGCTTAATTTTTTATATAGAAATATGGAAATGAGCGAAGTATTATTCAAAACTTTGGCACAAGCTTATAATCAACAAAGCAGCGATGAGTTTCTATATCCTCATGATTTAAGCAGTTACTCTGAACTACAAATTCTTGCACTTGAGATGGCTTATAAATTAAGAGCTTTGTACTATTTAGAATCTATCTGCGATTTACAAGCTGGTAAAGCGGATGAAAACGATCTCACTGATAAGCTACAGTCTCTATACTGTCTGAGTTTTGGTAGTATAGGCAAAATCGCAGTGCCTGATGTGATTGTTATGGGCGACAACGCTGACTGTCTAATGGAAGTATTTGAAAATGATTTGAAGGGTAAAAGCAAAAGTGACTATCCATCGAAACTGAAATCACCAGCGAAGGGTTACGCTATTGAACTGATGGTTGCAGCTGTACGCTTTTCGGCTAATGTGCCATTTTTGAAAAAATATGGACTTAGGCTAATGAATATTTCGAAGGAACATGACAGATTTGAGCCAAGTGTATCAAATGTCCTTCAAGAAGTTATCCCATACTTAAAACCGATAGAGAAACCCACAGTAATAACCGGTGATGATATGGCGGAATGCGTAGAAATTTTAAAAGGAAGTTCTGAACATTCTGCCGATTTGCCCGGAGAACTAGTAACCTGCCTAAGAATCTTACGACATTTTTGTATTTGTGATTATGAAACTAGTGTATCGATAGCAAGCGAATCCGCTGTCGAAGAGTATGTTGAGCTTAAGTTCAAGTATAATGTGCTGCAACTCTTTTCATTGGATGGTGTCGCACATTTAGCTGGTATTTTGGATATACTGGCGAATTATTTTGAGCAACCAAGTATGCATACTTCGTTCTTTGCATCCGTTAAGGGGTTACAGTTGGCTCAAATAATTCTTCCTTGTTTGCGACTGCTAGACGAAATGCTAGCTAGGGTTGTTCGGTGTCGTGGCCCGAGATTCAGAGACTTAACAGCGGCACCGATTTTGTTGAAGATGTACGGTATAGTAAAAACATTTCCAGTCGGATCTGTCGGGTATCGGACAGCGGCTAAAGCAGCAGAGGCAGCTGTGAGGGCTCTATTGGCTTATGCGCAACCAATAGCCGACGATGCAAATGACGGTGATTCCATACGACGTGGTCCGTGGACATCACTTTGTTCTGAAGTAATACAATATACAATGACGGCTCCTTATACATTCGTGCCTGGACTTTTGGTTTTTTCTGAACTACTGCCGTTACCACTTCCAATGCAAGCTAAAACGCCTCCTACTGACAGAGAATTAGCAGATGCATCCAATGAAAGACGGTTGTGGTCAGCGCATCTCCATGCCTTGTCTAATGACTTGATAGATATGATCCAAGTTATATGCATATCGACTTACAGACCGGTGGTTCTCATGCTGCGGCGAGTGTGTGTCCAGATTGCAGATTTGGCACCCAATACGGCAGCAACTGTTGCTAAAGCGACCGTGGGTGCAGTGACTAGGGAATTAAAGCAAGCGGAGCCGGCAACTCCTAGTATAGCTAGAGTTTTAGGCTTTTTGGCTTGTCTGGTTTCACACGCACCGGTAAAATGTGCAGTCTTGCATGCAATGAATAGCGGTGGCCCAAAGTCTGCTGATATTCACGCGGCTCTCTGCGGAGTGCTTAGTCTTTCGAACAATTCTAATGAGCATTCGGCCGCTCAGGAATTTGCTGCGCACGCTTTAGCAGCATTTTGTGACGTGGAAATAACATTAACACCATTAACAGCACTACCAGAAGTACTTCTTGCTAATTCATTGCCAAACAAAGATGCACTTACGTCGTTTCTGGATGCTTCAGCAGACTGCCTCGAGTCTACGACGAAAACTGGCGCTGTTTCGCAGGCAATTTTAAGAGCATATTTCGTTTTGACAGACCATGAATACGGGTTTCAGCAATTTAGAAAATTCGTAGCAAAGAAACGTGAAGCTCTGGGCAAGTTCTTCATTTGGGCGCTAGAGGGGTTGGGTGAGGATAAAGCGGAGTGTCTTAGCCTATACTTGGACCTCATTAGGATTTTGAGAGGAGAAGAGGGTGAAGGTGGTCCAGTTGGCAGAAAGTCAGTCCTAACTATAAATGAAATGGCCGATATGATAGGATATTCACCACCTGCAGAGGAACATCCAGTTTTCACATTAGAAAAGATCTTGAAGGTGAGTTTAATACATTGTCTATTATCACGTCATTACCACAAATTGAAGTTCATTTCTAAAATTTATTAAGTTTTCAAGTTTCTATAATTCTAAAATTTCCAGGAACGGAATGCAGATGAAGACGCTTTAGCGGCGAAATTCTTGGTCAGCCATCTCCAGAAGCTGTCGAACATTTCTTCACCGCCACTTACAGAGGCAACTGAACCGACTCTTCCATCACCCGACACGCTAGTCGCACAGTTCGCAGTCCGGACTGTGTACTCCATAGGCGAAGCTAACGACGAGAGGCTTACTTCTAGTTATTGGTTGAATGTTCCATCTGTGAGTGAAGATGACGTCAATGAAAATGATCTGGTATGTTGTGTATTTAAGAACTGCTGTTATATTTTAGGAGCTGTTCATGAAATATGTCAATCATCTTCTTACTATTATATCATGAATTGTAAACTCCCCTTTTCCGTACATGATTTATGGCAATTAATAGTACACAAATGTCAAACGCTAGCACCGACGTCGACTAACAAAAAACAAAACTTGAGTAAAGTTGTTAAGTTTTAGGACGGAAATATACGTAAAAATATTTATTACTATAAATATATTAATGTAAATTTAAAACGAATGACTCTATCGTAATAAAAATAGAACGACCCCTTAAGATTTGAGTAAATTAGATCAGTAAGTCGAATAGGATAGGTTTAATTTAATTTATAGTTTACTTTTGTTTATAATTTTTAAATCAAAAAGCATTATTTTTCGTTCTTGTTTTAACGAGAAAGAACGCGAAAATACCAAAGTGTATCATGAAATTAAATGTTAATAGAAGTAATGCATGAATGCAGGTGTCGTGTGATATAATGGAGTTGGCGAACACGTACTTGTCGGGGACTGGTGTTGGAGGGGTTTTGGGTGGTGGAGCAGAGGCTATCGGCGGCGCAGTGCGTAAGGCTGGCGGGCTGCAGGGACATAAGGGTGGAGCCCCGGCCTAACGACGAAAAACGTCCGCCCGGTATATATCACTTTTATTAAACACATTACACCTAGGGCTGCCACATTTTTTTTAAATCAAATATAATATTTGCGAGGCTATTACCTGAAAAATTAATCCCATTAATGGAGCACAAAGCTGAGCTCCGAGTTGCCACTGTGAATTTCATAGAGAAACCCAATAACACTTTGCTCGACCTGGTAATCGAATCCAGCTTCATCGAGCATAACAGTCGCGCTTACGACAACTGGGCTAATGATTCGTAAATTTGAATATACTCACAACCGTAATAATTGTAATGTTCTCATCCGTAATTGTATTAAAAAGCCGAATATTCTGGTACACGTGTTTGTTTGATTTGTAGCACTAGTAAAGAGAGAAAGAGAGTAGCTCAGCTTGGAATAGATACAAACCTGAAATAACTTTCTTGTATTTATATAATCTTTATTATAATATAAAAATGAATGTTTCTTTCTTTGTCCCGTATGCATTCCTATACCATTCGTCTGATTTTGATGAAAATTTGGTGAGTTATTAGCGCACCCTCGTGAAGGTTTCCGTATTTGTACAACCATTTTACAATAAGCCCCTTCTTATATTACGATACTAATAGGTGCGGCGGCAAGTATCATACACGAGTCTTATCGCGCATGCATTTGTGTGGATACTCGCACACTACGCTACCGGTATCCTACCACGATACCCGTTCTTTCGATAGGAATATTCAATTTGTGCAAGAAATAGATTCTTTTGACATCCCGTAAAATTATAAAAATTTCGAATCATCTTGTTGTATACAGTTCTTGTGCAGCAATAAAATATCTACAATTCACATTTCTTTACGATGTATGGATGAATCGATTATCTTCTCTTCTTCCTATGTCTATTAGTTCTATAAATTTACAAAAATTGCTGGTGGTGCCTCGTCGTCACCGGTACCGCTCGACATAATTAAATTTCCACTTTTTATACCGTCCGTCCTAACGGATGCGTGTCTAATGACGAAATCTTATCAATGTATCGTGATGTAAGAAGGGCTTAATTGGAGCGCTAGTCGATTCGTTTTGAAAACCTCAGCAACAAAGTCGCGTGCAAAAGCTAGATAGTTCAGAAAGATAAAAGTTTTGTTGTCTCTTCACTCTTGTTACTTAAAGTAGTTAGAGGCAGGGTTTTTAGCTGGTAGGAAGGTTCCGACGCCTCTTTAGATGAGTAATGTTCTCGTACAGTGACGATGGCCGTGGTACGGGAAGGTTGTACAGACGCGTTCCGGTCCCGCCCGCCCAACACGTCGCGTCCGCCTTCGCTGCATGTCGACGACTTCACTGCCTTGCATCATACTTACTCCAGCTCGCCTCTCAACAGGTAAATAAACATGCCCGAGCAACCTATTCAAATAGGTGGATTTCTACGTCTGGGGTCACATGAAATCCACATCCGCGGAAGAACTCAATACAATAATTATAAACGCAGCAAATGAGATGCGGAAAAATTTGACTACTTCGGTAGTTGTCACAACTCAAAAAAAAAAAAAATGCGACTTTGCGTACGCAACAGGGGAAATCACTTCGAGCAAGAACTTTAATTAAGGGCCTATGATAATTCAGCTCGAATTCCGATTCCGCTGTTACTTCCCCGCGCTAGCTCATTCTATCTCGCTCGCACACTTATAGTCCTGGAGTTAGCGTTGAAAAAGATATAGTCATAGTTGATTTTGTAAAAGTAATCAGTTAACCGATCACCATTCTGCAGTGTACTGTAATATTGTTGAAGTAGTAGTAGTCGGATCTGAGTCTTTGACGTAACGGAAATAGTAAAAAAATAAAATAAAATAGTACATCCAATAAAACTTTTTCAAGTTATATTTCTTTCTGGCCTTTGGTAGATGATAAATTTAAGAGCTGCTCACGAATCTAATCACGGAAGTGCGACATGAAGTTTATCAATGATAATAATGTGAATTAATTATCCTAAGTATTTTTTTTTTCGGAGTTATTTTGTAGTGTAACTTTTTACATGCGTACATAGGTTCACACATTTTTTTAAATAAATAAATAGTTGACATTACCGTGATCTGAAGATAACTTGTGAAAAAAAAAACATAAAATAAAGCAATAGTATACCACATGAAATTTAACTTTTTTTTTTTTTTTTTTTTTTTTTTTTTTTTTTTTTTTTTTTTTTTTTTTTTTTTTTATGACTACACTGTTAGCCTTAGGGGCCCTATCGTCAAACAGAGCCGCTGCGGCTTTTACAGCTTCACCGGACTTGGGGGCGAGCGCTTAGGGCACTCAGCCGCGAAAGTTTGTGACGACCCGCACGAGGGTGCCAGAGTGGCCGAACCTCGGCTCGGGCGGTCGTCGCGAATGCGAAAAAGTCGCGATCTAACTAATTCCCTAATCTTAGGAGAATTCGAGCTAACTAATATATACTCATATGCACGTTCCCCTCCTCCTGGGAGGAAGGAGTGGACCATGCGTATGTGTATTTAATAATCGGAATGGTTTTTCTACACTAACTAGCGCAATAGTCTAACTAGCGCAAAAAAAGAAAAAAAAAGGTCCCTTACAGAACCTATGTACCTGTGTGGTGTGCACGTGTGTGTGTTCATACGTGTGTAATGTTGTGTGTGGGTAACTAAGTGTTGCACGTATAGTGTCACTTTGTATCGCGCGGGCGGCTGCCTGACTCAAGGGCTTCACACCGAGGAACGGACCTAGGCTTGGGTTGCCGCTAGAGAGGGTGGACGTGACGGGTGTGCGGGAGCGAAGTTGACCGCCCGTCCTCTGCGGAGAGAACGGTGGTTACGCGGGCGTGGGCGGTGGCACGCTCTGTTTGGAGAGACGGTGTCGGCGTAGAACGCGTTAGCTTTTTCGGTTTGGTCGGGCGGGTCAGTGAATATATTACGCGGCCGGCGTTTTCTCCGGCAGGCGTTTGGGTCGGGAACATAAGAAGCTGCCGCTTTTATTAAGGGGTTCGCGTGGTTCGACGCGGTGTCGAAATACGAGCGAGAAAGGTGTTTGGCATATGCATGTATCGAGGGAAGGTCCATATCTCTATGGAGATCCTCCATACGAACAAACCAGGGGGCACCGGTAAGGCGGTGAAGAAATTTGTTCTGGATAGCTTGTAAGCGTTCCCAGTTATAACTTGGCATATGTGCGAACGCAACGCAGCTATATGTCATGATCGGACGGATACACATCTTGTAGAGCGTAAGCTTGTGTCTCGTGGACATTTTGCTTGCAGCACATAACAGAGGATGCAGTCGGGCGAGGGTCCAGGAGGCCCTTTTCCTAACCAGATTGATGTGGCGTATAAAGGAGAGTCTACTGTCTAGGGTTACACCTAGATATTTGGTCGCCTTTTCCCAGGGGATCGGATTACCGAAGAGTTCAAGGGGATTGTCCTTGAGTTTTTGCGGTATCTGTGTGGCGGTTTTGTCGAAGAGCACCGCTGCGCTCTTCGTGGGGTTTATGGCTATTCGCCAGTCGTTAAACCACTTCCCGAGAGTGGTCACGGCTCTTTGGATTCTACATTTGAGGTTTCTCGTTTGCCTTTGAGAGGAGTATATGACTGTATCGTCAGCGTATAAGCCTACTTCAACTTTCTCTTCAAGTTTTGGTAGGTCACTAACGTACAGATTGAAGAGGCTAGGTGCCAGAATGGAACCTTGGGGGACGCCTGAGCGTATGGGATGGGGTGTGGATAGTTCACCTTCCACTCTGTAGCGAAAGGTGCGGTCTTTGAGGTAATCGCGGATGATTTTAACTAATCTATCGGGGACTTCGCGGGAGTACAGCTTGTAGACTAATCCTTCGTGCCAGACCTTATCGAAGGCCTTGGCTACGTCGAAGAAGACTGCCAGTGTGCGACGGGGTATAGATAACTCGGAAAAGTTAAACAAAATGTGCTCCGTGAGGCGGTGCACTTGATGAGTGCAAGAATGTCTAGCACGAAAACCGAATTGCTCAGGCGGGTAGAGGTTTTTCTCCTCTATTACGGATTTGAGACGGTTCAGAAGGATCCGCTCATAGATTTTTCCAAGGGTATTTAGAAGACTGATAGGGCGGTAGCTGTCGGGAAGCGACGTGCTCTTGCCGGGCTTGTGAATACCTATGACAATGGCCGTTTTCCAGACGGCTGGAAAATGGCAGTTGGCTATGGCTACATTGAATATGCAGACCAATAGAGCTATGAGGTGATCGGGAAGAAGTTTGAGTACTTCGTTCCTGATACCGTCGGGACCTGGTGACTTTCTAAGCTTAAGGCTTTTGAGAATGGCAGAGATCTCCTCAGAAGTGACTGGGGACAGGGATTCTGATACCGGGAGCTTATTCAGCTCCTCCACGCGGGCTTCGATGTCTCTGACTCGGTCGGTGTTCTTGACGCTGTTCGGGGAGCACTGGCTCTCCAGACAAGCGGCAAGGCACTCCGCCTTGTCGATGATATCGAAAGCGGGTGTAGTGCCGGGACCCCTTTCGAGGGGGGGCATGCGAGGTTGGGCGTCTATTTTAAGGGCGTGGGCTACTTTCCAATAAGTCAGATGTGACGGCCTTAGCCCTTCGACTAGGGTGTCCCATCTGTGACTTTTGAGCTCGGTTATACGGGCTTTAACCGCTCTCTGAAGTGCGCGTAATCGTGCGCGGTTTGCATCGGTCGGATAAGAGTCATGCGCACGAGTCGCAGCGTTCTTCTCCGTCATCAACGCTCGCACGTCGGCAGGGAGTACAAAGCGGCGATCGTTCGCCGCTTCGACCTCTCTCGAGGCCTCTCCGATGCCGACTTGGAGGTGGTCAACTAGGGAGTCGATTGCGAGATCTACGTGCGCAACTGACTCTAACACGTCCGGGACCCTAACGAGACTGGGCGAGGACTGCCTATCCGCGAGGTAGTGTTTTAATTTTGCATAGTCAACCATTGTGACTGTAGGAGGGCTGGAGTCATCTAGTTGTCCTAGCTGTAGGATGACCGGGCGATGGTCGGAGTCGAGTTCGTGTATGACCCGAATGAGTCGTACCTGAAGCGCGATATTTTTCAGGAGGGCTATGTCGAGCACTGTCGGTGTACAGTGATCTTGAAAGTGGGTGGGAGTGGGAGGCGCTATGACGTCAAAGTTTAACTCGTCCGACAACCCTTCGAGAATAACCCCATTGCTGGTGTCTCTCCAATTGTTGAAGGACGTGTGTCCACTGTTGAGGTCACCTGCGATAATGACCGATGTGCCGAGCGAGAGTAGCTTCTGTAGGTCAGACCTGAGAGGTACTTTCGTCGGTGAGAGGTATACGGATACGATCGTTATGGACGGATGATCGGTCATTCCTAGTCTACACGCGGATACTTCCATATTGGTAAGTATCGGAGGATCTATCGGCATGCAATACAACGAGCGCTTGTAGTAAATGAGAGTGCCGCCCCCTCGGCCGTCGCGGTCATTTCTAACGATGTTATAGTTTGCGATACTCGGATTGCGTTTAGCACGCTTTAAGAGCGTTTCCTGTACTAAGAGAATGTCTATTTGGTGATCTTTAAGATAAGTCGCGACGAGATCACGCTGCGGATATAAGTTCCGCGCATTAAAGAAAGAGATGTTTAAACCTCTCGGCTTGAGTTTAGCCATTGAGAGGCCTGAGGTTGGCGGCTTCGCGATCGAGACGCTGTAACGTCTCTACGAGCCGGGGAAAGGCAGCTATGGTTTCGACGAAACCGTACTGCTCCATATGGGTCTTGTATGCGAGGACTTCGCTTATCTCATGCTCACGAATGAGCGATAACATAAGGTCATCCATTGTGGTGACGCGGGACGCTGGAGCGCGTGGTGCTGGGGCGCGGGGCGCTGGAGCGCGGGGCGCGGGGATGTCCATAGCCATAAGGGGCTGTGGTTTGGGGGCCCATGCGTTCTGAGTCGAACGCACGGGTTTGGGCTGCACCTGGGGTGCGGGAGGGCCTACGGTCGCCTGAGTGCGGCGGGGGGCAGGGAGGGACGGAAAGACCTCTGGATTGAGCAGAGGTTGCTGCGCCCGGGGCCCTGAGGCGGGGGGTGCCCGCTGAGGGGCAGCCTGCCCAGGGCGGCGGGGGTGCATGGTGTGCGGGGCCTTGGGGCATCCGCGATAGTTCGCAGGATGTCCCTCCTCCCTGCATAGTACGCAGCTCGGGGGGGTGTTAGAGTCACGCTGACGCGTGCACTCCCTGGTTGGGTGGTCTTCGAGGCACTTAACGCACCTCGGACGAAGGAAGCAGTTGCGGGCAGAGTGTCCGTACAACTGGCAGTTGTGGCATTGGGAGGGCTTCGAATTCTTGTATGGAGGCTCTACGGTTATTCCGGAGAGCTCGCATACAATTTCTAAGTTAAATATTTTTTTGCCCTCAGGCGTTTTATCTAGGATTAACACGAGCATTGGAAGGGCTCGTTTCTCTTTATTATACATCCGATGGACCTCTCGGATGGGGAATTTTTGGGCTTCAATGGAGGCAAAGACTTCCTCTGGTGAGATTTCGACTGGGATGCGCCGAAGCACAACCCGTAGGACACGCTCCTCTTCGAGGGCGTAAGTGTAGTAGGGAATGTTCCTACTACGGAGGAGGGTGGTCAATCTGCGATGGCATTTTGACGTGCTCATCGTCAGGGAGATACCTGTCGCGGTATTACGGGCTTTGGTGTAGCCTATTTTTAGTGTTTTGAGCTCATTGGTGAGCTTTGTCCAGACAGTTTTGTCGTGGATAATTATCGGAGGGGTTTTTTTCCTTTTTACCGACGACCGGTTCGTCGGTATTGGAGGAGGGTGCGGGGGCGGCAGAGCCGTTAACAGTTTTTGAAGTTTTAGCCGCGTTTTCCTCAACGGGGCTATCACGGGGCGCGCGTTTGCGGGATTTGACGACCGTGAATTCGTCATTTTCCACGGTAGGTTCGGTCGGGATTATGATTGGTTCCTGGAAGTGGAGCGAGAGTTCCATTTCCGAGGAAGGGGTTGGACTTACTGGTGCGTCCATCTCTGTTTCGGCTGGAAGGGCCGAAAAAGAGTTGTACACCGGTGTTGATTTGGTTGCCGCGGGGGCAACGGGTTTAGCGGGGCGGCCATAGGGACCGGGGGTAAAAGATCGCTGTTGCGATTTTGCTCGGGACTTAATGGGGGCGTGGTTCGCGCTTGCGAGGTTAGTGGGGTGGGGGTACTCGGTCGCAGGGACCGAGGCGGGTCGCGTGAAACCGGGTGGCGCGGCGGCGGGTGAGATCGCGGCGGAGGTGGAGGGGATGGCGTGCGCGGTAACGGCGCTCTGGTTGGCTGACTGCGGACGTAGCGAGTCCGCCATCTGTGACCGACTTCTATACTCATTGCTGAGCTCGGGCATGTGGAGGGACATAAAATTAACTAGGCGCTGGTTTTCGGCTTCCAGCTGCCTAAAACGTATTTCTAATTCCGCGAGTTTTGATTCGGCCATCGCGGTGGCTGTTTGGAGGACGGGGGAAGTGAATTTATTCACCTCCCTGCCTGGAGGGCAGGGGGGTACGCCGAATGAATTTAACGGGCTATCCGAGCCCGGAGCAATGAGGAAAGTACCTATCGTTTCCCTAGGGGAGTCCCTAGCAGTCTTGTGGCAGAGGACGCAGGCCGGTATATACCGTGGCTCCGCCCAAACAACCACAAGGATGGATGGTAAGGATAGGAAGGGTTGGGTAGGAGACACCTGGGGCTTAACTATGCAAAAAGGCAAAGGCTAAGATTCCCAGGCCCGTCCGAGTTATCGTTTACCTCAGAAGGAAGTAACCGGAGAGCGCTCGGGTCACGCCCCGTTCGTCTTCGTTAGCACCGTTAGGTATCCGACGAACGACCACTAAACCGTGGATTTGCGTGTCTTTTGAAACAGGATTTCGCGCTGAAAAGCGCGTTTATTATCGTACTGAAAAGTAGGGTTTTTTCGTGTGCACCGAAGTGCTACACGAAATGTGCGAGCGAGACGGCACTATGCGCGCAACGAGTACCTAGATACTCGCTACACAACAATAACACCGACCTCGCTATAACACGCGGTATGAATAGCTTAATAACTAGCTTAAAACTGTGTGCTTTGAACCGGCAGGCCTAGGACCGGGTCCGTTGATCAAAACAAACAAGTCGTACACTAGTACAAGCAGAGCGCGAATGAAATAGCTTAAAAAACCAGCTATACAATGTGTACTCTGAACCGGCAGGCCTAGGACCGGGTCCGTGGATCAGAGCAAACAACTGTACACTAATTTAAGCAGAATGCGATAATTCGGAAAGCGATCGAGAGCGCGAGCGGACACGTCCGTTCACGTCAACGGTCGAAATCGGAATCCTGAAATTTAACTAGGTGATTATTTACTTATATACAAAATTACGGATACTTACAGATTTACGAGTCTTCTTGTTCTATACGACCAGTTTCAGTTATACTCTTCCAATGAATCGATATTAATCTAAATAAACCTCTACTCTTGCTAATTCCCATGAGACCAAACAGTAATATTACAAATATTCGCAATTGTAGTACATTACTAATTTTTTTCTCAACGATCGTATTGCCTGTAAAGATTCAAAGGGATAAAGTATGTCTATGCTACATGAGTGGCTACGTTTATTAAAATAGCAAAATGAATTTAAAAAACGATATTACTTGTACATTAATCTGCAAGCCAAGTTTCATAACGTTTTTTTTTTTTTGTTTTTAAGGCATTTTAGTGGAAAAAGCTCAAAAACATGATAACTCAAAAATGGTTCACTTTGGCATATGCATGTGAGGATTGAAATTATCGCAAATAGTAATCCTTATCACTTCCTAAGGGGAATACGGCAAATTACCAATAATCTTGTATACTTTCATATGCGTTTAGTAAAAACTATTATTTTGACATAACAAATAGACACTTCAAGTTTATTAATTGTATAGATTTTGTGTAAATTTTAAGATATTGTATTGTGTGTGTGTTTGTGCAGGGGCATGCGCCGGGGGATGCCGGTCACCGACCGCGGCAGGTTCGCGTCGGCCGCGCCGCTCCATGCGCACTACAGGCATCTGTGAGTACGCGAGCTCGCGCGCGCTCATTCGCTTTTAAGACGATTACAATTCACTACTTTTCACATATTTTATTTAAAATAATTAGCGATCAAGTTATATACCGAGTGTTGCGGACAGCGAGCGGGGCGAGCGAATAACGATAGTCTAATAGTATAAAATGAACAAGTAAATGAAATAATACGTGTTAGGAATAAGGTTTATAAATACGTGTTAGGAATAGATATAATAATATGAACTGAATATGTGTGAATATGTGTATTTTAAAACGATTAGAATAAGAATATAGCTAGTTGTAAGTTTAAATGTATAAATTTCACTAGTTGTAAGGATGAACCATGCCAGACTCGGAACATCTGGCATGGTGACTCATGGTACTGCCGAGAGCGCGCACACAGGGCGTGCGCGCTCATTGGCTGAGCGACGCCCCGCACGGAATCCATCGCACTACCGGTTGCGAGTCAAAGGGCGAGGTTAAATATAGCGGAGAGGGCGGCAGTACTGCGATCAGTTCAAGAAACACCAGCAACAGCAAGCAGCGAATCTACAAGCAAACTACAGTCAAGAACGTTATTAAGAAACCACATTGTTACTACGAACTACTGTAACTTTGTAAGAAACAAGAATAAAACAAGCGCTATTAATTTAGCACACATTAAAATATTGTGGACGTCCTTTTATTCACAATATTATCTGGTCCTTCGGAAGCCGGATCGGAAGAAAAAAGAACAGAACATTTCGCCGATCTACAACAACGCTTGAAGAAGAAACGACGTGTTATCAAAACATCTGTATCCACGAACGGCGTACCCAGATCAATGGTTGTTACGAGAAGCCAGGGAGACGCAATGGAATCACAAAACAGAAATAACACAGTCCGAGTATTCGAAGAATCGCCGCTATCGCCAGACACACAGATGGCTGAGGGCACACCCCGACCGGAGGGAACACCCTCTGTACCTGTTACTCGCACTGACGTCAGAACAGGCCACGTTTCCCCGCCACGCTCACACAGATCGACGACGAGTGCGACTATGCGATCACGCCTCGCCGAGCTACAAGCGGAAGAGAAACTAGCCGCAATTCGCCGTGAAGAACTCCGTATGGAGGCGGAATTAATAAAGAAACGCCTCGCCGTGGAGTTAACGTCGATACGGGATGAAGCAGAGGACGTACGTGAGCAAACGAACGAGGAGCCAGATGAACGTATTCACCGAGTGGATGACTGGCTCCGCTCACAGCCCGAAGCTACACGGGGGGAACAATTACCGTGTACCCGTAACGACGCGCGGCAACAAGACGAACGCAGGCCTGAACGACGTGCCCGTTCGCAATCGAGCAGTGATATTAAACAGCTCGCCGCGATGACGCATACTCATCCACCGTCACGCCAAGCCGCCGACTTACCTGTATTCACTGGAACGATCAACGAGTGGCTGCCATTCAAAGCAGCTATGAGGGACTCCACGCAGCTGTATCGTTTCTCGCCGATAGAAAACATAGCGCGCCTACGTAACAGCCTGCGTGGGGACGCCCGCGACGCAGTGGCAGCGCTACTACACACCGCGAACAATCCAGATGAAATCATGCGGACACTGGAACAATGTTTTGGCAGGCCGGAAGTAATTATAGACAAGGCGCTGGATGATATGCGGAAATTACCACGACCGGGAGCTACCGCAAGCGAACTGAACGCGTTCGCAGTAAAACTACAAAACATAGTCTGTGTTTTACTAAATCTCGACAAGCGGAGCTACCTGTACAACCCGATGCTGGCTCGGGAAGTGTTAGAAAAACTTAGCCCACACCTGAAGTCCCGATGGTGCGACTATGCGGAAGAGAACGAGGGAACAACGGATCCAGAGGTCGTTGTATTATCACGCTTCCTAATGCGTGAAGCGAGCCGTGCGTTAAAACAGACATATGCGCCCGCCACCGCTTCGACAGCGACCTCTAGACGCGAAGTATTGAAGCCTGCCGCACCGCAAGTCGCCGCCAGAAAGAGACAGAACGTCTTTGCTACGGTGGACACAGAAACCGAACATCTGTGTCCTAGCTCCGATAAGCCCCATCCGTTGTCTCGGTGCCCGCAATACAAGGCACTGAACGTCGAGCAACGGTGGGAGCTAGTGAAGAGCAAAGGCGTCTGTTTCAAATGTATTGACAAACGCCATCGTCGTGTGTATGCAAAGGAAAGCCGTGCGGTATTAACTCCTGTCGTCGTCCGCATCACTCGTCGCTTCACAACGACAGACCAAGCGATAGCGAAGAGCAAGCTCAGAACAACGTGACACCGTCAACGAGCGAGACGGTAATGGCTGTCGCAACAACTATAGAACCGAGACAGATTATACTAAAAATCTGTCCGGTGACTATATCGGGCCCCAAAGGAGCGGTGAACACGTACGCTCTGTTGGACGAGGGCTCGACTATATCGCTAATCGACGAGGACTTGGCCAAGGACATCGGAGCACATGGACCGTCACATCCACTGCAACTACAAGGCGTCAATATGGGCAAAGAGTACACGAATAGCCAAATTGTACAAGCGAAGTTGTACGAACCGGGCGGCAACAAGAAGCGCGAGTTCCGAGCTCGAACGATAAAAGGACTCCGACTGCGCGAACAAACAGTGTCTCTAAGCACACTCCAACACGCTCACTTGCGCAATTTGAAAGTGAAGCAGGTGTGCTATGAGAAGGCGAGGCCGCGTATATTGATAGGTACGGACCACTGGGAGATGATCGTATCCAGAGAGCTACGCGTCGGCAAACCGAACCAGCCGGCGGCGTCGAAAACTCAACTGGGTTGGGTGGTGCACGGAACCGCACCACACGTGATCATCGGCCACAGCGAAGCCCTGCTACACATATACGCACCTGAACGCAACACTGGCAGCGAGATCCGGAACGAAAGTCTACACGAGCTCGTAGAACGGCACTTCAAAATAGACGCGCTCGGCGTAGCCCGCGAACCGAGAATCAGCGACGCCGACAAGCGCGTGACGCGAATACTCGACGGAATGATCCAACAACGCAGTGAAGGCTACGAAGTAGGTCTACCGTGGCGCCGCGACGACGTAGTACTACCTAATAGCTACAATATGGCGCTACGACGACTTCACTCGATAGAAAAGAAAATGGATCGTTCCACAGAGTTTGCGGCGGCGTATACAAGTCAGATCAAAAACTTTAATAAGAAGGACTACGCCGTACGCTGCGAGGGACACGAACAGACTAGCAACATCAGCTGGTTTTTACCTCACTTCGCTGTATTCAACCCGAACAAACCCGGCAAGCTACGAGTAGTATTCGATGCCGCGGCACGTAGTGGAACTACGAGTTTAAACGACGAGTTATTAGAGGGACCGGACCTGCTACGATCGCTGCAGGGGATTTTATTCCGGTTCAGAGAGAAGCCCGTCGCCGTCACTGCTGATATAGAGGAAATGTTTCTGAGAATACGAATACGCGAAGCGGACCAGCCGGCACAACAATTTCTGTGGCGAGGCAACGACCGGAACAAGCCGCCACAGAAATATAAAATGAGATCGTTGATATTCGGCGCAGCAAGCTCACCGTTCATAGCACACAGTGTACGCGACCGCAACGCTGAAAAGCATGCACGAACGCATCCAGACGCGTTCAAGGCAATAACGCAGAGCCACTACATGGACGACCTGGTGGATAGCTACGACGATGAAGAAACAGCTATCCACACTATAAGGGAAATACAAGAAGTCCACGCAGTAGCCGGCTTTACGTTACGCGGATGGAGCAGCAACCGAGCGAGCGTACTCAGTGGAACACCGGACGAGCTAAGCGCACGATCGCCCGCACAACTTGGCGGGCATGAACAAGAAAAGATCCTGGGCCTATACTGGAATGCAGCTACGGATGAACTAGGGTTTAACACGTCCATGCATCGGGTACCAGCCGATGTACGCGCACGCAAGCGGGCACCTACAAAGCGAGAAGCTCTGAGTGCGGTTATGTCAATCTATGACCCGCTCGGCTTACTCAGCCACAGCGATAACGCGACCAACTTCCCTGGGGCGGACACCGAGCTACGCGCCGCCTACGCCGAATGGGCACCTGCGCTACGGGGGGAGGGGCTACGGCACAGCGTCGAGTGGCGCTACATCCCGCCCGGCGCGCCTAACCAGGGAGGTGCATGGGAGCGGCTAGTGCGGTCGGTAAAAACCACGCTCGCCGCCACTTTGAACGAGCGTGCGCCTAAAGAAGAGGTGCTCCAAACCGTGCTCGCGGAGGCCGAGCTTTCGATTAACGCGCGGCCTCTAACGCACGTGAGCGTCGACCCGCGGGACCCAGAGGCGATCACTCCCAACCATTTTCTGCTTGGGAGTTCGACGGGAACCTGCGACACGGCGGACCGGCGTACCTGGCGAGCAACCCAGGCGCTCACCGATCATTTCTGGCGGCGCTGGGTTAAGGAGTACTTCCCTACACTGGTGCAACGCGGGAACTCAGCCGACAGCACGCGCCCTCTGAACATTGGGGACTTGGTCGTGGTTGTCGACTCCGCCTTGCCGCGCAACACCTGGCCGCGCGGAATCGTCACGAGAACCTACACCGGACCAGATGGAGGAGTGCGGAGCGCCGACGTGAAGACGAGGAGCGGTGTGTTCCGGCGCCCGACGACGAAGCTCGCCGTCCTGAGAGGAGAATGAGGCTGCGCAGGCTACGCCGGGGGGAGAACTGTTGCGGACAGCGAGCGGGGCGAGCGAATAACGATAGTCTAATAGTATAAAATGAACAAGTAAATGAAATAATACGTGTTAGGAATAAGGTTTATAAATACGTGTTAGGAATAGATATAATAATATGAACTGAATATGTGTGAATATGTGTATTTTAAAACGATTAGAATAAGAATATAGCTAGTTGTAAGTTTAAATGTATAAATTTCACTAGTTGTAAGGATGAACCATGCCAGACTCGGAACATCTGGCATGGTGACTCATGGTACTGCCGAGAGCGCGCACACAGGGCGTGCGCGCTCATTGGCTGAGCGACGCCCCGCACAGAATCCATCGCACTACCGGTTGCGAGTCAAAGGGCGAGGTTAAATATAGCGGAGAGGGCGGCAGTACTGCGATCAGTTCGAGAAACACCAGCAACAGCAAGCAGCGAATCTACAAGCAAACTACAGTCAAGAACGTTATTAAGAAACCACATTGTTACTACGAACTACTGTAACTTTGTAAGAAACAAGAATAAAACAAGCGCTATTAATTTAGCACACATTAAAATATTGTGGACGTCCTTTTATTCACAATACCGAGTGTTAGGGCTTTTCAGCCTACATGTTATAATAATGGCTTAGGCACCACCACCACGGGCGGGTGAATCGCCACGAGTCCTTCCTATCATCGGGTTACCGCAACGACTCGTGCAGATTACCGCGTGTCTACAATAATTCGTTGAACAGGTACTTTGTTGACAAGTGCTCAGTTCGGTGGTGCGCAATAGTGAAATCGGACGTGTCTATTATTCTGTTATGCGGCGAGTGCGCTGCGTGTAGGTCGCTTCTCGCGGCGAGCGCGCAACGAGTCGTTGTCTTTTTCTCGTCAATGTGACTTGTCGCATCGCCGTATGGAGACACGATCATAGAGCTGTTATAGAATGAAGTGCCAAGACGATATATTCGCTCGTGGAGGTGGCGCCTTGGTTAATTGAAAATACTTGTGTTTCTCTTAATGATTGGTTTAATTCTGTTTAAATGACAACGATTATTGTTAACGAACATTAACTTGTTGCTTATTCGTTCGCCAGCGTTGGTCAGTTAGCCGATTAGACAGCAGAAAATGCCCTACCACGATGCAACATACTAGGCCGGGTTTCGCAGTGATAACTCGTTCATGTAATTCTTTTGTGAGGCGCGAGCGCGGCAGTCCGTCACACTGTATCTCAAAGGTCGTCCTTGTTTCTGCATTGTATCGCTCTCATGGGATGTAGAGGTCCCTCAATAAAATCAAAATAATCTTTATTCAATTTAGGTATTATTAGGTATTCTAAGAAGGTACTTATGAACGTCAAAACACTACTATCGGTTCGGAAAATATCCCAAACGAACCGGTAAGAAACTAGATCTGTTTTTTTCTTCTTTTTCAACTGACAAGTGTTAATATATTAGATACAATAATAACAATTTAGTGGATGCACAGAGAGGGAGTCACTTCCACATATCTCTATCATTCACATAATGATCAATTCTATAATATCCTTTTGACAGTAAAACCCGTTTGACATGGTCCTTGAACTTGTTGTCCAGCAAATCAGTAATGTTCTTCGGGATATTGTTACAGAATCTAACACTATTACCTAAAACACTTAAAGGTCTTACTGTCTAAAGATCTTTGAAAAAATAATCAAGCATAACACCCAAGAAGACAGTACTATCAACTAAGCCTACTAAATTCCCTTCTATCTTGATACTACTATCTACACGCCGAACATTGGGCAAGGCAAATCTCAAACGTTTGGTTTTGTTTGTAAACGGTTATGTATGTTTTCAGCCGCGGCCGAGGCGCCTGGGAGATGGGCGCGGCGCATTTTGGACATTTCCCCCCGGCTTCACAGTATATGATGGGTAAAATATGTTATATTCAATTAAATTTTTCCTTAAGATCATGTTTTCGGGAATTCAGTTATGTCTATTATAAGTGAATGTAATAAACAACACCCAAAACCTCGCGAGTCATACTTAATACTTAACAATTGGCCTTGCGAAAATATATATTTAATACAATTCTTAAAATTGTTTAATTTAAATAGAGATCATGAAACAAAAATTTTACAAAATTTCTCCGTTATAATGTAGATAACACTGAGGAAATATTTTTGAAAATTCACCTCTTAAAAGGGATTTAATAGGTGGTTAAAATTTGTGGAAATCCCTTAGCATACATGGCTAGTACAATTACAATTGTCCGGTAATACATTGTATTTCCCTTGGGAAACGCTCTGATTTTGTCCACTACATTGTTAAAATATGTATAAAATTCAATTCTCCTTGGACCAAACCTGTAATACTTTTTAAAATAAACAGTAGCTGATGCAGCCACGGAGCGCTGGTACGTGATATCAGAGATGCTGTCAGAAATATTAAATGGAAATTTCCAATATTTCTAGCGCTTCACAGTGAATTACATAGCCGATTGTTGTTTGTTTCCAGGTGGCATGGGGTGGGGCGGAGCGCGGATGCAGCGTGGTCAGCGCCATAGAACCTTCATGCGATAAGGATTACAACTGAATAAATCATTTTCTTACAATAAATATTTAATCAACCAGTAAATTCTTTTTGTTTTGCTTGTTTGACTGATATCACGTGAAATGTTTAAAAAAAAATCCCAAGTGCCTGTCTGGCAACACGCAGTGTAGGGTTCCGTGGTTGCTTTTCACAATATGCAGACTTAGCAGGGGGCTTTAAGTAATTTTCAATGGAATAATATTACTTTCCCAAGTACATTTTATAAATTACTCGACTATTATTTGTTGACTTGTAAAAAGTTTACTTAGCTGCGATAGCTTTCGTTTTAATTTCGTTATATATACTAACTCCCATGATTTTTATTTAATCCCCTAAAGCAACCATAAAATGGGCGTGCGTCTGCCCGTTACAAATGTGCTACGCCAACCGATACAGAGCAGGACCGCGCACCGAGAGCGCGAACGCGACGGAAACGATTCCCTCGTACTCTGTATAACCGACGGCGGATTACACGCTACGGTTGCTACGGTAACCAGCTGTCTGGAAACCAGTGCGTGCTAGCCCCTCTCACTACGTGCGACCGACCCTGCTCACACCCGAAACTACTAGGCGTGAAGAGGGCGAAACATTAAGGTACACACGCAGTGAGGTGCCTGCTGGAAAGCGTGGCGCTGACGTAGCACGGAGCGGAGAGGACTGGGTCGCTGGCGGGTTGAACTTGTGAAGATGCAATGACACACAGATACCACAATAAATTTCGCTGTATTCTTCAAGACACAATAAACTCTTCTCAATATACAATAAACTTTCTTAGTACTATCTTCTTAGTACTGTCTTCTGGGTACTGTTTCTTCCAGTCTTGAGTCTTCAGCTTGTGGCACCTGTGTGTGCCGGTAGGCCTTTTTTTTTTTTTTTTTTTTTTTTTTTGAACTGACTACACTGTTAACCTTAGGGGCCTTATCGTCAAACAGAGTCGCTGCGGCTTTTACAGCTTCACCGGACTTGGGGGCGAGCGCTTAGGGCACTCAGCCGCGAAAGTTTGTGACGACCCGCACGAGGGTGCCAGAGGGCGGTCGTCGCGAATGCGAAAAAGTCGCGATCTAACTAATTCCCTAATACTATTAGAATTCGAGCTACCTAATATATACTCATATGCGCGTTCCCCTCCTCCTGGGAGGAAGGAGTGGACCATGCGTATGTGTATTTGATAATCGGAATGGTTTTTCTACACTAACTAGCGCAAAAAAAGAAAAAAAAAAGGTCCCTTACAGAACCTATGTACCTGTGTGGTGTGCACGTGTGTGTGTTCATACGTGTGTAATGTTGTGTGTGGGTAACTAAGTGTTGCACGTATAGTGTCACTTTGTATCGCGCGGGCGGCTGCCTGACCCAAGGGCTTCACACCGAGGAACGGACCTAGGCTTGGGTTGCCGCTAGAGAGGGTAGACGTGACGGGTGTGCGGGAGCGAAGTTGACCGCCCGTCCTCTGCGGAGAGAACGGTGGTTACGCGGGCGTGGGCGGTGGCACGCTCTGTTTGGAGAGACGGTGTCGGCGTAGAACGCGTTAGCTTTTTCGGTTTGGTCGGGCGGGTCAGTGAATATATTACGCGGCCGGCGTTTCCTCCGGCAGGCGTTGGGGTCGGGAACATAAGAGGCTGCCGCTTTTATTAAGGGATTCGCGTGGTTCGACACGGTGTCGAAATACGAGCGAGAAAGGTGTTTGGCATATGCATGTATCGAGGGAA
Organism: Saturnia japonica; assembly: GCA_033032175.1. Classification (NCBI taxonomy): domain Eukaryota; kingdom Metazoa; phylum Arthropoda; class Insecta; order Lepidoptera; family Saturniidae; genus Saturnia; species Saturnia japonica. The sequence goes on from CM065315.1 coordinate 530,834, forward strand.
GGTCCATATCTCTATGGAGATCCTCCATACGAACAAACCAGGGGGCACCGGTAAGGCGGTGAAGAAACTTGTTCTGGATGGCTTGTAAGCGTTCCCAGTTATACCTTGACATATGTGCGAACGCAACGCAGCTATATGTCATGATCGGACGGATACACATCTTGTAGAGCGTAAGCTTGTGTCTCGTGGACATTTTGCTTGCAGCACATAACAGAGGATGCAGTCGGGCGAGGGTCCAGGAGGCCCTTTTCCTAACCAGATTGATGTGGCGTATAAAGGAGAGTCTACTATCTAGGGTTGCACCTAGATATTTGGTCGCCTTTTCCCATGGGATCGGATTACCGAAGAGTTCAAGGGGATTGTCCTTGAGGGCCGGCAGGCCCCGACAGCTAGGCTTTTATCTTGTTCCAGAAGAGCGAGACGGAACGATGGCGTCTATACCTTTACTGCTCTATTACCAAATATGGGCATGGCCCGCTAACCGCGGTGACGCGCTGCGGCTACACTATTGCTGTCCCTGTCTATGTTATTATTATTATTTTTATACAATGTTTAATAAATCGTTAATATCTATAATTACAATTATTGAATTACTATAAAACCTGTTTTACGTTATCGTAGACATAAATACCTATATAAAAACACTAATTTCAACATTAAAGGTTGATAAACATGGTAAATATAGAGCGTTAAACATTACAACTTTAAATGGCTTGAAAACACGTTATGTACACACTTTTCAACGTTATAAACATTATAAAACATATATATCAGGCCAATTGTCCTATACAACATTAATTATTGCACATAACTTCTATAAAACACGAATTATTGACGATACATGAGTTCAATACTATAAGTGACTATTTCTATGATATTATAAACATTTTTATAAGTTATTTACTATTCTTATATACCTACAAGCTTTAATATTATATTCAAAGCATTAGATCGATGATTGTTCATACAAATTATTAGTCCCTACAACTTATATTTACAATTATGAGTTTTATCATCACGCTTAGGCCTACGCGTCGCTAACAAACCAGTTAGACAACACAGGTGGGCGGGGACACTTGATTCTGCAAAAATTAGCATTTTAAATCTCAATGTTTCACAAACGGATCCATGAATCAAAAAATGGTTTTCACACACCCGCAATATTTTTATTGGACGACCTATCCAACACCCCACACGATGGGATAACAAGAAAAAATTATCTCACATTAAGTAAGTAGGTATATTTTTTTTATCATATAAGATTACATAAGATTTTATCTTACCATTTTGTTAGCGTGACACCTATTCAAATTAGAGCTTTCTGGTACTAAGAATTTCTAAGCGAAGTCGCGTACAAACAGCGAAATTATAAGAGTTCCTCCTTATTGATTTCGGAATATTAAAAATGGAGACATGGTTATCCCGTATCTCCATTATTGCAGTTTGATAATTTACACAGACGCAGTACACGGCGGCATCAAAAAGTAATTAATACTTGGGCATAACTTTATCAGGTGATAGGACCTATACTCATGTCACTTAAAGAGGCAGTACCTCGTAGTTTCAATGTGTTATCATCTCCGGCTATATCGTCACTTATCATCAAGGTAGTTGAGCTGAAACACCAAACCTGTCAAGTATAAATAATGAAGAATTTCATTTAAATATTCCGTTAATAAAAACAGCCGCCACTTATGTTCCGGCACCCACGGACATCCGGTGCAAACGCCGGCCGCGCAATATTTTTATTGATCCCGACGATCACATCGAAAATTCGAATAAATATTACACATCCGTCTCTCCAAACAGAGCGTGCCAGCGCCCACGCCCGCGTAACCACCGTTCTCTCCGCAGAGGGCGGGCGGTCAATTTCGCTCCAGCACACCCGTCACGTCCACCCTCTCTAGCGGTAACCCAAGCCTAGGTCCGTTCCTCGGTGTGAAACCCTTGGGTCAGGCAACCGCCCGCGCGATACAAGTGACACTGTACGTGCATCACTTAGCTACCTACATACAACACTACACACGTATGAACATACACACGTGCACACCACACAGGTACATAGGTTCTGTGAGGGACCTTTTTTTTTTCTTTTTTACGCTAGTTAGTTAGCGCTAGTTAGTGTAGAAACATTCCGATTACTGAATACACATACGCACGGTTCCTTCCTTCCTCCCAGGAGAAAGGGAACGTGCCTATGTGTATATTTAGTTAGCTCGAATCGTAGGTGTAGGGATTCGAATAGATCGCGACCTATTTGCGAACGCGACGACCGCCCGAGCCGAGGTCCGGCCACTTTGGCACCCTCGTGCGAGTCGTCCACAAAACTTTCGCGGCTGAGTGCCCTCTGCGCTCGCCCCCAAGTCCGGTGAAGCTGTAAAAGCCGCAGCGGCTTTAGGGCACCTAAGGCTAACAGTGTAGTCAGTTAAAAAAAAAAAAAAAAAAAAAAAAATTAAATATTTCACTGTCTGTGATTAGTGATTCTTCTTACATATTCTCCAAGAAACGCCTAAAATTTAATTACTTGTATTGTGGTTACTTACTTGTAAGTTTACTTACCTACTGTAAGTATTGTCAAGTACTTAAAAATATACACCAATGTCTTGAAATATCAAATGAGTATAATTAGAATGTTTTTCTAAAGTTAATCACGTAAGTTACTTTAATGTACTATCAGCTATTTGGACGCTATTATGCAACATATAGTTATTAAAAAACCTAAAACTATCTACATCATAAAAAATGTCGAACAGATTCTTTCATGTTTTGTGTGGTTTAGTTTTTTCGTGAGTATCCCATCCAAAAAAACATGTCCGTAATTTAAAACATTTTATCTCGGCGATATTCAGTCCACAGATTAAGTAATACAAATGAGTCTTTTGACGCGATAAATAGTAAAATTTCCAGTAAAACTAGATTAAAGAAGAATTTATGTAGTTAAAGAAAGAAAGCTTTGTTATTGCGCACAATCAGCGCAAGTTCAAACCACATGGGAGTAAAAAAGGAAACAACCTTAAAAAATTTAGAAACAAATCAACTTTATTTATCAAGATGAAAAATATCAAATCATATTTATTTATACATATATATATATAAATATAAGCCTAGGGAACCGATATGTAAACGCGACCAGATCACATGTGCACTAAAACAATTCTCGTTCTTACAATTATTGCAAGCAAATCGACGACATCATTAACCTCGTATAATATATCATATTTATTAATTTATATATATAAAACAAAAAAAAAATCTACACGTATCATTTTCAATAACCGCATTTCCAACTAAACATTAACAATGTAAAATTTATAATTAATTAGACTCCACCGACATACATATATACCGATAGGTTTCTTTGTTTGTTTGTTTATCAATTGTCATTGCATTAATAATATTATTTCCTTATTTTTCAGTTTTAATTCATTAAATGGTAATCATCTCACTATATAATACGTTATTATAATATTTACAAAGGTCTCGCTGCCGTGCCACCCTTCTCGGCGGCGGCGGCGGCGGCGGAGACCCGACAGTCTATTCATTGTATAAAATTATCACTCGCGACATGGCACGTGGCCTGATGGCCGTTTTTGGCCTCTGAGGCCGTTGTAGCCGTGGCCGACATGGCCCGAGCGGCCGCTACGGGCCGTTAACCGCTCGGTCCCTAGTCGCCTGGATGTTCGGGGCACGATCTGTTCACTTCAAACCATTGGTCTATACATCTGCAATTAAATAAAATGGATTCGTTAAAAATGCAAAGGTGTGTTTTTAGTATTTTTTTTTGGATTGTGCTGTGTTTACTATATGGCACAAAGACGTTACTCACCTACTTACTTACCGAGACTTATGTTAGCGAGCAGATCAAACTATCAGTTCAACAATGAACATTGCCGACATTTCTATAGTTCAAATCAGTCTTTTGAACCTACTGACCGAGGAGACCGTATAATATTATACTTATATGTTACAATAAAACCGCTAATATCAAAAGCAGAATGGAGGTCAGGTGTAGCGCTGGCTAGATAGCTATCGGATGGCGACCTAGATTCAAACCCTAGTGGCGCTTCGAGTGCCTTATCGGAGCTCAATCAAGCGAATGCAGCGCTTTGATAGCGCGAAGGGTAATATGTTGCAGCGGAAAGGCTCAAACTGTGCCAAATAATGTGAGGGGAGACATTGCAAGCGCTTTTAACTATTTTTATAATATAATACTTGGGATGTAAGGAGTTTTGAATTACATTCCGGGATCAGCCTTTAAATAAACCAAATGAATGCAGGACGACACGACAGTGGCGACCGCCGACGGATTACAGATCTCACAATGGACACCATTTTGTTAGGAGTGTACTGTGCTTACCATCCGGGACAGAAAGGTCACTTTGCCATGATACTATAAAAAAAATGGCAAACTATTTTGAAACCCAATGTTAAGTGGTCAGAGCAAGCCACCACCAATTCAACTTTATCATAGGTCTTATGCTGGTAGCCTCTCGTGAGGAATGAGTTAAACGGCTCGTGTTGCCATCTCATCCTTCAGAAGAGGGAACACAGCTGACGGCAGCACAAATACCTAGTCTACTTGATACTGGTGTGTTACTTGAAACGAACCTTGCACAGATTCTGTCAACTTCAATGTCCAAGAACTTAATTCTATACATAACATCAGCTTCTCCGAACAATGGGGTTGGCCTTCCCATTGGGCTGGAGTTTAAACCGTCAAATGCGCGTCGTATATATAAAAAAAAAAAGAAAGTTACCCCTTGTGGTAGATGCAAAGGCAGGGTAGGCGAGCTATGGTGTCTCCCGCTGACAGCTCTTCGAGACAGATCACACACTCCCCTTTGGAGTCGCTGAGTACGTCCTCTGTAAACAATATGAATTATCTGGAATTAGATTTAGCGATTTATCATCCAACAGGGTTAGTAATGTTGCCGACAGTCCCGCAACAACATATTCCCCAGTTATTTGCGCTTTGGCAAGGGCGTTCTGCATAATTGGTGCATTTAGCTATCTAGTACGCTAATCGTCCCATATGACAAAGTGCTTTTTGGATGTTTTTTTTTGCAAATATTCCTTGTTCCTCTGCAACTGCGCTACTTACGATTCACTGATTTGAGGCAACATTTTCCAATGTCCCCTTTTTTTAGCTATGTCTCACATTTAAATTATTTATTTTCCGTAAGTCTACTACGTAATAATGGCGACAAAGATGGATAAATAGCAGGCTACACCTAGAAAGGGAACTTGCTCTAAAATGGCCATCAATAGTAACTCACCGCCACGTTCACATTTCACCTTTGAGAAAATAGTTGTTCAAGCGAATACTGGAAAATTCCTTATTACCATGCCACAGCTTTGCTGCGATGATTTTCTAGAACTCTACTCCGGTTACGCTATCACGGAGTCAGCGTCGTTTTAAACTAATTTTAGGCTAACTTGATGGTGACAGTCGTCGATGGAACCTCGTTTCTTGAGAGTCGCTGCCACTTTCCGACTGCACTGTCATTTTGCTAAGTTAAAATTAAAAATATAATAGTAATGTTGACACTTACCGTTATAAGAAAGTCGAGGCCTCGTGAGACACATCACGAGGTGACACTCGATGTCGTCCGGCAACACGAACTTGCTGCAAACTGGACATTTTATACCTGAAACGGAGAAAACATTAATTAAAATAACAATTATTTACGGATTCCTCCCAATAATTCAACCGGCATCGATTCACTGGATGGTAGGTGGTAACAGTTCCATTATACACATTATAATGCACAAGGTGAGATAGGTGTCCCTATTGCCGACTGTTAGCTGCCGACATGGCGCTAATTCGTCTTTTTGAATTTTGTTTGCATTTGCTTATTACACGTCATTTATTCTGAGGAGATTGGTATTTGAGAACGATCTCGTTGCGCAGTAGGTAGTCTACGGCGTACTATTTAATTGCCGTTTGTGAATTTTTTCTCCCACATATTATTATATCTCCATTGCAGACAAAGAATTTATTACATCAGCGGATAGGGGAAGCAAATATTTTTTTAAATACGAATATGAGTGTTAAATGAAAAAAAAAAGGAATCTCTTCTTGAATCGTGACTATATTATAGTAAAACAAATATGAGTCTGTTGCTGCGAAAACACCTACATTGATTAGGGTTGTCAAAAAACATATAATATTAATAACCTCTCATATATTATTTTGTAATAATTTAGTAGTTCAGTAGAATAATTGTAAGACATCGAGCAATTGTTTGCGGGATTTAAAATTTATTTATAATTATATCGTTATATGCAAATAAATGATAGTTCGGTTAACGATTGTACACACAATGGTAAACAGCGATCGCACAAAATAAATACTCGTTGAAACAGAAGTAGGTAAACATTAATATCATCATCAGCCGTAAAATTGAATATTAGCATTATCAGGGTTACGTAATCGTAACAACCCTATCAGCGAGCGGATAACGTAACAAAGATCGTTGAGCTGTGAGTCGCACTGTGCCGCGCCGCTACGTGACATAAATGAAAAACGCAAGTCCCTCCATACCTCACATAACGCTGATTTCGGAACATTTTATGCGTCCACATCATACAATTGTACGTGATTATTGTCTAATATAATAAATAGTAATGTACTATCGCGTTTAATCTGTTACTAGATATATAGAAGCGTGAATAATTACTGAGCCTTACAGATGTAAACAACAAAATCTCAATACAAACAATAAATCAAACCAGAAATTTCCAGTTAGAAGTTACAAGTCAACCAAAATATATGCGACAATATTTAATTTTAATCTTCGTTCGAGCAGACACGTACATATACGTAAATAAAATCGTAACCTTTGCGATATTGTTATATAGAACAGTATTGCAAGGAGTCTGTGTTTTTTTTTTTAATCTAACGACTCTTGAAGCCAATTTAATGCACCAATACCTAACTTTTCGGGCGTTTTTTTTTCACAAGTTTCAACTATTATTTTAGCCTTGTGTATTTTATTGTATACCGTACTGGGTTTGAGTTACGATACATTTAAAGCGACAACCGGCACCAGCTCATCCACGCGAAAACCAGTTTATCAGCGCACACCGATCGCAGCAACGTTTTAATAAACATAAAGTATTACTTTCAAGTGAGCGACGCAATTCACGGTCACTCTCAGGGCAGGTCTATACATTTTTATTATCAAATCACGTAAACGTATAGTGCTTGTTTTCATACAATAAAATATCGGCGCGTAAAAATTTACGTAATAAATTTAAATAAAGCTATGTAAAAAAAATTATATCGCATGGAGGCCACTGTGAACAAAACGTGCTTTGTAATTTTATAAAGTTTAAAATGAATATAAAATAAGAGATTAATTTGCTGCGGGTGAGGAATAAACTAGGTCTAAGTAATTCTAAATAAAGTTTGCGCCTTTTCTATACTAAGCCTCTTCATTAGAAGTTAAGTGTAATTATATTTTAGAGTTCAATTACTAGTAGTAATTTAGATCCTACGATTAAGCAATAATTTATTTTTGATCATCATTTTGTTTTTCAACCGCAGAAAGATACCTTTCGTTTCATCATAACCACGAATATGCATCATCAACCACGTTCGCGTTAAAATCCTTACACTACTAAAGCCATCCTACGGCGTAGTTTCTCAACATGTAAACATTCACTAAACTTTCAGACATCAAATGAATCCAATAACTCTGATGATCATCATCGTCGTACCATCGGCGACTGCGCTTGTGGACTGCAGGACGGCATGCAGGACATGTCGCGAGAACGCCGAGAACCCGAGCATGATGGAAGTCTACTGTGCAATGTGCGAGGAATGCAAGTTGAGGAGACGCGAGAAACTACGCCTGAGGATGGACGATGGGAAGCAAAACAAGAGTCACGATACAACGAAGGAATCCACACATCATAAACAAAAGCGTAAGTGATAAACCATAGACACAATCGGACTTGAACATACGCTTCGTCTTACTTAAGTTATCTTTTAAAAATGTGTAACTTTACGGTTATAAAAAAAATCCTTAATTCTGTAGTAAAGACATTTACAGGAGTAGGTTAAGAAGTGGTTTAGATTTAGATAGATTTTGGATCAGTGGCCTATAATGCTCTAAGAGATTTAAATGTCTTTTTTTACTCCTTTTATCTAAAAACCAAAAAATAAATAAATAATAACTGTCCTAAAAGCCGTACGATATATTATATAACACTTGCAGGCACTATCAAGACACACGCCCGAGATTCAACATCAACAAATAAGGAACACGAGGTCCCGTCATCAGCCCCGCCTCTGCAACCAGACTATCAACACAACCCACATTTACAAGAAATAGTATCACCACTCTCATATGTGCAACAACCGGTCCCACAACCTCCATATCCAGGAAATCCACCTGCTTACCTCGAAGGCACGGGAGTTGTATCGGCGTATCCTTTAGGCGCTTACGAACCACAACAGCCGCCTATGTACTATCCGATATCTTATCCAAACGGGTGTCCCACGCCTCCATCGTGCTCCGAATCCGAAGAAGAATACAGTCCGTTACCACTTAATATGAAAACAGAGAAAATAACCCTACCTACCACAACCCCGACCAGAAGTACAACGACCGCAACTACGAGCACAACGACAACTCTACAACCCTGTCCTCGGATAGCGCACTGCAAGAGAAAACGACGAAAGTCAACCCCGGAGATCAGATACATAAGGCTACCACAACCACCACCACCTCCACCACCACCATCACCACATGTGCAATACATTCCTCAACCATACCCATGTATGAATCCATGCCTATCACCGATACCGGGTGCTGCGTGCCCGTGCCCTCAGTACCAACCACCTCCTCCTATCCATTTACCCCTATACCAGCCATTTCCCCCTTCTAACCGACTTCCACCTTTCAACTATCCACGAACTGAACAAACATCTGTTCGACCTCTCTACCTACCAGATTCCACAGAAGCTCCTTACCATCCATCACTAATCGAATCCACAACAAGAGAACTAAAATCAACAACGAAAAACTTTTTGTATGTTTACGTCGGTGTACCAAAGAAAATTATAAATTCTTAAAAGAATTATATCTTAAAACAATCAAAATGTTTGCAGAAAAAAGGTGGGATGAATAACACAAAAAGCAAATAGTAGAAGTAAATTTTGAACATAGAAAATTATATTCTCTAATTGAACCATGTCTAATCTTCAAAAGTTTTTGTAGAACTCTAGAAATTTCCAGCACAGATATGCATTCCTTATATTTCTCCTTCTTCTTATAGTACATCTCCAGCTACTTGATGTCAGTAATCATTCCATTGATTAGTTTTTTAAATAACACATACTCAGGGCTAAGTAGCGAATATTTTTTCACTTCCAATCTTTCAAATCATAAAGAGTTATTTGTGACATTTTGGTTGGATTTATATCTATATTGCATATGTCTAAATACCAAGCCAAAAATGCAAAAAGAATGCAAAATGAGGGCTTTTGCAATCTGTTTGTATCCAAGTAGGTTCTTAGGAACGATCAATCTTCAAACTAACTACACACACGATTAAGTTAGCTTTATCAAAATTCTAATTTATTCCCGTCTTGTTAAAAAGCGGAATGCGGTATAGAGACTCAATAGAATTTTTCCGTATCAATATTATAATATGTACTTATTGAACACTATGATTTATTGTGCAGATACCGATTCCAATATGGATGAAGATAACACACCGATAACCAGACAACACGAAGCTTCAAACATGATCAATTACTCCTAAATAAATTGAACCGCTAGAATTAATTATTAAGACTTATGAACTGAACTGAATGACTTATGACTTGTGAAAATTATGATTCGCTCTAGTTTTAGATATTTTAAAATGAACTTTAAGTTCAAAAAACAAAATCGATCTTTGTATATTCAAGTCCTTAAGTAATATTTTTGCATATTTTTCTGTAAAAATCCACAGCACTTTATTTTCACTGACGCAATGTAGAGCTCAGAGTTGTAAGTCCGGCCTCCTCTCTCTCTCTCTCCATCTCTACTCTTTAAGGTCGTCGACACGTAATTTCATATTAAAATCAATATTATATTTAGTGTATATAAATGTTCATTAATGGGATCATGAAGAAACAAAACGTAATATATATATTTTGTGAGATGTAGTATTTTAATAATGAATTTCATAAATTTTCACTGTTTATCCACTATCGCCATACAACTAAGTACTCTAAACGCACCCAAAACTTTTGGTTTTTAGCACAGTTTACCGGTTTGTGCAATGAATGTGGCAAATATTGACAGCGCTTCAACAGGTCGCATCAATAAACCTTATTTAGTGAGTTTGCAAGGAACACCGCCAAGTTCTCGTGACAGGTGTGAAGTGACTAAACTACCTAACGACACGAACAAGCAATCACTTGTTGAACATCAACGAGACGGTATCGACTAACTAGGTAGATACAGATTGTCGAAATATTACTGGATCGTTTTAACAAACAAAAGCAATACAGTACTACGTAGGATCATTTTTATACATACTATATAGGTCTATAGAGACAATCTTTTCTTGATGTTTACGAAAATAAAAACACATGTCGTGGTTATCTAATAATAAGAATACAATTTGGGAGACAATCTAACAAACGGCCATTTTGTTCCAAACCAAGCATAGCTATGTATACATGTTATGTACAACAATATTATTGCGTGAAAGTGAAGCTGAGCACCGCGTGGAAACCTAAACGCTTAAGAATCGTTTTCGTATTACTGCCATCTAGCAAGAAAACATAGAACTACAGTTTCCTTCGAGTTTCACATCGCCAATACGACGTCCTAATGATTAAACCCAGGGCATTACTCGGGAAAACCCCTTTAATTTCTAACGAGGTATTTAAAGAGTTGCTTAACATTATTGCTGCTAAGCAACTAAAATATTACTATTATTAATCATCATTCATTCGTTAAATTAAAGAAAACGAATGTTTGCAAAATTCATTCGTTTAAGCAATGTATACCAACTTATTTACATAAGCTAGTAGAGGTATATTCACTAGGATAGTCGAAACGTTAAAGAAAATTAAAACAAACTACTTTAATTAATATTATGCAGGTATCTTAAACAAAAGACAAAAAACGAGACCCAGTTACACTTAAGAACAAATTAAAAAATGCGACGATTCAATGTCGACTATTTGTCGCCAGCCGACAGATACCCAGCAGCCGAGCCCTGCCATATACGAAGGAAAAATGACAATATAGTTTTCCTTTTATCATCATCACTTAAATAAAACTGGTTATCTATTAGTATTGACTCTTTATTATTGAATTTAACAGCAATATGGTAATTGAAAAAAGGTATGTACACTAATTGTATCTTTTTACTTTACTTTAGGGTCTGTTGTTTCATTAGTAGTTAAAGAAACCAATAGTTAAAATCATTTTGTTGACTTGTTGAGTTGTTTATTACTTATTTGGTCACAACACTACAACTATCAAATTAGAACTGTCATCGAGAAAATAAAGAAATGGAAATAGTATAACAGGTAGTTTTTAACAATAGTCATATAATTTTAACTACTGCCGTTTAGTGTAGTTAACTAATATGAATTCACAAATCACAATTTATGAATAATCGTTATCTTTCTCGAGTACTAAAACAATGAATTTATTCAAAGATATATTGACTTGCACGATAGTTCTGAAAGCGACGAAGAAATAACTGTATAATATGTGCTATTATGAAAGCCAAAAACCATTATACCATTTTCATTTCTTTATATATACAAATATGGGACGACTCTAAATATATTGCTCGTTATCGCATGTCAAAGGAAAGTGTTATGTGAATTGTTACTGATATTGGCAAATACATACTATCTCCCACATCTCCGTGAATATTTATTAATTACTTTATCGTTTAAACTTGTTTATATGTATATTGTACTTGGGCAAAAATCAACTAATATTTTAATATTACTTATTTTGTAGAAATAACGCTGTTTCTCCGTTAGAACAAATCCAATTAACCCTACGATTTTATGCCACTGGAAATATTCAGGAGGATATATTTCAGGACCTATTTGGATTGCTTAAAACGACTGCATGTCAAATTATCCATAATGTATCAAGAACAATATGTATAAAATTAAAACAATTTATAGCCATGCCGAGAGGAATACGAGAAATTAGAGAAACAGTATTTGAGGATTTTGAGATTATACAGCTGTCACCGAATATATCTATATATAACAACTATGGCGGTGTTGCTATGACAAAAACAATTGTTTATTTTAAAATAGCTTCCCTAGGGCTAGCTTCCATTGCAGTCTTTTATAATGGCAACATATTTGACAATTGTTAACTTTGACTATAGTTAAAAACTGTATTGAAAAACGTGTAATAGATAATGCTTTAACCACGGTTAACCAACTATAGTTAATTTAACTAGTCTCGTTTTGACTACTTCTCAAACAACAGACCCTTAGTGTACTTACCTTTTCGTTAGTTTTTATTATTTAATGATATGGAATAAAGCATTTGTTGGTATTGTTTGAAAGGTAATGATAACAAAGCAAATAAAAGCGAGATACCGCCAGGGATGTTCAAGTTGCAAGCAGAACATAGCACATAAATACAAAACGTATGTATCACGTTTAATTGGTAAGAAGCAGCTGAACACAGTTTGTTGACATTATCTCTTAAATTTGGTACTTATTGTGATATTTATACATATAGGGCGCACTAAAAATTTCCGGAGCTGACCACATATTAAGATTATTTAAAAACTAATTAAGACATTTGAAAATGGAACTTTTTGGCTTTAAAATGATGTTTTTTTTTTCATATACTTATCACTTGTGATTACAATTTGGCGCCTACGATCTCAAAACAAAGCGTCGTGTGTCCTTATATTTCAATAAAAAAGCAGCAATCGACTGTTTGGGTTTTTTCAGGTGAGCCAAAACCAAACGGCAAGTGTGCGGTCTGCCGCTAAGCGGATGATTACTACCTTTTTAAATAAACCGGGACACGTGGCTACTGTCGCTTTGGTGGATCGTCCTACAATGAATAGCGATTGGTACACGACCATTTGTTTGCCGGAGATAATTGACAAACTCCGTCAAAATAACTAAAAACGCCATATCATCTTGAACAATGATAATGCCAGCACTCACATAGCAAAACAGACAAACGAATTTTTGTAAGGGAAAAACGTAGATATGGGTCATCGTGCACACGGTTCTGACCAGGCACCATGCGACTTCTTCCTGTTTTCAATAATCCTGAATTATTTACGCAGTTAACGATTTTCAACACCAGAAGAGACTGTTGAAGAAATAAAAAACCATGTTTCCGAATTTACCACGGAAGAGATACATAAATATTTTTAAAGTTGGTTTAATCGCATGAAAAAGTGCATTGCAACCAAGGGAGAATATTTTAAGAAACAATAAATTGATTTTTGACAGTCATCGTATTTTTTCTTATTCATTCTTGAAATTTTTTGTGCGCCCCACATCCAATTCAGAAATCGAGCAACAATGGAAGGAAAACCGAGAACTAAAGATATTTTTAAGTGTTCAAAATAGGTAATATCTTGTAAGGTAACGTGCTGATTGAGCTGGTGCTTTATTTTTGGAAATAACTTTTGCCCAGCAGTGGAGATATTAAGAAGTTTTGTTTTTATGAAGGCAACCGAGATTACTCCCTTAATTACAGTACTAACACGGCGTAATGATATAGCCATACTACATGTATGTAACATAAATGTTTATATATTCATATAAATAAATAGTTTAATTAACTTGGAAATCGCACGTTTTATTCCAATACAGACTGAATTATGCATGGATTGATTATATTACATTGGATTACATAAATAACATACGTGACGTTAATATAAGAGGTTAGAAGTCACGATCAATCAAATATAAAGTGGCATCAAATGAATGGTTTAAATACATAATTTATTACCAACCAAAAAACAACTTTGTATAAAATACATTTCAAACATATTTACATTAGTCATTTCACTTTCCCTCCAGTGTAATTAGTATCGAAGCGAGACAGTGACATGATTAAACAAAATCTGACCGTTTGACAGTGTGAATAGAAATCCTCAAAGTAAACACTTTATAAGAAAATTGCAAAATTCATACCAATTTATGCATTGAAGATGGTAGAATCCTTTGCAAGGTTCGACTGAGAAAGCATCACAGCCATAGACAAACAGACAGGGCAACAATTTTGAGATTGCTTATATTCTGCATGATTTAGTGACCAGTTAATATAAGCTGAACTAATGTCAGGACAATTCTATTAATATAATCCAACTATAATATATATATAACTATAATATAATAAATGTGAAAGTGTGTATGTTTGCATGTTTTTTACTCAATCACGCGAAAACGGCTGAACAGATTTGAATGAAATTTATCGCGCAGATAATCTATGCCCTGGAATAACACATAGGGTACTTTTTCCCCGATAAAAGTCATAGTTTAACCTGTGTTAACCTACAAATATAACACCCATCTAAGATTTTTTTCCTTTGTCCTGTTTGAAATCAGCTGGTGCATATGCAGTAATATAGCGGGGTGATAGGGATCGCGTCTACCATACACATAGTGACAATCCCATCCATGATTTTCTTTTGGTTTGTCCTGTTGTGAGATCAGTCTGTGTATCCTACAAATATAATAAATGAATAAAATTGTATTTTTGTTACTCAATTACGCAAAAACGGCAGAACGGATTTGAATGAAATTTAGCACACAGATAGTCTATAACCATGATGAACCCATAGGATACATTTTGTTCCAGTTAATGTTATAGCTTGGCCATTGTTATCAATTCATATTTAAGCCTAAGCCTAAACCTAAAATTATTCCGTTGTGGTAAAATTGATTAGATTGTTTGGACTGTGATCATTAGGCCTGAGACGATAAAACAAAGCGCGCGGGTAGTTGCAGCGGTCGGCGAGTGCTAGAAATAAATAATTATTCGTTGTAAATTCATATACAACTCTTAGACAGACATAACAATAAAATTGAAATAATCATTTTTAGAAACTAATTCTTCCCCCACTTTTTCCTACACATGGAAATTACTCCTCACCCTCCCCCGCCGTTCACATCATCAAATTCAGCGGCATGTTGTCAAACGCCCAATCTCTTTTAGTTTTAGTATTATGTACGTAAACTAAACCTACAATCTCAAACCTGAACTCAAACCCAAACCTACACCTAAACCTTAACCCAAACCTAAACGTAAATCCAAACCTAAACGCAAACCTAAACCCAACCCTAAACATAAACCCAAACCTAAATCAAAATCTAATCCCAAACTTAAACCCAAACCTAAGCTCAAACGTAAACCCAAACCAAAACCCAAATCTAAATCTAAACCTACATAAGACGCGCCAACTGGTTTGTTGATTTATTGATTTGATATACCTACCTATTTTAAATTATCTGGATTATACAGTTTTGCTACGACTGCTACGAGTGAATTCTTTAATTGAATTTATCCGGTGACCCCGACTTGAAATGAACACGCAACCTTCTGACTTTTTGACAAACTTCAATGCAATTGTAATTAATGTAGGTAAAGGGATACATTGGACCATGGAGAAGGACATTTGCTACCTTATGTAAACCTGATGAAAGGAATGAATGAAATAGGGGATGAAAGTTCTTATGCTTTTGGTAAGAAATAAAAGGGGATTCACGTTGTTCAAAAAACCTTCTCGCAAGCTGGTACAAAAGGCTGACTTAAAAAAAATTAAGTTTTATTGGGCCAGTTAATGTGTTGGAGAGTCATATTGGCATATAATTACAATACCACACCCCCCCCCCTCGCCCCATAAACACATCAATGATTTTCTATTGGTTTGTCGTGTTCCGAGATCAGTCGGTGTATATGCAGTAATATAGCGGGGTGGTAGGGATCGCGACCACCATACTCATAATAAAAACCCATCTATGATTATTTTGGGTTTATCGTGTTCCGAAATCAGAAGGTACATATGCAGTAATATAAAGAGATCGTAGGGATCGGGAAGACCATACACATAGTGATAAACCCATCTAAGATTTTCTTTTGGTTTTTATCGTGTTCCGAGATCAATATGTGTATCCAATAATACGCAGACGAAGTCGCGGGTACCAACTAGTTAAAAATAAAAGTGAAATTTTTGTTAATATTTAGGTTAGATTATTTCAAATATGAAAACTGATTAAAACTTGAAAACCCAGTTGACGAGTTGAAGCTGTGATGCCTTTGAATACAAGTGAATACCGCGGCACAGTTATATATTCAACATTTATCAGGTGGAGTTAAGAGCCAGACCGCGTTTATTGTCGTCATTTCACACTACATTTGGTTGTGGCCAATCGTTAACCTTTAAAGTTAAACTATTAAAAACATCCAAATTGAAATCAAAATATAAAATCTTTAATCAATATTTAGGCCCTAAGAAGGCACTTATGAAAGGCAAAACATTACTGCCGGTTCGAAAAACATCCCAGACATCGAGAAGAACCGGCAAGAAACTCGATCGAAGTTTTTTCTTCAACTATACAATAGTGTTATTAAAAAACATAATAATAATTTAGTGAATGCATACAGAGGGAATCACTTCCAGACACCACTATCATTCACATAATGATCCACCCTATAACTACCTTTTGACAGTAAAACCCGCTTGACATGGTCCTTGAACTTGTTGTCTGGTAAATTTGTAATACATATATTTCGGGATCTTATTATAAAACCTAACACTATTACCTAAAAAACTTTAAAATTATATTTAAATACATTAAGGGCGGCTTGCGCAACATTTCATTTCACTCACTGCTAAACAAAATTAGTTAATCACAGTTAGCCTTATAAATGGACTTATCATAAACACATTTAGAGTCATCTTGCACGAGACATACAGTGCGCTAGCGAGTCGGTAAGGCAGTCTCTGCGTTCCGTTTCACATTTTGACGAGTTTTTTAACCCGAAAAGCTCGATAACTTAAAGAATTTATGCTTAAAGTATATATAATGAAACGCGCACAGTTGGATGTCATTGTTTGTTGTCTGTCAAAATTAATTGAATAACATGAAACTAGTGCAACTATCTTCTATTAGATATGATTGAGAAATGTCGTAAAAGTGTTAATACCATGCTGACCTTTATGATGTCTCTGTTCTCCTATATTCCCATATTTATTATAATTTGTATTTTGAAATAGTAAGGAGTGACTTAAACATTTTTAGAGGCGCTAACTTTGATAGTTCGTTAAACACATTTAGCAACTAATTTTTCTTTGTGAAAGACGCTAATTTGGTTTAACCACTTTAGTCTTACTTTAATCATGTTTAAACATGTTACGCAAGTCGCTCTAAGTCCGTGGACGAAACGACAATAATATTTGTTAACAATGCGAGGTGATCACAATAGCAACCAAGTATGCATCCTCGTTAACTACTTATGGAATACAATACTATATTTATGTATACAATTATTACCATATAGTATCCTCCTGGGAGGCCGTCTCGTCTGAGCGCCGTACGCGACTGCATCCTGCTCAGCGTCAGGCACGCAGGTCCCGATTATGATACCCATATCGGCCACAGCACTTCCACCGCCGGAACTTAATACTGTCACCTCATATTATTTAAACTTATGACCGGCGTCTATACTGAATATATCGCGAATTAATTGTGAACTTTTCGTATAAGGTTTCGTACGTGTATCTTCGTTGACAGATCGAGTGTGACTGGCTGACTGGCCAGTGACCGGCGACGGCGATTGGCGGCGAGTCAGATCGCGAGGCTACTGTCACATTTGGCAAACAATTCAAGACGTCACTAACTAGTAGCTGATAGAGCGTTCAAAACACAGAGTAGCTGGGAGCACAAAACCTTACAACGAATTATGTATGGTGGCTGTATTATTCGAACAAAGCAGTGCATACAAAACATGCAGTGTATATTAATCTTAAAGTTCGAACAAAACTTGGATTTACTATGTACAATTTCAATAACAGCACTATGAATGGATTCCTACCAACTAAAGGGAGCAGAGTCCGTTTTTTTTATATTCAAATAAACACGGTAGTCTCAAGCATACGATATTTGTACAATATAATATCCACTATATTTCATGACATAAAAAAGATCATAAAATTGTTTAAAAAAAAACGAAACACGATAACATTAGTATAAATCGGTTATTATACGGCAGGTTGATCGTATCCGATTTTTGGTGCGGGGTGTACGGCCGCAGGATCGAGCGTCGCTATTGGCTCGATTCCGCGGCCGTGTAAAATCGGATACGATCGACCTGCCGTGTAATAACCGCTTTATTAAATCGTAAACAATTTTTGGATGAACTATTTATGTTTCACGGACTGTTGACTTTTAAAAGAGTAGGTATGAGGAACATTAACCCGTCGAACTTTGTTTTGTTTATGATTTGTTGATTAAACAATATTCTAGGAAACATAATCGATTTTCCTTATATGGGTTAATCAATAATTTAAACTTTAAACGAAGCATCAAAGTAGAAAACCGTCTTATTAAAAGTATAGAGGAACAAAAGAATTATTTAAATAGGGTAATGTCTTTCCTACTACAAAAATGTCATGCAAATATCAAGTAGAACACTATTTTGGAAGGCGTCTAATGATAAAATAAATAAATAAAAGTCAGCGGAAAATAATGAACCGATTAGACTTAAGTGGGTTAATGGCGTATGACGTTACTGCTATAGTAAATATTCAGTTACTCCTAGTGCAAACACTTCGTCTTTTATATTCTATTAGCTGTACCCGTGGCTTCGCTTACGTGGACTACAGAATTCACGCGTAAATCTTGCTACCCCGCTCCCGGCTATTTTAAAGACAAAAACGCTTATTATGGGTGTTCTTTAGAAGATAGACTTATACTCTCGCTAACTATTTTGTAGGACTTTTTAATGCCTATAATTATATAGTACATTAGTTTGATATATCTCTTATGGTTTAATCAGAATAAGTCATTTAAGCGCCTGAATTGATTCACCAAGACCAGACTTTTTTATTTGCGCAGAACCCTAATTCTTTTTCTAAAATAAAAGTAGCCTAAGTTACTCCCTATAACATTAGCTATCTATCAGTGAAATTACCGTCAAAATTGGTAGAGCCGTTTCGGAGATTACCCGGAACAAATAGACAGACAACATTTTGAAAAATTGGTTTCTTGTTATAGTATCGTATATACATTCATATACATTTAGTAAAAAGC
Source organism: Saturnia japonica (assembly GCA_033032175.1). Classification (NCBI taxonomy): domain Eukaryota; kingdom Metazoa; phylum Arthropoda; class Insecta; order Lepidoptera; family Saturniidae; genus Saturnia; species Saturnia japonica. Next base: position 550,113 of record CM065315.1, read on the forward strand.
TGTTATTTGACATTACAAACAGACACTTCAATTTTATTAATTGTATAGATTATGTGCTCCTTTTGAAATTTAGATAGTTCAGTAATGGCGTTAGCTTTCAACGGTAAAAATGATTAATGCAACCACAATTAGCTCATGGTAACGAGGGATATCAATCCTATGCTTTAAAATCTCTTCATCGCCTCCTGCATTTGAAAGATAATCAGTTACTCATGCTTAGCATGTTACCATCTTTCAGTGCATAATTAATTAACCTGTAAAGTAACCAAGGTCTTACGTTGCCAACAATTTAAAAAAATCAGGTAAATTTAAATGTCCAAGTATTGTGGCTCCAGGCTAAGATTGGACCCGGTGTCATCAAAATAAAAATCGGGTGTTCTACCGACTCCGTTCGTGTCAACAAGCCGCTCAAAATGTACCGACTTAAATGCGCACTCATTTATTATATCTACAGTTGGAACAATAATGTCAATTTTAGAAGACGGTGTTGCCACACTAAGCTAACAGGATTCCTAAATCGAAATGTTGTAAAGAATAGAATGGAAATCTTGATAATTAGATTTGCAACGCCACCGCTCTTGGAATATGGTATCGACTAACAGTAATAAACATTTTTGTACGGTGTGAATTAGAAATCGGAAGACAGTCAGCCGTATATTTATATACATTTTCACTACGCTTTCATTTTAGACTTTAGATTATTAACATATTTTGTTATGTTGAAACGTAGCCCCCAATAAGAGTCTAGGCTTAAACATCTCAACAGCTCACGACGCAACGTGACATAGTGACGCATTTTAAGTGATCTGTAATATCCATATGACAATAGTACTCACGAAATTTTGCTTCACCGTCACTCGATAGTATGATCTACTAAATTCCAACTTAGTAAATATAATAGTAACTACTTGTATTTAAAATAAAAAAACATTTTGTATATGATGTATACCGGGAACATCAAAACTACATTCTGACCATTCGACCTTTAGAAGTGTGTCCAGTATCGTATACATTTTATGTAAAATAAATAAATAAGGAAATTATTTGACTAAAGAAATAACTAAAGTTCACAATGTATGCTATACATCAAATGAAAACCACAAGACAGAACTCGTAAACACACGATACTTGGAATATGGAAAAAACTAAGTTGACAGAAACATTGGCAACCATCTTTGTGTATTGAAATATTGTAATACATTCTCTTAAACCAAGGATATTAATGTAATACGTGTTTGAGATTCATCTTTTTCAAAGTGTGCGAAGTGTCCCTTATCAGAAGGTAGAAGACTCAAAGAAAATTAGAGGGTGTTAAAGCAGTCTGGGGAATGCTAATAGATTTTAAAAAATCTCAAGAACTATATTTTCCTGATACGTCCTTCGTTATTTCTACGGAACTAGAATTAATTGCATCAGTAATTTCATAGTTCGTGAGCCTATGTACTAGAAGCGCGTCCGGAACAATCATTGCCTAACTCAGATGTGAAGCCGGGACCATGCGTATACAACTAATTTTTATGGACTACACAACCAGAGAGTAACTTTGAAATTAAATAATCCTTTTTATATACTTATAAGTTATGAAATTTCTTTAGCACAAATAATTTTAAAGGAACTATTTCGACGCTTAGTAGTAGTTTCAGAGTGTAGTAATACAACAAATCAATAAATAGTTACAGACGCGTCTCGTCGTGTTAGGAAGGATGTTGATATTATGTTGGTATACACAATCAATTAATGTTACGTTTGTTTTGAATGAAAGGACGTCATGATAATCTTCAATAAACACGTTTTTTTAGTTCAGTACATTTTGTATATTATGCATACAAGCAAAACAAATCATCGTGACGTCATATGGTACAATGCAAGACAACTGTGAGATTCAATATCACAAAATTCGTAACAATTAAAAACACATGTTTTAAAATGAATATATTATTATCTGTCATGCAATCAAGTTCCCCATAGTACACGAATGAGTACATCGTATTCTCGTATATTATTTTGTATCCCGTTGTAAATTCTCACGCATTTTGTAACATTACCAGCTAAAAAAAATAACATACTTTTTCTAAGTATAGCTAGCTGCTATTAATTTATACTATGCTGTATATAATATAATAAACCGGAAAAGTTTTTTATTTGTTTGTTTGTTTAAACATGCTAATATCTGGAACTGCCAGTTGGATACGAAAATATTTTTTTATGTGATAGCCAGATTCACAAGCAACAGTACAGTTGCCCTGACGTTAGGCTACACCTCCCAGCTAGCTTTAAATATTGATTTTTGTTAGGTAAGTCGGAAGTGAAAGTTCTCCAGAACTGCTTTATCCGCGTGCGCTGGCGTAATGGTTAATGATACGTAAATACAATGTTCTACAAAAATATTGATCCTTAGTATATCAAAAAAAAAGTCCACGAGCTTATACACACAATAACTTATATTGCGTTCTTTCTTTCTTGAAGTTTAAAAATTGATTTATGAGCATTATTTTTAGGCATGATGGTATATTAATTAATCTTAACGACCATAAGTTACTTCATCATAAAGAGAATTTTATAAAGTAAAATTTTGCCCTTTATAAAGCATTGTTTTTAGGCATGATGGTATATTAATTAATCTTAACGACCATAAGTTACTTCATCATAAAGAGAATTTTATAAAGTAAAATTTTGCCCTTTATAAAGTATTATTTGTACCTGCGGGAAGCTACGCGGGTGCGTTAGCAGTACAGTGTTTGTCAGATAAAATTAAAACGGGTGAAACCACGGGGCACAGCTAGCCTGTTATAAAAGAAAATAATAGAAAGAATAGCCAATGAATAAGATTCATTCAACAAAATATATAACCCAATGGCTTGCTTGCCAGTTGAATAATGATTCAAGTTTGTTACTCCCTCCTACTGAGACGTCTTCAGATCTTTCAAAACAAACATTATACAATATAATAAAATACGAGAAGAGGAAATCAAAATAATATAAGGATAGTAATAATGTCGACAGATAATGAATACTACCGATTAATAATGGATGGAGGAAAATCAAAGAAAAACATGTAATTTACTTTATACCATAATATAAATGACTATGTATTATTTTCCCGCTACTCCCGTAGCCTTGTTTACAATATAGTATACGAAATTAGCTCAGTTTAATGGATACAATGCACTAGTTACTAGTAATACAATACGATTTCATTAAATAAACTCTACAGAGGTATTCTTCTATCCCCGTTCCTACTTCGCCTAATTTATCAATATTTATAGATAGATTATATAAAATAAACGAACAAGCTACACATACCCCTAAACAAAAATACATCGTAGAGAGAACGAAACATGTCGTTAGGTCCATGTCCCCGAGGGATCCGATAACCATCATTAGTATGTTCGTTACGTTTATATACTGAGCGTAATTAATCGTGACCACACAAACTTATAAACAAATATATATTAATATACCTAACAAAAATATTGTGACACGTTTGTATTTGTTAATGATAATATAACAATATACAGGAAAATCTCTATACGAACATACAGTTTTAAAGTACGCATAGCTAGTAATGCGGCAAGTAAACAGCGGACATACACAAATATAGAATACCCAGCAACATATGCAATAATAATATTTATCATGCTAAAGTCCATTCCTTGCGGGAGTTGAACCAGCGACCAGCCAGTTCTACAGTACGGTGAGTATAACTGTACATAGAAACATCTAAACAAAATTTCAGAATCAACTTATTTCAATAACATTACAAGAATAAGCCATTCTGTAAATTAGTTGTTCATGTAAAGACAGTACAGTAATCGCCTCTGGTGCTGTAATCTATTCTAAGTATAACAAAATGTAAGACAATGTTAGTAACAGAATACACACTCGAGTATTGTCTAAAGTTTCCCGAAAGGGTTCGCCGTACAAATGACATGTCACACGCAGAAGTGAAACAAGATTTTTTGTGTCAGAAACTCTGTTGGGAAGAATCATTCCAATCAAACAGAGTGTTTTGACCTAAACTAGAATTACAACCTTATTTTTTGTAATAAAATTACCGATACATTTCTTTCGAATTTTCTCAGAGCACGTGTTTCCTATCGAATTTATACTATTCAATATCATTATCTAAGTAACGAAGGAATATTTTCGAATAGCACTCAAGTGTATAAAATGGCATAGAGTGAAGTGAACAGGAAATTTTTTTGAAGCTACGTTTAGTTTAGTTACGTTACAGCTAAGAAAACGGCATGAAGTTATAATTATAAAGTTTTATTTTAATATTAGCCGTGAGCCCGATGGAATTTCCTGGCGATGACCTCATGCACATATAACCCTTTTAGGGGATATACTTTTTCAAAAAACCTTTGCTAGTGCACTCATCTACTTTATAAAAAAAATACCTGTGCAATATTTCATGCTCCTAGATTTAACTGTTTAAAGCTTTGTGTAGTGTGCTGGCGTTGTGCTTAACAAATGTATCGTATGTACCATGTATTCGTAAGTCATGTACTGTATTCAATTATTAAAAGGTAACCGTCTAGTAAACACGTCTCATTATTTTGACACACCGAACCTGCCACATCTCAAGGCGACCTTGCCACGCCAGGCATGGTAAGGGAAGCCATGTCGAGAACGTCATCATTTCATTAAAAAGAAAATTAAAATAAAGGCAAAGGGACACAACAAAATCATCGGAAAATCTCAGTCAAATTATGTGGAGATAGCGCAAACAGCCAGCAGTGGAGCTAATACGACGGAGTTACACGAACATGAAAACCTCACTATTTGAACAGGCGTGACCTTGCGTGTTATAATAACAGTTGTGCTACTACTATAATGCAAATTTGGAAAAAAATGCCAAAAGGAATTGATAAGGAAAGAGATTCGCCGAGAAGTACTACATCGAATTCAAACTAGATTTTCGGTACGTGACAATAGGAGGCGCAAGAATGAAGCAAACGACGGCGACATCGAAATAGGAGAATAAGTATACAAGACTGGTGAAAAGTGAAAAAAGAAATAAAATAAAAGTGCATAAAATAAACATATTGGAAAAAAAAAGAGAAATGTGAAAGTGTGTAACAGAAATAAAAAATAAAAAGATCAAACCGCCACGTATAACGTTAACAAAAAATAAATTTGAAGACATTTAAGTATTATTGTAAGATTATAAATATATTCATTGTTTGTTTGAAGTTTGTCAAGTTAAATTTGATATATGACAATATAAAGAGTCTATCAGAAAGTTTAAGAAAATTGGGGGAAAAGAGCCGCCAGGAAGGAATAGGTTCAAAAAAATTCATACAAGTTAAGACATTATATGAAGAATACAAGTTAATAATAAAAAATCTAAGTAAAGACCAGTGTAATGCAGAGTTATCTGGGTACAGTTTAGGATTACTTTGTGAAAACAGAAAATATTTACGGTAAAATTATACAATATAATATAGGTTCCAAAAAGCAACAGAAGGAATTAAAAATGGAAAGTTTTTAACTAAAATTGAGGCCACTCTGGTTCCAGTAATGGACGGTAATGAAGAAACTACGGAAAAATTAATAGACGGTGTAGAAATGTATAGTAGCTGCTTAAAACACGACGAAAGTAAATAACTTTTAATTTCATTTGTGTTAAAAACAAGGCTATCGAAAATAGCCAAATTAAAATGAAAATCAGAATATTCAAGTGTTACAAGCCTTGTAGATGATATAAAAACATATTGTTTACTATGAAATCCCCGAATTCACTATTGTCACAAATTAACAATTTGTCTCAAAATAATTTACCGGAACTATAGCGCGCTCAAGGACGCAGTACGTGCAGCGGAAGATGAAGATCTACCGCACCCTGAGAATTCCGACCAAGGTATTCATACTCAAGAGGTATGTATAAAAGTTCATTTCATCAATACCCTAGGTATAGTCGACGTCAAAGTTACGCCTACAGGGGACGAGCTCAACAGCAACGTAAAGGTAGCTAACATCAGCATAATAATATGACTAATCGTAATTTTAGATATTATAATCGTGGAACATATTATCGACGTGGTCATTCAATGGCACATAAGAATTTTCGATCGTCTAACAGACCTCGAGTGGCACAACGAAATGTGTATATCACAGAAAACGAAAGGATAAATGATTTAAAAACTAAAGAAAATAATCCACACAGGGAACAGTTTTTTCGAGTTTAATTTAGCATGTAAAAATTTAGATTATATTTATTTATATTTCGAAAACAAACTGTAATTTTTTATTAGATACGGGAGCGTCACTATCAATAATCTGTGGTCAGTTACTAAAAAATTATAGAAAAACTTACAAAGAAAACACAATTATAAAAGGCATAGGTGGAAAAATACATGCCAACAACTATGCTTACATTACGTTACAGTCCGATGATGGTGTAAAATTTCATCACAAGTTCTACTTATTCGACACATTACCATATGAAGCAGATGGGATTATCGGTTTAGACTTTCTGAGAACTTACAATGCAAACATATACCTACCTACGGATCAGCAAACACCACAGTGTAATAAATCTACCGTATGTACTATAGTAATAAATAGACGTTATAACAAGATAGAAGACTCAGAAAATTATTTAACTATACCGCCGCGTAGTAAATCAATTGACTATATACACATAAATAAAAACATTTATAAAGATTGTATAATATACTCAAAACAATTAGAGGATAATGTTTTTATGGCAGGTAGCACAGTAAGGCCAAAAAGGGGTAAGATTCCAATAAAATTATTAAACACTAATGAAAAACCGGTTAAGATAAAAAAGTCTACTTTAATACAACATCAAGATATCGACTACTTAGAAAATTATAAATAAATCCGAAAAAAATGTAGAACGTGTTAGAGAATTATTACCAAAGTTAAAATTATCGCATTTAAGTTCCGACGAAAAGAAACAAATATAAATTATTTGTGCTAAATACGCTGACATTTTTTCTTAAAAGGTGATAAGTTAGGTACGGAACACACCTTAGAACAATCTATAACTGTGAAAAATATTACGAAACCTGTTTGCATTAAGCCTTATCGACTACCGGAGTCGTTGCGACCTGAAATTAATAAACAAGTACAGAAAATGATACATGATGATATAATAGAACCTCCTAGTAGTGAGTGGTATAGTCCAATATTTTCAGTACCTAAGAAATCAGACGGTAATAAAAAATGGCGTTTAGTGATAGATTATCGGAAAGTTAATGATTAAATACAGGATGATAAATTTCCTTTGGCGAATATTACGGAAATTTTAGATTCTCTTTCGGGAAGTATTTATTTTACACATTTAGACCTACAACAAGGATTTTACCAAGTAAAGTTTTAACCAGAAAGCAGGAACATTATCAGTTTCTCCACTAGTACAGGACAATACCAGATGAAGCGTTTACCCATGGGGCTTAAGATAAATCCCAGCGCTTTCTCCAGAACAATGTCAATTGCTATGTCAGGACTAACGTATGATAAATATTTTGTATATTGTGATGACGTCATAGTATTTGGAAGAAATGCTTTTATTCATAATAAAAATTTAATAAACGTATTTGAACGATTTAGAAATATGAATCTTAAACTAAATCCACAAAAATGTGAATTTATAAAAACTCAATTACTTTATTTAGGACATGTAGTATCAGCTAATGGTTAACTACCTGATCCAGAGAAAATTACAGTTTTACAAAAATATCCAGTTCCAACTAGCGCAGACGAAGTTAGTTGTTTTGTAGCCTTTTGTAACTATTATAGAAAATTTATACCTTCATTCGCAGAAATTACAATACCGTTGAATAAGAAGCTATGTCGACAAAATGAACCATTTGTGTGGACTAATAATTGTCAATTTTTTTTTTGAAATTCTTAAAAATAAATTAATGTCCTCGCCTATTTTACAGTATCTACATTTTTCAGAGAAAAACACATTCGTTCTTCAAACGGATGCATCTGGTGTAGCGATAGGTTCAGTTTTATGCAATAAGGATTCAAGACCAATCGCATATACTAGTAGACCGTTAAACAAAGCCGAACTAAATTACCCTACAATACAAAAAGAACTTTTAGCAATAGTATGGAGTAGAAAATATTTTAGACCATAATTACATGGCAGAAATTTTACTGTTCTGACAGACCATAAACCTCTCATTTATTTATTTGGTATGAAAGATCCGTCGACAAGATTATTAAAGTTCAGATTGCAACAAGAAGAATATGACTATAAGATTGTTTACATTAAAGGCAGCGATAACACAGTCGCCGACGCATTAACTACGATAACCATAAGTTCCGACGAATTAAAATCTATGAATGAAAAGTTAATTATTGTAATGACGAGCGCACAAAAATTAAAAATTAAAAATAGGGAAAGCACAAAGTCTATTAATATGCCTGATGAACCGAGGTTTGGCCAACCGAGAGTCACAGAAATATTTAAGAAAACCGAGTGACTGTATAGAGTTAAGATTTATTGATGGTAAACAATTAAATAAGAAAAATGTTACTTTTGTGGAAAAATGTTTAGCCTTTATAACAGATGAATTGACTTTATACATAAATCTTGATTATATGTCGCATTTTACGCGAGTCTAATTTGCGAATATATTGAGAAATTGTTGTAATAAAATAAATATTAAAGAATTATGCATAATTAAAATGGAAAATAATATACATTTTATAAAAATATTAGTCGATAAAATAAAAAGTAGAGAAAAGTAGACCGGTCCACGAATACATATACTAAAAGGTGTCAAACGAGTCTCTAATAATGACGAAAAGGCATATATACATACTACGTGATTATTATTTACTACCCACGAGTGGGCATGCGGGTGGGTGTACGACGTAAGCTTTAAGAATTGATTAAATAGACTTTTTACTTGAAGATGAAAAGTAACTATAAAGCGAGTGCAAGAATATGTGTACTACAATGCAATTAATATTCAAATCTAGTTAAAGATAAATTCATTCCTGATGTTTAAGAAGCTATGTTGTTAGTAATATTCGTATTGCGTGACGATATTTGACAGAGCGCTATTTTCAGTAACAACATATACCGATGACGTCACACGCAACCCATTTGAATAGTACTACAGAGGGAGTAGTCGCTAACGAAGCACTTGTTTCCCACGTATGTATATTTTGTATGTATGTATGTATATAAGGGTTATGATTGAGCATATGAAAGAAAATTATATTAACAGACCCTCACCACTGTTATAAAAATAAAATTGCAGTGGGCCGATCACTTATCACGATATAGCGCGACGGAGGCTTGGCAAGAGACCTGAGACCCAGTGGTCAGGTTTTTGTGGAAAAAGAAAAACGAGGTGAGCAACCGAACACTTGAATAACGAAATCTATCTATAGCGTGCAACAATTAAATTCAACAAGTAGACAAAAAGTGAAGTAGATCGAAAAGGAACCGAATAGGGTTTCCTTTTTTTGGAGTTTACTCCATAAGAACTCCGGCATGAAAATTTTATGATGAGTGGAATTTATAAAAGCGTTATGTTTTCTGTCAAAAGGTCATTAATCCTTAGTAAATATCCGATTTATGCGCCATCCATTAACTAATGCAGGAATAATTTTACTCTTTTGATTACTTCATTCATATAAACGTAAAGTTTTGTTTAATATATTTGTTAAAATATGGCGCGATTTCTATTATTATTATTTCATATTTATAATATGACAATCGTAAATAATTGGTAAACTCCAGTCGTGCGTGGGATCTGACACACTTAAAAACACACACATTTTTTAATTAAGGTTACATATTTAAGATTCATATGGCTTCATTTTTATTATGGTTTTATATTATTAAATAAAACGGAATAATTAATTCTAAGCAATGTTTTAAAATCTCTCGAATATGCGAGCACGTCACTGAAGTGAGTGACGCGCAAGTGACGCGCTGGTGACCATAGTGAGTCGTTAGTGCTGGTTTGACCGAACGTAATCACCAGTTTTATACGTGTAGGGCTTATGATTATTATTATATTCTTTATTGCACAAAAAAAAAGTACAAATGGAGGACTTAATGCTAAAAAGCATTCTCTGCCAGTCTTCCAAGGGAGCAAGGGAAAGGTATATGCAAGGTGTGCATAATGTTAAGTAAAAAAAAAAAGTTTATAACGATTATTAAGATTATATATTAATACTTATACTGGTTTTGTGTCACAATACTTAGGAGGTTTAATGTTTTTTAAACCCCACATCAGGCTTCGACGTTATTTCGTAAACAAAGGAGAGAACGAACCATAAACCACTATATAACCAAGCTGTTGGTTAATCTATGATCTATTGGTTGAAATCCGGACATATTGCATCAAACAAGTATAAAAATATGATGAAATTGACAGTCACTTCTTTGTGATGCATGTCATAAAGTCGATGACGTTTATCATGTTCTGATGGAGTGAGTCAATCAAGGAAGAATTTAATGAGTGCCTTTGGTTTGAACAGACTAGACGTTGGGATGTATAATAGAATATTAAGTGACACTAACCGTCTTATCCAATAAATTGCTTTTTATTATGAAAATTTATAATAAACATTATTTATGTTACGTTATAAGGATATTAGGGTATTAACTCACCGGCTTGACGTATGATAATTGAATGCGAAAGAAAAAAATTATAATCCACTTTTGTTAATGCATCTTTAATAACAAGGTACAAAGGTATAGTTAAAAACTAACTACGTAATATACGATCAAGGTTAAAAGCTTCATTTTAAACTTGTAAAACCACACTTTTATAAAACAAAGTAAAGTCCAGTCGTCCGGACGATCGATTAATGGTTAACAGACGGTTTTAAAGTGATTGAAAAACCCACTGGGCCATGTAGTCAATCCAACGGGAGAGAGAACTCACGGCCCCAATTAAAACAACTTTACAGACAGCCAATTTAGTTTCCATTTGAAAAACTTTAAACAACTGCTACAATATAGTATGGTACATTTTTTATTTTCCTAACTATATCGTTCCAATCATACTTGTTATAATTTATGATGAAACTAAATGGTTTACGTATTAAATGTCTAACGTTTAAAAAAAAAAAAAAAATAGTAAAAAATGTAAAGGTTTCGGTTTTTTTACAAAAAACTTATTGATGTGCGAATACATCACAATGCATTTAAGGGTTAGACCATTAAAAGGTGATAAATACACAATATTAGGCCTAAAAAAATAAATTATATAGAATTTTACCATTTCAATATTTTGTTTGACAATACATTCCGATGTACAAAGGTATAATGTCAGAGAGCTGAATGAAAAATCGATATAATTATTATTCATTGACTCAAGCGAAGAACGCCATCGGTGCTCCGGACACCAGCTGACGACTTCTAATTTTCTAATAATTATAAAGCACAGGTGAGACGCTCTATTTTTTAAATCTCACTCCAAGATGGAGATGAAGTTGATTTTTTTTTTAAATATATTTAATATTAGACTCTACTTGCTTTCACGGGAAGTACAGTTTTTTTTTATTGAGCGCGGTAATTTATTAGGAAAAACTAATAAATAATATTATTTTATGTAGCGGTAATTTTAACGTACAACATAAAAGCATGTATACCACCAAGGTGCAATAAAAACTTGTATATAGCGAAGCCTATCCGCCGTCCGACCCACGCGCTGTCAGATGAATTCAAAAACTAATATGGAAGCTTCTTATCATAGTGATAAATACATTTATCGTTAAACTGTATCGATCGCAACCACTTTACTTGTGATGCGCAACATTTCGAACTGGAATCACAATTCCATAAAAAAATATATCAATTTATAAATTTAAGTCATTTATCAAATATACGGTTTAAATATAACTAGCCATCGCCCTAAGGTCGAAATTCGATCAGCGACTTTTTGATCATAGACTATTTTCTGTTTGACATTTACAGTGTTCATAAACAATGAGTATTATCTACATCACTTATTGTCACTTTTCGTTGAGTGACAATGTAAATTTTTTTGGGGGGTGTCTGAGTTCAAAGGCACTGGTGAGGTTAGGATTCGCAGTATTAATTTATTTATTTAATATATTAGTAACAGATATTATAGGTAAATATTAGCTTTCTGCACTCCTTCAACATATAAACTTTAACCATGCCAAATCTCACAGCGCGCGCAATACGCTTAAAAAGGTACCAAAAGCTTTTGCTTCACGTATTAATATATAAGTAATGAAAATTTTATTTCATAAAACCACACAAAAGTTGAAGGAGGAAACTGTCCACCACCGGTCGGCCTTCCCGCCCGCCCGTCGCCCCGCGCGCCCTACACAACCGGAAGAGGGAAGAGAACGCCACCGGGCGACACCAACGTGCGTTGACCCCACTTTACGTGCATTTTCGAATGCATAATTCACGTTTGTATTGTCATGATATATGTTTCTACGTCTGAAGATAAAATACTGTAGTTATTTCAAATAATAACATTGATATTTTTTAAAGGTTTACAGACTATGAAACTACGGTCACAGAGCTGGTTGTGAAGGCTATCTGAAGTAGCAGTGGCGGAGTATCTAACAAATAACCGACAACCGTTGAGAGTAGACGAATTATGGAGTGAAAAATGTGTAGAAGTAAAACGTAGTGTGGGTCCCTCTATGATAGAAGGAGCAACTATTTTTGCGAAAAGGCTGAATGAGATTTGATGCGCAAAGTCAAAGAGCCCTGGAAGTAACGTACCTGTCCAGTAACGAGCTGAAACGGGTTAAAGGTAACAACCTAGCATTTGCCGACAATCTCATCTGAAGTATATGAAAGAAATCATTGTATCACGGCTATGTTTTATTTCAACAAAAACTTAGTTCCATCTATACAAAAAATAAAATTGAAGTGTCTGTTTGTAATGTCAAAATAACAGCTTTTTACTACATGTATATGAAAGTATATATGGTACTTATCTATAACAAAAAACACTTCAAAATTTTTTTGTCTGTCTGTTTGTCCCGGGTAATCTCCGAAACGGATGGACTGATTTTAATGGTACTTTCACTAGAAGGTAGCTGATGATAGGCAATTTTATTTTAGAAAAAATAATTAGGGTTACGAGCAAATAAAATACGAAGCATTTTTATCTTTAAAACAACCGACGAGCGACCGCCGTGGTTGGAAGCATCGTCACTACAATACCAACGTCATTCTGTAGTCTACACGAACAGAGCCGCGGGCACAGCTAGTTATACATGGAATTTGAATCCGAGCATTTTGAATAATGTGATGTCCGTACGCGTTAACACTGAGCCATTACAGAAATTTTAATTTAATTATTATAGGTATTTTTTTGAAAGCCGCATATCGCATCTTATGTATGCTATAATTACTTTATCCTCTTTGCTTATAACTCCGGGGTATAGCGTGATGAATAACGATAAAGTATAATCACAAAGTTCACGAACACGTAACATTCAATTAATCGTACAAGAAGATCTCGTTTTTCATTGGAACACGATGCTTTCTTTCAACTATATATACGAACGACCCCGTTGACAGTATAGAAGCTTCGGGAATTATTACTTTAAGAATTGAGGAACATCAATTATTCTAGAGGAACATGTGTATACACTGGAGGAGTGTATGGAGTACGGGATAATACTTATATCAGACGCCACAGCCAACATCACTTGTGCTCAGTACATTTTATTAAGGCACTAGTTGGCTTCTACTATACAAATGGTAAAAATAGTTAATATTTTTATTCCTTTTCTGTCTTTTAGTATACTCTAAAAAAATATGTAATTTACATTATGGTAAACACAGTCTAAGAACAACGTTCACTGCTGAGAGAATGATATGAAACTATGGACAGTCACGACCGTCTATTCTAATCTATCACGGTGAAAATCAATTTCCCTAACATGGCTACAATACAATCGGATAAATACTTCAAACAATAATGAGTATTTTTTGCCTATCCCACGAATTACCTCAATGAGTATTTCCTAATATTTTGCATTTTTACTATCACTAGTAAATTCCACGTCCGCTTTTAATTATGCATTTACGACCAATACATTAATTAATCGATATTTTACTACAGTAATTCCCTTATAGTGTACTGATGTACCTTTTACCTATAAATAGCCATAAATAGAGATATATGTAAAAAATGCTAAAGTTATATACAAATCTGGTTTTAACAAAATTAACGCGATTCCGTATCAAATAATTATCTTAATTAGTTCGATTTGTATTTATTTCGAACGCATTGAACGCAATGCGTGTAGACAGAACCGCCCGAAACCGGCGCCGGCCGGCGACTGACGCGACTGGATCGGAAAACTGATGGAAATGCCGGGAAATTTTATATGCGGTCGTGGGGAATTATTTTTCTCGTTATATTTTCATGCTTATTATAACCTTTGAGATGCGCGAGTCCTTGAATCGAGACGTGTTTTTAATATTTTCACCGAACGAAGGATAAAATCATTCTTGACTTTATACGAATAATATAATAATTATATAGATTATACGTACATATATAAAACGGAACTAGGATAGGTCATTCCAGACAGTATTGAATCCATTTAAATATATGTACAAACAAAAGTCAACACGAAACCTACGTACAGACTGTACAGAGTTATGACAAGCGAACGAGCCGCCGAGCGACAAAAACAATTCTTAATGATTTACGTAAACATCTTAGTACTTACATTAAATTATACAATTTCCATGTTCCAAAAATCATGAAAGTAAAATAAATGCATTAGAAATGAGAGCGCTAAGAGGTGTATGTTAGGAGTGAAATTGAGTGACAGGATAAGAAATAGTGTGATAAGAGAGCTTTGTGGTGTGAAAGAAGATATAGTCATACGGATTGAGAAAGGGATGCTTAGATGGTTTGGGCATGTTGAGAGGATGAATGAAAGAAGAATGACTAAACAAATTTATGAAGCGAGTGTGAAAGGAAACGTTGGAAAAGGAAGGCCTAGATGGATATTTATCGATCAAATCGGGGACGTTCTGAAGAAAGGTCAGGTCGGGAGTACTCTAAACCGACGAGTATGTATGAAAAGATTAACGAATATTGAAGAAGCGAAAGATGTATGCCAGGATCGTAGCAGGTGGGAGGACGTGGTCTCTGCCTACCTCGTTGGAAAATAATCGTGATTTATGTATGTATATATGTTGAATACGTTCTTGTTGTGCTATGAATCAAATCTATTCAAAATTAAGAAGTACTAGTCAATGCTAGTGTCCAAGGAACGTCACAGAGCATTCTTAATGATACAGACAAGTTAATATATTTTTTGCAATTTTGTCCCTTAGCATTTTATTTATTATTTTTAAGTTAGCAAAAAAATAATACTGAACCCAATAGCACAACGCGACGGTCAGCAGTTAGAGCCGAGACACTATACACTATACGCAATGGCAATCGTTATAGCAACCCTTAACTAAAAGCACAGTGTAGCCGATGTCGAAACACTACGCATCGAGAGTGAGTCCCTATTAAATTAATTACTAAGCCTAATTCAAACTTCAATAAATGAATACATTTGACACGCATCAAGCCACCCACACGTCTGCGTCGGCGTTAGTGAGGCTGGGTGAGTGAGGGTACCCCACAGTACGGAAACAAATCTACTATACTTTCAAATAATACATTTCAGGAGATTGTTTGTTTGAATGCGCTAATCCCTGCAAAAAGTGGTTACAATTCGTAGCCTATTTATTGAGGCAGATTTAAAGCTGTATAACTTCACGCTACGATCTTAAGAAACAGAGCAGTAGTCATGCATGTAAAACAATCCCGAAAGTTGTAGGCAAGTACAAGAAGTGAAAACAACAATAGAGTTACACGGGTGCGTTGGAGGCTGTTCGTATCGCTGGAGAGTTGATCGAATAAACTTAATACGGGTGTGAAGTCGTGGCTCACAGCTAGTCCACTAATAAGTTTATCGAATTCTAATTGAACAGAACATAAAAGAGATTTGAGAAAAAAAAATTGATAACTTAATTACTAACTTAACTAGTTAGTAAGTTGCGTTATTTTACACTATGCTCTATAACTTGTGTGATATTTTACGTTACCTATATATTATGTACTTTAGTTGGTTATGTACCCTACGGATCAATACAAATAATAATAGCGTACCTTATTAGCCTAGTGGTTGTAAGCGCGACTGCTATGATCGAGGTCTTGGGTTCGGTTTCCAGGTCGAAGAAAGTGTTACTTGCTTTTTCTATGAAATTCTCAGTAGCAGCTCGGAGTTTGGGCGATTAATGGCAATAAGCTCGCCCCCTATATCATGGAACCTAAAAAACATACTCGGCGAACTGTGTGTGTACATTAGTACACCTCTGCCTAACCCTTCGGGGATACAGGCGTGTTGGTATGTTATGTTATAATAGCGCTGAGCTTAAATTTCGAGTTGTCTCAAAACTTCTTTACGTTTTGTTAAGGCCGAAACACTGGAGAATACGAGAAAGAAATCAAATTGAAATCCAATTATGAAATCCATGGAAATAAACCACTGACATTGGCAAGTGCTTCTGTGACGCCAATTTTATTGAACGAGGAAAAAACAAATGAAAATTATCCAACCCGCCAACCCTTTGACGCAACTTTTTTAATAAGTCGACAACAAAAAGTTTCATATATTTACTGATTTTCGAATGGACGGTTACGGTCATGAATTTCCCGATAATAAATTGAGAACAGCTATATTTATTTTTACAATTCGTTTATTCACTGCGACGTATACGATGACTTCTCCGCTACTCAAAGAGATAGCAGGCTGTTCGTTTTGGATCTGGGCGTGATACTTGGTGATAGAGCTTTTAATATTCATCACCATCATCAGCCTATAGTAGTTTACTGCTAGAAATATTTTCTCCCAAGGGTCGTCATCGAATCCGATATCAGACTTTCAGCACTTTTCATGGTGATCATGGTGGTCATTTAGAATAATCAGTTGGGGTGAAACGGTTGTTGAATAAATGAGATTTAAGTGCACTCCAAGTACATACAACTGTAAGACAAGTAAGTGACCCACTTTTGTTCTTTTCCTAGCAGATCATGACACACTATATACTTCGCTATTCTTAGTATTTACACAATATAAAACCTAATTTTTATTCCGATTGTACCACAATGCGTATTTACGTAAATACGTCATGGCTCATGACCGGAGTCGGCAAAACGTCACTCGGTGAATGATTTTCTTTTTTAAAATGTTTGTTTAAAACTTTATCAATTCCATTATCACCTATACAATTAATAAAATTGAAGTATCTGTTTGTAATGTCACAATAACAGTTTTTTACTAAATGCATATAAAAGTATATACGATACCTATAGCAAAAAGCTCATTTTAAATTTTTTTATCTTTCTGCTTGTTTGTTCCGGGTAATCTCCGAAACGGTTGGAGCGATTTTGACGGGATTTTCACTGATACGTAGCTGAAGATATAGGGAGTAACTAAAAATACTTTTATTTCAGAAAAAGAATTAGGGTTCCACACAAATAAAAAAAACTGGTCATGGTGAATAAATTCGGGCGCTTAAATGGCTTATGCTGAGTAAACCACAAGAGATATAGCAAGTTAATGTAGAACATAATTGTAGACATCAAAAAGACCTACAAAAAAGTCATACATCTATCTTCTAGGGAACACCCACAATAAGTATTTTTGTCTTTAAAATAGCCGGGAGCGGGGGAGCAAGATTCGCTCGGGCATTTTGTAGTCCACGTGAGCGAAGCCACGGGCACAGCTAGTATTTACATAAAAAATCTTTTTCACATTAGATTTGCCAACAATTGAAACATTTCATAATCATTGCCTAGGTACCTTTTTTCGTTAATTTATAAGGCGGCAGAGCATAAAACCCATGGTGACAAAAATGTAAATACGTGAGCACCAGCTTCACGATACATTAAGCCGACGCTCGAGGAAGGAACAGTAGAGTTTGCATTAAGTATTCATTATTAAATGAATTCAGTTGGGATATTTTCACTAAATGCGTGAAGGCGTGAACGGATTGGAGTGAAGGGTGGTCGCCTGCATGACGAGGATGGCCGGCAACCTGGCACGACCGCCAGGCGCGGTGCCAGACTGCCATCGTTGCCAAGCATGCTCCCTGTACCTTGTTATTCTAATGTTGACAGTTAAAATTTAATTTTTGTTGCTTTCACAAGGTATTAATGTTCTGTAAAAGATATACACACATACGAACAGAAGTTTGTTCTTTGGGGGACGGAGGTGTCTTGAGATTGGATAACTTGAGTTACCTCCGCAACTTGGACCATCCCAACGCAGTGCAAGTTCCAAATATTTAAGTGAAAAACGTTATTCATTTTATTATTATTATTAAGGGTACAAACGAAATTCTACGTGCTTAACTTTTAAATACAAACGAAAGTCTCGTTTTGTTTCATACTATCAGCGCCCCTAGCGGAAAATGTAATTGTTAATACAAGAGAAAACAAAACCTCTCGACTATATTTGATACGCGTGAAAACTCAATAATCGACGCTCAGTTAAACAAATGTACGTTTGCTGATATATGTTCATGAAAGACAAAAGAAATGTATGAGTATTTTTTTAAGTAAGATAAACGATCCTTTTTGCAAGACACGGCGCGGCGCGATGCCGTCTCTTCGATAAAACCTACACCGCGTACACCGGACGGTATTGTGAGTCTAATTGCATCATATTGACGTAGCACTCGCAACAATGTGCAACAAGACCACTCTACTTGATTGCCCGTAGGGTTGACACCTTTTTATTACATGTCACGATGATCAAGAACGTTATAAGCGGTCACCGCATCTACTATGTACCCTTGCAGAACCAGAACTCTTAAAAATGTCATTGGCTGTTTTACTAAACATGTTTTTTAAACTAATATGCATAACATTATAGCCAAAATTTTTATTGCGTATTGTAATAATACAAAACTTTGTAAATTTGAGAAACTTTTTGTCGCAAACTTACAAGCGGTTTAGTAAAGTTACAACACTTTTTTGGAGATTTCTGCACATGTCTAGGAAAATTACTCATATAGAGTTAATTATAATTTTGGAATCCATACAGTGTTTTGTAATTTTACTAATACTTTGGTTTGTAAAACCATTGTAATTTTATTAAAAAAATTAACAGTGCATGATATGCACCCTATGCTGTAGTCCCCAGGTAAAACTTCAGAAGGCAGCTTGTTCTAAATCCGGAGCGATCGCGGAATGCACTGAAACCGCACTGTCCATTTAGGTTCCAAGGCATGAGGTTGAACTTCCTGCGTGCGATATTGGAATGTAGCCGCAATATATATGTAATTATTGAATATATTATTTATTATCTATAGGTAAGAATAGAAATTCTTAGTACATATTTATAAATTATTACATTTACTTACTATTTACAGGCGTACGAGAAATAATCATTCGAAGATGTAAGTAAATCGATCGCAATCCATTTCAGTTAAATTGCGACTAAAAATAATATAATTTATGTGTTTAAGGTTTGAAAACCCTAATAAATAACCCGTTTTAAACTCTTATTGCATAATATTTTGGAGGTTTTATACCTTTGATAAAATAACTATGGTTCTATTGATATTATTGTGAATAAAAGACGTCCACAATATTTTAATGTGTGCTAAATTAATAGCGCTTGTTTTATTCTTGTTTCTTACAAAGTTACAGTAGTTCGTAGTAACAATGTGGTTTCTTAATAACGTTCTTGACTGTAGTTTGCTTGTAGATTCGCTGCTTGCTGTTGCTGGTGTTGTGTTTCTCGAACTGATCGCAGATTCGCTGCTTGCTGTTGTTGTAGTGTTTCTCGAACTGAACGCAGATTCGCTGCTTGCTGTTGTTGTAGTGTTTCTCGAACTGAACGCAGTACTGCCGCCCTCTCTGCTATATTTAACCTCGCCCTTTGCCTCGCAACCGGTAGTGCGATGGATTCCGTGCGGGGCGTCGCTCAGCCAATGAGCGCGCACGCCCTGTGTGCGCGCTCTCGGCAGTACCATGAGTCACCATGCCAGATGTTCCGAGTCTGGCATGGTTCATCCTTACAACTAGTGAAATTTATACATTTAAACTTACAACTAGCTATATTCTTATTCTAATCGTTTTAAAATACACATATTCACACATATTCAGTTCATATTATTATATCTATTCCTAACACGTATTATTTCATTTACTTGTTCATTTTATACTATTAGACTATCGTTATTCGCTCGCCCCGCTCGCTGTCCGCAACAGTTCTCCCCCCGGCGTAGCCTGCGCAGCCTCACTCTCCTCTCAGGACGGCGAGCTTCGTCGTCGGGCGCCGGAACACACCGCTCCTCGTCTTCACGTTGGCGCTCCGCACTCCTCCATCTGGTCCGGTGTAGGTTCTCGTGACGATTCCGCGTGGCCAGGTGTTGCGCGGCAAGGCGGAGTCGACAACCACGACCAAGTCCCCGACGTTCAGAGGGCGCGTGCTGTCGGCTGAGTTCCCGCGTGGCACCAGTGTAGGGAGGTACTCCTTACCCAGCGCCGCCAGAAATGATCGGCGAGCGCCTGGGTTGCTCGCCAGGTGCACCGGTCCGCCGTGTCGCAGGTCCCCGTCGTAGGCATACCCGTCGAACTCCCAAGCAGAAAATGGTTGGGAGTGATCGCCTCTGGGTCCCGCGGGTCGACGCTCACGTGCGTTAGAGGCCGCGCTTTAATCGAATGCTCGGCCTCCGCGAGCACGGTTTGGAGCACCTCTTCTTTTAGGCGCACGCTCGTTCAAAGTGGCGGCGAGCGCGGTTTTTACTGACCGCACTAGCCGCTCCCATGCACCTCCCTGGTTAGGCACGCCGGGCGGGATGTAGCGCCACTCGACGCTGAGCCGTAGCCTCTCCCCCCGTAGCGCAGGTGCCCATTCGGCGTAGGCGGCGCGTAGTTCGGTGTCCGCCCCACGGAAGTTGGTCGCGTTATCGCTGTACATCAGTGCGGGCCAACCTCTTCTCGCTGCCATCCGTCGTAGTGCCAAACTGTAGTATCGCGGCAAGCGCAGGTTTGCTACATGTTCTAACTGTTGTAGCCAGTCGTCGAATGGACTTGCGTCATCTTCGGGTATCTCGTCGTCCCAGCCGATCTGTAAGCGCCACAGGTTCTGCAGGATTATTTTCGCGCGTATCGTGTAGTGGCTGAGTAAGCCGAGTGGGTCATAGATTGACATAACCGCACTCAGAGCTTCTCGCTTTGTAGGTGCCCGCTTGCGTGCGCGTACATCGGCTGGTACCCGATGCATGGACGTGTTAAACACTAGTTCATCCGTAGCTGCATTCCAGTATAGGCCCAGGATCTTTTCTTGTTCATGCCCGCCAAGTTGTGCGGGCGATCGTGCGCGTAGCTCGTCCGATGTTCCACTGAGTACGCTCGCTCGGTTGCTGCTCCATCCGCGTAACGTAAAGCCGGCTACTGCGTGGACTTCTTGTATTTCCCTTATAGTGTGGATAGCTGTTTCTTCATCGTCGTAGCTATCCACCAGGTCGTCCATGTAGTGGCTCTGCGTTATTGCCTTGAACGCGTCTGGATGCGTTCGTGCATGCTTTTCAGCGTTGCGGTCGCGTACACTATGTGCTATGAACGGTGAGCTTGCTGCGCCGAATATCAACGATCTCATTTTATATTTCTGTGGCGGCTTGTTCCGGTCGTTGCCTCGCCACAGAAATTGTTGTGCCGGCTGGTCCGCTTCGCTTTTTCGTATTCTCAGAAACATTTCCTCTATATCAGCAGTGACGGCGACGGGCTTCTCTCTGAACCGGAATAAAATCCCCTGCAGCGATCGTAGCAGGTCCGGTCCCTCTAATAACTCGTCGTTTAAACTCGTAGTTCCACTGCGTGCTGCGGCATCGAATACTACTCGTAGCTTGCCGGCTTTGTTCGGGTTGAATACAGCGAAGTGAGGTAAAAACCAGCTGATGTTGCTAGTCTGTTCGTGTCCCTCGCAGCGTACGGCGTAGCCCTTCTTAAACAAGTTTTTGATCTGACTTGTATACGCCGCCGCAAACTCTGTGGAACGATCCATTTTCTTTTCTATCGAGTGAAGTCGTCGTAGCGCCATATTGTAGCTATTAGGTAGTACTAAGTCGTCGCGGCGCCACGGTAGACCTACTTCGTAGCCTTCACTGCGTTGTTGGATCGTTCCGTCGAGTATTCGCGTCGCGCGCTTGTCGGCGTCGCTGATTCTCGGTTCGCGGGCTACGCCGAGCGCGTCTATTTTAAAGTGCCGTTCTACGAGCTCGTGTAGACTTTCATTCCGGATCTCGCTGCCAGTGTTGCGTTCAGGTGCGTATATGTGTAGCAGGGCTTCGCTGTGGCCGATGATCACGTGTGGTGCGGTTCCGTGCACCACCCAACCCAGTTGAGTTTTCGACGCCGCCGGCTGGTTCGGTTTGCCGACGCGTAGCTCTCTGGATACGATCAACTCCCAGTGGTCCGTACCTATCAATATACGCGGCCTCGCCTTCTCATAGCACACCTGCTTCACTTTCAAATTGCGCAAGTGAGCGTGTTGGAGTGTGCTTAGAGACACTGTTTGTTCGCGCAGTCGGAGTCCTTTTATCGTTCGAGCTCGGAACTCGTACTTCTTGTTGCCGCCCGGTTCGTACAACTTCGCTTGTACAATTTGGCTATTCGTGTACTCTTTGCCCATATTGACGCCTTGTAGTTGCAGTGGATGTGACGGTCCATGTGCTCCGATGTCCTTGGCCAAGTCCTCGTCGATTAGCGATATAGTCGAGCCCTCGTCCAACAGAGCGTACGTGTTCACCGCTCCTTTGGGGCCCGATATAGTCACCGGACAGATTTTTAGTATAATCTGTCTCGGTTCTATAGTTGTTGCGACAGCCATTACCGTCTCGCTCGTTGACGGTGTCACGTTGTTCTGAGCTTGCTCTTCGCTATCGCTTGGTCTGTCGTTGTGAAGCGACGAGTGATGCGGACGACGACAGGAGTTAATACCGCACGGCTTTTCTTTGCAGTACACACGACGATGGCGTTTGTCAATACATTTGAAACAGACGCCTTTGCTCTTCACTAGCTCCCACCGTTGCTCGACGTTCAGTGCCTTGTATTGCGGGCACCGAGACAACGGATGGGGCTTATCGCAGCTAGGACACAGATGTTCGGTTTCTGTGTCCACCGTAGCAAAGACGTTCTGTCTCTTTCTGGCGGCGACTTGCGGTGCGGCAGGCTTCAATACTTCGCGTCTAGAGGTCGCTGTCGAAGCGGTGGCGGGCGCATATGTGTGTTTTAAAGCACGGCTCGCTTCACGCATTAGGAAGCGTGATAATACAACGACCTCTGGATCCGTTGTTCCCTCGTTCTCTTCCGCATAGTCGCACCACCGGGACTTCAGGTGTGGGCTAAGTTTTTCTAATACTTCCCGAGCCAGCATCGGGTTGTACAGGTAGCTCCGCTTGTCGAGATTTAGTAAAACACAGACTATGTTTTGTAGTTTTACTGCGAACGCGTTCAGTTCGCTTGCGGTAGCTCCCGGTCGTGGTAATTTCCGCATATCATCCAGCGCCTTGTCTATAATTACTTCCGGCCTGCCAAAACATTGTTCCAGTGTCCGCATGATTTCATCTGGATTGTTCGCGGTGTGTAGTAGCGCTGCCACTGCGTCGCGGGCGTCCCCACGCAGGCTGTTACGTAGGCGCGCTATGTTTTCTATCGGCGAGAAACGATACAGCTGCGTGGAGTCCCTCATAGCTGCTTTGAATGGCAGCCACTCGTTGATCGCTCCAGTGAATACAGGTAAGTCGGTGGCTTGGCGTGGCGGTAGATGAGTATGCGTCATCTTTTCTAGTATCGCGGCGAGCTGTTTAATATCACTGCTCGATTGCGACGGTGATTGCGAACGGGCACGTCGTTCAGGCCTGCGTTCGTCTTGTTGCCGCTCGTCGTTACGGGTACACGGTAATTGTTCCCCCCGTGTAGCTTCGGGCTGTGAGCGGAGCCAGTCATCCACTCGGTGAATACGTTCATCTGGCTCCTCGTTCGTTTGCTCACGTACGTCCTCTGCTTCATCCCGTATCGACGTTAACTCCACGGCGAGGCGTTTCTTTATTAATTCCGCCTCCATACGGAGTTCTTCACGGCGAATTGCGGCTAGTTTCTCTTCCGCTTGTAGCTCGGCGAGGCGTGATCGCATAGTCGCACTCGTCGTCGATCTGTGTGAGCGTGGCGGGGAAACGTGGCCTGTTCTGACGTCAGTGCGAGTAACAGGTACAGAGGGTGTTCCCTCCGGTCGGGGTGTGCCCTCAGCCCTCTGTGTGTCTGGCGATAGCGGCGATTCTTCGAATACTCGGACTGTGTTATTTCTGTTTTGTGATTCCATTGCGCCTCCCTGGCTTCTCGTAACAACCATTGATCTGGGTACGCCGTTCGTGGATACAGATGTCTTGATAACACGTCGTTTCTTCTTCAAGCGTTGTTGTAGATCGGCGAAATGTTCTGTTCTTTTTTCTTCCGATCCGGCTTCCGAAGGACCAGATAATATTGTGAATAAAAGACGTCCACAATATTTTAATGTGTGCTAAATTAATAGCGCTTGTTTTATTCTTGTTTCTTACAAAGTTACAGTAGTTCGTAGTAACAATGTGGTTTCTTAATAACGTTCTTGACTGTAGTTTGCTTGTAGATTCGCTGCTTGCTGTTGCTGGTGTTGTGTTTCTCGAACTGATCGCAGATTCGCTGCTTGCTGTTGTTGTAGTGTTTCTCGAACTGAACGCAGATTCGCTGCTTGCTGTTGTTGTAGTGTTTCTCGAACTGAACGCAGTACTGCCGCCCTCTCTGCTATATTTAACCTCGCCCTTTGCCTCGCAACCGGTAGTGCGATGGATTCCGTGCGGGGCGTCGCTCAGCCAATGAGCGCGCACGCCCTGTGTGCGCGCTCTCGGCAGTACCATGAGTCACCATGCCAGATGTTCCGAGTCTGGCATGGTTCATCCTTACAACTAGTGAAATTTATACATTTAAACTTACAACTAGCTATATTCTTATTCTAATCGTTTTAAAATACACATATTCACACATATTCAGTTCATATTATTATATCTATTCCTAACACGTAGTTATAAACCTTATTCCTAACACGTATTATTTCATTTACTTGTTCATTTTATACTATTAGACTATCGTTATTCGCTCGCCCCGCTCGCTGTCCGCAACAGATATCTTATCTAACAAATCTTTTAATATTATCATTTCAACCGACGTCTTTTTAGACAATCAACAAAACTCTCATAATACTTAAATATTTTTAAAAATGTATAAAAATTCATCTTATACATAAATCGTATCATTCAAATTTTACGTAAAATATAGACACAAAACATAAAAATTATTTCGCAAATTGAGTAAAAACAATAACACATACAATAGTGTTTTTACTTAATTTTAAACTTACGCGTAAGTTGATTAGATGTTTATCTTACCTGTAACAAAAAAGGTATTCATTAAATTAAATTGAAGACCACTTTAACTAAAGTATTAAACTCGCTGAAAATAATGAATATCGGGATCAATAGTGAAAACAAAATCTTTTTTCCAGCCTCGTTTAAAGGCGTGATACAGGAAGGAAATATTTGTAGTTGGCGTACTTATGTCACCAGTGTATATGAATCTTAAAATTTATGAACAAACTGCCATTTGGTTTTTGGTTATACATATTTCTACGTTATTTCGTTACGCTATTTAACCTTTAAGAAAATATTTTATGAAGTGTATAAAAATCATAGTACTTTAAGGCAAACTTAGAAAACATATTGTCTTGCAGCGCATTCTGACACTACGTGTAGGCATGAAACATTTAACGCATTTACTGCTATTTTTCATGTGAAATGAATTTTATAGTTGCTATATTTGATATGGCTTAAGAAATAATTAGCCATATGAAAATATGAATTTGTGTGTTTATTGTATAGGTATAAGTAGAGAACCTACAAAAGTTAGTATTTGTTACGCGGAGGATTTAAAAAAATCATAACCGTTGAAATAGCAGCGTTAAAATAAATAATTTCACTGTTGTACGATTATCTTAAAATAGCTATATACGTAACTTCCATAACTAAATCACAAAAGTAACCAAACCATCACGAAACCCTTAGGATTCACGTCATCTAACGAGTGAAAACTATAAGCATTGCATTACACATTTACGGTGACATTCCAAACTAACAAACAAACATTACGCCAGCTAATTAAAACCTAACCCAAATTTTTTTAAGCCAATCACGTGAGGTACCTGTGATAGAAAACAATTGAGTTATTATTTTACACGATGGAGTTACTAAGAACTGAAGAGATCCTCCTGTTTCCATTGCACCATTAACCATATGGCGTGCGAAGTGCATGCATTTGTGCGTCGTGACGTCACTGCAGGGATAAAAATATCTCCGGGAAACACAAGATGGTTACGGGTTTCACCAATTGAATAATGGATTTTATGTTGCTACGGTTTTGATTTTACACATTGATTTATTATTCGTTTTCGCTTCGTATTCGGAGAAAAAATTTTCCTTTATACTTTCGTCATTGTCTTCGCGCTAATCTTTGAATACTAGTTTCATGGTCCTAGGTAACCGCAGAACTCTGATTTGAAAAATTTGAATCGGCGGAGAGAATGAGTCGATCTTCGTTACGTGTCTAGTGGTCGGCGGTTGTGACAGTGCCAGGCACCTATTGCATTAGCGGCGAATACCCCTAACAAACAGACCTTATGAACTTTTTTAAGATAATGTGCATATTGTAACGTAAGTTTGATATTTTTATTGATCACTCTTCATCTTCCTTTTCATTTGTTTTATTAGTCCTTGATGTTCGTTCACAAATAATTGATTTTTAGTATATCCATGTTCCTAAACTGTCGAGTAATGATGTTCCTAATTTAATAATAAGTTATAGGTATATATATGTAAGGTGCGAAACAGGCGGATACACTTACTTTTCAATATTCCGACCATTCCAAAACTAACATAACATTATAAAACTATTGGCTAATCGACGGACTACGGACGGACGGATAATTCAACACATCTGCATGATATGAGTTAAGGTCAAAAGGTGCTGCTCCCTGCCTTCACTGTCAATTGGAGAAAATAAAATTACCATGAATACATGAACAAAACGGTTAAATATCCAATTGAATATTCGTAATTGAAATTAATTGTTTCGCTTTATATCGTACTATGCAATATCGAAGCAGCTTTGCTGGCAGCGATGTATCATTTTTTCGTAACTGTTTTTAAGTACAATTAATTAATTATACAAATGCGTATTCCATTCTTTAGGTAATCCATGGTACCATTACATAGGTATAAATCAAGCCGAATAAATATTAATAAAAACAAAACTCAGTGGAATCGAGAACGTTTATCGAGTGAATGTAATTTAACGCTCATGAATTAAGGAAATCATTATTACTTCCCGGCAGACCTTGCCTGCACCTACCTACAGAAACAAACGTAAACGATTCATGGCACATAAAATATGCCGTGAATAAAATAAATCGCTTTAAGCGATTTAACATCACTTAAGAATGAAACTTAAATCAGTTTCGCAAGATTTATTTAGAAAGAAACATTACTTCGGATAAAGAGAACGTAGGAAATTGTATCTTAAGATGGTCTCCAATAAATGAGGACCGTCGAAGTTTTCTGCCAAGCTTCACTGCATAGAGTCACTTCGAAGTAACTTTAATTACGTAGATAGAATTAATATCTATTTCCAGTTACCAATTGTAAACTGTTTGCCTTAAATTAAAAGAATGACAGGTCAGTAGTTGCGTGTCTTAATATCGCGTCGATCGACGATGAAACCACACCATGATGGTTCTATATACTGACGTTGTTTAGTTACCACTCTCAAATTGCAAACCAGTCGCCAAGCACCAAGAGATGTGTTTCGGCAGCTGCACTCAAAGAGCTCGTTCCACCACAAGGCTTAACGTGTTACCACCATCTTATCTTAAGCTACATCCGTCATATAACATCATGTGATATTGTGTCTTTAAAATGTACATAATTAAACAAGTTATTGCATATTGTTAAATATACCATACATGATTTTTACCCGACTTAAAAAACTTCAGACGTACCTACCTACGACTTTATTATTAAGTTTGTTTAGCAAAAAGTGTTTAAGTGAGTAATTATAAAATCAAAGTATCACTTTATTATAATATGTATCTCATTTTATATCTCGAAACGGCATGTAATCACGTGAAATGAAGAAAAACTAGTTTTTGTTGGTTTTTAGCGCGAATTGCGCATTAGTTTTATCCCCCCCCAAATCCTAGTATTGGATCCGCGTCGCGATCGCGTGACCGCCATCGCCATTTTATAATAATGAACGTCTAGGTTTCACGCTCATATTAAACTTCCTCATAAATATAGAGTCAGAAAAAGCCATGATCTAAATTGATTGAGGATGTAGACGTTACTAAGTTCATCGAGCATTGCAGTTGCACGGGAACTTTGCTTCGTTGAGCGTGTTCCACCGTCTGTATCATGGCGAGTGTTCTAAAGAGCTGTTCAACCCAATTCCCGCTTCTCCCTTTCACAGGATTCATAGCTTTACCTCCTATCCTCCATCTCCATCTCGGCATGAACTGAGAAATTTGCCACATCTTATATTCGCTGTACTATGAAGTTGTGGAACTGTTTCGCCGTCAGGATGTTCCCTCTTTCCTATAACATGGAGTCCTTGGTATTTTATAGTTGTCATTTTAATTCCTTTGCGTTTTCACTAGAGGCATTTCTAGTAAACGTATTTGTAAGCATACCTTTCAAATCGCTACAGATATAACCAGATGGAAAAAGAGTTTGTGAGTAGAGAAAGCTAAGTTGTGCTACGTTCTATCTACTCTGGTAGGAACAAGGCACGATGAGAAATAGATAGATAGAAATAATTAACCTAGCGATCGCGCTAAGATCAAAATTCGATCAGCAATTTTTCGATCATATACTATTTTCTGTTTGACATTTACAGTATTCATAAACAATGCGTATTATCTACATCACTTGCTGTCACTTTTCGTTGAGTGACAATGTCAATATTTTGGGGGATCTAAATTCAATGGCGCCGGTCGTGATAGGATTCGCAGTATTAATTTATTTAATTTATTATATTAGTGTAAGGTACAAAGAAATGGAACGTATTTATTTAAGAAAAGGATAGTTTATTTAAGTTTTGCAAGTATGAAAGAGTAAACGAATGAAGAGAATGACAGGAAGTGTGTAAGTGAGATAGTTTATATATATTGTAATTAGTGTAAGAGGGAAAGAGAATAAAACGAATATGGTGTCAACCAAGTCTTTTTATTTACATGGCGCTGAGACAATTTGGCATAATAAAAAAAAAAGTTGAAGATATTTTACGAAAATAATAGTAGAGTACGTTTAACCTAACTATTATACGCAAGCACTACGTATTTGTGCAAAGAAATACTTCAAAGTTATCGAAATTATTCAAGATTCATTTTGGCAACGTATGGCCGTAAATTATTATAACAATGGAATCTACAAAAACAGAAGAGTTGGAAAAATTCAATGTGAATCAGCTGAAAGAAGAGTTAAAAGTAAGATTTTTGCCAATAACAGGTATTAAAAATGATTTGGTTGAAAGATTAAGGCAAGATAATATTACGAAAATAGAAAATGGAAGCTTAGAATATTACAAAAATGAAAAGATAAGGCGAGAATCAGAACAAATGGAACTAAAAAATTTAAAAATGGAATTAGAAATATTAAAAGGAAAGGAAAAATCTAGTGAATATGATGCAGAAATACAACAAAAATGTGATCCAATATTAATTAATATACTACAAACACAGTCAGAGTTGCTAAAAAAACTAGCAAACCCTACACAAGGTATTCAAGTTTTTTCAACTTCAGATACAAGTCAGGCAATACCTATATTTGGTGGATACAGGACGGAAAACGGGAAAGATTGGGTGAGACAAGTGGAAAGAGTAGCATCTTTGGCATGTTGGTCAGAAAATTTAACATTAGTAAATGCTTCTATGAGGCTCAGAGGTCCGGCAAACGATTGGCATAAAGCATATGGAAAAAAGTTACTGTTATGGGATGATTGGAAAGGTAAATTATTGGAAAGATTTTGTATTAAGATGTCATTTGCTGAATTTATTGCATATCAATCTAAAAGAGTTTTAAGATCAACGGAGACAATAACTGAATATATTTACAACAAAAATGCAATGTTTGAATGTTCACCGATTAGTATTTCAGATGCAGACAAAGTGTCATTGTTATTGGAGGGTATCGTGGATCATCGCTGGTCTATACCATTAGCGACTAATTGTTGCAGTAATGTAGAAGAATTATTAACTCATGCTTCAGCATTGGATAATATACGCAAGATACATATTTTTAAGGATAAATACAACATTAAAGTGCCAGAATATGTGAGTAATTACAATAATAATGCTAATAGTAACACAGAACAACATAAAATTAGTAAATTTATTTCTAAATTTAACCCGCAAACAGACAAAGAAAGAGATCAAGTGTGCTATCGCTGTAAGAATAAAGGTCATGTTTCATATAACTGTAAACTACAACCCAAGGTAGATTATGTTGGTAATCATAGAAATTTCAATAAAGCAAACACATCAGTACAACAAAATGATGATATTGAAAACATAAAAAGTCAACCATCCACAAGCTTTATGAGTAATAAAAACCATAAAATTGATAAAAATCAAGTAAGTTGTATTCAAAATGAAACGCCAAATGTAACATTGATACTTGTAACATTAAATGGGTCAATTACATTACAAGCATTACCAGATTCAGGCTCTGTCATAACAATAGTTGATAAAAGTTATTTATCTGAGGATACACAAGTGTATGCATGGCAAAAGGGACATTATAAGGTAGCTGGGAATATATTAACACCAATTGGTTGGTTGTCAGCTAGAATACAGATTGGTAACATAGATTATATAATGCCGCAGATAGCTATTTGTGAAAACCTACCAGTGCCAATGATTATAGGTAAAGATTGGCAGCTAGCAGTGTATGCTCGAATAATTCATGAACCCGATGGTAAAATATGTATTATAACTCCAACCCACACAGAGTATTTTCCATCTACATGCAAACAAGAAAACTTAATAACATGTTGTATAGAGTTCAGTAAAGTTTCAAAAGAAAATGAAAAGAAAGTTATGGAACTAGTTGAAGAATTTGATGATATTTTTAAAAATGATTCTAATAATATAGGAAAATTCACTGATTTTGAACTTGAAATTAATTTAAAACATAATAAACCAATAAGTTGTAAACCATATAGATTACCAGAACCAGAACGTATTTTTTTTAAAGAAAACAGTAGAAAAATGGATAAAACAAAAAATATGTAGATTTTCAAACTCACCATATGCAGCACCAATGTTTGTAATACAACAACCGTTTCATGAGACAACACCATACAGACCAGTAGTTGATTATTCAAAAACTATAAATCCTATTACAATTTTAGACATACAACCCATTGAAAGAATGGATGATATTATTACAACAATTTCACAATTCATATATAAGTTTAAATTAGATATTTACCATGCCTATCACAACATATGTATAAAAGAGGAAGATATTTTTAAAACTGCTGTGGTAACACAAGACTATCACATTGAGTTTACAAGAGTAATGTTTGGATTAGTCGGAGGTCCATCAATAATGTCTAAAGTCATAAAATCAACCTATGGATGCCTATATAATGATGGAGTAAGGGCATATTTTGATGATATAACTGGAGGGAAAAATTCAATTAAAGAATTCATAGAAATATTAAGAAAAGTATTTGAACAAACTAGAGAAAAAAATTTAAAACTAAACAAGGAAAAATGTATATTTATAGCTAATGAAATACCTTTATTTGGAAAATTAGTTGGCTACAAACAAGAGAAAATGGATCCAAAACGAACAACAGCTGTTGAACAGTATAAAACTTTAACAACATTGACAGAAATACGCTCATTTTTAGGTTTTACAGGTTCATTTAGAAAGTACATTAAAAATTATGCATATATAGCAAAACCATTACAAGATACATTGAAGAAAAATAAAAAAGATGACAATGAAATACAAAAACATGAAGCATTAAAGAAAAAAATTATTCTTTCAGAAGAGCAACAAAAATCATTTGAAATTTTAAAAAACTTACTTGTTACAGCACCAGTTTTATCAAATTTTCAACAGGATGCGGAAACAATAGTGGAGACAGACAGTAGTTACCAGGGTATGGGTGCATGTCTACTACAAATTCAAGGAGGTGAAAGAAAAGTTATAGAATATGCCAGCCGATGTTTAAAAGATGCAGAAACAAGGTATCATATAAATGAATTGGAAGTTACAGCTGTACATTGGGCTATTGTAAGTAAATTTCGAATTTATTTACTTGGAAGAAAATTTACGTTGATAACAGACAGTTATTCAACAGCTTACATCATTGACAAAGCGAAAATGAATAGAAAATTTGCTAGATATGTTGTTGACTTAGCACCATTTGAGTTTACACCAGTTCATAGACCTGGCAAGGAAAATGTAATTGCGGATCATTTATCAAGATATCCATTAAATGAAGTTTGTATGTTGGTTGTGAGTAGCAACACAGAAAAATTAAAATTAGGACAAAGCAAAGATTCATTTATTCAACAGATATGTAAAAAACTGTCTAAAGAACCAGTAACACAACATTTAAAACAGATAAAAAAGTCATTTGAACTTTCAGAAGGAATTTTATTACACTTAAATAAAAATGATTTATTTAATCAAAAGAAAATTGTAATTCCACAGAGTCATAGAGAAAATATTATTAAAATTGCACATGATGAAAATGGACATTTAGATTTCAGCACTACATTACATAAAATCAAAAGCAAGTATTGGTGGAAAACTATGAATAAAGATGTGAAGGCGTATGTTGCAGCGTGTGTTATTTGTGCAAAAACAAACAGACGTACAAAATTAGCATATGGAAAAATGGGAGAACGACCAATACCAGAAACCCCAATGCAAGTTATTTCTTCAGACCATATTGTTGCATTACCAGAGACACAGTCAGGTAACAAGTACATCTTCGTTCACATAGATCATGCTACAAGATATATTTTTGCAAAACCAACATATACACTGTCTGCAAATAATGTTATAGAAACGATAGAAAATGATATTATTTATGTATATGGGCCACCATTAACATATATATCTGATAGTGCACCTTGCTATACAAGTCACTTAACTCAAAATTTTTTTGCTAAATTTGGAATAGAACATATACCTACAACCCCATATACACCCCAAAGCAATGGATTAGTGGAACGTGCCAATGCCACAATAGTATCAACGTTGACAAAGTTTGCAATGGATAATTCAAAGGAGTGGGATAAATTATTACCAAAGGCAGTATTAGCAATTAACATATCAAAACAAAAAACAACAGGATATTCACCATTTTATTTAATGTTTGGATTTGAACCCAGAATTCCACCTAATGAAATACATTTTGGAACAATAATTAATGATATGGAAAGACAAAATCAACTAGAAAATTTATCAGCAGCCAGAGAAAAAGCATTACAGAATATAAAAAATGTACACTTATATAATAAAAACAGATTTGATTTAAGAAGAATAGAACATAGGTTTGAGGAGGGAGATTATGTGTTATATGAATGGGATAAACCTTCAGATACAAAATTAACGCCCAAATACAAAGGCCCATTCCAAATTACAAAGAAAATTGGTTCAGTGTGTTATGAGATACAAAATGTACAAAAACCGTCAGTTAAGAAGATAGTACATGTTCAGTTCTTGAAGCCCATGTACGAGCCCCCTAATTTACATTCTATTTCAGCAGTATCTTATACCAACTATGATGATAGCTATGATGATGCCTACAAAGAGGTACAGAGGGAAATACAATCTGAAACAAAACCATATGTGACAACAAGAGGGAGACCAACAAGAATTCCAATATCATATTGAGTTTAATTTATATTATAATTTTTTTTGTGTTTGAACTCAATAAGTTACTTAGAAATTATTTTTAGTTGTTTTTTAGTATAAAACTGTACCTAATATAGAAATATAGTAGTCATTCTTATTGTTAAAAGATAAATTGTTCAATGTAAGATAAATTATTATTAGTTTTTCTCAAATCAATTAGTATTAGAAGAACATGTAAGGTTATGTAGTGTGAAATTAAATTTTTATTATTCGGTAATATAAAAAAAATTGCAATTTCAAAGGGCATGTAAGGTACAAAGAAATGGAACGTATTTATTTAAGAAAAGGATAGTTTATTTAAGTTTTGCAAGTATGAAAGAGTAAACGAATGAAGAGAATGACAGGAAGTGTGTAAGTGAGATAGTTTATATATATTGTAATTAGTGTAAGAGGGAAAGAGAATAAAACGAATATGGTGTCAACCAAGTCTTTTTATTTACATTAGTAACAGATATTATAGATAAATTTTAGCTTTCTGCGCTCCTTCTCCATATAAACTTCAAACATGCCACATCTCACAGCCTTCCGTGCACGCAATATGCTTAAAAATTGGTACAAGTTTTTACTTCACGTATTAATATTAATTAGATAATATTCCCAAGCACAAGACCAATTTTGCGGACACTAAGGTCAAGGACAATGTCAAGTAGGTTTTACTTTCAAAAGGTTATTACAGAGTGGATAATTACGTGAATGATAGTGATGTCTGGAACTAACTGACTCCCTCCCTGTGCAGAAAAATAGTTTTTAATTATAACATGGAAATTAAAATCGATAAACCAAATATAGTTTTCTTATCAGCTTTTGTCAATGACTGAGATGTTTCCGAACCGGTAGCTGTGTTATAACGTTCATAATTGCCTTCTTAAACCCTAAATTCATTGAAGTATGTTTAGTTTTGATTTCACGGAGTAAATTTCGCAAGGTAAGCAACCCTGCTTGCTGGGCGTGCATAGTTGTTTCACCCGGCGTCGCCCACGGTCGATACGTCGCGACGCCGAAAGTGGTTGTTGCCCGCCCGCGCCCGCGCCCTGCACTCTACAACTCGCTCGTATTAGTCTGAGTGTTGGTAATTTTTGTTGAATGCGTTCTTACTTCTTATTCATTGTATACACACTTCTAATTTACCACAAAGGATGCTTGTACAATATTATTTAAAACTAGCTGTGCCCGCGGCTACGGACGCTTTTAGTATGCAGTATAATTTCTTCGTCTCGTATTTATATTCATGCTTATATTTTATCATTTACTTCCCGTGTACAAATTTTTATCGAAATCGGTCGAGCCAATTTAGATTTAAATCTAGAAATACAAACAAACAGAAAAATTGTTTTAAAATGATCTATTAATCAGTGGCCTTTACACAAGTAAAGCAACTTTGCAAGTAAACTTTAAGTATTGGTCAATAAATGATTTTACACTCGGAATTATTTTATTATTTGATTATTATTCCAATCTAATACTATTATGTGAGCAATCTATACTTATATATAATATAATAAAGCGGAAGAGATTTTTTGTTTCAACAAGCTAATCTCTGCAACTACCGTTCGGAATAGTACAGGCTATCTAAGATTAGACTACAACTATCAGCTAGCCTTAGATATTGATTTTTGTTAAGTAAATCTGAAGTGGAAGTGTTCCCGAACTGCTTTATTCGCGTGCGCTGGCGTAATGCTTAATGATATGTAAATATAATGATTTACAAAAATATCAGCCCTTAGTATATCTATAAAAGTCCGCGATAGCATATATCTATCTCTTATACATAAGCCACGATAAGGTGTTTTGTGACAAAACTTTGTTGAATATTAAAAAGTGATTTACAAGCATTATTATTATTATATTAATCCTTACGAACAAATGCTCCTTCATCATAAATACAAATTTATTTAGACACATAGTTCAGGAGACAAAAAAAAAATGTACTTGCGAAAACTGATGTTCCGTGATTAATGTGATTATACTGATTATACACTATTTCCATTTCTTTATTTTCTCGATGACAGTTCTAATTTGATAGTTGTAGTGTTGTGACAAAATAAGTAATGATATCGATCGCATATATTTCATCGAGTCGAGTGACAGTGACGATTCATCAGATTTTGTTTAAAATAAATAAATAAAAATTACCTGTGGATATTTCGTTTCATTGTCGAGTACCTTACCTATACCTACTTATTTTACAACAGCTTCGAAAATTTTGAAGAAGTTGACATTATCAATCAAGAATTAATACGTGTAACATCTTGTAATGTAATATAATATTAGTTAATAAATTTGTAGAAAAGTATCCGGCAGTAGTTTAGATTCTTATATTTTGTAAAAAAATATCGGGTCTATTATCGTGTTACGTTTATCGATATAGCTCCATCCCTATCAGTTTCTCCGAATCTGGTATAATCTTGTACGTGTGTAAACGTCATATTTTTATAAAATAATGCATACATAATGTAAAAGTTTTCACAGGAGCTGTCATCGAGAAAATAAAAAAATGGAAATGATTGTCGCATAAAATTAACACTTTTGAAACCGGGGGGCAAGTTTAATTCTAATATGTATGTAACTGGTTTCTCGGAAACGGCTCCAACAACTCGAATGAAACTTTTTATTTAAATAATGTTTTACATTCCGACTTCACATAGATATGTGATTTTCTTCTTTAAAAAAAAAACCTAGTAATGCTCGGTCGCTAATATTTTTAAGTACATATTGAATAATAAATTTCAGAAGAAAAAATTTCTTTGCGAATTTGAAGGCGAATTAGTGACTAATTCTGTAGTTAACGCGTGCGGAGCCGCGGGCATAGCAAATCTATACTTAACATAAAATTTAGTCGCTTCCCGCTGTTTGTCCCCTATGTATGCAGTTTTTACTAAAATTTCGATATTTTTTTACATAAGGTTTACTATATATATATACAATACATTCCAATTGAGTTTTTGTATAGTAGAGAAATTTCAATTTTCTGTGATCAAGTCAAAAAATGATTTTCGGGCACCTACATGGCTTACGCTGGCTATACCTTATAAGATACGTCAAAACAATGTTAAGAGAAGAACCCGCGATAGCATATGTATATATTCTAAGGTTGACTCACACTAACCATTTTTATCTTCAACATAATAATTAATAATATTACGTTATTTGTGAAGCTATTATTTCCAATTCAGTATTAATCGTTATCCAGTAAAGTTTGTTAGTTAACTTGTCCTTTACAGTTTTTCATTTAAATTAATACCTTAGAAGATATCACGAATTCAAAATTATTCGCGACCAAAGAAATCCTACCTAAAAAAACCTATGACAATGTGTAAAACAAAAAATATGTAATATACTTTGTTTACGTGTTTAACCTTTGGAAAGCATAATTTCTAATTTATTTTCAAAATCAAATCTATACTAAATGCAGACAATGGGGAAAAATAAATAAACCAATAAAACATATCCACATACCTTGACCTGCCTGAAACAATTACGCAATTGTTATTATTATAAAATAAATTATGGATTAACTATTATATGTACCTACTAAATAGGGTCTTCATCAAGGTTAGTTAACGAAATAATCATTTCCTCTTTCGTATTGAAATTTGGTTAATAAATAACATATGTATCTCGCCGCAAGGTAAATCAATATCGAGTCGACAAAGGCTTCATTAAATTCGACTTCAGAGCCGTTCAGTTCACAGCAGTTCGAACCGGTGTTAACAAAGAACTACGTACAACGAGCACTCAAGTTTCACTAAAATCTTTGTTCGGTAGTGAAAGTGATTACCAGGTAACATAAGAGATTGCCTTAACTTGTAATAACTCACTGGCCACATATGAGACTATGAAAGGCTCTCTGTGTTATAGGCATAGCAATACAGACGCCACGCGCCGTGCGCCGCATGCAAAATCAAGATAAATACTCACTTCATATTATCATAATAGTGTTGTTCACATAATTTAAAGTTTATATTAGGAACCAAAGTAACTAATTTAGAACTAGCTTCTTCCCGCAACTTCGTCTGTGTGGACTTCAGAACCGGGTCTTCGCCGAAATAAAGTATTATCTAAATCTAGGTTATAAACTATCTGTGTGGCAAATTTAATTGAAACTAGTTCAGCCGTTTTTGCCTGATCAAGTAACAAACATCCAAACTATATTATTTTTCTAGTAGGGTAATCTATGAGTAGGATATATCTCCGATAAATATATAAACTCTATCAACGGTTTAGAAGAGGCTATAGATACCAAGTTAAAAAAAATTGATAACTTCCTCTGTTGCACAGCCTTGAGAGATGATTTTTCAGAAATACGAAACTCAAATGATGGGTTCTCCATATAAACTTTAAATCCCTATTTCACACCTTCCGGTTTTATTTTCTCAACAATAAGTAGCCTATACCAACATCCATTGAAATCCGTTGAGCGGTTTAGGCGTAAAGCGTAACAGATAAAGATACCTTAGAAAATAAAATATGATCTAAATATAAGTACGGAGATGTGATACTACATATATCTCGTTTAATCCCCAGTAATATTATGTTAATGCATGTAGTGAGTCTACACTGTAGGTATGTAGGTACAGCCCATTCGACCAATAATTTGCCCAATTGTCTTTATGTTGGCACTATAGACTTTCAATGTAATTTAGCTAGATAATACTTTGTGAAATGTCCTGAAATATTATTTATGTTTGACTTTTGTTTCAATATTCACTTCAATTAACACGTGTAATCTTAGTCACACACAATTAATCTTTTCTACCCTAATTTATGGGAGGCTCCATAGGAAAAATATGGCAACCCCTCTAACCAAGGCTACCAATTCCTGATCGATAGGACTTTTCATAATGAACAGACTGTACATTGCGATATCCGCGACCCGCAGTACAGCCAAGCTCAATGAATTTTCATAACAAAACAAGCCTAGTGTGAAAATGGAAGTATTAGATTTTTTATTATTTTAAAAATCTATTTCAACTTGATCTCATCGAGCAGTCTAAATAGTGATTTTTATAGTTTTCACATATAATAATAATACTCTGAGCTTCCTTATTAGTTATGCTGTCCGGAGACGTAATAATAATAATTGTTGTATATTTCAGACGTATAAAACAATAATTCGGCAATGGAGCTTATCTATCAGCGGAGAAAAGCGTGAAGAAACTATGTTAGGTCGTTATACCTAATTTGCTTTTAGAAAACGAGGTGACAAAGAGACGGACAATGACACGACATAAATAAATATAAAAAACAATTTATATGGAGAACGAAGAAAAATGGCGGCTCACGCGGGAGCGTTTACCCTATTGACGTACACTACCAACACAATTCTGCTATAATTAGATCCACCTCTGGCGTCGCCGGGTCACTGTTACAAAGTTCCGGGTTCATTTGCATTTGCATTCGTTTCTATTTATGAAACATTTGAACTAGTTTTTATAGTATTTATAGAAGGATTTCATTATATCTGTTAGTATGCTTCAATTCGCACAGCATTAAACTATCCAACATAATTATTATTTTTAAAACGCATCCCCGATTCATTAACACTCAGAAGACTAAGAACTTACTTAAAATATGATAAT
The DNA here is from genome assembly GCA_033032175.1 of Saturnia japonica. Lineage (NCBI taxonomy): Eukaryota > Metazoa > Arthropoda > Insecta > Lepidoptera > Saturniidae > Saturnia > Saturnia japonica. The sequence goes on from CM065315.1 coordinate 589,746, forward strand.
AATTACGTTTTTCCTATACAACTATTCATAAATAGAAAATTCGATTCTCACATTAGTAGGTACGTTTGGAAACGTTCATTCGTTATTATACATGTTTTTTTTTTAATTTGAACTTCTTCCTATTGATGCTATTTGATAGATGGCCTTCTACCTCATGTGAGATTAACCCTATAATTTTTATTTGATATGTTATGTACTTTATTTCATGTCACTAAATAACTAACGTTGATGTTGATTGTTGCTTTTCTTATACAATATTTAAAACAAAAATTTTATCTCTATTTATATAGTAATGTGTATTCACTAAATTAAAAAGCTTTAAAAGATTGAATTAAAATATACGATGATAGATTTTTATTAACTCTGCTCTCTTTAAATGCGATTTGGTAGGATTTTTCTAAACTCCTTCCCCACTTTGAGGATACGTGGGGCGTGGTAGCGCATTCCCTTAACACCACTAATTAACAGCTAGTAAGGGCTTCTGTTTATTCTACTGAATGAATTCAAGTATGCAACTAAACCAACCTATTTGAATCGAAAACTCTGTAACAATCTATAAGGATTTCACTAAAGTAATAGAGGCCACTATTGAAAATTAACTGAAATTCCAAAATTATGATACCTGAAAACCTATAAAAATTCTAAGGAATAGCCAAATTAAGGTTAAAGTTTGCCAAGTATCAAATTCATTGAAATTTACATTGATTAATTCATTATCGACGGCCCTTATTTTTTTTTAACTAATTTATTTAGATTATTTAGATAGGATACTTGAAACTTAGAGAATGTTTTGAACTGTCTGAACTTCTGGAAGTATAAAAAAATACAGACTGCCTTAGTTGATATACAATAAAGAAACACATTCAGCCAACAAAAGCCAATTGTAGAAGACATCGCCATGAGATTATAATATGACTGCTAACAAGATAAATGCAAATCGCTGCGGGCCGGGGCCGCGGCCGCTCAGCGAGAACATTCACTGAGATTGAACTGGTATAAACTACACCGCTGCTGCTTCATGGATCGACTCAAACTCGTGCGCAGCTTTCAAACAATGATATCAATGCGTCTATATTAATATTATAAATAGAGGCTGCGACTTCTGTGAATTTGTGTATACTATATGTGGAGGGACCACTGCACTGCACCTACTTGAATTTTCTTTTACTTACGTTGTTAGTTGTATTTTATACGTTTATGTGGATAAATTCTTATTTCGGATATAAAATGCAATACATTACTTCTAACATACCTACTCTTTATAAATATTAATAACAATTTCACCGTTTAACATATAATGATTAAATTTCACCTCTGATAAATATAAAATAAACATTTCATTAATTTAAATTATTATTTTATTCAGTGACATTTTAAATATTAATATACATTTAAATTTATTTTAATAAACATAACATCCTTTAATTTGTCTTAGATGCAGATGTAGAAGGATGCATAAATTACAAACTGGTACAACCAATGATATTATAAATAAAGTATCATTAGGTACAACAGAGCCCATCGACAAATGTCAGAGTTTTAAATATACCAACAAAAAAAAAAGTCAAGCGAATTAAAAACTACAATGCTAAAATTACACACAGTCAACCATCATTGTAAACTCTCCCAGGATCGTAAAACTGTGTCGTGTGTGGCTCGTGAGAAAATTCCAAACAAATTTTATATAACTATACAAAAACAAATTATAAGTACAATTATTGCTGAGCGGTGGAGCAAATTGACCATGATGATGAACAAACAGGCACTGTATAAAATCCAGCTTCATAAGACCACACTTGTAAATGTAACGACTGTGGAAATGCTAACTGAGGAACGAGTAAAGTTACTCAAATCCACCTTTGTCAATTAACCTTTCAACCGTCAATATAGTGGACTTTCATCGGATACTCAAGTTTGCCTAAGTCTCCTTTATCGATCGATTTAATCTGACTAACAAATTGAAGACAAGTGTTCATAATATTCGAGAGATATTCCTCTAAGTACAATAATTATACAAAAGAGCTAGGCCTTTTTTGGCTAGCGAGCAACACTGCAATTTTTGGCAATCGTCCAAAAACTGAACAAGTTCTTTCAACCTCTCTCATGTTAGAAGTGGAATATTATTGTCAGTACAAACATCACGCAGTTATTTGAGAGCTTTCACAAATTAAAATATACTAGCGATCGCCCTAAGGTCGAAATTCGACCAGCGACTTTTTGATCATAAACTATTTTCTGTTTGACATTTACAGTATTCATAAACAATGAGTATTATCTATATCACTTGCTGTCACTTTTCGTTGTGTGACAATGTCAATATTTTGGGGGGGTCTAAGTTCAATGGCACTGGGCGTGTTAGGATTCGCAGTATTAATTTATTTTATTCAATATATTAGTAACAGATATTATAGATACAGTTTAGCTTTCTGCACTCCTCTATAAACTTTAACCATGCCAAATCTCAGTCTTAAACGCACGCAATACACTTATTTTTTCTCTTTATTAGGTTAGCCAACAATTGTACCATATTTCTATAATAAGTATAAGCAAACACAGCCTTTACTTAATTGAAGCAAGTACCTTGTACCTTAAACATTAAAAAATTAAACTAACTAATAAAGTACAGCTAAACAGCTAAAGCTAAAGCTGTCAAAAATATAACTAAGTCATTAGATTATTATTCCTTCACAAGAGAACATTCGCCTTCGTTAAGACCACTTACAAAAGTATGAAGTTAAAAACAGAGGAACTGATATATGGAGATTCGGTCACGAATGGGGAGCATGGCGTCCGGCCCAGAACGAGAGCGCTATCAGAGCACTATCACAACTTCCTTGTTTATTGTTTAATTTCATAGACCGTATATTTACGTGAGGCGCTGGATTTAATGTTTCAAATCTATATTTATTACTCTATAATATAATAAAACGGAAGAATTTTTTGTCTGTTTGTTCAAACCCGCTAATCTCTGGAACTACCAGTCAGATTCGACAAATTATTTTTGTATTAAGACTTATTCATAATGCTACACATCTCAACTAGCCTTAAATATTAATAAGGCAAAGCGCTCTCGAACTGCTTTACCCGCGTGCGCTGGCGTAAAGGTAAGTGATACGTAAACACAATGTTCTACAAAAATATTGGTACTCAGTACATCGAAAAAAAAGTCCGCGACACCGTAATATTATGCTTATCTCTTATACATAAGCCTCAATCCAACATTTTGTAACAAAACTTTATTGAAAATTTAAACTATGATTTATGAGCATTATTATTAAACATAGCATATTAATCCTACCGAACGAAAGTTTCTCCATCATTAAAAGAATTTTATAAAGATAAACTTTGCCCTTTACAGCATGTTTTTCGGAAGCATAGTTTAAGATATAATAATGGGTGAAAACCATTATATTCTAATATCACATGAAAATGCTACTAAAAAATATTGTCTTTAGTGAAATAGGTACTATGAATTATCAGTCAGTGATTTATTTTTAATTGTAAAATTGTAAAACTCAAAAATATTTGTATGCAATACCTACAGTAAACGTGCATAGTATCCACTGGTAAATTATAACAATAAAACAAGGTCAGTACAGATTCGCGAATTTTCTAGAGGTATTACAACAAAAGACGTAACAAGACACGCTTTTTATAAAACTAACTAACCGTAGTAATTTTTTGTTTTATAACAGTTTCTCATTAAAAACTAGTTTCAGTATTAAATTAACAGCAACGTTTATATGATTAATAATTTAATTTAATAATCGAACGAACGAAAATTTTAATCATTTTCATTTTCATCCTTAGAGGTACCTATGAACTTCAAACTGTTGTGGGAAGAGGATAAAATCTCGAATAAAAACGTTCTTCTTCTCGTTTTGGCGCCGCAAAAAGCACTTGCCAGTGTCAATGTTTTCAAACTTTCGTGAAATTTTCTAATAATTATACAAAGAGGGGTCTTCTGGCAAGATGGTGGCTCCCGGGATTGTCGGAACTATTTCGGGTACTTTTTGTGACATCTCAAAATGCGTGCTTCTTAAGCACAACAACCAAACTATACCACGCAAAATGTCACCAATATAGGGTCAAAAAACCATCACATGTCACTTCAAGATCCCGCCAAAAACTCGTAATGAAAAATGTTATAATAGTATAGAAATACATGTTGCGTTAACCCTGGGACCATAGTTGTTTAGGTAATGGCTATAAACTCACATGGTATTAGGTGGCCATATTATGTTCGAGGTAAGTAAAAGGCCAAGCTTGGCAGCACAAATAAGGGATTGACCACAGATTTTCAAATGTCTTAGACGTTAACTCTTGGCGAATACTAAACAACGCGAACAAATTTATTGTAAGATTTCAACCTACACCCTTGAATGCGGTAAACGAATGAACATACTTTCATTATTCATCATAGTAGAATATAGATAAAATGCAATGTGATTTTTTTCTTAAACGGGCAAAGCCTCCGCTAGAAGTTAGTCGCGGCCCCAATATTAATTCGCATGTATAACAATAAGAACGATCTATGAACTACGTCATTTAACAACAAAAGTTTGCTCTTATATTGAGGGTCACAGATTGTCTAGTCATTTCTAGTCCGTGTCAGTTTTTCCAGCTCAACATTACAACCAACATTAAAGAGTTATTTATGGCAGCGGATTCGCGCACGTTGCGTTAGTTTTATTTTACGTGTAAACAACCAAAAACTGTCGGAACTTGTCGGACTCGTATAACACACCAATCGTAAATACAGTGCAATCCAAGTGAACGCAAAGTGATAATAAATTACAATTTATTACTTATAGTAATTAAGCAAAAATTAATAACACGGTTTGCTTATATAAACTTTACTAATAGCATTATTTGTCGATAAAATTCAAGCTTGAACGTTGTCTATCGTTTTTGGAAAAAACATAATTATAATGTAAAATCCCGTCATAGTGACTCGGATAGACACAGATCATACCGATATTAATCAGAGTAACAACATAATGTATGAGCGTAACCAGTCATGTAATCAATGATTTCGAGATAATTTACTATAATTTTACCTTTATATAATGTGATTAACTTTTGGGAAGATTAATAAAAAAAAGTAATACGATAACATTTTCTTTGATTAAAAGTATTAAATCGGATTTTTATAAATTAATAATAACAGTGAGAAAAGATATACAAGTTTCCTATAGTGTAGTTTTTACTGGCGGTTTCACTTACGTTCTAATTTATATACGTATTGCAAATAGCTAACAACAAACATAATATGTTATATTTAAAATCTATCGCACATCGCGACACCGCACATGTTGGTAGCCAATAGTCCTAATTGTGTCCAGAGCACACATAAAACAAGCAAATGACGCAGACTAACAATTCCAGCGAAGCCTTTAACGTCTAGGTTTCAACGTGAGCTAACGAGCTAGCTCTTAAATGGATTACCTAGGCGGCTCGACGCGGCGTGTTGTAATCGTTATCGAACGTATAGTTCAACGCGCAGTTAAACAAAATAATATAATAGGTAGCCGAGCTGGAGCGCGATCGCGACCACCATACACCAGTTGCAGCATCACGAGAGAATGGCATAGTATACAAGATTTATGCAAGTCCTGATTTTCATAATTTATGATCGTCATCGAATTGGCCTTGCGTTATGCTACTACCAGACTTGTACGCACTGTTGTATGTATACGAATGGTCGATAGTTCGAGTCCCGCTGATTTAGGATTTTAAAGGACATATTTTTGTTTTCTTAAGGTTTTCTATCTTCTACCGCGTGTGAATTGCGCAGGTTTTTTTACCATTGTGTAATCCAAAATGAAGTATTGGCCTTCTTAGGCTTACAGTCGGTCGGGCTAGCGGATACAAACGGGTAGGTGTACATTTGATGTGGTGCTTCTGTGTGTATTCCTTTGAAATAAACATTAAACATTGGGACACATAAACACTAATATCCTTATATACCTATTTACAGAAACTATAGTCGAAAAAATAGTGAATCAAATGAATTGCACAACATTGCATAATCTGTCAAAACATCTGAAAAGTCATCATTATTAAAACCCAATGATATCACGTTACTATTGAAAACTGTTGTTCATTTACGTTTATCTCTTTATATTATCTGTTAAGCCTCGTAAAGCATTCATTAGGTTAATTTTGATATGTGGGTTGACAAAAGACTATATTTTCATGAGGGATTTTTCCGTGAACATGACAAAATTATTCATATCATGTCGATTTGGCGTTATAAATAATGTGTACACAGAAACGCTCTTATTATGATCCTCAAGTTGAAAATCTGTCACCATAATCAAAATCAACAATATTCCATTCAATTTAGGCCCTAACAAGGCACTTATGAACGTTCAAACGCTACCACCGCCCACCGTTTCTAACAATCATACACCTAATATTTTCTTAGCTATTTCCTTTTTTTATCTCTACAAGTATTGCTATATCAACACATTTTTAGTTTATACACTTGATTATAGATTTAAACAAACAGTCCCTTGATCGTTGATAATATCGCGACCATGCCAGAATAAGTAAATGTGATTTCCAACAACTTTAAATTACTTAAATAAAATAAATCGCCAAAAAAAAAACTATTCGAGTAGGTACATACGACAGATCTCTAGTACATACGTTAACGTTTCTCTTGGTAAGCAGTATATACATATACTATGGTCACATGATTTTATTTCTGAAACAATTGCCAATCAATCAAAAGTATTTACATTTGAAGAGCGATACTTCATATGGAGCCAACGCACAAGGCGCAACGTCAATGCACGGACAAGGTAACATCACTATTAACCGTACGGTGAACTCTTATTTCTCCCGCTGGGTACACACTATTCAACCATTATATTTTGTAGTAAACTGTATTTATAGTAGAAAGAAGAAAAACAAAGAGCTTGACTATAATTATCTAATACATTAACAATTATTTTGTGATGCAGCGTTGACACTGGCAATGTTCATTTTATGCTTTGTCACAAATGAAGAAAAAAAAACAATAACGGCAGAAGTTACTGGTATAATTTACAAAAGGAGTTTTTGGCGAGACCTTGGACTGTTTTTAGTGGCTTTTGTTTTTACTTATAAATACATATGCATTATTTAATAAATTTTGGAATACAGATGGCATTTTGCATAATTAAGATTAGGTATTGTGCACAAGTGAGTTAGAAATAATAATAAGGATTATGAATTCAGACAAAAACTAAATGGAAAGTTCTAACGAAGGACACTATTCACTTGATAATGGCAGCAATGGTGTTCAATAAAGAAAAGACTATTTGCCAAGTTAGGAAAATAATTTTCAAAATAACCCACTGATGACGCGCGTGATTGAATGCGTTCTCACAAACATACATACATTGGAAGCGGAAATTATATGATATCCATCAGAATGATAAATGAAGCGACATTCGCACACATTTATCATATCAAAGAAACGATAATAATTGTTTAAAAATAACGCGTATTACTGTGCCACATACGTGCTATTGAACTTTTACGCGCAACTTGTTACAATTGAAGTATCCTTTGTCAGATAAGTCGGTAAAGGTTTTTCTTATCACCTTTGAAGAGATTTACAGATTAATAAAATATGGTTACCGATACAAAAGTATCGTAAAAACCAGAACAGAAACAGATTTCCAACTTTTAACTTAGGAGTATAGAACCATCATGATAAAGCATAATTACGGTAAAATCAGTCATAGCATTTACGAAACTTTAAAAAAAATTATTAACGTGGGATTAAGTGACAAATAAAATTTCATTACCAGTCTTAAAAGATTTACTTTTAAAAGTCTTGTAAACTTTAAAACACGTCTTACTCCTACTATGCCGTCTTGACGCAACCCTCGTTCTCCCTTTTAAACATTCCGATAATCTCTTTCAATCACTCTCTTACCTCGTTCAAAGTCATCTCTTCGTTCTTCATTGTTTACTCTGTAACAACGATAATAACGGACCATACACATTATTCATGGGTGAAAGGTCATCCTTTCATACACCCCACATTCATATTTAAATCAATAGGAATAATAGGTTAAGATGCGATCGATTTAAATACACGAATTGTTACAAATGTTTTGACTATCCAATTTTAAATTTCACCGTAGTTTTGTCGATTTTCGGCTGCTTTTTTTTTTTAATTTTTAGTCTATATCCAACACAGCGCGGCGCACGGCGCACATCGCGACGCGTTTGATGTCAATGTGTATGTACTATAATAATAGCTAAAATGTTAACGAGTGAGTTCATAAATAATGTAATGGAAACGGGTAACTTATTGCGTCGATTAGTAATACATCCTGCTCCTGCAATAAACAGTCGTTAGCATTTCCTTTTTCAGACGGTATTTTCAATCGTATATCTAATATACACATTAGACGGATGTAATAAAGGAAACTTAAATTTTATTTAACAAGTAGCTTTCGCTAGTGCATTGGTTCTTATGAATGGTACATTGATAAAACTACTGCAACGGAATAGTTTCAAATCGTAACGCTTAAGGCCGTCGAAATAGTATTCGTTAAAATTAATGTGTTCGCGAGTCATTCCAAAACTCAGATGCAACTGAGTTAGTTTCGTGTGCAGTGTGCACTCAATATCCAATGAGCACTAAGACAACAGACGTTCCGTTTCACAAATATCCACATAATGCATTTATAATAGGTACGCGTGAAATAACGTACTTATTTTTTCCATTAAATTTAATAGTTTATGATTACAAAGCCTAGTGTTTTTACATCTCATACAGAATTTTACAGAACCTACTTTATAATGTTAAGTTTTCTTTTACAGTACATATGGGTAAAGAAATCTAGTAACAGGGTAGATGTTATGTACCAAATAAACCTACAAAATATAGTCTAGTCTGTTACTGGTCTTTCGGTTCTATAAGAAATTGTATAAATACAATTAGCTTTAGTGGGAATCAAACCTGGAACTTTATACAAAGTTACTTAGTATGACTATGAATTTCATTATGTTTTTTGTTTATAAAAAACATCTAGAGGAGATTGCCGATATTTTAATAACGAACTGCTATAAAAAAAGGGAATTAGCATTAAAGAGTACGGCTTCAATACACAAGGTGAAGGTTAACCGAACCGACTTCCATAAGGCAAATCGGATTAAAGGCTTCATTATTTCTAAACTAATTGGATTTGAATTTAATTACTTCTCATACAAAATACCAAGTAATAAATTAAAATTAATCTTTGACTACTTGTATATCGAAATCGGATAATTCGTTGAACAGAGATACAAAGTAAAAAGAACTCGCATACAAAGCGATAAGGTTGAACGTAGCGTTTGCTCGCATCATAGGTAGTTGTTCACTTCGTGATCAAAGGAGCGGAACTTCTGTAACTGGTTCCTATTATTTATTCGATGAGCGTAAACGTAACATGTCTTTTTTATAATAAAACGGTGAAACTATCAAAACATATGTTGTAGGTAGATAGCGTGAGGTCGATTTAATTAGCGTTCAAAGTGTTTCTGTTGTCGTTCTCGAATGTTCTGTTGTTACCAAACCGATAGTCTTTATTATGTTACACCTGTTAGCGTGTAACGTGTTTTTATTTGAAAAACATTAATAAAATGTATACATAATGTGTCCCCTAATTACGTTTTTCACAAAAGCAAAGCGACAGCGGAAATCGCTAAATATTAAATTCAAAACGGCAAATTAAGATTTTTTTTAAAATATACAACTAAGGTGGCAAACAAGCGTACAAGCCGGCTGATAGTAAGAGACTACCATAGACTATCGACGCTTGTAACACCAGAGGTATCACTAGCGCGTTGGAGAGAAAACCGTAAAGAAATTTCTATACGCCCTACCTCTCTTAGATCATTTGTAATATTTGGTAAAATTATGATACATAAAATGATGTCTTTTTACTTTTCTGCTTTTCTCGTCTCTTCCTGCAAATGTTTTCTTTCTATACATACATAAAAAAAAATTATAAAATTTCTGACAAACTATATTTTACATAATTGAAAGTGTATACAAGTATACCGTTGTGCAAGTAATCCGTTACATTCTAGTTGATGCGGAAGGCAGTACGTCAGGATGTCTATCCACTGCGCCAAGTCGCCAACGAACCGATTAACCTACATTTTATGTGCAGACTCGAGGGGTAATTAGTGAATGTGATAAAATACTGAAACGATTTTTTTAAATGTTACTTTATATGAGCGAAAATTATTTTAAGTTTTGAAGTATTAGTTACTAACTAAACTAATAACTTTAACAAACTCAACAGGACAACAACGCTGTAGCAAACACAAAATATATGACGTTTTAAACTCTTCAAATGTTTCATGTAATATAGTCTTGACATAAATCCGAAATACTGTTGAATGCGCATCCTAGATTTTTAATGTGAAACATCAAATGGCATAGTTGGGACTTTGGGAGTAGAATCAATAATACAGACTGTCACGTAACTGTCAAAGTTGTTTTTATCGCCATCTATATGCTTCTTCATCGTACTACGTTCTTAGCCGAGCATGATTAAATCAGCAAATTTGTTTTTAACACGCATCTATGCTCTCATTTTTCTTTTAACTTAATTTTTGTTAATTCGAGAGTGTACGATAACCTACAACTTTTGTGTCTCTTCCAGCTAACATAACTTGATTTGTAGGCACGAAGGCCCCAAGGTAAACCGCTCGACCGAGGCAAAGTGCAATCGTCCCAAACGCATACTGTTTCACGTAAAAATATTATAAATTATTTCAATATTTTTATTGCGGTTAAATGTGATCGTGCATGATAATTTGTAATCTATTTATCTAGACTGAGTGATTCTGACGCACTAAAGTGACTCAAACTCAAGGGATTTTTACTTTATATGACGAAGTGTGTGCATTGAAAAATTATTTTATTACTCATCGAGTTAATACTACATATTTACTAGCAACAACAACCTGCGCATGTCATTTGTATCACGATTTATAAGCCAAAGATTATAATTGATACGCAAAAAAAAAATACATCGCATCTCTTTGTTTAATCTATGAGAGCTGGTACACTCCCCGCTCCCCGCTCGGCTCCAGGCCAGTATCTGTACTTTTATTTGAATTGGATGTATTACAATGTTTTTCTAAGCCGTTTTGTTTCACTACCGGACGTGAGCGTTATCACACTACAAAGAGCTTTAGTCACAATCCTTCTTGTTGAATGACCCGATGCAACTCTGCGGACAACCTTGAAAATAAACACGGTACAAGTGCGCACGCGGGCACGCGCATCCTCCGCTCACATCCCATTAAATAATTCAGAACAGAACAAAGAGCTTTATTGGTTGACGAGACAGTGTACAACGACGTTAATCCGTTAAATAAATCGTGACTAAGTTCCAAAAGATAATGCCACTGTGTTAACTAGTTATTAAGTCGATATTTAACTAGTTTTATTACTTCTTAAACAACTTTACTTTGAGCTTGTCTATATTAAATTTTATACAATTACTAAATCCGCATTTATTAACTATCATGTATAAATTATTTCGAAACTTCCGTAGAAATTTCTTTGGCGAATTCTCTCTACTTGGGGCAGTTTACCTGGTGGAATACACTCTACAGAAGATCGCAGCCAAATAACCTACTGTTGTGTTTCTGTGGTGATTGGAGTTTCCAAAGCACTTTTGGTTAGGAGGATTCAAGATCTAGCCGCAGGTTGCGCTTACCGCATGGAGGTGCGTGAGATTTAGCATGGTTAAAGTTTATATGGAGTAGTATAACATTTGTTTGTTGAATTTGGATTTTGGATGCAAAAACGACTGAATGGATTTAAATGAAATTTGGCAGACAGATAGTGTATGACCTGGAATAACACATAGGGTACTTTTTATCCCGGTAAAAGTGATAATTTAACCAGGGTTATCCTACAAATGTAGTAAATGTAAAATTTATATGGTTGTAAGTTTTATTGGGACGGTTAATGTGTTGGATTCATATTGGCATATAATGACAATACCACACAAACAGTGATAAATCCATGTATGATTTTCTTTTCGTTTATCATGTTCCGAAATCAGCCGATACATGTACAGTAATACAGCTGGGTGGTAAGGATCGCGTCCACCATACACATAGTGACAAAACCATCTATGATTTAGTTTTGGTTTGTCGTGTTCCGAGATCTATCTATGTATATCCAATAATACGCAGACGAAGTCGCGGGTACCAGCTAGTCCATAATAAAAACATATACATTCGAATTGAGTAACCACCGTCTTTTTTTGAAGACCGTTAAAAAATTGTATAACTCGCAAATACAAAATGCATAAGAGTCATAAAATTTGTAAATGACTCTAAACTAACCCAATTCAATCATTTCCCTCCAAACTTAGGAGGTAAACCCGTATGTTAGCAATCATGGCGCGACCGGTTTCTCAACTCTCGCTTTCGACGACTATTGGAATTATAGATTTTAATGAATCGTTAGATTTTTTCGTGATCTAGGCTTTGCACTGGCTGGTCATAGGTAGTGATGCAGTGATTTAGGGTATAAAGTATTTTCACTAAATAGAGATTGTGGTGAAATTATAAAAAGCTAAAACCTATAAAGTATGAAAAGACGCTTCTGCGACGTCAACTGAAGAAAAACAACTATAGACGTATCTATGAATTTCAGAAAAAAAATGCCAAAATTTACCACACCTATTTACAATCATATCTCAAATTGTACGTAATATGTATGTGTTGTTTACAAAAAAACTTATCACTTAAATCTGATACTACTTATCAGGTACACGTCACAAATCTAAATATATTTGTTATGTTGCAATGTTTTTTTATCAATGACTTTAACAAGGTCGCTTCTAGTATCGTAGTGTAATTTAATGCATCAGACACGATGATAAATGTAATAACTCTTAAAACTTAGTTTTACGGTCGTATATACTGTAGACAAAAAGAAACTGCAAAGCGTGGATGCATAGATGTAGTTTAGTCTAGGTATGCGTGGATGTCTATCACCAGCCTCAAATCTAACCGCTCTTCTAACTCGTGTTACCAGATCAACTATAAATCCAGTATAGTAAGTTAAAATTGGGTTTTTGATTTTAATGAATTTCTTTTCTATTAAAAAACATATAATAAATATAGTAGTAAAAAATATCTGGAGTGAGATTTAAATGATAATTATAGTGACCGTTTCACGTAAAATCGGAAAATTAGAATTCCTGATCGGAATCACGTAAAAGGGATGATCCCTCTGAAAATTACCACGGGAATCCTAGCAATATTAATTTTAAGGTCATCCCAGATACGGTACTCCTGAGAACTAGGATAGCTGCGAGTGCCTACAACCGATCACTACTACTTTACTGCAGAAATAGGTTTCTTTTTTTCCACAACAAAGGTGGCTAACAAGCATACAGTCAGCCTCATGGTGAGAGGCTACCGTGTTCTATGGACGCTTGTAATACCATAGGTATCACTAGCAAGTTGCAAGTAGCCCTACTCACCGTAGAAACACAACATTAGTTTATTAGGCTGCGATCTACTGTGGGATGGAGGTATTCCACCAGTAGGACTGACCAAATAGAGAGAAATCTACAAAGAAATTTCTCTGTGCCCTAATTTAAAAAAAAAAGGTTATTCTTTAAATAACGATCACACTGAGACAGTAGAAATGAATTACATCTATCTATATATTAATACGTTAAGCAAAAGCTTTCTACCCCTATTTAAGCGTATTGCGTGCACGGAAGACTGTGAGATTTGACATGGTTAAAGTTTATATGGAGAAGGAGTGCAACAAACTAAAATGTATCTATAATATGTGTTACTAATATATTAAATAAAATAAATTAATACTGCGAATCCTAAACCGACCAGTGCCATTAAATTTAGACCTCTAAAATATTGATATTCTCACTCAACGAAAAGTGACAACAAGTGGTGTAGATAATACTCATTGTTTCATGAATACTGTTAGGTTCAGGAATACTGCAAATGTAAGAAAACAGAAAATAGTCTATGATCAAAAGGTCGCTGATCAAATTTCGAGCTTAGGGCGATCGCTAGTTATAATAATAGTAACGGAACAATTTCAAATAACACTGATTTATAACTAGCATAGCAAGCTGGCCCCCCAATTATCCTGTGCAATATAAATAAAGAAAATACAAATATCTAATTGAAATGCTAAATGCAAAACTTGATTTCTCAACAAAAAGTCACCTCTCGATGTAATGTAATAATATGTAATGTTGCTTTCCCAAAGCATAGTTGGAGTGTTGTTGATGTAAAAACTAGTATAAGAATACGCTCGTGAAATAAACCATATCTCGTTCGAGCCGTGCACCTGGTTTGCATTTTCAATGTCCGTACGTCATAAACGCATGGTTGAACCTGCTAAATATTCGTTTAGCGCCACGAACTCGGCCGCGGCTGTTCGGCGGACCAACAACACGGCGGAACCAATAAACAACCATTCCTAAACTATAAATAGAATGATGAATTTTTAAGCAGACTCGCGGATCTACTGAATTCAATTTCTCGGTAGACACATTACCGTTAATGAGTCATCAGCGTTGGAATCCAATGCGTACAATAAAACTATCCTAAAGTTTGGATTTGGTAATACACACTTTCTGCCTGAGTAAAACATGTTAACTGTGATAATCATCTATACTGACGCACGACAAAACATAACAAAACGCGATTAATCACACATCCTTCATCCGCATTTTTAATAGTGCGTGATAAAGAAGGCTCTGTATCTTCTATACGAGGCGTAACTTTTATATCAGAAAATATTAAAAGTTTCATACAATAAAAGCATATTACTGAATTCATGGCGGCATATATTAAAAGTTAGGTTTATCGCTATTGAATAAAAGATACACACAGTTTTAGCACGATACGAATACCCAATCATAATCAAAATCAAAATAATTTTTATTCAATTTAGGCCCTAAGAAGGCACTACTGCCGGTTCGGAATATATAGCAGACATCGAGAAGAACCAATAAGACACTCGATAGGTTTTTTTATTCAACCGTACAAATATTAATACAACAGGTATAATAATAATAACTTAATTAATGCACAGAGTGGGAGTCACTTCCAGACATCACTATCATTCACATAATGATCCACCCTATAATAACCTTTTTACAGTAAAACCCGCTTGACATGGTCCTTGAACTTGTTGTCCGGTAAATCAGTAATGTTCTTCGGGATCTTATTATAGAACCTAATACTATTACGTAAAACACTTTTGTAAGTCCTACTAAGTCTAAAACACGGTACAACTAATTTATATATATTTCTAGTATTAACATTGTGGTGAACTTTGACAAAATCTAGCTTGACTAAGCTTTTGCGAATATACACATTAAGTTATCAAGGATATATTGGGAGGGCAAAGTTAATATACCGCCGCTTCTGACCACTGCTCATTCATTGTTATGGTTATATCTCTCCGCCGATACTTTTGTATAAACTTGGAGTGTACAGTTGTAGCATATATTTCATTATATGTTTATATTTTATTTATGTTTTTTATTTATTTTATTAATGCTTGTCCTTTAAGTGACGATTTACTACTCAATTTTCTTACATATTTTATGTTAATATTGGTACTGTCGAGATATGTATGACGTAGACCAAGGTGGATGTCCGCTAACACTGGACACTGGTCCTATATATAAAACTTGAATAGCGATTGTGTCCATCGCGGATCCCAAATTCCACCTTAACCTGAACCCTACATTTTAATTAGAAATGATTCGTAAAATTTAAATTATTTACATTAATATTCACGATTACAAATTCGTATAATTTACATAGAATTTCCCATCCATGGTCAACTCTAAATGGCTACATTGTGGTCTAAGGTTTAGTGAGTTCAAATAATTATAAAGTACGAAAGTCGCGGTATCGATTACCGTTAGAGACAACTAAACGCACATAGATCAGAACATTCATTATATAGTGGATATTGAGTGGCTGTTCAGACTTGCTCTGTATAGGACACGATAGAAACTGATAGTCAATCTCCAGTAGCTGGAATAACTACAAGAAGTCTATTTCCCTGTATACCTTATTATTATTAAACTAATCGCGTATAAGGAGTAAAGCGGCTGCGTAGATTTATTCACCCATTTGCTCAATTTGAAAATAATCTTTTAATTTATCAGAGGAACATCAGTAACCATAACGAAATCATGTCATTATATTACTAAAATTGCTTCAGTAACTCTAAATATAACTATCAAAGTTCCAAGAAAAGTCACGCTCGAGAAATTTCGTTAATTCAAATTCGAATCTTCGTTCAATTTCCTTATCACTTGAGTTTCCGTATATAGTGAGAGAAATAAAGCTGGCCATGTCATTCAACGGATCGTATCTGCCAAGGGTCAATCACCTTAGATGTTAAATCAAAATCTGTTATTCACCTTCATAAGGTCATGAAACGTCTGGATACAATCAAGGGCATTTGCAACTTAGTGGACGTAGGTTACAATTTCACATCAGCCTTGTGTTTTGCGGTGGAACAAAACGTGTAATTTCAACGGTATCATGTTAAATTCCGTATTAAAATCTGGATATTTTGTTCCTTGTTGCTGTGGCCAAGTTCAACAAAATGACTTCATTGCATCTAATGGCTAGTAAAATACCTACTATTCGCTATCTTCGCCGTCGCTAGCTTTTTGCCTCGTGTATGGGATTAACACAATCTAGACAAATATCCTGCCACCCCGCTCTCGACCTTTCCTACTTTGTTATTCACCAACATGTGAGCGAAGCGGGCTGGGGGTGTTTTAACGTTATTCAATACCACCTACTTACATACGAATTGGTACGACTTTCTTTTTATTTTTTAACAGGTTTGTTCCTACAAGCATGCAATGGAATCTCACCTTTAAAGTTAGAAAAATACAGGCTTACATATAAATTCATCCAAACTCAAAATTCAAAACTGAGACAAAAGATCGATGCCGACAATGTTAAATTCGATACAATAGAAAAATCTAACTTACTACACGTAAAATAATAAAACTTAGAACTAGTATTATATATAAAGTTTTTTTATATGTAATGATGAGTACGGCCAATAAGGAGAAAGAGATATCGATAGAGACATTTCATCGAGGAAACTACAAAGCGTGTTATTGCGTCAAATGCAATACAATGAGCTTGTATCTGACACGAATACCCTACATTGGACTAGATTTGTTTAGCATGTCTGGTCTAGTCGTGTGCAAAACGTATTGCCATAGTAATCGCCGTCATTGATAAGATAGTGATAAAAAGCCGATAAAGGATCGTAATTGTAAAAACAAACCTTTACCTACGAACAATGGGATGTACATTTCGTTTGAATATTATTAACTTGGTTTACTTTAATTTGGTTCCTCCAATTTTTAGAAGATTACTATTTACATTCTCCTTCGTTTGTAACAATATTGGAGATGAGGTTGTAAAAAAAATACAGGAATAATAATTTCAAATTACATTTGTTTCTAAACACGATACCTTATAAAAACACAGGAGATATGAACTAAATAGTAGATGGAGCGCTTGTAGAAATAGCTATGTTCTAATCAGGTGTGGTTTTGGAACCAAAACTAACTAAACACATTAATACATTTAAACTAACAACAATTATTACTTTATTCAAGTTAATATTGATGTATAATATTTTAAAGAATCGCTTTAAATAAATTTGTTTTCCTGCACGCATTGCAGATAAAGACGATAACTGTCTCGTTCTAATTAACAATTAACTAAATGGCGTGTGTTAATAAGAAACAGGAAGAGACGTTAACGCATACGGCGCAGCGTATCAGTGTATTTTGTTTTGATTGTTAATTTTGCTGCACAAGGTGTATCCGGTCTTCAGTAGCATATGGAAAATACTCTTTAGATCGCCTCCATCTGTCCATTTGATCCCTGCGATTCTAATTTAAAATGAAACCTCTGTAGTCATTATGGGCAAGAGAAAGTCTGCTTTCTATTTATCTGCAAGCGTATTACGTAACAAGGAAGCCGGTAGAGCTACATTGCTCGATTTGGATTTCAGTTATCCATACAAATTATATACAGTGTTAGAGAATTCTTCAGTCGGACACCGATTCGCGGCCATCACACACAATATGGCGAAACTCATTATAATGATTCATTTCGATTCGACATTCTGAAATCTATCTATATAAATAAAATGATTGCAGTTTGTCGTTGAGCGCACATCACGCAAAACTACTGGATCGATTTTGATTTAAAAAATGTTTTACTCCTTAGATACTTGGTCCTTATCAAAAAGAAAAATTATCACGGTATTATATTCATTCAATAAAGAATTATCAACGTTTTAAGAAACGAAGTTTTTTATATGCTCTAAGTGTTCTTCTGTCGTCCACGCGAGCTGAACCGCGGGCATAGTAATTTATAATTATTTTCACTGTGAACGATGCATAGTAGAATAATATTCATAGAGAGTTTGTTTTCTACTGGGGTTGCCACACTTTTATGATACAGTATCATAGAATAAAACACAAAAAGTAGCAACCGCCCGCGTCTTAAATACAATATAAAATTTAAAAACAATAAATAAAATAGCCTTTAACACTCAGGTATAATGTAGTGAAAGAGCTTTAATGTGAAACATCTAATGCGGCGGATCAGACGGATTCTTGAACTCAATGTTGGCCGGGTGTTGACTTGGCGACGCTTTGGCCAACGTTAGCGGTGTGAAGCCGAGTTGTTTTTTTTTTTAGACAAACTGGATAATTTCATAATTTTATGTTAAAACATGGATACATTGAAAGCTGTTGGTTAGTATCGCGACCACCATACACATAGTAATAAAATAAACATCCTCACAGTGACTTTATTTTGGGTACTGGTACTGGTACAGTCAGTCAGTCACTCACACATATATTTTTTTTTTTATATTTACTGAGATGTTTCACATTTGCCGAGCGTCCCGTGGCGGCCAACTTTTTTTAGTATCAGATCAGAAAATCAAGAAGTTACAATAAACATACATAAAAATCGTTGCGTTCGAGCGGTTTAGACAGGCAGGATATCTAATCTCTTATATAATCGGTTTTCTTTGCTGTTCCTACTAAAACTTATACTAATCAAAGCAAAAACAATCTTATTAAAGAGAAAACAATGACTATGTTTGGAAAATAAATTATTATACATTTTGATTGTGAGTTATACATATAATGCCTGAATATAATATTTTTGTAATAATTAATCAAATAAAATCCTGTATTTTTTCACGGAAAATTGGCAACACTCTTTCCCCCATAGACTTCGTTGCCAAGTTCATTAAGTTCAATTTATTATTTATTCAGTCAGAGACAATGAGAATCAATACGGGAACTTAACAACTCCATTATCCGACGTAAATTTAAACAAGATTAGAGAGACCGCTCTGCGCAGTGGAACTTTATCTTGATAATATGTATTTACTTCTAGAATCTTCCTTATATTTAACAATACGCATTGATTATAGAACCCTTATCTTCACACTGAAACTATAAGATAGGCAGAAAGGATCGATCAATATTTTATCTCTATTAAAATCTTTTGTAACAATTTGTTTTTAACAGACTCAAAAAAGACGGAGATAACTCAATTCGATTGTATTCCTTTTATGGATGTTCAGGCTTAAGTTCTTTGTTTATGAACCGATTTAGATATTTTTTTTTTTTGAATAGGGGATACCTCAACGGTAGTCCCATTTTAATTTCAATTGGACCTTCAACTTTGAAGATACACCAGGGAACTCTTCAATATCATTGAAGTTGTTTTTCTTTTTCGTTAAAACTCGTTTTTTCTTGCTTTAGCTGTATTCCCTAACTGTTTTTGAACATTCCTTACACTGGACACTCAGACTATAATGTAACTATCATAATATAACTGTTTAAAACATTAATCAAAATTCCTTTGAAAATTCTAAAATCTTATGTAAGTCAAAGTGGCTATAAAAAGTTTGTCAGGATATCTGGAAGATTTCCATTAATAGTAGCACGTCATAGTGACTACAGTTAACAAAGAAGTTATGACTGAACATCGTTAGAAAAATATACATTCGAATTGATGAACCCGTCTTTTGTAGAAGTCGGTTAAAAAATGAAAACTTTTGCCTTCAGTGTCTAATCACTGGCTTATTTTAAAAAACAAAAACAAAAATTCCAATACAAAAACTATACCATAATATTATAATCTGGATACTTTTATCTTAATTCTTATTTGATATACATACCTACACATACTCGTAGATATAACGGGTACATACGTAATGGGTAAATAGTGATATGAAACAACAACAATATTCTTCGACGTTGATAACGAATGTAATTCTTCTAGATGGTTCAATTTGCAAACATGTGACGAACGGAATTAAACTATGACTCATCAAAACAACACATTATATTCCTTATCACCCAATCGTAAATAAATTACGTAGAAATGCATCCTGATCGAATTGCATTGTCTGAATAACATTTACATGATCATGATTTCTTAAATACAGAACAGAAGTCTCTCTTTACTCTTCTTTTATGGGAAGAAACAGGGTTCAACACCATGGCTGCCTACATAGCTATATACTTCTGTGATTTACCGCTCAGTAGCGGTATTAACTGAACATTATTTAAACAACCATTTAGGTCATTTGAAGAGGTTGTCCTTTAGCGCCGAGTCTGTGGCAACTTCCAATCACTCAAGGCAGTAAATTCAAAAATACATATAACGTACACAATTTAAAATAATTGAACTTCTGAACTATCAAAAATAAAATATGTTAATTTAATTATGTATAAATAAATAACTGTATACAATGTACGTTTGAAACAATACATAATAAATATTTATATATAGCAAGTGATTTATATCCACAACGTATGTAAATCCACTAAAATAATTATTAACTGTAAAATATATTACTTACATAGTTAGGGAAAAATAATCACAAACTCGATTGAGTTTCTTACCGGCCGCGCGGTTCTTCTAAACAGTGGATTTAACGTTCATAAATGCATTCTCGATGTCTCAGTTGAATTGAGTATTTTATTTTTTAACTAAATGAATTAATGAAATTGCAAATTTAAAAGTATACTTGCACTGGATAATAGTTAAACTATTTCATATTATCAAATTAAACTGTGTATTTAATATAATATTAATGTAATATTAATTAATTAACTACACACAGTACCAAGATCTAAAATAAAATATATTTTATAAATTGGTTTTTCTAAAATTGTGTTTGAAACATCTCGACTTTCATAATTACTAACTTAACGTATCATATCTTGTAGTTTAAATTCTGAAACGAAACCTTACATTCAAGCAATATCGATTCCGGTTCACCTCCAAAATTAACTTTCTCAATACGAACTGAACCGTCCTTCCTCTCTATGAATGGAATGCACCGTGCAAATGCACACAGAACTGCAGAGAAAAACACGTAACTCTGCAACCACGTACATTTAGATCAAAACAAATTCACGTACCGATCTCTTTCCTTGTGTAGTGTCTGTCGTTGTGCGAGCTCGTGGTGCCGAACGCCTGACCCATCTTCGCAAATATCACAGTGCTTTGAGATCAAGAAATTTAAAAAAATTATATGTTGTTTTTATAAACCGTATGTTTTGTAATGTAGGCATGCGCCGTGTATGGTTGGAGCGCGCGCTCACCGCACAAACTATCGTTTGAGACTGAGCTGACCCGGTTGAGCGCTAGGCGGCCAGGCCACCAGAGCGACGCGAACCGACGAGGTGACCGATAAGCCTCCCTGCTGACAGTGCTGACCTACTTATCGCTGATGATAGAAAGGTACAGCGATAGTGATGCATCCGCTCTGTTTGGATTCGTGGCTGTCCGATCGGTGCGCGAGAACGCAATCACAACAATAGCATACCTAAAGGTAAACAATTGAAAAGGTGATTCGCAAATTTTCAAATCGTAAACACGATAAAGTCATATCGAGCCTTGAAAGTACACCATATTTCTGGCGCTACTATCGAGAAGACAAGTAAATTAAATTTACCTAACGCCCGCCATAGTTCTGGGATCAGCCGGAGTATATGTATTATGGTATGTATGGTGGTCGTATGTATGTAACATAGTCACTGATGGTAACCATAGTGATCGAGTAGAGAATATCAATTCGATGTCCGCAAGTTCGAACCCCGGTATGAACCACTGAATTATTCGGGGGTACATTTAGTCATTTGAATTGGTAACACTACCGGCTGACGGTGAAGAAAAACATCGTGAGGAAACTGGAACGCTTGAAGATCTTGTGAATTGTAAAGTGAACATTCTTGTAATAATACGGTGTTTGAGAAAAACAGAGAATTGTGGATTTCTCGCCGTTCTAAAGCACCAATAAGTGGTAGGTTGACGTGGTGTTAAGCTTCTACCTTCCCTCGGGAAGTGGCGACCTTTGTCCAGGTGTGGGATATTTACAGGCTGTTGTTATTATGTATTAATTATGTCCATCCTTACATTAATCCCATTTGATTCCGACGTCACAACATTAACTGTGATCTAGTAAGTGTAATACAATATTTCAGTACATTAAAAAAATAAAACATATTTAGTGCAAATTATAAAGTTCAATTTAAAAAAAAAGACTGACGGCAAATTAGCATACACACCACTCGATACAGACTGTTTGAACAGCTCTTCAGTGTTACAAACCCTCACGGCGTCACGGCGTCACGGCGTCACGGCGTCACGGCGTCACGGCGTCACGGCTCACGTGATCAATTTTAACTAGATAGAAAAACCTTTAGAAAAATTTAACAGTCAACGAAACCTATAAAATTATGTAAATTGAAATTTCCCAATGTAGGTACACTAGCTACTTTAATATCAAAGAGGAATACGATTAAAATTATAACAGTAAATAGGTACAAAAAATGAACATATAAATGTAGATTATATAACAGAGTAAAATGTACAAAACGTCTGTCTATTGAAAAAATTTCCGCACAAAATTTATGTCACTCGAATCTAGAACGTTCCACTCGGGTCTATTTACATGTACATAATTAAAAATAAATATTTGCGCAACAAAAGCAAATTCCACTTTCAGAAATGTCAGTTTTTTTTTAAATAACTGATCTTACTGTTAGCCTGAGGAGCTCTATCCAAAAACAGAGCCGCTGATGGCTTTTACAGCTTTACCAGGCTTGGGGGAAGCGTGGGCAACAAGCGCGCAAGGATGCCAAGTGACCGAACCTCGGCTAGAGCTGTTGCCGCAATTGCAAAGAAGTCGTGATCTGACTAATTCCCTATCCGTAAGATTCGAGATAAACTAACACTACTGGAGAGGTTTACCTGTAGAGGTGTGCCTGCACATGTGGACCAGAGCGTTTGAGGTTTTTTGAACCTGTGCCGGCGTAAAATCGTTTTTTATTTTGTGAACTGTATCATGAACCTGTGTATACAACCTACGTGTCCCTATACACGCTACGACGCACAGTGGCTCAGAGTTTGAGGTCCCTAACCGTAGAAATCAAAAGTCGAAATGTGAAAATAATTTCAGTGGTAATAGTTTTTAGTCTACTAATATAATTATGTAACATATTATAATATGGATGTAATTGAATGCTGTATTTGGGAGAAAATTAATATTGAGTTTTTTTTTGTATGGAGAAAAACACATAATTTGATTTTTCTCGCGACTGTTTCCAACTACAGCTTTGCCACTTATGAATTATTAGGGCTCTTACAGCGAACCAAATGACACATACCACACACACCTATTGTTGCCCGTTCACCCGTTAAAGCATCGCTACTATCGAAAAATTCGAATCTTCAAGTCCGTATGCAAATATTAACAAAACATCAAATTTTATGGATGATTTTAATCGTTCCTAACTTGTTTGTCATTAGTTATATCAAAAATTATTATTTACCAACAAATAATTACAGTAATTGGAATAATAACAAATTAAAAGTTGTTAATATCCTAATCCTTAAAAGTAATTAAAATACACCTATAATATCAATAACAAGGGACAATTCAGTACTGAGATTACTGAGATGTAGTAATAATTACCAAGAAAATATAATAGCAAATCATAGGTCACGTGTTAACAAAAACAAAAACAACAAATAAAAGTAAAGCCATTACACAGTCAGATCACAATAACTATTGTTAATAATAACAGATCACCTAACTTCATTAAGGTAAAAGAGGCTAAATATATACAAAAATAGGGTAATTTTTATTTCAATGACTTAAAATCAAATTACAATGTGTTTTCTCCATACAAAATAAAAACTGAATATTAATTTTCTCCCAAATATATTCTACTCTAATATAAACTATTTCCAATAAAATTTATTTTCACATTTCGACTTTTGATTTCTACGGTTTATTAGGGACCTCAAATGCTGAGCCAATGTGCGACGTGCAGTCGACCTGCGCAGGCATAAATGCACAGGTTAACCTCTCCGGTAGGCCGTAGTGTGTGTGACCTGTGAAACAAACTTTAACCTTAACCCCGATGCGAGGCAAACAGACAATTAGTTGACATTTGGCAACTGTGCAAAGATCACGATTTAAACTCTTATGTATGACTGTTATAATTTAATTTCTCAAGTTATACAAAATACCCGATGGATAAAATCAACGGAGGGAATTGGTCTTAAGTTACAGATGCTACTGAACTGTTTATGGTTCGAGGTTGAACCCGGGCAACTGCAGGTAAACCCAAACCGCAAATGCTTTATCACGAGACACGTTTCGCATGCGGTCGCGGTCGTAATCTAGCCAGCAGATACGAGTATATAATATTTAACCACTCAAGCACCTTGATAAGTAAGTCTACTTCATTTTGGAAAAAAAATGAAAATTGGAAACTCCAAAAACATAGAAAATCTAACCTTATGCACTCTCCTTAGGCGTCTCCTTTGAGTAGATTGACTCAATCGGTATTTTTTTTTGTAAAGATTTTATAGGCACAGGTACACCATATAATAATATATAAATAAAAAATAAAAAAAAAAAAAAAAAAATTCGTCATTGCGGTACAATAAAATATTTTTTATATGTTAAAATATATTATATTATAACGTAGAAATAAAACTATTAATATTTAATATACGAAATTATTATTAAATATAAAAACACGACCCACAAATGTATAATATACCTACAAATGTATAAAGTACCGCACGCAATAAGAAAACTTGACGCGGCGCTGCACCCGCGGCATTTCAGCCCGATAGTACGTTCAAGGACATGCTGTATTATACATAATAATGAATTATATACATATCGTGTGACTATAACCTTTAGGTAATAACTGCCTCGTTAGCCTAGTGGTCGTAAGCGCGACTGCTATGAGCGAGACCCTGGGTTCGAATCCCAGGTCGAGCAAAGTGTTATAGGGTTTTTCCTATGATAATCTTAGTAGCAGCTCGGAGTTTGGTTTCGTGCCCGATTAATGGCAATAGGCTCGCCCCCTATTACATGGGACCTAAAAAACATACTCGGCGAATTGTGGGTGTACATTAGTACACCTCTGCCTAACCCTTCGGGAAATACAGGCGTTATGTTATGTTATGTACGACGAAGCGTCCGCGGAGGATGCTCGCCCTATAGTGTTTTATATATACCTGCCTATAATGTGTACATATTTCCCGTATGAATACTGAAGTATATAAAGGCATTTCAAAAATAAATGACATGAAGTAAAAATGTATGATAATTTATGAAATGTATTTTATATCATTTCTAAATAAATACAATAATTAAATCCAAATAAAACAAAAATAAAAGATTCAGTAAAAACTTCATTCATAGCGCCATCTGTGTGGAGACGGATAATCAGTTATTAGTAATCAATTACGAAGTTATTAGAGGTATAGTAAGGTACTCGTACTCATTCATTCTAAGAGATGGCGCTTAAATAAAACTATTTATTGTTCATCCTACAATATTACTCAAGCCTGGTGAAGCTTTGAAAGCCTCTATTGGCTCCAAGACCCAAAAACCTAAGAGTCTAGTTAATTCGAAAAAAAAAAAAAAAAAAAAAAACAATTTTATAATTATAGGTTATACTATACCTACTTCGACTAAATATACGTACTGCTAAAAACTTGAACTTTTGTATTTGTAATATACTGATTTATTATAATTAGTATATTAGAGACTATTTCTCAAGTTTTACCACATTTTAAATGTAATATTAGAATCAAATGAAATAAAAGTCAAAAGGTACACAAAAAAGGTTTTATGTAGTTTACATACATAGCTTTTCAAATAACAAATATTTAAAAAAAAATGATATGCAAATAAAATCAATACCTGGTAATATTATAAATCTTGATACACATAGCTAAAATACAATAACACTTTTTATGTTCTACACATAATTTTATAACCTATAATACAACTTTTACGTTTCGTCATTGCCTATTACGTAATGGGAAGATTGAAAACAAAGAACGCTGTAAAAAAATAGGTGGGGGTGCTTTTGCACACGGATGAATCATAACATGCGTTGCCAGACGTACGAGAAATCTCGTACTTTTAGGATATTTTGCAGTTCTGTAAACGAGCAAAAAAAAACTCGTACGCTTTTTTACGAGATTTCAACAATAGTGTCTGCCAGCGTCCCATATACAAATCAAAAATACTAATTATAAAACAATATATTATGTTCATGCACATGACTAGATTCATTGCCTCATCATCAAATGTATCTTTATTCGTTGACTGGAGAATCCCCGCTAAGATGATTTTTTTATGATTATCCATAATGCACTAATGATGAAATATTGTTTTCTTATTTCTTTTGCACTAACTGAAACAGGTGTAAAAATGTATTTTTATGCAATGGTAGTAGAAGTTCTAGTACGTTTCAGAATTTTACTCTAATTATTCACAATAATACCCTAATTTAACCCTAATAATTTTACTAAAGGAGTAGCCAGATTTTAAAATTACCAAGAAAGCAAAGTGCGCATTATATTCATCAAGCTCTCTGGTTGCTGAAATCTCAAATCGCATGCTAAATAAATCAAAAATTAGAGAAACAAATCTGTTTCGTTTTCATCGGGTCTACAACTCCAAAAGTTGACTACATTTGGTTTCAAGACAGGCATAATTAGAAAAAGTGCGCGTGCATATTTTCAGCAAAATCCATTTAATAAAAACAGATATTAGAAATTGTCTTATTACAGACTAGCTGTGCCCGCGGCTTTGCTTTGCTTTCTTATAAAAATCGTACTTTCTCAAAATCTATCCGGTCACTCATTTTATAAGCTAAGAAAAGATCGAAAAAAAATATAAATTTCGAACCATAAGGAAATGTGTTCCAAATTGATAACTAAAAAACAGTAAAAAAAACTGTACAATAAAAATATAAATGATTTTAATAGCCCTGACATTAACAAAATACTAATAAACATAACCATAATATTAATCATGATGAACTAATAGCAAGTACAAAATACATTTTTAAAATTCATAATTTTACGAGATTATGTGTTGAAAGTAAGAGATATTTGGTAAAAAATTCGCCATCTGGCAACCCTGCTTATGTTAGAGCAAGAGAAAAAATATCGCGTCGTCGCATAACTCAACGCCGCGCGACGCGCCGTCGCTGCACTTGACGCCACTTGATAGCACAGGTGTTTAGTTTACATGCGACATATAGAAAAAATAATACTTATCTACTTCATATTATGTTTGTGGCAAAACTCTTTTTTTGTCGTAGTAATAATATCTGTTAGAGGTAGGCGATTATGAATGATGACTGAATTGAGATATGTGCTTATTATAAATGTACGATGGGAAGCTAAAAAAGAATCGCTCAGTCGTAAAGCTCTTTACAAGAACATATAAACCAATTTGCTAAAAAAAAAGGTCGTTCGGTCGTAATCCAATCCGATCCTTATTCTTCATTACTTATACCAATATTATAAAGAGGAAAGATTTGATTTTTTGTTTGTAATGGATAAACTCAAATCTATTGGACCTAAAGCTACAGTATCAGCGAGTAATATAGGTTATATTATAATTTGAAAGATTAATTTATAAACATAACATACCATCACGCCTGTATTCCCCGAAGGGTTAGGCAGAG
Organism: Saturnia japonica; assembly: GCA_033032175.1. Taxonomy (NCBI): domain Eukaryota; kingdom Metazoa; phylum Arthropoda; class Insecta; order Lepidoptera; family Saturniidae; genus Saturnia; species Saturnia japonica. The sequence goes on from CM065315.1 coordinate 617,870, forward strand.
GTGTACTAATTGTACACCCACAATTTGCCGAGTATGTTTTTAGGTCCCTATAGTAGACTTCAAGTCTTCCTTTCGAATCGGCTTCAAAATAAAAAACAGTTTAATCTTCACGGCAGGGCAGCTGGAGACGAGGCAGAAACTTTTTCTTATGGAGGTTACGACATGTGTTTACAATATTGGTCAAATGTTGATAGTTTTACACAAAGTATAAAAAATTGGCTATACAAACGGGTGTCTGTTGGTGAGGTTTGTCATATAAAATTAACACTGGTGGAACCGTGGGGTACAGCTAGTTACATTATATATAGCGACCACTCAGACCGTTCTTCTTTGCTACAGTGCATATATGAATATAGTGTACAGGAGTTTCAGTGTGCTTTTGGGTTTCTGATTCTTCTCAAATTCATTCATACAAACAACACGCTAACTAACGTACTTGCAGATGTCTCGAATCCGGCATCAAATAATTATAGCACATTGTGCAACGAGAAAATCTTACTCTCCTCATTTCTAGAACAATTCAACATATTTACCTAATTCTTTTTTTACTCTAGTGTACTTTCGCCAGAAATTAGAAAAATTCTAAAGACTACACAGTGCACTAGTCTAATATTTGAGAATATAAATAGATAAAAAAGAAACATTGTTTGAAATGTAATACTTAGATACACATACACTAAACTTTACTAGAAAAACACAAAAACAAAACCATAACACTGCTTTAGTAATATAATATCTAAATAATACAGGAAATATTATCTTTGGTCCTAGAAAATAATAATAATACTTCTTAGAAATGGAAAAAGTAATCATAACATACTAATTTTATGTAAAAATATAGTTTCTGTAATATAATTTGTAAAAAAGATTTAAAAAAAAAAATTAAAAAAAAAATAGCAACGTCCAGACATAAATGCAACAACAACGTAGCTATTTTTATCCTAAAGGCGTTTAAGGTTAGTGCCACTGAATTTTTTACCGCCAAAAAAAAAAACAGGCTAATATGAGTGATATACTGTGTAATGTAAGGGCTACATTCCCATACATTTTTTACTGGCACTTACGGCTGTTTGGAACTGAGTGAAGTTTTTCAAAAAGTGCGGTGCTTGAGTGGTTAATAATTCAACATTCAAATATACCGCCATTTATAACCGACCAATCACAGCAACTCGCTACGAGGCGTCGCGTCGGGGTTCGATGCCTAGCGGGTGATGTTTCATCAAAAAAATTACTAACTCGTAGATCGGTTGGCTGATGTGACGGCTGCGTACCGGAACAAACAGCGTAGGTAGGCCTGCCACAAGATGGACCAACGCGCGACCACCTGGTGAAGGTTGTGAGAACCTGCTGAATGCAGACAGTGCAGGACCGGTCATTGTGACGATAATTGGGGGAGACCCATGTCAGTCAGTCAGTCAGTTAGTCCTTTCTAACAACCCTATACGTATGTAAATATATAGGGTAAAGATATCCCAATCAGTATTTAAAACCGCGGCTTGCTAATGGTGGACAATAGTCATTAAAAGCATATAATTAATCAATAAGTACTGAACTAACAAGCCAATTATGTGATAATTGATTTGAATCATTATGATAATGTCTTGTGTATGTAACATAACTCGAGCTACACAGAATTAATTAACCTTTATGATTGTTACTGCACATGGTAGACAGAGATGATTTTCATTTCGATATTTTAAATAAATATAAAAATAACTTATTTTTCATGTGAATTTTCAAGCTGCCGGTTTCGCTAGCTAAACGTTCGATTTTTTTCTAAATGAATATATCAGTGCCATCTACAGATACATTATAAATGTTGTAATAGATTATGATGAATGTTAGTATGTAGTTCATAATTATAACGATAGATGTCAGTAAAATATTTTTATATGAGCCTTTATATATATATTTTTTAGGTAGCTTAGAAAACAACCCCGTTGTCAATTTATAATTTACTAGCTGTTTCTCGTTCACTCTGGTGGGCGTAAACTGAACTTTTGTAATTATTTAACTAATGTTTTATAGCGCGCCCATATAACATCTAGTCTTGACTATAATATAATTAAAGAAGTGTAAATTCTAACGTGCGTTAATAAGTAGGTACATAATTTATTTAGTTTAATCTAATCTTTACTAGTCATGTACACGATGGGATTTCCCGTCGAAAATATCTCAAGGCTCGTTTTAGTTAACGCCTGCTTTAAAAACCCATTAGGGGATTGAATTTCTCATAATTATTTTTCTTAGTGTTCACATACGTTGTTTAAGCAACTCATGTGCAAAACTTCACGCAACTAGACCCACCGGTTTAGAAGAATTTTACTTCAGCTGATAGCTTGGTGATCTTAAAAAATGTTTAGTGACAATATGGTTAGATGACGTAACAAGTTAAATAAAGCGATAAAATTAGCTCTCAAGTGCAGGTCCACGAACAAACACACGAACAGATACTTAGCGACAGATGTTCAACTAGCTAAGCAAGCATTGAAAAATGTCCTACCACTATGCTACATTGATAGCAGCTGCAGAAGATACCTCTTCTGAACCGGAACACATATTTAACCTTGATCAAATAATAGACGAACAAGAGATTACAGCAGCTAGTCTATTAGGCGCAAGTCACACGACATCGACACAAGTGTATATGATCATAGTTGTATACACTTTTACTGCAATTGAAAACAGTACGTTCAGTTTAGTCACGTAGGAGATGCCGCGCCGCGCCGCGCCGTGTGTAATTCTTAGAAGTAGCGGTTCCACGGTTACTGGTGACTTGTGACGTCACAGCGTTAATTCGCTCAGTCAACATGACTGTGTGTCATTAACTCGCTACAGTGATTTACTTCGGAAATATTTCGAGACGTATATAATGTAGGTCGCTTACCTGGAACAAAAGGAAAAACAAATTACAATTATTCACTTAAATTAGAGTTCACAGAAACATCATCATCACCGACCAACATCAAATATTACCCACACATTTAAATGAAGCTCTAACGTCACTCAAAGTCTACCACCACCATCAAAATATTTCTTTCTAACGCTAGGCAATTTGGATGGAAACGTGTGTTTTAATGTATTAACATAATTTTCAGTTGAACGACATTAAAAGAATCTAATAAATTTGTTCCCGTGGAAGTTAATTATCTATAAAAAGGTAATCCACAATATTTCCTTTTACTTTGGTAGACAATTTATATCAATTCATACAAAACGAGGTTAACATATAATAATAATAATATTTTATTTTTATAAATGAAATTGTTCCGGGTAGGAATTTTTTAAAGCTGTTTTCTGTTGTAGTACCATTGATAATTAAATAATTAAAAATAAAGTTCAATCATTAACTTTATGTAATTGTCACGACCGTCAACATAAAACTGTTTTAGCGCCTGGTCATTTTCTAATAGCAAAACCGTATACTTGCTCGTGACTGTGGGATTTCCTACAGGGGCTAAAACATTTATATATTTTGGCTATCTGCCTATGTAGGCTATGTAGACAATTTCGTACTGTAGAATAACCCATAAACAAGACACAACACAACACAGCCACAAAATACATAATACTTGATATGGGAACTGCAGAGATAATATAAAACAATATAGATATATTAAACATATAAATAAAAACATAACTTTAATTCATATAGACACGAACAAAGGGCACAAAAACATTTGTAATTTAGTAGTGCTGGTTACAATGTTTGTGTCATTAATGTCGCTTCAATAACAGATGCGACTAAAAGAAAGCTTTAAAGATTAAAGGTGTTTGATTAAGAAGATGACTGACAACTCCAAGCTATGTAAACATTAAAACAAAAACACATTACAGCAAGTCCCGCGATTTAAGTCCCATCAAAACTGACCAAAGAAACATTTTATTTTTCCGGCAAGAATGAAAAATAACATTAAAATGAAGTCAAAGGTTTAGAAACGCTCATCGTCGTCAGATAACATAACCTGGCACGAGATAAAAATAAGTTTCAAAACTGTGGAAGTTTCAGGCTCTTTTAAGTAAGATGTAGCCACATTTTGAAATTAGTTGACAAAAAAAAATTAAATAAATGTTGCTAGTTTTTATTGAAAACGTAAGTTTTGATAAAATTATAAAGTTCATACGACAAATAATTATTTTAAAAAGTTGGCCGTAACGGAATGTCCAGCAGCTGTCAAACTTCGTAGAAAATATTGCGAAAATGTGTATGGTGGTCGTGACCCCTACAACTCCAATTGATTGACTCCAAATACGACAAACCAAAAGAAACTCACTGTGAAAATGATTATTTTATTACTATTTGTATGACCGTCGCAAACCCAATTAACCGCTTTTAATCTATCCATGTTTTATATCCCGTCTTCCTATTAAAAATAACAAATTCTGCTCCACACCGCCAACGTTGGGACCAAAGCGTCGCCACGCCAACAACCGGTATGACCCGCCGCATTAACCGAATTCTGTGTTTAGTGGGATAAAAACATTTGTATAAATATCCTCCTGGCATCGCTCAACATCGGCATGGAATTCATCCTCATATCTCGAGACCCAAATGTTCGCGGACAGTCCGGTTTCAAAGCAGTTTACTCTTGCGAACGCTCTTGACATGGAATGAGCTCCCCTCCCTGCTGAGGTTTTTGTTCTTCAAGAAAGAAGGGAACAGGTTTTTAAAGAGTTTTCAATCCTGATATTGCAAGCGTCCTTTAGGCGGATCGCACGTTTGTTTGCCAACATCGTTGAATAAAAAACGATATATACGATGCTACAATAAATAGATTCGAGTAAAACATTCTGGATTTGAGTAACATAACATTTTTTGTGGTAATCTTACTCATAACGGCTCTAAACATGTTCGATTCGACATCTGCACTATGAAGGACAAACACTCGATCGTACACTGAACCCGGACATCATTACAATTATTTACATTCCTATTAAATTTATTGTATTATATTGTACACTTTCAATATTATTCAGATACATTTTTCATAAGACGTTGCTAATTGCCTCATACTTATTTAATTTTTCGCAAAAACAGTAACAACAGAACTGTCGTTGTTTTTGATCTTGCTCTATCATCATATAGGTAAACAAAAGCTACAATGAAATAGAAAATCGACTTAATAAAATTCTTAAGACTCATTAACGGATAACGCACATCTTGTAAAAGCAAGACATTTTTTACGTTATAGGAGTTGGTAAAAATATGACTTGAGTGAAAAAAACATATTTGAAAATTCATACTTCTAAGGGGATTAAAAATATGATGTATTCTATTAATGGAAGATCCCATCTGGTAAGAAGTTTTATTTATTTATTAAAGAAGCGCCAACAGCGCGCATATTTTACTTGATCCATTTTTACAATTAATTCCAAGTCCAATACAGATAAGCGAACCTATTATAGACGCCCACTACATTGACAACATAAAAATAATAATTACTACTAATAAAAAACAATAATTTAAATTAACACTAATAATAACAGAAAATTAATTTCATTAAAATTGTAACATTGAAAGGACCACTATGTTTTAATTAGTAATGAGAAAAAAAAAAAAACAAAATTAGTTATAAGTTATAATAAAAGCTTCTGCGCGTTTTTAATAAATACTTAGTTTTTTTCTCTCTTATTTTTACTCATATTTTACATTCCTAAAAGTAATATCGGTATTGTTTATAACCTAACAATAATTGTAGAATGATACATAGTTCCACAAAAAAAAACCTTTAAATATTTTTTTTTACGTCAAAGTATTATTGACAATTTTCTAGCCTAAGTTAAATAATTACACGATCTTCCCTTTTTACAAAATTTCATAACAATCGGTTAAGCCGTTTTTAGTGTATGCACACATAAAACGAACAGACAGACACAACAAAAATAGGTCAAAGTAATAGATATCTATCGTTAAATTTATTTAAAAAAAGGCAGAACTACAGATTTCTGAATATAGATAATATCTCCGAAACAGAACAATAATTTATTTAGTAAAATAAAGGTCGTGGCGGTTTAATGATCGGATCAATATAATGTTGATATTCCACTAATTCCATTATGTCTGTATATATTGAGCCCGAATATATTTACGTTTACTAATTCTAAATGAATAAGTGACATCACAGGGTTACAGAGAGGAAAGACAAACGTGAAGAAGCTTGAACACTTGAGGAATTAAATATTATCGCCATCTAATGAACCGAAAGGGGACCATAGATTTTCTCCACAACTAAAAAGGCCCATAACTTCTCTTGGGAGGATGCTTTTAACCGAAATAAAATTAAATAAAATACACAATCTCTGAAGAATGAGACAAACATGGAAATAAAGTTGGTAAGGCAAACAGCATCAGACCCTTTGCTCCTTTACTAGTGCTACAAACCTTGAGGAATTCACAAGCCTACACAACTATGAAATTGCTTAAGTGTATCCACAAATAGAATGTCTCAATGTTTGTTTTATTTGAATCTCCCAATGTGTTGGACACAAAGCGCTCCAGGAGCGTTCGCACAAAGGGGACATACTGCGAAAATAACACGATGGAGTGTCATTCTTAATTACTGTGTCAGTGACATCGGACTGAGATACACTTATTTATGAATCAAGAGATCTTGCGGCAGATGAGATTAAACAGCCAATTTTGGGTTTAATAACATCTTCTAATCTATATAAATAAATAAAATTGCAAATCGTATATAAAAACAAACACTTACACGCGATGTAAAAAATCAAACAATGCCCAGTACAAAAATCGTGACAGCGCCATCTCTTGTCAATACAAAAAGTAGCCATGAAAATATTTGATTTGTTGATATATCAACTGATCTATACAATTAAATAAAATTGAAGTGTCTGTTTGTAATGTCAAAACAACAGTTTTTTAGTAAATGCATTTGAAAGTATATACGATACTTAAAAAAAAAAACAATTTAAAATTTTTTGTCTGTCCGCCTGTCTGTTTGTTCCGGGTAATCTCCGAAACGGTTGGACTGATTTTGACGGGACTTTCACTGATAAATAGCTGATGATATAGGAAGTAACTTAGGCTACTTTTATTTTAGAAAAAGAATTAGGTTTGCGCACAAATAAAATAAAAACTGATCATGGTGAATCAATTCGGGCGCTTAAATGGCTCACGCTGAGTAATCCTTAAGAGATATAGCAAATTAATGTACTACACAATCGGGCACAGCTAGTTGCAAATATTTTCCTTCATCGCTAAAATGCGACGCGTTCAGACTTCAACGACGTATCCTACTAAGTTATTTACTTGTACCTTACATCAATACAATAGGAGAAAAATTAATGCTATTTTTATAACAACCTCCTGCTTCTTACGACATCTGGTCCTTGACGGCCGATTGATTGCTAATTTCTCGGAGTTCGCCGTTGTGTTCTGATTATACTGTGCTTTTACCATCAAGGACAGTGCCACCAAATTGCAGAACTACTATAAAACAAATCTGAGAAAAACATAACCCTCCTTTTTCGCAATCGGGTGAATCGGTAACGTACAAAATGGGAATTGACAAAAGCCGCGCGAAAACGAACGAAGTGTCCTTGCAACGAGGCGCGACATCGAATAATTGAAGCCGAACGGCGAACGTTTGCTTGTCGTGTCGTCGCCTCGGTGCGAAATGTCACGAGGCGAGAACTTAAATTACTCAATATGCATAAATTTTCACTTCAAATATTAATATGTGACAAAAACCCCTCCATAGTGAGTGTGATGACCACAGTGTCAAGATTAATCCATATAATACAAATTCAAACATAAACATGTTCATCGCAATAAATTTTAATAATATTTAGGCGGGAAGTTTTTAAATATGTATTCCACACCGCGCTTTGCAACGTGAAGTAAACCACGAGCCGAGGCTAGTGTTTTAATATATTTTTATAATAAAAGTACTATATCATGAGATTTCTATTTGGGACGTGTTTGGCATTATCCCTTAAGCGGAACCAGAGAGGCGAGCGTCGCGTCGAGTCGTGCCGCGTTGCGTCGTTGTGCGCTCCGTCTCCAGCCACTACGCCGCGCCGCGCCGCGCCGCGCCGCGCCGCGCCGCGCCGCCTCGGGTTCCCAACGCATGATACATATAAGCCACCGAATGATATAAAACAAAACTATAAACGAAACTAGATTTAAAGTCACGTTTATGTGAATAATTTAGGCGAATAGTCACTGTATTTGTTTCCAATCCAGATTTCACGAGTTTATCGAACTCTAAAAGCACACGGTAGAATGAGATCAGGTCTGTACAATGCTAATGGCCGACTTATTTTTTGTAATGTACCACTTTATACTTAAACTCAAACAAACGACGATAAGTTATTGCTTTCTCTTAGTATCAAGTTCTTCAAACAAGTCGTAAAGAATTATGTAAGTTCAACGGCTACGTTATAATATTAGGTCCTTACATATGAAATTAGCATTTTATATAGTAAAAGTAACATGACAAAAATATTATGATATTATACATTTAATCAATCGAAGTATGTATCATTATTATCTATGCACTTTCGCCATTTTAAAGGTACTTCACTGATTCCATTGCTGAAACATTGTAAGGGCGATAAACAATAAAATCTTTGAAGGCGGTTTGGCCAGCCTCATCGGAATTGAATTTATTTTCCTTGCAAGAAATTGTCCAAATTCCGAATAAAGTGGTAATCTGTTGGAGTAATGTCCGGGGAATATAGTGGGTTTCGGAGACATTCCAACCACAGCTCCTCTAATTTAGCATCCGTCGGTCGTAAAGTATGGGGCTAGCGTTGTTCTGAAGCAGCAGTGGGCTTGAGATATTGACCAGTCTCGGTTCTTTAACGACTAGCTTTTCCATCATGGTTTGCAATTGTTGACAATACAGATCTGTCGTTATCGTCTAGACAGATCTTACGAAGCTGTAGTGTATGACACCAGCACTGATCCACCAAACACTCACCAGTACCTTTTTCTGAGACGACTTTCGCTTGGGACAGGATTTGGCCGGTTCTCCTGGGTTCAACCACTGTGACGAGCGTTTCCGATTGTCGTAAAGGATCCATTTTTCGTCACAAGTAACAAACAATACGATTCAAAATTCCCTCGTTATTGTGACGGTTGAGTAATGTAATGCAGAACTGAATAGGTGTTTGTTAGCGTGCTTCAGTCAATTCATGCGGTACCCATTTCTCGAGCTTTTTTACGTTTCCTGTTTGTTTCAAATGATTTTTTTTTATTACTCACACCGAAGCCTGCTAACACTGATGTGGATTGCGAAAATTTCCAGAACGAAAACGTTAGAACCAAAAACGTACCGTGTTTTCTTTTACAGTATCTATCCCATATACATCATTAATCCTTCGAGTTGATTCTGCAGCGCTGATGCCACAATGGAACTTATATTCGTAAATAGGGCGATATTTTAAATAATCTATTTTGTGAAAAGAACGATGTCAAAGAAAAAAAAAATGGTGCGAAAACAAATGAATCACTAAATTCGAAACATAAATACACAAGCCTAAATTTGGAATAAATTTGAATTTGGAATTTCTAACCAGACGCCAGATATTTGAGACCAAAGTAACCAGTTCAACAAAACGCCAATTTCATATGTAAGGACCTAATAATATCTATTCACCTCATTCCCTTCGCTCTCCCTGCTTCTCCGCACGTTCTTATTATATATTCACCGTGCAGTGTGCAGTGTGCTACTAATAACCCATTTCAAAATAGTAGTGCATAATGTTCTCAAGTTTTAATTGTACATATAAGTACTCCAAGCAAGAGCTGAATATGATTTTATGTTTAACTCTATTAAATTAATCATTTTGAAAGAACGTGTGAAGCGGGGAAAAGATAAGGCTCTGCTTCAGAATTGCTACCGTCGTGTTCAGACTCCAATATTTTTACAGTTACTAGTAAAACTTCACACTGCGGAAATAAATAGCTTTTGAAATTAATTTTTTTAAATTGCATTTATGGTAAATCTGGTAATAAAAATGTCAATTCTAATTCGTTGTCATAAAGTTCACATTTGAAAGAAGGGCAAAATTTTTCGAAGATCGTAATTTTTTTCTATACATTATTTTTGTTCGTTTTTGAAAGATTATTGTGTTGTTTACACCAAATATGGCCTAATTTAACATTTTGTACCGTTTTTTGTTTTGAGTGTGATATTTTCATTTTTCTGTTGCGGTGATAAATTTGGTTAGGTTAGGTTTGAGGCGTTTTATACGCTAACTCCCGCCACCCTAGCCGAATCAGGGGAGACGGGGCGGGGGGCCCGTCTTCCCATTGCACAGGTTCGGCGGACGGAGGAGACAGCTAGGGTGTACTGAGGGTGTAGGCCCGAATAGGACGCGATAGGGATAGGGGCGACGCGGTTGTATGCTACCGCAGGTCCCGCGTTGCCCCATCGAGGCGGCGGATGGTACACCGTGGAGTTTTAGTGAGTAGGAATCTCACATAACCACTCGTCCCCCCGGGCGATTGTGTACCCATGACGGGTTTCTCCACGTTAAAAAAAAAAAAATGTTTGAACTGCTATCATAACGCACGAGCCGAGCAAGCGAAGCGAGCGGGCTGCGGCAACGGCCGGCGAGTACCAGAAACAAATAATTGTTCGTTGAAAATTCATCTACAATTCCAAGATAAACATAACCTCAAAATTGAAAAATATTCGTTTCTGCACTTTTTTCTTCACGGGGGATTACCTCTAACCCTCCCCTCTCTCCTTCACCCTTCACAGCAACAAATTCAGCGGTAGCGATTATGAAGTCCAAACAAGGATAATAATATTAGTAAAGAAATTTCATTGTTAATTAAGTACGGTTATCTGACAATAGTTTACTTAATACCATAGATTAACATAATATCGCTTTAATCATAGTTCATACGAAAATCTATTTATGCTTTCAATGTAGCTAATGGTAACTCCAAATACATCGATAACTACAGCAGCAATTCAGCAAATGATACATTAAAATCTATGGAGCAAACATACATTATTACTTAGTTAACTCTGACCGTCATCTTTGTGGATGGTATCAGATCATAGATCATTACTGATTACACCAACTGCCTCCATTAAAAACCTCCCCATCGATCCGCAATAATCTTCTTGCGGCTTATTGCTTTTAGATAAATATTATTTTGTATATGTTAATTCTGTAAATTGTCGAGAAATCCAAGCACTATATTAGTATTAACATTATGAATTTATAAAAATAAAACTCGTACGTATAGCGAATATCAACTGCGCACGCGAAGTTAAGCTATTGGCGTTAAAATAAACCGAACGGCTGCACAAGGTCACCGCGCCGCGGCCGCGCCGTAACAAATCTTAATATTTACTTTTACAAGTAGGAACACAGAAACAACTAGATACATAATGATTAATTAATTTATATGCAATAAAGTAAACTTTAAAACATCTATTCACTGGAAATATAACAACTAAACGTTGGAAGATACGCACATGTACTAAATACAAACATGTAGGTAGGTATTAAATAAACATTTTGTCTGAATGTTTATGCGCAAACACTATTTCCCTATATATATTTTTAAAGTGTTGAAATATTTTTAACTACTCAATATTAATATAATAGGTATCACAATGCTGATAAACACTTATTTGATATTTTATTATCCTCGGCACGAATTCCATTCCTTGTTCGCTTTCAAACAGTTCAACGAAGAATTGCGTTAGTTCTATGACGTTATTAAAATAAATAAATAAATCTTATCAAACAGTTTGAAACGCAGTATCATTTGATCTTTTCTAAATTCTGTGCGTATGTAAAATTATATGAACTATAGATAAACTATATTATTACAATTATTTAAGATATAGAGAAACGAATCGAATAGTGGTATTATTTGACCTGTTTATTATATGCGTAGAATTTAGCATTAAATTAATGTACACTTCCATCCATTTCGTTAGTACATTTTATCTAGTAATAAAACTGTAAAAGTAGAACTGGTGTAACTATAAAATGAGATCCAATATTACTTTATTTTCATACTGGCTGTGCCTGTGGCTTCGCTCACGTGGACTACAGAATGCCAGCGCGAATTTTGCTCTCCCGCTTCCGGCTATTTTAATAACAAAAATGCTTATTTTGGGTGTCCTTATAAATAGATGTATACTCTCCCGTACTTTTTTGTAGGTTTTTTTAATGCCTATGATTATGTAGTACATTAATTTGCTATATCTCTTGTAGTTTATTCAGCATAAGCCATTTAAGCGCCCGAATTGATTCACAATGAACATTTTATTTCCTATTTGTGCGGAACCCTAATACTTTTTCTGAAATAAAAGTAGCCTAAGTTACTCCCTATATCATAAGCTATCTATCAGTAAAAGTCCCGTAAAAATCGGTCCAACCGTTTCGGAGATTACCAGGAACAAAAAGACAAACAGACAGTCAAAAATTTTAAAAATGGGCTTTTTGTTATAGTTATCGTATATACTTTCATATGCATTTATTAAAAACTGTTATTTTGACATTACAAACAGACACTTCAATTTTATTAACTGTATAGATTGGTAAAGTGATTGCTTATAACACAGCTACTGATGGTATACATATACATATACGTACAGTAAATAGCAGCATTTTAGAGAGTAAAGCCGAGTTCGTCAATGTAGCTTACAAACATACATTGGTTGATTATAAAACCCAAATAACGCGACTCGTGAAACGGAGACGACACTATGATATGTTTTCAACTATGCACATAGTTTTTAAGCATAGCCACTGAGATGCAGCAAACTAAGACTGCCATACCACCAGCCAAACCATTTAATTTACATTCAAACATCAACCGAATGTCCGGTCATTATTTAGTAAATTATATTTTGCAAAAAATCACAGTCAGGTGAAAGAATAAAAGTAAATCTATCACCACGATATAAATAGTAACGTGGGAGAGTTGTAGGGTTTCTTCCTCATCAAATGATGAAGCTCGGATGATGATGATGATGATAGAAAGCCACGCGTTTAGATTTTACAAGATATCTATAACCAATCACGGTGAGTCTGAGGCTTCTGATATTGTGTAGATACGACGCGACATGACGGTAATTGTTGTACGTTAACTCGTGGTAATCTGGGATCGCACTATCTTTTATGTTACTATTAAAAAAAAAAAGGCACATTACTTGATGACAAAATGAAAACGAAGTCACATCTAGTATAAGCTTTAAGGGCGACCACATACAAACGGAATGCCGTTTCGGAATTTCGATACGAAATATCGATTCAAGATTCTGTACATATTTCACAAACATACGTTTTTTTCCGTTCGGAATAACAAGGCTCAGTTGAGAGACGACGACCATTGAGTTCAGACATTTTAACAGCGATGGACGACGATTTTCTCTACTTGCGATTGTATTGTTGCTGTAACTTGCTAAGAAGAAGAAAATACGTCGCCGTTACTGGGTACATTCACTTAAAACTGAAAGATTGCAAAACAGTCAATATTATATAAAATATAATAAATTAATATATAATTATACATTTTATTAACACATTATATAATTACGTACGGAATTAACGAATGTGTGATTCGAAATCGTTTTTTTCCGTGCAAGATTCCGGACGCACAGGCTACCATATGGAATTTCGGATCGAAGAAAACTACGAATGGAAAAACTACTGTATGTTTGTGATAGGTCCCATAGATCTGTATGGATTTAGTGCGTTCGAAATCCCGAAACGGAATTCCGACTGTATGTGGCCGCTCTAATAGTTTTCATATACGATCAAACGTTTCGTTTTATGTCCACACATTTACCAGCAGCACCTCTGACGAAAACGCATACGAACTAAAATTATAATTTGAGAAAACGAAATTTTGGAACGTATTCGTAAATTTCATTCGTAAAATTTTCAACAACAAGGGTATTTTACTTTCTTTATTTAGCTAACCCGTTGCAAATAAGCATGTCACCGCAACCACGCGTCACGCACCTTCGTTAACAGATAAACCCGACCGATAAACATAATTTTCACACGGTTTAATGTAAAACATCAAATGTGCTGCCAGATTGTGAAATGCAGTCCGGAACATTTCGGTGCAACAAAAATAGTCCGTTAGCCCAATTCCCACAAGGCCGACACGCTGAACACTTTATTTTTGTTAATAACTCGGGTTACGTGAACTATTATCCGCGTAGGTAAAAACGGTTAATATTATGTTTCACAATACCTATTCATGAATGAATGCTTTGTGGACTTCTCCGTCTCATATTCACTACCGAACATTGACGGATAATATTTCATTATTGTATTATGTCTACCGAACCACAACGTTTTGGAACACATCCCGATATTCTCTTTCACAATAAATAAAGAGTAATTAATGAAGGGCAAAACTAATGTCCACACACAAATTTTTATTTCACTAAAATCTAAAATTCCCACTCGACTAATATTTAATGTAAAAAGTATGTGAGAAACAAATTCTTATGAATATAAAAGTAAACCCAGCTTTTGTTTGTTTTAGGTGAATAAGATTTACAATAAGAGAATTCGCAAGTTAGCATATTTTTCCAGATTTTAATATAACAGTTAGCAAAGTAATATATGTTTTCGCCTTAACGCTATCAATAGGCTTTACGAAAAGTTGAAAATCAATAACCCGAAGCGGATTACGATTATTATACCATACCGAACAACAAATTACACAAATGAATTGATACTGATAAGTCTTCACACATCAAATTTGGTCTCTATTATATCGCGAACGGGTGATAGCTGCTCAAATCAATCAGATGCGTCATAATATTTTTATAAAGAAAATGACCATCTAGTAGCTATTGGTAAGGAGTCTCCTAAAACGATACAAGTTCACGTCAAATTTACGATGTCCTTGACACTCATCGATCTGCCGCGTGCACGACCTTCATCCTGACCTAGGGCACGCGGGACCACCTGCTCTTCGAGAAACCGTCCCGGTTTATGGGTGTTCCGTAAAACGGTTAAAAATACATAACTACGAACCACAGAAATCTGTTATTTATTATCTTTATTGCTTTGTTATTTTTAAGTGAATTATATTTCATTTAGCACTTTTATGCATAAAATCAAATACTTCTGATACAATTTGCGGCTTTGTTGGGAGTTTGATCATTTTAAAATAATACAAAATGTTTTCTAACCTGGTACTGTCAATTTTAGTTCCTAGACATTCCCACTAGGAATACACTTAAAACTGCTAAATTGCTAAATTAACAACTAACAGAAAAAAAAACGTTTGTTTCTATACGAAAGTTATAAAAAAGTGTAATTTACTACTACTAGATGATGTCTGACAGAATATGTAAAACAAAGCGATGGCGATGGCATACCACTGTTCCCTCTTAATGACAACAAAAATAAACATCCCATATTAGGACAATATCATCTGATTTTGGTGAAGACGTACTTTAAGTAAGAAATACAGGTTAATTTCGATAAATTTTCAACATTTAACTAGCCAGTTCATATCGTCATGTATTATAAATATTAGCTATTGGTGATCATTTTAGAAAAAAACTAATGCCACGTAAACTTCTAAACGAATAAAGGTTTCAAATTGTTAGCGACGCATAGGCCTAAGCGTAATGATACGAAAATAGCAATTGTAAATATAAGTTGTAGGGATGAATAATTTATACAAACAATCATAGATCTAGTGTTTCGAATGTATTACTATAGCGTGTAGGTATATAAAAACAGTATATAAGTTATAAAAGTGCTTATAATTTAATAGAAATAGTCGCTTGAAGTACTAAAATCATATATCGTCAATAATTCATATTATAAAAAAGTTGTATGTAATGTTTTGTGTTATATAGGTAAAATAGTCTTCTGTATATGTTTTATAATGTTTGTAACATCAAATAGTGTGTAAATAACGAGTTTCAAGCTGTTTTAAAGTTGCAATGTTTAACGCCTTGTATCTACCATGTTTATTAACCTATAATGTTAAAGTTAGTGTTTTTGGATAGGTATTTGTGTCTACATTAATGTGAAATAGTTTTTATAGTAATTGAATAATTGTAATTAGAGATATTAGCGATTTATTGTACTTTGCATACAAGTAATAATAATAAGAGATAGAGACAGCGATAGTGCAACCGCGGCGCATTACCGCGGTTAACGGACCACACCCAAGTTTGGTAATGAGCAGTACGGATAGAGACGCCATCGTCCGTCTCACTCTCCGGCAGACAATATAAAAGGCGCACTACTGGGGCTAACCGGCGAGTTCCGATTTGGTCACTGTTGCGAACGGACGTGTCGCTCCGTTTTCAATTTTGACCATCACGTGACTATTATTTACGATTGTATGTTTGGAATTTTATTTCAAATATACTTTGGTAATATCAACGTACACCAAACGGGTGTCAAACGCTCGCGGTAAACCGCACTTTTCGGTGCGACTTGCTGTTTTTTTTGTAAATCCACGGTTTTGTGGTCGCTCACTGGATACCTGACGGTGCTAACTAAAGTGAGCGGGGCGTGACCCGAGCAGCCCGCTGGTTGTCTCCTTCAGAGGCAAACAGCCAGACTCGGACGGGCCTGGGAATCTAGGCCTTTGCGGTTATCGCATAGTCTTGCCCCAGGTGTCTCCTGCCAAACCCTCCGATCCTGCACACTCCATCCCCGGGAACCTGTTTGGGCCTAGCCCGGTTTAATTACCGGTCTGCGTCCTCAGTCCCGGGCTTGCTAGGGTTCCTTAGGGCCGATAGGTTCTTCCTGTGTCATTGCACCTTGACCACAGGACTCTTGCCCGACTCGGATAGTCGTATTTAATTTTTGGCGCACCCCCCTGCCCCTAAGGCAGGGAGGCCTCAATTAAAAACATGTCCCAAAGCCCACCCAATGCCGCCGAGATGGCAAAAAATATGCAAGACCTGGTTGCTTGCATTCGCGATCAACAGGACAGAATACAAGCGATGGAACTCGCACATCAAAAATATCGGAACTTTATGTTCGTACGATACCCTACGGCCGAAGACGAGTTTTTCGACTCGTTGACGAAAACTCCGAGTGTGCGTCGCACCGCTGCGACCACAGCCAATAAGGGGGCTGCTTATGCGAGCGGTGCGCCCTCTGCCGGGACAGCCGGGCCGACTGGCGCCGCGCCAGTAACCGCCGCGCCTCCACGTGTCGCGTCGTGGAGAGACGCAGGCAGCGTCGCGCGTCCGTCCGCCGCGACCAATCAGGGGGCCGCTTCTGCGAGCGATGCGCCCTCTGTTGCAACCGTCAAGCCGACTGACGCGGCACCCGTCGGCGCCGCGCCTCCACGCGTTTCGTCGTGGAGAGACGTAGGTAGCGTCACGCGTCCATCCGTCGCGTCATCCGGGGCCGTAGCCACGCCCCCAGTCCCGACTAACCATTCGCGCGGGTCAAGTCCCGTGTCCGTTAGGCGAGGGCCGCGCAATTCGCGGTCCCAATCTAGGTCGGCTAAAAATAGCCCATACGTCCGTCCCGCGCGTTCCACAGAAACCGCGGTGAAAACAAACAATTCTTTTTCGGCCCTTCCGGTCGAATTAGACTCGCCCGCGTGCCCGGATTCGTCTCCGGAGATGGATACCGCGGCCCCAAATGACGGTTTTACCGTTGTCGCGTCGCGCAAACGCCCGTCGCGAATTAGTCCAACTGCGCAACCGTCTCGCGCAACAAAAACCGTGAAAACGGTCAGTGGCGCCGTCGCCTCCGCGTCCTCCGCGCTCCCCGCACCCACTGTCGGGAAAAAAGAGCGCCCCCCACCTCCTATTATCGTCCGGGACAAAGCGGCCTGGACGACTCTGGTAAATGAGTTGCGCAGGCTTAACCTGCCATACCACAAAGCTCGAAATACCCTTAATGGTATTTCCGTTACGGTGAGTTCGTCGGATACTCACCGTAAATTCACTGCCCTCCTCCGGGAGAGAGGGCTTCAGTTTTTCACTTACTCCCTTGCGGAGGAGCGCGTCCTCCGCGTGGTGATCCGCCGTATTCCGGTGGAAGTCAGCCCCGCGGAGGTGTGCTCCTCGCTCGCGGAGCAAGATTATCCTATCCGAGAGGTACATAGAATGTACAACAAGGAGAAGCGGCCTCTACAAATGGTAGTGGCCATCCTAGACCTTTCCCCCGAGGGAAAGGCAATCTTTCAATTGGAAAATGTATGCGGGCTCTCCGGCGTCACCGTCGAGCCCCCATACAAAACCCACATGCCTTCGCAGTGTCACAACTGCCAGCTCTACGGGCACGCCGCCCGTAACTGCCATCTTCGTCCGCGGTGCGTCAAGTGCCGAGAGGACCACCCGACTAGGGAGTGCACGCGCGAGCGTGACTCCACCACTCCCCCGAGCTGCGTACTGTGCGAAGGGGAGGGGCACCCTGCGAATTATCGCGGTTGCCCCAAAGCTCCGCGCACTACGCGGCCTCGGTACCAGAGGCAGGCGGCCCCCTGGGCGGCGCCTCCCGCCTCAGCCCTCCGAGCGCAATCCCTGCTGGCGCCAGGGGAATTTCCTGCGCTTCCAGTGCCTCGCCAGATCCCGGCCGCCGCCGACCCTCCCGCGCCTCGCGGTCAATCACAACCCGTGCGTTCGGCTCCGAACGCATGGGGGCCCCGTCGCCCTAATCCACAGCCTCGTATGGCGATGAATAATTCCGCGCCCCGCGCTCCCTCCAACGTTGCGAGCAACGACATCATGATCTTGCTCCTTCGTGAACACGGCATTCAGGAGGTCATGGACTACAATGACCACCTAGAGCATTACGGTCTCGTCAAGACCATATGCGCCTTCCCCCGCCTCGTCGAGACGTTACACCGTCTCGACTCTGAAACACGCGACCACCCGGCATAAACACCGGCCGCGCAAAATTTTATTCTCGTATGTACAATAAAATATACCGATTCGTCTCTCCAAATAGAGCGTGACAGCGCCCACGCCCGCGTAACCACCGTTCTCTCCGCAGAGGACGGGCGGTCAAATTCGCTCCCGCACACACTCCATACGTTCACCCTCTTTAGCGGGTGACCCAAGCCTAGGTCCGTTCCTCGGTATGAAACCCTTGGGTCAGGCATCCGCCCGCGCGATACAAGTGACACTATACGTGCAGCACTTAGTTACCCACATACAACATTACACACGTATGAACAAACACACGTGCACACCACACAGGTACATAGGTTCTGTGAGGGACCTTTTTTTTTCTTTTTTTACGCTAGTTAGTTAGCGCTAGTTAGTGTAGGAAACATTTCTGATTACTGAATACACATACGCATGGTTCCTTCCTTCCTCCCAGGAGGAAGGGAACGTGCCTATGTGTATAATTGAGTTAGCTCGAATCGTAGGTGTAGGGATTCAGTTAGTTCGCGACTTATTTGCGTACGCGACGACCGCCCGAGCCGAGGTCCGGCCACTCTGGCGCCCTCGTGCGAGTCGTCCTTATAATTTTCGTGGCTGAGTGCTCTCCGCGCTCGCCCCCAAGTCCGGTGAAGCTGTAAAAGCCGCAGCGGCTTTAGGGCCCCTAAGGCTAACAGTGTAGTTATTTCAAATATACTTTGGTAATATCAACGTACACCAAACGGGTGTCAAACGCTCGCGGTAAACCGCACTTTTCGGTGCGACTTGCTGTTTTTTTTGTAAATCCACGGTTTTGTGGTCGCTCACTGGATACCTGACGGTGCTAACTAAAGTGAGCGGGGCGTGACCCGAGCAGCCCGCTGGTTGTCTCCTTCAGAGGCAAACAGCCAGACTCGGACGGGCCTGGGAATCTAGGCCTTTGCGGTTATCGCATAGTCTTGCCCCAGGTGTCTCCTGCCAAACCCTCCGATCCTGCACACTCCATCCCCGGGAACCTGTTTGGGCCTAGCCCGGTTTAATTACCGGTCTGCGTCCTCAGTCCCGGGCTTGCTAGGGTTCCTTAGGGCCGATAGGTTCTTCCTGTGTGTCATTGCACCTTGACCACAGGACTCTTGCCCGACTCGGATAGTCGTATTTAATTTTTGGCGCACCCCCCTGCCCCTAAGGCAGGGAGGCCTCAATTAAAAACATGTCCCAAAGCCCACCCAATGCCGCCGAGATGGCAAATATGATGAGCATGAACGACCTGGTTGCCTGCATATGTCAGCTCCAGGACAAGATGAAGGCGATGGATCTCGCACATCAAAAGTACCGAAACTTTATGTTCGTGCGATACCCTACGGCTGAAGACGAGTTTTTCGACTCGTTGACAAAAACTCCGAGTGTGCGTCGCACCGCTGCGACCACAGCCAATAAGGGGGCCGCTTATGCGAGCGGTGCGCCCTCTGCCGGGACAGCCGGGCCGACTGGCGCCGCGCCAGTAACCGCCGCGCCTCCACGTGTCGCGTCGTGGAGAGACGCAGGCAACGTCGCGCGTCCGTCCGCCGCGACCAATCAGGGGGCCGCTTCTACGAGCGATGCGCCCTCTGTCGCAAATATCGCAACCGTCAAGCCGACTGACGCGGCACCCGTCGGCGCCGCGCCTCCACGCGTTTCGTCGTGGAGAGACGTAGGTAGCGTCGCGCGTCCATCCGTCGCGTCATCCGGGGCCGTAGCCACGCCCCCAGTCCCGACTAGCCATTCGCGCGGGTCAAGTCCCGCCTCCGTTAGGCGAGGGCCGCGCAATTCGCGGTCCCAATCCAGGTCGGCTAAAAATAGCCCATACGTTCGTCCCGCGCGTTCCACAGAAACCGCGGTGAAAACAAACAATTCTTTTTCGGCCCTTCCGGTCGAATTAGACTCGCCCGCGTGCCCGGATTCGTCTCCGGAGATGGATACCGCGGCCCCAAATGACGGTTTTACCGTTGTCGCGTCGCGCAAACGCCCGTCGCGAATTAGTCCAACTGCGCAACCGTCTCGCGCAACAAAAACCGTGAAAACGGTCAGTGGCGCCGTCGCCTCCGCGTCCTCCGCGCTCCCCGCACCCGCTGTCGGGAAAAAAGAGCGCCCCCCACCTCCTATTATCGTCCGGGACAAAGCGGCCTGGACGACTCTGGTAAATGAGTTGCGCAGGCTTAACCTGCCATACCGCAAAGCTCGAAATACCCTTAATGGTATTTCCGTTACGGTGAGTTCGTCGGATACTCACCGTAAATTCACTGCCCTCCTCCGGGAGAGAGGGCTTCAATTTTTCACTTACTCCCTTGCGGAGGAGCGCGTCCTCCGCGTGGTGATCCGCCGTATTCCGGTGGAAGTCAGCCCCGCGGAGGTGTGCTCCTCGCTCGCGGAGCAAGATTATCCTATCCGAGAGGTACATAGAATGTACAACAAGGAGAAGCGGCCTCTACAAATGGTAGTGGCCATCCTAGACCTTTCCCCCGAGGGAAAGGCAATCTTTCAATTGGAAAATGTATGCGGGCTCTCCGGCGTCACCGTCGAGCCCCCATACAAAACCCACATGCCTTCGCAGTGTCACAACTGCCAGCTCTACGGGCACGCCGCCCGTAACTGCCATCTTCGTCCGCGGTGCGTCAAGTGCCGAGAGGACCACCCGACTAGGGAGTGCACGCGCGAGCGTGACTCCACCACCCCCCCGAGCTGCGTACTGTGCGAAGGGGAGGGGCACCCTGCGAATTATCGCGGTTGCCCCAAAGCTCCGCGCACTACGCGGCCTCGGTACCAGAGGCAGGCGGCCCCCCGGGCGGCGCCTCCCGCCTCAGCCCTCCGAGCGCAACCCCTGCTGGCGCCAGGGGAATTTCCTGCGCTTCCAGTGCCTCGCCAGATCCCGGCCGCCGCCGGCCCTCCCGCGCCTCGCGGTCAATCACAACCCGTGCGTTCGGTTCCGAACGCATGGGGGCCCCGTCGCCCTAATCCACAGCCTCGTATGGCGACGAACAATTCCGCGCCCCGCGCTCCCTCCAACGTTGCGAGCAATGACATCATGATCTTGCTCCTTCGTGAACACGGCATTCAGGAGGTCATGGACTACAATGACCACCTAGAGCATTACGGTCTCGTCAAGAGCATATGCGCCTTCCCCCGCCTCGTCGAGACGTTACACCGTCTCGACTCTGAAACACGCGACCACCCGGCATAAACACCGGCCGCGCAAAATTTTATTCTCGTATGTACAATAAAATATACCGATTCGTCTCTCCAAATAGAGCGTGACAGCGCCCACGCCCGCGTAACCACCGTTCTCTCCGCAGAGGACGGGCGGTCAAATTCGCTCCCGCACACACTCCATACGTTCACCCTCTTTAGCGGGTGACCCAAGCCTAGGCCCGTTCCTCGGTATAAAACCCTTGGGTCAGGCATCCGCCCGCGCGATACAAGTGACACTATACGTGCAGCACTTAGTTACCCACATACAACATTACACACGTATGAACAAACACACGTGCACACCACACAGGTACATAGGTTCTGTGAGGGACCTTTTTTTTTCTTTTTTTACGCTAGTTAGTTAGCGCTAGTTAGTGTAGGAAACATTTCTGATTACTGAATACACATACGCATGGTTCCTTCCTTCCTCCCAGGAGGAAGGGAACGTGCCTATGTGTATAATTGAGTTAGCTCGAATCGTAGGTGTAGGGATTCAGTTAGTTCGCGACTTATTTGCGTACGCGACGACCGCCCGAGCCGAGGTCCGGCCACTCTGGCGCCCTCGTGCGAGTCGTCCTTATAACTTTCCGGTGAAGCTGTAAAAGCCGCAGCGGCTTTAGGGCCCCTAAGGCTAACAGTGTAGTCAGATCTAAAAAAAAAAAAAAAAAAAAAAAAAAAGGCTAACCGGCACACACGGGTGCCACAAGCTGAAGACTCAAGACTCAAGAAACTGGAAGAAACAGTACCCAGAAGATAGTACCAACAAATTGTATTGTGTCTTGAAGAATACAGCGAATTTTATTGTGGTGCCTGTGTGTCATTTTGCATCTTCACTAAGTGTTCAACCCGCCAGCGACCCAGTCCATTCCGCTCCGTGCTACGACATCGCCGCGCCTACCAGCAGGCACCTCACTGCGTGTGTACCTTAATGTTTCGCCCTCTTCACGCCTAGTAATTTCGGGTGTGAGCAGGGTCGGTCGCACGTAGTGAGAAGGGCTCGCACGCACTGGTTTCCAGACAGCTGGTTACCGTAGCGTGTTATCCGCCGTCGGTTATACAGAGTACGAGGGAATCGTTTCCGTCGCGTTCGCGCCCTCGGTGCGCGGTCCCGCTCTGTATAGGTTGACGTAGCACATTTGTATATGGGCACGCCCATTTTACAAATATTCTTAAAATTCGATAATCAAAATCGATTATATGATTTCCGCTGCTAATGTGACGCGATTCCTTCTATGTTACGTCAGGGTGAAAGATCGCACACCAATATGGAATGTTAAGGTCACTGCGGACTCATGTTAAGTTGACCCTTGAGCCCTTTAGGAACATTTTCGTATACTGGCAAATAAACGTCATATGTGAAATACGAAAAAAAAAAGGTTTATGAAAGGCAACATTTAATTTTTTTTAAACGAGTTTATGCGTTAAACCATTTTAAATGGATATTTAGAAAAAACATCACGTTAAGAGTATAAAAAGATTATTCACAATGCTGATACACCGAAGTTAGTCTACTTTTTGCGAGAACTGCTTAAGACAAATTTAAAGGCATCAAAGAAACTAATAACTAAAAAATCTACGTTAGAATTAGCCAGCCGATGTCTTTTACAACAGTATGATATAGGTTGTCGAACACCGTTAGAGAACGTTTAAAAAATTACTCTTAACTATTACTAACATAAAAATACTTGAAACTAAGTACTAGTATAGTCAAACCATATTTCGGTTACCTACATGCATATTTTTATGTTGATTCTGGATGTTTACGTAATTCAATATGGCAAACAATTAGTTAAGTTTTCGAAATGTGAAATATGCATACATAAAGAAAAGCAAATAAAGAGTGAGTGCGCAAAAGTATAACGCCCTTAGTGTAAGAAAACAGCGTAGTCATTTGTAAAAGCGTTTCTCCATTAAGCATTTTATACGCACTGCGGATATCCGCATGTTGTATACGAGACGTACCAAAACGATTTACCGCTGTAGTTTTCCCACAGAGTCTCGTATAAATCCAATAATACAGTTTACGTTCACATTGGTTACTACACCTTGGTATATTGCCAAATTGCAAATTATTATTTGACGCAAATCTTTGCTTTCGAATAGACTTGACAAAATATATATTTCGCGCTGATTTATTAGCTCTTGGTACAGGACATGCGGAGTTCTTGTCCAGATTTAATTTAGACGATGATGTAGGCAACGTAATTTTTCAAATAAAAAAGAAACTGTAATATTAAACGGGAACACCCTCTTCTAAAGCTGGTGTATATTATAATCCTCGTGATGCAGATGCCTTCACTCCTTCATATGCTATCGCAGACTTTTTTTAGAACTTTTTAAGAGAAACAATTCCATCACACACGATTGTTGCGTAACTTTAACCAATTACGCAGCGAACGCAATGGAAGCTCTCAAAAGAAATAAAATTTTGCCATTTTTCCAACATTTTTCATTGATGCTGGGCTCCTATTGGTCGTAGCGTGATGTTACATGGCCTATAGCCTTCCTTGATAAATGGGCTATCCAACACTGAAACATTTTTTTCCTTTCGAACCAGTACTTCCTGAGATTAGCGAGTTCAACCAAACAATCAAACAAACTCTTCAGCTTTATAATATTAGTATAAATGAACAAACACAGTTTTGGTAGTGCCGCTTTCAAGATTCTATAATAGTATCTGAATCAAGTACACCAGCTATTCCCTATAATTTGTATGCGAGGTCAACGGAGGACATATAAAAAGACCCATTCGCAAGTACTCGTGAGCGGCAATTACACCGAACCTCTGAATCATTGATGGACGTTAACCGACTGGCTACACTGGAGGGTACTTCACTGTATACATTAGCTATAGGTAAAGTTAATATGTTTACACATATTTGAAAGAAAAGCGTAACGATTAATAGGTAAATAATAGCTTAAGGTAATTATGCGATCTAAAATTTCACCACATGAGTACCATGTCGGAATCCCTTAGGATGTTTCTACCTTATAATCATACAAAATGGCAGATATTTCTTTAAATACATCGTCGTTTGCAATATTACCTGAAGATATGAATATGAAGAAGACTATGAACTCCAACTGAAGTCCTTGCGATAACAAAACTAATTAAAATATCAATGACTACAGGTAGGTACCACAAGTTTCTGGTAAGGGAGCACCAATTAGATACGGCACTAAACAAGGGGGTCGGTCCCTTGCTTCCAGCTGCCAGTACTTAACGATATACTACAAAAAGATTACACTATTGATAAAATCATAAAGTTAATACTTACAGGAATCATAAAATTTGTCATTATTCTTTACTATACGGTAAGAATAGATAATCAAAGAGGAAGATGATTTGGCAGTTGGACATGGTTAGGCGCCACCTCCACGGGTGAGTGTATCATCACAAGTCCGCCTTGCTATCGTCGTGTGATCTCAACTAAACGAATATTCTTCCGCTTGCGTATCGTCGCGACGAATTGAAAAGAGCTCAATTTAGTCACAGACAAAAGTGAAATCAGAAGTGTCAATAATTTAGTGGGGTGAGATGGCGTCACGTTTCGCGGCGAGTGCGCTACGAGTACGTCGCGCTTCGCAGAGGGCGCGCAGCTAGTCGTTGGTGATTTAGATATAATCAAATCATAAGCAGAAGAGCTATAATCTATGTAGCAGGCTACAACACCGCCTAGCTCACCGGCGAGAGTTCATGATCTCAATCAATCTCAGGGCGCCTTTGTTAAAATCCATGCTGTAAAGCCAGCTGTACCCCAGGTGGATCGTATTTAAGAAAACACACTTGGGGTCACAAGGTTTATTATACAAATATCCACTTATCTCGATTTCCTGGCTTTATGTCCGGCAGGGATGGAAACATATCATTCTCGAAAAGGCAGCTCCTCTTTTTGTGCCCATGATCCAGCACTCCTTGTATATCCAAAAGTCTGTGATCCAGCACCCTCGCTTTCTTTTTTTTCCCGTCGTCATGTTCGACCTTTTTGTAGGTCCACCTCCTTTTCTTATTTATTTATTTTTTGACAGCCGCATTTTTCTTTTTATTTTTGATACCCCGCTCCCTGCCTTTTGAGCCGCTCTTTTTTTTTTTTGCTACATCTACAAATAAAATTTACTTAATGTAAACCATATTAACGGTGACTTTCAAGAGGTCGTTCTGTCAGCTCCGAATATCACTGCCAATGAGATTGTAGGTAGCAGGTTTAATTAATCTTTTTAAAAACTTTCGTATCTAACATTCTGGCATCATCTCAATATCCGGAAATAAACTATGAAGCTATTGTTTTGAGTTTTATTATTTATTCTGTTTTCTTTTTACCGCTTGATATATAGAGAACTGCATCCATTTATAGTTCCATATTACGATAATAAATAAACACATTCAACATTTTTTCCGTGGCTCAGCAAAATAATTAACGCGGTGATACGATTTCTGACAGAAGAGAAAACGCGACTGAAAGTTTTGTAAACCATCCATTAGGTTGCTACACCTGCTGACTAACTCGGACCGTTTTAGGTGCCAGTGCTTTGTGGCAGAAAGATTCAGTAGGCCTTCCGCAGTCGGAAACTTATACAGGTTTAAAAAAAAATGTTTATTAGTGACATAATTTATATACGCCAATAATTTAAACATTTTAAAGGTCAGATGTAGGTTAGCACGTACGCACTTACATACAGAATATCTCGTTAAAAAACCGGCTTCCTAAAAATATCCACGACCTTACGAAGAGGTACCAACGACACTGGTTTTCCGCCTTTTTGGTGGAGACCAAAACTGTAATGTAGCCTCTGTGTGATCAACTGATCAAAGTGTAAAGACCCGGAAAAGATTGGTAAGTCTCGCATAGAATAGAATTTTGTTTACAGCTAGGTTTCTATTATGTAAGCTTGTAGTCTTTTGCCAATAATACGTGTTAGGCCGAATGCGAAATTTAGAAGCACCAGTATTGTTAGGCGCAATGTTGCTGACTTATAATCTTTTCTTAGCAATTGATCATCTTGTAGTGCCTCCTCAGTTATAATTAATTAGAAGTCTTAACGTCCTATTCCATGTCACAAGTCATTTATAATTTGCAGTTTTAATTTAATTTTTTTTACATAATAAGCATTTTAATTGATAAGAATTATATGAAAATTAAAAATATCTTTATAATATGACAATCTCTCAACTGCAGAAATAATGTTGTTTAACTAATTTCACGGTACTAATGTAGTGAAACTAACAGTAATTAGTAAGTAAATACACACATCAAAAAAGTCAAAGCAACATGCGTGATATTACAAATTTTTCCATTTATATTAATTAATTTCTAAATATTTACTCAAACAAAGTGCGTAGGTAAGTAAACTTTTTTGTTATTGATGACAACCTGGCTGGTTGTAAAAAAAATTTGATTATGTTTTGTTTTTTCATAAAATTCAAATGACTGCGAATTTGTTTGAATTTAAGTGCGTTTTAATTGCTACGTTTAGTCTTGATTTTATAATTTTACCAACCATTTAAATAAAGTTAGCGACAAAATTTAATTGTTAGATATTCTTTACGTCATGAAACGACGTCAATTGATAGCAGATGAAATACAAAGAGCTGTAGGGATGTTGCAATCGGAAAGTAATCACTCTCAGGTATCTCGACATTTTGGCATTCATAGAAGTGTTATTTGTCGTCTTTGGCAGCGCTACAATAATACAGGAGAACCCGCTGAACAGCATCCAGGCCGTAAAAGGAGTACAACCACTCGGCAAGACCGGTACATACAACTGACTGCAAGACGCCAGCCGATGTTAACCGCTCGAGAGATAAGTTTGAGGCTACAAATTTCAAGTGGTGTTGATGTAAGTGCTCAAACTGTGCGAAATCGACTGCATGAGTACGGCCTACGAGCTCGACGCCCAATCAGGTGCCCACCGATACGTCACGGGAATCGCGCTCGTCGATATGAATGGTGTAGAAAACGCATAACATGGACCCAGGAACAATGGGATAAAATTATGTTTTCCGATGAGTCGCGATTCGGGTTTAAGCCTGATACAAGAAGGGTGCGAGTGTGTCGTCGGCCCGGAAATACTGAAAGGTTCAGGTGCGTTCAGGAAGTTCATCCATACAGCGGCTCAACAGTTATGTTATGGGCTGGTATTATGAAGAACAGGCGAACTGAGCTCGTTTTTGTAAATGGAAACATGAATGCTGAAAATTACATTGAGGATATTCTCAGACCTTATGTCTACCCATTTGCACATACCTTTGGCTCCGATTTTAGGTTAATGCATGACAATGCGCGTTCACATACAGCTCGGCGGACCAGTGAATACTTTGCAACGGAGAACATCCAGGTATTGCCCTGGCCTGCACAATCGCCAGATCTCAACCCCATCGAGCACGCATGGGACATGCTCCAGAGACGTGTTTTGAAGGACTTGGACGGAGCGACAATAACCCAACAGCTGAAGGATTTGCTACAATTCCATTGGGAGCGAATACCGCAAGATGACATAAACAGTCTCATTAATTCAAGGAACAATCGTTGCCGACAAGTTCTGAATAGCAGAGGAGCCCATACTTTGTTTTAAATTGTTCTATTCTTTCACAATAAATACATTTTCTTTAGAAATTTCTATTTGTAAGAAAAAAGTTTAGTTTCTTATGTATCTTAGTTTCTACAGTATATTCTAATATTGTTCATTTCTGTTATTAAAAGAACATATAAAGATAACAGCTGTTATTTTTACATCATAGAACCCTAAAGATATTATTTTAAAAATAAAATACAACGTTATAATGTGAAGAACCATCCTAAAATTGAAATTAGTACATGTTGCTTAGACTTTTTTTATGAGTTTAGTATAGATCATCTTTTAAATATGTTGTAAGATAACTTTGATCACTATATCATCTAATGTGCTCTAAAAAGGTTAAATGCAAAGCTCACAACAGAAACTGGCTTTCGAGTGCAACTACCGGATGACACTGATAGATCAAACTTTAGTAAGTAGCTAAACGATTTGATTAATTACCATACTATTCCGTGGTTCCATCACGATCATTTTCTTCATGGAGATCTCAAACTCGTATTTAAACCTCTTTAAGAAGCACTCTAGCGCGCTACAAGTAAGTCGAACCTTTTAACACATTCAATGCGGAAACCTTATTATAAGACTTTTCCATTGAGACTATATTTTACGCTACTTTGATAGATGCACTTACCTTTTAATATGCAATTGAGGTGGGATTACAATCAAACGCTATTTACCACAATAAAAATGATATTTAGCGAGCAATGAACCGGGCCGTGCATTACGCAAGCAGGCTAACGATCGTCTAAATGCAGCGCTTATGATCCCTGCCAACACAGAAGTATCACTGAGTTTACAGACCGATCGGAACCCGATAAACACATGACTGGCTGTTCTCCAAACTAGAATCGATGTGATATTACAACAACAATAAATTTATAAAAAAACTATGCAAAACTTTTTTATCACCAAACGTCAAAAGGAGCACAAAGTTTTCAGCATGTAAGTGTGTATTTTCTAAAAATTATGATAGACACAAAAAAGATGAGCTCTTCACTTCAGTTTATCTTTATATTTTCATCACCACTTAGAGGATTGCAAGGGTAACACGTTTCGGCTTGAAGATTATTGGAGTAGACACAAAATCCAATTATCTTTTTTTATAGGTCGCATAGAAACATAATCAGAACTTATAAGTTTATAAGTTAAAGCAATTTAATGTACTGATACTACTATAAGTATTAAATATCTATTCTTGACAGATAGTTAATTTCAAGAACCTAGACGGCCCTTCATATTTCATCCTTCGAGCTGGATTCAATCTACGTATGAGCGAGTATAATGTAAATAAATCTTACAAAAGAAACATTTTGAACTTATAGTTTCAATTACAAATGAACTATTGTATGTAAGTAAATCACTAAGAATTTCAAACAAGCTCGTTAGTTTTTTCTCAAATATCTCATTACACGTATCGATAATGGCCGTGTCACTCAGTGGACCGAGCCGGACGTGAACGTGTTGCCAATATATTATAATAGTCCGTCGGGGGGAGTTACGCGCAAACACTATTTAAAGATGAATGTAGGCTAAGTCAGTAGGTCGCATCTACAAAACTGAATTACGTTAAGGCGCAGAAATTTCCTACTAAATATTATCATGTTTCAAATTGGTTTTTGTACAAACAATTAATTATTTAGGTGTTTTTACCGTTATATTTGTAAACGATTTTCTTGAAATATAATGTACTTTCTACAAAACATTATCAGAAGGGTATCAAAAGTATCTTAAAATTAAAATTAATATTCGTATCGTGATCGTTTCCTAAGACAGTAACTATACCTTAACCATTGCAAAATATCGGCCAGATGGCAACGCGAACGCTCAACATCTATTTCTAAACTAACCATCGCTCACAGCGGTCCGCTACCGCCATTGAATCCTCAAATTAGCATAACTAACCGATATTAACTACTTTCTTCGCTAAATGACGCAGCTGGTCTAACATCTGCCTTCCAAGGTCAGGTCAATGCTTTGCAGATTTGCAAACGATATTCGTAAATTTTTACTTTCCTATATACTTAACAATGTTCCCAATGTTTCTGGAAACTTCTGTTTTGTAAGTGTATGAAACTTTGCAAATATTATTTCAAGAATAACTATACATGATGAAAAACTTCTTCGACGCGTCAGGTTTTTCTATCAGGAAATATTCGTAAGTAAAAGTTGGCGACAACTTATTTCGTTAATTGGTCGCCATTCCTCTTGAAAGACATCATGGTACCCACCATCGGTGTGGTGTAGTAGTTATTCCGGCCCAATATAAAACAAACAAAAAAAGTTTATGTCTACTCTTAGTACTTCTGATATAAATTTGCTCATATTTATATCCGATGAAATACTAACTATTCGCTTCTGAAAATGCTCCTCTTCAGGGGTATTTTTGGTGTATGTTTTTACCCACAGTAGCGAGATTATAATTAACCAGAATATAATCACAGATAAGCGAATATATTATCAGTTGTTACCTAACTAACATTAAAAATAACTTTTACTCGGCTTACATGACGTATACACTAGTAATTTATTGTATTATCAGAACGAAAATATCGAGCGAAATAATCAACAGCGACAGAATTAATTAATTTGAAAAAGGGAAAGAAAATAATTTGTTTTGAGTTACACGGTCTTTCTTTACGTTTAAATTTGAAGGTAAATTAAAAAAACGTATTTTTGCTCAGTTGCTATATGTAACTGCTTAAATGATATAGTACTTAAACTTAGAAACATGTTCGTAAACTGTGATCAATTAATTACAAACGCTTAATGAAAATAAAATGTTGACCACATAAACATATTCATACAATCTGAGTAAAAATAGGAAAAATTCACTATTCTCAAGATATCTAGAAACATCAAGAATCTACTCGAAACATCGAGCATGAAATTCGTAGTTAAGATAACAAAAAAGGTTAGGGCCTGCGCAGACGAGGGACAGTACTCGGAGTACTTTTTTATCCGTCAAAATAGATCGTTTAGAACTGAATGGAAATTGAAATTGAAAATTCGACCAGCGACTTTTTAATCATAGACTATTTTCTCTTTGACATTTGCAGTGTGAACCTAAAATGTAGTGTGCGCCTATAATAGGTTCGCGTATCTGTATTAGACTTAGAATTAATTGTAAAAATGGCTCAAGTAAAATATGCACACTGTTGGCGCTTCTTTAATAAATAAATCGCCTAACCCACACGACGGACAAAAGTATCGAATACAAAACCGATCTATTTTTAAAGGACAAAACGTCTTGTGTGCTAAGAGCGTGATGAAGTTATTTTATTTTATTTTTATTTTGTTAGTTATTTTCATTAGATAAAAAAATCACTAAATTAAAGAATTGGCATTATTATTGATAGCTAGTTTCATTATGTCGCACTTCCGTTACATGATGCGCGCGCGTAGCTATGAATTTTACCTTCAACTTATCGTAAGGAAGTATAACTTTACAAAAAAACCGGAGAAGTGCGAGTCAGACTCGCGCACCGAGGCTTACGCAATTTGACAGCCACATTCACCAAAATAATTAGGTAACATTACGGAAAAAAGCACAGAACAATTTTAATGAAAAAAAAAACTATATTGAAGGACAAACTTAACTTTGCCGTTGGAAAACTGTTGGCCCAATAAATTGATATATGCCGAGGTCAGTTTACCAACTGCAAATAAGTTTATAATCTTAATTTTTTTTTATATGATGTAGTTATAATACAAATTTATGATTTTGGATTTTTTCTATACTTATGCTATAAGCCATTGCTTCTTGCCAAATTTCATGTTTCTAGGTCACCTGGAAGTACCCTATAGGTTTTTACCCCTTTAATTGCGTTGACTTAGAAGTTCGATTTTTCACAGCTTCAAGGGATTGTAGTTGAGTGTTTGATATTAATTTCAACTTGACACCTACACACGCTCCTGAGAAAAAGGGTCCTGACAGACAGACAGACTGACAACGAAGTGACCTTATAGGAGTTTCTTTTTTCCTTTTGAGGTACAGAACCCTAAAAAACTAATCTAAAGACACACGGACACGTCTGATTTTAATGATTTTATGAAATATGACATCGGTCGAGTCCGTCAACATACACTTGTATTTATTTAATTATATATTTAACTATTTGACGCAATCCATTGCTCAACCTATAATAAATTTCCAGCGAATCGTAAAATATCAAAATTTATTAAGAGTGCGTCCGTCACTAGGATGATGCCAGATTAAATTTAACGAGCCTAGATCAAACATGCTAAATGTCAAATATTCATACGTTCTCTATGTGATAAACATAACATAACATACCATCACGCCTGTATGTCCTAAGGGGTAGGCAGAGGTATACTAATTTACACTCACAGTTCACCGAGTATGTTTTTAGGTCCCATGTAATAGGGGGGCGAGCCTATTGCCATTCATTAATCGGGCACAAATCCAAACTTCAAGCTGCTACTGAGAATTTTATAGAAAAACCCAATAACACTTTGCTCGACCTGGAAATCAAACCCAGGACCTCGAGCATAGCAGTCTGTATTGTCAGAATTATAACATTTCTATTATTTACTTTATTACTAATTTAACTGTACTTTATTTGTTTCTATAGCAAAACTAGAGGCGTTCCTTGCCGCGCGTCGTTTTATAGAAACTAGGGATCGCCCAATGATCGAAATTAGACCAGCGACTTTTTAATCATAGACTATTTTCTGTTTGACATTTGCAGTATGAACCTAAACAATGAATATAGCACTTGCTGTCACTTTTCATTGAGTGACAATGACAATATTATGGGGGTCTAAGTTAAATGGCACTATCGGGTTAGGATTCGCAGTATTAATTTATTTTATTTTATATATTAGTAACAGATATTACAAATAAATTTTAATTTTCTGCACTCCTCCAAATAAACTTTAACCATGCCAAATCTCAGTCTTCCGTGAACGCAATAAGCTTAAAAAGGGGTTCAAAGTTTTTGCTTCACGTATTAATATAATGATGATACTAAAGCGGGAACTAAGAATAAGCAAGGTTTAAGAATTTGAAATTTATTTCGTTGCCTTGCCACAGTCAAGATTTTAAAATCACGTAAATAAGGGTTTAAATCTTATCAGAGTCGGTGGTGATAAAAAACGATACGTTTCAATAAATTCATACGATTGCAAGAAAAAATATTGTTGTACAAAAAAATATGTCTGATTGTTTCACGAAAAACTCGTAATTTTTATATATCCTTTATAGGTTTAATGTCTGACCATTATCTCATAATATGATGTTATGTGATGATGTGGCTGAAAATGGCGTCACGTTAAGCCTAATGGAGGGCTGGCTCTCAATTGCAGTTGCCGGAACACACCGGTGGTTATATATACTTGGCGACAGATTTTTTACATAAGTATGTTGCCTTATTTTTTATATTATTTACTTAAATTTAATTGGTATACAATTTAGAAGCAAAATATTCTTCACCCTAAAATGAGAATCCAAAATTTCCTAATTAAACAGGTTATTAAATTTAATTAATCAATGTCATTTATTTAATCTAACTATTTAAGAAAAGTCTAAACTTATAAGAGCATAGTAGTTGTATTTCGAAACTCTAATTTATCTGTATTATGAAATATTAAAACAAAGGTATCTATACCATAGCAAAATAATAATAAAAAATAAAATATGTAATAGTATTATTAATTTAAATTATAATTAATATTTATTAAAAACATTTCCATAGTTTACAATGTTCTAGTAATATTAATATAATATTGCTCCCCTACTGCCTTTGTCAGTAAACGTAAAAATAATTGTACCCCTCCATAGAGGTTTAAGTAATCTGTTTGGCTACAGTTGAATTCAACTATTAAATATGGTCCTTTGTAGGATTCCGAAGTAAACAAGGGAACTTTATAGTTTCGCTATGTCCGTCTGTCTGTCCTTGGCTTAGCTCAGAGATTCTTAGTACTAGAAAGCTGTGGTTTAGTATGGGTATACATATTAATCACGCCGACCAAGTGGTAAAATAAAACTTGAAACAAATGTATTTATGGTAACTCCCCTACTTACGCAATGTGGGGATTACCTTTTTTTCGTGTGGGGTGTCGTTGGGTAGGTCGTTCAAAAACATTGCGGGTGTGCGAAAACCATTTTTTGATTGAGGGATCCGTTTGCACAATATTACGCTTAAAGTGCTAATTTTGGTTAAAGTCAATTGTACCTCCCCCCCAAAATTCCCTGCCAGGTAAATGATTGTTTTTGGATGTGTGAAAAAAATCATGGTAGCAGTATATATAATGAAATTAAAAAGAAAACTATCAAAGGTAAGTAGGTTTTACAAGTTAAAGAGTAATAATAGTCAATCAACTTATAAAGTGTACTTGGAAAATAAATTCCTTCAAATTCCATTAAAAATTACATACAGCCCCCTTTCTAAGTCAGCATATTGTGACGGGCAACTACGGAACCCTACAGTGCGCGTGGCCCGACACGCATTCGGCAAATTTCTATACTTTATAAGGTTAGCGTTTGGCCGCCATTAGACGCTAAATCTTAACACGCTAACCCCTATCAAGGTCTCAAGTGCACCTGCTGGAACACAGACAGTTTGGTGACAGATTCTATACTTGAGAATGGTAGCCAGGCGGATATTACAAAATGGATTACCACCATGCTATAGTTTAATCAAAATATGACACTACATAATAACGATTAAATATTGTATATGTAAACGCCGTACCATCAATCGAAGGCCTTGTCAATTGATATCAATTAAATTTACGGCGATTTATAGTGTTTAACGTAAACTGTTAAACGCAACCGATACTCCGTCAATCATTATTCATTCAATACTGTCACGCACATAGACGTAAAAATTGACAATTTCAGATAATCGTTACGGGCATCCATAAGAGAAAAGTTTTCATTAATTACTTATCTACCAATAATAACATGTTCACAAACTCCCTATTATATGTTTTGACTAGTGCCTCTCAAATCAGACATAAACTGGTCTTATCGAAGAATGCTTTATCAGCTACAAACGCACCTTGAGCAGTACCGGCATTCTCGTACTTGGATTTCAACTTAGCGGCGGTCGCACGAGCGTCGGATCTGACAGTGTCGGTGGCCGTCGTGCTCGTCGTCCGTATCGAGAGCGTCGTCGAGAACGTCGATGAGAGAGACGAGCCCAGGCCCAAGCCCAGGGTGGTGCGATAACGGCGGCGGTACATCGCGACCTTCCGAACGTAGCGGCGGCCGGCGCGAGACTGGAAAGTAAGCGTGGGCGCACACAACCAACCCGGAAAAACGACCACGATTTATAATAGGCGCGGGAAACGTTCGGGAAATGCTCGTGTTCCCTCGGGGTGAACTTTCAATTAAACGCTCGTAATTATGTTTGGTAAAGCTAAGAGTTCACAGGCACGCGTAGAACGTATCGCATCAAACGGAGTCGAATGAGGCCACTTGACCAAGTGCCTGCAGTATTCAGATTTTAACTTTTTAATTTATGTAAACAAAGGTTTGTGTTATTCTTATTTTTATAGTAGCACGCAGTGACGTTTTCTAAATAGACGCGTTATACTCTCACTGAAAGCAATTTGAAAAGGTTACAAATTTTGTTATCAGTAAGTTTGAAACAAAAGAGATCCCATCAAAAACATAAATGTGAAATGAGAGCTAAGTACAATATTTATTATATATGCCTTGGTTGTTGAATTGGTGCACCTGATGGAATATCTGGCTTTGACATTTTATAATTATGTTTAAAAACCCTCAAAAGAAAATATTCCTAATGATATTCTAATATGAAATACAATTTTAAAGACACTTATAGAAAGTAGATAAAAAAAGGAAAATGAATAAAAGCAAAAACATTTTCAATATAAAAACCAAAATCATAAAATAGCATAACTGATATAGTGTCAATAGTCACTATCAACTTCAAAACATTTTTATTCATAAATCACAGATCCAGTAAATATTTTCATCATAAACCTTTTTTTATAGATCTTTTGTTCCAAATTATTATTTTGTAGTGAGGTTATGAGTGAGTTAGGAAAAACTATATAACTCTATTTTAAGATTTTATATTCATATTAAAATAGAAGAATTTTA
This sequence comes from Saturnia japonica, assembly GCA_033032175.1. NCBI lineage: Eukaryota > Metazoa > Arthropoda > Insecta > Lepidoptera > Saturniidae > Saturnia > Saturnia japonica. The sequence continues at coordinate 654,584 of CM065315.1, forward strand.
ATCTCATGAATAAGAAAAATTAACTTGCATCATTATTATATAATCCTTACCCTACCATGGTTTAGACTTAGAATAACAAAAGATTTTTAGTATTTTTTAATTTTATAAATAGTGTTAGGCTCTATTATAAGATCTCATTACTGATTTGCTGGACAACAAATTCAAGGACTAAAGGTTATTATAGGGTGGATCATTATGTGGATGGTAATCAAGTGACTCCCTAAATTATTGAAAAAATATTTTATTTTTCATTTTTGTCTTTATAGGGAACATGGCAATCTGTTCCTTTATTTATAGGTACAATAAGCCATTCTTATGTTGTATTCTTTGTATTTGACATATTTTGTTTTTTTCCAGTGACTACAATGAGTCTACCTTCACAGGTTGTAGCTAGATGTGTTCATACTATACTCTGTTTGAGGTTGGGCACACTAAGCCTTTTCAGTCGGTTGTGCACCATACTTCCTTCTCCTTCCAACCCTAATGCCAGTATGTTAATGTGTTTTAGTAGTCTACTCTGATATTTTTTACTGTATTCCACTATCTCCTGTTTGACAGTGTTGATATAAAAATCCATAAATATGTACTTATTTTTAATAAAATGTGGTATAAGTGAGCAATTCTTGTATATATATATATAATGTAATTGGTTTCTCGGAAAGAGTTTAGATGTTTTACATTCCAAGTTTACCTAGATAGGTGTTTTTCTTTTTTTGTTTATGAGACACCGAGCACTCACAGCTTGTCGCCCAGATATTTTTTAATAAAGTGTGGTATATTACACATACTACGAATTGCTTTACTTTGAGACCTTTCCAGTATTTCTATGTTGCTGTCACTAGCAGTCCCCCATAGATGTATTCCGTATGCCCATATGGGTTTTAGGATGACTTTGTATATCTTTAATTGGCAGGCAGGTGAAAGTTTTGATTTAGATCCTATGAACCAGTACATGCTTCTTAATTTAGTATCTAATTGCTTACATTTGGTCCAGATCTGTTTCAGCCAATTGAGGCGCCGGTCTAGGTGCTTGCCCAGGTAGTTTACGTGCTCAGCTTGAGGGAGGATGTTATTGTAAAATTTTATGGTTGGACAGGTTTGCCTTCTAAGAGTGAATGTTACATTGGTAGACTTATTTTGATTTACTTTAATGTGCCATTTATTGAGCCAATCCTCAACTACTGCTAGATGTGTTTGAAGGTTTTCTGTAGCTATTATAGGATACTCATGCATTGATAAAAGGGCTGTGTCATCAGCGTATGTAGGCAGTGATAGTATCTCTATGTGTTGGAAAGTCAGCTGTATATAACAGGTATAGTACTGGTCCCAAGATGCTACCTTGAGCGATGCCTGATGAGATGATGCATAGTAGGGAAACCGATGTTTTAACTTTAACCTCAGAGCATCTTTTAGTTAGATATGATTTTAGTATGTGATAGAATGAATATGGTAACATTATTTTGTTTTTAAATAGGAGTCGTTCATGCCATACTTTATCAAAAGCCTGTCCTATATCTAAGAAGACTGCAGAGCAGTTTTGTTTGTTCTCAAGTATACAACAGATGGTGTCAACGAAGCCATGCACTTGTTCAATAGTACCATGCCATTCACGAAAACCAAATTGATGTTGAGGTATATATCAGGAAGGTAGGAATTAATTCTGTTTAACAGTATTTTTTCTAAGAATTTACCTACTACAGGCAGCAAGCTAATCAGTCTATAGGAGTTTACTTCATTTGGATGTTTACCTGGTTTGAGAATCATTATTACTTGTGCAATTTTTCATTGAGAGGGGTAAATTTCTAGTCCCAATCAAACGTTAAATAGCAGGATAATAGCAGTAAAGCCTTTTTTAGGAAGGTTCTGTAGGATTGTAGTATCGACTTTGTCTAATCCAGGTGATTTGCTCACTTTCAAGTTTTTAATTTCCTGCTGTATTTCCTTGGGGGAAGTACTATTCAATGGTAGTTGCATTTGTAGGGGGCTAGTAATGTACTCAATGACCTCCTCCTCATGTATTGGATGTTTACACTGATTTGGTTGAAAGACAGTTGTAAGATGCACAGCTTATGTAATGGCCTTGTCTAGATCTGATTTAGCCCAAACTACATTGGTATTTTTAATGGCTGATATTTATTTTTTTATATTTTTTGTAGCTCTCCATTAGGAGTAATTGGTGTCATTATTAGGTGTGAGATTCATAAGATAAGTTTGTATAATATTGTTTCTTGTATTATTTATTATGTGTTTTGTTGAATGCGATCTTATCAATTGGGTATCTGGAGTAGCCATGGGTAACACTACTCAGTTTACTGCGCCGGGTGTGTTAAAAGACTTATTCCAAATGTGTTGGCGCACAGCGCACTTCAGTGCAGCGATCCGGCTAAGAGACAGCGTCACACCCCACCGCTCGCGTCGGTCAACTGACTAATTCATTTCTCTAACTCTCTCACCTCGCGTACTATTTTGCTGCACCATGGCGCAAATTTGAGTTAAATCAATGCGCCGGCGCAGTAAGATGCGCTTGAGTTATTTAGTCGGCATAAGGAATTTTGCTGAGTTAAGCATGGTTAATCTGGAGTTATGCCACTTTTTTCTCAAATCCTGTCTTTCATTTACTTTGTCCTTGATGTATTTCAGGTATATGTGTGGTGATATAATTTTATTATCTGGGGTAGATGTAGATTGCTCTGCTGTAAAATGTAGTAATTTATGAAACGTTTCTATTTGAATTACAACTTCCTTCCTTCCTTGTTTTAGGGATATTAGTAGATATGTATTGTCAGTAATAATATTTGTTTATCTGTCCCAGTTTGTTTTTGCGTTATACATTTTAGAGGTGTATTCAACTATAAATCCTTTACAATTCATATTAATTATGACAGGTGTGTGGTCTCATGATAAATCTATACTTTCTTCAGTGATGACATGACTGCATGGTATATTTTTATTTATAAAGAATTCTAAAATATCAGGTACTTTATTATGATCGGCAGGCCAGTATGTAGGCACACTGTGGGATATGCAGGGAAGATTTAGGTTGTTAACTGCAGAAAAGTGTAAAACTTAAAATATAGGGAAATATTACGTGTACAACAAACAATTATTTCGCTATTTCAAAATCCAAAGAATTGTTTATCTCTATATTCTTCCACCAGATAATAATGCTACCACAATATTTTAAGACATCTAGGTTTTCTCATATTTTCCTTTATTTTCAAGCAATGTGCATTACTTATATTTAGTAAAAAATTATTACAAAAAAATATATAAAGTTGTTTTATATTGTCACAGTGAAAACTGTGAATACCTGATTGATACTACACTTATTTAAGAATTCCAACAGCATAACTCCTATACAACTTTAATATAACATACATAACTGATGTGAATTGAAAATGAATTTAACATTTAAGTATATGTGTTTTAGAGAATATTAATAATAGTTATTTTCAAATTAATTATTTGGGAAACTTATAGCATATGTATATAAACTGTTCTACTGTTAATGTTTCTTTCTTAATAGAATAAATATAAATGTCACACATTGAATAATCTAATAATTAAAGATAAGGAGACACTTGATGTCAGTTTCTTTTCTGTAATAAAGTAATAGTAACTTAGTTACTTATCTATACCAATATTACAAAGAGGAAAGATTTGATTTTTTGTTTGTAATAGAACTCAAAAACTACTGGACCAATTTTGAAAATTCTTTCACCAATATAAAGCTACAGTATCAGCGAGTAACATGGGCTATATTATAATTTGAAAAATTAAATTATTCCTAAATGTTGATAGTTTTACATAAAGTGTAAAAAATTGTCTACACGGGTATGTTGATGATTTTTGTCATGTAAAATTAACATGGATGAAACTGTGGGGCACAGCTAGTATATAAATATATTTATACAATCATGTTTTTTTGTAGTTTGGCAAATGACAGTACTGTCCCTTGTCATAAGCACAATACAATCCAAACACGACTGTGACTGTCAATAGATTGTAATGCATCAACGGTTGCCTGTGTCATGCGGGCCTGCAATAATTTTACTGTAGCACAGGCTGATTCCGAAAAGTGAGACGCAAATGTGAGTCTTATAAAGTAAGTTAATCCAGGTGTGGAATGAGCTGCTAAGGGTTTCCCAATGGACTACAATATGTTCTTGAAGAGAAGAGTGTACAGGTTTTTAAAGTGTCAGCAACATGCATGTGACGCTTCAGGTGTTGCAAGTGTCCACAGTCAGCCTGCTTATTGCCAACTAGACATATTTCCATACTCAATAAGTGGACATTAAATTGCTTTAACTTGAAATAAGCTGCAATAAAAACTTAGCTCATGCAGATTATCAACTATGAATGAACAGCCTTGATAATAAGACATACCAAAGTAATTAAGGCAAAAAAAAACCAACAATACCGTTTCAAAGACTGTTAACTCTAAAACAAAATCTTGTTTTAAAAACCAACTGAAAAAAATTAAAAATATTGGTATTTCCTAGAACAGAATATGCACAAATAAACACAAAGGTATCATAATAAAGAAATTTATTTATGATATATCAATGATTCATTAAAGCAATATTTATTTTGTGAAAATTGAAACTATTTACTCATTGCATATTTATACATAAAATAGAATTTTAAACTTTACATATAATGAAGTTAAAACATTAAAATATAAATGCATTGTTTTATTTATATTTTAATATGTATTTTAAAAGTGTTATTAAATTAAAATAGCTATGATAATAAGTTAAAACACATTTCAAAATCAATTATAACTGATTATAAGTTGTTTATCTTGTTCTAAATATGGTGGTGCAAATTAATTTAAATATTTGAAAATATAATATAAAGGTTAAAAAGTTTATATAAGACACCTATGTCATAAAAAAGTAAATAAATAGGTAGGTCTTAAAAATTTGTTTGTTTTGAGCATAACAAATTCAATATTTAAAGAAAATTTAATACTCACCGTTTAAAGACCAAATATGTGAAGGCAGGGAGTGTGCCGCATATACCCTGCCAAGCGCTAGAGAGGTACCAGCAACTGGTCCAGCCTCCTCGTTTGAACTGGAATCTGTGTCAGGGCTCGCGGCTGCCGACGCCTCATAACTTTGGGAGTTCGGTGGTATGGCGATAGCTTCATGAGAGGAATGCAAGTCCGGCACTGATGAAAGCGATCTCGCGCGCTGACGGTCATTTGATATCTGGATACCAGGTATCGCTCGCAGAAGGCTAAAGCCAGCGTTCCCTGACACCACGTCGGAGCTAGAGCTTGTTGAAAATGTCCTCGCCCGAGGACTCTGCCCTCCGTTAGCAGTGCTCGCCTTGGCTCCCATCGCAAATCCGTTGCGCAAATATCGAAAATGTCACTAGAATTGAGGATCACGAACACACGCACGACACTGCCGACTCACCGGCAGAACTCATTGTACATACACGGAAACAAACACGCAATTTAATTGTGTATACACACGCGAAAAAGCCAAACAACAAAAATTGCGAAATTGTAAACAGCCTTTGCATGCCCTTCTGCAAAATTTTGACAGATCATTTACTCTGTTTATTTTTTTAAGACCGCGTGATCATGGAAAACGAACCATTCAGTCAATTAATTTAATTTCAACGTTTCTACTGTAATTCTTAACTATCAATGGTCATGAAAAATATGTTTTATATAATAAATATTTCTATTATTTTGTAATTGAGTACAATTAAATATAGTGTATGTAATGTATTTTCTATGTATGTAAGAAAAACCTTCACAATTAATAAAATTAAAGTGTCTGTTTGTAATGTTAAAATAACAGTTTTTTACTAAATGCATATGAAAGTATATACGATACCTATCACAAAAAGCACATTTTTAAAATTTTTGTGTGTCTGTCTGTTTGTTCCGGGTAATTTCCAAAACGGTTGAACCTATTTTGATGTGACTTTCTCTGGTAGATAGTTGGTATTATAGGGAGTAACTTAGACTACTTTTATTTTAGAAAAATAATTAGGGTTCAGCACAAATAAAAAGAAAACTGGTCACGGTGAATCAATTTCGTCGCTTAAATGACTTACGCTAAATAAATCTTAAGAGATATAGTAAATTAATGTACTATATAATTGTAGACGTTAAAAAGACCTACAAAAAAAATACCGAAAGCATATGGCTACCTTCTAAGGAACACCCACAATAAGCATTTTTGTTTTTAAATTATCCGGGAGCGAGAGCGTGTGCCCGATCATTGGCATTCTGTAGTTTACGTGAGCGAAGCCGCGCGTAAAGCTACCCTATATTAATATTATAAATCTGAAGAGTTTGTTTGTTCGGTTGAACGCGCAAATCTCAGGAACTACTAATTCAAATGGAAAAAAAATGTGTTTGTGTACCAGAGTACACAGGTAAGAAGTGAAACTTCTTTACGACATATCATTTTTCTACTATTTGCAACTTCACGAAAATGGGATAGATAAGGCTTAAGCCTAAAGAAAAACAATTTTTTCCGTATTAAATTAAAGCTATTTTATTATTATAGACATGCATACAATTAATGAGTAATTTATTTTATCATTGTTCTTATTATAATATCATTGCTATTGTTGTATTTCATCAATAATGATAGCATCATTATTACTATTGTTGTCATTATTAAATATTTTTGTAATTAATGGCTTGTGGTAGCTAAAATATGAAATATATGTTTTACATTCTACGGATTCTAGTAGTCTTGTAAAAACTGCGTCAATTGTAGTACCAGATCTTGTTGTTGATGTTTGTGGACTGTTTTGTAGACATAAATTTAAATTGTCTCTTAAAAATTCAACTAGCTTCAAAGATTTATCTAATGCGATATTTACATTAAAATCTCCACTTAAAATCATAGGTATTTTATCATTACTGTTACGGAGTAAGGCGGCACCTCCTTTGGTGTATGGTAATAATGAATGGTGAAGAAAATCAATAATATCATCTAACTTCTGATTAGGAGATATAATTTATAATGCAACTATTAATTTTTTTTTCTATCTTCCATCTATTGCATTCTGATACTCAATAGAGTTTTCGGACTCTGCCATTATTTACTCTAAAAATTAGTTAATTAGTTAACAAAAATTATTTAACAAACTTTAATATTAATATTTATTTCATAAGTTAATAAAAACATTAGAAATAGAAATACAAATAGACTAGAATGTTGAGAGAAGGTCCACAAACACCATAATGTTTTAGTTTAAATATCAGCGTGATGTGATCAACGCAGTCGAAAGTTTTTATGAGATTACATAATATATCGAGTATATCCTGCGACCCGTCCCATGCCTCAAATTATATGACTTTTTTAGAACTGACTATACTGTCAGCCATAAGGGCCCAAGAATATTTTAGCCTCAGACGGTTTTTTCCGGCCGTGTTTGAGATATTTGACTTAGTAGCATATCGCACCAGCGTAAGTGGGGATTTCGATTTCATGAAAGCAAACTGCTAACCATCCAATATCTTGTGCCTTTGTTACATATTAAAAGAATCATTAACCAAAATATTGGTTTTATTCAGCTTAAAACGCAATTCAGTATACCGACATTTGTCATATTAACAAAAAGAAAATATAACAAGATTTGCAATCAGATTTCTCATTCATTTTATTGTTTTATTACTGGTGGTAACAATATTAGAATGCCTGATATTTCTCAATATTATTTTAAATTAACATATTGAACTATAAACAATGCTTTCGGAATCACATAAGTAATGCCTAAAGAAGTTTCACTTTAATTTTTTATATTTGAATACGTTTTTTTCTTGTAAAAATTACATATATGGATGTACATGGATCAGAAGTTCAGAACTTTGGGGAATTCTAGCTAGATTTTTGGGGAATTGGGACACTGGGCATTGACAACATGACAACGCTGATTGTCAATATTCTCAATTGTCATTATTGTTAACGTCATATGCCACCTGCTACTCTTCTAGTTTCCACTTTTCCAGTAAAGCTGATTTTTCTTTGCATGAATTGTGTGTACGACAAGTGTATTGTTTTTAAATTAATAATTGTTAGCAATGAAAAATATTTTATCGTGAAATATTCTTTACATTGTGTAACGATTTTTACTTTATAAGTGTTGAGTTCTTAGAAATCTATTATATGAATCTACAAGAATGAATAATCCAGCAATGAATTCAGCCACTGTAAGTAAATTGATTTTTAATGCTGATTTTTATAAAAATTATTTAAACAATTTGTCTCATTTTACTTATGCTGATTTATTTTACATTTACTTTTTATTACAAGTAGTATTATATGTATTTTAATAGGCATAAACTGTTCTTTAAAAGTTGTTACAACACTTTTAAGTCAAATATATCTTTATATTTATTTATTTTTAATGTATGTAAGCAACTCGTTATTTGTGTAAGATAACATAATACCAATGTTCTGTTCATAAAATAAATTTAGATATTTTTATTGGTAATATTTGTTATTACACATATTTTAAAATGGCAATATGTTTGCATCAAACAAAATAATCGTAAATTGATAGGCAGACTAGCAATAATGTATGATCTATCTAACAACTTCACTTACTAAAACTGCTGCAAATTACTGTTAACAGCATGCTGTTTATAATAATAATCCAACAAACATGTGCAAACTTCTGAAAAACAAATAATATATATTATGCTGGCAATATTGAAAACATTATAGTCACCAAAAGTTCTCCATATATTCAGAGGACTTTAAGCAATATAGAAATTGTTAATGAACACAAATCTTAGTTGTAAGTCATACTCTCATATCATAGATGAGAATTAAATTTATATACTTATTTAGAATAGTATGACATTCACACCAGTCTGTATTAAATCAACCATAGAGTAGTAAAGACCCTCACATAGTACATCACTATCAGTCTATAGGATTTATGTATTTGTCAAGATTACATTAATTCCATTCAATTAAAATATTAATAGATAGAACTCATAATGGCTTTCATATAATTTTGACATAATAAATGTAAATGCTTGGCACGGCTTGGCCTTACGTAGATCTGTTACTGCGCTACTTACAGCCCGGTGTGCCTCAGGTCCCGTTGCTTGATGATGACACCATTGCCTTCGGTGAAGAGGATAATGCTAACAAACAGTTTGTGTAAGTAAATATGACATTTATATTAAATTAATGTTTTGATAATTTTACCACATGTATAGTGTTGCAGAAATTATATCTGACCAAAATAACTCTCAAATAATGAAATCCAATCACTGTACATAACATTTTCAAATTTTCGAGATGATTCACAGTGAAATTGCTCCTTCTGGACAGGGTCTTAGTGAAAGTGACAGAGACTAACAAAGATACCCAGATTTATACCGGTTTTTAAAATAAATAATTTTTGCAACTTCAGTAAATTCATTCAGAAACAAACTTGATAACAAAAATGTTGTTATGGTAACCATTTTAAAATATAAAATACACAAATATATGGTTGAATGATGATCAATATCAAAATATTGTAAGCAATGCTTCAGAACTCAAACATTACACATTCTTATTCAGATGTTTGCCATTATGTAAAAACTAATGGAAAGATTTTGTTTTTTTTTTGTTTGTATTGATAATTTGTAAATATATCACATCATTATTTAATAAAAAGTTATTGAAGTTTCAAGACACTGATTTTTAAAAAACGCAAGTGAAGCCTCAGGCACAGCTACTACTTTTTTTATCTTTCAATTTGCCGTTGCACAATAATTAAACAATACAATTTTAAACATATCTGGCAGTATTTTTAACTGTAGATTAGCTTTAAATCATACAATTATTATGTCTTATGAAAATACATATTAATACATTCCAGACACCCTTACATAGTGTTCTTCCATCTGATATTCCGTTCATCAGCAATAGTAGTGTACATCCTCTGTGGCTGGTTCTCGGACTCATTCATAGCCAGCTTTGTGTTGGTGGTGCTGCTTCTATCGGCGGACTTTTGGACTGTCAAGAACATAAGTGGTATGTAAATATTAGAAATATCAAACAGACGTAACTGGTAATATGTTAAGTTAAGACAGTAAAAAGTAATTTGTTGTTACTAGTCTTGTAATATTTCTAAGAGTTTGTGATAACCAATGCTCTCCTGTCATTATTGTTTTTTTTTCCACTAGCTCTTGACAATTCCTCAATCAGAAGTGCAGTAGAGCTGGTACACATAATATGGGTTGATGTGATCTGAAAATAAATATTAAGATTGCTTCTTGCATTATATGGAAATGATTTCGCAAGGATTTAGTTTAAAAGGTTTTCTTTTAGTTGAACTAAACAGATCGTTTTTCTCTTTACAGGTCGCCTGCTAGTTGGTTTGAGATGGTGGAACTATGTTGATGACAATGGCAAGTCTCATTGGGTTTTCGAAGCGAGACAGGTATATATCACATAAAAGTTCAACATGTGAATTTTTTCAGTGAAAACCTATGCGAAATAATATATGATGGAATAGTTAATTTTATGATCGAAGAGATAAGTCAATTATTATGCATTTTCTACAATTAACAAATTAAAAATAAATTTTATTCAAAAGAATAAAAATTGTTATAAAAATATCTAAAAGCAAGATAACACATGGTATTCTAAGTATTATTTATTCGCCTCGAGATATCTATCAATATATTTTGGTTATTGCACTTGAGAACCAATTTTAATATCCTTCAATACTTTGCATGTATTCATCTTTAGCATAAGACTCTGTCCAGATTTCGCTGCGAACCATCTCGCGTATAAACGCGCTTACGTCGCGTCCAGAAAGATTGTTTTACTCATGAGCCTTTGGTGATGGAGTTGTGCAGTATTATTAAGAAGTTGGACGAATGGGTTGAATTGTGGCTAGCTTACTCTCGTTGGAAAAAACAAAGGGAGTGTAGAAAGTACCTAGTACTTTTACAATTATTTAGTATAGAATAATAGGTGATCTATGTTTGTAACTTTGTAACAAATTTTAAGACTACATGAGACTACTCAACAATTTCCTTTTGTTTTCGGAGTCATCTTTATCTGAAAATGTTAGAACAAGTTCTTCCCAGCCTCTTCCCTTTAAAAGTCTATTCTCGTATCCAAAAGAGTCCATAGCCTATATTGCCGGTTTTTCTTTCTATTACATCTATAAACATTTCAGTATCGTAAAAATTTTCTAAATACATGCACTTGCTGGAAGTTTGCGCGAACTGGACACATCAAGGGCTAATAGTACGAGATCCAGCTGCAGGATTAGTGCGCTCGTCGGTTTTTTGCTGAATTTATGTTTATTTATAATTAGGAGAATATATATTTACCAGGGTGCCTGTCAAAATTTGGTGCCAGTATTTTTAGTTAATTTTTGGTAAAAAATATCGTTTACTTGTTTTTTAAATAAAATAACGTCTACATCATGGCAATTTATATGAAGATTTTTAAAATTCACGGTTACTGTTGCGCACCTGGCCGCACCTCTTCGCAGCCAGGTGTAAACAGGTATGATTTCGATACATTTATACGTTTATAACGTATATTTATTAATTATATATCAAACTGAAGCTAATTTTTTTCTATTAATTATCATATATGGTTGCCTAATTAAATCTGGCCGTAAATAAGGGTTACTTATCCTTGTCTGACAAATGATATTACGCGTTAACTGTCTTTCACTCTACCTTAAAAATTTATCATCTTTAACAGCCAGTAACCCTTATTAACGGCCAGATTGAATTAGGCAACCATATATGATAATTAATAGAAAAAAATTAGCTTCAATTTTATATATAATTAATAAATATACGTTATAAACGTATAAATGTATCGAAATCATACCTGTTTACACCTGGCTGCGAAGAGGTGCGGCCAGGGGAGCAACAGTAACCGTGAATTTTAAAAATCTTCATATTAATTGCCATGATGTAGACGTTATTTTATTTAAAAAACAAGTAAACGATATTTTTTACCAAAAATTAATTAAAAATACTGGCGGCCAAATTTTGGCAGGCACCCTGGTAAATATATATTCTCCTAATTATAAATAAACATAAAAATTTGGTTTTCAGAAAAAAACCGATGAGCGCATTAATCCTACAGCGGGATCTTAGACTATAATGAGTCTCTGGTATGTCGGATCGTGTTATGCGTAGGAGTTGAGAGTTCGAGTCTGGCATACGGCACGCAGTTTACGCGTGAACTTTATACTCGCAGGATGCTTGTGGACGCGATGTAAACAGTTAAAAAACGCTAATATTATATGATGCCGGAAACCTTATAAGGATTTAAATTGAGTTCCAGAATCGGGTGAATCAGAACGAGAGCCGGCTGTTCTGGGTGGGCCTCATCATGTGCCCGTTGATCTGGTCTACAATGTTCATCTTCTGTCTATTCGGCCTCAAATTTAAATGGATGGTAAAAACTTACTTATTGTATACATTTCTTTCTTTAATGTTTTGGTGACATTAGTGACTATGACACAAGTGTTTAGCAATCAGGGTATTTGATACTGAAACTAACGGGACGTCCGCTGCGGGTTTGATTCCTGATAAGGTTAATCATATTTATCGTTATGCATTATTAAGACAAGATCAACAGCGAATATGTAAGAGGAAAATACACAGGCTGACTGTCGCAAATGAACGCTGAAACGAGTCACTATGTCAAGGTTTATTTCATACATTTTAGTCCTTAACGATCCAGTCGGGAACGTCAGACTTTTTTACACATTTTCATTCAGATGTATATCTTTCCGTAAATATTTTAAGTATGTATAATAAGTGTAAAGTGCAAATTGTGAGTATGTATAATGTATAAGTACGCGTATGTAACCATACAAAACATGAGAATGGCGATACACATGCACTTTAGATTATAATCAACGAAATAATCTAAAATCGATATAATTTTAAAATTTAATCTTATCTATAAAATGTCTTTACACGTTACATTAACAGTTTAATAGTCATGGACAGTAAAATACAGTTAATTACGTTTATATATTTCGTAAATACAGAATGTTGCCAATCGCTAAAGTCAATTGCATTGGTAAGAGGGGTTTGCCCAGCCGTGGGACATTAATTATAGGCTGCCAGTATAAACATTTGCATTTTGTGGTTGAACCGCATTTGTAATGCTAAATAATTATGAAGATTTTTCTATAACTCTAGTAAAAATAATTGGGGTGTAAAGCAAAAAATATCTTAAAGTAATGAACGAAGAAATGACGCTAGCGGGGTTGTGCAACCCGATTGGGTCGCGATCGCTACCACCATCAATGATATAGGACCCGTCTGGACCGTCATATTTGAATACTTTACGCGATACTAAAAATAGAATCAATATACATTTAGAAAATATTGAGTTGAGGCTTTCTATCGATCACTTTGTGTACTAGAAGATCACATTATGATTATGGTTGACAATGACGTTCTATGAACTCAAGACGTAATTGTTTTTGTTTACAATCTTGAGTTATATAATAAATAAAAAGAGGTTTAATATGAAGACATCAGAAGTATTTTAACAAATAAGAACGAATGCAGAGTGCACAAGCACTCTTAGAAATGAAAAAAAAATTGAGACCGATGTGGATTTAGGTCATAAGGGTTCATGAATCTCCAAAAATAAATATAATTTTCAATTAATGTTTAATGTAGAATATAATCTATACTAATATTATAAAACTGAAGAGTTTGTTTGTTTGTTTGGTTAAACACGGTTAGTGTTGGATAGCCCATTTATCGAGGAAGGCTATAGGCTATATAACATCACGCTACAAACAATAGGAGTTGAACATCAATGAAAAATGTTGCAAAAACGGGAGAAATTTATTACTTTTGAGAGTTTCCATTGCGTTCGCTGCGTAATTGGTTAAAGTTACGCAACAATCGTGTGTGATAGAATTGTTTCTCTTAAAAAGTTTTAATAAAAAGTCCGCGAAAGCGATCTTTTAAGGTTTATACTCAATATAACCTTTTTTATGGTAATAAAATTTGTTGTAAAATAATAAATTATTTGTGAAGGTGATTTTATATACACGGTGTTAATCCTTATCGAAATAAATACGTTATTCACCACAAGAATTTAATTTTGTACAAGATTACCCTTTACAGTAATTGATTTAAATGAATGTCTCAGGAGGTATCCCAGTTTTAAAATAACTCATCAACAAAATAATGATCAAGTACCGCGAGCTTATTTTTATTATGCGGAATGATGTGGGAGGCGGCCGGCACCTATAACACGTTGACTACGAGCCACTCTCCCTAACCCTTTCTCTCTTTCTCTTATATGACGCAGACGAAGTTGCGCGGGTCAGCTAATATATAATATAATATAATCTTCGTGTGAAGCTTTAATAAATAGACCGCTGGAAGAGTATACTTGTGTCTGTTACAGCTTCTGGTACTGATTGCTCTAACGCTGAACGGAGCAAATCTATACGGTTACATCAAATGCAAGTTCGGAGCGAAGGAGAACCTCAAGTCTGCGACGACCGAGTTCATGAAGCGGCAGATATTCCAAAACGCGCCCGCCTTCATGTTCTCACAGCCGGCGCCGCCCACCACCAGCAATACTGGGGTTATATAGAGACATTACTCACTTCACATCAAAATCTTATGAATCCGCCTTATCATGTTAACTATGCTTAAGTGTTGTATTGCTACGTAATCCTCCTACCATGTTTAAATGGTGTTTTGGGTTTACTTTGTCCATAGCTTAACACCACGCGTTCATAAGCAGGCAATCAGGCAGACCGCGAGCTTGATTGCCACCATCCTGGTGTAAAAAAAAATTGTAAATATAATTACGGTACGTAAAACTAATAAGCGGTAAAACGAAGCGTACTAACCGACACACTAACCAATATTTATGTTTTATTTAAGAACTAATTTATTAGATATCTATCCAAGGTTATATCTGAAATCATATCTTAAGGTCCAATACAAGGGTTTTTTTATTCCCACGGAGTGAATTGATATTTCATGTGTTGCTTAGTTTATTGTCTTTTTTTTTAATAGTGAGTTCTAATTGTAAATCGGTATGAGATATATTATACCTATTGATAAGATTAAAAAAGAATATTTAACCCATAATATGTGAAGCCCAAATACGGAAGACAAATTCGAATCTCTCGTAGGTCAACCAAAGCGTTTAGATTTTTTGCAGTTATTCACCATAATATATTTATTTTATAGTTTCTTGAATTATGTAATTATAATAGTAAATGATCGGGTATGTTGAATATCACACAACATTTAAGTCAATAAATAAAAACCATCAATTCAGTATTTATAATCTTACGATTGAAATAAGTGTACCGTAAAACTTACGGTAGCACAACACTACAAATAAATGTGACAACATTATTTTCAACTTTGACATTAGTAATTGTCAATTCACTCTGTGGGAATAAAAAAACGCAGTTTAGATGTTTAAAAGAATTCGAAATGCTTGATCATATTCGATCAAATCTATTGAGATTATTAGAGAGTCTCGTAGACGTCAAATGGAGATGCGACCCCGATGGATCACTTCACTTCCATTATATGAGGTTCCAAGATTCAAACCTCCAAACCTGGTGAAAACATTAATTGCTCCAGGACCCTTAAGGTTAACAGTATAGTCAGTTCTAACATTTCCTGATGGTTGTTGCCTCGTTTGGAGAAAATGCATTTGTTATAGAAATTGATAAGTAATGTATAAGACGGATTCTATAGGTTATTTAAATTAAGTTTTTGAATTAGGTAACTATAAATAAATATTTGTCATTCTATATATTGTGCTTGTGATAAGTTTTAAATGTAATATGTAAATAATTAATAAAGTATTATTCTTTCGGTGTCAGTTTTGTTTTATTATTACATTTATGAAGCATATGTCACGGCTTTAAAATTAGGAAGTAACATCTGCTTTTATATAATGTACTATCAAACTCGGCCACGTGATGCTGTTTGTGATTTTATATATAAGAAAAAGATAAAATTTAATAACAATAATGATTTTTCCTGAAAGGACAGACTTCAAATGGACATGAAATTATTAGCTCTTAAATAAATGAACTTGTTTTTTAAATCCGAATATCTACTATCTACAAGATAATCTCCGACAAATACATATATGTATCTGTTATTACATAGGTACTCGTATTTATAACTTAACTGTAAATTTCAATTAATTGATCTTATTAGTGCTTATGTGAAGAAGCGGGCAAAAACTAGTTTATCTTTGTACATTTTAGGACCCTCTTCTAGCTATGACTTGCCATACACTTACCATCAAGTGTTATAGAGTTGTCAAGACAAGTTTAATATCAATAAATAACATTACTTTTATATTTCCTATGACCAAAATTGTGACAATGCCCATAGGTTTATTGCATCTGAAGGATGCTAAAGAGCTTTGTGAAGATAGAGAAAAGCGGTTCTCCATCGTTTCTGCCTTCACCAGCAGGAACATGACCTGTTGGTGTATAGATATTAGAAAAGAACTTGTAGTAAACAGATAGTCATGCCTATGTTTTTCATTAGTTGAAATTGAAAACATCATTCACGAAAGCTCGTACAGTCGACGGTCAATGCGACACAGAAAATTTAATAATTAAATAATGTTATGTTTGGTTCCAGTTCCAAGGTTGTGCAAGCAGTAGTAGTAAAAATAATACCTAAGGGGGCGTTCAAGTATTACTGTGCGGGTTATCAAGTGACCAGACGATAGCCCTGGTCTATACTACGGACTATTGATTCCGTGGTTTCCGCACTTTGAAAACTATTACTGGATTGCCGAGTAAAAATACGTCGATGACTAGAAATTCAACTTTTATTGATCACTATTTACGATATTCACTTGTTACTATCTACTTGTTGACAATGTCTTTATCACTATTTATTTTCTTGCTGACTTCTTGAGAACGAATGCGCTTGTCGCTATGTAGTTTCTTGCTGACTTCTTGAGAACGAATGCGCTTGTCGCTATGTAGTTTCTTGCCGACTTTTTGAGAACGAATGCACTTGTCGCTATGTAGTTTTATTGCCGATTTCTTGATAACGAATGCACTTGTCGCTATGTAGTTTCTTGCCGACTTCTTGAGAACGAATGTGCTTGTCGCTATGTAGTTTCTTACCGACTTCTTGATAACGAATGCACTTGTAGCTATGTAGTTTCTTGCCGACTTCTTGAGAACGAATGCACTTGTCGCTATGTAGTTTCTTGCCGACTTCTTGATAACAAATGCACTTGTCGCTATGTAGTTTCTTGCAGACTTCTTGAGAACGAATGCGCTTTTTTTTTTTTTTTTTTAGAACTGACTACATTGTTAGCCGTAGTGGCCCTATCCAAAAACAGAGCCGCTGCGGCTTTTACAGCTTCACCGGACTTGGGGGCGAGCGCAGAGGGCATTCAGCCGCGAAAGTTGTATGGACGACTCGCACGAGGGTGCCAAAGTGGCCGGACCTCGGCTCGGGCGGTCGTCGCGTTCGCAAATAAGTCGCGATCTAATTGAATCCCTACACCTACGATTCGAGCTAACTAAATTATACACATAGTCACGTTCCCTTCCTCCTGGCAGGAAGGAAGTAACTATGCATGTGTGTATTTAGAAATCGGAAATGTTTTCTACACTAACTAGCGCTAACTAACTAGCGCAAAAAAAAGAAAAAAAAAGGTCCCTCACAGAACCTATGTACCTGTGTGGTGTGCACGTGTGTATGTTCATACGTGTGTAGTGTTGTATGTAGGTAGCTAAGTGATGCACGTACAGTGTCACTTGTATCGCGCGGGCGGTTGCCTGACCCAAGGGCTTCACGCCGAGGAAACGGACCTAGGCTTGGGTTACCGCTAGAGAGGGTCCTCTGCGGAGAGAACGGTGGTTACGCGGGCATGGGCGCTGGCACGCTCTGTTTGGAGAGACGGATGAATAGTATTTATTCGCATTTTCGATGCTATCGTCGGGGTCGTTAAAAATATTGCGCGGCCGGCGTTTGTGCCAGGTGGTGGTGGGTACCGCGACATATGTAGCGGCTGCTTTAATTAACGGATTCGCGTGATTCGACGCGGTGTCAAAATACGAACGGGAGAGCTGTTTAACGTAGGCATGTATCGAAGGAAGCTCCATATCTCTATGGAGATCAACGCTTCGAACATACCACGGGGCCCCGGTGAGACGACGGAGAAACCTATTCTGTATCGTTTGTAACCGTCTGAAATTCGACTCGGACATATGTGCGAACGCAGCGCAACTGTATGTCAAAATCGGTCGAATACACATCTTGTAGAGCGTGAGCTTATGTCGCGTAGACATTTTACTCACCGAACACAACAGAGGATGCAACCGGCCCAGGACCCACGCGGCCCTGTTCCTAACCTTACGGGTGTGAGGTCTAAAAGAAGGCGGAGCGCGGCCTTTTATGGCGCTCGACGGGGCGGCAAAGCAGGCCTTGTTGGAGGGGCGACAGTGCGGTGCGAGTACGAAGTCCCCTCCATGGCAAAATGTGTTTCTTATTATCTATATCTCTATTGGTTATAAAAAATAAATTCGTGTGTTGAAACTAAAAGGTTTTCTAATAATTTAACAATAACTTAAAAATAATACATTTAAAGGCTATAAATACGATATAAACTAAACATATAGTGCGTCTCACTCGCACTTGTGAAGAGAACTCGCTCTTGTGACAGGCCACGCCCACTGCGGCGTTTGCGCTGTTTTCCTGATATCCTGCACAATTACGTAGCGCAATTTGGGAGAAAGGGGGTATTCTAAAACGTTACTATGTGTTATATGGGCGGGAGGGGTTTCGAACAACGCGTTACGTAACATTGTTTTTTTTTAAATAATAAAAAACTAGGCAATTAAAATTCCCCAAGATCGCGCAACCCTCTTCGTTTGTGTTTTACGGGGAATCCCTCGATTGTATTGTATTTTATTTTGATGAAATTTGGTACACGGGAAGTCTTATGTATTTACATAATTGATGGGCTATACGAAATGTCAATAATACAAATTAAATTATCATCAGTTCTCAACCCATACTGATCGAATTTTGTAGACGGGCAAATAATATAATTTCTTAAGAGGCTTTAGGAATCGTTAAAAATATATTCGACCAGCGTCCACACGTATGTCCAGCGTTCCACAGTAGTGCGTTTCTTAGGGCACTTTCTGCCTCGCATAACTACTCTGTGGAACCAGCTGTCGCCTGAGGTCTTTCCGAGCCGTTATGACCTGGTGACCTTCAAGAAGAGAGCTTATTCTTCTTTAAAAGGCCGGCAACGCATCTGCGAGCCCTCTAGTGTTGCGGATGTATGTGAGCGGCGGTGATCCATCTTGCCCGTTTGCCCCCGAATTATCATTAAAAAAAGAAATCGTACATTACAATAATAATGTTTAACCGATTTTTATTAAAATTGTACACGGGAAATACATGGCATTCTTCAATTGGTACAGTATATGAATTGTCAACAATATGTGTAAAAATAAAATTACCGCTAGTTTAATATAAACATAGAATGGTTCAACAAAAAACAATGCTCCAGGTGAGGCTCGAACTCACAACCCCGGCATTACTCACACGTACACTGTCTTATAAGTACCGTGCGCTAACCAATTGCGCCACTGGAGCTATATGTGACACGTTTAAAATATAAAACTATTTCTAATGTACAACAGAAGTCAAATGACTTACTTTAAATGTTTTAGTGAAACCCCATAATAATAGTAAATTACTATTATTTAGTTAGCTCATAACTAAACCTAAAAAAGCACTGAAATACATTGAATCAAGTGTATAGTCGCAACAAACTGATTAAATAATAGATAAATATAATCTGTTTTGACTATCGTATAAAGTTTAAAGGCCGTGTTTACCAGAGACTAGTGTTTACTCACATATAGGGTTGCCAAGAATTTGGATCGTCTCCCGTCCTCCGCAACCAAAATTGAGCACCAGGACATAATAGACGAGCATGTAAAATTAGTATTATAAACCAAAGTAAATTATATTCAATAGGACTATTTAATTTAAAATGTGAAAGGACCCTTTGATTTTTAATTGTATTTCTCATCTTCCTTTACCCTTTTGACAGCTGGGTACCGCGTTTTCGTCTTTGGTTGATAACCACAGATTTTACAATACAGTTGTCTATGCAATAATACAGTACACAAATAAAATGGAAACGTCACGTCACTTTTGTTGTGATTGATTTTGAATGTATATTTCTCATTACAATAGTCGTATACATTCTTATCTGGGTTGATTCAATGTTACAATTGTGCTGTGATATGTATAGTGGTGTCTAATGTATCGATAAAATGAATTGGTTTGACACGTCGGGCTTAACGAGCCTCGCGAAGTCTGCCCTGAAAGAAGCTCAAAAAACTATTGATAAAGCCTTAGATATTCAGGATGAGAGCGGCGACGAAGAAGACCACGATTCCTCTCCACAAAATGAATCCGAAACTCTCCCAGGTATGAGTAATACTTCTCAAAAAGAGCTTGATTATTTTGCTTCGTGGGGATTAACAACAAGCTCGGAATCGAAAACTAATACAATCAAAGAGCAACCAGTTGTCACGGAGAGCCCCTCTAAAACAAACTCACAGGGTATGTGGGGCTCGTTTGCCGGTTCCTTTTTTGAACAACCTAAAAATGATAATACTATAATACGACCACCAAAAGCGAAATCTATGAACTTAATACCCGACCCCAAATTTGGAAGTCAAGATGATCTATTCTCAAAAAGTCAACTAGTGATGTCTGAGACTGAGAGTGGCGATTGTAAATCTAAAAATGATGATTCAAATGTTAATGAAAGACGAGGATCCACAAGATCTAATATATTATCTTTAGTATCAAGTAGAAACAGCTCAGACTCTGTTGAAGTCTTGTCACAGAGTCTTAAAAGTACTCCAGATTCAGAAGCATCAATTCATTCCATGTCCAGTAGCAGTACTGGTCATAAACCAAATTCTGAATCAGTGGAAATTTTGCCTGATAGTTTAATTAGTCCTAGCTCTATTGAGTGTTTGGGGTTTGATAGTTGCGAAAGTGAGAAAAATAGTAGTAGCTCTTCAAATATTACTCTTGATGTAAGTGATAAAAAATCAACTCCGGTTGGTGACCATACAGAGAAACCAGACACTGCTGATAGTGTTAGCTTAGTTGCTGATGATGATGAGGACACTATGTCTTATAATTCCATATCAGAATGCACAGCTCCAACTGTATTAGATTCAGATGATAAACAAATAAGCCCATTCACAAAAAAAGACTGTAGGAAAATAACAGAGAAAGAATTGATAAATTTAGAACAGGCCATATTACAACAGAAATTGCAAGTGTGTGAAAATTCATCAAATGATGGATCATGGTCTGACAGAACTCTCAATGCTGATAATGACAGTATTAATTTAGAAAATGTAATTGAAGAACATGTAAAAGAGGAACGTGATGATATACTGATAGATAAACTTAGTGATTCTTCTTCATTTTACAATGTAAATGTGTCTGCTATTTCTAAGCAATCTGATGAATTCATTAATATGGGAAAACAACAGTGTAATAGTTCACAGAGCAGTGGCTCCTCTCAAAAGGGCACAAGTATTAAAGAGCGTATATCCCCTACAAGTTCAGACAGCAAAAGTGATTTAGTAAAGATTGGTTCAGATAGAACTTCAGGTCACACATCTGGAGATGAATTGGAAACAACCACATCATCTGATATAGAAATAATACCAAGCCCTAATGGTGAAAATGGTCATGGACTTAGAAGTAGTCCTGCTAAGTATGCTTTGAAGCATTCTAAGTTTGATGGGGTAACATCTCCTAACCTTGTAGATTTATTATTAGGCAAGTCATTGGTAACAAAAATTAGAGGCCATAATAGAGAACTTTCTGAAGTGTCAGTACAAAGCAATGCCAGTGATGACAGTCATACATCAGAGAATGAAAAACTTATGAGAAGATTATCTGAAATGGCAGAAGTTTTGGAAGCAAGGGAGAACAGGTTGATGGAAGTTAGCAGAAGTAATGCAGAACTTGCAGAGAGTAATGCTGATTTAAAAACTCAAGTGGAGAGCTTAATAGCAAAACATGACAGTGGAGACATCAATACAATCACTGAAGAATACACACAGCGAATGTCAGCTTTAGAAAAAAAGTTCCAACAAGTAATCAGAGAGAAGGTAAGTTCACTTAATATAATTTAAATATGAGGACCAATATCCCTTACATATGAAATTGTTATATATGCACTTTTGCCATCTCATAGGTAGTTTATTGATCCCTTTACTAAAAAAACCATGGGGGCTATAATCAATAAACTCTTTGAATGCGGTTTGGACTGCCACATCGGAGTTGAATTCCATAAAAAATGATAATCTGTTGAAGCAAGGTCCAGAGTCCAATTGTAGCTCATCTAACTCAGTGTTGTGGTTGTGCAGTGTGTGGTCTTGCGTTGTCGTGAAGTAGCAGTGGCCTAGAGCGACTGACCAATCTCAGTTGTTTAGCAGCTAGTTCTTCCTTCATGGTTTGCAGTTGCTAACAATAGAAATCTGCCATAATCATTTGGCCAGATTTTAGAAAGCTGTAGTGAATAACACCAGCGCTAGTCCACCAAACCAAGTTTAGTTTTTAGTTTAGGGCAGGATTTGGCTGGGTCTCCAGGGTTCAGTCATTGCGAAGAGCGCTTCAGATTCGTACAGTATCCACTTTTCATCACAAGTAATGATTCGATTTAAAATCCCTTCATTATTGTGTCAGTTGAGCAAAGTAACACAGCAGTTGATGCGTGTTTGCAAGTTCGATTCACTCAATTCATGAGGTACCCATTGTTCAAGATTTTTTACTTTCCCGATTTGCTTCCAGTGGATTAATACAGTTTTATCACTTACCCCGAAGCCTGCAGCTATCTCTGAAGTGCTTTGTGATGGATCAGCTACCACAATAGCCCTTAATTCTTCATTTTCCACTTTGGTCTTCGGCCGTCCACGGGGTTGGTTCTGAAGGTCCAAATTTCCAGAACGAAAACATTGAAACCAAAAACGTACCGTGCTTTCTTTTGCGACTCCAGCGCCATACACATCATTAATTCTTCGAGTTGTTTCTGCAGCACTGGTGACAGGTGGAACTCGTACTCGTAAATATACAATATTTCATGTTTTCCATTGTGCGGTAATAAACTATGCCAAAGAAAAAAATAATGAGGAAAAAAACAAATGAATGACTCTTTTCAAAACTCAAATGTACCAGCTAAATGAATTTATAAATTTGAATTTGGAATTCTTAACCAAAGAGGAGATATTTCAGATCAAAGTGGTCAGTAGGACAAAAGGCTAATTTCATATGTAAGAACCTAATATGCTGGTGGACAAACACCATCAGGGGTATTCTGAGTAAAGCTGTACAATTAGTTAATTTTACAAAAATGGGAGATGAGAGTATTATGTCTCGGTAGAAACACTGAACATCTAAATGCAGCCAGACTGTAAGTTTCTTTGAAACTAATTCATAACACTGTGTAAAATAATGTAATAGAACTGGAAGCTGGAGTATTATACATACTAAGGAGAACTGAGATTTTATTAATTTAATTAAATAAATTATAAAATTTAATTGGTTTCTAATCACTTACCATTAATTTACTAATAACGAAGCATTCTTATCTTAAACATCATCAATCACATATTGGGATAGGAGTTCATCAGAAGAAATCAGAACAATTAAATACATGGCAAAAAAGATGCAACTAGGGTTAAAAGGCAAAACACATTTAACAAAAACTTTTCATCTGGAATTTGGAGTCTATTTGTACAGTGGTGATGCATATTATAAATGCTTGTATGTGACAATGATAGTAGTATCTTATTACAAAATATGAAAAATCTGACTTGTGAACTTATAACACATTCGAAAGCCCTCTGGAAGCTTATAGTTGGCACTGTCTTCATGAGACTCAACCAGTTTTATCAGTAGATTAATTACTAAATCAAAAACCATAACATAATAAAAAAAATTCAGTTATTAAAATGAAAAAACAATGAAAGTCTTTTTTCATATTTACTCTTAGGACAATTTAAGAAAACAACTGGACGGATTAAAGTCTGAATCATCACGAAAGATCTCATCGGAATTTGAGAATGTGTTGAAGGAGAAGGATGAGGTGATAGCCCAGCTGCAAGATGAAGGAGAGAAGTTGGCTAAGCAGCAGTTGCAGCATTCCAATATCATAAAGAAACTGAGAGTAAAGGATAAGGATAATGAACAGGTTATCAAAAGTTTAAGGTTAGTTTATTGAACAATATACTGTGGACCCTGGTGGAACAAAATAATCCATTTATTAATGTTTGTGCTGTCTTAATATTTGTATTAAGACAAAGGTCTCCTTGTTTCCCCATAAGTTAGAAGCCAATTAATTCAACTATCTCTGATGTTGTCTTAAGTACTACTAATAAGTTGGTGCTCTTAAATGTGTTTTTGTAAAAAACCACTTTATTTTCCAGAGATAAAATAGCGGAACAAACAGCCGAATTGGAAAGGTTGAAAAGGTCAGTGACGGCTAAAGAAGAATTGGAAGTAAATCAAATAGAAGCAGTATATAGACTAACAACAACAAACAAAAAATTGGAGACAGAGCTTGCTGAGGTGAGAAATGAAATTACTAAATGAATATAATGTATGTTTTGATTTCAATAAAAATGTTTCTTAAAATATAACAAAGGTAGAGCAAATTACTTATAGCAAAAATTAGTAAACAGGTTTATGGGCACGCCTTGAAAGTTTGGATATTTATAGAAATATTCTAAGTATATAGGAACCGAGAGCATAATATGCTATGAGATGCTTCAAGAAGATTCAAGTTTTATTGAAGTAACTTCATTTCGCGCTTTTAGTATAAGTTAATATTTAGTATGGTAACACTGAGAGTTACGTGTGCAGCATGTTACGGTACTGCAACATGATAAAGTTAGCTAAGCTAAGTTAGCCCTTTCCTTTTTTTTTAACGTGGAGGAACCCTTCATGAGTACACACTCAATGAGGGGAGCGAGTGGTTATGTGAGACTCCTACTCACTAAAACTCCACGGTCTACCATCCGCCGCCGTAATGGAGCGACACGAGACCGCGCAGGCATTCTACCGCGTCACTCCGCCGGTTGATCCGGGTAATTGCCTGGCCCAGGCGCTAATAGGAGACAGTTCGGTACAACTTCATTAAGTGGTTCAAAGGCCGCCCTGCTTCGACACATTCGCGCAGCGCGCAGCCGTAGATACACACGTTGCCAACATGTGCCCAGCCTCTCCACAACGGAAGCATAGGCCTCCCCGATCCGCTAACGACGTACACAGTAGGCTGGTGTGGCCCAAGTCCATACACTTATAGCAGCCCATAGGCTTGTCTTCCATTGGTATGACGCGGACCGAACTCCAGCCCACTAATAGACGCTCTGCCTCAAGCAGCTTTGTGGCCTCGACGACAGGGAGAAACTAAAACACCGAAATAGGAGCCTCGCCAGCCCTTATTTGGGCTGACTTGTATCCAGTTTTTGCCTCCAAGGCCCCAAGTACTTCCTGCTTTTCAATCGAATCGTCTATGCCGACGATACGGATGTTGGCCTCTTAAATCAGTCTCACCACCATAGCAGCCACACTCTCTCCCGCGGAAACTCAAGCCTAGGTCCGTACCCTTAGCTAGCTCGCGTGATACAAGTGACACTGCACTCGTTTTGACTAGTTACCCCTATACATAATTACACTGTATACATTCATACGTGCACACTACACAATTACATAGGTTCTGTATGCAACCTCTTTTTATTTTTTGTACTAGTTACGACTAAAATCTATCTTTCTAAAATCACTAAATACATATACACCTGTTCGTTCCTTCCTACCAGGAGACAGGGCGCTTGCCCCCAAGCCCGGTGAAGCTGTAAAAGCCGTCAAACGGATGTGTGAAGTCATACCATTACATAGCTTTGGTTTGTAGAATAGGTTATCTCACACTATAAAACATCCTACAATTAATAAAGACTTATTTCCTCATTAAAAAAATCCTTGAGAGAGGCGTCTTATGAACATTCGTATTATTTTATATTCATGAGCGAATAGACCTTTGTTCAATAAAATATTTTGAACACGTTTTTCCGAATGCCAACGAAAATTATAATGAAGGTATCTGCAGTTCATCGTCATACAGGCCTTGACCTTAATATAATTGCAATATAGCAACAACGTCAATCAATGTAATAATGTTAATTTAATAAAAATGTGACTATGTAAAGACAAGTGACCTCTGATTAATTGATAAAAAGTGAATATTAATTTTATATTATTAACATAAAGTGAATAATGTCATCAAAAAACAATTTTATCTAACATTGAATCACAAGTTTTATCAGCTATCCAATTAGCACTAGGAATTATATCCATGAAATGTATGACACGGATACGCGTCGCCTCGTTATTATTATATCACTGTATACCTATAAAGTATTCATAACTATATCTGTTTTAACTATGTCTATATAGTGATAAAAAAATATAAGGCAGCACGTAAATGCCTTAATACTGGGTCCAGGCCTCTTTGTATTGGGTTGAACAGTTTTAATCCATGGCTTGACATTGCCACTAAATTTAAAGTGATTAAAGCTAAATAAATAGTGACTAAATTAAGCAAATTCATATCTGTAATGGTAATACAATTTTACGATATTTCTGTAGTATATTTTAATTAAACAATATTACCAATAACGAAATTCCGGTTAATAAATTTATTATCCTATACTCAATATTAATATTTTAAATTACATTTTTCATCTTACCCTGACAAATTATAAAGCGTTGATCGACATGGATTCGAATCTTACGATAAAGCGCAGCACTTACGATTGGAGTAACATGGTAATGAAATCATTATGTGGTGACAGGGCTTTTTCTAGTACCTACTTACGTAGGTCCAATAAAAGGTTTTTAGTTAATTGTGTCAAGTTTTAAAATAAGATCACGAAGCACATTTCTGATTTACCGGACAACAAATTCAAGGACCATGTAAAGCAGGTTTCACAACTTCACAAAATATGACAAAAATAAGTCATAGAGAACTTTTTAGTTCATGCAGAGATGGGGGTTACCATAAACCTGTGACTCCGAAGCCCAGTGACTGTGGTTCTGTTATGAAGGTATGGTACATTGAGACAACATGGGATACGTAACAAACGCAAGCCATTAAAGTAATTATCACTCAATATTCAATATATACTATTGACTTTAGAGGCGCAGCCATGTTGAAAGTAAAGGACAACATTGTCACATGCCAAAAAACAAACTAGAATTATAAAAGTTGCCCTATAATAGTAATAGTAGAATTGTATTTTTTCTGTTATTTCAAGATTTATTAGTTATTAGATTTCAAGCAGCCTTGGTGTGTCTTCACTCTCAAGTGTATATTCTTAAATATTGCAGACAAAAAGTGCCCTAGATGATTGCAATCAGAGGTTGGAAAGTTCCCGGACGTCGTTGGAAGCAGCTAGGAAGGAACTGCACGAGAGTCAGAGGAACAGTGCGGAGCTGCAGCGGCTGAGGGCGACGCACCCTCAGCTGGAGGAGGAGAAGCGGCTAGCGGAGGGAGAGTGCAACAGGCTCAGAGATGAGCTGCAGAGGTTAAGAGCTGATATGGTCAATGGTGAGCTTTGATACTTTATTTTATAATAATCATTTGGGAGTATAGTTTTCTCGTGTGGCAAGAAATAAAGGCTTTGAAGAAAATAGATTCCCTAATTCAAGAGAATCAAAGTGTTGTATTTCTTTAGGCAAATATGGTTACTTCAATATGATTTAATACTAGGTGATATTGTAATGTAACATTACCTTCTAAAGTATAAAAAAAGAAAATGTAAAAACACAGTAATACAACTACGGAAATGGAATATAATATAAAATTATGTTTTTTTCGCTTGTTATATTTTATTGACATTTAATGTTGTACTATATAATATATAAACCCAGAATTTTCTTTTCATTCATTTGACATCTCAGTTGATACAATAGCAAAAAAAATTCAATTGTTTTAATGGATGTAACATCCGTCGTATTGATTTAATTCATATAAAGTGTAGCTTATGTCACCAGGACCATAATAAGGGACTGATTGACACCTCATCAAAAACGGATTAGTAGCTTAGAGGCTACGGCGCAGTGTTAAATATAACATAACGTACCATCATCATGCATGAATACTCGAAGTCCTGTATCAACCACAATTCGCCGGGTGTGTTTTTAGGTCTCATGTAATACGGGGCGAGCCTATTGCCATTAATCGGACACAAAGCCAGACTCCGAGTTGCTACTGAGAATTTCATAGAAAATCCCAATAACACGTTGCTCGACCTGGGAATCGAATCCAGGACCTCGAGCATAGCAATCGCACTTACGACCACTAGGCTACAGAGTCTAATGAATTAATAAAAACATACAAAGCTTAACCGTTCTTTTTGGCTTTACCGTAATCGTGTAATAAATAATATCCGAGTGTCCGGTAGAGGAGAGGCGGTGGGTGTCCCGATCGGAGGCACTGCGGCTTGAATTGCGGGAGGCGCACGAGGCGCTCGCAACGCTGGAGGCGTCGCGGGGTGCGGAGGGTGTGTCGGATGGGGAGGAGAGTGTGGGAGGCGGGGCGGCGGCTGTACTGGCGCAAGTCGCGCAGCTGCAGCGAGCCGCGCTGGACAGGGACAAGGCGCACGCGGCTGCACTGCGCGCTCGGGCCAACCGCATAGGTACCAACAGTTCCTCAACATTATTCTTTATTAAATTTCATCATTATTGGTTGAGTACCTTTTTTACAACGTATACTATTCGTTTCTAAATCCCACGGAGTAAATTTAGAATCACAACCTGAAAATAATATTGCCATATTTATTTTTCTAGTATTGTGCTACCGTGTGTATTTTTTACATTACAATTATTCTAATCATAAGATTTAAAATGCTTTGTAATTTCCCACGTGACACACCATTTTATCCATCTTATTTGTTCTTAATATTTTGAGGGTTCAAATTCAATGTTTTTCCAGAAAAAAATTATAAATAGGTATAATATCTCATACGGTTTTACGGTTAGTTCCGATTGGTGATATCACTATTTTAAACTAGCGACACATGAAATGTCGTTTTACTTCGTGGGATTAAAAAACGCACTTTATTAAAGTAATAAAAATCTCAAAATAGCTTAAATACATGCAAAGTATTATCTTTTAAAAAAAAAACCTTGTTCGCACTTAAGCGGAACTAGAGAGATCATTGGCGAAAGCGATCGAGCGCGAGCGAGTCACCCGCGAGGAGAACCAGGCACTGCTGGAGCGACTCTCCACCGCGGAGAGTCTGCTGCAGGATTCGCAGGACAACCTGCGCGCTCTCACCGACCAGTGCAGCCAGTACCTCGACAGGATCACCAAGCTGGAAACTGAATTAGACAGGTAAAATATTTGCTAGTATCAATCAGCTTCAAAGAAATAACTATAATATATTATTATTAAAATGTTGATAATATTTGGCTTAAATATTTTTGTCAACATTTCTAAACATAATTGTCAAATAAAGATGACATTATCGATAATGGCAGCAAGAAACTCGAAAGTTTTTTAAAGACTTGGTCAGAGCTATAAAATGCAAAAATTACCTGAATCACTGTTATTATACACAGTCTTTCAGATGGCGCTAGTGATGATTTTTTTTGCAAGCTGACGAATGTCGTATTTTAGAGGTTTTTTTTTAAATGTACTGTTTGAGTCAATTATTTCAATTCGTTCATTTCCTTGATTATATGGTCAGAATGAAATCGGACACACCGCCATCTTCTGATCTGTGTCCTTCCTAATGCCAATTGGTTGACGACGTCACTGTTGGAGGGACTCCACCGCCACCCCTTACCAACATCATTGAGATCGGATCGCTCGAGTGCGTGTGACAACAATATATTACGTAACAATACGTTGACCGATCGTCTCGCGGTTGTATGACCGCGCCGCTCCGTGTGTGCATTTTTGTATTAAAATATACCATCCGTTAACGTGGTGAAGAACATTTAGTGAGGTGGAATACGTTGGTGTGCAGCGTTAGGATTGCTGACGTATCTAAGGTCCAGGCTGAATTGGGAGAGGGAGCAGTTTTGAAAGTTCAAGGTTAGTGGATGATGTTCCTTCCCATATATTCAATTAGATGTAACAATTGAAATAGTTGTCTGTCGTCCATTGCTCACTAAGTTATGTTATCGAAGGCCGCACCAGACTAGGAGGCAGGCAACTTAATTTAAAACCGCCGCTCCATGTGGTATGTCAGGAAGGAGTAGGGAAGACCGCAAGATTAACTCCTCGCATATACACGTACGGTATTTATTTAAATTGTATTTTTTTTTTAAATGTGTGAGAGACATGATGGCGGATCCATAGCCTTCCAGGTGTCTCGCATTATTATTGAAAATAAAAGTGAATTTAAACGAGTCGTAATAACATGTTGCAGTAAAACTTGCGAGTTGGAGAAACTGCAGAGTGAGTACGAGGCTCAAGTGAGCACGTTGAAACAGAGAGCGGAGTTCGCTGAACAGGAGCTTGTAGCAGAGAAGAACGCTCTTGATATCGAGAAAAAAAGGAACACTATACTGCAGGTTTGTACGTAAACATTTTTACTGGTGGATTATCTTTTTCTTTCTTTTGTAAGGTTCGATTGTAGAAGCACCTTCCACTTTTGTAAAATAGTAAAGTGTAAACACATACTATACGCCCAACTTCTGATAGAATTACTATTTGATTTGATCATTAGCTGGCCTCTGCAGACGTTGTTCTGCCCTTCCCAATGGTCAATAACTCGACCACAGCGCCACCTATCCCGATTTTTTCTGATAAAACTTCCATAACCATAAAGATAACAAAAAAAAAACGCATACCTATCCTTTGAATCGTGAGTTTTTGCCTTGTATTCATATAAGAATTCGATAAAAAAGGACGGTCATTTATTCAATAATTTATAAAATCATAGTAAACTCTTTTAGTAGTAGTTTTTTCTTGTATGAAAAGAATATCTTCACTAGTAGCATGCGTAGGGACGGTTAAAATTCGCGTGTGCGATGTAACATGTTATGAATATTTCAGGAACAGTTGTGGAACCGTGGTGACGTCTCGCCGGCGCACTCCCTCGCATCTGACTCTCTCTCAGCTTCCCTCTGGCACTCGGTATGTCGTTTACTTGTATTGTATTGTACTTGCAGCTACATCTTCTTACACGCGAAACAATAAGAGTTACCATTGTATGCTCTAGTAATCTATATAAACTTCATTATGTGTCTGTCTGCACTGAAACTGGATCTGTCACTCGGCTTGAATGATTAACGGGTCAATAATAATGTATAATTCCGTTTTGTCGTATTATCAAATCTATCATTATGAAGGAAACATATTTTAACAAGATGCAAATTAGTACGTTCGCGGCACGTGGCACCCGGTGGCGTGGCGGGTTAAAAGTATGTGTTATATACCAGACATTGGTATAGTTTTGTAATAATTTAATAAACTTAGAAATGGAAATAAACTTTATTATAATGAACATGAGATATTCAAAGTATTAACAAAGGAAGCTTAAAAGTAGACATCTTTAAATTTTTATGACCATACATCCCAGTATGTTACTGCGTTTAATTTCTTATAATATAAAGCGACTCTTGCCAATATTGTTTGGTCCTTTGAGCCGGATCTAAAACAACTCGTTCAACAATTGTGTACGCTTTCGTAGGCCGTCTGTTTCAGTCAATCGTTGTATGTTTTGTTGCAGGAGGACGGTGTTGGCGCTGATGGTAGCGGAACTGGTGGTGGCGGTGGTGGTGGTACAGGAGGTGGGAGCGCGCTGTGCGTGGAGGAGGCGCTAGCGACGCTGACGCGGCGCGAAGGCTCGGCGCGAGCGCTGGCGGCGGCCCAAGGTGCGCTGCTGGCTGAGCGGGACCGGATGCGCGAGGCCCTCGCCGCGCTGCATGTTCAGCTCGACGACTACCAGGTCACAAGCTCCTCGACTCTGTATACTCATTGCATACCAACACAGCAATGAAAAACGCCTCAAACCCTAGCTGGGACGTTTAACATAGAATTGTAAACACCGTCATAATCATATGTGATGTAAGTGACGATGTGTCGAAAATATGAACCGACCTTCAAGTGCTGCTGCGAAGACACATCAGTAAGTGCTTGTGACAGATTTTTCAACTCGAAACTGCTGCCTAGCAAGATGAGCTTTAGAAAATACACTGATGTCATACATCATGTCAATATGTATACTCTGGTCCTTAGAATATGCATGTTCTTATAGAAACTGTACTTAAGTATTCCATGATCTCTACTCACAAACGGTTCAAGCTGGTAATGGATATCGTTTCAGAGTTTGCAAGAGCAGTACGACGCGCTCCTACAAATGTACGGCGAGAAAGAGGAGCAGGTGGTGGAACTGAAGCTGGATCTGCAAGATGTGACGCAGCTCTACAAACAGCAGCTGGACGAGCTGATAGCGCTCAAGCAAGCGCTCGCTAAGCGATAGCAAGCCGCGCTCTAACATCCCGCACGACTCCTGGGCACATCCATCAAGAACGCGCTAGTGGTACCAACTTTCATAAATCAGGACTCAATCTCACCACTATCTCGTACCTCATCCACTTGACGAGATAATTATTTTAAGAGATGTAGTATAACAAGCGTCGACGTTTTTAATCCCAAAGAATAAATTGACTATTATTAATGTCCAACCTGAAAATAATGTTGTCACATTAATTTTTCTAGTGATGTCCTAGCTTTTATCGTACGTTCCGGATGTTTGAATTGTGAAATTTTAAATGTTATATTGAGAGTTTTTATTTATCTCGGTAATTAATTATTTTATTACATAATTGAAGAAACTAAAAAAATACATATGTATAGTAATAAAATTAAAAAAAGTAATGCCTTGGTTAGCACATAGCTGTCAATATTTTGTTTACCTTATTTGAAAAATTAAATCATCGCTATTTTTTTAAAACAACAAAAATAATTAACTGGCAACACGTGAAATGTATTTTCTTCTCAGTGGAATAAAAAAATGGACTTTAGTGGATTGGTTGCCACGAATCGCGACGGAAACTAGTTGAAGAGTTCAAGTGAGGCTTTATATATAACCGTTTAGATGAACCTGCTGTTGTTATGTTATGACTCGCATGGTGCTCATGATAATGAAGGGATAGAAGGTTGCTTTTAACATTTACTCAGGATTGTGTTCAGAGCCATTAAGTTAGAGATTTTGAGGGTGTATTATGGAAAGCAAGGTAATTCCTTCAAAATTTGTTAATAGTCTTTGTTCTTGAAAATTTGATTTTAAACTATTGTATTAATATATAGAGGAATTAATTAAATAATATACCGTCGCCGCATCTCAAGTGCAATCGACGGTGACCACCATCGTGGCGGAAGCATGATTAAACTTTGTTAAATATTAAATACCATTTGCTTTTCTTACTACACACTTTAAAATAGATATTGCGCTTGCTAAAGATTTATATAAATTGAAAACCTAATTGTGTGAAGGCCGATCATTTTTTATTACAAAAAAATAAATTATTAGTAATTGTAAATTATAGATCTATATATTTTGTTTTTGAAACCAAAAGGAGCATTTGTTTAATTGTTTTAGGATATTAATAATCATAATCGAAACACTTTTACCGGCGAGGCCGGGTGAAACGATTGTAAATTAAAAAACTACGTAATTCTCACTTTATAAAATATATAATATGCATTTTTTATGTAATTGTTAAGAAAGATATTTTTGAAATTTTATTTCATTATGAAAAATAATTGTACGGTGTGTGCCTGTTCTATTTTTGGGTGCACAAACCTCAACTCGAGAGAGTAATGCTGGCTCCATACAATCATCCAACAACCAAACTCAAAATTTAAACTCTTAACTTGAGCGAACTCGCCCGATATCCAAACCAGCCCTCCTCCACATATAGACAACTAATTTCAACCTTCATGATCATGGCAGACTATTGTTTTAAACTTTTTATTTATAGACCAATATTACTAAATAATTTACTAAAAATGTAAAACATATCTGTAGTATACATTTCAAGACGACGTCTATTCATCTTAATTGTTTAGTTTACATTGATTGTTCGATAGTCCTAATAACTATCGATGTTTTAAGAACTATAGAAAAGGAAGCGTTTGATCTTATATTTTTATGTATATACACATTTATTTATTTGTCACTATTTATATAACACGTAGTTTATGAAAATATTTTGTTGTATTTATTAAAAATGTGGGATCGTGTTGTGGTGCAATGGTATATTTACTGTTCCTATCATAAACTATTCATACTATTGGATCAAAATCAAGAATATTATTAAAGACTGTAGTAAGAAGGCATTTATTATAGTCAAAACACTACTACCGGTTCAGAAAACAATCAACCACAACAAATGTATGGATTTAAAGAGATTTCATTTTATAATTGAGGTCACAAGAACATAACATTAACAGTTTCTTACAAAACCACAATAGCTTTAAATTTTTAATGTTCATACTGCCATCTCTATGTTATAGCCGACGCATTTTAAACTGAGTCGTCGAGTAATAAATGTCACTGACAGTAGGAATGTGCACGCAATGCAACCCGTTATCGATACTTAGCTACCTGCGCACGTGGTGTCGATGCATCATCGTGACCTTAATTAGCACTCCGACTCCTGATTGGTCGTTACGAGTAAGGGTTGTTGTTTTTCTATAAATACAAGAGTTTTCGTTATGGCACTCATTACATTACTACACTTACATAGCGAAAAATTATTCCTATTAATACTTAACATAATTTAGCATATCGATCGTGCCTATCCCGTTAACGATATGCACCTCTACAATTCTTACGCACATCACTACACCTCTCCATAAGACCTGTAAGTGCGAGCGAGACAGACAGATAATTACGATTTATGACCCGAAGCCTCAGTTCATTAAGGGTCGACTATAGTATTGCGTAAATAACTTTAAGCTATTGTGGTTTTGTAAAAGCACATTTATAGATTGTAAAACATCCAATGCGGCGAGTCAAACCGGTTGTTCGTGTGGTGAGGCTGTGATCCCAACGTTAGCGGTGTGGAACCGAGTTTTTTTTAAATAGACAGACTAGATCATTTCAAAGTTTCATGTTAAATCAGGGATAGATTAAAGCGGTTGGCAGGGATCGTGTCTACTATACGCACAGTAATAAAATAAACATCTTCACAGTGAGTTTGTTTTGGTATGTCGTGTTTCGGGATAACTCGTGTTTTTTAAATTAATTTTATTTACCTGCCGGGCGTCCCGTGACGGCCAACTTTTTCATATTGTAAATATATTAATAGGTGATTTTGTCAATAGAAGCAGATAGGCCAATTTGATTTTCGTGAGCTCAATTGAGTGGGCACCTTCTTGTGTTACTTAATAAATCGACCAGCATCCTATTGCAGACTTTTCTTTCGCGGGCTGTGTGTCATTTAACACCGGTTTGTGAACTAATTTGGATATCTTCTATATTATGGTATAAGTCACAAAATTACTTAGGTACTGTAACTATGCTTTTCGCTTTGTCGAACACAATCTGAACACTGCTAATTATTTTTCAAAGAGGTAGGGCATAGAGAAATTTTCTTGGAGAGTTCTCTCTACTTGGGGCAGTCCTACTGGTGGAATACAGAAGGTCGCAGCCAGTTAATTTAGAGTGTTGTGTTCCCGCAGTGAATAAGGTTTCCAGAGCTGCTCTATGGCTTACCATCAGGCAGGCCGTATGCTTGTTTGCTGCCTTAGTTGTATAATTTTTTTAAATAAATAACACTGAACATTGTTTGACGAGTGTCGGGTTTGAACTAGCATCTCAGATGATATGAGATTTTTAAGATTGAAATATATTCCTATGTAATATTTACTTTCGGTCGAGTAAAGTTTTCGTTTTTACTCTGATGTCGATTATTTTTTAAAGAATTATTATGTTTGCCATTATGTTATATCGAGGAACTTGATAATTGGTCAATGTATAAATAAATAAATTATGGGTTGGGACACGGGGAAAGAATATAGATAGAGTTCCTTTATATGTTATCTCACAGGTATTAATTATATAATTTTTATTGTGTAAATAAATTATATGAATATGAATGTTTTTTTATTGGAGTTGTCCGTCGTCATGAATGTATAATTATTGTATTTGTGCATTGTATGCACCGACGCGACAGTCCAGTCTCGATCGGTACACGCAATGCACGCATTATTACTACCTGCTAGAATAAACAATTTAATTTGGAACAGATTGCCTTCATTTCATCTCCAACCGAATTTAGAGGGTAATCCTCTAAAGCGGTAACAGGGTAGATTGTTTTTCAAATTAGATTTTTATCTCCACATGACGCAATAGCTATCTATGATTGTTCGAGATAACCACCAGTAAAACGCAAACCTTGTGCTGGGCTCTAAAGAAAACAAACTGATCGCGAGTCGTGGTTAACCGATATAGCAACTCCAAATCCACGCAACACACACATTTATATTCCTCTATATATACCTACAGTATGTACAATCAACATCACCGTTACGTGGATTACTGTCTCAAAGAATTACCAAAAAACGACACTCAAAATTACAAAAATTAAGACCCGCGTGTCGCGGTAGATTTGAATGAAAATGAAACTATCGAGCGAATGCCGGCCGTACAAATTTTCAGTCCTACCTAAGTTTTATAAGAAAAGTTATTAACAAACGCAAAGCAAATTTCCAACAATTATCGACCCCAAAATGTAATATGGGCCGGATTTAAAGGTTTGGGAAACCCTGGGTAACGGAAGAAGTTAGACCCCGAACAATTTTTAAATATGAATATGCTTTGAGATGTTTAAAAAAGTGCTTCGTGGAACTGTGGAGGCCTCTTTCGTGGTTTGACACTCCTCCCCTAAATCCGGCTCTGTATATGAGGGCTAAAGATCATTCCAACTGCATTTGAGCTGCAAGATAACTGCATAATTCTGCCGTGGCTTTTTCATTTAACCGTCTTTTAGTGATTGGACAGCAGAATTGCAGTTTGGATGCGGTTTTGGCGCAGTACACATTTGAACTGTCAACAAAGTCAAATCAAATCAAAATGCCTAATAAGGCACTTATGAACGTGAAATCGCTGTTGCCGGTTTGGTAAATAACCCAGTCATCGAGAAGATCCGGCAAGAAACTCGATCGGATTTTTTTTTCTTGCAACCTGTAATCATGCAACAACTTTGCAAATCGCCTTTAATGACTTAAGCTCCAGGTACCTGCGTGTTAGTAAGACGGAATAGTAAGGTTGCAAGCAATACTGCATCCACATGCGAACTGCAGAATTCCTACCACTTTCAGTATTGATATTAAAGAAAGAAAAAACAATGTGTTAAGTTTAAGGTCAAAGAAAGTATAAAACAATTGACTTGGACTTAAAGTCCAATCCATTTGATGTAAATAAAAGGGCATTCAATAAAATACACCATTTATTATAATAATGAAGCGATACATACAATCATACCTTCAGAGTTCAGTGAATGCATTATTGTTCTAAGCAATCTATAATATTAATATAAAGAGGTACAATACGAGTTCGTCAGTATGTTTGTAGGAGGTAATCTCTCGAACTACTGAACCGATTCCAAAACTTATTTTACTAACATGAGGCTATATTATCTCTGAAAGCTATAGGCTATTTTTATTCTTACTACTTTTTATACCTATTGTAGGTAAATGCGAGTCAAGTCGCAGACGGTTGCTAGCTTCCAAAATAAGCAGGAAAGCGTCGTTTATCTAAACTTTATTAGAAAACGTATACAATATTTACTTTTGAGGAATTTATGCTGATTTTAAAATGACCCATAATGATTAGGGATAAGTATTGTGAATTTACCATTTAAGTCATTTAACTTCCTTATATCAAAATAAGTAGGTAATATTTTTCGTAGCATGGAATAGGAACAAATGAATTTATGAAAATCTAAGAAACTTATAAAAATGGTCAAAAATACAATAAATAATATTACTTCTGTCCGTAATATGTCGCTAAATAAAATAATATTAAGTCGGGGAAAAAGAGTTTTTGCATAACGTAGGTATAAACTTGTTATAATATTTCTTTGGTTGTACTATTTGTATGTGGCTGGTTTTGGTAACATTAAAAATCAAAATAAAAAAGTTGATTCCCGCTATTTTTCATTTGTTTTTCTTTCTATAAAAATGAGTGAATCTAATGAAGAAATTCGATACATTTTAAAATATAATAAGCAGCGAAAAAAATTTGTGATGTTTATGGACCTTATGCAGTGTCAGTAAGAGTAGTACAAAGTTGGTTCAAACGTTTTAAGTCCAGAAATTTGATGTTAAATATGCACATCGCTCTGGTCGCCCTGTTACGAATAAAATGGACGCCATTTTTAAAAAAGTGGAGCAAGATCAGCATATCAGTGGTTATGATTTAGCTGGAGAACTGAAAATTAACCACAAAACAGTTTTATCCCATTTGAAGAAAGCTGGCTATACCAAAAAGCTCGATATTTGGATGCCACACGAGCTCGCTGAAAGAAACCAAATGAACCGTGTACTCATTTGCAATTCATTATTGAAACGTAATGAAATCGAGCCGTTTTTGAAGAGATTGATAATCGGAGATGAAAAGTGGACCACGTTCGACAAGAACGTGCGAAAAAGGTCGTGGTCTAAGGTCGGCCAGGCTTCACAGTCTGTGGCTAAACCTGGGCTAACTCGAAAAAAGGTGATGCTGTGTGTATGGTGGGATTGGAAGGGCATCCTTGCACCTTCAAATTTTCACCTGTTTTGGTCTCTTCGGAATTCTTTAGGTTCTGTAAGGTTAACATCAAGAGAGGACTGTCAAAATTATTTGTCGCGTTTTTTTGATCAGAAGTCCCAAAGTTTCTACAGCAACGGGATCATGTCTCTACCTACAAAATGGCAGAAAGTCATCGAACAAAACGGCACTATATATACTGTAAATAAATGTAAATAAACTTTGAAATAATGTCTTGAGTTTTCATATAAAAATACGAAGAAACTTTTTCCCCAACCTATTATTACAAATGCGAAAGTAGCTCGGCCTACTTATTTATTTATGGTTGTGACCTTTTCTTATCAAAAGCTGATCGCAATGAAATTTGTTAACCCGGGAGGCTTGGAAGCAAATATAGAACGTAAACTACGCAGCCAATGTCATGAGAAAAAGCTAATTAGAAATAAAGTTTAACAATTTTTTATTTTTCCAAAAAACGAGAGTATAATATTCACAGAACAGCGATTACGACCGATATGTTATAACCGAGGTGAAACTTGTTACATTTCTGGATAAACACTGGCTTGATCCGGAAGCAACTATCAAATTTTTAACTATGTATATGGTGGTTATTGTCAAGTACGGGTCGTCCCCCGTCCATCTATTACTACATTTTCTTTTTAATATTTTGACCTCGACATATAAAGCAGTCGATTTTTTATTGCATAGTTATAATTCTTTATTTTTTCTATTAAATATTTTAATCATTTTAATATTTAAAAAATATAAGTTAAATTATTGACCACAGTAAGATCTGATAATAAACAGCTGAATAAGGTAAAATCAATAATCTTTTAATAGAAGAATTGGAAAACACGTATACAGTGGCGTATTTTAAGATTTGACTCATTGAGCTTAAATAAGTTCGTTCATCTCGAAAACTTATGGATATTCTACGTTTATATTGTACGCGCTTTCAAAGAAAACGAACTGTCACCCCGAGTCACAGTTCTAAGGTCCCCATGGCGGCCATGACAAGGCTCTAGGGTAAATACGTCCCTATATTTATAGACGCTTGGCGACAGTTATTTAGCTTCAAGGTGTTTATAGCGAGGCCCTACGACTTTGCTCTGGTTTCATCGCGACCTTTCCTTCACCAAAAGCTCCAATTCCATTAATCACGGTGTTGACACTTTAAAAGTCATTGTTACAGAGATTGAGATTTATTTAGATATGGCAACAAATACATTCACTGTCACAATATAATTATACAATTCTCAAATAGGTATGAAGGATTACTATATTATCGATAGAATCGTTCAGTTAGGTTCGCTAATCGCTCGTGAGACCTGGACCTGAACGTGGTTATATTATGTTAATATTATATCATA
The DNA here is from genome assembly GCA_033032175.1 of Saturnia japonica. Classification (NCBI taxonomy): domain Eukaryota; kingdom Metazoa; phylum Arthropoda; class Insecta; order Lepidoptera; family Saturniidae; genus Saturnia; species Saturnia japonica. The sequence continues at coordinate 694,798 of CM065315.1, forward strand.
TTATACTATATGAAACTCATTTCCTGTAAAAGTGTGCAACTCATCCAGAATTAACTGTACTTTGTCAATTTTTTTTATTATATACCTCGGTATTGAATATTACAATACATCACTTAGCTTGTATTTGAAAAAACTTAACACAGACAAAAAATTAGTGCTGAAAGAAAAAAAACATTACACTTGGTACATTTTTTTGGAACGAATTTCCTTATCACTCTGTATGATCGTGGCGGAAGGGGGCTAGGCGAGAAAAAGTGTAAGAGTTTACAGTCACGACCCTTTCTATAGTTTTTTTTTCTTTCTGCAACTCAAAGCTACGAACTTCTTCTTCCTAACTTGGCAACCGGTCCTCTTTAATGAAAACCATTACTGTCATTATCGAGTGAATTATATTGTCATGTGTTATGACGATTCAGTATCCTAACAAGATGGGGGCTCCCTTGTCAGAACTTTCTAGGAAGTTTTTGTGGGATATCGGAATGAATGCTTTCAGCTTATATTTATAATCCACTTCACTTATGCACAAAAACCAAACTATATCACGCAAAACGCCACCAATATAACATAATATAGGGTCAAAAACCTAAGTAAACGAATTAAAAATAAAAACAACAACATGTCACTTCAAGATCCCGCCAAAAAACCCCGCTACGAACTTCGTTCCAACTGTGTTCCACGACTCTCAAGCATTTTTTTTGTTCTCTACCTATTTAGGCAATTTTGCCAATGTCAAGTGTGACAAATACACGTTATAGAAGTTAGTTGCAAAATGTTCGACGTACTGTAGAATAACCTGTGAGAATACTTGGTTCATTATAAGAAGGCTTGCATGAAACATGTCAAATGTTTATTTTAGAGATGTGGTATAACTTAAATTGGAAGTTCATTTTACGAGTATCGATTCTTTTTTTATAACTGAATATAATCGACAAAACGATTATGCTTCAATGGATAGTGTAAGCCGTGAAAATGGACATGAAATAACAATAATAAACTGTAACAACAATTGAGATCGCAATAGGGAACACTTTACTTAATGAATGACCGACATCAAACAACAATATTAATTCTTCAAGTGAATATTCTCCTTTGCGTATCGCTGCAGTAAAAAATGTAGGAATTACGTATCAATTTATATTTTTGCCCGAAATTATTAAATGTACAACGGTGTTCGATCAATTGGGTTAATTTAACATTTCCTGGTTTTTTTTGGTCGACTCTAGTTATAAGTAAAATATAAAGTATTGTATAGAGAAAGTTATTTAGCATTTGGTCGTGCTAAATGTTTTACAATAACAATTGATATTCGAAATCCATGTTTTTAGGTAATGTCATAATTTCCGCGACGTAACAATTTACGTTCTGTGGATATGTCATGCAAGCCTTCCTACGATTAACAATTTTCCTAGTTGTTTTATCATGGATTATATTAGTTAGAAAAACTATAGGTATCGAGCGAACATTTTAACTGTGATATGTATGAAATGCAATAACGAAAAAAAAAATTAATACGTATATTACCTTAAAAGGAACCTAAGCATTGGATAATATTTAGTAATTTCAAACAATCAAAATCAAAATTTTACAGTAAATGAGTTAAAACTAAATCTAAATCTATATTAGAAATTATGCTATAGAATAATGTATCGAATAAAAAGTAGGAAAGGTATTAAAATTCTTATATAATTAGATGTTATATGAGTTATTTATCCACTCAGTATACTTCTGTTTGTTGGTGTCAGAGTGGCGCGGTACTTGTGCAGAACATTCTCTAAACAACGCAATATCTTGTAAAATTAACAATTCACTAAACAAAGGTTTACTTTGGTATATTTTCAATATAATAATAATTCTACATTGATTTTACTATTGTGTCTATTTGGTGTAAAAATATAAAATAAAATAACCGATATGAAGTCAAAAAATTATTTTAAACTGATTTTCCCTTGTATATTGTTATTTCCTATATGTTTAAATTCCCATATAACCGCTTGATTCTCTATTAGTTTCAATTATATTATATTGTGTTCATCATAAGAAAAAATCCTAATTTTATTTTTAGAGATGTAGCATAACTTATATCGGAAGTTACTTTTATTTTACGATTGTCGTTTCTTTTGACGTAACAACGTCTTATAATTCGATGGAGCCGGCTGCACGCACGAAAATACATGACTCATGCGGCGTTACCTCGCTCTGAGGCGATCCATTTAAGGCTTGAAGTGCAAGCGAGAGCGCGGAACGAGCGACAAAGAGGCACAATCGGCCTCCGCGTTTGGTTGCGTTCGACATCTGTCTCTCTCCTACTTGTGTGAACGATGCGTCCGCGTGGACAGCTGCTATACAATAATACATTTACATGTTTTCGTCAAGTATGAAGTGCAGTGAAAAGTGAATGTGGTGTCAATTATTTATAACAACGATAATTGCGGCGATAAAGGTAATGATTCTTTCAATACTATTTTAAAAATGATACCATTCCATCAGTATATTCTTATGACGTTGTCACGTTCAACTATCGTCAGTAAACCGACTTTACAGACAACCGATTTTTTTAAATTAAATTATTATCGATACTACCGAATATACTCTGAATCAATTGAGACCGCAATCTGGACACATACACAGATTTCGCACACTTATTTTAAGTGCCTGACGCCAAAAAACAAGATGGCGGCATATTAAGTTATCCGTTCCGTGTTGCTGCAGAAAAAATGAAGATTTACGAAAACATACATTTTTATTCGAAATTATAAAACTAAAACTAATAATACATTAAATAGACCGCGGTGTTCAATTTATTATGTATAGTGATTATTTGATTTTGATCTAAGTTTATCGTTTTAAGGCCCATATAATATAATGCTTTACGTGGTAAGAAATAGAAATTTCATTCTCAGAAAACATTTTTTTATGGAGGAATTTATTTATCATTTTATCATGCAATTTTTTTTTTTATAAAGTTTTTTGTTATTATGTTAAATGATAGTCGAAATACAACCTAACAATTTACGTTTTATGGATACGTCATGCAAAATGCAAAATTACATATGTTGAAAATATTACAATTAAATCATTTTTATAGCCGAAATATTTAACAGTATTCCTCAAAAAATAATACGTTGAAACTGTTATAGACGGAAATAAAATAAATCAATGCATAATTTTCAGGTAAAATCATTAAAAATCTAATCTAAAAACGATAACTTTCTAGTTAATACGGCAACGAACAACTTTATATCTGTTCTGCACAATACATATATTAGATACTATAGCGGATAAACATTTATTTTTTGTTTTTATATAAAACGTGCACCGTGTGGAAGCAAGACAGGCGCGATGATAATGATGATGACATTTAATATAGTTTAAATAGTAAATATATTCTGAAGCCGAAGATGTTAGAGGCTTCGTAAGCACGTCACTGTATAACCGTGGTAGGTCGCAACGATATCTGACGTCATGTGACGTCACGTGACGTAACGTAGTAATAATCTAACACTAATACAGCTCGGGCCGAATCTCCAACGCAACAGCGTACGCAATGTTGTGTGACCTTACGTATCTTATATAAATACGAGCTGAACCTGAAGCGGCAGAAGCTGTCATCTGCGCCAGCTTCTTATTGTTACCGTTGGAATTTCTTTAAAACTACCGCCGCCTGGCTCTTCTACCAGAACAGATGAACGCAGGAACGTGTGTCGTTCGATCTATGTCGCCGGGAGAGAATGAAACAGAAATGTGGAACCCTTAGTTGTAATGGCGACTTCCGAGGTGTGTCTGGTGCGGAGCCGGTGGTGTCCGGTGATGTGTCGCGTGCAGTCGTCACGTCCGGGGAGCGCGTGGGCCGGTCGGCGCGGGCGTCGAGTCCGGACTGCGGTACTGCGGCACGGGGGTGCGGGGCGCGGGATGCTCGGGCTGCGCTCTCGCTCGGTTCACACCCAGGCCATCCATCCCTCGTACATCATGCACAGGTTCTCAGAACTTGTCGCCTCCGATATTATATACTCCACCTGAACGACAGAAGACATTTATTTAGACATTAAGGTGAATACGTGTCCCGCTCGGATTCCTTTTTTTCCGTCACCGGCATCATTTTACTCTTATCATATGCCGTTTTATTTGTACTATTGGATTACTGTTGAACCGTATACGATTTCTATATTTTATTTGGATTTTTAACTAGTATAGGCCGACATTGTATTAAATTTACTTAATTTTAACTTTAACTTTAACACTTCATATCTCCACAATATTCCACACTTACATTTTTTAAACGCAATCGATAAATTTTGACAAATGCTGTCGACTGAAAGTAAAATGAGCGTCGGTAGCTTCTACGAGTCATAAGTTATATGACACAGCGAAACGATCTTAAAATGGCTCTCCTCCGCGCGCGATAAGTTACAGTCCACACTCTGTAACGAGCTCTTTCTCCCTTCAAATATCGAGTGGTAGCTGCAATAACAAACTGTATCTTCCGATTTTGTTATAATTAGTTTGTTTTTAAATTGTCTCTCACTATGGAAGCAAATTTTAAGACGTATTCACGTCCAAAGCTTCAGCAAGGGTTAGGGGTCCGACGACGTCCCATTTCTGACATTTTTAAGAAGAGAATGAAGTTTGGTATGTACCTGGTCAGCGAGGGGTCGTCGCGCGGGCTCGGGGTCGCGACCCTCCAGCTTGAGTCGTACCCGCTTCCACACCGCCGCCCCCACCGCGTTGCGCACGCCCGCCCCGCTGGTGCTGCCTCCTGTACCGCCTGTAACAGTACCAACGCTATGATTCTATTGTCATTTGTACAATAGTTTGCTATGTTATTGATATACCTTGTTCATAATAAAAAGGCTTGCATGACACATCCACAGAATGTAAATTGTTACGTCGTGCAAATTATGACACTACCTAATAACATGCATTTCGAAAACCAATTATCGTTAAAAAAAAAACATTGTGATATTGATAAACGTTTTGTGCGACAAAATCCAAAATAACTTCCTCTATTTTGTGAGTTTTCGTATTTTATTTATTACTACTTGCTGCGTTACTTTCTATGTTACTTAAAACATCTAGTTGTAGATAAATGCTAATCTTATTACGATAAATCTGTCTCAATAGTTTATTCATTGTGTACCAGTGAAGTTAGTTTGTTTGTTTGCGTGTCGGTTACCTTGCTTGTTGGCGACGTTGTTCCTGAGCGCAGTAGCGGCCGAGAGCGCGCTCTGCTTCCTCAGCTTACGGCCGGTACTCTCCGCCGGCCAGGTCTTGTGCATTCTACAAGAATATCAACAAATTCACTATGTTTTCTTATAATGAGTAATGGATGTCTGACAATATTTAAGCCGACGCCACGTGTCGCAACATGATTGCTCAGCGTGGATACTGGTGGCGTCGTCGATTGGTTGTTTGGTTGTGCGTAAATTTTTTTTAATTCATAAACTTGCGTTATATTACCAGTTAAGCGAAAGTTTACGTGTTCTGAATTAGCCGATGAACACAATTTAATTGAATTCAAAATAATAACACGAACGTAAATTTCACATGAAAGAAGATTCTCGGCGCTACCTGAAAATCTTTCTAGAAAATTTTAGTAAAGTGGTTACGATTTTATTGCAACACAATGAAAATGCGTTAAACAGACAAAAAAGAAATCGAGAAAATTATAACTGACATTTGTGATTATGGCAACACAAATTGACACTGGCGGATATGCAAACCGCACAAAATATAAAGAAGTAGATAGATAAATGGAACACTGACTCAAGCAGCATGTTATGCAATGTTGGTATGTTCTCCTGTAGAGCGAGGGCGGAGTCCCGGGCGGCGAGGACGGCTGGCTCTTCGTCCCGGACGGACGTGATCGCCTTCAGCTGCTCTGATATTGTCTTCTCGAGGATCAGGAAATCGTTCGCCGGGTTGTTCCCCTAAAACGAATAATTAGTTTTTTGAAGCGAACACTTCTTTAACCGTGTTGTTATTTGAAACTCGAAACATAAAAGCGATACTAAAAAGAGACAAACACGTACATCTGTAGGATTAAGCTTGCGAGAGAATGAGAGAGAATACATTATACACGGTTAATGCAAGTCCTGATTTGCACGACTATGATCGTCGTCGAATTGGCCTAACGGTGTGATGACCAGATTTGTACGCACTGTTGTATATACAATACAAGTGGTCGATAGTCAAATCCCGCTGACTTAGGATTTAAAAAAACAGAGTATATAGAAGTTCCTTTTAAAAAATTTAAATAACGTAAAACGTTATTCAGAATTTATAGAACAGAAACATTGGAGTATAATTTAAAGTGTCAATTACAAAGTAACATATTCATAAAAAGTGTGCAAGTCGACATCCTATCATTTTCAAAATCATTCAAAATTGGCATCTGGGTTGCCTTATTTATATGGTGAAATTGTCGATATGCTATTTTTATTTATTTATTTATAAAAGGCACTGCTACAGAGAACAAACTAAACTTATACTATAAAAACATAACTATAAATGAAACACAATAGAATTTGCACTCCGATTAAAGCAACGCACAACGTTCTCATAATAACAATTAGTAACATAATAATAATTTACAATTTACTTAGACATACCTTCAGGTAACCACTCACACTACAATTAAACACATCCAAGTCCTTACTATGTTCATTATGTGCTCTACACATTCGCAGAACTGGATCATAATAAGCAACATTATTAGAACAGTACTTTAAATTCACTGGTATCCCAATTGGCATTCACTATCTTATGAAAGACAGAGTAACCACTGATCTTACGTCTGGATAACAACGTGTTCGTATTGAAATGTTTTAGTCTGTCCTCATATGAAGGTAACTTGTGTCTTATACCAAATTTGGCTGCCAAATGTCGTAGGAAACGTTTCTGAACAGCTTCAATTCTGTCTATGTGGTTGTGATAATACGGAGACCATACTACTGAGCAATATTCTAAAATACTTCTCACTAAACTTGTATATAATGTGATTAAACTAGCTGGTTTTTTAAAAGGTTTAGTTATCCTAAAGAGGAATCCCATCATTTTATTTGCTTTCGAAATCATGTAATCATAATGATGTTTGTACGATAGCTTAGAATCAAGCCAGACACTTAGATCTTTGACATTACTATGACGTTGCAATAATACATTATCTACTTTGTAGGGGAAAATTACTGGAAAACGTTTTTTGGTAAAAGTTATTATATTAAAAGGCATTTTTTTATTTTTAAGGTCATGTTATTTTTAATACACCATAAGTATAGGCGATCGATATCATCCTGAAGATCAGCACAATCGTCGCTTGAATTGATTACATGGTATATTTTTAAGTCATCAACATATGCCAAACATTTAGATTTGATAGAGGTAATGAGGTCGTTAATGAACAAAATAAATAAAAGAGGTCCTAAAATTGATTCTTGCGGAATTCCTGAAGTAGATACAAATAGGACGGAGTCATAGCCATACACGGCAACAAGAAGCGTTCTATTTGACAAATATGAAATTAACCAGCGCAGTAATGAACCATGTAATCCAAGGTGATTTGCTTTACGACAAAGTATATAGTGATCAACTTTATCAAAAGCTTTAGCAAAATCGGTGTACATTACATTGGTACACAACACTTGTGAATTTTTAAAGTGGAACTTCTCATACAAAGGTGGTCTTTAAAATTGCCGATAGCCGCCCTGAAAAGTATGTATTTTCAACAGCTTGACAAAATATTCACGTTGTGTTGTGTACGGACATACATGTTACAATTCATACATCTAATGATATATCGTGTTTATTAAAGTATTAACCAATTATTAGGTTTAACCAATAAGTTAGCATTTCTGTTTGTTTGTTTGTTTGTTAACTAGCTGTTCTCGCGGCTCAACTCGCGTCGACTACGGTTCTACAGAATTATTGTTTATGAAAATATCGTGATAATGGATCGTGATATCAAGGATCAAGTATCTATGCAGTAAAACAAAAAAAATGTCCAAAATCTCTCTATTCGTTTTTACGTGTTGCACGCACAACGGCTAACTTCTATCATTACCACATTCGTGTAAATACTATTGTTCGATGCGGTCGAATGACGTATTTAACACATATTTAAACGCACAAGGGTCAAAATGATGTTTGGAGACCTCTACCGTAAAATTATGATTTACCACTTTGGGTCATAGGACCCATCGACATATTGGTGTTATCTGACGTCACACGTGTGGTAATGAGACAAGGTTCTGGAATACCTGGTGAAGCGGCTGTAATGCGTGCAGAGGTCCCTTCACGTCGTTGAGCAGCGCGGCGCGGGACACGCTCAGCGCGGACACGCCCTCGCCGCGCGCGCGCACGTTCTCCCCCCACTCCTTCAAGCTGACCTACGTACATACATATGTATACTTTACCTAACACATAGAGATTTAATACTAAATATATACTGCATCGTATGTTGCTTGCCTGGCAGAATGATGAATCACTAAGCACTTATAAATGAGTTCCGGGTTATTTAATATGTGATTACGTCACTCAAACAATACAGTATAATGCAATTTATTAAAATACAAAAACATTTAAAAAAATTTAATCACATAGTTCTATTGTAAGCTCGCGAGTTGAATGCGGTCGGGGCCTGAGGTGAAAAACGGGGACATCTCCCCCCTGCTTTGGAACATCTCGCCTCACGCGCCTTCACTGTAGCGATGTGAGTCTTGTCTTTGACAATTATCGTACGATTACTGATAACGTTAATAATCAAGTTGTGACTCCGTGATATTATTTGTTTGACGACTGATTCGAGTTCAATCATCGCTAAGCACGGGAAGTGGCGATAAATTTCAGAGATTTATTTTTTCAGTTTAATTTCTCTGTGTGAAATAATTGAAAAAAAAAAATGGCTATCATGTTATTAGCTTGTTTTTTCATTAAGATAAATAACCAAGATGTATAAGTTAAATTTAAAACAACAGTGACATTTATCGACATCCTCATAATCGACGTTAGTCCACAGCACTATCGAATTCCTTAACTCTGAATTCAACTCACGCGCTTACTATATATTATAATTATCGGAGATGTAAAATTCGATATTGTATTATTTCTTTTTTCTTCATAAATATTATTGTCACGAAAAGCTGTCATTGATTTGACATTTCAGTCTTGCAATATTTTAGAATTTGACTTATACCGAGGTTAATCCTTTTCGGATATAAAACTATATTTATGTATATTTTAGCAAGTTCTGATAGAATTCGGCACTAGTCCTTAATTAACATGTCAGGGTTTAAACTGGGGAGCAAATGAGAGAGTGGAGTTACCTTGCGCGCCGCCACGTCCGCGGTCAGCTGCGATATCATCTCGCGTAGCAATGCGGATACGTTTTCCACCTAAAGATTCACAAATACTTCAAATATATCCCAAGTACAAACTTCATTATTATATATGTGTTATCTAAGAGAGGATTTTTCAATATTCATCCCCTGAAGAAGTTAATTAGGGGGTTAAAAATAAGAAATTACATACACAGCGATAAATATATGCAAAAGGTTAGGTAAGTAATTATATAAGTGTTTTAGAGTTGGTTGTACTCACCCACTGTATATCGATGTTCCCTTCTGGGTGTAGCATCTCCATCAGCGACTCCTCTATTGAGGACACCTTCAGCGAATACTTCTGGGCGAGTGTGCAAGCCTGTTACACGTATATGTTCATAAATATACAATACAATGAAAAATATGTACATTATAATAATAAATATTTGTTCTGAAAAAGAATCGAATATCGATAACCTAAGAGTACCGACTTATACGATTCAGGGAAAATTATTTCACCAAAGATATTTCGCGTTAATTATTTATATACAATTTTATTAAAGACAAGACAGGTGTCTTGTGTGGCCAAACCTTAGCCTAGGTTTTGTATTAAGAATATATATAAAGTATGTCTACGGTATAGCCATCTTGTTATAACTAATTGTATGTCTGGTTAATTAAAAAAATGATTCATAACTATGTGATTATTTATTCAGACAAAATAACAGGGCACAGGGCGGGACACCTAAATCAAATATAAAATTATGATAACAGTAGTTAGAATATTCACTTCACAGCTCTAAATTAAAAAAATGAAAATAATGGTCCTTTGATAAAAATATTAAATGGAGAATGGACGATGATATGTCATTAAAAATTTAAGGATATGATGTCATGCAATGTCAGAACCCCGTGTGCTAAGTATTATTTTAATAATATGCCGTCTTGTGTGCTATTATATTGTAAAACTTTTCGTAGAACCAAAAAAACGAATGGCGGAGTATCGTTTCATAAGTAACAAAACATATTATGAAATTATTTTATGTGTTATTTTGTTATTGATGAAAAAAAAAATCAAAAATGTTGCTAGGTTACAATGAAATATTATCCTGGAAGTTATCTATACAGTTAACACAATTGAAGTGTCTGTTTGTAATGTCAAAATAACAGTTTTTTATTAGATGGATATGAAATTATATACAATAACTAAAACAAAAAGCCCATTTTTTAAATTTTTGTCTGTCTGTTTGTTCCGGGTAATCTCCGAAACGGTTGGACAGATTTTGACCGGACTTTCACTGATAGATAGCTGATGTTATAAGTAGTAACTAGGCTACTTTTATTTTAGAAAAAGAATTAGGGTTCCGCACAAATAAAAAGAAAAACTGGTCATAGTGAACTAATTCGAGCACTTAAATGGCTTATGCTGAGTAAACCATAAGAGATATATCAAATTAATGTATTACATAATCATAAACATTAAAAAGACCTACAAAAAAATCCGGGAGAGTACACATCTATCTTCCACGGAACACCCATAATAAGCATTTTTGTCTTTAAAATAGGCAGGAGTGGGGAGCAAGATTCGCGCGGGCATTCTGTAGTCCACGTGCGCGAAGCCAAGGGCACAGCTAGTAGTAAAATATAATTATGTATCATTGTATTTACAACCTAACTAATGAAACTAAAAGTATGGTAATATTGTCACGTAATAGTTTGATTATTTGACAACGATCTACAAACACTGAAAGGGATAGCTACATGATTCCAAAGTAAAAAATATAGAGAACCCTGGACAATTTAGTGACTCAGGCTAAAATCTAAAATCCAAGATGTCCGCCAAAAATTTGAAATACTTACGAAATCGGAACCATTAGGGATAGATACTAAGTTAAAACAAAAGACAAAGAGAATTGTAGCGACATCTCTCGCCACAACTGACGCATCCTACATCGCGATATTAAAATTAACCGAACAATTGAGTATAATATACAAGAACTCGACAACATCCGCTGGGCAGCTGCCCGCCAGACATAACACCCGTCTGGTCGGAGGATCCTCCCTTCTCATGATTACCCCCTTTTCTATGGCGGACGAGGAACTTTACACTTTATTCCTCGCCTCCGCAAAAGAACCAAGAAATATTCATTTAGGGATGTGAATTTCTAAAAAAAATCGATTAATTAATAATCGTTTTTTGTTCAACAAAGTAATCGATTTTTTTTTAATATTTTCTTGAGAAATTTAATTAAAACCTGAAACATTTAGAATCATAACTTTCTTAATCAATTTAAATTAACACATTTCAATAAAAAGACAAAAAATATTGTTAATAATAGAGAATGCTCATTCTTGTACCAAATTTTGTTGTATAGTAAGGTTGATTAAAAAGTAAAGAATGTTTTTTTCCATATTATTTTGTGTGCTTTTATCCTCGGAATTTGATTTTCAAAGTAGGAATATTCTTTAAACTTTTAAAAGTGTTATCTCTACTATATATTATATGTATACTAATATAACAAAGCGGAAGTGTTATTATGTTTGTTTGTTTAAATACGCTAATTTCTGAAACTACCAGTCTGATATGAAAAATTATTTTTGTATACGATAGCTTGATTCACAAGGAATAGTATAGCATATTTAGCATCAAGATACACGTCCTAACTAGCCTTTAATATTGATTTTGGTAAAGTAAGTCGGAACACGAAGCTCTCCCGAACTGCTTTATCCGCGTGCGCTGCGATAATTTTTTGTTGTACGTAAATACATGTTGTACAAAAATATTGGGCCTTAGTACATCTTTAAAATAGTCCGGAATAGCATATGCCTATATCTTATGCATAACCCACAATAAGCTATTATATAACAAACAATGGTTTAACATAAAAGAGATGAAACTTTCTTTATTTTGCTGTGGATTTATTTTAAAACTGTGATATCTCCTAAGATATTTATTGAAATCGATTGATGTCAAGGACTATTTTATTCAAAATTAAATACTTGTGATGAATATTTTATTTCAACAATGTTAACACCATGTTTATAGAAACACCTTCGCAAATAATGCATTATTATTTTAGAACAAATTTTATTACCATAAAAAAGGTTATATTGAGTCAACTTTAAAAGATAGGCAAATGCTATCACGGACTTTTTTTTTACTTTTTAAGAGAAACAATTCTGACACACATGATTGTTAGGTAACTTTACGCATTTACGCAGCGCACGCAATGGAAGCTCTCAAAAGCAACAATCCTTCCCTGTTTTTGCAATATTTTTCATTGATTCTTCCCTTCTATTGGTCGTAGCATGATGTTATATAGCCTATAGGCCTTCTTCGATCAATGGGATATCCAACAAAAAAAAAAAAATTCCATTCGAAGAAGTAGTTTCTGAGATTAGAGCGTTCAACCAAACAAACTCTTCAACTTAATAGTAGTAGTATAGATCCATTAACTTAGGTTTTAGACCCTATATTATATAATACTGATAGCGTTTTGTGTGATATAGCTTGTGCATGTAAAATGGATTATAAATATGAACTGGAAGCATACATTTTGATGTGCCACAAAAACTCCCTAGAAATTTCTAACAAGGGAGCCATCATCTTGTTTACCACTATATTCACTTCATAATGGCAGTAATGGTTTTCAATAAAGAGGACTAGTTGGCAAGTTAGTAAGAAGGGTGATTGAATACCTACTATCATAAAAAAAAAATACATTAGATCCATAAAAAAAAAAATTGTTTTTTTTTCACATGCGTATATTCATTGTTAATGAAAAATTCAAGATGGCATATATATGAACGTATATACGTTTAGTTGAAAATAGGCATGTAAAGGTCCTTAGGATCTTTATTCCAAGTACAAAAGCAGTTGTTTGATGACGGATTAATGACTACACACTGCTGGAGTGGTAAAAAAACGATGAAACTTATTTTAAATACCCTGGTAACATTATACATACGATCGCAAGTGTTTTATCCGGTTGTTAAAGATAAAGAGCTAAATGTATGTCCCACATTAGTTGTTCTCAAAGACTCCGTTTGCCTTTTCCTCCAATCTGTGAATGCGTCTGAATCACCGAAAAGCAAATATCCTTTGATGATGCCACGAGCTGCAACTTTGGCACACCGATAATCATTCCCAAGCATCAGAGCGCAGTAGCCCCCTCACTCCTTTTTTTTTTTAAAATACATACATGAGTTTTTTTTAAATAAATTTGTAGTCAGTCACGAGTAGATTGATTGGTCTCTGAGACGTCTCAATTTTAAAAATAGTATGAATGGAGTGTATCTGCTGGTTACCTTCTCCCAGTGATGCAGCGCGGTGGTGAGCGTGCGCGGCGTCTTGGAGAGGCGAGGCTGCGCGTGCGCCGAGTGAGGAGAGCGCGTCGCAGCCGCGTGCCGGGCGACCGCGGCTAGCTGAGCGCCGGCGCTGGCCAGAGCGGAGGCCCGCGCCGCGGCTCCGTTCCATGCTTGCTCAACGCGCGTAGCCACCCCTGACAGAGATGGGTTCGCGCCAGCACCCCATCTCACTCTGATGTAATATACCAAGTTTTACTTTAATTATGGGTGCCACTGCTCCAATTCAAAGTTTTTAAAATATTTCAATCATTGTTAGTTTCAAAAAGCCATGCCAGGCCATTTTAATTCCCACATTCCTCACTTGACGAAAAATAGACAAATAGCTTAAAAATAATGTTTCTGTTATAAGATTTATAAAATATATTTTTAATAATTCGTTCAACTAACATGGAAGTGCGAATTATTCGCGAGGGTCAGCTAGTTATACTAAATCACATCTACCATTCAAACCAGCATAACACAGTACATTAACTAGAGCACAATGGGGGGGATGTACCTCTGTAACGCAGCAGTGAGCAACGACTGCGCGCGAGTCCGTGCTGCGGCCAGCACCTCCAGCGCGTTCGTGATCTCACGAGCGCGTCTCCAGAGCGCGGGGCTGGTGTCCGCACCGCCTCCCACCACCTGCATCCACGTTTCACATCATTGCGGATCTCCACAAACCGACATCTCAGGTACCACTCGTAAAGTTATCTTACGTGTGATATATCTCTTTTCCGTTCCAAATATAAATTATAATCGAAGTTATACAAACGAATAATATTAAAACATCATTATCAGTAAACCTTGTTATTATTTTAAAATAAACCCAATTAAAAATGCATATTTAGATACAGTATTCACATTATACAATAATTGCTGTGAGGATACTGCTGTAAATCATTATACATTCGAAAGGGCATATATGTATTAAGTATAGTATAGTAACCTGTGAGTGTAGATGAGCATGCGCGAGCGACCTGAGTCGAGCGTGGTGCGCGGCTTGCGCGTGTCGCGTGTGCTCGCGGTGCGCGCGGGACGCACGCTGGGCATGCGCACGTGCGCTCTGCACGCGCGCCGCGAGCGCTGCCGCTCTCTCCGCGAGCGTACCGGCCGCGCCGCCCCCCGCACCCGCACCGCACGCCTTTTCGCACAGCGACTCCAACGAGACACTCCACGACGCACCTTATTTATTTAGAAATAGCATAATCAGTTTAGGTAAAATAAAGGTGGTTAAAACCCTACCTTAGTATTCATTAAACATCGAACGTCTATTGTTTAGTCGGCATAAACTATCAATAGTACAAAAATGCTGTATTTGAAAAGGAATTAGCCACCGAAACAAATCCCAAGAGTTTCACAGGAATCCTTTTTTTTCATCTCAGCCGCTAAATATGGTACTAAGAAACAATTGATACTAAATCTTAAGTGGTTAAGATTTTGATTTTAATCCACAAAAAATACTTTTGTTTACAAAACAATGGATACTATAGAATTTTCAAAAAACTCGATGATTCATTAACACTACCATACCGAAAGGATTCCAAATTAACCCAACGTAAGATATAATGCATGCGTAACTAGCATGAGTGACACTTCGGGGGTTAAAATTGCGTTTTCGGAGGCGACTAGGTTAGAAAAGGTAAAATATGTGTTGGTCGTTATGTGGGAGAATCCTAAATAAGCGAATTGATTTTTTTTTTTTCTATAGGTTCCAAATCACCGACAACCGGGGCGGACTGCTCCTGCCACACACACCTAGCTACACCACTAATAATGACATGAAAGTAGCGACAAGAGTGATGTTATTTTTCTCATAGTGCTTGTACATTCGCAACATCGCCAACATAAATTTAACACGGGTGAAACCGTAGGGAACGGTTATTATCTAATATTATATTGTTATACCCGTGGGTAATAAAAAATGCCGATGATTGACGTGAAGAAGTTTTATTCGAACTGTACACAGTTACAAATTTCAAGAACTCACAACGCTTATTTATTACACTGTGGTTTCGCTTCCTTTTTATCGCTTTATAATTCAAAATTGAACTGCTTCGACGCCGCGCCTGAGCCGCTTAAATACCTACACTAAATGATCGTAAAAAAATCGTGAATTATATCGCTATCTTTCTCGACGTTTAGTTGCTATGCTTACTCGATGACGTAATCGAGGTGGCAAGCCGTATACATGTGTGTGTAAACTGTGGTGATTGGATTTTCTCTTTTTAATCGAGTTGTAACAGGTCATAACAATATTAATTAATATGTAATAGATTGAAAGAATGCTATCTTGTATTAATCAGAAATATTCTCTAATTTATAGACATTTCAGAAACCTATGTACATCTATAAGTCTCTACAAGAATTTTTATTTCTATTGTATAAATAACTGCATGAATTAATTTCAACATCCTAAGTAATTCTAAATATCGTACTACATATTTTTAATATCAATGTTTTCCGTTTAAAACCTGTATATAAATATAGATTGGCTATTTAAATATATAACACAATAAGGGAGTGAAGCCGATGCTTCATAAAGAGATGATAAAAATTCGATAAACGAGATGTCATAACCGTTTTTATGATCGCTGAACACGACTCCGCAGCAGTACCTCCTTATTATTCTTAACATTTGAAAAAGTTTTATTTTGTGTTCGTATCACATCTTAATAGTCGTAGATATTAACAGTTGCATAAATTTATTACCGTACTGTAAAAGTGGTCATCAAGTAATAGACAATTGCCGCCTTCACTTCATACGATTACTGACATAAAGCAGTAACAGGATTTATTTTTCATCTAATGTTAATGTCAGGCCGCATTCAAGAAAATACTACGTTTTATATGTTACAATAATCTTGAAAAAGTTACAACGTTTTGTATATTATTTATTTATTGTAGAATATTATAATATAATATTTAAAAAATCATTTTCTGGTGTACTTTCTAAGTTCAAGGTCTAACGTCAATGAAATTAAAATGGGACCACCCTTGAGTTATCCCCTTTCCAACAAAAAAGAATCATCTAAATCGATTCATAAGCAAAGAATTTATGTCTGAACATTCATTAAAAAAATAAAGAGAACAAATATATAGATTCGAATTAAGGACCTTCTCCTTTTTTTGAGGCGCGCTATAGGTCTAAGAAGGCGAATCTGCAATTCAGGCAATCACTTATTTTCTTACCGATTTCTTTCTGTTCAACTTCTGCGTGCAAGTCGAGACGCGCTCTCCTGAGCAGCAGGCATAACACGCACGCGAGCGCCTTCGAGTGTACCCCCAGCACACATCGCGACACGTACTCCGCCGTAAACCTTTCATAACATTACTAACACATAAAACATAACACCAATAACCCTATGTCCTATGTAAATTATTAATAGATCTAGTAGCATACAATAAAGCAGCCAGCGATGACAGTCCTTAACAAAATGTTTGGAAATTATTTAAATTCATTTGTAACAAAATTTGTGACTTGATTGTCCACAGACACAGATTTCCATGATGAATCTATAGATAATTACGACTGAAAGAGAAATCAAGCTGACTATAAATAATAAATAAATGGATGGATAAATAGACGTAATCAATGAAACAATGATAATAAAAAATATATGTATGAAAGTTTATTATGATCCATCACTCGGCTCGAAGGACCGCTAGATGTAAAGTTGAGAGGGTTGAAAGATCTTAATAAGTTAAGTGGTTAGGGTTTCGATAGATAATAACAAACCACTTAAAATGGAAATTGTATGAGTAAAATTTAAGATCATTAAGGCAATTTTTAACAACAAAAAAGGAAACTAAGTTCAATTATTTTAAGAAGTTTCCCCTGGTGTATCTTCCAAGTCGAAGCTTCAATGAAATTAAAATGGGACCACTCTTAAGGTATCTCTTTTCTAACAAAAAAGAACCATCTAAATCGGTTCATAAACAAAGAAGTTATGCCTTAACATCCATTAAAAAACATTCGAATGAGAACTTCCCCTTTTTTAAGCAGCAATAATATTAGCTGCCTAAAAACTTTGTTACAGCAAACTCAAAGCTTCAGCTATCAACCATTAAGACAAATAAATATATAGAGAATTAAATATCGATTACAATTTACCTTCTGATTGGCTTGCACAGCGCGGCATCGTCGTATAACGTCAAAGGTCCGGTGCCCTTGAATGCGCAAGCCATCTGGGCGCACATAGCAAACACTTCAGCCACAGTTTGCACGCGACGTATCAGGAATATATCCTCGAGAACAGAACGCAGCACTGGACTTTGAAGAGCTGCCTGTCGAACAGGAAACAAAACTACTTTTACACAAAACATATTGGTAGATATAGTGGTGGGGCATTTTATCGTAATCACCCAGTGAGCTACCATTCTCAAATTGAAAATCTATAGTCGAGCACCTATCAGGATCAGCGATTTCACATTTCAGAAACACATTGTTTAAGCCGAAAACGAATATAGTTGAGTTTAAATCATTACTTCTAATAGTTAAAAAAATATATAGAATCCAAGCACAGCTTTCTCATTTATAGTCTTCTTTACAGTTCCTTCTTCGACATTGACTTGTTTTCCTCGCTACATGTGGAATTTCTTGATGGTCCGTTGATAAAGTTACAGTAAACAAACGAAAGTACAAAATAAGTAACAGAAATAATAACTTACAGACATATGCATAGATTCGCTGATATGATCAATCTTTCTCCAAGCGGGCGGTATCGGTATCGCGAGGTGGTCTGCCAGTTCCCGCGCGCGTAGCTCTACGGCCGCGAACAGCCCGTTGAAACCCATCAGCAGCATGCGCCCGGCTGACTGCTTCTCCGCTTCCGACATGGGAGCAGATAGGAGAGCCTCGTAGCGGCCACGAAATTCTGCAGCTAAAACTTGAACTCCGCTTGCGGGAGACTGCGGAAAGTAGGCAATAATAATAATTGTGATGAATTGCGATTAAAACTTTTACATATTATTCTAGGAATACAATGGTTGGTAAAATATTTTATATACAGAAAATTTTAATTAAATAAAAGATGGTTTAATTATAATATTATTATTACTATTATGTTACGCATAAAAATAGCACTCTTCGATAAGACATTTACAGGGTACTGTGACACTACACTCAATGATATACTTATTTCAGTAAGAAAAAGAAACGAACAACACACTTACCTCCATATCGATAACCAAATATCTAAGATGCATTTCCAACTGCGCCAACAATTCATTTAACGGAACAGGAGTGTTCATAATTACTGCGTTCAGTTCATTTATCATCGTCAATACTGATGCATCTTCTGAATGCACCTTCTTCATCGCTTCAGGAAGGATGATGGTGCTAAAGTTATAATTAAGCTGCACCAAATCTGCCAGTAGTAGATTTGCATTCCTCACACATTCAACCGCCACTGGCATGGCTGAATCCTCAGCCGATGCAGATTGCAAAGGCAGGAGTGACAGAAGTTCAACTGATTGCATCGATAACGTACTCATATCATCTAAAAACCACTCCCCTTCTCTTGAAGTCAAATCTACTAAGCAATCACCTGCACTTTGTGCTCCATTTTCCAACATTAAATATCTCCTGTTCAAATTACAAAGCATTCCAATAGCGACACCCTCCAAAGCAGCAGCTGCTCCTTCTTCAGTCCTCACCCAGTTACTGATATTAGCTTTAGCTTCGCTATATGCCTCTTGCGCGATAGTCAAAGCCTCTGGACCACCTTCCAATTGCAACTTTTCATAAGATTTGGACAAGTTCGCATTGGCTTCCGTATTAATGGTCTGCAAGCGATAATTATATGCAACAATTTGCTGTGAGGTGTCTGCTTTATTATTTTCGGCATTAATCAATGCAGTTACTTGATTGCAAACGTCTCGACAAACTTCTGGTGATTGACTATCCAAAGCTGTGGCTAGGAATTTCCTGAACATCACTATACGATGGTACTCGGTATAGCTTTCTGGGTAATACTGTGATACAGCAACGTATTGAGATAGAAGCTCTAAACAAGATTTCACCAAGCGATGAGTTTGTTTTATACTCTGATATAATTCGGTTTCAGCAAATTCGCATTGTGATATCATGGAGCTTTGCCCCGCGTTCGTCAAAAACTCTTTGATATGTTCGAAAATAGGATCGTCTTCGTTTTCGTTAGTAGTGGAGAACTCCTGGACCCAGGTCATTAGCTGAGGACCGTTTATAGTTTCATTTGTTGTTGCGAAATTTTCGATCTGCGTGTCGAAATCATTTAGAATTTTCACCAAAGCTTTTTTGGAATCATCAACGGCATTCTTTGCCTGTTTGTACGATGAATACTTCTGTGATATTGCGTACATAGGGTGATTGTTTAAATTTTGACCGTATGCTTCGATTTCTTTAATGAGTGCCATTTGCTGGTGGCAATCTTGCAATCTCGTCTCCACAGCGACCAACTCTTTGTGTTCCTTTAGCCAGTTCTCAGCATTCTCCTTGACATCCGGCAGCACCGCTAAATATTGCTCTCTGGAAATTATATATATAACCCTGAACAAACATTAGGAATCGCAATAAATTTTTAATGCACAGAGTCGAGACTCGATTGTTGAATAATTCATGAGTCGGGCAGAGAATAACTACGTAATATTTGATCAAAGAGCTTTTAAGTGGAACTATTAATTATTTCGTTGTTTAAAACAAAAATTTATATTTGCTATACAGCAAAAATGTGTAATTTGAATGTCTTTTATAAATATTTAGTCTGAAATATTAGTAGTTCTGTTACGGATTTATAAACATTTGTAACCTGCCAGACTCTAATTGGTCATAAATCTATCTATGTTCTCGTCCGGAGAATGCCAGGTGTAAATGAATATTCTGAAGGTTCTAACAGGATGGATTCAGTCGCAATCCTAATCTCGCCAGCATATGGTGAACTCTGCTAAACACCTAACGTAGCAATGCGAGCGCGGAGTATAAGGGCAATAGTAACCTACTAGATGCCAAGACCACAAGGCACCGACAAGAATCCAACTACTCATGGTTACGTTGTGCTATTTATTTATCTTTAGACGACGATATTAAAATCTTGCGCTTTACTTATCCTGAAGTCAAGTTGCAGTGCAAGTAAATTTGTCACGGGCACGGATAATTTTTTTTAAAGATTTCTCTCTACTTGGGGCAGCTCGACTGGTGGAACACCTCCACCATACAGAAGATCGTAGTTAAAATAACCTTGTAGAAGATCTGTAGTCAAATGATCTTGTGTCGTGTTCCTGCGGTGAGTAGGGTAGGTAGTTCAAGGTACCTGGGGATAGGGCAAGGCCGGCGACGCGCTAGTGATACCTATAGTATTACAAGCGCCCACAGGCTACAGTAGCCGCTTACCATCAGGCGGGCCGTATGCATGTTTGCCACTTTTGCCACACAAACAAAATAAGAATTGCGCATATCGATCGTTGGAATCGTGACCTTATATGATCTTGAGTTCATAGCACAATCTGAATAGAAAGAAACAATTTCATTTTTTTCTAAACTTTCCGATTATCTGGATAACTTTAAAATTTTTCCTTATCCTAAAAACTTTATTCGTACTATTACTAACATTTAAAAAACAATCACTGAAATCGGTCAAGCTATTCACAAGTGATGATATTACCGATAACTTGTATGTATATATTTATTTATTTCCTAAATGTGTTACACTGTTGTGTGTAACAAGTAAATGAATTTTCTTTTCTTTCAGAATATGCGTGTTAAAGAGCCGACACGGCCGATTGACTTGTTATCGCAACTCGTAAACATTCTTTCCTTCTATTTATTATTCCCAATAAAATACGAAAATAACGAGAATACTTTAAACCTAAGACGTTCATTATTTATTTCTTCTTCGTTTTGGACTAACAATTAGGCAGGAATCAATCACTTTGTTGTATTTGTTAACGATGTAATGTATGTATTTCAAAAACTAATACATCTACCTATGTAATATGCATATATTACTACAAGAGTAAAATTTATATAAAGCGACATAGCTCATAGTTAATATAACATGATCCTGTCATGATGTTAGGATATTTTTTTAGTTTGACTGGGTTGTGTTAGCCATCGCCCGTATGTTAAAGATCGAAAGACATACTTCGGTTTATTCTAACAGTTGCACTTTAGACTACGTTATGAATATTTCACACAGACGGTATAGAATGTATAGATGGCGCCACCTACATGTTACTTGAATATGTTTTTCTTGTATAAGCAGATAGTATTCTTGATAAAAAGCTTTTCAATATATTTTTAACAAAAATATTATTTCAAATAGTGCAAATACTTTAAAATGATGTTTAAATAATTCATTTTGATGGAGAATTAAGGGTTATATGGCGTAACTAAAAAAAAATCCATTGAGAAACAATATCCCAACAAACACATGCTGTAAAAGTTTCACGTCTCGATTGAGATTATTTGTCTATAAAAAGTAGTGAAATCTCATAAACAGCCAAGATTAAGAGATGGATATAGGAAAACGAGTTATTTTGGCAACAATTTGACCTTTACTCGCTAAATTCCATTGTATAGGATCTATTGTATTGTAATTATTTTAATTTATGACAAGACAATAAAGTTAACTAACATATTCTTGTTACATGTTGTGGAATTTAATATGACTTGGCCGTTATTGCTACAAACTCAAGCTCGAGAAAACAGAAGTATGTATTTTTATATAACAGATGTGGCAAAACGAAGTCTAAAGTAGATACCAAACAAATAAGAGGCCTACATTTTTTTTTACTCGGTTTATAAAAAGCATACCGCCCGCCTGATGGTAAACGGGTACTGTAGCCTAAAGACGCTTGTACTCCACTCTAGCACGCACTTGCGCGTTGCCGACTTTGTACCCTAGAAGAGGTCTGGAAACCATACTCACCGCAGGAACACAACACAGCGTTACTTGGCTGCAATCTTCTGTAGGGAGGAGATATTCCACCAGTCGGACTGCCTCAAGTAGAGAGGATTCTCCAATGAAATTTCTTTGTGTCCTACTTTTCTTTAATAATAGTAATAACGTAAGAGTAACAATGACTCCTACAATATTTTCAAAAATAAGTCACCAAACTTGAAAAATGTTGAAATTGTAAGGTTCTTATATAGAACTTTTAATAAACAGAATTTGAGCCTCGTACAATAAACACAGAAATACGCCGGAAATGGTGGTACGGTAGTTTACCTTGCACTTGACTTGGCGGGGGCACTGTCATGCCCCAGATACAGAGATACTAGTTTTTAGATTAACCGTCTTCCACCTGAATAAATATGTGCAAAAGTTTGGTATAACTATATCTACATTCTACAGACCGGCCAACATATATTGGGCGTGTTGTGATGAAATCTAACCACAAAATAAATTAAGAATACAACAAGTACTTACGTAACAGCGGTCACGTTGTGCTTGAGCTCATGCGCTCGCACCGCCATCATGGCGAGCGCGGCGCGCACGTCGCGGCGCGTGCGTCTGCGCTTACTCCCACCTCCGGCGGCGCCGCTCCCGCCCCCTCCCCACTCAACCAGCGGATCGTATACGAACGCCTCCAACAGCGTGAGCAATGTCTCGCGGCCGCGGCGCATCGTACGCAGCACGTGCTCGCAAGCCAAACGGAATATACCCTGCCAATAGAAGAATATCACATTAAAAAAATACCTACTTAGTACTACAACATTATGTAGGGGTTATACAAACATACTATTAAAAAAAAATACAATATGAAATGTATGTATATTTTTATTGGTTTACTGTCACGAGAGTCAACTCTTCATCATTGGTGAAATCGCGTGTATTTAGTAAGCGATAAGAATTAGTAAAAACTTGTTCAGAAATAATAAGATTGGTCAAAATATTCCAAAACAAAACGGCCAGAGATAACGAAATTTCTTTTACCTAGTTCAAGAATTATTAATTATTTTAATAGTATATTGACATAAAACAAGGTTACAGCGTTTACGCATAGATCATAAAATACTTAGATGGCTCGCTTAGAAGTAGAGATTTTGTAAAACCGACATGAAGCATAATTCCGAGATAATCCTAAGTCACAAGCAAACAATTATTTATGTCCTTTGAGGGGTTTTTCATAAAAACCAAGATTAGCAACATTGCCTTAAGTCCATACAATTTTATTATACGCAAGTATTTAGGCGAGCTTTTCTTATTTAAGAAAATAATAATAGCCAGAGCATAATACTCTTATGTTAGAAGAATTCAATATTTCGCTAGACTGATAGGATTAATCTGATATAGTTATCGATGAGATTTTAAAAAGACATGTGTTTTTACATAATTCTATTTTATCTAATTCATTATATATTTTCTTACAAATTATCATTTCATGAAAATAAAAACCTTCAGACTTTTTAGTATGTTCATCTCGTTTACTCATCACTAAAATTACGCCAATTACTTCTAGAGAAATTATAACGAATGCGCATCCCGCGAATCGCAGTATAAAGAAAAAGTCGCTGTAAAGCGCTCTACACACCGAACCCGCCGACCCGCTGACAAATGTTCATGGTGGTTTTATGGTTCTGTAAATTTAATTGACTTTATGATAAGGATGTTATAATAATAGAACAGAGGTGACAATATCGATAAACAAACGTTCATCTGTGGAGATTAAGTAATCGAATTAATAGGTCGAATCGATCGTAAAGATAAAAACCAACATAAAATACAATGATTGTCGAAAGAGAATTTCTTAAGGTGGATCATTACGCGAATGATAGTGTTCGCTACTTTTTGATATTAATGCATTTGATTAAATAACTTTTCAGCTTTATAATACTCATATTAATAAAATATATTTATTTTCAAACACTGTAGGCCCCATTAAACATTTTACCTTTTTGAAAATGAACCGTTCCTTTTTAGTAATTCATATCGCTAACATCGGTCTTATTTCAAAGAGTACATAGGGGAAGAGAGTAGAGACGCTCTTCCACGCGGTAAACAAATTATTTCTTGGAAAACGTAAATAGATCCGCGCTCAGGTTTAAATATAAAAAAAACAGACACACATTAAATAATGTTATGTTAATTTTATTCATACGTTACTTTTTTTTGCGACTCATAAAATATAATTTCACATCCTTATGAATACTAAAGTAAAATAAATGACACTCGTGAAAATATCTTTTATTCATTTAATATAACGAAACGCATTTTCATGTTTGTCGCATTTCTTATTTTGTAAAGGTGAGAAACAACTTACATCGACAGATATGCGTAAAGCTATGAAAGAATGAATGAATATTCGGGCGGCGCGTGTCTGCGCTTTCTGATAAGGAAACCATCACGTTGAAACCACAGTGTGGTGGAAAGGCATTTACCAGTACTCAACTGGAATTAGTCACTTAAAATCTTGCACGCTATATTGTCAGTCTAGACTGTCTAGAGAACAAAGAAGAAACAAACTTTGATATTACACCGAATACACAGGGTTATTTATATAAGTAATAATAACATTACATATATATACTATGTAAGTATGTATGTATAATAAAACACTTAACATTATTGTTAGTGGACAAGAGAACAATTCCATTCTATTTCTTGTAAAACATATCATACAGTACCATGGGTCAATTTTATATTTCACATATTATTTTTACTCCATTTTCATTCACTACGTAGACTGTAGAGTAATAATAAAATTGTTCAACGAATCTCACATCAAACTGGTTTTTACTTATGAGAAGTATATAATTAATATGAGACATTTAAACACAGGATTGATATCCAAATGAAAAACATTATAATTTAGAAAGCATAAAATTTGTCTCGGTAGTACGGTAAGGACATTTTACCGTATTCGTTTAGGTTTAACTAATTGATGTGCTTCGTTAGATATACTATATTTTGTTGTGTGCAGTAATGGTAATCGAGAACCGTTGAATTAGCCTAGTGGTCGTAAGCGCGACTGTTATGATCGAGGTCCTGGGTTCGATTCCCAGTTCGAGCAAAGTGTTATTTTGTTTTTCTATGAAATTTTCAGTAGCACCTCGGAGTTTAGCTTCGTGCCCGATTAATGGCAATAGGCGCGCCCTCTATTACATGGGACTTAAAAAACATAGACGGCGAACTGTGGGGGTACATTGTACAACTCTTCCTAACCCTTCGGGAATACAGGCGTGATAGTATGTTATATTTAAGCCTACGGGCCTTCATGTCAGATCTATAAACAGGTACTGCTTGTGCTGCTGTATTTGGCTTTGAAAGTTATGATAACACTAATGAGCTGTCCCACATAGTCCTCAGAAATAACCAAGTACCGTAGACTGTATGCCTGTTCACTACATTTTTTTATACTAGCTCTGCTAGCACTTGACGGTATGTATCGTACAGTCAACTAACAACGGCGACCGTCGAAAACACAAATGTCATCGGCAGTCAGTCGTTAAGAATTTGCAAATTTCGTGCCATGATGGGCGCTACCGTGCAGCAGTGGCTCCGGAGACCAGCCCGCGTGGTTCTGTAGTGGAAGGGAGATGATGGGATAAGGTCAAACAATTCTTTAGAAGATTAACTATGATACAGATGATAAAACTACGTCTCTTCGCAGCCGGTTCCAAATACATAGTGACGTCTCTATCATTCACAGTATCGACAGCCCGTCGCTGAAATCAGTATATGGCATCGAGTAGGTATTTGAGTTACATAACAAGTATAAGCAGTATAAAGCCGCAGGCTTACTCCCAGAGAAGCAGCGTAACATCTTACCACCTCGTTTTCACTTATCCTTCTACGATACTGTTCCTCAAAATGATTCAACAATCCTTTGTATTATAATTCGTGTTTAATCAATCAATCGAAAATCACGTATAATGCCGTGCCGAACAACTTCAACTACAATATAATTCAAACCGCATACACCGACTGATAACGGAAGTCGTTAGTATTTAATGTGTTTTATATAACGCCAACAAAAGTATATGAGTATTAGAGTGAGATGGAAATTAGGACATCATTATTATTTTTATTATTATTATCTATTTCACATATAAATTCATTTACGACTTTTTGTTAAACTTCTGGGGTTTTTCTTAGCATGCCATGACCTGAGATTTTATTCAACGCATTTCTGTTTGTAATATACATAATATGTACAGTATTAAATCTAACGTTCAGTTAAAAGTTTATTATAATTTAATATACTTATACAATAGAGTTGATGTAGTTAAGTTAAGTTTAAGTTTGTATATAAAACCACATATCGAGAATCGAGTGAGATGCCGCACTAGAAAGACATTCGTTACATTGGTAATACGTAATAAGTGACTAGGTTGAATGTGAGTCGTCGGCAAATTCCTCACTACTTTAAATTAACTTCGCTTTCTCGAGTTCACTGAAACCCGACCCACGCCTGTTTATCCACTTCAGGCTGACACTACGCTATACCGCGTCCGGAGGGACACGCCTGAGATGTTATTAATTATATTGTCAATACAGTATTTAATTGATTTTAAGGCAATAAATTCATTGCAAGGTGGTAGAGCTTTTTCTAATACCCGCCTGGCTAGCTAAGCCACCCCCTTAAGTTGAAAATTTGTCACCAAAAACCAACAGGTGGGTTTCGACAGCTGCGCTTGAGACATAGTTTTTTACTACGGTTAGCGAGCTAACATCACGAGTCACCTAAAAATTAGGTGACGATGTGACCACTACGCTAAAACTATAACGATAAAAAAGTGTATTTGACAAAGGTTGCTATAAAATATGAGAAACCCTACTCGGGTGTCATTATAAATTATAGTGTCTAATTATAATTTTAAACGGAAATTATTGGGTTTTTAAATTCATAAAAACCATAGAATACCAAGTTTTAATAAAAAATATAAAGCAATTAATAAAAAAAAAATTGAAGTGAAAACTTCTTTTAGCGCGGTACACATATTTTTAGATGAGATAAAATCTCTGGACTCGCGACACCGTTACGAGACGCAGCTATAGTGTGTGCATATATGCATGTACATATAGCAGACCGCGAACGCGTCTTTCATAAAAGAATATTAAATGTATTTTAAAGTTTCTAATAATTAATAAAATACAATTCATAACCCAATAACTAAGTTTTCACTTCTGTCGGCACTTCCGGAGTGCAACTCGTAATTTTTTTTATATTTCAACTCTTAAAACGATATGATTAATATAAGTGGGATTAGTAAATCCTTCGGAGATCTTTGCACCGGTTCTGTTTACTTGTATTTATAATACATACGCGATACCAATCCTATAAGTGAGTACCTACTCCATTAGATACTCAGAGCGGTCTCACATGTCTAATAAAGGAGGTAGCTGCAATAATCTGTGTCAGAACCGTCCAAACTCTATTCTTGTAATAAGCGAAGGCGACGCGCGACGCATGTGCCCATTGTTCACAACTCTCCTATTGTGTCAAAACCATTATCAATCTATTCAATTAGATAGTTCTCCTCTCGTCTACAGATATCATTTTAATTACTAAAGATAATGGAGATAGATAGATAAACATGCGGCAGTTCCGTGTTGACACCGATTGAATTTCTTATTTTCACCTCGCACGTGTAAAAGAAATTAAGAACTCTTGTTTCATATTTTACTAAATTTAAAATTATTCAGTAACTAAGCCGCCACCCTGCCGCAGCATGATTGCTATATCACTGTATCTTTTTATGTAATACAGTGCTAGCCACGAAAATTATACAAGTAGGAATAATGAACATGTAGAGTTTAACTTAAAAAAAGTTAGTGTTTGCATATAATAGGTATATCTAATAATATGTGAATGTTTTGATATTCATCCGAAGATAATCACAAAACTTACACTCATCTTTTCGTAGATCTTTATAAAGTGTATGGAATCCACCATGTTGTTCTCTTTGCATCAAAATAGAATGAACCCATAATCGTCTATTTGACTTCTTTCATTTTGCCATTTCTTTACATATAGTATGCAAACACTAGCTCCTTTTTTCAAATTAATAATATTCATTATGCCTACACGTATGATGTTGGTGGTTAGCACTGTATTACATAAAAAGGTACAGTGATATAGCAATCATGCTGCGGCGGCGCGTGTACACAGCATTGCGCGGCGGCTGCGCGGTTGCGGCACGTCCGCGGTGCCGTCTACACACGCCCTAACGAACGAAGAAATAGCGTAGAGGTATTAGTTATATGGAATACATTAGTTACATCATATGAGGTTACCGTACTTATTGCAGAGGAATTAAACAAATAATAGTCACCGATTGAATGTTCGCTAATCGCTAACTACCTGAATCTAATACTATCAATATTAAGCGTACCTACCTATTTTCTACTTATCGAATCTGTGTATGAAATAAATGATTATCGTGAATATTAAATTTATTATTATTATCATCCGTACCTTGCCTATTATATTAAGTAACAAATTACGGACTGTCGTTAACGTCGAAATATATGGTATATAACATATATGTTATTTCAAAAAATATCAGAAATAAGTTATGTAAATACAATTATAGGTATTTTTTTACATACATATTTCCATTTAAAACGTCAATCGATTGACTTTTTAGTTCATTTATTCTAAACACAAAACAATAAATATTTACATTTTAAATTCTCATAAAAAATATAGGTACGAGAACATGCATGCAATCGCAGCGAATTCACTGATCGCAAGGAATATACTGATATTCGTAAAACCGGTTCCTAATATAGTGATTCGTTTATCATTGCTTGCTCATTGTGTTGCCAACCCATGAAATTTTCATACGAAGCCCCACCTTTTATAATTGTGTCTTTGCAGTACATATATAGTTGCGCATACGATAAGCCAGCGTCCGGCGCTCGTTTCTATTCGAAGTTCTAAATCATGTAGTCATCTCGCTTACTCACAAAACTCGCGCCGCTATAACGGACAGAGCGCGGTACTTTGCGGTAAATCGCCGCGCGGATCCTGAATTGCTTGCCTATTATTCTGTATTCCTATATCATAATATATTAGATCGCGGCACGTATTATAATAATACCTGTACCTATTACGAATATATTCGTTACACCTCTAGTGATCGCCAATATAAAAAAAATACTATGTAAAAATATACGACATTTAAAAGTGTTTAGTATTTTACATTTACATTTTAAAATTTACTATAAATATATTTACTAAGGATAAAAATAAAAAGAAATATAAGTCGGAAATTATGAACATAATATTCAAGTAGGTAAAATCTCTAGTCGCTACAAAATGTAAGTAATGACATCGCGCAGTCGCTATGCGGCGACCATTTTTTAATATTAGTGG
Organism: Saturnia japonica; assembly: GCA_033032175.1. Lineage (NCBI taxonomy): Eukaryota > Metazoa > Arthropoda > Insecta > Lepidoptera > Saturniidae > Saturnia > Saturnia japonica. Next base: position 724,755 of record CM065315.1, read on the forward strand.
GAAGCACTGAAGTAGTTCGCGCGCGAACTTTTAATGAACCGTCCGCGTCGTGCACACAGACGACTTATTGTTCAAAACCGAATGCAGTTCGCTCGTCAACCTGCCCACGCTTCATAGCATTACTACTCATGAATAGCAGAAAATAATATTCTAGAATGTTTTTATGGTATCTGTTCTACATTTTTTGACAAATTCTGAACAATTCTCTTTACTTGGGAGCAAGCAGCTTGGCTGGTGAAATACCACCAATCTACGAAAGAATGTAGCTAAATAACCCTGTGTTGTGATCCTGGATGAGTAGGGTTCTACAGGTCCTTGCTTGGTCGGCAACGCGCTAGAACTATATCTGGTGTTACAAGCACCCATAGGCTACGGTAGTTGCTTACCATCAGGAGGGTCGGACGCTTGTTTATCACCATAGTTGCATAAAAAATTTATAAGGTGCGGCACAAGAATTTCAGAAAAAATAATTGTTATGGAAAGATTGATATTAATGGTATATACATCAATGTCTGCAGATTCGATTCTGCATGGCAATTTAGAAAAGCACTAGCTGCATCCCGCAACTTCGTCTGCATCATGTAAGAGAGAGAGTGGGTTGTAGGCACTGTATTATTAAGTGCCGCCCGCCTCAAACATTATTCTGAATAATAAAAATGCGTTCGCGGTACTTGATCATTATTTTGCTACTGAATTATTTTAAAACTGTTATATGTCTTAAGATATGCATTTAAATCAATTACTGTAAAGGGCAATTTTGTTCAAAATTAAATACTTGTGATGAATAACGTATTTTGATAAGGATTAATACCATGTATATAAAAACACCTTTGCAAAAAGTTCATTATTTTAGAACAAATTTTATTACCATAAAAAAGGTTATATTGAGTAAACCTTAAAAGATAGCCATATGCTATCGCGGACATTTTTTTTAATTTTTCACATCATGTTTGCGTAATTTTAACCATTTACGCAGCGTACGCAATGGAAACTTTCAAAAAAATTATTTAAAAAATAATAATATATAAAATTAAAATAAATTTTCACCGTTTTCGCAACATTTCCCATTGATGCTCCGCTCCTATTGATCACAGCGTGATGTTATATAGCGTATAGCCTTCCTCGATAAATGGGATATCTAATACTGAAACAATTTTTCCATTCGAACCAGTAGTTCCTGAGATTACCGTATTCAACCAAACAAACAAACAAACTCTTCAGATATATATTATATTAGTATAGATTTTCTAGAATTTGGGTAATCTTACTAACTTCAATTTAACTATTAACACTGGCTGAAACTGAAGAAAATCACTACGAGGAAACCAAAACACTTGTGTAATGTTTACTATATAAATAAATAATATATAAAATATAGTATTCAATTTTTTTGGCGTTTAAAATCGCCAATACATTTTATAAAAGACTTTTGTCCAACAGTGGGTTTTACTGGTACCATTACACTACTACAGTTAATTTGATGAATCTGAAAACATAAACAAAGGATAAATAAACCAACTAGTCTAAGAAAACTGTTAGCTAAGTTTCTCAAATTCACTTGAAATCGCGCGAGAGTCAGCGCATGAGGTTGGAGGAGAGTTGGGGGTGTACATCGAGACCGGCATTTTTGCAGCAAGTGCGAGCGATTCGAGTGCAAAGTTTTAATGAACTGTCGCCCCCGACAACTCACGATTGTAAAGTAGCCGCGGGTCGCTTTCAACGTCCCACTACTAAGACTGCTCCAAGTTGCTGCGGGCGATGTCGACTGCTTCGACACTTAACTTATTTCACAAATATCAAAGCGCATACCTACAACGTTATGTACAGCTGGAAAGAGTAAAGGACAACTTGCCCAGAACTGGTTTTATTATATTGTGATTTTATTTTGAAATCATAAACTTGTGTTCATTTTAACTGACTTCAAAAAAAGGATGACACTCAATTCGAATAATTTTTTATAGGTGTTCAGCCATAAGTTCTTTGTTTATGAACCGAATTGGATGATTTTTTTTTTTGTTGGATAGGGGATACTTCAAGGGTGGTTATATTTCAATTTCATTGGCATTGGACCTTCAATTTCGAAGATGCACCAAAGAACTCTTCAAAATAATTGAAAGTTGGTTCTCTTATTTGGTAAAAATTGTCTTGTATCATATGTCCTGTAAACTGTATTGGCATATTAAACAGACAATTTCAATAACGACTTGTCAAAATTTTATAAGATGTTTTCAATGGAAAGTCTATTTAATTCTGTAATTCATAGTGTAAAATTCCTTTATATCTGAATTTAAACTAAAACACGTGTACGCTAGCATAAAATTTATTTCATACCAAACTTTACCCATCACCCAACATTACACTAAAGATAGCTTATAAGAATAGTCAATAATATGGTAAAAATCATAAAACATAACTAAATATATATTAACGAGATGTAAATAATAACTGCATAATAAACGCGTGCGATGTCGCGGACACAGCTTGTTGTATAATAAAAGTACACAGTCGTCTTAGTATTTATTTCGCTTACTCTTTATTATGGTAGTGCAAGCAGTTCTGTCAAATATATTATGGCTTTCTTGCAGAGTAACTGCTTATAGAATTCTATATAATTATACAAAAAATAAAGGCCTTTTAGGATATCCAATATGCCTATGAAAGGCAAATCTAGTCAAGATGATATCGAAACAATGTTCAGTTACCCGAAACTTTATGATGAAATCGAGTTCGGTTCACGTACCTACTTGAATGGGAACTCATATCGTTTAGTTGTATCATTTTGTATTTATATTCGTAGTATTTGTCGTTCTCTGTTCATCCGGTTACATTATTCTGCCGGTTCTATAAATTAACTAAATTGTATAGAAACGATACACAGATATTATTCCATTTTGTATTTTCTTTTTGTCTTGTTAGAGACAAAAGTTTGAGCAGAATATCAGCTGACCTTAATTAACCAACGATATTTTCAAAGATGGTAAAACTCTAAGCCTATATAAAGATACACTTTCAAGCGCTGCATCGAGAGAAGACCGTTAGCTGCTTGACGACTTTTGTAACTAAGGTACGGTACGATTCGAACCGATTTGTTTCGACGCAGCGTGCACTTACATTACCCCTGAACCATGACCGCACGAATGCTAACTTAACCTTTGATTTTTAGGGTAACTTATGACCACATTTTAAACTTGTCAGATAAAATTTAGAATATATAAACTAATTTTATGAACGAAAATATTACGTAATTTATATTATTATGAAAATATATTTTTTAAAAGGCATTTCATAAGAACATCATTCAAATAATTATATTGAATATTAAGTACTATCCAGACTCATTCAATGCTTTGTCTTATTTATAGACAGACATAGCGGACAGTTTGGAACGTTTAATAAATGCCCATAAAGTGTATTAATATTTTCCTGACCATTACTGATAGTTGCTTACAAGGAAATAGAGATTAGCGATACACTATTGTAATAACATAAGGTAATAAGTTGTTAACGGGATCTTAATGCCATGTGGTGTTTTTTATTTTAATTGATAAAACTTATATATATAATGTAATATTTGGTTATAGTGCACAAGTGAAGTGGATTATAAAAGAATAGTAGAGTAATGCATTTTAAGTTGCCAGAAAACCTCTCTGGTCAATTCTAACTACCCAGCTCCCACCATCTTGATAGAGCGTTGTTTGAACTTTGAAGATTAAAAAAATATTATATCAACATGACACTGGCAGAATCTTTTATAAACACTCATTGCAATAAAATAATAAATGTAAAGAATATAAAGTAATGCTAGTCCTTCCGAGCACTCCGAGCAAATAAACAATAATATTAGTTTCATAAGAGTAAGTAGCATTTAAATGAAAGCTTAGAACAACCGAGCACGTACCAACACAATAGTGATTGGGTACAATGGCGGCCGCTAGAAGAGGCCCACATCGCACACGTCACTCTGAAATAATAATGAGGGGGAGTGAACTTGATTTTGCTTCGGGGGTAGGTCAGCGGGGAGGCGCGAGGGGACAGGAGCACGAAAAGACTTGATACCATATTCATGCGAGTTTGAAAAACTTACGACATTGTTCCTTCACTGTACAGTATTTAAATGATGTATCGTTTGGAAACATAATTACAATAGAACTGTACACAGTTTATTTCACTTCGAAGCAATAAAAATGTGAAGTAACTCATAATAATCAGATAACTCTATAGACTATAAAATTAAATGATGAGTCGATGATAATTTCAATGTCTTTTCAGCCATATTTGATTATATTTAGTATTCAATTTGTGTAGAAAAAAGTCCTATATGGTAGTCACAAATAAAATAGAATTTTCGAAAACACTATAATAATAATTATAAAATAATTGACGAAATAATTACATTATTAACATACGACTATATAAAAACCTTTATTTATATATTAATACGTGAAACAAAAACTTTGTACCCCTTTTTAAGCGTATTGCGTGCACGGAAGATTGTGAGATTTGGCATGATTAAAGTTTATATGGAAAAGGAGTGCATAAAGCTAAAATTTATCTATAATATCTGTCACTAGTACATTAAATTAAATAAATTAATACTGCGAATCCTAACCCGACTAGTGCCATTGAACTTAGACGCCCCCAAAATATTGACATTGTCACTCAATTAAAAGTCACAGCAAGTGATATAATATTCATTGTATAGGTTCATCATACTGCAAATGTCAAACAAAAAATAGTCTATGATTAAAGAGTCGCTGGTCGAATTTCGATCATTGGGCGACCGCGTTTTTATTAATTCTAACGGTGTCACTAAGAATTCTGAAAAATTAAAAGTGCATGTACATACACTATAATGTATAAACATTATAGCAGTGGTTAATCTAGAGAAACGTCTAGAAATAATGTTTTTAACTATTAGTACAGCTCAAATTTCAGAAGATGTAGCTTAATTTGCTACGTCGTAGACGTGCTACGTTGTTCTACGATTCGTAGCATATGACTACAATTCTACGGCATTGCTCGTAGCGCTACGCTATTTTCTGTTACGAATTTAAATTGTTTGTTTTCATATTTTGTTGTTACGAATTTGTTCTTGGAAAAATATATCACTTAATAATAATTTTATTTTCAAATAATAATATAATTGATTTGATTTTTTTAATTATTATATTTTTACTTTATAAAATAAACTACAATAAAATTGGAGCGAGAGATATTCCAGCGAAATCTCCCTATAACTTGCCAAAAGACCTCGGCCTGTCGAGAACTGCAGTAAGTTCTATTTTAAACGGGTATCTAAAGCAGCATTAACAGACTCTTACCAAATCTGGCTTAGCAGGGAGGGTATCGCGGATAGTCAAGTTGAGCGCTGATGTGCCTCATAAGGGGAACCCTTAAACCTACACCTGGGTCGCATGTCCCGGGGGCTGCTCGTGTATCTCTCTCTCTCTCTGCCACACGATGGACCCGGCACCCGCACGGTGAATCCATGGAATGCTAACTAGGCCGAGCCTGTACATCAAACGTATCTCTTCCCGTGATATATTACAGTGTGATTTTGCTATGTATAACATTCTCACATAATATAATATAATTATATTTTTTATGGATGTTCATTCATAACTTTTTGTATATAAACCTATTTGGATGATTCCCTGTTTGTTTGATAGGGAATACTTCAAGAGTGGTCCCATTTTAATTTCATTGGCATTGGACCTTCAACTTCGAAGATACACCCGGAAAATCTTAAATATCATTGAAGTGGGTTTTTTGTTTATTAAAAATTGTCTTGTATTCTATGTTCTGTAACTTTATAGGCATTTTGTGTAATATAGTTTTATTACACACGGCGGTGAAGTGAATTTTAAATAATATTACGAAATATGTATCTCAAGTTGCTTTGAAATGTATCTAGAATGTTATAAATGGTAACAAGCACTTCAACTTGGTTTAATGTTAATAAACTAGTACAAATGGAAGTAATGTTTAAGAGAACGAAAATAGTTGTTGTAAAATTTTTCCTGGCATGTTAATACAACTGGCTGGCTGGCTGGAGAAAACTTCTGGTGTATCGAAATACGAAAAAAATCTTAATATAAGATATTAGAAAATAATATGTGTCGGCTTATATCACTAATAATCTATATATAATAATACGTGAAGCAAAAGCTTTCGGTGCCTTTTTAAGCGTATGGCGTGCAAGAAAGACTGTGAGATTTGGCATGGTTAAAGATTATATGGAGGAGTGCAGAAAGCTAAAATGTATCTATAATATATGTTACTAATATATTAAATAAAATAAATTAATACTGCGAATCCTATCCCGACCAGTGCCATTGAACTTAGACACCCCAAAATGTTGACATTTTCACTCAAAGAAAAGTGACAGCAAGTGATGTAGATAATACTCATTGTTTATGAATACTGTAAATGTCAAACAGAAAATAGTCGCCTCGACCTTAGGGTGATCGCTAGTAATAATAAATGTGCTATATTACTGCGTAATGTCCGGTCAGATTGCTTGTGGTTTAGGTTCGGGGTTATAACAAATAAACGAGTAAATTATACAAGTTCAAATTTTAGTATATCAAATTGTAGTAGTTCTCAAATCTGACCATAGTTGGTATACTTGCTAGAGAGTATACCTACAAATGCATGAATATTTAAACAAGGCTCATAAATATTTATAATTAAATCTTGCAATTTTTATTCGGTTAAACCTACATCAATACTACTTCAAGAGGTTAATTTTTCCAAGGGTTTGGTACGAATTTAGCTCGTTTTCTACATCTAATTTCCTGGTCTGTCAATTTGCCACTTTGCGATTCGAACAGAATTGTTAATAAAAATAAACTACTAAATAATAAATCACTTGTAAGAAACACATTTCAGTAATTTCGAATGTTTACGAATCAGCTGTTAAACAAATACATGTTTTGTTAATTCGCCCATCTTCACAGTATGGCGAGTGTAGCCAGTGTGAGTGACACGTGAAACATTCGGTTAAATGAAGACGAGACATGGGCTCTTCACGCTCCGTATGGTTCCCGCGCTAATATATTAACAATGGAGGTTTTCTATTTGTATGCTCATCTGAAGCGCTTCACCGGTATAACTTATTCAAGTTTCAAGCTATCAAATACAACTTTGTATAAAGTGAAATTACATTACATTCAGAATACTATGTATAAACTATTTTATGAGTAAATACATGTCAATACATCGTCTGTATACTTTAACTGATTGTGATACACCTATACACCTTGTCCGTGGTGTTCGCGTTTCAGTCCAGTTCAAGTGCCCTTCCAACTATAATGTATGACACATGAGATCATACGATCACTCGGGGTACAGCGACAGCGAGGTGGCGCGGCGGCGGTGCAGTAGTGGTGCTCCTGTAAAGCGCAGGGAGCTGAGTGATGCAAGGCATTCCAGTTCTAGTGTTGTATTGTGACATTATACTGCCAGTTAATTACTTGTTAATGTAAAGAGTAAAGCAATAAATTGTTTTTTTTTTTATATTTCTGTAATTCCACGGTATTAACAATAAATAATAATAAAAATACCGTAAATTAACATTAATTATTTATTTTATATCCGCGTCTTGACCTTCATCGGAATAAATTTTCCCAGTAGTAATAATACGTTTTAAGGGACATTATACAAATATATTCCAACTTCCTCATAACACGGGGACATAAGTAATTGAGCAACAAACATGGGAATAACAGAATAAACACTCTCTTATGACATTGAAATGCTTTACACGTAATAACCCGCATGAACCGGCCCGGCGCGGAGCCCCCCTGTGCAAACATAGATATTGTACGCCGCCCGAGCATTTTCCAGTCGCGTGCGCTGAATCTCACGAATAGGGGGTCCTACACGGTGCGATACATAGGAAACTAGACACTGTGCTTGTCATAATTCAGTTAAAAATATACAGAATATTACAAAATACATAAACAAATGAAAGACACAGGGGAAATTAATGACTAACTCTCACTGGGAGATGTCTTCAGGACAACAAAATGTGAATAATAACCGTATATAACAATTTACGTGCTGATAGGTTGCCTGCCTTTTTACTGTTTTAATTAAGGCAATAAGGTAAGCACTAGTTAGGCAAGATAATTTCGCTCAAACATTAGAAAGAAGAAAAACAAAATTGCTTATTTTGTGACGCATGTACGATATCTACGATTTTGTAATTACTTAGCTATTATTATTATTATTTACTTGTGCTCGGTGTCTTATAAACAAAAAAATGAAACCTATCTAGAGGTAAACTTGGAATGTAAAACATTATCTAAATGCAAAGTTTCGTCGAAATCGTTGAGAGCCGTTTCCGAGAAACCAATTACATATATGTATATATATATATATATAATATATATATATATATATATATATATATATATAATGCGTATATATATAAGATAAGCGCATTATTTTTATTCTGATTGCCTATTCTAGTTGCTACATTAAAAAAATATGAAATCCTTTATTTAAGGTTTAAAACGTATATGTCAACACGCCCGCAATGTGTCGTCTAACATTATGATTACACAAATAAATCAGGGTAGATGGAGGGTTGTAATTTATTGAGCGCGTGGACTGAATGCCAGGGTCAAGGTCACGATGAGACTATCCCGTCGGAAACAATATACGAACGCAACTAGATAGAAAAGGCTGCGCTGTAACGTGCTTCGGAAATCAATGATGTTTTTACAAAGCTTACAAATATACGAATATAGATTAAACGAGTCATACTAAGTAACGAGTTAGCAGACCAGGACCAGATTAAATCCAGTTTTAAACACAATATGTCCAATTGTTAATCCTAATAGCAACTATACTATAACACTTTCGCAATCATACACTTCATTTTGGCTATCCTTTAAGGGCCGATGATACCTGAAATAGCTTAACTTTCCTCTGTTACAGCAATAATACCGCAGACCACATTTCTACGTGATAAACCCTGATCAAAAAGGAGGAAACAGTAATAGCAAAGTTATCGGATACTAGTGTCTGATTCGAACAATCACCATACACACATGGTATAAAATCCGACAACGACGCCCCATACGTCAAAGATTTAAAAAAGCGCCGCGGTAGATAGAAGTGTAGTAGAATAAAGTGGAAACGTCTCGTTAGTGAACAGACAAGCGGCTTGCCGTTTGTTTTGAAGGAACATAGTTAATGCCGGTGCAGACCCGGGGTTATAGTAGGATCAAGCCTCTATACATGGGTATTGGCGTGGCCATGATTGTTCTAGATCGGCATATAACATTTGATTGATCATCATACTTATAATAGGTGTATAGTAGGGTGTGTTTTAATACTATTCGCAAAAAAAAAAACACGTGAAACCTTCAGAAAAAACATAACAGTGCGTACAAGTCAGGTCGTCACACAGCTGGGCCAATTCGACAACGATCATAATCGTGAAAGGACTTACACTAACCGTATCTAATGGTTAAATCTAATAGATTTATGTGTTTGTCTTTTTTTAGTGATGCTTTTTCGTTTCATCGCGCTTAATTAATCGCAACGTTACTAAAGAAGTTTTCACTTTACAAAAAAAGAATGATTAGAGTTAGGTGAAATAAAGAACAATATAATATATATAATATATTATTATATATTTATATATATATATATATATACACACATCAGAAAGAAAATAAAATCACATCTAAACGCGATGAAACGGCATCCTCAAGGCGCGTAATAAACTCGACATATCCATAAAATTCACATTAAGACGTAGCTCACAGTATGCTGGTTATCCTTCAGAAATGGTCATCAAACAGGTTGATTTTTTTCTCATAGCTGATCTTCTTAATGAAAATTATACGGAACTCGAGTTACCACGCTGTGAGACTGAGTGACTGATATCGCTGACTATGCAGTTTCCAGCCATGGGAAACGAAGTCGCAACTTCGGAATGATTATTTGTATAATTAAGGTCAGTCTTGTATTAGGTGTGACAACTAACATATTACATGAAAATAAATCTTTCTTTTATACTGCTTTAGGCGCGATAAGAAAAAATTGTGACAGTGCAATTTTTTTACAAGCTTTTATTTAACTTGTCTTTTTGGTATGGGTCAAATCTTTCACACACGTTTACTTGGGTGACAATGCATGGTTAGCTAAATGACGTCATTCCAAATCTAATATGGCAGACTCCTAAAGATGACGGACTAGTTATTTTTATATACCCCCATGATACGGGTATAAAATAATAGTGTTTGTTGAGAAGAATACTAAAAAGTTTTATGGTTTAGAAAAGCTTTTTAAAAACAATCCTGTATTCAATATTTCAATTGCATTATAATGAAAACAATAAGTCGGTCGTCGCTGTCATGCCATCATGCCGTCATGCCGTCCTGCAAGCCGCATGTCTAAGCGGGTACTACATCTGGTGTATGGTGGTCATGATCCCATCAGACCCAATTGTTTTGTCCTATCATTTGTGTATTGAGGCCTTATGCAATAAAAAAAACTCCGCGTACGTACACATATACATATACATACTTACGCAAGTACGTACATAGGTTTAGGTATTACACGCTCCAAAACCCAGCTGTGTGGATACAAGTTTCTGGGTCAGTACGGACTTAGTGTTAAATAAGCTTGAACGACTTCGAGCTGAGAGGAAAAGCCGCAACGCTATTCCCTAGCTACAGTGTTAATGCACTGTCCTAATAACTAAGACCAGGTATAAGAACAGGGATTTAAAACCGCCTGTGTAAAAATCTATTCAAGACAGATCCAGACCTATACGATTACGTAAGTATGAAAGAAGGAAGCATTTAAAAAATTTACACATATGGCTGTAAAATGTAATTTTTTAATTATACTATACCTTTCCTGACACGTTTACACTTATTATCTGGTTAAGATAATATAAAATATTTATCTATATTAATGAATCTGTAGTTCTGTCTGTATATTTAATATTTTTCCAAAAATTACCGATAGACATACAATATCAAGGATACTGATCACGAATATACAATTAAAAAAAAATTGTCGTTGGTCAGTAGATAGGCTGTAAGAAATGTCAATATTACTTTTAGAAATCATAAAATAAATAGTTTCCAAAAAAATTTTTTTTGTTCATTATTGACCGATCTTGATAAAATTTGATGGTTATTAAAATTTTGAATAACGTTTTTAGGAATATTATTAAAAAAGGAATTTCCAAAATTTTTAAATTCCATTAATTTTTAACCGATTTTGTATATAAGCCCTAATTGTTAGGCTATAATAATTACAAACATATTTCTAGAAATACAAAAAAAAGTTCCAATAATTGAATTTTCATTAATTCTCAACCGATTCTGTTCACATTTGGTAGACGGGAAGTATACATGATAACATAATTGAGAGGCTATAAGAATCCTTAATAATGCATTAGAAATCGTAGAACAGAATAATAATTTTCAACAGGTTTTCATGAAAATTGCACACGGGAAATTCTCCTCAGCACTCCTCAATTGATACGGCATATAGATTGTCAACAATATTAGGAAAAATAAAATTATGACTGCGTAGTAACAAACGTGTGCGGAGCCGCGGGCACACCGCTAGTGTTGAATTAGTTTGTGATTCAGTGAGAGTTTTGGTTTTTGTAAAATAATTTAAATGTTTTAATCTGTCAAATAACTTTCTATTAATTCAGGTATTCACAATCATTGGCCCATTAGATTTGATAACCACGAACAGATAAAATTATCTAACTCGGATAAAATAATTAAACAAATCAATTTGGGTTAAAGTTCCCTCTATCCCAATTTGACCCTAATGAAATTCAAATTTGAAGAATTGAACATTGCTGCAGAACTACCAGATTCTGTTGGTGAAAGGAATTTAGCTAACATGTCTATTATGGTAAGGTAAAACCTATGTGCTTCTTTTCTGTATTTTTTTATACTAGTTTCATATTTTTTCTTTAAGAAATTTTAATCACTTCTTCTATACTTCCTAGTAAAACCAACATACTTCGGCTGTCTTGTTTGAATTTGAACCATTATAAAGTCTCCAGATTGTATAGAGTAGCAGCTTTACTTCTTCTTCATTATCTTGAGGTCGTATTGAGTCGCAACCAGGTTTTCCTTTTTAACACGCTTTTATTAGCTTCACCTGTATGTATGTATGTATGTATGTAACCGACCCCTTTGAGCTCGATTTTGTCCTACTTTGAATGATCAGATTTAATTCAAACTTTGCACACCTGTCAAAAGTCGATGACAATGCAATAATCCGATCAAAGCATCCGATTATCCTAATTAGATTCGCCAGGATTAATTAATTTCTTTCCGCATCCTTTGCATGCGAGTAAGAGAGATAGAGATAATGCGCGAACTACGCATGGGTGCAGTTCCACACTTACTTTTTCGGGCATGCAAGGTTGTACAGTTGATCATGCAGTCATTTATTTGGGTCCGCGATTGTTTGCTGCTGGACAAGCTTATGTGGCACTTAGTCGTGGAAGATCCTTGGACGGTATACGAATTGAAGAACTTGATTGCTCAAAATTAACAGGAAGAACTCCATGTAACAGTGAAGCATTGAATGAAATGATTCGATTAGGAGATAAACCATAAAATCTACAATCAGTCACAGAGTGCAAATTCACACTCATCCTCATTCTCAGTGTCGCCAACAGATTCGCTCCTATGATTATAATATTTTGTAGAGTGTTTACGGATTGGAAATTTCATACTCAAGCATTAATGTGACTGACTGTATATGTAAATAAGGTTGCACCTCTATGTGTCTCGCTGTTTATATTGGCATCATAGAAATCTTTGAATATGTGTTCTTAACCAAGATACAATCGGAACACATTTGTACATATTAAGGGCGGTTGATAGTTAGCAAATCGAACTAAATAATTTATAGTTTAAAAAATTTAACTAAAAAATGAAAAATAAATAATAGTTTAAAAAAACTAAAAAAACACGCTTTCATAAAAAATCAAACTAAAAAACAGAAAATAAAATTTAATAAATTTGATTAAGTACAGTGTAAAAAAATGAATGTACATTATTGTAAAAAAAGCGTGGGGTGCATAGTGTCAATAATTATAAACATTTTATTGACAGATAATGAGTAGAAGAATCATAAGAATCATCACTTCGATAATATAATATATTAAAAAGCGCTTTGAATACACCCCACGCTTTTTTTACAATAATGTACATTCATTTTTTTACACTGTACTTAATCAAATTTATTAAATTTTATTTTCTGTTTTTTAGTTTGATTTTTTATGAAAGCGTGTTTTTTTAGTTTTTTTAAACTATTATTTATTTATTATCATATTCCTCGTTAACCTAATTTTCACGTTAGATCTTGTTGTTTGACAAACACGTTTTCTCTAAACAAATGTATAGAGTACCGTTCATATGCCACAAAGTTTAATTATCGCTTAAATTATCTATGTTCAATACTTGATGAATTAACAAAGCGCAGCTGTCACGTATCATGCAGCACTTTCTCGTCAAGTATTGGAGTACCAACGAGATCACATCCGCTACCTTTTGTCAAGCATAGTTTCACCGCTGTGCGCAACAAATTAACAAAATCTTTGATGGCAACATGACTTCGTGCCGGTGAAACCGCAGGAATCCTGGAGCAGTCAGAAGTACGTGCTTTTGTGTATTTGCTAGTCGAGTTAGTGAACATCGAGCCCACGGTGACTTATTGCTTCACTGCCTGTATATTAATGTACATATTATTGTGTATATTAGCACATAGAAAGCGCAGTAGAAACGTTGGTATTAGCTACAAATGTCGCTTTCACGTAGTTTCAAAGCTCTCATTAAATTCAATGTGTCGAGAGCGCGACTGTTATGTAACTCACTTTATGTTGTATATATTTGCTGTTTAGATGTCGTAATGAGCAAAGAACCTTGCAACATCATATTTACGGCGCACATTGTAAAGTGAATGAAAATTATATATATCCACCTAAAAGGTAATTCGAAAAACTATAAAAGGACCTCATTGCACTGTGGTAGTAAGCCGTATTGAGCCGATTAGCATAAATGTCAGTTGTTTGTCTAGATGTTAAATATCTATAAATAAATTGTAAACCTAATTAGCCTAGTGGTCGTAAGCGCGACTGCGATAATCGAGGTCCTGGGTGCGTTTCCCAGATCGAGCAAAGTGTTATTGTGTTTTTCTATGAAAGTTCTCAGTAGCAGCTCGGAGTATGACTTTGTGTCCGATTAATGACAATAAACTAGCCCCTTATTACATGGGACCTAAAAACATACCCGGCGAACTGTGGGTGTACATTTGTACACCTCTGGCTAACCCTTTGGGGATACAGGCGTGATGGTATGTTAATTTTATGTATAATAAATAATATAAGAAACTATACAGAGCGCGAGCACGAACACAAATCATGATTCTAATATGTGACTTAGAATAATTTTACCGAAGTAAAATAAAATACAAAGAATTAATTGTAATATTTTATCCTACACACGCACACAAACGTGATACGCTAATAAACACTCAACGAGTATAAAGCGAAGGCCACTAAAATGTATATTCATATTTATTCAATAATGTTCAAAAACCTTATTCAAATCTTATGTAACCTCATTTTATATAGCAGAAATACCTACTCCTACTACTTTTAAATATTGAATGAAATATGTTGCCAGGTCTCGAGGTTAAAAGCTACTAAAACATAATATACGATCTTACGGAGAGAACTTGGTGTTCACCGCGACGTTCTTTATTAAAGTAAACGCAGAGACCGTGGGACCGTGACGTAGGCACGTAGCTGTAACACGTATTACAGCTTTTTGTACGTGTTACGTTGCGGGTTGGTTAGACAAAGTTACATAAGGCACTCCACTCAGCACCTATCCGATGGCAGCGAACATGTACCATTGTTTTTAAAGAAAAACTTCTGTAGGCGCGACTTGAGATAAACTCAAATAGTTTCTTCGAACCGAAATAACGTTAATAAAATATACAGTGAAATTTGTTACTATAATATTTTATTTTAAATTATAAAATGAAATAATAATAAATTTATTAATAATTATTTAATAACAAATAATTTGAAAAAGTTGTGCATATAACTTTTATGTGCCTTTGAAGTTAAACTTATTTGACCTTGTAGAAATTACTATTAAAAAATAAATAAGTCAAGTAATAATTTAATGCCATTTATTAATATAATGTATTGCATTATTAATGAGTTAATTTTTATTACTATTTTTATTTTATTCAGCAGCATTTATGGCAATTTGCACTAGCAAAATTGTCTAGAGAATGGAACTGGAAATGGTAATCAAAATTTGTAATTTAATTTAGATTTTTAATTAACGGTAAGTTAACATTATCGCGGATAATTTCAATATAATAAATACAAGTCTCAAAAAAAAGGACAAATAACGTGGTTGCGTGGATTATGCATTACGAAATAGAGAAATTATTTATAACCGATTTATTTAGTTGTATATTTTATAATTATACATTAATTTTCAGGCCATGTATCCTTCGTTCTTGAAGTTATACATACTTACATATTTTGTCGCATTTAGTAGAGGGTACATTTAAGAGATGCGCGCGCGCATCATGTGAAGGAATTGCGACATGATAATAGTGTTTATGTATACAAATAGTTAAATTCAGTAAGATAAATTCACATTACTGTTATTGATAACTAATTGCATAATATTGATACTAATAGTTAAAGATTTAATACCTCGTGTCATCAATATGAAGAGAAATGCGAATAAAATAAAATGGTTTTTTTATAATTTTTTAATTATTTTTGTTCTTTAACTAAACAGTACATTTTTTAACAAAAAAGAAAAACAATGATTTTGAGGAGTTGTCTGGTGTATTGTCGAAGTCGAAGGTCCAATACAAATGAAATTAAAAAGCGACCACCTTTAAGGTATAAAAATTAATAAAAAAAGAAGTTATGGCCGAATAAACAAAACAATTTTTTATGACGGTTAAAAACTAGTGTAAATCCTTACATAAATACATTTTTTTTTCTTCATATTATTATGTCGTTCGCAAAGTTTGATACGTTAAAATAAATCATGTATTATAATTATTATTGTTGCAGATCGACCGCCACACATGAATTTTCTTATGAACATATTAGTTATATAGATACATTTTACCCATCGACAAATTAGATTTAAACAGAAATATATTTCTGAAAAAGGAACACAGATTTGTTTGCCAGTTTATGCAGTGGAAAAGTTTCTAAAACGTAAAATGCAATTAGAGAGAAATATGTTAGTAGAAGTAGCGGTTCTGGTCCGAGCTGAGATTATTATATTATACTTTCATACGTTTCGCCGAGGCTGGTGAGTGCACTTAGCTCGCACTTAGCTCTGAGAAATTACCAAGTACGTACATAATAATTAAATAAAAAATACAATATATTTCATGCATATTTTTAAATGCTATATATATCGTGCACATTACACTAACTGTGGCCGCGGTTCCGCACGCGTTTATTACGCAGTAATTAGTTTTGTATCGTACTTGTATTTTCACTCACGTTTATGGTTTTTTTAAAGGTTATATTGATAATTTTTATAGCAAATTAATTTCCGCATAATGCACTTCCCGTGTACAAATTTTCATTAAAACCGTTCAAGCCGTTTTACATTAATTCTAGATATACAAAGGGATAATAGACACATAAAGCATTTCAAAATATCAAACCTTCATTCTTTACATTAATGAAAGAAAGAAAGAAATATATTTTTTATAAAAAAGGCATTTGAGACTACAGACAATGAAAAATATTTTACAACTATTTAGAATAACAAAAAAATTGCTATAAAATAGCCCCCCCCCCCCTCAGCTTAGCATAATGCTGGTTGTAAATAACCAGCGTTGGTTTTCCGTTGGGGTCGCTTGGTGGCGCCACACACGCCTACTAACGATTGTTATCTATATCTATACATATAATAAAAACGTAACTGATCGATGTCTGTACATAGAAGATATTTGAGAAAAACTATTATTGGGGGTCTCTATCAACGCAGGAGAACCCAAAACAATGATTGTTAGAATTTTTGTCTGTTTGTCTGTTTGCCAACTTTTGTGCGCGCTAATCTCAGAAACGGCATAACCGATTTGGAAACGGTTTTCACTAATATATTCTGGTAAGGTTCACTTAACATTTAGTGTTTGTTTTACTTCAAAAGTTCAAAAATAAAAAAGTTATATCAATTTAAAAAATCACGTCGAACATTTTTTAAATAAAAATGCTATAAAATAGCTCTTCAGTTGAATTGACTGAAATTTTAGTTATCTGTATATTATGATTTGTAAAACGATGACGATCGAAACCTTTCATAAAGTTAAACAATGAAGAGTTTAAAAATTGCTATTTGCAATATAAGTTGACCTCAGATCTATGTGATAAATCATATTAAAAGGGGGTCAGCATATGTTGGATATTTGTCAGTTTAATATAGCTGCGCCGCTGCTAAGGATGTCAATTCATTTCGAAAAAGATTGATTCGAATCGAACTCTTATGAATCAATTCCCAAAAAAATCGATGTCTAAAAGATTGACTTTCGCATTTGTATTAACAATATAACAATTCCTAAAATAGAAAATTAAAAGGGAACCACAACAGTCGATCTTTTGTAATTTTTACCTTACCAAAGTATCAGTTATTACAGAGAAACATAGAAAGATATAGAGAGAGAGAATTTATTACAGGTATATAGGGAAAGAGAATTCATTTCAAAAATTTATTATTATAAACTGTTGTCGTTATTTTGCTGTTGGGTAATAATTTACCGTTAGTATTTTAATTGGTAAATGACAACATTGAAAATGACTGCATAATGAATTGAATAATCCATACCTACTAATATTTTAAATGGGAAAGTAATTCTGTCTGTCCCGTCTTTTGCATTTTCAAGCCTAGACCGCTGAACCAATTTTGAAGAACTTTGGTTGAGAAAAGTCATAGGCTACTTTTGGAAATAAAATTGGAACGGGTGAAATGGGGGGTAAAAGTTCGTATAAAGAATCTAATTTTGATATAGAGATATGTAGGAATTTGGAGAAAGACTTTGGCTACCTTATGTGGTGAAAATAAAACTTTAATGGGTGAAATAGAGGATGAAGGTTTGTACGAAGAACCCGTCAAACCAATTTTGATGAATAGAGATATATTGGACCTTGGAGGCGGACATAGGGTACCTTATGGCGCAAAGATAAAACTTGAAGGGGTCAAATAGGGGATGAAATTTTGTATGAAGAACTCACTATTTCTCAATTTAGGTATATGAAAATTCATATTTATGATTTTAGTAAGAAATAAAAGGGTATCGCATTTTTGAAATATGAATCGGCAGGGTGGTAAAATAAGGGATGATTTACAATACCCTACACATAGAGTGATAAATCCATCTATGATTTTCTATTGCTTTGTCGTGTTTAGAGATCAGTCAGTATTTATGCAATAATATAGAGGGGTGGTAGGTATCGCGACCACCATACAAATAGCGATAAACCCAACTATGAGCTTCTTTTGGTTCATCGTGTTCAGAGATCAGTCAGTGTATATGTAATAATATAGTGGGGTGGTAGGGATCGCGACCACCATATCTACATCTATACATATACTAAAAGCGTAACTGATCGATGTCTGAACATAAAATATATATGAGAAAAACTATTATTGGGGGCCTTTGTCAACGCGGCAGGACCCAAAACAATGATTGTTAGAATTTTTGTGTAAAATCACGTCGAACATTTGTTCGATAAAAGTGCTATAAAATAGCTCTTCAGTTGTATTGGCTGAAACTTTGAAACTGGTTTGTAAAATGATGATTAGTGAAAGTTTACATAAAGTTAAAAAATGAACAGTTTCAGAGAATTTGGAACTTTCCCATATGAATTGACCTTACATCTTTATAATAAATCATATTAATAAGTGGTCACCCTAGGTTGGATATAACCACGCAAGCAAGTCGAGTGCCGCATCGCTGCTAGGCAATTCATTCCGAAAAAGATCGATTCGAATCAAACTCTGATGTATCGATTCACAATAAATCGAGGTCTAAAAAATCGATCACTCCAAAAAATCGACCTTCTTTTATTCACTTTTCAGATTTGTGTTAACAATATAAAAATTCCTATTATAGAAAACAAAAAGAACACCACAACAATCGATCTTTTGCTATTTTTACCCCGCTATAGTATCAGTTAAAGAGAAACAAACAAAGGTATAGAGAGAGAGAGAGAGAGAGAGAGAGAGAGAGAGAGAGAGAGAGAATTAATTTCAAAAATTTATTATTATAAACTATTGTCGTTATTCTGCTATTGGGTAATTTACTGACACCATAGAGAACGACAGCATAATGAAATGAATAATCCATACTAATATTATAAATGCGAAAGTAACTTTGTCTGTACTGTCTGTTGCATTTCACGCCTTGAAATAGACGATGAAGGTTTGTACGAAGAACGCATCAAACCAAATTTAATGAATTTTGGTATAGAGATAAATTGGACCTTGACGAAAGACATTGGCTTAACTTATGTCGTGAAAATAAAACTTTAAGAGGTGAAATAGGGGATGAAAGATTGTATGAAGAAACCACTATTTCTAAATTTAGGGATATGAAAATTCATATTTATGCTTTTAGGAAGAAATAAGAATGTTTCGTGTTTTAAAAAATAAGGGTGATTCACAATACACATAGACTGCACTCCTTGATACTAAGCAAAATGTTCCTGAGACATAAGCTTACATTATACAAAACATATGCCCGTCCTATCATGACATATAAGCTGCGCTACATTCGCACATACGTCAAAGATCAACATTAACAAATTCCAAATCCTCCAAACCCGATTCTTACGTAAAATTAACAAAGCCCCTTGGTACGTTGGTCGAATCGTATATTAAATATCTTACGCGATCGTACTTCGACACTGCTTCGAATCACATGAATCTGTTGGTGAAAGCTGCCGCGACTTAAACCCCAAATCCGAACATCCCACGCGAACAACTCCGGTCGCGAATATCTTCACCGAGCCCGTTTATAAGATCGAGGAAATAAACAAATACTACTCCACCGTCTCTCCAAACAAAGCGTGCTCGCGCTCGCGCCCACGCCCACGAAACCACCGTTACCTCCGCAGGGGACGGGCGGCTAATTTCGCTCTTGCAAACCCGTCATGTCCTCCCTCTCTTACGGCAACTCTAGCCTAGGTCCGTTCCCTCGGTGTAGAACCCTTGAGTCATGCAGCCGCTCGCGCGATACAGGTGACACTGCACTTGCAATCACGTAGCTACCCACACACATCATTACACACAATATGTACATACATACGTGCACATCACATAAGTACATAGATTCTGTAAGGGACCTTATTTTTCTTTTTTTACGATAGTTACTTTCGATCATGTTTCCAGAATACTAAATACATATACACATGTTCATTCCTTTCTCCCAGGAGGCAGGGACATGTTATATGTATGCGTTAGTTTAGCTCGAATTTTCTACAGATAAGGAATTAGTCAGTTCGCGACCTTTTCACAATCGCGGTAATAGCCCAAGCCGACATCCGGCCACTTTGGCACCCTTGTGCGCATGTTGCTCACGTTTTCGCGGCTGAATGCCTTAAGCGTTCGCCCCCAAGCCTGGTGAAGCTGTCAAAGCCATAAGTGGCTCTATTTCTTTAGGGTCCCTTAGGCTAACAGTATAGTCAGTGAGAAAGAAAAAAACCATGTATAATTTTCTTTTGGTTTATCGTGTTCAGAGATTAGTCAGTGTATATAAAGTAATATAGCGGGGTGGTAGGGATCGCGACCATCATACACATAGTGTTAAACACATGTATGATTTTCTTTTGGTTTGTCGTGTTCCGAGGTCAGTCCGTGTATAGATACTATTAATTATTTAGTAAAGCGGACGAGTTTTCTTTGTCTGTTTGTTTAAACATGGTAATCTCTGGACAACTGGTAGCAGTCGGATTTGAAAAATTATTTTTGTATATGATAGCCAGATTCACGGAGAATAGTATTATCTGGAACTAAGCTAAACCTCTCAGCAAGCCTTAAATATTGATTTTTGTTTAAGTAAGTCGAAGTGAAAGTCTTCCCGAACTACTTTATCCGCATGCGCTGGCGTAATGGTTAGTGATACGTAAATATAATAGTCTACAAAAATATTGTTCTTTAGTATATCTAAAAAAGTCTCTGATAACATATGCCTATTTCTTAATAGTATAAGCCACAATAAGGTATTTTGCGAGTTTTTATATTGAAGATTAAAAATTTATTTTGAGGATTATTTTTAGGCTTATCATATTAATCCTTACGAACAAAGTTATTTCATTATACAGACAATTTACATTTTTCTTTTTATAGTATGTAATTAGGACACAGAGTTAATAATTTGTAATTTATAATTTGTACTTGCGGGAAGTGTATCAATTATGATAGACTACACGGGTCTGTCGCGTTTACGGCGCGGTATTTGTTGGATAAAACTCGGGTGAAACCGAGGGGCCCAGCTAGTAGAATAATAAATATTGTATTCGCAAAGCAAACCACGTTGCCAATTCAAAACTAAATGAAATAATAAAAAAAAATGTTATTTGGAGTGTCGGGCGGTAAGTACTCGTAGAGATGTCTTTATTACCCTCTCATATGTAAGTATATGGTCACGTAACCGTAACACGTACACTTCTCTTTATGTGCTACGTCTTGTCCACCGACAACATAAAGGGGATGTCGTAAAATATCTTTACCCTGGTATGACGCGATGGCGCGCGGGCGGGGTGACTGACTGTAGGGAATAAACTCGAACATTTGTTTTACAATTTACATTAATAAAATACATATATGAATTTATATTACGAAATATAAATAAATTTGAATAAACTTTTTCATAGAATAAGGTAATTTATGGACTATTATATATTTTAGACTTATAACAAATTTTTACGTATTAACTCGAATTTACAATAAAGTTCCTAAGCTTATTACTGATTTCCTGGGCAAAATAAGTTAACTATCTTTACAGCCACTAAAATACAATTAACTTTTAATAAAAGTAAATAAAGTAAAAAATAATTGACGAACCCGATCGACAAGTCAAACTTAACCTAAGACCCTGTCCGGTAGGAGCGATTTCGCTGCGAATCATCTGTTCGCGAATTCATAACGCGCGTCGTGTCGCGTCGGCGAGATGCTTGCTTGAGCTCTATACACTACGTCCAGAATCATCGCGCGAGTATAAAGTTCGCATGTAAATCGCGTGCAGTACTCAAGTTCGGTGAAGCTGTAAAAGCCCCAGTACGTCAGACTCTTGAGTTGCACACGTAACGCGAGCGTTTCGCGAACAGAAATACCAGATCTCGTGATAGATCTCCAAAACTATAGGTCCGATTGACTTCAAATTTAGCATAGTTACTCCTTTCGAAAAAGGATTTTAGGCAGATCCCATTTAAAAAAAAAATCAACGTGGGTGAAACCGTGGGGCACACAGTACATAATAAAAAAAGTGCCAATGTGAATAAGCTATATTTTAGTTGTCCACAAATTCTTACAAGGATCACCTGTCGAAAACAGGATCCATACCACAAAAAGCGAAGGAAATTTTGAACAATCTTTTATTTAACTTGCTATGTTATTATGTATGGATCAAATCTTGCAACTAAAATATTAACTACTTCCACTAAATCAATTGAGATGAGGATAATTGTCGTAACATCGATGACTAAACAATAATATGATAACCCTCAGCGGGTCTGGTGATGGAACAGGATGCTGGCCATAGTAACGCCTCAACAAAACAAGGTATCCTCGCCATGTTAGAGTTGTTGGATTCGTCTCGTGACTAAGGTCTATAAAATGTTGTTTAAAAAAAGAAGATTTTTCATATTATCCTAAACGATATTGTTATCAGAATTAACCGATCCGATATCTGGTGTCGCATGCTACCGCTTTGTTTAGCTTAAAAGCGGTCTAAACTAACTTACCACTCGAGACTTGTGAACCTACTCCGAAGATTATATGTAATCGCTTTTAATAATACGTAATATATAAGCTGCCCTTCGCATCTCATGGAATATCAGACGGCTATTCATGGTATTAATATATTCACGATGTTTATATTTTTTATACAGGAAATCCTGAATCTTTTGACAACGCTTTCCACGTACACATGAATAAGACAGGCTTTCTTATCTTGTAATTCTGAAAATTTCTTAAGAAATTAAAACATACCTTATCCGCGTACTCATATTATATGAGGAAATCGTATGTTTTCCCCCACGGACTACGTCTCAAAATAGTTAGGTAAGTTATTTTGATTCGAACTAATTCTCTGGCTTTGCTGACATCGAAGGGTAGAAACTATCTCGGGATTAGATGAAAAAGCGAAAAATTAACAATTTCGTACATGAGCACACCCCTTGAAAAGGATTCTACCTTATTCAAACAAGGAATTCAATTTCACGTTCTTTGTAGACATTATGATTAGCGGTCGAAGAAATAATAAAGAGGAACCGACGCTTGGAGCGTTTTCATTTTCGTATCTATTATCTAAAACGGATCTCTATAGAAATTTGTTAAAACCATTTTTTTCCATTAAACAGGATTTCCCGGTGTAACAGCAGGTCCCTTTACATTATTTTATTGAGAACCTAATCAAAATGTAGACCACAAGGCTTCACCCAAATGAAACAGAGTTTGTTTAACTGTACCAAACGTTCTATCTCAAACAAATAACATTAATATCGTTGCTTTTTTTATATTTAGTACATAAAGGTTAAATGAAGCTAGTTTTTAACTAAGTTGAAGTAAACAGCAAGGCTGGGCGGTTTGGAGGCCGGCATCCAACTTCCAGTGTGTGTATGTATGCCTTCTAACTAGAACTTAGGAAACTTAGTAATTAATAGTTTATTCTACGCTTTTCGAGAACTTTCGGCTTTCTCTTCAAATACTTAAGTTTTAATTAAACTTTTAAACCAGGTTTTATTTTGATATATTATTTTTTTTCATTTATTATTATGCATTTATAATTATACAAAGAGGTTAGATATATAAATATCTATAAAAAATTACTAATAAAAATACCATTTACAAGACAATTTTCAACAGAAAAGGAAACCCACTTCAATGATTTTGAATAGTTCTAAATGTGTATCTTCGAAGTTGAAGGTCCAATGCCAGTGAAATTAAAATGGAATCACCATTAAGGTATCCGGTTTCGAATGGAAAAAGAATCATCCAAATCGGTTCATAAACAAAAAAGTTATGGCAATACAAAAAAATACATTCGAAATGATAACCTCCATCTTTTTCGAAGTCCGTAAAAAATATTCGTATCACTCGAATCTAGAATGTATTTAAATAGTAAATGTTCATAAAAAAGCTAAATCATCTTTTGTTTGTCAAAAGTGACTGTGATTTAAAATTGTTTATAATGTTAATGACATAGACAAATTAGTTTTAAAGCAAGAGCCGCTTTGACGCCTTGACGCAACGATTAGAATTTACAAACAGTTGATAATCATTATTATGTTTACTACGAGTATATGTCGTCAGTAGTAACTAGTTGGGTCCCCATTTGACCGAGTAAATCTTTTTACTTTGTCCTCGAATGATTAGAATAGCGGAATGTCGATTTAGCATTGAGATATACGGGTGGATTTTTCAAATGGGGCAGTAAGGGTAATTACAACCTTTGTAGCTACACGAACACTTTCTGAGGAGACAGCCCTTATTTAACTGCATTATGATTTCGTACAAAAGGCATGGGTTTTGCGATTTCTGACATTATTAGTACTCAAACCACTTATAAGAAACAGGATCGATCGACATGACAAAAAGTTTTGTGTATAGCACTCATTTTCGTGCTAACTGTACACTTAAAAAATAACTGTAAATTCCGGTTAATTAAGGAAAAAAGTTAAGGAAAGTCTTCTCAGAAATTTATCGTGTAACCACAACGGTTAAGTTACTGCACCATCTCAAAAATCCATCCTGTATACTACGTACACGTGAGCGCACTCGTTAAACGCCATCTATCGGTAAAATTTAATACTTCACAAATAACAGATAATCATGTGTTAATTACATAATAAATTGACGTAAAATATCCTTACACATATTATAATTTTCTAAGACTAATATTTGATTAATTTTACATAATTCATTTATAAACAGCTGAGGGTGTACGCGCTATCACTTCCGGTGAATCGCCATTTAATAAAAGTAGTTATTAAGAAATAATAAATAAATAATTTTTCAATTATATAATCATTAATCGTAAAGTATTTTTAGAGAGATATTACAATTACGTATGGCTGATATTAAACTAGCAATACGTAATTTCTGTATAGAACAGTTCTATTCCAGCGATTGTGCGAAAATGAAACTAAAGTAAAAGTGTTGTGTTTCGATTAAAATGAATCCTGAAAGCGAAATCGCTGGCCTAGCTCCGACATACACGTGGCTGAGTCGGCAAACAATATTCAACTTTATTTTCCAATCTACATAGAAGGGTACTTTTAAAACAGTGAAAAACCCACTCAATTTGAAGTCCGTTTGTTACGAAAAGTAATAAAACAAGACAATTTTTAACAAAAAACATATCAACTTCTGCTTGCGCCGTTGGAAGCGCAGCGCATTTAATACTACTAATTGAGTGGACTGTATTTGCGGGGATTGTGATCAGCTATATGGATATAGGATAGGAATTTGGCACATACCTCTTGGTGGGTTGCGGGTTCACCTGGCTAGCCGGCTAGGTGGTCGTCTTCGATGTACTGCCCAAATTGTTCTCCGTCATACCACTAACGAGCACTAAAGTCAATGTATCAACAACCGAGCGAAAATCAACTTTATTCGACGAGGCGCGGCGACGAACTGTTTGCATGTGCCAAGGAAGGGAGGGTAAGCGGAGATAGAAAAAGTTGCGAACCGATCACAATATCGCACAATATTTAAAACTATATAAAAGCGGCGCAACCATTTCCCCCGGCTTGAAGGGTTCCCTTCAAAATAACTAAACTAAAGCGGATCTATGATAAACTAAACCTAAAGTAAACTAACCACTGCTACTGTAGATTAGGCAGAGGACAGAGGCGAACAACCGGGCGTAAATACGATCCGGTTGCGGTTTTAACGCGAACAATGCGAGTAATGCCATCGGATCCAGGAAAAACTTCTTCAACAATGCCTAGAGGCCAATGTAGAGGCGGTGTATTTTCAGTTCTAATAATCACGACCGTTCCAACAGTAATTGGAGTCGATGGTGTATTCCATTTTTGACGCGACTGCAATGTGTGCAAATAGTCTGTCCTCCAACGCTTCCAGAACGACTGGACGAGTTTATCCAATAAGTCGTAACGCGAAAGAACATGTAGTCGATCTTCATCAATATTTCTACAAGGCAGATACTTGAGAGGAGTCATGTTTAAAAAATGTGCAGGCGTTAGTGCTAGTGGCTCTGAAGGATCACTAGACAACGTCCTACACAGTGGGCGGGTGTTCATAACCGCTTCCACTTGAGCGAGCACCGTGCTTAACTCTTCGAATGAAAGTATCTGCTCGCCTATAACGCGATATAGATGCGATTTTAAGGCCTTTATGTTGGCCTCCCAGTTTCCTCCAAAATGACTCGCGGTGGGGGTATTCAGCGACCATTTAATGCGATTTTCAGCTAGTACTTGAGCAAATTCAGTGTTAAAATACTTTGATCGTAAAAATGCATGCAATTCTGTGATATTACGTTTAGCTCCAACATAATTTGTGCCATTATCCGAATACATTTGTCCTACAGCGCCACGACGAGACAAAAACCTTTTAAACGCAGCCATGAAACTTGACGTGCTTAAGTCACTAGCTAACTCTATATGAATTGCACGAGTTGTCAGGCAAACGAAAATACACACATAAGCCTTCGTCGAGCGTATACCACGACCGCGTGAAATCGTTACTCTTAACGGACCGGCGTAATCCGTTCCGGTATGTATGAATGGCTTAACTGACTCTACTACACGACAAGCACGATGGTCAGCCATTTCCGGAGCTGCAGCTCTCGGACGAAGCCTATAACACGGCACGCATTGGTGTACTCTAGAGCGAATCAAATTACGAGCAGAAAATATCCAGTATTTTTGCCGCATAATCGACATCAACAAATCAGGTCCTGCGTGACAATTTATCTTGTGATAATAATCCACTAAAAGATTAAGAACATGGTCTTTTCGTGGCAAAACTACCGGATGTCTGTGTTCAAACACCAAGTTTGATTGACTCAAACGGCCACCGACTCGTATGAGCCCATCTTGTAAGAAGGGTTTTAAACACTGAAAAGCGCGACTACAAGGTTTGTTAGATTTAAGTTTATTAAATTCAGTGGAGAAGTAGTTATGCTGAAGCTCACGGAGAATAATTATCTCAGCTTTATCGAGATCTGCAGCAACTATGTACTCACGCGGTGGTAATATTTTAACAAAACGACACATATACACTACGCAGCGCAAGAGTTTAGACCAAGACGACAGTCTACTCGACAACAATAATATTGGTGACTCCTCGCGTGGTGCAGTTGTAACCAAAGTACTTTTCTTTTGTTCTGGTGGTTCTGACACAGTTAATGGGTTGAAAGGACAAACAGGCCACTCTTCGGGCGATGCTTGGGTCCATGAAGGGCCGTGAAACCAAAGCGGGTGATCTAACATCTGCGCAGGAGTTAGCCCACGAGATAAGCAATCGGCAGGGTTATCCGTGCCAGCAACGTGGAAGAGATTTTGCGGTGATAATTCAGATTGAATTTTTGCGACCCTATTGCCAACAAAGGTGTCCCAACGATGGGGAGAAGAATGAGCCCAACACAAGGCTACAGTTGAATCCGAAAATGCAAAAATTCTATTTATACGAATGCGGTTATGACAAGCCGTGACAATTGTACCAATGAGTTTTGATAGTAAAAGTATACCACAAAGCTCAAGGCGCGCAAGAGACACGACTTTACGAGGTGAAACCTTAGACTTGGCAGTAATAAGGCTCACTGAGAGGTTGTCATTATTCTGAATGTGGAAGTAAACAACGCCTCCATACGCCTTTTCGCTAGCGTCTGCGAACCCAATAACTGTAATGATACTATGTTTATTGGTACCAACATGCCGTGGGATTTTAATTTGGTCGAGCAAAGGAAGCTCTTCCCTAAAACGATTCCAAAAATGAGCGATTCTATCTGGCGGCTTGTCATCCCAGTCACAACCTGACAACCAAAGCTCTTTTATAAGAAGCTTTGCATACAAAACTACAGGAGCTACAAACCCCATTATATCCCAGATTCTAGCTACACAAGACAATATAATACGTTTGGTGCAAGTTGGTGGAGTCAAACAAACTTTAAAACTGAATGAATCTGATGTAGGTGACCAGCGCAAGCCAAGAATCTTGTGCAAATCACCCTCGTCAAACTCTTTAACAGTTGACAAGCGATATGATGGCGGAATTGAATCCAAAACCCTTCGCGAGTTACTAGTCCATTTCACTAGATCAAACTGACCCGCTTTCATGAGACTAATTACTTCAGCGGCAGTTTCAATGGCCTCTATCTCGCTCTCTACAGAATAAACAAAATCATCCATATAGAGGCTAGTCTCTATAGTTTCCTTAGCCTTTGGATATGCAGATCCCTCATCTGAGGCAAGCTGCTTTATTGTACGCAGAGCATGAAAAGGACTTGACTTCAGCCCGAAACAAACACGATTAAACTCGTAAACCTTCAAATGTTCCTGCGGGGAAAATCGATACAAAATGCGCTGAAATCTGCGGTCGCGTTCGTTTACACCGATACAGAGAAACATTTGACGAATGTCGGCTGAAAGGGCAATCGAAAACAAGCGAAAGTTAACTATGATATCGAACAAGTTACCTTGCAGATTTTGTCCTCTATATAATATGTCATTTAGGGAAACTGACGTACTAGTCTTAGCGCTACCATCTAAAACTACGCGCAATTTTGTGGTAAATTTATCTTCCCTAATAACTCCATGGTGTGGTATAATATACGACGGAACGTTCATAGACTCTACAGTATCAATAGGTGCGGGCGAGATGTAGCCTTTATCTAGGTATTCCCTTATAACGTCGTCGTAAGTTTGTTTCAACTTAGGAGACGCTAGCATTTTTTTCTCTAAACAATAAAAACGTTTTTCGGCTAACCTACGAGAATCACCGAGAGCAAAAATATCACCCTTAAAGGGGAGCGCGACAACATAACGACCATCTCCATCACGAGTAGTTGTGCGGCTATAAAACTCATCACAGACTTTGTCGTCTGGGCTGAGAATAGGAGGGCAATTGACTTCTTCAATTTCCCAAAATTTACGAACGGCGGATTCTAGAGGCTCGACGGCACAGCAGTAGGATATGGTCGAGTAAGAATCCACTCGTGCGGGAGCTGTACCAACAATAACAAATCCAAGAACCGTTTCCAGTGCGTGCGGTGCGGTTTGTGACGGATGACCGTGAACTTTACGTGATAACAGGATGTGCGGGAAAATCGAGGCTCCAACCAACATCTCAATATTTCCTGGAATAGCATAAGTATCATCGGCCATAGGCAAGTCATCAAAATTCGACAGCATTGAAGTATTGACTGAGACCGTCGGCAAACGTTCAGTCACCTTATCTACAACTAACGAATCCATATCAAAACTAATTCTCGAGTCAAACGTGAGTGAAATTTAATTTTTAGGGAGCCCTGAATGGTTTTTACAGAACCTCCAATCCCTTTTACTACAGAACATATAGGCCGTTTATTTATATCTAAACCAAGGCGTTGACAACACTCGAGAGTAACAAAATTACTCTGCGAAGCGCTATCTAAAAGAGCGCGAACACTATGTTCTTTTCCATAAGCATCTACAACTATTACACGAGCGGTCGCGAGAAGCACAGTAGTAGGAGTTCGCAATAACGATAACGAGCATAATGCAACGTCATTTGAATGGTCGGTGTGAGTGGAGGCCGCGACGGCGCGCGCGCTCGCAGTGTCGGACTGCGCGTCGCCAATGGATGGTAACCGGGTAGTGGCGGGGGGTGGCTGCGCGACTGCGTAGAAGCGGCCGGGCGCGGGCGCAGAGTTTATTACTGACGAACCATTACCACCGTGCGATAAACCAACTCTGCTCACATTGGATGCGGCATTATTATCATTAAAATGAAGCAATGTATGATGCTTGTTTTGACATCTACGGCAACTAGAATTTGAATTGCAAAATGAAACACGATGTCCATCACTAAGGCAATTGATACACAAATTATTGGCACGAACAAATTTATAACGCTCACTAGGTGTAAGTTTTAGGAAACTCGAGCATTTATAAATATGGTCATGATGAGCGTGACACAACGAACAAACAGACTGTGATGCAATATTTACGTATGTTTGAGTGGGCTTAAATGATTTGGATACCGCGTCCGTTCGACGATCAGAATTAATTTTCTTTGTAGCTTCATGTTTTGGTGCCGAAATGCGTTGCAAGACTTTAATATGATCGCGTACAAACGTTTCTAGCTCGTCGAATTTGGGTAGTTGATTGTCTCCACGTCTGTCCATTTCAAATAAACGAACAGTTTCTGTGTCTAATTTCTTTAAGCCGATGTACAAAAACAAAAAATCACTAAGGTCATTAACTTTAAGATTCTTTATGGCGCGAACAGATGATGCAAAAATATCTAAAAACTTTTCCAAATTGTGTTCATTGCAAGAGGAAACATTTTTCAAATCGAATATTTGATCTAAATAAGCACTTGTCACTAATCTTTTGTCTTCGTATTTTACTTTTAAAGTATTTAATATTAATTCATAATTTTGTGCACAAAGCGTGATTCCGGCGCAAACAGATTTTGCCTTACCAGTAAGTTTATTTACGAGATAATGTAATTTTTCATGATCCGTTAAATTTTCAATTTTTATGAATTGTATTCTCAAAACTATCATAAAACAAAGGCCAATTTTTAATATCACCATTAAATTCGGGAATTTGAATGGGCGGTAATTTTGGTCTATCGCGTTTGAGCGGTTGTTCAAAAATCGGTTTTTGTTCTGAATTTGCGGGTATTTGCAACAATTTCGCGGCTCGCTTTACGCGACAAAACAAATCTTCAAACGACGACAAATTTTGATAATTAACTACGTAATCAGGATTCACTTCTAATTCAAATGTATTAATTTTATCAAGCGTTTTTTCAAAATCTATACGAATATCGTCTACAGTTTCCATTGAACATAGAAATGATTCTTTCCTCTCTTCATCGTAAATATTTTTCGAAGAATCAGAAATGTGTTTTATGCGAGAAAATAACATATCTCGTTTAGCATACAACATCCTTAGATCATTATCACGATTAATAGCCTTGGGTGGCATAGCGACAAGTAAATAGCAACTACCTACTTACTTACAAACAAACCAAATCGTAACGCAAGCGGTGGAGAACAGTAGTGTGCGACTGTGAATAGGTAGTTAGGTATATGTATGATCAGATAACAGTGCGGAGCTATCGAACGATAAATATACAGATCGGATAATACCCCCTAGGTCACGTCGCTGCCTCGTCCTGAGAGTTTATTTTACAAATAATTAAATAGCCCCAGGTAAAACTTCAAATATACGTAGGTACCTAAAAGAAGTACGGAAAGAAAGATTAAACACTCGCTTGATAATTAATTTCGTACGTTCTTTTGAATTGTCTACCTACCTACATTCGAAACTAAATCAAATGTAACTAAATTAAACAAAACGGTTGCGGTGCGAACAAACTAATAAGTAACAAACTACGATTCTAAATACTTAGAGCGTTAGTCCTACCCTATGCCTATGCACTAGATAGGTTACCTAAGTTCTAGTCCTGAATATCTATTGCGGGTTTTCTACTAAAATATAGATATTTAGGTGCAAAGCAATTATTCCCTATGGAATAATGTACTATATAGCGAATAATTAAATTAACGATGGATTCAATATCCGGCTCGAAGGACCAAAAATTATGCTTGCGCCGTTGGAAGCGCAGCGCATTTAATACTACTAATTGAGTGGACTGTATTTGCGGGGATTGTGATCAGCTATATGGATATAGGATAGGAATTTGGCACATACCTCTTGGTGGGTTGCGGGTTCACCTGGCTAGCCGGCTAGGTGGTCGTCTTCGATGTACTGCCCAAATTGTTCTCCGTCATACCACTAACGAGCACTAAAGTCAATGTATCAACAACCGAGCGAAAATCAACTTTATTCGACGAGGCGCGGCGACGAACTGTTTGCATGTGCCAAGGAAGGGAGGGTAAGCGGAGATAGAAAAAGTTGCGAACCGATCACAATATCGCACAATATTTAAAACTATATAAAAGCGGCGCAACCATTTTCAATGATTTGGAAGAATTCTCTTGTGTATCTTCGAAGGTGAAGGTCCAATGCCAATGAAATTAAAATGGGACCCCCTTGAAGTATCCCCTAAGCAACAAAAAAAAAATCATCGAAATCGGTTCATAAGCAAAGAAGTTATGGCTGAACATTCATTAAAATATGTATACTTTCGAAATTAGTAACCTCCCCTCTTTTGTTAAAGTAGGTTAATAAAAAGAACAGAGTACATTGCTTCTTATGAAAGCAGTACAGGTACTTGGTATTAGATAAACCATGCAATTAGGCACCTAATAAACTTTATTTCAATCGTGTATATAAACGGACCACAAATCGGCCACCAACAGTTCAGTCTGATCGGAGCGATGAAGCGACAAATGAAAACCATCTACGACAGTACTAAAGCCGAGTGTACAGTGCGATCTCTGGACAGTATTGAGGTATTATACAAGTGTGAAATGTTGATACTGTGTACAACATGTTTAAAGCCGTTACGGGGTGCATGGCAGATATAATGAAACATCGAAGGGGGATCCCGAAGAGTGTCCCGACAATTTTCCTGTGGGGAGCCCAAAAGATGTCTCGACAATTTTCCCTGTGGGTGGTCCTTGGGGGGTCCCAAAAGGTGTCCCGAAAAATTTCCTATGGGGGGGTCCTAGTTCACAAGTCCCACTATAATATTATATGTGTGAAAATTTTTATGTTACAACGTTTGTTACACAGATAGTTTATAACCTTGATTAACACATAGGATACTTCTTATCCCGGTAAATGAAATGGCTTAACTAATGTTATCAATTTATTTTGTTACGGTATCCACGCGAACGAAGTCATGGGTACAGTTAGTTTACAATAAAAAGACACAAGAAAATAATTTTGCTATGGAACTTTAACGAAAATCCACCGACGCCGCTGGTTTTGCAAATACATTTGGGAATTTCAACTTTGTGCGGAATTCAAATCGATCTCACCTTTGACGAGGGTAAACTAAACGTACCCCGGGGGTGATCGCACGGCACAATTTTCATTCCCTTTCCACTTTCACCGATCTCGCAGGTCTTAAACAACCCTTACAAAAATCTACTAAAGACAATCACATGAATATTTAACCCATTAGATATCGAAAAAACAATCTCGAAAAAAAACGAAGACTGTCAAAAAATTAAGGATTAATTGAATCCAGGGACTAAGAACTAGACACAACTTATTAGCAGAAACGTGTGCGAAACACATATACATAATTCAAATACATCAGTCGTTACCAAGTATAAGGACAACAAATAATACAACACACAAACAAAAAACAATAAGTAACAGTTAAATATGCAGTTATTTAGTATCTATATATTAATACGTGAAGCAAAAGTTTTCTACCCCTTTTAAAGCGTATTGCGTGCACGGAAGATTGTGAGATTTAACATGGTTAAAGTTTATATGGAGGAGTGCAGAAAGCTAAAATTTTTCTTATAATATCCGTTACTAATATATTAAATGGAAGGCCAGTGCCACTGAACTTAGACCCCCCAAAATATTGACATTGTCACTCAACGAAAAGCTCAAACTCAGCAAGTGATGTAGATAATACTCATTGTTTATGAATACTGTAAATGTCAAACAGTCGCTGGTCGAATATTGACCTTGGGCGATCGCTAGTATAATTAAATTTGTATTCCGTAATATAGTTCAAACAATAACTGAGTCTGAGCGGAGTCAAGTTCGTTCCAGCAAGTTCGTTAAGTGTTGCGTCGCCCGCGTCCGCTACTGTCGACCGTGTCGCAAACAAACTAAATTAATTATCCAGGTCTATAATCACGCTTAAACTTTCCGATTAAACTTTATTAAAAGTACCGGTAAAACTTTTAAGCCGTTATTATACCGCCTTTGAAGTTATTAATGAAACGTGAAAACAAGTAAGAAGTTTCTCGTTTGAGATATCCTAGTAAATGCGACGCTAGGTAATGGTCACATCCATCTGGACCGCTTATGCGCTGGACTCCGCTGTTTGGCTGAAAGAGACCTAATTGAGTTTTTAAAAGGAACCGGTGAAGAGTAATACCAGATAGATGAAAGATTGGTGTCAATAGAGACTGCAGAGATTGCTGTCCTATCGAGAAATTGCAGAGATTGGTATCGACAGAGATATTGCAGAGATTTGTGTCGGATAGAGAAAATGCAGAGATTGGTGTTGTATAAAGAAATTAAAAAAATTGGTGTCTGATAGAGAGATTAAAGCGAATAGTGTAGGATAAATAAGTTGGTGTAGGATAGAAAAAATGCAGAGATTGATTTTGGATAGAGAAATTGAAGAGATTGGTGCTGAATATGGAAATTTAAAAAATTGGTGTCGTATAGGGATTGTAGCGATTGGCGTCGGATAGAGAAATTGAAGACATTGGTGTCGGATATGGAAATTGCAGAGATTGATGTCGATAAAAAATCAGTTCTAAAATTCTATCAAAGTGAAAATTTTTCAAGAATAATAATGAAAATAAAATTCTTTACCACGTCGATATGTATTTCATCTTAAATTTCCATAAACATACCGAAGAAAATTAAATTATATGTAATAAAAAACCACATATATATTATGTATGAAAATGAGATGTGGAATAAAATTTTCTTTGGCCATTCGAAAATTGTATTAAAATTTAAATTGTAAATATATTGGAATATGTTTCAAAGAACTAATAATGCATCGGGGTTCATCGAGGTTATTTGAAATGCGAAATACGTCTCAAAATTGAAATGGATTATTGGGCTTATTTCTTTTTTAAATTCATAAGGTTCAGCAGCTGATAAGAGTGAGATTTTCAGACTAATAAGATTACGAATAATGGATATATCTACAGAATTGTCCGGATGCGGAATATAAATGCATGCCGAGGAATAAATATGCAGCGTATAAACTTCACAAAAACACCTGAAACTTACGATTCCATTTGCAATGTCATTATTGGTAATAACATATATTATATTTTATAACAATAAATAACAGCCTATATACGCACTGATAATCTAGCTTCCTATTTGTGAAAGAATATTTATAATAGGATCGGTACATAGTTCCAGAGATCACCTCCTAGAGACAAAACCTCTTGACAATATAAGCAGTATAGACTAGTCTAGACCTGCAGTTACTATATCCTTCAGAAAGACAATCGCGATCGATCAAATATGATTTACGTGTTATTCCTGACTTCATATTAACTCTCAGCCATATTTCATCAAAATAGGTTGAGTCGTTTCGGATATACTTATGTTAAGTGAATTACCGACAAATTCAATTTTATTTAAATCCTTGCAGCAGCATTATGTTACTTGTAAATATATCTGACGTTATTTTATCAAAGTTGTCGACAATTCGCTAAATGATGTTATAATTAATTTTGGTTCATTTCCAGCTAATTTTTGTGCTACTTTGTGATCTGTAACTTTAAATACACTTAAAAGACGTAAAAGTGAAGTGTAGTAAAATGAAAAAAGGTCGCTAAATAGTTTCTCTCTTACCATTTTACTAATATTAGTCCATAGTCCAATACACTAAATCACACAAAACAGTGTCCTACTGTATAACGTCAATTATACTTTCAATGAAAAGGTTTGCTTGCTAATTAATATAAAGCGAATTTTCAATAAAATAAATAACATTTCATATACAAATAAGGCGAAGTTTACATATGCACAAGCATAGAAACGGTATTGAAAAAATATCGTGAATATTTAATATTGAAATGCAACATAATATAATAGAGGACCATTCATTTAATATGACAAGTGTACTGGAGACGACAATGTAACTTCGTATAATTTTTTTTAAACATTTTATAATCTACTGAATGTACCCTGCGCTCGCACTTCTTTCTCGCTTAGCGTACTTTCTGACCTATATTTTGCATGGCAATTGCTCTGTTCCTTAGGATCGTAGCGTGATTTTACGTAGTAGGTATATTTCCTTTGTCCATAAATTGGCAATAACATGCAAAATATTTTTTTAAATCTGATTTTTAGTTCCAGAGATTAGCGCGTTTAAACAAACAATATCTTCAGCTTTATAATATTAGTTTAATACACTAAAAGAAAAAAAAAACATGGTTGATTATGAGGGCTGAAATATTCCGCGACTGCCTCCAGCCCGTCCGTCATATTTGAAGTAAGACTTTTGTTTGAAATAGCTTGTCTAGTTATTTTATACCATATACCTACTTCAATGTGAACGATTACAATATTATTGTGATACCAAATATCATATACACTGATTTAAAATTCAATTAATATGTTTACGAGCACAACACACACACACTTATACACACAAACCCATAAAAACGCTCGCACACACACTGCTATTTTAAATGTTTTATTTGTAGTCTGCCTCATCTTTATATTTTATTTTGTTCTTTGAATTCATAATCTGAGAGTCAAGAAACGTATTTGTATATTGGGGAAGACACTGTTACCTTAGACACAGGTTATACATAGTTCAGGTGACAGGATTCAGCCATATTTAATTTAATGCATTGTGAAAAAAGTGATTATGATTATTATAATTATACAAACAATAAATCAGTACCAAAGGCCATGTAATGAATAGGCAATAATTACATAAATAGACTTTTTTTAAATGGTAGTATGCCCACAAGATCCAACAGTTTTTATGTAGTTTACAAAAGATGCCCTAGGTCTCAGAAGATGTCTCATTTTAAGCTGTTCTGAATGGCTCTCAAACTCTACAATTGACATAGTTATAGAGTAAACAAACAAAGACGAAACATAAGGAGGCACACAATGAAATATATTACAATATACATATAAGGACGTCACGACCGCCGCACCACACCGCTTATGGAGACAATACTAATAATATGATTGATGTACGGCTTTACATTATCAGGAAAGTCTTACTTATCGACAGACAGATGATTCATATGTTATGTTTAACAATAATATCTACCTAAATCCATGTTTTCTAAGAAACTCCATCAATTCTATTTCCTTCAATGTCGGCCGATAGCATTATTAATTTAAATCAGTAAATATACATGAATTCAGGAAAAAATCTTTGGTTAATGTCGGGGCTCGAACCTTCGAACATCGAATCGAAATTCTGTCGGTCTTAATCACTCGACAACCACGATTTGTGATGAATGTACTAAAGCGTAGCAAAGATTTCTTTTTTACGCTCACATTTTTTTTAACAACGTAAGTTTAATAGATACGCCGATCCATACTTGTTTCCTTATACTCGCAATATTCATCAATCAAAAACTTAATTTAGGTTTAATCGTTGTTTTTTTTAATATATATATATAGAAAGTACAACGTTAATTTAGCTGTGCGTAGTGTTTTGATCTCTGAACAATTATCAATTAACATCTGGTGTCATTGTGATAAAAAGATAAGTGAGAACTATTCAAATAAAGATATTATCAGATGTAACAAAAAAAAAACGAGGAAATCTAAAAGACTTGTGCCCATTCTAAAAAAACCAACAAACCTAGCAAGCGGAATAAAATTAGACAATTCGTGAACCTAGATATTTTTATCATCCAAGGCGGAACATTTTTGAATAAGGCCTGCAAACTAGCCTCAGATACTTCGGCATCTAGTTATTTTCAGAACTCCCACTGACCTAGTTTCTAAGCGATGCCAAATCAATCTGCTCTACGAAATATTATTCATGTATAGTTGCGGTTTCTTTACAATGTTCTGAGGGTAGTTTGATAATTGATATTTGCATTAAATTTATGAATACCGTTACGTCGATAATAAGTAGTGATGCTTTTATAATACAACCTTTATACCTCAAAGACTTGCTAATTACAAAACCACCAACCAGCTCTCTAATTTGATCGTTCCGCTAAAGCACCCGTGTTGTTGATCTCACTCCCTTATACTTTACATACCGTTTGTCAGATTTCTTGGCATTCTTTGTTATAGGTATACGCCCTATAACCTGCCTCAATAAATAGGCTATAAAGATTCGTGCGTTCAAATAAACAAAACACAAAATTAGCTCTATAATATTACGTATAGATTCCTAATGAAGCAGTAATTAAACCCCATTGATATCGAATCATTTATTACCGTTTACAAGTAGATGTTTAACTACCATTAGAAGATGAGTTTACTCGTCCGTTTGTTATCAAACTGTCGATCATAATATTACCTCAATACTACAGTCTACTTGACCCGAATGCAGCCGCGAGGTCGACAATGCTCCCTAATCGATCGACTTTCTTTATTTTCAAGATGGCGATATAAAATATTTGGTCATGGTAGTAATGCAGACTGATCTTGACAATATACATGTAGTTTAAAATTATATAGATACATACGTGGGTGCACTCTAGATATACAAATACGTGTTACGAAATTTTATAATATAAATATATCGAGTGAAGCCAAACTAATTTCAAATTTTTATTTGGTTTGGAAAAAAATGTCTCTCATTAATAGAGACCCAAACTGAATATTCATTCATTTCATATAAGAAATACAAACTTCACAGCACATTTTAAAAATTGTGAAATAGTTAGAATATAATTCTAAAGTGCCAATTAATAAACAGTACATAATTACATTTTATATTTATACCTAACGATAATGATAGTGTGTAGGAGTCTATTTAAAAAGATGTTTATTAAGTAATGTTCGAGTGTGTTAATTAACATGTTTGTATGCATGTTTTAGGTTTCCTGTAATTACTCCTGAACTAACCTTTTAGAGACCGACTTGAGAAACTGCATTCGACCTAAGTGGAAAATGTTAATATAATTGAAAAGCTTATTGTAATGAAAGCTTGTGACCATATTGATGACGCATATTCCAAGCATATATAATAACATACATAATACATAAGCATATTCGAAGATAAAAATAAATACAGACAAATTATTCTAACAAAATATAATGAAAACCAGGTTAATTGACCCTTTATCACGTTTTCACCTCCAGGCATTACGGTGCTACGTTACTTAGGGTAAATTATGAAACAAGAACCCCACGCTGGACGCCAATAAGCGATGCAAATACCCCCGTGAAATATTGATGTGACCCGTACGTACCTCGACGGACGAGCACAACGTTGTTGGATAGGGTTGTAAAACCGTATTTAACAATTATAGAGATTATTCTGTACCTTACTTTTCTATTGTTTTTCAGTCTACTGAGCTTTTCTTTTTACGCCAGGAAAAGTTTGAGCGTTGTTCATCATAAAGCCCTATTCGATTTTGTTGAAAGGCTCCCCAGGCTGTTAAAGATGGCTTTATAACAAGTTTTAATCATACATCTGATAACTTAAATTGCATTATATTTTACAATTTTTAGCAAAAAAGAAAACCGACTTCAATGATTTTGATGAATTCTCAAGAAATCGAAGGTCCAATGGCAATGAAAATAAAAAGGAACCACCCTTGAGGTAACCCCTTTACAACGAAAAAGGAATCATTGAAATCGGTTCATAAACGAAGAAGTTATGGCTGAACATTCATTAAAATTTAGACAAAATATTATTATAATTTGTCAAATTATATATTTTGTCTTATTCCTGTCGGTAATTAATATTTTAATTTAATTTAAAATATGCCTTGTGTCGATTAATATATTGTATGTTTCAATAGATGTACGAAGCTATGGGAAATGCTGTATACTCCTATAATTAACATACGCATCAGGTACATAATTATAATAATACTGTATAATGTGCAATGTTGTTGGAGTATCAATTAAAAAAAAAAAAAAAAAATATATATATATAATCGAAATGAATACGTCCTCCTTTTTTAGAGTCGGTTCATAAAGTACTTATAATTTAAATTAGAAACTCTATTATACCTTGAGGCTAAACTAAGTCAGCTGACAGCCCTAAGCAAACAATCTAACTAACTACAGACCAGATGTCTACGTATTAATTTGCGTCATGTAACTTCGGAACTACAATGCAGTGTTTAATTTGTTTTGATAATTT
The DNA here is from genome assembly GCA_033032175.1 of Saturnia japonica. Classification (NCBI taxonomy): domain Eukaryota; kingdom Metazoa; phylum Arthropoda; class Insecta; order Lepidoptera; family Saturniidae; genus Saturnia; species Saturnia japonica. The sequence continues at coordinate 765,158 of CM065315.1, forward strand.
CTCGAATCCCCCTCCCCCTTCTCCTAGTCTTGATGTTGACATAATTGTGTAGCAGTGGATAATGAAATCTGCACTAACAGTAATCAGATAGTGATATTATATGTTTAAGGTAATTTATTTCAATTATTAATTTAATGAATATTTTAACAAGCGATGCTCAAAATAATCTTTTATATTTTACTTAAGTACAAAATGTTTACATTTACCAATAATACGACGTACCTGGTCAGTGACACATATACGTTATATATGATATGATATAACGTATGTAACGATGAACAACGTATATATACAATTTTTCTTGAAAAAAAAAATTATAATGTAGGTGACACACAAGTGCACATCAAAACTGCATCGTGATTGGTTCGTTCGAAATGGCGTAAAACTATAAATTATTAATTATAAAGTATTATTAACTATAAACATTAATTCTATATTAAATATAATTCTAAAAGTATAATATGTAGGAAACGATTATAAAATGTGATATTGGACTTCCATTTCTTTTTTTAAGATAGTTATTCAGATATAAGAAAAAGCTAGAGAGACAATATTGTGTATTTCGGAATAAACAAATCCTTTACAAGTTATTTCGGGGTTGAATTCCCAAAGCACAACCTCAACATTTGATATATTTTAGGCTATCCTGCTTATATAACATAATATGTATATTTATGCTTTTCGCACACGTTACTAATAATAAATGATATCCATGATCAGCCATTATTCTCTATCTTTCTCTTTCTATGTGACAATTTACTGTCTTATATGCAATAGTGCCATCGGAAGATAATTTATAATAGCATCTCGTTACCAGAAAAATAATTCAGTAAAATTTCATTTTGTAGGGCAAAATATTTATATTAGAACACCAATATAATCCATCAAACGATCCAACATAAAGTTCAGAAGGCTACTCTCAAGACGCTGTTAATCTACGGACCGCCTTTAATACTATAATATTCTCATAATAGAAACATTCAAGGAGATATTATCATTCAAATGTAAATTGTTTATTTTTCCGGTCAATACATGAGAGACTAAAACTAACTTCATACTAGAGCAATAAAGCGATTTCATTAAAATCTTAAGTATTTTCAATGATATGATATAGACCTAAGCCTATACGATATTTATCTATTTCTGTTCGAAAACGGGTGGATTTTTAGTCTAAATAATTCTTATCTAAAAATTTGTAGACAAAGAAAGATATGGAAAAATACAACTTTAAAGTCTTCTAAAAACATATAGCCAGTGTTAATTATTGAGTAATCGTTTAGTAAACAAGTTAAAAGAAGTGTTAACTCTTCCTACTACTAGCGATATCTCGTTAGATTTGTAATGAGATCTAGAAAAATGTGCGAAAATTTCAAACCCCCTAACTAAGCAATTGTAAAAGTTACAAACAATTAAAGATAAATAAAAGAAAAACAGATTACTCGAAAACTACCGGTGCTAGGGAAATTAAATAAATAGATTCTTAAAGCGGAGGAAATTTCCAAAAAAAAAAACGTCAACTCCCGAGGGTCCCCGTCATTTCAACTAACTAATGTTGAAAATAAAACTGTACGCGGTGTGCGCTGTGCCTTTAAACCGGCCGCTGCTAATAAAAGCGTGTCAATTGAACAAAATATGTTGTTATCTAAACACTTAAGCGAAGAATATATTTTTAGAAGACATCCTCTTTAAAAATCTTGAATTATTCATAATTTTTGCAATTGTTTATGTGCGAATTTGATAGTTTATCAATTTATGACTAGATTTCATTACGAATTCAACGAGGTATCGCACGAATTTTAACTCGCAATAGTATGAATTAACACTTTTTTAATTTGTTGACTATTATACTATAACGCGAAAGCAGCCGATGGCAAAAGCTCCTAATACTTAATAATTAAAAAGAACACAAACAGTCAAAAATTTTCAAATAATCGTATCTACCAATGAAATAGTGAGTACCAATGGAAAAGAGTGAACAGAACCTGGTTTCATAAACAGTGTTGTAAGGTCACAGAGAGTCTCCGAGGACGTACAAGGTATTGACGGCGGCGAGGCCAAGGCCAAGCCTCGCTCAGCTCGAATTATAAATGTTTCAGGCTGATTTTTAACACTGAAAATCACGTAACAGGTAGATTAATTCACAATTCAAGATAAATGGTTTAAGCTTTTTCCGCGTGTTTTTATTTAAATGTATACAACACGTTTGTTGGATATACCACAATTACTCACCAGTTTTGATGAGTTCAGGACCAGGTCACTTGGATTCCACCAGATTCAGTTTTTGATAATCTTAATTTATATCGGCAACGATGTCCGTGCCGGTGCGCCCGCGAGACAAGAGGCGGTTGGTATAGGAAGGGTTTGTGAGGTGAAAGGGACACCAAAGATGGTAGGTCAACTGCGATTTACAGACTTTGACTGTATAGCGTTTGAAATAAGAATATAAATGCCAAACCGCCATCTTGCCTTGCATTTCGCATGAAAATTTTGTAAAAAAAAAATTGTGCGTCTCGGGACCGGCCACAAAAAATTCGATATCTCCAACGGCATTTAGGTTCGTAGTCACTTGTAAAAACCTCTCTAAACATATTAATTGGCAAAGTGAATAACTAAATTTAAACTAAATGTTATTAAGAAGTAGAAAAATATTCTATTCACTCGACTTTGGTAGAATTGTACATGTACATAGTCTGCATTAAATAAGAAGAAAAAGAAAGAAGAATAACATACACGTAGTGAGAGATCCCCGACTCAAGGAGTTACTTCTTCAGCTACTTTATCAGCCGGTGTATATCCACCAGCTTAGTTACTATTACATAGCTTTACTAGTAGTTGGTGATAGGTCCTCACTGCTTGCTTGCAGCCGTCGTCGAGGTATGACCACAGTGTGATGGGGAAGTATTTAATAATTTAATGAGACCGATGGTAAATATTTGGTTTGTTCACTGTATGTTCGTACGACGCGCAACGTCGGACACGCCTTTGTTCTCGTTATTAGCTATTGATCGATAACAAATATTTGTTTTTGTCAAGATTTATCACCGTCATTATGATGAAGAATATTCACGTTCAGTGTATATTCCACCGTGGTGTTCCGAGGCTCAGTTTTCAACTGTCACTTGATTCACATCGGAGAAACAATCGGACAACAAACGGATGCTTATCAAAGTAACATATATCCTAGACATCTGTGTTAGAGAGACGGCCTCCGACATCATGAAGCCGATACTCGTCTATTTTGGTAAAACTTCGAGAACCGAATACAGAACCTTTGACGCTAAAGGCACACCATTCTGCCAATTCTTTTTACATACAAAAATTAATGAATCGTAATTAAGAAAATTTTGTTAAAAACGTACCTGGTTTTAATATCAATCCTTAGAAAGGCTAAAATGGAAAACTCTCGCTTACCTGTTAACAAAAACAAACAAAAAAGTGAATAAAACAGAAATAATAACATTTGCTCTAAATCACAATAATTATTATTGTTAATATTTCTCGCGTGACCAATTACAACAATACATTTAAAGAAAATACACTTAATTAATAACAAAGGTAAAGTGAATAGGTATTAAAACTTTTTATTCATATAAAAAATTCAAAGTTACTTCTTTCCATGCTTTCCTTCTGTTACAGAATAAGAGGATTACTTTGGAGGTAAGATCCTAACTTCAACGGTATTACCAACCGACTCATTGTTACATGACAAAGACATGAATAAATATATTAAGAAAAATTTTACAACACGGAATTAGGGTTGCCGACATTTCTTCTGCTGACTATAGTATTTTAGAGTACTATAATATATTTCTTCAACAACACACAGGCTGGATTGTTTAGATGAGATTGTTTGATCAAATCTAAAACTATAAGAAATAGAGAATAAGCTCGTCCAAAACAAGACTAAAACAAGGTAATTTTAAACAAAAAAGAAAACCAACTTCAATGATTTTGAAGAGTTCCCTGGTGTATCTTCGAAGTTGAAGATCCAATGAAATTAAAATGAGACCACGCCTCTATCCAACAAAAAAAGAACATGCAAATCGGTTCATAAACAAAGAAGTTATCGCTAACAATCCATTAAAAAACAATATACATTCGAATTCAGTTACCTCTGTCTTTTTTTAAAGTCTGTTAGAAAATCCTAAGAATTAAAATGACCTACACAGAAATAAGGGAACCTTCAAATGTATCAAAACTAAATCTTACACTGCATCCATCTCTGATGTCTCGGCCGTACAAGTAAAAACAACGCAACACAATGTTAAAGTAAAAAAAAAATCATAAAACATAAATGTAAATTTTTAACCTCGTTATGAACTTCAGTGACAAAGTTTAAGACGATTTCTCAGAACATCTGTCCGACCGGTGAAATACTTCTAAACGAGGGTAGTTAGTAATTCATTCACGCTTGCCAAAGTGATGCCATAATCTGCAGCGATTGCGATCGATGCGCACTTGTTTACACCATTCAACAACAACCCACCACATAATAGATGGTGTACGAGAAGCAAGCGGGGAGTGTTTATTGTTTCATAGATTATTTGACCAGATATAATGCGAAATGCAATTTAAAACTTAACACGATATTTTTTTTTTAAAAAAGAAATAATTTACCATATTTATTAATCTGCTTTTCATATTATTATTAATTTTTAGAAACATCTCGAACGATCCATAATAATACTTATTTGACAAAAGTTAAACCCATAATAAAATATTCACAACTGTGCCGAATCTTTTTTATTTTATTCTTTCTAGGTTTAACATTTGGCCATACAATGACGATGAATGATGTAGTGACGATGTGGCATAAGATGGTAACGCACAAAGCCTAGTGGGAGGTCTGGCTATTAATCGCACCTCAAGCTTTCACAGATAGCTCAGGCTCATTGCAGGGATTCGAACTCAAATCGATCGACGCTATGTCAGTACAGGGTATCACTGAACTAGAGAACTATCACCAGAGAACATTTCACATCGTATACTGCTGAGCTTTGATTAGTTCAATACTAAATGATTGTATTTATTAGCTAGCTGTGCCCGTGGCTTCGCTCACGTAGACTACAGAATGCCCGCGCGATTATTGCTCGCCCGCTCCCGGCTATTTCAAAGGCAAAAATGCTTATTGTGGGTGTTCCTTAGAAGATAGACGTATACTCTCCCAGACTTTTTTGTAGGTGTTTTAATGTCTACAATTGTTTTGCTCTTTTATGGTTTACTCAGCGTAAGTTATTTAAGTGCCCGAATTGATTCACTATGACCAGTTTTTTTTATTTGTGCGTAACCCTAATTATTTTTCTAAAATAAAAATAGCCTATGTTACTCCCTATAACATCATCTATCTACCAGTGAAATCCCGTCAAAATGGGTACAACCGTTTCGGAGATTACCCGGAACATACAGGCAGACAGACAGACAAAAATTTTAAAAATACGTGTTTTGTTATAGGTTTTGTATATACTTTCATATACATTTAGTAAAAAGCTGTTATTTTGACATTACAAACAGACACTTCAATTTTATTAATTGTGTAGATATCGATGTATCGTGCTAGTTATAATGTAGTTGGAAACATTCCGCCTCACAGTAATCCGTTCAATCCTCAGCCTCGGCCACTGTTCAGTAGACTCTATCACGACCCCAAATCAAAATCAATAATTTCTCTACACAAAATATTAGCGCCTAAAAATAAATAGGCGGAAGTTGCCCGAAAATCGTCTGACTTCGGACAGTGAGTCGCTTTCACCGCTACTTTGTGATTGCTTACTAAATAATAATAAAGCTAGTAATTTGATTAAAGGCGACTTTGAATAACAAACTATTTAAAATTTTAACATTGACGATAATATATACGCGAATACCTACTACTCGAGTATTTGCCTCGCGTCACAGCTGACATACCTTAGAAAATAACAGCTTGCCCACTTTCAAGAATTCCCGGATCAACTAATGGAAACCGTAAATATTTACCGAAAATTACTAACTTCCTTGCATTGAAACTTTAAATTCCTGTAAACTATATACCCTATAAATATATATTCCTATATAACCTATATCTATAAAGCTATCCGCGTCTGTCTGTTTGTCCGCTTACTTCTTCTAAACCACGCAACGAATGATTATACGGTTTTCATTTTCATTCAGAGATTGTTTTACAGAAGGTTTGTATATACAAGACATTCTAATTAGGTTTATGTATAATAGAGAAAATTCAATGTTTTGTAATCAAGCCGTCAACAAATTATTTTTGTCGTTATGACTTACGCTGATTAAACCGTATGAGGTACATAAAAATAATGTTTTAAAAAATTGTATCAAACAGCCGAGAGAAAAGTTCGCAATGGCATAATATGTGTATCTCCTAATGATAACTCACAGTAACCATTTTATTTTTTAAATATTGTTTAAAAATATTAGGTTATTTGAGAAGTTATTTTCACCAATTAATATTAATAATCCATATCCACATAAATATATTAGTTACCTTGGGTATTTAATGTAGATAAAAAATTCCCTGAACATAAAATTATTTAATTGAATACCGTAGAAGATATCACAGATTCAAAATTACGCGCAACCAAAAAATCACTCGCAGCAAAAAGGTCGACTGTCGCCACTCACGCTGCATTTTATCTATCAATAGTGATTAGCAAGCTAAGCGCACGTTTCGGTTTTTTTAGAACTGCATATGCTGTTACCCATAGGGTCCCTGGAGCCTCAGACGGTTCTTACAGCTTTACCGTGGCTTGTGGGCGAACACTTATGACACTCAGCCACGAAAGCGTAGCAACATGCTCAAGGGTGCCTGTTTTACTTTTCGTAAAGATAACTATCAATACAAAAACCATGAACTGTAATGAATTAAAATAATATACACTAAAAACATTCGGTATTACATTTCATTGATCGTGTCAGAAAAGAATTTTCAAAGTTATTATACCTACTTCTTTATGCGTCTTATGAAAAAATAATGACAGTGAATTGTTACGATGCCTCTACGAAACCTCTAGCAATATTGTGGTAAAGATAGTCACACTCGAAGTCGTACCGAGCGTACAGAATAACACGCATCAACTTTTTTCAATAAAACAATGATTTTAAACGGTACCGAATGTCATTACTAAGAAAACCAACAGCCACAACTAACGCTCTACCAAGAATTGAATAAAAAACAAACCGTGATACATTTTTCTATATATTGTAAACTTGCTGTTTTCTTGAACTTTTGTATATACGACACCGTTTCCTTTGGGACATGTAATTGAAATCAACTAGAGTGGTGAAAGGGTCTGAAAGTCGACTAGAAAATTCGAATAAATTCGGCCTCCGGGCGCTCGTCAACCGACAGACACTGAAATCGATTGTTGGAATCAACTGTAATAATTCAAAAAGATCTGGCTTCTGTGATTATATTCTGACCAGTACAGCATAATATAAAATGAAAACTTTTGATTCAACAATGACACAAGTTAAAAAATGTTGGTTACCGGTTATTCTTCATGTTGTCAGTTTGATCGTCCTGTTATTACCTCATTATATAAAACAAACTAATTTATTAAAAAGGAAACAAAAAACCCGACTGGAACAAAAACACCTAAGCAAAAAACTTTTTTTTATTTTTTTGCTTTTTTTTTATCCCAGACTTCGTAATTAAATATTATACAGCCTTTGTCACTCCCACAAATAAGATGAATCTAACGACACCTCGTATTCTAAAATCCACCAAGCCGTTTAGATTACAGAGCGGGCCAAAGAAATAGAAATACATAAATACACTCGAAAAACATAACACTCCTTTTTCGCAGTCGGGTAAAAAGTATTAAAGCAATAATCATAATTGTCTATTTTTTCAGCGAATGTGTTAACTGTAAAATCTTCCAAAGTCATTTTTTTTTCGCACCAAGAATTGTGCCTGAAACTGTACACTGATTGACATATTTTTTTACATTAATCCACTCCAATCAAAAGTTCACGAGAATATAGAGCCTCGTATAAAAATATCCACTTTTCAATTTAGTCAGGTTATTGTTGTACTCATTAGTTTTTAAATCTAAAAAAAAAAACAAACCACGAATAAGGTATTTTATAAAAATGTTTATCAATAAGAACAAAGAAATATAAGCAATGGCATAATCCAAAATTTTAGTAGTCGTCAAAATAATAAAATAGGTACATTGAAAGCAAAATAAACCAATAACAAGTCAACTGAACATACGGAGACGAAATGAAAAGTAATAAAACATGTTCAACTGTTCTAACCGCCCTCCCCTCCCACCTAAATGTGTATTGATCAAAAATAGCTTCTACCCTCGCTTATGACATTGAAACGTTACGAACAGAACGACCAACCAAACCGAGTCTGAACATGACAGACAATATAATAATACATTTTGGCGCCCAACGTGATACCGACGCAAATTAACCTACATTTTCACATTTACCAATATATATTTGAATATGCCGTTAAAATAATATCCTTGTAGTGACGTGTGTTCGAATATATAGTTCAATATAAAAGAATATATATCAATATTCGCGAAATTTACACGTGTTTAAGATAATCTTTTGAAATATTTGTTCATCAATGTATCCTGTGTGTTTTTCAAAGTGTTTTTTGGACCTTCATTGACCATTTGGCCAAAAAATGTACGTAAAATTGGCATATATGCCATCCCTGGGTGGCTAGATATTAATTAGATATGTCCTTTATGATTTTACAAAAATTATCCATTATGCATTTCGAATACATTACATAAACGATTAATCAATACATTTAAGAAATCTGCCAAGCAATTCATAGTTTAATAGATAGATAGTATAAAAACTACATTTACGAGTACCGTACTTAATTTTTATGCATTATAAATAATTGGCACCCAACGCGGCAGAACGGTACGAATAAAATTACATGACATGCATAATTAACGAACAAATATTATTGTTGATTAGTATTCAGAAAATAAAATAACGAAACTCGAAACACATTCTTCTGAAAAATATAAATGATTATTTTTTTGTTTTATTAAGACATCGCCATCGTACTCTAACATATATTAACAAACTCAGTTGAAAAATTCAGGCTTAGATAATAATAAAAAGAACGTGTTTCAATATTCCAAATAACCAACTATGATAATCTAATCGGATCATTTATCACCACAAACGTTGTTTACGTGATCAATTAATATATTTAAAATACAATTGTATTAACTCCGAATATTTATGATGGATACAAGTAAACAGATCGATTCGTTTCATTTGAAATTCTAATGAGCTGTTATGTATGCTCGATCGCTTGGACCACGTGTACCATGAAGATAGCTTTATGAAAACGATATTCTAAGTTATGTTATTCTGAATCATATGACCAAATTCCCCCCATTAATTTTACACAAACAAATATAAATAAGTTTTAAACTTATAACAAAAACAAAACGTGTCAGAAATCTACCATCGAATGTAAACTATAAGAACTGTTTTTGTTAAAGAATTTATCAGCAATAATAGTTGCTTGTCCATGCTAACAAGCATTCACAGTCTAAACGTATCTGTGATGAAATTAATTAAGCATCATACTTATAGGATGTATAATATAACTATAAAAACACTAGTCTTTCGTTTCATTTTCTGCCTGCTCCTTTATTTGAACAATAGCGTCGACCGAATATTTTGTTAAGAACTATATGAGAGTCAATGTTCTAACAACGGAGGATACATACTAACTAAGCAAATTGGAGAGCACAGCTGAAGAAATTGAACTCTGACTTGATTTGTCCAGATAAAAGTTCTCTACGTCACTGTGATGATATGGAACTATCTTTCGGCCCGTGTATTCCTACAATATACAAGTCTTTCAAACATGACTTGACGAGATATTTGTCTCGCCAGTCAGGCCAGCATGACAGCGACCACTAACGATGGATTGTAGATGTCACGGTGGACTGCACCGTGCTCACCATAAAGCAGTGCCCGTCACTTTGCCGTGTTACAATAAAACGTTACACGTGGTAGAAGTGAAACCTTCACATCTATGTTTTTTGTTATTCAGAAAGTGATCAAATACATGCTAATTTAAAGTTTATGAAAATGTACATACAACTACTCACAATCATTATGTACAATATCATTTACAATAAATGCACATTTGAAATATCCATGGTAACCTAACACAATATCAATTAGTAACAGAATGTCATATGTGTTGTCTAAAAAGTTTTTGTTTTATTGCCTTTTTGATGAGGTTATAAAATTCATTATTGCGTGGCAACAAACCTCTTTTGTACCATTTTACCATTGCCTAAAACCCTCCTACATAGGCTGCACAAAAAGTATCGGGAATGGAATATTTCCACTGTTCCTGTCATATTAAAATCTTTTTAATTGAAAACTCCTTGGTTTTAAAAATCGAATACAATTTATTTATTTAAAAAAAGATTCTCGGTCTTGTCACAAGGTTTTGTCAAACTTGTTTAGTCGTTGAAAAAATGGAATTGACTCGAGAAAATTCAAGAGCGATGATTTATTATGACTTTCGAAGTGGTTTAACCCAAAAACAGTGTGTTGACCGGATGATTTCTGCATTTGGTGATGAAGCCCCATACAAAACCACAATTTATCGCTGGTTTGCTGATTTTCAACGTGGACGTGTCAAGCTCAGTGATGATCCTCGTCAAGGTCGTCCAAAAACTGCAGTAACCCAAGAAAACGTTGATGCTGTGCGTAAGCTGATTGAGGAAGATCGAAATGTGACATACCGCGAAATTCAGGCAACTTTAGACATTGGCATGAGTCAAATACAAATAATCTTGCATGAACCATTAGGTGTAAAAAAGTTGTTTTCCCGATGGATACCGCATTCGTTCTGTGAAGAGCAAAAAGCGGCTCGCGTTACTTGGTGCGTCAGAACTCTCGAAAGATTCCACGCAGGATCCTCAAATACTGTATACAACATCGTATCAGGTGACGAATCCTGGATATACGCGTACGAACCCGAAACAAAAAACCAGTCACGAGTTTGGGTGTTCGAAAATGAGTTAAAGCCAACAAAAATTATTCGTTCACGGAGTGTTGCAAAAAAAATGGTGGCCACGTTTGTCTCCAAAACCGGCCATGTTACGACTATTCCTCTTAAGGGACAAAGAACGGTTAATGCAGAATGGTATGCGCTAGCATTTGTTTGCCACAGGTCGTTTCTGTACTCCGTAAAGAGAACGGCAACCGCCGCATCAACCTCCATCACGACAATGCGAGTTCTCACACCGCGCACAGAACAAAAGAGTTTTTAGAGCAAGAAAACATAATTATTAGACCATCCGCCGTACAGCCCCGACCTAAGCCCTAATGATTTCTATACTTTCCCTAAAATAAAGAATAAATTGCGTGGACAGAGATTTTCATCACCTGAAGAAGCTGTGGACGCCTACAAAACGGCCATTTTGGAGACCCCAACTTCCGAATGGAATGGTTGCTTCAATGATTGGTTCCATCGTATGGAAAAATGTGTCAAATTTCGCGGAGAATACTTCGAAAAGCAATAAATACATTTTTAAATAGTAATGTTGTGTCACTTCCTTGATTCCCGAAATTTTCAGTGCCGCCCTCGTATCTCATTTTCTCCCATTTTTAATCTCGCTTTTTCGTTTCATTCGTATTTTCGTTTCATCGACTTTCAAATTACAACGATGCTAAAAAAGTTTTCACTTCACAAAACGATATGAGCAAAATAATACTGATTCCGCCTGTAGAACGTTCACGCTTGATTTTATTACATATGCAGTTGTTGTTAGTTGTGGTGTTCTTGTGTTAAGCTTTTGTCAGCAGATTCGTATCAATTTGACATTTTTGCACATATATAGAGTTGCGTCTGTCAAGTGAAGTTAGGCAGACGACGCACTAAATTCATTAGAGCTATTTTGCAAGACATGTATTTTGCATTAAATTACAACAGAGCAGTAAGCAGCATAATGTAGACTAAATTTGTCTACTCTAATAGCAAGTAGACAGAGCAGCTTAATTCTTGGACCTCATTGGACATTACGTGCGACAATAGATTTAATAAAATTTACTATAGTTTGAGGCTTGATTTTGATCTGTCCATGGGGTGATTTTTATTTTATTTATTAAACGATATTATTTAGACCGATATTATGTAACTTTGGCGGCATTATACGTTATGTTTAAATTGCCATAAAAACTGCCTAGAAAGTTTTAATAGAGGGGCCGCCATCTTGTTGTTGCTTTGTTGAAAGATTACAAAAATATTTTATTTGCGTGTCGTTGGCAGATTTTCGAATGAACACAGTTTCCATTGAATTAAAAGAAGAAGATTTACTAGGTGAAGATGCGTATGTGTGTGCGTTTGTTGAAAAAAAAATACGCTAGAAAGACACTCGTATCAGCCAAGCTAGTCGATGTTTATATTTGAGGGGCCGCTTGGTACGAACTCAAGTTGACAGAACTCGAGAGACTAAAGAAATTGAAATGAACTAAAAAGATAAAATATACTTTAATCTTAAAATCTGCACAAATTCACAGAATAGATAACTTTTAATATTATCCGGATGGTAAGTACACAATCATGTGCAGGCGACACCATAGTCTTTAAATGTTTTTTAATGTTATGAAATTCCAAATAAGCTTATAGTCCACTTGGTTCAAAGTGATCACTACAGTCTATAGAGTATAGGTATTTATAACCAACCTAAAAATGGACTGCAATTTTAGCTATTATTAGATCTGAATGATAGTTTAAATAACAAATAAGGCCGAGCGATCTCATACCGCAGAGTTAACTAAAACCTACTGATCTTATCATTTTCCGCTTACGTTTCGTCTTCCTCTTTACTTGATTCGTATAGTAAATGGAGGTCTAATCCTTGCCAATCCAGCTAATCCTTGTCCTTACATAGTATCAAACGAAACGTAGATACGAGGGGCGTTCAATGTATTCTCGGTATCTGTATGAAAAACAACTCGGATTTAAATTTGTTTTAAATGTAATCCCTCATAACCGCAGTACATTTATTATATCTTGAAATTTACTTTTCAATACCTAGTAAAAAAATAACTTTCCTCTTTATCAGAAAAATGTACATTTATTGCCGTCTTGAGATCTTCATTGTCGAAAAATCTATTACCACCAAGGTTTTTTTTTAATTTGGGAACAAATAATATTCACTAGGAGCGAGGTTCGAACTATAGGCTAGGTGGTTGATCCTTGCGAAACCACAGCCTGGCACGGCAGCTTTCGAAACAAACGCAGTGTAAGTCGGACCGTTGTCGTGAAGAAGCAACACCCCTGCGGTCAATTCTCTTCACCTTTTTTCTGTAATTGCTTCCTTTAAATATCGTAGAGTGATTACGTCAAATGCTGCGTTTATTGTTTCATCTTTTTTCTTGTACTCGATTAACAAGATTCCTTTAGAGACCTAAACACTGTATGCCAAAACCTTTCCGGTAAGCGGAACGACTTTTAATTTCTAAGGAGTGTTTGCACCCTTTCATGCCACTACATAGACTCTGGAAGTCCAGAGTCATAGTGATGAACCCACGTTTCATCTCCAGTAACAATACGATTAAAAATACTACTTAAATTTTCGCTGTAGAGGTCCAAAATCTCTGTACAGCAATTTACTCGCACTTGTTTCCGAAGTGCCATGAGCAGTCGCTGCTTCCACTTTGCACGGAGTTTTAAGAGGTAATGATCGTGAAGAATAGTGTGTGTGGTACCAATAGATAGGTTGGTCCTTTCTGCTAATTTTTTAACTTTTTCTCGGGCATCCTTTATAAAAAAATTCTCAACTTTTTCACATTTTGTTCTGTAGCGGCAGTTACGAAACCCCCTGACAGGGTCATCTACTATTCTCTCCCTGATTCTAGTAAAATCACATGACCAATTATGAATTGTAGATAATGAAGATGCAGAATCGTGGTAAATAGCCACCATTTCATCATGAGTTATTTTTTTTATTTTTCTTTGATATTAGGTATTTAAAATACAGCACGGTGTTGCGATTTTTTTTTTCAAAATTGTCGCGTCAGTCTATACGATCGACTGAGGATTATTGGAGAACTAATGATCATAATGTGAAATTTTCTAGAGATATCCTCAGTTACTGTGATTATTTAATGATGTTGTAAAATTATTAACGTCATTACTTAATTATCCCGATATCGAGAATACAAAGAACGCCCCTCGTGTGGGTGTATGTTTATCCATTAGTGTGCGTATAAAACAAAAACAACTTAGTTTGGTTTATGTTTTCGGATTAGATTTTACTATATATATATATAGTAATTTTTATCATGCATAGATTTTAGCATTATGGCCACCATTTCATCCGATCTTAAGCGAAGATGTGGCGCAAGATGATAACACCCTATGCCTAGCGGAAGACTGGCTCTCAAGTGCAGCTGCCGGAACACACCTATTGGTGTTTGACGACAGAATATCAACTTGACAGTGGTAGCTAGCCAGGCGAAAATTAGAAAAAGCCCTACCACCAAGCCATGGTCTCATCACAATGTTTTCTTTTACAGAAAAACTCAGGCTTATTTCAGGGATTCAAACTCATGTCTATTGACGCAATGTCCGTACACGCTACCAACTGAGCCATCATTGCTTCATTATATTTTGTTACGTTAGGTATCATAGAGAAACAAAATATGTCGCCAGAGCATTCTCTTGCAATAAACCTGTTGATAAACCGTTAACTTCTTCTATTTAATAGTGTTTACGTGGATATGATCTGTAGAACAATATATTTTTATCACAGTTATAACGGACAGAATAAGTATACACATTAAATTTATAAGATTATATACCAGACCGAGGAGAAACCTACTTATGTAAATATAATATTTAAAAGAATATTAAGGATTTGCTAAAAATATATTTTAAGTACAAGTTGTTAGTTATTTAAGTTTAATTAACGCGTACCAGGTTACTGGCATTTGCTAGTCTGCTATAAATATATAATTTCTACGTTTAGCGTGAAAACAACCCAATTTAACCGTAAAGGCTCGCGCACAGTAAGGCGGGCCGCACCGCACCGCATTGGCGGATCGCTCGCCAGGCGTATTTTTGCGGCTGTTGTTATGCGTTACGATGCGGCCCGCCTCACTATGCGATGGCAGGCGCAGTGAGCAGACGAATTTCAGAATACTTTTCACAGTATGTAATTCTAAAAAGTTTAAAGAGTGTAAAATTCAGCAAACACCTCAATATTTTTGCAAATTTCGTGACACCATAATATACTATATTTGCCTTATCTTCTTTATTTTAAAGCAATGCCGATTAAGTCTACCGACACAGTATTATTTAAGTGATCGACGCGAATTCAAATCTCTACAATAAGCCTGAGTTTTGGCTGCAGGAAAATTTCGTGATGAAACCATAGCATAATAGTACGGCATTTTCTAAAGTCCGCCTCGGTAACTGTCGCCCTTAAGTTGAAAATATATCGCCAACACTTATAGGTATGCTCCGACAGCTGCACTTGAGATCCAGTTTTACCACTAAGCTTAGGGTTTCACCAACTTGGGCCACATCGTCACTTAACCTCAGGAGAGATTATGGCCAAAACACTAAATCTTCGTCAAATAGAAGATTGAATTAATACAGCTCTTCGTTGGAACTATCAAATCATTCGACTGGACACGGTCAATGCCAAGAACTGACTGACTCATTTATTGCGTTGCGGTGCGGTCCGGCGCGGCGCGACTCCTAGTGTGCTTTGGCGCAATTTTGCAAACCGACGCGCTGCGGTCCGCCGCGGCCGTAATATGCGCGAGCCTTTAGAGTATACTTGGGATAATAAAATTATTACAAACATATTAAAAATAACATTCTGTTATATCTCTTCTTCATGTAAAAATAATCTGTAAAATGGTAACCACAAAAAAAAAACAATATAATATCAACTTCATAGTCCTTTGACGTTAAAGTATGGAGAGCATAAGCGAAAACGTCTCTTCACGGTCATGGTTCATGATTTTTAGTAATAAGAGAAAATTATTTATGCACTCCGATGGCGAGGTTCCGAGTAATTCTACTTCGTAATTATACGGGAAATACTCCACCGCGTACTTTGTTAACTTTCGAAGGGTACGACCTCAGGCAAAATGCATTAACTGTGCCATTAAAAACTTAAAAAAAAAAATCCATACAGTTTACACAAAGTAAAACGTATTTTATCGGACCGTTATCACAATAGAAAATGCACTCAATTATTGATCGTTAAAGTTTTTTTTTTTACATTTTAACGCAGTGAAAAAATTTTGAACGCAGTTCAACGTACAACGGCCAGACATTGATGTAGATACATAACTAAATTATTCAGACTTCGAGCTGGAGTGCAATCAGAAAGATTAAGTAGGGTACTAAAACGTTTATAGATTTTTGACGGCCAATTTGACAGCCTTAGGAGTAACATTTATGTAATTGGTTCCTCGGAAACGTCTCCAACGATTTGGATGACATTTTGTATTTAGATAATGTTTTACATTCCAAGTTTACCTAGATATGAGTTTTTTTTAAGATACCGATCTAAACTCTGTCGCCCAGATATTGCAATTGCAAACATGCAACTTATAAACATATTATAACGTCAAAAAATCTTTGATATATTCATCTTATCGGTCTAGGTTTGATTTGAATTTTAGTAAGGCTTTCTCAAATAACCAGCAGCAACTACAAAAAAAGTAAAAAAATTCTCGCCAAACACTCAAATATTATATCCCGATACTATTGCAAGTGTATTGTACAAAAAGTTTTTAAATTACTCCTGAAGCAAACAGACAAGTATTATAATTTTAATCTGTGTCTGCCTGTCTCATCGTAGCTCCCAAACGGCTAAACCTATTTTAATTGTTAATTTTTAGTTTGAAAGGCGACTTGATCGAGAATATTCTTAGCTATGATTCAAGAAAATTTCTTTAGCCGTTGGAAGATTATTAACTCTTTTCAGTTGATGAATGGGTGTGAACATCTTCCACAGGTCTGATCGAATCGAAATTTGATAGATATTCTGTACCTATATGATTATTTGAAGAACATGGTAACCTTAATGACCTGATTCTGTAGAGATGCATTAACTTACTGCAGAGATATCATGTGTGGGCTCATTGGAATGGTCTCAACGAATAAGTTACTTGTGTCGCGCGATTTTTTTTTTAATTGATAACTAAAACGCGGGGGACGAGGTGTCCTCTAAAATTTCTTACATCCGTCCCTGTGTTGCGTTGCGGTCGGAAACATTTACAATATGTCGGCCGGCTGCCGCTGCGGACTGATCCATCACCGCGAACCTAACTCGATTTGCATTTTAATACGGACCAGCGCGACGATTAAATTTCATCCTTTGGGAAAAGTAAAAAAAAAAAGTTGGTTAAATAGACAAAAAACTAAAACTAAAAGATTAAAAGGAACGGCTCTATACAATTGCTAAAATTTAAGTTTCTGTATGTAATGTCAATATAACAGCTTTTTACTAAATGCGTATGAAAGTAAATCCTACCTATGTACGCTACCTATGTATGCTACACTGAGTAAGCCATAAGAGATATATAAAATTAATGTACTATACATATAATTATAGACATTAAAAAGACTTACAAAAAAGTCAGGAGTATATGTCTATCTACTAAGAAACATCCCAATAAGCATTTTTGGTTTTAAAATAACCAGGAGCGGGGAGCAAGATTTGCGTGTGTGCCCGATCAATGTCATTCTATAGTCCACGTGAGCGAAGCTGCGGGCACAGCTAGTTAAATATATAAACAAGTATAAGTCCAATACGAATATCTATAAATAAAACATGGCGGAATGGGCCAAAAACCATTGTTGAGACAAGTTAGATTAAAGTAAGTTCGGCGCGGAGACCTTGGCCGACAGTCGTTTGGACGACGGCCAGAGGTCGCTCCGGCCGCGGCCTCTACTTTCACTATCGATTCTCGAACAGCTCCGTCGGTGAGCTACCGTCTCTATTCCCAACCGGCTTCCTCTTACTAGCCACTGCGATCATACGGACAACATTATACACTTAAACCATGGAAATAGAACTTTCACGCTCGGGTTATATCAGCTGTTATCAGTCCGATATGTTGGCCATTAATTAAATTTTACTATCCTATCATAATATAATGATTAAAGAAAAACTTTTATTTATGTACTACTCTACAACATAATCGAAATTAACGCTTTTTCACAATCAGAACAACTGAACGAGCGTGATTGAAGTACATATATATATATTATATTAGCAAAAGAACACACATGTTACAGTGTGGAATAAAGATAACAAATGTTTATTGGATAATTTGTTTGTAGCACATTTTTAGTTTGTATCTGTGCACAAATTCTTCATATTTGTACTCGTCTCTTCCCATAACACGGGATTAGCTTTCTTAATCAAGAGGCGCCATTTACTTCTTTGCACGAGATCTTCATTTAACAGTCAAGACGCTTCATGTCCTTCTGGACATTTGTCATCCAAGTGGTCTGCGGCTTGCCTTCCTCTGCCTTTCTTCACTACGTAGTCAATGGGTCTTCGCATTACGTGTCCAACATTCTTAGCTTGGACTCTGAAAGTTTTTACCTAGGCCTACAGTAAAACAACCCCTTATAAATTAGTCGCGCACTTTGTCTTTAAGTGTGAATTCATCCACCTAACGTAACATGCTAATTTCAGTAGAGTACAGTGTGTACTTCGATGTCTTAATATATAATATAAACGCACACAACTTAAACTAAGTATTAAGTAGTATTCTTAATTAAATTTCAAGTAGTTTTTGTGAAATTTGTTCATCCAACTTCGCAGTATAATATATCCCACCACCCGAAGCAACTTCACACGGATGTGGTACACTCGACTGAACAACAGGAAAGCTAATACCACGATGTTCGGGTAGAAATTAATTATTAAAAGAAAAGTTCTAATCTATATATTAATACGTGAATCAAAAACTTTCGGTCTTTTTACGTGTATTGCGTGCACGGAAGACTGTGAGATTTGGCATGATTAAAGTTTATATGAAGGAGTGCAGAAAGCTAAAATTTATCTATATCTGCTACTAATATATTAATACTGAGAATCCTAATACACCAGTGCCATTGAACTTAGACACCCCCCCCCCCCCCCCCCCAATATTGACATTGTCACACAACGAAAAGTGACAGCAAGTGATGTAGATAATACTCATTGTTTATGAATACTGTAAATGTCAAACAGAAAAGTCTATGACCAAAAAGTCGCTGGTCGAATTTCGAACTTATGGCAATCGCTAGTATATATAAATCCACAAACCATATCGAGAGTTTTCAGCGGAAACTAGACTAGTCATGCAGTGTATAATCATAACAATTTTTGAATCCTAAACTTGCGTAATTTCAACATAAGGTTAATTTTTAAGAAAAATGACATTTCTCAAAAATTAGCGATTTTGAGTTGAATATACTTATAATATTAAAACTGTAAAAAAAAAACAGCAACAACTACAAACCTCCAGAGTAAGAGATTTTTGACTTAGTTCAATTTTAAACTTAAAAATCGTTGTACTCAAAATGTATCTTTTCTTAGTCATGACAACCTTGTCGCAAATGACCAATATATACCTAAATTTGTTGATATTTTACGCGATACAGTGTTTATTACAAACAAGCGAAATGAATTCGATTTCGAATAGCGCGCAAGGTGTATTTCGACTTCTCGAAATCTAATATTTTTTGTAAAATAGTCACCACTTTAACACCAACTTAACCAATCCAATTCTATAATAAGAGGTGCGTCTTAAAACGAAAAAAAAGGTTTTTTTTTACTATTTGATTTTCCAGACACAAACTAAAACTTACCTTATATACACTCCGTACGATTCCTTATTAAAGAACATAACTATACCACAAGCCATAGCTACATTTTTTTTACTAAGACATATGATCAGCTAAAAGGATATCTTGAAGAGACATTTTTATGTAGTCATTGTCAAGAATTGTAAGGTAACAAAACAGTATAGAGTTTACACTGGCAGACAATAAAACTACGGTATGTGACGTAACATAAAACTGCAACTTAAATACGTTTTAAAACGTGAGTTTAATGGCGCCAATGAACATTATCATAGAATAGTTGTACCGCGCAGGGTTACCACCACTGCTATAAATCCACGGAACGACCCCGACGCAATATCTCACTACGTGGACGCGGACAGTGCCGCGAGGCTCTTTCTATATTAACTCTCTATTTTCTCTCTCACATCGAATAAATAGTTATATAGTATACTAGCTCTGCTCGCGGCTCTGCTCGCGGCACCGCACGCGTTTACTACGCAGTAATTGTTTTAGTTTTATTTATGGGATTATTTATATCAGAATTATATACTCTTATATCTCTAAGCATAGTATTAGTGAAATCGAATGCAGAAAAAAATGTAAATTTAATTTTTAAAAACAAATAATTTCTACATAGATCATTTTTATAGCTTATTACTTTTTAGTTATTCGATATAACTATTCGATTATAATTAATAGAAAATTTAAGTTTATTATTTTCTCATGTATTATTAACCAAATTATATACTCACTGGCAGTGTGCCCGCGGCGATAGTTGTTTACATCCCGTAATTTTATTTTTACTAATATTGTTCACAATTCATATTCCGTATCAATTGAGGAGTGGCATATATTTCCCGTGCAGGTACAATTTTCATCAAAATCGGTTGAAAATAATTATTCTAATCTACAATTTCTAATTCATTATTAACTATTTTTAAAGCCTCTCAATTATGCTATGATGAATGCTTCCCTTCTACAAAATTTGAACAGAATCGGTTAAGAATTGATGAAAATTAAATTTTTTGAACTTCTTTTTTTTATTTGTAAAAGAAATACTTGTAATTTTTATAGTCCATTAATTATGTAAATACTTAGACTTCCCATGTATAACATTTCATAAAAAATCGGCTAAGAATTAACGAAAATAGATTTTTTTGGGTAGTTATTTTTTGTACGATTTCTAAAAGTAATAATAAAATATCTTATACCCTATCAATTGTTCGATGTCATAAGCATCCCGTGTACAAAAATTTCATTAGAATTAGTCAGGCCATTTTACATACACACAGACAGACAAAAAAAATTAATGGTATATTCGTGATCAGTATCTTTCATATATTGTATCTGTCGGGAAATTTTGGAAAAGTAATAATAGTACAGTCAGGACTGTATAGATTTATTGATATAAATATAACCTATCATAATTATAATCATATTTACCAGGTTGTAAATTATTTTTTTGCTTTTCAATTGTGGTCTATAGAACACACCAGCGTGTTACAAATAACAAAGGAACGGATGTCGTATCTAGTACTTGTATATAATAACCCGCTGGTGACGAGCATAAGAGTCCGATCGTAGATAATTCTAGAAATTTGCATTTTAATTGTTACTGTGCTCTGATGGACGAGAAAAAACCATGAATTTTAATTTAAATTTAACATAAGTAATATGTATCTTTGTTTATTGTGGAACATTTTACAATTTATTTTTGCTTAATATACAGCATGTTTTAACAATTACTAGCAGTACATCAATGGGCCAATATACCCATAATGATCAACATTTCTATGAGACTGAAAGATATTCTGCAATGCCGTCAAGATTTACTTATGCATTATATAATTAAACATTTTTCTGCTCTTACTTTTAACCTTCATCTCGATATGAACAAAAAAGTTGTCTAAATCATATCTTTAAGAAACGTTGAAGATGTGGAACTTTCTCAAGGCCAGTGTATTCCCCCTTCCCCTTCCTACAAAATGGAGTCCTTCAAACATAACGTGAAGAGACATTTGAGCAAGCCGACATGACAGCGACGACTGGCGCTGGATTGTAGATCCCTCAGTGGCCGACGATATTATTGAATTGAACTTTGGTCACCATCGCGTACAGTGACGTTACGTACCGTGCTACGATACAAAAGAAAATTTACTTAATAGCAACGACACGTGGATACAATATATTTGTAATCGTCAAAGTTCAAACAAAGATCTAACAAGATAGCCAACCTTGTTAGAAATGACCAGGGAGATACTGTGTTAACCTAAAATACATGTTTTTAGTTATAATCCACTTCACTTGTGCACAATACCCAAGCTATATCTAGTAAATGCTAACAATGTTAAATAACAAAGATTCAAATACATAAATTTATGAATTAAAATGACACATGACATAATAAGATTTGGGGAAAAATTCCGTAAGCCAGTATTAATATACATTGAAAAATCTTGAGCTCCAATTCCACGCTAGCAGTTTACTTGATTAATGCCTGTATATTTATGGCTATAAATTGAAAATGTTCGTAATAATATCCTCTTTACAATATAAATAAATAATAAATTGAATATTTAATTACTTTCCATTTTGCGAGTAGGTACACGTGTTTGAGCGGACGCATCGTTTAGCAAATTCCTTTCGCTAGACGGTCTCCTGTTTTTATCCGTCGTCGATTTCAACACGTTTCTCATTCCCACGACCTTAATAACAACAGAACTCCTGTAAGACAGCGAGCGACACAATATAAATTGATATCAAACGAAAAGTATATATAAAAAGAATTAAACGCTCTTTCTCCTTATTGTTGAAATAGCGAAAACTCGCAAAGCTTTTTCGCTTCCTTCACTTTTATTAATTCCAACTCACGTTCACGTTTCTTGTGCTTGGTATTATACAATTAATTAAATTAATTATAGTCTGTACGGTAAACTTTACTCTCAAATTATAATATAACTTGTAAAATGAAGAAGTTATGAAACCAATTGAAATTCATAAACACTGGACTCTCTCTTTATGTATTAAAACACCCAACTTTTCATTATATTATTACAATTTTAAAGCGTATATTAATTTATCACCGAAGTAGCTTATCACTGGTTTCGTATTTGTATAATGTAGAAATCACATCCAACATGATGTCATGTTATACAAAACTGATACTTATTTTGTATTCAATGTACTCAGTATCTAAACCATATCACTTACATTACGACAAAATGCGAAATATTGGGTAAAAACCCCAAGTTTCTAAATAAATAATACACAAATTTAAAGAAATACCATAGAATAAATGTAATAGCAAATCAAACAGGGCGTAGACATCGCATGATAATTGTGAACGTAGCACAATGAACATAAATAAATTTTCGTAGCTAAATACTACACAACGTAGGCAATGTCGTAGCGTTCCTACGATTTTATATTACGGCCTACGCCTTATTAATATCGTAGCACCTGTATATAATTTCTGAATCTCGTAGCAGCAACTAGAAACATAAATTCCAGGAAACTTTGGAAACTGACCTTTGATAATCCCGCAAAGGATTTTAATGATTTTCATTTTATATAATACAACTTTTCCAGTTTTATCGCAACATTATATAAATACTAGCGGTGTGCCCGCGGCTCCGCACGCGTCTGTTACTACGGTTATTTACATCCTGCAATTTCATTTTTACTTATATTGTTGACAATTCATATGCAGTATCAATTGAGGAATGGCGTGTATTTCCCCCGTGTATAATCTTCATCAAAATCTTTGAACACTTATTATTCTATTCTACGATTTCTAATGTATTACAGCCGCTCAATTTTAGTGTGATTTATGGCTTCGTGTCTACAAAATTTTATCAAAATCAGTCAAGAATTAATGAAAATATATTTTTTGGTAATTATTTACTTTACGATATTTAAAAGTAATATTGAAATTTCTTATACCCTATCAATTGACCAATGATATAAACATCCCGTGTACAAAATTTCATAAAAATCTTCAGTTCTTTATTTAATTTCGGACATAAAAACAGACAATCAAAAATTGTTTTAATAGCATATTCGTGATTAGTATCGTTCAATATAGCAGGAAATTTGGCCAAAAAAAATTACTGTACAGACAGAACTACAGATTTATTAACATAGATGGTATTTTTATTTTACTAGTCGAAGGAAAATTGCGTGAAATTTAAATTACAAAATAGCAATAGTTTTTTCCACTATCAGCATACGACACGAAGCACCTAAGTGGTAGACTTTTTTTTCTATATACAATTATTAAAACTGAAGTGTCTGTTTGTAATGCCAAAATAACAAGCTTTTTACTAAAACATATGAAAGTATATACGATAACTATAACAAACACCCATTTTTTGAATTTTTATTTGTCTTTCTGTTTGTTTGTTCCGGGTAATCTCCGAAACGGTTGGACCGATTTTGAAGTAACTTTCACTGGTAGATAGCCGATGTTATAAGGAGTAACTTAGGCTACTTTTATTTAAGAAAAACCAATTAGGGTTCTGCAAAAATAAAAAAACACTAGTCATGGTGAATCAAGAGCGAAGCCGCGGGCCTAGCAATTCATAAAATTATGTATTTAAGCAAAGATATAACGATACCGATACGGTATGTCATTATCGCTGATTATTTACCAACCGGTAACTAACAAAGTACGCGAAAACGACGATGTTGCCCTTTCGTCGCAGGCGATAGACCCCGCACGTGGTGCTAGCGCAGCGGCGAAATTGTCGTAGTAAGCGTTGTATTGTTTTGCGTCTATTTATTATAAATTTCGATTTCACATTACTTTTATTTATACGTGCTCCTTTTAAAATTAAATATGAAATGCCTGATAATAATTAAAAAAGATTATCGCCAGTTTTGTGCATAATAGAGACACATAAAATCATCCAAAAACTTTACCCTCCGCTAGTTTGGTAAAAATGTGTAAGAGTTTGATTACATACCTTACTATTTATTTCATTTATAACGCAACTTTCGATATCGGTTTATTTGTCGCTAATTCTTCAATACAATATCGATATAAATTATTTAACGTTACATCCCTAATTCTAAGCAAATACTTTCTAATACCGTAAATCCGATAGCTATGAAAGCTTGGTGCGTTGTCGCGCGTACATACCCGCGAACATTTATATATTAGTACAACCATGTTACAATAAGTTGTGTGCAGGTCGTTCTATGATCAAAGTATATATTACAATTTAACAAGTCAAAAGTAACTTGAATTATAATTGAAATTAAAATAGACAATCATCAATAATCAATAATTTTACGTACATACATTTTATATTATCAAATATCCAAGAGGTACAAGAATGCGCCTATACACGAATATTATTATCACGCCAATATAAAAAAACACATCGTATAGTATATGTGGATTTAGTGAATAAGAGACGAGTCCGAGCGAGCTACAGCGAGATCGAAGAGCTCAAGTCGCGATTGAACCCGGCGACCCGTAATCTGATTGCCAATTAACGTCCGCACAGCAGTGGCATTGGAGCAAGGGGTGTGAGTACGGGGGGGGACCTCTAATTTATCTTCTTTGTGTTGTTAATTATTCGCGTATATCCTAGCATCCGATGATAAAAAAACACGAATAAAACTCCATTGCTATTTATGTATCACATACATTATTATACAATAGTAAGAATGTAATATCATAAATTATATAAAAATCTTACCTATAATATCTGAACGACTTTAATGATTGAGCACATATTCAAAATTCCAAATTTATTTATTATACAGAAGATTTACTAACATGTACACAATAACTTCTAAACTAGGCAGAGCCTGTATCTCGGAAGCTGGCAAACGAATTTAACATAAGATTTTGCACAAACACCTCGGATGCCCGTAAACGATTATATAGAAGTAAAATTTAATAAAATGATGTAATTATTATCTATATTTATGGACATTCCAACATATAAATATATATATATATTAATACACACATAAACAAATATTCTAAACCACAATTTTTACGAGTCAAATGTAAAAATGAAATGTATTGATTCTAGCTTATATAATTTATAGTAAAATAAAAACTGAAGCAGCTACGAATTAATTTTAAAAATATGTTCAGTTTCATCATACGTAAGTTTCCCATAATATATTGGTTTTATCGAGATGTTGGTTCACAGCTATATTATTATCCGACAGGTGGCGCTGTGGTCGAGACACTAACTACCATGAGGGGCAGAATAACGTACATAATCTTTATTATAAATGTAAAGGAACGATTTTCCATAAGCCACGCTAAAACGGCTAAACGGATTCTGATAAAATTTGTCACCGAAATCGATTATGTCATATAAACTAATGTTTCCGATTGTGATGAGACTTTTTATAAGAATTGCACGCACACTCGCGAAGGTTTTTAATTTATTGCAACCACTTTGAAACAGATGGCGCGCTAGTCGCTTCATTTCGAAGACAACTGGAACGAAGTTGCGAGTAACAACACGTGTTTGTATCCTAACAATGCATTTAATTTTTACAAACAAGTCGATCGATATCTTGTGTGAATTAGGCGCGATTTGCAGAATCAGTAGGCGCTAGAATCAGCACTCCAATTAACTGACGGGCAAAAAATTGTTTACTTCTAAAGTAGTATTGGTAGAAGTACATAGCAATCGATAAGCCCCATACACGTGACCCCGCTGTACGACTTATTAGTTACTAATTGATGGAAATACCAAACAAAACACTTCAACCTTACATTGAAGCCGCATTTAATTTCACTCATTAAACTGACCTGCTTTGTTCCTATGGTTAAAAAAAAATATTTAAATATGTTGGTTGGTTAGGGTTTGTGAAATCTCACCTAAATGTAAATGAAAGTTCCTCTGGAGTCTTGGAGTCTTCACACCGCAGAGTTCCGCACAAATTAAAAAAACTGGTCATGATGAATCAATTCGGGCGGTTAAATGGCTTACGCTGAGTAAACCATAAGAGGGAGAGAGAGAAAATTAATGTCTAAACAATTGTAGAAACTGAAAAGACCTACAAAAAAGTTAGGGAAAGTATATGTCTATCTGCTAAGGAACACCCACAATAAGCATTTTTGTTTTTAAAATAGCCGGGAGCGGGGGAGCAATATTTTCGCGGGCATTCTGTAGTCCACGTGAGCGAAGCCCCGGGCACAGCTAATTGTTCATATAATCGCAAGTGATAATTCTATTTAATATGTTCAGCAATATTACAACATTTTTATTATCGCACTAAGCACTTTATGATAACTAATTTATTGCACTGCGATAAAAAATCATTTACGTACACGGATACCATTTATCAATCGTAAACATTGTGAGCAGGAGAGATGAGGGTTGGTAATATTGCCTTGTACCGGCTGTGGGCAGGTACTCGGCGACAGTGTAAATATGTCAACCCTCTTCTCTATTCTTTTTTACCTTACGCTTTAAATATCCTTCACGAAACTAATTTTAGAAAATATACAGAAATAAATACATCTGTAATATTTTTTAAGTAAAGTATCTTGAAGGCGGGTTGCGGTGAAACAGTTTTATTCAGTAGGACGGCAAATATACGGCACTATAGCTGATGGAAAGCAGAGAACAATCAAAAAACAGCAGCGAATATCAAAAGATGGACAACGGCAAGTGACTGTAGACAGTCGCGGGTGACACTGCCCATCCTTTAACCGCAATTGTCGCGGCGACTACTGAGTTTTAACATAACTAATCTACGTGTTATAGTAGGCACTATAACTGACCATTGTTCACTTAGCAAACACCTTCACGTTCTAGGTATCACTGATAGCCCCATTGGCAGAGCTTGCACGAAGAGTGAAGAAACCGCCACCCACGTAATCTTGGAATGCGTTGGAGTTGCAAACCAACGAGCAGAAATCCTCAAAAACCGGTCGGTCGAATATCTACGCACAATGGACCTAGTAAGAGTCGTAAGTGCGAACAGATGAAGTCCACATAACATAACCAAGAGATCGACAGGCCAGACAGACAGATAGAGAAGAAACACAAGAATTTTCAAATATATCTTTTATACAACTATTGTGGTAAGCAAACGTACAGCCTGTACAGCTACCGTAGTCTATCATAGCCGCTTGTAATATCATAGGTATGACTAGCGAGTTACCGACCCTGAACCCCCCTACCCCAGGAACACAACACAGGGTTATTTGGCTGCGATCTTCTGTACGGTGGGATTATTCCGAGTGGGACCGCTCTAAGTAAAAAAATCTCCAAAGAAATTTATCTGTACCTTACCTTTCAAAACATTAATATATAAACGAATGTTAAAAAGTACTTTAGTGGATTGCAGTTATCGACTATTTAACACTACTTACTATTTACTCTCGTAAACAGAGTTTCCACATAAAAGTAGAAAACCGTTTAAAACTGTGGATGTAAGTATTGTAAGTAGTTTTCAAGTGAATAAAGATTCTGCTCTCATTAAACTACCAATTAGTTTTGGTCTTACAAACAACCTTCCTATACTAATAATACATATACTAACCTATAAATATGCCATCATTAAGTAAAGACCTCTTCCCGAGGGAAAGCTCGGTATAATCGATACACCAGGTCACGATTTCCAGTTTTCAATAAAAATAAATTTAATTTTCTATATTATTCCCACTATATCACGGACACTGTGCACACTCACCAATGCGTATCAAATTTCCTCAGCCAACTTTTCTTAGGAGGAAATTAAAAGAAAGGTTTTTTTAAGTAATACCCGTATGAAGTGTACCTATGTATGACTCGTCTCAAAGTCTCAGTTATGATTAAAGCCTTTCTGAGGTTACATATAAAGAGCTATTGGCTATAGTGACCACGTAATCATCATTATATTAACACGTGAAGCAAAAACTTTGTACCCCTTCAAATTGCGCGGATAGAGGTGTGTGAGATTTGTCATGCTTAAAGTTTATATGGAGACGGAGTGCAGAAAGCTAAAATTTATCTATAATATATGTTAGTAATATATTAAATAAAATAAATTAATACGGTGAATCCAAACACGACCAGTGCCATTAAATTTAGACCCCCAAAATATAGACATTGTCACTCAACGAAGAGTAACAGCAAGTGATATAATATTCATTGTTTCATTCATTCACTTACAATTAATACATATCTTACACCACTACAATACTGTAAATGTCAAACAGAATATAGTCTATGATTAAAAAGTCGTTGGTCGAATTTCAAGCGTAGGGGGCGATCGCTAGTATAAAAAAAAATTATTTCCCTCACAAGAAATAAAAAAAACGAAAGAGACTTGAGTCCAAACGAAATGAAAGTTCGCATATAATATAAAACTCTTGTAGATAAGAACAAAATATTATACAAACAACGTGAAATACAAAATTAAATGAAAGTATCAGAGATAGGGGGGCGCTGATAATAGCGATAAGCGTTTATTGAAAGCTCGCCGGGAATTGTACCTGCCCGCATACCTTCAGCTATTTGTTTTTCATTAACGATCTCGTGTAATGACGTCGCGTCGCCCCATCCGCTACACCTATCACTAGTTTTTCCGCTTTTATAATAACAAGACAATTTTTAACATTTAAGTTGGTGAGAGAAGTTTCCTTATGTATTTTCGAAGACGAGAAGGTCCAATGCCAATGAAATTAAAATGGGACCAGCCTTGAGGTATCTCCTTTTCATCGAAAAAAGAATCATATAAATCGGTTCAAAACAAAGAAGTTATGGCTGAAAATTTATTTAAAAAATACATTCGAATTGAGAACTTCTTACTTTCTTTTATGACGGTTAAAAAGTATTATAAAACAGTAAAAAGTAAAAATGCTTTACCACCATGCTATGATTTCATCATGATGTCATATATATCCAAAACCTACGTCGTTTAACTACCGAGCCTTCATCAGCCTTCAAAAATAAAATATAGCTATGACATTGAGGGAAAACGTAGCCTTTTCTCAGTGAAATATTTCTTTGAATCCAGTCAGTAGCACCGGGGGTTATTCAAAGGCGTAGTAAAGGGCACTACCCTTACTAGAAAAATCGGGCAGTATTGAAGGAATAAATACTTTTCATCTTGAGAAATATTTGTGCTTTTTCCGAATTGACTAACGCTGTCCCGCTGAAGGTTTTTTACAGTTTCACTGAACTTTGTGACGAGCGCAAAATGAAAAGTGTTCTATTTGTGCGCCTTAGCCGTCGAGTCGGCCGCTTTTAAGAGCGTCCAGTCAATAGTACGGGGCATCAGTACAATCAATAGTAGCAAGTCCAATCACTAGTAGCTAATCAATAGTACGAACCCTAAGTCAATAGAACGATCGCCCGGTCAATAGTATAGTTTGAATAATCACACCGATATACCAATATTGTATAATAATAACAGCAAGAAATTAATATAGAACATGTAGACGTACGCGGAAATTGCACCATCACATTATTTACATGAGCGAACAGAAAAACAAGACGCGTTATCAATAATTAGCATTAACTACATATCCGGGAACAGATAACATAACATCTGCATTGGCTCACTTAGCTTATACAAACACGTTCATTATTTACTAGCTACCCATCGGTAATATTTCAGGAGTTCATCCTATTTTTAATCTCTCTCTTATTTTAATATGAAACTTTTAATTCGGCGGGTCATTCCGACTGTCGGCGTGGCGACGCGTCGGCATGCGCTTAAATAAAGATAAAATCCCAATATTTTATTTTACATTATCCTATATTTATTTCTTTTCATAAACTATCCTTTTACAAATATTATCTGTACAAAATAATTTTGATGATTCATGATCTGCCAGGCGACCCGCGAGGGCTCTTTTTTTTTAAACATTCATTTTTAGTGCTCACCTACTTCTAAAAGAAACTCCGCAACTAAAGTACATACTTTTAGACGCACCGGTTTAAACATCGTGTTATCTGTTGTTCAGTCTTAAGCAATTGATTAATTAGATTTTTACGTTCGGTGGAAATAAAAATGCCGTCGATGATGTCAGAAATCTTTATTCCCATAATGAACCAACAGGTGTACTCTGGTGTACCACGATGGATATCATTCAGAGCAAGTCACGATCTTCCATATTCGCATAAACGGTTCTTTTTATATCTCCACTATAACTCCGTATCGCTTCGTAATAAAAATTACAACTGGCTTGAAATCGGAACGCTCTTACATATATATATATATATTTATTATAAATAACGGAGAAGAACCATCTAGACTAACATTAAAGCGAACCTCGTACTGATCGAAGGCACTCGGCATGATTCAGGGAAATAGATACCGATATCATCGAACATTGAACGCCGAAGAAATCGATTTTGGCCTTTTAACGCAGATTTTGGTTTTTTTCTTTACAGATCGATAATGGATTTAAAACGTGACAACAGGTTATTCACTGTACATAGCGAAACAACGAGATATCATAACGACTCTGTTAAAAATTTTAAATAAATTTTATTAGCCGATATGATTTAAAAAAGCGTCTGATGTCCACAAGCATTCATTCTCAGGGTGCGTTGCGAAAACTGCAATTATAGTTATGACCAGCCTCTTAACAATTATGGAATCGAGACACCAAAGACATCCTCACCTGCACTGCTCTATGATGAAGAAATCCCGAGAAAATAGTTGTGAGGTGCATGTATGCCAGATTGGACCATAACCGTCGCAGACTCATGGAGAAACCACTCGCCATACTGCCTTTTCGAGATTAACCAACTATGTAGTGACTTTTCAGAGCAAACAAAAATTACACTCATTACAAAATATGTAAGCAAGAATTTTCGATCCGAACCTACTGTTCATTATTACGTTGGATTACAAATTAAAATTTATATTTAAGATGGTAAATACCTGCTTCGGGTATTTATCTACCATTGAATTAATAAGTATAGTACTAGAGGGGGTAGTAACCTTTGTTATATAAATATATAAGTTATAAGTATGTATAGTTATATATAAGTTTATATAATGTTATATAAAGTATATAGGCGTTTAAACTGTAAATTTGTTAAATCCTCTCCTGTGTAAAACTGGTTTAGTATTCATTAGGTACATCGATTAGATAGATTCGATAGGGAAATTTACAGACCGATTTATACATGATCCTCTTTATTACATTTTATACAAAAACGTAACAAGAATTGTACAATATATAATCATTGCGACAAGGCAAAATGTAATGTACATTAAACATCGATTGCCATTCGATTAATCGAGAGTACAAAATGTACTATATTTTAAATGGAACACATTATTTGTCTGACTGCAACAAATCGTAACATTTCACGCGAATGACCTATTTTCGCATTGATCGCTCGGTCGCCTAGATGTTAAATACGATACTAAGAAACAATCGATAGTTTATTTTTATTTTATTTCGTAAGGCACAAATAAAGGTCAAAGATCAAAAAATAATAATAACATAACTCGAAATACCTCTTTAAATCTAATACCCTATGACATTATTATGTGCACAACTTAAATTGTTAACAAGTACTGATTATATGTAAATGGACCGTGAAAATCTAAAAATTCAAAAGAAATCAAATATATTAAGTACAGAGAATGCTTTTTAGGATTAAGTCCTCCATTTGTACTTTTTTTTGTGCAACAAAGAATATAATAATAAAGTAGGTGAGTTTTTAAATTTCGACAAATCGTTGGTTTTTTTTTATATTTTATATCTATACTAATATAATAAAGCTGAAGAGTTTGATTGTTTGTTTGTTTGTTTGAACACACTAATCTCAGGAACTACTAGTTTAAATGGAAAAAATGCTTTAGTGTTGGTTAGCCCATTTATCGACAAAGGCTATAGGCTATATAACATCAAGCTATGATCAATAGGAGCGGAGCATCAATGAAAAATGTTGCAAAAACGGGGAAATTTTATTCCTTTTGAGAGTTTCTATTGCGTGCGCTGCGTAAATGGTTAAAGTTACGCAACAATTATGTGTGACGGAATTGTTTTTCATAAAAAGTTCAAAAAATAAATTCGTTCTAAAATAATGAATTATTTGCGAAGGTGTTTTTTTTATATACATGGTGTTAATCCTTAACGAAATAAATACGTTATTCATCACAAGTATTTAATTTTTAACAAAATTGCCGTTTTTCAGTAATTGATTTAAATGAATATCTTAGGAAATATAACAGTTTTAAAATAACTCGGCAGTAAAATAATGATCAAGTATCGCGAGCGCATTATTATTATGCAGAAAATGGGGGAGGCGGGCAGTACCTATAATACAGTGCCTACGACCCAGTCTCTCTCTATTATATGACGCAGACGAAGTTGCGCGGGTCTGCTAGTTATTTATAAAACTGTTAATGCAGAAATCGAAGATGGGTCAGTGGTGAAGCACATGCGTCGATGACCGATCGACAAGGGCTCAACAAAACTTACAATGAGCTTAAATTTTTATTCAAGGGTAACATACGTATGCTTTCATGTCGATGGTATGTTATGAACATTTGCTATACTCAATAATCCAGCCGAATTTAAGTTGAAAATCTAACGCCAAACACCTATAGGTATGTCTCGGAAACTGCACCTGAGCACTAACCTACATTCTAGACTTATTGTGTCTACCTTAGGCTAAAGCATCACTTATAGGTTACGAGTTACAAAAGACAGACATGTAAAGAACAAAAAAAAAGAAATTCACATCTCATTGATTAATTTAATCGTGCTAAAACACTCTCCGCTCAGCCCCCTTGCGCCATCTATACTAAGATTTTTGCAGTTCTAGTACTAAATTTATGATATACTTCAATGATTGAAACTCTGAAATTTTAATTAAAACTTGCTCGCTAAACGGTTCTTAACCGTCTGGTTGGAGATTGTCTCATATTTTCGGCTTAACATAGCTTACTTTACAAACGATTAGTTTTATTATACATTCAAAACTGATTTTTAATATGCGTATGCTTTGAAGATAGACAATGCTGCTTATTAGTTTTGTCCAAATATATCATAACCACGACACACCAGATATAACTCACGCTCCGCTAAAGCGGATCTGCCGATGTATGTATATATCCAGTAACTAAGCGAGGGGGTAGAGATCTGTAAACGATTGGATAGCGTCCATCAATGTATGTGTATGTACACATCACGATAAACCCATCAAAGAGACTCTCTTTCGATTTGTTGCGTTTCGGAATCAGCCGCTGTATGTCCTGCTTCGATGTCGGCATGATCGTTGATGGATTTCCAATCTTGACAGTCGCCTGTGTTTTTTTTATAACTGCAAGGCAAATTGACAGTACTGTCCCTGATAGTAAGCACAGTACATTCCTAACACAACGGCGACCACCGAAAGATCGTGATCTATCGACGGTCGCCGCTGTCAACTGCAACTACAAACTGGATATGCACAGGCTGATCCCGAAACGCGACACGCTAAAGCGAGTCACTATGACGAACTTTTCATCGCATACATGTTGCCCTACCACCCTGTGAGTTTGGCGTTTTGGGTTGTGTTGTGTTTACTTTAATACAGAGTGTTGTCATTTTGCTATGATACTAAAAATTTGCGATTCAGCAAACAAATAGCTCTGGTTCTTGAAGGCAACTGGTGGAAAAGAAATAGATGCTTGACGTTAAATTTATAACTTGAGTGTGGTATATAGTCAAAGAAATACAGCTAGATCCTAAGTCATGTTTATTAAATAACATTCGCTTTATACAGACCTTTGTCTTACGACCCTTTTCAATAACATATCTGAGATCACTATCCCCGATTAGTACATATTTGTACTAAGTAATAACTATCTTTAACTTAAAAGAGGTATCGGCTTCCCTCTTATCTATTCAAGCTATAATGGATCGGATAGAAAACTTATTGAAAACGGCCGTAAGTTAAGTGACCCATTCTGAATACCAGCGCTTTGTAGCAGTTATGCTGAGACTGTGGACGACGACACTGTTTATTCCCGCATAACACGTTACTTATTGTTTTTTTTTGTCAGTTTTATATTTGTACATTTTTATAATTTTAATTTTTTATGTGTTGTCTGATGAGTAAATAAACTTTTTCTTTCCCTCTTTCTTCTTTAAAGGTTTACTAGTAGAGAAATGTATGTTACGCGTTATTATTCCGCCGGGAAAATGATAACACAGCAGAATGAACATCGAGTCGCACTGATTAAAGCGCTTCTATGAAAGTAAAAAAGTGCGCGCTAAACCTATGCTTGTTGACGTAGCAACACTATAGTACGCTGACCCACACGACACACATACAGTGATAGCGATGCGATATATCTCGAATATAATTAATCTCTAAAACGGAGAATACCCGTAGATATCTTGTATAATGGCCGTTGTCAATAACATATCTTAGTTTACTATCCACGATTAGTACATATTTACTTTAACAGATAGATATCGGCTTCCCTCCTATCTATCCAAGCTATAGGATATGGATATATATGATGTAGATACGAAAAACCATCCACTATAGGTTATTGAAAAGAAAGTAACGACAAAAGGTTATATTTGTCTATCTTTAGCAACCGAAAAAACGGATAGGTAGGTTATTAAAAACGGCCGTAGAACTATACAACCAGGGATTTCAAACGAGGTGCAAAAGAACTATGTACTTTAACATTATTTTCACAAAATATAAAATACTTTGTTTAATGTAGGCTTTATAGGTAGCCTTCCCACGGTCCGTGATATTGCGGACAGACACGAACCAGCCCGCACTGACGCACCATGGGAAGAGTGTAGTCTGTGGTAGCGCATACAAGTCCGTAAACTTAATGTCCGGCGAAAGGTTGCCTGTGCTCGTCAGCCATTCGTGGGTATCCGCAATATCAAGGAACATGGGAGGCTACCTTAAGAAAGCACTTATGAATGTCAAAACAGTACCACCGCGCTGGTTCGGAAAACGTCTGTCGTCAAGTAGCGCCGACAAGGAACTCGATCGGGTTTATTAATAAGTTTTTAGTATTTTTTATTAACTTTACAAGTGTTGTTTATAGTGTATTAATTAGTATTATATTTAGTTGTCGTACAGAGACGGAGCCGCGGAACACGAAGCATAAACTTCCGCAATTTGTATTACAAATTATTATCATTTCAGATTTTTTAACAACCTAAGCAATTATTTTGCCTATTATACTCGAGCCATAAAATATTAACAATTTAATTAAATATTTGTAGCTTAAAAACTGTATAAAAGGTATCCCTGATTCAAAGCAAAAATTAAATAATTTTCTATTTCATCATTCAGTTTAAGAGCTGAGTATTGAGCAAAGCCACAGAGTATATAAAACCCCACGGTTTCACCCGTGTTAATTTAATACGACAAACATCGCCAATGCATCCGTGTAGGAAATTTTTTATACTTTGAGTAAAACCATCGATATTTTTATGGGGAATAAATTAATTTTTCAAATTATAATTAAAATCAGTCCAGTAGTTTTTGAGTTTATCCATTACAAATAAAACAAAAAAAAAAAACAAACGAAAGATCAAATCTTTCCTCTTTATAATGTTGGTATAGAAGACAAAAAATAGCATCGCTTTCGCGGCTCTTTGCCCTATTGGTACACTGTAAAGAATGTGTGAAAAATAACAATACACTCATGAATTATTATGAAATATGTGTCAAGCAACCTATTTGATTTACCGAGGTAATTACTTTTACGTAATTTCATTAAAAAGAGTTTGTTGGTTTGTCTGTTTGCCCGGGCTAATGTTCGAAACGGCTGAATCGATTTTGACGAAACTTTCATTGGCGATTAGAGGAATTTTTCGAAGAGTAATTTCGCCTACATATTATTACGGTTCTACGTAGGATCCAAGCAGTACCGATAAAATTACGATTAAAAAAGTTAAAAACATCCCACTTTTATCCCAGATAAGACATATAACATCTATTCCTTATTCTTATTAAATTATGTCCTTGGGATATAATATTCAGATGAGCCAAGTCGCAGTTAACTAACTGATTGTAAATTAGGATGGCCCAATAAAATATTAACCATATACAAAAAAAATTAACTCAACTTTGTGTCTAATTATGTTTTAAGAAAACTCACCAAAAAATCAATTCGATTTAATAAAATTATAGTCTGAATTATTGCAGAACAAGTTGATGACGCGAAATCACAAGAGTTTAACCATCCAAAAAGTCGAACACGCATATGATATAGTCGATCGTAAACAATGTATTAGTGTATATATGCGTATACATGTACACATGCCGCTATACTACGCGTCGTGAGTCTGACGCAAGCATAATACGTCACGAGCATGTCGAGGTCATAGGTGACGCGACCCCCATAAGTTTTTCCCTTACCAAAATCGCGGCTAGAGAAGTATTCACTTCAAAAATTGTATCACCATAATTCACTGACGATGGGGGTTTCTTATTTGTTGTTTAAATACGATCAAACGTTTTATATATGTGCTGTTTTGTTCTCTTTGCATTTCCGCTAGGATCGCTGATGTTAAATGTATGAAACAAAACTAAACATTGCATCGTTATTCATTCCAGTTGAGAAAAAATTTAAGCGATTACACAATATAACAAATTTTCTAAATGTTTATATTTTATTTCACTTCGTTATGGAAAATCAGTCAAAACTCAGTAATTACTCCTCAGATATAGTTTGATAACTAAATCAATTGATGTTGATTGGACAATCAACTCTTTAAACAAAAACTTTGGAAAAAGGTCATTAATGAAAAAAAAACAACAACAATAATACACTATAATATAACCACGTAGTTTCACGTAAAACTGGTTTTTCTTTAATGATAAAACATGAAATAAAAAACAGTGAGATCACCCAGATTCCAACATAAACCACAAATGTAACTAAGTATACCTAAACTCAGATATATTATATCCACATATTATGAAATAAACTTAACAAAAACACCGCTTCGTAATAAAGCGAACCTTGAAAGTTGAACAATAAACAAAAACAGTAAACTCTCGTTACATACATGCCGAGGTATATTACGAATACGTACTCATATAATAAAGGTAGGCCTATTTCAAACTTCCTTAACCTTTTTATCATCTGTATTAAAAATATTAATATTGCCTTTATTAAAATTACAAATGTATTTATTTCTATCCAGTTTTAAAAATCCTACTTTCTACGTGAGTTTAGATTAAATATAAATATATGTTAAGTGAAATTAATTATCGCTGAATGGATAAAGCAATTTTTTTAATACTCAATTTAAGCCATAAGAATGTATTTATGAACGTCAAAACACTACTGCCGGTTCAGACAAACATCTCAGTTATCGAGAAAAACCGGCAACGAAACTCGATCGGGTTTATCAATATTTTTTTATTATAATATTTTTAAACTTTATAAATATTATTTTTAGTCATTGATTATTCGATTTAGAAACTTTATACAGGGATGTACTTCCACAAATGACAATCATTCACGTAATAATCCAACATATAATAACGTTTGGAGAATAAAAATTAATTAATATGATCCTAGAATGTATTGGTCGGCAAATAGGCAATGTGCTTATGAAGCTCATTCTAGAAACTAACATTATTACTTCCCTAAAAATCTTATCAAGTTTGAAAAATGGGACTATTATTTTCTAATACTGAAATTGTTACTGTCGTTTACAGGTTCTAACTTATCTAAATCGATTATTTTAAGATATTTTTTTATTATGCGTATTCTCATAAAACTAAAATCCCGTATATTCGTTTCGGTTGGTATTAAAACCGATTCAGGCTAATTCCGGTCGCGAAACGGTGCGGCGCCATATTGTGCGAAAACAGCCGAAACAATTCATCCGGTCCGCGATGAGAAAACTTAATAGACGCCGAATTAAATTTGGTTCATGAAGGGTGAACCAGCATTACACTTCTGATTAAATTGCGAACAAATTGTCATCACAATTTGCTACAAAACTGCCAACATTTTAATAATTATTATCACCACACAACACTTTATAAAAATAATGAACCAAATTATATAGTTTATCTCTAATGAGCATTCTACGTAAAAGTCAATTGCATTTTAATGTGAAAACGACAGCAAACAAGCTGACAAGCAACATTCATTTAACTCAAGAATCAAGACAGTTAAAGCACAGAATCATTAGTGATTTTTTTGTTAAAAAAAAATTAAATCAGCGGAACTCGTACTATCGACCACACGTACTGTAAATACAATGGAACAGTTCATACAAGTCTAGTCGTCAAACCGCTAGGCCAATTCGACGACGATTATAGCCGTGAAACTCAGGGCTTGCGGTAACCGTGTATAATATCTAAATCCTATAGATGTATGTATTTGCCTCATTTTAATATCGCTTTTTTGTTTCATCAAGTTTCAAAACACAAAGCGCTAAAGAAGTATTCACTTTAAAAAAAAAACAATTTCCTGAACTTTATAACTTAAATAAGTAACTATGTGAACGAAAAGAACGCAAAAACTAGGAAGGAAACTGGCTTTGCGGCTCCCAGAATAGATCAAGAGCTTGGCGACAGATTTTCAACTTAAAGTATTACGAGTAGTTACCTAACCGAGCATTGGAGAATGCGCTACCACCATGCTACGGATTCATCACAATGTTTTACTTCACCGAAAGCTCAGGCGCCCACTGAGCCATTATTCTGACTTTTCTAAATAATATCTGATTTAATTCTATATTCATCATCATTACAGTATGAAGATAAGCCAAAAATGTTACGCGAAACTTCTGTTTTAAACAAACCTATAATAAAACAAATAGTTTTAATACAAAGCCATTGGCTAAGCGTATATCAAAAGAACTTACAACAATAGCGGGAATAGTACATACGTGAAGGGCGGCGCGGCGCGGCGAGAGGAGGGGCGTCACATAAACGGGTGTTATCGACACGTTTACGACATCGCATACAGTACCGCGTTACTATAATAAAGATATCGGCTTATAATAAAAACCTGCCGCCCGCGCCCTTCACGACTCACGAGCCAAATAAAAATTATTTTACCTCCTCCACGTGTAATATTTACAGAAGTTTTTATATACTTGTTTTCCCAGTAAAACGACCGCTTCTACCTTACTACAAGAAGACCTAGATACTAGTTTTGGATAGATAGTTTTCGTTCCCTTTCTTGCAGCTACCAAATTTAATTAGTAGAAATAAAATGCACCTTTATACATCGAGCAAACCCAATTATCTTGAGTGGACCAGTTTTTACGAAGTAGATTTTAAAACAAAATACGTAAATACAGGCCTCGTGATGCAATGGCAGTAAACCTGACTTGTATTTGAAGATTGGATTTAGTTACCATAATACACAAACTTTTCTATAATCTATTTGGAATTAAATGTCCGTGTGTGTTCCCATATTGATTTATTCACAATAGTAGGATACCTTTTATCTACAACCTATCCAATGTTAGGCGAATATAGAATAGTACCTCATATTTAGGATATGGATTTTATTCCCGACTTGAGCTCATATTTATTGGAGTAAATGGGGAGAAAAATACGAAAAATAAATACATATGGCATAGATAAAACTAAACGCGGCTTCAGCTTCTGCCATTGACATTGGCTGTGACATTTGGCAGGGCGCCAAGGGCGAGGGAACCCCATAGCAACGAGGTCGCCGCCATCAGAGCATGAAAAAACCTTACCCGATCCCCATCGGAAAACAAACCCTGCGTATATCAAGATAACTATGTTTTGCCGTCGCAGTCGATTCACCAATAACAGATTCACTGCGAAATAGGCAAGTTTTTAATAGTTTCGACGTGTGCGTTTTATCGATTTCGGGTTGAGGGTAGTGGCAGAAAAAGGGCAAATACTTTTATCCAACATTTGCAGAAGCTGTTTCACAGCTTTTCACTTGTGACTCTTTTACTCTAATTTTTAACATGACGCGGCGGACTAATCTGTCGTTAAATTTCTGTACATATACAAATTAGTTATTCAATGATACCTCTAGAGGAGTAGCTCGTAAATAAAATGCTTCATATATGAAAACTATCAAAAGTTAATTCGAACGAACATAGTAGAAATAAATCACCGACGAAGCGTCTATATTTCTTTACTACTATTGTTGTAAAAGTTCAACCGAAGACACTACAACATTTAATCCAAGTGCGTGATTGGTGACTTTGGTCAAGGTCATACATTGTAGCCAATGAACGCATGTCGATCGTTTTTTTTTATGAATTATATCAATACCAATGTTTGTGTCGGTGACTCTATAGCAATAATTCAAATATGGAACGCTTTAACTGCAAACAGATCAATCACGAACTAACAAATCAAATACAACAGTAGCATAGCTAACTACTAATTGAGCTTGTAAACTTTACAAAAATGATAGAATCAAGAATCTCAAAAATTACAACAAACGATAATTATCATTCGGACTCGGTCGTGACAAGCGCGCCTGATGTTATGCAACGTTCTATCGGGGTGACCGTACAAACATAACTTTTTTAAATCCAAAACGCGACTATATTTTATCTAATAGTATACGAGAACGGTAGGGACTGCCTAGGAAAGAACATCTATCAACAGATGCCATTGTCATACCGACTAAGGTTAGCTTATCTTAGAATACTGAACACTAAAGTGAGTCACTACAACAAATTTTTTAGCATATGCACTATGATCGCAAACTGCTTTACCGCTCCGCTCTCTACCTTCCCTTGACCCTTGTAAACCAGGGTATATCATATAAAGGTGATGTTGACTTTAGATTAGTTGAGACCTTGAGACATTTAACAAATAATTTATCATGACTTAAAATCAGGAAATGCAACCCTTGTCGGTGACTGAGCCCAATGCTTCTTTGGAGAAAATGCCTTGTCACAGTTAACTCGTATAAAATCGAAAGCAGCAACGTAGGTCTGACCGACAATTTGACAATAAAAAAATAAACATTATATCCATGGAAAATATTTCACAATTAGCACAACTCAAAGCTAATAGTCAAATATTGGCCATAAAGTTATATGGATACAATAATTGTTTAATAGTACTTTTGAATTATCAAACAGCTGCTTTTGAGTTTATACAACTCTGTTTACAGACAGCTAATTACACTCAAAGGTAAACTGGAGGAGCTGTTCTGTCTCTATCCTGTGGTATATTCCACGAACCGCTTTTAGAATTGATCTGTCAGGAACACGCATTCGATTGAAAAACGATACTGCTGCAATATCTGCTTTTATTCACAATCATATTCATTTTGATGATGTCGCCTGTGCTCTAATATTTAATTTTTAATTGAGCTTCCAATGGGAACGAAATATGCTTAGTTTACGGTAAAAGAATTAGTCAACGCCAAATTAATTATACTAGCGATCGCCTTAAGGTCGAAATTCGACCAGCGACTTTTTGATCATAGACTATTTTCTGTTTGACATTTGCAGTATTCATGATCCTAAACAATGGAGTATTATATCTACATCACTTGCTGTCACTTTTCGTTGAGTGACAATGTCAATTGAGGGGTCTAAGTTCAATGGTACTGAACTGGGTAGGATTCGCAGTATTAATTTATTTTATTTAATATATTAAGTAAAAGGTATTATAGATAAATTTTAGCTTTCTACACTCCTTCTCCATATAAATTTTAACCATGTCACATCTCAGTTTTCCGTGCACGCAATACGCTTAAAAAGGGGTAAAAGGGTTTTGCTTACCGTATTAATATATAGCTTTCGCATTAAATTACTATTGGATTCTATTACAAGTAGTTAGTGCTTAGCGCGTTATATCTTCGCCTCTTACCATCCGCTGAAATTATAATCAAACATTCAAGTGTAAAACACTCTAAAACTATTTTTTAATTTTATAGATATTTTATATATTTCATAAATGTTAAATAAACAAACACACTTACCGTTAATTCGAAATGAATAATACAAATTCTCTTACCTGAAACAATAGAACGTGTTCAATATTAGCTGAGACAAAATTAAGATAAACTTCAAAGCACAGTAAACTCTATTATGAATGTAATGAAATCCACAATCCCATAAAGGTAAAGGGTAAATAAGAAAATTTTCCAATTACTTAGGACAAAGAAAAAAAAAACATCATTACAGAGAGCCCCTCGGGCTGTCTCGTATCGCATTACTTAACTAAATACAAATCCCAATATGACTTAAATAACTTTTAAAAATATTATAATGTTTATGTAAAAATAAATATACAGAGTAATAAATAAATATAAATTGGAAAAACATATTATTAACCTTCGAGACATTCCCCGGTGGGTTGAATTACTGACAAGGTTTGATTTGTGGGAATTTTATTTATATTAAGGGCAAGTATACATTTGCTTTCATGTAAAAGACAACGCATTGGGAGTTTTTCGCGGGAACTTGAACTGTCATATTGTGGTACATATTTATTTTTGTTCATTCATAAACTCGTGTTCTTTGGACCTATATTTTTTAATATACATATGTACCATTTTATGTGATATGCTTTAGTTATTGTGCACAAGTGGATTATTAAATAACTAGCTGTTCCCGCGGCTTCGCTCTCGTGAATAAAAAAACATTGTTTTTACCGGGATAAATCGTATAGTTCGTATAGTAACCTATGTCTTAATCCGGGTTGTAAAATATATACGTACCAAATTTCCTCCAAATTCGTTTAGCTGTTTTTACGTGATTGAGTAACAAACAAACAAACTCACCTTCGCATTTATAATATTATTATAAGTTAGGATAACTAGAAATGTACATTTTAGTTGCTTTTTCTTTTCCAACAAGAAAGTCATCATTTTGGAAAAATGCTGTTAA
Organism: Saturnia japonica; assembly: GCA_033032175.1. Lineage (NCBI taxonomy): Eukaryota > Metazoa > Arthropoda > Insecta > Lepidoptera > Saturniidae > Saturnia > Saturnia japonica. The sequence continues at coordinate 808,762 of CM065315.1, forward strand.
AATTTTGATGATTTGAATAATATTCTATCTCACATACAGCATTCAACATTCTTCACACAGCGGTCTCGAAACACGATTTATTGTGAAGATTTTAGCGCAAGAATACATAAAGAAAACTTAAAAGGATCTATAACAAGAATATTAAAGTACCCACTGGCTGCATACTAGTTTGAGCGGTCGAATGAAACGATTTTCTCTGAGGTGTGGTTTTGTAAACGAAAACAAATAAATCGGCCCCCTCATTACGTATTGCTTCGGAATGGAAAATCAGATTGTATTTAATACATTATAAGTATGTATATAATACGAATTTGCGATTTCTAAGCAAATAATCAAATATTCAACGATTTCTTCTATCGCTTTGCTATTGTGAAGTAAATAATAAGGGGGTAGGTCAACTTTATCGTTCATCGTTCGGATCAACAAGACTAAATTCCTTAGACCGCAGATACAACAATATAACTCTGAATATAGTTACGGAATGTCCATAGAAATGTAAACGGTCCCACAATCCAAGTGAGAATTTCTGTGCCCTAGCCATCATCTACCTTTAAGACATCCAGTGAAAAGTGAAAGTAACAATAGTAGCAAGTCAATAGTACGAAAGAATAGTACGGTTGCAATAATCACACCGACATATACATATGCCGGAGTAGATGATGAAGAATGAGAAAAGATCAATCTAGTATTAATGATAAGTAAGAATGTTTTTGTCCTATGCGTCCAGTCAAATAGTAAGGGTCAATAGTATGATCGTCAGGTCAACAGTACACTTGCAACAACTGCCCCGAAAATTTTTAGATCATTTAATATCTTAAGATTAAGAAAACTAAGGGATAGAAGTAAACAAAAATATTAACGTTACCCATAGATAAAGTTGGTGCTAAAGATACAAGAGAATAACTAATTCTAATAATAAAAGATAGCGATCCTAAATAATTTTATTTTACAATTCCGTGCGACGCGACACGCCTTGTAAAATATTTTACGATACGAACCGGTAAGAAATGAGTCTAACAAACTGAGTTAGTCTTGTTCTTATACCTCACAGGCTTATTTTTACAATATAGGTCATAAGAAGGTAAAGGTTAGAATTCGCAAAACTTTCCCATAAAAAAATTCCGAAACAAAAATTTGGTTCTATCGTTCCATAGTCACATTAAGAGCATGAGATATGAATGACGTTCTCCAAAATTTGACTCGTAAAAATACTGAGCAAACTTTTACCACCATTCCGGTAACATTTGAAAATTTATGGAGATACACGCACTGCGACAAAATTACCGCACGTAAATAAACAATAATTCACTTAAAAACACCGACGCAGTGAAAACACTAGGGTGACTTTTTAAAGTTGATTTATTATGGGTTAATTTTGTAAAATGATATGTTACTCATGAAGAAAAACATTGCCACCGGTTCGGACAAAACGTACCCCGTAATCAAGAAGAGCCGAGTCGGCAGGAAACGCGATCGTTTTACAAATATATAGTATTCACTTCAATAGCAAACAGTAAATGACAATTTTAATCTTATTATATTAAGTGAGCAATTCTTGTATATATATATACATGTAATTGATTTCTCGGAAACGGCTCCAACGATTTGGATAAAACTTTGTATTTAGATATACCAAGTATACCTAGATAAGTGCTTTTTTATAAGACACCGAGAAAAGCTCGGTCGCCCAGATATATGTAGAAGAACTATGGCAAAGGGAGGATCCTCCGACCAGACGGGTGTTAAATCTGGCGGGCAGCTGCTCAACGGTTGTAGTCGGGTTCTTGTATATATACTCAACGATTGAGTTAATTTCTATAGCGCAATGTAGGATAGTAGGATGCGTCTTATGTGGCTCGATAGATGTCGCTATCTATGTAGATGTCGCCACATATACATTAAACGCCCAACTAACAAACTTATCTGCATAAAGATTAATAGGTACTGAATTGGAGAAAATAGCTTGGCAAATAACGTAATATTATTAATTATTATGTTGAAGATAAAAATGGTTACTGCGAGTCAACCTTAGGAGATAGACATATGCTATCGCGGACTCTTCTCTAGGCTTTTAGAAGAACTACAATATCCTAATACATTATTTTAATCTGCCTCGCACAACCACTCTGTGGAACCAGCTGTCGCCTGAGGTCTTTCCGAGCCGTATTCTTCCCTAAAAGGCCGGCAACGCATCTACGAGACCTCTAATGTTGCGGATATTTGTGGGCTGCGCTGATCACTGTTCATCAGGTGCGCCACCTGCCCGTTTGCCCCCTTTTTATCATAAAAAAAAGGTTTAGCCAGCGTAAGCCATATAAGTGACCGAAAATAATTTTTTTACTTTTTATGACTTGATTACAAATCATTTTATTTTCTCTACTATACAAAAACTTAATTGTAATGTATTGTATATCCGTAAAATATTCTTTAAGAATTTATTTTATATTATGTACTGATATTGATAGTCGTTCATTATAATTTTAGTGCATGTATATAGAGGGAGTCATCTCACTAATATTCACTTAATGATACATCCTAACAACAATCTTTCTGCAATAAAACTCATTTTATATTATCATTGAACTTATAATCCGGCAAATCACTAATGTGCTTAGGAAGATTATTGTAGTTTCTCAAATATCACATCCATTTTCCAATATCTAAGATGTTGATTCTCTATCTCCTTAAGGATACGGATTTTCTTAGCAGCGGATTCAGTAGGAGAGGTATAAGCTATTCTCACGCACTAATGCATACTATAGTATACTTTGCTATGACTCTTTCTCCACTAAATGTTTTCTTTATTTATTTATTTTTCAAAATAAGTGCCACCTACACAACTTATGGTTGTTGGATTAAAATTAAAATTTTAGATGAAATTCCTAATATCTTTGATTCAATCACGTCATATGACCCTTGAGGTAAATAGCTACTCGTAATGTACACGCGATGGAAAACAATCGCATTGTTTCTAAGAAATTGTATATGAATAAACTCCCAACTTTATAAAACGTAAGGAAAATATTAAAGGGAAATCATTTTCTAACGTATTTACCTCGGCTGGTTCGTATTTCCGACGCTTCTTATTCGATAGCAGGTATTTTAGATATGTTACAAAATATCGGAACCAAAGAAGCCCCAAAACCTAAATGGAGGACAGAATGCTTCCTGGTGACCTACATACGATAGTATTTATTCCACTTGACAGAATTCTGACAGCTTACTACCAGACAACAAACTGCTTATGCTTTTGTAACATAGGTGAGTATTAAAAAAGGAATTTTGAAATCTGATCTCTTAAGAGACTTACTTAACAATAGGATGAGTACTGAGATTTCACCAAAGGTAAATTCCATCGAGCAAGCGATTAGTAATCAAGTAAATCTAATTTTAAGACAGAAAATTTATAATTCAGAGACCATTTAAAAAGTTTTGCAGATGAGCAAGATTTTGGACAAGAACTTTAATGTGCAAAATCAACTAAGTTAAGCCCATATAGTCTTTCCTAGCATACTTGTTGTGATACATCTATTGACGAAAACAATAATTTATTATAGAACTAACGATATAGAGGGTCATTTATTTTAATGAATGCGTGTCTCATTATTAGTCTGTCGTTTGTTAGGTCAACTGTCCCACGTGATCACCGTATTATGTTTATAAGTAAACATTGTTAACAACGTGCCAACCGGGCGGCAGCACGGCAGCACGGCAGCCGGTGCCTCATTGTATTCATAGCACAATAGCAAAAAGGGATGTGCTCTTGACGCTACAATACGCCAGTCTTTCCGCCAAGGTGCACTCTCGACAGTTAGAGAACTCAACATACAACGTCCTAACAATCCTTATATTGTATATACGTTTTACATTTTTATTTTTATTTTTATTTCACCTTTACAATACCATACGAACGAGAGGTACGAGAAAATAAAGTACTCTGCCTTTATTGAAATGGTAAGCACAAAAGACACCTTGGTCCGATACCTAGTAAACCAATACATAATAAACCCGGCTCTTCATGTTCCGTTTTATTTTTAATAGTAACTTAGCAAAGTGAAGGAACTATATCTGATAGTAAACACTGTTAGATCTAAGCAAATTGGTGGGCATAGGGAGATTAAGGCTGCCTGTCCACTGAAGCGGAGCTGTAAAAATACTGACCGATTGAATAACGTCTTAACATCAATCAGCTTAACAGTCCATTGCCAGTAACCGCTGCCATGTCGGCAATCGCGGGCATAAGTGAAACAATACGACGGGCTTTTCATCATCAACATGGTGGTCTCGACCCATTCAAACCACCCACTTTTATCGTATCGTTTTATCGTAGCTTAACTCCAAATTCAGACCTGTGGAATTCACCCTAAGTCTATCTACAATTACGCATTAAGGCTCTGAAAAGCTTGAAATTTGGAAGCTTGATTAAATATGCAGCCCTTTTATTTCAGAATTCGACATCGTGAAATTGAAATTCCAAGATCAAGATCAAGCTTGCCGGCCACGTTTGAATGCACACTGAAAGTTATTGAGGGTCGCTTTCATCGCATGTGACGAAAAGAGCTTATGTCTTATTATTACGGAATATCTTATACATCTTATGTAAACTTCAAGCTAAATTAATGTCTGTATCTAATACAGTGTCGTCGAGGACGAGCAAGCAGTTTAATCAAATTCTATACGCAAGTAATCTTCATTAGTCAAGAACAGCCCGAACTGACACGCCCCGTTTTGAAATCTTATACTCTGGACAGCGGAGATCATGACGGATTGGCTTTATGCCAGCGTTTGTATTAACTTTATTGTTCTTGAGCCGTCTTTTCACTCCACAAGCTCTACACTGGTGGTACTGGAATGCATTAATAATTCATCTCCTGAAAGACGTATGAAAGTTGCTTCGGTGATGCGTTATAACCAACCTTCGTACAACCGTCTGAAGGTGATGTCAAGTTTTTGTAACTTTATGTTTCAAGGGCACATAGAGGAAAACAAAGCTATGAAGCTTGAAGCAACACGTGAGGCTGTACTGGCTCGCATCCAAGACCATTAACCTGCGCATGATGAGTTATTGCCTAGGCAACCTACATGAGAAATGTATTTTATGAGCTCCATGCCTCAATTACAGAAAATGTCAATAACCTAATACCATTTTGTAAATTGCATAATCGGGCAAACACCTCTGGTGATAGAAAACATCTGCTTAAATCTTATCTTTTTTGCTTAAAAAGGAGAAACCTATAATTCTGTATTTTCACTCTAGTACGAGAAGGGAATGGCGTGCAAATGAAACAGGCTTATACTCAACTTTGTGTAAAAAAAGGATGAAGCAGGCGAGAACACCTCAATCGTTTTGTTTTCTCTTCAGATAGATGCTTTCCTTCATCGTCAGCCAATAGCTTAACTAATTAAACAAATTGTGAATGTAAGCGAAATTTGAAAAATTCATTGACACATCATTCCTATACTTGTAATTGTAATGATTTGCAAAACCCTAGATAAAATCCTCTGAGCAATTTGATAGAGGTTGGATAATTCGGAACCGCATCACAACAGGCTGGATCTTCACCGTGTGTCAGTGGCCACGGTTGAACGTTTAATCCTGGCGGTGACGCATCGCTATCTCATCCATTATCTTTGTTAATCATGTTACCGATATCTGTCGGCTGCCTGTTGCCACTGTCGCTAGTGGAAACGTACAGAGAGCTTCCTCTCTTCATTGATATTATGTCATCATTAGGTTTATCGGAATTCTCGTATAATGTTAATATTTTAATCTATACAATTAATAAAATTGAAGTGGCTGATTGTTATATCCAAATAACAGCTTTTTACTAAATGCATATGAAAGTATATACGACACCAATAAGAAAAAACCCATTTTTAAAATTTTTGTCTGTCTGTATGTCTGTTTGTTTGTTCTAGGTAATCTCCGAAACGATTGGACCGATTTTGAAAGGATTGTCACTGATAGATAGCTGATGATACAGGAAGTAACTTAGGCTATTTTTGTTTTAGAAAATGAATTAGGATTCCGCACAAATAAAAAAAACTGGTCATGGTGAATCAATTCGGGCACTTAAATTACTTATTAATGTACTACATAGTTATAGGCATTAAAAATACCTACAAAAAAGTATACATCTATCTTCTAAGGAACACCCACAATAAGCATTTTTATCTTTCAAATAGCCGGGAAAGGGGGAGCAAGATTCGCGCGGGCATTCTTTAGTCCACGTGAGCGAAGCCGCGGGCACAGATAGTATAACATATAATATACCCACCCATCAGTTACTGTTTTCTGATCTAAAGGATGTTTTAACTCTATCCACCAAACTAATACCAGTACCAAGCAATCATTGATTGATTCCAGAACTCGAGTCTTTTGTAAAAATGTATAAAGACCACCTATGTACTTTATTGACCACGGAACATTAGATAGATTGCAAATATGTTTGTTATAACCTTTACTAAAAAAACATACCAGCTAAAATAGATATAGACTAAGCAAAAAAAATGCTATTGAGGTTATTGCGTTAATTATATTATAATGAGATAGTTAAATATATCATTGACTAGCTAGTACCCGTGACTTTGTCTGCGTATAATTGTATATACACAGGCTGATCTCGTAACACGACAAACCAAAAGAAAATCATAGATGGATTTGTCACTATGTGTATAGTGGACGCGATCCCTACCACTTCGCTATATTACTGCATATGCACCAGCTGTTCGGAACCCGACAAAACAAAAAAATCAAAGATTGGTATTATATTCGTAGGATAATAGTGGTTAAGTTATGATTTTACCTGGATAAAAAGTACCCTATGTAGTGTTATTCCAGGTTATATACTATATGTGTACTAAATTTCATTCAAATCCGTTCAGCCGTTTACGTGGTTGCGTGATTGCATAACAAAGATACAAACTTTCACATTTATTATGTTAGTATGATTTGCCAGATAATAAATTCAAGGAGCGCGTGAATAAAGTTAGGCTGTGTATATGTGGATCATTATTTGAATGATGCGAGTTTTCCGCCTTTACGTATATGCCCAACAAAACAAACCTATCCAAATGTTAACAATGTTGCGTATCACACAATTACACATAAATATGTTTATGCTAATTTTATGCGCATATAACCATAACAATGTTCAAACAACATACTGCAACTAGTTTATTGTCAGTTCAGATATATTTTCTATACCGGCATAGTATGTCTGAAATGGCCAACTCCGCCCACTCGGGGCCTGAATTCAATATAGTTTGAACAATTCTAACAGTTACTCAAACATATGATTCAAACACTATTGTTTAATATAAATATTTTTCTCAGATTCCTAATGTTTTGAAATCTACATACGCCTAACATATAGTTACTATGTCGCTACCTGTCACTAGCCAATACATATCCAGCACTATCATTCATTACAACGGGGAGAGTCGATGATTCCTCATCACTCGACTTTAGTTCTATTGGGTTTTTCTATGAAATTCTCAGTAGGAACTCGGAGTTTTGCTTTGTACCCGATTAATGGCAATAGGCTCGCCCCCTGTTACATGGGACCTAAAATCATACCCGGCGAACTGTGGGTGTACTGTATACCTCTGTATGACCCTTCGGGGATACAAGTGTAATGGTATGTTATAGACCGTATTGATGAAAACGGGGTATTAAGCTGCATAACCCGACTGGGTATATAGGTACATAGTGCGCTTACTATGCGCGTCGCTTTTCGAGATCTGCCGATGCTTATCCAGTTTCTATTTAAGAAGGCCGGCATTACAGCGACAATTCTCGGAAGTTGCCACTGTATTTATATTGTACTTTGTTTACTTTCAAACACAGTTCCTTCACTGTGCAACGCTACTAGAAACAAAGTAAAATGTTACAAAACATTCAATACTCACGGCGCCCTAAAACGTAGCTACTCGTTATATTTGCTCTTCTGACTCGGACAAAGACCCCTTCAAGTTATGGAGCGACACTGAACTACCCCCATTGAGAGGGTGTTCAACCCTTGTACGTATAAAATAACTAAGGATTACTTCGCTGTAACATTCAGATACAATTTTTTAAAAAAGTAAGTAAATCTATACATATATATATATATTTGTATTCGCAGGTAATATATTAGGAAATTGCTGATAACAGATAACATAAATAATGATACAGAAATTTCATACAGTACCAGTTTCTTTTCATATAAGTAGTAAGAAAAAGTGACGGCAGGTACTGTACCTCATGGTACTGATAGAAACAACGATGTAACTGAAAGATACGAAACCAGTTGACGACAGACGTCACTGTCATGAGTTTTCTTGTGTCCTTCCGTAGATGCATAACCACAAATCCACACAACAAATATTCATATACATTATACAGTCATATAAGCCTCAGCCGTTCCTGTTTGCAGCTTGATCGCCCAACCAACGACAAAAATGATTAAATACATATAAATTGAATGTGAATAATAAAAGAAAGGATAAACATAAAAAATGAAAAACTGCTTATTAACATAACTCAAAGACTTTTTAAATTAGCATAAAATGTTTTAAACATATCAACAAATTATTATTTATTAATACCAAAGTGAAAAACAAATACACGATTTTCTTTTATCAATAAACTGATAAACGAAACATGAACTCGAATGTTAATTCAAACAACAATCAACGACAACAGTTTTCAAACTAAGTCGAATAAAAAATACAAACTAAATTGTTCACTTGTTTAGAAACAAAAGGCACGCAGAAAATAATTAAATGATTTGTAATTATTCCGGTAATTATTGAAACGGTAACAATATTCCATACAGAGGGAACAGTCTGATCGTACTGAAAAACTCGCATGCCGTGCGAAAACCCACCATGACCTTTGCCACTCGTATTAGTCCACTAATGTTCACAAAGACCTCGAATTTCGAATTTGGAAGTCGACGCCGGCCACCGAGAGCGTCAGTTGCGTGTACAACGTCGCGGCGAACGGACGTGCTCTTTAGAAATAAATTTTTTTATCAACCCTTAAAAAATATTCGCAAAGTTACTGTTCTCTTTCAAGTGAATGATAATGTAACAAAGCTGTGATGAATGACGTTTGTTTTTATAGTGAGAATCATAATTATTTGGCGTCAATGGCAGAACCAACTTCGAGGTAAATATTAATCGCAGTCAAGCAACCGCTTCCCGGTAAACATTACTTACGGTTACTTAGATAAATCCATTAAAGTAGCCCACAATTTCATACATTTCACGAACAGAGACAGAACATAAATATAAATCGAAATTAAACCGCGGGAAATATCATAAAACTAAGCAAAATATAATTAAGACAACATTTTTATTAATAAAAAATATTAAGATTTTACTTATAAAATATCGTAAATACTTGTATAGTTTGAATACAATTTTGTTAGTAAAACATTAGAAGGTATTATTATGAAGTTCAAGTCTTTTATATTTTCACGTAAAGCTTTCAGGCGAGCTTACGTAAGCTTCCTCGGCACCCGCTTATGTAAGTGGACGCTGCGGACGGAATTTTCAACATTACCTATTGAAATTTCACGAAATATTGGTAAAAATAAACTATTAATATGTAACTATATAGATAAATAAGCGTTAATATCACTTTATACAGTGTTATTCCGTATTACAAAGAACACACGGGATAAAATAGTCATGTGGTTCTTAGTTAGATGGAAAACAAACACATCTCTATGGGAACGGATAAGTTGTTATTTAATAAATAGGTCGCTGCAACCTTGTGTCGTATCATCGAAGCGGATCGCGGACCGCAATCGTGTTATTTGCGGTCGGCTCGAGTGGTCCCGTGGATGCAACTAATGGAACCTAATGCAATGCTATCTCGTCCTCCATCGAACCCGACAGAATTATCAACGGCGATACATATTAAACAGAATTTAGTATCGCACGATCCAAACTAATGGAAGCCCGCTTCATAATTAAATTAGCGCTCACAGATGGCTTAAATCTATACCGCTGTCGCGACAGTTTCTGAGGCTTTTATGAGCACTTAGAGAATAAATCTCGAGGGATTTAGGCGTATCATCGCCTACCATTATACGTTTTACTACTAAACGGTCGACATTAATTCGGATAACGAATTAACAACGTTCAAAGAACACTTCCCTACCTAAGCCGGTAATTTATTCTATAACGCTTATTGATATTTTAAGTAAATTATCGAAGGGAATTTCAGCGGAAAAATACGAGTGTAGAAACTGGGTATTTATTTTATTCCATTACATCCAACGGCCAATATCAATCAATATTGCCTAAGGGCTCTTTTTTTGCGAGAATAAATTACTTTTTAAATCTCCCATTACTTATATCGTCATAATAATTTTAATATGAAATTTTAAACTAAAACGAAAGAATGTTAAATTGCTATCTTTTTCTCTCTAACATTTACATTTTTCTCCACAGAGAGAATAATAATGTATTATTTACAACATTTCATTTGATGTTAGACCCGGAGTCATATTTGCATAATCTCAACGTTAAAGCAGTTACGAATAAAACATATCTTCGTTACAAAGTAAATACATGCTAGTTATTAACCTCCGAAAGTTTATTAACCTTAAGATTTAATAATAATATACATATAACATTAACAACGTTTATATCAGCAACCGGATACACATTGAAAACACGCTAAATCCGATATCCACCTTAGTTTAAATTCCCCTTCGAATGGCATAGAGTTGTGGCGAACATTTCACTCTCATTTCGTAATCAACCAATGAATTCAAAGTTTATGGTTTTGTTTCCATCAAATGAAAAAGAAACAATATTTCACTGAACGTTAAGTGACGATGTCGCCCAAGATGATAAAACGCTAAGTAGCTGTTGGAATACATGTAGGTGCTTATCAACAGACTTTCAACTTCAAGGTAATGGTTAGCCTTGGGCTTTAGAAAATTCCCTACCACTATGTTATGGTTTCATCACGATGTTTTCCTTCAGCGAAAACTCAGGCTCATTTCAAGGATTCGAACTCGCATCAATCGACGAACAGAACACGATACTACTGAACCATCATTGCTTTTGCAAGATAGGCAGCAACATATCGACATCTGCCGGTCTTCTTTATTTCAAAAATGTCATTTAATTCAGCTTTCATGGCAGGCAAATAATTATTGTATTGATTGTCACTATAAATACAGTAAATGAGCATCGAAAGCAATAAACACAAACATCGCTATGATGTAAAAGAAAGGCGTAGGTCGATCAGATCGGAGAAAAAGCCAATATCTGAGGAGGTAGCTTCGAAGGGAGGGATAGGAGCCTATTACTCGTAATAAATAAATAGCCTTGTGCATTCAGTCTAAATCGAAGTTGTTTCACCGGAATTTATGTTCATATTTTCCAATTGTACATGAGTTGAACTGTTGAATTGTAACAGTGATATATTATTCAATACATTGGTGATGCAATGGAAGTGTCGTTACATAGAGGAAACGGAAGCACAGGTCTTCTACATTTACATGTAAATTGACAATAACAGATAAAATAAAATAGGTGATCAATAATACCAGCATCGTGTTAAAATAACAAATCTGTTTTTATTTATTTGACATATTTTATCGGCGGCTTCGTACGAGAGAAAGTTCAAACAAAAAATTGTACGTGTAACCTTTACACGTAAAGTTATTTGGCCTTGTGGAAGATATTACGATAATAGTAAAAAATAAATAAGTCATGTTAGAATTTACTGGTGAATATATATTACTCATAATAATATTCACAGTCATATATACACAAAGCTTATAATAAATTAATTTAATTTATTTGTAATGCTTGGAGTAACTACGACTGTATATTATTAATTATGTTATTAATAAATACCACTAAATTCTAACATGACTTATTTATTTTTTACTATTATGGTAATATACCTTCTACAAAGTAAGCTCTACTTTAAACGCGCGTAATGGTTAGCGTGCACATTATTTTTTATTTACTAAAAATATGTTATTAACTAATAACATAAACTATGTTTATTAATATTAGTATAGGATAATATAAAAATAAATAGAAATAAATTTGACTATACATTTACCTTTTTGTTATTAAAGTCAGAAAAAGATAAATAACGAAGTCTCACGTGAGCATTAAGAGAATTGTTGACTTAGCTTGCATTATAGTGATTTCGCTCACTTTATATTTTCAACTATCGTTTCTAAATGTAGATAGATATAGATATGCCAATAGGAGCCGCGTCTCGCTAGAGTGAAAAGTGCCTCCTCGGGGAAAAGTTTAAAAGCACACAAGTCTGCGAGATCCGATGAACTCGCCCCCATTGTGCATATGAAATTGCTTTTTGAATCGACAAACGGTTTCAGGGGAGATATGAGCTTATTCATTCGCATATATTCGTGTAGAATGTAACGGTATGTTTTAATCAAATCATACGAAATACAAGCCGAAAAGAAAAAGTAGAAAATTTCAATTTTATGATTAACATAACAAAGTAAAGCTAACAAAACGTAATAATAATCAGTCTCTAGAACATATTATAAGAGCACAAACAAAACTAGAAATGCAGAACAACAAAAGCGTTCTCGAAGCAGAAACAACACCGATACTAATAAAGTACACAAAGCTAAGCGTGAACTTTGTTCGATATACATACACACCGTGGCCTCGCCTGATGAATAAAATATCGTCTAGATATAAAGTAAAGCTTCAGGATGTAAAGAGAGTCGAGCCAAGTAATATTTTTTTTCACACAAACAATATTTCGCGTGATTAATTTTCGCCGCGTTGATCTATGAAAATTTATTAACATGTAATATTGGTACGCGTGGTGGTTTGTTTTAGATCTACATTATAATTTGGAATTCAAGGAGGTTAAGACTAGCTGACCCATGCGAATATTTACCACATTATAAACAATATTATCTAAGAGTTGTCATTTTAGTTACAACAGATTGCTAATAGATGGCGCCTTGGATATATTTTCATTACCGACAATAGATGGCATTCATAATTATTTTTATCGAAATCATTAAGCTATTTGTGTATATCAATATCGTTTTATCAATAGCGGAAAACAAAAGCTTTAAAATGATGTTTGAATCATTAATCTTGCAAAACACCCTTGACAAGACAATTTTTAACAAAAAAGAAAACCAAATTCTATGATTTTTAAATGTTCCCTGGTATATCTTCGAAGTTGAAAGTCCAATGCCAATGAAATTAAAATGGAACCACCACCTTTGAGGTATCCCCTATGCGACAAAAATAGAATAATCCAAATCGGTTCATAAGCGAAGAACTTATGGCCGAACATCGATGAAAGAAAAATTACATTCGTAAAAGTCGGTTTAAAAAAATAATATAGATAATGTGCTCCGCCAATCAGTTTTAATATTAATTTACACTTAAATCTAAGTTAAACTCCAACTTTGTAATATGGACCAATTAATGTATGCATTCCTCATTGTATTATCCAAATCAGACTGAGCCAACCCTCGTGAGCAAGATACCTATTACAGTTTCGCAAGTTAAATTAATTGAGTTCACTAATTTATAAAACAACACGCTCACTGGTTAATAAAAGCAAAGTTGAAAACTTTTGAACCTTTGTTAATTTATCACACCCCAATTACCTCAGGAGTTTGTTAGTTTGCCGTAGATGGAATCGTACTATAAACATTTCAAACACGTGTGTGTTACATTTAAATTACGCTAACCCCATAATAAAAACTAGTCCTCAAGGATAGCTAGGTACTCAGACTAATGTTGATAATGTACGTAACTCAGAAAATGCTAGGCTATTGAAAATAATCCTGGGTCTAGCCACGCAACTTTTTTTTTAGATCAACAGTGTATGGAAAATACCTGATGTCCTTTTTATCGTTTTTTGAAATATTATAACAATCAAAACTGAAAAGATGATAAAAAAGACTACACAAATGTATAGAAAAATAAATAATACTAGAATTATCACTGTTTGACAAGTGAGCAGAGTTATAATAAATTTTATTATTGTTGCAAATGGTATCAGAATAACGGCATACTAAATCAAAACATAAATTAGTGAATCCAATTAAAAACCATTAAATTCCTCAATGGGACCTGATTAGAATTTGAATTATCTTCCTTTTAGTTATATTATACAAAATACATCGTGCGGTAGAATATTAGGATCAGTAGTTATTACAACAAGAGTCGTGTATAAAAATCCAAAAGAAAAATCTGCGCAAAAAATAATACGCGTGGTTAGAAAAAAAAGACATACGAAGAGGGAATTTAAAGCGATTACAAGCTCGAGCACGTATTACGTTATTGTTGTGTATTGTAGCGATGAAACTTTCTAGATAAACTATTTTGTCATCGTCTCAACTACTGAAGGAAGGAAACTAGTTTTCAACCCTGGCAACAAGTTAGAAGACTGTTTTTATTTAATCTCGCAACAACAGCTGTACAAAACTCATTTTGTTAAATTACATTTCTCTCTTCACTGCAAATTGAATGCAACATCTACAACGAATTTATATTTTAATATAATATGTAATGTCATATTATGAATTTATTCAACTTATATTTACTTTTACATCTTATATGATAATGCACTCACACGTTATATTTGAATATATCTGCTCATAAAGGCACATATAATGTTTCAGTTTATAACGGTCATCTTTTATTTATTTACGTACTCGGTACTCTAAAAACATGTGGTCATTGTATTTAAGTATCAATAAATTCCCGTATAAAATTATAAATTGATAAAACAACGATGAACGATTATGTGGTTATCAATAGCACCCATACTAGCCCTGATTTTCACTCTGTAACATATTCATCCAAAGATTGGCTGAAAACGATTGCTTTCTACTAATCATATAATTTTAATGTTCGATTGTATCTGTAATTAATGGTGTACAATAAAGTTTAAATAAATAAAACAATCACAAATACGATATCTATACAATTAATAAAATTAAATTATCAGTTTGCAATGTCAAAATAACAGTTTTTTACTAAATACATATGAAAGTATATACACAGATAGATAACTGATAATATAATGAGTAACTGAAACTAGTATTATTTTAGAAAAAGAATTAGCACAAATAATAAATAATTGTTATGGTAAATCAATACGAGTGCTTAAATGGTTTAAAGCTTAGTAAACCTTAAGAGATGTATCAAGTTAATGTACTACATAATTCTAGACATTAAAAAGACCTACAAAAAAAGCCAGCGAGACTATATGTCTATATTCTAATCAACACCCACAATAAACACTTTTGTCTTTAAAATAGCCGTGAGCGGGGGAGCAAGATTTGCGCGTGTGCCCGATCGATGGCATTCAGTAGTCCACATGGGCGAAGCCGCGGGCACAGTTTATATTACATAAAACGTAATATTATATTTTGCCTTTGTAATTTGATGTATCAATTTACCCGTTCACAACATAAAATACATAGTTTCCATTGTCCAAAATATTGTTCACGTGTCCGTGAAGCGCACACAAACATAACTAAACAAAATAAAGAATCACAAAATCACGTCACAATCTCTCGAGAGCCTCAATAAAATTTCATATGAATCCCGCGGCACGAACACCTTATATATCCCACAGAAGTTGTTGTATTGAATCAAGCGAAATAAAAGTAAGTTGTAATAACATTTGACGCCAGAAGGATCCCTTTCCATTAGGAACATGAAGTTCCGTGTAAATATTGTGTTAGAGAAAGTGTGCGGAAATTTTCCTTCCAAGGATAATATTGTTCTAAAACCGGTATAAAGAGAGGTCTATTAGAAACAATATCATTTTACCAACGTTAAGGTACCTTTTATCTAATTACAAAAACAGTAATAATAATTGTTAAATTTGTAGGTTTATTTTCACACACAGACAGTAGATCAAACTTTTTGCCTACGACCGATGTAAAAATAGAGAACTTAGCATAACCAAACATAACTTTCAATTACATGATATTATTTAAATTACCTTCGATATAAATATAACTAAAATTGCTACGATCATTATTGTAACCTCTAGCATACCATCTACAAACACGATAAATTTTAATGTATGATAATTACCTTTAATTGTATATATATTACAGTAAAATTCCAACTGAATTCCCGTAATGAACCTCAATTTAAACACAATTAGATATAATAGATACATAACAATATAATGTACAATAAACAATTTTTAAAATTCAGATGCAATGAAAATGTCTTTAATGACACTTTTTCTCAAAATAAATTATGGAAAAGATGGACGGAGTTTTCGTCATAACCACAAAATCATACACCTACCGTAAAATATTATTGAAACCTATAAATGCAGCGATCGTGACCAACGGACCTGAATCACTTAACCTTTATACCACCTAAACAATCTAAGGCAAATATAATCGACAAGACAATAATGACTAACAAAAATATTCAATGAAAAATTATTATACATAGCCCATATTCAAATAATTGTCTCTCGACTTCTCTAACATAGGTATATGACGACAAACGTAATAAATTAATGTCTACATTATATAGCGTAGAATGTGTCAAAAAAAATGTTTTTTTTTCTAGAATTACTTGTATCGAAAATAGTATATTCAAAATGACGAAAATACTGTGCAAGTTTGAGCTCTTAAACTAATAAATAATATATTATAAAGAATATATGGGCGACCGAGCCATGCTCGGTGTCTTAAAAATAAAACACCTATATAGGTATACTTATAATGTAAAACATTATGTAAATACAAAGTTTCATCGAAATTACAAACCAATTACATATATTATATAACAACATTTTTGATATAAAAACATATATTTTGTTTATAACGTCTATTATAGCATTAGCTTCATCTTGAACATAAACACAATAGTATAAAATGTATCTATCTATCTGTTCTTAATGCTATATCTACAGACCATTTGCGCATATTTGCGAAAAGAAAATTTATTCACGGATCATCCCTAATTGGGTCGAATCGCGATAAAAGATCACAGAGATTTCTAAAGTTCGATAGAATCGATCATAATTCATTCTAATAAGATTCCCCGGTACTTTTCACATCACAAAAGATTTGAAATGATTCGCCGCATTATTCAAATGGGAAAACCAATTTATTCTTTAATCGAAATTGCAGTGAATTGGTTATTGTTAAAATATCTCTCAAAAAAGCCTGCATCAGCCAAATTGTTCTTTCTATATCTTTCAATTTATTTATTTTCACTGTACTTAATTGTAGTTTACAGTGGCATATTCCAATATAACATGACTTATAAAGCTACTTTCTACAATGATATTACACTAGTATTTTTATGTGGTAATCGTTTGATTTATGTATTTTGGTTACTTGCATGGCATTCCTTGGTCACACTCTATTCCTTTAATCACTGGTGTGTGCCAACCCTTACGGGGTTAGTGACATCTCCGTTAACTACCAAAACCTTCGGCAACAGTCGTATTTTTACTACCTACGAAGGTGTTATTTAGTTCAATAGGGTTTAAAGGTTCTTGGACTCGAAATAGGATTTTAACAGCTATTTTATTGTCGACATTGTGTTATTAATTATAATTTTATGATCAAGCGGAATTAAGATGAAGAATTCCTTAAAAGTAAAATCTCGATAATTGTGTCCCTACTGTTCCAGAAAACTAAAGGATACGTACGAGTATATCAATAAAATGTTCTAGGTCACAATCGAATACGAGAGCTAGTCCTACCAAAAATCCACTATACACATGAAAATTAGAATCAATTCGTTGTTTTAAAACTTCATTGAAAGTACATCATTATATTGACACGTGAAGCAAAAACTTTCTACCCATTTTTAAGGGTATTGCGTGCACGGAAGACTGTGAGATTTGGCATGGTTAAAGTTTATATGGAGGAGTGCAGAAAGCTAAAATGTATCTATAATATATGTTACTAATATATTAAATTAAATAAATTAATACTGCGAAACCTAACCTGTCCAGTGCCATTAAACTTAGACCCTTCAAAATATTGACATTGTCACTCAATGAAAAGTGATAAGCAAATGATATAATATTCATTGTTTTGGTTCATAATGCAAATGTGAAACAGAAAATAGTCTATGATTAAAAAGTCTCTGTTCGAATTTCGATCATTGGGCGACCGCTTGTAATATTAAATTAGGGAGTTAGGGGCTTTCTAATAGCATCTGAGTCAAGTTAACTATACAAAGTATGAGAAATGCCCGAATGTGAAATAAATTCCAATATATTAAAAAAATGTAAACGTGCATACTTCCTGAAAGCATTAGTGTTAACAATTACATTCAGGAAGTGAGCAAAGCGTGTCACAATTAAATTAGAATATTGCGTGTACATAACAACAAGTCGATTATTAGTTAACTGAGGGAAACAGAAATTGTCCGCATGGCATTGTCTACATGTGAGTCACAGCCTTGATCTGTTTTATATAAATTTCTATGTATTACCTAACTTTCGGGTGATTTGAATGCACACCATAACTTGAAAAAGTTTGTTCCAGTGCAAAAAAAACTTACAAAAGTTTCTCACCAGTATTCTAGTACTTGGGCGAAAGCAGTGACATCGTTATAGAAAATATATTTCATTTGTTGTGTTGTTTAATTAGTGAGTTGCAACAGATACAATGACCAATTCTGGGTTTGTTCACCTTTCTGTTAGAATGAACAACTGTAGTAAACATTGAATAGGTAGCCATTGTGAACGGGTTTCCGCAAACTTGTTGTGAATAAGAGCAATCTTGTTTCGAAGGTTATTTCATACGAGGTTTTCTCACAATATCGAAACATGTTAGAACGATATCGTGATCGAAAATGCCAATTTTTATTAATATAACGAAAATAGTGCTTATTTCTAAAACATGTTTAACTAAAATTTATATAGGTAGCTATCTTAAAAATTGTCAGGCAATCCCTTATTTACATTTGGTAAGGTTGAGAACCAAATAAACAAATAATGTATTTAGAACCAAAGGCAAATAGAGTAGTGAACTTTGAATTAATTCAATTTATTTTGTTACCATCGAGATAAAATATAATGTCTGCAACATCAAAGATAATTGTTCGCAGAGCTCAACGGCAACCAACTTCACAGACACGATGTGACCAACATCCAACTTAATTAGCTTAATAAAGAAAACTCTTTAGATTCTCAACTCGTATTTGCTTCCTGAGGCATAGTTTTCCTCAGAATGAAAATAATCGGCATTGTAGATTCAAATGTTTATTCGGTAAAATAAAATTGAAACTGACAACATTGATCCCGAAAACTAGAGGTAACATAAACCATATGTTTACAAATTCCGCCCAACCCGCCTTAGCTTTAAATATCATTATATGAAGATAATATTCCACTCCATGTGGACACTGCGGCTCATTTTCAAATGGCTATTAAACGATTTTAGGCTCCGCAACAAATATCGGAAATCCATTAACAACACTCACAATACTAACAAGGTCGTATGCGTTCCTTGCCCTTTCTTTAGCAAACTTTACCGTGTATCCGGTTCGTAACAATTGCCCATAAAATTTAAAAGGATGTATTAAATGGACCGAATTAATAGGTACTTATTTTGGGTATTTCTCTGTATTAACATTTCTGGTGCCTCATCTGTATATTCGCTTGCAAATTCATTTCTAAGTGAAAAAAGTTTATTTCTATCACTATCATTTTAATATTATTTATTGCATTTATATAATGCGACATCGACTTAAATCTTGTTAAGTCAAATTTTAACTACTGGAAGAATTTTAAAGGGTGGACGAAGCAATTTTTGCAAACTTGTCTCATATAGTGTTTGTACTACAGCAAAATAGACATGAATGATTTTCAATTGTCATTCATGACTTTACCATTGCTATTGATCGTAGATTTTAATATGATTACCAGTGCAATGTTCGTTTGTGGGAGACGCGTTTATCCCATTTATCGTTTATCAGGTACATACAGCACGATTTAATTTTAATTTATACGGTGTCTACAATTGGAAAAATAATGTTTTTAAAAAATACAAATTTTTTTTTAATACCGCAAGCTGATAAATCCCAATATTTAAAGAATACGGAACCGTTGGCAACGCATGCACTTCTGCACATGTTTCATAAATTGGCCCATAACCTTCGATTAAGATATCGAGAGCGCTGATGTCATGCGGATTACGATGTTTGCTAAGTTAGGCGAGTACTCACCGATATTTAAGTATCTTCGAGAGATAATTCAGTGAACACATCAGAATTTTACGATTGTCGTATAATTAAACATTTTGTTTATCCTTTTTTTGAGTCGGTCAGAAATAGAAAAAAATACATAAATTATATTTACTTTCTTTCTAACAGTGAATGCGTTGAGGTAAAAATGTTTGTCGAAAGCCGCCGTTTTTATTCCAAATTTCAAACACCACGGCAAATACGTTCTTTCCTCATGAAAAATACAAAAAGAACTTTTAAGTATAAATAGAAGCAAAATCTAAAAAGTATTTAAAAGGTTTCGAAAGTTTTAATACTCTAAAAAATTTTTTATTATTATACAAACTCAGTTACAGTAGAAAAAAATAATTTAATACACCTAATACCGTCTTACAATAGGTCATTACAGTTTCAAGGCGGAGAGATCTCGTTAGTTTTTCGCCTTAACTCTGTTATACAAGTTAGTTTTATTATAGCGACAGAGTTAAGAACTTTCTTCAATGGATACATTACTGGAAATTGGGTGAAAGTATTTATCCATTTCTCTTTAGCCTTAGGCGTAATACCGTGGTTATTTGTCAAGTTTGTAATGTTACCGCTCATCCGGTACCAAACTAATGAAGCATTCACATTACGTTCGTCATTCAACTATTTATGATATCTCTACATTTGTAAACAAGTTAACTTTACTCATGATCTATCTATATTTTGTTTGTTTACAAATATATTCATATTACGCCTTATATCAACATTTAAAAGAACCCCATGTAAAAAATGACAAGGTCTTGTTAAAAGAACAAAAGTACAATGATGTTGATGAATTATTTGAGATCCATCACCAGGGACAAGGACATAGGACTTGTAAGAGAGATATCCTTTTAATCGAAATAAAATTATATACTCCAAAAAACCTAAATCCTATACTTTCTGCATTACGTAATCGTAATCTGAATAACGAACTTAAAATCTCATTATATATATTTAATAAAAAATAAAAGCAAAAGATCTTTGATTAAGTGTTTTCCTTCATAAGTTTAATAATTTAACACTCTATGTAATGTTATAGGATCTCTTAAGAATAAAGCAATGAATTTTTATTGCGTTAATTTTGTTTTCACAAATTTAATAGCAATTTGAACAAAGGAGTCGTTGAATTCATGTTGTTTTTCATTGTTCGTTTAGTAAAAGCTGTCGGGTAGATAATTAATCGCGGGTACGTTTTTCCCACGATGATAACTGATAACACTTGCCCCCATATAATTATTATACCTATGAATTTTTACATAATTATAAAATATACCACACATCATTCTTTTCAAATTTTATATTGTAATTAACGCTAGTCAATTAAATATTTCCTAATACAACATCAACATTGGCATGATTTCAATATAAAACGTGTTGAATTATCTATGAAATTCAATAAAACTGTTGTAAATCGAATTACAACCTAAAATAAATTTTTATTACATTTTCCCTAATGTTTTCATTATATCATTTTTGCTCTCAAAGATAAGTTCCCGGTACTTAGTTTACAAATAGTGGTCTTGTATATGTATTTGACAAATGTTTTATTATTAACATTAGAATCTCTGTCACAGTCCACAGATAAAACGGATTCCGTGTTAACAAACTTTCCTATTACAGAACATGTAAAGTTTCCCAGCTTAATTTATTTTCTCAGAACCCAAACCCGCATGAGCAATAAGGGCCCTCGTTTTCAATAAAGGACGGCTGTATACATTTGCAAACTTTATAGCTCCTTAAGGACCATTTGAATCCTGTTGTAAATTACATAATCTTTTACATTACTGACTCGATAAATTATACAAACTTTACGAATTGGAAATCGTCTATTTTTTTAATAAAAAGTTTCAAAGAAGCTGCAAGTTGTCACTGAGGTCTGACATTAATTAGTTTAAGGACCCACTTGCCCTATCGACACGTCATATTAAATAAGATACTGTTTAATATAAGTGTAATATAGATGTCAATGTGAATAAGGAATCCGTACTATTGAGACAAATGAGAGACACTCATATGCATCAGGATCGCGACAACATTCAGACGATGAAAACCTATCACAGTGACCTGCTTAAGTGGATCATATTCTGGTTCTTCACACAGGCTCTTATTGGCTTCAGCGACCTTAGCATTAGGAGGACAGCAAGCCAATTTGCTACTTCATAAAATAAAAACATACAACTTTTATACATTTATATTTCTCCACATTGCTATATCTACATACTGTTATTCTGAGAACTAAGGTGATGTTATCTACAACAAAATCATTCGGCTAATCATAATTAAAAATATTGGTTTATTTAACAATTTAATTATCTAAACCAATTAATTAATTAAAATAGTAGCAATTGTTTCTTAATAGAACAAGCAAAGGTCGAACACGCGAGAAGGCAGACACGCCAAGAGACTTAAAGGACGTATATCTTGTGTATACGTAATATAGTTTATTGTTATGTAAACTTATATTTGAAGTAACGTTAACTAATGTTCTTATGTAAAACTCCCCACTAAACTGATTTCACGAAATAAAAAACTACAAATGTCAGTAATCGTTATGGGCAAAATTTTTCCTCGGTAATTTTACTGTATTAAGCAATTCAGATACATAGTTATAAATATGAATACAGATAAACTATCCATATAGTCTGTGTAAGATACACTAAATTCTGTTAACACTCACCCACCCATTATTGAAATAGAAACAATAAGATTTAGTGCCAAATCACTCTTGGCTGATATAGAACATATAACAAAGACGGTACCACACCTGAATGTAAATGATCTGTAGCAATGAACGCGAAAGGGCATATCGAAGTGTTCCCCCTGCAAGAGAATGCCGTGACGTGAATACTAGATCCCGATCGTCAGGTGCAGCATGCATCTATGCATTCATATCGATTAGGCTACCTAGGTCACCATTCATCTCTATATTCATTGTTCGTGATACCGTATCTTGTCGTACTCTATAGTCGAGATTTATATGTCAATTGAAATTATTTCCTTCTAGTACAAATCATCACCCATTAATATGGTCTCTTTTAATTGCTTTTTTTTTTAATCTTTTTCGTATTACTCGTATCATCGTTCACGGTCAAACTCTATGCAATGCTGTATTTTACAACTCCCACCCAAATACACTTTAAATTTTTTTATTACATGACCTAAACTCCTGCATTATATTCCTTATTTAAAGATTGTGATTGTTTTGAATATATATAAGCAATTAAAGATATTAGCAAAGTGGTATAATCTCTATACCAGCTTTATAACAACAGTAAAATTTTGTTTAACGTTACATACATCCAAACCGTATTTAGTTGACAGACCTCGCTTCAATCTCACGCAACGTCGACCCGATTATCCAAATGCAAAATTAAATCGAAGTATCATGACATCACTTTATCTCTAGGTATTGCACTTGATGTAAAATACTGCAAATTAATTATTTTTCCACTCCACAACAGGACACGAGGTTTTTAGTACTAAAAACTTCCTGATGACAACTATCATTTCATGGTGTTTGCAAACAAAATTCAAATTTAAATATTAACTTAGGAATATTCACATCATTTAAGTAAAAAAATATATGTAAAATAGCAAGCACATACTAAGTTACGTTTTAATACATAGATCACAATTTGTTGATGAGATAGAAATACTTTTCCATTTGTCTTCACTAGCTTTTAGCCTAGGAGTAAATCAATCAGATCGTCGACCGCATAAATACAAGGCTCAACCAAAATTGAATTTGTGAGAAACAAAGAAATACATTTCCGTGTTAAGCGATTAAACTTAAGAACCCTCATCGCATCGGCGACTTTATTCGAACCGATGTAAATTCTCATCAAATGTACTCTCGATTCAATATCACTTAAATCGACACGAATATTAATGGACTGGCATTAAGTAATATTACAGATCGTTACACAAGAGGTGCCGTAAAAAGGCATATTTACAGGAAACTCAAACGACCAGGACATTGAAAGTAGCCAAATTTGCGTGATTTGAAATGATTTTTGATAAACATCTGACCATATTAGGTCTAAATTGGCCATTCAGGGCTCATTTACGAATCTGAAACAGCCACGGACATCTTTATTTGTAAAAAATATTTAAAATAAATGTAAAAAATTAACATAATTTTATCTTTAAAAAAAAACAGATTATTTTGTTAATAAATTATTAATAGCTAGTATTTATAATTTTCCAATTAATTTAATTTCAAGTTTCGGATGTCGAAAATTCTATTTCAAATGTATAGATGAATCGTTCGAAATGAATCTGATATACCTAACTAAAATTTGCCAGTTTCAGCTCGAGGTTAAAATGTTGTTTGCCGACAAACAATACACTCGCTGAATAAATTGACAATTAAGCATAAATGCGGTTGCATGACAACCGAGGAATATGCAACCAGCTGATTATCTATAGGATGTTTCAATTTCTTTAATCCAATTTGTATTATTTATGGGATTTGGAATAAATTGCATAAATGATTGACTGTGATCTTTTTCATTGAAAGTTTCTTTATGGGGTTGAGATTTATTGTATGGCAAGCGACTCCAGTACAAATTGGTAGATTGACCTCATTTTAACGTTTATACACGCTTCACTAAACGAAATCAAAATTTCCCACGTTTATTTCCATAAAAGCCTAAACTATTGATTGCAAGATAAGGTCCGCCTACTTACTCAATTTTCTTCGTCTAGCCCTATAACTCTCTGGGGAAGGGGGGTGGGGGGGGGGGGGGTGGGGGGACAGCGTATTTAAGCAACAAATATAAAACTAAATATAATGCTGAATTATATAAACCCCGCCGTACACTTGCGGTCTTTTTCGACGTTGCCAAGGCCTTCGATAAGGTCTGGCACGAGGGATTGATCTACAAGTTGTATCACTTTGAAGTCCCCGATAGGCTAATTAAAATAATTCGCGACTATCTAACAGATCGCACCTTTCGCTATAGAGTGGAAGGTGAATTGTCCACGCCCCGTCCAATACGCTCAGGCGTTCCCCAAGGTTCGATCCTGGCTCCTAGCCTATTTAACCTGTACGTCAGTGACCTACCTCGACTCCCGGAGGTCGAGGTAGGGCTATACGCTGACGATACAGTCTTATATGCCTCAGATAGGAATAGATCCCACCTCAGACACAAAGTCCAACGCTCCGTGACCACTCTCGGGAAGTGGTTTAACGAGTGGCGTATAGCCGTTAATCCCTCGAAGAGCGCCGCGATGCTCTTCGATGCGGATTCGTCACAGATACCGTGGAAGCTTAAACCTGTTAAGCTCTACGATAATCCGATTCCGTATGTAAGAGAGACCAAATATCTAGGGGTAACCCTAGATAGTAGGCTCTCCTTTAGACCCCACATCCGTAAGGTTAGGAACAGGGCCGCGTGGGTCCTGGGCCGGTTGCATCCTCTGTTGTGTTCGGTGAGTAAAATGTCCACGCGACATAAGCTCACGCTCTACAAGACGTGTATTCGACCAATTTTGACATACAGTTGCGCCGTGTTCGCACATATGTCCGAGTCGAGTTTCAAACGGTTACAATCGATACAGAATAGGTTCCTCTATCGTCTCACCGGGGCCCCGTGGTATGTTCGAAGCGTAGATCTCCATAGAGATATGGAGCTTCCTTCGATACATGCCTACGTTAAACAGCTCTCCCGTTCGTATTTCGACACCGCGTCGAACCACGCGAATCCGTTAATAAAAACAGCCGCCACTTACGTTCCGGCACCCACGGACATCCGGTGCAAACGCCGGCCGCGCAATATTTTTATTGATCCCGACGATCACATCGAAAATTCGAATAAATATTACACATCCGTCTCTCCAAACAGAGCGTGCCAGCGCCCACGCCCGCGTAACCACCGTTCTCTCCGCAGAGGGCGGGCGGTCAATTTCGCTCCAGCACACCCGTCACGTCCACCCTCTCTAGCGGTAACCCAAGCCTAGGTCCGTTCCTCGGTGTGAAACCCTTGGGTCAGGCAACCGCCCGCGCGATACAAGTGACACTGTACGTGCATCACTTAGCTACCTACATACAACACTACACACGTATGAACATACACACGTGCACACCACACAGGTACATAGGTTCTGTGAGGGACCTTTTTTTTTCTTTTTTTTACGCTAGTTAGTTAGCGCTAGTTAGTGTAGAAACATTCCGATTATTGAATACACATACGCACGGTTCCTTCCTTCCTCCCAGGAGGAAGGGAACGTGCCTATGTGTATATTTAGTTAGCTCGAATCGTAGGTGTAGGGATTCGAATAGATCGCGACCTATTTGCGAACGCGACGACCGCCCGAGCCGAGGTCCGGCCACTTTGGCACCCTCGTGCGAGTCGTCCACAAAACTTTCGCGGCTGAGTGCCCTCTGCGCTCGCCCCCAAGTCCGGTGAAGCTGTAAAAGCCGCAGCGGCTTTAGGGCCCCTAAGGCTAACAGTGTAGTCAGTTCTAAAAAAAAAAAGTCAGTTCTAAAAAAAACTAAATATAATCTCGTAAAGTAACTCGATAGCATTATTTTTTAATCAGAATGAACACTTTCTTAAACTAATTTCATTACTTTTTAGGACACTGAAAAATGAAGTACATTTGAGTATAATTTTTCTATCAACAAAATAATTACTTAATATTCTTTAATCATTAAAATACATAAATAGTACATGCAACCCGTAATGACATAGCAGTAGATTATTAACAAGAGCTCACAAAACGCGATCCGATCAAGTTTTATGAACTAACACGTGGCCTTCGACGTCTAGAAATAATTCATTTATAGTGGCAATCGATTAGGGCACGGACAGACAGAGCTCGTCTCGAACATACATAATTCATGGGCTGCGGAGCGCAGTAGTGTCCGGCCAGCGCGTTCTCCAGCTATCCCTTGAAAAAGTTCCCAATGTGATTTAGAAACGGAGCGAACGAGTAAGCCCTGCATAGTAATTTGTTGGGGCGACGCGACCTCGCATACCTAATAAACTAACAATTGCACAATTTACGCAACTATGCTTTAACGTATACAGAATTCACAAAGCAAATAAAATCCGTTACAGATTACCGGCTGCAGTGGATTTGATAACCGAGTGAAAATGTACACCAGTGAAACAATTGCAAGCCAGTGCGCGACTCTAGCGGGAGTGGTCAGTGACGTCGCACTTAAGACAATGTCAGACTGAGATTTGACCACGGCGTCAAATCATTCCGAGTGGGAGGCGCTGGGGACCGCGCCCAGCAATGGTATGGACGTTATATTCGACAATGAGAGTGACGCCGGCTGGAATACGACCGACACGGGGACGAGTGCGAATCTCTACAACTATTGGGCTTGGAGCATCGTCGACGGCTCGCTCATGCTGCTCATTCGTGAGCGGAAACACGCTCACAATTCTTGCTGTCACAATGAGCAGACGTCTCTCGACTCTCGTGTCCAATCAATTCGTGCTCAACCTGGCCATATCCGACCTGATGGTGGGGCTGACTTTACCCTACCACTTAGTCTTTTACGTGGACGAAGACTTTGGGAAGATCAAGTGGTCATGCCTGATGAGGTTTATCCTGATAATCCTGGCATGCCTCGCGTCGATATACAACATAATAGCGATCGCTGTAGACAGGTGAGTGGAGCGAGGACGCGGTATCGAACGAATACCTTTTACCTTTCAATCATGATATCTACTCCATGCATTATAGACAGACTTACTTTGATGTAGGTACTATCACGTTAATTAAATAATAAGATTACTGTGACAAATGCTTACTCTTGCAATAGGTTACTATCATAGATATTATTGGTACCAAGCTATAGAGTAAATGATAGATTAGCAGCTTACTCAGCATTATACACATACGAATTTAATTTATTTAATGATTAATTTAGAAAAATATACATTGTTTTATATAAACGGCCGATGCAAAATTTATAGACATCTTCGTTTTCCAAAGTCTGTAAGTTTTTGTCCCTTTTTTTATATATCTCTAGTACCAATACAACAGGGAGTATTTTAGCTCGGTTTTGACATATTCATGTATATATTTTCAGGTATATAGCGATAGTTCATCCGCTCCATTACAGCCGGTATATGACCAAGATCGTGACGAGGGTCTTAATGAGCGCCACCTGGTCCGTAGCCATTTGCATCAGCATTATTCCAATATTCTGGAACGACTGGCACGATGGAGTAGCATGCGAAATGAATATGGTAAGTCAATTTTAGTTTTCCCAAAAGGGCATGATTTCGACTTTCCAGGATATACTTGGATTGAATGTGTATTATTTGTTGCACAATGTTGTAAAATTAAGGAAGTCCTACGCGACAGCAGCTTACTAATATTCTACGCAGAATGCATAATAAATATTATCGCAACTCCCAATTACAATCCTTTATTAAAAACTCAATATTATTTCACTGGTAAAAACCTCTTGACGTTAACCAGTTCCACAGCTGTAGAGTACTAGACAAGAAATAACCTGGAAAATATGGTATTTGAATGTTTTTGAAAACACATTTAAAACGATCAACAATATAATAATGATGAAAACAATAAGTGTTATTCTTGATATTTTTGTATTTTTAATAAAAACGACAAATATAATCAAATTAATAAAACCGCTTAAACGTTGCCATTTGTAAACATAGCACAGTGACGTCATAAGTCAGTCTAGGTAGGCGTATGATGATACATATCCATTGTGTGTTAGTATCGATTTAAACATTTTTATACAATATTTAGCAGAGATAATGGTCTAGATAACTATATCTAGGTAGGTAGGTCTAGGCTATATGTAGGTTCATACTATCACAATGTACAAACATAATACCCCGGAAAAACTGTTTGTGAGCATTGTAACTAACTTCTAATAACTAGCTTCGAAAAGTACGATATTAAACATAATTAAAGTACTATATTGTAAGTTTAATTACTAAACAAATTATTCACAATGTAGTCCTCTCTTTCTTACTGTTTAAAACTAGCTGTGCCTGAGGCTTCGCTCACGAGGTCTACAGAATGAGGTCAACCGGGCACACGCGCGAATCGTGGTACCCCCCGCTCCCGGTTATTTGCTTATTGTGGGTGACCTTTAGAAGATAGACATATTGCTCTCGCTGACATTTTGGTTGGTGTTTTTAAAATCTACAATTATGTATCTAGTACATTAATAAGTTACTTCGTATATCATCAGCTATTTATCAGTGAAAGTCCTGAAAGTCCCGTCAAAATCGGTCCAACCGTTTCAGAGATTACCCGGTACAGACAGACAGACAGACAATTTTGTTACAATTACCGTAATATATTGTTTCATACGCGTTTAGTACAAAAACTGTTATTTTGACATTACAAACAGACACTTCAATTTCATTAATTGTATAGATGAAAATTAGGTATGGCTAACGACTAATTAACAAGAAAAACACAGGTTTCAACAGAATTCGCTCGTTACACAATCATAAGCCACTAAACACGTGACGTTATTAGAGAGATCCAACCAATGTTTGTGTTTGGGTTCACATGGCGGAAGTTAAAAAAATGTGTATTTTATTTCACGTTTTACTTAATAATAATGCAATAATTTTGAGGGTTTTCATATAGATATCATTAAAAAAATATATAATCATTTAGAACCACACCTAAAATGGTCATACTTTAATTACAGTCAAATACCCTATTGTATTGTAGTTTTTGATTAGGGTTTAAATTGTGAAAACGGGATAGCAGTTAACTTCGAAAGGTACAAGAATAAAATAGCGTCTTATAAGTAAACTTGCAAAAATACTAAGAAGTTTGTTTTAAAACATTTTCTATACTAATATAATAAATGTGAATGTTTCTATGTTTCGCGTGTGTGCCCGATCGACTGCATTCTGTAGTCCACGTGAGCGAAGCCGCGGGCACAGCTAGTTACAAATAATTATATATCCCAAAGAATAATATATACCTATTAAATATCTTTTTATGCTAATTTTGTTACTTAGATAATTTTCATTATTTATATGATTTATGAAGTATTCCCAAAAGTAAACAAATACGTATCTTAATATACCTAGGGGTGATTGTTTTCCCATATATTATTCCTCTTTTATAATATTATAGTATCCAAATCTGAAACGATAATAGCTCAGAATATGCTTGAATATAATATGCTATATTCACATCATAGCAATCAATACACAGATATAATTCATGTGACGTACGATGTCCGACTAAGGATTCGTCCGAGTAGTTTATAGATAACCAATTTTTGGTAGCAGATCGTACAGTCACTGTCAATCAATATAACATTTTATCTGTCATAACACTACCATGTGAACGTGTTCAGGTGCTTTTATAATACGTTCGCGTGCAAATATTTGCACACGAAAATGGGAAAGACCATGCAAAGTTTGCGCATACATATACATACATACATACAGCCGTACGAAACAGAGCGAATGCATTATTTATAGACGAATATTGCTTTTATTTGTTTACTTCGATAAACATCATTCGTTGCATTCGCATGAAGCAGAAATACATATTAAAGCAATACCTTTTCCGTTTCAATACAGAGTTAGTTATGTAATGTCTACAACCGATTTATGAGAATATATTATCAATTTCATACCGAATCGTTATTAATCAAAGTGTATATTAGTAGATTTATTTTTACGAGTTTGTACACGATTTTCCTTGAGTTTCCTTGAAGTTTCTTTGATTGAAGCCATCTCACAAGGTTTCTTTTCATTATTCTTAAAAAATAACAGAATATATTTTATATACAGTACTTGAGAGCTTGTAATTAAAATAATGGAATAAATCAAAACGTCTAGTCTGGTCTAGTATAGTAAAATGTAGTAACTAGTAGTAATGTTCAAGGGTTTTTCATTTTTTACTTTTACTATACAAATAATATTTACAGTTAATAATCATATCAATTTAATAACTTAGTGGATGCACAGAGAGGGAGTCACTTCCAGACATCACTATCATTCACATAATGATCCACCCTATAACAACCTTTTTACAGTAAAACCCGCTTGACATGGTCCTTGAACTTGTTGTCCGGCAAATCAGTAATGTGCTCCTTCCTCCCAAGTCCTTCTTACAACGATTGAGTTTGTTTATATGCAGGTGGTGCCCAAGTCGTACACGACCAGTATCCTGGCACCGATGTTCTCTCTCATATGGATGGTGATGTTCATACTGTACTGGAGAATCTGGCGCGAGGCGACCTGCCACGCGAGGAGGATGCGCGCTAACACATGCTGCCCATCGGGAGCCAATGACTGGAAGAGTATACAGGTCAGTACCGACCACGAAGCGTCCTCACATAAACCTTCGCCACGGTGAGTTTCAACATCAACTAATGTTGTTCCAGCTGTCTAATACCTAGAACATGGTATCCAGAAGCGTTTATAACGGTTACGTTTAGACAGCACGTCATTTCACCCGACCTGGCCCTATAACTTGGATTTAAATACTACATCTACACAAATAAAATGGTCGAGGTTTGCAGTTGTACGCAATACGCAAAAAGTACTGGTTAGATTTTGTCCAATTTTTTTATATATATGTATATTTCGGATCCTTGAATTGAAGTGTCTATTTGTAAGGTCAAAATAACAGCTTTTTTAGCTTTTGTCTGTCTGTTTGTTCCGGATAATATAAAAAACGGTTGGAACAACTTTAACGGGACCTTCACTGTTAGATAGCTGATCTTATAAGGAGTAATTATAAAAAATTGAGGTTCCGAACACATAAAAAAGGGGTCATGGTTAATCAATTCGGGCGCTTAAATAGCTTACGCTGAGTAAACCATTAGAGATATATCAAATTAATGTACCTACTACATAAATAATTGTACAACTTAAAGAGACCTACAAAAAAAGTCAGCGAAAGTATATGTCTATCTTCTATGGAACACACCCACAATAAGCATTTCTGTCTTTAAAATAACCGGGAGGGGGAGTAGTACGATTCGTGCGTGTGTTAGTATAATATATAAACCATCATTTCGATAAAAAAATATATTACCTCAATCGGTCAAGTCTTTCATAAATTCCACGTTCCCCAAGAGAAGATTTTTGTATAAAAAATAAAAATATTGCGCGATATTTGTGACGCACTTCAAATACAACCAAATTCACTTCAACATCACATAAAACTTAATTATTCGTAATTTTAATAATAAAATATACAAATGTGTACATAAATGTGCTCATTTTTATTGTATTTCTTTCGCAGGTTGTACTCCTAGTTCTCGGTTCGTTCTCAATATGTTGGATGCCGTTCGTGGTGGTAGCGTGCGCTCAGACCCTGCCCATCATGCCTCTACACAACCACATAGCTTATCGGCTGACCTCCTCGCTGGCTATGTCCAACTCGGGAATAAACCCACTCATCTACGCGTGGAAGAACGCCGGTTTCAGGGCAGCTTTCGCGAAACTTCTACGCTGCAAGCGACCTGACACGTCCGAGTACAGAGGTTCTCCGGCGCCCGAGAGGAAGAGAGGGTCGGTGGCGCTTCGAGAAGGTTCTATAACGCGGTCCAGCGCTCCTAATGCTCTGTCAAACCTGGGAGGTCGTCCAGCAAGGCTACTGTATGTCGAACGAGACTCAGATACGTCTAGATGTCGTATTATAGAGAATGCAGGATATATTGAGTCTGAGAGGGGTGATTTGAACCCTTCTTATGCCCCAGACGGGCCCACGCCTGTCCACAGGCCCGCTAGTCGAACCTCGGACGTAGTGTAGTGCGATAACGATAAAGACGTTCAGTGGGAAACATGAAACGCTTCTAGTTAAGTTGTTAGTAATTTAGGTACCATCGCGGCATTGTCGCTATTTCATTAGGTACCAACCTGTACGGATCTACGCTCAAGTTTTAAAAAGCTTTATTGTTGACATTTTTATTCTAAAAGATTATATTGAGTTCCCAGCCACAAAGTGAAGATATTTAAGAGATTCTATATTAAATAAAGATGTTTAAATAATATTAAAATTTAAAATGTTCTATGTACGATTAAAACGTTATAACACATACATTTTGATTTTTTATTTAATATTCCCTTCTAAGAAATATACTAAAACTAAAATGATCGCCCTCTACTGATAACGGTCAGCACTAGTTTAATGTTCTATTTTCGAATAGGACAATGAAACGAAACACGCCATCTATTGACGAACAAGCGCATTATAAACCTTTTATAATTCTTATACCGACGTTCAAAAATATAATATAGATGGGGTTATTTACAATTAAAAAGGTTTGATAAAGTGTATGCTCTCCTATAGTTATAAAACATTTAAAATATATATATATATAGCTACTTGGAGAACTATCAATTACCGTCAATTCACGGTCGATAAAATTGACAGCAATTGAAATCGCTTTAATTGATGTCATATCAATAAAAGTTAACCGTATCAAATAAAAAGCTAGTATTTTATAAAATACCGATGCGTTTTCTACATTCTTACTTGTGCTGCATCGAACAACACATAAAATAGAGTACGAACACTTAAAACTTAACTTAACTTAAAACTTATACTTAATATATAATGTAAAATGTACCGACTAAAACTGGATAATTGATATATTTCGACTAGAATAAATTATATCCGTACTTTTGTAATGTATACATTCTTATAAAAAATTTACAAGATTATTTATATCGTGGTAAACCTGTACACAGAGTTTGAGCCTGGTATTATAATATAGATGTAAGTAAACCCTTTTGCAAAAAAAACTGGCACTTTAGATTTTTTCTCAATTTCAATGAAATAAAGAGGTTTTATTAATTTGACGATGTATGGGCATGGCATGTTATTTAAAGCATCCTGGCATGATGCTTTACGTTCTAAATTGAAATTTTTAAATTAGCCTTGAAGAAGTAAGAGGAGTAGAAGTTAGCTTGTGAATGGTCAGGAGGAGGCGTTTGGCTGCCAATATCAGTATTTACCGCCCGGCCCTGGCTAAATTACTCCGTGAGCACCGTATTGCTCGACTTCAGTTTGCTCGAAACTGTGCTTCAAGGACTTTGAAGGACTGGAACAAAGTATTGTTCATGTCTGAGATGTTCTAAAGAGACGGGTAAGATAAGCGAAACCTGCTCCACAAAACATCAAGGAGCTAAAAAGAGTCATTGCAGAAGAGTAGGAACGTATTCTTCAAAACGTTATTAAAAATATCGTGGAAAGAATGCTTAGAAGGATTCAAGCCTTGATTTTGGCAAGAGGGGGTCACACTCGTTATTAGGTTTCTACATTTGTAACTTTATTTAATAAAAACTTTAAAAAAAAATCTTGTCTTTATTGCTGACCACTTCTTATTGTTTGGACGAGTACATCGGTTTTATGGAATTCATCGTAAATTGATGAAAAAATTGCCAGAACTCATTTCAGACATATTAATTTACACAAATACAAGTATACAGACTACGTCAAACAATTTAATTTAATTTAATTAACCGGAATCGACCTTAGAACTTAAATTTCCATAGGTGACCGTTTTTTTTACAAAGTAGTGTAGTAGATAAATGTATGTATCTAAAAAGAAACGGAATTATGTTTCAACGTAAGCACTAAAATATAGAAGTATCGGTTAGTGGCTTTAGGTTGAAGCTATAATTACTATTCAGTAAAAAAAATATATTAAACTTACCTCGACACCGGTGACGCCGAGCGCTGTAACCAAATTGGGCGTCATTCGGAATGGCACCCTTTCCGGCACACGAAGCGTCTTCCCCTTCTCGAAGCACACGTTGTAATCAATATGTACCACTTCACCGGACGTCAAGTCCACGAGAACATTGTCCAAATGTCTATCACCGAGTCCGATAATGTAACCGATCGTACTCATCACGGCCACGGAATAACTGTATCGACGGGTCATCTGCCACCACTGCTCCGGAGTCACGCTACTGCACCACAGTTCTCTAGATAACAGGTCCCGAGGTGTCTCCGCTGTCAATTCCTGCAAGACTTCCTTTAAAATGGCCATGGGCCACTCCTTCCTGTTTTCCGTTGATATACCAGCTTGCTTCAGCAAGGGATTCAACTTGTTGTAGAATAACTCCGATGGTCGCAACACGTTTACTGTTTTGTTTGTTTTGGCTGATAGCATAGCGGCTTCGCGGTTTTGCCAGCGTTTATAAAGTGCGAATAAAGGTGTCACGTTGTCGACCCAACTGATCAAACCTGATCTAGGTCCTAATGGAATCACAGAATAATGTCTTGCTCTATATGTCTGATTCTCATTGTTTTCCGAATCCCGAGCCATCATCGTATTTGTTATCGACAGCAATTGCATTATCCTTTCATCTAAATGCAAATCTTCTAATCCTTTAAACAAATAGATGTATGCTTTCCCATCAGATCCGTAAAAAACTAGTTTTTTAGGTCTAGTTTTTGTTGGTAAGATTGCTACGTTATTTTCTACTGATCTAATAGTGACTCTAACAGATCTTTGATTAGTATGCACACCAGGCATACTTATGACTGTGTTCTTCAATTCGGCCAATACTGGGCTGATATCAGACATTTTCAAAATATAAGATGTTCTTTTATTAATTTTTTGTTGTAGTTTAATTTGTAATTGTTTCAGAGGTGCCCACGATTCTTGCGGCTTTTCTGGATTAACAGGATTTTTCAACTTATCTATAACATCTGCGATAAGTGATTGGAATTTATTTTGAAACGCAGTTTCGTGCGGTGTCTCTGGTTTAACTGATATTATATGGTAAAGTTGTTCCAATACATAAACGACAGGTTCAAATATAATACGATGTTTCTCTTTTATTAGCTGTTCTTTGTCCTCGGAAGTTATATTGGCGTTATTTTTAACCTTTGTTACTTCGACCTCTAGCTGCGACAATCTCTTCGTAAAATCTGAGTGGTGTTGAACAAGCGTACCTAGGCATAGCTCATCCCAAAGCAAATTTATTCTTTGGAGCTCTTTTACTAGCAGTTTAACTTGAAGAATCGTTTTCGGAGCTTGTTTCGATAAGGTTTCCACCATGTCCAGGAAACATGAGTTGAGTTCGTTGTTTATAACTAGGTCATTTTCAAGATTTTCAATATCAATATTATCCTCACCACTCTCCGGATCATTTGATAAAAAGTTTCTTGCTATATTCAGTTCAGCCAATTCACTTTGCTCATTTTCAACAGCACCTACAACAGCTGGAAACGTAATCAGATGAGGAGTATCTTCTGCCAACCTACATAATAAGTCGGAAACACATTTTCGAACGTAGGTTTCTGGATGATTAAGCCTTGAAAACAATTGCGGAATAATAACTTTCCACGGTTGAGTTGGGGTATTTGCCAATCCAGATTCAAGAACTGTTTGTAACTCCATGGCGTGTTTTACTATTAACCGAAGAAGCCTTAAAGTTGCATTAACTACGGCATTTTCTCCGCTATGATTTATATAGTCAGAAGCGCATATAAGTTGAAGAAATTTAAAGTAAGCATCAGCTGATAATTCAAAATATGAAAATACTCGTTTCTGAGCTTGACGCCATATATCAACCAACAGAGCCAAATGTTCTGGAAAGGCGTTACTCAGTGAGGGTACTGTACGTAGTTGACTCTCAATCATTTCCGATGTGTTGATTTCATTCCAGTCTATATCTTCATCATCACAAGTCGCTTTTGTTTTAGATAATATTTCACAAACCGCTTCAAAATCTTGTGGCGAACATCCAATCATTACACTTTCGATTTGTAATTTATCGTTTTCTGTAAGTTGTTCACGGGTTTTGGAACTAAATTCTACCATTTTTCGACCCCATCGAAAACACCATGCAGCAAAATTAGCCCAAGCTTTTGCCAATCCAGGACACTGATTTACGCCAAATTGCAATAACTTTCCAACAGCAGAATCTGATAGCGGAATTACATTCTCTGAAATATTATTATCTACCAAACCTATTTCAGGTAGAGCCGAAACCAGTTTTAATAATGATGAGTCTGCGGCTAAAACAATATCAGTTTCATTTTGAACCCACTTTGAAAGTGTAAGTAATATTCGTGCACCTTTTTCACGAAGTTCGTAACTTTGTTCGCCCATGGCCAATCTTTGTGAAAATCCAAGAGATACGCTGGCACACAAATTTATTGCTCGTGTTTTCTTTTCCTCTTTTGCATAGGTTAATTTACACAGTTCAGTGAAAGCTGTTGCATTGTTTAACGTCCAGATGTCTAAATCATACGTATTTTCTGACATGAGCAGCATATCACTTAAATCTTCTAAATTACTTATACCACCCAAGGATAATTGGAATGGTGTATTGAACCTAAAATGATTTAAAAGTTCGCGTTTTGCCATACTCAAGTTTGCATTTTTTCTGGCGCTCTTAATTAAATCTAAACGTAAGCACTCAGCGTAAAAAACGTTTTCCTCTGTCATATTCAGTTTCGTAAAATATTGATTCCACCAAAATATTCTACTTAAATTTCTTAATTCAGTTCCATATTTGTGTTCCTTTATAGCTGATGGTTTAAATGGGTTTGATATAGTTTTCCCATTCGAAATAACGTGTTGCAATCCATGATTTGCTAATTGTAATACAGCCACTTCTTTCAAGAAGTGTATAGAATTACTTCTATAAAATTCTTCTGTTGCCGAGTTAAGCAAATATTCGCAATCCTTAAGCAAACTTTCATACTTGTCCGCGTAACTGTTATGGTATATATTTACTGCAGTACATACTAATGTTGTTTCTATTTTGTTTAAGAGTCCTTGGTATGAGCACGTGTTTTTCGCAATTTTATTTATATCAACATCTAAAACATCCCAATTACATAGTTCGTCAGGAATTTCTTCTCCTTCTTCAAACATTTTTAAATTAGCAAATGAACTCCATTGTGAATTGTGTATAATTTGTTGGTCTTTGTCAATCCATTCTCGCATATCGGCCCAGCTCTGAATGTGTTTGTAACTCTCCATTATTTGTTCTTCCATAAACTTACTTGTTCTTGAGTCTATTTGAACAGAAGTCACAGCCTTCTTGTCCTCCTCAAATTTAAAAGTATTTATCTTCTTGTAGTAATCAATCGCCAATTCATATCTCGAGTTAGCTTGCTCGGCGGCGCCTTTCAACCACAAGATTTTTTTATCAAAGGTTTGCTTGATCCAAACGTATAATCCCAACAACACTTCGGGTTCTTCAATTTTTATTAGAGCACGTGCTACGCTCATTGTTATAGCCTCAATGTCTATATTGGTATTGGAATTTGCTGCTGTTTGTAGTATGAGCGAAGCATGATATATGGCAGCACCAAAATGTCCAGCGTATAAACTTACAGCCAATGATGCCGGACGCACTCTAGTTAACCATTCTCGACAAGTGGACCAGTTGGTGTAAAAGAATGTCTTCACAGGTTTTGCCACAGCTGGCAATACTGTAGCAGTTCCTTCAGCTCCATTGTAAATATACTTTTCTAGAAACATCATAAACTCTGTAACCCAACGGGACCTTCTCTGTTCAGATATTATCACATCTATTAGCTTCTGTTGATCTATGCAAATATATTTTGTTTCTAATGATGAAATTTCCCGAGCTATTCCTTTCACACCACCTTCTATTTTCATGAAGGTTTCCTGTGGTTTACCCAGAACTGTTCTCAATTTTAAGTTGATGCAAGTTTGAGCTAATTCCGAAAGCGCCCAGCCAATACAGATGGATGAGAAACTAGTGGCACATTGTCGAAAAAATAGCAAATTATTTTCATCTGAATCTGTAGCCTGTAAGGGCCATGAAGTCAAGAATGCATGTACAAACATTTTTTCATCATATGTCTGTTGCAAAAGGCTAAACATTATAACTTTGAAATGCTGATGTGACAATGTAGAAAATGACCCTCTCATGAGATACTCTTTGTATGAATTTGCTTTAGTGTCATTATTTAGAATGTTCAGACTCATTTTACGAGTTGTGAAAACTTTCACCAATTGTTTATCAAGTTCTAACTGCACAATATCCCAGGGCAGCTCAAATAATACTTCTTTTGATATTTTACAAAGAGATTTATTCTGATTATCAATATTTAAAATGCACAACATTGATATAGTTTTTAACACTATCACATTCCATGTCAAGTTTTTATTTTTTAACAAATGCTGGCAATTCTTCATAGTTAGTAAAACTATGTCAACATCGAAACTGTGGGCTAGTTCTAGCATGTTGGTTACTAGCAGTAAAAATGCTTTTGACATACTCACTATTGCCAAGTATTTATCAAGTTGATAAAATATATCTGATATCCAATTCAGAACTAAGAGTAGTGTCTCCTTAGGGGCTAGGTCTTCAAGAACCATGCTCAGTGTATTCAAAATTACTCCCAAATGTCCAGATGTTGGGCTAGTTCCGGAAACATCACCCAGAGTTAGAGTTGACAAACCAAATATATCATTAGATCTTTGTTGTGTATTTGTAACCAAATCACTTGATGCAATAAAGTGATTATTCTTTTTACAATGAGAATATAGCAAATAAAGCACAGAATACTGAAGAGCTGGCTTTTGCTTTATTAAAGTCTCAACATGAGGACACATTTTAATGGCCAACAGTTCTAAAATACTTGGCTGCAGTGCCCACATGCCTATAATTGAATTACTCGCATTAGCAAGCTCTGACAAGCACTGCAGATAGAAAATTACATTCTTTTCTGCATCATCTTCATTGACATCTTCAGAGTATTCTGCTTTTATTATCATTACATCAGGAACAATGATTGAATATGAATTTTGAATGTCAGTCAACACAAACTTATAAGTTTCCTGTAATAGTGGAATATTTTTTAAATTCAATAGACTACTGTAGACAGACATTACACTGTATATTACTTGAGAACTTTCTGAATATCTCAAAGGCCTCAACAAAGAGTTGGGTCCAATTGTTTGCACAATAAATTCTATAGGAAGATTTGATGCAATCTCCTTTATTGTTGTTGATATTAAATTGATTACACTAAGACAAGTCTGATCATCTTCTCCCAAATAGTTCTCCATTTCCATTGATATTAATGAATAAAGAGCTGTAGCGCTGCTTGTTGATTTAGACTGTAGATATTTAAGCATCAGTGAAATACATTCATTACCTGCTAATATTAAATCTGAATCAACATTATCCTTAAGTATTTTGCTCAAAACTTGCAATATTTTTGTTAATGCTTCTGTGAGAAATGACCATGTAACAGACTGGGATACAACAGGGCTCAGTAAGTTACCTAAACTCTTCACAACAGTGTTAAAAACATTCAGAAATGATGCTATTTTCTGCATACAATCTTCGTGGGAGTTAGCATTACCCTCTTTCTCTGTATTATCAGTTTCCAAGTCATTAGAATAAGCAACCATGTCCTCAATGAATTGATTTAGCAAATTAACTGAAAAACCTAAATCAGCTTGCCAATGACGGCTCAGTTTAAATAATGACTGTAAGGCAAAGTCTTTGATCTTTTTAGGCTGAGCATTATCTACATGCCACCCAACCAGAATATCTACAGTGTCCACAAAATGACTAGCAAAATGTTCAGGGTATGAATTAGACATCACTATCATAGCTTTTATAGCCGCCATGAATACATCAGAAGAGTCAGTCCCTTCAATTATTATCTGCAAGCGTTCTAGAGTCATTTCAGCAAAGTCAGATAAGTGTGGTGTGTGGTAGTCCAATTTATATGTTTCAATAAATGAAACTATCAGTAGATGTTTTATAGATGTATTGTGGACGGCATATGTAGACACTATCCAATCAAGATGTTTTCTAAAATCAGGGCCCATTACGAAACCAATTCTCCCTAGTACCACAGCAGCACCTTCCTTAGTTTCCGGTCCTGGAGCATCATATAACACATCAAGTAATGATTCCACCAATATGTCATATGAACGACGTATATAATGAACATTTTCCGGTAACATGATAGCATCCTGTAACTTACTGCATATGACCAGTGATTTTTCCACATCGACCTCCGCACAAAGTCGACGCAGCAATTTAGATATACGCGGATCTTCTGGTAAATTTACAACCAACTCTGACCTCTCATAGAATTTGTTACCGCTTTTTCCTTGAGACCAGGATTCATTGTTGGGCTGTCCTAACGGTTCGTGATATTTATAACAATTATCGAGAGGATCCCGTTCACCCCGGGGCGCGAAATCGGCGCGACCTCTGCCGGCACCTCGGCCGCCGCGCGTTGGTCGAAATTCGGTGACCCGACCCCGGGAGCGATAACGGCCATCTCTAGACGGCCCACCAAACGACGAGGAAGCATCATACGCTCCAACATAACCTCTGACCTTATCATCCGTTGTGTTTTCTGGTCGACTTTCGTCACGATTTAAAACATCGGAGCCCTCGGTTTCTTTATAATTTTTTACTTTATTATTTGCAGTGGTGGATATCATCACTAGAAATTTTATCGAACACGTATATATGATCACACATGGCCGAAAAATTACGACAAAATACAGCCAAAACAGACGTCCTCAGCCGATAGACACTGGAAAGTGTCATAGACGACATAGATTAGAAATGGGTAACACTACCAAACGAAGCGTAATTGCACCAACCCTGTTCACTGTACCAGATATGTCAACATACTTCACCCAAATATGTTGGTGCACAGCTCACTTTAACGCAGCGTGCTAGCCACGACATAGCACCAGCCAGTGAACTCGTTCATTTCTCTGACTCGCTGAGCCAAAATATGCTGCCTGCGTTAAGAAGCATTTTGCAACTCACTTGACGCGTACCATTTTGCTGCACCTATTTGAGTTAACTCAATGCACCAGCGCAGTGCCGCAAGGTTGATCGTCTCCATACAAGTGGTTAGACATAAAAGAATTAAAAATTCAAAGTCGTCATTTAACAAAATTTAATGCACAATTCGATTGCTATAAAAAGAAAAAAGAAAAAAAAATAAAAAGCAAAACGAAACCCAATGAAGCGTTTCTTGCCTAACAGAGTAGTCACAGCATGGAAAAAACTTCCAGAAAAAGTTGTGATGGCTCCTACCATAACCTCCTTTAAGAGCAGATTGGACAATGAAGATATCTCCAAGCTATTTGATACGCACGCATCAGCTAATTAGCTGCTAGTGTGTCTTACCAAATAATAATAATATTAATTGCCAACACTTATGGGTGAATTAACTTTTTTGATTGGACTCATAGTTTTGGAGTAAGTTGAGATATACCGTTTTTAATGTATGGGAGGCTACCTATATAAATGAATATCAGTATGTCTGGCCGCTTTTCATTCTAAAATTTTTATTTCAGTAACTAGTCATTATATAACATATTTTTTCCAAAGACGAATGGTGCCAGTTTTGAGCGGCTTTTGAGATATAAATAAAAATATATAAAAAAAATTTTAAAAAACCGGTCAAAAATGACATTTGTAGATGTTTATACTAGCCACCCACTAAAAACAAAAAAAAACGGTCATAAACTATAATTAAACCAAAACATACTCAAACAGCATAACAAAACCCGTTGTTAACATAAATAACAACAGGAACTACATCTCTGAGTATGAATTCATTGATATTTATTTTCATAGGTAGCCTCCCATACATTAGAAACGGTTTTTCTCGATTTACTCCAAAACTATAAGTTCAATAAAACAGTCATTTCACCCATATGTGTCAGCAATTAATATAGAAATCGAAAGGTGTATTAAGTTTTGTGAAATGATGCCTTTGAATTTTTATGTCGCCTATGTCCAACCGCTTGTATGGGGACGGGCCACCGTGCTGCGTAATAAGCTGTGCTTGAGTTATTGAGTAGACGCAAGAAATTTTTCTGAGTTACCCATGTCTATCATAGACAATAATAAAGCGAAGTAAATTGTAAACCGTCAAATGTTGTCAATGCAGTCATATTTCACAGATAAAAGAAACATATAAAAATTACAGGTATCATCAACATAGACAAACTCTGCGTTACAGCTGAATGGAATTTATCGTGTATGTGCGATAATCGCATGCCTTCGTACGATGTACGATAACACAATAAAATTAGCACATGACTATCGTGTGATAATTTTATAATTCTAAGAATTACTTTTCGTTTTCTGGGTGGAAGGCGGAAAAAGGGAGCTAAAAAAGATCCTCTAAAGCGAAAATCGGCGAGTACAATAGTTCTGGTCCAAATAATACGATACATTTTACGTCGCTGGTACAATATGTGCCACTCTTCAGGTTGTGAACCCTGGAGAATTTTTTCCAAGTAGTCAAGTCATTAATGGCATCAATCAGAACCAAACAGACGGATGGATTCTAATGAAGTTAGTCGTAACGGGCGAGCACTAACTATTAAACAATAAATACTTTAATTTGATTTAAAAACTAAACTGAAAATTATATTTTTAGAAACGAACTGTTATAATGATATTATAGAATACGTCTTTTGGTTCACCAGTCACCGCGTCGCGTCGTAGGATCGCTCATGTAAACATTTGACAGCACTGAGGTAAGAGATATAATTGGTGTCAGTATTCAGCACTTTAGACGAGTAGCAGCGTTCCGACGATATCTCTTTTCCGAAGGTTTGCGGAGAGTAAATAATATATCTGACTCGTTGTATAGACTTGTAAACGCTTCGAAAGCTACTTTACTAATACTTGATTTATAGAACAAAATGAACTTAAATATATAAAACAAATCATTCACAAATAGTAATTTGCGTAAAAAACACTCTGCGTAAGCCATTTAAACGCCCGATTTGATTCACAATGAATCGCTTTTTTTATTTGCGATAAACTCTGACTCTTTTTCTTCAATAAAAGTATCCTAAGTTAGTCCGTGTATAACATGTTTTTTTTTTTTTTTTTTTTTTAGAACTGACTACACTGTTAGCCTTAGGGGCCCTAAAGCCGCTGCGGCTTTTACAGCTTCACCGGACTTGGGGGCGAGCGCAGAGGGCACTCAGCCGCGAAAGTTTTGTGGACGACTCGCACGAGGGTGCCAAAGTGGCCGGACCTCGGCTCGGGCGGTCGTCGCGTTCGCAAATAGGTCGCGATCTATTCGAATCCCTACACCTACGATTCGAGCTAACTAAATATACACATAGGCACGTTCCCTTCCTCCTGGGAGGAAGGAAGGAACCGTGCGTATGTGTATTCAGTAATCGGAATGTTTCTACACTAACTAGCGCTAACTAACTAGCGTAAAAAAAGAAAAAAAAGGTCCCTCACAGAACCTATGTACCTGTGTGGTGTGCACGTGTGTATGTTCATACGTGTGTAGTGTTGTATGTAGGTAGCTAAGTGATGCACGTACA
The DNA here is from genome assembly GCA_033032175.1 of Saturnia japonica. Lineage (NCBI taxonomy): Eukaryota > Metazoa > Arthropoda > Insecta > Lepidoptera > Saturniidae > Saturnia > Saturnia japonica. Next base: position 853,271 of record CM065315.1, read on the forward strand.
GTGTCACTTGTATCGCGCGGGCGGTTGCCTGACCCAAGGGTTTCACACCGAGGAACGGACCTAGGCTTGGGTTACCGCTAGAGAGGGTGGACGTGACGGGTGTGCTGGAGCGAAATTGACCGCCCGCCCTCTGCGGAGAGAACGGTGGTTACGCGGGCGTGGGCGCTGGCACGCTCTGTTTGTAGAGACGGATGTGTAATATTAATAATAAGTTGCGTGCCGTGCCTTACCGCACGGTAACGGCTATGCATTAAAGCAGTGTGTAACTAACCGCGTTGCGTTTCACTGGTCTCGCTCCTCGATATAACACTATCAGTAAAAGTCCTGTCAAAAAATCGGTTAAACCGTTTCGGAGATTACACGGAACAAACAAACAGATAGGAAAAAAAAAAGTTTTTTTTATATAAATTGTATAAACTCTCAAGCATTTTGTAAAAAGCAGTTATTTTGAAATTACAAACAGAAACTTCAATTTTATTAATGGTATACCATTACTTCATGTGTTATGAGGTTATGACGATTTAGTATCCTAACAAGATGGTGGCTCCCTTGTTACAACTTTCTAGGAAATTTTTGTGGGATCTTGGAATGAATGCTTTCAGCTTATATTTATAATCCACCTCACTTATGCACAAAAACCAAACTATATCACGCAAAACGCCATCAATATTACACAATATAGGTCAAAAACCTAAGTAAATGAAATAAAAATAACAACCACAACAGGTCACTACAAGGTCCCGCCAAAAACTCTCTTCTTCCGCTTTATTATATGATTAATGATTATAGAAGTATAGATAACGGAGAATGCCCATTCTTATTCTTGTGCCAAATTGGAATTTTTATCATGCGCGTAGGTATATTAAGGTATAATAAAAAGTAAAGCAATTTTTTGAAGTGAATACTTCTTTAGGAAGGTTTGGATACGGAGTAAATTTATGTAAGTCGACATCGACATGATTACTTGACGTGTTATCGATAAACGGAGTCTTTGTAGCAATTTATCCTATAAGATAAACAAACAAAAAAAAATTAAACAATTAATTTGGATATCCAAAAATAACAACTGTTTGTTTATAGTTTTAAGTTTTCACTTTTGTCGGCAGTCCTCATGACTGCTTTGTCTATTATTTTACGATCTTTTGTCCTTGGGATTTGTTTTTCTAGGTAGGAATATTGTTTTTAAAACTATTCTAATTGTTATAAATTGCATAAATGGTTCAGTAGGCACAAGAGGTGCATTCCATTACTTGTATTATTTTACTTTTGAACACAAAAATACAATTTTAAATAAAAAAGTCCCTTCAACTCATTATTTAATTATAAAAAACGATATTTATGGGTAATATTTAGGGGAGATTGGAGTTTTTGGCGGGATCTCTATGTGACATGTTGTGGTTTTTATTTTTTATTTATTAACTTAGGTTTTTGATCCTATATTATGTAACATTGATATAGCTTGGTTATTGTGCATAATAAATATAAACGAGAAACATATCTTTTAAGATGCCACAAAAAGTTCTAACAAGGGAGCCACCGTCTTGTTGTGATACTGAATTCGATTTAAGATTGGACACTCTTTATTCACTTGATAATGGCAGTAATAATTTTGCATAAAAAGTACTAGTTGCCTAATGTTAGAAAGAAGAAGGGTGTTTGAATAACTACTGTTACAAAGAATGACTTTAGAGCCATCAACAAAAAATTGACCGTGGAAAAAAATCGATTATCGGTGTTCGGAATAAAAAAGCTTTTCTTATTTTATTGGATTCTATTTCTTTAAAAATTATTATTTTCCACATCCCTACAACATTGTCAACAATTGTCAACAATCAACACTAATCAACAGTGATCGTATAACCTCAAAATTAATCATTGTATCATGATTGTGACTTTTTCTTGTAAAACTAAACAATAAAGATTACTTTGTTAACTTTTTTAGAAGTAAAATATTGAAACGACTTTATATAATTAATAATGAAGACTATTAAACATGTATATGATTTCAAAGGTAAGTTTATTAACCTCTTAATAGAAACATTTCATAGGTTATAAAATATGAACATTCATAACTATTTCGCCATTTCAGCGCTTGAATTGAAACTCTCTAAAGAATCAGTATATTCACACACGGTATATTTTAAAGAGCATTCAGTAAGAGAACACACAAGTGATAAACCTTCTGGCAGAACTTTACTTGTTGTTAATATACCTCCATATGCCAACGAAAATGGCATGATAAAAGCTTTTAGTGAAGCTGGGACTGTGGAATCAATTCAGTTTCATTTAAAACCTACCACAGGTGAAAGTAAAATAGTAAATAAATTTATAAAAGAAACAAATAAACTTTGTTTCCGGGTTGCATATATAGTGTTTAGTAAAGTTGTAGAATTAAATAGAGCACTGAAATTAACACAATTGAGGCCACTTTGTTCTCCAGAACATAAAATTAAAGTTGGTGTAAAGAAATGGATAGAAGAATATAATGACTTAATTCTACAACCCAAAACTTTAAAAGAAAATATTGAAACTTTCATGAAGAAATATGATGAGGAAAGTGCCAAATTGGAAAAAAAAGAAAAGAAACTAGAACAAGAAGATGACGAGGGTTGGATAACTGTTACTAAAAGGGGCAAAGTACAAAGTTTTGCTCGTACTGAAAAAGTAGAAAATAAAATTTTAGAAAAAGAAGAGAAGAATAAGAAAAGGAAAGAACTGAAGAACTTTTACACTTTTCAAATAAGAGAATCAAAGATGAAACACATTGTATCATTGCGTCAGAAATTTGAAGAAGACAAAAAGAAAATTGCACAGATAAAGCAGAGTCGTCGATTCAAACCTTTTTAATTAAAAACATTTTTAATTATAATGATATTTTTATTTTATTCATAATTATTTTATAAATACAACATACTATTTAAAATACATTTACATACCTACTGCATAATTGAAATAGAAAGTAGGAGTTACTATATATCACTATTAAAATGTTGTGATTTAAGTTTGTTTCAAAACATTAGTTAGTTAGAGCACCCGTCAAATGGCTTGCTGATGAGTCTTTATAATAATCCTTAAAAGCCTGTTCTCCGGCAGGGTGTCTAGTGACATGAGAAGATTGTTGATGTTTCCATATATGCAACCATTTGCAAGAGCCACTTGCAGAGCCTGGCCTATCCTGTCCAGGCAATCCTGCAAAAGATTTTATGCAATATATTTGTGGTGTTCACAAGTAGTATTTAAAAATATGTATTAGTGTTAAGTAGCTAAGATGCTAAACCAGAACATCAAGCAAAGTTATTAAAAAGGAATAAAAAAACTGGCTTACAACAAAAAAATCTTGAGAAAAAAATAATTCTAGTTTTACCTTTTATTTGATTCTCAGATGTCATACTTAAATATTATGTAGTCTATGTTACTCCCACAATGAAAATGAATCTAAGGACACCTCGAAGCCTTTTAGGCTTTAGGATACAGTACAGCTAAAGAAATAGACATATACATATGTATATACACTCGAAAAACTTAATAAGTACCCATTAGATGTCTTTCACTGCTTTAGTACTAACTAGTTGTGCCCGCGGCTTCACTCGCGTGGACATCAGGATAACGCATGATACATATAAAAATCATAATTTCATAAACTATAATGATTTTTATTGAATGAAAGAAAGAAAAAAAAATTTAATTGAAGGAATACATGTGTCTGTAGCATGTCTTGTGCTGAGTTTAAAATAAATAAATACTATGCATGAAGTGTTTTATATCTACTAGTATAAGTTAAATATATAAAGTATAAGTTAATAATAATAAATATTTAAACTAAAAATAATAATTGTAACTGATATAACATAAAATAATAAAGAAATAAATATCAGCCTAAGGTAATGAAGATATTGTGATTTAAAAAAAATAATAATAACCAGTATTTTTTTTAATCAATATCTATCCAGTATGCAATGGCGAACCTCTAATCATTTAATTTATATAGATTTAGTTAATCTGGTAATTTCAGATTTACTTATAAATAATTATAAGTTTCATGCAACATCAACTCTTTAGCTACCTGTAATTTATTATCACTCTGTAGTTTAACCCCCTTTTCGAGAATTTGATGAGCATATCCCTGAACAATTGGTGTTAATGCTATGAGATGCTGGGCGTTTACTGCTGTCGGAGGGCCGTGTGTCCTTCTCCCTGCTCGGAGACTATGCAAAACTCCTAAATGCAACTTTATGTATAGCTCTGTCTCAGTTAAAGCTTTGTGCTTGACAGTTTTAATTATAGAACAGTCTATGTCACTCTCAAGCTTAATTTTCTTCATTGGCACTGTAACATCTATCATCTCAGCATCTGTAAAGAGAATAAATCTTTCAACAGTCACATATTAGCACTGCTCAGCAGAAAATATTTCAAAAACCCGGCTCTTACAAGCTTATAATAATTTCATACTAAAACATACTATTTAGAGGCTCTCAATTCTGGTACCTGATCCAGGATTTTGATCTTCATATCTTCTTCGATGAACAAGACATTAAACAGAGATAAAAGAGCTACTTCAATAAAAAATATAAAGAATTCTATATTTTATATTAGGTCTTTACCTATGAAATTGTCGTTTTGTATGAAAAAATTTAAACGAATTTTTTTCATGTATTTTTTATTTATATTAATCGAAGTAATCACCCATGCTATCAATGCATCTTTGCCAGCGCAGTGGCAGTTTATTGATGCCCTTCTTAAAGAAATCAGCTGGACGGGAGGCAACAAATTCTTCAAAGGCATTTTGTACTGCCTCTCGGCTATTGAATTTTTTTCCCGCCAAGGAGTTATCGAAATTCTGGAAAAAGTAGTAGTCTGTAGGCGCAAGGTCTGATGAGTAGGGCGGATGACGGAGAACTTCCAACCCCAGTTCTTGCAACTTGGAGACCGTTTGCTGTGCAGTATGAGGTCGCGCGTTGTCGTGCAGGAGCAGCGGAGACGAGCGATTGACCAATGCTGGTTGGAGATGTGCCAGCTTCTCCATCATTGTGTTCAGTTCTTTACAGTACACATCTGCAGTAATGCTCAACCCTTTTGGTAAGAAGCTGTGATGAATCACACCGGCGCTAGACAAACAAACAGTAACCATCACTTTTCTAGGGGTAAGTTTTCGTTTAGGGCATTGTTTAGGTGCTGAACCAGGATCCAACCAACTTGCTGAGCGCTTGCGGTTATCAAACACAATCCATTTTTCATCGCAGGTAACAATGCGGTTCAAAATTCCTTCATTTGTGTGTCTGTTGAGCAGTGCAAGGCACGTGTCGACGCGTACTTCGCGCTGGCGATCATTGAGTTCGTGGGGCACCCATTTGTCAAGCTTTTTTACCTTGCCAATTTGACGCAAAGGGGCCAATATTGTTTTGACGCTAACGTCGAAAGCTGCTGCTAATTCAGCCGTAGATTGTGTATCATCAGCTTCCACAATCGCCTTTAATTCGTCATTGTCGACCAAAGTCTTCGGACGACCGCAAGGTTCATTTTTCAGGTCGAAATTCCCAGAACGGAAGCGAGCAAACCAATAACAGGTGGTGCGTTGGTTTGTAGTGTTAGCTCCGTAAATGTCGTTGATGTTGCGTGACGCTTGTGCCGCGTTGCTGCCACGACAGTACTCATATTCCATAATTACTCGAATTTTTAACGTATCCATGATGACAAAAAAGATTGAAATGCGATGAAAATGTAACACTAATCAATAAACAAATGACTACTTTTGGAAAAAGAATTCCATGTTTTTAAAATAAAATTAATTTGAAATTAGAATTCTTAGCCAAACAAAAATTATTTTGATTTGAAATGGCCAGTACTGCAGAACGGCAATTCCATAGGTAAAGACCTATTATAAACTCACCTTCCCTATTCTCCTCTATACATAAAGGTGCTAATGCACACCATCTAATTAAACCAGCCAAAGGAGTCACTGCTGCCATGGGTATAGAACCGTTAGGTAAGGCAGCAGGGTTTAATTGAGCAGACATGCATAGTGTTGGGTTTGAATACACCTTGAAAACCAAGAAAATACAGTTAGGTACAAATTATCAGTAAGTAACTCAAAAAATAATATGAAATATTCCATTTTGTAAATTTTCATACAAATTTAATATCTTGTGGATTTTAGTTAGTGATAAAATTGATCATGTGAGTTTATAAAACACATTTACCCAAGACGTGATAACTTCCAGAAGATTCTTTGGTGGCATTTTGACTGTTGTCACATCATGCATGTACAACTCTGTGACAGCAGTGATGAAGTTGGACACAAATTGAGGAGCTGTGTTTGCTAGACATCTCAGTGACATCTGGTTAGAAGTGTTCAAATAGAAGTGATCACGGATAATGTTTTCCACTAGCTGCAGAGATTGGGTTGAGGAGCAGCCCATCTGTTGAAGCCACACTCCAACCGCTAGTAACACCTGCATATTAATTATTTATGAATGATAGAACCTTGGAATAGAATATTATTTACAATAGAACATTGCCTTGCTGAGCGTGTTCTATCATCTGTATCATGGTGGGTGTTTTGAAAAGCTGTTTAATCTAATTCCCTCCTTGTCTTTGCACCGCACAGGCTGGGCGTTAGGGACACAGTATTACAGTAACCTCATCTCAGCACTAAAAAAAATTCTCTATGTCCTAAGTACTGTGAAACTACCTTTCTGCCAATGTGTTCCCTCCTTATTACAACATCGGATTCTTCAAACTTTACATGAAGGAATATTTATGCAGGCCGATCTCTTTGTGGTCACCATCGTGTTTAAATTGTACTGTGCTTACCATCAAGAACAGTATTGTCAATTTGCCAAGCTACTGTAAAAAAGGAAAACCTATGCAAAGTTAAAAAATGGAAGAGCCACAACCATAATCAATTTCTTCTGCAATTCAGCATTACTCACTCTTTTATGTTCTAGTATGCAGGGTGTAGTCAGAAACAAATACTCACAAATAAGGCATACTAAATCTCTTTAGGGAGGAGGGAGGAGTCTATCAGTGACTGAAAATTATTACTTAGAGCCATAAACTGCAGTGTTTACATCAGCCAGACTTGATACTTGCTCACTACTTCATATCATAATAAACAATGGTGATCACCAGAATATCTATTAAGAGCCACTATTATCATGCCTGTGTACACCATAATCCCACCACACACACAAGTTACCATATAAATTACAGGATATAAATAATGGATGTTTATAATTCACCAGACATCAGTGCAAATCATACTGGTTTATTGCATTGGCTGGTTGTGGATGCTGGGTACATTGTGTGGCAGACAGAGGGAACATAAGGGGCCCCCTTATGATGCACATCAGCGCTCACCTTGACTGCCCGAGATACCCTCCCTGCCATCGGCAGTTGTCACTGCCATACCGGCCTACTTAAATGTCTCTTCACGTTACTCTTAAAGGACCCAATGCTGTAAGAAGGAGGGAACACCCTTGCTGGATGAAGGTTCCACAGCTTCACGGTATAATAAATATAAGTCATAGAGAAGTTTTTAGTTCATGCCTAAATGGAGGTTACCATTAAACTGTGTGTGTGGCTCCATAATTCCATAGGTCAACATATGTCGTACAGTTGGGGAAGGGAGAGGAGGGTATCTGATTGAACAGCTCACAATTTTGACTCATATACAATTAATCAATGACAAATTGTGTTTAAATTAAAACAAATTGTGCCTTGTATTCATACTGAGGTCAACATTGTAATAGACAAATCTTAATTCTTAAATATATTACTTATACTTCTTAAATAATAGCTTAAATTGCCCTACATGATAAATTTATCACCTTCATATAGACTTACAGATGTACTGGAAGCCGAAACAGCCATGCTTGATAGTATACTCAATATATTCAACCTTCTTGGGCTCTCCACTCCACCAAATAGAGACAAAAATATCGTATTCTTCATAGTTTCGTTTGAACATGACGATAAATAGTCACAGATGATATCTATCAACTGCAGCTCTTGCAGAGGGCTGAGGGAGCTGCTCCTGCGCACCCCGCGCCGGTCTGTTTCGCAAAATACAAACTCTGATATTATATCCATTGATATATCTAGTTGTTTACTTGACGGGTATGATCTGCCAATAAGTAGTTGCTCTGTAAAATACAAAATAAATTAAGCAGAGCACATGTGAGAAACAGAAAACTAGTTTTAAATATAATTTTTTTGTGTTATACCGATTCGAATTAGAGCTTCCTTAGAACAAGCAGGAAACTCATATTTTCTTAGAGAATGTTTCAAATCTGATATAGACATACTGATTGCTTCTTTACATTGACTGTACGTAAAATTAATATGAATTAATCAATAATATATTCAATAGTACGATAATATATTCACATATAAAAACATTTGTCAGAGAGCTGTAAACAAATCAGAAAACACCACCCGCGAGGCGCCCGCAATTGCTGTCAACAGTGTCAACTGTCAACCTCAACTAGGGATGATTAGATACTATTGAGTTCTAATATGGTATCGAATCTAATCATATAGCTCGTATGCTGAAATCTATAAAGCGTACTCAGACTGTGCTCAGACTTGATTGGATTCCGATTTCGACAGTTGGTGTGAACGGACGTGTCCGCTTGCGCTCTCGATCGCTATCTGAATATCGCTCTGCTTAAACTAGTTTGCGACTTGTTTGCTTTGATCCACGGACCCGGTCCTAGGCCTGCCGGTTTAAAGCTAGTTTTTTAAGCCTTTTCATACCGCGTTTTATAGTGAAGACGGTGTTATTGTTGTGTAGCGAGTATCTAGGTACTCGTTGCGCGCATAGCGTCGTCTCGCTCGCACATTTCGTGTAGCAATTCGGTGCACACGAAAAACCGTACTTCTCAGTACGACAACAAACCGCTTTTCAGCGCGAATCTTGTTTCAAAAGACACGCAAATCCACATTTTAGTGGTCGTTCGTCGGATACCTAGCGGTGTTAACAAGACAAACGGGGCGTAACCCGAGCACTCTCCGGTTACCTCCTGAGGTAAACGATAACTCGGACGGGCCTGGGAATCTAAGCATTTGCCTTTTTGCATAGTTAAGCCCCAGGTGTCTCCTACCCAACCCTTCCTATCCTTACCATCCATCCTCGTGGTTGTTTGGGCGGAGCCACGGTTTATACCGGCCTGCGTCCTCTGCCACGAGACTGCTAGGGACTCCCCTAGGGAAACGTTAGGTCATTTTCCTGTGCGTCATTGCACCTCGACACACAGGTCTCATTGCTCCGGGCTCGGATAGCCCGTTAAACTCATTCGGCGTACCCCCCTGCCCTCCAGGCAGGGAGGTGAATAAATTCACTCCCCCGTCCTCCAAACCGCCACCGCGATGGCAGATTTATTAGCTTACGCAGACTTAGAGTCTAAATTTAAACAGCTGGAAGCCGAACACCAGCGGTTTATGAATTTCGTAGCCCTGCACATGCCCGCGCTCAACGACGAGCATGTTAGCCGGTCACAGATGGTGTACTCGCTACGTCCGCCATCAGCCAATCAGAGCATCGATACCGCGCACGCCATCCCCTCCACCTTCGCCGCAATCTCACCCGCCACCGTGCCACCCGGTTTCGCGCGGACCGCCTCGGTACCCGCGACCGAGTACTCCCACCCCTCTAGCCTCGCAAGTGCGAGTCGCGCCCCACATAAATCCCGAGCGAATTCGCAACAGCGATCGTTCACCCCCGGCCCCTGTGGCCACCCCACTAAACCCGTTGCCCCCGCGGCAACAACACCCCTCACTAATTTTTTTTCGGCCCTCCCAGTCCAATTAGACATGGACGCCCCGATTAGCTGACCCTTTCCTCGGAAATGGAGTTTTCGCTCCACTTCCGAGAACCGCTCATAATCCTGACCGAAACTACCGCGGACAAAGACGACTTAACAGTCGTCAAATCTTGGAAACTCGCGTCCCGAGATAGCCCCGTCGAGCAAAATGCGACAAAAACTGCCAAAACGGCAAACGGCTCCGCCGTCCCCGCGCCCTCCTCAAATACCGACGAACCGGTCGTCGTTAAAAAGCAAAGACCCCCGCCAATCATAATCCACGACAAAGCTGTCTGGACAAAATTAACCAATGAGCTCAAATCGCTCAAAATAGGATATAGCAAGGCGCGTAATATCGCGACCGGAATCTCCCTTACGATGAGCTCGCCAGACAGCCATCGTAAACTAACTATCCTCCTCCGTAGTAGGAATATACCCCACTACACATACGTGCTCGAAGAGGAGCGAGTCCTACGGGTGGTGCTTCGACGGATCCCCGTCGAAATCTCATCCGAGGAAGTCCTCGCCTCCCTCCAAGAACAAAAATCCCCATCCGAGAGGTACATCGGATGTATAATAAGGAAAAACGAGCACTTCAACTGCTAGTTTTAATACTCGACAAGACGCCGGAAGGCAAAAAATATTAAACCTAGAGCAGGTATGCGAGCTCTCCGGCGTATCCGTAGAGCCACTTTACAAAAATTCTAAGCCCTCCCAATGCCACAACTGTCAGTTGTACGGGTACTCCGCTCGCAACTGCTTCTTACCTCCGAGATGCGTTAAGTGCCTAGAGGACCACCCAACCAGTGAGTGCACGCATCAGCGTGACTCTACCGCTCCCCCCCCCACCCCCTCGAGCTGCGTACTATGCAGAGAGGAGGGACATCCCGCGAACTATCGCGGATGCCCCAAGGCCCCGCGCACCACGCACCTTCGCCGCCCTTGGCAGGCTGCCCCTCAGAGGGCACCCCCCGCCTCAGGGTTCCGGTCACGACCTCTGCTCAATCCAGAGGTGTTTTCGTCCCTCTCGACCCCCCGCCGCACTCAGGCGACTGTAGGCCCCCCGCACCCCAGGTGCAGCCCAAACCCGTGCGTTCGACTCAGAACGCATGGGCTCCCAAACCACAGCCCCTCATGGCTATGGATATCTCCGCGACCTGCGCTTCAGCGCCCCGCGCTTCCACATATTTCAGAAAAGATGACCTCATGCTATCGCTCCTTCGTGAGCACGAGATACGCGAGGTCCTCGCATACAAGGCCCATCTGGAGCAGTACGGTTTCGTCGAAACTGTATTTGCCTTTCCCCGGCTCGTAGAGACGCTCAAGCGTCTCGATCGCGAAGCCGACAACCTCAGGCCTCTCAATGGCTAGGCTCAAGCCGAGAGGCCCAAACATCTCCTTTTTTAATGCGCGGAACTTATATCCGCAGCGTGATCTCGTCGCGACTTTTCTTAAAGATCACCAAATAGACGTTCTCTTAGTACAGGAAACGCTCTTAAAGCGTGGTAAACACAATCTGAGTATTGCAAACTACAACATTGCTAGAAATGACCGTGACGGCCGAGGGGGCGGTACTCTCATTTACTACAAAAGCTCGTTGTATTGCTAGCCGGTAGATCATAATAATCATAATCATAATCATTTATTTTATACAATGTAATACATCAAGTATGTCTGAACCCTGTCACCTGAACTAAGTATAACCTGTGTCTCAGGAAACAGTGTCTTTTGTCTTTGTCAAAATAAAATAACATATGAGATAAACTACCGATAAATGTGTGTGTGGGCGTAAGTTTTTATGTATATGTGTGCGTGTGTGTGCGTGCGTTTGCGTGTATATGCATATGTGTGTGTGAGTGTGTATGTGTGTAATAAATTTGCTTACAAGCATATGTACACAATATGTATGTTGTTTGACATGAGAAATCTTCACTAATCTTTGTGTAATGGCATATTTACTACTTTACTGCTTGTAATAGATTTTCTATTCCATAATAATCATATTTATATAGAATTTCCTTTAATGTATTTCTTAGTCGATGATTATTAAGATTCTTAAACGTATTATGGCAGTTAAGGGAATTATATAGATATGGGCCTTGACATCGATATGTCATACGAGCCAGTGTAGTTTTAATATGAGAGGACAGGAAAGCGATCAAGTCTTTTTTTACGGTTTGTTCCCATTAAATTGGAACTCATATTTTGATGGTAGCGTCTTATACGTTGGTAGACAAATAACTTTCGAACAGACAATACTTTAGCCTGCTGATACAATAGTGTTGTAGGGTGTGTATAGGGTAGCTGCAATAGAACTTTAAGAACGGCCCTTTGTGCACGTTCAACAATAAGAAGTAGTGACCTAGACGCAGCACCCCACGAACAAATAAAATATCTTAATAAACATTCACTAAGAGCCTTATACATTTGGATAAGGATGTTATAGTCAGCTACAACTCGTAGTTCTTTAAATATATATATAAGCTTCCATATCCGACCTGATAATTTGTTAATAAGTGCTTCCCACGTTAAATTTTCATCAATAGTAACTCCCAAATATTTTATACTTATTGCTCGGCTGAGTTTAGCACATGAACATTCAACACTGTAATTTAATTGAATGCGATTACAGGGATATGAATGTATTTTTATGCTATAATTGTCCTTGGGTCTAGTTTTGTTTGTGATACTGAAACAAATAAATTTTGTTTTATCCACATTTAGCGATAAAAGACTATTATCTAGCCACGTTGAAACCTTAGATAACCCAGTCTCCACGTATTCACGAACGTTATTCCAAGTAGATCCATGAAATAAGAGAACCGTATCATCTGCGAACATTATTAATTCAGAATCACTCGTATCGAGAACCTTACATAATTCATTGATATATATGAGGAATAACGTAGGCCCAAGTGTACTGCCCTGTGGGACTCCGTAGGTACAGTACTCACTATTACTTATATACTCATTTACACGTACACGTTGATTTCTATTCGTCAAGTAGTCTGCAAACCACTAACCTCCGATACTTACCAATATGGAAGTATCCGTGTGTAGACTAGGAATGACCGATCATCCGTCCATAACGATCGTATCCGTGTACCTCTCACCGACGAAAGTACCTCTCAGGTCTGACCTAGAGAAGCTACTCTCGCTCGGCACATAAGTCATTATCGCAGGTGACCTCAACAGTGGACACACGTCCTTCAAAAATTGGAGAGACTCCAGCAATGGGGTTATTCTCGAAGGGTTGTCGGACGAGTTAAACTTTCACGTCATAGCGCCTCCCACTCCCACCCACTTTCAAGATCACTGTACAGCGACAGTGCTTGACATAGCCCTCCTGAAAATTATTGCGCTTCAGGTACGACTCATTCGGGTCGTACACGAACTCGATTCTGACCATCGCCCGGTCATCCTACAGTTAGGACAACTAGATGACTCCAGCCCTCCTTCAGTCACAACGGTTGACTATGCCAAACTCAAACACTACCTCGCGGATAGGCAGTCCTCGCCCAGTCACGTTAGGGTACCGGACGTATTGGAGTCAGTTGCGCACGTAGATCTCGCGATCGACTCCTTAGTCAACCACCTCCAAGTCGGCATCGGAGAGGCCTCGAGAGAGGTCGAAGCAGCGAACGATCGCCGCTTTGTACTCCCTGCCGACGTGCGAGCGTTGATGACGGAGAAGAAAGCTGCGACTCGTGCGCATGACTCTTATCCGACCGAGGCAGACCGCGCACGGTTACGCGCACTCCAGAGAGCGGTTAAAGCACGTATAACCGAGTTCAAAAGTCACAAATGGGACACCTTAGTCGAAGGGCTAAGGCCGTCACATCTGACTTACTGGAAAGTAGCCCACGCTCTTAAAATAGATCCCCAACCTCGCATGCCCCCTCTCGAAAGGGGTCCCGGCACTACACCCGCGTTCGATACTATCGACAAGGTGGAGTGCCTTGCCACTTGTTCGGAGAGCCAGTGCTCCCTGAACAGCGTCAACGCAAATACCGACCGAGTCAGAGATATCGAAGCCCAGGTGGGGAGCTGAATAAGCTCCCTGCATCAGAATCCCTGTTCCCAGTCACTTCTGAGGAGGCCTTTGCCATACTAAAAAGCCTTAAGCTTCAAAAGTCACCAGGTCCCGACGGGATCAGGAACAAAGTACTCAAACTTCTTCCCGATCACCTAATAGCTCTATTTGTTTGCATCTTCAATGTAGCCATAGCCAACTGCCATTTTCCAGCCGTCTGGAAAACGGCCATTGTCATAGGTATTCACAAGCCCGGCAAGAGCGCGTCGCTTCCCGACAGCAATCGCCCTATCAGTCTTCTAAATACCCTAGGTAAAATCTACGAGCGGCTCCTTCCGAACCGTCTCAAGTCCGTAATAGAGGAGAAAAACCTCTATCCGCCAGAGCAATTCGGTTTTCGTGCTAGACATTCTTGCACTCATCAAGTGCACCGCCTCACGGAGCACATTTTGTTTAACATTTCCGAGTTATATAAACCCCGTCGTACACTGGCAGCCTTTTGCGACGTAGCCAAGGCCTTTGATAAGGTCTGGAACGAAGGATTAGTCTATAAGCTGTACTCCCGCGAAGTCCCCGATAGATTAGTTAAAATCATCCGCGATTATCTCAAAGACCGCACCTTTCACTACAGAGTGGAAGGTGAACTATCCACACCCCATCCCATACGCTCAGGCGTCCCCCAAGGTTCCATCCTGGCTCCTAGCCTCTTCAATCTGTACGTCAGTGACCTACCAAAAATCCCACGAAAGTTGAGGTAGGGTTATACGCTGACGATACAGTCATATACTCCTCTCAAAGGCAAAAGATCAACCTCAAATGAAGAATCCAAAGAGCTATGACCACTCTCGGGGAGTGGTTTAATGACTGGCGAATAGCCATCAACCCCACGAAGAGCGCAGTGGTGCTCTTCGACCAAACCGCCTCACAGATACCGAAAAAACTCAAGGATCATCCCCTTGAACTCTTCGGTAATCCAATCCCCTGGGTAAAGGAGACCAAATATCTAGGTGTAACCCTAGATAGTACTCTCCTTTATACGCCACATCACTCTGGTTAGGAAAAGGGCCACCTGGACCCTCGCCCGATTGCATCCTCTGTTATGTGCTGTAAGCAATATGTCTACGAGACACAAGCTTACGCTCTACAAGATGTGTATCCGACCGATTATGACATATAGCTGCGTTGTGTTCGCACTTATGCCAAGATATAATTGGGATCGTTTACAAACCATCCAGAATAGGTTTCTTCACCGCCTTACCGGCGCCCCTTGGTATGATCGTATGGAAGATCTCCATAGAGATATGGGCCTTCCTTCGATACATGCCTATGCCAAACACCTTTCTCGCTCTTATTTCGACACCGCGTCGAACCACGCGAATCCCTTAATCAAAGCGGCAACTTCATATGTTCCCGACCCCAATGCCTGCCGGAGTAAACGCCGGCCGCGTAATATCTTCACTGACCCGCTCGACCAAATCGAAACAGCTAACGCGTTCTATGCCACCGTCTCTCCAAACAGAGCGTGCCACCGCCCACGCCCGCGTAACCACCGTTCTCTCCGCAGAGGACGGGCGGTTAACTTCGCTCCCGCAAACCCGTCACGTCCACCCTATCTAGCGGAAACCCAAGCCTAGGTCCGTCCCTCGGTGTGAAGCCCTTGGGTCAGGCAGCCGCCCGCGCGATACAAGTGACACTATACGTGCAACACTTAGCGACCCACATACAACATTACACACGTATGAACACACACACGTGCACACCACACAGGTACATAGGTTCTGTAAGGAACCTTTTTTTTTCTTTTTTTGCGCTAGTTAGACTAATGCGCTAGTTAGTGTAGAAAAACCATTCCGATGATTACTAAATACACATACGCATGGTCCCCTCCTTCCTCCCAGGAGAAGGGGGACGTGCATATGAGTATATGTTAGTTAGCTCGATTTTTTTAAGATTAAGGAATTAGATAGATTGCGACCTTTTCGCATTCGCTACGACCGCCCGAGCCGAGGTTCGGGCACTCTGGCACTAGCGTTAAGTTCCGAAATTTTATTAAAATCATAATCGCAAGCATAGCATTTGCTCGGCTTTACCTGAGTATAGTTTAAGTTATCGAAATCGACGGCTTACGGAAAACTTAGGTATTATACGAATAAAAATATAGTATGGCATAATAGTGACATAACAGTGATTTTATATACTTTTTAAATTATCTCTATTGCTTGATTCTCATTGGCTTACTAAATAGAAATTACTGTTTTTAACGTACTACGTTTGTACATGTTTTGTCATTTTTGACGTTTGCAATTGTTTGTTCAATTTAACAAAACTATTTCTAGAGAATCGACGTTACATTGTACAAATACAAATTTCTATGTTTCGTAAAAAATGTTTTGTTAGTGGTTTCAAACTTTAATTTTTTTATTTTATGTACGAATAATCTGTCATCTTTACTTTCAAGAAAGTTGAATATTATACAGTATAAATTCTATTTGAAATACTTTTTTAATTTTTTATACATAAATCGTGATAAATGTATTAGTTTGAGTTGAAAAATTTTTACAGTTCCGATGTGGTATCGAAACGTTGATTGAAAGTTACTAGACACTTCCTCAGATAAAGCTAAGCTTAAGCTTAGCATGACTCGACTATAAATTCGAAACCTAAGATTGCGCTGAGTGAATACTTAGCTAAGTTTAAACTAAGCTAAGGTTATACTAAGCCCGAGTATACTCTATAAATTTCAGCCGTATTTAAGGACGATTCAACCTCGTACAATACCACGTCAAAGGTTCGATACTTGTGAGTAATCAAATATTTTTTAAATAATTACTAAATTCTTGAACGAGGTTTGTGCTTGCCCTGCTTTGTGATTAATTTGCATGGTCCTAATTCATGTATCAAATCAAAGTATCGAAACCGCATTCGATTCCACTTCAAAGTTATGATACTTGTGACTCAATGACTGAATTGAGATATCTACTTATAAAAATGTACAGTGGAAAGCTAAAAAAAGGTCGTTCAGTGGTAATCAAAATTATTTAGTAGAACAAAAACACCAATTAGCTCGTTCGGTAGTAATAAATACTAATCCAAAAATTAGTAACCGAAGATTAATGGTTATAATCATGATATTTGAAGATATCTTCATAATTGAATGATTACATTAGTTTAGATCATAATCAGCCACCGCTAGTTTATAGGAGAATCCCTATTTGTGTAACAAAGGTATTTGTCTACTGTTATATCTCTAGTTTGTCTGTGACTGTTATTGTTGTGAATAGAGGTGAACGATACTTTTACTCGATACAGTATTGGAAGGAAAGTATTGATTAAAAAGTATCGAATCTTCTTCTTCTTCTTCTTCCTAACTTGGCAACCGGTCCTCTTTAATGAAGACTATTACTGCCATTATCGAGTCAATTATATTGTCAAGTGTTATGATGATTCAGTATCCTAACAAGATGGTGGCTCCGTTGTTAGAACTTTCTAGGAAATTTTTGTGGGATCTTGGAATGAATGCTTTCAGCTTATATTTATAATCCATCTCACTTTTGCACAAAAACCAAACCATATCACGGAAAACGCCACCAATATTACATAATATAGGGTCAAATACCTAAGTAAATGAATAAAAAATAACAATCACAACATGTCACTTCAAGATCCCGCCAAAAACTCGTCGTATCGAATCTTACTCGAATCAATAGTTACTCATCTAGTTTTTTTTTTTGCTATGATTTAAAGTCCAATAAAACCAACAATACTTACTTTAGTTTTATGTTTCAATTCACAATTTAAGGAAAATTTTGATTTATTCGTGAAAAGCCTGCTTTTCCCTAAAACAATAACTTTTACTTTTCTGAGATTATCGAACATGGTTTTTTGGAGCCACTGATGGTAGAAGTAGAGACATCTTCTTTTACAAGCTTTTTTAATTTTTACTTTTAATTTTGTGGACGAATCTACATACATTTCAAAACGTGAATCTAGTAGGCCCTCAAATTATTATTTTACACTCTACCAATAGTGTGGTTTGCTGAAATATAACATAATCAATTGCTGAAGATTATTTCTGTGTTGTAAGTCAATTTATCATTTGTATGATTTAAGACTAATTGATATAATTTTTGCTGAAAGGTTCTCTAGTAACAATTTGGAATGATTTTAAGAGAAAGACTATTTGCTTCAACCACTGATGGATGATACTTTATTAAACAAAAACTCCTAATTCCCTCAGCTTTTATTTTCACTCAGTAAATAGATGCTCCTATATTTTTTTCTTCATATATTTCCCTCGGAGCTTATCAAACCGCCCCTTTAATCTGGTGAATTTAATCTTAGGAAAGATTCCACTCTTCTACTCTATGCCGCGGCTGTTTCGGTACCTTCTATGAATCAATTAAAAGCACAGATCATATAGTTATTTTTCTATGAATTAAAAAAAAAACAACAACACCAAAAAAACAACTATACACAAGAGTACTAACATAATTGTACTTTGTTAGAAAAACTGATTAAGTGCTCTTCGAGAACAATTATTTCCCAATAAATAGTTTCTTGAAGCAGTGACCGTTGCTCAAGTATTTGAAAACAACCTTTTATAAAGTACAAGTGTGTAAGCGATATATAAAACTTTTACGCTTGTTTCTATAGCTTTGATATATTACCATTCTTCCTATAGGTTCAGTTATAACAATTTAAAAATGTGACATGACGTCATGCCATCTACTATACTGTACTACAAAAATGATAGGTAAATTTCTTACATTAACTATATATTGTTCAAACGTTAAATCATGTGTGTATATCGTACGCATAATGAGTACAAAGATGCTACTGCATAATAGAAAAAAAATCGAAAATATACAAACAAATTATCTGAATGTGTCATATAGTATAACCGAGTACCGCTTTGAGTACTTTTCACTGATACCAACTCGGTACTCGGTTATAAGGAATCGATACCAAAATTACTTGGAATTGATATAAAAGTATTGAGTATGTACTCGTTTTTACTTGTATCATTTCATCCCTAGTTGTAAAATATGAATTGAATTGCGATTTCGAACTTACGTAGTATTGTATTCTCTTTGATTTCGAAGAGATTGTACCTATTGTCAACAATTTTCTCATTTGTTAACTGATCAGTGATTACAAAAATGGAAGTTATCGTGGCTAGTGTGGATCACCTAAAATTCGACATAGATTTTGCCTTAGAAGAGCAATATGGAGCGTTGCCACTACCTTTCCCTGGAATGGACAGTAAGCCTTTTGGTTTGGTTTTTGAGCTCTGCAGGCATTTCTAAATGTAACGATACTATTTTTTCGATTTCAAATGATGATATCTACCTAATATATGTATTAATATGAATTAAACTTGATTAATAACTAGTTTAAAATAGGAACTTTGATTAATAATTTATTAGTTATAGGAGACACGAATATTGGTCCAAAAGAGATCTAATATTGTAAATAAGCTTTATTTTCACTCAGATGTCACACTACTGCTGCTTTTTACATGCTATTGTAGAATGAATGCAAAAGGAAACATATGCTTATAAATAAAAATTAATTTCAGAATCAACAGCTGCAGTGTGTGAGTTCTTCAGTCAGGCTGGGGGTTGTGGTAACGGCCCTCAGTGTCCCTACAGACATGTCCGTGGAGATCGTACAGTGGTCTGTAAACACTGGCTACGAGGGCTGTGCAAAAAAGGAGATCAGTGTGAATTCCTTCACGAATATGACATGTCTAAGATGCCTGAATGTTATTTCTATGCTCGCTTTAATGCATGCCACAATAAGGAATGTCCTTTTCTTCATATTGATCCGGAGAGTAAGATTAAGGACTGTCCATGGTTTGTATAAAGTTTTTAATTTCATAAAAATATTTTTAAACTACATTAGGCATTACTTGAGAGTAGGGAATGCAATCCCAGGATACTGCATAACATTTTGCTGGGCTAATCTCACTGGACTGTTGGGATTACAGAGATGCATGGATCATATAATATGTCTTACTATGTGTATGTACATTGTACCTTTAATTCACCTCTACTTCACTTATTACTATTTTACCAACCAGTGTGGAAGTTGAGCAAGATTTTCAGCTGCAGACAACTCAAATGATGCGGCGCACAGTGGGCTGAAAAAGGAGCCTCCCTTTCATAGGAATTAAAAAAAATTAAATATGTTATTTCATAGTTTTAAGTATACAGTTTTGTCAAAACAGTCATATCGTTGTATAATTTAGCAATTTCAAGCTTTATTTTTACCTTCTACACCATATAATATGGAGTTGTAAATTTCAAATGTATGAAAATGGATTTTCTTTTCGTCATAACTTTTTTGTGTTTTGAGTTGTAAAGCTGAAACGTATACATATCGTTACTGGGGTGGTACTGAACCCTTAGGACCTTTCACCTTGACCCCGGGCATCCCCGTTCAACAGATATTTGTTGATGAAAATTTCATACTTTGATGACATTGTATTGAGGTGAAATCAGCAATCTGTAGGTTTATTTTCGACCTGAATGCTACAGGTATGAATTAATAAAGTTACCCCTGATTTACCCTACCGGTTTGTTTTGTACTTAAATCAATACCAATTAATTATAATTAATTAATTAAACCAATAATAAATTACCAATTTGCCAATTTCAAGCTTTGTTTTTACCTTATATACCAAATAATATTGACTTGTAAATTTTATATGTATGAAAATGAACTTACCTTTCTTCATAACTTTTTTTGTTTTCAATTATAAAGCTGAAACTTATACGTATCGTTACCGAGGTGGTAACGAACCCTTAGGCCTTTTGATATTGAGCCCATGCATCCCCGTTCAAAAGATATGAATTAATGAAAAATGCATAATTAGGCACCACTTTCTTTGAAATTGAATTCACTACCAGTAGACATATAGTCAATTTTAGTACCTAGTATAGCTATTGATAAAATAAGAGTTAATTAAAATCATGCCAACGCCTAATTTACTCATGACCTATCATCCAAAATTCGTTTTGAATTTTCAATAAATCTATTTTATATTTATTAATTAATTCGTACATTACCTATAAATTTTAAGTACCTTATTTATTAAGCCATAAACTACTACTTTTGTTTTTTTTTGTTTCACATTTTTAGTAAAATATTTTAGTTTTGCTAATTAGGGCAATTAGTTTATTTGTTTTGCTGTACATTGTTATTTTTATTTTTGTAGTAGTTGTTGTTGTATAGATTATTTCTAGAGATCGATTATGATTCTAAATGAAAGTGGTATAAATACCATGAGTAATTATATTTCATTTCATAAATCATCAAAACTCCGTACCCTAAAGTTACCCAGCGTTAATTTTAATTTGTTCAATATGGAAGGACTGGGTCAAATATTGACATTTTGGTGTTCATGAAGCAAAATTCTTTTGATGCAGATAAATTATTTCAAAGATTGTTAACTTCTGTGAATTTTGCTCTGTCTAAAGAAGAAAAGACCGAACTTAAATCGTTTTGTGCAACTTATTCAAGTAATCTTAAACGAAAATGGAAATCGGCTAATTATACAGGAAGTTTTTTTTTCCAAAATTTTGCACAGTGGTTAGACATAGATATCAAGTGGCCAGCATTTATTGAAACATACATTGATCAGTTGAGAGATGAAGATACATCAACGAATGTTTCCTTAGCATTACTACCTAGTACATCAGTAGAATACACTGTGCCAGGTGCCTGATAGTGTATTTTTGTCACTCAAAACAAAGTCACCGAGAAAAGTATTCGTGGACCTGAATCCACTTCAAAAAAGGAGAAGAACAGAAAATCTTATTAGCGAAAATGATTTTGCTACATTAGCGTACGCTCTGGCCAAGAAAGCCGCTTAAAATCAAAACCACACTGACTTTTCTGAGTTACTAAAACATTTAATTAAACACCCTGAAGATGCAAAAATGCTTCGAGCATGCCTAAACCCCACAAAGCGAACATATTCTGCTGATGCAGCACTGGGTATATTAACGTCTTTGAAGTTATCAAAATGGCAATACGTAACACTAAGGCAGAGTACAAAATACAAGGGGTGTGATATTTTCCCATCATATAAAGCAATACAGTCTTCGAAAAAGTAGTGCTATGGAAAAAAGAAGACATGTGAAGTCAAGCTAAAACTTCAGTCTGTTCTGAACATTACAGTCAAGAGACTCTTAAAAACATTACCATTTCCAACAGAGGTTAGTGGTAGCAATTTAACTCTCATCAGTAAATGGGGTTTTGATGGTGCATCTGGATAAAGTAACTGCAAACAAAAAATGATTGGGGATGATTCCAGTATCTTCATGTGTTCATTTGTACCGTTGAAACTGGTGAGAGAGGATACGGATGAAATTACATGGGAAAATCCCAATGCATCATCAACATTTTACTGTAGACCTGTTTATTTTAAGTTCTGGCAGGTTAAGAAATGCTGGCAGTTGAAAGGGAAATGCTGCATTGCAGCCAACTGCTGTCAATGATACAAATGTGAAACACAGACTTCATATGACCATGATAGATGGCAAGATAACTTCATATCTTTCAGATACCTCAAGAGCAGCATGTGATATTTGTAAAGCGAAGCCAAAAGATATGAATGCCATCAACTTGATATCGCAAAGAACTCATTCTGAGGATATTTTTAAGTATGGCCTATGGCAAGCCAAAGGAGACGATTTAAAGCAACTAGTAGATAACAAGAAAAAGATTATTCAAGAAAAGTTTCGAGATGAAATGGGACTGCTTGTAGATATAGTTAAACAAGGTGCGGGATCGACCAATGATGGGAACACCGCAAGGAGATTTTTTGCAAATCTTCAAGTAACTGCACAGATCACTGATGTTGATGAAGAACTCATCAGGAGATTTGCAGTGATTCTTCAGGTAGTCTCATGTGGAAAGTTTGTTGATGTGGAAAAGTTTCGGCAATATTGTTCTAAAACAGCTCATAAATACGTCGAGTTATATAAGTGGTATTATATGCCTTCTAGCGTGCATAAATTACTCATGCATGGTGCAGACATAATTGAGCATAATAACTTTATCTCAATTGGCAAACTTTCTGAAGAGGCTTCTGAAGCACGCTATAAAGATTTTAAAAATTTTAGAGTATTCCACTCGAGAAAAATGAGTAGAATTGCAACAAATGAGGATATTATCCATAGTTTGTTAATAACTTCTGACCCATACCTGTCCAGCATCAGACCTAAGATAAGTCAACTTAGCCATAAAGCGCTATCAGATGAAGTTAAATCGTTATTGGTAAATACTACATCAGATAAAGAAAATATAGAGTTTGTAGATGTAATAAATTTGTGTGACTCTGAGTAATGTATGAGTGTAATTAAGTAGGTATCATCGGAACCATATGTATTTATAATATCATAATTGTGTTATAAAATATTTTTATATATTTGAAATTTACATTTACATCTTCTATTTAGAGGTACTGTTGAAATCGATAAGTTAAAATGAATATAAGATCTCATGTTATTTACACGGCTTTCATTTAGAATCCTAATCTAGCGCAAGAAATAACTGTTTAATCTTTTATGACAAACATCAATATCAACGAAACAAATAAACAAATTACCCTAATTAGCAAAATGAATACATTTTGGTACAAATGTGGAACAAAAACAATCAAGAATAGTAGCAAGTAATGATAATTGGTGTTAAGTTTATAGTGCAAATTTATAGGTAATTTACAACTTTTAATAAAGAAAAATAGGTATATTCAAATTTTAAAACGAATTCTGAATCGTATTTTTGAAAACGAAGCGGTAGGGTAAATCAGGTGTAACTTTATTAATCGATACCTGTAGCATTCAGGTCGAAAATAAACGTACAGATTGATATTTCACCTCAATACAATGTCATCAAAGTATGAAATTTTCATCAACAAATATCTGTTGAACGAGGACGCCCGGAGTCAAGGTGAAAGGTCCTAAGGGTTCATTACCACCCCAGTAACAATATGTATAAGTTTCAGCTTTACAACTCAAAACACAAAAAAGTTATGACGAAAAGAAAATCCATTTTCATACATTTGAAATTTACAAGTCCATATTATATGGTGTAGAATTCAAAAATAAAGCTAGAAATTGCTAAATTATACAATGATATGACTGTTTTGACAAAACTGTATACTTAAAACTATGAAATAACATATATCATTTTTCTAAAATCCTATGAAAGGGAGGCTCCGATTTCAGCCCACTGTGCGGCGCGGCGCTCGCGTTGACTACAGAATGCCTTCGATCGGGCCTATGGGCATCTTTTTAATCTTTACAATTATGCAGTACATTAATATGATGTATTTCTTATGGTTTACTCAACAAAAGCCAAGCTCCCGAATTGATTCCCATGACCAGTTTTATTTTATTAACGCAGAACCCTATATCTATTTCTAAAATAAAAGTAGCCTAAGTTACTCCCTATAACATCAGCTATTTAACAGTGAAAGTCCCGTCAAAATCGATCCAACCGTTTCGGAGATTACCTGGAACAAACAGGCACACACAAAAATTTTAAAATTGGTTTCTTTTTGTTTGAGATCTAAGTCCACCCTGCTGCATCCAGCGGGACTAGACTAAGATGGTTCAGTCCCGCAAATACCTGGATTAAAATTCTCTTAAGGGATTGCATTCCCTGCTTCACAGAAATTCAGATGCCTTTTCTGGTGGAAATAACATTTTTTGAATGGAAATCATGTTTAGTGAAATTTATATTCTTATGTTTTTCTATTTATTTTAATACTAGTAATAATAATGGTTCTATAAAAAAAATATTTTATTAGTAAAATGTTTTTAATAAATCAAATACATATAATAATTAATAATACAAAATAGCATGTAACCATTACACTCATTTGAAGAACTTAATGCTATAACTTTATAAATACTTCATAATACCAACATAGCATTTATTTTATAGTATTACTAGCTGTGCCCCATGGTTTCATCTGCATATAATTTAGAAGAAATCACTAATTGATGATTTATAAATACGGCGGCCAGATGGTCACATCGCGGCATCGCACGGTTCGTTCGCGGCACTATTACTTTAGATGACCCGAGCTGAGTGTTAAATTATTTTAATTTTGCATTATCTCTCAAACTATAGATTCAAATAACATTCTGTAAAAGACGAAGTTTATCTTCATTAAATTGTTTTTATGGTGAAGTAACTTTTTTTCGTTAGGATTAATAAGCCATGCTTAAAAATCATCATCATCATCATTTCAGCCGCAGGACGTCCACTGCTGAACATAGGCCTCCCCCATAGATCTCCAGAGCGACCGATCTTGTGCGGCCTGCACCCAACGGCTCCCAGCGACCTTTATTATGTCGTCTTTCCATCTAGTGGGGAGCCGTCCTACGCTGCGCTTTCCGGTGCGTGGTCTCCACTCGAGAACCTTTCTGCCCCAACGGCCGTCAGTTCTCCGAACTATGTGCCCCGCCCACTGCCACTTCAACTTGCTAATCCTTTTGGCTATGTCGGTTACCTTAGTTTGTCTACGGATCTCCTCATTTCTGATTCGATCTCGTAGAGAAACACCAAGCATAGCCCTCTCCATAGCTCGCTGAGCGACCTTGAGCTTTCCTATGAGGCCCTCAGTGAGCGACCACGTCTGTCTCACGTCTCTGTGCCGTATGTCATCACTGGCAACACACACTGGTCAAAGACTTTCGTCTTGAGGCACTGAGGTATTTTGAACGAGAAGACGTCGCGCAGTTTCCCGAACGCTGCCCAGCCGAGTTGGATTCGTCGACTGACCTATTTTTCAAAGTTGGACCTACCTAACTGGACCGTTTGTCCCAGGTAGACATATTCTTCAACAACTTCTAGACAAGAGTTCCCTACTGATACTGGGGTGGGTACCACATGGATATTCGACATGATTTTCGTCTTGTCCATGTTCATTTTAAGGCCCACCTGTTGAGAAACTTTGTCGAGGCCATCGAGCATTGTGCCAAGATCTTCCAGCGATTCTGCCATGACTACGATGTCGTCAGCAAATCGAAGGTGAGTGATGTACTCGCCATTAACATTGATACCGAGTCCTTGCCATTCCAAGAGCTTGAAGGCGTCCTCTAGAGCGGCGGTAAACAGTGTCTAACGCCTCTTCTCAAAGGAATTGGCTTCGTGCACTGCTCCTGTACTCGGACCGACATGGTGGCGTTGTTGTACAAGCACTTCAACACTTCGATATATCGATAGTCAATACGGCACCGCTGGAGAGACTGCAACACTGCCCAGGTTTCGACCGAATCAAAGGCTTTTTCGTAGTCCACGAACGCTAAGCATAAAGGCAGATTATACTCTTCAGTCTTCTGTATAATCTGCCGCAGCGTATAGATGTGGTCTACGGTGCTAAAGCCTTTTCGGAAACCGGCTTGTTCGGGAGGCTGGAAGTCATCAAACTTGTGCTCGAGACGATTCGTGATGACCCTCGAAAACAGCTTATAAACATGGCTCAGCAACGAGATGGGCCGATAGTTCTTCAATAAGGTTTTATCACCTTTCTTGAAGAACAGGACCACCACGCTGCCGCCCCACGTTTCCGGCGTTTTACCCTCGAGTATAACGGAATTAAAGAGCTTAGCAGGACCTTAAGTACCGGTGTTCCACCCGCTTTAAGAAGCTCTGATGTAATTCCGTCATCACCCGGCGCCTTGTTGTTCTTAAGCTGCTTAAGGGCCATCCTAATCTCGTACAGGGTGATGTCGGGGATATCTTCGGTATAGTGTCGGGTCAGCCCGGCTCTCGGATCTGTAGCCGGGCTGGTAACAGGCTTAGTTGACGAGGTATATAACTGCCCATAGAACCTTTCGATCTCCCTTAATACCTCTGGCTTGGTGGACGCTACGCTGCCATCATTCATTTTCAGCTTCGTCAACTGGCTCTGCCCAATAGATGCATTCCTTGCGAACACTTTGGAGCCTTTATTCCGCTCTATCGTCTCTTTAATACTTTTGGTATTGTAAGACAGGACATCGTGTCGCAAGGATTTATGAATAGATCTATTGAGCTGCCTATAGGACTTAGCGTCATCGGAAGACTGCAGCACCATACCACGCCGATCCGCCATGAGTTTTCGGGTTTGATCTGATATCTTTTGAGTCCTATTGCTACGGTGAGTTTTAAAGAACTTGGACCCAACCGCATGGACAGTTTCTACCAGCCTATTACTAATATCATCTACGGAGACGCAACTATCTAGGCAATCGAATTGGTTTTTCAATTCGACTTGAAAGCTCTCGGGGTTTTGGAGTTGAGCATTAGAGGGTCGGAGCGTAGACTTCATCAGGCGAGACCTTTCTATTTTTAGATTGATATTCAATGTGCCTCTAAGCATTCGGTGATCACTGCCGGTTTTCACTCTGTGAATCACAGTGACATCATTGAATATTTGTCTCTTCGTGGTCATGATGAAGTCTATCTCATTTTTCGTGGAACCATCGGGGCTCATCCAGGTCCATTTCCTATGAGGTGGCTTCTGGAAGAAAGAGTTCATCATAAAGAGTCCCTCTTTCTCCATAAAATCGGCCAACCTCTGGTCCCTAGGGTTCCGTTGCCCATAACCAAAATGCCCCACTCCCAACTCTTCACCATCTCTTTTGCCCAGCTTTGCGTTAAAGTCTCCCATTACAACAGTGAAGTGGGTTTTCGAGGTATGTATGGCCCTACTAATGTCCTCATACAAAACCTCCACTTCATCATCAGGGTGTAATGAGGTCGGTGCGTAAACCTGTATGACCTTCAACGAATATCTTTTGGATATTCTGAGTATCAGGTACGCTACCCTGCTCGACACACTGTCGATGGTCACGATGTTGTTAATGAGAGACTTCCGGACGATAAACTCGACACCACCTAGGAACTGTTGGTCGCCCTCCCTGTAATAGAACAAGTTACCGGATTTCATGATTATCGTGTCCTCACCCTCTCTTCGGACTTCTGATATAATCCTATAAGATCCCAGTGTAACTTGTCTATTTCCTCTTCCAGCTCGATAATCTTCTCGTCAGTCCTCAAAGTGCGATTATTATATGTTGCCAGGGCCAGTTGTCGTGGGGGTCGGTAGCTGGAACTCTTCCGGGGATTCTTAGCACCCCCTGCCCCGCCGTTACCAAAGCCGCTACAGAAACTAGGAATAGCGGGGCCGCCGGGAACTGGGGGCCTGGTCGTTCTTGTCGTTTTCATTGGAGGGATTTGCCCATACTCGCCACGCTGGGCATGCGGGTTGGCGAGCGCAGATATTGCTTTTTGTTGTTTAAGTGGGGGATATTGCTGCCCATCCCCTAGCTTTTTTTTTTTTTTTTGCTTAAATAATGCTCATAAACTAGTTTTTAATCTTCAAAAAAAAAATTACAAAATACCTTATTGAAAAATTGAAAAAAATTTGAAGTATAATTGGACCAAGGAATCATGTTGTCCCATACAAACTTTGCTCCCCTTTTTCACACACTTAGGGGTAGAATTTCGGAAAATCTTTTCTTATCGGATGCCTGCGTCATACAAAGAACACACTCTCCAAGTTTCAGGTTTCTATATTCAGCAGTTTAGGCTTTGCGTTGATCCATCAGTTATTAAGGACAAAGCATTTTATATGTATAGATAATCATAATATCTGCTACAAGGTTACATATAGTTCAACTGATCGGTCAAAAATCGGTCACTGCAGTCTATAGGTAGTGATAACTAACCTCAGAAAATACTGCAATCTTACTTCTGAGGATTGAGTTGGAATATTTCATGTGTAGTTTAAACAACTCACTTTTGTGCCAGAAATAGTGTGATTTGATTAATTATTTTTGTTGTTGGAAAAGAGACACCTCAAGGGTGGTCCCATGACATTGGACTTTTGACTCCGAAGATACATCAAGGAACTTCTCAAAATAATTGAAGTGGGTTTTCCTTTATTTCACAACTGAAACTAGTAAAGTTATCTTTGCACATACTTTTCGCTATCTCACCGCGCACCGTCGACAGGGAGTTCATCCTCACACTTAGGAACTTAATTGGTCGCGGACAGTCCTTTTTCAGAGGAACTTCGTTCCGCGAACACTTTTGTTGTGAAATCAGCTCCCTGCTGAGGTTTTCCCAGAGGACTACAGTATGGTGGAGTTCTTCAAAACGGGAGTGAGGTTTTTAAAGGGTCGGTAACGTGCATGTGATGCTCCTTATGTTGCAAGAGTCCATAGGCTGGGGTGACCGCTTACCATCAGCTGTACTGTATGCTTGTTTGCCCCCATCGTGGTATAAATAAAATAGAATACAATTTAACCTTATTTTTGTTTATTGAATGATGATGTCACGCCACGTTTTCGGGGCATGTTTTTTGTTATTATATAAAAAAAACATTTTTCTCCTCCAGGATGAAAAGTTCACTTTTAGTCCATGTCACGCGGGAGAAAAGTACCCGATTCTCTCCCGGTGAGATGGCAAATGTGCGCATGCGCGTACTTTTCTTTATCTCCCGGTAACCTAGCAACTGCGTGTTTATATATAAAATATATAAACTTTTCATCCCGGAGGAGAAAAAAATTGTAAACGCACCTAGGGAGAAAAGTAGGACATCCCCACCCGCGATTGCACCCTCGCCTACGGCTCGGGTGACAACCATGCGCACGGGCGTGAATGTCCTACTTTTTTCCCTCGGTGCGTAATATACTATATCACCCTTAATTTTAAAGGTGTAATAATCAAATAATAAAAAATCAATTAATATAATTAAAGTGTTTGTCTGTAGTTTCAAAATAACAGCTTTTTACTAAATGCATATGAAAGTAAATTATACGACAACTGTAACGAAAAAAAAAAAAAACATTTTTAATATATTTTTCTTTATGTCTCGGATTGTTCCGGATAGTCTCCGAAACAGTTGGACCGATTTTGAAGGGACTTTTATTCGTAAATAGCTGATGTTATAAGAAGTAACTTAGGCTACTTTTATTTTAGATAAAAATATGGTTCAGCGTAAATTAAAAAAAAATGGTTATGGTGAATCAATTCGGGCGCTTAAATGGCTTACGCTGAATAAACTATAAGGTATTTTTCAAATTAACGTACTGCATAGTTATAGACTTTGAAAAGACCTACAAAAAACAGCGAAAGTTTATGTTTATATCCTAAGGAACACACACAATAAGGATTTTTGTCTTTAAAGTAACGGGTATCTGGTGTAGTAAGATTCGCGCGTGTGCCCAATCGATGGCATTTTGTAGTTCACGTGAGCGAAGCCACGGGCACAGCTAGTAATGAATAAACAGTTATTAACAGATGAATATTATTTTTAACTTATAAAGTTATCTAATCCTGGATTACAGGTATGACCGTGGCTTCTGCCGCCATGGACCCCATTGCCGTCACAGACATGTCCGTCGTGTATTGTGCATGAACTACCTCGCGGGGTTCTGCCCTGACGGTCCCTCTTGCAAGTTCATGCACCCACGCTTCGAGCTGCCCGCACCGCCAGAACAAACCAAGGATGCCAAACGATTACCTATATGCCATTACTGTTCTGAAGTTGGTCATAAAGCTTCTTCATGCAGTAAAATACCGCCTGACGTTAGTAGTATATATTTTTATAACATACTAGCAAACCCGGCTATGTGCTGCTGTGCTGTTTTAGAGTCCACAGCGAACATTGATCCGATCGCTACCAAACTTTAGGGTCATCCACTTTGCTTGTATGAAAATCATTCCAGCCGTTTAGCAGTCCATAGAGAACATACAATGATTTTTTTTATAAGAAGATTTACTGGAGTTGTAATTTCAATAATGAATTTTATTCAATTAGTTGGTTATAATAATAATAACTTTATTGACTTATAATAAATCACAAGAATATAGGGCTTACTTCTATGACACACAATTTTTTGTTCTATACTAATGAATTCTAGCCCCTGAACTAAGCCGAACCTGTATCCCAAATGCTAGTCTCTTCCCGTGATATATTACGTGGTGATATAGTATTCCAATGTTAGGACTTATTAACATAATGCATATAGTTATTATTATAGTTTTTATGCCTACATAGGCAAATAGCCAAAATAAAAATAAAATATTAGTTTGACAATTGCTTAATATGATGTTTATTGTTTAGTGCTAATGTTGGTTCAAAATGATTACACACTAAGCTTACCTGGTATGTGATGATTGGTAATAACTTTAATATTTTATTTAAAAGGTTCAAATTCTTTGAATTGTCTTACAAATTCACAAAGCACTCACTATATTTTATTATAATGACGGTAACTATAGAATGACGCTACAAACCAAAACAGTATGGGGGCTAGCGTTTTCGTGTGAATGTTTAAAATGTATAATTAATTATTACTAGAGAATAACAATAAGCTCCATTTCAAAAGATACCATATTATATTTTACATTACATACAAATCACGTAAACAGGCATGGAGTTGGAACTGACTATTATAAAAACGGATAACTAAATGTATTTTTTTATATTTTCTCTTCATTCATGAAAACTATAAATGTTTCCCATTCTAGCAAAGAGAAGCAGCACAGAGACAAGAAGAAGCCAGATATCGAGCACTGGGTTACGTGAAGCCTGCAAGTGAGAATGAGGATGTGCAACGCATGCAGAGAATGGTCCATAAACCCTTAGAAGAAGTGACTTGCTTTAAGTGCGGTACTAAAGGGCACTACGCGAACAAATGCCCCAAGGGTCATCTAGCATTCCTATCAAGTCAAGCCACGCAAAACAACCCCAACTCGCCTTTCAAGAAACCTAACTAGTAGAAATATGTGAAGCCAAAATCGGCTTAAGAATCATGAACTATGAAATAATAGGAACTATATGGATTTAATTATATTGTTACTAAAGTGAAATATCATAGGCTTACTCTTTACGTCTAAGTGTATTCTTCTAAAATTTCGAAATTGTAAGTTAAAAAAATGATTCATAATATACAATCTTTACAAATAACTAAAACAGTTTCAAGTGTAAGTGAAAATTCAATAGTGTTCGTGTTCAAATAATAACCCAATAATATTCACATTAAAGGGAAAATCCAATAATGTCTCGATAACGGAAGATAAACGCAAATGAGGACCATATTGAGTTGTCGTAAATCTTCTAACAGCATTTTTACTTCAACTTCCACAGTACATTTTGAACATAATTTAAAATTGATTATTGTAACCGGACAACTTTTCAAAAAGTATAAGCTAGCATTAATTTTATTTGACATTATTTAATAACCCAATACAAGTACTAACCTCTAAAGTTAAACGTCATTTTTAAATTTCCGCGCAAACAATACCGCAGAGCGCGTGACACATGAGTCGGTCCTAAATGAACGTAGACAAGTTAATTTTTAAGAAAAAGAAACCCAACTTCAATAATTTTAAAGAGTTTCCTGGTATATTTTCGAAGTTGAAGATCCAATGCTATTGAAATTAAAATGGTACCACACTTGAGGTATCCCATATATAACAAAAAAGAATTATCCAAATCGGCTCATAGAAAAAGAAATTATGGCTGAGCTTTCTATTTCGAAGCTTTTGCCATTTCACTGCATGCCAGCAACACAGTGTGGTTAGCTATCTTATGACGTATAAAATAGCTACCCAGTGAGCAGTTATCTGCCTATTGAGTTTGTATAGCAGACTGCCTTGTATTAGTGGATATTAAGATCGCGAATAATAATTGCATCCCTCCAATAAGTTCCCTAACATTGAAAACGAACGTAAACTTCTTAATTTTAGACGACATTCTTTGTTGGATTGTAGAATAATATTCGTTTTTGTTTAATTTTAGGAATTGGTGATACAAAAGTTTGTGCTATGCTAGGTATTGGGAAGATGTTTTTTTTTAAATCCTTTTATAGATCTAGCATTAAGGTTACCATCTCACCTAATCTTAAGCGACGATGTGGCCCAAGATGATGACACGCTATAATTAATGCTCATAAAATAATTGAAACCTAATATAACCACAATTTTTTTTGTAAAAAACATAACTTCCCGTTTATAATTTGTTTTTGTACAAAAAATAACTTCCTGTTGTGACATCAATAACGTTCATGGTACATTGTTTTCCATTAAACAAATAACTAACAGGTAAAAACAGCTGACACCTGTGACATGCCGCGACCAGTTGGCCACTCAGGCGCCTCTGTTTAAACCAAACAAACCATACCTGTCCCGCTCCCCGTTCAAGAAATATAGGCACTGAGCTCAGTTACCCCAAATGACTGTATTGGTGCTTGGCGACAGATTTTCAACTTGAGGGTAGTAGCTACCCAGGCGGGCATTAGAAAAAGCCCTATCACCATGCTATAGTTGCATCACGATGTTTTCCTACTCAGGGCGCTCTGGCCCATTGCAGGGTTTCGAACTCCCGTCGATCAACGCGGAGAACGTACACGTTACTACCACTGAGCCATTTGCTTCCACACAGTCGTGTTGCAATCAAACTATGACAACGTTTATTCAAATAATATGAATGTAAACGAAGTACAGTCGGAAGTTTTGAACATAATAAATACTATTTTTGTCTAATAAATATACTTTTATATCTTTTGTTTTGTTTCCAGTTTGCAAATATGTGGGGAAAAGTTGTAAAACATATCATTTTGGAGCAAAACATAGGAATGTCAGGAATACTCTGAAACTAGGTCTAGCTACCCTCTGGGCCGTGTTTTGTAATCCTTGGTTAGGAAGTTTTTGGCGGGATCTTGAAAGTGACATGCTGGAGTTTTTGTTTTTAATTAATTAAAAACCCTTTAATGGTAGCATTTTGCGTGATATAGCTTGGTTGTTGTGTGTAGTTGATTGTAAATATGATCTGAAAACATGCACTTTGGCTAGTCACAAAAACTCCCTAGATAGTTCAAACAAGGGAGCTACAATTTTGTTTAAACACGGCTTGAAGGTTAGAAAAGGCGTCGAAAGCTAAAACGACGTTAACACTGGAAGAAGAAAAAAAAAACAGAGGACATGTCTTCGACCTTTATATAAATAACGCCTAAACACTGATTATAAAAACAACATCTGACTTTGCTACACGAGTAGAAAAGACTTGGAACCATTGACATGACTTCGGGCCTTACTTAAATGACGTCTAAACATAAATTATTGTCTGACTTGGCTGCATAGTCTTAGATATCTTTGCCTCTTCCTTTCACGAAGTGAACTACATATATTGGGAGCGTCTGATAAGAATAATGAAAGATTTACTGCGTCGTGTCTTAGAAAAATCATCTGTATCATACGATGAGCTTCAAACTATTCTTTGTGACTGTGAAGCCACAATGAATGGCCGTCCATTGACATATGTTAACAACGATAAAGCTGAAGCATTGGAGCCATTGACACCAGCACATTTCATACAGCCTTTGAGCAACACAGATGTAACTGATATTGATCAGATTGACGCAAAAGGCATGAATAAACGTCTAAGATACTTACAAAATCTTCGAGAGCAATTTAGACATAGATTCAAAACTGAATATTTAACAATGTTAGTGCAAAGAGGAAGAGAAAAGGCTGATAGTCTGAAAGTAGGAGATATTGTTTTAATTGAAACCGGAGATAAAAGGATAAAGTGGCCTTTAGGATTAATCGAAGAAATTTACCCTGGAAGAGATGGTATTAGCAGATCTGCACGCGTGAGAACATCTGTAGGGTACAAGGTTCGTCCTTTTCAAAGACTGTACAAACTAGAAATCACATGTACTGATTTTAGTTTTTTGAAGACAGATTCTGATGATCAAAATAGCCCAACAGGTAATGATAGTTTATTAAACTCTAATTCAGCAGATCAACAAAGATCAATGAGTCCTGAGAAACCACAGTTGAAGACTCGCAGCGGTAGGGTGGTAAAACTGCCAAGTGAGTATAAGTTATATGTTTAAATTCTTTATTCTAAACTGTCTTTTATAGCAATCTCCATATTTAGTTTATTTTTTGTTACTAATTATCTGTCAGACAAATATGATACATTATATTAACTTATAATTGTAAAACTATTATTATAATTAATAATGGCAATGGTTGTAATTTTTTCATATTGTGATAGAGCTTCGAGGAAAGTTGTAAATTGTTAAATTTTTATATAATATAATTGTACTTCAGTAATATAACATTCGGATATATACTTTGTTTCGGTGTGCGGAGGATGTTGTGAAATCCGAATGTATTCGTTTTTTGAAGTGGTTGCGTTGGCAACAGTTGTTGTTAGAAAAATAAAGAGAATTGAGAAACATGTGAATCCTCGTTAATATTTTAATCCTTAATTTAAATAAATAGAACCGTAGCGTAATAATATTACAACATATATAAAAAAATGTTATTACTGTTGTACTGCTGCGAAACAAAAATGATATATGATCAAGCTATTTATTAATTTTTATAAACAATTATGAAATTAGTCATTTACTAAATTCTAGTTCAGTTAAAAATCATATTAACGTAAAAAAAAAATCTTTCATAGAATTTCTTTTCTTTAAATTTCTATTTGTTTGTTAATTGTAAGTTCGTATCTTACTAAGGCAAGAAATAATTTATTGATGAGGATTAATATTGGTACTAACAATGTTTTATTTTTTACCATAAAGTTTATACTATGAATACAAAAGATAATCTAAAAAAAATGTTCATTGAGATTTTTTCGATAAATTTACGTAAACATATTTATAATTTAAAAATGTATCGCATAGAAATGAAACTATCATTTTAGGAATATACTAATTTAATGTTATTATGAAAAACATGACCCACAATATATCAAAGAAAACATACAAAAGTGTTATACGCGATATATATAAGTAACGCCATCTGAGCGCTCAATAAAACAAAACAGGCGCGCATACGTAAAGGGCTTGCCAGTGAAACTCTTGCCTATAACGTGTTGGCGGTCGACGAGCTCGCGCATGGCGCTGCGCGTAATGGGGTGAGGGAGGGTGTAGTACCGCTACTTTGAGCTCGTGCTATAAATGTGCTTTTACAAAACCACAATAGCCTAAAGTATTAAATTCATGATATTCTATCATCTATGTTAGTATCACGTAAATAACTTTAGTCCGTTGTAGTTTTGTAAAGGCACATTTTTAGATTATGAATCAATTTATCAAAAAGCAGATATGCCACTCTGATTCTCGTGGCCTCAGTTGTTCATTAAATATTTATTACCTCTCATGTTTCTTAATTCTTATTGAAACAGAAACGATTATTAAATGTCTTATAGGGTACCCTTTAAGTACAATATTATAAATAGTTATATTTTGGATTGTTAAACAAGTAAAAATACATTAACAACTTTATTAATAAAGAGCGTATGCCACGCCGCGCGTTTATTCGAGCTACTAATACCGTGTTTAAATTTGGTTACCATTTTACTCACTTTTGCGAAGCAAATACGCTTCCTATCACATTACTTATTGTTATAATCGAGTTATCTAGAAACATCTTTATAGATCAATGATGGCATTAGTATCTCGCTTACCACCAAATGTGACATATAGTATACCACCACTAGTTGTATAAAGAGTGGTTTTTGTTGTTATCCTGTTTTGAAGTAGGTATGGGCGATGTTAGAGAAATATCGATGTTTTGGGTTCTAAACAAGTGGGCGAGCTTTTTTGAGTGACACATCTGATCCTCGACCTCTATTTTACAACATACAAAATTGCAAAAATCAAAGTTCGTTGTTTTTATTCCTTAAATCGATGTTTTATAGTACCCAAGTGAGCGAGCTTTTTTTGGGTGCCATATCGGATCCTCGAAGTCTATTAATCAACAACACACAAATTTTTGATGTTTTTCATCCAAACATCGATGCATCGAATTTTTACATAGACTATAATCGATATTTCCTGGTGATGGACCATGAACCGGATGAACATTGAACATCCCTATATTGAAATTTGACTTGACTGCTGCTAAGTGAAAATACGTTTGTCAACACCAAATTAAAGAATATACTACTCTCTACCGAGAGCGCCAAATAAAATAAATAATCACTTTTTGTGAATTAAACTTAATTTCCAATTTGCAAGGTTTAATTAATATTATAATTCCTCAGTGACGCGAGTAATCGCTGAGAGGTTGAATTAAAACTACGCTCACGAATCGAAATCATGGTAAGCGACACGTGTTTTTGTTTGTAGATGTTAGTAAAGTTATATAAAATAAGAATGACTATGAAAATAAAACGCAACATTGTTTTTTTTTATTAGTAAATATTAATTTCCTATGTATTTTTAACAAAATGTGAATTTATATTTTTAGGTTATGTTTTTATAATTTTTTAAACTTTACAGACTGACGCAGAGGTAGCTGTCAACCCTAAAGCCTATCCGCTGGCGGATTCGGCTCTCACTGCCAAAATCCTGAATTTAGTTCAACAGGCTGCCAATTATAAGCAGCTTCGTAAAGGTGCCAATGAGGCTACGAAGACTTTAAACAGAGGTCTATCGGAACTCATAATAATGGCAGCTGATGCGGAGCCACTTGAAATTGTGCTACACATTCCTATACTCTGTGAAGACAAGAATGTGCCATATGTTTTTGTGAGATCGAAGCAGGCATTAGGCCGAGCATGTGGTGTCTCTCGGCCTATTATATCTTGCTCGATAACAATTAATGAAGGGTCGCAGCTGAAGCCTCAGATACAGAGCATTCAACAGGAAATTGAAAGACTTTTAGTTTAGAATAGTGTGATTTTACATTATTAAAAGTATATCTTATGAATTTATTTTTTCATTTTTCCTGTTTTCTGTGCAGCAAATAATTCTACTATATGTAGGTAGTATAAAAATCTGAATAATATTATAATACAGAAAAACTGCAAATAATTGTCAAGGTTTGCAATTAACATAATGACAAATTCAATAATTTAACCTCCATAAGTTTTGTATTCACATTGAATCACATAAGAGTTTACAGAGGGACAAACATCTTAGCATTCTATGGATTCACCACGTGGGTGCCGCGTCCACCTTGTGGTAGAGAGGTAAACACAAGCAGCCACGGGGACTTGTGACCCAGGTGTAGGTTTAAGGGGCCCCCTTATGATGCATGTGAGTGCTCACCTTGCTCACCTGCCTGCCAAGCCAGATTTCATCAGTGCCTGTTAATGCTGCTTTAGATAATTTACTGTATATCTTATGAAAAATAGTAAACAATATTATTCATTAGGTCATTATGATAATATTATTATCATACCCATGTCTAAACAGAGTATTCTAAGCTAGAAAACAGATACTTTATTTTGTAAATAATCATATTTTGCTATAAATAAAATCAGATGTAAGTCTGGTATTGATTGAGGCATTGAGCATTCAATAACCATTTATTACATTAATAATAAAGTAAGAAATTTTTTATTATAATTATTAAGACTCAAACAATTTCTTTGCTCTAAGATTCCAGTTGTCTTCCCAGCGTATCTCTTGGAACTTCACCAGTTCTTTATGCATTTTCTCTACTACCTTATTTTGTTTTTCATTATTGGGGAAATCTTCAAACCAGCCGACTATTTGTCTTGAGAGCTCATGACTGTTTTTAAATGTGTATCCATTCACACCATCCTCCACTAACTCATTAAGGCTGGAATAAAATAAATAAATAATTGACTACTTCCATAAGATTTGTGATAAGTGGAAAATAAATATGTGGACACTGATGAAGAAGTTAGTTCAGAGATTATTTTTAAGTTTTAAATATTAATATAGTAGGTGCATAATCATTCATGGTCATTGGCATCACCTTGCTTATTACTTATAAATAAATATATGGTTAAAGAGAATTGTGTCCTCACCATGAGAAATCAAAAGCACACACTGGTAAACCGGCTCCAAACATATCAACCACTTTCATTGGTAAATCCAAACCTGATGAGCTTGTATGGAGACATACACCTAGATCTGCACTGGCCACCATTGTAGGATAGTCACCAGCCTCAAGCCATGGGGTTACCACTTTCACATGCTGCCAATTCTTAGAAGCAAGTAATTGAATATAATGTTCCTTCATGGGACCTTTGCCAGTAATTACACATATTAAATTCGGAAGTTTTTTTGATAAATCGAATGCAGTTTCATACACTGTAAATAAACAACATATATTTTGAAGCACTAAAAATGATTGTCTAATTTTTCTTTTATTTACGAGTTCTTTAACATTACACTTTTACTAATAAAAACTATAAACTAGTAATAAAAAAAATATTATGAAAATATTAGATCAATAGTATCTTATGATAGCACATAAACCTTGTAATGCCTCCATAAGTATGGTAAAATCTTCATCTGGCGTCCAACTTGTACTGCTGAATAACAACCCAGGCCTATTAATTCTGGATTTCACATGCCTCTTCACAACCTGTGTAAATGCTGTCACCTCTGTAGCATTATTTTGCTCCTCAATATTCTTGCTTGAGAATTCTGGATACTGTTCACCAATCTTAAGGAACCAAGCATGCTTTTCTTCTAAAGTTAGAGGATGGAAAATCTTTGGTGGACGGTCATAGAGTACAGTAGCTCTGAAATTATGTACCTGATCATTAATCCATATCTCAGTGTATCAAAGAATATATTTTTACTGTGTACTAACACCATGATGTGGCAGCCTTCAAAGGTCAATATACTTAAAGCTGTATCTAATTAACCATTAAGTGAGCAATTATTATTGAATATATATATGTAGTTGGTTTCTCGAAAAGGGCTCCAATTATTTGGATAAAATTTTTGTATTTATATATGTTTTGTATGTACATTCCAAGTTTAGCTACATAGTTCTTTTTTTTGTAGGACATGGAGTACTTGCCCTTAACCAGATATTGATTATTATATTTAAAAAAAATGATATATTGGTGTAGTAGCCACTGGCCATCCTAATTAATTAAATAAACATGTATCATGTAATCTACACTGATATGTATATTTTATATATAAAAAGTTGCAGTTTTGTAAGGCTGTCACAGCATGCATACATGATAAGCAGGTGTATATACAAAATAACTTTAAAAAAAACAGTAGAGAAAAAATTATAGTAATAACAAATAATAATAATAATTATAGTCATCATCATCATCATCATTTCAGCTGCAGGACGTCCACTGCTGAACATAGGCCTCCCCCGTAGATCTCCAGAGCGACCGATCTTAAGCGGCCTGCACCCAACGGCTCCATAATTATAGTAGGCTTAGTTGATAGTACTGTTTTCTTGGGCATTACCCTTGATTTAAAATTACAATGGGGTCTGCATATTAAAACTTTGGTGGGAAGATTAAGTTCTGCTGCATTTGCAGTATGCAAGATTCGCCAGTTAACAGATATTGCCACCGTTAGATTAGTCTACATTGCTTACTTTCATAGCATAATGTCTTACGGTATTTTGCTGTGGGGATCAGCAGCTGAGGTAGATACCATATTTATATTACAAAAACGGGCAGTATGAGCAATTTACAATATGAGACCCACTTGAATCACTTAAGAACAAGTTCCAAGAATTTAGTATTTTAACTTTGCCCTCCCAATTCATCTTTGATAACTTAATGTATGTCCATAAAAAATTAGACAAGCTGGATTACGTCAAAGATCAGCACAATGTAAATACTAGAAATAAAGATAAATTAGTTGTACTGTGTTTTAGATTTAGAAAGACTAATAAAAGTTTTTTAGGTAATAGTGTTAGGTTCTATAACAAGATCCCGAAGCACATTACTGATTTACCAGACAACAAGTTCAAGGACCTTGTCAAGCGGGTTTTACTGTCAAAAGGTTATTATAGGGTGGATCATTATGTGAATGATAGTGATGTCTGGAAGTGACTCCCTCTCTGTGCATCCACTAATATATTATTATTGTACCTGTTATATTAACATTTGTACATTTAACAAAAAAAAAGAAGATAAACCTGATCGAGTTTCTCACTGGTTCTTATCAATGTCTGGGAGATTACCCGAACTGGCAGTAGTGTTTTGACATTCATAAGTGCCTTCTTAGGGCTTAAATTGAATAAAGATTATTTTGATTTTGATTTTAAACATGATAATATAATGTTTAAGAAAGCATCAAAACAGGATTACAAACAAATGAATAATTAAGTGAAATAAAGTAATAAAAACATAAATATTTTATTGATTTTTTAATTTAACTTGTACCAGTAAGACAACATTGTATAAAGATCAATTAACCTATATTATTCTATTACAATGAGAATGTTTGTTTACTCGTGTATAAAACTTACACTATATTCCAATTCAGCAGTAAATGTTCTTTCATAGCATAAGTGACACAAAGATTATGATGAGCAGACTTGCCAAACCACTTCTCTATGTTCGTTGCTAACCACAACAAAGGGTGATCGCTATGCAACGACATCGCCATTAAAGAATATGCATAATTATGCCAATCCAGAACTAACTGGGCCCGAACAACCAAACAGTAGACACTGCATACAGGCAATGTAGGGATGGCTGGTGGGTTCTGACACAACAAGTAATCGCATTTTCCACTTAAAAATAAAGTTAGTAGCAAACTTATCGATTGCCATATCGTTTTCGCTACATATTGAAGTAGCTGAGGACCTCTATTGAAATCTAATGGATGCAATTTTGAAATTTGAATGTTGGGGTTTTGTGTTATTTCTGTGAGCGGTGTAGTTTCTACGTAAGTGACTATGTTAACTTTAAATCCGTTGTTAGCTAGAGACAATGCGTGATATTGCATACGTGGGCTTCTTCCTATATCTGCTAAAACTACAACTTTCACATGTTTTTTCGAATTTTCTTCGGCCATTATGTCGGGACGACAATAAGTAAATCACAAATGGTTAGTTCAGTTAGTTGTATTCATAAAAAAGATAATAAATATTTTTTTGCCGGTGAAGTCAGTATCAGAACTCAGAAGTGTGATCAGAATCGAAAAACGACAAACAAACCAAATTACTGATATGAAACGTCAAAGCATTTTCTTTTATTTTGTTAAGGTCATCCACTGGCTATATGTCTTTTTAACTTAAGATCATATTATTTTAGGCATTTTGAAGTGAAAACTTCTTTAGCACCATGTTAGGATTTTAAACTCGATGAAACGAAAAAACGACACTTAAGAGAGACAAACAATTACATTTATAGAATTTAGCGTGCGGTAGAATGAGATAGAACACATAGTACAGTGCAGTGTTTCCTATTACCTCGGTCTCCTCGTTGGACGTGTGAGTACGCCTGCGTATTATAAAACCTTGGGGAAAGGTGTCATAGCCAACGTGGTGTATTGTTCACGTGTATCGTTTCTATGAATATTTTTATGTTTTCTGAAGGTTTCACTTCAAACAACACTCATGTTTGTGAAACTTCTTTAGTACCTACCTAAAACGAACCGCTCATTTTCATAATATTCATTGTTGGACATAATTATATATCTTAAAAATACCTACATAAAAATCAGCGAGAGCATAATATGTCTATCTTTTAAGAAACACTCACAATAAGCGTTTTTGTCTTTAAAATAACAGGCAGTGGGGGTAGCACGATTCGCACATGTGATCGACAGTGTTCTATGGTCCATGCGAGTGCAACCGCGAGCACAGCTAGTATTATGGATTATTGGTGGCATTTTGCGTGATATAGTGTGGTTATTGTCCCTAAGTGGAGTGGATTATAAATATAAACTGGAAACACATTTTGAGTTAACATTAAAAATTCTATTGTTCTAAGAGGGGAGCTATCACCTTGTTTGAACTCGCTTTAAAAAGAGTACGCATGCATAAAAACATTAACACTGGAAAAACAAGAAGAAGAAAAGCAGAGGACATTGCTTCAGCCTTTTTATAAATGATATCTAAACATGAATTAATATAAATACATCTGACTTGGCTGCACGGTCTTTTCTTTTTCAGATTTCCTAACGAACAACTATACCAAAAAAAAGTTTGTGGTTATTATTATAAATAAAAAATAATTAATTACATAGTTTTAATAAAATTATGACATCCTAAAGAAAGACAATTAATATCTTCTTCTTCTTCCTAACTTGGCAACTGGTCCTCTTTAATGAAGACCATTACTGCCATTATCGAGTGAATTATATTGTCAAGTGTCATGACGATTCAGTATCCTAACAAGATGGTGGCTCCCTTGTTAGAACCTTCTAGGGAATTTTTGTGTGATCTCGGAATGAATGCTTTCAGCTTATATTTATAATCCACTTCACTTATGCACAAAAACCAAACTATATCACGCAAAACGCCACAAATATTACATAATATAGAGTCAAAAACCTAAGTAAATGAATTAAAAATAACAACCACAACATGTCACTTCAAGATCCCGCCAAAAACTCCAATTAATATCTGTCTTCTTCTTCCTAACTTGGCAACCGGTCCTCTTTAATGAAGACCATTACTGCCATTATCGAGTGAATTATATTGTCAAGTGTTATGACGATTCAGTATCCTAAGAAGATGGTGGCTCCCTTGTTAGAACTTTCTAGGGAATTTTTGTAGGATCTCGGAATGAATGCTTTCAGCTTATATTTATAACCCACCTCACTTATGCACAAAACCAAACTATATCACGCAAAACGCCACCAATATTACATAATATAGGGTCAAAAACCTAAGTAAATGAATTAAAAATAACAACCACAACATGTCACTTCAAGATCCCGCCAAAAACTCAATTAATATCTGTCAACATATTATCAAAACATTAAATTCTTTTTATTACAGTAGTAAGCTAAACTAAACTAAACAGGTTTTAATCTACAATAATAAATATTTACACTATAGTTAGGGTCAGCTCAAGCAATAACGCAATAATGTTCTTCTTCTTCTTCCTCTTCCTAACTTGGCAACCGGTCCTCTTTAATGAAGATCATTACTGCCATTGTCGAGTGAATTATATTGTCAAGAGTTATGACGACTCAGTAGCCTAACAAGATGGTGGCTCCATTGTTAGAACTTTCTAGGGAATTTTTGTGGGATCTCGGAATGAATGCTTTCAGCTTATATTTATAACCCACCTCACTTATGCACAAAACCAAACTATATCACGCAAAACGCCACCAATATTACATAATATAGGGTCAAAAACCTAAGTAAATGAATTAAAAATAACAACCACAACATGTCACTTCAAGATCCCGCCAAAAACTCAATTAATATCTGTCAACATATTATCAAAACATTAAATTCTTTTTATTACAGTAGTAAGCTAAACTAAACTAAACAGGTTTTAATCTACAATAATAAATATTTACACTATAGTTAGGGTCAGCTCAAGCAATAACGCAATAATGTTCTTCTTCTTCTTCCTCTTCCTAACTTGGCAACCGGTCCTCTTTAATGAAGATCATTACTGCCATTGTCGAGTGAATTATATTGTCAAGAGTTATGACGACTCAGTAGCCTAACAAGATGGTGGCTCCATTGTTAGAACTTTCTAGGGAATTTTTGTGGGATCTCGGAATGAATGCTTTCAGCTTATATTTATAACCCACCTCACTTATGCACAAAACCAAACTATATCACGCAAAACGCCACCAATATTACATAATATAGGGTCAAAAACCTAAGTAAATGAATTAAAAATAACAACCACAACATGTCACTTCAAGATCCCGCCAAAAACTCGCAATAATGTTTTGTGCACAGAAGCACAGAAAATCACAGAGTACATAATCAGAAAAGTCAGTTAAAGAGTTTAGAAGACATCCTTCTGGTTATTTGTCCATATTACTTAACTTGGAATAAAAAAACATCTGACTTGGCTGCATGGTCTCGGATACCTTTGCCTTTCCCTCTCAGGAAGAAAGGGAAGAACTATACCAAAAAAACATGTTTGTCTTATGCATTCCTCTGGCTATTGGTCTATGTTAGGCATGAGCTGTCAGTGTCAGGTGGTATTTATTTTTGATCTATGTTTTTGTATACTACATTAAAGATTTTAGAAACCTTATTATTATTTAAATATAAAAAAATGTCTACAGTTTTATTAATTAGACATTTACCACAGAATCTTGCATTTCAAGATAAAGAACGTTTATTAAAACATTTTGGTGCTGAGAAAGTATGGGAAATTTCTCCTAAACGGAATTATATTTTTGCATCGTTTGAAACTGTAAAAAAAGCTAAA
Organism: Saturnia japonica; assembly: GCA_033032175.1. NCBI lineage: Eukaryota > Metazoa > Arthropoda > Insecta > Lepidoptera > Saturniidae > Saturnia > Saturnia japonica. The sequence continues at coordinate 898,245 of CM065315.1, forward strand.
CAAGCTTTATCTCGCCTACATCAACAAGAAATAGCAAACAGAAGGCTAGTTGTTGAGTATTCTAATGAAAATGAACCTTCAACTAACAATAAACATGATACCCAACAGGCTTCAAATGCCAGTAAACTCATAAATGATTTTTTACGCATTTTAAATGCATGGAATCCATCAGTTGATTTTTACCAGCCTCCACCTGCACATATCAAGTATAAATATCCAGAAATAAATCCAGATATTGCTATAAATATTTTATACTCATTGTTTACGCATAAACCATTTTATGTACAGTCATTACATTTATTGAATAAAATGTGTCTCGATGTACCCTTTCAAGTAAACGATAATGCAGTTAAATTCTTTAAAGAAACATTTAGCCCATTCTTTGTAGATCATATAGCACCTCCTCCTCCACCACCTGAATCCGAATCAGAATCTGAAATATCAAGTGAAGGTTCTGATCACAAACCACAGCCAACACCAGCTATAGTTAAAAGGAAAAAGAAATTACCAATTCCTTCAAGAAAAAGACCACCACCAACAATACTCAAAGAACATAAAACTAAAAAAGCAAACATAAGTACAGAAATTGTTTTTGAAGGAACAACTCCAATACAAGAACCAAAGAAAATAGCATTGGTAGTACACCAGGATGCATTACAAAAATCTTCAGAGGAACCTGTGATTGTAGGAGAATTAGGTAAATTTGAAAAGGAAGAGCAAGTAACAGAAAATGATACAGGTAAAGTTGAAACAGAGTTACCAACAATATCTAGAAAAGAATTGTTAAAAAATAGATTATCACATCATGATATGAAATTACTGCCCGTGTACAAACATTATAATCCTGGGCAGCCATCAATGAGGTTGTATATCAAAAATTTAGCAAAATCAGTTACAGAGCAAGATGTAAAAAGAATCTACAAACTTTATGTAGAAGACTGTATAGATGAAGAGCAAACAGGATTTGATGTAAGAGTAATGCAAGAAGGTAGGATGAAAGGACAAGCATTTGTGACTTTTCCATCTGTACATATAGCAAAGGTTGCAATGAATGAAACTAATGGTTATTTACTAAAAGAGAAACCAATGGTTGTCCAGTTTGCAAGAGCTGCTAATAAAAAATCTATTGAGTGAAATATATTTATTGTATCTCTCAAGAAAACTTTCAATTAACTACCATCCTTTTGGTTTAGCTGAATAAATACTTGAACTGTTCTTTGTAAACAGATCAAGTTTCTAGATAGATCTTATAATAATAGGGTTTTTGTTTTATACCAGTAGTAACTCTGACATTTTGGTGCTTTCTCAGGTTCTGAATTGAAATTTATTTATTTCACTTTAAATATCACAGAACTGGTATAAATATTCAACAATGGTTCTTAACTTAAGGATAAATTTTTAAAAACAAACAAACAAACAAGTTTTAGAAAATTATATTTCCATCAATTCAATAGTATATGTGTACTGTTCCACATTATCAACTGTGTCTTTCCCTGCTAATATCTTGTTCAATTTTGGTATCAGTTTGTTAATGTTATCCAAATTATTGATTAGTTTTTTTACAACATTCAATGTATTCTCTAAAACGAATGAAACCTTCTCATTTTTCATTATTAAATACTGTTGGTAAAAGGCATCTATTAATAACATACACCAATCAAATAACTTGCTTTCAAATTCCATATTGACTTCTAAATCTGGAGTTACTAATAAATAACATATATAGTTCATGAGGAATAATGTATCATCTAAAGTAAGTATGTTTCTCAAATGTGGAATAATCAAGGCATCGCTAAAAGTTAGATTAAGAATACTATTCAAAAATTCAAATTCTTCTCTTTGTGCTGCCAAATGCTCATTACAAGAAACCAGAAACTTTTTAAAGTTAGTATAATCATCAAAATTTGGTTGAACTAGTTTGATACCATATTTTAAAAGTGATACCAGTGTGGACTCTGATATATCTCTGTACTTTTGTATTGCATGTATAATGTTTCTGGTATTTTCACTTTCCAATAATGGTGGTATTATATGGGCACATAAACTTCTTTCAGTTAATCCAGACTTTACAAGTTCTTCAACTTGATTGTCAACAGGGTATAAAGGTTGTGTGGGTGTTCCCCAGTCAGCAATTTCAGTTTGCTCATCCAATATTACTTCATGAGATCCCAGAAGGTTAGATAAGTTGCGCTTTGGCTCCAAAACATAAGGTAGTACACCAATATGATTTGAAGCTTCTAGAATTATGCGTTCATTGAAGCAATAAAGTTTGGCATTTTCACTGTACATTTTCATTGGATATTTACATGATCCAACACCTAAATCAATATTGTAAACAACAAGGATAGCTCCATCTTGATCTAGGTTACTACCAAATACAATTAAATGAGTTTCTCCTAATTCTGCCAGAGAAACACTAGAGAAAGTTGATAACCATGGTACAGATCCAATAGTCCTCCATGATTTCTTTGATATATCATATACTGTCATTTTTGAATCACTCCCTGAAAAAATTGTAAGTATAACAATTAATAATTTTTAGATCCCCGAAAATGAACTGTATGTACTGCTAAGCCTATGTATTTTGTCCTATATTTAAATAAAAAAGATACAGCTTTTGAACTATAGGTTGAAGTTATTACAGTATGTGTTATTAATTCTTCTTCCTAACTTGGCAACCGGTCCTCTTTAATGAAGACCATTACTGCCATTATAGAGTGAATTATATTGTCAAGTGTTATGACGATTCAGTATCCTAACAAGATGGTGGCTCCCTTCCCTTGTTAGAACTTTCTAGGGAATTTTTGTGTGATGTCGGAATGAATGCTTTCAGCTTATATTTATAATCCACTTCACTTATGCACAAAAACCAAACTATATCACGCAAAACGCCACAAATATTACATAATATAGGGTCAAAAACCTAAGTAAATGAATTAAAAATAACAACCACAACATGTCACTTCAAGATCATGCCAAAAAACTCCATGTTATTAATTATTATGGTGGATATCCTTAACATATAAAAAAAAAAAAAAACATAATGGAGGTACCCTTACAAGAGTTGTGTTATTTTCGTTTTGCTTTTTTATTGATATAGGTTTAGCTTTATGGCCACAATCTCACCTGATCTTAAGTGTCAATTTGGCCCAAGATGGCAAAACAAGGCTAGTGGAAGACTGGCTCTCAAGAGGAGCTACCGGGACACACCTATTGGTGTTTGGTGACTGATTTTCAATTAGAGGGTAGTAGCTAACCAGGCGGACATTTGAAAAAGCCCTACTACTATGCTATGATTTCAACACAATGTTTTCCTTCACCGAAAACTGAGACTCATTGCAGGGTTTCAAACTCACATTGATAGATGTGAAGTCCATACCAGGTACTAACTGAGCCATCACTGCTATTTTTAAATACTAATTTTGATACACTATTTGCTTGAAAAATTAATTTTTGTAAATGTTATTGTTTATTTTGTAAATCCTTGTTTGACTGTACCATAGTTGTGTAATAATAATAATACCAATCTGTAAATGACCCGCTGCTCGACAATGAGGCCTTTTCTTGAAGGAGGAGACAGACTTTATTACAACACCTTGGCGATTTCAAAGACGGAGAAATCAACAGTTCTATATTTTCACCACATATGGCAGGTATATATAAATACATTTTTGAAGCTTTCAAGTTTCTACACAATGATTTGGTTTGAACTTTGAATACAATGGGTTTTCTTAAATGTATATCTATAAAAAATTTAAAAAATATTATTTAAATTTGATCACAAAATAAAACTTACATAAAATATATACAGCAAATTTGTTGACACAAATTAATTCCCCAACAACATAAGCATCCTCCCTTGTAATTTTAACTTTATTGAACTTTGAACTGTCCATTTCACCTAACTCTTCTTTTAATGGACAATGGATTATCTCATACAAATCCTTACTATTTTTAACTATATAACAAATATAATCTGTGTTTTGATAATTGTAGAAAGCTATATCAACAATAATATCTGTATTCTTAATAAAAGTTTTGCTTTCATATGTCTTCCTGGTTTCAATAGCATGGTGAAGGGATGCACAGTTTCCATTAGCAAAAATAACAAGAGGCGACTGATTATCTCTAGGTAGTAGTTTAAAGATATTTACTGCAAACTGAAATATATAAAAAATGATCAAAAAAGCATCAGTGATTACGCTCATGTTAACAGGAAGAGTCCTCTGCCTATTATTGGAATAAATTTTAAGAAAGTGCATAATAATAATTAAAGTTAACCCATTAATTTCAATTTTACTGGAATTTTTACTCATATGTAGAAATATTCTTTTATCTATACCAATATTATAAAGATCAAGAGATTGTTTGTTTGAATGTGCCAATCTTTGGAACAACCAGTTAGATTACAAAAAAATATTTTTGCATTTTATTTCATACTTTGCTAGCTACTTGTTAAACCACAACAGATTTTTGTAAAACATACCTTCTGTTTCTTAACTTTGTCCAAGTTTGTTAAATCTTCTTTCCATATTTTAATTGAATTATTGTTAAACACACCAACATAATTATCTTGATCACTATCATAGATTATTGTGGAAGTAATATGATCCTTGGAAGTCCATCCTCCAACTTGCTTTTGATCTGAAAGCTATATACATAAAGGATATTTAAATTTGTGTTATATAACTTATATGACACAAAGACTACTAAATTTTAATTTATTGGTGCAAAAAATACTTTTTTAATAATAAATATAAATAACCTAAAAACTTTTTACACTATGGAAATAAGATAATTGTTACATTTATAATGGTTAGTGTAAATTAAAAAGAAAAAAAATGAAGTATATTTTTCATAATTATTTGATATGTAATATACCCTGTATTTATTGACAACATTTCGACCTAACGTTACTATAACACATTCATCTTCTTTATCTTTAGCAACACCAAGGAAACTCTTCTGATCAAGTAGAGGACACAGTACATAATAGTTATGAAATTTAGCCATTATTTATTTATTTGTTTGTTACTTGCAATTTTACAATTTGGCATGCGATAAAATAATGCTTATTCATAGACAATTGACAATTTTACATATAACCAGCTAAACTCAAAACCAGCTCAAAACTGGCTTTGCTCATGCTGCTTGAATTGAATTTAGACTTGAGGTTTTTAATTTGACAGTGACATATTTGTCACATTTCAGATTGACAGTTTGACAAGATATTTTTTAAATGCCTTCACATCAACTAAACATGGATAACTCAGCCAAATTTCTTACACCAACTCAATAATTCAAGTGCAGGAAATTTTGCTTTGAGTTGACTCAAATTTGCGCCATGGCATGGCGCAGCAAAATAATACGAGGCAAACGAGTTACAGAAATGAATTTGTGGATTAACTAACAAAGCTACAAGGCGCGACTTTGTGCCGCAGCCGGCTCGCTAGACTTGTTCTTGCTCGGACATTAAAAGGAGCGCTCCGTACTAGTACAATCTTTCAACTGTACTAATACAGATTTCTAGTACTATTTGTACAGTAGTACAATATACCGTACACATACGAGGACGAATATTAGGAAATTTTGATTCTCCTTCATACTTTCCAGGCTTAGGACTCATTCTAAAGGCTTGTTTTTTTTAGACCAAACTACACTTGCACTTGCAGAAAAATAGTACTAACTAATAAAAAAGTACCTATTCAAATCATATTTTGAAACTAATTATATAATTTGAAACAAAAACAACCTCACCAAATTGTCTAAAAACAATAATAATTCTTACTCTCTCGTCATAAAGTTTAAAACAGCGAAATGAATCAGAGCCTATTAGGTTAATACCATGTATATAGCTTCTTTCGACTGATCTGCGTCTTCGGTCTCGTGACTCGTGAATCACATAGGTACTTAGTAGTAAAAACGCCGCGCCAGCCTGCCGCGAACGAATGACTAAATGAACGATGTACTATTAAGCTTACGAAATAGTTCGTTCTAGTAGTGTCAGGAATTAATTCCTATTAGTACCTTCTACATGTATTACACAAGGCTACGGCTCGCTGCACTGAAGTGTGCTATGCGGGCTATACTATACCGTATCACCGTATGCGCTAACACATTTGTAACAGGTAAGTAAACACACCCAGCGCAGTAAGTAAACTGAGTTGGCGTAATTGCGCGTCGTAGCGCTATGGGTATGTCTAGTACTGTCCTTTTATGGTTTACCGAATATTGAATAAAAATCGGTAGGTATTTCAAGTGATTTCAAGCTCAAGGTTATTTGCGATTTCGTCTTATCTGCGTAATTACATCATCAATAGTACATCGTAGTCCAATTTCAAGACTGTCAAGTGAGTTAATTCACTTGTCGTTAAGCAGTAGTCCAGTGTAGTCATGTCGACAACCGGTAAAGTGATCAAGTGCCTCGCGGCTGTGGCCTGGGAGGCGGGAAAGCCTCTTTCCATTGAAGAAGTGGAAGTAGATCCACCGAAAGCTGGAGAAGTGCGTATCAAAATAACTGCCACAGGAGTTTGCCACACTGATGCTTACACCCTGTCAGGAAAAGACCCTGAAGGTGTTTTTCCTGTTATTTTGGGCCACGAAGGTGGAGGTATCGTCGAAAGTATTGGCGAAGGCGTTACTACGGTGAAACCTGGAGACCATGTAGTCCCTCTTTATGTACCGCAATGCAAAACATGTAAATTCTGCCTCAACCCAAAAACTAACCTGTGTCAGAAGGTACGTGTAACTCAAGGGCAGGGAGTAATGCCCGATGGCACTAAACGATTCCACTGCAAAGGGCAAGATCTGTACCACTTTATGGGATGTTCGACATTCAGTCAGTACACAGTTGTTCTAGAAATATCTCTTTGCAAAGTTGCTGAAGCTGCTCCTCTAGATAAAGTTTGTTTGCTTGGCTGTGGAGTACCGACTGGTTATGGTGCTGCCTTAAACACAGCGAAAGTGGAACCTGGATCCAATTGCGCTATCTTTGGGCTTGGAGCTGTTGGATTAGCAGTTGCATTAGGATGCAAAGCAGCTGGAGCAAAGCGGATCATTGGAGTAGATATCAACCCAGACAAGTTTGAAGTTGCGAAGAAATTTGGTGTCAATGAGTTTGTCAATCCTAAAGACTACGATAAACCTATTCAACAAGTTCTAGTGGATTTGACTGACGGGGGGCTGGACTACACTTTTGAATGTATCGGAAATGTTCATACCATGAGGGCTGCTTTGGAAGCTTGTCATAAAGGTTGGGGTGTTTCTGTCATTATTGGAGTTGCTGCAGCTGGCGAGGAGATCAGTACACGTCCATTCCAGCTAGTTACTGGACGTACATGGAAGGGAACAGCTTTTGGAGGGTACAAGAGTAGAGATAGTGTGCCTAAGCTGGTAGATGAGTATCTGGGGAAGAAGTTGCCTTTGGATGAATTTGTTACCCATAATGTCCAACTGAAAGAAATCAATGAAGCTTTTCATTTAATGCATGCTGGTAAATCAATCCGTGGTGTTGTACACATGTGAATTTTTTTATATATCATAGAGCATTTATGTATCACTATGTACCGTTGCATTCTCTATAAAAAGCTGATATTATTATGATATTATTCATATTTACAAAATAAAAAAACTCAACCATTTTTCTCATTTCTTTTTCTGGTGACTTTTGTTTAATAATAATATGGTATGTAAATCTATGACTTATAAAGTTTTATATAAATATTTTAAAATATTCATAATATCTTTTTATTGTAGTATGGAAGGAAAAAGTATTTATTGTATTTGATGGTAGTAACCTTAGTAAAGTCCAAAAACACAGGTAACCACTGAGAGAATAAATAGTATTCCAACATTGGTTGTGGCTGTCATGTCATCCAGTAAGCCTCTTTGCAGATGGATATACACTAGCTGATCCCAAAACGTGATTAACGAATGGTTGTTTAAAAAACAAATAGGCAAGCAAAATACAATCCACATGATGATCAGCAGCTTTTGCAGCCTGTGGATGCTTCTAACATCATAGGTATCACCTAGCGAATTGATCACTTTGGACTCTCCCCCCCCAGGAGCTTGGGAACCCTACTCACCACAGGAACACAATACACGGTTATTTGGCTGCAATCTTCTGTAGGGCGAAGGTACTTCATCATCTGGACTGCCCAAAGTAGACAAATACTTTGTAACCTTAATTTATTCAAACTGAAGTTAAAATATAAAAAAATCTTTATTCAAATTAGACCCTGAGCAGACACTTATGAGGAGAACTGGCACGAAACTTTGATACAACTGTACAATAGTATTAATATAATGAACATACATACCATCACGCCTATATTCCCCGAAGGGTTAGGCAGAGGTGTACATTTGTACACCCACAGTTCGCCGTGTATGTATTTAGGCCCCATGTAATAGGGGGCGAGCCTATTGCCATTCATCGGGCACGAAACCAAACTCCGCGCTGCTACTGAGCATTTCATAGGAAAACCCCAATAACACTTTGCTCGACCTGGGATTCGAACCCACGACCTCGCTCATAACAGTCGCGCTTACGACCACTAGGCTAACGAGGCAGTTACAGTAATATATATACTAGCAACCCACCCCGGCTTCGCACGGATGCAATTTACTCAGTTATGAAGAAATTAAGTGGGAAAGGAAAGGATGAAAAACTTTTAAATAATAAAAATTATCATTAAAAAAAACTTGACCTCGACAACTGCGTTACTTATTGTCACTAAGTTACGAAATTTGATCATAATCGGTTCACTAGTTTCGGAGTTTATCCCGAACATACATCGTGACACGAGATTTTTATATATATAAGATATATATACTATATACAAGTGATTCTATAATAATTATTTGTATAATTCTCCATGAGAAAAATATTTATTAAAAGCCTAAAATTATTACATATTTTACTTTAATAGCATTAGGTTTATTTGATATAAATCATAAGTATAATCTCTAACGGATCTAAACTAAAAATCCAAACTTCAGTGTAAGATGATAACAATCCCTTATATTCACAATAAAATAATACATAACAATTTTAATTCATGCTTATATGTCATATAATAAAACCCACAATATAATAATTAGATAATTAATGTCATAAAATCACAGATCTTTTAAAAAAATAATTTACATTTCATTTTAAATTGTAAGGATAACAATAAATGAATTATTTATGTTTATAACTATTGTTCTGTTGTCAATTGTTTATAGTACTCGACATAGCTGTCGCATTGTTCTCCTGAAAGAATATAAAAATAATAATGTTAATAGATTTTTTACGAGGCGAACGCGCGATATCTTCGGTCTTTACTTTCCGTCAAGACCTTTGATTCTTAAGTTAAATTACGTTAAAAATTAATGCTTAAATAATAAATTATCAAGGATTTTACAGTTAATCGGTTTCAATTATATTTTCAGATTAGCTCTACCTCTAAATTCGTCTGCGTGGACTTCTTTACCGGGATAAAAAGTATCTTAAAGTCTTTTCTTAATCCGTGTTATAAGTTATTCGAGTGTCAAATTTCATCAAAATCCGTTTAGCCGCTTTTGCGAGATTGAATAATAAGCAAACTCAATTGCGCATTTATAATACTGGTCCTAAAAAAATGTACTTAAAAGGATAATAGGCATTAGTCATTTTTTAATATTTATGTATTTCTATCCTTTAGGACTAGCAGGCCCGGCAGACGTTTTCCCCTTTCCGATGGTCAATAACTCGACCAGACCGTCACCTATACCAGATTTTTTCTTCCTGAAAACTCCCAAGATCATATCAAAACAAAAAAAAAATTACCCATATTCATCGTACGAATCGTGAGTTTTGGTCTCGAGTTCAAAGTATGTTGGCGACAGAACAGTCATTTTCGTGTTTCTTGTTAGGTTAATATGTGTTATTATTGTATTTACGTGATAAATACTATGTGTTACGATAAAATAGATTAATACAGACAATATTATAGAGAAATGTAAGCGAATACGCTACATTACAAGTTGCACGTTATATATTAGGATGTATATAAACCATTATGTATTGTGTGTCACATATGTGAAAATATAACTAATATAGAATAGATTAACGCATAGAGTAAGCCAATAGAGTAAGTATATCGAATATTATAGAGATTTTACGAACGGAAAATAGTGATGCCGCCCGTAAATTACATTGTTTTTGGCTTATATACTGAATGTATACGTAATGTATATTATAAGTGAATATGTAATGGATAGGTAATTCAAAGAGGAACATTTTGATATATGACATGTGTACATAAGATATATAATGAGAGAAATAGTTTAACAGGGCAACCAAAGCGAAAAGTAAAGTTAAAACACGAAATAAACACGGAATAAAACGGGGCTCTCTTTACGGTCATTCCTCGAATTACTTAAGCTCGAAGAAGGGCCGTATTGGGCACGGTGCAATTCTACGAGTCTACAAGTACAAGCAACAAGTAACAACGAGAAGAAAGCTTTGGTCGTCCTGCGAACAATCTACAGTCAAGATATCGACTTTTATTGAAGACCCGGCACCTCAAGCGGTCGTGCATTATTGCACCCCCCGGACCCCCTCACTACTAACATCACGCCGCCCACTGGCATCCGTACGGTGTCTACGAGACGGGCATCCGGCGCAACAAAACGCCCGTCCAAACCGGGGAAACGTCACACCCCCCCCCCCCCTCCCTCACGCAGAGTGGAAGTGACGCGTACCCAACAAAGTATAATACAATAAATAAAAGTTTCCCGAAAAATTTTCAAATTTGGGAAAATCTGAATGTCCTTTTTTGTATATTCTATGAACTCGACACCAAAGTTCACGATTCGTACGATGGATATGCGTTATTCTTTTTTGTATTATAAATTCATGTATAAAAAAAGTGACACTTGATAACAAAACGATCATTTTTGTACAAAGTATATAAATGAATGAGTATTTGATATTAAATTCACCTTGACACCTCCACGCACTCCTGAAAAAAAGGGTCTTGACAGACAGACGGACCTCGAAGTGACCCTATAGGCTATAAGGGTTCCTTTTGAGGTACGGAACCATAAAAATGATAAAATTTTATTTTGTTAACAATGTAATCATGTGAAGTCGTGGTAGTCGAATGGTTTAGAGTTAGACTAGGCTATAGTTGAATTTTGAAATTAATCAAAATAAATAATTCGGACGTGAGCCATGGCAATTGCACCCATTGTTCCCCCTTTATTCTCGCCTGGGAAGACATTATAATCTAATCCCGATATTATGTATTAATTTATGTGTAAGGTTTTCTTTAGGAATGCATATGCCATTCCAGCCTTCTCTGGCCTTTCATCGAACCCTCGAACTGCCATTTACCCCGCGTGCCAAGAACATGAAGTTGACCATCAATAAAAATGTCTTTAGCACCGTTGTGATTTGAAACTCGATGAAACGAAAAAACGACAAACACATACATCTAGGACACATACAGGATTTAGCCTGCGAGAAAACAAGATAAATAAAATACATTGTAAAACGTTTCCTATTATCTCGATCCTTATTTGTACGTGTGTATGCGCCTGTGTATTACGAAGCCATGCGAAGCGAGTCACTATGACGAACTTTTAACCACATGCATGGTGGTCGCGACTCAGTTGAGCAATACAGCTTCCTACCACCCCGCTGTCGGCTTTACTTGGTTCGTTGCTCAGCAGGGTGCACCACGTGCAGGTGAGGTTGTCTCGGGTGCCTCGTGGCGCAGTCGTAGTTAATCTTACTATTGAGTCGAGAGGTCGCGGCTTCGATCTCCGCATATGAATGACATTTGTGTAATGAGCATAATTTTATTGTCAGTTGTATGTCTGGGTGTTAGATATATAGATATTAAAACTAATTCATCAAATTACACAAATTCGTCAAATATCGTTTATTCGTCAAATAAACAGCTGATATACCATACATAGGTACAAGCTTTGCTTAGTTTGGAATTAAATGACTGTGTGTAAAATTGTGTCCCCATATTTATTAGTTTTAAAGATGTAATTTGGAAAATTCTTAAACTTTTTCACGGTATGAGATTGTGCTCTACTCTAGACAAGTCAAAGTCAAGCAATTTTTTGCTCTTAAACTGTTTTTACCACAACCAATTGGCACTTATACGATAATATATTTGAAGAAAACAATTCAAATAATCTATCTCATATTCCGTAAAAAACAATTTTATTTTGCAATAAAAAAAACTGCTTGAAAAAAAAAACACGTTGACGTCCGGATTTTTTTTAACGAGGTGGTTACGATAACTTCCGGAAAAATGGACGCGTATCGAGATCGAGTTTCGTTTATTATCTTCAGAAAAACATTAACTATTTACCTATTTAATATCAATAACCTAGTACCCGTAGTTTATTAATAAAACGTTTTTTTTTTTATTAAAAAATATCACTATTTATTTCGATCTAAAATTAAAGCCTATTTTATTAAGTTGTCAAAATAATACAAATAACTCAATGGTTCGACGACTTGTTTTTTTTCTTTCTTAAAAATCAAATGAGTAGTATGAGACGTGCACCCTTGGATTTTCCAAACTTTTTTCCCTTAGCCCCCAAGTCCGCCAAGTCCGTAGGAACTTCGTTTCAAAAACATTAATTAGTAACACCATGTAGATGTGTTGTCATGTGAAGCAATAACACCATGAGGTTACGTCACAGGCCAGTTAAATTAAATATAACGATAAGATTGTCTGATTGTGTAATGAAAAAAACATCGGCCCCATGATAAATAAACATGCGAGCGCTGAATGAATCGTTTTCATTTTGATAACTTTTTTGTCTTTATGTTGTTTATGAAACCTGATTTATTTTTTCATTATTTTATCAGCTTCGCAAACCAAATGTTTAATGTATTATCTACATATTTTTACAGTTTAATTAACATTACAATATATGCAATGTTAACATAATTTGATTGATACATGGATTCTTCTTATTTCTTCATAAGCGAAATATATATTACGTTATAAAGTAGCAAAAAACAGGCATGCAGTCCACCTGAAGTTAAGTGATCACTGCAACGGTATAAATGTTGTTTATAGATTTAGCGTTATCACAAGGATAGTTAACACTCTCGCTAAAAGCAATTTGAATACGGTACAAATTTTGATATCAGCATGTTGAAACAAAAGAGACAAAATCACATCGTAAGGCGGAAACTTTGTTGTCAAAAAAGGATAAGTCTGTTCTCGCTCACGCCGATATAAAGCCTAAAGTGAGCTGAAGACAATTGCCCACCATTCACGAGGAGACCACCGCGAGATCTAAATCCATATGTCAGCCTGCAAAACACTTTAATACCTTTTAAGAAATGCGGAGCGCCCCGTTGCCGTTCATTCCTGTTCCTGAGTGCGTGGTAGATCGCGAGGAAGGCGGAAGGGTCACCGTGACGGTGAACGTGCTCCTTGGCCGCGGCGAGGAGTTTCCGCGCCGGCAGAGAGAGCCATGTCTCCTCGTTGGCTTGTCGAGCCGCGCCCACCGCTGTTGTCGGCTCGTCCCAACTCAACAGGACTTCAATTATCTCCTATCGAATAGGTATCGATAATATTAATTCCTCGTATACATATATCGATATAGGTCTAGCGCTGTGGCCACAATCCCACAATCTCATCTGATCTTAAGTGATGATGTGGCGCAAGATGGTAGCACGCTAAGTCTAGTGGAAGACTGGCTCTTAAGTGCAGCTGCCGGAACATACCTGTTGGTGTTTGGAGACAGATTTACAACTTGAGGGTGGTAGCTAGCCAGGCGGGCGTTAGAAAATTAATTTGAATGTAACTAAATCTGTACCTACATTTTGTAAATGTTTTGTTTGTTTGATTTATTGACTTAATATAAAAAAATTGTATCAGTGATAGAAAATAGATACGGGAGTATGTAAGTCTTATTATTTAGTTAATAGTTTAGTATAATTTTGTTTTCTTCAATTGTAATTGGGTATGCTTGGGATGGGGCTTACAATTGGCATAAACCAGTTGTAAAAGCCTCCTTAAATAAAGAAAAAAGAAGCTCATACCGAATTTTTTTTTCAACGAACCTATTTACCACGTGCGACATTGTAGGACTTATGTGCTTATTATGTAACTTTTTATAAATAAACTTCTAATTAAGCATGACTTTTGACTTGAAATTTGTTTATTTTCCATCGCTAATTATGACCGCTGTATAAAAAATATCGATGTTTGACGCGTTTGACATCTGTATATTATTGGTGTGTTACGATAACTTTGGAATGATAAGATAAAGCGTTAATTAACGTTATATCAAATTTAATTCTTCAGGGTGTTTCCCTTTTTAAAGTTTGCCTTTTCTACTAAGAATTTCTCTATGAACTTATCTTTGTCGTACCGTGAAGCTGTGGAACCTTCTCCCTTCCAATGTGTCCCCTTCTTTTTACGACATCGGGTAATATAAGCGTAACGCAAAGATAAATATATACAAGCCAGCATAACAGCGGTGACCGCCGATGGATTTAAATCTCACGGTGGTCACCGTTGTGTTTGGATTGTGCTGTGCTTACTACCAGGAACAGCACCGACAATGTGCCGAGCTATTATAAAAATAAACAGCAGCCAAGAGTTAGATTCGCGCACCGAGGGTTCCGTAATTCTACAGCTACATTCACCAAAATAATTACAGGGACAAACTTAACTTTTCCGCTAGGAAAATTGTTGTCTCGATACATTGATATATGGCGCGGTCAGTTTATCAACTGCAAATAAGTTTGTAATCGCATTTTTTTGTGATGTAATTACAAATTTATGGCTTTCGGATTTTTTCCTTTACTTGTGCTATAAGATATGGTTTCTTGCCAAATTTCATTATTTCAGGTCAACAGGAAGTACCCTATATGTTGGTAAATGACACCATAGTGAATGACACGATAATGAAATGAATAATGATAATCTATACAATTAATAAAATTGAAGTGTCTGTTTGTAATGTCAAAATAACTGCTTTTTACTAAATGCATATGAAAGTATACACGATACCTAAAACAAAAAACGAATTTTTAAAATTTTTGTCTGTCTGTCTGTTTGTTCCGGGTAATCTCCGAAACGGTTCCACCGATTTTGACGGGACTTTCACTGATAGATAGCTGATAATATAGGGAGTAACTTAGGCTACTTTTATTAGTGAAAAAAAAAATTAGGATTCCACACAAAGAAAAAATACTGGTCATGGTGAATCAACCCGGGCGCTTAAATAGCTTACGCTGAGTAAACCATAAGAGATATAGCAAATTAATGTACTACATAATTGTAGGCATTAAAAAGACCTACGAAAAAGTCAGTGAGAGTATATATCTATCTTGTAAGGAACACCCACAATAAGCATTTAGCCGGGAGCGGGAGAGCAAAATTCGCGCGGGCATTCTGTACTCCACGTGAGCGAAGCCACGGGCACATCTAGTATAAAATAAATGTGATCTTTATACCGTGCTCTCAAGAATTATAATTGTAAATTCGGAACATTCATTATTCGTATCGTAACTTGGAATTTTGACAAGGTGAAGTTCGCTCCCTTACATACCTACTTATGGTTGCATAATGCTTACTTGTTTATCCGTTGCGATAACACTACGAATGACGGATAATCGACAGTATAATAGTTATGTTTTTAATAATAACCACATGTAATTGAAAACGTAGCTTTTTGATTATTTGTTTTATTCATTAGTGAAAAGGCAAAGGAAACACAGCACACAGCCAACTCACGAGTTTTTTAAAAATAATTAAGTGAATATTTGTCATTTCTTTACATGTTTTTGAGCACATTCAAGTAATTTATATTAATAAATCTGTAGTCCTGTCTGTACTTTAATATTAAAAAAAAATTCCCGATGGGCATACTATATGAACTATACTGATCACGAATATGCCATTAAAAAAAAAATTCTATCTGTCTGGTTGTATGTCCGGATTTAACTCAAAAACGACTTCACTGATTCTTATGAATTTTTGTACAAGGGATACATAATATGTCATCGGTCAATTGATAGGTTATGAGAAATTTCAATATTACTTTTAGAAATCGATTTATTTTTTCTTCCAAAAACGTTTACTTTCGTTAATTTATGGCCGAATTTGATAACATTTTGTACACGGGAACTATAAGTCATTCCATGACTGATAAGTTATGAAAATTATCAATACTTTACACGGAAAGTCTAAGTATTTACATTATTAATGGGCTATAAGGAATGACAATATTACTTGTAGATATAAAGTAAAAATTTTTTAATTTTCTTCAATTCTTAACCGACTCTGATCAAATTTTGTAGACGGGAAGTATACATCATACTATAATAATTGAGAAACAATAAGAACCGGTAAAATAATGCATTAGAAATTCTAGATAGAATAATAATGATACGGCATATGAATTGTCAACAATATGAGTAAAAACAAAATTACGGGATGTAAATAACTATTGCGTAGTAACAAACGCCAAACGCGTGCGGTGCCGCGGGCACACCGCTAGCTATTAATAATGTTACGGTTCTTACCAAAACAAAAAAAATCTAAACTCGATTATCTAGAAATATCGATTCATGATTCAGTGCTATGAATCGATTTAAAATATCGATCTTACTGACCAAAAAAATCAACTCTTCGATTAATCGATCTCAGATTACCATTTAAATAATAATCACTGTAAATATAATAAGATCGAATTTTAAATAAGCCTTTTAAAGTGAAGTCCACAATTCTACATTTCACTTTAATTGTTAGTCCTAAGTTTCAAAACTATGAAGGAAAATCAATTTTTAATCTGTGACAAAAACTTCAAAAACATTTTGAATGAATTACTTATCTATATCCACCTCCTCAATCAAATGCCTTATTATGTCCTCAATTCATAATGGTTGTCGTTCCATTCAAACTGATCATAAAACTCAAAAATTCTGAACGAAAACGATTATCACCACTTCGTATCTACATATTTACTGAATGAAACGAACTGCTGAATGAGTTAAGATGAACGATTTTGGCCGAGACTAGTGCTAAGCCTATGATACACCTACATACACTACATTTAGCCTATTCTTCGCTATCTTAATTTTTTTTTCTATAAGAACCTAGATAAGACGACCTCGATTCTTTCTCTCCATCTCAATCTTGCAGTCCAGCCTAGATGAGCGGAATGTTGAACAATCTAAGTTTCACTGACCGAGTAGGCACGGAGTCGCCACATCATGTCGAGCGCGAGTTGCGCCGCAGCCGGATCGAGGTGACCCAGCGAGAGCAGTTGGCAGGCGAGCGGCCGCGCGTCCCCGAGCGCACCGCGACGCACGAGCGCACGCAGTCGTGACCCGCGCCCGCACGTCACGAGCGCACGCACACCCAGCTCGGCGACCTCGTGCTGCGCGCTCACGCCGGCGCGAGACAGCGACGCCACGTACGCGGTCACTACCTGCATCCGACAAACGAGACCTTTCCTATTCAGATACTGTCCTGTTTACGATATGTATTAAATATGATTTTTTCTCTCATTATATTTACTATAATAAGTTTGTGTCAGTTTCGTTAATAAATTCCGAAATCATTGTTGGCAAACTGATAATCAATCATTTAAAGCTGTTGATTTCTTTGGATAAATAAATAAAACACTACGCCAGTGTTGGTAAAAAAAATCGATTAACAAACGATTAATCAATAGTCATGAGGACTATCAAATAATTTATTATTGAAATCAAGATAATCTACTGTTGATTTCTAATACAGAATTTGGGGTAAGTTAGTAAGGTAAGGGATAAGATACATAAGCTTCGGATCATGTGATGAGCTTTTTTTTTCGTTGTCGTCTTCAAGGACGGGCTGACATATATTCCGTTCAAAAAACAATCGATAGACTATTGTTTTTTTAAAACCATTGATTTACTATCGATTGTCCAAATAACAGACGTTTTACGCAGTCCGATTACAGCCTGCGTTGAGTTCAGTGGATGTGCAGTCCGAATGCAAATTGTCTTTAATGACCTTAAGGGGTTATACCTGGACGATGTAGGTGTCGTCCGCATGAGCTTGTAGCACGTGCGTGCACATGTCCGGCTGCGACAAGAGCACGGGGAAAACCCGCGGCCGCGCCGGCTCTGCTGCGAGCCCTGCCGTGTTCCGAGCCACCTCCTGGTCGGCCCACTTCCTGTGCCACACAACGAATAAAATATACTGCCTAGATTAAACAAGAATCATCAAGAAGAAATGAAATACAGTGTGAGTATGAGGCACCACTAGGGTTCAGAACCTGAAGCGCGGCATTTATCGTACCAGCAACTTCGTAATTATCGTATATTGGACGAGGACTTATCGTATTTTACCAAATTCGATTCCGGAGAAACAGTTTTATTCATTCTTAATACAAAGACATCGTACGAAGGTATAAACGTAATACACTGCGCTCCAACTTTTTGTTTTTACAATGTGTATGAGAATTGTACTATTTTCGAATATTATACATATATCTAGAAAAGTCTAGAAATCTCTACAAACATCGGGTATAAATCAATTTGGTAGAAAGAGATATAACTGTTCTTGATTTGAATGTGGCTCGCTTATATGTATATCCGATAAAAATGAGGAGTCCAATTTTTGGATGTTTTTGATTGATGTAGGCATTACTTTCCGGAAATCCATCGTAATTACATTATCCAAATTTTGAGATTTGAGCTTTCTTTGTTTCTGCATTTCATAGTTGAAGAAAGAAAAAAAAACCGTTTTATCATCTCGGGCGGAAGTAGCAAAGAAAATTTGCGGGCGGAAGTGCTACATGATGGAAGTAAGCCATCAGTGATAATAATGTAAATTCATTTACTGATTTTTATTGATAAAAATAATTGACTTTAACTTTGTATATATAAACTTTATTTAAACAAAATAATATTATATTATTTTTACACAATAAAATTTAAAAAAAGCCAGTAATAATTATCATTGATGCTTAACTCCATCATGTTCCTATGTTGTTGGCATAAAACGAGGGATAATTTTTTTAATGGTATTTTTCTTTTGGCACGCCAAAGAAGTGGAACTTCTTATGTGCGTACATAAGTACAGACGTATCTTTTTTTAAAATATCCAATTACAATCACCTGTATACAGTGTTGATCTCGTCAAAAGCTTTTGTCAGCTCGACGAGGTAGGTACCAGCGTGCGTCACCAACTGATTCAGCATTCGATATATCGTGTCCTTACCGTTAGTTCTTCGTAACAGTACCGCTACTATTTTAGATATCTCGTCTTTTGGCATCTATCAATTGTAAACAATTTGTTACTATGTGTTTTAATCTGTGATAATTTAATTTGTGTTACTAAATACTGGACAAGCTAAATTTTGTCAAAGACCGGCACAGTTTTAATACTACAAATAGATATATATTTGGTTATCATGTGTTTCAGATTTAGATCAATAAAAGTTTTTTAGTTAATAGTGTTAGGTTTTATAACAAGATCCCGAAGCACATGACTGATTTGCCGGACAACGAGTTTAAGGACCATTTCAAGCGGGCTTTACTGTCAAAAGGTTATTATAGGGTGGATCATTATGTGAATAATAGTGATCTCTGGAAGTGACTCCCTCTCTGTACATCCACTAAATTGTTATTATTATTATTGAGTTGGAGTTTGGATCTTGAAATGAGATGTTGTGGTTTATATTTTTTATTTATTAACTTAGTTTTTTGACACTATATTACATATAATATTGGTGGCGTTTTGAGTGATATAGTTTGGGTATTATAAATATAAACTAAAAGCATACATTCTGGGATCCTGCAAAAACTCCCTAGAAAGTTCTAACAAGGGAGCTACCATTTTGTTAGATTACTGAAATCGTCATAAGACATATACTCTTCTATTCACTTCATAATGGCAGTAATGGTCTTCAATACAGAGGACTAGTTGCCAAGTTACAAAGATGATTATTAACATACATTATACAGTTGAGAAAAAAAATTAGCCACGATCGAGTTTCTTACCGGCTCTTCTCGATGTGTGGGATGTTTTTGACTTTCACAAGTGCCTTATGTATTTTTGATTTTGATAACTTCTCTCAATACTTGCCAACATTGTACAGTGAATAACGAAAGAGAAAGTTTCTTACCGAATACGCCAGCCCTGAAGGCTGCAGTTTGAGTTGCCAGAGACAACCGAGACGCGCGTCTATTATGTAGTCCGGTTGGAATACCACCCACGTACCAGAGTCTTATGTAATAAAATGTTTAGGAACAATCGTTTGTGTTAATCTTATTTGTTTTTTGTATAATGTGATTTAGGGATGAGATCTATTAGCGGATATCCGCCTAAAGCCTGCATCAACACTCCCAAGAAAATCAATATTTACTTAATTAATAAATCAAATTATATTTAATGTGATTAATATTTGGTAATTCCAATTAAAATATATTATCTCTATATCTATATTAATAAATCTGTAGGTCTGACTGTGCATGTAAAATTTTTGAAAAAAAAATCGTAGTAAGAGATGTTGATGAAATTTTGTATACAGGAAGAATATGTGTAATTTCTCAATTGATAGTTTTATGAATCCGCGAGTTGACTTTATGTCTAAAAATAAAAGTAAATTATTAAGTAATATTGGTATATAGATAAAAATTCTAAAACAATACAAATCTGGAAAACGTAATTGTTTATTTATTTAATTTCACCTTTACAAAATTAATATTTTTTGTCTGTGAGTCACTTGCTTTGAAACACCAATTAGAATATGTGACGTCGCCTTTCAGTAATTATGAACGTTGCATAAGTTGTCACTGTTATCATACAAAATTACATAAAATGAATGATGACGTCACTGGACCGAAATGGCGCGTTTTTGTGGCGTACATTTTATTTAAATTAAAGAATATTTTTAAATCACTTTTTATGATGTATTAATGAAAAATATATAGTCGCAGGTATTATTTTGAACGTATAAAGTGTTTAAAACGATTTTCCAAAAGTCCGGATTGTCAATAATATGAGTAAAAATGAAAATCATTACAGCGTAACAAACTCGCGCAAAACCGCGGGTAAACCTCTAGTATATATTATATTTCCAGAAGGAAGCCCTATGTGACTGCGGTGACACCCAAACCACGGCACATCTCCTATCGTGCCCTCTATGTCCTTAATGCTGCACATTCGCTGACATATTTATTGGTGGCCTCTTTAAACGCTCAGAAGGTTGCTGATTACTGGTCAAATTCAATTTAAAACAATCCTCGACACGGAAAAAAGAAGAAGGTAGTCTTGAAAAGGATACACATAGGACAGACTTGGTCTTCTATCCTCGCCGGATGGATACTGGAACCGCTCACCACTGGTATATGGACAACTTCACCGTTCTCTATCTTTGACTCCTCCATTATATCGAAGATTTGCGAAGTTTGGCTAGACTGGAATGCAATTGTTACGGATTATCACCAGTTTATTTCTGGTGTGTTCTGGAAAAAACTGGATACAAAAACGGGACTCTTTTTTGTTAACGTATACGTTTAGCCTTTGGCCACAATACCATGTAATGATAAGTAACGATGGGATGCAAGATGATAAATATCACGTTAGGCTTAAGCCTAGTGGGGAACTGCTTCTCAAGTGCGCAGCTGCCAGAACACACCTATTGGTTCTCGTCGACAGATCTTCAACACGAGAGTGGCAGTTAACTAGGAGGGAGTTGGCAAATACCCTATCACCATGCTATGGTTTCATCACGATGTTTTCATTCACCGAAAGCTCAGGCTAATTGTTCGAAGTCTCCTCGATCGATGTCCGTATATGCTACCACTGAGCCACCATTGCTTCATCTTAGGGCGCGTCCATTAGTTACGTGAGGCATTTATTGGTCGAGCCGAATCTCACGTGGAGTCTTTCTTCTTTTTCCGTAAGAAACAGTGTAAAATTAAGAGAAATATGTGTTAAATTAATTTCTTCAATTCTTAAAGAAAAATAATTCAGCAAATTATGGTTTTTTTAAATCATCCATTGATACAATCAAGCACACAGTAAAGAATTTACACAAAAAACACTTATTTTGAAAAATCTCACGTGAGATTAGAAGGGGAGAGACACGCTCGAGCCCAAACTCACGAAAACTCACCTCGGAGGAAGAAGAGGGGTTGAAAAATAGCCAAAATCGCCTCACGTAATTAATGGACGCCACCTTTAATGACGAAGAATCAATTCACTAATGGACAAATTATAATCTAATAATGATAAAAGCAGATATAAAACTCTGAAAATCAATAAGTCCTTTAAATTAGCCAGTTTGTTTTAAAATTTCTGCAGTAAAAAAGAGAGTCGTTTATTACCTGATGATGAACAATGACAAGATCATCAACAACATTGACAGCAAACCTTCCCACTAAACCCGTCTTCAGTATATGCTGGTATTGAAAACCACTAGGCCCAGAGATCGGCATCAACCAAACCTGGGAAATAAATTAGATCATGTGAGTGAAGAAAACCATTGCGAAGGAAAAGTTTTCGAGGTGACCATGACCTCTATAAACATGGTGGTCCGAACATATGAACTGATTGAGTTTCTTGGTCGTGTTTTGACGTCCATAAATGCCTTCTCAGGGTCTAGTGTCTAAATTGAAGTTTATTTTTATTTTGGTGAAAATCTCTTACGTTCAAAATCATTGAGAGTTCTTCTATTAAAAAAGGCTATCTTCAACAGTATTGCAAATATCATAGAGCTTACGAAAGCATAGACATGTGATATATATGGTGAAGTGGATGGCAGATTAATATGTATTTAGTCACTGATATATTTTGAGGAACGCAATAAAAAAGGGGCATATTAAAGTAAAAACAGATTTATTTGTACAATATAAGCTTTTAAAATTCATTAAATTAACATTTTTGAACTCAAAAAAATTAGACTAAACGAAAAAAAAAAAAAAAATTAGAGGCAGTAAGCTCAGTATTTTAATAGTAAGGAATTTTGACCTAACATTATGAATATTAAATATTGTTCTAAAGACTGTTTTTTTTTTCATAATGGGTGCAACAATCAGTATTTAGTATCGCCTCCTCTCGCTGTCAAAACTGCCTACATCCGCCTGGGCATACTTTTTATTAAATTGTCAAAGAAACTTTGTGGCATTAGGTTCCATTCTTCAACCAATGCAGTTTTGAGGTCCCTTAGCTGGTGCTGGATTTCTATGTTTAATTTGTTTTCCCAGATTATCCCAAACATGTTCTATCGTATTTCCTTCTGGCGAGCGTGCTAGCCACACGAAAAACTTGGATTCCGACCTCAGTAAGGCACTCTGTTACTACCTCCGCAATGTGAGGACGAGCATTATCATGCATTAAAAAGAAATTATCCTCCATGAATGGGGCAAAAGGCATCAGAACTTGCTCTAAAACATCTGTTACGTATCTTGCCGCAGTCAGGGACTCGTTTTCTACGATGTGTATCTCCTTATGTGCTCCTGAGCAAATATAACCCCATACCATTACTGACCCTCCACCATAAGGATTTTTTCCAATGATGTTACATTTGTTAAAAACAACATAACCCTGCAGAAATTAACGGATAGCGAAAAAAACAAATGAAAGTCGTAAGAAAAATTCTATTAAAAATCTTCTTTTTTCAAATGACATAATACTGATATATATGACTGTGTTCGCAACCTGAAGATAGGTAGTGCACATATTGTACCAGTGACGTAAAACAAATCATCGTTTTTTTTAGAACTGACTACACTGTTAGCCTTAGAGGCCCTGAAGCCGCTGTGGCTTTTACAGCTTCACCGAACTTGCGAGTATGATCGTATTTAAATAAGTCATTAAGTATCATGAATTATCAACCAGTGATTTTTTTTTAAATCATACGCAGGTGAAACCTCGGTCACAGCTAGTCTTAAATAAATAAATACCTTTATCTGAAGATGAATGATAATTCTATTTTAAGGATACTACACACTATCTCGGCTACTCGGACGCTGTGCCGTGCCGGCCACCCGCCGTCCGTGCCGCCGGCATAGTCTGTAATAGGCTTTAGACAGTGATACCTCAGTTGGCCCAGGAGCTGTGATTGAAGCAGAATGACCATGCCTGAACACTGTGCACCATGTTGTGTCACATAGCTTCAGTAGGAACACGTCCCGTTCCACTACTGGCTTTGAGGAGTCCACTGAGTAAAATAAGAAATAAAAAAATAAATAAACGTCTTTAGGTGTCACTGAAAACCTCTTATTCAAGCGTGCATGGAAAAGGAAGACAGCCCGTCACATTCTCCTCCGTTTCATCCTCCCGGAAGTTTTTAACTACATCAGGAGACAGGTGTACATCCTGGAGGAACTGGGTTGGTATGACTAAAGTCAATCATAATCACACAAAATAGGCGCATATAGATACACACTGACAATCGGCATGAGAAAAAAAGCAGCCTAAAAAATACCTCATGTTTTAAAATACAGTGGATTTCATTTATTACACCAATGCTTGTAATGACTTATTGGTTATAGCAATGTAATACTTAAATCCCTTGAATTTAAAGTGTACTTTAAAGCATAATTATTTGGTTATAGCGACTTCGGATGTAACGCCGATTTCGGGAAAGCATACATAGGGTAGTATATATTTATTATTAAGTAGATATTAGCTGATATATTTATGTGCATTGCGCAACTGTATTGTCCAGAAATAAATATTGTCTTCTTTCTTTCTTTCTACCTATGTATATAGCAACGGCATTATAGTAGTCCCTTCATTGTCATCAGTGGCGGCGCTAGGCGTCGGCAAAAATGCTTAACTAAACTCAACAATATCATTTAAAATTTAGTTATCTATTATAATTAAGCTATATTAAATAATAAATGTAATATATTTTCTAAATTTACCAATAAACATACTATAATATGAACCGATCACGAATCAGGCACTATTTTTTTTTAGTCTTTCTGTTGTGTCTGTATGTCGGGAATAAACTCAAAATGGCTTGATCGATTCTCATGAAATTTTGTTCACGGAAGCTTATGCTATTGGTCAATTTATAGGCTATAAAATATTTCAATATTCATTTTAGAAATACATAGTTAAAAAAAAAACAAAAAAAATATTTTCCTTCTTAATCGATTTTTTTTTTTTTTTATACGGGAAGTATAAAACATTTCATGATTAATAGGCTATATAAAATGTCAGTAATAGTTTTAAAAATGTAAAAAAAAATCCATACCATAATTTTTTTAACCAATTTTCACGAAATTTTGTACACGGGAAGTGTCATTCCATGATTGATAGGCTGTAAGAATTGTCAATAAGACCTTTTGAAATATTAAAAAAATTATAAAAATAACTGAATTTTGATGAAAATCATTCAATGAAAATACATGTCATTCCTCAATTGACAGACTATTACTATTACAATTATAATTAACTAGCTGGTACCTGGCTTCGTCTGCGTATTATAGGATATACACAGACTGATCTCGGAACACGACAAACCAAAAAAATCGCCGTTTTTGCGTGATTGAGTAACAAACATAGAAACTTTCCATTTATTATATTTGTAGGATAACACCGGTTAAACTATGACTGTTACTGGCATAAAAAGTACCCTATGTGTTATTCCAGGTCATAGACTATCTGTGTGCCAAATTTCATTTAGATCTGTTCTGCCGTTTTAGCGTGATTGAGTAACAAACATCCAAACATACACAATTTCACATTTATTATATTAGTAGGATTATAATTTGATTATTGGAAGATTATCTCATGAGACACGTAGAGATTAATGAAAAAAACTTGAGCCAGCAGCAGAACAACGATGTTTAATAGTAATAGTGTTATACTTTTAATTTTCTCAAATTTGTTAATGTGTAATAAATTTTATACATAACTTATTGTTTTGATGGAGCAATTGTTCACCTTCCTCCATAATATGTTATGAGTAGTGTCACATAACTTCAAGGGTAAACCGAATTTAATAAGTCAATGCCATTGCTATATTATAAAGCTCTTTGAAAAATATATTTATTCTGCAACAATACTTTTTAGTTTCTACAAAATCAATAAATAAGTTCAGTACTCACATTCCAATTTTTGTAATTTCATGACAGTTGAATTGTGCAGTGAGAATGGTTGCAACAGAACACCATTGTTGCTGGCCAGTAGTACTATATTACTCTGGGAACACCATGAAAACCATGCACCACTGGAATTGCAAAAATTATATTATAAAGACATAGCAATTAAAATATTGTCATTCCTAGTATGTAATCAGGTGGAAAATATTAATACATATCTTTATGTTCAAGCAGATATGATATATTTAAATGTGATATATTTGAGACATGTTAAATTGTACAATCTTTAACCATATTATTGTCACAAAAAAATTGAAATTTCTTTATACTGTTACGACCTATTACAACCCTATTAAAAAGATAGAGAAAATCCTGTTCCCGAAATATCTCGAAGCAACTAGAAATTTCTCGGGACATCGAAATAATGTTCGCGTCGTAATAAACCGCGGCGCATGTTTGTGTAAACATCGCAGTTTACACACACATGTATAGGGCTTATCGACTCGATTACGTAATCGAGTAAGCATTGAAACTAAACATCAAGAAAAGTCACGACGCCTCACGATTTTTCTGCGGTCCTTTAGTGTAGGTATATAAGTGACTCAGGCGCGGCGCCGAGCCAGTTCAGTTCAGTTTTGAAGTACAAAGCGATAACAACGAGCGATAAAAGGAAGCAAAATCAGTTTTGTCAATAACAGTACAGTAAATAACAGTGTTGAATAGAAATAAATCTTCTTCATATTAATCATCTGCATTTTTAATACCCACAGGTGTAACAACAATACATAGCTCTTGATGTCTCTATATTTAGTTAACAAATATGTTGGAAACATTTCGTAAAATAAATCTACTATTTTATGTTATACATAATGGGCTTTCCATATGAATATATCATCAGCTTAATGCAAGTACTCATTACCTGCAAAAAATATTATTAACATTGTAATTGTCAAATATACATTTAAGCCATAAAGTCTAAGTATGAAAAGCTAGAAATTACTGGCTTATTGCATAATATAGAACTGATCAAAATAATTCATAGGTGGTGTAAATTCTTAGTGTTTTTTGCAGTTAAAGAGTTCTTACAGAAAGCCGACCATATGATGTATTTCAATAGAAAAAAAGGTAAATAAATCCAGAATTAAGAAATATCCACTAAATTACAACTCACTAATTGTATTTGAAAATATTCTTTTGTATTTAAACAGATTCTATTACAATTTTGTATATTTTCATGACAAAAATAAAATCAATACATTTTTTCTTACCAGTACTAAATTATAATTAATAGCAACTTGATGTATACAATTTGTAACATTACTGCTAAATATACATTTAAGTAGTATGTCAGAAAAATAATTATGAAATTACCTAAATGAAGTGTTTTTCAAACTCTTCAGTTGCTTTTTGTCAGGCAAAACTTGAAGCAATTCAATACCGTGGTCTGTAATGAATGCAATCTCATTAACTCTCGGCCAAACGAAGCCCAGCATTTTAGCATTCTTCCATTTACATGTATGGGAATACTCAATATTAGTTGGTGCCAGGTCTTTGAAATTCACAAACTCAACTGTTGCGTTCCTATTATCTTGGTTTCGTTGTATAGCCAATATTCTCTGGTCAGGTGAGAATTTTATTGATACTATTGGTCCCCGATCTTCCATTTCAAATGATGTGCATTTGCTTTCATCCATACTGTTGACAGTAACACCACCAATTCCACCTGATCTTACTGTAAATACCTTAAAATTTGGAAACATTTATATAACATTGTTTCTTATTATCTGTACAGCTTTGTAACTAGTTTTATTCAATTATTCATATCAGGAATTATAAAATTATTTTAAAATTAAATATCAATTAATTATGTATCCATAATTGTAATTGTAATCCATAATCCATAAATGTAATAATTATTGCAAATATTTTTGTAAAAATACATGTATCGTTTACCTGTCCATTTGTATCGTCGAAAAACACGTTCGTCACTGGACTATCAGCATCAAACCGTTTGGGTTGCTCTGATAGAGTTAAATAATATTCATCACTATTTTCTAAGTGGAATTTAACCATTTTTACTTATTATTCTATTTATTTTGTTTTGTTATGTGCTTGACAGTTTTGACAGCACTTCTGACAGCAGTCAGCAGCAGTGCTGCCAGCTCCGTTTGAGTGTTGGGCGCTAGATCAGTTCAAAAAAGCGCTAGATTCAGCTAAATACTTGTGTAATTAAAATAGCGCTAGATTATAGTGCTATTTTTAAATTAGGAGTTAAATAGATATGTTCCACTTTACCGCCCTATAACAACAATATTGTGGGATTGACCAAAAAATTAATGATTGTAGGTATAATTTAGTTTTCGTAATTTCAAGTACCTATCTTTTACGTTCTGATAACAATGACTTTACATATTTATAGCGCAAGGCACGGTATTGGAATTAAAACATCTAATAATAATTTTTCATTTATTAAAACATTTAAACAAAAATAAGCGAAATAAAATAATTTAGAAGTCATCAACCGAATCGACATCCCCTGCGTCATCAGTTGGAAATGTTTGAAGATTCCCAGAACTAGATGAACCCGGCTGTGGCTCTGTGATATCCAAATATCATTGGGCTATCCCTAATTTATATTTCTCGTTACTTCCAATTTGCCTCAATACGTAATCAGGAAGATCATTTGAAACATGTGGATTGTTTAAAAGTCAAGCACTTTCTAACCTGTAACTTCACATTAATTATGTCTACGTTGAGAGCATTTATTTTTCACTATATGTATTGTGCTAAATATTTTTTCAATTTCTGCATTAGAATGTGGAAGTAACATAACTTTTAAACTTATTAGAAGTTTAAAAACATTCAGTGGAAAAAACGTTCGTTTTGAAATTGTTATAAAGAAAAAAAAAATGGTATAATTTGGTCCATTTCGATAGAGTGCTAGGTTTTCCGCTAGGAGTAAACTGCTAATAATGGGAGTTGATTTTATTCTAGATCTAGCACCGAAAGCGCTAAAATGGCAGCACGGGTCAGTAGAAATTCACAGAATACAGATTATGAAGAATATTATTTTATATTATATTAGCTTCATTCTTCTTGATTTTGCACCTCAAAAATCACTCGTTAGTGTGTTTTAGGCTTCGTAGTAATAAATATAATAATATATATAATATAATATATAATAATATAGTAGTTCCAATATTCAAAGTGGATCCAAATAGATGGAGGTTCCCTTGTTAGAATTATTTAGAGTATTTTTGTGAAATCTCAAAATGCATGTTTCTAGTTTATATTTTTCACTTTACGTAGATAGTGGTACAATAAAAACAGATACAATGTTCATTATTCTTTGCATGCAAAATTTGATGGTTCATACCAGAGATAAAGTTCATACTGTCCTAAATAATTATATTATTGGTTATAAGAGCTATAGGAATTTTATTATGGTAAGTATTTTCGTTTCCATGACAACGATTGGCTGTAAAATTAGCAACACAAGAAAAGTCTTTTTTCAGTTGGTGTGTTTTCATTTAATACGTAATATAAAACAATGACGGAGCACATAGAAATTAATTCATATCCGATTAAAAACGAAGACGATATTCAAGAATATCATGAAATAATCGAAGAAACTCAATTTCACAGCAACATTATTCCTTCAAGAAAAAAAATTGAGGCTGATGATGAAAAACCAAATGAATATGATTTTTTCACAGGTACTGACGTGAGAACTCCAAACAAAAGTATTAAAAAAAATAAGAAACCTAAGAAAAAAGTAATATCGTCCAATTTAATGGACGTAATTAATTGTGAAATAGCAACGATTATGCCTCCGATCACAGAAAATATTATAACGATGTTGGATTACAATACTAATGAAAGAACATCTTTAATAAAGAATAGTACAATTATGGAAATATTTAAAAAATGTTCATTGGCGGGATCAGAGTAAGTACCTACGTTTAATTAAATAATATTATGCACATCCAAACTTGTTAAACCTATGGTCAACATCAAAAGAGGATTTTATGGGTGATAGAGCACTCATACTCGACTGAATCGTAACAACTATATACATATATGCCCAGTCAACACATTTAAATCAGTGTGACATCTGAATGAAATCGAGCAATATCAAGCGTTACGTAAAAGATGACTAGGTAATCGATTATGACTCATTTATTTCACACTTTTTTATGTATAATGCTGATGTAACAAGTATATCTCTGTGACGTTTTTTTTTTTTTTTTTTTAGAACTGACTACACTGTTAGCCTTAGGGGCCCTATCGTCAAACAGAGCCGCTGCGGCTTTTACAGCTTCACCGGACTTGTCTCTGTGACGTACATTTGACATCCGTTAAATATGTTTTAGCGGAGGTGTGAGGAACAGAGAGTAAAGTTCCTCATCCGCCATAGAAAAGGGAGGATTCTCCGGCCAGACGGGTGCTATGTCTGGCGGGCAGCTGCCCCCACTGTTGTAGTCGGGTTCTTGTATATATACTCAACGATAGAGTTAATTTCTATAGCGCAATGTAGGATAGTAGAATGCGTCCTATGTGGCTCGATAGATGTCGCTATGTGTCGCTACGTAGTTGTGTCGATGCGTTGATGCGTCAGTTGTGGCGAGAGATGTCGCTACAATATGAATGGTCTGGGAAAGGATAATCCTGATATCATTTTGATAAAAAAATATTGGAGATGAAAGGTCGATAACGTCAATATTGTTATCTTTTAAATCAACTAAATTTTCAAGTTACTGCTGAAATAAGATGCTAATTAACACTGGAGGTACTTCGGATGTTGAACGAGTTAAGTGGAATGATTGGTTTCCGCTGGTGCTTCAACTAGATACCGCGCTACATATAAACAATAGTTCCTAAAATACGGCAACTGAATATCGTAGTGTGTAGTGACTATTAAAATAAAGCTTGTCGACGTGACAGTATTGTCGATATGATACTAACTCGAGTACGCCGATGCGGCGTAGTTTTGATTGCCGCATTTTTATAGTACACGGACGGTATCTAGTTGAATTTGCTCTAAAACCAATCATTAATCCATAGCATTTTTAAATGTTTTGTTTTAGTTCATTTATTTAGTCCCTAAATCTTTTTTGGGTAGTCTAATGTTTCTAATTTAAGAACATTCTAAAACCAACAAAATAAATACCAAAAAATGTGTGCAAACCTTCCAACGATGTACTCGCATCGTTATTGTAAGTAGTAATGCGCTTTTTTATATGAGTGGGGCGTGGTAATATTATTCTCAAGTAAAATAAATATGTAAAATCAAAAATACTTTTTAAATTATTGTCACCAGATTACATCAGAAATCACAAATAGTCAATGTCAGTCCAATATTTCCGAGAGTATTAGAAAATGCAATGAGGGGGAACAATGCGATACCAGTAGAATATGTAGAACCAATTATATACAATGATTTCATAAAAAACAATAAGGATACATCATGTACTACCGAAGCGACAACGTTCTTAGATGTATCACTAAAAAATCTTAAGTTTAAACATCATCATAAGTTTTCCCTGGAAAAACTTCTAAGTATAAGGTTAGACGAACTTTTTTATGAATATGATAATATAAATAACACATTAAAGGATTTGGCCTAGGGATATTATAGTTAATAGAGAAACTAAGAAAAATCTTAAAGAAGATCTGATAAAAATTAATCCTAATAAAGCAAATAGCATTCGCTTTGATCCTATAATAAGAAAATACACTGGGAAATTGTTGCAGCTGAAAGAGCTGTATGTGAACACGCTGAAAAGTAAAAAAGAAATTATACATAAGATACAGTCGCTGTGGTCTGACATTGAAATGGTAAGAATAAAGTCAAAGTGTGCACTTACTAGTTGTATTTTAAATATAAACGAGAAGGAATGTAACGAAGAGGAACTTGAGAAAGAATGCATTGATTTATTTAACTTAGAATTCATGGACGCACTTGATAAAATTGAATATGACTATGCTAGTAATTATATAGCTTATAAAGAGTCTAAAAATGAGCAAAAAATGGAAAACTCAACAAGAAAAAGTATGACCAAACCAAAGTTAATTATTGATGAGGTAATTCTCAATGAAAAGGTGGAAAATATGGTTAATGACATAATTAAATATAACAATACCGAATTCGTTTTAAAAAAAGACAACTCTATAATATCAGATTATGTAAAACCAAAAATAAATTCATCACAAATTACATATTGTTTCGAAATTTACGTTGATGATATATTTGTCTGTGAAACGGAAAAATATAAAACTGATGAAGGATTATTTGACATTGATTTTAATGAAACCTTTTCTATTCAAATTCTGCCTAATAACAATAATATATCCATTGCATTGATAGAAAATGACAACACTGTATCAAGTGTTGTAATTGATTTGAGAGGATTGAAAAAAGGCAATAATAAACCCGAGTTAATAAAAGAAAAGTTTTCTTGTAACATCACAATTAAACCAACATCCAAATATGTTGGTAGTGGAAACACAATTAAAGAAGTAGCTGTGGCCAATAAAGTAAGACTTAAATCTTGTGGTATGTTTCAAAGTCCTTTGTACACTACAGGTGAAGTTTATATGCAAATGAAATGGAACGTGAAACGAAGTGAAAACTATGCGGAGGAAATAAAATCTACTGTAGAAATTGGTGCGAAAGTTAAAAGGTTATTGCATGGTATCGATAAACCTAAACTCGATACATTGAAAGATTTAATTAAAGACCTTTTTGGTAAAGACGTGACCAACGATGAGATTATGTTAAACTCCTTGATAGACATATGTAAAACTGAAATACAAATTGATTATACTTTTCCAATCGATGTAAAAGGTCCTGAGTTTGTAAGGTTTAAATTGATACACGTAAGAAATAACGGAGGTTTTGCCAGTCTGGAAAATTCGATGATACCACTGAATGCAAGTCAGATATCGACAGAACAACTTAACTGCTTACAGAAAATAAACGCCAAAGATTTGGATATAGATTATTTAACTAACAATGAAATAGATATGGATCCTATTGAGCTGCAGAGATTTATTGGAGCTAAATACATTGAGCGGCTCAATAAAAATATGTTAAAAAATCTAAATAATGTGCTACTGAGGAAGACTTATAAAGACGTCGTAAGAGACTTTCATAATTTCAGCTTAAGGTTAGTAATTTAGTAGATTATCTATATATATATAAAAATAATAAAATTTAAGTGTCTGTTTGTAAATGCGTATGAAAATTGAAATTACACCTATAACAAAAAAAAATTTGCGTGCGTACAAAGTACACTCTGTGCAACCAGCTGTCGCCTGAGATCATTCCGAGCCGTTATGACCTGGTGACCTTCAAAAAGAGAGCTTATTCTTCCCTAAAAGGCCGGCAACGCATCTGCGAGCCCTCGGGTGTTACGGATGTTTGCGAGCGGCGCTGGTCAATTTCCATCAGGTGCGCCACATGCCCGTTTGCCCCCTTTTTACATTAAAAAAAAAGTCAGAAGCGAAACTTCTTTGGCAAACTATTAAATCTCGTTTATATTTATACTAATCTAAACCGTTAGATTTCCGAGACTTAGAGGGAGGGAAAAAGGAAGATATGCTAGGAATTTAATAGTTATTAAAATATTAAGTGTCGAAAATTAATACAAATTATAAATTCAATTTTAATTTATTTCATCGATATCTACATTACTTATTTGATGCTATTTCTATTGGTATTGTTGTGACTAAAGCATTATGATAAGTAAAATATGCAATATATGTTCGTGTTTCAACATTATCTAAATATGTTGTAAAAATAGCATCTATTGTCGTTTCTGAATTTGTAGTTGGTGTGTTTGGATTATTATTTAATTGTAGACTAAATATTAGAAATTAAGAATTTTTTTAAATTAAAATTTTGAAAAGAGAATTTTTGATATATTTTTATTTTATGATAAATAGTATATTAAATTCTTAAATGACGAGTGGCAAACTAAAATGCCAAATGTTATTTGTAAATATTAAAACTTCCTGACCTTCAAACGAATTAACATAAAAATTGTATATTAACAAAAAGATAAATATATTACTTACTCTGAACAATTGCTTAGTACATGACGATTAACAAATGTATCATAAAATGCTTATTTATAAATTTAACTCACTGTTTACACATTGTCTCTATGACTACGTGCTTCATGTTACGTTCGCCCTTTCTCACTCTCTCTCAATCGGCCTCAATCGCTCTCTCAAAACGTTTCACATCTTCGTGACGCGTTTCATCTGTAAAAATGTTACCCTCAAACGCGTAAAGAAGTTTCACTTCAAAAACCATTTTTAAAATTTTTGTGTCTGTCTGTTTGTTCCGGGTAATCTCCGAAGCGGTTGGATCGATTTTGACGGGCCTTTCACTGATAGATAGCTGATGTTAAAAGGAGTAACTTAGTTAACTTAGAAATTAAAAAGACCTAGAAAAAAGTCAGCGAGAGTATATGTCTATCTTCTAAGGAACACCAACAATACGCATTTTTACCTTAAAAATAGCCGGGAGCGGGGAGCAAGATTCACGTGTACCCGATCGACGGCTTTCTATAGTCCACGTGAGCGTAGCCGCAGTCACAGTTGATAAAAATATAAAATACTAGCAACCCGTTTTGGCTTCGAACGGGTAACAGAGTAATACATAGAACTCTAATGGTTTACGCGGCGCCCGCCATTGCAGCTTCCAGTCGGCATGATTTTTTTCCGACATCTTCAAGAATCATCGTTATATTTCAGCCAATTTACACAAACCCGTAATGAATTATACACTTAAAAACCTTTCTCATGAATCACTCAGTCCATTATTGAAAACTGTATGAAATTCCGTTCGGTAGTTTTTGAGTTTATCGCGTTCAGATAAACATGACAAACGCGGCGGGGAACTTTGTTTTATAATATAGTATGGTAATGAGCATGTGAACATTCATTTCACTTCAAGACTAAATACTGAATTTTAGAGGTCTCCTTACCCGTCCCAGCAGTTTTACTCTTGGATCCTTATCCAACATAAATAAACAACAAATCTTAAGAGAATCTCTGGAAAAACAGCAAGAAATCAAAATAACGGTCCTTCGAGCCTTCAACTTGTTGGATAGAAGTGCTGCTCTATTAGAAGATGCAGTAGATGACGATAACATAGCAGGTTAAACAAATAATTTTTTTTCTTCTTAATTTATTTTGAATTTCATTTGAATGTAAGCAATAAACATAATTAATTAATACTGCCCGTTTTGATTATAACAACATACGTTAAAGGAGTTTGTGGTTCGCGAGAACTAGACAAATTTTTTTTTAATTTGTGGTGCTTTACTTCAACTTCTGTGTGTGATTTGCTTACGGTAAATTTTAAACAGATATGACATTCGCCAGGAAAAATGAATTTCATTTATAACAATGATCGCTTTAATACTTTAATAATAAGTACGTAAATCGTATGTACGTTTTTACAGTGTCAAAAATTAACTGCTGATTATTCGTAGAGACAGCAAAATAATGTAATTAGACCATATAATGTGATTAAACTGTAGAAATAATTAATCGAATAATAAATTTGAAAAGATATCGGTTAGAGTCATTCATAGTAGTAAACATAACATACATAAGATACAAACATCTTAGCATTCCATGGATTCAACGTGCGGGTGTCGGGTTCATCGTGTGGCAGAGAGAGGGAAACACTAGCAGCCCTCGGGACTTGCCACCCAGGTGTAAGTTTAAGAAGCTCCCTTATGATGCACACCAGCGCTCACCTTGACTGCCCGCGATTCCCTCCCTGCCAAGCCAGATTTGGTAAGAGCCTGTTAATGCTGCTTTAGATATCCGTTCTAAAATAAAACTGGCTGCAGTTCTCGACCAGACCAGCTTCGATTTGAAAATTTAGACATACTAATTTTATTTTAATTGAAATACTAAAATTTTTAACAGGTTTTAAAATGCACCCAATGCGCCCATTTGTTCGTGTCAGTTATCGTGGGATCGCCGTTCAGACTGTCACCGCTATTGGATGTCATCCCTGTTGGAACCATTCTCTAAAGATTAACACCAAGTAAGACCGATGTTTCTCTGTATTTACACAACCAACAGAGGGTAGCAATCTGATTTACTAACAGAAAAACTGGTGACCGAGTCAAAAATTGTTGACATTATATAACTAACTTCCATAATGACTAACTTAGATGGCTGAATCATGTAAGGAAAAAGACATCGAAGATACTGGAAAGAGAGTAGAGTCTGGTAATAAACAGTTTAGGTTTATGTATAACAATTTATAATTATAATTTTTAGATTGAGTCCTCTTTCTTCACTCCACATTAACATTTACGATGAATACAAAGTGAATATAACCGAAGATAACTCTGATGACGAACATTCCAATAAAACAGTTCAATATAAATACTACAACAACTGGTTGGGCACCTTAGAAGTACCAATGTACAATGTACTTGCTTTGGGCACTGTAAGTATATACGTAAATATTATATGCTAGTTTTGTTTTTAAGCCTGCAATGGTTATGAGTCTAATGTGGAGCATTTGCGTGGAAGAATAAGGAAATGATGAAATATTACTTCTGCAGACTTTAGGGAGTCAGCACAGTGTTATTGTTTCTGATCTTTGTTTGTTTCAAAGTTTTATTAAAAATGGTTTGAAGTTGCAAAAATCTCTGTAATAGAAACGAATTTGGACATTGTTTTCTTAGACCTTCAAGAAACTTGGGCATTATAATCAATGAATATATAATATTCGTGCGGGCAATATAAGGTAAAAATAGAAAATTAGAGTACAATTAATTTAGTATATTTTTGTCTTATAATATACATTTTTAATTTTGCTCTATTCATCATTAAAAAAAACCGCCTTGCTATTTCCAGCTCCGTGGCACTTTTAAGATAACTACACCTCCGATGACAATCGGCTATGAAAATTTACAAACGAAAGTATCGGCGTCAATTGTACCAGAAATAAACCAAATGTTGAAGAAGGAAACATCTTTTATAGCGTTACAGATAACCACGGACCTAGCCCATTTGGGGAGGTTACAACATTACAACCAACCGACACACCCGTCCGATGACGATTTGATCAAACATTTGAACGATTTTACGACACGGTACACAAATGCTTTTCCATTTAGGAGCATTTCATTAACGTTTATAGACAGTGATGGCAATAATAAATGCGTAACGGAGTTTCTTCAAGCGATGCCGCTACCGAACCAAATCTTTTTCCCCAAAAATTCGAGAAATTGCGAATCAGCGGTATCCAAAACTTCTGGTGTTTCGAAAAGTTCGTCATCGAAGAGTAGTGAGAGAAGGGAGATTGATGTAGAGAAAGGTGAGCGAATGGAAGACAGATACTCTGTTTACGGTACTGATAGAAGTGGAAATGCGATTATGAAGATGATTCATGCTTGCATGAGATATGTGGCGCTAATACCCAGCTATGAAATTACTGAATCACACGCTATAACTTTAACGGGATTGGTGAGTGTCACTGGTGGACTTTTTTTATGGATATCACAGAATGTGTATTAAATTCGGGCACGGTAAATAAAATTTTGCGTTAGGTGACATAATGGTTTAAGATATCTATTGTTAAAATGCAAATAAGTTTCTTTTTTATTCATAAGGTATAGATTTAGTGTTTGGGCAACCTTACCCGGTGTTAAGTGTCAATGTGGTCCTAGATTATAATACGTTTAGCCTATTTATAGTAGGGGAAATGGCTGTCAACAGTAGTTAACGTTACACTTCGAAGGTTAAAAATACCTACAATTTTTTTCAAAATATTTGGCCATCTTTCAATCTCGTTTGAACTTAAGTTGGTTAGTTTTAATAAAAACTATAGTTTGTAAAGCTTAAGATATAGAGTCCGTAGGTATAAATATTATAAATAATTTGTAAATGCTTGCAGGAATTGTTAAAAATACTCTACGGGTCACAGCTCGATCACACTATACTTCTTGCGAGCTATTTCCTCTATCTAGAAATCAAGTGCTGGGTGGTCATTGGGTTAGGTCTTCCACGAGGTCCTAGCAGTTATGTCTTGATTAAATACGATTTAGGGACCAATAGAATAGTACAAATCCATGACCAGCAAAGAAGGAGGTTTTTCGATAGAAACGACGGATGTCTTTTGTATATCTTCGATTCGATGAGTGGAGAGAAGTTTGAGTTGAGGGAGGTGGGATGCCCTCTAAAGACTGTCGATTATGTGTTCGATAGCGAAAACGTGAGTACGAGTTTATACTGCCCAATATATGATGTTCTTTATGTAGATACGGCATTGACACTCTTTACATGCCATCGTCAATTGCAATTGCCCTCAGTTCACTTTCGTCTTGATACCGGTGTGAGCGAGAAGAAACTTTTACGCTGTAATTTCCTCTCTTTTATTTCAACATGCTGATAACAAAATTTGGAACTTTTTCCAATTGATTTTAATGAGAGTATAATGCATCTATTTATAAAATACCATTGGCCATTGGCAAGAAGTTATGGTTGTCTATAGTCCTCTATAGTCGGTACGTACCTAAAAAAGGTATAGAACAAAGAGTTGTTGCGGTCGCGACTATTCTCTCATTTGAAACGCATAGTATATAAAATGGAGGTCGGTTTAAATGAGATTTATAAACTCCAATATCGTTAAGTCGATCACAAGTTGACAAGATCACAGTCGTTAGATCGAGTGTTGCTTTCAGATCTGGGTAAACGTTCAGTCTACACAAGACTGCGATGGCTTGTCGTTTGATTTTTCAAGATCATCGGACTGGGAACCAGTGAGTTGCCACTTTTATCGGTTTAGTATTTTTTATCGACCTATATTATCATCTACGTGATTAGATCTTTATGTAAATCTGTAGATCTATAATATGCAGTATTTTTAATCTGTAGAATTGTCGCCTGGCAAGGATTACCTCTTATATATGGTGATATAGTATATAGTTCCTTGTAATTTCACACATGTTTCTCGGTTCATAGAACCCTTTCTCTCAACGCCATCACTATTGTGTTTCTACTGCACAGTAAATAGTAAAGAACTCGTTACCTACCATAATGCGTTCTTTTTACCGGACTGCGGAAAAGTACAGATATGTTTTTCAAGCGTATGTAATGTATATAGGTAACTAGGTATGCCTATTTTTTACACGTTCAGATGTGTAATAATGGATTTTAGCATACGAGGTGTCATTAGATTCATCTTTAATTATGGGAGTAACATAAGCTATTTAAATACGACGTTTGGAAATCAAATAAAAAGCAAAAATATTTTTTTTTTCAGACAACATTTTTTTGTTTTGCTGTCGGGTTTTTTGTTTCCTTTTTAATAATTTAGATTTTTAACTTAATGTGTGAAGTAGCAAATAGGCATAAGTACAGTACCTACCTAAACTTGATGTTAATTTATACATTGCGGCTTAAGACAAACTGAACCGACTTTAAGGATCTGAGGCCTAAGCTCGAATGCTTTGTGTTGTGTGCCAAAGGTCAGTTGCCAACCACACCCTTAAGACCAAAACACAAAAACGTTAACACGGTTACTACTTTGCGGTTGAACTCAAATTACTCATTTCATGAAATCGTTACGATAAAAAAAAATTACCGTCGCGGGAAACATTGCACATGTGAAACATCGGAACTATTTTATATAGAAAGATAATAAAATTCCGACGTTCGATGCCTTTGATTCAAATCGTGAACCACCCTGCGTCGCGTCGCCACGCCAACAACCAGTCAGACCCGCTGCATTAAAAAAAGGTCTCAAACATTACAGACTCAATAATTACTAACCGTGCCTCACGGTTTCAACCGTGTTAATTTTATACGACAAACATTGCATCGGCAACGTATCCGTGTAGGTAATTTTTATACTTCGTGTAAAACTATCGTCCTTTTTATGTGGAATAAATTTATTTTAAAAATTATTATTATATATATTATACACACATCAAAAAAGGCTAAGCAACATGCGTGATATTACAAATTTTTCCATTTATATATATTAATTTCTAATGTTTACTCAAACAAAGTGCGTAGGTAAGTAAACTTTTTTGTTATTGATGACATAATGGCTGGTTGTAAAAAAAATATTTGATTATGTTTTGTTTTTTCATAAAATTCAAATGACTGCGAATTTTTTTGAATTTAAGTGCGTTTTAATTGCTACGTTTTGTCTTGATTTTATAATTTTACCAACCATTTAAATAAAGTTAGCGACAAAATTGAATTGTTAGATATTCTTTACGTCATGAAGCGACGTCATTTGATGGCAGATGAAATGCAAAGAGCTGTAGGGATGTTGCAAGCGGGAAGTAATCAATCTCAGGTATCTCGACATTTTGGCATTCATAGAAGTGTTATTTGTCTTCTTTGGCAGCGCTGCAATAATACAGGAGAACCCACTGAACAGCATACAGGCCGTAAAAGGAGTACAACCACTTGGCAAGACCGGTACATACAACTGACTGCAAGACGCCAGCCGATGTTAACCGCTCGAGAGATAAGTTTGAGGCTACAAATTTCAAGTGGTGTTGATGTAAGTTCTCAAACTGTGCGAAATCGACTGCATGAGTACGGCCTACGAGCTCGACGCCCAATCAGGTGCCCACCGATACGTCACGGGAATCGCGCTCGTCGATACGAATGGTGTAGAGAACGCATAACATGGACCCAGGAACAATGGGATAAAATTATGTTTTCCGATGAGTCGCGATTCGGGTTTAAGCCTGATACAAAAAGGGTGCGAGTGTGTCGTCGGCCCGGAAATACTGAAAGGTTCAGGTGCGTTCAGGAAGTTCATCCATACAGCGGCTCAACAATTATGTTATGGGCGGGTATTATGAAGAACAGGCGAACTGAGCTCGTTTTTGTAAATGGAAACATGAATGCTGAAAATTACATTGAGGATATTCTCAGACCTTATGTCTACCCATTTGCACATACCTTTGGCTCCGATTTTAGGTTAATGCATGACAATGCGCGTTCACATACAGCTCGGCGAACCAGTGAATACTTTGCAACGGAGAACATCCGGGTATTGCCCTGGCCTGCACAATCGCCAGATCTCAACCCCATCGAGCACGCATGGGACATGCTCCAGAGACGTGTTTTGAAAGACTTGGACGGAGCGACAACAACCCAACAGCTGAAGGATTTGCTACAATTCCATTGGGAGCGAATACCGCAAGATGACATAAACAGTCTCATTAATTCAATGAATAATCGTTGCCGACAAGTTCTGAATAGCAAAGGAGCCCATACTTTGTATTAAATTGTTCTATTATTTCACAATAAATACATTTTCTTAAAAGTTTAGTTTCTTATGTATCTTAGTTTCTACAGTATATTCTAATATTGTTCATTTCTGTTATTAAAAGAACTTATAAAGACAACAGCTGTTATTTTTACATCATAGAACCCTAAAGATATTATTTTAAAAATAAAATACAACGTTATAATGTAAAGAACTATCCTAAAATTTAAATTAGTACATGTTGCTTAGACTTTTTTGATGAGTTTATATTACTCGTTGATACTGTAGCTTTATATAGGTGAAAGAATTTTTTTTTCAATTGGTCCAGTAGTTTTTGAGTTTATCTATTACAAACAAAAGGCTTATGACTTATAAAGACATGTAAATAATAAATAAATATATTTTAAGTAAGAACACTTGGTTAGTATTGTTTAAATTATCGTTGTTCTTTGTAGGTCTTCCAAAAGCCATTATTCATACCAAAACCTGTACCAACGGAGAACAGTTTGTATTCTAAACCGCCAGATGTCGAGTCTTTGCGAGAAATGTTGGAAACCAAGATCAAAACTAAAGTTCAGAAGTGGAGATCTCACGTCAGAACAATGTGGAACAGGTTATTATATAAGAATTTTTTTAACAAAAAAGCAAACCAGCTTTAAGGATTTTGAAGAGTTCCCTGATGTATCTGCGAAGTTCAAAGTTCATCATCTAAATCCGTTCATAAAAAAAGAATATATGCCTGAACATCCATAAAAAATGTGAATTCCAATTGAGAAACTCCTTCTTTTTTGAAGTCGGTTAAAAATCTAGCTGTGCCCGCAGCTTTGCTCATGTGGTCTACAGAATGCCCACGCGAATATTGCTCCACCGCTCCCGGCTATTTTAAAGAGAAAAATGCTTATTGTGTTTCTTAGAAGATTGATGTATACTCTCCCAGACTTTTTGTAGGTCTTTTTAATGCCTACCATTATGTAGTACATTAATTTTCTATACCTCTTATGGTTTACTCAGCGTAAGCCATTTAAGCGCCCGAATTGATTCACTATGACCAGTTTGTTTTTGTTTGTGCGGAACCCTAATTCTTGTTCTAAAATAAAAGTTGCCTAAGTTACTCCCTATGAAATCAGCTATCTGCCAGTGAAAGTCTCGTTAAAATCAGTACCACCGTTTCGGAGATTACCCGGAACAAACAGACAGTTAAAAAGATAGAAAGACAGACAAAAATTTTAAAAATGGGGTTTTTGTTGTAGGTACAGTATAAGCTTTCATATGCATTTAGTAAAAAGCTGGTCTTTTGACATTACAAACAGACACTTCAATTTTATTAATCGTATAGATATTGCGGTACATTGCTCCGGGAGTGTCTCACGCAGTGGGAATATTGGGCCTTCAACCCTATGGAGCAGAAACCAGGACTTGGACAAAAACTTAAACAGCTTATGAACACTCACAAAGTAAGAAATTGTTTTCACGTTTTGTACAAGATTTGCACCTTGCTGAGTAATAAACGAGGAGATACGATACCTAGCGAGCTGGTAAGGTTGTACAATTCGGTTTAGTCATGATAGTCCGAGAGGAAAAATGTCCCGCTTTCGCAAACAAATCAAATGATAATTTAAATAATAGAAATAACTAGGTATAAGGTTATGACGATATTGAAGAAAACAAACACTTTCGTGTTAACCATCTCAACTACACGAGCTTTACGTTAAGTAAGTACGTTTCACGTCTGTCTGGAAGTAATACACCTGGCGAAAGAGATTTTTCGCAAATTAATAAAACATGGACGAGTGAAAAAACACAGCTAAGCGTCGCACTTTTGATTGTCAACAATTAATGTAATTTTATATGCATTCTTACTTGAATAGTAGACCCGATATTTGAAACAGATTATCCTCACCGACAAACATAAGAAAAGTGAAGATATTATAATAATTCGACTGTTAGTTTAATGTTAACGTGTTTCCTTAATAAAAAATTCTTGAGGCGTCCCGTTTTGATGAATGACAAAAAAAAATGGTCAAGTTATGAAGCGCATGTCATATGTGCGTCGCGTGGCAGTATCAGGTATATTATTATAAGCTGACATGATTGCGGTAACTGGCG
Organism: Saturnia japonica; assembly: GCA_033032175.1. NCBI lineage: Eukaryota > Metazoa > Arthropoda > Insecta > Lepidoptera > Saturniidae > Saturnia > Saturnia japonica. Next base: position 941,699 of record CM065315.1, read on the forward strand.
ATGCATCTTTGATCTCTCGGTGGTCACCACTGTTTTTGCATCGTACTGTTATCATTACCATCAGACAGTGTTCCGTCATTTCGACGTACTAATATATTTAATAAATAAACTTATGATCATTGTGTTTATTATTATCTTTTAACGAAGTGAAATGTTTTAATTTTTTTTAAATTTCTGATGCAGATGTTCGGTTTCCCGCTAAATATACCGTTCACGAGCACAAAGGCGGTTATATCAAGAGTGAAGTCGACCGGCTTACATAACAATGACGATCCGAACGTAGAATTCGCTATCGGTGTCGATTTGTATTCGTATCCAAACAACGTTATCAGCGTATGGGTCTATTTAGCAACTATCACTAAAATATAAATGGTTTAATATTGTATTTGTGTTTTAATCAATTAGATACTGAACATCTTATTTGCAACAAAGAAGGGGTAAGATCTTTATTAAGAAATAGATATGTACGTTTTATTATTCTTTGTTTCTGAAAACTATGGCTGAAATCTATAGAGCGTACTCACTGTTGGGTACGCAGCACGTCACACGTTTCGTTAGGGCGAGTGACGTCAACCCGGGTTGGACGGGTTTGTTAATCTTATAGGATTTCTTAAAATCCTATAAGACGCCGGATGCCCGCCTCGTGGCGATTATTCGTGCCGATCCGAAGTGCTCGATACGGGGTCCTGAGGTGTGCGATATCGCACAAGCTCACTCGAAAATAAAACACAAACTTTCACTAACAAACGTAACCGAGCCGACCGATCTTGTCTATGTAACCGCAAGTCTTCAATATGTTCCGTAGTGGCGCTAGTGTCGATAAGTTGCAAGGTTCCGATGAATTCCGTGGTGGCGCTAGTGTCGATAAGTTGCGAAGTTCCGTTGAATTCCGTGGTGGCGCTAGTGTCGATGGTTGCAAGGTTCCGTTGATTCCCGTAGTAGCGCTAGTGTCGATGGTCTTCGGTGATGTTCGTTTGTAGGCGGTCGAAGGTCGGTCGGTTAGTGCTCAGCAACGCCGCGGGATTGAGAATGAAGACTGCGGCGTTACCGTAAAGGGAGCCCCTTGCGCTCGGGCAAAAAGTGCTCCATGTCGATGTGATTTTCACTATAGTCGGCTCGGTTTTCTGTCTATATTTATTTATCCATTAAATTTATGTACAAACTTCTTATGTCTAATTATTCTATGTTGTATTCCCTATCTATAAACATAACTTATTCAATACTACGCGCCCGTATAAACGAAATACCCGGTCCCGAACACAGATTGATACTTTCTTTACATAGATTCGGGACGCGGGCCTAGCGCGTACTTATATAAATTATTATTCTATCTTAAACCTATGGGGAATAATTAGACGATTATGTACAATATTTATTTCAATGTTCTTATAGCTATTTATCATCTATTCTATGGTAAATCTATTTAATGTCAATATCTTAAAACTATATCTCGTATGTTCTTTATTCTATAATTCTATATTCAATAATCTATCTATTCTATATTCTGTAATATAATATAATATAATATAATAAGTGTATATAAATCTATTTCATTAATTATATCTTATATGAGGCGACGCCGCTGTCGCGAACACTTAGCTTAACTCAAGCTTCGCTAAGTTTTTACTCAGCGCAATCTTAGCTTTCTAACTTATAGTCGAGTTACGCTAAGCTTAAGTTAGCTATAAGTGCTATACTCCCGCACACACCCCACATCCACCCTCTCTAGCGACAGCTCGGGCCTAGGCCCGTTCCTCGGTGTGAAGCCCTTGAGTCTGGCAGCCGCCCGCGCGATACAAGTGACACTGCACGTACATCACTTAGCTACCCACATTCAACGTTACACACATATGAACATACATACGTGCACACCACATAGGTACATAGGTTCTGTAAGGAACCTTTTTTTCTTTTTTTACGCTAGATAGTATAGAAATACTTTTCAGATCACCAAATACACATACAAATGTTCCCTCCCTTCCTCCCAGGAGGCGGGGAACGTGTATATTTGTATATATTAGTTTAGCTCGAATTTTACGGTTAGGGAATTGTCAGATCGCGGCTAAGTTGCAATAGCGGCAAAAGCCCAAGCCGAGGTCCGACCACTTTAGCACCCTTGCGCGCGCGCATGTTGCCCACGTTTTCGCGGCTGAGTGCCTTAAGCGCTCGCCCCCAAGCCCGGTAGAACTGTAAAAGCCATCAGCGGCTCTGTTTTTGGATAGGCCCCTAAGGCTAACAATACGATCAGTTCAAATAACTGATAGTGTCTGGTAACTGTCAATTAACTTTTCGATACCGCATCTGGGGCCCTAGCCAAGTTGCTTTTCTATAATCGTTAACGCTAACGCTCTATAGATTTCAGCCTATGTTTTATTAGCTATTCTATTTCCATGTCTTTATTTTCTCGATGACAGTTCTAATTTGATAGTTGTAGTGTTGTGACCAAATAAGTAATAATAATAACCATCGAGTGACAGTGACGATTCATCAGATTTTGATTAAAATAAAAAATAAAGATTACCTGTCGATATAATTAGTTCGCTTCATTGTCGAGTATACCTACTTTTAACCTATACATACTTATTTTACAACAGCTTCGAAAATTTTGAAGAAGTTGGCATTATCAATCAAGAATTAATACGTGTAACATCTTGTAATGAAATATAATATTAGTTAATAAATTTGTACAAAAGTATCCGGCAGTAGTTTAGTTTCTTACATTTTGTAAATAAACATCGGGTCTGTTATCGTGTTACCTTTATCGATATAGCTCCAACCCTATCAGTTTCTCCGACTCTGGTATAACTTTGTACGTGTGTAAACGTCATATTTTTATAAAATAATGCATACATAATGTAAAAAAGACGCTCGTTCAAGATTTCACAGGAGCTGTCATCGAGAAAATGAAGAAATGGAAATGGTATAATTATCTAAAAAATTGGAGTAAATTTTAAATCATATCATACGAAATCGTAACTTTCCATTTCAAATGCCCCTCTATTTCTTATTTACGTACTATGGGTATATGTATTTAGTCTCTGCTGTTTTGGCAGTCTGTACTAGATTCATCTTACAGACACCTTAGTCCTATGACCTTAGTCATTAGACGCCTAATAATAAGACTACCGACGCATCTGATGAACATATTCGACCTAAACAACAACCAGCATATATATGCCTTTTTTGACTTGTAAGAAAAGTAGCTTTGGAGTTTTACTTGCATTTCTTTTATTCATATAAAATTTTAACAAAATCAGATAAGACGAAAAAGACTCAAATAAATTTAAGTTAATTAATTACATTACTGTATTTTTATTACAAAAATGTGAAGTTCTAAACATGCAGAAGAACTCGACTAATCAAATTAAGCTTTTATAATAAATACAATATATTATTACCAAAGAATAGTACATTATGGTACAAGTGTGTAATGTTGGTGATTACCGCTGAGGCGCCATTGAGACCCGAGCCGTTAGGTGAGGCCGTGAGGGTCTTTAGAGAGCCGAGGACGGTAATCACCAATACATACGTGTATCATACGACGTTTTTCAACACACTTGTGAAGAAAATAATAATAAAAAATCATTTTATTTAGTACATAAAAAGTTTATTTAGAGAAACAATGAGTAAACGTGCAGTTAGTAAAATTATGTAATTTGAAGCTTTTATGCGCTTATGTCATTGCTCGAATGAATATAATAATTTTCAATGATACTCTATAACTCACTTGTGAATAATAGCAATGAAAAAGTCAGTTTGACTACAAGTGTCATTATGTGCCTAATTGCGGTGATATTATAGCCACTTTATGAGCAAGTTGTGTTGAAAAAAATCATTTTGTTCTATTGATCATTATCTTTTTTGTATCGAAACTTTTTAAGAAGAAAGCAACACGACCAATAAAATAAAATAAAAAACTCTAAAACTCACTTGTGAATAAAAGCAATGAAAAAGTCACAGTTTCATTACAGGTGTAATTATGTGCCTAATTGCGGTGTGATTAGAGCCACTTTAAGAGCAAGTGTGTTGAAAATTATGTTATAAAGTATGTATTAGGTACCAAACACATGGTTAACGTAAGCTCAATTATATTACTTTTACCGACTTCAACAAAAGACGGGAGCTCGCTCAATTCGAATGTATTTTTTATGGATGTTCAGCCTTATCTTTGTTTATGAACCGATTTGGATGATTCTTTTTTTGTTGGATATGGGATATCTCAAGGGTGGACCACAAAATTAAGCAAGTTTCCAAACGACTACCAGTGATCGTATTTATGTCAATGTGACATCTGAATGACATCGAGCAATGACTTTATCATGCGTTATATAAAAAATAACTTAGAAATGACTCCCTCTTTTTATTCATCTCATTTCATTTCTCGGCTGGTTAATAATGGTCCCGTGCAGAATATCAATCAATAGGAGTCGTATCTATATTAAGTTGTCGATGTTACGTCCCATCTTAATAACTTGTCGATACATACCTCTAGTATTATTATTCTTTTAAAGATATTTCATTGTATATTGAAATAATTATTGTTTCTTTTTCACATAAGTTATGACTTATGAGGTATATATATTTAAGGCGAATATTTGACTATTAGCTTTGTGTGAAGCTAACAGTTAAAGACTTACCATATTACCTACTTTGCAGCCTTTGATTTTATACGACGGACTTATTTGCGGTAACGAATTATCAGCTAGCGGTGAAAAAAAAAACGTCTTATCAAAAAATACATAACGATGCATTTCTCGTTATTTGAAATTATTAATACAGTCAAAATCTGTTATAACGACATCGAAGGGACTGCTCATATTCAGTCGTAACAACCGGTGATGTTTAATGTGTATCGTGCAAGTACAAACAAATCGATAGGGAATTATTGGAAAAACATATTTATTCAACTATGTACATTTTGTTTATTACACATAAGTACAATGCATATTACTTTTCTGTAAGCATAAAATCTGTAATTTTGGTCTGTTTGGAACACTTCTGTTGTGCATAGATATTTTGTAATTCACGTTGGATTCTAATTAACGTATCGTCATAATTGCTGTGGATATGGAACTGTTCATTAAAAAGAACAATCTTTCTTAATACACTAACAGCATTGATACCATCATTCAAAGTTGGTACAGTAAATTGTTCTTCAGAGTCTTCCTGTTCGTCATCTTCCTCTTGAACATCTCGTACAATATCATCTTCCGTAGCTCGTGCGCAAATTGCAATAGAGTTATCTACATCAATGAACTCTGCTGCTTCAGTAGTAGATAAAGCCGGTCGTAAATTTTGGGCTAATTGAGCAAGAGAAATATTGTCCTCTTCATCATCATCAGTCACATCATATGAGGTTATTGTTAAGAGGTCTTTAAAACCAGCAAGTTTAAAGCAGTTAGCTATAGTGTTTTGTGAAACGTTTTTCCATGCTTCTGATATCATCAAGATGGCATCAAGAAACGTAAAGCTTTTTTGGTCGCTACTGACAAGGTTTTGTATTAACTTAAACACTTGCAGTCTTCTATAGTGAGATATTAAACACCTTATTACACCTTGGTCCATTGGTTGCAATACAGATGTAACATTTGGTCGTAAGAACACAAGTTCAATGCATTTTATATTAGTAACAGCCGGATGAGCAGGACAGTTATCAACCAAAAGTAGAACTTTCTGTTTGTTTCCTTTCAATTCGGCGTCTCAATTTCTTAACCATCTCTCAAAAATGTCCGATGTCATCCATGACTTCACATTGTTTTCATACGTTACCGGCAGTGAGTGTATGTTTTTAAAGCATCTTGGTTTCTTAGATTTGCCAATAACTAAAAGCTTTCTTTTACAGGACCCTGTCATATTTGCTGCAACCATGAATCGTTAATCTTGTCTTAGACATTTTTCCTCCCGAACAATTCTCTCCTTTGAACTTTAAAGTCTTGTCTGGTTTCATATTGTAAAAAAGTCCAGTTTCGTCTGTGTTAAAAATTTCATCTGGTCCGTAGCCTTCGAATAATGTAGGCCACTTTTGCGTTATCCGTTCTTCTACAGTATCCTTATCAACACTAGCAGCTTCACCACTCATTTTCCCGCCGACAATACCGTGCCGAGCCCGGAAACGTTGAATCCAACTAGACGAGCAAACAAAATCTTCGCCAAAACGTTGAACAAAATCGTTAGCTTTTTGTTGAAGAATCGGTCCGTTTATTGGCACATTATTAGCCCTTTGATATTTAAACCACTTTAACAAAGCTTCCTCAATATTCGTATGCTTCGTTGTTCTGGCTCGTTTCATGTTCATAAAATTATTGTCATAAAGCGTTTCAATTTTTTCTCGCTCTTTCCAAATGGTTGAAATTGTCGAGTGTGATACATCATGTTCCTATGCAAAGTCTTTGTTTGAAATCCCGCTTTCTAGCTTGGATATAATACGCGATTTTTCTACAATATTACTTTGTTTTATTTTTCTTTGCGACATTTTGAAAGTTTCACGAATAACTCCACAAAGTTTTGGTGCGTCTTGTGTATAGATAAGTAACAAACTAACTGAATAGATATGAAGAAGTGGGCTTTGACTCTACTGCATGCACGTGTTTTGTTTCTAAGAATTAGAAATGACCCTACACTAAACTAAATCCTATTGTTTTCTTTCCTGATTTTAATAGCCATTGAAGACAAATGTGGATACCTATTCTAATTGTTTACAATACAGCTTAGCCGGTCGTTCTAACAGATCTAATTCTCCGAAATATTAGTTAAATGTGGTTGTTTTATGAGTTATGTTGTTATTAGCAATGTCGTATAAAGCAATGTTTTTAATAAGGCGGTCATATAGCATTCAGCCGGGACCTTTGTTCTAGGTTATTATAACCGGCATGTTGTTCTAAACGATGTCGCAGTAAACGGTTTTGACTGTACATCATGGGTTTGTCGAACGCCGATTAATATATTTCATAGGTAGTTGAGGGTTTCACTTTGTGAAAAATCACCGTAAATAGTTTGTTTGGAACAGATTGGCAGCTCAATTATTTTCGTCTACAACATAAATTGTTACTTTCTTTTCAGATACAGTACGATCGAGTCCACAGGTTCAATCTTACCGAAGCTATTTTGCTTATATAATTTTAGTAATAAACGTTTTGCTTTCTCTTGCTTATTTTACATTTTATCATGTACACAGCCTATCGACTTAATCAAGGAATACTAACAAACATTTCCCGTTGCAGACAGAAGAAAAAGCTGTCAATCTGCCTTAAAGGAAAATAACAAATTAAAATAAAGTTATTTATTGTTACTAAGTACATTCCTTCCCCTGTGAAAGGGTTCGTAGTAACACCCCATAAAACGCTGTTAAAATGCTTTTCCACAATTAATATTGTTGATCATGAAGAGTTTAAGAAAAAAAAGCAAAGTCAACGTTTAAAAATCGATTTTTTTGAATTTTTAAGGTTCTGTAGTCAACAAAGAAGAATGAACTTGTTAATTGTGTAAAACAAGTAGAAAATATAAATTTATGAACCATGTAAAATTATGGGAATATATAAGCATAACTTCTTTAAAAATAATCCTAGTCAAAAATCAAAATATCTTTTATTCAATTTAGGCCATAAGAAGGCACTTATGAATATCAAAACACTACCACCGGTTCGGAAAACATCCCAGACATCGAGAAGAACCGACAAGAAACTCGATCGGGTTTATCTTATTATCTTTTTTTTTAACTGGTTATACAGTATTTAACTATATACAGTTATTATCATTTTCAGTAGATGTACAGAGATGGAATCACATCCAGACATCACCATCATTCACGTAATTAGCCACCCTATAATAAATACCCCTTTGACAATAAAACCGGCTTAACATGATTCTTCAACTTATTATCCGGCAAATCGCTATTGTGCTTAGGAAGTTTATTATAAAACCTAACACAATTACCTAAAAAACTTTTTTTTTTTTACTAAGTCTAAAAGACGGAATGACTATTTTATATTTATTTCTAGTATTGAAATTGTGTGTGTTAGTAACAAGTTCATAAATTGCCTTCATTTTTCCGAACATATATTATATTTTCCAAGATGTATTGGGAAGGCAAAGTTAAGATACCAAATTCTTGAAATTTATTCCTCAATGATTCGTGTGGTCCCATATCATAAATTGCCCGAACTGCCCGTTTTTATAATACAAATATGGTTTCTACCTCAGCTGCTGAACCCCACAGTAAAATACCATAGGACATTAAACTGTGGAAGTAAGCGAAGTAGACCAGCCTAGCAGTAGCAATATCAGTTAACTGGCGAATCTTACGCACTGCGTATGCAGCGGAGCTTAATTTCCCTGCCAAGTTTTTAATGTGAGGACCCCATTGTAATTTTGCATCTAGTGTGATGCCTAAGAAAACAGTGTTATCAACCATGCCTACTATGTTCTCTTCTATCTTAATATTACTTTCAACACGTGGTACATTGGGTAAGGCAAATCTGATACATTTTGTTTTGTTTGCATTTAACAATAGATTATTTAAAGCAAACCATTCTGATATTTTAAACAAAGTATTATTTACATGCCTAAGTTCTAAATCTTCTTTTCACTTGAAATATAAGTGAAGTATCGTCTGCAAAAAGAACAATGTGTGCTAATTAACCATTAGGGGTAGATCATTTATATATACTAAAAACAAAAACGGTCCCAATATCGAAACCTGTGGGACGCCGATTGTAGCCATGGATCCCGAAGAGTTTACCCCATTTACACTTACTTTGAGACAGCGATCTGTTAAATAGGCTTCCAGAAAGTCTAGAGAAGGTCCACACACACCATAATGTTTCATCTTAAGTATGAGCGTAGTGTGATCAACACAGTCAAAAGCTTTTGAAATATCACAGAATACACCGATTGCATCCTGCGACTTCTCCCATGCCTCAAATATGTGACTTAATAGCGTTGCACCAGCGTCAGTCGTAGATTTTGATTTCGTGAAACCAAACTGCCGACGATCCAATATTTTATAATTATTAAAGTACTCTACTAATTGCTTTAGCATAATTTTCTCAAAAATCTTACTAGTCGAAGGAAGCACAGAAATTGGTCTACAATTTTCAATATTACTCCTACAGCCTGATTTCAACAATGGAACTATTTTACTTATTTTAATCATACTGGGGAAAGTTCCTTTATTAATACACTGATTAAATATATGAGCCAGATTTGGTGAAATATTAACAATTAAAGACTGAACTACCATTCTGACATTCCCCAAATGTCTTCAGTATGTTTTAAGTTTAATTGCTTAAAAACTCTTATTATTTTACCTGCACTAATAGATGTAAAATTAAATTTTGAATTGTGCCCGTGGCTACGCTTACGTGGACTACAGAATGCCCGCGCGAATCTTGCTTCCCCGCTCCCGGCTATTTTAGAGACAAAAATGCTTATTGTGGGTGTTCCTTAGAAGATAGACGTATACCCGCGCTAACTTTTTTGTAGATCTTTTTAATGTCAACAATTATGTAGTACATTAATTTGTTATATCTCTTATAGTTTACTCAGGGTAAGCCATTTAGCGCCCTAATTGATTCACCATGACCAGTTTTTATTTATTTGTTCAGAACCATAATCCTTTTTCTAAAATAGAAGTAGCCTAAGTTACTTCCTATAAAATCAGCCGTCTACTAGTGAAAGTCCCGTCAAAACCAGTCCAACCGTTTCGGAGATTACCCGGAACAAATAGACAGACAGACAAAAAATTTAAAAATGGGTTTTTTGTTATAGGTAATGAACATACTTTCATATGCATTTAGTAAAAAACTGTTATTTTGACATTACAAACAGACACTTCAATTTTATTAATTGTATAGATCACAAATTTTGAATTAAAACTAAAGATTGCCCCGAAGGCTTTAATGACCAGAAACCAGAAGAAAAACTATAAAGAGCGTTATAAAATTTATTATCCCAAAAAACTCATTAGGAATAATATATTAATGATACGTCAAAACTCAAATAAAAATATAGCTCGGTATGTCTTTTCGTGTTTTTTTTTAATGCTAACAAAATAAAAATTAACATTTATTCCTTCGTAGTATAAAAATATACGTTAAAATAGAAAAGGGCTAGTCGGGGGAGTCGTGTTAGCGATGCGCGATGACGAGTTAATCAAATCGATTGTTTACGGCATTTCGATTTTTCTCGATTGTTTGCTATCGAGTCTTTTGCCACTCCAGCGTGACTAAATTGTATCAAAAAGGGTTAGACTAAGCTGTGAGAATACAGCACGCTGCAGTATTTTTGAATGTTTTTATTTATATAGGTAGTTACACGGTATATAATGTTTGCAAAATTTCGCGTATAATAAATTATTTTTTCACAGTTTAATACAACTTTTATACTGTTTATCAAAATCAACGATGCAGTAACTAATTCAATACAGTAACTAATGTGGTTTGCTACGAATTTCAATAAAAAATCTCATACGTTTCAAAATTCCTATAGGACTAGAAAAAAAGAGTGGCAGAATGAAAAAGGGAAATTCTTCATTTGACTGAAAAACTTTCACTGACTGATTCGATTGTTAGACATCTCGAAATCGCCCATCGCTGGAGGGTGTCGCCCCGTCAGGTTGGGAAACAGGTCGAGGGCGGAAGGGGGCGGTAGGGGCGTTAGGTGAGGTGAGGCGGCTCAGCGCTGTCCGGCCACTCGCTTCCGGCTGCCTTGGGCCGAGCGAGGGCCGGAGCTTAGCTCGCCCCGTCCGCCTTGTTCAGCTTGGAGCGGCGCAGCTGGTGCAGGTACGTGCGCTGGATGGGTTTATGCAACGCCAGCTGGGCGAGCGCGTCCTCGATTGAGAACCACTGTCGCTTGCGTCCCATCAGTCTCGAGTCCTCCCATTCGGCAAGCTCCTGGGTCACCGTCATCACGTACACTTCTGTTCTGTGTTTGTGTTCGCGGTTCTGGAAATAATTACAATATTTATATGTTAGAACGTGTGTACTTTCTTGCACATAATTACAGAAGACCGTCGCTTCGATCGGGCGAACGCGCAAATCTTGCTAACCCCGCTCCCGGTTATTATAATGATAAAATGCTTACTATAGGCGTTCCTTAGGATGTCTACAATTACGTAGTACATTAATTTGAAATATCTCTTATGGTTTACTCAGCGTAAGCCATTTAAACAGTCATCTTGATTCACCATGACTAGTTTTTTTATTTGCGTGGAGTCCTAACACTTTTTATAAAATAAATGAAGCCTAAGTTACTCTTTATAATATCAGCTATCTGTCAGTGTAAGTGCTTTCAAAATTGGTTCAACCGTTTCGGAGATTAGCCGAAACAACAGAGAGAATCTTTTTTTAATTTAAGGTTTTGTTTGTATTTTTTAAATAATATTTTCATATACATTTAGTAAAAATCTGTTATTTTGACATTACAAACAGAAACATAATTTTTTTATTAATTGTATAGATATTTAATTGGCTGACTGATTTATCAACACACAGCCCAGACGACTGGAACCAGGACCGTGTAAATTTGCACGCCGGTTCCTTTTACACTGTAGGTGAGCACTAATGAAGAGTTTTTGGAAATTACCCGTAAATAAGGCGGTAAAAAACGAGGATGAAAGTGTGTATGAAATTATTTTTCAAGCTAGATGTATTGAAATTGGTAGGTATTTAGCAATTCAGTTAGAAAGTAAAAAATATGGGGGATATAACTTAACTATCACGCGAACCAAGCCACTGGTAAAGAGTTAGTTATAAAAATAAATGGAACTTGTGAAACGTCCTCCTTTTCAACGTATTTGTACGAACACATTATCAGTTGAAAACAATAACTATATTAAGCAATAATGGCAGGCCTCGAGGCGCAGTGGTAGTAAGCCCTGTCACTGAGCCGAGAGGTCGCGGGTGATATCCCCGCGTATGACTTACTTTGTGTGATGATCATAATTGTCAGTTGTATTAACTATCTATATATGTATCTATGTATGTATAGTATACCATAATACAAGTATTGCTTAGTTTGTGAAACTGTCGATATATTTTTTAAATAATAGTTTAATAAAAAGTAAACCGGTCGAGTAACAAAATAATTGTACTAATTATATATTATAATTAAATTCCGATAAGTACAAGATAGGAGAGTAACGAGTTTTATAATTAGAAAACATAATATACAGACTGCTCGTGACTTCGATAATGATTGACGTAAGCTTTGAGTCACATTTTTAGATTTTACAGTTAATTTTTATGCACACAGTGTAAATGCCTAGGTATCGAGAAATCGATTTGCTTATCGTAGGTAATCTTTTTACAAAATCATGAATTTAAAGATTTACAACTAAAAGGTCAAAAAACGAGGTCACTGGATCACGAGACGTCTAATGCAATTGAAAATAACAAGACATATGGCAACACAAGCTTTACTTAGTTTGGAATTAAATTGGTCGTGTGTAAAATTGCATAGCCATATTTTTTATAAGAGGTTTTTTTCTATATATATAATATATATACATATATTATACAATATTGTAGGCATATTTTCATTTTAACCATTAATTTATTTGATTTTATACATGCTGAGATTTACTATAATTAGCTGTTTATTAATCTTGTTACCAGTATTTCTTATTATTTATGCATTTTTTATGAATCAATCCTAAGTATAAAAAACCAGACTGCAACAAAATCGCTTTTTTTCTTCTATTTTTGCTTTTTATTTGAATTCGAGACATCGTACTTAAATATGATATAGCCTTTTAACACTCCCGCAATTAAGACGAATCCAACGACACTTCGTAAGTATGCTAAAATCCATCAAGCCGTTTAGGTTACAGAGCGTGCTAAGGAAATATACATACAAAACATAACCTTACTTTTCGCAGTCGGGTAATAAAATTACAAGTATACAAAAACACTATGTGTGTGTGTGTGTGTTTAAAAATGTTCATTAATTAATTTTATTAACGTCTTATTTCTTTTAATTATTTTTATTTTCTTTTTGAATTATTTTATTTTGTGTGTGCGTGTGTGTGTTTTTTTTATTTCCAGAATATGCACAAAATGATATTAATCAGGACATTGTTGTCCTGCCCTTTGATGCGGTTTTACCGACTGCTTAGGTACCCAATTTTGTTGATGAAGGTATGAGCGTATTTCGAACTTGTTAAATAACTGTTTATTACACAGCTGGTGGTCTGGTGATCTCTTGTCGAGATTATCACAGCGCTAAGTTTCAAAGGCATTTCGCTGTAGCTACACAAGGTGTCTCCATTCACTGCAATAAGGATCACAGTAATAAAACAAAAACCTACAGATGTTTCATAAATTTGATATGAATACGATTTGGGTTTGTTTCAAATTTCGCATCAACAACTTGTCCAAATAGACTTTAAATTGTTTAACTTCTTTTTGTGAAATAATTCTGTCAACTAACCGAGGTATGAGCAAACTATTTAGCTGACAGGAGAACTGACGCTATATTGATGTCTCGTCGCAATAGGAAGGGCGGAGTCGCCACTGTATACCGTAAATGACAAGTACATACATATATCATAACCGATATACATTGCGAAGGTCAGTTGGCGTTACACCACACTAACCGCATTCACACACAAAATAATATTTCGTATGTTCAAACAAGCATATTATCAAGAATCGTATGCTTTTTTTATGAGCATGGCAAAGTGATTGGAATCAATACTAATATTATAAAGCTGAGAATTTTGTTTGTTTGGTTGATCGCGCTAATCTCAGGAACTACTGGTTCGGATGGAACTATTATTTTAGTGTTAGGTAGCCCATGTATCCAGGAAGTCTATAGGCTATATAAAATCACGCTACGACCAAATAGGAACGGAAGATCAATGAGAAATGTTGCAAAAAAAGGTCGCATTCCTTTTGAGAGCTTCTATTGCGTGCGCTGCGTAAATGGTTACGTTACGCAACATTCAAGTGTGACGGAAAATGTTTCTCTTAAAAAGTAGTAAAAAAAAAATCCGCGATAGCACATGTCTATCTTTTAAGGTTGACTGAATATAACCTTTTTTATTGTAATAAAATTTGTTTTAAAATTATGCATTATTTGCGAATGAGTTTTTATAAACATGGTATTAATCCTTATCGAAATAAATACGATATTCATCACAAGCATTTCATTTTGAACAAAACTGCCCTTTACATCAATTGATTTTAATGAATATCATAGGAGATATCAGTTTTAAAATAACTCCAGTGCGCATTTTTATTATACGGAATGATGTGGGAGGCGGCGGGCGGTCATGTAGGGAGAGGACTGAGGAGGGCAAATAGTTCGTAGATGAAACAAAGAAAGTTTCAGCTCCTTTAGAATTGTATTATAGGTACCTACGACCCACTCTTTCTCTCCCTCTTATGTGACGCATACGAAGTTGCGCGGGTTAGCAAGTTCCCCATAAAGTAAGAAAAAATCACCTATAGTAAGAAAAATTGACCTGATTGTAAGAATGACTATTCTCACATAACAAATAGTTACGTACTCGTTTAGCAAAAAAGGTCGATTTCTGTAGATTGTGATACATCTTTGCTGAGACCTCAACAATCTTGTAAGTGCTTACGCTGTGCGAGATTTTAAGAAATATTGACCCGGAGTCAAATTTTTTTTTTTTTAATGAAAATAATAAATAGAACCTCAGTAGTTCTCTCAGACAAGTAAATTCATTATTTTCCCTAAATTCCCGATAGACATTCCCCAGAGTTCTAACATTCCCAGTAGAGATATAATATAAAGGACACTGGAACACGATATGTTCGAACGAATTCAACTGAAAAACGTCTTGCACGATTCTTATGATTAATATTAATTAGTAATTTCATAATTAATAGACTATAAAAATAGTCAAAAACAATTTACGAAATAAAAAAAAATTTGTTAATTCTCAGTCGATTTTCATGAAATTTTGTACACGGGAAAGAATTAATAGGCTAGAAGATACATCAAAATACTTTCTTTTAGTAATCAATTAAAAAAAATATATTTAAAACCAAATTTGATAAAATATGTATACGGGCAGTACAATGCCATTCCTCAATTGATAGGTTATATTATGAACTATCCACAATATGAATAAAAATAAAATTACGGGATAAAAAATTACTGCGTAACAAACATGTGCGACGCCGCGGGACACCGCTAGTCTATACCAAAAATACATAGAGAAAAGATTTATTTGTTATTTTGTAATGGATAAATTCAAAAAATACTGGACCGATTTAAAAAAATTCTAGGCTATGTTATAATTTGAAAAATTAATTTATTCCTCATAAAAATTTCGATAGTTTTCCACAAAGTATCAAAAATTGCCTACTCGGGTGCGTTTACGATGTTTTGTCATATAAAATGAACACGGGTAAAACCGCGGGGTACAACTAGTAGTTAAATAAATTAACTACAAGACAAATTATAGCGTATGGTGACACCGGTTGATTGATATAATTTCGATAAAACTTTCCTATATAGATGACAGTATGAAATTTAAAGAAAAAACTCGAGAGGTATTGTGGCTCATGGGACACCTGGTAGTAACGAAGGCCCTTTCGATAATATTATATTATGACCAGATTTCTACACGCAGTTATATGCACAGTAGGAGTGGTCTATGGTTCGAGACCTGCTTATTCAGTATTTTTATATAAACTTTTTTTTTGTTTTGTGTTTATAAAGTTAACAGTGCGTAGAAATCTGGTCATAACACAGCAGAGCCAATCCTATGACTGCCATAGCATATGTCTATGTATGTTTGTTTTTTTTTTTAGAATCGCTCACTTTTTTCCGGTAGGCACCCCTCATCCCACAATACGTAATTACGTTACAAAAATATGGATGACAGTAAAGTGCTAAACCAAATAACCGCGGGAAACCAAGGAAAATCTAGAGCAACGACACTTCGCAAAAGGTTATAGTATTAATGACATTCAGACAAAGTCAATTATGTTAATCTATCTTAATCAATTTACGTACGTACACAAAAGCTTAACAAATAATAACAAGCTATGTACACATTGTATGCTATTTCTCGATTACAACTACCTGTTCGTTATTTCGCAGTGGAAACTAAAAATAACCAAAAATGTTTCGTTGGGGCACAATTTTCAAATAATATTTTTGAAAATCTATTCCTATATACAATTATTTTTAGGTATGTTGGCTTAGAAGTCGAATGTTTTTGATTTGGAATATGAAATATTTATAAAATACATGGAGGATTAAAAATAAACGCTTTCAAATATAATCTTATTAATCTACAACTACACTCATATTGAATCTATTTTATATGTTGTAACTTATGCATCTTAATTTATTTGATAAAGTTTAATAAAGTATGAGGTATTTTGATAGTTAATGTATCACAATATTCTTAATTTGCAATTTTTTATTTTTCGTTTTTGAGCAGTTATATAAAAAATAGTTTTTTTTTTGTATTATGTGCTTCACCAAGTTCCGGGCTACCTCTATTCCAAATTTAATTGCAATCGGTTTAGATGTTTAATAGGAAAGTTAATAAACGGTAGAGTTACATTCACCCTTTATTTGCAAGGATAATAATATATTGTTAAAACAATATTAATCTTCTATAAAATAAAATGATTGAGGTTTTCCAGTGTGCGCGCTTCACGCAAAAACCACGGGATAGATTTTGTTCTTTTTTATTTATTTACTCCTTAGATACTTGGTCCTTATGAAAAAGAAAAATTGTCACGATATCTTAATTCCATAAAAAGTTATTAAAGTTTCAAGATTAAGAGACTATGATTTTTATAAGCAATACGCGTTCTTCCGTCGTCCACGCGAGCGAAGCTCCGGGAAAAGCGGTAGTTTTTTTTAATCAATTTAATTTGCAATCGATCACCCCTTTAGTCCACAAAACGCTTACAAAAAATAACAGTAATTTAAAAGGCAAATACATATTACCTTTAAACTTTAAAATTTATACGATATTTAATTTATACCTTTTTAATTTGTAAAAGCCGAACTTTAATGTGTTCTCGGCTTTATTTTAAAAATTAGGGCAAAGCGCCAGGTAGAGAATTAACTGATTATTTCGCCATTACCTACCGTAGTCTATTACTCCGTTAGGTATTAAAATAAATAAAATAGTGCCAATTTACCCCAAGAGTAATTTATTATGTACATGAAAACGACAAATTCAAAGTAAAAAGCAATTAAATGTGTTTTCTTCACGACTCGGCCCCACGGTCTCAATTACTTTTGGGTCAATCGTGTTTCGTTTATTCTATACGAATATTTCATATACTTTAAGAAACTAGCAACCGTCCGCGACTTCGCATTAATCCATACTAATATTATAATCCCACTTCTCTTCAAGAAAACTCATCGCTGAACGCGTAGTGCTTCAATATCGAAGTTTCTTAAAACTTGTAATAACTTTTTATTGAATGAAGATATCATGATAATTTTTTTGTATATAAAGACCGAGTATCTGAGGAGTAAATGTGACGTAATTGTATTTAATGATGAACACAGTTCAATCCACTACTATCAGCGACCACCGATGGAATTACAATCCATCGTACGTTAAAGGACTCCATGATCTAGGAATGAAGGAGACAGTTCCATAGTACGGTAAAGACTAAACCTAGAGAACTTTTTAAGTGAAAACTTCTTTAGCCGCTTACAGCGATTTTTGGTAGAGAATAATTATGGGTTCGTATCACCGATGACGTCGACATGCTCGTGACGTATTATATATTCGACTGTATCATATGAGTGTTTGACTTTTTGGGTGGGTAACATCTTGTGATTTCGCGTCACCAACATGTTCTGCATTAATTCAGGCTATAATTGATTTAAAAATTCAAAAAATTAACACACTTATTTCACTTCTGTAGGCAGTCCTTATGTCTCTGTTTTTTTTTTGTCCGTGCCAAGATGGAGTTCACTGCAAAGCTGTGGTTACGAAGCCCAGCGCGTGTAAGTTTTGTTAAGAATGGGAGATGAGGGAGGTAAGTTGAACAGAGGCCACTACAACATTTATCTTTATCTAACAGAGACACATTTTTAGAACTACCTACGATCTTTAATACAAGTGAGTCACATGCCCTGTCGATTTGTCTCGTCAGGGGTCATTGATCTGTGCACTTTTAGTCTACACGTTATTCGCGAATTGAATATAACATTTTATTTTCTATTTTAAAGTCGTACGAAATTTCTCACTTCATACTCCCCGAAAATAGATAGGTATATGACGGGGCAAGTGTGTGAAACTGAGGAAGTTTTAAAAAGTATAACGTCATCTTTACCATCGGTCTATTGGTTGGTTGACCATCACCAAATTAAAACGCCTTTTACTCTCTTTAAACAGGAAATACAACAGTACAGTTCTAATATACACTCATGTACCGACTGTCAAGGGATTATCAACAGTGTAGAGTAAGAACTCCTTGTACTCGTTTGGCAGTCGGCTGACAGTTTCGATGCAGTTATGCCAACTGCACCAAAACCGCATCCAAACTGCAAACCAAAAGTAGAAAACTTTTAAAAAGTTGTCTTAAACACTCTTTATGTTGAAAATAATACCCTTATATCGTAAAATTCATCAATTATTATTTATTACATGTAATTAAACATTTTTTTATTTTAATAAAAAGTATACATCAGGTACATACGTCTTGTCATATTATTTCATTAACTAAAAATAATAACCAGATTAATTACAACTACCAGATAGATAATACGTCTGTAGTGAGTGCGGGTAGTGATCGGGATTTAGGTTTTTTTTTATTCAACTCTTTCTTTTACATAGTGTATTATAAAGTGCACTATTTATACATCACTAGTAAGGCTAGTCGTATCCTCAGTTTTGTACAGGGTGGGCCAGAAAGGCGTACGAATTTAAAAACACTCTTGCGTTTGAACCTTATGAGCGGGGTCTGCGCGGGTGGTGGGGATGAGAAGCTCGGTTCTCGGAAATTTAGTCGCGATGGATCGCTTCACCGGAGCGCAGCGTGCATTCTGCGTTAAACATTATTATAAAAATGGCGATTCGTGCGCTATTGTTCGACGTTTATTTCGGCGTGAGTTTGGATTACATGACGTAAATCAGTGTCCGAAGGAAAGTGTGATTCGATCGTGGGTTAGAAAGTTTGAAGCTACTGGTTCGACTCTCAAACAGAAGTCTGCGGGACGCCCAAGGTCAACAAGAACGGAAGACACAATTGAACAAGTTAGAGCTTCAATTCAACGTAATCCTGGTCTATCGACTCGCAAGCGATCAGCTGAACTTGTGGTGTCCAGAAAGAACATCTTTGCGTCGCATTTTGTTGACAGATTTGAATTTGTACCCGTATAAAATTCAACTTGTGCAGGAATTACTGCCAAATGATTAAATTTTACGTCGAGATATGTTGAAACAAAGTTGGAACGCTTTCAGAGTTTTAAGAATATTCTGTTCTCTGACGAAGCCCATTTTCACTTAAATGGGCATGTCAATAAACAGAATTGCCGTTACTGGGCTGCAGAGAACCCACGTGCAAAACATCAAAAGCCTCTGCATTCGCCAAAAGTAACCGTTTGGGCGGCCATATCAACACACGGAATTATCGGACTCTATTTCTTTGAAAATCAACAAAGGCAATCTGTCACTGTAAATTCCGACGGATACATAGCCATGTTAAGGGATTTTTTCTTTCCGCATCTGCAACAATTTGAAGCCTATAATCTTGTGACGTGGTTTCAACAAGATGGTGCGACATGCCATACATCTAATCCTTCGTTGGCGGCCGTAAACGAGAGGTCTGCTGGGAAACTGATATCGCGCCGAGGTGACATTGTATGGCCGCCTAGAAGTTCGGATCTAACGCCACCGGACTTTTTCATGTGGGAATACCTGAAAAGTAGAGTCTACTCCAATAACCTAGCCAGGATTAACCAGTTGAAGATAAATATCAGAGAAGAAATGGCAGCTATTCCTCGCGCAATTTGTTAGCGAGTTTTTACCAATTTGAGGTTCAGATTCGAGGAATGTTTACAGCGGGGTGGTGCACACCTGAATGATGTAATTTTTAAGAAACAAATTTCCCAGATGTCTATTTTAATTGAAATAAAAATGTGCATGTGTATTGATTGTTTTTAGTTTTTTTTTAATAATTTTTTAAAATTCGCAAATCCGTCTTGCCCACCTTGTACTACGTACCAGTAAATCATTTACAAAAGCAAAATTTTGTATTATACTCTATGTTAGCTTGGTGCGGAGTATTGTTCGTCAATTTGGTCACCGGTATATCGGGTGCATGTGTATAGAATTGAATCCATACAGCGTAGATTCTTGAAATCATTGTGTGGCAAACTCGGGCTCCGATGTAATTTGTTTTCTATTCAATTGTTAGATCTTCACCGTCCATTTGTACTTAGACCCACAAACAAATGTCAAACAGAAAATAGTCCATGCTCAAAAAAAGTAGCAGGTGGAATTTCGAGCTTAGGGCGGTCGCTAGTTAGATTTAAATAGGTATTTACTATTTAGAGTTAATTTACTATAGTTATAATTTTTTTGATCTCTTACCTGTATTTGTTTCTTATAAATAAAATAAAATAATGTATCTGTAATCGCGCGTCGTCATCAGTCAATAAATAAAACCATATTTAAAGTTATGATGTACAAAGTTGATTTTACCAGTACTTCGATGGAAATTTATGAACTTTCTTCAGCACATAATTATATAATTTTAAAGTTACTATTTCTACACTTACGTCATTTTAGAGTCACTTCTCACAATATAACCTTATAAGAATCATACTCAAGTGTGTGTATAATAAATATTGTACGATGACTTCGTTTTCTGATTGGAGTTTTCAGTCACGTGACTCCCGGACAAAGCATCACATTTTTCTCAGAGGAAAATTATATAAATAAACAATTAGTTGTTCCGGATTTATATTTGTAGGCTTTTTATAGTATATGATTCAACAATTAACTTATATTTATTAACTCTCGAAATATGTAGTTAGCTTGCAGCTAAAATGCAAATCGACCGTAATTACTTTAAAATCTGGTTTTTGCAATACCTGCAACGTAAGTTTACAGTTTTGAAATAAGCTATGGGTCGTGTTTGTAACTGTGATCGATTTTCTTGTTAAGTTTAAGCCACACGGTTCTCTCATTTGATTCATTTTCTCAATTTTATCTTGATGTGAAAACTTGTTTAAGTAACTACCATTTTGATTTGAAATACTTATAGTTGAATCCTATCATACTACACCCAAAAAATAATAATTAGAAAATAAAATAATGCGTTTTTCTGGTTTCTATGGACTTGTCTCGATTTTCTAAATATTTCAAAACATTATGTAGATAAAGCCGGAAAAGTACTTATAGTAGTTTTGTTTAATCTTTATCTTTGGAAAGAACATATAAAATTAAGATGACCGCGAAAAAGGTCAAATAAGACAGTGTAGCGGTGCGTGAGGCGACCCAGACTTCTACGCACTGTATATGTACAGTAGGAGTGGTCGACAATTCGAGCCCCACTGACTTTATATTTTTAAAATAAGGTTTTAGAAAAGATATTGTTGTTTTTTGAAGATTTAATTACTACCGCGTGGTCTACATGTTTTTGTTTTAAAGATTTATTCCACAAAATCCTCTATTCGAAGACAACTTCACAACAGAAATCATTTTGCGCGTATTATTTATATTTATCTCTTCGAGACGGTTTATATCGTATAGATATATGTGACATAAGCTTCCAATTGGCACCAACAACACAAATGTATTAACTGACAAACATGATACATTTATTCATTGTGCGACATCAAATTGTTGCCCAAAACTTTTTTCCCTTTTGGCTCATGTCCTAATGGATATTGTGTAACATCTGTGCGTTTGTAAACTGACAAATTCCAACAATACCCAAAACATATTTTAGCATAATCGCTTGTTGAATAGGTGTCTTCAAAAAACGTATAGTATGAAATTGCTTAGTGCCTCATCTTCATATCTTTACCTTACGTTCTAATCTTTTACACATTATAAAGTGCAAAGTGCTATTTGTCTCAAGTCCACCGTGCTTATAATTTCAAAACCACTTATCCAATTTACGCGACTTTTTAAATTAAAATATACATTTTCTCTGGGCTTATGACCTGTGAAACACGAGTCCTTATCGAAACGATTAATTTTCACATAATAGCTAAATTTAATTTAAGCGCCATTAAATTTGATAAATTAAATATAATTATGAGTTACTTATTTAAGGGCACAGTTGGTTGGTCATCATTTTTAATAACATTACTTTTTAAATACAGAAAGCCCGAAATTAAGTAAGATATTATTTTTTATTAATGCATTGTAATTTTTATATAACTCCTGATCAGTGGCGGCTCGTCCTAAAGAGCGCTGGTGCGGTGCACTCCAATAAAAAATTACTGAAAAAAAATTGTTTTGAGTTTTTTTTATTGTCCGTACTTATGTACTTTAGGTAGGTAACATGTACAGATTAACAACCCTATAAACTTTCAAACAATTATGTAAAACAAAACGATTTGGTATTAATTTTGGCGCTTCTGTGAAACACGATACGTTGACACTCGCCTGTAATGCAACCCTCCGCCCGCTACCTCTGTAACTTCCACTCAAGCTCCAATATTGTACTGTAGGCAACGCCATTTTTTTAAACATCTTAGTCTCGTACTGGCTTACGTCACGCAATGACGACGCGCACCGATTTTATAATCTTATTTGATAGTGTTTCGTTAATAGATATTAGAATTACTGCTATATTTTATTGTTATTTTTTGTATTAAGTATATTCTTATTATGAAGGGTAAAACTTTACATAGTGGAGAGAGAAATCTCGTTAAAAAAAATAAAAAAATTATGACTCAGTTCGCACGCTTGTAATAGCTCAAGTATAATAAATATAAGGCGGCGTTGTACCGAGTACAACACTCGCTACATAAAAAAAAATTAGAAGAGACGAAGTCGAGGGTGGAAACTTGTTGTGAGATTTTTTTGTGCACGGTAATACAACGACAAGCACTCAAGCACGGAATTCAATAAATGCGAAAGAGAGCATTCTACACGGCCCGATATGTGAAACAAATGATATAGTATGAAAATGAAACTAATCTGGAGCGACTTGTAATTTGTGTATATACTTTGCGTTTATATAAAAACTTATCTAGTTTTAGTGAACACCTATAAAAAAATTTCAAGAACCGCTAATGCTCCTGATATATTTCATCATAACCAAAATATGTCTTTTACTACAGTTCAGACTATTGGCTTTATTCAGCCAGTGTGTTACACTGTCCGAGTTTAGACAAATGTATATATAAATGTATATTTAAATATATATATATATATAAATGGTGTATATCTGTTAGTGATCATGCAAATTTAAGCACATTAGCTGTTATTTACAAACGCTATGATAAATGGACCAAAATGACATATTCAAAATATGTACATATTGGTTTAGTGCCATAAAAAAAAAAAAAAAAATCTGAATCAGATAGGAGGCACTGTGGTCGAGCAATTAACTCTACCATAAAGAGCAGAATGTCAGCTAGTAATACATATAAAACAAAATAATTTCAATTAATAAAGATTTGTAAAACATTAGTTTCTAATACAGGAAGTTTGGTAATGTTTGTTTTACATAATTGCTACTATGCTACTAGTAGCAATTATAAGGAAAATGGAAACATATCAACAAATATCATCTTTTTAACACAATATTTTCATGATTTTATTAAATTTTGACTTATATAAATCTGCTGATAGATACATATTTTTATGTTAATCATTTTTTTACAGAAAACATGCAGACTGCCCATTTGAAAATAAATGGTTACTGCTGCATACGGACAGTTGTTGCCATTTGTTTCATTTTTATCAATAAACTCCTTATTAATAATTTTAATTTTTCAGACAAACTTTCATCCCTTTTTCTTCACATTAGGGGTTGAATTTCCAAAAACCTTACTTAATTGTCACTTACAGTGCAAAAGGGTTGCGCAAATATTCACTGTCAGCTCCAGTAGTTTTGAGCTGTGCATTGATATTTCAGTCAGTCAATTAGTTTTCTTTGTATATTATATATGTATATATATATATATTTAAAATTAAAATAAAGTAACCAACAGCCCTTAATTAAAATTCAATTTAATATTCCTTTTGAAATGTATTAGTTACATGAACATCTCAAATTATATGGCAAATTATTAATCAATGATTTAAAAAGTCAAGATTTTAGGACTTAACAGAAACCAAATAATAGAGAAAATATATTCATGGTATGCACAATGTAGTACTGTTCAATAGGCCATAACAAATATGTAAGTATTTACTTAGATTATCTTACAAGCTCTTGACATATTTAGTATTTAAATTGTTATTGAACCTAATAAAAAAAGACAACAAATTGCAAAAATGATACAATGACAATCTGTACAAAAAAAGCTGGGGCCAGACCAAGAATCACTTGAATAGATTAAACTGAAAAAAAAAACTGGATGCAGGGAAAATAACAACCACTGGAGACTGATACAGGCGATCAGATTAATGCAGACCGTAGAAAGAAAAACAGGTTGCGAACATAGAAAACAGCGACATTAGTCCTTCTTGTTAATCTCAGTAAGATGTCCCAATAATAGATAAATATATTTATTTATCATGTTATTGTAAGCAGCAAATGCTTTTCCAACCCTTTTTCCTTGAAACTAATTAAACTGAGTATTGGCCATAGTTTTATCAGCTTCATTTCGTTTTTATACAAGTTTAAACGTTTTGTTACATGGAGCATGGAGGTAAGATGTTATAGTTTTGTTTACTTTTATGACTCACTTCAAACACACCGAGACAACGTCCCAGCTTGCCGATGACGCCGGCCTCTTCGAGTACTTCGCGCATCGCGGTCACCGAAGGCTCCTCTTCCGGCTCAACGCCACCGCCTGGCACGATCCAGTTGTCAGGACGTCGCGATGAAGTCACCAGAAGCACCTACACACATGCCAGCACTTATTATCCACTCGGAACATATTATAACACAATAACATCACGTATAAACATAACAATCACCACTAACCTCCGTTTCGGCGTCGGAACGTACGCAGATACACGCCGCGCGTCGCCGAAATCCCTCCTCGTCGTATATTCTAATAGAATTAGGCTTCTCCTTAACCATTTTCTATGTAAACACGAACGAAACAGACGATCACAAACGAAAAGCAGACATCAAATATAAAGGAAAACTATAAACCGAACTTAATTCCTAATGATCAACAAACGCCAAATCCGAGGTATCCTAATAAAAATGTATCCATTTTCGACTATTAAAGTTACACAACGTACATGTAATATCAAACTACAACAACAATAACGCTACAATAAAAGAAGCTATAACTAGCTTTTGATCGCGTATTTCAAGCCCATGTTGAATGGTGCCTGACGTTTTCTTTCTTTGCGAAAATCGAAATAGGTTTAGAAAGCAAAGTGAATTCATCAGCTGACAGCCGGAAGTAACAATCGGTATACAGATTACAAATAATGAGTCAATGACACAGAATATGGACAATGATAATCTTTATTCTGTGATGTTAATAATTATTTTTTTGTCTATGATAATCATGCTATTATCTATCTTTCTTATAGCCATCATTTTATAATGTAACACAAAACTTATATTTTATTCAGTGCGTTATAAAATTTTATACATTACGTCCATACATTAACTAGATGCCGCGCTACATAGGGCTAGTACCTACAAACACAAATTAATTATTAGTAGCTAGCTAGTTATCTTTGGAATGTTTAAAAAATATGCTGCTTGTCAACGTGACAGCTTTGTGGAAATGACACTGAAGTCTTGCGACTTGATCGCACCGATTTCCGCGTGGTTTTATTAAGCGATTTGTTATAATACACCGACGGTATCTATAACAGTTGTAGCGCCAACTACAACTAATAGTAAACCTATGATTAAGTCATTATTTACATTAAACACTTCAAAAATTAGTGCTTAATGAAAAAAATCCCAGACGGCTAGACCTAATGCCACGCTTCCTATCTGCGGGTTAACCAAAATAGTTTTTCCTTGGACTTATAGACTTCTACGATAGAATAGAATTGAATTGAAATATTGTTGATATATTTTATATTTATATTAGGAACACTGCTTGTTATGGTTACAGTTATGTTTGATTCTCGTCTAAAATTATGTAATGACCGTACTTTGTTATTCTTGAAATAAATGTGATCTTCACACATTCAGTTCTTCTCATTCATAAAATTATATTAATAAATATTATGAGTTATAAGTATTGAGTATTATTTAATTTATTTGCGTCATTTTTCTTATTTTCTCACATGTAAGTCCAACATCACAAGTAATTGAAGAAAATACTCATAACTACTTGGATTCATTAAGAATAGAGAGCGACAATCTACCTCGTCTACAGTTAACATACGAGTGTACAGAGAAGAAACTGAAAGCTTTGGATATATCTAAAGGTGCAGGTCCAGATAGAATTCCACCAGTTTTTATTTCTATTTGTTCATCAGAACTGGCTGCACTCTTATTCACCATCTTCAATAAGACCGATAAAAACTCTGAAGTTAGTAACTACAGGCCAATAGCAGTTTTGTGTGTATTTAGTAAAACGTTTGAGGCTCTTGTGTGCCCCCATGTCCAGTCCTACTTTCAGAGATTTATTTCTGCTCATCAAAAAGGATTTGTAAATGCAAGGTCCATATGTACTAACTTAGTTTTATTTACTGAACCCATTGTTGAAGCATTAGATTCTTCTAAACCAGTGTATGTGATATACAGAGATTACAGCAAAGCTTTTGATAAAGTATCTCATGCATTATTGCTCAATAAATCGTCATAATATGGATTATTAGGACCTTTGTTGAGCTGGATATGGCCTTATCTCATAGAACGTGATTTTTATGTTGCTGCAAATGGTTTTCAGTCTGTAAAACGTAAAATAACATCAGATGTCCCACAAGGATCAAATTGTGGTCCAATGTTATCTATACAGATAAGTAAAATTGCAATTCGTTTATAAAAATAAACCCTTATACACGATGCAAAAATTCAAACAATACCCAGTACAAAATCGTGACAGTGGCATCTCTTATCAATACAAAAAGTAACCATGAAAATAATTGATTTATTGATTTACCAACTGATTTATACAATGAAATAAAATTGAAGTGTCTGTTTGTAATGTCAAGACAAAAGTTTTTTAGTAAATGAATTTGAAAGTATGTATATACGATACTTAAAAAAAAAAATTGTGTCTGTCTGTCTGTTTGTTCCGGGTAATCTCCAAAATGGTTGGACCGATTTTGACGGGACTTTCACTGATAAATAGCTAATGTTATTGGGAGTAATTTAGACTACTTTTATTTTAAAAAAGAATTAGGGTTTCACACAAATAACAAATTTGGTCATAGTGAATCAATTCAGGCGCTTACATGGCTTACGCTGAGTAAACCATAAGAAATATAACAAATTCATGTACAACACAATTGTAGACATTAAAAACACCTACAAAAATGTAACAGAGACTATACGTCTAACTTTTCAGGAACACCCACAATAAGCAGTTTTGTCTTTAAAATAGCTGGGAGCGGGGGAGTAAAATTTGCGCGGGCATTCTGTAGTCCACGTGAGTGAAGCCACGGGCACAGCTAGTTATATATATAAATGAAGATAGAAAATTAACTTTTGTACCTCATGATTGTCAAATACTCAAAAAAGCGCTTAAGTTTTAAGGTTTAAAAATATGAAATGGTAAGGAATTCTGCAAGCCCCAAACTAAAATATTACTTTACATTAATATTGTGCCCAGCATTATAGAATATTGCAGTCTAGTGTGAAGGCCACATTATGCCATGCACTCTCTGATGTGAACTTCTTAGTTTAACCATAGACTTATTTATGTATAACTGACAAACGTTGTCACTATATTTTATCTGTCATGTTTAGATTTTAATACGTGCCATTTTAATGTTGAATAAAGCTAAAGTTCTCAGTTATATCGTATTTATTATGCATCAATTTATTCAACATTAAATTTTTCGAAAATAAACATTGCGTCATGTACGAAGAAAAATCAAAAGTTCCGGCCTCGCCATCTTCGAGTATATCACGCTATTTACGCCCTGAACGCTTCGATGTGGAGCCTGCTACTGCTGCTTCAGACTTAAAATGGACTCATTGGCGGTATTCTTTCGAAAACTTTTTGTCTGAAGAGGCTCCTCATGCAACTGAAATATTTAAATATAAGATTCTCGTAAACCATATATCACCAACTATATTTAATTTCATACGTGAGTGTGGCGAATATAGTACGCTATAAAAATACTGGATAATAATTACGAGAAAAGGAGAAACATTACTTTGGCCCGCCATCACTTGACCTCTAGAAAACAGCAACTAGGAGAACCGATAGCAGAATATTCGAGAGCCCTCACCTTACTCGCTCATGACTGTCATTTTAAAGCAGTAACAGCCAAAGAACATCAAGATGAAACTATTCGTGGAGCACTCATCGCAGGGCTTAACTCTAAAAAGATTCGAGAACGACTCCTAGAGAAAAATACAATGACTTTAGAGGACACGCTAAATTTAGCGATTTCCCTCGAAAGTGCAGAAAACACTTCTCATGTAATGGAGACCAACGCAAGTACTGCTTCTTTCAATGCTGTTACCGAAGCAGTAACTTTAGAGAAATCACAACTACCAACATTGTCAGCCACTAGCTCACAAAATAACCGTAGAAGATGTTTCTTTTGTGGAGGAAATATTCATCGAAGGATTAAATGCCCTGCATATAATGTAGATTGTCAACTTTGCTCAAAGAGAGGCCATTTTGCAAAAGTTTGTCATTCTGTTCAAATCAAAGAACCAAACGTTGCTGCTACTACAGAGAATAACTCTCACAACTCAGGCTTATCATCAGCAATTTCAGCCGCTTCTCCTTCAAGTTTATGTAAGGCAACTAGACCTGTTACTGTTAACAATTATTGAGCTGATGCTCTAGTAGATACAGGAAGCTCTATTAGTTTCATCGATAACAAATTGGCAACAACCATAAAACTGAAAAGAAAGCCTTGTAACCAAGCTGTAACTCTTGCTTCTCTTAACCATATCTCATATGTAAATGGACTATGCTATGCCACTATACAAATCAATCACCACGTTTACAAACACCAACCATTGCTTATCGTAGACGATCTCTGTGCAGACATTATTATAGGCCACGACCTTCTCAAGAATCATTCGTCTCTTGAACTCCAGTTTGGTGGTGACAAAGAACCACTGAAAATCTGCAATGTGCTTGAAGCTTCTGTTCCACCAGCGTCGGTTTTTACTAATTTATCGCCTAATATCAAACCAATCGCTATCCGATCTCGATGCCACTCCGAAGAAGATCAGCTTTTTATATCAAATGAAATATCTAACCTTTTAAAAGACAATGTCATTGAGCCAAGTGTGTCACCCTGGAGAGCACAAGTTCTGGTTGCTGGAGGAGGCAGTCACAGGAAACGCCTTGTAATTGATTACTCACAGACCATAAATAAATATACGGAGTTAGATGGCTATCCATTACCCAGCATCGATTCAATTGTCACTCAAGTCGCCAAATATAACTACGTCGACAGCCCTCCATTGAAAAAGAGGCTAGCGCTATTGTAGAAGCATTGCGAAAATGGCGCCACTATTTAATCGGAAGACATTTTTTACTTGTTACAGATCAGCAATCGGTCTCATTCATGTTTGATCAGCAACATTCAAACTCAAAATATGACCCAACTGTTGAAGAAGTAGAGCTTCTACAAAGCAACCCTCATTATTCTTACGTCAGATTACCGGAGGGGCGCGAGACAACCGTCTCTAACAGACGTCTAGCACCAATAACAATGACTGAAGAGATTCCATCTGATGATGAGTACTTAACTCCAGACTCTGAGAGAACTCAGACCGCTGACGAAGATCCATCTCCTAATGTAATTGATGAGAATATTCAAGTACGCCGTTCGACTAGAGAACGTAGATCTCCTTCATACCTTCAAGACTACGTTACAACTTAGAAGGGAGGGTGAATGATGTGAACTTCTTAGTTTAACCATAGACTTATTTATGTATAACTGACAAACGTTGTCACTATATTTTATCTGTCATGTTTAGATTTTAATACGTGCCATTTTAATGTTGAATAAAGCTCAAGTTCTCAGTTAAATCGTATTTATTATGCATCACTCTCATAGGATAGAACGTATACAGAAAAAGTTTTTAGAGTCTGGCAAACGAAAGTATACACTCGAATTATTTGCAGACTTTTTATATGGCAATGTTAGACAAAATGTCAAAACAAGATGGCGTATTGTTGGTGATTTGTTGTGACCTTGTTGAGCGTTTTTTTAACTCAAAAATGAATACAACTATTAAAAGTGGACTGAGAGAGATGTTGTTTCGCATGATTTCTAAATTTGAAGAAAAATAACAAGAGACAGACGCTGAATTCAAACTGAAAAAAGAGTGTTTACGTATGGTGTTGAATTTCTTACGTTAGTATGACGCTTAGAAGTTGATACTTTGTTTGAAATCGTAACTCCAGAGGAGTAGAAGAAAATGACTGATCATGTCATACATGTTGAATAAAAATATAAAGAAAGGGACAGAATTACAGAAAATAACTTAGATCTAATGAATGTTTTCACATGGAAGTTATAGATTCAGATTTTGATTATGAAAGTGAATAAACCAAAATTATTATAGAATATTGTTGTTTTTTTGTATCAGATTGCTACATAATACCAAGTCTTATTTTTGATTCAGACGTAGTAAACTGATTTTTCGAAATGTCACTTGTTTCTTTGATTTGGACCAATATAGGTTGTGATTTTTAGAAATTAGATTTTACGCGATTAGCGCTAGCCATTTTAATATTATTATTTTTAACTTAGCCTAACCTAAACCACTGCTGGGCAAAGGCCTCCCCCGAATCCTTTTGGGAACTTGAATTTATAGCAATCGTAATTATCAAAAACTTAGTGGTAAATTTATTTTGATAAGAGGTTACCTAGGTAGGTTAGTAGCTGCTACTACCTCAGTACTGATATATTTCGTAGACTTTTTACCATTTTTGGACCTGTCCACATGCAGTCAAGCATTAGTGTACAAATAATACTATTTTTCAGCAAAAGCAAATTATTTTATATTATAAAGTATCAAATTAGGTTATTCCAGGTATGTCATACTAATTTTGGGGTTGCTATACTGATATTTTTAAATTTGCTGCGCTTTTTCAGTCTACTTCCATTTGCCAGACTATAAATCACTTGATGTAATCTGTAGGTATACCAACAAAAAAAAAAAACAATTCTTATACGGATAGAATGAAAAAAATTATAATTCTAATTCTAATGCTGTAATAATGTGTTGTAATAATTGTAGGTATGTAGAATTACCGAAAATATATTACTGCTTCTCTTGTGAAAGATTAATAATCTAATTACCGAATTATCTTTTAGACAGCTTTAGTTTAGTTTAGCTGTAGTTTTTTATTTTTTAATACGTAAGTTGCTTAAATGATGTCCATGCTATGTTTTATTATAATTAGTTAGTACTTTTAGCATATTTTTATGAACTGTATGGTAGCTATAGAGTTATTGTATAACAGAGAGATTTTTTAAATTATTTTTAGTTTAATAGAGTAGGAAAGAGATCACATATTTTTCAGAGATTTCTTTGACAAAATAATTTTAGTCTCTAAAGAATAGCAATAGTATAATATAAAATACTTAACTTTCTTTTATAAACTTTTAGAAAACGTTAACAGATGAACTTTTCATTGCAAAAACTAATATTTCAATCTAAAGTACAGTTGTATTCGATGTTTTGTTTTAAACTACACTGTTAGCTTTAGGGGCCCCAAGGCCGCTGCGGCTTTGACAGCTTCACCGAACTTGGGGGCGAGCGCAGAGGGCACTCAGCCGCGAAAGTTGTTAGGACGACTCGCACGAGGGTGCCAAAGTGGCCGGACCTCGGCTCGGGCGGACGTCGCGTTCGCAAATAAGTCGCGATCTAATCGAATCCCTACACCTACGATTCGAGCTAACTAAAATATACTCATAGGCACGTTCCCTTCTTCCTGGGAGGAAGGAAGGAAACATGCGTATGTGCATTTAGTAAACGGAAGTGTTTTCTACACTAACTAGCGTAAAAAAAAGGAAAAAAAAAGGTCCCTCACAGAACCTATGAACCTATGTGGTGTGCACGTGTGTTGTTTATACGTGTGTAATGTTGTATGTAGGTAGCTAAGTGATGCACGTATAGTGTCACTTGTATAGCGCGGGCGGTTGCCTGACCCAAGGGCTTCACGCCGAGGAAACGGACCTAGGCTTGTGTTACCGCTGGAGAGGGTGGACGTGGGGGGTGTGCTGGAACGAAATTCACCACCCGTCCTCTGCGGAGAGAACGGTGGTTACGCGGGCGTGGGCGCTGGCACGCTCTGTTTGGAGAGACGGATGAAAAGTATTTATTCGCATTTTCGATGCGATCGTCCGGGTCGATAAAAATATTGCGCGGCCGGTCGTTTATGCCGGGTGGTGGTGGGTACCGCGACATAAGTAGCTGATCAAAGAAGCTCGCGGCAATCGCTTAAAAAAGAAAATGAAATTTTCGTGCAAATACATTTTTACGATCGTGCAATCTGATTTCAACTTGCTGTCAACACGCGACGACAGTTATTTTGAAATCTGTTTTTGAAATTGGCTTGCTGTCGCTGTTTATTGTGGAAGACAAAAAGTTTCATTATTTTTGTTTTACTGTTACAGGTTCCAATGGGTAAGATTACGTATTATTGTACATATCTTACTTTTTTATTATTATTTAATTTTCAACGTTATTTAGTATAATAATATAGTGAACAGTATACAAAACAAAAATGCCAGGGTTCCATGTTCAGTCAAATTGAGAATCAGAGTTCGTAGAAAACTGGCATTTTTAGATTTGCGTTTTTAATTTTACGTTAGATACTAGTATTTTATCAAAACTTGCTTTGATTTGTTTTTGTTTTTACATTAAATTATGAAGAATATATTTATTTATAAACCTTTCATGTTACAGATATTTCATTCGACTTGGGCACCCTTTTGAGGAAGCATAAGAAGCAGTTCAAAAACAAACCAATAGAATTTGTAAACACAGCTGGCGGGGTAGGTAACCATAAAAGCTTAATTGTATTACAAAATTCTATAATATTTTTTGACTATGTACAAAATTTTGAAGGTCAACCTACAGACTGACCAACAACGGATTGAAAAGGACGTAAGACATTCTAACTTACTGACAAATTACTTTTTTCTTGCAAAGGATGTCTTTTATATAATGATTGTCATATGAAAACATTGTGTTTTTAAAGAGACAATCTGAATCAATGTAGGTATGTATGTATGTAGTAGTTAGTATTAAGTACGAAGACAAACTGTTTCTTCTTCTTCTTTTTGTTTAGGCTCCGCAAAAGCACTTGCCACTGTCAATGTTTTCAAGCCTTCGTAGTAGTAGGTATTCATATTTTATTCAAAGTGGTGTCTAACAAGATGATGGCTCTCTTGTTAGAACAACCTAGGGAGTTTTTCTGGGATCGCAGGTTGTATGCTCTCAGTTTATACTTATAATCCACTTCACTAATGCACAAAAACCAAACTATATCATGCAAAACACCACCAATATTACATAAGATAAGGTGAAAAACCTAAGAAAATGAATTAAAATAAAAGCCACAATGTGTCACTTCAAAATCTGCCAAAAACTCAACAAACTGTTTTAATATTTGCCTTCAGACCATTATACTGAAGATTCAGCTAAAATAAGGCTATCTAATTCTTTTAAATTGGGTAAAAGGTGATAAAATTATATAAGTAAATTGGAGACAGGGTCATGTTCTATATTCAAAACTTTTCAGCATTTCCTGGTGTATGTATAATTTTTACTGCTAATGTTGACAGGAACAATGGTATGAATTAATTGTTGAACATTCTTGAATGAATTAATGAATACTTTATTGCACTTTTAGTTTGTACACTGGTAAGCTTAATGCTGTAAAGCATTTTTTACCAGTTACCAGCGGTAATGTGGATTTTTTTTAATTGTTGGTAGCGCAATAGGAAATTAATTGAATGGACAAAAAACATTTGTGTCCTTGATTGCATTGATGAATCAACGTTCATGATCTCCTAAGGGGAAATAAGTGGCTAAAGTAATATAACCGGAGTAGATGGAATTTGTTTATTTTTATCAAACAATTATTTTTTATATTGGACATTGTTATAATTTGTTATATTGGTTTTGTTAGATCACAAGTCTGATTGGATCCCTGAGGCAATAATTTGATGTGGTGATTTTTGATTGGGTTTATATTTTATTTATTTATTTACACATTATGCGTTAAATACACAATGGCGGACTTAATGCCTAAGGCATTCTCTGCCAGTCAACCATTAGGTGATGCAGAGATAAATGTTGGTAGGTGTAAAAGGTGAGGTTTTTATGAAATTATGTTTAACCTATTTAATATCACAATATATAAATAAAATATAAATACCAATATACTACATATATACTACACATATACAATACATACACATAACAACATCATACATAAATATCAATACAATAAATAAAAATATAATTAGTCAACATTAAGTACTAAAATACAGCATTAACCAGATAATTATGCTAAATGACACTGGTAAAGCCGACGGTACCTTGACTTTAAAACTGAAACGATTAGATGACATCCTTATTCACAGATGAGAATAATTTTAATTGATTGTGTTGTTAATTTTATTATCATTAGCTTCCAGGCAAGGACTAATATGAAATCATTATTTTTATACTAGATTGTCAAAATTATTTACTCTTCCTTTCGGGAGAACTTCGCCATACCGCCGACTGAAATCTTGCTTGGTCAGCCTGGATACACCCAGGAGCATACATACATGTGAAATCAATTTCAAAAGACCCACTCAATCAGGGATCCATTTTACAAGATGTATATGTTCAGTTGAATTGTAACAGTTTACTGATGTAACATGTGGTTATCTATACAAATAATAAAATTGAAGTGTCTGTTTGTAATGTCAAAATAACAGCTTTTTACTAAATACATATGAAAGTATATAATATAATACGTATAACAAAATATCCATTTTTATAAATTTTGTTTGTCTGTTAGTTCCGGGTGATATCTGAAATGGTTGGACCGATTTTGACGAGACTTTCACTGTTAGATTGCTGAATTTATAGGGAGTAACTTAGGCTACTTGTATTTTAGAAAAAGAATTAAGGTTACCCACAAATAAAATAAAAACTGGTCGTGGTGAATCAATTTGGTCGCTTAAATGGCTTACGCTAAGTAAACCCTAAGAGATATAGCAAATTAATATACTAAACAATTGTAGACATTAAAAAGACCTACAAAAAAGTCTGGCAGAGTATATGCCTATCTTCTAAGGAACACTAAGCATTTTTGTCTCTAAAATAGCCAGGAGCGAGGAACAAGATTCGCGCGGGCATTCTGTAGTCCACATGACGGAAGCCAGGGACACAGCTAGTTTTAAATAAGAACCAATTTAAATTAATAATTTTACATTATTATAATTTCTTATTATATTTTTTTATTATAATTCCTGTTATATTTAATAAAACTTCTTGTATCAGTACTCTACCAATTTTATTAAATTATAGTACTATTAATGTAAAAAATTATGTTGTCTTTTTATTACAGAGCTTACTTTATATATAAAAATCAAGAGATTCTTCTTTTATTAAGTAAAAATGTTAACTTTCAGGTTCAAAAACGCCTTGCGAAGAACTTGAAAGAGAGAAAGAGCAAGCGCTTATCAGTTCTTGATAAACTACGTAATCTGCCAAAATCTGAGAGCCCAGTAAAATTGTCTGAACCTGAGCAGAAAGAAGAGAACAGAAGACAGCAGTTAGAAAAATGGAAAGAAGAGAAAAAGAAGAGAAGAAAAGAAGAATCATTGCAGAGAAAGAAACCATTCCTTACTGGTGTAGTACATGTCCCATTAAAATTCGAACTACCTCCGCCTATAAAACCGAAACCCAGTACATCTGGATGTATTACAAGATCGCAGGCAGCAAAAATTGCAAAAGAAAAAAATGATGATAACACAAAATCTAACAAGTATTCCTTTGCACCTAAAAATGCTTCCTTCCGACCCCCAAAAATTTTAGTGAAAACCCAACAGAAATCACCAGTATCTAAAAAAGATATGAAAGGTAACACCATAACCTTTCAGCCAATATTACTAAATAATAAATCAAAAGACAAAACTAAAATACTCAATGGGAAGTTAACAAAACAGCAGAAAAAGGAAACTAAAGAGACACAAAGTAAACCAATCGGAACTATATTATCAAAGCAAATGACAGTTGCAATTGTTCATATTGAGAAATGTGATAATCAATTACACAGTTCATCTAGCAGTGAAGTGGATCAGCTTGCCCCCAAATCATACCAAATGGCAACATCTCCAAGCTTAGAACCTAAAACACCAAGTACATCAATAGTCAAACTTGAAAAGGTAACACCGATAGCTGAGCCAAACAGGGAGAAGGTGAACAAAATCAGCCCATGTGTTACTGTGTCACGTGGAAAGGAAAATGCTAGGCGGGAAATGATGAAGAAAATGAAAGAAGGTTTGTGTTGACTATTATATGTATATATATAATAGCTCTACCTGCTTGTTATTTTAAAGATAATAATACTAATTATTTTGTTTCCGCGAAACCCTATCTATATTTCTAAAATAAAAGTAGCCTAAGTTACTCCATATAACATCAGCTATCAGTGAAAGACCCGTCAAAATCAGTCCAATCACTGGAAACAATCAAAAATAGTAAAAATTGTTTTTTTAACAAGTACCTACTACTTATATACTTTGAAGCAATTAGTAAAAAGCTGTTATTTTCACATTACAAACAAACACTTCAGTTTTATTTACATTATGCAATTTTTTCTTCATAATAACCAGGAGCGCGGGTAGCACGATTTGCTCTTGTGTCCGATCGAGGGCATTCTGCAGTCCAGGCGAGTGCAGCCGCAGGCACAGCTAGTACATAATATATGTCTTACTTTCAGGTTTGCTTGATGAGGATACAAGCAATATGGATAATGTCGACCATTTCAGGCGACAACTAGCCTCGGAGATTAAACGCATTACAGAGATGTGTGAAACATGGGAAAAAATAAATGAACAGACACAGTTGCCGGACATTGCCCAGGTACATTAAAGCCAAGCTTATATATATTGGTTCACGTCTACTAGCTTCAAATTTAACCCGTAAATTAAATAGTTTTTGCGTCGACATTTCGACACAGTAATATCTTGTAACATAAGGGAAACTGCCATCATTAACTCTGTTAACTTCAGTACTTTGACATAACATTCGTGTCGCAAAAATTAATTGTCTGCTATATTTTATTATTAGGTTACTTTGTAACAGTAGGCTTGCACTCTACTTAATGTTGATAACAAAGCCCAACAAACACATGATCGTTTGCGACTTTAGTCAGAAACAATGAGAATTCACTATCGTAATCCTTGAATATGAATTTATGCAGGAAGCGATATTGGCGGCTGTGGGTCAGGCGCGATTGCTCATGTCGAAGAAGTTGGTGCAGTTTGGTGTGCTGGTGGAACGGTGTGCTCGCCCCGATCCCGCCTTCGCGCTCGTCACGCCTGCAGACCTGCACGGGTTCTGGGACATGGTGTTCATGCAGGTAAACCCTGGCTGCTCAAGGCATTAACTAACCAATCGAGTTTTCCATTGATACACGGGGCGATAATGGTTCTTGTAAAAAAATCATGGGACATCATAGGATGCATGGCAGATGTGAAACATCTAAAATATAATAATATTTTTATACTTATACTAGGGATGTGCCCGCGGCTCCGCACGCGTTTTTTCTGCGCAGTACTTATTTACATCCCGTAATTTGTCAATAATTGAGATAAAAACTATCCTATCTTTTAAGCTGGACCAAATTACAGATAGCTACGAAATTTGATAATAATCGGTTCAGTAGTTTTGGAGTTTATCCCGAACATACATTGTGACATGATACTTTTATATATTTATATATATAAGATATAATGCCAGTCTGCTTGTGTCCCATTGCTGGGCAAAGGCTTCTTCCCAATGGAAGACAGAAGTGCTTAGTTACCATATCAGCCCACGACGTATTGGTGATTTCAAACAGAGAGAAACCAACAGTTCTGTATTTTTCCCACAATACAGTGGTATTACTAGAACGTCTCTCAGGCATTCAGGTTTCCTCATGATGCTTTCCATCACCATCACCCAATACCAATTTGAATTAGAAAATAAATAAATGTACACAAAATTTCGAAAAACTCCAACCTGTGGACATTGAAACGATAATCTGCTAGTCTCAACGTAAACGTAATTTACATTCCGTTTAAATAAACGTAATTTTGAATAAGTAAAAACGAAAAAAAAAAAACAACCTATATAAATAAAATATCAATGTAGTTATAATTTTATAAAAATAAATATATTTTTAATTGGCGATGTAAAATAAATAACTTTACCATTACTGATTACTGTAAAGTTTAGTAATAATAAATAAAGTAGATATTTGATATTTAATTTCAAAATTAATAATAAATATACGCGAAACAAAACTTTTGCAGCTGAATGCCTTAAGCGCTCGCCCCTAAGTCCGGTGAAGCTGTAAAAGCCATCAGCGGCTCTGTTTTTGGATAGGGCTCCTAAGGCTAACAGTATAGTCAGTCAGAAAAAAATTAAAAATAAAGAGTCTGAAAGAGCTATTCAAACGGGACGCTGACCAAATGGCACATAGCTACGTCCCATAAGAAGCTGTTACAACCGTCCAAAGGCCGAATTAGATGTTTCACTTTAAAAAAAAAATAATGTTTACTTATTGTTATTCATTTGTAAATAATTATTATATTATAATATAATAATTATATTAGTTAATTTGATCAAAAAATTATTGCAGGTGGAAAACGTAGACGTACGATTCATGAAATTAAATAAGCTCAAAGAGCAGGGCTGGGTGGACGAACAGCCAACCGAAATGCCTCGGAAAGTGGTGAAACCCTTCACAAAGAAACCAACAAAACCGAATGCAGGTTCCAGTAAAATAAGAGAAATGATCGCTGGTATGAAATCTTATTTTTTTCATATCTATTCCCTTTTGCTGGCTATAGTGCAAGTACAGCAATAATTGACTTCATATGTTAGTCTAATAGTCTATACATAGTCGCAAACAAACCTACCATGTAGAATCCAATTTATATAGTTTCTTAAAAGGGGTAGTTTCTGAAACACGAAAAACAAAAGCATGGTTTGTAACATGGTGTAGCAATTTTCTTTATATACGACTAATGGGCCAATCAAGAACACCCAGATGGTAAATGGCCACCTTTCTATTGTCTATGTAATATAAATTACAGAGATGCGCTAGTATTATGATCAATGTGTAACTAGAATAAATAAAATTACGCATGATTATATCCTCTCACATCATACTTATATTAAATCAGTGGATGTAATCAGCTTTTGAGGATTATGGGTGTCTTTGGGGTCAATATTAAAACAAAAAAAAAATGTATAATGCATTATTATATGCAACAAATAACAAATTATTGAGATAATTATTCTGTTGTTGATTATCCCTTGTTCATAATCATTTTCCGAATTTACGATTATAATCCTTTAGTATATGGAATAAAGTTCACTTTTATTTTTTGTATGTCATTGTTACAAATTATAATATGATACACAACAGCAAATTACCGAACTGCAGAATAATGACAACAGTTTATAATAATGATTGTTGAATAATAACCCAACAGCATAACTCATTATAGAAAAACAACCGTTATTGCCATCTTTACCAGTGACCTAGAAGTATGCAAGCATGGTGGTAAGGTAATTTCTAATGTTCCCAAAGTTAGCTACCACCCTCGAGTTGAAAATCTGTCGCTAAATGTTTATAGGTGTGTTCCGGCAGGTGCACTTGAAAGTAAGCCCTTCCACTAGGGTTAGCGTACTACCATTTACAATCTTGGGCCACATTGTCATTTAACATCAGTGGCCATACGCTAAACCTGTAAATTATAAAGGAAAGAAACTGAGGGGTGCTAGAGTGGTATGGACATGTTATAAGGATGGGTGATAGTCGTATGACTAAAAGAATGTATGATGATGGATTTTTATAATAGAAGTAGAGGTCTGGCATGCATATTGTACTCTGTAATTTATGAATCTTCTAATAGTAAATTATGTATTGTAGCCGCGAGAAAGGCGAAGAAAGAACAAGAGCAAACGGGTCATGCTCCTGTTTCGGAGAAGGAGGAGCGGAAATCTTTCGAGGCAGGTTTCTTCAGTGTTCGCTCACCGGTCCACTCTCCAGCTAACACTACCACGCCGAAGCAGAAGACGAGCATGCTCAAAGCGGTGCTCTCTAACGAAGCGAACAAGGCTTCCCTGTCCAAGGTATTGTTATTTTTATCAATTACCAGCCATGTCTAAAGGTTTCATCTGTTAAAATTATTCGCATATTATTCTCACTTCCATTCCTTGGCTACAGCTTACTAGATTGATTGACATTGATGGTTACTGCTTCAGTCCTTGAGGTCGCGGGATGAAGTTATATAGCTAACTAACTGGTGCCTGCGACTTCGTCTGTGCATGATTAGTACTTCGAGTAGCTTATTTCCTTCTTTAAGGTCCTATCCATCTTTAATAAATTATCAATTTTTATTGTATTTATGGTTCACTATTTTGGCGATAATGGCTTGCATATAAAAGATAGTTATGAGCTGTCGCGGGCTTTTTTATAGGGGTATTTAAGACAAACATTTCCATGATACATTATATACGTGTAACTAACGGTTTTTGGAGCGCACGCCAGAATAGTTCGCAGATGGCAGAATTATAGCCTATGTGTTATTCTGATGTATATATAAGCTATATTATTGTAAAGTTTCATTAAAATCCATTTAATAGATTTTGTGTGAAAGAGTAACAAACATCCATCCATATACACAAACTTTCGCGTTTATAATATTAGTAGGATAATCTTCCTCAATAGGGCAGCCCATCGCGCCATTTGGAGTTGCCATTTTTTATCAGAAATATAAAAGTATTAGCTATGCCCCACGGTTTCACCCGTATTAATTTTATCTGACAAACACCGCCTCGCAACGCAACGTGTAATCTATCATAATTGTTCTTCCCGCAAGTACAAATTATTTTAATTTTTCCATTATCTCCTAAACTCTGTGTCTAAATAACATACTCCAGAGAGCAAAATTTAACTTCATAAAATTGTCTTTATGATGAAGTAACTTTTGTTTGTAAGAATTAATATGCCATGTCTAAAAATAATGCTTATAAATCACTTTTAAATTTTGAACAAATCCTTGTCATGAAATACCTTATTGTGGCTTATGTATAAGAGATAGGCATAAGCTATCGCTTACATATTTTCTTAGATATATTAAAGATCAATATTATTGTGGAACATTGTGTTTCCGTATGATTAACGATTACGCCAGCGCACATGCGGCGGTTAGAGCACTTCGGGAGGGCCTCGACTTCGACGTACGTAACAAAAATAGGCTAATTGAGAGTTGTACCTTAATCTTAAATAGCCTATACTATCCCTCAAGAGTCTGACCATCATATACAAAAAAAAAAAAATTATACCGACTGGTAGTTCCAGAGATTAGCGTGTTGAAACATACAAACAAACAAAGAAAATTTTCGCTTTATTATATTAGTATAGATTGTAGCTACACACACATATTTAAAGTTGCCTAATTTTTGTACAAGAAATAAAGTATATATTAATGTCGGAGAAGGAAATTAAATATGTAATAGAAATTTAGAAAAATTAACAGATTTTTTACATTTTAAAAACTTTATTAATGTTTTTATATTTCTTGTAAAACTGGCGACTCAGGTTGTCAAAACGTCAGGAATTCATTCTATCAGCAGGCGAACTAAGTGATGCGTGTTCTTGGAAAATATATAATATTTACATATATTAAACAGAATGTATATTTATTTTATACTTGTCCTTTAATACTGTTGGTTATCAGGAAGGAAACACCTTGTGGCATTCACTTATTCCAGGGAGTCATGTCAAATCAGACAGATCAATATTCCAATTGTACTGTCCATTCGCCTTACAAGTATTAATTCCTAATAAATTACCTAAAAATTAAATTTACAGCAGGCGGCATCGTTTGTAATGCTCCGCACCTCTTTGCTGGGGAAGAATTTGGAGTACGACGGAATAGCTCCACTACCGGTGAGTTTTTTAAAAGTAATAACTTCTTATGGAATGGTAAAGTACGTACGTTTCGTAACGTAACGCGTTATGGCACCATTAATAGTAGCATAGTTTCAGTCATTCCTAATAACAAGCTCGTAGTCTAGCAGTCGTAAGCGTGACTGCTGTGGCCGAAGTACTAGGTTTGAATCCTCGCCGGCTTTCCTTTCTCTCTTTCGTTTTAAATTATCGTCTACTAGCAACCACCCTCGACTTCGTTCGGGTTAGTCCATTCACCATACCAAGAAAACATATCGCTGCACGCGTAGTGCTTATAAAATTCGTAGTTTCTTAAAACTTTCATAGCTTTTTAATGGATGATGATATTGTGATAATTTTTGTTTTTGTTAAGCACCAAGTATCTTCGGAGGAAAAAAACTTTGGTCGTCACGGATCGTCTCGCGCCTGACGTCTGTTAGTTCTGGGTAATCTCCGAAGCGGTTTGACCGATTTTGACGGTTATTTTACTGTTAGATAGCTCATGTTATAAGGAGTAACTTAAGCTAATTTTATTTTAGAAAATAAATTAGGGCTCTGCGCAAATAATACAATGTTAAATAATAATACTTATATTGTCAATTTTTGAAAACGTTAAAGAAGAAAAAGATTATATATTATACATAATATATGATGCATGTCACATATTGCATGTTTTGATATTTACTACAAGTATAATTTTTTTTAAATTGTCTCATTAGCATATTGGTCATGTGTGACTACCATGTTTGAGATCCTGGGTTCGATTCCCAGGTCGAGCAAAGTATTATAGAGTTTTTCTATGTAATTCTCAGTAGCAGCTCGGAGTTTGGCTTTGTGCTGGATTAATGGCAATAGGCAATGTAATGTGGGTGTACATTAGTACACCTCTGCCTAACCCTTCGGGGATACGGGAG
Organism: Saturnia japonica; assembly: GCA_033032175.1. Taxonomy (NCBI): domain Eukaryota; kingdom Metazoa; phylum Arthropoda; class Insecta; order Lepidoptera; family Saturniidae; genus Saturnia; species Saturnia japonica. Next base: position 985,012 of record CM065315.1, read on the forward strand.
TAATGGTATGTTAACTTATAATTTTTTATGAATCCTGGTTTAGATATTATATTAATATCTTTTTATTTTCCAGCAAACGCCTTTGGCACCGGTAAATCTTGAGGCGACTCCGAGCCGAAGCATACTTAAATCGGCTAAAGGCATCGAAAAATCTGGTAACAGGTCACTCAAAGTCGTCATGTTCGATAAATATGATACGGAAATACAAAACGTATCTATTGAAGATGACAGCGCAAAATTACAAAATGGAAAGAAAGAAGCGGATTATAAAATAGAGATAAATGGAGAAGTAGAGGAACTTATCGATGATGGTGTATCTTTAATGAATCTCAATGAGGATTCAGGGAAAGAAAATTCTACAAGGAAGGAAGGAAGGAAGTCGAGATTATCGAAACAGTGCAATGAAGACAGCTCCATGTTAACGCGAAGGATGAGAAGGAGTATAATGTCAAGTACTCCGGTTGTCAATGTTGATGTCATAGTGCCTCGATCCACGCGGAGTTCCGCCCGGAAGACCTTGCACGAGGTCCAGGACAATGTAACTGAAACTGCACCTCTTCAGACCCCTAAGAGAGCATCCAGAAGGCGAAAGAGCAAGGTGTGTGATTAGAGACTTTTGCAATAGGCTATTATGGCCATTAAGTTTAGTCTGTACTGTTTATTGTGTGTGCGTCTGTTAGTTTGTCTGTTGGGTCAGTTAGGTATTTTATATTTTTTCACTTAACTTTGTAACATTGAATTTGCTACCATCTAATACCCACGGTCTTCTTAAGCGATTTTTTTGACGAGATGCGTAAAAACTAGTTTTGGGTCCAAGCCACCATTGCGAATAAAACATTTACATTATTTAGACGTAATTAGTGAATGTAGCAATAGAATATTGGTTTAATAAAAGGTTATTCATATTGTCTAAACTTGTGAATATCAATGAAGATATGAAACCCCAGAATCATAGTACCATGTACCCTGGTGAATCCTAGGCTCATGTCAGGCCTGTGTGGATACCATCAGATTTATCCATGATGTAGAATAAAATACACTAATATTCCTTTAATTGTAATAATTATATGTATTTGTAAACCAAAGTTTCAAGATCTTTGTTATTGATTTTGTTGTCGACTGTACTTTAGAATAATTCAATTATTAATTAATACCTAATCATTGTAGTCTTGCCGTCAAGAGAATGCGTTTATGACTTCTGTCAGTTGAACATGACTATAGTCGTACAAGTTCGTGTGTGGGGATGAATTACGTCACTACACTACATACACAGTACACTAAAGTAAACAGTATGTTGACTCAGCACTGTTTTTGAAATTTATTTATATTGGAACACATTACAGATTATAAACAAAATAAGAATAAATCTCAAAATGTTACATTTTTAAGTAGCTTATAATCCAGTTTTTAGTGCACATCAGTTGTAATTATTTCCCAAACGGAAAAAACAAGAACAAATATTTTTTTCACTTGCATGTAGAATTAAATTTTAAAGAATTGCATTTTATAGAAGAGGGCTGTCCTCTGAATGTGTTTCTTGGGTTACCTACTTACATGTTTGGTAATGCTATATTAAATTGTCATTATTAACTTTTCACCAAAATATACAACTGCAAATTTTTAATTTAAATTAATTCTACTTGAATTTTATTCTTGTTTCAAAGGTGATTGTGAGTTAGTAGGAAGGAAATTTACATTATTTTAAATAAAAATAATAAAAAATTCTAGGAAGTACGTAAGTAAATATAATATTTCGTCATTAATAGATATAAATAACGGTACTCGCGACTATATATGTACCGTGGTTTACCGAGATTTTGAAGTACGTCGTTTCGGCCTATTGTATGAAGAATATAGTAGTTACTACTAGTTCTCATATCTTTGTCGTACTGTGATGTTCTGGAACCTTCTCCTGGACAGTGTGTTCCCTCCTTGTTACGACATCAGGTCCTTTAAGCGTAACGTGAAGATATATTTATACGAGCCGGCATGACAGCGGCGACCGCCAATTGATTTAGATCTCTCGATCGAGCTATTATAAAAAAAGTATGCCTTCTGTTACTTTTACTGTTAACTGCTGTAGTACTGTTTAGTGTTTACTTTAGTGTACTGTGACTGCTCGCCTACTCCACACAATCCACGAGGTTTTTGTATGTTTAAAAATTAAAGTAAATTATTGAGTAATATTGGTCTATAGATAAAAAAACCTAAAACTATACAAATCTGGAAAAAGCCATTGTTTCCCTATGGAAAATTAATATTTTTTGTTCTGTGAGTCACGTGATTTGAAACGCCGACGTGGCGTCGCCAATTCAGGAAATATGAACGTTACTCCTGTTATCATACACAATTACATATAAAATGAATGATGACGTCCCGTGACTATAAATACGGCCATAAACTAGGGTATAGTTTATATTTAATTATAACAATTTCGACACTGGCATATGTGTGCGTAAAGCGTTTATACAGTGACGTGTGAGGTACAGTCAAGTACACAAGACAATTCTGCTAGCTATTTTACTTATATCAAAAATGTCAAATTCTTATTTGTTCATATTTCTTATAAGTTAGTTCAATCCTAGGTAATTACATGTTTAATAAAAGTATTATTCTGTATCATTACCAACAGAAATATTAAATGATGAGTTTTCGAATTCGCTGCTATCAGCGACGTCAATAGTAAATTCTTTTTCCATATCGAAATGTCAATAGTATTTTTGTTATTTCTTTTTACTTGTCGACTCTTTTTCTTTCTTTTTACCTGTCAACGTGTATTACGCCACGTCTTTGCATCAATTTGACTTACACGTTCATTTATTAACTTTATTATTCCCGTCATGTTCTGTTCAACTTACGTTTGTTAAATGCTTGGGTAGTGCAAATGCCTTTAGATTTTACCTTATTAATTTATTTGTATTCAGTGAAATATCCTCTTGCGGATTTCTTTCTTTTATCGCTTATTGTTTCCACTTGGTTGTCCGAAGAAAACGGACCTGGATCTTTTTTTTTAAACTTACTACACTGTTAGCCGTGAGGGCCTTGACACGAATATATTTTTCTTTTTTTTTCTGTTGCCCAACATTGTGCTACGACGAATTATCAAGCACAACTACCGAGTTATGTGGAACGTGACGAAATACATTTTTTTACCGACTGTACTCGCACAACAAAGCGATGAAACGACGATTGCTGCATCACAGTCATACAAATAAAAACTGCACGTTTACAAACCCACACACACATATAGCGCTTGTTATAATTTTGTATTAGCTTTTAAAATAATTTCCCTAAAAAAAAGAAGTAATTATGTGAGTATTAGTTTTACTACTGTTTTGTCTGGTGTCTCTATAGGTATATATATTTAACTAGCTGACCCGCGCAACTTTGTCTGTGTCACATAAGAGAGAGTGAGACATAGACAGAGACAAATAACAATTGTAGGCACCTACGATACAATTTATAGGTGCCGCCCGCCTGCCACACCATTCCGCTAATATGCACGCGCGGTACTTGATTATTATCTTGCTGCGGAGTTATATTAAAACTGTGATATCTCCTAATATATTCATTGAAATCAAATTATGTAAAGGGCAATTTTAACCAAAATTAAATATTTGTGATGAATAAATAACGTATTTATTTCTATAAGGATTAATACCATGTTTATAAAAACACCTTCGCAAATAATGCATTATTTTAGAACAAATTTTATTACAATAAAAAAGGTTATATTGCGTCAACCTTAAATGATAGACTTAAGCAATCGAGAACTTTAACCATTTACGCAGCACACGCAATGTATATGTAGCGACATCTCTCGCCACAACTGACGCATCCTACACATAGCGACATCTCCGCCACAACTGACATCCTACATCGCGCTATAAGTGTAACTAAATAAAGATTTAAAATATTCAAAAATAACTATATTGTATTTGTTGGTATAGTACATACAAAGTTTGTAATTTTTGTTAAAAAAATATGTATTGTTGTATTTATTTGACATAGTTACAATATAACAATAATGTTACAATGAACAAATAACGATGTATTCACCTTAAGAATATTTAGTATTGTTTATCATATCACTAAAAAACTAAATCAGTAAATAGTTGGACCTTGAAACAGCACCCCATACGCATCTAAATATGCATCTGTTGCAATGGTTTCTTCTGTATTAAATATTAGATTTAGCGCTAAACTATTATATATTACTGTGGTTTGACGTGACAATATAAATTTTAACAAATTTTGAACATTTGAATATGATAACGAAAAAATATTTTTTCCAATTTGTTCGTCATTACAAGGTTACATCGGCCGTTCGACCACGAAATGTTAAAAACGCATTCTCACGACGGGTTATAGTTTAGTTAATATAACCTAATTGTAATGTAGTTAATTATTGTTTCTAGATGGAACGATCATTAATTATTATTAAATGCTAAATTTATGCCTTTCTTTTTAAGCATTTATATGTTTTTCATCCTTCAAAAACCTATCGATATGCGTGGACGTAATTTATGAAAGGACCTCTATTATACTCTTTTGTATATCTGTTTATTTGCAGATGTTATTAAAATATTAAATTATGTGTAATTTAAAGATTAAATTGTGTATTTTTATTGTTATGCTTTAATTTTGAAGAAGAATGGAGCAAATGTAACATTGTATTTTTGACATTAAATATATTTTAATTAAAAAAAAATCGGTTGTCTGTAAAGTCGGTTTACTGACGTTAGTTGAACGTGACAACGTCATATGAAAATACTGATGGAATGGTATCATTTTTCAAAAGAAAATATTAATTTTATTTGTTTGATAGCCTTAAATGGAACGCCTCAGAGCGAGGTAACGCCGCATGAGTCATGTTTTTTCGTGCGTGCAGCCGGCTCCATCGAATTATAAGACGTTGTCAAGTGAAAAAAAATCTTTTTTTTAAAGGCAAGACTAGTAGAAACGTAAAGAGAATTGTAACGCTACTTGCGTTTTGTAGTAGTTTTAATACAGTTATTTTTGAGTCTGTGCGGCATGAGGAAATTTGACACAAATTAAAAAAAAAAATGTTTTTCCGGGGCCAATCTCCAAAACGGCTGAATGAATTTTAACAGGACTTTCATTGGCAGATTGGGAACTTTTTAGATTATTATCTAGACAACATATTATAACTCTTTTGCATAGAAGCTAAGCAATACAGTTGATTTTTTATATGATTTACGCTAGCGCTTGACCCAAAACTCACCTAATGGTAAGTGAAGATGAGGCTGATGAGAGGTCGCGTTTACTTAACAGATGTCTATTCACTCTCCCCTTCAAAACTCCCTAGTTTTTATGTTGAAGGAAACAAAGAAGTCGGGAGAGAATTCCACTACATAGCCGTTCGCATTAAAAATGAGGAAGCGAGAATCTTCCCGCGAATCTGGGGAATGTTCACTACATACGGGTGAAAACTAGAGGTGGGCGATTATGAATGATTTACATAATCGAGGCCTATAAGTATACTCGGAGGTGGGAGATTATAAATGACTGAATTGAGATATGTACCTACTTATTAAAAAGGTAGAGCGGGAAGCTAAAAAAGGTCGTTCGGTCGTAATAATTAGTAATTTATGAAATTAGTAACTACTAATATTAGTAACCTAGCATTAGTAATTACTAATCGTACTTCGATTATGAATGATCACTCATCATCGAAATTTTCTACTAATAATAGTAATTACTAACATAGACAAAAAACCAAAGGATTACTAATGGCCATAATCGAGTTATCTTCATAATCGAATGATTACATTAGTATATCTCAAAATCATCCACCGCTAGTGAAAACCGTCACTTATGCTAGTTGTCCTTTCGTTAGGGATGATTCGATACCAAGTACTCTTTTAGGTATCGATACCAGTTCAAAGGTTCGTTACTTGTGAGTACTCAAATCATTTTTAAGGCCAAATGACCTGTTTTTGTCTTTTTTTCCTTTCAAATAGGATCTGATACACTTTGGTCGATTTTTGGAAGTTGCCGAAGTAGATTGACGAATAAAAATGTGGTCACACTGGAATCCATATAGTCCTAATTCAGGTATCGAATCAAAGTATCGAACCCGCATTTGATACCACTTTAAAGTTTCGAGTTATCACTTGTATCAGTAATCAATAAATGCAAATTAGAGCTGGAGAACAAAATACAAGACACGTTTCCGAATTTAATAATTTTATTAAAAACTTGAATGAGTACTGACCATTATCGAAACTTTGATGTACGCACGTTGTATGCTGAAATAAATCAAGCAAGAGCAAACACGAGCTTTGTCAGCATTATTTGTTCCGACATCTTCAACAATCATCGTCATATAAACCAATTTACATAAAATCTTTAATGAATTATTCCTTCCTCATGAATTACTAAAAATCTTATGAAAATCCGTTCAATTTTGTTGTTTATTACTTTCAGATTTCAGAGAGACTGTCAGACGCTATGGGGAATTTTGTTTTATGATCTAGCTATAATAACAATTATTATCGATTGTCCACAAAACGATAATTATCAATCAAATATCACCGCCTGCTCACCCGACACGCACCGCTATTCATTATCACGCCCGCCAACTGGCCAAGGGCCCAGGGCGGGGGCGATATCGTTACCCCAATTGATTCGATGCCATTGATTTCTCTCGTTACAAGCACTCTGAATCAAATGGTGGTTTGGTTCGATATCAATACTCGGTATCGAATGAATAAGTTCGATAACAACGAGTTAACAACGAGTACTCAGTAGTATCGAATCGTCCCTACCTGTCGTAGAACGGGGAGGGCGGAATTAAATCATGTAATTCCTGGGCACACTCCAAACTAACCTAAAGTGTAGCCTTCAAAACACTACAAGACGATGAAATTACGAGTAAATAAATTTCTTGTGTTTCTAATATTAGGTAGCTCACATGAGGTTTATTCACAGATCTCTGTGGGTTTACTTCTTTGTGATGTATTTTTGTACCCTACCTATGTGCACTGTGCTATGTACCTACTTGATGTGTGGTATTACTATTAAAGACTGAATTGTAACTTCTGCTTTTATATTCGTTAGTAAAAACGGGTGGAACTTTCTCGACGCATCTTATTAAATCGAACCACACATATCAATCGAGAATATTCACAGGTACCTATGTGATTTCGAAAAATATATACCACGAAGAGGACTCCCGTATTAAACCTTCCAAAAATCTGTATTGATTTTTTAGCGAAATAAAGGAACAGGAAAAGGAAAAGGAATTATTTTCCTGACTGGTGAACAGTAGGCCTAAATAGTGACCGTTCATTTTTAAGTCATCATAATAAATGATACAGAACACCAGAGTTCTAGGTAATTCTTTTACCGGTTGTAATAATAACCGAAATTTATTAATACATAGGTATAGTAATATGTATTTTGTTACTCGTATACAATCGATAGAAAATTAAATTATCAAATATGGACGAAATTATGTTTGTACTTCGAAAGATTCAACAGGATCTGAACGAACAAAAAGCTGACACAAAGAAGACCGGAGAAAAAGTTACTGAAAAGGTAATAGAAAATATGAATATAATACTGGACAAGAAATTTAAAATTTGAGAGAAAAATCAGAAAAAGCTGAAAGAAAGCATTGAAATCAGGAAAAAAGATTAGATATTTTGTATTTTTTTATTTGGAACTGAAGAAAATTAAAAAGACTATTCACAGCTAGAGAAGAATATATCCTTTATAAATAAATATTTCTCTATCGGCTTGAGCTCTTGCGAAATACAAGTGGCAAGGAGAATTGGAAAAAAACTGATAAGATTCGTCCGCTAACTGTAACATTTACCACACTAGGAAACAAAATATATATTATAAAGCAGAAAAGAAAACTAAACGACACGGGTTACTATATAAAAGAGGACTACCCGCAGCACATCCTGGAAAAAAGGAAAATGCTACAAGAGCAAGTAAAAATAGAAAGTGAACAGGGGAACAAGGCAGTCATTAAATATGACAAATTAATAATATTTAAAAAAATAACACGGACTGAAACAACACCAGATATAAGAAAATGGAATCTCTCTATATCTCCACAAGGAAACTTGAATACTAAGGACAAGTAATACACCAAATACCCAAGTCACTAAGAAGAATAAAACTAATTTAACACGAATTACACCGAAGAGATCATCCAGTTACTCGGAAGGGGTAGCTAAACCAGGTATAATCAACTTTTTAGTAAACAAAAATAATAAAAATCAAGAAGAAAACAATCAATAAGTACAATGACAAGAACGTGCGTAAAAAGGCGTGGTCTAAGGCCGGCCAGGCAGCCAGGCTTCACAGACTGTGGCTAAACCTGGGCTAATTCGAAATAAGGTGATGCTGTGTGAATGGTGGGACTGGAAGGGCATTGTTCATTATGAGCTTTTACCGCCCGGCAAAACCATTGATTCGGATCTCTACTGCCAACAACTGATGAGATTAAAGGGAGCAGTTGAGAGAAAACGGCCGGAATTGATCAACAGGAAGGGTGTGGTCTTTCATCACGAAAACGCTAAACATTTCTTCAGTCACTCAGCAAAAATTAGGACAGCGTGGCTGGGAGGTGTTAGTACATCCACCATATAGCCCTGACCTTGCACCCTCAGATTTTCACCTGTTTCGGTCTCTTCAAAATTTTTTAGGTTCTGTAAGGTTAACATCAAAAGAGGACTGCCAAAACTATTTGTCGCGTTTTATTTATCAGAAGTCCCAAAGCTACAGCAACGGGATCATGTCTCTACCTACAAAATGGCAGAAAGTCATCGAACAAAACGACATATACAGGGTATTAGTAGATCGCTCCTGAAAATGAAGACAGACGATAGTACTAATGACACCTTTGATGATGGGATGGAAAAAAAATTGATCCTGATTTAAAAAAAATCATATTATTTAAACTTTTTATTAGCATTATTTACGCTCCATCATGTTAGTACAACTTAATGAAACGAGAATTTTACAAAAAAATACAATACTTTACTAAAAAAGAAACCAGCAATGAACACCAAATTAAATACAGCTGATTGCTCGGGTCAAATAACGCGCAGGAGCGGCGCGTCGCGGCGCCAGTCCAGCGCGAGCGCGGCGCGGTGTCATTCTCGCGCGGCCCGCAGCTGGCGATCGCACAAATACTTATTTACAATATTGTCTAAATACCTAACTTATCTACTTTGCCACTGTGCTAGTGTCTACCTGGCCACTTTCATTCGAATTCTCCGGTTGAATTAAAAAAGTAACGGGTTCGATTCCCCGCGAATGAAAAAAATACTTAAATACAATTTTAACAAGCATTGAGCCATGTTTTTTAATCCATCGTGTAAGAATGTTTATTATTCTGACGTATTCAGTTATGTACCTATTCATATCAGTTCAGTACTAAGTTATTTATAAAAAATGTAGGTATGAAACAGCTCACCGATCTAAAGCTTCCGTGGTCTTATGAGATGCGGCTCAAATTGTGCCCCATTCATTTCGAGGCAGATTTGGGCTCGGCGTTGCGTATCCTCATGCAGGCATCATCGTGGAGTCCTCGACCCAGTCCGCACGTAGTTTGTCGAAAACATCCACGGTCCTTTGGTGCATTTCGTTGGCACTAACACACTTACGATTAAAAGCACATTCTCTCACATACCCCTACAGAAAGAAGACTAATGGGGTCAGATCGGGTGACAGAGGTGGCCAAGAGTATGGTCCTAGTCTGCTGATCCAGCGATCATCAAATAGCTCAGTGAGGCGCTCACGGACGAATCTGAGGATGTGGGGGTGCACCATCATGCTGAAACCATTTTCGGCGATATTCAGCTAATGATAAATCGTCTAAAATGTCCTCCGACTGTTCATTTATGAGGTTTAAATATCGCTGTCCGTCAAGTTGCTGTGGCAGAATCATTGGTTCTAGTATGCGATCCTTAAATAAACCTGCCCATACGTTAACCGACCATCGGGTTTGGTGCCTGGTTTGTAGAACAGCGTGCGGGTTCACCTCGGAATAAACGTGCGTATTTCTTCGGTTCCACAGCCCGTTTCCTGTAAATGTCTACTCGTCCGTCCAGATCACGTGTTCAAAGAAACCAGGCACACGTTGTTGCGGGTCTTATCCAATGGTAAAAAACTCGCCAGTGATCGTTCTCACCGGATACCAAGCTTGCACTTTGTGCACTTTTTATGGGCACATTCGTTTACGCTTTAACACCTTGGAATCTGTCCAGTATAACACACTTGTTACATCTCGAAGCCTTAACAATTTAGCAATACCTCGTTTAACTAAGTTCGGATTTCAGCGAACGACATCAAAAATGCTCTCCTCGAACTGAATAGCCACTTGACTTCCACCTCCTGTCGCTACTGGGGCAGTGGGCCGATTTTCCAACACTCGCTGAATAGCTGCTGTTATCAGGCGAGAGTCAGTCGGATGTCCAGCTGTCGGGAATCTCTCTCGGTAAATTCGTAATGCACGCGAAGCATTCCCGCGAGCTTCTCCAAGGCACATTATTCATTAACATGCTACCGTATTCACGAACACTATAAACGTATGCGTTAGGCATTATTAAAACAAAACTCATAAAATCAACACAATCTTAAAAAGAAACAAAAAACGTAACAATAAAATAATGACAAGAACTTAGTTAACAATACGATTGAACGAATATCTGTCGCCCACGCACGCGCACATGAAATGAAAGTCAAAGTGTAACTGTCTCAAAAACTAAAAATACTAAACTTAATAATCAACCCCGCCAAAAGAAATAAAGCGCCGCGGGCCGCCTCCTTGCAGTAGCCCCTCGTTAGCGTCGAAAGCGGCACTTTGATCTTTTCCGCAGATCGATAAACCGTTATACCTACATTCACGACTATTATTTCATAAGTTTAGTTATCCCTACTGACTAGTCTTCATATGGAATTTAGAAGTTATATTTCAATTTTTTTTTATACATTTATACAATCAATTGTACCCTGACGTAACAAGAAGCTCGCTACTACAAAAATGATATTAGAATATTAAATTAACCTAATTGGATTATCACGTACACAATTAAAAAATTTACAAATTTGTACAAGAAATTAAAAATGAAATGGTACAGAATAATGTAATAGTTAAAGAAACTATTTGCAATTATGATCGACAATTAATTAATCTATCAGAATGAATTTAAAATAGAATTCTTGTACTTTATGTTAACAGACTTTCTGTTTTTAGTCCGGCCAATACTTTAATTTGAAAACAGGTAGGTACGTCACATCTATCGAAAATTACGGCGGGCATCTGGCGATCGCACAAGTACTTATTTACAACATTTGTCTAAATACCTACTTTACCACTATGCTAGTCTCTACCTAGCCGCTTTCAATCCGATCAAAGTACCGGGTTCGATATCCCACTAATTAAAAAAATACTTCAATTAAATTTTAGCAACGGTAGAGTCAAGATTTTTAATCCATCGTCTATGTTTAGTAGTATTCTGATGTATTCAGTTATGTATCAGATCAGTTCGGTACTGATTTGGGCCAGGCGTTGAGATAGCTAAGTGCCGGGTTCGATTCTCCTCCAAAGTACGCAATGACGAAGTTGGAATGTCAATTCTAAAGGAACCTTGTGACGTAGAATCTGCACATACTAAATTAATTATTGTCACTACTGTGTTTTGTTTTGTAAGATTCAGAAATACACACCGTAAAATTTTCCTCATTTTTTCTATCTAACTCTGTACAAAAAAATGCATTATGAATTATTACAGCACTACACTTTAGGTTTTTCGTACTTTCGATCATTTTAGTCGTTCATTTTACACACACACCGGCGGTGACACCGCGTCACCGCGCTCTCCCCGTGCCAGCGCGCCAACACAGCACTGGCACGCGGCCGCGGCCGCGGCCTGCTGGTGTAGGTACTAAATTTGCAAGCGACATAAAAGAATTAGAGGCGGCGCCGGCGTTCACGATAAAACTTGCAAGTAATTTTTGTAAGTACCTACCTGTTTTCAAATTAAAGTATTGGCCTGACTAAAAACGGAAGTGTGTTAACATAAAGTATAAGAATTCTATTTTAAATTCATTCTGATAGATTAATTGACTATCGTAATTGCAATTAATTTCAACTATTAAATTATTCTGTACCATTTCATTTTTATTTTCTTGTATAAAATCAAAGATAAAAAGATTAAATAGTTTTTATAAATAACAGCTAAGCTTATAAAATAAAAGTTGGGAATTTCTAACGCTTTATCGATCTGTGGAAATGTACAAAGTGCCGTCAACGGCGGCCGCGGCTCGCCGCCGAAAGAGCGGTTTGTTTTGGCGGGATTGATTATTAAATTTAGTATTTTTAGTTTTTGAGACAGTTTCATTTAGACTTTCATGCGCGCATGAGCGACAGATATTCGTTCAATCGTATTGATATTTAAATTCTTGTTAATATTTTATTGTTACATTTTGTGTATCTTGTTAAGTTTGTGTTGTTTTTATTATTGTTCTGTTTTAATAATGCCTAACGCGTACGTTTATAGTGCTCGTGAATACGGTAACATGTTAATGTGCCTTGGAGAAGCTCGCGGGAATGCTTCGCGTGCATTGCGAATTTACCGAGAGAGATTCCCGACAGCTCGACATCCGGCTGACTCTCTTCTGATAACAGCAGCATTTCAGCGAGTGTTGGAAAATCGACCCATTGCTCCAGTAGCGACAGGAGGTGGAAGTCAAGTGGCAGTTCAGGCCGAGGAGCGCATTTTAGATGTCGTTCGCCGGTATCCGAACTTAGGTACACGAAGTATTGCTGAATTGTTAAGGTGTCGGAATGGAACAAGTGTGTCGTACTGGACAGTTCATAAGGTGTTAAAGCGTAACCGAATGCGGCCATACAAAGTGCACAAAGTGCAAGCTTTGGTACCCGGCGATCACGACCGCCGGCGAGTTTTCTGCCGTTGGTTATTATACCAGCAACAACGTGTCCCTGATTTCATTGAACACGTCATCTGGACGGACGAGTCAACATTCACCAGAAACGGGTTGTGGAACCGAAGAAATACACACGTGTATTCCGAGGTGAACCCGCACGCAGTTCTACAAACCGGGCACCAAACCCGATGGTCGGTTAATGTATGGGCAGGTTTATTTAAAGATCGCATACTAGGGCCAGTATTTCTGCCACAGCGACTTGACGGACAGCGATATTTAAACATTATAAATGAACAAATAGTGGACATTTTAGACGATTTTTTTTTTTTTTTTTTTTTTTTTTTTTTTTTATAACTGACTACACTGTTAGCCTTAGGGGCCCTAAAGCCGCTGCGGCTTTTACAGCTTCACCGGACTTGGGGGCGAGCGCAGAGGGCACTCAGCCGCGAAAGTTTTGTGGACGACTCGCACGAGGGTGCCAAAGTGGCCGGACCTCGGCTCGGGCGGTCGTCGCGTTCGCAAATAGGTCGCGATCTATTCGAATCCCTACACCTACGATTCGAGCTAACTAAATATACACATAGGCACGTTCCCCTCCTCCTGGGAGGAAGGAAGGAACCGTGCGTATGTGTATTCAATAATCGGAATGTTTCTACACTAACTAGCGCTAACTAACTAGCGTAAAAAAAGAAAAAAAAAGGTCCCTCACAGAACCTATGTACCTGTGTGGTGTGCACGTGTGTATGTTCATACGTGTGTAGTGTTGTATGTAGGTAGCTAAGTGATGCACGTACAGTGTCACTTGTATCGCGCGGGCGGTTGCCTGACCCAAGGGTTTCACACCGAGGAACGGACCTAGGCTTGGGTTACCGCTAGAGAGGGTGGACGTGACGGGTGTGCTGGAGCGAAATTGACCGCCCGCCCTCTGCGGAGAGAACGGTGGTTACGCGGGCGTGGGCGCTGGCACGCTCTGTTTGGAGAGACGGATGTGTAATATTTATTCGAATTTTCGATGTGATCGTCGGGATCAATAAAAATATTGCGACATTTTAGACGACCTATCATTGACTGAATATCGCCGCACATGATTTAAGCATGATGGTGCACCTCCACATGTGGCAAGGTTCGTCCGTGAGCGCCTCACCGAGCTGTTTGATGATCGCTGGATCGGCAGACTAGGACCACACGCTTGGCCACATCGGCCACCCTATCTGACCCCGTTAGACTTCTTTCTGTGGGGGTATGTGAAAGAAAGGGTTTTTAATCGTGAGTGTGATAGTGCTAACCAAATGCGCCAAAGGATCGTGAATGTTTTCGACAAACTACGTGCGGACTGTGTCGAAGACCCCACGATGATGCCCCGACTGCATAAGGAGACGCAACGCCGAGCTCAAATCTGCCTCGAAATGAATGGGGCACAATTTGAGCCGCATCTCATAAGGCCACGGAGGATTTAGATCGGTAAGCTGTTTCATACCAATTTTTTTTTATAACTTATTTTTGAACTGATCTGAGTAGATCGTACATAACAGAATACATCAGAGTAATAAACATAATTACACGACGGATTAAAAAGCATGAATCTATCCTTTCAAAAATTTCATTCAAGTATGTCATTTCATTTCATTTAAGTATGTCACATATTTTGCAATTTTATAATTAGAAATTTATGAAAGTAAAACAGCAGTGTTCGGAAATAATAAATATAAAGGTAATAAGTTTCAAATAATCGAGTTGTAAAAGTTATTAAATAAAACATTGCTATGTTCGAGATACAGAAGTCCAATTTAAATTTTTCTCTGATTATTTTGACTAGAGGGTTGAGATTTAGTGCAACGGAGGTTTTGGGGCTTGAATGGAAGGGAACACATTCTTTCGAGTTTGGGAGGTTTTTGAAAAAATGTGATGTCACAAAATTTGGGACCCCTCCCCGCCCTTGTCACACAATGTCACACTTCGTCGACCCCCTCACCCCCTAAACGTTTGACGTAATTTATGGATGGCCCCTTACTTACATAAAATATACCGACTTCATTTAACATAACAATTAAAAATAAACATTTCACAAAAATATGGTCGACAATTTATTAAATTTTAGAGTAAGAATTTTCAATAAAGTAATAAGGATTTTATCTGATTTCTGTAGTAAAAATATATAAACCTCAAGAAGGAATCAGTTAAAAATAGTTTTGCATTTAAAAAAAATTGTAAACCGCAAACAGCTTTCGGTGAAGAAAAATATCGTGGTTTTTCTAATGCCCACTAGGCTAGCTGCCACCCTCAAGTTGAAAATCTGTCGTCAAACACCAATAGGGTTTGTTCCGGCAGCTGCAGCTGGGAGTCAGTCTTCCACTAGGCTTAGCGTGCTACCATCTTGGGCCACTTTGTCACAGCACAGGTGAGATTGTGGCTACAACGCTAAAAACTATAACGATAAAAAACGATTTGCTTATACATTTCTATAACAAAAGTTTACTTTGTTATTTTCGCAACTTCAACTGTCATAACATATGATATGGTCATTCCCGTTAACACATTAAACACGGAACAGTGTAGTGGTGGATGCCAACGTTGTTAATCTTCATTTGGAGCTGAACCTAAGCTGGTTGCGACCGAGCCAATTCATCGTCGTAGATCCGAGATCCTTTGGCTCGGTAGCGCTACTGACCCATTTAGCTTTGTGCCAAATGGCTATCTGCGTTTTGTGCCTTGAATTATCTCCCATACATCACAGAGTTTGGGGGCTTTTAAGTATTACGTAATCAAACTTTGTAATTTGAGGATGAAAATGCACTAGGTACCAGTTACCACCGAGGTATGATTTTATGGTGTACTGCGGACAATACATGACGTCATCGTCATGTTACACTGCATCTCACTGGAAATGTAAGTACCTTTAAGTCACAAAAAATGCAGTAGGTTTAACAAAAAACCGACTACAAAAAAGGAGGGTTATGTTTTTCGAGCGTACATTTTGGCACGGTCTCGGTCTGTTGGATTTTAGCATTCGAGATGGCATTAGATTCATCTTAATTATGGAAATAACAATAGGCTATATACTATTTAAGTACGGCGTCTGGGCATAAAATAAAAAGCAAAAATTGTTTTTTTAGTCAAGTGTTTTTGCATTCTGGTTATTTGTTTCCTTTTTATTAATAATATAGCTTGTTTTATATCTTGTTAAACGTGCTAGCAGTGATGCTATAGTTTTAAATTTTCCGCCTTAACTGTCTACCGGTTTCCCCTATGCATAATTTAGCGGAGGTGAGGAACAGAGAGTAAAGTTCCTCATCCGCCATAGAAAAGGGAGGATCCTCCGGCCAGACGGGTGCTATGTCTGGCAGGCAGCTGCCCCGACCGTTGTAGTCGGGTTCTTGTATATATACTCAACGATTGAGTTAATTTCTGTAGCGCGATGTAGGATGCGTCGTATGTGGCTCGATAGATTTCGCTATGTAGATGCGTCGATGCGTCAGTTGTGGCGAGAGATATCGCTACATCACTTCCCTCCGAGACCGGAGGTCGATAGCAGGTGGAGTCGTCCATACATCTTTTTTATGCTTGCCGGGCCAGTGGAATATTCCAGTGAGTCGGAACCAGATGCCGCATAGTTCACGGTGAGTCGGAACTGTCTGCGGTGATGGCCCCAGTGAGTCGAGGTGATGCTGCAAGAGTGCTCCAGTGAGTCGGAGTGTTGCAGTGCTGCGTAGTGACTGGCTGCTGCGTCGACCAGGGGAGAAGTGCGTCTCTGCTTACTGACCGGCCGAAGTGCAGTGTGCTGTGCCAAGGTCGCTGAGAAGGCTATGGGGCTGACCAGGAATGCGCGTCTGCTGCATGCTGATGGTCAGGATACCCGAAGTAGCCGTGGATGCTGGCTGGCTGTATGACTCGCCGCTTGACTGCTTAGGTTGTTTTGTTTGTTTGTGTTGTTAGGTTTGTTTAGGTATATTCGTCACCTATAATTATATTATTATTTGTCCTTTACCTATAATATGTATACCCAACAAATATGTTAGTCATCATGTTTTTGAAAACGATCTCGAAAGGGATATCATAAAAATGGAAACTTCATTAAATCCCTAAGTTAGATAATAAATGAATGGAAGATGTGGTTGGGTTAGGATAGGTTAGTTTTGATTTTGTGATAAGAAACAGTGGAAGACGGCGAGCGCCAGGAACTAATATTGTTTAAGAAGTTACTATAGGTAAGAGTTTTGATATTGTTTGGTGAATCGATTCAAGTGACAAATTTATTATTTTAGGTACTTACACATCTTATTAATTAGGTCATTGAACGTGCATTTATTTGGGCGATTATTAAAATCATACCATTTTGTAAATAGATACAATGATTCTTGTATTTCTTTGGAAAAAAGGTGTGTGTGCGATTCACACACGATAGAAGTAAAACTTCAGTAAATCGACAAAAACTTCACCCAGTTCCAAACGGTCGTAAGCGCCAGTAAAAAATGTATGGGAATGAAGCCCTTACCTCACACAGTATATCATTCATATTAGCTTTTGTGTCTCTTACCTGTCGTTTTTTCCGTTGCATCCGGTTTGAAATCACAACGATTCTAAAGAAGTTTCACTTCAAAATTGTTTTATAATTGAAAGATATAAAATACATAGAAAAATTCATAGTTTATTTTATAATACATATCACAACATTTGGCTCGGTGGAACTCTTCTGTAATACTCAGTTGTACCAGTAGTAACGATGAAAATATTAAAATTACGTTCTGTAAATTCTTCACTATCTATTCTACGGGCTAAGTATTTAAGCGGGATAAGCTTATCAATTCAGCAATGCTGACTTACACAAAATTAATCTAGTTTTCCCTTATTCAGTAATTAATTCGCCGTTGCTAGATGTAGCCTCGTTTCTTTATAAGCGAAACGAAATTTATTCATCGCAATTTTCCGCTACTTTTAACGTTTGAGCCCAGTAATTAAAAGGGCAATTATAAATGGCAGTCGGCGGCTACGATAACAGTTAGGCAAGTGGGCCGCGTTGTTGCACTGGAGATAACACCCCGGTCCCGTTACGTAAATCTATGCAAATTCGGTAAGAAACGGCGCGGCTCCGTGCTGGTAGTAAGAGGTAATTTTGAATCCGTTTTTGGTATTGAGATAATAGCGGTCGACGTAAATACCTACACCAAAATAATTTGGAAGCCGTGAAATAATAATAAGGAAATGATATAATTTTATGTGTTTTAAAATCATACCAGCGAATTATTATGTATTCAAGGTATTAGGTGAAAAATTGAGTTTACCAGAATTTCATAAACGAATGTTATGAAAAATCTTCAGCACCTACATAATTTTAAAGTCCCTATTTCCATATTTAGTAATCAGTTTAAGTCGCTTATCAGAACAGAATACAATAACAATAAAAATACTGAACTGTGTAGGTAATGAATCGTTTTAAATCAAAGGCGGCCAAGTAGGTCTGATCGATAATTTGTTAATTCAAATAAAAGTAATATATTTTAATCGTATCCCTATGGATTTAATGTCTATACATTTGACTATTATTTGACAATTAGTTTTGGGCTTTTGCTTTTAAACTAGGTAATAGTAAAAGATTCAACATACATAGATGCCATTGTAATTTATTACTTTAATTTGTCAGACCTACTTTGCCCATATTGATTTTATACGATTCATAATATTGAACGATGACGTCACTTCTTCTGATTGGCGTTTACAATCACGTTACTCAAATAGAAAACTCTTTAAAAAAAAAAACATTTTTCATACATTTGTATTCTTTAAACTTTGTATCAATATGTCTACCTATACCTATAACTACATTATTAAATTATTTACCTACTTAAATTTTTAAACATACTGGCAACTAGCAGATTATAGAAATCAATTGAGTTAGATATTATAGTAATGCTTCTTATAAATAATATAATAATTGAATCATTTTAAAATTTGTCATTTGTCAAGCTGGCGAATGCGCTGGGAATTTCTTGCAAATGCAAACGTGCATTTCACACCTCTGCAAATTAATGTCCTTCTATACGTCTTCTTTTTTAGTGCTGCGCTACTTACTACTGTACTTATCGATAACAACATTTAGAACAATAAGTTTAAGTACTTTTTAAAATAATTTAAATGCATATTTTTTGAAGATTCATGTGGCGGAGCTGCGATTGTTAAGATGGAAGTGTGATGAAAGTGGAATGGAAATACGGTATATAAAAAAAAATGGATTGTGTGATTTTATGAGACCACGGTAAAAGTGAAACTTTTTTTCACATTATAGACATTTAACTAAAAATTCACAAATGAGTAATAGTCTATACACTACACGGTCAGTTGCTGCGAACTATAGGCGCCGCCATCCCTACTCCGCGGTCGACCGTCACGCGACATGCAATACACAGACCATAAATTTTGAGACGATCTAATAAAAGTTTCACTTTAATAAAACGCAATAAAACGGTTATATCGATCTACTAATACCAAGGGAAACACTTTGAATATATGAATATACAGCCATTGATCCCAAAACGCTAGTGATAGCTGCATATGAGTATCAATGATGTTGTTTAAAGCAATTTTATACGTATTTTTTATTGTGTAGCGTTGTGGGTTAGGTATAGTATCATCGTGGTGGTTCTTGACGGCCCACTCATATATACATATATATTTTTAGGTATCTCACGTACACTAACTGATAAATAAATTAAGGGTTCTTCAAAGAAATCAATAAACACTACAACAAACATTGGACACACTTTCACACTATAATGACCGCCAACAGTACTAAGAAATGATAAACTCAAAAACCCACGAATCACTCCAGCAATTCTTTTTCGAACTGACTGACGCTGTTGGTCTGGACATTACTTTAAGATGATAACTGATCATTAGTACGGTTGCTTCGTCTATAGTAGTTTACATCTACACGAAATACCTAATTGCATAAAACATTTCCTTACAGTAAAATTTAAAATGAAAGTTTCATATTTTTGCCTTTATAAAATTGATTATCGACATATTACCTGGCAACACTATAAGAATATCTCCCCGCGCTGCCGCCGCGCCGCACCGCGCCATGTTGACAGGTCGTTTGGCGTGCAATGTGCATCGCTATCGCAGAGGAATATTTATTTGACATCACCACATTTTACCGTACGTGCAGTATTACTTTCAATTTGTAAAGGTCTCGGTTATGTGCATTACTTTTACTTTATTCTGAAATAAAAGCTTTTATATATATTAATGGATAAATAAGTAGGTAACTGTATTGCATTAGGGGTAAAGTAAGTGGGATCTGTGAAGAAAAGTGACCCCTAAAGGATGATGATCCATCGACGGTGACTACAATCATCTGGCACACAGTCACTACTGGCTCATTACGACATAACACATGAGTCGAACCTGCTGATATGAGTGTTTTATATGACGTAGGTAGTTGCCACCTTGTTTAGTGTTATCTTGTTCAATATAATTGAATTAATAAATTGAAAGTGAAATCGAACATGTTGAAAACCAGAACATCCAAGCTAACCTCACCACAAATAAACCAAACCATAACAATCATACTATACAACAATAATAATTCATTATTAAAAAGGAAATAAAAAACCGAACTGCAACAAAAACACTTTCCAAAAAAAATTTTTCTCTGGTTTTGCTTTTTATTTGATTTCCCGACGTCATACTTAATTATTGTATATAGCCTATGTCTCTCACACAATTAAGACGAATCTAACGGCACCTCGTATGATAAAATCCATCAAGTCGTTTAGGCTACAGAGCGTGCCAAAGAAATAGACATACATAGATACGCTAGAAAAACATAACCCGCCTTTTTCGCAATCGAGTAACAATGCTTACCTTCAGACAGCTGTCTCTTTGCCGTGTGGTCAAAGAATGCCCATAAGAGACTCATGATAACTTCGTTAAAAAACATTCTCATTATAATATAATGTATGTTTATTGAGGACTAGCTGTGCCCGTGGCTTCGCTCACGTGGACTACAGAAAGCCCTCGAGAATCGTGCTCCCCGCTCCTGGTTATTTAAAGACAAAAATGGTTATTATGGGTTATCCTTAGAAGATACACATGTGCATTCGCTAACTTTTTGTAGGTCTTTTTAATACCTAAAATTATGTAGAACATTAATATGCTATATCTCTTATGGTTTACTCAGCGTAAGCTATTTAAGCGCCCGAATTGATTCACAATGACCAGTTTTTTTTATTTGTGCGGAACCCTATTTATTTTTCGAAAATAAAGGTAGCCTAAGTTACTCCTTAAAATCAGCTATCTGTCAGTGAAAGTCCCGTCAAAATAGGTCAAACCATTTCGGAGGTTACCCGGAACAAACAAACAGACAGACAGACAAAAATGTAAAAAAATTGGTATTTTATTATAAGTTTTATATATGCATTTAGTAAAAAGCTGTTATTTTTACATTACAAACAGACACTACAGTTTTAATTAATTGTGTAGATATAACTTGCTGGTTTAGCTAGCGAATTTCCCTGACTGTTGGTTAGACAGCCAGATGATCAGCCACTAAAAGCCACTTTTTCCCCTCAAGATAAAAATAATAACGCTTTAATCCTTCAATACTGTCGATGTTTCTAAGATGGGTAATGAATTTTGTAGGATGCCTGCTCTATGTACGCTAACTACGCCTGTGGGTGAACTTAAAATATAATACAAAATTATTTGCTGTATGAATATAAAAAAAAAAAAACCTATAATATAATATTCCCCGTAACGTAAAATAAAGTAAGTTTTCATTGTAATCCAAAGTAATGCAAACATTATATAACTTTCCCGTTAGGAGGGGTATTTGTATATTGTCCATTATTTCTAAATTTGCGGGACCGGTTTTTTATTAAAAATAAATAAATGTTTATTATAAAAAAATATAAAACATCAAACCTAAATTAGCCTATTACTAAGCAAAGTTTATTATGTCCAAAGGAACAGTCACAGTTACGTGAGCGCACGACGTGACATAAACATCGAGTCAGCTATAATTTGTTACTTCTTTCTTAAGAAAACCGTATATACTGCGAGCGTATACATATTTCGTGTGATTAGGTTCCTCACTTATCTTCATTATCGTTAGCCAATACTGTTACTAATTCAAATTGTAATTAATGAATTCACACGGATACTGATCAATTCATCAGTATAATTTTTTCCTAAACTCCGATGCAAAAAGAAGGCATGTTATAAGCTTAGCATGTGTATCTGTGTGTCTGTCTGTTTGTGGTATCGAAGCTCCCAAACGACTGAACCGATTTTGATTTAGTTGTTATGCAAGGTGACTTGATCGAGAGTGTTCTTATTTATATTTTATAGGTTTACACTGTATCCGATGTTATGTGATGATGTGGCCCAATATGTTAGAGACACGCTAAGCTTAGTGGGAAGACTGAATCACTCTATCTATACACCGGAAAACATTTATAGGTACTTAGTGGCAGATTTTTAATTTGAGAACCGTAACTAACCAGGCGTGCATTAGAAAATCCCCCTACCACCATGGTATGGTTTCATTGTGGTGTTGTTCTACAGGATCTGTAATTCGGGACTACACACGCATGTGGGGTCCACGGGATTTGCGTGACTGAAATGAAAATTTCATTCGAAGAAAAAAGGGTGTCATTTTAAATATCGTCACCTGTCAAAAGTCTTCACCTATACTTGTACCCGATCGAAAAAATTCATTTGAACTAGTATTTAATCGTGAGATGACGATTTTTGAATGCGGAGGCAATATAGGAAAGTACTTAGGAGCTGCTTATAACTATGTGAAGTCGATTCTCCCAATAAGTGTTGAAGTCAAGCGTGCGTTTTTGATGCAGGCCTGCGGGATTGGATTCTCTAATTGCTTGAAACTCTTGAAATTTCGGAAAAAAGGATTTAACGTAATTATTATTGTTGTTCTAATTTTATCCTGAATTAGTTTATGATACCATGGAGTCACTAAATACCTCACCCACCATATGTACGAAGTTTATTAAAAATTGGATTTTGTTAACGAAATCGCGTCGCTACGGTTTGCGCTGTCAGATCTAATATTGCATTTCATATAGTTATGGGTCATTCCCTTGCGAGGGTGAACTTATAAGATACCCTATATCATCCCCTATTATTACTTTTTTGTATATCTCACATGGTCAGCGAACATATAATTTGTACTGTGTGGACAAGTTTCAAGACAAGTAGGACACAGAGAAATTTCTTTGCTGGTTTCTCTCTACTTGGGGTAGTCCGTTTGGTGGAATACCTTCACACTACAGAGAAAATTTCAGTCAAATAACATTGTGTTGTGTTCCTTCGGTGAGTACAGTTTCTAGAGCTCCTCAGGGTAGGTGGGTACAAGGTCCGTAACGCGCTAGTGGTAAAAAGATGTGTGTAAGTTTTGTGATTATCTTCGAATGAATATAGGTTTTTTGGACCTATATTATGTAATATTGGTGGCATTTTGCGTGATATAGTTTGGTTGTTGTGCATGAGTGAAGTAAAGTATAAATATAAAGTTGCAGCATGCATTTTGAGATGTCACAAAAAACTCCCTAGATAGTTCTAACAAGGGAGCGATCATCTTGTCAGAAGACCCCATTTTGTATAATTATAAGAAAAATTTTACGAAGGCTTAGTAACATTTACACTGGCGAGTGTTTTTTGCTGCGCTAAAACAAAAAGAAGAAAATTAAAACCTTTACATAGCCAATCAGGCATGTAACAAGTTTTTCCAGCAGTCGAACCCTGCAATGATTCCAAATTCAGTAAAAGATTATTGTATCAAATAGATCGATAAGTAACAACGAGTATAAATTTCACAGTGAATTAATGCTCCTCTCCCCTTGCAATGCCAATGTAGAGGGTTAACTATCGCTCCGGACCTTAGGGGTGGTAGAGAGGTAAATCCCTGAAAAATGTCCGTCATATTTTAAGCTGACATCGTTGCTCTCGGAGCTGTGCGTAGGGTGAGTTAAACAAGATTAAATAAGTTAGAATTTCACGTATTCATTTACCTATCTATTGTTTATAACTAGTAATAAATAACAATACAATTTTTTAACAAAAAAGAAAACCAAATTCAATGATTTTGAGGGATCTTCTGGTATATCTTCGAACTCCAAGGTCTAATGCCAATGAACTTAAAATATATCCCCTCTTTAACAAAAAAAGAA
This sequence comes from Saturnia japonica, assembly GCA_033032175.1. Classification (NCBI taxonomy): domain Eukaryota; kingdom Metazoa; phylum Arthropoda; class Insecta; order Lepidoptera; family Saturniidae; genus Saturnia; species Saturnia japonica. The sequence continues at coordinate 1,009,131 of CM065315.1, forward strand.
TGATCCAAATCGGTTCATAAACAAAGAAGTTATGGCTGAAAATTGATTAAAAAAATACAATCGAATTGAGAACATTCCTTCTTTTTGAAGTCGGTAAAAAAATTAAAATATGTTCTGTAATGTAGTTCAATTTACGTGTAGAATTATTTGAAACTAGCTGCGCCTTACGGTTTCAACCGTGTTAAATCGCATAGCCAAAATGTTTAGTTGAAAATCCATCATAGAGTGCCTATTGGTATATTGTGGCAATTACAATTTAGGGGCAGTCCCTTTTCTTAACATTTAATCTTCAGCTACATTTAAGAGGTAGGGGCACGGAGAAAATTCTTTGGTGATTGATCTCAGCTCAGGGCAGTCTAACTGTTGGAATTCCTCTACCCTACAGCAGCTTTTTACTAAATGGATATGAAAGTATATACGATACTTACCAAAAAACCAATTTTTTAAATCAATTTTTGTTCTGTCTGTCTGTCTGTTTGTTCCGGGTAATCTTCGAAACGTTTGCACCGATTTTGACGGGACTTTAATTGGTAGATAGCTGATTTTATAGGGAGTAACTCAGGCTACTTTTAATTTAGAGAAAGAAATAGGGTACCGCACAAAAAAACTGGTAATGGTGAATCAATTCGAGTGCTTAAATGGCTTACATTGAGTAAAGTATAAGAGATATAGCAAATTAATGTACTAAATAACTGTAGGCATTAAAAGGCCTACAAATAAGTCCGCAAGGGTATATGTCTATCTTCTAAGAAACACCCACAATAAGCATTTTTGTCTTTAAAATAGCCGGGAGCGGGAGAGGAAGATTCGTGCGGGCATTGTGTAGTCCACGTGAGCGAAGCCGCTGACACAGCTAGTATAACTATAAAATTAATTAACTTTCGCAATTAAAGCGAGAAGTGAGAACGGTAATGTAATTCCGTGTGAATATTAATTACAAGCTGTTCTAACGAAGTAGATGGAAGTTCGGGTGGTCCAGACGTCCAGAGTAGCGCAGTCATCGCGTAGTATTAACAATCGATTAGACACGGCTTCACCGTTGCTTTTATAGTGGTATCTATTTGGATGAAAATTGTGCTCTGTGTTATATAACTTAGATAAGTATAAAATATATTTTATTTACAGATAGATTGCTCTAAATGGTTATTCATTCGATTCGTAAAATACCCGCAAATTGAAATTTATTAATTTAAAAAATGTATATCGAATATTAATAATAAACAGTACCAAAGATGGCTCTGGGTAGCGAGTACGGACTCCGCATCGATCGATGTGAGTTTTAATCTTTATGAAGTCATAGCATAATGATAGGATATTATCTAATGTCCTCTTGGCTAGCTACCACCCTCAAGTTGAAAGTCTTAGAGTGTCACTACCTTAGGCCACATCAGGTGAAATTGTGGCCGTAACGCTCAATCTTATAAACGATAAAAAAACCATTTTCTATAATACAACAATTATAGATTAGAAAGTGGGGTATAATTTAAAACTAAACAAAAACGATATAAATAAAATGATAGAGGGTTAGTGTTGTGCGCGCATCACGCAAAAACTACGGACAAGATTTTGTTTTAATACTTAGATACTTGGTCCTTGTTAAAAAGAAAAATTATCATTATATCTCCACTCAAGAAAAAGTTATTAAAGTTTTAAGAAACTACGATTTTTATAATCATTAAGCGTTCTGCTGTAGACCACGCGACAGGAGCCGCGGGCACAGCTAGTCATTAATAAATTGTTTTTAATACTCTTTATTGTTTTATTATAATCATATACCGATATATACCAATGTTTAATGATATAATATAATTTTCATTACAGATAAATGAATTTTGAGTTTGTCCAATTATTATAGCGTTAAAAATATTTTTTTACTACAAAAAGTTAAAAGCCTAAAATGGGGCCTGTTTAAATTTATTTCAAACAATTCTCCGAAAAAAAAAATGTGTGTGTGTACCAGAGTACACAGGTAGGAAGTGAAACTTCTTTACGACATATCATTTTTCTACTATTTGCAACTTCACGAAAATGGGGTAGATAAGGCTTAAGCCTTAAGAAAAACAATTTTTTCCGTATTAAATTAAAGCTATTTTATTATTATAGACATGCATACAATTAATGAGTAATTTATTTTATCATTGTTCTTATTATAATATCATTGCTATTGTTGTATTTCATCAATAATGATAGCATCATTATTACTATTGTTGTCATTATTAAATATTTTTGTAACTAATGGCTTGTGGTAGCTAAAATATGAAATATATGTTTTACATTCTACATATTAATATTTATTTCATAACTTAATAAAAATAATTCAAAGCAGATATTTAATGACTTAATCAATTACAAAAGTTATGAATAAATAATTGGAATTATCTTTTCAATGTAATACAATTATATGATGACAGTTAATCTTGTAGAAATGCAACGATTTTATAAAATTAAAAATGAATAAATAAATCATTAAAAACTAATAATTAAAAAAGATGTACGTATACATATTTTTATTTTCTAATCGTGTTTTGTTTTATTTTTAAATTATTATTTAATTTATATTTTTTATTGTTTTTAGAATTAATAATGTTCACTAGATTTACAGTCATATTTATTAATACTTGCTAATTTTAACAGATTTATATACATTCACTGATACTTACAATCAAAAAGTGAGGTTAACCTAAAATAAATATTAAAATCATGCTCATACGTGTTGAATTTATAAAACGAAATATATAATCACTCTCACTTTTCTTGTAAATTCACTTAAATTTGAATAAGTCTTTTTATTTTATCACTTTCAAATTAATATATTGTTATTCTTATTTCAAACCAAACTTCAAAACTAATATATTGTTGTTATTATTATAATATATTACATTATATTCTTTACGTCACTATACTAAACTTTGTTAAAAAAGCAACATGGCGCGTAACCGAAAAACGTGACGCTGCTACAAAATTTCTCCCATACGTCGATAAAGAAGTTTCACTTCAAAAACTGAGTTATTATTTTATATTAAATAATATTATAGGAAAATGGTAACGATCTACCGTAGCCTATGGACGCTTACCTTAAGTGTCAATAGCGCGTTGCCGATCTTGAATCCCCCCTACCTCAAGGAGCTCTGGAAACCCTACTCACCGCAAGAACACAACACTAGGATATGTGGTTAAGATCTTCTGTAGGGTAGAGAGGAGGTTTTCTACCAGTCTGACCGCCCCAAGTAGAGAGAAATCGCCAAACACAATTCTCTCTTAGTTATAATAGTTACCAAAAAATATATAGTAACCATACTATAATATTATAAATGCGAAACTAACTCTGTCTGTCTGTTACGTTTTCATGCCTAAACTGCTGAACCAATTTTGATGAATTTTGGTATAGAGATAGATTGGTCCTTGGGAAAGGACATAGGGTACTTTTTGTAGCGAAAATAAAACTTTAAGGCTAAGAAATAAGAGATGAAAGTATGTAAGAGGGAAATATGAGCTTCCATGACAACCCGTTTGTTGATTTATTGATGGATCAATTCCTTCGCCTGTCCTATTGGACGAATATTACAACTACTACTACTGATTTATTGACAGTGTTCTAATAATCAGTTTAGTTCTAATAATGAACTATTAATCAATAGTCCAGTATTGTTTTTAAGATTGGTTGAAGTGTTTAACTACGCAGTACGGCATAATGACTATTTACTTTTATGACGCTGTCAAACTGGGGCTCGCGGGCATTTATATATTCTAAGCGATATACCTATTGTAAATTATCTGGATTTATTTCATTGTGTTATTTCACATACGGTGAAAATAAAACTTAGGTGAAAGTTTGTATGGAGAACCCATTCATATTTATGCTTTTGGTAAGAAAGGAATGGCCGGTACAATAAGATATGATTTTAATTTTTTTTTAAGTTTCATTGGGACGGTTAATTTGTTGGATTTATATTAGCATATATTAATAATCCCATCTATTATTTTCTATAGCTAGCTAGAAAAACAATAGAAAATGCCCTATACACCATGCTACAGTTTGAACACGTTTTCTTTTATAAAAGGTTCAAGCATATTGTGTCCGACCACATCATTCTGTTAATATTGAAACATGTTTTATGATAAACATTTAAAACCCCAGGTTTTTATTAAAAAAGAGATGAAAATAATATCGTGAAGAATGTGCACGGATTAAAGGTAATAAGTCGCGCGAAGCAAGTTGGAATGAAGGTAACTTGATCCGACTATAAAATATCATACAGCTCCGGCAGAAAGATTATATTGCTACATGACTATAAGTTGCTGCTGATGATTTGTCTTATTTATTTTTTAATACTGCGGAATGATCTGCTCTGTACCTCATTCTAACTACAATGCATCATTAAGAACTTATAACTGAATCTTTACGTCTATACAATTAATAAAATTGAAGTGTCTGTTTGTAATGTCAAAATAAGTTTTTTTACTAAATGTTATGTAAGTATATACGATACCTATAACAAAACGCCCATTGTAAAATTTTTGTCTCTGTAATTAATTCGGGTGTTTAAATAGCTTACGCTGAGTAAACCATAAGTGATATAGCAAATTAATATATAACATAATTATAGGCATTAAAAAGATATACAAAAAAGTCCGCGAGAGTATACATCTATCTTCTAGGAACACCCACAATAAGCATATTTGTCTTTAAAATAGCCGGGAGCGGGGAGGAAGATTCGCGCGGGCATTCTGTAGTCCACGTGAGCGAAGCCACGAGCACAGCTAGTTATAAATAAAACACGTACTGCCAGTAATGTAACGCCATTATTGAAAGTTTGACTTTTATTAACCGACTTCAAATAAATTAAGATTCTTCGTTTGTATATGCTTCCTAGTATCTTTGTAATATGCGAGATTTTTGCACACATTATCAATTTATATAATTCTTTAACTCGGGTAATCTACCCAGTCATGGGGAGGTTTTTAGTATGTAAAATATTAAAGTACTATTTTTATGTTCAGATTACTTATGAAACCTATAGAAACAACTAACAGCAATGTCCACTTTCAATGAAAACAAAAGAGCCACCATTTTGTTAGGATACTGAAATCATCAAAAGAAACAATAATTAATTAATCGATAATGACAGTAGTTAATGGTCTTCAATAAAAAGGATTAGTTGCCAAGTCAGAGAAAGGGAGACGAAAAAGTACTTTTAAAAACAAAGGACTTTTACAGTACGAAATTGCATTTTATATATTCGTTACCTGCATCTTTTTCAAGTTATCCGTATTTAATTTTGAATTTACCGCTTTTCTTGAATCCCCTTTGGCTGTAGGACAGAGGTGCCCATTTAATAAGAGATAAATCACTCAACGGGAAGATGCCACTAAATCCCGCCACGGTAGCAGGGAGACGTCGAATTGAAATGTGTAAAAAAGCTCTAAATGTCCTTCTGTCGCGTGCAAGTCATAAATAGATCAAATCTAACGGTAATTCTCGTTGTATCTTGTTACTTCGGAAGTTACTGTTTATATAAATAAGATTACAGAGTGTCCGTAAGGAAAGTTTTAGTGTTTTTTTTTTATTTCACAAAGCGTCTTAATAATGACGTTGACGGGTTAAAAAAAATAGTTTCTTGGTAAACTATAAGATTCCTGTGGAGAGTACGGAAATAGCCCAAGCCAAGGCTCGACCATTTTGTCATTCTTGAGCATTTGCCACCCTTTCGAGGCTGAATGTCTTCAGCGCTCGCCCCCAAGCCCGATGAAGCTGTCAAAGCGTCTAATGACTCTAAACCACTTACTTAAGTTTAACAGTATAGTCAGTTCGAAAAAAAATACCATCAAGTTCTCGGCAGAAATTTTACCGAATTACATATATAATATAATAATATGGAATTATAAATTGTAAGTTAGATTATATTAATTAGTATAGGTTTTTGACATGGAGAAATACAAGGAATACAGAGCTATTTTATGTTCCTGTACTCTCGTTAGAGCATCTGACATAACCGATGTACAAGTCACGAAGGGGTCTATTAGAAGAGGAAACTCCTGCTGAAGAGACTATTGTGGATGCAAGAGCCCAGCATCCTGAGATCAGTTGATAGAACAACACAGTTATAATAAGTCATAGACAATTAGTTTTTAGGCGATAATATGTGAATTGTCAGTGTAATCGTAAAAAGAATGGGTTAGGTTAGATTAGTTTGGGAGAGGTTAGGTTATACATAGGGAAGAGGAGTCGAGGGCCCGTCTTACAGAGGTTCGGCGGACGGGGGAGACAAGGTTGTACTGAACTCCTATAGGCCCCTATACTCCTATAGGTAGAATGCTACCAGTGGCCCCAGGTTGCCCTATCCAGGCGGAGGATGATAGACCGCGGAGCTTCAGTTAGTAGGAGTCTCACATAATCTCTCGCTCCCCCGAGCGCGTGTGAACCCATGAAGGGTTTCTCCATGTTATAAAAAGTTTAGGTTATGCATAATCTTTTCATGAGGTCTAGCAAAGACGGATGAGTCATTCATGTGTCATGGTCATGGGTCATCGTTTTAGTGAGTGGGAGTCTTGCATAATCGCCTTGCTTCCCGAGCCAAAGGATCCCCAATGTAACAATTATGTGTCCTTTTCACATCCAAAGCTAATCTAATATTTTGCACTAGTTATTTCGCGCGTAAATCGCTTTATGTGGAAGGCCCCTTATCTGTGACGTAGTTTACGTGAAAGTTCCCTCGGTTTGTATCTGTTTTGGAAGCGGGATCGACAGCTCGTTGATAAAGGGATCAATTCTGCATTATTAGGGTTACCACGTTTAAGTGATAGGAGAAAAAATGTTTTTTTGTGGATTTTTTTTAGCGGTTACCGCAGACTATGGATGCTTCTCACTAACGCTTTGCCTACCTTGAGCCCTCTTGACCAAAGGGGCTCTGAAAACCCTACTCACCGTGGCTACGATTTTCTGTAGGGTGGAAGTATTCCGGCAGTCGGACTGTCTCAAGTAGAGAGAAATCTCAAAAGAAATTCCTCTGTGCTTTACCTCTGTTTAATAACGGACCTGAAAAAGTATAAAACTTTAGTAAATGTTCGTATTAGAATATTCCATAGTGAGCGGACTTCTGTAATAATGTTTATAATAGACCAGGATCCATCTGTTTTAAAGCATATAATAGATCATTGCAGACTCCTCGAACGTGATACAGTTGTGTGTTACTATGTCGTTGAGTTAATAGTAAACGTGATATAAAACGCTATATTTCAATAAATCTTGAGAGATGCCGCTATAAATTCATTACGCTCGCACATAGTACATAGCGGCAGTTGGTTTAATTTATGATTTGCAACCGGCGAATCTTACGAACGTATCTCTTTGTAAATTTTGTCCTTTTACGGGTTAATATAATTTAAATTTAGATACATAGCTTTCCGCTCTGGGTATACACAGTAGACTTTTAAAATGAAAATCCCAGGTTATGAACTTATTTGCGTGTCTTTAGAAACCACATAATTATAACTGAAAATTTAATATATCATACAATTACGCCCGTATTCCCCGAATGGTTAGGCAGAGGGGTACATTAGTACACATACACTACGCCGGGTATGCTTTAAGTCCCATGTAATAGGGGGCGAGCCTATTACCACTAATTAATTGGGAACAAAACCTAACTCCGAGCTGCTAATAAGAATTTCATAGAAATATCCAATAACACTTTGCTTGACCTGGAAATCGAACCCAGAACCACGAACATTATAATGTAGAGTGAATTCAAGCTTGGAACATGAGATTTATATAATATATCGCTTATCTTTATAATTCTATCATCAAAATTCCGTATGAACGTGCAGCGGCTCGGCGTAACTGTACGGAAATAATTTAAAAAGTAAGAAACTTTAATTCAAACGGTGTAAATATTTATCGAGAAATAAATAAATCCGCGAAAATAAATCTGTCTGTCTGTTAGTTTCCTTTTCACGACTAAACCATTGAACCGCTTGTGATTAAATTTGCCATAGAGGAAACCTGAAACCTGCAGAAGGACATAATACGAAAAACATGTAAACTAAGTCTGTAGAATAGCTAGCAGCAGTATTTTATAAAATTATTTTAGAACAACTTCTGCTTAAAATTCGGTAACATAAAGATCAAAATATTGGGTACGCGTCTGAATGATGTTGACAAGTGGCGAACAGATACTTAATTACGTATGTTAAGAAAAAAGCTATAAGTTCCAAGTAAGATATTATTTTTATTTCGATTTTAATTGAATGCTCAGTTTCTTTGAAGATGTGTTTGTGTTTAACAATCGTTTTTGCGAGTAGACAATATGATTAAATTTAAATATATTTCTTTATTATTTCATTATGTTTGGTTATTGATAAAAAATATTTGTTCATTTATTTAATTTTCCCTTAGAAAAATTGATATTTTTGTCTGATAGTCACGTGATTGGTAAAACCAATTAGAAATACTGACGTCATCGTACAATATTTATATATACATTTGAGTGTTATTATTATTATTAGGTTGTGAATAAATAGTGACTCTAAAATTATACAGATTCTGAAGAAATTTCAAAATAATTTAAAATTGAAATTCTAGTGAACTCAACTTTGCCTAATACTTTGAACCTAAGTTTTATTTGTTGAGTTATGACGTCAAGTGCGGTCAGATGAACATAATGCCGCGTATTTGTGGAATGTTTTTATTTTATACCAACTGTGTCCGCGGTTTAGCTCGCGTGGACTACAGAAGTAGTCTAAGTAACTCCTTATAAAACCAGCTATCTGCCAGTATAAGTCCTGTCAAAATCGGTCCAACGGTTTCGTAGATTAGCAGGAACAAATTGACAGACAAAAATTTCAAAAATTTGTTTTTGGTTAAAGGTATCGTACATAATTTCATATGCATTTATTAAAACGCTGTTATTTTGACATTACACACAGACACTGAAATTTTATTTATTTGTATTTATAATAACTACTTGTGCATGCATGAACGTAATGTTCAACACGCATTTCTAAGCCGTGTAAGTAATAATTGTAAATAATTGAATTATTGTGAATTGACTGTTTGATTGTTCCACTAGATGTCGTTATAACATTGTTTTATTGTTCTATGTAAATGTGGTGTGTTCCGCGATGTTTATTTATAGCCGTGTTTGTTGTTTCTTGTTATTTGATTTATTTATTCGTATCAAATAACGGAATACGCAATATGTAGGCACGTAGAGTTTTAATTTATTATTAACGGACATCCGTTCTTAACTTATATCGCGTCCCGGAATTGTCTATATTGTTATGGAAAATTTAATAGAAAAGTGAAAAATATAATACTTTATTCAATGAAGGTTCTATGAAAGCACTTATGAACTACTACAGGCTCGAGAAACATTTCAGTCATTGAGAAGATATGGTAAGAAACTTGAACCGATTTAAAAATATATTGTTTACTGTGTATTAAATAATGGTAATATAGTAATTAAATTATTATATTTTAGTAAATATACAGAGAGGCCTAATTTTTTTGACATTAAGACCTGCTTCATATCGTCCTTGAACTTTGCATTCGGCAAATTGATACTTAATGTGCTTAGGGATCTTATTATAGAACCTAATAACTTAAAAAAAAAGATTTTTATACCACTATGGTGACAAACAAGCATGAGGATCGGCTGATGGTAATCGGTTAACGCAGCCTATGAACGCTTGGAACACCAGAAGCATCATATGCGCGTTGCCGGCGCTTTTAAAACTTATTAACTTCCTTTTTGAAGAACCCCATACTGTATGTCCCCCACATTCACAGCATTCGCGGAAAGAAACTCCTGTAATAACGAACTGTCTGCAGGTCCCTTGCTAAGTCTAAAACAGTAATTTATGTTTATTTTTAGTATTAAAACTATGCCGGTCTTTTATAAGATGTAGTTTGTCAATGTTTTTATGAAAATACATTAAAGTATACATTTTTGCGAACATTTATATAAATCCATGTGGAAGTATAAGTACTAATTTATTGTATGATCTCTCTCGAAGACTCGGTCCTCCGTTCGGGAGAGCATTAGTAGAACGTGACCGGAATCGTTTGTTCCTCTTGTCTTGATTAGGGTTGCCAACTGTCAGACGTGAATTACGTCCCGCTTAAGGCGCATGCGGGGTTCTACTTGCCAGTTATACCCTGAATATATTCTAATAAATATGGCAAGCTTTGAATTAAAATAAAATATCGTTTTTATGTACGTATGTACGTACGTATGTACTTTACTAATCTTTAAAAATAAAATGCTGTTTGTTTGGCATTCATTGGCATCGCTTGAGAAGGATTTATATATTTTTTTGTTTCAAAACGTTGCTAGTAAGTAAATAATTCGAATTCGGTTCTTATGGAAAGGAAATTTGAAAGCTTCTCGGTAAATTTTTCAAATTCGGGAAAAATGAACGTCTTCTTTCTATCGGATTTTTGTATGAACTCAGAATCATAACTAACAACTCAAAGTATATAATCCTTAGTTTGGTTTATTTGTTACGATCCTTGAAAAGTTTTCAGGAAAAAAGAATGAGTAATTGGTGGCGACTTGTTTTAAATAAACATGCTACTTTCACAACTTTATGGCTTTGTAGAAGAACTATTGCAAAGGGAGGATCCTCCGACCAGACGGGTGTTATGTCTGGCGGGCAGCTGCCCAACGGTTGTACACACGGTTGCGGATGCACAGCTGAATGTGGATCCCACAGCTTCCTATATTTGAGACAAACATTTTTGCTAGGTACCAAATACTCTGTAACGCTGTAACGCTGTGCTGAATTGTCACTGTTCACTAATTCGTGTGTTTCAAAATTGACAACCCTGTTTGTGATTTACCTATAACATTGGATATTTGTGCATGACCGGTACTCTGATAGAAGTCGATAGTTTAGCTTCTTCGTATTTATATTTACTTTCTAATGTATGATAAGGCAGTGATTCACCAGCGATGACGTTGTTAAAGTTAGAAAGAACTGAGATATTGTAAAGTAACAATGAGAGAGAACAACTCTGCCGGAAAGCTGCTGCTGTCTCTCAAAACTGCCGGAGAGGAAACAACTAAAAGAGTATGGATATTTCTTACTCTTTCACTATGAACTGAAATAGCGAAATACAAAAAATATGAAGAGCAAAGGAGAAAAGGCTATGGATTTTCTGACTCTATCACTGTGAAGCGCCATACGTCAAAAGCGTCATGATTGTCAAAACAGTCAGGGTAAAGAATGTTTTGTGGTGGTTTTTTAACTGCCTCATTAGTGGTTGTAAGCGCGACTGCTATGATTGAGGTCCTGGGTTCGATTCCCAGGTCGAGCAAAGTGTTATTGGGTTTTTCTATGATATTCTCAGTGGCAGCCCGGAGTTTGGTTTCGTGCCCGATTAATGGCAACAGGCTTGCCCCCTATTTCATGAGACCTAAAAACATACATGGCGAACTGTGGGTGTACATTTATAGTACACCTAACCCTATGTATGTTTTTAAAGATAATAAAGTTAATTAACATTTTATTGTACTTACGTGTAACATTGAAGAGATTTTTGTGCGTGCCTTAAATGGTAAATTTTAAGGAAACAACAAAATGATAACACGAATTTAACATATCGCTATCTCAGACCTACTTACATGAACCATCCGTTTAGTTCCTTCTCTGTCTACGGCATCTGTAAACACATACTGATAGATAGGTACTCACCGACTGACTTTCAACGTGAGGGTGGTAGCAAGTCGGGCAAGCTTTAGAAATGCCTTGCAACCATATAATAGTCGGAACACGACGTTTTACTTTATAGAATCTTGGTTTAAGGTATAGTATCGAGGCTAAAGCTCATAAGGAAATATTCAAATCGCAGCTCCCGTTGCCAACTAAAAAAATAGTTATGGATTCAGAAATATTACCACGTCTCACCTACTCGATCTCAAAACTAGAAATATAATCCAGACTACACAAAGAAGAGTGGAGAGAAGTTGCCTAGGTATTAAATTAAAAGACAGGATTAGGAATGTGGATATTCGCAAGAAAACAAAGTTAACTGACGCCTTAACATTTTCACTACAGAGAAAATGGAAGTGGGCAGGTAACGTGGCGAGATATGATGATAGACTTTAAGATCTGTAAAATTGACTGGGCCATGTGGTAATAGAGCGAGAGTCCGGCCTTGTGTCAGATGGGCAGATGAGATAGTGGCGACGGTCGGTCGAAGATGACTAGGTACAGCTACAGACAGAGAAAAGTGAAAGACCTTGGAGGAGGCTTTTACCTGAAGGGATCCACACAAACTACATAATTATATGCATAATATTTTAAATGTAATAATTTGCGTTAGTTTTTAACCAGTCATATTTATATAGTTACTAATTTTCTAATTAGTTTTTAGTCATATTATTTGTTTGGAATTAAATAAAGCTATATTATTATTATTATATCGAGACTGGCTACTAAAGTTACACTATAAGCCATCATTATAGTGATGATGATCATTGGAAGGTATTTTGTACAGTTTGTATTGAAACTGGTGAAGTCACTATGTATTTTTATAATACGTGAAGCGTAGTCGCTGTGGAGGGGAGGAGAACTTTTAGAAGGTCCATGTACAGTAGTGGACGTCTTTAGGCTATTTGCACATACACAGGCACGCGCACACACGTACACAAAGACATAAACACACTCTGTTTTTGAAGAAAAACTTTTTTAACATCCTTGTGATTTGAAAGCCGATGAAACGAAAAAGCGACAATAAAAAGAGACAGACACATAAATTCCTAAGATTTAAGGTGGGAGAAAATGAGATAGGAATCCCCGGTAAAGTTTTAGGCAATGGTAAAATGGTACAAAGACACTGTTACCTGAGACACAGGATAACCTAGTTCAGGTGACAGGATTCAGCCATATTGGATGTAATGCATTGTAAAAAATAAATGAATATGATTATAAAACTAAATTAATTTGATTATTAACTGTAAATATTTTGTACAGTAGAAATAAAAAATCGATAATCTTTATCGAGTTTCTTGCCGGTTCTTTCCGATGACTGGTGTATTTGTTCGAACCGACAAATGTGTTATGACGTGCTTACCTTCTTAGAGCCTAATTTGAATATTTTTATTTTCATTTTTGAGTACAAAGTGGAAATGCCCTTATCTTAGAAATAGTTTAAACTAAAATTAATAATGAACATTTCCGTTACACGATATTAACAATTTGTCCGATGTAAACGTGGTTTCATTAATTAAATATTACAGAGAGGCCGCTTTGGTTGTGAGGGACGGCCGGATATTGCAAACGGTGCACTTCCGGTTCCGGTTCAGCTTGCGTGTTCGAGTGTTGGAAAATTGAATTATAATTGTTTTTCTTATACAATATGAATTCTCGTTTAATTATGAATTTATGAAGATCCGTGTTTAGTATAGTTAGGTTAGTATGTATTGTGAATTTTCATTACACGGTGGGTTGAAAATAGTTACGGGTGATTTTTGTAAAATATGTGAAATCTTAGCGTACATAATATATTTTAGAAGTGAGACTTCTTAGGCGGCGATTTGAATTCTAGTACGCGTCACGTTCAGGCACATTCTGTTACATGAGAGAGAAAAAAGATGTAACGTAGAGAGAAGGAGAAATACTTTTATACATTGTATATCTCATACATAGCCTATCCGCGTCTCCCTTTATAGAAGTTTTACTTTTATCATGTATATACGATTTAAAAAAAATACTGATGTTACTAAATTCGAATGTTCTTTTTTATGAATGTTCAACCATAGCTTTTTTCATTAGCATTGGACCATCAACTTCGGAGAAACACCAGAAAACTTTTCAAAATCATTGTAGTTGATTTTCTTTTTTGTTAAAAACTTTCTTATTTCTTTTGTTTTCATCATAAATGTTACTTGTTTACTAATTAAGTGAATGTACTTTTATGTTTGCAACAAATAAATATATTTTCTTTATATAATTTCCATATAGAAATATATAGGTAAGTAATTGTATTAAAACAAAGTACCTATTGGATATAAGTTACCGCGATGTAAAAGTTTGAATTTGTTGAATTATATTCCTTGATCCCGGGTTCTGTTAGTGCTCGAGACGGAATACATTATTCATAGCGGCGACGTCTTCGGATAGATCGTGCCTTTTCACATTGCCTGTTGAACGTTACTTATTTTACCTATAGCTAAGTACTTTATATACCTATTTGCTACCATATTTCAAAAGCTTCCATACAAACCTATAATAATAATTCATCCATTCGACATTCGATGTTGTTTTTTTATAATCTCAATAAGGTATCTCCGTTGACGGCAATGAATTTTGTTATGTTATACAAGTACCTAAAGTTTTTTTAAAGATATACGTCTATATACGCGTTAAGCAGTATGCGAATCAATTATGCCTCAGTGGCAGCGTGTACGGACTCTGCGTCGGTCGACGTGAGTTCGAATCCCTGCAATGAGCCTGAGCGAAGGAAAACATCGTGATGAAACCATAGCATGTCGTTAGGGGCTTTTTCTATAGCTGTCGCTCTTAAGTTGAAAATCTGTCACCAAGCAACTATAGGCGTGTATCGGTAGCTGCACTTGAGAGCCAGTCGTTCCACTAGGCTTAGCGTGCTAAACATGGGCCAAATAGTCCCTTAAGATCAGGTGAGATTGTGGGCACAGCGTTAAACCTATAACGATAAAAAGAGATTACTGAATACTAAACACAACACATCTAAACTTGCCACAATAGCACTGTGTAACACCCGGCATATAGTACCGGGTATAGATCTCTTGCACCTTGCAAAATGATGGACTCAATTAACTACTTAGTAGGTACCATGTCATCAAATATGTATTACCTTAAACCCTAGTTTTGTATAGAGCCCCCTATTAAAATGACACATAATTGGTACATATGAAGAACTTTGTTGAAGACTGCGCGACCTATTTTTTTTAGCTTCCCACTCTACATTTTTAATGGGTACATATCTCAATTCAGTCATCATTCATAATCGCCCACCTCTGTGGAGTAAAATTATAGGGCTCGATTATGCATTATCATTCACAATCATAATTCGATTATGAATAATGAATTATCATTCATAATTATATTCATTTATGAATGATCACTCATCATCGAAATAACTCGATTATGTAAATCATTTATAATCGAGTATCTTTACTATGTATGTATTTATGTATTATGAACATGTATTTATGTATATGTTAGTTTAAATCGAATTTCTACGGATAGGGAATTAGACTTAATTGGAACTACGGCAAAAGTCCAAGCCGAGGTTCGGCCGCTTCGGCACTCTTGAGCATATTGCTATGCTTTTGCGGCTGAGTGCCTTAAGCGCTCGCCCCCAAGCCACAGAGAAGCTGTAAAAGCCGTCCGAGGCTCCAGGGTCCTTATGGCTAACAATATAGTACATTATAAAAAAAGGGTCCCATAGTATGGTATGCCATATGGTGAAAAATAAACATAATTGTCAATCGATTGGGACCAAATATGTAGGTAAAAAAAAAATAGACGTTATCTATATTTTATTAGAATAATATGGCGGTAATAAAAATATAATTAATTATAGCCAAAAAAATTTATAGGCAGATGCTTCATTTCATAAAATATGTGGACACAAGTTTGGATTCAAATGGTGATTGCTTATCAGCGTATACTACAGATAAATTACGACTGTTTTGAATTTCTACGCAACACGGTCATATTGCGAGCTGACGTGCCTCACGCCTGTTACTGTGCCGTCCCTCTAGATATCTGTGACTAAAGTCGTACAAGTTCGTGCTATTAAACTTTAACCAATTAAGCAAAAAATATTTTTAATTTAAAAAAAAGAACTTGCATTCCCTTCACTACCTCACAATCACTTTTGAAACTAAGAATAAAACGCAAGTAGAAATATTTTAATTAAAATTTATAAAATTTTCTACTAGATAATATAATTTGGTGAAAAAATAATAATGCCATTTTAATATAGCATTATCAAATACATAAGTAGATAACCCAAGAAATATAGTCAGAGAACAGGCCCAGTGCATATTTATCTACCGAGCGGCTGTAGGTAATTATTTCAAGAACACTGCCGAGACAACATACTGTTTACTTAAGTGTCTGTAGTGACGTAATGGTGTGCTACCTCGTCCCCGCCAACGTCTTTCACATGGGACGGTCGCGCACGAACTTGTTCGACTATAGCAGTATTAGTATTAGTACAGTACACAGTAATAAAGTACAGTAGTGACAATAGGTATAACAAATATAAATATTCTTTTTTTTTAATAAAAATATTTATTTTGTTTTCCTTCTTTGACTTCTAATGACGTCTACCGCTGATTAATTTACACGTAATTAAATCGAACAAGAGAGATAAAGGTACGTTTTAAATTTGATTATTAACATTGCCTTTGTTACCATCTATACAATTAATAAAATTGAAGTGTCTGTTTGTAATGTCAAAATAACAGTTTTTTACTAAATACATATGAAAGTATATACGATAACTATAACAAAAAGCCCATTTTTTAAATTTTTGTCTGTCTGTTTGTTCCGGGTAATCTTCGAAACGGTTGGATTGATTTTGACGGGACTTTCACTGCTAGTTCAGCACAAATAAAAAAAAACTGGTCATGGTCAATCATTCGGGCGCTTAAATGGCTTATGCTGAGTAAACCATAAGAGATATAGCAAATTAATGTACTACATAATTATAGGCATTAAAAATACCTACAAAAAAGTCCGTGAGAGTATTATCTATCTTCTAAGGAACACCCACAATAAGCATTTTTGTCTTTAAAATAACCGGGAGTGGGGGAGCAAGATTCACGCGGGCATTCTATAGTCCACGTGAGCGAAGCCACGGGCACAGCTAGTCTACAAATAAATATAAACGGAAAACGTAACTGGGTGTCTGATCTATCAACACAGAGCTCAAACCATTGTACGGATGAGCTGAAATTTGACACTCAGAAAGTTATCGAGATGTAGAAATCCACTTTTAAAATTTATACCCTAAAGGGGTATAAATAAAACGTCATTGGGTGTAACAGGTGTTCCTATCCAAAATTTTAACACAGGTAATAAACGTGAGGCACTTTTTATTTCTTTTGATATCCATGCAGATTTATTTCTATAATTATTTGTATTTTTTGTAATATATGCAGTGGTAATTACATCCAAGAACAACAGCCAGCGAAGGGATCCATCGACAGTCGGTGATTTATACCGACTTGTTACGACCAATTAGTTATAGGCAGAGTCTGTAAAGGCACCTTGTTCCTAATGGTAAGCACAATACGATCCAAAAAGACGGTATCGGTATCGGTAGACGCAGCTGTCACATCGGCCTTCCTAAATAGGAATTGGAGATGCACTGGCTGAAAACAAAACGCGACGCTGCTTTTACAGGTTGTATATCCCTACCCACCCCGCTATCGCAATTTCCTCGTTAGTTACTCAGCAGGGAGTATCAGGTGCAGACGAGATTGGCTTGGGTGTTTCATGTATTTAAATGTTATTTGACGAACTTACATCCCATAATTTCTAATTCCACAATGTCCTCCCTATTTGTAAGTTGTAACCATATCTTGGAATTTCATGATGCTGAATATATAAACACACATCTTTCGTTTTATCCAATAGTCAATTCTCTTAAGTAAGTGGAGTGTGGATGCTTACAATATCTTTTTTGTACATTGACAAATTTAATCTGAAGTAGAATCAAATTTATGAGAGAACTCAGTGAGTCAGCTGTTTATACTTTTCTGGCTTGAATGAATCTTATGAAAGCTTTTCTACTAAAACTATAAACAGAAGGAAAGTGGGTCATATATTTGATAAAGAATAAATTGAAAGCGACATGTTTATGGTTGAATTATTGGTTGATAATAAATAATTGATAACGGAACGCATGCCAAGTTCTTTAAATGATTTAATTCTAAAGTACAATATTTTTCTAGGGAATTCTAATACAATGTAGAGGGGGAGATTTCTGAAGTCTGGAAAAATATGAAAAGTTATAGGTAATTAGGTCGCAAATTTTGCTATCTGCTAAAAAAACGTATTTCGCCTAATTATAAAAAATACGATAGTTCAAGATATGCATCACTTATTGATGGACTGTATCCGAAACTAAATCGAGAAAGAAAGTCTAGTAAAGCTTCTAGATCTCAACATGTGGGCTCAGAGTACCCACCATTCTATGCTATTTCAAAACCTAACAGTACTGATGCCCCTTCGGTATATAACTTCATTGCTAGTTACTTCAAATAAAATGCGTGAAAACTAGATCGAAGTAACACTAAAGGTTAATAAAGGGCAGAAAACTAGAAAAAATACTATCTAATAAAAAAAATATAATTTTTATAATGCACCTTAATTTACTTATCTCTCTGGGATACACGCTGTTCCTAGTTATTCTTAATATCTTCTTCATTTCTGACGAGAAGCGCATTCAAAAATATTTCGCGGTCCTAGGTAGTTTGTGTATTAAAACTACCTTTTTACTTGACTATTAACGGGAAAATGATTATCTTCAGAAATACGTATGATAAATATGCTTCAATAGCGGTTTACATTTCGGTTGATAATGCCGTTTTTTTGGAGGTCACATGTTCCTGTTCTCATTTCCCCTCATCATCTAACTCTAGGCTATTTCATATTTGACCTCGAGGTTAATCTACCTCTATATATGATTGATTTCGGATCAAAATCAAAATTCATAAGTTTTTATTCAATTTAGACCCTTTAGAATGCACTTCTGAACCTCAAAACAGTACTACCGGTTCGGATAACATTCCAGCCATCGAGAAGAACCGGGTAGAAACTAGATCGGGTTTATCTTTTTTTTTTTTTCAATAGTATTAATATAATACAATAATGTCTAATGTAATGCAATAAAAATAAACGTATAATTTAATGCATGAACAGAAAGAGAGTCACTTCAAGACATCACTATCATTCACATAATGATCCACCCTATAATAACCTTTTGACAGTAAAACCGGCTTAACATGGCCCTTGAAGTTATCGTGTGGTAAATCAGTAATGTGCTTCGCAATCTTATTATAGAACCTAACACTATTTACCTAAAAAAACTTTTATTAGTTTGAACATGTTAAAACACGGTACGACTAATTTATGTCTATTTGAGATCTACGATTATTATGATTTAGGGATGAGATTACAATTTGCAATCCTGTTTAAGTAGAACAAGAAAAGTCATATAAAAATGGTTCCCACGGTCCTTGGTATGTCCACACCAAGGTTACAGATTTGTCTGCGCTTTCACAAACGACCCTCTTTCCATGGTGCATCGATGCGGGCTGGTCCACGTCCGTTCGCAATATCGCAGTACCGTGAGAGACCACATTTACATAGGCAACCAATGTTACGGTAGAAAAATTGACATCATGTAAAATCTAGGACCTCCTCCTAATCTGATTTGCTACAGGAATTTACAAGATGGTAGAACATGAGGACATTGCCCTATTGGACTGTGACCACCATACACTATATAAAATACAACAATGGCACGCTTAGACATATCACCTTCCGGGATCAACAAGTGTATATCCTGCTGAGGTGAGGCTTGCAAGCCGGCGTGACAGTGACGACCAGCGCTGGATAGCCGATTATTCGATGGTTACCATTGCTTCTGGAATGTACTGTGCATACAATCAGACACAAAGATGTCACTTTGACGTAGTAATATTTAAAAGGCTCCGCGCGGGAGAGGGAGAGAGAGAGAGAGATTCTCAGTAGTAGCTCGGAGTTTGGCTTAGTGCCCGATTATTGGCAATAAGCTCGCACCCTATTACATGGGACCTAAAAATATACCCGTCGAACTGTGAGTGTACATTGGTACACATCTGCCTAACCCTTACGGGATACAGGCGTGATGATATGTTATGTTATGTATGATGGCTCAGTGGGTAGCATGTACGGATTCCACGTCGATCAACGTGAGTTTGAATCCTTGCAATGAGCCTGCGCTTCGGTGAAGGAAAACATCGTGATGAAACCATAACATACTTGAGAGCCAGTCTTCCACTAGGCTTAGCGTGCTCATCATCTGGCCCACAAAGTCACTTAAGATCATGTGAGATTGTGGGCACAATTCTAAACCTATACGATAAAAAAAGCGACCCACGGATGATACCAGGAAAGTTTGCATGCAATCCGCGACGCTGGATAGTTTTACAAATACCTTTACACGTAACGAAGAATGTTCAATTTGGGGGTAGAACAAAGGGTTGCGCCCCTCGGCTGTTAATTAAATGTTTTGAATACGTACCTTTATTAACTGTAGGGGTGCAAAGGGCCGGAGCGGGGTCGCCTCTCCTATAATCTGAAGCGATTTGTTGTTGTGAAGTCATTTGCTAAATTATTAGCGACAGTCCGCTGTGAACTAAGGCGTAAAATGTAATGTATATAGCTGCCGGAAAATGTATTGCTTTAAGTAAAATAACTCTTCTCAATGTACGGGTCTAAGCACCATCACAATGACGTAATTGGCATTGCAAGGAAATATTTTTATTTAATAAATTTTTATTGGGCTTATTACAGACTATTGGTCTACCTATTGTGACACTATATTTATACACTATTTATACTAATAGATATAATTAAGCAGAAATTTTTTTTTGTTTAACCACGCTAATCTCTGGAACTACTAGAAAAAAACATTTTCTATATGATAGCCAGATTCACGAGCAAATAGTATCTAACATTAGGCTAAAAATTTCAGCTAGCATTATATATTGATTTTTGTTAAGTAAGTCGAAGTGGAAGTGTTCCCGAACTGCTTTATCCACGTGCGCTGGCGTAATGATTAATGATACGTAAATGTTAATGTTTTACAAAAATATTGTTTCTTAGTATATCTAAGAAAAAGTCCGCGATAGTATATGCCTATCTCTTATTCATAAGCCACAATAAGCTATTTTTAATTATTATTTGTTGATGATTAATAATTGATTTATGAGCATTATTTTTAAGCATTGCATCCTATTGAATGAAAGTTACTTCATCATAAAAAGAATTTTATGAAATTTTGTAAAGATAAACTTATTTGGACACATGCTGTAGGAGATAATGGAAAATTAAAATAGTTTGTACTCGAGAGAAGTGAGAACAAATATGATAGGATGCACGGGTTCGTTAGCGGCGCGATGTTTTTCGTATAAAATGAACACGGGTGAAACCGTGGGGCACAACTGGCACAAATCTTATATTTTTGTTACCCTAATCGATTTTTTTTTGAGGGCCGTGAAATATTTATATTAGCAATGCAAAATTTATAAACTAAAAATAAAGATGACCAATCGAATTCTCGTGAAAAAGTCCTTGCACACGTTTCGTTGAGTACACGATAAAAGGATAACCACGAGTGGACGGAGACGCGTGGCCGCTTAATCCTCGCTTTCCTGTTGATTTTGTCTGTCACTGGGCTTTGGTGTTATATTTTATCTTTTTATTTTATACTTGTGGCTTATATTGCTGCCGTATTGAAAATTTAGTAACTGAAGCGGAT
Source organism: Saturnia japonica (assembly GCA_033032175.1). Taxonomy (NCBI): domain Eukaryota; kingdom Metazoa; phylum Arthropoda; class Insecta; order Lepidoptera; family Saturniidae; genus Saturnia; species Saturnia japonica. The sequence continues at coordinate 1,030,660 of CM065315.1, forward strand.
GTCTTTCCTCAAACTATGTCACATCTTGGCAGTACAAATCTATATATTCTAAAATGATAATGTCTGATGTTAGATGATATACAGTTCACGGATTACCAATATAGTTCACGGACTACCAATGAGTCACTAAGCGATGAGAAAGCTCTGACCATCTAAGCGAGAACTCCAGTCCTTAGTGCGCAGCGCCTTTTATATACTCTTTCGCTCAGTCCGAGCAGGAGGGTAGATATGAATTTATACCCCACTATCTATAATATACTAGCTGTGCCCCATGGTTTCGGCCGTGTTAATTTTATCCCACAAACACCGCGTCGCGTCGCCAACGCACCCGTGTAGACTATCATAATTATTTTCACTTCCCTGCAAGTTTGTACAAATTATTTTTATTTTGCATTGTATCCTAAACTTTGTGTCCCAATAACATGCTATAAAGGGCAAAGTTTAACATCATAAAATTGTCTATATGATGAAGTAATTTTTGTTCGTAAGGATGATTATAGCATGCCTAAAAATAATGCTTACAAATTAATTTTTAATCTTTAACAAATAAATTCACAAAGTACTATATGGTGGCTATGAATAAGAGATTGCCATATGCTATCCCGGAGTTTTTTTGTTTAAATTCGAAGACAACGGGAACGAAGCCACGTGCAAAGCTATTATTTTTGTAACTACTAACGAATCAGTACGGGAATTAGAATTGTAATATTAAAATTTTTGGTAAGGCTTAGTTAACTGATCTCTTCGATTATCCACCAGTATGCAGTGGGTACTGGATCAATTGGTTAACTATAACCAGATTTATTCTCATCATGATCAGACTCAACTCAGTAGTAAGATGGAAGGAACTAATAAGAACAAAAAACCGATTAAAAAGAAAGACCTCAGTGAAATATAATAAGTTTCGAAGTAAAATTATACATTCGAATTGACTAACTGACTGACTTTTTTTGAAGTAGGTTAAAAATGATAAAAGTAAAACAATCAGTTTTTAATTCTTCCAAATATTTAAGATCTTCCGGGTGCAACAACGATATATTTATTATTAGCTGTGTCCGTGGCTTCGCTCATGTGGACTACAGAATGCCCGCCCGAATCTTGCTCCCCCGCTCCCGGCTATTTTAAAGACAAAAATGATTATTGTGGGTGTTCCTTAGAAGATAAACGTAAAGATACTCTCCCTAACTTTTTTGTAGGTTTTTTTATTGCCTACAATTATTTACTACATTAATTTGCTATATCTCTTATGGTTTACTCAGCGTAAGACATTTAAGCGCCCGAATTGATTCAACATGACCAGTTTTTTTTTTTAATTTGTGCGGAACTCTAATTCTTTTTCTAAGAAAAAATGTAGCCTAAATTACTCCCTATACCATCAGCTATTTATCAGTGAAAATCGGTCCAACCATTTCGGAGATTACCCGGAACAAACAGACAGACAGACAAGAATAAGAAAAAAATGGTTTTCTGTTATAGGTATCGTATATACTTAAGCTGTTATATTGACATTACAAACAGACACTTCAATTTTATTAATTGTATAGATTCAGAAGATGGACATTGAATAATTCTGCTTGCTCTTAAAAGGTGTTAGGCGTAAAGACACGCTTAATATTCTCTCGATCCGTAACATTAACATAAACAAACTGGAATAACTAAATACGCGTTGCGAGTCTGCGAGAGCGGAATATTTCAATAAAAGGTAAATAGAATGCAGGAGCGTTCCCTCCACCGCGTCCTCCGGCTCGGAGTGCATTAGCGGAACGTGATCGGAATCTGCCGCCCCCTTGTACGGTAGCAAGGCTTGCTTTATGGGAAACAGTTTATGAATTTACTAAATCTTTAGGTACATTTTTTACATGAGTCTTCAGAAAGTTTACGTGGACGATGTGGAAAGCACAAAAGTGTAGGACTTTAGTGTCCGTATAATTTGAATTAAATGGCGCTTGGTCACATATTATGGTTACGGCAGGTGGAGTAGATCCTTGACGGAATGGTGGCCGAAAGATGCAAACGAAGTGTAGAAAGACCGATGACGAGATGGGTCGACAAAATCAGAAATCTTATCGGAAAGACTTGTACAAAGTTGGCACAGAACAGAGACGAAAGAAAAGGGATGAAGGAGGCTTATGTCCTGCAGTAAGTGGAAAAAAGCTGTCCAAGATGATGATGATACGATTGAAGGTGGTAGAACGCTTAGTAAATCAATAATACTGGTCCATCGTCAATATGAGAGAGGTAGATAACTAGGTGAGTGTTTAGCAAAAAGTTTTCTTTTGCCTTGATAACTGATCATCAAAACTAATAGAAACATCGTAAACACACATCGATAAACGCGGCGTTGAAGTACTGCTATTAAGTCATTACCCAAGATAAGTGTTTAAGATTTCCAGATGATATTGAAGCTATAAATTTTTTTATAGTAGCAAAACAAATTGAAAGAACTGTGCGTAATTGTAAGCACCAAAAACCAAAACATCGATGACCACGGACACATTGGCAATCTATCAGTCGTAGTATCAGTTATAAGTCTCACGGCAGCTGCTTGATCCCGAAACGCAACAAACCAAAATTAATTTTGACAGATATTTGTAAGCAGTTCATAAGCAAATACTGCCAGAAAAAATAATTTATAATAAGTGACAAAGGTTTACAAGAACGGTTAGTGAAATTATCGATGCGTAACTTATATATTTGTATCCTCGCCATGCGTCTGGCAACCTCTTCTCATTAAATAGTTTAGTGCCAGTAAAACACAATGAGTAGTTAGCGAGGATTTTACAATAGTCTACTGGCGTACGGCCAAACAATCGTCAGGTGCGCGAGCGACGTTCACCAAAATAGACAGCATTTCATCACGCTGCGGTTTTTGGAGCAAGTACGAGATTCATTTTTTCTTGTTAAGTACTTATCCATGAAATAATATACTATGATGGCACTTATGAATGTCAAAAAACTACTACCAATACAGAAAATATCCCAGTTACCGAGAAGAACCGACAAGAAAATAGCTTTTTATTATTTATTTTAATTGGGCTCACTGCAGACTTTTGATCTACCCTTTTATGATAATATTTACACACATTTTACTGAACTACATCTTTGATATACTAAAGTCAAACATAACTTTACTTATCTAATTCAATTTTTGTTCCATACCAGTTCCTGTTATAATCATGTACATTTCATATTTACTTGTTTTATTTTTGTTAGTCCGCAGTATCGTTTGCGATGTACTCCCTACGGTGTTTTTTTTTTTGTTTGAGATTTAGAACCTAATTGCTCACAACGACCAAATCACAGAAGTAAATCGCGTATATGAATAATTTTTCACTGTATAAAAATGATAAATTTAAATTATTTTAATGGATGTACAGAGAGGGAGGCACTTCCAGACATCACTATCATTTAAGTATTGATCAACCCTTTTTACTACAATGGTACTTGAACTTATGTTTCGACAAATAGGTAATGTATTACACAACATTATTACCTTCAAGACAATCTTTAACAAAAAAAGAAATCCAACTTATATGGTTTTGAGAAGCTCCCTGGTGTATCTCAGAAGGTGAAAGTCCATTGCTAATGAAAACGATTCATAAACAAAGAAGTAATGGCTGAACATTTATAAAAAAACACACTCGAATTGATAACCTTTTACTTTTTTTGAAATCGGTTAAAAATGATTAATTTATGTTATTTCTAGTATTCAAACTATGATGTTAATTTACAGAATCTAGCTTATCTAAACTTTATACCAACATATATGGAGGGCAAATAAAAATTATTTTTCTGAAACTTGTTCTTTAACGTTTCCCAAAGTCCCATGTTGTTGATTACTTGCATTGCCCGCTTTTGTAATATACATATGGTATGTACTTCAGCTTCTATTCCCCACAACAAAATACCATAACACTTAATAACATGGAAGTAAGTGTAGTAAACTAAAATAGTACGTAAGTAGATAATAAGATTAAGATTGTGTGACAATGTACGAGGATGGTAACACTCTAAGCTTAGATAGCGCTTTCAAGCGCACCTGCCAAAATGAGGGTGTTGTAGATGAATACTTGAAAATTTCACACTGTCATTATTATGTGATCATATTTGCTTTATGCGAAAGCTCTAATTATTTGGTTAGTATTCACGTTCCCACGAAAACGACAACTTCAGCACTGCACCATCGCTATATAATTTGCGATTGTAATATTTGGAACATGAAATATTTATAAATTGTATATTTATTTATATTTTAATGTTTTTTTCTAGAGAGAATACGAAATATCGCACATTAGGTCTGTAACTCTGTGTGTCCGTTAATGCATTTATCACTCAAAAACTACTCATCCAATTAACATTTTTAACTCTTCACTTCAAAAATGCTCTGACACTCTTTTATCGTAATTTGTTAGATTACGAACCATAAGCAATAATAGTGGCGGAAAAAGCTTAACGAAGTTTTTTAAGGTGAATTAATAGGTAATTAATTTGATCACAGGTAAAAAATGTTTCGAAACTGGTAATACAAATAAAGCGTGGGTAGATTTAACAAATCATAGTAGGTAGTAACGTTGGATAGATAGAATTAATTTGTTGCGCGCATTACACATGCCTACGTCGCGTCGCGTCGCGGCGATCCGACAGAAAATTTACGCTTTATTGTGTTCAAACCTTGGTTGTCAAAGTGTTTAAATGCCCTTCCCTGTCTTTTTATCTGACTGCGAAAAAGGACGGCTATGTTTTTCGATTGTATGTATGCCTATTTCTTTGGCACGCTCAGTAGCCTAAACGGTTTGATGGATTTTAGCTTACGAGGTGTTGTTAGAATAGCCGAAAAATTTGAAGAATAACTAATAAGAAAGTAAGTAAAAATTTCTTCTATACAGGGTATTAGTAGACCGCTCCCGAAAATGAAGACAGACGATAGTACTAATGACACCTTTGATGATGGGATGGAAAAAAAATTGATCCTGATAAAAAAAAAATCATATTATTTAAACTTTTTATTAGCATTATTTACGCTCCATCGTGTTAGTACAGCTAAATGAAACGATAATTTCATAAAAAATACATTACTTTACTAAAAAAAAAACCAGCAATGAAACACAAAATCAAAAACAGCTGATGCTCGGATCAACGAACGCCCGGGCGCAGCGTCAATCTTGCGCTGCACGCAACTAACAATCAAATAAATACTTATTTACAACATTTGTCTAAATAACTAACTTTTAATAAGTATTTTTTTCATTCGCGGGGAATCGAACCCGTTACTTTTTTAATTCAACCGGAGAATACGAATGAAAGTGGCCAGGTAGACACTAGCACAGTGGCAAAGTAGATAAGTTAGGTATTTAGACAATATTGTAAATAAGTATTTGTGCGATCGCCAGCTGCGGGCCGCACGAGAATGGCACCGCGCCGTGATCGCGCTGGACTGGCGCCGCGACGCGCCGCGCCTGCGCGTTATTTGACCCGAGCAATCAGCTGTATTTAATTTGGTGTTCATTGCTGGTTTTTTTTTTAGTAAAGTATTGTATTTTTTTGTAAAATTCTCGTTTCATTAAGTTGTACTAACATGATGGAGCGTAAATAATGCTAATAAAAAGTTTAAATAATATGATTATTTTTTAATCAGGATCAATTTTTTTTCCATCCCATCATCAAAGGTGTCATTAGTACTATCGCCTGTCTTCATTTTCGGGAGCGGTCTACTAATACCCAGTATATGAATTTAAATACCTCTTTTAAAATATTTTATTATTATAATTCACCTATTTGCCATTGAAGAATTAGAACTTAAGTCCCAGATCGTCAGCAATGGTAAGCAAAATCGACGTGTTTAGAAGTCACGGTATATGCAAGTATACATATTATATTATATGCCTGTCATACCGGCCTGTCAAAATTGAAACGGCTTATGCACTGATTAATTCAGAGACATAAGGCGCATAAGCGAGTCACTATGACTGGTTTTTCACCACATGCATGGTTGTCGCAACCCAGTTTGGCTGTATAAGCCCTACTATCCCATTATCGCTATTTCATTGATTATTATTCAGCAGAATGCACCACGTAAAGGTCTTGTTGGCTTGGGCGTCTGGATCCGCCATACATCAAACTGTGCCTACTTACTATGTACATCGCGTATTGTGTAACAGTGTAAAGTTCTTTTGTGTTAATCTCTGAATACTATTCAGTCCTCTGTAAGACAATCCAATAAACAGACGTGTCGGTATTCAATATTTCATTTAATTTCACAAACACAACATGCAATGAAAACGAACGCGCACCTACCCTTGATTTAGTCATGCACGGATAATACAAACCTAAAATCTATAAGATAAAAGTTTGAGGTGCGCTCAGCTATATAAAGAGCTCGTTTGATTTGAGTTTGAGAAACACACGAAAACCTGTAAACTTATACCGCAGGGTCATCGAGTTGAGAACCTTCAAGTGGGAGTCATCAATGATTTGACAGCCGTTTGCAAACTGTTATCAATTAAATTATCATTTGTATTCAAATCTCGACTTTATTGCATTTACTTTAAGGGTATTTGAGTGAATTTCGATGTGAATTTATGCGTTTGCCAGAGAGTCGGCATTACAAAGCTTCGCGAATGATACGCCGGCACTTGAGTTCTCTGAAGGCAAGATGTGATGAGGTCTTGTTACCTTTGTAAGAAATTGTTGTTAAGATCTTGCGTGTCGATTCCCGTTCTATACAACTCTCATACTTCATACTTCGCTTGCGTAGCGAATATTTCGAAATAGTTAGTCTTAAATCAAGTACTAGCCTAACTTATAACTTAGTTATAAACTGTAAGTAATGACTTACATTTATCAAAGATTGGTTAGTAGTTAATAGTATAGGTTCTAATGGCGAATACTCAACCGTTTATCGATAATTCTTTTAGCGTTTGTAGCAGGGGTGTATTTTAATCGTGCTGCCACAATACACATAATGAAAAACCTGGTAAATGGACTCGGTAGGTAGATACCTAGACTTTTTAAGCAACTTTAAAAAAGGAGAAGGTTCCCAAGTCGATTGTATTTTTTTGAAAATGGATATTTAGCCATAAATTTGATGATTCTTTTTTATTGGACGGGGGGTATCTCAAGGGTGGTCCCATTTTAATTGCATTGGTATTGGACCTTCAACTTCGGAGATACACCAAGGAACTTCTCAAAAGCATTGCAGTTGGTTTTCATTTTTGGTAAACATTGTCTTATTAATTATAAATGCTAGTATATATAACTGGCCATCCATTTCCATAAAAAAATCTTTCGCTTATTTATATAATTAATATATTAATACGAGTAACACCGATAATAAAATTACTCTACATTATTAGCTATGATATATAGACCCCTCGTATCCGTACAACCAAGCACTTGGAATGTATGGGAATATTGGCAGTTTTTGTTTTAAATAGATAGTCCTTGTTTGTTACCTTCTTGTATATTTTTTACAAACATTCCTTGTGTTTCCAATGATAAGAGCCGTATAATATATCACTTGCCATAGATAGTGATTGTCTGGCTCATTGGTATTTTCTTTAGATTACTGCGTTCCGTGACATGCGCGTAGATCTCTCGGTGGTCACCGTTGTGTTTGGATTGTACTCTGTTTAGACTCTCAAGCTGATGAACTTTTTTTAGTAAAAGATATTTTCGTTATTTAGCAAACGTACGGAGTTTTTTTTTATATGCCAAAGGTCGCAAACAGGTAAACGGTTCACGGCTCACCTGATGGTAAATGGTTACTGTTGCCTATGGACAATTACAATAGCAGGGGTATTATGTATGTTGCTGACCTTAGAAGCCGTATTTCAATCCCTTTTTGAAGAGCCCCGTGTTATAGCCATGGGAGAAAACCGTACTGGGTAACCCATTGCACAACCCTAGCGTACGCGACAGTAGGGTTCTGGAGAACCTAGGTTTTTCGGTGAGGTTTCGGCATCGTACTAGCTCCAAATATTTGGAGGAGAATTCTGGAGATTTCGAGGCTCCTTGGACCAGAGGCCAGAAGCAGAGTGCTTCTTTTAACTCTTCCTAAAAAAACAAATGAGTTTATTTATCAAAAGATGGAAGGTACAAAATAAGTATTTCCAACAGCCAAATTAAGGTAACATGTATTTCGGCAATTTGTTTTTACTGAGATTGAATTTAAATTAGAACAGAAATAGAATTAAAACAATTGTAATTGGTTGCATGTTTGTGTGAGTTGTTTTTATGTATTTGAATGCATTGCACTGGTTGCAGGTATACCAGTGTATGAGATATGTTGTTGCGGGTTTAAAGTATTTTAGTAAAAGATTTAATTCGTTACTGCTCCTAAATCACGCCGACTTGCAAATATTACGGCGATATGTCAAAATTATGTCAGATAGAACGACGTCCATTAACGACGAATCCACATCGCTGAGCAGTGACCACCGTTCACGCACAGTACCTACCTACCTTCAGTGTAATTGTTCTTTCAATGCTTGAACTAAAATAAAATCAACTAAATATATGCAATAATACGTATTTAGTTTACATACATTCAAATCGCCGTCTAGACTTAATAAAAAAACATTTGAATCCAGACAATGCGCTTGTATTTGCTAATGGAAGTACCGCTAGTAATTTGACGTGTCCTAGAATGGTAGCTACTCGACCATACATTTACGAAATAGGCATAGAGCGATAATAATCTAATTCAATATACTGTATTGATCGTTTCAAATCAATTCATTATAAGACATATTTATATAAAAAATGTGTTCGAGTTATAATCTTTGCTTGTGACTTCGTCTACTTTATTAATATAATTTTGTGTACAACTGTCTTCTGTATTTTATATTTACCACGGGAAAAGTTGGTCGGGAGTTAGATATACATTGGCTTTTTGCCCTTTCGGTTAGTTTTCAGGATTGTGGTATTCTTCAGAATAGAAGTCAGATATAGGACTTACAAGCATATGAAAGTTTCGGGTATTCATTAGTTACCATAGTACTATAGCAGATAACAGACACAGTTTAGGACGCTAAAAAATTATGGTATACAATTTGGATGTAGCTAAGTAGGAAAAAGGATTTAGAGGATATGAAGTGTAAGGTACATTTGAAATCAATGGTCATTTATACCCATTATTGAATATAGTTGCTATCAAATAGACTATCATAGGCAGAAAACAGAAGACTTGTAATCAACTTTCTATTGACGATTGTCAACTGTTCGTTTATTCTATCGATTGCGTTGAAAGTTGTTTCAGTTTGTTAAATATTAACAAAACAATTTTTAACAAAAAAGAAAACCAACTTTAATGACTTTGAGAAGTTCCTTGTCGTACCTATCTTCAAAATCGAAGGTCCAATATCAATGAAATTAAAATGGGACCACCCTTGAGATAGGCGGTGTATCCTTTCCAACGAAAAGAGAATCATTCAAATCGGTTAATAAATAAAGAAGTTATCGCTGGAACATTGAGAAAAAAAAATACAATCAAATTGATAACCGCAGTCTTTTTTTTAAATCGGTTAAAAATTACGAAGAAAATCCAAATATGCATGTGTATTAAGATATTTCACAAATTTGTTAACTTAGATTCTTTGTGTATTTTAATTTTAAATAACTTGTGCTGAGTAAACTATAAGAGACATAGCAAATTAATGTTATAAACAATTGTAGATATTAAAAAGACCTACAAAAAAGTCTGCGAGAGTATACGTCTATCTTCTAAAAAACGCTCACAATAAGTATTTTTGTCTTAAAAATAGCCGGGAGCGGGGAAACAAAATTCGCGCGGGCATAGATAATGTTTTAATATCTTTGGTTTTGTAAGATTATGTTAAAAGTTTTCCAGAGAGACAGAATAACGCTACTGTCTAACCTTCTAACCAACCAACGTGATAAGATCCATCATTACAGAAGCACGAATCTAGCGTAGTAGTAAGGGTTTGTACCCGATTGGGTCGCGACTACCTGGTGATATACCCGTCATAGTGACTGAATTTTCTTTAGACATCGACGACCGGCTATGAATTGGTCGCCGTTGTTTGATTCTATTCTGCTTACCATCACGTACTTTTGCCCAGCTAACATAAAAGCGGCACTACAAAACAAAATTTCATTCTAACTTTGGACTACAAGTGTGTTTGATTGTTAGATTAAATCTTACAAACAAACAAATACATCGGTGATATTATTTTCAGTAGTTATAATGGAGAAATGCGATAGTGTAAACGATATAGCATAAGCAGTGACCCAAGATGGACACGTCAACTGGCGATAAGTAATTGTGGACCAAACCGGGAGCGGCGTGGTTTTTGTGAGCACAATGCTTCCGAGACATAAATGCGATGTGGTTTCACACAGGGTACTCTAAATTTACAGGGAAAACAAATCAAAAATATTGTTTAGAATTACAACTATAATATTATGGTCCGGAATTTTTAATTTTATTTAAAATGTGTTAAAATTTTCAATTGTGGAACCTCCTAATAAAAAGAAAATTAAAGTGGTCCCTGTTGCAAAAAAGGTTACGAACTACTGCTGTAGAAGAGGTTTTCTTGTCAAATACATATTATATTGTGACTATTAATTTTTATACTCGGAAGAGGAATTTCATGTAAACAGATTTTTTCTAGACTTTCTGACTTTTCAATGACAATATCAAGTACAAAACTACCGACTTCATTCTGACTACTGAAAGTGTTATGATAAAACGCACGAGTAACTTTGAAGCTTATACATTTTTTTAAAATAAACCAATAAGATATTATGAAATAATTAACTTATCTTATTGTAGTTTTAAGTACATCAAAATAAGATACAATTATTTAACAAAATAAGGTAAGCAAAACGAATGATTGAAAGAATTCTGTAAGCTCGTGCTAGCGCCGACCGCCGCATTTCTAACCGGGCTAACTCCTAAAATCATTTCTACGCCCATTATAAAAATTAGCAAGGATTTTCTACACACTATTAAACATTGTTAGAAATAAGAAGAAAATAATTGAAGAGTACAAAGTTTATAAATTTAAGTTTCAAAATTACAAATATGTTTTTGTTTAAAAAAAATTTTTTTTCTGAATATCCAAAAATATAGAAAAAAGCTTTTTTAAATTTTTTTTATTGTAAGTTTTTAAAACTGAATAATCGCGTTACAAGTAGCACATACCTGCCGATTACTCAAAACTTCAAAGTTTTGTAAATCTAACGATTAACCAGACTGTCTACTGTAAAAAATTAGCGGTGGGCGATTATGAGATACACTAATGTAATAATTCGATTATGAAGATATCTCAATTACGGCCATTAGTGATTACTAATATTAGTAGAAATTCCGATGATGAGTGATCATTCATAATCGAAGTATCATTAGTAATTACTAAAGCTAGATTACTAATTTGATAGAATTAGTCATTATTACGACTGAACGACCTTTTTTCGCTAATTGGTATATATGAAGAACTTTGTTGACGACTGAGAAACCTTATTTTTAGCTTCCCACTCTACATTTTTAATAAATACATATCTCAATTCAGTCATCATTCATAATCGTCCACCTCCGGGTATACATATAGGGCTCGATTATGAATGATTATAATTCGATTATGAATGATCTTGATCACTCATCATTGAGATAACTCGATTATGTAAATCATTCATAATCGCCCCCACCTCTAGTAAACGGAAATATCAACATTTTTTTACCTGTCCGTTTCACATGGAATACATACTGTATTGTTCATTGGATTGAACAGGTGTCTCTGTGTATGGAGGTTACTCTGTCTCATGGCGGTGTGTCCATACAGGGTAATAGCAGCGATTAGCCGCTGTCTGTCAGCCGGCACCCCCCTCCCCCAATGCCCCCCGCCCCTACCAGATAGAGTCATGTCGTTGGAGTCGACGCGTTGCTGACGTCTGCGAAACACCGATTTGATTACTCTAGCTAAATTAAGTTTTTACGGGCCAACTTCATGAGCTTTCCCAATACAATTAAAGATTTGTTAATGGAATTAGTAGGTTTTTAATTAGCTGATTAACTGATTAACTTTGCAACTCACTCGAAAACTAAGTAATTTAATTATAATATTTATTACGTTTTATATCGTTACCTTACCGACGATGTGGTCCAAGATGGTAGCAAGCAAAGCCCAGTGTAAGGTGTATGGCGACAAATTTTCAACTTGAGGGTGGTAGTTTGCCAGGCAAGTATTAGAAAAAGCCCTTCCGCCATGCTATGCTTTCATTACGATGTTTTGTTAGCACTAAGCCAAGAATATTAGCGTTGCATAGTTCTTCAAGATAAATATGTTGAGTTTTTGATCTGTTCGGGTCCATTTAAAAATGTTTTATATCCTCTATTGTGTTATTGTAAAGCTTTTCTATATACTTCACGCTATGGCTTTAATCGTCGGAGCAGTCGGGAAACGCTGTAGGCAAGTATGGGATGCGCGGCGGCATGATGCAATGGAAAGTTGTTCGAATAAATTTAACACAAGAGAAACCGTAAAGCACACATCTAGTACTAAAAATAAAAAAGAACTTAGCTGATGCGACAATAAAAGCAACCCTTATCGCCAGACGGAAAGCTTTCATTCGTGGAGTATTGAAAGAATGCGGCACTCTACGTAGTTCGTACCCGCCGCGTCCGTACCTACTCTACCTGCACGCACGCATGCCAATTCATAAACTCACCCTTTTGGTTTTATTATACTTTGCTAACGACCTGCAACAATATTGCTATCTATCTCTTCAATGTAATTTATTAAACTAAACGTCTGCTTAGAAACCAGCATGTGCCCGGGACTTCGTCTGCATTGACTTCAAAATTGATAATGATAAACCAGTTTATAAAATATCTGTATATCAAAAAATCCCTTCAGTTGTTTTTGTTCGATTAAGTGAGTAACACATTCCCGAAATAGAGACTTTTGCATTTATAATATAAATGACATGATTAAAGCGTGATTATTATTAGTAAAATTATCTTGATCAATAAAAAAATGGATGTTGGTAAATTATATGAGATTGATAAAGTATAAAACTATTTGTCCGATTCTTATGAAAGTTTTTTTTATATAGGTAGCACAGAGGTCTAATAATTGATAACTAGAAAGGGCGGAACAACGTCTGAGCCAGCTAGCCTAATAATAAGTATATTAAAAACATAAAACTACTACATACTAACCTTTGAATGTACATATATAGTCTACAAACTCGAAGGTCCGATGAAATTTAGCGTTGAAGTCGAATAAGTCCTGGAATAGACCTACTTCTCTATTGTTAACGATATAAAAATATCACTCTGTGAAGCTGTGAAGAATATTATACTAATATGATAGTATTTTTTAAAATACCTAATAATATAATCAAAAAATATCTTATTTTTACTTACTTCAATTAATAAAAATATCGGTAAAGGAAAGTTTGATGCAACGTATTTTTTATGATCAAGTTAGTGCTTTTACTTCTGAAATTTTTATATTTATTAATTAGTGTCACGGGTTTAAGTAAAGTATGTTTTTGGTCCACTATTCTACTCATAAGAATCCAAACTTCCGACAACCAGGCACTCTTTTTTCACCTTGGTCGGCATCTAATTTTACATCTAAAGAAAATCATTCGATGAGGATATTATTAACTTTGTCACATTAATAAAATTAATATGCCCATCCATAAACGAAACAAGCGAAGAAAATTTTACGCTGTTATTATCCATTTGCGTATAAAAATGACTCGTTTAAAATAAACAAACATATAATGTATGATACATTGATACAATAAATGGATATTTAGTGTTTATGTAAACTTCAAAAAGATTTCTAACGACTTATAATAGGTATCATGACGGGTGAAGAAACGCACCGACAAACGCAATCATCGCATAAAAATAAAATGATTTGTATCAACACAATCACGGACTATTATTAAAAACAGGAACTTTCACTAATAACCAGCAAAAAGTCTTTCATTGCGCACCGGGGCACAAAAGCTCTTGGCTCTCGGCTCTCGGCTCTCGGGCCGCTCACTCAGAAAGCTCCGCTCCCCGCCAGTTCGCCGGCGGCATTCGACCGGTGTGTACGTGCCGCTTTTTGCCGCGATTCACGTAAACTTTACGCGAGTGTGTGATAGTGAGTGATGATGCCAGCCTGCGTGGTGGCCCTTCTAGCCACCGCGGCTCTAGCCCTGGCTGCTTCGCCTCCCGACACCTGTTATGAGGACAGCCGCCCTCGGCGCTGCATCCCTGATTTTGTCAACGCGGCTTTCGGAGCCTCCGTTGTTGCCTCTTCTACCTGCGGGAGACGCGGCCCGGAAACCGTATGTGACCCTCCCGCTGACCAACCACCAGATAACTCCTGCCGTGTCTGTGACGCTACTAGATCTGACCATCGCCATCCTCCGAGCCATCTGACGGATCTGAACAACCCGAACGATATAACTTGCTGGCGCTCCGCTCCTCTACCGCCGGCAGCTTACGACTCACCCCCGGACAACGTTTCCCTGACTCTATCCCTCGGTAAAAAATATGAATTAACTTATATCAGTCTCCAGTTTTGTCCGAAAGCGGCGAGGCCGGACTCTGTCGCAATTTACAAGAGCGCCGATTACGGAGTCTCGTGGCAACCCTTTCAATTCTACTCGAGTCAGTGTAGGAGAGTGTATGGCAGGCCGAATAAGGCAACGGTTACTGCGGCCAATGAGCAGGAAGCCAGGTGTTCAGACAGCCATAGACTGGCCGGGGACAGCACTGGCGGGGCGCGTTTGGCATTCAGCACCCTTGAAGCTCGACCCAGTGCGGCAAACTTCGATCTGTCCCCAGTATTACAAGACTGGGTTACTGCTACCGACGTCAGAGTTGTGTTCAACCGTCTGCACATGGTAAACGAAGGCGACGAGGTCGATAATAAGAAACAGGCTTCACCGGGGACTCAGAATTACGCCGTGTCCGACTTCGCAGTCGGAGGGCGGTGTAAGTGTAACGGACACGCTTCCAAGTGTATACCGATGAAGGATGGTGACAGTTCATCATCTGTGTCCGGGGTACAGCAGCTCGCGTGTGACTGCAAGCACAACACGGCAGGCAGAGACTGCGAGAGATGCAAGCCGTTTCACTTTGATAGGCCGTGGGGACGCGCCACCGCAAAGGACGCCAACGAATGTAAAGGTCAGTGGATATTTTGGATTCTTCGCTTTCAGAGAATTCATCGTTTTGCGTCTGATTTTCTTTTGTGATTTAATATTTATGAGTTTGAGAACGGGCAATTCTTCGAAAACGTTTGGTCCGTGACGTTTCAACTTGAATAGTTCCAACCGGTTCGTAACTCGTTTGTTTTCGGAATTGTTGAGAAGAAAGGTGATTTTATGTATTTGAAAATACATACGTATTTTAAACTAAACCAGTGTATCCTACACAGAAATCTTATCATTCAATGTGTATTTCAAATAATTTATTTGTTCTCCGAAAAAGCTAGGGCAAATAAAAAAGAAAATTCCTTTACCATGTAGGTAAAGACATTTTTCAAAGGTACCTGTTTACAAAACTGAAATAGTTATTTTATTGTGAGTTAATCCTATTCTAAATAATATTATCATTTAAACACGTGAAATGGTAATAATAAGAGGTACAAAAAACAATTAATTAAAGCAATATTTCCTAATAAAGCAAAAAAAATCTCAATTTATTAATGGTCATTATAACGTAAGTAGGTACATATGTACAATTTATGTCAATGTGCATAATGAAATTGTTATAAATGAATGGAAGATAAAATATGTTAAATTATGGAAAAATACAAATCCTGTTGGTACAGTAACTTGAATAAGCAAGAGTTATGTAACAATTCAAATGTTTAATAGGTACTGTACATAGTAGTTATTACTTAATATTTGTAAGAACTAATCACTTTAAAAGACAAAGAGAAAAATTAAACAGTTTGTTGTAGTATCTACATAAAATGCTTTGGTTCTTCATTACGAAAATTTAACAAATACTATTTAAAGTAAGTACCTATCTCTAAAAAGTTATATCTTGCACATTATCTTAGGCAAGTTATGAGGCACATTAAAAAAATATTTTTTATAGTAGCAGGGCAAAAGACGGCATTCTGCTTGATGCTAAGCAATAAGCACAGGATACCCTAAAGTAACGACAAACATCGACAGATCATAAAGCAATCGACGGTCGCTGCTGTCATGCCCCAGCTGCGAGCATCTCGTGATGAATATAAACTGACAGATCTCGAAACGCTACAAATCACTGAAACTGGCTTATCACCATGGTGGTCGTGATGCAGTCGGATACAAATTGCTAACAACCTCCCTTTACACGTGACACGCCTAACTTGTGCATTTCGAATTTAACTACCTTGATCGTGTCAATAAATTTTTCATACTGGCCAATATATAAATCGCGCCTTCACCGAGTTTTTTTTTTCTAAAACTAAAACACGATAATGGCCGTCAAGGATATGAAGTTTTGTGAACGACGTAAATTGATATTAAAATGTTAGTGTCCCATAAAAACGTATGATGGGGTAATAAAAGTCAATTATGCGATAGTTGTAGGACGTTATAAATCAATTTGTCGAACGGTTGTGTTAGTCTCGGAGACGTTGAACGATTATATCTAACAGAATACTTTTTTTAAAATTAATATTAATCTATTTTATAATAATAATATACTTTTAGTTTAATAATAAGTACTAAAATTGATTATGAAGTTCACAGAAATATACAACATAAAGTTTTTTATATACAACAGTTAGCAAAAAAGTATACGGTAAACGGCTACCATAGTCTATGGACGCTTTAAAATAACATAGTTATCACTAGCGCGTTCCCAACATTGAAACCCCCCTACCCTTAAGGAGCTTTGGAAACCTTACTCTCCACAGGAACACAACACAATGTTATTTGGCTGCGATCTGCTGTACGGTGGACGTATTCTAACAATCGGAATGCCCAAAGGAAGAAATCTCCCAAAAAAATTTCTCTGTGTACTACATCTCTTTACGTAATAGACGAGTAGATTTATCTATGGACCGAAATAATTATATTTTTGTGCAAAATCATTGGGACATGTTTTATGTATTGAAATAATACGTATATAATATTTATTTATAATTTACATACATACATAAATTGTATTTTTTTTAATGGATGTTTATGAATTACTTTTTTAGTTTAACAGGGGATAACTCAAGGGTGGTCCCATTTTAATTTTATTGGCCTTCAACTTTGGAGATACACCAGGGAACTCCTAAAAATCATGAAACATGAAATTACAACTGTTTGAAAATACTTGATAATTGTGGAATTAGAAAACCTTTATCTTGCTTCATGTTGACCGTTCAAATCAGTGTTCAATGAAAGGTGAAGTTGAGTGGAGTTGAAAGTTGGTTTATCAATATTTTTTTTGGTTTACAGTATTTTTATTATTTACGGTTATTATCATTTTCAGTGAATTTACAGAGCGAGATGATGATCCAAACATCATCGTCATTCACGTAATCTACCACCCTATAAGCTCTTTTTATACAATTAATAAAATTGAAGTGTCTATTTGTAATCTCAAAATAACAGCTTGTTACTAAATGCATATGAAAGTATATACGATACCTAAAACAAAACACCCATTTTTAAATTTTTTGTCTGTCTGTTTATTCCGGGTAATTTCCGAAACGGTTCGACAGATTTTGACGGGACTTTCACTAATAGATAGCTGATGATATAAGCAGAAACTTAGGCTACTTTTATTTTAGAAAAAAAAAATAGGGTTAAGCACAAATAAAAAAAAAACTGGTCATGGTGAATAAATTCGGATGCTTAAATGTCTTACGCTGAGTAAACCCTAAGAGATATAGCAAATTAATGTACTAAACAATTGTAGACATTAAAAGACCTACAAAATGGTCTGGGAGAGAGTATACGTCTATCTTCTAAGGAACTCCCATAATAAGCATTTTTGTCTTTAAAATAGACGGGAGCGGGGAGCAAGATTCGCGCGGGCATTCTGTAGGCACGTGAGTGAAGCCACAGGCACAGCTAGTCGACAATAAAACTTAAAATTTACTAGAATCTAACACAATTACCTAAAATCTTTTATTTGTCTTAACTAAGTGAAAACGATGGAATGAATATGGTCATCATTATTGATCTAAATATGTCTGGAAAGTTCAATGATCACCCGTAATAATGGGAATTATATAGATTAAAAGGCCCTTGGGAGACGTTTTTAAAAAGCATAGTTTGTAAATTTATGATAATATGATAGGTACGGTCACAAATCATAGTGTAGGCTCTGTGGTATAGGGGTGTGTAGGCGCACGGCTATTATCGTTCCGGAGTTTGTTAGCTCTACATTGTGATAGTGAGAGGATAGCGCGTAGATAAAACTATTTATATGATACACGTAAAAGTTGAGACATTTTTGTTTTATATTCATTTCATTCTATTTCTATATAGTGAAGAAGTTTAGGCAACACTAACGTCGTGGGTTCATATTGTGAAGGATAAAAACGTATAATAATAATTTATTTGCAAACAATCTGAATCAAAATACAGTTTAATATGGCTTTTAGCAGACAATATTTCTAAGCATTTAAACTGGCATTCAATATTATTTAAAAATCTCAAATTACATACAGAGATAAATTCAGTAAATTACAATAACATGAATATTTGAATCAACAATTAATTAGAAATTAAATTAAATCATATTCAATAAATATTTAAAAACAATGATTCTCGCTTAACATAAAATGGAAAGCTTTAAATTTTTAATACAATTGAAGAATAATTTTAAAATAATAAATATTAAAATTCTTAATTACATTCATCTCTCTAAAATTAGAAATATTCACACCGTATATATTGTATAGATATAGTAATGATATTAGTTTGAAATGCCATCGAGCTGGGCAAATATGCCTTCCCGAGACCATTTCTACAGATATTTTGGGTTTAATTTGAAGTGCGGGGATAGCAACGTGAGGTTGGTAGTTTGTAGATAGAGACACCGTTTCGATTCACCTTTACGTGAGTTCGAACCCCAGCAATGAGCCTGAGTTTTCGGTGAAGGAAAACATCGTGATGAAACCATAGCATGGGGGTAGGGCTTTTTCTAATATCGGACTGGCTAGCTACCCCTTTCTAATGGAAAATTTGTCGCAAAGCATATATAGATATTTGATAGACGTAAGCGTTGTTACTTTGCGGAAATTCATCGTAATTAATTTATCCGAAATTTCGTTGCTACTTCCACCTGAATCAGATTAACAGTTGATAACTAGCGACCCGCCCAAGCTTCGCCCGGATGAAAAATGGTTACTGTGAGTCAACCTTATGAGATAGACGTATGACATCGCTGACTTTTCCCTATGCTTTTTGAAGAAGTACAATTCTTTGGTACCTTATTTTGATATATCTCTGGTTTACCCAGCGTAAGCCATGTAAGCCCCCAAAATAGAGTTTTTAACGGGACCCTTGAAGTGATATGTTGTGGTTATTAATTTTAATTTATTTTTGATTCTATATTATGTAATATTGGTGGCGTTTTGGTGATATAGTTTGGTTTTTGTGCATAAGTGAAGTAGATTATAAATATAAACTAAGAGCATGCATTCTGAGGTCCCAAAAAAACTCCCTAGAAACTTCTAACAAGGGGGCCACCATCTTATTACGACACTTAAATTGTCATAAGACAGGACACTATATTCACTTGATAATGGCAGTAGTGGTCTTCATTAAAGTGGACTAGTTGCCAAGTTAGGAAGAAGAAGAGAGTTTTTGATGACTTGTTTACAAACATTAAATTTTCTCAGATTTTCTCCACTATACAAACATATAATTGGAATGTATTGTATAAATAAACCATCAGTAAAAAAAACTAAATGACAGTGAAAACCGTATAAATATCCGTTGCGTAGTTTAGAAGTAAGCGGACAAACGGACAGACGGGGAAAGCGACTTTCTTCTATACTATGTATTGATATACAGAAAGTATTTATATCTAAGCTAAAGAAAAATAAATAAAATAAAATTTGAAGAGAGTCGTAGAGGTTATAAATATTTTATCAGGTGTAGTTAAGTTGTTGGTGGTGGTTGTGGGTGAATGGTAAACTTTTTAATTTTACGACTTTATCGTTATTGTAAGATTTAGATGTTACTGTTACAACCGCGACGTCTTTAACTATGGGAATATCCGTAAATAGTTTATTTGGACCGTAACATTGTTATAAATGACTCAATCCTGTTTCGATTCCCACGTTTTTATGTTCACTTTATAACCTTATAGATTTAAGTTTGAACACAAAATTGAGTCTGGGTCACGACCACCATGCGCATGGTGATAAACATATCACAGTGATGCTTTTGGTCTATCGCATTTCGGGTTGCCAATGTCTTGGTCATCGCCATTAAGGAGATACCTAAGTGAAAATTAGGACATGCGTTAGGATACACGTTAGACTCATACATGCATAATACATCCTCAGCGCTGGAATAATAGCTGCACAGGCAACTCGCAATAAAGTGTTGCAATGACTTACATGGCGGCGGATGCGATGGCACGCTACTGATTTGATGGGCGTATAAAAAATGATAACTTTATTGCATTAAATCATATCATTTTAACTTGAACAATAATTTTTACGGTGACAAACTGTTAACGGCCGTGCGCGTTCAAAGAGCCTTCAGTTGAGTGACGTTCGTGCGGGAGCAACTTCATGTCGAATTTCGTTCCGAAACATGACCCCGGCCTTGAAAGCTTTAGCTTTCGACGTTTTTAGATAGTACATAGGTGTCAGAAGGTGTTTGTTCTCGTGCGTCGATCTCTAAATCTTGCTCGACGAGTGTGCAAATTTTGGTATATGCTCGTCGTATAATGCCTAATGACGTGCGTATATCCGCCACTCTGGAGACGCCATCCTTACCACGAATGGTTTGTAGAATGCGTCCCAATTGCCATTTAAGTGGTGGAGGCAGGTTGTTATCCTTCATAACTAAAGTGTGGGGCTGAAGTTCTACCGTGTGATGGCGCCATTTCCCGCGAACCTGCAACTCAGAGACAAACTCCTTTACCCAGCGTGACCAAAAATGCTGCCGGACTTGTTCTATAAGTTGGTAACGCGAGAGACGATGCACCGGTGTTTCCGGTCAGTGCAAGCTGGCGCAGTTAGTGGTCGACCAACCAGAAAATGTCCAGGGTTGAGAGGAAAGAAGTCATTGGAATCAGAGGACATAGGACTGATAGGATGGGAATTTAGGATAGCTTTCACCTCTATGAATACCGTGCTCAATTACTCAAAGGTGATATGCAAGTTACCAACTACACGGCGTAAGTGGTGGTTACATGATTTTACCCCCGCTTCCCAAAGGCTACCAAAATGAGGAGCATAAGGTGGAATAAAATAAAACTTGATTTGTTGACTAGATGCGTACTCTTTTATGTCAGAGCTACAGTTAGATAACAACTGCGCAAACTGTTTCATTAAACCCACAAAGTTTCTGCCATTGTCCGAATAAATATCATGTGACTTGCTGCGACGAGAGATAAATCTGTTTAACGCGAGTAAATATGCGTCAGTGGAGAGATCGCTGACAAGCTGTAAATGTATTGCACGTGTAACAAAGCAAATAAATAAACAAATGTATGCTTTTGTAGTCTTTGCACGCAAGGCCGGCGAAGCCTTGCGATTCAAACAAGCAATAGCCCTGCGTAATCTACCCCGCAGCATACGAACGGGTGACTTTGAATAATCCGTTCTTGTGGTAAATTGTCCATTATAGGGTGGTTGTCCTCCCTCGAATGCGTTTACAAGTGATACACTCATACACCACCTTCCGAGCCAAGTTTCTACCATCTATTGACCACCACGAATAACGCAAGTGATACAACAAAGCCTACGGAGCCGCGTGTATTATTTGCTTGTGTTCATATCGAATCAATAGTTTCGATAGTTAATGTTTACATGATATTAATATCGGATGCCCTTTATCATAATTACCAGACTAAGTAAACCTAATGGGTCGAAAGTCTGTGAATTAATATTAGATAATATAGACGGGTTTGTTATTGGTGTGTTATAATTTTTTAATTGCGTTTTGAAATATGAACGGACAGGTGATACCAACCAAGACCTAGAGTTTTCGAGTTATTGTTTTCACCTATTTTAAACTCTTTTAGTTCACGTGGCACCTGAGCGTAATCGTCAGGCAGAAAATTATATTTCCATTTGCGTAGTGGAAAACAATCAAATTTTAACACATTCGTAATATTATCATACAGTTGAAGCGGTTGACATTTAACATCTAATCTGGTAATTTAATCGTCAAATAGCAGTGATAGTTAAAGATTCCCTGAACATATTCGTGAATAAAATTACTGAATAATGTTTGATAAGTATGGGACCGCTGTAGACGCTTTTCTAACGTTAAAAGGCGACATTCAACGCGAGGAAACGTTCTGCCTAACACCTCAGGTGGGAGTTTAAAAGGAATACGTACACTATTGTGCGTAGTATTATGAACGAAGTGTTCCTCGCATGTACGTTCCTTTTCCGTGCGCTTATCCCAAGTCCCGGATACCTTCTTGAGTCCCAAGAACCTCCTGAGTTGAGTGTCAAACAATTGCGTAAAATTACAGTTAATAACATTTTTAATATTGCGTGAATTAAAGTTATCAGGACCCGAAATAATCCACCCTTACTTGGTACTTTCTAAAAATGTTTCTGTATTTAATCTAATTTTATTATTCTTAAATAAATTCCAAATTTGATCTGCGCCTAATAAAATATCAATATTTTTAGAATTTAAGTAGTTAGGATCCGCCAACTGTATGTTGTCTGGGATGCAGAACCGTTGCGCGGTTAATCCACATACAGCAGGTAGATGTGTAATGTTTGGTAATATAAAACATGGTACTTTAAAGGTGAATGTGTTTACCCTTGATTTAATCTCTATGACACGGGTTTTCGTACATTGTGTCATAGTATCACCTACACCATGTACTTCGTGAGTGGACTGTATTAATTTGGCGTTTAATAGATCGCAAAGTGTCTTAGAAATAAAAGATCTTTCACTAGCACTGTCGAAAAGCGCGCGCGCCGTATGATATTTGCCATGTTTATCGGCTATCTCAACAATCGCGGTGGGAAGTAGTACGGGCAGCAGACGAGATGGCTGCGCGTGAGGAGCTTGCCGCGTGTGAGATCGTGGCATGTCAATGTGCGCTCTGTTGACAGAATGCTTAGAACTGCAGTTAATAGGAACGATGTTTGCGGAAGACGGAACGCACGGAGGGTAAAGGGGTGTGTCATTAGTGTTATTTATCGATGAAACCGGTTTCTTATTTTCGCCTAACGAATGCAGTGTTGTCGAAGAGTTAAATAAATCAACATCTTTGTGTATAATTTAATTATGTTTTTTCTTAGTTTCTACACGGACCAAATTTACAAGTGTCAACTGTATATCCCGCGCGTATACAGTTCTCACATAGCTTATGAGAATTGACGAAGCTTAGCTTAGATTCTAAACCAATGTTTAAGAACTTTTGGCACGCGTAAAGATAATGATCTGTCTTACAAATTAAACATTGTTTGGTTCGAGTGAGACCGCGATTATGTGGCTTATCGACGGAAACATTGCAGTGTAAAGTTTGTGATCGTGATTTAGAGGTTTTATTATCATGCACGTACTTTGTGTGTATAAGTGTAATATTTCTAACGCATCAGCTCGGTCTTCTAAAAAGTTCAGTATGTGTTTTAGAGTCAATGATGTTTTGCTATCGTGTTTGGACAAAAATAAACATTTATAATTTTACCACTCGTGTTCCGTGGTTCTGTCTAATTTGTCTGTCTATCTGTCTATCTACACGATAATGTAAACGATAAGCGTATCCGAGTGTTCCGTGGTTTCACCGAGGATTTTTAATGAACGTAAGTTTTTCAAAACAGTTTCGATTAATTGTCGTAAGTGAACAGATGACTCTTTACTTAGAGGTTTCAAAGTAAATAAAGTTTTAACATGATTATACACTAACAATCTGTTATTATTGTATCTGTTTGGTAACAATTCCCAGGCAACTATATAATTGTTGGAAGTGAATTCTAAAGCTTGTATGACTGATTCTGCGCTTCCTTTTAGCGATGATTTTAAATAGTGGATTTTCTGGATATTACTAATCTCTGTAGAACTGTATACTAATGATAAAAACACGTCTCTGAACTCCAAACATTGCTCAAATGAACCGTAAAGCAATACGATAATAGGCAACTGCACAGATTTTAGTTTACCTGTATTCGAACCAGGCAGTTGAGCGCGAACTATCAACGACCTTTCCACTGTTTAGCATTAGTTCGGCCTGGGCTATATTGCTATAAAAACAATCTTAAAACAATTCGCGTTGGTTTAGTTGATCATCTAGATCAGAATCAGCAACGTTTTCTTCGAGTTTGGTTTGAAGATCATTAAACTCGGCAAATAAGCTGTTGGCACCTTGTACGCGTAATTATAGATCGATTAGCTTTTGCAGCGGTAACATCTCGACTTTTACTAAAGTCTTTAAATAATTCGTAAACTTTGTGAGCCTGCCTTTAATTATACCGCGTTTTCGAGTAAGTTCGCGGACAATTTGTTTAGATCCGTCGTCACTACTGGGAGAGTTAGCTCTGGAGTTACTAGCTTAAGGACATTTTGGTGACTGTATTTGAAAAGCGTTGGTACTCACGTTTGAAATAGGACCACAGAAGCCGGCAGATGCTAACTGCGGCAAACTGGCAGCTCGATGGCTATATAAATCGTAAGCCCTGAAATCAGTAGTAAAGCACCGTATTACAGAAGAGAAATGAAGAAGGTTGGAAATAAGATAGGATGGTTGATCGTACCGAGTTTGCGCTATGCTCGTATCGTCGTCCACCTCAGCTTAATCTTGCTTCCTCTTGCAGATTTTCTTCGATAATTGAAAATATTTGAATTTCAACGGCACGTTAGCGTAGTTATCGTACCTACTTGTAACGGCTTTTACTGGTCGCTTAATTTTTCGCATCTTCTTATTTAAGTTCGGCTTCGATGTCCAGCATTTACAGTCCGGTGAAGCTGTAAAAGCCGCAGTGGCTTTAGGGCCCCTAAGGCTAACAGTGTAGTCAGATCTAAAAAAAAATCCAGCATGTAGCGGCGGTTGCGATTGCAAACTGCTTGCAGGTTCTCGTCGTCAAACCGAAAATTAGTTGAACTGCAACGGTACGTTAGTAGCGTAGGTACCGTAACGGCTTCCACAGGTCTTGAACAATAGTTTTTACGGTGACAAACTGTTAACGGCCGTGCGCGTTCAAAAAGCCTTTAGTTGAGTGACGTTCGTGCGGGAGCAACTTCATGTCGAATTTCGTTCCGAAACACTAGACACGAAATGATTAAAACTTTGTACAATGAAAATTATTAAAGTGCTTACACTCTTAATAATGTTTAACATCTGTTTAGTTATTGTTTGCTTTGGTAAAACCTGACACATAAGCAAGCTTGGTTATATAAAATAGCTTATCGAGTTATACTAACTAATAGATCTCTCTATCTATATTATGAGAGAGAGAGAGAGAGATATTGCGTTTTATAATTCATATACATATTATATTAAAAATATTGTTTGTTTAATTATCCCGTTCCTAAATCATTCATCAGATTACGATGAAATTTTATTCTGTTGTCGCGCGCACATCCGCGAATGTTTTGTATTAGTACAACCAATGTAGAACAGGTGGCGTGCACGTCATTTTATTTCGAAGATAACGGGATTGATGTCACTGGCCAAAGCTAGTTTATACAATTAATAAAATTAAATTGTCTGTTTGTAATGTCAAAATAACAGCTTTTTACCAAATGCATATAAGTATATACAATACATGTAACAAAAAATCCGTTTATTTTTTATTTTTGTCTGGCTCTCTGTTTGTTCCGGGTAATCTCCGAAACGGTTGGACCAATTTTGACAAGACTTTCACTGGTAGATAGCTGATGTTATAAGAAGTAACTTAGGCAACTTTTATTTTAGAAAAATAATTAGTGTTCCGCTCAAATAAAAATATAAAAACTGGTCATGGTGAATCAATTGGACGCTTAAATGGCTTACGCTGAGTAAACCATAGGAGATATATCCAATTAATGTAGTACACGATTGAAGATATTAAAAAGACATCCAAAAAAGTCAGCGTGAGTATATTTCTATCTTCTAAGCAACACTCATTATAAGCATTTTTGTCTTTAAAATAGCCGGAAGCGGTGGAGCAAGATTCGCGCGTGTGCCCGACTGATGGACAAGTGAGCGAAGCCGCGGGCACAGCTAATATATAATAAAATGGATAATATTTTTGACAAAATCAGCTTTAATCTTTATCAAAAATCATTGATTTTTTTTTATAAAATCGTCAAGTCTTATCTCGTAAGTAAATGGTAAATTCACTTTTCGTTTAAAAGTAAAACGAAACAAAATCTTCGATTGTGTTCCGAGATAATGTAAGTTTATGTTCATTTTTGGTGTTAAATCGTGTGCTCTTTGCGGACGCGACGATTAAGCCAGTCGCTGCCGGTGTCTGCCGGTCCCCGGCGGTCGTGATTGATGATATTGCTTTATTCAAACAAACGTAGGCGATAAATGTGATTTGTAAACCAATAAAACACACACAACCCACATGATTTTAAAAGTCGAGAAAATATATCTTTAGTGCCGAGTTAACGCGACAAATGTGTTAAAATTTGATACCTACGTTTTTTTTTTTACGGAGTACAGTACTATTGATAAACAAATATATTGGAGCAATTGATAGCGATTGATGAGACGTTATCTAAGTCTGGTTGAAAACAATGGAAAGGTATCGATAATCACTTAAGTAAATCTGTCATACGTCACGTAAAAATTGACGATTGATTGAAATGAAAGGGTTTCACATTTTGTACTTGATATCACTATTGGCCATTAATGTCCCACCGTCGAGCTATGTCCCTTCTCTTTCTTCGATTTTTCTCAATCCTTTGCATTCTTCACCCAACTCTTCTGTATTATTGCTATTTTTTGCAAGGTTCGGCCCTCTCGTCCAGTTGGTATCTGCTGATCTGAAATAGGTGATATTATAGAAATTAAATATACAATAAAGATAGAAATATATTTCATAAACATATTGTGGGGATTATTGAAGTCTTAATCTTCTTCATATTTCAGTTCTAATTTTGTTTGGTAATGGATTTTATGTAAATACGAATGCACATTTAAGAAGTCAGGCTTCGTGATGTTACTGTGTGGTAGTGGAAACCGCGGGAATATCGTTCGATCAAGCCAATTCTAACTGTTATTTAAAGGTTACTGCGTCAAATATCACTGTGACATTAACTTTTACTATTTATACACAATTGATTCGTTAAAAAAAAATAAAAAATTATGTGATGTTTTATCTATACGATGGGAATTGTCAGAGCATGTCTCTATAACATTTGACGCTCCTATTCTATGCGTTTGCACGGAGAACAAACATCTATGTCTAATGACGAAGTCTTGTGTGCTGTTCCTTGATATAGTGATGACCACGATTATTCTGTCAAGAATGTATTTTATTGTTTCTGTTAGTGTGGCTTTTGAGAAGTTCCCTCATTGATTTCAATTGATAAGATTTCTGATAAAATGGCATAGTTAGATATCTACAAAATACACGCAGAATATATTCCAGATTACAATCTGGAAGATACTGTCACCAAATACTGCAAAGGGTTTTAATTCTTCGTTGTTTTGTACACAGAGAACGTATGAGTTGAAAGAATGACAAAAGATACAAATAAAATACAATGCACTTTCAGTGTGAAATCAGAAGTGGGACGGAGCGTATTATAGTGTTCTAATAATATGTATATAAAATATACACACAACCACAACTTCCGTCACAATAGTAGGAGGTCGCAACAAGGCTGGTTGGTAATTGGGTTACTGGGCGAGAATGTCAGGTCACGCTTGCTGAGTAATTTCTTTTTCGCGTCTGGTAACCCGCGCGGTAACGGACGCGCGCTTTAAAAAGACAGATGTCTTCAAGTTTCAGTTAAACGTATGCGCACCTCACATCTTTGCTTTGCTTTCTTTAACCGCCGTGGCTCACGTATCACGCTAACGCCAGCTCTGGGATACCCGGGAAGCCGGAAAAAAGGAGGAATTGCTCGGTAAGCGGATCCTGATCATTCTTTATTGGTGGTTCAGTATCGGTATCATACCCCCCAAGGAAATAGGAGATCTGGAGGACTACCAGCCCGCAGATTGGTTTTTCCCCCAAAAGGCTCTCTCAATTTTGGTTAATTAGAACACAATAATAAAAAGGTTTTTTTTATCCAATATTATAAAGCTAAAAACATAAACTACTTTTGAACGTGGTGATATAAAGTAAAATGTACACAGCAGTATGCAATGCCTTGTTTTTTGTATAACACTACTAAATTAGGACACAAAACAAACAAATAGTTGTAGATAAGCTTGTATTTACGGTCGGTAGTTTATTCGAAGTTATCTCGGAGAGAGAGTTTGGCACTGTGACAAGTCTCCCATTCCAAATGCACTAGAGTCGCATATAGCGACAAGAGACCGTAATCCAGTCAACTGTTACTTTTACAATTGATTATAATCGGATTAATTTGTGATTTCGATTTTTTTGTCGTTTGTACAAGAGGTCTTGAAGTGAGTCTTGAATTATTGTTGATTTTTTTTTCATGTATTCTCTATAGGTATTGTTCTAACAATAAAAAATTCTTTTTTTTCCTAATTATATTTAAATAAATAAATATCGACTCGAAACTGTGGACATAGAATCGATATCCGAATGGCTTTAATAATACGGACAACACTGTAATTTAATTCATATTTATAATTTTATCCCTTTATTTAAGGTTATAACAGTTTTAAAATAATATGTAATTGAAATGCATACGAAAACAGACGTGTTTTATTCGATTGTGTTTATACAGAACTTCGTAGTCCATCACTATTCTTGGCTTTAGGTTTATTTAAAAAAATGCGTTTGTTTTTGCTTATTCTTTCACCTATAATTTTACCTGATGCTAAGTGACGGATGAAGCCCAAGTTGGTGACATGCCTTATGTAGAGGGGGGGGGGGGGAGGGGGGGATTGACTCTCAAGTGCAGCTGGCGGAACACACATATAGGTGCTCGGAGACCAATTTTTCAATTTGAGGGTGGTAACAGGCGGGTGTTACGAAATACCCTACCACCATGCTATGGTTTCATCACGAAGTTTTCCTTCGCCGAAAGCTTATGCTTGTTATTGTTGTTGTATAGTAGAGAAAATTCAATGTTTTCAATGAAGTTGTCTTAAAATGATTTTCGGCCGCATACGTGGGTTATGCTGACAAACCTTATGAGATACATCAAAATAATGTAGTAATGAATTGTAGGTCTTCAAAAAGCCTAGAGAAAAGTCCGCAATGGCACTAGTCTATCTCCTAAGGTTGACTTACAGTAACCATTTTAATTTTAAAAATATTCATAAAAATTTTAGGTCACCTGTGAATTTGTCATCTCCAATTCATAATTAGTCTTTATCCACATAAAAAAAAATATAAGTTATCTTGGGCATTAATTTAGATTAAAAATACCATTTAAGTATATAATATTATTTAAATGAATGTCGTAGAAGATATAACAGATTCAAAATTACGCGCAACCAAAAAATTACTCGTATTGAAACGGTTAGACAACGCACACTGTCGCTACCCGCACTGCTTCTTGTCTGTCAATAGCGAGTAGCGAGCTAAGCGCATTTTTCGTAAAGATGAACTATCAATACCTAAGCGATTAACTGTGTATCGCTCGAACATGATTTTTTAAATATAAATGACACCAATAATAAATTGCGTCTATCCGAAGCCCGAGCGGCTCGCTAGTTAATAATATATTCACGTTACAAAAGCAATACTAATGAGAGGGTATGTACACAATACTATAGAACAAAAGCTCCAACAATCGACCAACTAAACGTGTCGCAAGCGCAACACAAAACAAAACAGGGAAACCTAAACAAAAAAATCCCACGGAAGCCATAACTCATTCATTTGTTTAAGTTTCTAAGTTGTTGCATGAAACGAAATTGACAGTTGTCCTTCTGTGTCAAACTTCATATTTGTCAAGTCTATCGTTCGTGTACTAAATCATTTGAAAGATTTTATCTTTTAGTACATAAGGTTTAGAATTCTATGTTAGGTTTATAATATGATATAATATAATTTATAATATAACATAAATAAATCATCTCAGTGCACGTGCACGTGTCAGCTCCACAATAAATTGTTATAAAAATACAAAACTATCTAAAACAGTGCAAAAATTATATAAGCCTATTTTAATTACATAACTACCAAGAATCAATAATTAAACATTATGAAAGAGTGTGATATAATCCTCTAAATCATAAATATAAGAGGGAAGTGAAAAGTTCATAATACGAGTATTGGTAAATACCCAAGTTATAACATTTCTTCATTATTCTTATTAAAAGTACATTAAGCAGTGAATTAAAAGTGATAAAACGTGATATAACATTAAAAGTGACTTAAAGTGATACCTACATTGCTCAATGTTAACAAATATCCATACCCTTTATTTATTCAACTACACTCCGATTCGTATTCAAAATTCGACCTTTGGACTTAACCGATAAAAGTCAGAACGGAACATTCACTCGCATTATTATCAGTACGTAAATTTCAACCATAACTGTAGTATTAGTTCGGCTCAATTGTCTAATGGTCGACTGCGATTAAAGTGTCGGCGGTTCGTATCCACTTTTTTTTTTTCCTTTTTTTTTAATTAATATCAAGCCTTTTAACAATGTCACCCACTATACACTGTGCTGGATGCTTGCAGCAAATTATAAGTAAGCAATATATTAAATGTTGTGCTTGCGCAGCCACATATGATTTGACCTGTGCAAATATATCTGAAAATAGATTTTATAGTTTCTATAGTAAGAGAGATAAAAGCAGCCGACGAGACTGGACATGTCCTGCATGTACCAGTAATTGCCCGAAGGGTGACAACTCTAACACCCCATTGCGTAAACAAACCACAATCTCGCCAGTCCACAGTCCTACGGATAATGTTGCTAACCAGGAGAAGAAGATAATAATATCTTCTCAAGGGTTGGATAGCAACACTAATTTAGTAGACATCATAAAAAGTGAGATACGCGCTGCGATACGATTAGAACTAGCACCTATTAAGGAAAAGTTGGGAGAGTTGCAGACTTCAGTCGAGTATGTTAGTGAACAGTACGAAGAGATAATCAGAGTAACAAAAGTACTGACAAATGATTACAAAAACATAAAATCAGAATGCGAAGAACTACGAACTACTGTCTCAAGTTTAACCGAAAGACTTAATTCGCTGGAACAATATACAAGGGATACCAACATTGAAATACAAGGAGTGCCTCAACATAGGACAGAAAACATTCTTTCAATTATCAAGAAAATAGCGGATATAGCTTCTTATAAAATAAGTGATTCAGATATACTAAATTGTACTCGAGTAGCCAGTTTTAATAAAGATAGTAAACGTCCTCGTGCAATTATAGTAAAGTTGAAAAGTACTCGTTGTCGTGATGAGTTCTACTCAGCCGTGTCACGCTACAACAAGAAAAACCCCAACAACAAAATGTGCTCATCGTTACTAGGTATAGGGGGTGACCATAGTCCTGTGTATGTGTGTGAGCATCTTTCTCCCGCTAATAAGGCGTTGCATGCGGCGGCAAGAGCGAAGTCGAAAGAGATAAAATATAAATTCGTTTGGGTGCGCAACTCACGTATATTTATGCGTAAAGATGAAACATCCCCTTTCGTCCATGTTAAAAACCAGCATGTCCTAAACACATTGTGTTGATATTGCTTACTTTATTGTTGATAAATTGTATGTCTTCTTTTTCATCTTTAATAAATCAATTGTATAATTCTATGTACTTGATATTACTATATCTATGGAGATGCTAACTTTATACTATCAGAATATTAGAGGAATGAGAACGAAAACAATAGACATTTATAATGCTTTCATAATGAATAATTACGATGTAATATGTCTGTGTGAGACTTGGCTTGACAACTCTGTATCTTCTAGTGAATTATTTGATGAAAGATATTCCGTTTACCGTAAAGACCGAACCAATAAATTTATGACAAAGTATAACAAAAAGCATGGTGGAGGGGTATTAATTGCAGTTAAAAAATCTTTGTCAGGTGTTGATAACACCCATCTACACTCTTCTATAGAAGATGTTTGGGTTACATTGCGCATAAATACGTTTACATTTAATATATGCCGGTATGGTTTTCGCAATCGTTAATAAAAGTAATTAAGGAAAAAGACAAATTTCATCATAAGTATAAGCGTTTCGGTAACCCACGTGATTATGACACATATATTATGCTTAGACCTAGAGTAAAAACTTTATTTGATTCGTGTTTCAAATCTTATATTAATAGAATAGAACAAAATTTAAAAACAGATGTTAAGGCGTTTTGGAACTATACGAAATCTAAGAGATCTACTAATGATTTACCAAAAAAAATGTTTTATAAGAACATGGTTGCTGAGGATGGTAAAAGTATAGCTGATCTGTTTGCAAATTACTTTGCAACTGTCTATAATACTAGTTCTTTCCATGCGTATAGTCCTGATTTTCCAGAATCGTCTAACTGTATTGCTTCAATTAATATAACTGATAGTGATATGGAATTGGCCCTTAAGTCTATTGATATTAACAAAGGAGCGGGGCCAGATGGTATTCCGCCAATTATGATTCGCAATTGCGCAACTTATCTGAAAGAACCACTGGTTCTGCTCTTCAGAAAAAGTATTAATGAAGGCAAATTTCCGGAACTATGGAAATTAGCCAAGATCGTCCCCATATATAAATCAGGAAACAGAATGGATGTGACAAACTACAGACCAATTAGCGTCCTTAGCTGCTTCGCAAAAATTTTCGAAAGCATAATTTATAAGCAAATTAATTATCATCTAAAACATATTATCACTGAAAGACAGCACGGCTTTGTTACAGGGAGATCAACAACTACTAATCTGTTAACTTACACTCACCATTTAAGCTCTGCATTTAATGCATGCACACAGATAGATTCGATTTATGTTGACTTTGCTAAAGCCTTCGATACAGTTGATCACTCAATACTTTGCCGCAAAGCTTATCACATTGGCATACATGGATCGCTATTGCGCTGGTTAGCTTCGTATCTATCAAATAGAACGCAACTGGTTGCAGTATATGGCTATGACTCTACTCCATTTGAAGCAAAATCAGGAATACCACAAGGATCTAATTTGGGGCCACTCTTATTTGTTTTATTTATTAATGACCTTATAAACTCATTCAAAACTAAATGTCTAGCATACGCTGATGATTTAAAGGTCTACCATAATATTCTATCATATGAAGATTGTATTGATTTACAAAATGACATTAATCATTTGCATCTTTGGTGTACTCGAAATAACATGACATTAAATATTCAAAAGTGTAATTTGATTACTTTTACGAAAAAACGGTCTCCAATAGTGTATCCATATAAAATAAACAATACATTGTTACAGCGTCAGAATACAGTAAAGGATCTTGGTGTATGGTTTGATTCAAAACTAGCCTATACGTACCACTATGACTACATCACATCCAAAGCTAACAAAGTTATGGGTTTTTTATTTAGAATGTCAAGACCATTTAAAGATCCTGCTACATTAATAACTTTGTTTATGACATTGGTTAGAAGCATCCTGGAGTATTGTTCGGTGGTATGGAATCCATACTATCACATACACAATGACAGGATCGAAGCTATTCAAAGACGTTTTGTACGTTATTTAGCATCAAAATGTGGACTGAGGCGTAAACTACCTTCATATGAAACTAGGCTAAATCACTTTGGTATCAAAACACTGTCATCCAGACGTAGCTTTAGCTCATATTCTATTCTACATAAAATAATCAATGCCAAATGGGATACAACAGAGTTGTTAAGCCAACTATCAATAACCACAAGAGTAAACCGGAATCAAAGTATCTTCCACGTTCCATATTGCTCAAATAATGTCTCATACTATAATCCGTTATACAGAATGTGCAGAGAATACAATGATAATGCCAGGGTTTTGGACATATTTGATAGAAATATAAGCAGTAGTTTTCAATCATCTGATTAATCTTTTGATTTTATTTGGAGAAGCTATTTATGCGCTAAAACTTTATGTAGTTTTTCTAATATAATTAATTGTATTATTTTTATTTTTTTTATTATTTTCTTTATTCTTTGTATTTTGTTTGTAAAATTAAATGTTGTGCCCAACTATAATAGGAAAGCAAATTTAGTTCTATAAGTTACTATTGTTAATGTGTATTTTGTGTTTTAGTTTGGTTTCTGTTGTTGAGCCATAATAAATAAATAAATAAATAAATAAATAAATGAAGGCGCGGCTTAGCGGGTTTCCTTGCTGTTTGACTTTATTGTGTCTTGGTAATTTATGAGTTGTGCAAACCACGTTTTGGACCGCCCACATGGAAGCTTGAGGTGTATTGGCTTCATCTGTCTTTATTTTGTGTAATTATTGATTAACCATCACTAACAACTCTGTTCACTTTATTAACTCTTTCTGCTCTAAAGGGCATAAAGACAATTTTGGGCAAATTTACTTAGTTTTTTACTCTCTTTCGTTCTGTGTTTTAAAATGACGTTAGAATGAACAAAATATGTAAAAAAAAAAACCAAAAATGTTCTTTATTAGTCCAGTTCTTAAAGATAAACTTACAGACAAAATTCCCATTTATTTCGAGTAAGGAACAGTACAAATAAATTGTTTAGTGATTTAAACATTGCTTTATTTGATACAAGCACGCAGAAATCCTTTTTCTTCTTCTTTCAGATTCCTGTTTTTTTTTACTAAGATTTTCGTGTTCATCCATCTACGCTATTTTTTATTGATGGAAACTTATAAATGGCATTCAATCTATCTTACACATGTAAAATCGTTCTATATTTAGCTTTTAAAATATCAAAATGAAATAAAGAAAACTTGTTTTTTTTTTTTAGTTTTTGCTCATTACCTAAAGTATAAAATTTGGACTTATGCTCTTTATAACGGAAAGAGTCGATTTGATATTGAATTTAAAAAATGTTGTACTCTAAGTCGTTACATGCGTGTTAAGCCTTAACTCGAATTCCAAGATCATGTCCGTAATTATATTAAAAATGAGCACTGCTGACGTGTTCCCGTCAACAAAACAGTTAGAAGCTCAACTTATGTACAAAACAAACAGTATTTATTACACGGTTTACCAATAGTTCAGCCACGTTGAGTAATTTCCTCTCCGTTTATGCATCCACTCACGCGATCTCTCTATTACGGTGTACAGCCAACTTTCGGCGACCTCTTGTTAGAAAGAATTTAGCAGAAAATGTCCGGTTCGAACGATTGTCACGGGTCCACATTTTTTGGGGCTCGATACTTACAATTGTTTTGATGGGTTTCGAGAAGTTATATATTGTTGCGTTTAGTGATAATGATTTACTTTCTAACTTAAAAATGTATTCAACACCATGATGGGCATTACCAAATTAATATTTTGACATTTAAAATCAAAACAACCTAATTTCTTTTTTATCCTTTGATAATGGCAACAGAACAAATATTTTTATACAATTCAATATTTTTCTATCTTAGCCGAGTAAAATTTTTCTATAGATTAATTCCTATAATAGAGCCTTCTGAACATGAAATCTCCCAATAATATCGCTGTTATCAGACATCAAGCAGACAAATTTGACGATGCATATAAAAAAATACAATAAAAATTACAGGTATGTATGTATAACTAAGGTTCTTCTTATATTAATATATTGAAGAAAATATAAAAATCGGCCCAGGTTTGGAGGTGGAAACAAGGATATACAAAATTATGATTTCGACTATTTTATATATATAATCAGTCCGAGTTGCAGTTATCTCTTTCACGCTCTACTTGGTCGCTCGGGTACAGCGTGATAGCAATAGATTACTTTTAAACCATATTCTTCAATTGTCACGTTGACCGCGTTTCCTCACAAATTAAAATACACCATATAACAAATTTAACGTTCGAGATTATATCAACTCTTAAGATCAGGTGAGATTGTGGCCAATCACATACCTATAAACATAAAAGGAATTATGGATTTAAAATGGGCAGATGCATATGCTGATGAATGTGAAGGAGAGTGTTGTTTTTTTTTAAATCATGGCAAAGGCCTGTAAAGCGTATAAAATGAATATACCGTATTTCGGCTAAGAATAAAAATGTTAAATGAATTTGCACGTTACTAATCGAAACTCAGATTCGAATACGGTAACGCGAGGCTTTGTGCATTTTCACCGTTGACACAAAAGTGTGTTAAACGTACAGAAAATATAGAAATCACAATTTTAATTTAAAAATTACTTGAAAATTCTTAATTAATATATGACGTACAAAAATAACATATAACATATAGTAATAAAATATATGACATATAAATTTCTTGGAAGAAGGATAGATTACAAGGGACATACACCACCCTTGGACGCAGTTGTCGACCTTTTCCTTAATGACCTCAATAAGGTAGACCTTCAGCCAGTTAGCAATACTAAAAAAGTTTGGATATACGACAACTATCTTACATCTCGTCTGACTTGGCCTTTCCTGGTATATGACTTTGATAAACTCTCCTGGCAAAGATAGGTTATGGCTTGGACTGACACATTCGGATGACTCCTCAACTTTATTTAGGGATCATAAAAATTTTGGGATGAAATTAA
The DNA here is from genome assembly GCA_033032175.1 of Saturnia japonica. NCBI lineage: Eukaryota > Metazoa > Arthropoda > Insecta > Lepidoptera > Saturniidae > Saturnia > Saturnia japonica. The sequence continues at coordinate 1,067,521 of CM065315.1, forward strand.
AGAGGCCATCAGAACTCTATAAAACACCTTAGAGTCATCAAAATGTATGTCTTCGGGAAATCCCAAGATGAAATAATTACATCTCTCCAAAAATGCAAATGTGCCACAGAACTAGAGTCAAGACTTCAATTCCATAAACAATTTATGGCAGGTGCACAGGTTGATAGACTGGGGTTGGGTTTAGGAAAGAAAAAGGATGACCGAGACACAATAAAATCCTTTCTACAACAAGATGAAAATGACACCTATAGAGTGCACGCAATGAATTTAAAAATCCAAAACGAGTGGTTAGTGGTTGTTATATGACTGGTCTCATGCCCTACTAAAATTTTACCTTAATGCCATCCAAATGACACTCCCAGACCAGAGTAACTTAGTAAGATGGGGGAAAGCCTCTGAAGAATCTTGCTATACTTTTGGTGAGGCAATAGGTACAGCCAGGCACTTATTAGTAGTATGCAAGGTGCTTCACTACTTACGTCGCCATAATAGAGTACTTCAATTCATACGTGAAGCAGTAAGTCTTTCGGTAGGTAGAGCTCAAAAAGGATTGACCATTAACAGGAGACAAATTAACTTTATAAAAGAAGGTTCAACAGTAAATGCTAAAAGTTAGCCCTTCTCAATCCTAGGTTCTGCACCTGATTGGACTGTCTTCCTATCTACTATCTATCTAAAATCCCAGAGGATGTGGTTGTTTCGTCATCCAGACCAGACATATTCCTTTATTCTCGAGAAATCAAGCGTACAGTACTTGTAGAGCTTACTGTACCGCGGGAAACTAATATACCTAAAGACCACGCAATAAAAATTAATAAATATTACGATCTATGTAACGAGTTAACCAAGAACGGCTATGTGGTTAACTTATATGCGGTGGAAGTGGGAGCGAGAGGTATTCTAGCGAAATCTCTCAATAACTGTCGAGAACTGCAGTAAGTTCTATTTTAGAACGGGTATCTAAAGCACCATTAACAGGCTCTTATGAAATCTGGCTTGGCAGGGAGGGTATCGCGGGCAATCAAGGTGAGCGCTGATGTGCATCATCCTTAAACCTACACCTGGGTCGCAAGTCCCGGGGTTTGCTCGTGTTCCCTCTGTCTGCTGTACGATGGACCCGGCACCCGCACGGTGAATCTATGGAATGCTAAGAGGTTTGTCTCATATATTAGTAAAGAATTTGATAATACTTGTACGATACTTTGCAACACTCAAAAAGCCGTCAGTCAATAGTTGTTAATGTAAAAATGGTTCAATGTATGCTAAGAAACTTTCTCGAACAGGAAGCGATGAAATCAAATAGCTATTATCAAAGTTTTTAATGTCGCATTTGTTTAAATTAACGATACATTTAGTTAGTATATCAGTCATAAACCCATCGTTGTATTAATAACTGCAATAGTGATGCGACTACATAGTAACTTACAATAACAGTTTTTTTTAGAAGTCTTGGAGTTCGTCTGAAATGAAATGGTCTCAGGATTTTATACACAATAGCTTAATCTTGGTCATCAGCTCATCAGGATTGTGTTGGACGGCTAGTATGTTAATGTGTTTTGTCAAACGCGCTTTCGGATCGTCGAAAAGAGAGAGATCAACTATTTTTGTTAGTGAAATTTGTTTTAGATTTCCCCGGCTTAATGCTAGGAATCATTTCCTTTTTAATATTCCAGTTTCCTAGACAAGACATATAGAAAACACCTTTTTGTAAAGATCTTGATAAACGTATGATACGTGTTTTTATAAAATTGATACCCTTAAAATTGATACTCTTTTAGTGCATTTAAAAAAATCATACAACAGGGTATTTTATGAACTTGTTTTTGTGTTATTATTATTATTTTGCATTCTTTAGTATTTGCTCTTTTTTAATATATTCATAATTTTGTTATTATTGATAGTTTGAATTGTTTTTATTTTTTATTTTTAGTTGACTAATTTGGCTATTATTATTTGTGATTAGTACCTACTAGCAACTCGTATTGCTTATTGCTAGATTTTGTGGAAATAAATTTGGTTTGTGTTTAATTTTTTTTTATCTGTAGGAAGGCATTGTAAATATTTGTTTCTCTTGTAATAAATAAATAAATAAATACTTGAATAAAGTAGCATGACCACACTTACTTTGCAACACAAGTAGGCTTCTGCTGAATGGTATAAGACAAATGCGTTCGATTTAATTGAGACTACCATGCACAGTAATAAACACGTATGAGCTACTCTGTTTTATTTCGTCGCTTTTGTGGGAACACCCAGTTTTATCCAGCTGTCGAAATGCTTGCAGGCTGTTGTAACAGCAACGTCCCGATCTCTTGGTGGTCACTGTTTGCCTATGCCTTTAAAGTGAAGAAGCTATATTGTACTATATTATGTTATAACATTACGATACCCATTAATTGTATGCAAGTCTGTATGATTTGATAAACGTTTTTTTTTATGTACGTATGGTTAATCTCTTTTTTTTCTTCTTATTTAAAAATCGATGTTTATATATAAGTTCCCTCTAGACTCCAAAATGGCTGGAGCGATTATGCTGAAATTTTCAGACAATCTTCATATTAGCGCAGCTGGTGATCCTGTAATGTCTGGAAGCGATGGGATCGATTTTTTCTATGGATACCAGAACGGCAACGCGTGCCTGGATTTGCTAGTTATTTATATATACGTTAAACAATAAATGCTATTATGTCATATCCCTATTTAGGAAAGTTTAATAAAACGAGTTGCTTATTTTAGTTGACGGTGCGCGCACCACCGCGGCACCGCGCCGCGCCGCGCGGCTCGCGAGGTTACGTTTAAATTTATGGGCCGTTTTGTAACACAAGCTCGTCGCTTTTTTCTGTCAACTATCTTCAATGGCGTCGTAATAGGTATTATGTAATCATTATATTAATACGTGAAGCAAAAACTTTGTACCCCATTTTAAGCGTATTGCGTGCACGGAAGACTGAGATTTGGCATGGGTAAAGTTTATATAGGCGGAGTGCAGAAAGCCAAAATTTATTTATAATATCTGTTACTAATATATAACTTAGACCTCCTCAAAGTATTGACTTTGTCACTCAACGAAAAGTGACAACAAGTGATATAATATTCATTGTTTAGGTTCATACTGCAAATGTCAAACAGAAAACAGTCTATGATTAAAAAGTCGCTGGTCGATATTCGATCATTGGGCGAACGCTAGTTATTAGAAAAGTTTATCCTATAACATTTGCATGTTTAATTTACTTAGGTATTCAATTCCGTTTAAACTTGAAAATAATTGTGGAGGTTACAGGTGCCTAGTTATTGTTTGTAAACCACTTCACACTTGTGTACAACAAACAAACTGCATCATGTAAAACACTAAACGTAACTCACGTAAAACAACATAAATTTATGAATTCATGAATTTATGATTTATGAATTCTCAAGATCTCGCCAAAACTCCATTTATGTATTCAGCTGTAGGATGCCAAAACAAATTATTTTTTCAGTAATTTTGCTGCGTTTATATAAAACCCTTTTCCGAAGTGATATATAAGTGTAATCTTCAGGATACTGCGGGACATGGCCTCCCCTAAGGTAGCCACAACGACCGGACCTGCGCTACTCGCATTTGCATCTAGCGGCTTCCCGCAACCTTCACCTGTTTGTCGGTCCAAATTTTTACGGGTCTGCTCACGCTTGGGTTGCCAACACTACTATATAGTATCCTACTATATTATGCATCCGACTATCATATTTTTATAGAATAAAGAAATTAGGTGACATTATTAAACTTAAAACGAAACGCAGGCCGCAGCCTTTATCTCTTTCTGAACGAGACTTGGCTATCACTAAACCTATCAATCCCTACAAGTTTTAACTCTAGAACAGTCACGATAAAGCTACAGGGTTTAATTGAACTTCAGCTTCCATGCAACAAGAATCTACTAAGACGTTTCTTTACTTAACTATGCATTATTTATGAAACTATGGTAAAAGTGAAACTTTTTTTCACATTAACTAGCAAAAACAAACGAAATAGCGTGGATCACTGGCACAAATGAGTAATAGTCTATACACTACACGGTCAGTTGCTGCGAACTATAGGCGCCGCCATCCCTACTCCGCGGCCGACCGTCACGCGACATGCAACACACAGACCATAAATTTTGAGACGATCTAATAAAAGTTTCACTTTAAAAAGATATACATCAAAAGGCTTATAATTCTGGTCTTAATCAAAGTGCATAAACTGTTTTAATAAAAAGGAAAAAAATATATTTATGATATTAATTTTCTAGCGGCAAATATTTGCCCTCAGTGCTTCAGTGACAAGAGGTTCTTGTGTGGACCAATCTCCTCAGTTCTGATTCGATAATTTTGTCACCAGCTCTGCCAAAATTAAATCAATTACAATGCATTGTTAACATCCTTTAAATATTGTATATTATCATTCAACACAACACTAAAGTTTGAATTTACCTTATAAATTTCCGCATAGAATCATCATGTTCTAAAATACAATAGTTTAAAACTAAAAATAAGAATAAAAAATTACACAAGAGGCATACTAATTGATGGTGGGGTCCATCATAATAACAAAAATAAATCGTTAAATAAATATTCGTCTACAATTCAACAAGCATTCAGACGAAGTAAAAATCATAATAATATACAGCTCGCATTGCCAAGATCATGGCGTGGACGGACTCTTTAAACTTTGCGTCCAAAGAAAACAGACTTTTTCATAAACGCGTTTGTCATTTTGAGATCAATTGTAGAGTGTCAAGGTGTAAAGTCGCTTGGGGGTTTCGAAGTTGACAAATCATCGTTGTCGAGTGTGTGCAGATGATATTATGCGTAGACACGCGTACGGGGCCCCGTGATAATATTGTTTATTTTGTAAACTTCATACAAATCTACACCCTAAAAGTGATTATGAAGAATTAATATAGTTAAAAAAAAACTTTAAATTACCTTTAAAAAGTTTCCATAATTTTTGTTTGATTCGTTTTCATAACAGGAATATTTCATTTTTGGCGCACTTTTTAACTTTTTCAAAATGGTAACAAGGTCGTAATTAGGTTGACAAGGCAATTAAGGGGAAGTGAGTTCGCGTAGTGACTGCTTTTGTGTGAGTTAATCCGCGGGAGGAGTGCGTGGACGCGATGAAACTGACGTGCCCTTAAAGCGGCGTGTTAAAGATTATAATTTTTTTTATTGAATGAAAAATTGATTGATTATTACGATCGGTAAAATTTCCTGCGCTACCTTTTTTTTGTTGTAAAACTTGTTTTAAAGACAGGTCTGCTTGTCTAGATACATTTATTATATAGATTATCAAGGCTGCCCAAACTCATGTCCACTTGCCCGCCAATAACAGCGTCGGGCTTTTTAATATTTTGACTATTATTAAACCATCATGCTGTAAACTATTATTTATTTGATAGTTAACATGGATTTGAAATTATGTTTATTTAATATTACCTTCAAAATTATTTGGGCATCTTTGATAAGTACACAAATCATCATCATCATCATACTATATGATAAAGCAAAGTTCCTCGCGCGATAAATTCAAAAGTTATCAAACGCATTTTCTTACGGTTTTCATCAATATACGGAGTGACTCATTAGAAAGGTTAAGGTGTATAAATTCATTACGGGTTTGTTTGTGTAAATTCGGATGTTGGAAAAAATCGTGTCGACTGAGAATTTTACTGGCTTGCGAGTCACACGTGTGATCGAGCAAAGTGTTAATGGGTTTTTCTATGTAATTCTCAGTAGGAACTCGGAGTTTGGCTTTGTGCCCGATTAATGGCAATAGGCTCGCCCCCTATTACATGGGACCTAAAAACATACTCAGCGAACTGTGTGTGTACATTAGTACACCTCTAGCTAACCCTTCAGGGATACATGCGTGATGGTATGTTATATGTTATGTCATTTTAACCAATAGAAAATTATATAAATTAAAGTAAGTATGTTTATACTATATAATTATATATTTTTAAACTAGAGAAATACAAAATAATAAATTAATATTCAAGGTAATGGGAATAGATTGTCCTGTATTGATCGTCTATTTTGGTTGTCAATAAAGGGAAAAAATGAAGGTAATATTTTCGTTATTGAAAAGGGTCAGACTCTTTGTAACATCTGATTCTGAACCCAACTTCAGTTTCCAAATAGTAATAAGAAATAAATAAAGAATAATTTCAATATTTTTCTATGAATACAAGCTTGTGATAATTTAAATCTGCTTATAGCTAGTTATGAAGGTCAAAGATGTCAGGGGACGTATATTATAATCATGAGGTGTTTTTATTTGGTACCCGCTCCCTCCCGTGAGATTTATCTTTGTTTTTAAATATGTACATCATTAAATTTGTTTCATATATTCATGTATGCAAAATTACGTGTATCTATAGGCTGAACCAAAGATTTATCTATGTATTAATACGCGAAGCTAAAACTTTGTATCCCTTTTAAGCGTATTGCGTGCACGGAAGACTGAGATTTGGCATGGTTAAAGTTTATATGGAGAAGGAGTGCAGAAAGCTAAAACTTATCTATAATATATGTTTCTGATATATTAAATGAAATTAATTAATACTACGAATCCATTGAAGTTAGACCCCCCAAAATATTGACATTGTCACTCAATTAACAGTCACATCGAGTGATATAATATTCATTGTTTAGGTTCATACTGCAAATGTCAAACAAAAAATAGTCTATGATTAAAACGTCTCTGGTCGTATTTCAATCATTGGGCGGACGCTAGTTACTATAGAAGTATCTAAATTAAAAAGTCGACGTCACATTTTTATTGACGAACCTTTCCTAACATTTTAAGCTCACGTAACTAAAGGACGCCCCTTAATAGCTTAAGATTGGTTTAGAAGCAATGTATGCTCGCATAGATTCGTTAGTCCACGGAATGATAAAGGCTACAATGTTGTTGTCTGAGAACGTCTACTTCCGCGTTCTAATGTTACTGTGTTCCGATTTACAACTATTGTACCAATATACTAACAATACGAGTCCGTGATATTCCCCTCCGTTTCTTGAAAGTTCCCTCTCGTACATCTACTAATAAAGTCTAAAACAAAGCACCTACATGCATTTATCTATACCATTTCTCTGTAGGTAAATTGTATTTACCGATAATGTGCGTACCTACTTAATTAATTAAGTAATGACATATTTAAACAAGCTAAATTATTAAAAAGGAAACAAAAACCCGACTGTAACAACAACACTTCAGTAAAACACTTTTTTCTATTTTTATATAATATTGATATAGATTATTTAAATATATAATATGGTATGAACAATTTACATGATTATAAATTGCAGGTTTTATAGTTCAAGTGGATCGCGACCACCATGCATATTTTGATGAAAAGACCGTAGTTACGCGCGTCGCCTTTTGAGTTCTGTCGGTACATGTCCACTTTCTGTTTACACAGGCAGAGGCCACATGGCAACGGCGTCTTCCGAATCATTTTAGGCCTCTCGGTAGTCGCCAGTGCTTTTAGTCTGTACTGTTTACCATCAGGTACCTACAGTACTGTAACTTTTCCACACTACTTTAAAAAGAGGAAGTCGGCAAAATATTTAATTAAATAAAATCTTAGTCTATATCTGGAACTTGCATCAAAAAATTGTGTTTTAGGTTTATATTATTTGTGTATAAGTGTGTTCTGGTAGTTGCAATTGAGAACCCTCCTTTAAGCTTAGCGTGTTAGCATTTTAAGCCACATACTCACTTAAGGTAAGATGAGTTTGTGTGTTCAAACGCTAAACCATGTTCCTTATTTCAAAATTAGCTGTGCCCGCGGCTTCGCTCACGTGGACTTCAGAATGCCCGCGCGTATCTTCCTCCCCGCTCCCGGCTTTTTTAAAGACATAAATTCTTATTATGGATGTTCCTTAAAAGATAGACGTATACTTTCGCTGTCTTTTTAATGTCTACAATTGTTTAGTACATTAATTTGCAATATCTCTTAGGGTTTACTCAGCGTAAGCCATTTAAGCGTCGGTATTGACTCACAATGACACGTTTTTTTTTGTGCAGAACCCTAATTTTTTTCTAAAATAAAAGTAGCCTAAGTTACTCCCTATAAATTCAGCTATCTACCAGTGAAAGTCCTGTCAAAATTGGTCCAACCGTTTTGGAGATTACCCGGAACAAACATACAGACAGACAAACATTTTTAAAATGGGTGTTTTGTAATAGGTATCGTATATACTTTCAAATGCATTTAGTCAGAAGCTGTTATTATGAAATTACAAACAGACACTTCAATTTTATTAATTATATAGATAATGCAATTGCTTTATTAGCGTTACCCTTGACTTCCGAAATGAACGTAAGAACATATTATTCGTCCCCTATTTTTAAACCCTTTATTTGCTGTGGCGGTACAAAGAAAAACACATTTGAGAATTAATAATATAAGATGATATGTGATGTAAAGTCTCTTTGTGCGTTGTTTCTATTTAGAAAATCCAACAACCTTATTTTGTTTCAAGTCCCTATCACCTTTTACTTTATTTATGTCTATTTTTGTTAGTTGAATACCTCCTATTTCTTTATTGCTTGTCTATTCCACTCCTTATTTAATTTTACTTTATTTCTTATCTAATTTGATTTTGGTACATTGGTTTTTCTTACAATCTAATTGCATTATTTTGCGTTTCAACCTCTTAAATTAGAAGTACTTAGCTTCTTCTATTATATTAACTTAAACGTCCGTCCTTAAATGATCGCGTCTACCATCAATCACCGTCATACACCATCATTTGTACTCTCCGACATCCCGCCCGGAGCAATCCCGGTATTGAATCCCGGGGACGTTGTTTGACTAATGGCAGTCCCGGCATCGTCCAAACTGATTTATTAAATAAATTAAAGTCCGCTTGATAAACGAGCTCTTTGAAAATTGTTTTGCAAATAAGCTGACAACTTTGCTTTAACGTTTGGGTTAATAATGTTAGGGTAGTTCAAAGCTATTTTATAAGTCGATACGGCAATGACGCGCTTTACATGCAATCATGAAAGGTGGGCAATTGCCTTCAGTTCACAACGTTTACCCTGCTTGACAACAGAGTTTCCATCTTTACTCTGTGATTTCCTATCTCTTTTGTTTCAACATGTTTAAATTATTTTACCCTTTAAACCTTTTTTAAATTGCTTTTAGTAAGAGTATAACGCGTCTATTTATAAAACGTCATTTGGGTAATTAACACGATTTACGTTTGGGCTGCAAGCTAGCTACACAATTTCGACGCGGTTTTGGTACAGCTGATACTGCATTGAAACTGACACCCGATAGTTTTGCAGTCAGAGTGCAGTTTGCGTGCATGTTAGTTGTAGTCTAAACCAGGCCGCATACCTGTGCAGCAAGCATACAGCAAATGCTTTAGGGAACAATTAATGCGCCCATACAGTCAACTGTAAATATAGTACCCACATACGAGAAACATTTGCTAGTCTGGCTACTCGGCGCAGTTTGCTGCGTGACATCTTGCGTGCCGCACGTTTTTCGGAATTAAACACGTACATTATTTGCGTCGCGAAACATGAAACACGATTTACAATTTGTATTTTTCTTTATAAACCTTGGGCCAACTAAATGTAACAATTTTTTGAAAGCCCTTTGCAGCATACTATAAATTCGGCTGACTCTTTCTTCTATTATTAATAGGTACATTCTTTGGATATTTTGATCTTTCAATTCTTTATATTTCTTCGTAATTATTACCACTTGAAGAATTCATTTTCATAGGAAAACGACATGTCATCAATTGCGCTATAGTATTGCGAAATACTTCCAAGTGCTAAATATCGAGAAGCAAGTGTAGGTATAGAGTTACCTGTAAGATTGCTGCTTGCTGCTCAAGTATGCGTCCTAGTTAACTGATCCAAAAACTGAGTTAGAACTGCATCGTAAACGTGCAACATGAAGTCAACTGCACGCTGACTGTAAGAGGATTACACAATTGCTTGACAGTGTCAACTGCAGTAAAACCGCAACCCAAGTTCAGATCGTCAGTAATAATTACCCTTAGAGTTGGATTTTTTAATGTTAATCTCTTTTTTGGTCAATACAAAAATAACCTTGATATTTACAATAGCAGATGTTCAAATTCGAAATGTATTTTCCGGCAATTCGCATATAACCTTAATAAAACCGTTGTGCGTACCATAGACAATTTTTTTTCACGCTCCGAAATGGCAATGAAAATAAATCATTGTGCCTCTAAAATCACCCCTGTGTAAACCATAAAATTTGGGGCGAATATGTCGAATGAAAACGGGGGCGGTGACCACCCCTGACAACGAAACGGATACAATAAATAAATGCCGTAATTAACTCTATTCATACATCAAATTATTTGCCTTACTTAATCCCTGTATATCCAGTTTTGTGTAAAAACGACAATACGGTGAATTGAATGAAAAGTGCGTGAATTGAATACGTATGTAGTCTGTGGGGGTGTCCTACAGAACTGACGAATTCGTTAGAATTGTTGCAGATGGCGCGAGTTTTGTGAATGATGCCGTCAATTGTTGCTATTTTTAATATTTGTACATACATTGTATGTCATAAAATGTGTTCTCTCATCTATCGCTACTTCTTACGACCTATCAGGCACATGTTGTAAGACATGGTAATGTCTTTTTCTTCTTGCTTTTTAAGCCAGTGTCAATGGTTTTTAAGCCATTGTAAAAAGTGAGGGTTTCTGATAAGATGGTGTGGCACCCTTGTCAGAACTATCTAGAGTGTTTTTGTGACATCTCAAAATGCATGTTTACACTTTATATATCTAATCCACTTCACTTAAGCACAACGACCAAGCTATATCACGCAAAATGCCACCAATATTACATAATATAGGATCAAAATCCTAAGTTAATGATTTAAAAATAAAAACCACAACGATGTTAAAGATGTACGGAATAGTTAAAACTAGATCTTGCTATACATATTTGTAACTTTTTAAACTCCAATTATTACAACTTAAAAGTAAATAAAAACACATTTTACATGTGTTTCATTAAATTGAATGTTTGTAATCTGAACGCTGAACCCGTACGCTTTACATAAGACATCTATTACGACTTCGACTCTAAGATTTGCTATTAGAATCAGATTAGAATTATGAAGATTTTTTGTTAATTCGTTTGAAGGTTATGAAGTTCTAAAATTTACAAGTGTTGCATTTTAATTTGCCACTCCGTCTATTGAGAATTTAATATACTATTTTTCTTAAAATATAAAATAAAAATATATCTCAATTCTCTTTTCTAAATTTTAATTAAGAAAACAAAATCTAATATTTAGTCTACATTTCAATAATAATCCAAACACACCAACTACAAATTCAGGAACGACAATACATGCTATTTATACAAGATATTTAGAAAATGTTGAAACACGAACATATATTGCATATTTTACTTATCTTATTGCTTTAGTCACAACAATACCAATATAAATCGCATCGAATGTAGATATCGATGAAATAAATTAAAAATGAATATATAATTTGTATTAATTTTCGACACTTTTAATATTTTAATGACAATTAAATTCATTAAATTCCTAACATATCTTCCTTTTTCCCTCCTTCTAAGTCTCGGGCGATCTAAGGGTGGTCCCATTTTAATTTCATTGGCATTGGAGCTTCAACTTCGAAGATACACAAGCGAACTCTTCAAAATCATTGGAGTTTTTTTTCTTTTTTGTTAAAAATTGTCTTGTTGAATTCAAAGTTTATCAAATCTGGATACATCAGTTATTTTTGAACTAATTCGGAATAGCTTACGATAAACAAACAAGACGAATTAATACGTAATTATTTACGTATAATGTTTTTTTTTTATTTCTCTTTTAAGCACGGATATCTTTTATGACATCGAATGAATACATCTCATTAAGACGACAAAAAGGAACTCGTGTTGAATAAATTATGCCGTCACTTCCTGCGAGTTTCGTTTTCAGTTGAATTAACGAGGAAAAGTAATACATAATTATGCAAAACAGTTACGAATTTACTTAGCATTATGAGTTATTATGTTTTTGACTGAATATTTAGTTATAAAGCATTCTATGGGCATCAGTATGTTTAGCCTAAAAGAAGTTGCTTCAGGTGTAACGATATCCTATGAACAAAACAAAACGCATTGAGAAGAAAAAAATCTTTTAACTACATCTATATATTAATTAATACGTGAAGCAAAAGCTTTCGGTACCTTTTTAAGGGTATTGCGTGTACGCAAGACTGTGAGATTTAGTATGGTTAAAGTTTATATGGAGAAGGAATGCAGAAAGCTAAAATTTATCTATAATATCTGTTACTAATATATTAAATAAAATAAATTAATTCTGCGAATCTTAACCCGATCACTGCCATTGATCTTAGACCCCCCAAAATATTGACATTGTTACTCAACGAAAAGTGACAGAAAGTGATGTAGCTATAACGTGGCCATACGTCCCGTTTTGAACGAAGCCGTCCCTTTTTACGGTTATCTATCCCGTTGTCTCCAAAAAAAGCTCCGGGACGCAAAATTGTCCCGTTTTCCGAAACCGCGCAAAAATTATGGAGCTTATCGGACGCGAGTGTTGCGGGACCCAGTTTTGCCAGTATTCGATAGCGCAAAGTTGCCAAGGACTGCACAAAAAGGAACATTTCTATAGATAGTGTTTATAACAGGAACTTATGACACTAAAATGTCAATTTTGGCTTTTTTGTAATTATGTCATTGTGGTTTTGGATGAGCGAATTATTGCAGAAAAAACGCATTTTTATCCTTTTTATGTGTGACATGAGTAGTTAACTGCACTTCTTTACACATTTTCATATTGAACAACAATTAACAGATTACTAATGTCAGTTACTTTGTCTTCATTCAGTACCTATTTACTCACCTAGTTTTATGTACCACTCAGCTCAGTCAATCCAAGACACAAATAAGGTAGACAAGGTACATAAACTACAAACTTGCTGCTTGCAGTGACAGTGCATGATATGGGTTTATCTATGTGAACCTTCCTTGTTTCCTTATTTCGAGAGACCAGATAAAATTGTACGAGAATACCGAGGCCACTTCGAAAAAAATACTGATACGTACAATAAAAATACCGTTTTTCATAAAACCAAACCAGGAAGAAAATTTCGGTATTTGATTCCACTTTTCTAAGTAACGTTTCTGAAAACTAGATATTGTGTCTAGACGATTACGTCAATTGGAATATAAACAAAGAAAAAAGTCTCTATTTGGGTACTTATATTATGATAAAAAATTAACTTCTAATTTTTGAGAGATTCCTGAAATATCCAAAGAACATCAGGTATTGAGATTCAGTATTTAAAAAAATCTATGTATAAAAATAATATTACTTGGGCGATCGCTAGTTACAATAATTGCCAGATGTACTGAATCATAGATGTAGTAACTAAATACATTCTAATCATTTGCTATTTGTCAATTTTATTATTTAACTAGCTAGGCCCGCGGCTTCTCTCACGTGGACTACTTAATGCCATCGAAACGCACACGTGCGATTCTGGCTTCCCCGCTCCCGGTCATTTTAAAGACAAAAATGCTTCGATATATCGACGCGGTGTCCTTACACGCTAATGCTGAGCCATCATTGCTTGTGATCCTTCTCTTTCTTCGATTCATTTACCATCAATCAGATGACATTAAGTTGTTTTTAGGGTTCCGTAGTTGGTTCTGACACACCACAAACTTTGTCAATTCTGTTCCATTTTTTTAGTCTTGGTATTTCCCGGAACTTACAAACTAAGTTCGTGTTTTGAACGTCATTGGCGTCTCCATATATCGGTTGTATACCAAAGTTGTATTTTATATGCCTTTTCGCGTACATCTATTAATTGTGTATTCGATGCATGGACTATGTTAATTATTGTTTTATTGACCGTGTTCGCGAGACTAGGGGGGACAACGTTGCGTCCAGGTAAGCAATCAGGTTAGCTTATGGGGCTTTAATTATCTTCTATATACAATTAATTAAATTGAAGTGTCTGTCTGTAATGTTAAAATAATAGTTTTTTACTAAATGCATATTATGAAAGTATATACGATGCATATAACAAAAAGCCCATTTTTAAAATTTTTGTCTGTTTATTCCGGGTAATCTCCGAAACGGTTGAACCGATTTTGACGGGGCTTAGATAGCTGATGATATAGGGAGTAACAGGCAACTTTTATTTTAGAAAAAAGAATTAGAGTTCCGCACAAATAAAAAAAACTGGTCATTGTGAATCAATTCGGGCGCTTAAATGGCTTATGCTGAGTAAACTTTAAGAAATATAGCAAATTTATGTTCTACATTATTGTAGGCATTAAAAAGACCTACAAAAAAGGCCACGAGAGTATACATCTATCTTCTAAGGAAACCCACAATAAGCATTTTTGTTTTTAAAATAACAGGTAGTGGGGGAGTAAAATTCGCGCGGAAATTCTGTAGTTCACGTCAGCAAAGTTACGGGCAGGGCTAGCTTTTATTTTTTAATATGTTATTTTTGAGATATAATTATGGTGGCAAACAAGCGTACGACTCGCCGAAGTGGCTATCGTAGCCTATAGACGCTTGTAACATAAGTATCACTGGTGCGTTGCCGATCTTGATCCCCCCTACCCCAAAGAGCTCTGGAAACCCTACTCCCCGCAGGAACACAACAAAAGATTATTTGGCTGGGATCTTCTATATAGTGTGGAGATCCCAGCCATCGAGAAGAGACGATAAGGAACTCGATCGGGCTCATCAACATCCTATTTTTAGTTTTTTCAGTATTAAATTATATACAGTTATTATCATTTTCAGTAGATGTAACAGCGAGGTTATCACATCCAGACTTCACCTACATTCACGTAATCAGCAACCCTATAATATCATTTCGACAATAAAAGTTGCTTAACATGATTCTTGAACATATTATCCGGCAAATCGGTAATGTACCTAGGAAGTTTAATATGAAACCTAACACAATTAAGTACCTAAAAGCTTTCTTTGTTGTACTAAGTCTAAAAGATGGAATGACTATTTTCCACTATGATTTCACTGTATATGCTCTTTATATGCTAGCCTTCACCATCAGTCAAGCCTAGTTATAACCAAATTAAAAGACTCAAATGTTTCGCGCCAATTAATTTGTAAGTTACTGGTTAGTATTATGTCCGGAGTCCGGAGTAATGTTGTAAATAGGTCGATAGCTCATTTGTTTAGTCATGCTGTTTTAGTAGTTTGTTTGGTGCACATTATTAAAGGTTATGTTCTGATTAATTGCTTATGATGTCACGTCTGTTCCAAGTGTATATATACTACCGCGATTATTTGAATTACTAGCTGTGCCCTACGGTTTCATCCCTTGTTTTTATCCGACAAACACCTCTACCAACGCACACGTGTAGTCTATCATAATTGTTCTCACTTCCATTATATTTTAAACTATATGTCCAAATAACATGCTCTAAAGGACAAAATTTTAATCCAAATTATTTTCTTTAGGATGAAATAACTTTTGTTCGTAAGTATTAATATGCCATTCCTAAAAATAATCAAAAATCAATTATTAATCTTCAACAAAAAAAAAAAAAAAAAAACCGTAAAATATCATATTTTGGCTTATATGTAGGAGATAGGAATATGCTATTACTGACTTATTTAATGTACTAAGGACCAATATTTTTGTAGAACATGGTATTTACGTATCACTAACCATTACGCCAGCGCATGCGGATAAAGCAGTTCGGAGGGCTGCCACTTCCGACTTACTTAACAAAAAACAATTTTTAAGAATAGCTGACAGTTATAGCCTAGTGATAGATAGCATATACTATTTATTCCTCGTGAGTTTGGCTATCATATAAAAAAAGAATTTTTTTTTTATTCGAATCCGACTGGTAGTTCCAAAGATTTAGCGTGTTCAAATCAAACAAACTAACAAAAAAACTTTTCCGCTTTATTATATTAGTATAGATTTATTTTTGTAACATTTTACATATTTCTTAATTTTATGTCACTAACTAGAAGTGCTTCACGGGTAACCGTGGTGAAACACGCGTTAAATTTATTCAAACAACTCTCCACTCATATATCCTCTCTTACTTTCCGTACTGACCCACAGCTTTCTAGATTTTAGACATTCATTGTTACTGCTCCACTCCGTATAGTAACAGCATGAAGATAAATAGCCAATGATCTTACTCAATAAATATGCTACAAAATGTAAGATTTTTTTAAATATGACTAGTCGTTCCATTGATTAGCGTTTTCTAGTCTGTCTTGTGTTTTAGTAGTCTGTGACGTCCTTTAGGCTGTTGCCTTGAGGGGGGTATGATCCCCGGCCCATGTCTTTAAATCCGACTTGGCTTTAACACCATGATTACGTTCATTCTGTTATCCGCGCACGTTATAAACTTTTAGTGTGCCGTAAACCATAGATGGTATTTATTGCTTAATATATCCATGCGTGTTGTTGTGATTGTGGATTGTTTTATTATAGTTTTGATGAGAATGGTTGTAAATAACGATATAAGTTGCAATAAAAATCAAAGTAAACTCGTATTAAATGTGAATCGTTCGATACTGTTTATTCTTTTGGAATGCATATAAAAATATATGTATTTAAAATTTACCATGACTATTTTTTAATACCAAGGTTTCGTAATAGTGGTCAGGAATGCACGGTTTTTACTCGACTGCGAAAAAGTTGGGATATGTTTTTCGAGTGTATGTATGTAAATATGTCTATTTCTTTGTCACGCACTGTAGCCTAAGTATGGGAATGAATTAGCAAAAAAAAAAAAAAAAATACAGGTTTTTTTTTGTTGTAATCGGGGTTTTTGTTTCTTTTGTTAATAATTTTTGCATGTCGCATATCATTCGCAAGGTGACGCTTCGTTGGGAATTCTTTTTGGGGCTTTTCTCGATTACTGGGATGTTTTTAGAACTGGTGATAGTTCCTTTTTAGGGTCTTAAATTAAATAAAGTGTTTTTGGTTGATTTTGATTTTTCAAAATATAAATACACAAGTTTTCTTAAAAGACTACAGGAAGTTTCGATCGATTGTAAGTAGCAAACTTATTATTTAAGCGACAGTGCCGGGGTCTAATATAGGCGCCGGTTGTGGTCACAATCTCACCTGATCTTAAGTGACGATGTTGCCCAAGATTGTAGCACGCTAAGCCTAGTGAAAGACCGGCTCTCAAGTGCAGCTGCCGGAACACACCTATAGGTTTTCAGAAACAGATTTTCAACTTGAGGGTGGTAGCTAGCCAGGCGGGCATCAGAAAAAGCCTTACCACCATGCTATGGTCTCATCACGATGTTTACCCTTATGTGACATGTATGTCACAAGTTTTAAGTTTATAATTTGGAAGACTTCAAGAGTAAAGTAAATAGGAATCTGATAGGAAAACGCGATTCATCTTGAGCCTTATCATTTCTTACCAAAAAGTGAGACTGAAATTATGGGTTTTATCACGATGTTTTTTTCTTCACCGAAATCTCATGCTCATTGCAGGGATTCGAATACGATATAAAACCACCAATCGGGGCAACATTGCTTCAAACGCCGTCGCTGGCCTCTGACAGGCTTACGTCCGTTTTCAATAACCTATCTATCCGTTGTTTCAGTTATTTACTAAAGATAGACAAATAAAATTTTTTGTCCTTATTTTTTTTCAATAATCTACCAATGGATAGTTTTTCGTATATACATAATATATATCCATATCCTATAGCTTGAATAGATAAGAAGGAAGCCGATATCTGTGTATTAATTTAAAGATAGTACTTAGTAAGTCTAATAAAAGTTTTTTAGGTAATAGTGTTTGGTTCTATAACAAGATCCCGAAGCACATTACTGATTTACGTGACAACAAGTTCAAGGACCATGTCAAGCGGGGCTTACTGTCAAAAGGTTATTATAGGGTGGATCATTATGTGAACGATAGTGATGTCTGGAAGTAACTCCCTCTCTGTGCAACCACTAAATTATTATTATTCTAGCTGTTATATTAACATTTGTGCAGTTAACAAAAAGAAGATAAACTCGATCGAGTTTCTTACCGGTTCTTCTCGATGTCTGGGATATTTTCCGAATCGGCAGTAGTGTTTTGACGTTCATAAGTGCCTTCTCAGGGCCAAAAATATGTACTAATTGGAGATAGTAAACTCAGATATGTTATTGAAAACGGCCGCTAGTCCGTCGTTAAGTAAGTGTGATTGCTGAAGTTCGAACGTGAGAGATATAATGTAGCGAAATTTATAATTTTATGACAATGTAATGTAGATATTATATCTCAGTTTGCTAATTTATGCATAGAATTCGAGTTAAGTAGGCACTAACTCGCCACAGTTTAAAACCACTTACTGACACTTATGAACCGTTGACACACAGCTGCAGCGGTTTACTAGCAAATTTTTAAAAATACATATTTTTCAGTCTGTTTCAAAAGACCTAAAATATGTATTATTTTTGTTAATAACCGGAAATCTAAGTACCAATATTCATATCTCTACTTCGAACTTTGAACTTCCTGAAAGCTGTCAGTATTTTCGGCTCTAAGTTGAACTAATGTGTATACACTTGAAGACGGCTGCATACAATGCAGTTCAAGTACCAAAGGTTACGGTACTTGAACGATTAGTAGAAAATTACCGTCATCGTCACACGAATCTGCTAATATTCCAATTCATACCTCGTATTACTATAAAAATCAATTTGAAGAAATTTCATGGATAGATTTGAAGGAATAAAGTAAAAACTTTTTGGACAGGGAAAAAAATACTGAACTCGTGTGACCGTTACGCTCAGATTCATACATATAAGTATGTAGATGTGTTTATAATACTTCCTAAATAAGAAGACTTCACTTCTGACGTGCAGTCCTACGACTGACAGTTTTTTTTGTATAGTGACACGTCAAAGTGACTGCCCTGTGTAACAATACACAAACAACAACGACCACCGAGAGATGAGCAATTTATCGCTGGTCGCCATTGTCAAGTCAGCCCGTAAGCCTATCCGTAACCGGATATATACTGGTACCATTGGTGCACAAAACGTGAAAAACCAAAGGAATATCACTGTGACGGATTTATCACAATGTGCATGGTCGCGTAAGAATGACAACAAATTTATAATGCGAGTGTGAAAGGAAACGTTGAAAGAGGAAGGCCTAGATGAACGTTCATTGATCAAATCGGGGACGTTCTGAAGAAAGACGTTGTACTTTAAACCGACGAGCATGGATGAAAAGATTAATGTATGTTGAAGAAGCGAAAAACACATGCTAGGATCGTAGCAGGTGGAAGGACGTGGTCTCTTCCTACCCCGTTGGGAAATAGGCGTGATTTATGTATGTATGTATGGTCGCGGTCCAGTCTTGTACAGATCCCTAACTAACATCCTGTTTGATTATTAGATATACACTGGCTCAATCCGGAATGTGACATGCCTAAGCGTGTAAGCTGTCTTAAATGTGATTGTTCAATTGATTGCCGGCTAAACCCGAAGGTTTGGCTAAAAAACAGCGTGTCTGATGACTTTCGTCACAAGCAACTTATGCTGATACCATATCGTATCTTTTTTTAAATGTTTTTGCTTTTTATTTGCACTTTTTTGGTGTGATAGTAAATAATTACTCTTTCTCCTTTCACTATGGTAGTGAACCAGTCGTAAATATTCTACTACTCCGGACTGATGTAATCAATTTTACAATTTTATTTTTGGGCATTTGCTTTTTTCTTGGTGTAGTTGTGTTCCTGGTAAATAGTTAAGAAATTATTTAATTCTATAATTGAGAGCCCAATTTATGTTTGTTTTGATTTCGTTGATGACAGTGTGTACACATAATTTTCTATCGCGTCATCCCGTTAAATATACATTGTCACCATATTATTCTGAACGGCTCGCTTACATTGATCATCTGGCCATTTAACCACACTTAACCATGTCGTGGGCTGTTTACTGCTTTTTTATCGATCCATTTGTAATATTTAGCGAACAAAACGCTGCAGCGGTGATGTGGTGAGCTTGTCGCACCCATTTATGGGGCATTATATTTTTTGAAGAGCTTGTTAGTCATTAAATTTAAAGAACAAAAAAGGCACTTTGTGATTTTGATAAAGGCCTTGAATAAACTCTGATAACGCGGCGACTAAGTAATACAGTCGACCACGTCAACGGCGGAAATACTTTGGCTGATGAAAGGCTCTCACTGACCGGTACTGCTTGGGAAAGGGTACCAAAAATAAAAATCAAAATAATCTTTATTCAATTTAGGCCCTAAGAAGGCACTTATGAACGTCAAAACACTACTGCCGGTTCGGAAAATATCCCAGACATCGAGAAGAAACGGTAAGAAATTCGATGGGGTTTATGTTTTTTTTTCAAGTAGACAATAGTGTTAATATAAAAGATTAATAATAATTTAGTGGATGCACAGAGAGTGTGTCACTTCCAGACAATAATCTTTTGACAGTAAAGCCCGCTTGACATGGTCCTTGAACTTGTTGTCCGGTAAATCAGTCATATGCTTCGGGATCTTATTATAAAACCTGAAACTATTACCTACAAAACTTTTATTGGACCTATTTAGTCTACAACACGGTACGACTAATTCATCTCTATTTCTAGTGTTTTGACAAAATCTAACTTGACTAAGTTTTTACGGATATACATTAAGTTATCAAGGATGTATTGGGAGGGCAAAGTTTAGATATTATATTCCTGTTTATTATTGATTGATTCACGGGTTTTAGGTTGTAAATTGTTCGCCCTGCCCGCTTTTGTAATATAAATATAGTATCTACCTCAGCTGCTGCAGCGTCACCTCGTTCCGTGGTTGGGTCTTGGATAGACACTCTTCAAGTTCACAAATAGCGCGATCTTGTGTATATGAAGGGGTCTGTCTGTACCCTGTATTTCTAATATTGAGTTGTAATAAAGCGGGGTAGGATCTTATTAGCAGGGACCTCGCTGAAGCGCGAAGTCTTCACGCGTTCGGGGTCACACAGACTGCTTCTAACGACAAGCAGCTCCCTATGCAGCCACGGAATAGGATTAACAGTTAGCTGTTGAAGCAGATTGGAAGGAAAAGAAAAAGGTCCCAAGTGGCGCGAACAAATTCATTTTTGGAATATTTGAAACGGGAATAAACTCGATTCTTAATTAAATGTTATGTTTTAGCAAGCTCCTACTAAAATTGAACTGATAGGATTCATTGACTATGTATTAACCAGACGGTAATGCGGAATCAGAGTCTGTCACAATTTCGAATGGTAGGCTAAACTGTCAGATGTGTTTGGCGCGGGAGCGGACATTATATTATATAGTAGTTGACAGCACTATTCGCACTAATATAATTCCACTAAAGAGTAAACGTGATAAATATGCTAAGTTATTTCAGAGTTTTTTATTCGTAATAATATATAATCTTTTCTAGTAAAACTACAATAATTCTATGTAATGTAAACTTAAATTATATCGATGTTTTATTTGCTCAACTCAAATTAAAAAGTACCTTGTGGACGTGCAAGTTTTCGAGGCTAGAATGAGAAGAAAAAATAATTGTTGACTAGACGTGGAATCAGAGACAAGTTGTAATGAAAAATGCGCGGGAAGCATAAAATTTGACATTCACGTTTTTTTTCCTACCGAATCCCAAATTTATAATCGATTTTTATTAAGCTAACTTCCTACATTTTTAATGATCGCGTACTAGAGAAAATATTTTTGTGCCATAAAATCTATGTCTACCTAAAATCTATGTCTAAGTTTTTTTTTTTTTTCATAAATTAATTATTATAAAAACCAGAAGCCTTATAAAATGAAGAAAATTGCCCTTTTCTACCGTCATGTTTACACGTCCAGCAAATAAATTTGATGACTACAAAATGAAAAACATACAGACATAACCAAAGTCCTTGTTATATTATTCTTGAAAAAAAAAAATAAAATAAATTCAGTTTTGGAGGAGGAAACAGGGGAATACGAAACTATGATTTTGTCAATTTCAGTTAGGTATGATCTATTTGAACTGCAGTTGTCACTCTCGAACTCTATGCGGTGAGGTTCCGGGTACAGAGCGACAGCAATATATTTCAGAAATACCTATTCTTGAAAAGTTTCTTAGACCACCGGTAAAAGAAATAAGTAAATACTTCTTCACAATGATATTAGATTGATATTATAGGAACCGGTACATTAAGTTATTTACCTACATTTCGTTCTGACCTTACTGTTAGCCTGAGGGGCCCTATCCAAA
Source organism: Saturnia japonica (assembly GCA_033032175.1). Classification (NCBI taxonomy): domain Eukaryota; kingdom Metazoa; phylum Arthropoda; class Insecta; order Lepidoptera; family Saturniidae; genus Saturnia; species Saturnia japonica. The sequence continues at coordinate 1,089,812 of CM065315.1, forward strand.
AACAGAGCCGCTTGTGACTTTTACAGCCTTACCGGGCTTGGGGGTGAGCGCTTAATACACTCAGCCGCGAAAGCGTGCGCAACAAGCACGCAAAGGTTCCAAAGTGGCCGGACCTCGGCTCGGGCTGTTGCCGCGATTGCAATGAAATCGCTATCTGACTAATTCCCTATCCGTAAAATTCGAGCTAAACTAACATTATACATGTCCCTGCCTAAATATGGTCTACACTAAATAGCGTAAAAAAGAAAAAAAAAGGTTCCTTACAGAACCTATGTGATGAGCACGTATGTTCGAAAGTACTTACTAGGCCACTATATACCAGCTTTCTGGCTATGAAGGCTATTTTGCCAATGTCAAATATGACAAATACACGTTATAGAATTTAGTTACCAAATATTCGTTGTACTGTAGATTAACCCATAAAACCAGATTTCAATATTTATGTAAAGTGGCTATACTGTTCTGTTTGTAGTATGATATTGCCACCTACACCTCGGCGAATAGGATGTGAATAGTATGGTAATCAACCTCAGCAGATCTGAATACGTTTACGTGTGGCATTGTGGAGAAATGTTTGAAATGGTACGCGGAATTCCTAGATTTATTCTATTGTTTTGCAACATTATTTATTAAATCCGCTTGTATGTTTATTATTTATGACGGTTGAGAAAAATCGAAAACATTCAAGTACTATAATTAGTCGTTCAGAGAACATACAAGTTAAAGTTAAAAGGAAATCGTGTTAGGTTCTACAATAAGTTTCCTACGAACACTACTGATTTGGCGTACAATAAGTTTAAGAACCATGTCAAGCAGGATTTATTGTGAAAAAGGTTATTATTATAATAGTGATGTCTAAACATTGTTATTTGATTGACTCTTAATCTATATATTAATACGTGAAGCAGAAAGCTTTCGGTACTATTTTAAGCGTATTGAGTGCACGGAAGACTGAAATTTGGTATGGTTAAACTTTATACGGCGAAGGAGTGCAGAAAGCTAAAATTTATCTATTATATCTGTTACTAGTATATTAAATGCCAGACCAGTGCCATTGAACTTAGACCCCCCAAAATATTGACATTGTCACTAAACGAAAAGTGACAGCAAGTGATGTAGATAATACTCATTGTTTATGAATACTGCAAATGTCAAACAGAAAATAGTCTATGATCAAAAAATCGCTAGTCGAATTAATACGCAACGAAGTTAGTTATATTTGCTGTTAATTTCCTACTGTGTTTTATCTGAGTGCCCACTTTGTCACTTACACAAAGTTTTTGTGTTCAAGGTACATCTAATAAATCAGGTTAGAGGTACACCGTAGGAAAATCCAGTGTTATGTAATATCAATTTTGGAGCAATCGCTGATAGTGCTCATCCTTTCGTCGATGATCCTCAGGCGATTTTTAAAATATTTAATCGCAGTGAGAGTTGGAAATCCTAATTCTAGCCAAAAATATCTTCATAACTTTCTATTATATTTTATAATGATTGTATACAATATTCTTTCTTATATATTGTATAATTATTCGCTGCACACTAAATAATGATCCACGGTACACATACATTACTGAACACTGCGTTGGAGAATATAAGGATAATTTACCAATTATATGTATTTAAGATAATTATGTTATCGTAAATAACTCTCAGTGTATGATTCCTACGTTATGCTTGTTTGATTTTTAACCTAAATTCAATTGTTTGTTTCAGGTACATAGTTCATATAAAGCCACTGGTCTTATAAAGCAAATGGTAAGAAATATATTCATATACCATGATTAATAACAATAATTGCCGTGCTTTATTATAAAGACCTGCCGGGTTAAGACCTAACGAATGGTTGAGACCTGCGGAATCAATTCGATATCCGCGATATCGAATAGTTTGCGGATATCGCGTTGATATTCCGCAGGCTCGTGGACCTACATGAGATAACAAACTGTTCGTAATTTGCATATATTTACTAATTTCTTTTTTTTGACTATGAAAGCATTGTAAGGGTGCTGGAATGTTCGAGAAACATTAATGTATTATGTATTAGTGCAGTGGTGAAACAGGATTTACGTATAGATTTTTTCAGCGTTTGAAGTTGATAATACTTTGTGGGCTGGCTTTGTTTAAGACTCGTGTTTTTCTCTAAAGAAAACTTTATCCAAAAGTTGGAACAATTAAAATTCAGGTAATATTATCATGGAATAAAAATAGTGATGCCATTTTCCTGTGTAATCAGGTGCAGTCAGTCCTTCAGGATATTATTAACGTTATGTAAAAAAAAAATTGTTAAAAGTTTATTGAAATACATCTATTTCCAATAATTGTTTATTAAATCATTCTTGAATTTTTACATTTGAAAAAAATTAGGTCTGTCTTTAGATCTTAGTTTGCTTAAAACTTAATTTTAATATCACTTAATTCTAAAACGACTTATTTAGTTTTTAGTATGAATATAGTATCTGCTATAAGGACAAAGAAGATTAGGTATCATATACGTGCGTAAAGGATAAAGGTTTATTTTGGTATACAAAAAAAAATAATTTTCAAGTACTGTATTAATTAATAAAGGAATTATTAGTCTTGAATTACATAAAAATAAATAGAAACAAATTTGAGTGTAGATTTGTTTTTAAACAGGTATCTTTATTAGGGTTGTTGCTAATGCTGATTTTAATTATTTACTTTAAAATTTCAGAAAAATGTACGTATCCATATGAATTTACTCTTAAAAGTTACTTATTTCCTTCAGTATTTATATAAAAGATGTTTGAATAATTGTGGACGTATTATAATAATATATGATTGATAAAAAAATTAATTAACTCTTTGTACAAATCAAAAATAAAATTCCAGTTTATTTAAACATATTAAAATTTTAACAGTGGTAAGTTGTATTTTAAAAACAACAATTGAGCCGCCTTTTCTACTTATAATAATAGCTCAGTTCCTTATATCTGTCTTGTATCCATTAATTTTCCACCAACCAAGTGGGTTTTTTACACAGTAAAGTTTTCTTCTTTACAATATTTTTAAATTTTGCCTTTATAATCGTCTCGGAGGGTACCATTTTTTAGCACAATGTAAATAAACTTTCTCTCTCGATTCTCACGGTACTGTGTTTTATCATAGGTCTAATGTGACAAGGTTGTGCTGTAAAGGAGGTGGTCCTTTGACCGCGTTGAGACTTGGAATATCAGCATTGATCAATGTGAATGCGGGATGCTGATGCCAGAATTCGCAACAACCCTATAATTTTTGTCTGTCTGTCTGTTTGTTCCCGGTAATTTCCGAAACGGTTGGACCGATTTTGACGAGACTTTCACTGATAGATAGCTGATGGTATAGGGAGTAATTTAGCCTACTTTTATTTTAAAAGAATTAGGGTTCCGCACAAATAAAAAACTGGACATGGTGAATCCATTCGGGTGCTTAAATGGCTTATGCTGAGTAATCCATAAGAGATATAGCAAATTAATGTACTACATAATTATAGGCATTAAAAAAACCTACAAAAAAGTTCGGGAGAATATATATCTATCATCTAAGTAACACCCACAATAAGCATTATTGTCTTTAAAATAGCCGGGAGCGAGGGAGCAAGATTCGCGCGGGCATTCCGTAGTCCACGTGAGCGAAGCCACGGGCACAGCTAGTATCTAATATATTTATTTCAATACCACTGAATACCACTGATGAATTAAAATCTCATTGGATAGTTATCACCCTTAATTTGAATCTCAACACATATCTGTTTCTTTCTGCAACTATATTTGATAGCAAGTCTTGTATGTTACGTCACAGATCAGCTAGAATTTTGATTGAACGTTATACAATATCGCTAAAAAAGGATCGTAAATTAATCTTGTACATTTACCACATATTACTGAATAATCTAAAGAGCCTAAAGAAGTAAGAAATTGTAATATCATTGTTCAATACAATGTAATGTTATAAACCTAAGAGGTCACTTTACAAAGCCGTGCGTTGTTTTAGAAAAATTTGCGACCAGGTTTATTGTGATTTATACTTTCAACATAATATATCGAAGGTCACTAAATAAACGACGGTACTTATTTCGAGAACAAAAACCATAATAATTTAATGTATGTTTGCTTTTTAGAGCGTAGGTATTTGAAAAGTGCACTCGGTACTTATTTTTTTCAGTAAACGTTAGGATAACAGGTGGGCACGGCGTGACAGTGGTGACCGCCGATGGATTTTATGGATGGATTGGTTGATTTAGCTGTGGTCGCCGTTGTGTTTGGATTGTACTTGTGTTGGATAATATACATGGGAAGGTTTTAGTGTATAAAATATTAACCTACCATTCTTATATACAGATTTATACATAAATAATATTGCGATAATTGCTAATTTTTAACAAAATCGTTTTGATTTTTAAATCGAAGTAACTTAATGATAAGCCATATAAATAGCCGTGTAAAATAAACACCTGAACATACATAATTCATAATAAACACCTATAAAACTATGACTTTTTGTATAAGAAAATACACTACAATATGTATTTGAAGCGGGTCTACTAGTTCTACAACGCGTCTCATTTTTTTAGCCCGTTGACAGGATGTTAAACCTCGGATGCGATCGACGGATGTCGCATCAGATACAGTTAGTATTATGTGCCGGACATCACTAGTGATAATGAGCAGATGAGGGTAGTTGTTGAAAACTATCCTCGCTAACAGAGACACCGTAACACTTCAGTCGGCTCGTGCCCACGGAGTGTGCCGGAGGAAACATCAAGTAGTTAAAGAGACTGTAGACTTATTATATAAAATAAATATATTTTTGTATTTTCCCATCGCTAACCTACATCTGTACTTCTATGCTAATTACCGATATAAAAAAAGATAAAAGAGATTAAAGGTAAAGTTTGTAAATATGTTTATAGAGGTAATCATTTATTGAACCGATTCTAAAAATTCTTACATTCAAAGCAAACCAAGTTCAAGTGGATATCTGTAGGCCATGTTTTTCTGCTTTAAAGGTACGTGCTTCACTTCAGTCTCACTTGTTAGTAAGTGAAGGAAAATTGCGTAGATGTGGTAAATAAAATATATTCTTTCATAAACTTGGTTTTATTACAGTACAACTTTACAGTTACAGAACAAGTCGAAGTGACAGCAGGAAGGAAGCGCTGTACGTTCAGAAAAAAGGAACTAAAAATGGTTGCGTTCCATATTCAACAACACTCTCCCTTGGAACGCAATCCCATTTTTCTTAAACAATATAAATGTTTGTCAGCAGCAGTACCCTTTGTTATAATGTCCGCAACCATTTGTTCACCCTTTATATAGCAAAACTTTATTTGTAAGTTATTGACATGGTCCTTTAAAAAATGATACCGAATATCTATGTGCTTAGATCTAGGTAAATAACAATCACTGATGGAGAGTTTTATCGCACTTTGATTGTCACTAAAGATGACAAGTGGGTTGCTCTGCTGTTGGCCAAGTTCATCGTGCAGTTGTTGCAGCCACAGCGCCTCTTGCGCCGCGGAAGACATCGCCATATATTCAGCTTCAGCTGTCGATAATGCGACGGTCTGTTGTTTCTGTGACCGCCAGGAAATACCACCTCCCTGTAACATAAAAATATAACCCGTGCACGACTTACGATCATGCACGTCACTCGCCCAATCAGCATCACAATATCCTGTGATGTTCTCATTACCATCTTTGGTGTAAACTAATTTCAAATTTTTTGTGCCCTGTAGATATCTAAAGATTCTCTTCACTGCACACCAATGCGTAGCTTTTGGATTTTTGTTATATCTGCTGAGTGTGTTCACTGCAAAGGATATATCAGGTCGTGTACCTTGAGCTACATAGAGTAAGGAGCCAATAGCTTGTTGATAAGGACTATCAGCTAATTTTTCTTCTTCTATGTTTTCATTAAATTTCATACCAACTTCAATTGGTGTTTTTACAGGCTTACAATCTGACATTCTGAATCTTGCCAGTATCTCATTTATATATTTTTCTTGGTCTATCATTACTTTGTCTCTGTCTCTGGTAATATGTAAACCTACACACTGACTTGCGGGGCCAAGATCTTTCATTTCAAAGCGTTGCTTCAATTTTTCTTTCAATAAAATTTTCATAGACTGTTGAGCAGTAAACAATATTAAATCATCTACCCAGACAGCTATAAATGTGTTCTTTTCTGCATTCCAATAGACACAAGGATCTGTTTTAGATTGTTGCATCCCCAGTTCATGTAGAACATTATTTTATTTAATATTCCACAAGCGGCTGGCCTGTTTTAGTCCATATATGGATTTATGTAGTATACATACTTGAGATCCTTGTTTGTATTGATCTGGCTGCTGCATGTAAATATCTCTATCAATCTCTCCCTGTAGAAACGCCGATACAGCATCCATTTGATCAATTTCTAGTTCATATTTGGCTGCCAGAGCAAATAAATATCGAATTGTTGTGTATCTTACAACTGGCGAGTATGTTTCCTCATAGTCCATGCCCTTCTTCTGTGCATACCCTTTTATCACAAGTCTAGCCTTGTAACAGATTGTATTTCCACTCTGGTCAGTTTTTGTTTTAAATACCCATTTACATGGTAGAGCCTTCTTCCCTGGAGGGAGGTCTGTCAAACTCCACGTTTTATTTTTCATCAAAGAACTATATTCCTCATTCATGGCTTTTTTCCATTCTGTTGATTTTGGTGATAATAGAGCCTCCTCAACAGTCTGTGGATCAGTTGTGTCTGTAAGCAAACACAAAAAACTATTTTTGTCATTCTGTGCATTATTTTGTGTATTCCGTAATCGGGACTGCAATGGTCTTAAGGAAATATTACTCTTATAGTCCTGTCTCATTGAAGAGGAAGGATAGTAAGTTTCATCCAGTTCTCCGGCATCAGTGTCACTTGAGTCTTCACTATAATTTTGTGTATCTGAGCCTTTACCTGACTTTACATGTGAGGACTCCCGAGTGCATATTTCTTGTAACTGAGTAACACCAGTACTCTCTGGCTTCTGACTAAATGGTGAAACAGAGCTGGAACTGGTTGGCTGGCTCTCCTCAACAGGAACATTAATTTCACACTGTATATTGATATTATCTTTGTAATTCTCCATGAAAACAACATCCCTACTTTTTATTATTTTATGTGTTTTAGGGTCCATCAAACGATATCCCTTGGAGTTTTCACAATAGCCCACCAATACCATCTTTATTGATTTTTTATCCCACTTTTGGCGTTTTTCTTTTGGTACATGGACCATAGCGTCAGAGCCAAATATTCTCAGGTGTGATAAATTGGGTTTTTTTCCTCTCCATATCTCATATGGAGTTTTACCTTTCAATACCCTAGTTGGGGAACGGTTTACAACATATGCAGCAGTTGCCAAAGCTTCAGCCCACAAGCGCTTCTCTAGGTCAGCATAGAATAACATGCACCTTGCTCGTTCGACCAGAGTCCTATTCATTCTTTCAGCCAAACCGTTGTGCTGCGGAGTGTACGGAGTAGAAGTCTGATGAACAATACCATGATTAGATAAGAACTTCTGGAAATTATGATTACAATACTCTTTGCCATTATCGGTGCGTATAATTTTAATTTTAAGTTCCAATTCATTCTCTACTTTTAATTTGAAATCCATAAAGGTATTTTGAACACTCATTTTATCTTTAAGGAGATATATATGAACCATTCGTGTAAAGTCATCTATATAAGTGATAAAATATTTCATGCCTCCATATGACACATTTTCCATAGGACCACATAAATCAGAATATATTAGTTCTAGCGGTCTCGTTGCTCTGGAACTAACATTATTAAATGGCAATCTGGCTTGCTTACCTTCCAAACAATGGATACAGCTGATGACATTACTTTCATTCTGAGACAGAGACACACCCTCAGCACAACCAGGTAGGTTCTTTACATCTGCAAAATTCAAATGTGCCATGCGCAAGTGCCATAAATAAGTGTCATTACAGTTTGAATTTGAAGTTAAATGAGCGATCTCTATACTAGTGTTCATTATATACAAATTGTTGTTCAATATTGCAGAGCATATAATTTCCCCATTTCCATTTTCAATTTGACATCCCTTGTTATTAAATGAAACTTTATATCCACTCTTTACAATAGTACTGACAGAAAGGAGATTAGCAGCTAACCCAGGAACAAATAAAACATTTTTTACCTGAATTTTATCTTCCTGATTTAAATAAATGTCCACACATCCAACTCCCTTTACAGCTAATGGCTCCCTGTTAGCTACTGTAATATTCTTCACTGATGTCTCTGTAACATTGTACATCCACTCGCTTCTGCTTGTCATATGCATGGATGCACCGGAGTCTATGAACCATTTATCACTTTTTTCTTGAGTGGTGGCTGAAAAAGCTGCAACAAAACTGGAGCTTTCTACTTTATGTGCTGTTTTCTTAGGTAGCTTACAAAACTTGGCAAAATGTCCATGTCTATTGCAGTTGAAACATCTCGGTCCCTTTGCTTTTAGTGGCTGTGTTTTTAGATTATTATATTTTTTAGAGTTTGTATAAAAAGCAGCTGACTTTGATACATTGACCTCTTGAATTAGTTTAGATTTGACTGAGTCAGCACTGATTGTAATACCTGAACTCTCTAGCCCCATGATCATGGGCTTGTATTCAATAGGCAAGCCTGCCAACATCAAAGTTCCAAGCCATTCATCATTGACATCAAATCCTATATTCCGGAGTTTGTGAGCTGTTGTCATGATCTTGCTTACATACTCTTCGACACTATCGCTTGACTCTAATGTAGTATTTATTAAGTCCCTAAGCAGACCTACTTTTCTTGTAAGCCCGTTATCATCAAAAGCTCTGTGTAAACTATCCCATACCTGTTTTGTAGTTTTACATTCTTGAACATGAACATAATTTTGCGGATCCAATAATAAAATCAGCTTAGCCTTCGCCTTGATGTCCTTGTTATTATCTACAGGATCTTTGCCAGGTTCAACGCAGCACCACAAATCTTCGTGCTCTAAATATGTTTTCATACTAAATTTCCAAGTCGAAAAGTTTTCTCTTCCAATTAGTTTTTCCAGATTAAACATATTTGAGCCCATTTCGACGTGTTACACTTTGTATTTCACTGTCTGAAGTTGTATTTTCACTTTTCTGATATTTTAAACTATACCACATACAACCACGCTCTGCTACCATGAAGGAAAATTGCGTAGATGTGGTAAATAAAATATATTCTTTCATAAACTTGGTTTTATTACAGTACAACTTTACAGTTACAGAACAAGTCGAAGTGACAGCAGGAAGGAAGCGCTGTACGTTCAGAAAAAAGGAACTAAAAATGGTTGCGTTCCATATTCAACAACAGTAAGCGATGATGAGACTGACGGTAGATCGCGTTTTCCTATCAGTTTCCTATTTACTTTACGCTTTAAGTGTCCCGAGTTATATATATGACACTAGCTGACCCGCGCAACTTCGTTTGCATCATATAAGAGAGAGAGAGAAATGATAAAAAAGAGAGAGTGGGTCGTAGGCACTTTGTTATAGGTACCGCCTGCCTCCCACATTATTCTGCAAAATAAAAATGCGCTCGCGGTACTTGATAATTATTTTTCAGCCGAGTTATTTTAAAACTGTGATATCTCCTAAGATATTTTATTTAAATCAAATACTGTAAAGAACAACTTTGTTCAAAATTAAATATTTGTGATGAATAACGTATTTATTTCGATAATGATTAATACAATATATATAAAAACACCATCGCAAATGATTAATTATTTTAGAACAAATTTTATTACCATAAAAAATTTTATATTTAAGAGAAATAATTTCGTCATACACAATTGTTGCGTAACTTTAACCATTCACACAACGCACGCAGTGGAAGCTCTCAAAACGATTAAATTTTCCTCGTTTTGCAAAATTTTTTCATTGATGATCTGCTCATATTGGTCGTAGAGTGGTGTCATATAGCCCATTATAGCGTTTCTCGATAAATGGGATACCCAACACTAAAACATGTTTTCCATTCGAACCAGTAATTCCTGAGATTAGCGCGTTCAACCAAACAAACAAAGATACTTTTCAGCTTTATAATATTAGTATAGATAAGGATGGAAACTGGAAATCCTTACGACGTCTAGTTGTCTTGTTTTATATTATAATTAACACATAAAATGCGGGCGTTTGTTTGTGTAATAATAGAATTGTAAATTGAAAGTTCTTGGAACATGTTTTGTGTGAGGAGAGGTAATTAGTTCTCCATGGCTTGAAAGTTTTATTCAATAACGTCTGGGTTCATCTCAATTTGGGTAGCCTCAGCCTTTATGTTTGTTGTATAAAATCATTAAAATTACATATTCATGCAATTAAACATCCATAAAAAACAACTCACAATTGCTGCACAAAGAACCATCGGATTAATTATAATATTGGATAATACATTCTATTATGTATCATACAATAAAGGTTATAAAGCATATATACCTTTAATAATTACATTACATACCAATGACATATATTCTACTAGACACGCTATTAGTAACTAAAACTCTGTCACAGCACTGTCGCGGAGGCTTCGATGTAGTAATGTAGCATGATTGTTGGTGAACTATAATAATCATTCTATTAAAAAGTAGTAGTGGCTACAGGGATGAACCACGGCGGTTCTTGAACTACGGCGACACACAAACTAAGGCGGCACGCGGATTAGAGCAGCACATGAACTAGGATGACTTCATATGAACGACACCATTACGGCGGCACATTCTAATAATAAACTGATCGCAGTAATCTAAACAAACAGCGCATCAGCACTGTACAACGTTCGATAATAAAGTGTGGGCATCACTTTTTTTTTCTGACTTACTATACTTTTATCCTTAGGGGCACTGGAGCCTCTGATGGCTTTTACATCTTCACCGGACTTGAAAGAGGCATCACGCCGTTGCTCCGTTTATATAGCGCGAGCGTGAACAGGACGTTGTAGGTAGGTAACGGTAGATTTAAAACATTCTGTTTTGACTACAAACTATGTCATTAAGCGGAAGTTGTGTTATTGTGATCATAGATGGCCCTTTTGCTCTGACATATATAATTACGTATAACGTTGATAAAAATATGAAGTCAAATGCGAATGTGTTTTCTTATCGTCCACATGCAAATAACAACTGGAGATTTACACAACTGTCTGTTACTTCAAGATCACATTTTTTTAAAGATGGATTATCGCATCTAGTGTAACATAGAAGTCATCAGTATAGTCAAGGTATAATGCAGAGTAGAACGTGGTCTAACCATCGTAAAATAATTACTTAATATCTCTAAGAAAGCCTTGGCGTTTGTAAAAACGTATGTAAATAAAATATTTTTAACATAACATACTATCACGCCTGTATTCCCTGAAGGGCTAGGCAGAGCTGGACTAATGTACACCCACGGTTAGCCGGGTATATTTTAGGTTCCATGTAATAGGGGGCAAGCCTATTGCCATTAATCGGGCACAAAGCCAAACTCTGAGCTGCTATTAAGAATTTCATAGAAAACCTAATAACACTTTGTTCGACCTGGTAATCTAACCCAGAACCTTGCTAACTAAGCTAATGAGGCAGTTATCTATACAGGATGTCCAGTAATGAATGGATAACCTTAAAATGGCTTATAGCAGAACTTATGGCCATTCAAAAAAAATGCGAAACAAAATAAATCGTACGTAGTACCTAAGATATGATTTTTTTAAATAAAAAAAATACAAATTTTTACCTTGTTGTACATTCTTGTACACTGCGACCAAAAATGACTGAATTCTATCGGGTTTTTGTTGAACTATTATTATACGCTAACTATGCCAATCGATAAGAAGTATATAGTTTGATTAGCTATGGTACTATTAAAAAAAAAAACTTGAATTAATATTTCTGTGAGAAATTTGCTAAAATATTTTTTTTTACAAAGTTTAAGCTTCTTGGGTATAAAAAAATGTATGACAACATGAGTGACCAATAACTTTAAAATAATGTCGGGTTTGAGTAGATTTCATAATGGTTATAATTCATTATTATATCTTATGTAAAGTGAACCCCAGTACACCTAGTAAAGAATTTAAAAAGTACATCGCGAATATTCAACCAGTTTTCATTCGAGCAATACAGCTTAACAATTTTTTATTATGATGAAGTGACGTGACTTTATAACTTTATATTAACGGTAAGTAAAGTATAACTTATGATCACCATTGACAGCTAAAAGATGAGGATCTATTGACAGTCACTATCATACTGGCAGCTTTTAGATATGCGCTAACTAATTCAGACAACGTAACACAAGTTATTAGAAGTGGTAGAAATTCACTCCGGTCACTCCACTATTGCCATTTCTTTAGCTTCATTAACTGATAGTTGACTTTAATTTTTTAATGAGTGCAATTATTGCCACATATCGTGTTAGTGTTAATTTTGTTAAGGAACAACCACATCTACTATTTTATGACGAATAAAACTTACGTGTATAATAATATTTAAAGTAATTATTTATGCAAAAGGCTATTTTTCACGAGATTAACGATCTTCTAAACACATGGTAGATTGAGAGTGTCGATGCAATAACATTCAAATTCCATCTATAATTATTTTACATCTATCTGTTAGGTGTTCTGCTGTGTAAGTCATAAGTGATATGGCAATAAATGCATAAAAATGAATTGACTGACCAAATGGTCCATACAAATAAAAACTATTTTTTTGTGACTATTTCTTACAAATATTTTATTTTATTGTTTTTAGGTTTAGCCTTATGGCCACAAACTCACTTAATCAAAATCAAAAAATTCTTTATTCAATTTAGGCCCTAAGAGGGCACTTATGAACGTCAAAACACTACTGCTGGTTCGGAAAACATCCCAGACATCGAGAAGAATCGGTAAGAAACTTGATCGGGTTACCTTTGTTTTCAACGGTACAAGTGTTAATATATTAGGTACAATAATAATAATTTTGTGAATGCACAGAGAGGGAGTCACTTCCAGGCATTACTATCATTCACATAATGATCCACCCTATAATAACCTTTTGACAGTAAAACCCGCTTGACAAGGTCCTTGATATTGTTGTCCGGCTGATCAATAAAGTGCCTCGGGTTCTCGTCATAGAACCTAACAGTAATTACTTTAAAAACTATGTCTAAAACACGGTACGAATAATTTATCTCTAGTTCTGGTATTAACATTGTGCTGATATTTGACAAAATTCAACTTGTCAAAGTTTTTACGAATATACATTATGGCTCAAGATGGTGAAACGCTAAGCCTAATGGGAAAACTGGGTCTCAAGTGCAGCTGTCGGAACGCACCTATAGAAACTGAGCGATAGATCTTCAACTTGATGGTGGTAACTAACCAGGTGGGTATTACAAAATACCCTACCATCATGCTGCAGTTTCTTCAAAATATTTTCCTTCACCGAAAGCTCTGGCTCGTTACAGAGATTCGAACTCACGTCGATCGATGTCAGGTCGGGTATACGCTACCTTTGAGACACCATTGCTTCAAATAACATTAATATTTTGCATGAGTGTAAAGCATTTCCATCACGTAAATAATTTAAGAAATATGTACTTTGTAAACTTATTTCCTCGAAAACTTTATACCTACTTTTCACTATCCACATAAGTACCTATTTTATAGTTACATCAATTTGGTAATTTGCGGTATCTACTTGATTAGAAATCTCGATTCTCTTTTTCGTTTCCCTGACAAAGGGTCAAAATTCCGGACATATCAGGAAATTCCTTTCGTCGGGTAACCCTATGTATAGGTGTATATTGTATGAGTTATCATTCTGGAATCAACTCTTCATCAAATTGTAGTAAGTATATAATTTACTTTGTATAGGTAATAATTTTATTATGTTTAAATATAATCGCGGTTTTCTCTGCCTTGCACCGACCCTTGCTCCGCAGGAGTTCCTTAATTTATTTGAAGGCTCCATTACTAGTTTCGAATGCGGCGAGTGAGAGACTTTTATTTACACATTTCAACAAAATATATATACTTTTATGCTGTACGTAGTTGAATATAGATAAATCAAGTATTTGTAACTTTATAAATTACTTAATTACATGAATGTACTGTAATATGTTTGTATTTATATTTGTGTATAAGAGATAAAAAGGGGCGCGTGCGTGTGCCCTTAAACAAATGTGCTACGTCAACCTATACAGAGCGGGACCGCGCACCGAGGGCGCGAACGCGACGGAAACGATTCCCTCGTACTCTGTATAACCGACGGCGGATAACACGCTACGGTAACCAGCTGTCTGGAAACCAGTGCGTGCGAGCCCCTCTCACTACGTGCGACCAACCCTGCTCACACCCGAAACTACTAGGCGTGAAGAGGGCGAAACATCAAGGTACACACACGCAGTGAGGTGCCTGCTGGTAGGCGTGGCGATGACGTAGCACGGAGCGGAATGGACTGGGTCGCTGGCGGGTTGAACACTTAGTGAAGATGCAAAATGACACACAGGCACCACAATAAAATTTGCTGTATTCTTCAGGACACAATACAATTTGTAGGTACTATCTTCTGGGTACTGTTTCTTCCAGTTTCTTGAGTCTTGAGTCTTGAGTCTTGAGTCTTGAGTCTTCAGCTTGTGGTACCCGTGTGTGCCCGTTGGCCCCAGTAGTGCGCCTTTTATATTGTTTGCCGGAGAGCGAGACGGACGATGGCGTCTCTATCCGTACTGCTCATTACCAAACTTGGGTGTGGTCCGGTAACCGCGGTAATGCGTCGCGGTTGCACTATCGCTGTCTCTATCTATTATTATTATTACTTGTATGCAGAATACAATAAATTGTTAATATCTCTAATTACAATTATTCAATTACTATAAAAACTATTTCACATTATTGTAGACACAAATACCTATCCAAAAACACTAACTTTAACATTATAGGTTAATAAACATGGTAGATACAAGGCGTTAAACATTGCAACTTTAAAACAGCTTGAAACTCGTTATTTACACACTATTTGATGTTACAAACATTATAAAACATATAGAGACGGCCAATTTACCTATATAACACAAAACATTACATACAACTTCTATATAATATGAATTATCGACGATATATGATTTTAGTACTTGTAAGTGATTATTTCTATTGAATTACAAACATTTTCATAACTTATATACTATTCTTATATACCTACACGCTATAGTAACATATTCAAAGCATTAGAAACATTAAATTATTGATTGTTCGTACAAATGATTCATCCCTACAACTTATATTTACAATTGTTATTCTCGTATCATTACGCTTAGGCCTATGCGTCGCTAACAAGAGATTATATTGTATCCTTGTTAAATGTACTAATTATTAACCAATCTGTATGGTTCATGAAGTGAACATGAAAATCTATACTTAATATAATAAAGCGAAACAGTTTTTTTCTCTGTTTGTGTGTTTAAACACGCTAAACTCTGGAACTACCAATCGGATTCGAAAAATTCTTTTTGTATATGATAGGCAAACTCTCATGGCAAAGTAAAGGCTTATTTAAGATTAGGCTACAACTCCAAGATAGCGTTAAATATTGTTTTTTGTTACGTAAGTCGGAAGTCGAGGCCCTCCCGAACTGCTTTAACCGCTTTTGGTTCTTAGTATATCCATAAAAAAGTCAGCGACAGCATATGCCTATCTCTTATAAATATGCCACAGTAAGGTATTGTGTGACATAGATTTGTTGAAAATTAAAAAGTGATTTATAAACATTATTTTTAGACATGGCATATTAATCCTTGGAAGCAAAAGTTACTTTTATCATAAAGACAATTTTATGAAGTTAAATTTTGCTCTTTACAGTATGCTATTTGGACACATAGTTTAGGAGAGAATGAAAAATTATAATAGTCTGTATTCGCGGGAAGAACAATTATGATAGACTACATGGCTACGTTGGCGGCGCGCTGTTTGTCGGATAAAATTAACACGGGTGAAACTGTGGGGCACAGCTAGTAAAGAAATAAAACTAGCATTTGAAAAGTAGATTTTTTTTGCATTTACTTTCTTAATCTAGACTGAAACTCTTTCCTCTTGGCTCCCAAGCAGAAATATCTGTAATAGACGTTATAGTGCGCTGCATAATATATATTGGTGTAACAATCTTGGTGAGGGAATTGTTAAATGGTGGTTTTTATTTTAATTCATAAAACTAGGCTATTTCAGTATATATTTTGCGTGATATAGTTTGATTATTGTGCACAAGTGAAGTGGATTTATAAAAAGAACACGCATATTTAGTTGGCAAAAATCTCTCTGGACACTAAACCTATGTTAAAAGGATAATTGAAAATAATTAATTCAAATTGTAAATATTTGTAATTCTTATAAATAAAAATGATATCAAGTAGTATAGAATTCATATACGTTATATCATTAATGATGATAAGTTAAGGGATAGAAAGAATCTTAGTAGTAGACAAGTAATTCATCCAGGGTAGTAACCCTGTTGCAGCAACTGTCAACGATGCCATGTTTTCCTCAAACGAACTTGCTCTCTCTGTCTTTTCAGAAAGACGAACATCGTGTACATTACCAATTACTCACGCTTGTTCACTTGTACAAGTACAACAGGTACTTACTTCAGCGTCTTCGGCAACTTCCGACCTCAGTACACTTGTTCTATCTCATCACCTGTCAACTACATCATCAGGAACAAAAATTGTCTTCATAAATCATGAATTACCCGAAGAACTCGGTCAAACTATAAAATTACATGGTACTCTTATTCCTGTATATTCCGAAATGCAAACACTAAATCCAAACCTTCATATCGTAAATAAACATGATTTTCCATTATCTATCTATGTTTGTCAGTTATAGCAGTAACCGAGCAGCTCCTCCTCGGTGCAGGGTTTGTCGCAGCACTCGTCCGCTATGCCCTGTCTCTTGCCACGCGAACCGCCCAACTCCTGTGCTCTCTGCCGGTCCAACCACCCCCAGCCGTAACCCTCGCTCTCCGACGGGATGTACGGCGTTCTCTTCATCAGGTACTGGCCTTCATACTTGAGGTACCTGTTGTCACACAAGTATGACAGCACTGTCGCCAGCCGCCGGCCGCAGTACACATGTGGAGTGTTATTACCTGATGCCATCATTGCGATCATTACCATAAGGAACAACACTTGCAACTTCATGTCTTTTAGGTTGAGCTTCACTGAGAACGGAAAATGGTATTGTAATGAGACTGAAGGTGAATTTGTTCCTGATTTTATATCGTAAGGATTGATTAATATTCAGTTAACAGTCTGGTGAGCAGACTGGCGTTAATGAAGATTGACTTATATGTTATTAAAGAGGTGATGTGTGACCTCATTATTGGTATGAATGAACGAATTTACGTGATGGCCCATGACATTATTCATGTAAATCTAGATGACGTACACTGTAAGAAAACGATATAAAAATGTTATTGAGTATACTTTGAAAAGGGTTGATATTACACGTCATAGACACCTACTTGTTCATCCTACGTACAATAGTAAAATGAAGTATAAAATGGTACCTCTTCAAACCATCGTCCCATTCACATCCTGTCCACCGGAACAATATTTATTACTCCGGAATAACTAACTCATATCATAAATAGTAATGAAGTTGTCAGTGTTCGTCATGATAGTGCTGGCTGTGGTAGCAGCTGGTAGTGCAGAGAGAGGCGCGCGCAGGTACTGCGGCAGGGTGCTGGCGATCACGCTGGCCAACCTGTGTCCAGAGATGGAAGAGGTGGAGAAGCGGTCGGGAGTGCAGTACGCGCGCCACGGGTGGGAATGGCCGGAGTCGCTGATGGTCTCACGGGGCAAGCGTGGCATTGTCGATGAGTGCTGTGACAATCCCTGCACGCTCGACGTGCTACTCTCATACTGCTAGACTAAAGAATCCACCGACTTAACTTATTCGTACTAATTAGATTATTAATAAAATTAAATGACGAGTAATATTTTTTAATTCTTGATATCTCCACTATATTATTATTATTTTATTCTATAAAAGTGGCTACCGTAGCCTATGTACGCTTGTAATACCAATCAAAAGATCAAATGATTTTCGAAGTTTTGTACTTAAGAATAGAAAATTATGTGCATATATTTATACCCGGTTAACTGTGGGTTGTACATTTAGTACACCTCTGCCTTATCCTTCCGGGACACAGCCGTGAAAGTATTAGTATCTATGTATGTATGTATAATGATAACAGTAGATTGTTATATAGATGTGGGAGAATAGAACATTCTAACACAGCAACATTTGAGTAATATAGGTATTTTTAATTTTTTCCTAGCAACAAAACAGATCTGTCAAGTTGGGTGAACAATGAATATGTGTTTTTACGATTTCGATTATAATTTATAAATATTAAATAAAAGAAGATTTAAAGAATTACAGGATCTTTATTCTGAGCACTTTTGACACACATCCCACAATTTGGGGACTCGTCCGGGATGGTGAAAAAGTGTGAAGTTTGAAGAAGCATTACGAACGAAGATTACAAATTTATGACTTACCTACCGACAAGTCGGATTCGGAAGAACCTTCTCGAAGAACAAGATAAATAACAACGAAGTATAACTAACTACGAAAGAAGTTGAAAGTGTTTTCCATTTTATGAGAAAGATTTACCTGTTTAGTGATAGTAAGAGAGAAAAACCGAAAATGCCGCCTAAAAAAATCATAGAAGAAGAAAATGCTCAATTATCAACTGTAATACCGCCACGTATCTCGTTTAACGATCTGGAAAAATCAATGACACCGTTTAGTGGAGACGATACTTATGGGATCGAATCCTGGATATGTGATATCGAAGAAACAGGCCTTTTAATGCAGTGGTGTGATATAGAACAATTAATTTATGCAAAACGTCTTCTCGTCGGTACTGCAAAATTATTCCTAAGATCTTTACGTGACATAAAAACTTGGAGTGATTTGAAAAATGCCCTTAAAGAAGAATTTCAACGAACGTTAAATAGTGCTGCTGTTCATAAAAAGCTAGCGGCACGTAAGATGAGAAACAGTGAAACATGCCAACAATATTTTTTGCACATGAAGGAATTGGCTATGAATAGTACAGTAGAAGATGCTGCTTTAATGGAATACGTTATTGACGGTATTAGAGATATAGAATTAAACAAAGCAATGTTGTATGGGGCTGCTAACATCAAAGATTTCAAGAAAAAATTAGATTTGTATGCTGAAATTAAGAATAAGTCTTCATTTAAAACACAGTACATACCTAAGCCTATGTCTTTACCTAATTAATTTAAAGACCGTAGACAGACACCGAAGAAACGATGCTACAACTGTGGTGAAACCGACCATCTATTGCCTGATTGCAAACATAAAGAGAAAGGAACTAAGTGTTTCAAGTGTAATGAATTTGGACATATTTCATCGAAGTGCACTAATATACCTCATCATAATACAAACATGGCTGTAAAAGGTCTTAATAATAACATGTGTTACAGTGACATCACTATTGGTAATAAAATTATAAAAGCTATGATTGACACTGGGAGTGATGTTAATTTAATAACAAACAAGCAGTTTCAAGAACTACAAATAACTGAATATGATGGGAGTAATACAATAAAGTTGACTGGACTAGGAAATAAAGGAATAGAGACTACAGGTACTTTTACAACTTTTATTAAGATTCAAGGCTACAGTTTTCCAGCTCAATTCCATATTGTGAATAATAATGATATACCAATAGAAGTTCTGTTAGGAAGACACATACTGGCGCATGTGAACCTGAATATTACAAAAGATGAAATCCAAGTTTCTCCAATAACAACTATATGTCTACCTGTGGAATATAAAGAAAATGATTATGATATTGGAAGTACTAAATATACAAACACTATAAGAAGATGATAGATGATTATATACCAACTTATAAGAAGAAGTGTCCCGTTGAGATGAATATAATTATGTCAGATGAAATGCCGGTTTTTCAAAACCAAGACGTGTTGCTCCTGCTGAGATGAATTTAATTGATCACCAAATTGAAGAATGGCTAAGAGATGAAATAATAAGACCAAGTTGTTCAGATTTTGCAAGTCCAGTTGTGTTAGCCAGAAAGAAAGATGGCTCATATCGCTTATGTATAGATTATCGAAAAGTAAACAAAAATATTATTAAAGATAGATTTCCCGTTCCACTGATAGAAGACCAAATAGATCAACTACAAGGTGCTAAATACTTCACAACACTTGATATGAAGAATGGATTTAATCATGTAAATGTTAAAGAAGAAAGTTGAAAGTACACATCATTTGTGACACCGAGGGGACAATATGAATTTTGTAAAATGCCATTTGGATTATCTACCGCTCCCTCAGTATTCCAGCGCTATGTATACTGGATCTTCAGAGACCTGATTTTAGATAGAACAATATTAACATTTCTTGATGATGTCAATATTCCAAGTAAAACAGAAGAAGAGGGGCTACAGAAATTAAAAATTGTAATGAAGCGAGCTGAAGAATATGGACTACAAATAAACTGGAAAAAATGTCAATTTTTGAAGAAAGAAGTTGAGTATTTAGGCTACCATATTGGGAATAATGAAGTCAGACCCTCAGAAGTGAAAATTAAAGCCGTAACCAATTTTAGAGTTCCAAAGACAGTAAAAGAAGTTCAATCCTTCCTCGGATTATCAGGATACTTCAGAAAGTTTATTGAGAACTACTCTCTAATAGCAAGACCCTTAACTAATTTACTAAGGAAAGATAAAGAATTTAATTTTGATCAGGACTGTTACAACTCATTTGAAACATTGAAGGAAAAATTATGTAGTCAACCTGTTCTACAAATATACAATCCGGACGCCGAGACAGAGGTGCATACTGATGCAAGCATTGATGGCTATGGAGCAGTCTTAATGCAGAAGAACAATTCAGATGATAAATTGCATCCTGTCTACTACATGAGTAGAAAGACTTCAGACTCTGAAAGAAAATATGACAGTTACTTTCTAGAAATTATTAGCTATTGTAGAAGTACTAAAGAAGTTTAGAGTTTATCTCCTAGGAATAAAATTTAAGATTTTAACTGACTGTTCAGCTCTAACATTAACACTAAAAAAGAAGGACTTACCACCCAGAGTAGCCCGGTGGGCACTCTTCCTTGAAGAGTATGATTACACAATTGAACATAGACCAGGTTCATCAATGAAGCACGCAGACGCTCTCAGCCGCCACCCAGTGCAAATGATCACAGAAATTACTACAAAATAACAAAAGGCACAGAAAGAAGATGAACGATTAAAATTAATTATCAAAATATTAGAAACAGAACCATATGAAAACTATAGTATGGTGAACAATATTTTATATAAAGAAATTGGTGATAGATCTCTTATTGTAGTACCAAAGAAGATGCAGAGCGAAATAATAAGAAGAAATCATGATAATGGTCATTTTGGAGCTAAGAAAACAGAGCATCTAATTCTAAGATAATTTTACATAGAGAATCTACATGAAAAGGTAAAAGCTCATATTATAAAGGAGACAGACCACTAGAGACTTACCATATTGACCATGTGGGCCCTATGACGTCTACTGCTAAAAGTTACAAGTATATACTTACTATTGTTGATGCATTTACCAAATTTACCTGGATCTACCCGACGAAGACACTAACGACTGAAGAAGTTCTACAGAAGCTACAGCAACAGCAGGCTTTATTTGGCTCTCCTAAAGTAATAATATCAGACAGAGGAACAGCATTCACATCAGAAAATTTTAAAAAGTACTGTGAAGAAGAAAATATTATACATCACGTTATAACGACTGGCCAACCTAGAGCCAATGGGCAAGTGGAACGTATACACCAAATTATTATTAACTTACTGGCTAAACTCACTGTACATAATTCTGCCCAGTGGTACAAACATGTTTCCAAGGTACAAAGATGTATTAACGGTACATATCATAGAAGTATTGGAACTTCACCGTTTCAACTGATGACTGGTGTACAACTTCATGATACAGAAGATATCCAGATGCAAGAAATTTTGAGAGAGGAATCAATTGAATACTTTGACAGTCAAAGAAAATCTTTGAGATCTAGCGCTAAGGAGCAAATAGCCAAGGTACAAGAAGAGAACAAAAGAAATTATAACAAACACAGGAAAGTTGGAACTTCTTATAAGTTGGGAGACATAGTAGCTATTCAGAGAACACAATTTGGAAGAACTAAGATTGGCTCAAGATTTTTAGGCCCTTATGAAGTAACAAAAGTTAATAAGAATGACCGGTACACTGTCAGCAAGCTAAGCGGAGAAGGTCCTTTGCAAACAACTACTAGCAGTGACATGATGAAGATGTGGTGCCTGGATGATAACTCAAGCTCGCCCGGGTCGGACGAGGAGCAGGATGGCCGTGTGGGAGAATAGAACATTCTAACACAGCAACATTTGAGTAATATAGGTATTTTTAATTTTTTCCTGGCAACAAAACAGATCTGTCAAGTTGGTTGAACAATGAATATGTGTTTTACGATTTCGATTATAATTTATAAATATTAAATAAAAGAAGATTTAAAGAATTACAGGATCTTTATTCTGAGCACTTTTGACACACATCCCACATAGATGTAAAAGTACAATTTTTACTAAGTAATTTATGACCATAAATAAGCAGCTTTTGACATACATAGAGTTTAGCTATATCCTTAGTCTAATGACGAGTAATATTTTTTAATTCTTGATATCTCCACTATCTTATTATTATTTTATTCTATAAAAGTGGCTACCGTAGCCTATGTACGCTTGTAATACCAATCAAAAGATCAAATGATTTTCGAAGTTTTGTACTTAAGAATAGAAAATTATGTGCATATATTTATACCCGGTTAACTGTGGGTTGTACATTTAGTACACCTCTGCCTTATCCTTCCGGGACACAGCCGTGAAAGTATTAGTATCTATGTATGTATGTATAATGATAACAGTAGATTGTTATATAGATGTAAAAGTACAAATTTTACTAAGTAATTTATGACCATAAATAAGCAGCTTTTGACATACATAGAGTTTAGCTATATCCTTAGTCATCGTCAGTACGGCTTTCGACAAAGCGATCAACTGAGGATCTTCTAGTGTATGCCATTCATAACTGGAGTGAGGCGATTGAGAAACAAAGAGAAGCTGTTCCTGTCTCTTTAGATGTTAGTCAGGCGTTTGATAAGGTCTCGCACGCAAATCTCTTAAGCAAGCTGCGAGCTTATAGAATATCCGATCGCCTGCGGACCGAACTATACGAGTGGCTGTTAATGACTGCTCGTCTGACTCCGAGGCTATAAATGCCGGAGTTCTTCAGGGATCTGTACTCTCAGCGACACTATTTCTGCTGCACATCAACAACCTCCTAAACCCCGGTATCTTTTGAGGTTACCTAACTTAGAGGTACTTATCTAATCCGCAGGCTAATTTACAGGAAGTCCATAATGAGAGAGAGGCCATGTTCGAACGCTTGATTTCGAACCTTAAGTTCGTATCCGACTGGGGTGATACGAACTTGGTCAGGTTTAATGCTGAAAAAACACAGAAGTGTTTATTCTGCGATAAACGGAGTCTGGTTATCCTGATTCCTACTTTTCAAGGGGCTTCCTTTCAGGTAGTAGATAACCTCGAGCTCTTTGTGGCCCAATTAACATCTGATCTCAACATCGGGCGCTCGAGCGAGATAAAGGCGAGAACAGCTTCCAAGAAATTGGGGATTCTCTTCAAGGTGAAGCGGTATTTCACACAGAACCAGCTTCTTAGTTTATATCAAGTACATGTACGGTCATGTGTGAAATACTGCTCTCATCTTTGGAATGGATCAGCCAAATATTATCAGTTGGCCGCTCTGGACTCTATTGAGCGCCGAGCTCCTCGACTTGTTGGCGATGAAGCACTGATGACGGTAAAAATGCTCAGTCTAAAGCATCGACGTAAGGTAGCTTGCCTATTAGTGCTTTACAAGTTACACTTTGGAGATTGTGCACAGGAATTGCACAATTTAATTCCGCCAAACCCGTTCCATCATAGAACAACTAGACGCCTTGAGGGTTTCCACACTTATGTTATGGAATTTACTCAGATTTGCACGAAGCGGTACGCTTCGTAGTTCATTACACAAACGGCAGAAGAGTGGAATTCACTCCCTTTGTCTGTTTTCCCGTCCACCTATAACTGGAGGGTCTTCAAGCGAAGAGTGAATAGGCATTTAATAGGTAAGCGTGACTCATCGCCGGCCTCATCTTTACTTACCATGAGGTAAGATCGAGGCCAAGCGCATACCTGAACTACATTTTTTTTAAACTATCGTCCAGTTGAATGTTAATTTACTAAATGTGTCAGACATGTAATAACATAAGAAATAAAGAGAATTTATTATTTAATAAATAATATTACTGGAAAATCTTAGTATAGATTAGCGCGGGGCGGTGACAAAACGGAAAGTGTCTCGGGTCTCATAGATTAATGAATTAATCAGAAGGGCAATTCTCAATGTACCATCTTTTTCATTTTTCGTTCTGTGGTCATGTAACTATCTATTTTCTGTCCTTTTTGCGTCATTATCGTAGCGTTGTCTAACGTTAGATATAAAACATTGAACAAATATTGGACCTTGGAACTTTATTATTATCTCACATAAATAAGTTTAGATCTGTATTTATAAGTATGCACGCTACACTCTAATTTAAAGAGTATTTATTATTAACTTTTAATTTCAGATTACTATATTTCATAGGCTGCTAGATAGTATGTGTCTATACTAGGTGGTAGATAACTCAGAGATGAATTTATTATAGTAGTACTCATATATTATGTCGTAAGAATGATTAATATATACTTTCAAAATATTATCCAAAATATTATTCAGCAAAGTCCCACACAAACGGTAAAATAGAGATAACACAGATTTCCGATTTCAATAAAGTAGTGAAAGATATATAGTACGTTATAAAGAGTACGAGCTTTTTAGCGAAATTTTGCAATGCTATATTGTTTTTTTTTTGTGTTTTATATTATTGAACTTACAGTTTTCATGTTGTTTCTGTAATGTTGTACTCAAAATGAATGCTTAAGAAGCACGAGTGCAGTGAAGTGAAATAAAGGTACGAATTTTCGTTTTTCGGGTTGCTGTTACAAAATTTATCGACAGTGTTAATGGAATTGTTATCTTTTTATAAAATTGTGATCTTTTATAGGTACCTCCCATGGTAATACGAGGAACAATATTCAGATATTAAAATGGTTAAAATTAAGAAAAAAACTAATAATAAATAAAAGTTTTAAAGTCATTCAGGTTTTATAGTAACCCTTATTGAACAGAAATGTAAATTAAATTTTCACGCAATATTCGAAGTATTTGATAAGTGTGAAGCTAATGTGCGATTTATTTATTAGGTATTTAAGATTAATTAAGTAATTGACCTACGTATCTATTATTTTAAAATGATCAAATCGGAAATATTTATATGCGGATTTTTCCACATGTCTACTGGGAATATTAAACACAATTGTATTATGTAAATGTTCTAAATATTTTATTAATATTTCTTATACTTTGACAACTATAGGAATCTTTATATTTTAATTCATAATTTACATTGTTCATATTTAGAATATCTTCAAGTGCCAATTATTGTACACTTGTATTTCTTAAAAGTAGGTAGGTATAAGAAACATACAAAGCTGCTATAAGAAACTCAAACCTACACATATACGGTTACTATGTAACGTCTCTATTACTATGTATATACTGTGTAAATTATCTCTCAATGAACATCAGTTCTAGCAGTAACCGAGCAGCTCCTCCTCGGTGCAGGGTTTGTCGCAGCACTCGTCCGCTATGCCCTGTCTCTTGCCACGCGAACCGCCCAACTCCTGTGCTCTCTGCCGGTCCAACCACCCCCAGCCGTAACCCTCGCTCTCCGACGGGATGTACGGCGTTCTCTTCATCAGGTACTGGCCTTCATACTTGAGGTACCTGTTGTCACACAAGTATGACAGCACTGTCGCCAGCCGCCGGCCGCAGTACACATGTGGAGTGTTATTACCTGATGCCATCATTGCGATCATTACCATAAGGAACAACACTTGCAACTTCATGTCTTTTAGGTTGAGCTTCACTGAGAACGGAAAATGGTATTGTAATGAGACTGAAGGTGAATTTGTTCCTGATTTTATATCGTAAAGATTGATTAATATTCAGTTAACAGTCTGGTGAGCAGACTGACGTTAATGAAGATTGACTTATATGTTATAAAAGAGGTGATGTGTGACCTCATTATTGGTATGAATGAACGAATTTACGTGATGGCCCATGGTTCATGTAAATCTAGATGACGTACACTGTAAGAAAGCGATATAAAAATGATATTGAGTATACTTTGAAAAAGGTCGATATTACACGTCATAGACACCTACTTTTTCATCCTACGTACAATAGTAAAATGAAGTATAAAATGGTACCTCTTCAAACCATCGTCCCATTCACATCCTGTCCACCGGAACAATATTTATTACTCCGGAAAAACTAACTCATATCATAAATAGTAATGAAGTTGTCAGTATTCGTCATGATAGTGCTGGCTGTGGTAGCAGCTGGTAGTGCAGAGAGAGGCGCGCGCAGGTACTGCGGCAGGGTGCTGGCGATCACGCTGGCCAACCTGTGTCCGGAGATGGAAGAGGTGGAGAAGCGGTCGGGAGTGCAGTACGCGCGCTACGGGTGGGAATGGCCTGAGTCGCTGATGGTCTCACGGGGCAAGCGTGGCATTGTTGACGAGTGCTGTGACAATCCCTGCACGCTCGACGTGCTGCTCTCATACTGCTAGACTAAAGAATCCACGACTTAACTTATTCGTACTAATTAGATTATTAATAAAATTAAATGACGAGTAATATTTTTTAATTCTTGATATCTCCACTATATTATTATTATTTTATTCTATAAAAGTGGCTACCGTAGCCTATGTACGCTTGTAATACCAATCAAAAGATCAAATGATTTTCGAAGTTTTGTACTTAAGAATAGAAAATTATGTGCATATATTTATACCCGGTTAACTGTGGGTTTTACATTTAGTACACCTCTGCCTTATCCTTCCGGGACACAGCCGTGAAAGTATTAGTATCCATGTATGTATGTATAATGATAACAGTAGATGGTTATATAGATGTAAAAGTACAAATTTTACTAAGTAATTTATGACCATAAATAAGCAGCTTTTGACATACATAGAGTTTAGCTATATCCTTAGTCATCGTCAGTACGGCTTTCGACAAAGCGATCAACTGAGGATCTTCTAGTGTATGCCATTCATAACTGGGGTGAGGCGATTGAGAAACAAAGAGAAGCTGTTCCTGTCTCTTTAGATGTTAGTCAGGCGTTTGATAAGGTCTCGCACGCAAATCTCTTAAGCAAGCTGCGAGCTTATAGAATATCCGATCGCCTGCGGACCGAACTATACGAGTGGCTGTTAATGGAAGCTCGTCTGACCCCGAGGCTATAAATGCCGGAGTTCTTCAGGGATCTGTACTCTCAGCGACACTATTTCTGCTGCACATCAACAATATCCTAAACCCCGATATCTTTTGGCACCTGAGAGGTTACCTAACTTAGAGGTACTTATCTAATCCGCAGGCTAATTTACAGGAAGTCCATAATGAGAGAGAGGCCATGTTCGAACGCTTGAATTCGAACCTTAAGTTCGTATCCGACTGGGGTGATACGAATTTGGTCAGGTTTAATGCTGAAAAAACACAGGAGTGTTTATTCTGTGATAAACAGAGTCTGGTTATCCTAATTCCTACTTTTCAAGGGGCTTCTCTTCAGGTAGTAGATAACCTCGAGCTCTTTGTGGTCCAATTAACATCTGATCTCAACATTGGGCGCTCGAGCGAGATAAAGGCGAGAACAGCTTCCAAGAAATTGGGGATTCTCTTCAAGGTGAAGCGGTATTTCACACAGAACCAGCTTCTTAGTTTATATCAAGTACATGTACGGTCATGTGTGAAATACTGCTCTCATCTTTGGAATGGATCAGCCAAATATTATCAGTTGGCCGCTCTGGACTCTATTGAGCGCCGAGCTCCTCGACTTGTTGGCGATGAAGCACTGATGACGGTAAAAATGCTCAGTCTAAAGCATCGACGTAAGGTAGCTTGCCTATTAGTGCTTTACAAGTTACACTTTGGAGATTGTGCACAGGAATTGCACAATTTAATTCCGCCAAACCCGTTCCATCATAGAACAACTAGACGCCTTGAGGGTTTCCACACTTATGTTATGGAATTTACTCAGATTTGCACGAAGCGGTACGCTTCGTAGTTCATTACACAAACGGCAGAAGAGTGGAATTCACTCCCTTTGTCTGTTTTCCCGTCCACCTATAACTGGAGGGTCTTCAAGCGAAGAGTGAATAGGCATTTAATAGGTAAGCGTGACTCATCGCCGGCCTCATCTTTACTTACCATGAGGTAAGATCGAGGCCAAGCGCATACCTGAACTACATTTTTTTTAAACTATCGTCCAGTTGAATGTTAATTTACTAAATGTGTCAGACATGTAATAACATAAGAAATAAAGAGAATTTATTATTTAATAAATAATATTACTGGAAAATCTTAGTATAGATTAGCGCGGGGCGGTGACAAAACGGAAAGTGTCTCGGGTCTCATAGATTAATGAATTAATCAGAAGGGCAATTCTCAATGTACCATCTTTTTCATTTTTCGTTCTGTGGTCATGTAACTATCTATTTTCTGTCCTTTTTGCGTCATTATCGTAGCGTTGTCTAACGTTAGATATAAAACATTGAACAAATATTGGACCTTGGAACTTTATTATTATCTCACATAAATAAGTTTAGATCTGTATTTATAAGTATGCACGCTACACTCTAATTTAAAGAGTATTTATTATTAACTTTTAATTTCAGATTACTATATTTCATAGGCTGCTAGATAGTATGTGTCTATACTAGGTGGTAGATAACTCAGAGATGAATTTATTATAGTAGTACTCATATATTATGTCGTAAGAATGATTAATATATACTTTCAAAATATTATCCAAAATATTATTCAGCAAAGTCCCACACAAACGGTAAAATAGAGATAACACAGATTTCCGATTTCAATAAAGTAGTGAAAGATATATAGTACGTTATAAAGAGTACGAGCTTTTTAGCGAAATTTTGCAATGCTATATTGTTTTTTTTTTGTGTTTTATATTATTGAACTTACAGTTTTCATGTTGTTTCTGTAATGTTGTACTCAAAATGAATGCTTAAGAAGCACGAGTGCAGTGAAGTGAAATAAAGGTACGAATTTTCGTTTTTCGGGTTGCTGTTACAAAATTTATCGACAGTGTTAATGGAATTGTTATCTTTTTATAAAATTGTGATCTTTTATAGGTACCTCCCATGGTAATACGAGGAACAATATTCAGATATTAAAATGGTTAAAATTAAGAAAAAAACTAATAATAAATAAAAGTTTTAAAGTCATTCAGGTTTTATAGTAACCCTTATTGAACAGAAATGTAAATTAAATTTTCACGCAATATTCGAAGTATTTGATAAGTGTGAAGCTAATGTGCGATTTATTTATTAGGTATTTAAGATTAATTAAGTAATTGACCTACGTATCTATTATTTTAAAATGATCAAATCGGAAATATTTATATGCGGATTTTTCCACATGTCTACTGGGAATATTAAACACAATTGTATTATGTAAATGTTCTAAATATTTTATTAATATTTCTTATACTTTGACAACTATAGGAATCTTTATATTTTAATTCATAATTTACATTGTTCATATTTAGAATATCTTCAAGTGCCAATTATTGTACACTTGTATTTCTTAAAAGTAGGTAGGTATAAGAAACATACAAAGCTGCTATAAGAAACTCAAACCTACACATATACGGTTACTATGTAACGTCTCTATTACTATGTATATACTGTGTAAATTATCTCTCAATGAACATCAGTTCTAGCAGTAACCGAGCAGCTCCTCCTCGGTGCAGGGTTTGTCGCAGCACTCGTCCGCTATGCCCTGTCTCTTGCCACGCGAACCGCCCAACTCCTGTGCTCTCTGCCGGTCCAACCACCCCCAGCCGTAACCCTCGCTCTCCGACGGGATGTACGGCGTTCTCTTCATCAGGTACTGGCCTTCATACTTGAGGTACCTGTTGTCACACAAGTATGACAGCACTGTCGCCAGCCGCCGGCCGCAGTACACATGTGGAGTGTTATTACCTGATGCCATCATTGCGATCATTACCATAAGGAACAACACTTGCAACTTCATGTCTTTTAGGTTGAGCTTCACTGAGAACGGAAATGGTATTGTAATGAGACTGAAGGTGAATTTGTTCCTGATTTTATATCGTAAAGATTGATTAATATTCAGTTAACAGTCTGGTGAGCAGACTGACGTTAATGAAGATTGACTTATATGTTATAAAAGAGGTGATGTGTGACCTCATTATTGGTATGAATGAACGAATTTACGTGATGGCCCATGGTTCATGTAAATCTAGATGACGTACACTGTAAGAAAGCGATATAAAAATGATATTGAGTATACTTTGAAAAAGGTCGATATTACACGTCATAGACACCTACTTTTTCATCCTACGTACAATAGTAAAATGAAGTATAAAATGGTACCTCTTCAAACCATCGTCCCATTCACATCCTGTCCACCGGAACAATATTTATTACTCCGGAAAAACTAACTCATATCATAAATAGTAATGAAGTTGTCAGTATTCGTCATGATAGTGCTGGCTGTGGTAGCAGCTGGTAGTGCAGAGAGAGGCGCGCGCAGGTACTGCGGCAGGGTGCTGGCGATCACGCTGGCCAACCTGTGTCCGGAGATGGAAGAGGTGGAGAAGCGGTCGGGAGTGCAGTACGCGCGCTACGGGTGGGAATGGCCTGAGTCGCTGATGGTCTCACGGGGCAAGCGTGGCATTGTTGACGAGTGCTGTGACAATCCCTGCACGCTCGACGTGCTGCTCTCATACTGCTAGACTAAAGAATCCACGACTTAACTTATTCGTACTAATTAGATTATTAATAAAATTAAATGACGAGTAATATTTTTTAATTCTTGATATCTCCACTATATTATTATTATTTTATTCTATAAAAGTGGCTACCGTAGCCTATGTACGCTTGTAATACCAATCAAAAGATCAAATGATTTTCGAAGTTTTGTACTTAAGAATAGAAAATTATGTGCATATATTTATACCCGGTTAACTGTGGGTTTTACATTTAGTACACCTCTGCCTTATCCTTCCGGGACACAGCCGTGAAAGTATTAGTATCCATGTATGTATGTATAATGATAACAGTAGATGGTTATATAGATGTAAAAGTACAAATTTTACTAAGTAATTTATGACCATAAATAAGCAGCTTTTGACATACATAGAGTTTAGCTATATCCTTAGTCATCGTCAGTACGGCTTTCGACAAAGCGATCAACTGAGGATCTTCTAGTGTATGCCATTCATAACTGGGGTGAGGCGATTGAGAAACAAAGAGAAGCTGTTCCTGTCTCTTTAGATGTTAGTCAGGCGTTTGATAAGGTCTCGCACGCAAATCTCTTAAGCAAGCTGCGAGCTTATAGAATATCCGATCGCCTGCGGACCGAACTATACGAGTGGCTGTTAATGGAAGCTCGTCTGACCCCGAGGCTATAAATGCCGGAGTTCTTCAGGGATCTGTACTCTCAGCGACACTATTTCTGCTGCACATCAACAATATCCTAAACCCCGATATCTTTTGGCACCTGAGAGGTTACCTAACTTAGAGGTACTTATCTAATCCGCAGGCTAATTTACAGGAAGTCCATAATGAGAGAGAGGCCATGTTCGAACGCTTGAATTCGAACCTTAAGTTCGTATCCGACTGGGGTGATACGAATTTGGTCAGGTTTAATGCTGAAAAAACACAGGAGTGTTTATTCTGTGATAAACGGAGTCTGGTTATCCTAATTCCTACTTTTCAAGGGGCTTCTCTTCAGGTAGTAGATAACCTCGAGCTCTTTGTGGTCCAATTAACATCTGATCTCAACATTGGGCGCTCGAGCGAGATAAAGGCGAGAACAGCTTCCAAGAAATTGGGGATTCTCTTCAAGGTGAAGCGGTATTTCACACAGAACCAGCTTCTTAGTTTATATCAAGTACATGTACGGTCATGTGTGAAATACTGCTCTCATCTTTGGAATGGATCAGCCAAATATTATCAGTTGGCCGCTCTGGACTCTATTGAGCGCCGAGCTCCTCGACTTGTTGGCGATGAAGCACTGATGACGGTAAAAATGCTCAGTCTAAAGCATCGACGTAAGGTAGCTTGCCTATTAGTGCTTTACAAGTTACACTTTGGAGATTGTGCACAGGAATTGCACAATTTAATTCCGCCAAACCCGTTCCATCATAGAACAACTAGACGCCTTGAGGGTTTCCACACTTATGTTATGGAATTTACTCAGATTTGCACGAAGCGGTACACTTCGTAGTTCATTACACAAACGGCAGAAGAGTGGAATTCACTCCCTTTGTCTGTTTTCCCGTCCACCTATAACTGGAGGGTCTTCAAGCGAAGAGTGAATAGGCATTTAATAGGTAAGCGGGACTCATCGCCGGCCTCATCTTTACTTACCATGAGGTAAGATCGAGGCCAAGCGCATACCTGAACTACATTTTTTTTAAACTATCGTCCAGTTGAATGTTAATTTACTAAATGTGTCAGACATGTAATAACATAAGAAATAAAGAGAATTTATTATTTAATAAATAATATTACTGGAAAATCTTAGTATAGATTAGCGCGGGGCGGTGACAAAACGGAAAGTGTCTCGGGTCTCATAGATTAATGAATTAATCAGAAGGGCAATTCTCAATGTACCATCTTTTTCATTTTTCGTTCTGTGGTCATGTAACTATCTATTTTCTGTCCTTTTTGCGTCATTATCGTAGCGTTGTCTAACGTTAGATATAAAACATTGAACAAATATTGGACCTTGGAACTTTATTATTATCTCACATAAATAAGTTTAGATCTGTATTTATAAGTATGCACGCTACACTCTAATTTAAAGAGTATTTATTATTAACTTTTAATTTCAGATTACTATATTTCATAGGCTGCTAGATAGTATGTGTCTATACTAGGTGGTAGATAACTCAGAGATGAATTTATTATAGTAGTACTCATATATTATGTCGTAAGAATGATTAATATATACTTTCAAAATATTATCCAAAATATTATTCAGCAAAGTCCCACACAAACGGTAAAATAGAGATAACACAGATTTCCGATTTCAATAAAGTAGTGAAAGATATATAGTACGTTATAAAGAGTACGAGCTTTTTAGCGAAATTTTGCAATGCTATATTGTTTTTTTTTTTGTGTTTTATATTATTGAACTTACAGTTTTCATGTTGTTTCTGTAATGTTGTACTCAAAATGAATGCTTAAGAAGCACGAGTGCAGTGAAGTGAAATAAAGGTACGAATTTTCGTTTTTCGGGTTGCTGTTACAAAATTTATCGACAGTGTTAATGGAATTGTTATCTTTTTATAAAATTGTGATCTTTTATAGGTACCTCCCATGGTAATACGAGGAACAATATTCAGATATTAAAATGGTTAAAATTAAGAAAAAAACTAATAATAAATAAAAGTTTTAAAGTCATTCAGGTTTTATAGTAACCCTTATTGAACAGAAATGTAAATTAAATTTTCACGCAATATTCGAAGTATTTGATAAGTGTGAAGCTAATGTGCGATTTATTTATTAGGTATTTAAGATTAATTAAGTAATTGACCTACGTATCTATTATTTTAAAATGATCAAATCGGAAATATTTATATGCGGATTTTTCCACATGTCTACTGGGAATATTAAACACAATTGTATTATGTAAATGTTCTAAATATTTTATTAATATTTCTTATACTTTGACAACTATAGGAATCTTTATATTTTAATTCATAATTTACATTGTTCATATTTAGAATATCTTCAAGTGCCAATTATTGTACACTTGTATTTCTTAAAAGTAGGTAGGTATAAGAAACATACAAAGCTGCTATAAGAAACTCAAACCTACACATATACGGTTACTATGTAACGTCTCTATTACTATGTATATACTGTGTAAATTATCTCTCAATGAACATCAGTTCTAGCAGTAACCGAGCAGCTCCTCCTCGGTGCAGGGTTTGTCGCAGCACTCGTCCGCTATGCCCTGTCTCTTGCCACGCGAACCGCCCAACTCCTGTGCTCTCTGCCGGTCCAACCACCCCCAGCCGTAACCCTCGCTCTCCGACGGGATGTACGGCGTTCTCTTCATCAGGTACTGGCCTTCATACTTGAGGTACCTGTTGTCACACAAGTATGACAGCACTGTCGCCAGCCGCCGGCCGCAGTACACATGTGGGTGTTATTACCTGATGCCATCATTGCGATCATTACCATAAGGAACAACACTTGCAACTTCATGTCTTTTAGGTTGAGCTTCACTGAGAACGGAAAATGGTATTGTAATGAGACTGAAGGTGAATTTGTTCCTGATTTTATATCGTAAAGATTGATTAATATTCAGTTAACAGTCTGGTGAGCAGACTGACGTTAATGAAGATTGACTTATATGTTATAAAAGAGGTGATGTGTGACCTCATTATTGGTATGAATGAACGAATTTACGTGATGGCCCATGGTTCATGTAAATCTAGATGACGTACACTGTAAGAAAGCGATATAAAAATGATATTGAGTATACTTTGAAAAAGGTCGATATTACACGTCATAGACACCTACTTTTTCATCCTACGTACAATAGTAAAATGAAGTATAAAATGGTACCTCTTCAAACCATCGTCCCATTCACATCCTGTCCACCGGAACAATATTTATTACTCCGGAAAAACTAACTCATATCATAAATAGTAATGAAGTTGTCAGTATTCGTCATGATAGTGCTGGCTGTGGTAGCAGCTGGTAGTGCAGAGAGAGGCGCGCGCAGGTACTGCGGCAGGGTGCTGGCGATCACGCTGGCCAACCTGTGTCCGGAGATGGAAGAGGTGGAGAAGCGGTCGGGAGTGCAGTACGCGCGCCGGGTGGGAATGGCCTGAGTCGCTGATGGTCTCACGGGGCAAGCGTGGCATTGTTGACGAGTGCTGTGACAATCCCTGCACGCTCGACGTGCTGCTCTCATACTGCTAGACTAAAGAATCCACGACTTAACTTATTCGTACTAATTAGATTATTAATAAAATTAAATGACGAGTAATATTTTTTAATTCTTGATATCTCCACTATATTATTATTATTTTATTCTATAAAAGTGGCTACCGTAGCCTATGTACGCTTGTAATACCAATCAAAAGATCAAATGATTTTCGAAGTTTTGTACTTAAGAATAGAAAATTATGTGCATATATTTATACCCGGTTAACTGTGGGTTTTACATTTAGTACACCTCTGCCTTATCCTTCCGGGACACAGCCGTGAAAGTATTAGTATCCATGTATGTATGTATAATGATAACAGTAGATGGTTATATAGATGTAAAAGTACAAATTTTACTAAGTAATTTATGACCATAAATAAGCAGCTTTTGACATACATAGAGTTTAGCTATATCCTTAGTCATCGTCAGTACGGCTTTCGACAAAGCGATCAACTGAGGATCTTCTAGTGTATGCCATTCATAACTGGGGTGAGGCGATTGAGAAACAAAGAGAAGCTGTTCCTGTCTCTTTAGATGTTAGTCAGGCGTTTGATAAGGTCTCGCACGCAAATCTCTTAAGCAAGCTGCGAGCTTATAGAATATCCGATCGCCTGCGGACCGAACTATACGAGTGGCTGTTAATGGAAGCTCGTCTGACCCCGAGGCTATAAATGCCGGAGTTCTTCAGGGATCTGTACTCTCAGCGACACTATTTCTGCTGCACATCAACAATATCCTAAACCCCGATATCTTTTGGCACCTGAGAGGTTACCTAACTTAGAGGTACTTATCTAATCCGCAGGCTAATTTACAGGAAGTCCATAATGAGAGAGAGGCCATGTTCGAACGCTTGAATTCGAACCTTAAGTTCGTATCCGACTGGGGTGATACGAATTTGGTCAGGTTTAATGCTGAAAAAACACAGGAGTGTTTATTCTGTGATAAACGGAGTCTGGTTATCCTAATTCCTACTTTTCAAGGGGCTTCTCTTCAGGTAGTAGATAACCTCGAGCTCTTTGTGGTCCAATTAACATCTGATCTCAACATTGGGCGCTCGAGCGAGATAAAGGCGAGAACAGCTTCCAAGAAATTGGGGATTCTCTTCAAGGTGAAGCGGTATTTCACACAGAACCAGCTTCTTAGTTTATATCAAGTACATGTACGGTCATGTGTGAAATACTGCTCTCATCTTTGGAATGGATCAGCCAAATATTATCAGTTGGCCGCTCTGGACTCTATTGAGCGCCGAGCTCCTCGACTTGTTGGCGATGAAGCACTGATGACGGTAAAAATGCTCAGTCTAAAGCATCGACGTAAGGTAGCTTGCCTATTAGTGCTTTACAAGTTACACTTTGGAGATTGTGCACAGGAATTGCACAATTTAATTCCGCCAAACCCGTTCCATCATAGAACAACTAGACGCCTTGAGGGTTTCCACACTTATGTTATGGAATTTACTCAGATTTGCACGAAGCGGTACACTTCGTAGTTCATTACACAAACGGCAGAAGAGTGGAATTCACTCCCTTTGTCTTTTTCCCGTCCACCTATAACTGGAGGGTCTTCAAGCGAAGAGTGAATAGGCATTTAATAGGTAAGCGTGACTCATCGCCGGCCTCATCTTTACTTACCATGAGGTAAGATCGAGGCCAAGCGCATACCTGAACTACATTTTTTTTAAACTATCGTCCAGTTGAATGTTAATTTACTAAATGTGTCAGACATGTAATAACATAAGAAATAAAGAGAATTTATTATTTAATAAATAATATTACTGGAAAATCTTAGTATAGATTAGCGCGGGGCGGTGACAAAACGGAAAGTGTCTCGGGTCTCATAGATTAATGAATTAATCAGAAGGGCAATTCTCAATGTACCATCTTTTTCATTTTTCGTTCTGTGGTCATGTAACTATCTATTTTCTGTCCTTTTTGCGTCATTATCGTAGCGTTGTCTAACGTTAGAATAAAACATTGAACAAATATTGGACCTTGGAACTTTATTATTATCTCACATAAATAAGTTTAGATCTGTATTTATAAGTATGCACGCTACACTCTAATTTAAAGAGTATTTATTATTAACTTTTAATTTCAGATTACTATATTTCATAGGCTGCTAGATAGTATGTGTCTATACTAGGTGGTAGATAACTCAGAGATGAATTTATTATAGTAGTACTCATATATTATGTCGTAAGAATGATTAATATATACTTTCAAAATATTATCCAAAATATTATTCAGCAAAGTCCCACACAAACGGTAAAATAGAGATAACACAGATTTCCGATTTCAATAAAGTAGTGAAAGATATATAGTACGTTATAAAGAGTACGAGCTTTTTAGCGAAATTTTGCAATGCTATATTGTTTTTTTTTTGTGTTTTATATTATTGAACTTACAGTTTTCATGTTGTTTCTGTAATGTTGTACTCAAAATGAATGCTTAAGAAGCACGAGTGCAGTGAAGTGAAATAAAGGTACGAATTTTCGTTTTTCGGGTTGCTGTTACAAAATTTATCGACAGTGTTAATGGAATTGTTATCTTTTTATAAAATTGTGATCTTTTATAGGTACCTCCCATGGTAATACGAGGAACAATATTCAGATATTAAAATGGTTAAAATTAAGAAAAAAACTAATAATAAATAAAAGTTTTAAAGTCATTCAGGTTTTATAGTAACCCTTATTGAACAGAAATGTAAATTAAATTTTCACGCAATATTCGAAGTATTTGATAAGTGTGAAGCTAATGTGCGATTTATTTATTAGGTATTTAAGATTAATTAAGTAATTGACCTACGTATCTATTATTTTAAAATGATCAAATCGGAAATATTTATATGCGGATTTTTCCACATGTCTACTGGGAATATTAAACACAATTGTATTATGTAAATGTTCTAAATATTTTATTAATATTTCTTATACTTTGACAACTATAGGAATCTTTATATTTTAATTCATAATTTACATTGTTCATATTTAGAATATCTTCAAGTGCCAATTATTGTACACTTGTATTTCTTAAAAGTAGGTAGGTATAAGAAACATACAAAGCTGCTATAAGGAACTCAAACCTACACATATACGGTTACTATGTAACGTCTCTATTACTATGTATATACTGTGTAAATTATCTCTCAATGAACATCAGTTCTAGCAGTAACCGAGCAGCTCCTCCTCGGTGCAGGGTTTGTCGCAGCACTCGTCCGCTATGCCCTGTCTCTTGCCACGCGAACCGCCCAACTCCTGTGCTCTCTGCCGGTCCAACCACCCCCAGCCGTAACCCTCGCTCTCCGACGGGATGTACGGCGTTCTCTTCATCAGGTACTGGCCTTCATACTTGAGGTACCTGTTGTCACACAAGTATGACAGCACTGTCGCCAGCCGCCGGCCGCAGTACACATGTGGAGTGTTTTTCCTAGCAGTGACATGATGAAGATGGGTGTAATTAACTCAAGCCCCCGGGTCGGACGAGGAGCAGGATGGCCGTGTGGGAGAATAGAACATTCTAACACAGAACATTTGGTAAATTAGGTTTTTTAATTTTTTTTTTTTGGGAAAAAAATTTTTTAGTTTGTTTAAAAAAATATTTAAAAAAAAATTGGTTTTTTAATTTTAAAATAAAAAAAAGTAAATTTTTATTAATTTAAATAAAAACATTTTGAATTAAAAGTTTACATTTTATTAATAATAATATTTTTAATTTTGAACTACCAATTTTATTTTATTCTATAAAAGTTTCCCCTTTTTTTCCAACAAAAAAATTTTTTTTTATTAAAAAGGGTTTAGTCTTTTTCCCGTAACCCTTTTAAAGAACCCGTTTAATTTTTAACTTTAAAGATTGAAAAATTTTTATGATAATTTTAAAAAAATTTTTAATTTTTAAAATTTTAAATTTCCTTGTTTTATCCTTTAAAAAGGTAAAAAATTTATTTTATTATTCTGGTTTAAAGGAAAAAGAAAATTTTTCTTTTAATTTATACTAAAAGGTTGAAACAAATTTTGCTTTAATTTTACTTTGGCTCCCCAAAACCACTTTAAGATTTCTGTTTGGGCCCATAACGGGGAAAAAGGCATTGGAAAAAAAACCCCCTTTTTGGGCCCCTTAATTTAAACCCGGTAAAAGGTTCCAAAAAACCTTAAACTTTCACTTTTAGGTTGAGCTTCACTGAGAACGGAAAATGGTATTGTAATGAGACTGAAGGTGAATTTGTTCCTGATTTTATATCGTAAAGATTGATTAATATTCAGTTAACAGTCTGGTGAGCAGACTGACGTTAATGAAGATTGACTTATATGTTATAAAAGAGGTGATGTGTGACCTCATTATTGGTATGAATGAACGAATTTACGTGATGGCCCATGGTTCATGTAAATCTAGATGACGTACACTGTAAGAAAGCGATATAAAAATGATATTGAGTATACTTTGAAAAAGGTCGATATTACACGTCATAGACACCTACTTTTTCATCCTACGTACAATAGTAAAATGAAGTATAAAATGGTACCTCTTCAAACCATCGTCCCATTCACATCCTGTCCACCGGAACAATATTTATTACTCCGGAAAAACTAACTCATATCATAAATAGTAATGAAGTTGTCAGTGTTCGTCATGATAGTGCTGGCTGTGGTAGCAGCTGGTAGTGCAGAGAGAGGCGCGCGCAGGTACTGTGGCAGGGTGCTGGCGATCACGCTGGCCAACCTGTGTCCGGAGATGGAAGAGGTGGAGAAGCGGTCGGGAGTGCAGTACGCGCGCCACGGGTGGGAATGGCCGGAGTCGCTGATGGTCTCACGGGGCAAGCGTGGCATTGTCGATGAGTGCTGTGACAATCCCTGCACGCTCGACGTGCTGCTCTCATACTGCTAGACTAAAGAATCCAAGACTTAACTTATTCGTACTAATTAGATTATTAATAAATGTTATAATTCAGTTATTTACATTGTCTTTTTTATTCAAGAGGTTTAGGCTTGACCTCAAAAATATGTTTTTGTACACACTGGTTTTTAAAACCTTGCTAAAGCCGACTTACCAAATGAATTATTGTTTATATAGGTATATTAGCTGTGCCCCTCGGTTTCACCCGCATATTAATTAGAAGAATGCACTGATTAATGATTTATAACACTTCAGTATAGACAATATTTTTAATCTGGTCACATCGCGGCATCGCACGGCTCGTTCACGCCGGTAACTACTATAGACAATAGACCCGAGCCGAGTGGTGAATTATTTTAATTTTGTATTATCTCTCAAACTATGTGTCCAAATACCAAGCTGTATAAGACAAAGTTTTTCTTCATTATAAATTGTCTTTATGATGAAGTAACTTTTGTTCGTAAGGATTAATATGCCATGCTTAAAATAATACTCATAAATTAATATTTAATTTTCAATAAAAAAAATGCAAAATATACCTTATTGTGGTAAAAGTGTAAGAGATAGATAGATATATGCTATCGCTGACTTTTTTTATGTATACTAATTACCAATATTTTTGTGGAACATTGTATTGACGTTATTAACCAGTTCGCGAGGGCTTCGAATTCCTATTTACGTAACAAAATCAATATTTAAGGCTAGCTACAAACTGTAGCCTAATATTATTACACAATGTTACCACAGTACAATCTATACTATACTATAAAGATTTTTTCGGAACCGACTGGTAGTTCCAGAGATTAGCGTGTTTAAACAAACAAAAAAAAATTTACGCTTTATTATGTTATTAGTATTAGTATAGATTTTACATCTTTTTTAATGGAATGATTCGTATAATTTATAGCCAAATGTTCTAGTCATTACCATTTTAAATTTCGAACTCTACGTCCTTATGAGGCCGTGTCCTAA
The DNA here is from genome assembly GCA_033032175.1 of Saturnia japonica. Classification (NCBI taxonomy): domain Eukaryota; kingdom Metazoa; phylum Arthropoda; class Insecta; order Lepidoptera; family Saturniidae; genus Saturnia; species Saturnia japonica. Next base: position 1,130,999 of record CM065315.1, read on the forward strand.
AAGTGCATAACATCTTTAAGGCCTTAACATAGGTGAAACTAGCAATATAAGGTTGTTGAAGCAATTACTGAAACTATCTACATAAAAAATAGAGCAAATGAAAGAGCTATATTTTCTTAACAGTTTATATTAAATAAAACTGGATTATGTTAAGCCCTATTTAATTTAAAAAATAATTGGCAAAGTCCTAAACTACATTTAAATCAAAAGTCCTCTATAAATATATTACGACTTACTCAAATCCTACACCAGAAGTAAGAGAATTATAAAAGTAACATTTTCGCTTGGGGTTTTTTAAATTAAAATAACTATAACTAAATATATTAAGCAATATTTAACATTTTTGAAGCGATTTTTCATATTTTGTCTAAGGGTAGCTGGCACCAGTACGCTACGGCCGCGGCACCTTGTAACGGGTGGATGTACGCGAATTTTCAAGCAAATTGTTTAAACATTATCTTGTGTTAAATTATTTTTCTTCAATTAGAAGTTGTTGTAATTAAAGTAGTTATTTATAAAATAATATTTAAATAGTTATATATATATAGGTATTTTCATATTTAAGACATTCTTAGTTAGTGTTGTACTTGATCGTCTTCATAGAGTAAGAAGCGTAGACTCGATAACTCATACAGCGAAGAAAGTGCTATAATGAAATACAAAAAGAAATTTTTAAGAGAATGGGGACGCAATTTGGCATTATGGTAAGTAAAATATGTCAAATACTTATTATTATGATTTGCGTATTTTTTCATAATAACCGGAACGATTACATAGAATTGAATGTATGTGGAAAGTGTAAATTGAATTTTCAAATTAATTAATTGTAAAATTGAAATAATTTTATTGTAATAATATTTATATTTATTCAAAAGTTCTAAAAATTCTTTTAAAGGATAAGATTTATAAGAACATTAAAAACGAATAGGTTTATTTTATACTAGGAGTCGGTAATATATCTTTTGCAGCGTATCACATAGAATCTTTAAATCTATTGATGTTCGATATCGGACTTTGAAACTATAGGTGAATCTGCGCTAAATCAAATGAACCGGTACATAATCATTGTACCTGTATACGATTCATATCACCCACTCCTAGTATATATAAATATTATCAAATATTAGTTATGTAATTAACGAAAACATACCAATAAATTATACAATATTAAAACCATAATGGTAGTCACACAGAAGTCCGACCTCTGTGTTGAGACATCATTTACCTTTATGGCAATACGTGAACTAAATTATTAGGACCGTTCTATGACTTGTACGATTACTATTTTAACGCATCTACAAACAGATAAAAATTATAAAACAATATAAACTAACACAATTTTATTTATCTTTCAAAAATAAACAAACTCGACAAACTCCAAATAGAATTAGTAAATCAAAACATTTGGAGGGTGAATGTACAAAGTAAGATTTTTTTCTACATTGATAAAACTATTATTATTAGTTAGTTAATTTATTTCTTTATTTTTATATTAGTTTGAAAAAGTTTTGTCAAAAAATTATTTTGTTCTTATTATTTTTTACCAGATGTCCAGAGATGTTACAAATAGTAAATGAAGAGAATGAAACTTCTAGTGAACAGGTAATGAATTTTTGTTTTATTATTGCTCAATTTCTCTTTGCAAAATTACAAACGAGTGCAGAGCGAGAGCCGTCAGAGGCATAGCGCCGAGTTAATACGGGGGTATTTCATTTTATAAAATTAGGTAAAACTACAATATATTAGATTATATTCGAGTTTGTTATTATGTCTAATTTCAACATCTTATAAATGTGCTTTCTATTTTCTTTGTATATGGCGGCCGTGACCCAGTTCTTTACTATCCAAAACATGATAATAATAAATTAATTTTGTTTTAGGTGCAACAAAATACGGCCCAAACACCAGATGTTTTTTGGAATACCAAATAGAAGACGAAACTAAACAGGAACTTGTGGGCAGGCGTATTGTCAACATTAGTTATCTTTTTCAACAATTGAAAGAAATTTCCAAACATGGGATGCTGGGATGTGATTTTCAATGTCTAGATTTGATTGGAGAGAAACGTACTGGATTCCAATCAAAATTTCAGTTTCTATGCGTTTCTATTCGTTTTTTTGTAAATAGTGACTATCAAAGCAATTTTGATATAAATCATGCAGCAGTTGCAGGAACAATTGCAATAGGCTGTGGACATTCTCAGTTAGTTGACTTGGCATCTGCAATACATGTGCCAATTATACCGGAGGCCCTTTTTCTAAATAAGCAGGAATATGTAGCAATCAAATGGGAATCTGAAGCTTATAATTGTATGACGAAGGCTGGCAAGGAAGAGAAAATGTTGGCTATTTCCGAAGGATGGACATCCAAAGATGGTATACCGCTTATTGACGTGGTGGTAGATGGATGCTGGAGCAAACGTTCTTATAAAAAAAATTATTCAGCAATGTATGGCGCAGCAGCCATTATTGAAAAAAAAAAAAAAAACAAACAAGATTTTGTACCGTGGAATAAAAAATAAATATTGCAGTATTTGTACACAGGCGGAGAAAAAACAGATAGTTGCAAAAAAACATGAATGTTTTAGAAACTTAATGGGGCCCTCTACCTCAATGGAATCAACAATAATAGTGGAAGGATTTAACAAATCTATACAGCCACATACCATTATTTATGCCAGATTAATATCTGATGGTGATTCGAGTACATATCAAAAAATTTTGGAAGCTCGTCCTTATGATAATATAACTGTACAAAAAATCGAATCCCGAAACCATTTATTACGCAACTTATGTAACAAGCTTCAAATCTTACAAACGGAAACAAAATATCCCATGAGACATAGAAAGTTTTAAAAACAGTATTGTACAGTAAACAGTACAGTATTGTAGCCAAATTTGTTGGAGGTAAGCGGGTGAATTTTTCGCTACACCGTGGATATAACACAAGATGTGCAGCATTTAATAATAAGGAAGCCATTTCCACTTTGTACAAATCCGCTACAGGAAATAATTCTGAAGGAAGCATGAAAAAGTTTGATGATAGAAAAGAGAAAAGATTAGTTCTTCTTAAAAAATATCATTATTAAAAAAAAAACGCATACCACTGAACCCCCTAAATAATAACAAACATTATGGTGAAAACAGTCTCAAACCTGATCTACCTGAAATTGCTTTAAAAATAATAAAAACTAAATTCTTGGAAAATTTAAAAAAGACTGACTAGGAAAGAAACGATATAGAGAGACGGACAATTCTTCAAAGTAATTGTAGTGAATGGCTCGAATTGCGACGATCTTTACTGACAGCTTCAAATTTTGGCGTATTATTAAAAAAAGACCAGACACTAGTTGTGGTAGTATAGTAAAAGATTTGCTTTATAAAATGAAAAACATAGAACATGTCAATTCTATAAAACACGGGTGGCATAATGAATGTATAGCTCTCCAACAATTAGCTCATCAAGAAAATATTATAATCAATTCCTGTGGCCTTTCATTGACCCAGAAATCTCATATCTCGGAGCCACACCTGATGGGTTGATAGGCGATGATACCATAGTAGAGATAAAATGCCCCATTAGTTCTTATAAACTAGGTATTGATAAAGCCATCGAAGAAAAAAAAGTAAACTTTTGGGTTTGGGTAAAAATAAAAATCATAACTGGTATATACAAGTACAAGGCCAATTACATATAACAAGAAAGAATATATGTCTATTCGCAGTCTGGTGTAATGAACATCAACAATTAAAAACAGAAGTCATATAAAGAGATGACGATTACTTTGAAAAAGTTATGAAAAAATAAACTTATATCACTTTACGAAGACAGTATTTTACCCAAAAAATTGTTGATGCCCGACACAAAAGGAACCTTCCTTTAAGGGATCCCCAATACATTATAGATGCAATTAAGAAAAAACGGAATAAACAGAAAAATAAGCAAACCAAGAATAGTACTTGGTACGACGTTACTAAGAAATAGTCTTCTTTGTTTTCCCATACAATAGCCACTAAAGTAGGCGCCTCCTTGTTAATTACAAGTTTTTATTGTTTGATTATATGTGTAAAGATGTTTTGTAAAATAAAAAATCTGTATTGTTTCATTATTTGTATAAAGGTGCATTATAAAACAAAAATATATAGTTATTTCTTGCATTAACTTTTCGTAATTCGGAAGTCTCTACTCTAATACTTTCAGAACACCATTATTTTCGTAACTATATGTAACTATTCTCATATAAAAAAAGATTCAAATATTGCAATTTATAAACCATATTTTAATAGTGTATAGAAAAACCACCAAATAATAAAAAAACCTTTGGCGTACTCTTAAGTCATTTATATTAAACTAGCTGACCCGCTCAACTTCGTCTGCGTCACATAAGAGAGAGCGAGAGTGGGTCTTAGGCAGAAACAACACAGTATAATATCTATACATATAGTAAAATTGAAGTGTCTGTTTGTAATGTCAAAATAACAGTTTTTTACTAAATGCATATGGCTTACGCTGAGTAAACCATAAGAGATATAGCAAATTAATGTACTACATAATTATAACAATTAATGATTACTTCATACCTTCTACGAATAATATATGGCAAAGTTTATATTTGGGTAATTTCAAAACTTGAAGTAGTTTTTTTACCTAACGCGTGAAATTTGTTTTAGGGTACAAAACTAACAAACCATATAGAACGTCGTTATCAAAAATCTGACTTTTTGCTACAATAAAGTTTTTTTTTTTTTTTAGAACTGACTACACTTTTAGCCTTAGGGGCCCTATGCTAAAACAGAGCCGCTGCGGCTTTTACAGCTTCACCGGACTTGGGGGCGAGCGCTTAGGGCACTCCGCCGCGACAGTTTGTGACGACCCGCACGAGGGTGCCAGAGTGGCCGAACCTCGGCTCGGGCGGTCGTCGCGAAAGCGAAAAGGTCGCGATCTAACTAATTCCCTGTTCCTACGAGAATTCGAACTAACTAACATATACTCATATGCACGTTCCCCTCCTCCTGGGAGGAAGGAGTGGACCATGCGTATGTGTATTTAATAATCGGAATGGTTTTTCTACACTAACTAGCGCATTAGTCTAACTAGCGCAAAAAAAAGAAAAAAAGGTCCCTTACAGAACCTATGTACCTGTGTGGTGTGCACGTGTGTGTGTTCATACGTGTGTAATGTTGTGTGTGGGTAACTAAGTGTTGCACGTATAGTGTCACTATGTATCGCGCGGGTGGCTGCCTGACCCAAGGGTTTCACACCGAGGAACGGACCTAGGCTTGGGTTGCCGCTAGAGAGGGTGGACGTGACGGGTGTGCGGGAGCGAAGTTAACCGCCCGTCCTCCGCGGAGAGAACAGTGGTTACGCGGGCGTGGGCGGTGGCACGCTCTGTTTGGAGAGACGGTGACGTAGAACGTGTTAGCTGTTTCGGTTTGGTGGGGCGGGTCAGTGAATATATTACGCGGCCGGCGTTTTCTCCGGCAGGCGTTGGGGTCGGGAACATATGAAGCTGCCGCTTTTATTAGGGGATTCGCGTGGTTCGATGCGGTGTCGAAATAAGAGCGAGAAAGGTGTTTGACATAGGCATGTATCGAAGGAAAGTCCATATGTCTATGGAGATCCTCCATACGAACATACCTAGGGGCGCCGGTAAGGCGGTGAAGAAACCTATTCTGGATGGCTTGTAAGCGTTTCCAATTATATCTTGACATATGTGCGAACACAACGCAGCTATATGTCATAATCGGTCGGATACACATCTTGTAGAGCGTAAGCTTGTGTCTCGTGGACATTTTGCTTGCAGCACATAACAGAGGATGCAATCGGGCGAGGGTCCAGGCGGCCCTTTTCCTAACCAGAGTGATGTGGCGTATAAAGGAGAGTCTACTATCTAGGGTTACACTTAGATATTTGGTCTCCTTTACCCAGGGGATCGGATTACCGAAGAGTTCAAGGGGATGATCCTTGTGTTTTTTCGGTATCTGTGAGGCGGTTTGGTCGAAGAGCACCGCTGCGCTCTTCGTGGGGTTTATGGCTATTCGCCATTCGTTAAACCACTTCCCGAGAGTGGTCACGGCTCTTTGGATTCTACATTTGAGGTTTCTCGTTTGCCTTTCAGAGGAGTATATGACTGTATCGTCAGCGTATAAGCCTACCTCAACTTTCGCTTGAAGTTTTGGTAGGTCACTGACGTACAGATTGAAGAGGCTAGGAGCCAGGATGGAACCTTGGGGGACGCCTGAGCGTATGGGATGGGGTGTCGATAGTTCACCTTCCACTCTGTAGCGGAAGGTGCGGTCTTTGAGGTAGTCACGGATGATTTTAACTAATCTATCGGGGACTTCGCGGGAGTACAGCTTATAGACTAATCCTTCGTGCCAGACCTTATCAAAGGCCTTGGCTACGTCGAAAAAGACTGCCAGTGTACGACGGGGTTTATATAACTCGGAAAAGTTAAACAAAATGTGCTCCGTGAGGCGGTGCACTTGATGAGTGCAAGAATATTTAGCACGAAAACCGAATTGCTCAGGCGGTTAGAGGTTTTTCTCCTCTATTACGGATTTGAGTCGGTTCAGAAGGATCCGCTCATAGATTTTACCTAGGGTATTTAGAAGACTGATAGGGCGGTAGCTGTCGGGAAGCGACGTGCTCTTGCCGGGCTTGTGGATACCTATGACAATGGCTATTTTCCAGACGGCTGGAAAATGGCAGTTGGCTATGGCTACATTGAAGATGCAGACCAATAGAGCTATGAGGTGATCGGGAAGAAGTTTGAGTACTTCATTCCTGATCCCGTCGGGACCTGGTGACTTTTTAAGCTTAAGGCTTTTGATTATGGCAAAGATCTCCTCAGAAGTGATTGGGGACAGGGATTCTGATACGGGGAGCTTATTCAGCTCCCCCACGCGGGCTTCGATATCTCTGACTCGGTCGGTGTTTGCGTTGACGCTGTTCGGGGAGCACTGGCTCTCCAAACAAGCGGCAAGGCACTCCGCCTTGGCGATGGTATCGAACGCGGGTGTAGTACCGGGACCCCTTTCGAGGGGGGCATACGAGGTTGGGGTTCTATTTTAAGAGCGTGGGCTACTTTCCAGTAAGTCAGATAATGTCGACGGCTTTAGCCCTTCGACTAAGGTGTCCCATCTGTGACTTTTGAACTCGGTTATACGGGCTTTAACCGCTCTCTGGAGTGCGCGTAACCGTGCGCGGTTTGCCTCGGTCGGATAAGAGTCATGTGCACGAGTCGCAGCGTTCTTCTCTGTCATCAACGCTCGCACGTCGGCAGGGAGTACAAAGCGGCGATCGTTCGCCGCTTCGACCTCTCTCGAGGCCTCTCCGATGCCGACTTGGAGGTGGTCGACTAGGGAGTCGATCGCGAGATCTACGTGCGCAACTGACTCCAATACGTCCGGGACCCTAACGAGACTGGGCGAGGACTGCCTATCCGCAAGGTAGTGTTTTAATTTGGCATAGTCAACCGTTGTGACTGAAGGAGGGCTGGAGTCATCTAGTTGTCCTAGCTGTAGGATGACCGGGCGATGGTCGGAATCGAGTTCGTGTACGACCCGAATGAGTCGTACCTGAAGCGCGATATTTTTCAGGAGGGCTATGTCAAGCACTGTCGGTGTACAGTGATCTTGAAAGTGGGTGGGAGTGGGAGGCGCTATGACGTCAAAGTTTAACTCGTCCGACAACCCTTCGAGAATAACCCCATTGCTGGAGTCTCTCCAATTGTTGAAGGACGTGTGTCCACTGTTGAGGTCACCTGCGATAATGACCGATGTGCCGAGCGAGAGTAGCTTCTCTAGGTCAGACCTGAGAGGTACTTTCGTCGGTGAGAGGTACACGGATACGATCGTTATGGACGGATGATCGGTCATTCCTAGTCTACACACGGATACTTCCATATTGGAAAGTATCGGAGGATCTACCGGCATGCAATACAACGAGCGCTTGTAGTAAATGAGAGTGCCGCCCCCTCGGCCGTCACGGTCATTTCTAACAATGTTGTAGTTTCCGATACTCGGATTGCGTTTACCACGCTTTAAGAGCGTTTCCTGTACTAAGAAAACGTCTATTTGGTGATCTTTAAGATAAGTCGCGACGAGATCACGCTGCGGATATAAGTTCCGCGCATTAAAAAAAGAGATGTTTAAACCTCTCGGCTTGAGCCTAGCCATTGAGAGGCCTGAGGTTGGCGGCTTCGCGATCGAGACGCTGTAGCGTCTCTACGAGCCGGGGAAAGGCAGCTATGGTTTCGACGAAACCGTACTGCTCCATATGGGCCTTGTATGCGAGGACCTCGCGTATCTCATGCTCACGAATGAGCGATAACATGAGGTCATCCATTGTGGTGGCGCGGGACGCTGGAGCGCGGGGCGCGGGGATGTCCATAGCCATGAGGGCTGCGGTTTGGGGGCCCATGCGTTCTGAGTCGAACGCAGGGGTTTGGGCTGCACCTAGGGTGCAGGGGGGCCTACGGTCGCCTGAGTGCGGCGAGGGGCAGGGAGGGACGGAAACACCTCTGGATTGAGCAGAGGTTGTGCCCGGAACCCTGAGGCGGGGGGTGCCCTCTGAGGGGCAGCCTGCCAAGGGCGGCGAGGGTGCGTGATGCGCGGGGCCTTGGGGCATCCGCGATAGTTCGCGGGATGTCCCTCCTCCCTGCATAGTACGCAGCTCGGGGGGGTGGTAGAGTCACGCTGACGCGTGCACTCCCTGGTTGGGTGGTCCTCGAGGCACTTAACGCACCTTGGACGTAGAAAGAATTTGCGAGCGGAGTACCCGTACAACTGACAGTTGTGGCATTGGAAGGGCTCGTTTGTCTTTATTGTACATCCGATGTACCTCTCGGATGGGGAATTTTTGTTCTTCGAGGGAGGCGAAGACTTCCTCGGGTGTGATTTCGACGTAGAATAACGTAATGCGCTCTGATTGTTTTATGTGTCACATGACAAAGGGTTGTTTTTTTACTCATTTATTGCATAATAATAAATTAATAAATAAGGTTCACTTTAAATTAATATTATAGTTGACGCATTTTAAACTGAGTCGTCGGGCAATAAATGTCACTGACAGTAGGAATGTGCAGGCAATACAACCCGTTATCGATACTGAGCTACCTGCGCACGCGGGGTTGATGCGTCATCGTGACCTTCATTAGCACTCTGACTTCTGATTGGTCGTTACGAGTAAGGGTTGTTGTTTTTCTATGAATATAAAATTTTTTGTTATGACTCTCATTACAATACTTACGCTTTGTTACGCAATACCCACAATGGAGAATTTATTTTCTAACATAATTTAGCATGTCGATCGTACCTATCCCGCTATCGATATATACCTCTACAATTCTCACTCACATCACTACACCACTCCATAAGACCTGTAAGTGCGAGCGAGACAGACAGATAAATATGATTTATGACCCGAAGCCTTAGTTAATAATGCGTCGACGTAACTAACATTTTTTTTTAACGTGGAGGAACCCGTCATAGGTACACATCCGCCCGGGGGGGACGAGTGGTTATGTGAGACTCCTACTCACTAAAACTCCACGGTGTAACATCCGCCGCCGCGATGGGGCGACGCGGGACCTGCAGGTAGCATACCACCGCGTCGCCCCGACGGCCGGCCCGGCAATACCGGGCCCCGGCCTAAATAAGAGACAGCTCAGTACACCCTAGCTGTTTCCTCCGTCCGCCGAACCTGTGCAATAGGAAGACGGGCCCCCCGACCCGTCTACCCTGGTTCGGCTAGCCTGGCGGGAGTTGGTGAATGAATCGACTCCTCCGGCCACCCGGTCTTCTTTGTAAGAGAGGGTCGCTTAGAGGCTCCCCCATATTTCTCCTCGCCGCCGATCTGTATCCGCGGACGACTTTCAGCACCACAACACGCTGTGCAGCACGCAGCACCACATCTGGGCCCAAACCTGGATCCTGTATCCTTCGAAAAAAATTATGGCCCCAGGAGGTGGCCCACACCGAGGCCCATGAAAAAGTAAGGCCTCGGTCTTCTCAGCCGCCACCCTGAGGCCCAACGTAGTCTCTAACAGCCGCCGCAGGTACGAATGACACCATGCGGCAAACTGTTGAAAGCGTTGGCGATGTCAATCGACACCGTCAGCAACCTACCTCCCCCCTGGGTCGCCTACGCGGACCACGCCTTCAGGGTGGAGAGGGCGTCCAAAGTAGAACGCCCTCTCCGGAAGTCGAACTGCCGGTTCGAGAGTTACGGCCCCACTTCCTCCATGTGCCGTGTCATCCAGCAATACAAGGGGCCGGTACGAGGACGGGTAGTCTGAAGGGCGACCCCCCTTCGCAAGAAGGCAGAGCCGCCCCGCCCCACCTTCCAGAGCTTTGGGAACCGTCCGGCTGATAAACAACGGTCGTACGGCTCTCGAAGCTCCTCCCCATGTGGCCCAGTGGCACGCCTAGTAATTGGCCCGGGCCTCCTCCCCGGCTTGCTGTCTTTACCGCGGACGGCAGCGCTGGTACTGCCGTAGTGCCGCAGAGCAGGCCACCCGGAGATCAGCTATTTCCGGGGACCAACAATACACCGCCCGTATGTGTCGACATAACTAATTTTTTTTTATTTTTTTTTAACGTGGAGAAACCCGTCATGGGTACACACCCGCCCGGGGGGACGAGTGGTTATGTAAGACTCCTACTCACTAAAACTCCACGGTGCACCGTCCGCCGCCGTAATGGGTCCCCGCTGACGGAGACAGCCCGGTGCAAAACGAAACTGTCTCCCCGTCCGCCAAACCAGTGTAATGGGAAGACAGGTCCCCTGACCCATCTCCCCTTGGTTCGGCCTGGCAGGAGAAGGAAGCGGATGAGCCCGCCCCTGTCCCCCACCCACTCGGCGTTGGGTATTTTATAGAGGTTTTCTCCTCTGTCTCTGCCATAATGTTTTGGCATATGGCGGGGGTAAGGGGGCGAATGAACGCACCCCCTCCCCCACCAGTCCGTCGTTGGTTTTTTATAGAGGTTTCCTCCTCTACCGTCATTAAGCTCCTGTTCGTCCTTGACAATCTGCCTTACATTTTTTAACGAGGTGCTCATCCTCAACCCTCTTGGTTATTTTTTTAAGTGGTTTCCTTCCACTATCCGTCCTTGATTTTTTATGCTGGTGGTTTCTCCACCTCCGGCTAGTAATTTTTTAACGAGGTTGCCTTCCTCGGTAATTTTTTAAGGTGGTTGTCTTCCACCGTCCGACCGTTATTTTTTAAAAGGTAGTTTACTCCACCACAGTCCGTCCGTGATTTTTAAGGTGGTTTTCTCCACCGCCGTCAGCGATTTTTCAAAGAGGTTGTATCCTCTCAATTTTTTAAGGAGGTTTTCTTTAGTGGACGAGCCGAAGTAGGCCCACTCTTGCCCCATCTTCTGTCTCCTCTAATGATCTCTGATGTCTCTCTGGGGCACACCACGAGGAGGTTCCAGACATAACTAACTAACTTAACTAAACTCAAATGAAATTGAGACCAATCGTAGAAAAAAATAATTCTATCACTTTTCCCTGTCATCAAGCTCGTTAAAGATAATCGACAAAGAGATGTTTATACATAGTACCGACTTGAACAGTTTTAAGATGAAGTAAGTGAAATTACTTAGTAGGAATATCGGGCTAGATTGGAAACTTATAGAAACTTGTCGGAGTTACAAGTTTAAACGAAACGATATCTCAATATTTGCTAAGGAAGGAATAGAAAGAAAGTTTCACAGACATATTGTAGTTAAAATAATAATCAAATCGTTTTGTAGCTTATAATTTATTAACGTTCCTAACATCTTAAGATAGCGTGAGGATCCTAAAGATATATTTACTAATCTATATTAATATTATAAAGTGGAAAAGTTTTTTGTTTGTTTATTTTGTTTAAATACACTAATTACTGGAAATACAAGTCGGATTCGATAAATTCTATTAATATATGATAGACAGAGAATAGTCGGTTATTTAAGATTAGGCTACAACTCTCAGATAGCTTTAAATATTGATTTTTGTTACGTAAGTCGGTAGTCGAGGTCTTCCTAAACTGCTGTGTATCCGCGTGCGCTGGTGTAATCGTTAATAATACGGAAATACAATGTTCTACAATAATAATAATAATAAAAAATCAACAATAGCATATGTACATATGCTACAATAAGGTATTTTGTGCCAAAGATTTGTTAAAAATTAAAAAGTGATTTATAAGCATTATTTCTAGACATGGCAGATTAATCATGTCAAACAAAAGTTACTTCATCATAAAGACAATTTTATGAAATTAAACTTTGCTCTTTATGTATGCTATTTGGCCATATAGTTTAGGAGATAATGAAATATTAAAATATTTTTTACTTGTGGGAAGAACAATTATGATAGACTACAAGGGTGCGTTGCCGGCGCGGTGTTTATCGTATAAAATTAACACGGGTGAAACCGTAGGGCACAGCTAGTAATTTATAAGCTGCGGCACACAAGTCGACTGTGTGTAACAAATACTAATATAAACAATAATTTAAAATTTGGAAGTTTCACAAAAATACCATTATATTACCCTGTTATTCCTATATTCTATTTCTATATACTTAATAAAATTTAAGTGTCTGTTTACCTTTAACAAAAAGCTCATTTTTAAAATTTCTTTCTGTCTGTGTGTTTGTTCCGGGTAATCTCCGAAACGCTTGGACTCATTTTGACGGGACTTTCACTGATAGATAACTGATGATATAGGGAGTAACTTAGGCGACTTTTATTTTAGAAAAATAATTATAGTTCCGCACAAATAAAATAAAAATAGTCACGGTGAATTAATTCGGGCGCTCAAATGGCTTATGCTGAGTAAACCACAAGAGATATAGCAAGTTAATGTACTACATAATTATAGGCATTAAAAAGACCTACAAAACAGTCCGGGAGAGTATATATCTATCTTCTAAGGAAGACCCATAATAAGCATTTTTGTATTTAAAATAGTCGGGAGCGGGGAGCAAGATTCGCGCGGGCATTCTGTAGTTCACGTAAGCGAAGCCACGGGCAGCGCGCTAGTTTGAAATATAATTAGGGCAGTAGGTCTAAATACTTAAAATAAATAATTAGCTTATTTGGAATTTAATTATCAGTCAACAATTTATATGAGTTCTAGCAGTAACCGAGGAGCTCGTCTTCAGTGCAGGGTTTGTTGCAGCACTCGTCCGCGATGCCCTGTCTCTTGCCTCGCCCACCCCCCAGCTGCCGCGCTCTCTGCCGGTCCAGCCACCCCCAGCTGTATCCCTCGCTCTGCGATGGGATGTACGGCGTTCTCTTCATCAGGTACTGGCTGTCACACAAGTATGACAGCACTGTCGCCAGCCGCCGGCCGCAGTACACGTGTGGAGTGTCATCACCTGATGCCATCACTGCGATCACTACTATCAGGAAGAACACTTGCGTTTTCATGGTGTTTCAAGTTCAGAAGATGATGTTATAATGTGACTTAAGATGAATTTCTTCCTCATTTTATATCGTGATAGTTGATCAATATTCAGTTAACAGTCTGGTAAGCAAAACCGTGTTAACTAGATGTGACTGTTCTCGTTCACAGGTGAAGGGTAGTGTATGACGTAACCGCCTACACCCATGAACTAACTTGAGCGGTGAATTTTGTTAAGGATGTGTTTTTCAAAAGTGTTTGTAGGTGTACGTGGAAAATTTTCAATGATATCTTCAGAGAACATGTCAATACAAAGCCTACGCTTCTTTCATAAGTTAATTTTATTTGATTATTTGCATTTTTATGAATTTTCTCATCATATAAAATGGCGCCTTGCTAAGCCATCGTCCCATTCACGTCCTATTCATCATCATGATAGTGCTGGCTGTGGTTGCAGCTGGTAGTGCAGAGAGAGGCGCGCGCAGATACTGCGGCAGGTTGCTGTCGATTACGCTGGCCAACATGTGCCCGGAGACCGAAGAGATGGAGAAGCGGTCGGAAGTGCAGTACACGAGCTACGGGTGGCAGTGGCCGGAGTCGCTGACGGTCTCACGGGGCAAGCGTGGCATTGTCGACGAGTGCTGTGACAATCCCTGCACGCTCGACGTGCTGCTGTCATACTGTTAGACCTAACTCAATTGACTGATTGATATAAATAAATACTACTTTAAGCTTTTTTCACTTTTTATGAAAGGGAAGTAAGACATGGTAACTAGTCACTGCCTCCCACCCCTATTTATAAGTACTAGCGATCGCCCTAAGGTAAAAATTCGACTAGCGATTTTTTGATCATAGACGATTTTCTGTTTGATATTTACAGTATTTATAAACAATGAGTATTATCTAAATCACTTGCTGTCACTTTTCGTTGAGTGGCAATGTCAATATTTTTGGGGGTCTAAGTTCAATGGCACTGGTCGTGTTAGGATTCGCAGTATTAATTTATTTAATTTAATATATCAGTAACAGATATTATAGATAAATTTTAGTTTTCTGCACTCCTTCAACATATAAACTTTAACCATGCCAAATCTCACAGTGCGCGCAATACGCTTAAAAAGGTACCAAAAGCTTTTGCTTCACGTATTATAATATATAGATTAATAATTAAAAGTACTGTTTTTTTCGAAATCCTCGAAACTTTGCAAACTAATTTAGTGTAGGTACGTGTTGCTAACCAGACCAATCGTCTCGGAATAGCAACACGGCGAAACCATTTCTGCTTTGATTCTGCAGTGATTCTTGCGCAGTCCAACCTAGAACAGGATCTTTACCCAATAACATTATGTATATGACTCTTAACTGTTATATCAATCAATCATCTTCGTTCAACACTACCTAGACACACGGTAGTGTGTCAGCCAAGTTTGGAAAAAGAAAGGGTGACACACTGACCATGACTTTGTATAATTACACGAACCATTTAGAGGTACTTTAGACCCCTCCATAAGTCAAAAACTATTCAAGCTATAACCTACCCTGAACACATAGAATCTCAAATTTCACGAATAAACCTATTATAGTTCTTGAAGTTATTAGAGTCGGAAATGTAGCATTTTTATTATTCACTGACTCACTCACCAAAAACTTAGACCAATTCTAGGTGACTCGGAAACTTGAAATTTGACATCAAGGTAGTTCATTAAAGGAAATAAAATCAAAAACTAAAAAATATATGATTTTAAACGAAATAATACTTATAAAACGGCGTTTTCATCCTCTCAGCAATAGATGGCGCTGTGCAGCTTTGTAAAAAGTAATGAGACGAACATCTTAGCATTTCATGGATTCACCGTGCGGGTGCCGGGTCCATCGTGTGGCAGATAGAGGGAACACGAGCAAATCCCGGGACTTGCGACCCAGGTGTAGGTTTTAAGGATGATGCACATCAGCGCTCACCTTGACTGCCCGCGATACCCTCCTTGCCAAGCCAGATTTGGTAAGAGCCTGTTAATGCTGCTTTAGATACCCGTTCTAAAATAGAACTTACTGCAGTTCTCTACAGGCCGAGATCTTTTAACAAGTTATAGAAAGATTTCACTGGAATACAGTACTGTACACGGTACAGTAAGCTCTACAAGTACTCTACGCTTGATTTCTCGAGAATAAAGGAATATATCGGGTCTGAATGACGAAACAACCACATCCTCTGGGATTTTAGATAGATAGTAGATAGGAAGACAGTCCAATCAGGTGCAGAACCTAGGATTGACAAGGGCTTACTTTTAGCATTTACTGTTGAGCCTTCTTTTATAAAGTTAATTTGTCTCCTGTTAGTGGTCAATCCACTAACATCCAATCCAATTCCAACAAAAAAATAAATGTGAAAAAATAGCCAAGTTCGGTAGAAACGACATTCTGGGTAGTCGTCACCGATAAAAAAAGCTGAGATCTAACGGGTGCCAAGTTCCAAAGGTGTTTCATTAATTATAGTTGTAGAATTGTACGTTCTTCAAACTAATCACAAAACAATTAGTTGTTTTCTTTGATATGGAATTTCTAATTTGGTAAATTTTCATTGTCTCATACAGAAGCTATGTTCGTAATGTGTGGGGCTACAAGGGCCAAGGGGCCCAAGTCTGCTAACAAAATAGTGCTTTAATAGTGTGGATAGTATCTCAATAAACAATTTGGTCGCTATTTGGTATTCACCTATTTGTTTATCATTCTATCGGAAATCCACTGACTCATTTGGTATTCTGCTCTACAATCGCGCCTCTATTTATAGCAAGCAACTCGATAGTAATTAAACCAGCATTCTCTTAAATATTTGACAACTTTATCAGTCGTACTTCTATGGCGTTTTGACTATTAAGTAGCTATTGAACAACAACAGCTTTTCTAGCACGATTGCTTACATGTTTCGTAAAAATTATATCAAAATAATATAAAAATTATGATGTGGCCGTCGGTATCGCTACGCTTGCGCATTTTAGCGTTAGGCAGACGGCATTTATTGCACCAAAGCCGAAGATTGAAGACTATTGTAAGGCGAAATAAATGCATTAAATTTTTCTTTCGCGCTCAAACTTAAAAAAATATTTTCTATTTTCAAATTATTAGCATCTTTATGTCGGCTGACAGATGACAGTGATAGGCGTTTATATTTTGTAATGGCTTTGCACAAACAATCGGCAACAAGTTTTCAGAATATTTACAAAAAAGCAGAGACTCGACATGAATTTTTGATTTTTTTTATTAAAAAAGGGGCAGTCATAAGGCCTACCGGCAGAAGTAAAAACGCAATTTAGAATTTTTAAATTATTTATAGTCCGAATTATTGCAGAGCATGTCGGTGACGCGAAATCACAAGATATTACGTATCCAAAAAGTCAAACACGCATATGATACAGTCTATTATATACATTGTTAGTGTATACAATATGTATTAAAAACCCCGTCGGATCGGTTATTCGGTATCGAGATTATAATCTCCTCAGTTATCTACCTCAGATTATAAGTAAAAAAATTACCCCTAATAAAATGTTAAAAAAAATTAACTCAATGAGGAAACTTACATGGCAATACAGGCGGCGCGGCGCAGAGTAGGTACCGCCATTATAAGATCAAGCGTACCGCTACGCCGCGCCGCGCCGCGTCAGAGGTGGTGACGGTGTTATCACGTTTTAAAAATTTGATAAATTTTAGGAAAATTAATGAATAAATAATTATGTTAGTTTTAAATCGCCATAAGATTTTGATTTTCATCTTCTATGCAATTAATAAAATTTAAATGTCTGTTTGTAATGTCAAAATAACAGCTTTTTACTCAATGCATATGAAAGTATATACGATACCTATAACAAAAACCAATTTTTAAAATTTTTGTCTGTCTGTTTGTTCCGGGTAATCTGATGATATAGGGAGTATTTTAGGCTACTTTTATTTTAGAAAAAGAATTAGGGTTCCGCACAAATAAAAAAAGTTGGTCATGGTGAATCAATTCGGGCGCTTAAGTGGCTTAAGCTGAGTAATCCATAATTATAGACATTAAAGAGACCTAAAAAAAAAGTCTGGGAGAGTACATTTCTATCTTCTAAGGAGCACCTACAATTTGTCTTTAAAATAGCCGGGAGCAGGGGAGCAAGATTCGTGCGGGCATTCTGTAGTCCACGTGAGCGAAACCACGGGCACAGCTAGTAATAAATGAACTTTTGATATTTTTTGGTAATGTCATTGGGGTACCTATATAGGTATATACCCTTCTCAGATTCGACGGCGTTTTTAATACATATTGTATATGCGTATACATGTACAGAGGCCGCTATACTACGCGTCGCTATTCTAACGCAAGCACAATACGTTACGAGCATGTCGAGGTCATCGTTGACACGAAAGTCACGCGAACCAATAAGTTTTTCCCCTACCAAAAATCGCTCAACGTGGCTAAAGTAGTTACGTAATATTATAGATTTAAAAGAAAAAATAGTATTTTCGATTAGCAACACTGAATCCATGGTAGATTTTGACTGGTAACACCAACGACGTACCTATTGCCATCCCACTGACACACTATCACAACGCTATAGAGCAAAGAATATACTACTCTCTACCGAGAGCTATAGAGATTCTATCGAGACACTAATGAAATACAACAGAATACCAAATTTGTTACTGTCAATATAATATCAGTAGAATGTCGATATAATGACAATGGTACATTCTTAAATGTGAAATAGCAGACTTTGGACTCAGATGTGGTTTATGCGCGAGGGCTCCATTCCTGAGTTTTGGACAAGTTAAGTACGTTAAAAATGTATTTTAAAATGAATTACTCAATAAATTTACGATTTATTTGTATACAATGGTTTGAAGACTTTTCTAACTTTTTCACGCTGATATTTTTTTTTTTAATCGATAATAAATTGCACTTTTGTATCGAATACAAATGTAATACGTAACATAATATATTATTGTGGGACAAGAAATAGATGATTTTTCTTTTTAATCACCTGATTATCTATAAAAAGAGTTTTCCGTGTTGCTTTTGTTGCGTAGACCCCAGTTTTTAAAATATCCACAAGAGTTGGCAACACTAAGTGGCATGTTAAGTAAAATGGGCGGGTTCATAGAATTATATACCCGACACATAGAAACCGTTTTTTATTTATTTATTTATTACATCAACAGTCAGTCAAACTCTGTCAGTCTTATAACCTTAAGAAAAAAAGTTTTCAAAATGCTTGTATGGAAAATGGAAGGAATGGATGGTTCTTACCTATGAGAAACTGGATGAAAAATAAACATAATTGAAATTCTACTATTTTTCAACTTACATTCGTCTTTATGTACCTACCTACCTTACATTGATGATTGGTCTTTGCTTAAAGTAATCCTTCATCTATTATATTTTGATTACAATGAGAACGTTTCTAAGTCCTGTTGAAACTTCAGCCCTTAATATTATTATTAAGAGTATGTGGTGATTCTCTCGTTTCGTGCAAATCACATTCCCATCAAGAAATGAAACTACGTAATCCAATAACACCAAATTTTTATTTTATTTTAGGTAACTTGCATAGGTACTTAAAAAAATAAAGGAAATACCCTTAAAAATCATTACCAGCACCGGTCGGGACACAAACTTTAGGTATTGTAAATTAATAACAAATTACTTTGATACTTCCCTATCTCTTGTTGTTTTGATAATTTTAAGCCATGTACATATTAAGGAACAAATTTATGAAATTAAGAAGTACCTTACGGTTGTACTTTACCTTCACTGAGATACAATAATTTTGTCGGCAAAAAAGAACTCATTACCGTAAATTCAATTTGAAATAACAAAATTAACCTGTAGATTTACTTAGTGGATTTTCCGACGCCTTTCCTTGCACGCAAGATCCTCACTCAGTCGGCCGGTGAACAGAGAACGGGGTAAAAGCTTGGATATATTTATAAAATTAAAAAGACGGGATTTTAACATTTGGTATGTTTATTTTCTCGTTATCAGACGCACTATTTTGAGGTAACTGGTATCGCCATGTAACCTCTTTTCGGCATATTCAACCTTTTCCAACATATCATGTTTTTTAATTCCGTTGACGTCTTCGCACGCACGTAAAAAAGAGATGACTGGAGTTTTTGGCGGGATCTTGAAGTGTCATGTTGTGGTTGTTATTTTTAATTCATTTGCTTAGGTTTTTGACCCTATATTATGTAATATTTGTGGCGTTTTGCGTGATATAGTTTGGTTTTTGTGCATAAGTGAGGTGGATTATAAATATAAGCTGAAAGCATTAATTCCGAGATCCCACAAAAACTTCCTAGAAACTTCTAACAAGGGAACCACCATCTTGTTAGGATACTGAATCGTCATAACCATAACACATGACAATATAATTCACTCGATAATGGCAGTAATGGTCTTCATTAAAGAAGACCGGTTGCCAAGTTAGGAAGAAGAAGAAGAGATGACTTTTCATGTCATTCATTAAAAAAATAAAATATATTATATCTACATATTGATTGAAAAATAAAATAATTAAAATATACATAAATATAATACCAAAAAATAATAAAATACATAAATATTTGTGCATGTGATAATTAAAGAAGTGCATGAAGTGAAGAACATAGTCGCCGTTCATAATACATCATTTCATCAGGTACGTTGCGTGCTTTCTCTAATAAAAATTCTGTTTTCCAAATTATCCTTATTTATTCATACAGTCCTCTATATCGATAAAACCAGCGTCGTAATAACAATAACTGCCACTTGTTTATTGTATTGCGCATGCTGACATACTTAACCATTAACGACTATGAGTAATTTCTCCAAAAATAAGTATAAAAATTTAATTATCATTCCTCTCATTAACACATAACATACCATTACGTCTGTGTTCCCCGAAGGGTTAGGCAGAGGTGTACAATGTACACCCACTGTTCGCCGAGTATGTTTTCAGGTCCCATGTAATAGGGGGCGAGCCTATTGCCATTAATCGGGCACGAAACTAAACTCCGAGCTGCTACTGGGAATTTCATAGGAAAAACCCAATAACACTTTGCTGGACCTGGGATTCGAACCCAGGACCTCGCTCATAGCAGTCGCGCTAACGACCACTAGGCTTTTAGCTCATTACCGTCTACTATTAGGGGAATGGTAATTAATTTTTATAGCATACTGATACTGCCCTATTTTCGATGCTGCGTTTTGATCTAAAACACTAAGAACCTCATTTCTTGTTATCACATTACCTTGCCTTCAAACAAATTTAGTATGCTCCACCATATCATTGAGAATTTTGCGTATAATTTAGTAGAATTTCATTTATTATGTTTATTCTTCATCTAGTTTCTCATAGGTAAGAAAAAAAAATCATTTCTATTTTTCATACTTACAAGCATTTTGAAAATATTTTTTCTTTTATGTTTGGAATATAATATTATAATAACTCCGTAACGGAGCATTGTCTTGGAATGAGTAATAGATATTTCTGTAGAGAATCATACGATGTAGAAATAAGGTTTCTATATTTTTTTCATTAATCTACTTGTTGGAAAGTTATTCACGGTCAAAGATTGGTGTTCAATTTTACTAGTTTTTTTTCACTCTTAATAGGTGCGAAAAGACTGCGCGAAGGTCTTTCGTCTAGTTATGATTTTGTTGTGTCAAAATTTTTCTATATATCTTATACAAAATAATGTAAGTTTTTACCCAATAAACATAATATATACGTCAATCATTATTTAATTTTATAAATTTCATATATTTTTACAATATAAAAACACACGGTCCTCTCTATTACACCATTAATTTAAAATAAATATACATTACCGAGAGCGTATCTATATAAATCTCTTCATTTATAAAATGTTTAGGAATGTTACGTGTACATATGACTAATCAAACAACAATATCTAAGTATATAAATATCTCACAATAACAATATCTATGTATCATCGTATATTTATATTGTATGTACTTTTTATTATTTCATCTAGCAGTGAGTAAGTCGTTCGTTCATGGCGCATGGTTTATAGCAACACTTCTCAGCACCTCCCAGTTGTCGTGATTTCTGGGGCTGCTGCCATCTCCACCCAAGCACTTTACTTTCCTGCGAAATGTACGGCTTTCTCTTCATCAGGTACTGGTTGTCGCACATGTACGACAGCGTCATGGCCAGCCGCCGGCCACAGTACACGTGTGGAGTATCATCACCAGACACCATCATTGCGCCCAGCATGCGTAACAATACTTACGTCTGGATGTCTTTGAGTTGTTGGTATGTTATCAAAGGAAGGTGATGCAGAAATGTGATTGAGAGAGATTTATCCTCTATTATATACCCCAAGACGTTGATTATCATTCAGTTTATAGTCTAGTGCGCAGGGTTGTTTTAATTAGAACGGACATCGAAACTATTGAATTTCCATTTGAATCAAAATCCTGACCGAGAGAGATTGACTGACTATTGTTGACGTAATAAATTAATTAAAAAAAAAACTGGTTTCTATCTCGCGGGTATTAATCAATCTATGAACCTACGCATTTTACATAACATGCCACGTAGTGTTGCTAACTCTTGTGGATTTAAAAACAATACGGAAAACTTTTTTTATCAGGGAAAAGTGTATTGATATATTGAGTAGGTAAAAAACGTGTATCACTTTATGTTTAATTACCCTTAACGAATAAATTATTATCAAATACATAAACCGATGATGCATAAGTTGTAGTGCGCACAGACAGCGCTACGAAGAAAAATGTAGATTCAATAGGGTTTGAATGAAATGACCATATTACGATGGTATTTTCTAGTGCTTTTATAGCTTGTAGCTGCCAACTACATGCTATACGTCAAGCACCCATCTGTTTTAGCTTGAGATACCTTTTCAGGCTTAAGATATACCTACCATGGATCAGATAGGTATTTAATATTAAAAATGTTTAAGGCCGAATATTCTTTATAGGGCTGTGTTTGGTCACAATTTCACCTGATGATTACCTGACATGTAAGTGACGATGTGACCCAAGGTTTAGCCTAGTGGAAAGACTGGATCTCGAGAGCAACAGCCGGAACACACCTATAGGAGCTTGGCGACAGATTTTACACCTGAGACTTCCACTTGGTAGCTAGGCAGGCAGGCATTACAAAATGCTCTACCACTAACTATGCTATTATTACATCACGATGTTTTCCTTCACCGAAAGCTGTGGCTCATTGCAGGGATTCGAATTCACGTCATCGACGCAGTGTCGCGGTGCTACCACTGAGCCACCATTGCTTCTACTAGGCTGTAATAATTTTGTAGATTTTGCGGTTTGTGAGTTGAATGGGTGATTTGAAGTGCTTAGTTTTGTTTTTTGGGAAGATCACTGGCCGGGTACAACTAAATTATCAAATATAATTCGATTCCTTTCACAAAAGATTAGATAATAACCAAGTGCTTGACTACACTGTAGAACCTTTATAAAAAAAACCAGCTTCAATGATTTTGAAGAGTTCCCTGGTGTATCTTTGAGGTCCAATGCCAATGAAAATAAAATGGAACCACCCTTGAAGTATCCCCTATCAAACAAAAAAGAATCATCCAAATCGGTTTATAAACAAAGCAATTATGCCAAAAAAATGGATTTGAATAACCTTTGTCTGTTTTTAATTATAGGAGCCGATGTGTTACAAAATTAGAAAATATAATTCGGGAAATTCCGGAGTCTATAATATAAAGTTGGCAACCCAAGTGCAAGGCCTAAGAGAGCTGCAGGGCTCTCTGAAATAATTATAGCAAAATAACGAACACCACGATTACGAATGAGACCCGTAACCCGGTCGCTTTTACGACGGACATAGATACAAAAAAGCCCTGCAAAGCCCAACTGTATCGCTTGTTAGGATCACACCAATAAAATCGTATTTATTGGCATCGATCTTAATGTATACCAGTCACCATAATTTTTAACGGCCTAAGAGAGCTGCAGGGCTCTCTGAAATAATTATAGCAAAATAACGAACACCACGAGTACGAATGAGACCCGTAACCCGGTCGCTTTTACGACGGACATAGATACAAAAAAGCCCTGCAAAGCCCAACTGTATCGCTTGTTAGGATCACACCAATAAAATCGTATTTATTGGCATCGATCTTAATGTATACCAGTCACCATAATTTTTAACTCCTTATAGTTGTTTAAATATAAATCACCATTCGCTTACTTTATGACTTCCTTTAACAAAAACGATATAGGATAAGCGAATGCTAAATTGTTTCCAATAACACAGGAATATATAATAATAGTATAAAAATTCAGCTTAGTAGGTGATCGATAGTTGGAGGATGACTTTTACTGAAATCATGAAGGCTGAGTTTCGTGAGCAGTCAACTCAATCGTCCCTTTCCAGTAAGGTTCAACAATGCTCTCCAGATTTTTCAATAGGTATTATCGCAACATTTTTTTAGTACATCTTTACGATTCCGTGTGCGAATTTACATACGAGAACAGCTTTAGAATCATGGTATCTGTTACCGCAGCTAGCAGTAGACTAGCGGTAATGGGTAGCGGTACCGTGACGAAGACTCCAACGGTACCTTATCATGCGATATTCACGCCTCTCACTTCTATGTAACAATTGTATTTGTATTTTTCATATTGAAACTTAAATATATTTAAAGAGTCCACTTATATATGTCACTAGCTGACTCGCGCAACTTTGTCTGCGTCATTTAAGAGATAGAGAGAGAAAGGATTAGAGAGAGTGGGTCGTGTAGGCACTGTATTATTAGGTAGCGCCCGCATCCCACATTATTCTGCATAATAAAAATGCGCTCGCGATACTTGATCATTATTTTGCTGCCGAGTTATTTTAAAACTGTGATATCTCCTAAGATATTCATTTAAATCAATTACTGTAAAATTAAATACTTGTGATGAATAACGTGTTTATTTCGATAAGGATTAATAGCATATATTTATATATATATATATAACACCTTCGCAAATAATTTATTATTTTAGAACAATATTTTATTACCATAAAAAAGGTTATATTGAGTAAACCTTAAAAGATAGTCATATGGTGTGGCGGATTTTTTTCGAACTTTTTACGAGAAATATTTTCGTTACACACGATTGTTGCGTAATTTTTTAACCATTCACGCAGCGCACGCATTGGAAGCTTTCAAAAGGAATAAATTTCCCCCGTTTTTGCAACATTTTTCATTCGGTCATGTGGGGAGGGAAGAGCGAATGTTGCTCAAATGGTTTCTAGATAAAGAAAGTTTCAGCTCCTTTAGAATTGTTATAAAGTGCCTACGACCCACTCTCTGTAATAATAATGATAATTTATTTGTCATAAATGCAGGTTACATTTCGGTGTTTGGTCTATAATTATATGAGTCCGGGTACATTTAGTCACATTGCGCGACATACAAATATTATATTGATTAAATCTATTTCCATGTCTTCGTTTCGGTTTGAATAAATGTTTGTAGATAAGTCCAAACTTTTCGCAAGTAAGTCTTCAGATAAAGTAGAGCTTAAAGAGATATTCATCAAGGTTTCCAATGAATCCGATTTCAGAATTTTAGGTTTTCTTAATTTAATGTTACGCCAAGAGTTATCCATTGTAATGGATATATTTTGTTAGTATTTTCTGTTAATTTTTTTTTTTAAAACTCAGCAAATCTTTAGAAGCGCTTCCTTGGATTCGAACGCACGTTCGAATCACTCGGGAGCCTTGCATTCTAGCGCTTTAACGCTCATGCCACGAAGACTAAAGCAGTTCGAAAATAACAATCTGTTATTAGTAAACGCTGCAATCGACAGAGTCCAAAATTCAATTTTTGAATATTTTAACGTTTTGTATTGTATTGTTTTTGTTTGCATTCGATTTAACACTATTTTTACAAATTTTTTCATACTTACAGTTTTTAATGTCCTTTGTTATAAGATTTTGTAAGTAAATTTGATATTCGTAGCACAAACTTTAATGATTTTGTATTTATAGGTAAGTGGTTACAATCACTGTTGATTATATTGAATGATTACTTAATGTAATGTTTAGATAACATCTGTACACAATATTTGAAGCCTTATAAACATTTTGTGTAAACTTTTATCTTGTAATTTTCACTTTTCGAATTATTTAAAAAATATTGTACAGAGACAATGATTACTTGACAGCGTCAACCGTCCACGACCACTACTAACCTTCTATCTCCCTCTTTCTCTTATATGTGACGCAGACGAAGTTGCGCGGGTCATCTAGTATTAGTGTAGATTTAACAGGTCATCCCAGTAGGAAAAATAATTAAAAATCAAGTACATAGAGCTGATTAATATTTATTCATTAGTGTGTATATGTAAGTTTCACAAGACAAGCAGTTCGTAGGATTTAGCAATATGATAGCAGCACCTCAGTCACACAATAGTTGAAACAACAATCGTCGACGACGCCACGCTTGCTGCGCGCGCTTTTTTGCGACATCGGCCACAGCAACCCGTAGTGCGCGTACGATTTTCCAGCCCGCTTCCCCACGTTCCCCAGTTTTGGACACAGAAAGGCTAGCGCTTCTGCCAGCCCCCTGCCGCAGTACTTATGCATGATTATCTCTGTACCACCAGCTGCTACCAAAACCAACAGTACCATGATAACCACTAACAACTTCATGACTGTTTCCAATCTGACTTATCTTTTAGAGAGAAAGTACAGCTCCGATGTACAAAATGTCAATGGATGGATATTTTGGGGTGTTATCATTTTATACAAGGAGATAACGCATTATTATTCTGACGTCAGTTTGAAGAAGGCAAGTGAGCTTTTCACCTACCTAGTCAACTATGGTACATACAGTACACAGGGTTGCCTCTAGTTAATAAAAATCTAATTTGTTGAATATTCCGTACTATAATTTTAAGTTTTTAGGTTATATGTTTGCTTAGAATATTAGATTTGTGTCAATACTGTTACATTTCGTTATCGTAAAATTGTTGAACAGATTGTTAACTCAAGAATTAATCATAATATCTTATAGTATAAAGTCAGGAATTGATTCCACTTTAGACGCACTGTGATATCCATACTCATCGTAAATTAAGATAAAATTCAAAGACTTGAGAACATAAGTATTGTTTCTCACGATGGTCACAGTGATAGTCTCAGGTGCTGACACTCCACACGTGTACTGCGGTCGGTGGCTGGTGACGACGCTGTCATACATGCGTGACACTGGATTCCTGATGAAGAGATCACCGATTTCACGGGATGGCTGGAAGTGGCTACAACCGTTGCGAAATGGGAAGTGGCTGGAAGTGCGCGGGGTAAGAGGGGAGGTATTTTAGAAGAGTGCTGCTACAAACTATGCATCATGGACGAACTGCTGAGTTACTGTTAAAAACGTAAGAACCAGATCTCTAACGAAACACGATTTTTTGTATATAGGCTTGCTTTAAATAAACTTTTCTTACGGTTTTAATTTTTTTTTTTAATTTATTTACTAATTTTATCATAATTTCTTTATATTATTTATTTGT
This sequence comes from Saturnia japonica, assembly GCA_033032175.1. Classification (NCBI taxonomy): domain Eukaryota; kingdom Metazoa; phylum Arthropoda; class Insecta; order Lepidoptera; family Saturniidae; genus Saturnia; species Saturnia japonica. Next base: position 1,157,935 of record CM065315.1, read on the forward strand.
TAAAATATTTTTATAAATACAATAAATTAAAATTAAATTATTTATAATAAAATAAAATTTATTAACAATATAAATTATAAATAAAAAAAAATATTATTATAAAATTTTCATTTAAAGCACATCCCCAAAATTATTTTATAAAAAATAATTAATATAAATATTTATTTTCATTTATTTATTTTAAAATTAAAATAGATATTTAATTTAATTTTAATTTTAATATTACACTTATAATATTATTTAACCTAAGTTCATTTTACTTATTGTACTAAATTATGGCCTTCATTTCGTTATTTATTGGTAGAAATAATTATAAGAAATTGTACTAAGTATATATTATTAAAAATAAAAAGATATTATAGGAACTTTGTATTTCTAGAAAGATTTTTTTAAAGATTATTCAATCTGTTTAAATGAAAATCAGTAAAAATCCTTAGAACGAGTTTAGACTGTAAAGGCGAAACTGGCACTACATGACACTCAACAATAGGATATGTCGGAACTGGCATTTTTTTACCTCTTCTATGGAATTTGGCAGTGGCATAAGACTGATATTATACATTAGTGATCATTTTACAAAGATTCTGGCAAAGTATCAGCTCTTAATTTATAAAGAAAACCATGTGAACCATACGTACAAGACAATTTTTAACAAAAAAGACACCCGACTTCAATGATTTTGAAGAGTTCCCTGGTGTATCTTCGAAGTTCAAAGTCCCAATGCCAATGAAGTTAAAAGGTGGTCCGGTCCACCCTTGAGGCCATGGACATGGGACTTAAAAAGCATACCCGGCGGACTGTGAGTGCACTTCTGCCCAACCCTGCGGAAAATACAATCGTGGTGGTATGTTTTATTAACATACTGGGACAAAGTCATTTTATCTTCTTGTTGACCTTATTCCTTCTAATTAGGGTACTTACAATTTTTCTACAAATATCATTATTTACATAATCTATCAATACTTTCTATGGTCTTCCACTAGTGATGTATGTATTTGTCTATCAACAAGGTGTAAAAAAAACATTTTGCTATTAATTTAAAAATTTTTTAGGAAAATAAATATCATGCATTAATTTAAATTAATAGCAAAATGTTTTTTTTACACCTCGTTGATAGACAAATACATTTATCACTAAGCATTAAGGTTTAAATTACTAATTTATTACTCTCTCTTTATTTCATTGTTTTAATGAATAGAGGAACACGATATTGATTCATAAACATATCTGATAGATGGAGCTACGACCTCTTATCTAACAATTACAATACCTACATGATTGAAAACAAATCGTCTTATTTTAATTTCAGTAATAAAATTTTATTTCATTCAGCAAAAAAGCTTACTTTGTTACCAGTAATTCTATAATTAATATTTATCGCCTCCGGTTTTAGTTCACACTTTAATTTGTTCGCACGAATTCGGCTAAGAACGGAATCGTCCATGAAAATTCAATTATCTTTGGGTGTTATACACTATCAGTTACAGTTTGTAACGGGTTATCTTTTATTCGTAAGTATTTTTCTATACTAAAGACTAGATGAGAATGTTTTTTAGCATTAAATCCTCCAATAGTATACAGTGCAATAAATAATATTGCCACCACAGAGCTCGGATTATCACAATTCACAGTACTAATCTGTAAACTGAAGATATTCGAGAATAAATAATACGGAGGGGTCAGAATCACGGTCAGAACACATTTCGATAGTTTTTAGATTTTTGTCTATCTGTCTGTCGGTATGTATGAACGCAAATCACGCAAAAACTACTGTAGCTTATATAGTCTGAAGGTATATTTAGAATACATTTTTACACGTGTGGACATTTGTATGGTCTAGAAATTGCGTTTAGGTTATTTACATATAAAAAGTAATACATGTGTACTATGTAACTCTGTAAAATATATTTAGAATATTTACTGAAATAAAGTAAAAAGATGGCAAACTATTTTATCTTAACATAATTTTCATTGAAATCATTAAAAGGAAACCTAAGTAAATTTATTTTCCAACAGTATTCATAGATGGCGCTGTATGGCTTGGTTTAAATTATCACGAAATTGGTTCGATATTTATTGTCACACTTAAGTACCTATATTTTCTGTAAGCATGTATATTAATAACGTAAGAATAGACTTATATTATATTTTTAGATAGATTTTAATGTTATATTTAAATAAGTAAAAATGTATATTCTATCTAGATCAATTATTATTAATAACACTTAGCTCGACCTGGGAATCGAATCCAGGGCCTAGAGCGTAGCAGTTAGTTTTTATGTCTTTTACAATAATATCGGTACGATTGTTAAACTGTGATATCGGTTAACATTCATAATGTTTTTAGTTGTGCTTATACTGGTAAAATACCGTACGCGGTGAGATTGAGGTGAGGCTTCTATTTAGTTGCTGTTTTTCATTTACAAAATATACCGCGTGGACGAAGTCGCGGGCACAGCTAGTAAATAATAATTGTATGTTATTAATAAACGTATAGTTTTTTCTCTGCAAAGTAGGATTTCAAAATACGATTTTGGTTTTAAGAAAAAATTTGCTGTGATAATAATTTAGAGAATGATAGGTATTTAAGTATTAGCTTCATCTCGGAGTACCGTGGTGAAAGTCATTAGCCAACTGGGTATTAACTAGCTGATATTGAAACGAAGTGCGGTGAAGTCAGTCATATGATGGGTTTCTCGTCATCTATATTGCGGTTTACGATACAATCTGGTCCAGGTGTTCAAAGAGATTACCGCACCTTTCTATTGAGAATGAAGAAATGTTGAGGCTCGGCTATTGAACATGTATTAGGGCAAATAAAAAATAGGGACGAAAAATGCTTTAGGACCTAAAGGCGTGTTCCGGCAGCTGCACTTGAGAGCTAGCCCTCCACTAGGCATAACGTGTCACAATCTTAGACTACATTGTCCCTTCACATTTAAGTATTGTAACAGTTACTTTCAAATATTTTATACAAAAAATTATTGAGGAAATTCCTAGTTTTTCAGTTACGCCATGAAAATTGTGAACAAGTAATAAATAAATGATAAAATAGTTCAATTTAATTTTAAGTTTTTTTTTTTATTTATTACATCAATAGTCAGTCAATCTCTCTCAGTAAGGATTTTGATTCAAGTTGGAAATCGATAGTCTAGCAGTACGAGAGCAGCACGTCGAGCGTGCAGGGATTGTCACAGCACTCGTCGACAATGCCACGCTTGCCCCGTGAGACCGTCAGCGACTCCGGCCACTCCCATCCGTAGCGCGCGTACTGTGGTCCCGACCGCTTCTCCATCTCTTCCATCTCCGGACACAGATTGGCTAGCGTGATCGACAGCACCCTGCCGCAGTACCTGCGCGCGCCTCTCTCTGCACTACCAGCTGCCACCACAGCCAGCACTATCATGACGAACATTGACAACTTCATGACTGTTTATAATATGAGTTAGATATTATGTAATAAATACCTACTATTCTGATGAATAGGATATGAATGGGACAATGTATTAGCAAGACGCCATTTTATATGATGAGAAAATTAATAAATATGCAAATAATCAAATAAAATTAATATATGAAAGAAGCGTAGATTTGTATTGACATGTTTTCAGACGATTTCATTGAAAATTTTCCACGTACACCTACAAACACTTTTGAAAAACACATCCTTAACAAAATTCACCGCTCAAGTTAGTTCATGGGTGTAGGCGGTTACGTCATACACTACCCTTCACCTGTGAACGAGAACAGTCACATCTAGTTAACACGGTTTTGCTTACCAGACTGTTAACTGAATATTGATCAACTATCACGATATAAAATGAGGAAGAAATTCATCTTAAGTCACATTATAACATCATCTTCTGAACTTGAAACACCATGAAAACGCAAGTGTTGTTCCTGATGGTAGTGATCGCAGTGATGGCATCAGGTGATGACACTCCACACGTGTACTGCGGCCGGCGGCTGGCGACAGTGCTGTCATACTTGTGTGACAACAGGTACCTCAAGTTAGACAGGCAGTACCTGATGAAAAGAACTGGGTACATCCCGTCGGAGAACGAGGGTTACGGCTGGGGGTGGTTGGACCGGCAGAGAGCGCGGCAGCTGGAGGGTGCGCGCAGCAAGAGACAGGGCATCGCGGACGAGTGCTGCAACAAACCCTGCACTGAAGACGAGCTCCTCGGTTACTGCTAGAACTCATATACTATATTGTTGAGTGATAATTGTAAATAAACTCATTTATTTATTGTAACTCTATAATTATTTTTACTGTTAGATTATATTAACTTATTAATGAAAGTTATAAATTTAAAATAGGAATGGTTTTAGCCAGACTTGTGACTAGAGTTTACTTGTGTCTATATCTTAAAAAGTCTCTATGTTATCTCAAGCTGCTATGAACATAAATATATTAAATTGTATATAATGCGCGCTTAAATATATGATGTTGTGTTAAATTGCCCATTTATTTATTCTAGTTAAACTTCTTCAGACAGCATCAGATCTTTTCTCGGACGAAAAGCGTTCATCAAAATATGTAGTCAAATATCTTTCTAATAATCTATCTTCTATATAAATCAAATGAGGTTGTAGCGACATCTACATAGTGACACATAGCGACATCTATCGAGCCACATAAGACGCCTCCTACTATCATACATTGCGCTATAGAAATTAACTCAATCGTTGAGTATATATACAAGAACCCGACTACAACCGTTGGGCAGCTGCCCGCCAGACATAACACCCGTCTGGTCGGAGGATCCTCCCTTTGCAATAGTTCTTCTACAAGGTATTATGCAAAAATTACTCGATAATAAAAGATTCTGGAAAAATTAAAGATACTATGATTTTTATAAGCACTATGCGTTTATCAATTGATTTTCTTACGGTGTTTTAATATAATGACTACAGCAGATGAAGTCGCGGGTACCAGCTATTTTTTATATAATTTAATATTAATAATAATATTTTAAATATATATATATATATATATTCTTAAGATATTTTATATAATAAAATATAATCTTATAATATTTGCTACGATGGCGCGATGTAAGAAGGTTTTATTTCAAACGCGCTTAAAAGTTATATAGGTAGAATCATAAAAATTTGGTCGTGTAGTTTCTAGAAAAATCGCACATACAAACATACTAGGGAATCAGAAAACCTTCCTTTTTTGAAGTACGTCAAAACATTTTAGTTATAATTTTTTATAAATATTTAGAGATATATCAAAAATTACTTAGAGTTAAACTCTTACTGAAAGTCTTTCAAAACTGTTCAAATAACTATTCAAGTAAATCGTTTTGTTCTTTTGAAGAAAGAACTTTGTACGTCCAAAGAGTATAACAGAATTATTTTGTCTTTTCTTTAGGTTTTATTTTATCTAAATTGTAGAAAGTTTTTTTAACTTGGGAAGAATTTATGTTACTAACACCCGGTTTCTGAAAGGTTGATCAAACTATCGTTCAACTGACACAGCTGTCAACTTAACATCGTTGTCAAATTAGTTCGAGTTTCTGAAACGTTGATTAGTGTTAAATTTACTAATCTATGATCATTTTGATTTGACATTGATATTATTTTTTTATTATGGTCACATTGCGGATACCGTTCAACTTTACATTCAATAGCTCATTCGTAACTGTTAAATCTGTTGTTAAACGAACAGCTGTTTATGAGTTGTGCGTCCTGACGAGTACAATTACCGCTTTTATTACACTCTAGGAGTATTATATACCTACTATTCTTTGTTTATATTATTGCGATTTTACTACAAAAATTATAAAATGAGTTCACGGGGAAAAAAATTCACCGAAAAAGAAAAGTGTAAGCTTTTGGAACTAATTCAAAGGTAAGTTCCTACATATGGAATAACTGTACAAAGGTTTGACGGCTTGATGACTGAAAATATTTGTTTTGTTTATGTAGATACAGTATATTGTGCGTTTATATTACAATAGACTTTGTTTGCAGGTACAAAGATGTTATAGAAAATAAGAGCACTAATGCAGTTTGTACAACAAAAAAAAAACGAAACTTGGGAGGTCATTGCGTTAGAGTTTAATAGTACCGCTTAAGTGCCAAGAACTATGAAACAGTTAAATAGCTTCACTGCTAGAAATGCTCAAGCTGGCACGGTTGAGAGACATGATCGTTTTATAACAAAATTTTAGTTTTAAACAAACTTAAATCAATAGTTAACTCGTCAAGAAGCACTGATTACTTGACAACGCGTTTGACAGTACATTAATCTATGATCATGACTTAACTAGCTTTCGAGAAACCCAAAATGGCGTTTGACAAGCGATTTTAGTCTAAATTTTGACTTAACTGTCAACTGAACTGTTGATCAAATTAAAGTAGTTAACCATGCTTTTAGCAACTCAATATACACTTAACAAGAGATTTGACAGTTGATTAGTTAATTTTTGTGATGATCAACCTTTCGGAAACCGGGCGTAAGTCATCCGGATTCAGTTTCATGTGAATGTACGGCATATTTCATATTGCTAGTATTTTCGAGATACAGTTGATATAGTCTCGATATACAAAGAATTGTTTATTGGCAATGGTTGTATAGACCACCGCATTGTTTTTTTTTTAGAGATCTGACCTTACCCTACTGTTACCCTATCCAAAAACAGAGCCGATAATGGTTTTTTTTTAACTTATATAATGCAAACGCAGTTGTACCTAACTATGTTCGTAATAGTACCCAAAGAGAAATATGTATGTGGTATTTATTTTTAAATGAAAGTTTGAAGGTTTGTGTCATAAAATAATGGCCAAGTTCGGAACGGGCGACACCGGTCAGTGTATATTTACACGAACCGTTTAGAGGTACTTTTGTCCTCTCCATAAATCAAAAACTATTCGACCTATACAATTGAAATTTTGTAAGTTTAATAAACCTTCTTTGAACACCTAGAATTCCAAATTTCACAAATAAAACTATTATAGTTCTTTAGTTATTACGTTCTGAAAAGTAGCATTTTCTCATGCACTCACTCACTTACACAAACTTAAAATTTGGAATTAAATTAAATCGTTAAAAAATAAAAAGGATCCATTAAACTCGTTTATAATATTAACGGTGTTTCCGAAAAAGATAGTGTTGTGTCAATTTATATACAATATTTTGGCGATTGAGCTTCACTCGGTGTCTTACAAAAAAAAAGATAATCAATCACCTATCTAAGTAATCCTGAAATGTAAAACATTATCTAAATACAGAGTTTCATCCAAATCGTTGGAGCCGTTTCCGAGAAACCAATTACATTATATATATATACAAGAATTGCTCACTTAATATAATAAGATACAGAAAAAAGGAGACAGTCATCTATGTAAAGTGGAAATGTAGGACTTATCTAAATACAAAGTTTCATTTTAATCCTTGAGGTTGTTTACGAGAAACTAATTACCAACACACACATATATATCATATATAAATAAAAATATCTCACTTAATATAATATCATAATGATGAACAAATATAACGGCGTCAACATTCGGTCACAAATAAATTGTGTTGTGCAGCTTTTGAAAAGTAAACCGACAAAAATAATAAATGTGAAAACGGGGTCAAGTTCGTAGAAACGATAGTCAGGGTAGTCGTCACCGATATATAATGTACTCTGTGGTCACTGATAAAAGAGCTGAGCTAAAACAATTTGTTGCTTTCTATAATATGGGATTTCTAATTGTCAATAAACATTTACGTTAATTTCTCCAACTTAAGCCAATTTTTTTTTTCGATTAAATTTAAACTATTTTATGAAATTTTTATTAAGACTTTTAAGGCGTTAAGACCGTTTTTAACGTTATGGGCTTAATTTAAAGACTGTATTTAATCAAAATTAACCTACATTATATACTTATAATGATATAATTATTTATTTTGATAAGGATTAATGTTTTATGGATCATTCGTCAAGGAAAACATCATCTGAAATGCATTGGCAGTTGGTACACGAGGCGATCAAAATCGATCCTTAAGTGTAGAGATCTAATATCGATTGGCTTTAGGACAACAAACCTTTTTGAGTTTGGTTACAAATTGTTATAAGTTGCAGTGAACATATAACATTCAGTGAACCGCTTCCTTTGCTAAATTGTACCATAAAAAAGCAACCAATATTATTTTAATATAAATCAATACTAATATTATAAAGCTGAAGAGTTTGTTTGTTTGGTTGAAAGCGCTAATCTCAGGAACTAATTGTTCGAATGGAAAATTTATGCACCGAGGGAGAAAAGTAGGAAATTCGCAAGGCGAGGGTGACAATCGCGGGTGGGGATGTCCTACTTTTCTCCCTCGGTGCGTTTACAATTTTTTTCTCCTCCGAGATGAAAAGTTTATATATTTTATATATGAACACGCAGTTGCTAGATTACCGGGAGATAAAGTAAAGTACGCGCATGCCCACATTTGCCATCTCACCGGGAGAGAATCGGGTACTTTTCTCCCGCGTGACAGGAACTAAAAGTGAACTTTTCATCCCGGAGGAGAAAAAAATGTTTCAGTGTTGGATAGCCCATTTACCGAGGAATGCTATAGGCTATATAACATCACGCTACGACCAATAGGAGCGGAACATTAATGAAAGATGTTGCAAAAAAGGGAAAATTTACTCCTTTTGAGAACTACCACAGCGTGCGCAGCGTGAATGGTTAAAGCTACGCAACAATCGTGTGTCACGGAATTATTTCTCTTAAAAAGTTCTACAAAAAAGTCCGCGATAACATAATTATGTCTATCTTTTAAGGTTTACTCAATATAACCTTTTTTATAGTAATCAAATTTATTCTAAAATAACAAATTATTTGCGAAGGTGTTTTTATATACATGGTGGTAATACTTATCGAAATATATACGTTATTAATCACAAGTGTTTAATTTTGTACAAAATTGCCCTTTGAATAGTTGAAAGTTTATAAGTAAGATAACAAAGTTTGTTATCCTTTCGATGACTGGGATCTCTTCCGAACCGGTGGTGACCTTCTAATGACCTAAATTGTATAAAATATTTCTTAATTTGATTTGATTATCATCACTACTTACTCCATAGGCTATAAGGGTGTGCGTATAGCATTGAAATCTAAATTCGAAAAATTTAGAATTATTTGTAGATTTTTCGAACAATGCGAAAACTTCGTAAGTTTTTCTCTAAATTAATTTAAGTTGTAAATATAAAAAAAAATATTACAACTCATGAATAATTTAATGTTTTAATCGAATAGTTAAAAATTTACAAATTATTCGAGAAACTTACAAAGAATATGAAATTTTCTAAGTATTGGGAAAAAGCAAAAAAATAAAAATATTGCATTCAATCCGAATAATTCGTATTCGAATTATTTGCACACTCCTAATTAACCTGGTAAAGGAAACATATATGAATGTTAAAAATAACATTATTTTACATCAAAGGGACGCATCATATAATTATCAGCCTTCCTCAACAAGCATTCAGTTTAACTTTGTTTAAACCAAACTAAACCACTTGGTGAACAAAAAGATTCTTTATTGTTTAGATTTATTAATAATCTAGTTATTAAGAGTATGTTAAGTCGGTGGATTCTATAGTCTAGCAGTATGAGAGCAGAACGTCGAGCGTGCAAGGATTGTCACAGCACTCGTTGACAATGCCACGCTTGCCCCGTGAGACCGTCAGCGACTCCGGCCACTCCCATCCGTAGCGCGCGTACTGTGCTCCCGACCGCTTTTCCACCTCTTCGGTCTCCGGGCACAGGTTGGCCAGCGTGATCGCCAGCACCCTGCCGCAGTACCTGCGCGCGCCTCTCTCTGCACTACCAGCTGCCACCACAGCCAGTACAATCAAGACGAACACTGATAACTTCATGACTGTTTATGATATGAATTAGGTGATCTGGAGTAATAAATGTTGTTCCGGCGAACAGGATGTGAATGGGGCGATGGTTTTGCGAGGGACCATTTTATATAAATTGGTAATTCATTAATATTCATAATATATAACATATTTTTCAGTGGTACGTAGGATGAAAGGTCACAGGTGTCTTCAATGTGACTCTAATGTATTCAAAATATTTGTTCCTAGCGTAAATTTTGTATCCATTTCTAAAAATGTACATCATTATATTGATTTACATTCTCGCTGTCAGAGGGCATTACGTAAAATTGTTCATTCATATAATTAATGACGTCACACATCACCTCTGTTTTATCATATCAGTCAATCTACATTAACGCTAGCCCGCTCATCAGACTGTGTTAACTGAATATTAATCAATCCTTACGATATAAATTCAGGAACAAATTCACCTTCAGTCATATTACAATATCGTCATCCGTTCTCAGTGGAGCTCCAACTAAAAGACATGAAGGTGCAAGTGTTGTTCCTTATGGTAGTGATCGCCGTGATCGTGTCAGGTGATGACACTCCACACGTGTACTGCGGCCGGCGGCTGGCAACAGTGCTGTCTTACTTGTGTGACAGCAAGTACCTCAAGTATGACAGGCAGTACCTGATGAAAAGAACTGGGTACATCCCGTCGGAGAGCGAGGTTTATGGCTGGGGTTGGCTTGAGCGGCAGAAAGCGCGGGAGCTGGGGGGTGCACGGGGCAAGAGGCAGGGCATCGCGGAAGAATGCTGCAACAAACCCTGCACTGAGAATGAGCTGCTCGGTTATTGCTAGAACTATTTTGCTGAAAAGCTTTGGATGTAGTCTTTAAATCGTATGCCTAAGAGACTTGTAAAAGTAATATTTATGACGGCGTTTAAGATGATGGTGCTAGTACGTGAGATGGTGAATATGTACTGAGATTGGCGATTGGCGACGACGCTGGAGTAATTATCCAAGGTCGAGTACTTAGTAAAACGGATGACTTACACCTTACCTTAAGAGGCACGGAGAGTAAGCTTGCTTGCCTAACCGCAATATATCTATAGCATCCTTGATGAATGTTGCTACAAATTTGTACTCGACACGAGCTGTTCGGTTATTTTAAGATGTGTTATAACTATTAAATTAATCAATAGATAATTAATGTATTTATACATTTAATTGATACTATATAATGTCAATATGCTACGAATAAAATTATTGCAACCGATTTTATAGTATTTGATCTTCATTTAACTTGTTGTACCAAGCCGAGTGTGTCCATAGTGAGTCCATCCTATCCTTTTTTTCTACAAAGATGGCAAACAAGCATTTGGCTCGCCTGATGGTATGCGGCTATGGTAATAACAAAGGCATCAATAGCGCATTGCCGATCTTGAATTGCATTACTCCAAGGAGTTCTGGAGAACCTACTTATAGCAGAAACACAACACAAGGTTATTTGGCTGTGATCTTCTGTAGGGTGGTGAAATCCCACCTAGTCCTCTCTATATTCTCCTCTTTATATTTGTGTATGATTTAGGTTTACATGAAAACTGTTTGGCCCCGCAGACGTTCTATCTTTTCTAGTAAAAATAGCTCGACCATAGCTTTTTTTATAACTGACCTTACTGTTAGCCTGAGAGGCCATATCCAAAAACAGAGCCGCTGATGGCTTTTACAGCTTTACCGGGCTTGGGGGCAAGCGCTGAAGGCACTCAGCCGCGAAAGCGTGGGCAAAATGCGCGTAAGGGTGCCAAGAGGCCGAACCTCGGCTTGGGCTATTGCCGCTATTGCAAAGAAGTTGCGATCTGACTAATTCCCTATCCGTAAGATTCGAGCTAATATAACATATACATATACTATACATGTCCCTGCCTCCTGGGAGGAAGGAAAGAACATGTGTATACGTATTTAGTGATCTGAAATATGGTCTACACTAACTAGCGAAAAAAAAAAGTTCCTTACAGAACCCATGTACCTATGTGGTATGCACGTATGTATGAACATATTGTGTATAATGATGCATGTGTGTAGCTACGTGATTACAAGTGCAGTGTCACCTGTACCGCGCTGGCGTGGGGCGGCTGCCATAGAGTTGCCGCGAGATATCGTCCATAGCGCAAACCTATCGCGTTCATGATGATCGGTCTAGAAGTTTTAGAGCTTATCAATCTCATATTATTTACATAAACTAACATTAGTATAAATACACAGATTAATGTTTGTGTTTCCTGTTCCAATTAAGTTATTGATATAATATCGACGTACTATGATACTAAAATACGACTTATTTGATTTATAGTATTTATAACCATATTATCTGCTAGAAAGTCTATATAACTTTTCCTATAAATGCGCGTTTAAGATAACATTCACGGTTTTTATTAATTACTTTTCAATTATGAATTAACTATGTGTTTATAAAATGATTACTATTATTAGTATACAATTATATCAAAACTATCGTTTTAGTTTTATCTTCAAAAATGAGGGATTTTCATACAAACCACCACTTTTTCACTTCTTCACCACTTTAAGGGTTGAATTTCCAAAAATTCTTCATTAGTGCTCACCTTCAGAGTAAAAAGAACTCGCATGCAAACTTTCATTGTTTTAGCCCCTAGTAAGTAGTTTGGACTCTTCGTCGATATATTATGTCATTCAGTTTGTATTCGTTTCCGTTCTTTTTTAATAACATATCTGAGCTTACTATCTTCGATTGGTACTGTTTATAATAAGTACTATCTTTAACTTAAGACAGATATTGACTTTCCTCTTATTTATTCAACCTATAGGATATGGATATATATTATGTAGATACGAAAAACTATCCATTGATAGGTTATTGAAAAAAAAAGACAAAGGTTTATATTGTCTATCTGTAGTAACTGAAACAACGGATAGATAAGTTATTGAAAACGGCCGTTAACCGAATTCAACAAAAGACGGGATGTTATGTACTCAATTCGATTGTATATAATTATCTTTATGAATGTTTAGCCATAACTTCTTTGATTATGAACAGATTTAGATAATTCTTTTTTGTTAAAAATTGTCTTGTACGTATAAAGATAAACAGATATAAATTTGATCATAGACGCTACTCAATATTTGTAGAGAATTTCGAATAAGACTTGATACTTTATGGTTTAATGGTTTATTTATGTGAATAGTTACAATGGTCACCCGTTATGTTAGATAGCGTAGATAGCGCTTGTGGTTGGTTGCAAGCCAACTGACTCGTATATATTAGTTTTTTAATTATAATAATGTAAAAGTGCATGAAGTGCATGAAGTGCACAATAACATAATATTATACCTAAAGAGAGGTTTGATTGTGTAATCCCGAACAATATTATTTACATCCGAATAAAGATCCTTTCTTACAAACGCAATTTTTAACTGTTTAACTTAAAAATATGTTTTTTTATAGTAGTGAATTTTGCAAACACAACGACAATGATCTCAATAAATTAAAATATGTAGATAATAAAGCAGTTGATATCAATTAAACCGCAGTGGGAAGTCGGTGTTAGAGGTCTGGTTTTATCTATTGTTTGATCTATAGACAGATAGCTGGCGGTTGCCCGTTCTTATTGTGTGCCCGACTAGATAACTTATAGATAAGATCCGTATTACTTTATTAGTTCGAGACTGTCATTTTTTTTTACGAATGACATAGTTTATTTGGAAGTATGCTACCTGCTAAGATTGGAAAGTAAACGTCGAATAAACTTTGGTAAATATTCACGTCATAGAGAACAAACTTATTTCTGTATGGTATTTTATTTTTAAATATTCATCTATACGGCTGTTATAAAGATCTAAAGTTTGTTTATTTGTAGGAGGATTTCCTCCTACTGTTTCGATTCTAAAACTTATTTCATTGTTAAAAGCTACATAAATAATTAATTACATTATCCATAAGTAACATAGGCTTTTTTACTATTTATTAAATCTTATACATAAATTGTAATTAACGGGAAAGAAGCCGCGGGCGGCTAGGATTGAAATAAAAATAATCTATATATAAATACGTGAAGCAAAAGCTTTCAACCACTTTTGAAGCGTATTGCGTGTACGGAAGACTGAGATTTGGCATGGTTAAAGTTTATATGTAGAAGGAGTGCAGAAAGCTAAAATTTATCTATAATATCTGTTACTAATATATTAAATTAAATAAATTAATACTGCGAATCCTAACCCGACGAGTGCCATTGAACTTAGACCCCCCAAATATTGACATTGACACTCAACGAAAAGTGACAGCAAGTGATGTAGATAATACTCATTGTTTATGAACACTGTAAATGTCAAACAGAAAATAGTCTATTATCAAAAAGTCGCTGGTCGAATTTCGAGCTTAGGGCGATCGCGAGTATTGTTAATAAAGTTAATAAAGTTAAATAAAGTTATTCACAGTTTTTACATTATTCGTGTAAGTAAACGAAGGCTCGTTAAAATCATAATTTTATTGAGGTATAAATATTTGTTCTCGATTACCGCAAGGCATTATTTAACGTGCGTCGACAACACATTCGCTGCGAGACGATCCATCACTTATTAAAAGTCATCGTTCGTGACTCGATCTAAAGAAATATGCGTTTTCTGTATAGCTTAAGTTACAAAAGGCAGTTTTTGGTGGGATCATAATCTGTCATGTCTTTTATTTTAATTCATAAACGTATGTTATTTGGCGTTATACTCTATAATTTTCCGATACTTTACGTGATGTAATTCGGTTAGTTTGCACATGTGAAATGGATTTATGCATGCATGTATCTTATGAAATTCCATTAGTAAATATTCTATTCATGTGACTTTGGCAGTAATGTAATGAACACAGTTGCCATTAAATAAAAAGAAGTAAAAAAAACCGGCCAAGTGAAGGTCGGACTTGCGCACCAGAGATTCCGTAATTGTACAGCCACATTCACCAAAATAAATAAGTAATATTATTGAAGAAAGCACCGAACTGGTCTAATGAGACGATAAATTATATTCAGGGAAAAGTTAACTTTCCCATTGGAAAACTATTGTCTCCATACATCGACATATGCCGCGGTCAATTTACCAACTGCAAATAAGTTTACAATTACATTTTATTTTTATTTTGGATGCAACTATATATTTAAGGGCTTCTACATTTTTCTCTTAATTTGTGCTACAAAAAATTGCTTCTTACCAAATTTCGTGATTCTAGGTCAACTGGAAGTACCCTATAAATTTTTACTCCCTTTACGAGTATTAAAATATGCGGCATAAACGACCGTATCTTTTGATTCCGTTGATTTAGAAGTTTAATTTTTTAGCAAACCTGAGTATTTGATATCAATTTCAACTGTAACTTCACGCTACGACCCGAAAAAGCTGAGTATTAATCATGAACGTCAACCAACTTGGCAATCTGTAGAGAAGCAGTTATCATATAGTTAAGTATTCATGGCTACCCTCGTCGGGAAGTTGGGGTATATTCATAATAGGATATCCACAACTACCCTACTGCTCGGACCGAGTGAAAGGGTATATAAAGCGCAGCGCATTTATGCAGTGTCGCGCCCGCGTAACCACCGTTCCCTCCGCAGGGGACGGACGGCTAATTTCGCTTCCGCACACCCACCGCCGCGACCTCCCTCTCCCGCGGCAACTCAAGCCTAGGTCCGTTCCTCGGGGTGAAACCCTTGAGTCTGGCAGCCGCCCGCGTGATACATGTGACACTTTACGTGCAACACTTAGCTACCCACATACAAACATCACGCACACACATATGTCCACACGTGCACACCTCACAGGTACATGGGTTCTGTAAGGAACCTTTGTTTTTTTTATTTTTTTGCACTAGTTAGTGTAGAACATATTTCAGATCACTAAATACACGTACACATGTTCCTTCCTTCCTCCTAGGAGGAAGGAACATGTATATCTGTATATGTTAGTTTAGCTCGATTTTACGGATAGGGTATTAGACTAGACAGATCGCGACTTCATTGCAATCGCGGCAACAGCCCAAGCCGAGGTCCGGCCATTTTGGTACCCTTGCGCGCTGGTTGCCCACGCTTTCGCGGCTGAGTGCCTTAAGCGCTCGCCCCCAAGCCCGGTAAAGTTGTAAAAGCCGCAGCGGCTCTGTTTTTGGATAGGGCCTCTAAGGTTAACAGCAAGGTCAGACAGAAAAAAAAATGCAGTGTCGCTTGAACCGCCGTAGCGTGAATGCCTCTTGTGTCCTCTTCCTGGTGTTGCTTGATGCAACCTACTACTTCGGGATCCGAAGAGAGTGACAGTCTTACTGGATCTGTCGGATAAGAGAGGACTTCTGTATCCTGACAAGGTCATTCTCTATCTCAAGCCGGTCTAGGTGGACGCCCGGATCAGTTCCAGTGTGGTCAAAGAGGCGAGGTTCGGAATGGCTATAGAAGAGATGACGCCCAAGAGACCTGTGACCTATGCACACCAATGAAGATAGCCAGGATAATGAATTAGATGATGTCGAACCGTTCACATTGCTTAGTCGCCCGTGAATATTATATTTGCTTTTATAGTCCAAGTTTAATTGCGGGTGATGCGGGTGCGTAGCTACTATGTCTATAGTATATAATCTGTTTGGAAAATATATTTGTTGACGCTACCACCGCTTTTGACTTGTGCCATGGAAGAATGCTTAAGGCGGTATCACACCTTGTTTATCAGTTCCGCTCAGACTGCGTTAGTTTTATCCGCACTAACCTTGTTTAATAACAAATGCCTTTGAACAGTGGACTACTGCCCAGGATTTCGAGAATGTTCTCTAGCACATTGTTAGTTAAGTTTAGACATAAGTTTAGCAAGTAAAGGTCGTCGTGGTGGGCATCCAGATCTCTCCTCACACTCGTAAAATTAGCCATGGAAACACGACAGCGCTCCCGGGACTTGCGACCCACTTGTAGATTTAATGGGCCCCTTAATGATGCACATCAACGTTCACCTTGACTGTCCGCGAGACGGTTAATGCTGCTTTAGATTCCCGTTTTAAAACTTACTGCTTATAGAGAATTTGTACTTTAAATAAATTAATACTATTTTTATTATTTTGCTTATGGTATACTGAATCTCTTATTATTTGGGGGTGGGAGTAGTTCAGAATTTTCTTATTTTTGTTTACGCAGGGGGCGGGGAATTAATTGAAAGTTTGCGTAATACTTGATCGCGCCCTTATAGTAATATTATGAACAGGTAAATTTGTATGATTGTACGATGTTATCTCTGGAATTACTGAACTGATTCTAAAGATTATTTTTCACTATAATGTGAAGCTATTTTATCCCTGATTAATAATTTTTGCTTTATTGTTATTACGTTTTATATCATCATCATTATATTAATACGTGAAGCAAAAACGTTGTACCCCTTTTTAAGCGTATTGCGTGCACGGAAGACTGTGATTTGGAATGGTTAAAGTTTATATGGAGAAGGAGTGCAGAAAGCTAAAATTTATCTATAATATCTGTTACAAATATATAAAATGAAATAAATTAATACTGCGAATCCTAAACCGACCAGTACCATTAATCACAATATGGTGGCACTCTTGTCAGAATTACCTAGGGAGTTTTAGTGACATCTTAAAATGCATGTTCCCACTTTACGTTTATAATCCACTTCACTTCTGCATAACAAACCAAACTATATCATGCAAAATGCCACCAATATTACAATAATATAGGGTCAAAAAACCTAAGTCAATAAATTAAACATAAAAACCGCAACATGTCACTTCAAGATCCCGCCAAAAACTCCTTCTGCTTTGTTAAAGTGTCCGCTAAAGCTACGGCAAAAAAGTTGCCTGGTCCGTTTAATTCCTATTTAACAAAATTCGTCACATGCCACGAATGACGTTGCCGCCAGAATAATAATCGCCCTTTCTCTAACCACTCACAATAAATCTTTCGCCGAGATGAATATTATGCGGTGTTAAATAAAAATAAACACTCTGTGGAACGCGGCGATGATAGTATGACAAATTAATCGAAACGCGCCCGCGACGGTTTGTAATATTTTGAAAATAGAACGTTTCGTATCTGTTTCACTGTTCAAGTTGTTGTAAGCAGCCAGTTAGCGGTATTGTTTTGTTCTCATTGACGCAAAGTTAATGACGGTTTCATCCTATTAAACTGGTTTGTTTTTTACAGATAAGCCACTATTTTTTTCTTTTATTATTATAATATGTTTATTAGAGACTTTTGGTTTTGACTTTAATACTATGTTCCTTAAAGTACGTTATAATACACGAACTTCATGTCCCTGCTTAAAACGTCGGAAGTAAAAGAACTATTCAACTACTAAATTTCTTTACTCTGTTCCACATACGTTCTTTAACACACAATCGACCATGTTTTTTATCCATAAAACCTGATTTGAAAAGATCCGTTTTAATTTTTTTGTATGTCTTATTGTCAACTGGCCAATTGTCAAATTGTTGAGCGAAGAGGTCGCGGGTTCGATCCCTGCTTATGAGTGACATTTGTCGGATGATTATTGTCAGTTGTATGTCTGGGTGTTACAAATCTATATATGTATGTATGTATATCAGCTATCTAGTTACCAAAATGTAAGCTTTGCTTAGATGTATGTACGGAACCTATAACAAAAAAGCAATGTTAAAAAATTGTGTCTGTCTGTCTGTTTCGGGTAATTTTCCAAAACGGTTTGACCTATTTTGATAGGGCTTTCACTGGCAGAAAGCTGATGTTATAAGGAGTAACTGGGCTTTATTTAAAAAAAAAGAATTGTGGTACCGCGCATGTAAAAAAAAACTGACCACAGTGAATCAATTCGGGCGCTTAAATGGCTTACACTGAGTAAACCATAAGAGATACATCAAATAATATACTACGTAACTGTAGACATTAAAAAATCCTACAAAAAATCCGGAGAGAGTTTAAGTTTATCTTTTAAGTAACACCCACAATAAGCACTTTTGTCCGGAGCGGGGGGGGGGGGGGGGGGGGGGGGGTAGCGAGACCCATGCGCTCAAGATTCGCACGTGCCCGATCAACGACATTCTGTAGTCCACGTGAGCGAAGCCACGGGCACAGCTCGTCTAATAATAAATTTTATAGTTTTCGACTGCGCACACGCAACTTGATTACTTGATACGTAAACGATCCGTTTTGATGCGTTTATTTGCATTTCCCGTCGTATCGCATAACTCTATCAAATGTAATAAAACAGTTCAAATCCAGGAAGTGTCAATTGATATACCGAACATTGTTTGTTTCGACCGGATGTGACGAATAACTTTGTAGTCAACACACTATCCTATTTGTGGAACTATGAAACTAAAGTTTAGTTTTTTTGTTTGCTTTAGGGATTTTTATTCAACTGAATATATAATTCCCATTGTACCCTACCCTTTATGTCATTAAATGAGAGAGTTGCTGAAAGGATAGCACCACCCGGTTTTGACAGTTTTAATTTTTACTATTCAGCAGTGACTCCCTTTCGGTGTTGTTCTTGGTGCTCCATCATCTGCTTACCTCTTATCCTACTTAAGTACGGTCGGCACAACATGTTTTCTTCTTTCACTCAACTCTATCAAATATCACCTCAGTATTCACACCTTTTATACGCATATCATTCTTCACTCAATCCATCCATACCGTCTTTGGTCTTCCTCTACTCCTGTATCCATCCACCTTCATACTTAACATTCTTTTAGTTATATAACTTTCATCCCTCCTCATGACATGCCCGTACCATGCTAGCCTATAACCCCTTAACTTTCTCTAATAAAATCATTTCTGATCTTATCCATTCTAGTTACTCCACACATCAATCTTAACATTCGCATACCTGCCACGTGCAGTCTTCTTTCATCCAGTTCTTTCGTTGCCCAGCACTCAGATATATACGTCAAGACAGGTCTTATAATGGTTTTATACACCCTTAAGCTTCAGTGGCATTCGAGGATTATCTCTGCATCTCGAGGCACTCCATCATTAAGTAATGCATATCATCAATCTTTTCACACATATTATTATAGTTCGGCGACTCTGTTTTCCTCCTGAGATATGCAAATTTTCCTGATGGATAGTGCTCCTAACGAAGTCTTAGTGTTATATATTGTCGATGAAGCTAAAGTTTTACCATTTGTTTTGTCGTAAACTGTCGCTTTTTAACCGTCTTCAAAAGAGGAGGTTCTCAGTTAGAATGTATTTCTTTGTATTGATGTTCGTCATAACTTCTTTATTTATGAACCAATTTTAATGATTCTTTTTCATTGGACATTGGACCTTCGACTTCGAAGATACACCAGGGAACTCCTCTAAATCATTGAAGCTGGTCTTCTTACCTTCTAAAACCTGTGTTGTTGTTCTTAAAAAATGCAATGAAAAATATTTACCACTTTCAAAACTATATACTTCGTAATTAAATGGTGTGCTATATATATATTTTACCTTTTGTCTTATTTTGCCGTGTAAAGAAATTGTGGAACTATTTTGTGACCACTTGTGTCCTTTCTTATGAGATTATGTAATTGAAACGTAACGTGAAGAGATATGTATGCAACTGGAGTTGTAAACGGTGACCGTCGATAAATGAACGATCTCTATGTGATCGTCGTTGTTTTTGGTACAGTGTTTATCCGTCAGGTACCTGATAAACGTACCGGGCCGCAAGACCACTAATCTATACAATTAGTAAAATGGAAGTGTACACACTTTTTTGTGTTTACTAAATGTATATCAAAGTATATACGATACCTATAAAAAAAACATTTTTTAAATTTTTGTGTTTTTGTCTGTTCCGGGTAATCTCCGAAACGGTTTGACTGATTTTGACGGGGCTTTCACTGGTAGAAGATAACTGAAATTATAGGGAGTTACTTAGGCTACTTCTATTTTAGAAAAAGAATTAGGGTTTCGTACAAATAAAAAAAAATGGTCATGGTGAATCAATTCGGGCGGTTAAATGGCTTACGCTGAATAAACAACAAAAGATATAACAAATTAATGTACTAAATAATTGTAGACATAGAAAAGAACCACAAAAAACTAAGCGAGAGCATTCGTCTATCTTCTAAGGAACACCCACAATAAGCATTTTTGTCTTTAAAATGGCCGGAAGCGGGGGTGCAAGATTCGCGCGGGAGTCCACGTGAGCGAAGCCATGGGCACAGATAGGTGCCTTGTAATTATCGCTGCTCTCCAGCGCTCCCTTAAGTGGTATATGTGGGAAACACATTTATTTATGTTACAACCACAATAATTACTTTGAAATCAATTCTCATTTATTAAACACGTTTTCACACTTATACCGTCTTCATACGACACCCGTTCTTTCCCTAACAGTCCTTCCTAAAATCTATTTATTATTAACTCTTTCGCGAGAGATATTTACATTTTTTATATCATTTTATAGATCCTATATTTATTCTGTCCAAACCATTTACTTTAATTATTTCTAGGTTTAGCGTTTGACGATAATTTCGCCTTCAGATCTTGGGCCTTGGATCTTAAGTGATGATTTGGTGCAAGATGGTAACACGCTAAGCCTAGTGGAAGACTGACTCTCAAGTGCAGCTGCCGGAACACACGTACAAGTATTTGGCGACAGAATTTCAACTTCAGGGTGGTAACTAGTCGAGTGTTAGAAAAAGCCCTACCACAATCCTATGGTTTCATCATCAGGTTTACTTCACCGAAAATTCAGGCTCATTGCTAAGATTCGAACTCACATTGATAGACGCGGAGTCCGTACAACTACCACGGAGCCATCATAGCATCAAGCTGTATAGAATAGCCCAGTAATAGGATCATAAAAAACGAACGTGTAGTTTCTGAACAAATAATTTTTGAAAAATTATTTTAACTAGTGGTCGCCCTAAGGTCGAAATTCGACCAGCGACGTTTTGATCATATACTATTTTCTGTTTGACATTTACAGTATTCATAAACAATGAGTATTATCTATATCACTTGCTGTCACTTTTCGTTGAGTGACAATGTCAATATTTTGGAGGATCTAAGTTCAATGGCACTGGTCGGTTGAGGATTCGCAGTATTAATTTATTTTTTTCTCCTCCGGGATGAAAAGTTCACTTTTAGTCCCTGTCACGCGGGAGAAAAGTACCCGATTCTCTCCCGGTGAGATGGCAAATGTGCGCATGCGCGTACTTTACTTTATCTCCTGGTAACCTAGCAACTGCGTGTTTATATATAAACTTTTCATCCCGGAGGAGAAAAAAATTATAAACGTACCTAGGGAGAAAAGTAGGACATCCCCACCCGCGATTGCCACCCTCGGCTTCGGCTCGGGTGACAACCATCCGGCGGGCGTGAATGTCCTACTTTTCTCCCTCGGTGCGTAATATACTATTATTTAATATATTAGTAACAGATATTATAGATAAATTTTAGCTTTCTGCATTCCTTCTCCATATAAACTTTAACCATGCCACATCTCACAGTCTTCCGTGCACCCAATACGTTTTAAAAAGGTACCGAAAGCTTTTGCTTCACGTATTAATATATATAGATGTTGGTTAATAATTACTTAAATTAACTATCTTTAATTAATTTTTATTCGTATATATTGTACCACACTTACGCTCAGAAGACTTATTGCTTGATTGTCCACGTTAATGGCGCAATATTATCTGGTGATACTCGTTAAAGCTCGTTTATATGGGCGCGTGGGTTGTCTACGATATTGGTGACTCCCATTGTTATTGGTGCCGTAGACAATGACCAGACGACGTAAATAATTAGATTTAGGCATTATCGTAACGTTGATAGGGCTGGCCTATTGTTTGTGACGTGAATAACGGTAACTAGTGATTGCTGATTGCTCATAAATTTAGTGTATGGTATCAAATATACCGTGGTATGAATAGGGTGTGGTCAAATAAACATAAATTAGTTGTACCGTGTTGGACTTAGTAAGACTAATAATAGTTTTTTAGGTAAGGTTCTATTATAAAATCCCGAAGCACATTACTGATTTGCCGGACAACAAGTTTAAGGACCTTGTCAAGCGGGTTTTACTGTGAAAAGTGTATTATAGGGTGAATCATTAAGTGAAAGGTAATGATGTTCGGAAGTGACTACCTCTTTGTGCATTCACTAAATTATGTGGTAATTATTATTGTATGACATTAATACTATTGAAAAAGATATAACCAATCGAGTTTCTTACCGGTTCTTCTCGATTACTGGGATATTTTTCGAACCGGCAGTAGTGTTTTGACGTTCATAAGTGCCTTCGTAGGGTTTAAATTAAATAAATAATTTTTCGATTTTGTATGGTTGGGAAAAGATTTTTTCTAACAGAATTTTATCATGATTTATTATGGAAAATATATCACAATAACATTTTTACAATTTCTCGAATGAGCAATTAGCTATTAATTATTCTCTGCTAATATTATAAGATTATTGTTATTGTTTGTTTGTTTGAACGAGCTAATTCTGTGGAACTACCAGTCAGATTTTAGTAGCACGACAAATTGACGGTACTGACACCCCGATGGTACGACCACCGAGAGATCGTAATCCATTGACAGTCGCTGCTGTCATGTCGACCTGTATTAATTTAACTGGATATGCGCAGGCTGATCCTGAAACTCGATGCGCAAAAGCGAGTCACTATGACGAACTTTTCACCACTTTTTTAAATTATCGTTATAGATTTTGAGTTGTGGCCACAATCTCACCTAATCTAAGTGACGAAGTGGCCAAGATGATAGCACGCTAAGCTTAGTAGAAAACTGGCTCTCAACTGCAGCTGCTGGAACACACCAACTGGTACTTAGCGACATATTTTCAGCTCGAGGGGGTGGTAGCTGGCCAGACAGGTATTAAAAACAGCCCTGCTATGGTTTTATCACGATGTTATGAGTAAATTTAACACGGGTAAAACCGTAGCGAAAGTCTAGTCTTATCAAGACCGCGGTTTTAGTAAAACCTCACCAACAAAACTCGTTACGTGTGACTGTAATTCCGAACTGTGAAGTATTTCAGTTTTACATATATCTTGGAGATTTAATATTGAATAACGGCGGCTGGATATATGAATAAATAATACGTATGTCTATCAACTGATCTGCGGTGGGACAAATCAATAAAATATACAGGAACAGAAACATTACTAAAGCTACAAAGTCAATGCTTGTTCCAATACTGTTGCTTACTGGACACCTCTAACATTATATATAGACTCATGAAGAGGTGCAATATTTACTGCTCTAAAAAGAAAAGGGTTACTGGAAGACGATCGAATTGCAGAAATATTTTAAAGCAGATCACCGATGCTTTCGAGGATCATCGAACACAGGAGATGGATAACAAGCGCGTTATGATTAAAGGAAAACCACCTACAGCTATTTATAATAATTAAGTTGACGGTCTCTTGATTTGCCCCAAGTGTAATCGCACGTTTACAGCTAAGATCGGACATCTCAGCCATTTCCGAGCAGATGAAAGAGCAGAGTAGCACGATCGTCAAAATGGAGTTTAAGTGAAGCAGTGGCTGTAACCAAAAACTGTTTGGAGCAGCACAGATAGTGTTTTCTATATTTTTCTACCCTGTTGATTCGCGGCTAAATACGTATTAAAAATGCATATTTGGCAGAAATTTGCATGTTTTGATTTTATAGATTTTTTTAATAGATGATAGCTCAGGGAGAGAGCTTTCGGATACCATGTCCACAAACATGACTTGGAGTCCTACAATGACAGTTAGCTTATGGTGAAAATAATGGTTTTCGGACATTTTCTAACGCACCTAAAGGTGTGTTCCTGCAGCTGTACTTGAGGGTCAGTCCCATCTGTGTTTAGCGTTTTTATTTATTTATTTCCATAGCTTAAAACTATTTTTACAGATTTCCACAATGTAATAGTGAAGCCAAACTTACATTAAAATAATGATAAATTTTGTAACATGTGATAGCTAATGCTATCCTGGTGAATTCACTCAGAGTACAGCAGAATAGGTCTGCTTCAATAGCTATGAGGTGGAGAATGCGAAGCGCGCGCGTCAGCGTCGCCTCCATCAGTAAATTGATTCGCACACGCGGCATTGTAATTTTAGGCCAGCGTCACTTCACACCAGGTGAGAAAGTGTCCAAATGCTTTATTTTATTAAATAATCTGTAGCTTTGGTGGCACTTTACGTGATATAGCTCAGTCATCATACACAAGTAAAGAGGAATCTAAATAATAAGTGGAACGTGAATATTGAGATACCTCAAAATCTTCGTATAAAATTGCAGAACATAGCTTTGATTTGAATTATGGAAATAACACATTGACAATGGCAAATGCTTTTGCGGCACCAATTGAAGAAAAATGAAACCTTGTAAATTAAGTTAGGTTAGAGTATCTCTACCGGACGCGCAACTAAATTACATTTCGCATTACAAACCACCGCTGCGCCGGCGCATTGATATGATTTTATTACCGCCAGGCTTATAGTTCAGGATGTAAATGAGATAAATCGTTTTTAAATGAAGACAATTTCGCGACTGATGCATGAGATGATACATTTCACACTGTAATAATAACTCATCTGTTATTAGGATGAGGTAATGCATCGTTGTGTGAGATTTAATTTCTTTTGTTTCTGTTTTTACTTTCTGCACTGCGATTTATTTTTCATAGAGTGCTAATACGACAATGCATTTGTTATTTAAAGCACACTTTGTAGTCCCTATCTACAACAGAACAAAACGCGCTGGGCTTCGAAGTTAACAGTTTTAGATACATCCTCCATCTTGGCACGAACTAAAAAGTTCTCCGTCTTATTTTTTCCGTACCTTGAAACTGTGGAACCTTCTTCCGGTCAATATGTTCCTTCCTTCTAACGACATCGGTTCTTTCAACTGACTTCAAGTAACAAAAGAGAAGGAGAGGATTTCTTTAGTGCTAAGATACGAATGTAATAAGTTAAGCATACAATGAATAAAAGGTTAAGAAATTTAGGGAAATAGCTTTGAAAGACGGACGAACTAGCCAGGAATATTAAAAACCCTGATATTCGTTAGGAATAAATAGGGTCATAAAAAGAGATTTATATAGGGCGTAAAAACAACGAAGGTTGCTAATGAATTGTTGATCTCTACCGGTAATTATATTTTTATCCACATTACTGCGGGTTAGATGGTAAAAAATGCTTTATATAGCACTGAGCTCGCAAGTTTTCAAACTAAAAGTGCTAATGTGTTCATTCATTCATCTCTCGATGGTCACCGTTGTGTTTGAATTGTTCTATGCTTACCATCAGGAACCGTGCAGTAAATTTTCCAAGCCACTATGTATTTTATAACTATACTTGTCAACCATGCTTAGTTAGCTTTCCCTCAAACGCTGCTGAATTAAGTTTTAACTTATTTGAAATAACAATTCTATTAAGTTATACATGAATGGCATTTTTATTTTCTTCAGAGCCTTTATGATCAGGAATGTTATTTAATAACTCGATGATATATTTGTCTTAATCCATCCTGCGAGGATTAATCTATTTTTTGTGGTTAAGAGAAGATATGCACGGGGTTCAACTCAATATTAGTTTTGGAAGTTTGTTAATACGAGAGAAAACCTTTCGTTTCACGCATCTTTTAACAGCGCTTGTAATCAAAACAAGAGAGAAGACACTTATACTGGAGTTATGGAGATTGAAACTTGGGCCAACATAAAATTTATATTTCATAAACATAAACGTCTGTTTATGGTTTTGCTATTATGTGTGCTGTAGACAATATAGGCGAGAGGGACCTTAGTCTGTCGTATAGTGGTTTTTATTTTCTATTCATGAACTGGTGTTATTAAATCTTATATTGAGTAATTTAGGTAGCATTTTGCATAATATAACTGTTATTGTGCACGAGTGAAGTGGATTCTAAATAACAAAATGAAGCATAAATACTGAGACGTTACAAAAACTCCCTGGAACGTTTTAATAGAAGTTTTTATTGGGACCTTGATCTGTCATAGTGTGGTTTTATTTTTAATCATAAACTTATTTTATTTGACCCCACATTAGGTGATATTGGTGGAATTTTACGTGATATAGTTTGATTAAGTACAACTGAAGTAAATTATAAAATACATAATAAATAGAAACATGTACCTTGTACCTGCACCATGCACAAAAGAGCCCCGATCCTGTCAGAGCGTTGCTTGAACTTACTTTACCCTCCACGTGATATTGGCAGAACTGTGTATAGTACTTATATATTAATGTGTGTTACGTTACCGTTAATAACTCGACTCCCATGGATTGAATTTATGCCAATTTTACGTACATTTTGTGTGACTTTGAGAGCCAAATGGTATACCTAAAGGTGGCCTCCCACGGTCCGTGGTAATACGGATTAAACCGAACATTAACCACCTTTAGAAGAAAACGTTCTAAAAAGGGGCGTTTTGTTGGAGACACATCATTATCATCATATTTTGTATAAAATATAAAATACGCCATAAAATAAATATAATAAGGTCATTTTTTACCTACGTGGCTATCTACCATCCTAAAGTTTAAAATAAAGAAATATAAATACTATTACGGCTTTCTTGAAATTTTGTTCAACATACCACGACATTGGAGTTAAATAAAGAACTGAATAACTAAATTACGTAACGGTAAAGAATAGGCTCAAATCACTTATGGTCACCACACCTGAATACGTCACCGATAAACAATGATTAATGATTACATATAGTAAAACGAACACGGCTTTCTAAAGAATAATAACATTATCGATAGTATGGTAAATAAAATATAGTTCAAAAACATTTCTCGTATCAATTTATATACGCTAGTATTTGAACATAATATCATTTGATTCCAAGCATCCGACGCGACGTAGACAAAGTTTTTAATACGTAAAAGCTAGTGAAACTATATCTCAAAAGGACACGCCTATAGGTGCTTAGCGATAGATTTTTAGATTTAAAAAATACTTAATTAATGTGGGACCTTAGAAGGCACTTCTAAATAACAGAACTAATACCAACGGTTCGGAAAACATCCTAATAACCGGGAACAGCCGGAAAGACACGCAATCGATTTTATCAACACTTTCTTTTTACTGTTTAAGTATTGTTAACAGTTATTATAATTTTTAGTTGATGTATAAAAAGGGAGTCACTTTCAGAGATCACTAAAATTCACGTAACGATACACCTCGTAATTTACCTGCGAAAATAAATTTGCTTTATAATAATTCTTGAACGCATTATCAAGCAAATCGGCCTGCCTGCAAATATCTTGAGAATGACAGTTGTAAATGTCCTTCCACTATGATTTAATTTTATATTTACCCTATGTTCTTCATTAGACATATGGCTTTTATTTTTGACTGATTGACGGACTATGCTGTCAGGCTAAGCCTTAGGGGCTCTGAAGCCTCTGACGGATTTTACAGCTTTACCAGACTTGGAGACATAGGGCACATTATGCTTAGGTTTTTAAAAGACGGTCCAATGTTGACCCTAGGTAACATTTCACTGTAACGACTCTGCATTATGCATCGGGTATCGATTTCCCGACCCCTACTAATTATATCGATTATCCGCGAGGGTCTTGTAACTCGATACGATTTATAGGGCTGTCAAATGCTTAACATTTATCGATGATACATTATTCCTAGTTTTAATCACCTAGTAAGAAAAACTGCTTCATTAGCCTAGTGGTCGTAAGCCCGAATGCCATGATAGAGGTCCTAGGTTCGATTCTCAAGTCGAGTAAAGGGTTATTGGGGTTTTCTATGTAATTCTCAGTAGCAGCTCGGAGTTTGGCTTTGAGCCCGATTAATCGCAATAGGCTCACCCCCTATTACATGGGACCTAAAAAACATACTCGTCGAACTGTAGGTGTACATTAGTACACCTCTGCCTAACCCTTTCGGGGATACAGGCATGATGGTATGTATGTATGTAGAAAGAAAAAACTTTTTTTAGATACTTTATTTTTTTCATCTTTAAATAAAAACGACATTTTGTCATTTTTTTTTTCGTTTTATTAAAACAATAATTATAACCAATCATTTGATCCCTTTGTTTACAAAAAGATCAGTAATATATTTTTTTATAGGGCGGATAATGAAGACCAGTTACAATGAAAATATCAAAGTACCTACATTCAATTGTTGATTATTTTGAAATCGACAACCTTAATATTGTTAATCATCCGATTAGTATGACTAATGTTTTTAAATTTTGGCGTATTCGTTGTAAGTTCATAGCAGCATATATTATTAATTGTAAAATTGTATTTGTAAATTTACTCTACACTTTTTTGTAAACAGTTAATTACAGTTACAAAGTGATCCTATTGTTATGGTGGCCTTATTGATTACCATTAGGAACACACTATAATGATTACCAGCAAAGTCAACAGAGGTTTGACTTTGATAACTTCCATCAAGTATATTTTTTATGGTTGTTCAGCCATAACTTCTTTGTTTGTGAACCGATTTAGATGATTCTTTTTTGGTTAATAATGGAGTCCCAAGGGTCGTTCCATTTTAATATCATTAGTATTGGACCTTCGACTTCGAAGATACACCAGCGAATTCCCCAAAAACATTTTTTTTATGTTTATATTTTTTTCTTTCTCCTATTTATCGTGACAATAAATAATTTTATTTCGTTTCTTCTTTCAGTATGCTCTATAAAGTGTTTGTTTTACTGGCATGCTGCAGTGCAATTCAGACTCTATGTGACTTGGAACTGGTTTGTAGACACATTTTTAGCAATAAAAAAGTTAGGTAATTGCCTGACATTCTCTTAGTCACGTATTGTCCAATGTCGCGGTTGCACGTCAGTACAACTCAAAATATACAATATGTATTAAAAACCCCGTCGGATCCGTGAAGGTGTTATTAGGTATCGAGATTATTAGTAAAAAAATTACCCCTAATAAAATGTAAAATTAGTTAAATGATGAAACTTACATGGCAATACAGGCGCCGCGGCGCAGGGTACCGCCATACCATCAAACGTACCGCCGCACCGCGACGGGGCTGGCGAAGGTGTTATCAGGTTTTAAAAATTTGCTAAATTTTAGGGAAAGTACAACTAAATATGTTAATATTAAATTGCAATAACATTTTTATATTTCATAAAAACTTCGCTCACGTGGAATGTAGAATGCCCGCACGAATCTTGCTCCCCTGCTCCCGGCTATTTTAAAGACAAAAATGCTTATTGTAGGTGTTTCTTAGAAGATAGATATATACTCTCCCGGACCTTTTTGTAGGTCTTTTTAATGCCTACAATTATGTAGTACATTCATTTTCTATATCTCATATGGTTTAAACAGCATATGTCATTTAAGCGCCCGAATTGATTCACCCATGACCAGTTTCTTTTTTATTTGGGCGGAACTATAATTCTTTTTCTAAAATAAAAGTAGCCTAAGTTACTCCCTATATTTTCAGCCATCTATCAGTAAAAGTTCCATCAAAATCGGTCCAACCGTTTCGGAGATTACCCGGAACAAACAGACAGACTGACAGACAAAAATTTTAAAAATGTGCTTTTGCTATAGGTATCGTATATACTTTTATATGCAATTAGTAAAAAAACTGTTATTTTGACATTACAAACAGGCACTTTCAATTTTATTAATTGTATAGATAGATAAATAAATTTTTTTTTTTTTTGGTAATCTCATTGGAGTACCTATATACCCTTTTCGGATTCGACGGGGGTTTTTAATACATTTTGTATATTTATTTCGTTCTGACAACAAAAATAACATATAATGTCTTCCCACATTGTTTTCCTTTTTTTGCGTACTATATAACTGAAAGCATTATATATGTATAGTTTGCATGTATAGTTTAATTACGCTGTTTTTTAGTGAACTGTTGTTGGCGTATGACGCATCTATAAATAAAATGTCATTGATTAAAAGTGCCTTTATAGTTTTAAACCATAAACAAATTATTTCGCTCGTCGTTGTATTGCATCTCAAGCTATTCGAATCTAATAAATGACTAATAACTTCCTAAGACCACTGATCGTTTGGCGGGGCGGCACTAAGTCCTCAGCTTAGCTTAACTTACGTTATAATTATATTAACTTTTAGGTTGCCCGGCAGACATTGTTTTGTCCTTTACGGTAGGTAACTCGATCACAGGGCCATCGTTTTTTGTACTAAAAAGATTGTTAACAAGCATACGGATTGTTTGATGGTAAGCGACTACCGTAGCCTATGGCTTGTAATACCATAAGTATTACTAGTGCGTTGACGACCTTGAACTCCCAAGGAGTTCTGGAAACCCAACTCACCGCAGGAACACAACACAAGGTTATTTGGCTGCGATCTTCAGTAGGGTGGAAGTATTCCACCAGTCGGACTGCCCCAAGTGGAGAGAGATCTCAAAAGAAATTTATCTGTGCTCTACCACTCTTTCAATATTCATCATCATCTATTCTCATCTCCCTAACACAGCTTTGAACCATCGTCTCCATAAAATTGAAGATTCTGGACTAGTCGAGCAGTTATTAAAAATTCCCTACCAGCATGGTATGGTTTCATCAAGCTGTTTTCCTTCCCTCAAAGCTTTTTTTATAGTAGCTCAGCGAATTGACGGTACTGTCCCTGTGTAACAATACAATATAAACACAACGGCGAACACCGAGAGATCAGAATTTTCGGCGGACGCCGCTATCATGCTTGCATAAATATATCATCACATTACGCTTAAAGTACCCGATGTCGTAAGAAAGAGGGAACACACTAGCCGGGAGAAGGTTCTACAGCTTCACGGTACGACAAAGATGAGTCATTGAGAATTTTTCGGGTCGTGCCGAGATGAAGGTTACCGTTAAACTGTGACTCCCAAGCCAGCGCGTGTTCTTCTGTTATGGAAAGGAGAGGTGGGAATTAGATTGAACAGCTCTTCAGAACACTCTCAGCGAGATAATGTTCCTGCACAGTTGAAGCATCATTAACAATGATTTAGACTGTCGACTGTACAATCATGTACACTTTTTGTGTGTCTATTTATTATTTATCATGGCATATACTACACACAATACATGGAGCACCACTTCTCCTTCAGATACATTAATCCCTTCACGCCATGTCATGGTTTAATAATAAATAATTATAATGGAATATTTTATGCGATCCTTATGCTGCAATTTAAAGGGTTACACTAACCACCCGTAGTTAGACCGTCGTGCCCACCGGAAAAGGGGGCGACTGCTCAGATCGAACTTCGAGCTTTGTTACATAGGTACAGACGGGTACAAAATAGTTTTATATTTTTTAAACGTCTTCAAAAAATGGAGGAGGAGGTTCTCAATCGGACTGTAAATACTTTTTTATGGGTTTTCAGCTATAACTTCTTTGTTTATGAACCGATATGGATGATTCTATTTTCGTTAGAAAGGGGAAAACTTTGAACTTGAAATCCGAAGATACACCAGAAAACTTCTCAAAATCATTGAAGTTGGGTTTCTTTTTTTCTTAATTTAACCTTTTCTTTCTACTGTGAGTAATTTAAAAGTATTAAAGTATGTATTTAAATTTAAAAGCTCAGAATGACGTTGTGATATCGATTCGAATTTGAGTTATAGGGAAATAAAACATTACGATATCTGGTAAGCCAGTTGCAAGTCCTCTTTGTTATCTAGCAAACAACAGCTGATATCCTGTTATTTGTTTACCTAACAGCTTGTTCTAACTGCTATAATTTATAAATATATCCAACATATACTTAGGTTGTAGTTTTATTCAACTTGATCTTTCGGAAGCTGCAAATGCTTGCCCAGAGTTTAGTTTCCCATAAGTATTCTAGAATAACACAAAATCTGTGGTATTTTGTGTTTTGGACACCGATTTTGATAGTATATTTTGTCAGACAATAGTGTCCAGTGAGTACTCTCATTAAGACCCTTAGCTGATTCCTACTAAGAATCAGGGTACGCTTGCGCTGGTTAAAAGTCCCGATAAAGTTTTTGGAATTGGAAAATTATAACACAACTCTGTTACAAATATCTCTGTTAGATCTTGACAAAGAAAAGCGACCACTGCTGCTTTGCAGCAGAAATAGTTGCAGCGGTAGTAACTAATCTTTTAAAACTGCAGGGTTTAAAATAATAAAAAATGATTAATTCGAAATTATTGATGAATTAATAAATTTGGATAGGTTTTCATTTACTGGTTAGGATACAACAATTGTGGCTTAATGGATCCCGATCAACATAAACCAGTTGTCACGGTACGCTACAGCGTCTAGTGTTCCGGCATGAGTCGTTGTATATATATTGTCTAAAAACCAAGCGGAGTGGTATTGTATCGCAGGCACATGGCGATAAATCTGTCAAAATTACTCTCTTTTGGATTGTCGCGTTTCGGTATCTGCCAGGGTCCCAGCTATCTGGAGGCTTACAGCCCGGTATTATAACGGTGTCCGTCGATGGATTGGCTGTCATTTTGCTGTGCTAGTACAATATATATATATATTTAAATTTACGCTTTTCGCTGCGACGTTACATATGAAAATGCCCGCGGCATGCACTGACGCGGACATTTCATTACTAGCCGACCGTTAACGGTTATAAGGCGGCCCGTACTCGGCAAACGATTCACCCCTGTTATACCTATTGTCTTCTACAATTGGAACGGGGTGGAAAGCTCATTTAAACTGGTCCATTGGTAATTCAGCACTACTTTCGCTTGTCAGTTTGTTTGAAGGAATTAGCATACTTAATCATGTAACCCTGTTAGTTAAAATGGCTTAGTTTTTGCGGTTTTTTTTAAATAAATTAAATCGCAAAGTTTTAATTAAAAATTATATCTAAATTGAGAGATGGTATCTATACAATTAATAAAATTAGTGTCTGTTTGTAATGTCAAAATAACGGATTTTTACTAAATGTATATGAAAGTATATACGATACCTACAACAAAAACCCATTTTTAAAATGTATGTCTGTCTGTTTGTATGTTCTAAGGATCACTCCCAATAAGAATTTTTGTCTTTAAAATAGCCGGGAGCGGGGGAGCAAGATTCGCGCGGGCATTCTGTAATACACGTGAGCGAAGCCGCAGGCACAGCTAGTTAATAAATTCTCGAAAATGATCCAAAAACTTTTTAATTGTTGAAGATTACTAAATTTATTGTTTATTAATAACTATATATTAAATATAGTTTACTAAACCCATATTAAACTGTATTTTAATTTTAATTGTTTGTTAAATACTATGATCTGCAATAAATTATTGTTATAATAATATTTTTTTACAGCTTTGTGAAGTACAATGTTATGAAAAATTCAAATATCATACATATAACATTACCGGTTGCATATGGTCAATCAAGAGTTATGAATAAATATCGGTGCGCACGCGCACGCACTTACTACGGATTAATTATTTTCTACTCGAATTGTTTTTACCCGTATTTTATAGTTTCGAAAACTATTGTCGATAATTTTTATAATGTTTCAATTTCGGTTGGACATAATAATTATATAATACTTCTAGTGTACATAACTTTATTAAGATCGGTGGAGAGAAACATTTGTATGAAATTATATTTTATGATAATATTAATAAGGACACTGTAATACTATCATAATATAATATATAACAAATAACTCTAAAGTCGGTCTAGTCGTTTTTGATTTAATAAAATTAGGCACACGAACAGATATACAAGAAATCTTTTTATGTCATGAGCATGGTGGTAGGGAGTTTTCTAATGCCCGCCTGACTAGCTACCACCCTCAAGTTGAAAAACCTGTCGCCATGCAGCTGTAGGTGTGTTCCGGCACTTGAGAGCCAGTTTCCCCACTATAATAGGCTATAATTATAACACAAAATCAGGTGACATTGTAAAATGATAAACAATTTAAAAAATGATACCCCGGACATGTAGTAAACAAGATAAATTATTAAAAAGGAAACAAAAACACTGGACAAAAAAGTTTTGTTCTATTTTTCCGTTTTATTTGATTCCCAGACGTCTTACTTAAATATTACATCGCCTATGTCACTCCCACATTTAAGACGAATCTAACGACACCTCGTATGATAAAATCCATCAAGCCGTTTAGGCTACAGAGCGTGCCAGAGAAATAGACATACATATATATATATATATATATATATACGCTCGAGAAACATAACCCACTTTTTTCATAGTCGGGTAAAAATAGTGAATAAAGTTCGTGGAATATTATCTCCGTCGGGCAACAGACAAAGCTAACTTTGAATATGTCGAGATATTATTCGATAAGTTTTTCTAAATTCGCTAAAAGGAAAAGTAAACATTTCGTACTCGTACGTCCTTAATCTATCTTTATTCTTACGTTTGTCGAGTTCATTTACCAGCGAGTTCTATTGTCCTGTCGGGTGGGCGAAACGACATGCTGTGGTCTCCGCTTGCGATATTATCAAAGACCATGGTCATTTACATGCTTCCATTCAGTTTCGTTATGATAATACTCTTTACTGAGTCTGTCTGTTTGTAATATCAAAACAACAGCTTTTTACTT
This sequence comes from Saturnia japonica, assembly GCA_033032175.1. NCBI lineage: Eukaryota > Metazoa > Arthropoda > Insecta > Lepidoptera > Saturniidae > Saturnia > Saturnia japonica. The sequence goes on from CM065315.1 coordinate 1,193,304, forward strand.
AATGCATATGAATGTATATAAGAAACCTATAAAAAAAATTATTAAATTTTTGTCTGTCTGTCTGTCTATTCCGGGTAAACTCCGAAACGGTTGGACCGATTTTGACGGGACTTTCACTAGCCGATAGCTGAATTTATAGGGAGTAACTTAGGCTACTTTATTTTACAAAAAGAATTAGAATTCCGCACAAATAAAATTATATTAATAAAATAAATTGTCATGGTGAATCAATTAGGGCGCTTAAATGGATTACGCTGAGTCAACCATAAGATATATAACAAATTAATGTACCACATAATTATTGGCATTAAGAAGACCTATAAAAAATCACGGATAGTATATATCTATCTTCCAAGGGACACCCACTATAAGCATTTTTGTCTTTAAAATAACCTGGAGCGGGGGAGCAAGATTCGTGCGGGCATTCTGTAGTCCACGTGAGCGAAGCCACGGGCACAGCTAGTTCGTAATGTATTTAGTTATTACATCTTCACTTTCCCACTATCGGAAAAAGGTCTTTTCTTTTAAAGAGTTACTACAGCTTACACATTGTTTTGAATATTTCGAAAGCGAAAAATAAACACTTTTTACATTTATCTACCATGAGAATATTTCTTAAGCATTTAAGTTTCTTCACGATGTTTTCTTTCACCGTCTAGTGTTACCAATTTAATTAAATAAAATGTAAGCCAATTGCAGAAAGTTCAATGTCACTTGTCGGGTTAGGATACGCAGTATTAATTAATTTAATTTTATATATTAGTAACCGATATTCTAGATAAATTTTAGCTTTCTGCTTTCTTTTCTCCATATAAACTTTAACCATGCCAAATCTCACTGTCGTCCGTGCACTCAATACGCTTATAAAGGGATAGAAAGCTTTTGCTTCACGTATCAATATACAGATTCCAGAGGTTTTAACAACTCCATTACCTACAAACACACCTACTTGAGGATGGATTTGTAACTTGACAATTGCTTGCTAGCCAGACGGTAGCTAGACGGACATTGGAAAAAATGTCCTATCACCATTCTATTGTTTCATCACGAAGATTTCCTTAACTGCAGAAAGCTAAGGTTTAATGTACGATTTGAAACTACGTTGATCGACACGATGCCCTTGCTTGATACAACCCAGCCAATATTGCATCACCGATTAATCACGAAGTTCCCTAAAATGTTCTAACATTTTTTGGGGCTGTCTGTAAGAGTGCGATACGGCGCGCCGCGGTACAGGTTTCAGTAAAACGATACAGTAGTGCACAATGCCTGCACGCATTGCATAAAGCACGGTCACTGGTTTCGAAACTGTAGTGTTCAATTACAGATCCCGCACACAGCGCGACGTCATAGTAGTTTCGCGAAACCACTTACTCCTCTCACGTTAACGGCGACATGAGAAATTTTTGCGTCCAATATTTAATTTTGTACTTAAAGTTTGATAACTATAAGGAAGGAATTTTATGTTAGTTATAGTATAAAATAAAAATGGCTTATTGTGGGTAACCCTTGAGATGATAGACATACGCTATCGCTTACTCGTATTAAGATCTTGAATTACGTAGTACATTAATTTGATATATCTCTTATGGTTTACTCAGCGTAAGCCATTTAAGCACCTTAAAACCCTCGGAAATTCCTACTTCGTTTTATTTAATGGCAACTGTGATTATCCACAAAAACTGCAAATGTCACGCAAATAGAATATTTTACAAATAATAATTATTCTTGTAATCTCCAAACACAGCTGCAACAAGATGGCGGGGCTCCCTTGTTGAAACTATTCAAGGATCTTTTGCGGCAACTTAAAATACATATTTGTAGTTATTATTTATAATCCACATCACTTGTGCACAATAATCAAATTACATCACGTAAAATTACATAATACGGGGCCAAATAATATAAGTTCATGAATGAATACAAAAAACACCACATTACACATCAAAATCCCGCCAAAAACTCCGACGTAAAGTTAAGCTTTTATCACCGACCCATGATCATTTCGTATCGTTGTCAATTTTAAACGACACGAATTATCGACGGGCAGGTGACGTCACAAGCTCGTTAACTATAATTTGATGGTGATTACCACAATAAAGGGCCCGTGGGAACAAACAGAGGACTTCCCAACCGCCTTGACCACGTCACAATCACAACGTGCCTCTGTAATCAGAGGTCCAAATAAGTGGTTTCGTATGTTTGTATTTGGAAAATTGTCTGTTATAGTCAAATATTTATAGTCTTTGATGTTATAATTATATTTAGATTATCAGCTATTATAAATTAATAGGTATCTGGGCGGCCGAGCTTTGCTCGGTGTTTTCCAAAAAAATACACCTATCTAGGTTTACTTGGAATATAAAACATTATCTAAATACAAAGTTTCATCGAAATTGTTGAGCCGTTTCCGAGAAACCAATTACTTATATATATACAAGAATTGCTCACTTATATTAATATAATAAGATATTTATAACTTATAACTCAAATTGAAGCAATGATAGCTCAGTGGTAGCTTGTAAGAGCATTGCGTCGATCGACGTAAGTTCGAATCCCAGCAAAGAGCCTGAGATAGCCAACTTGCCGTGCAACCACTCTCAAGTTGAAAATCTGTCGCCAAGTACCAATAGCTGAGTTCCAGTAACTACACTTGAGAGCCAATTCCCAATTTCCCAAAGTGTGTCACCATCTTGGAGATTGTTGTCATAGCGTTAAAATCTATAAAGAATATAAAAAAAATTGTTGTAATATATCTAGAGCATATTATGTTTTAATAATAATCTATATAAATAAAATTATAGAGGTTTGCCATTGTGCGTTCATCACGCAAGAAACACTCGATAGATTTAGATTTTTTTTAGTTTTACTCCCTAGAAACTTGGACATTATCTAAAAAACTAATCATCACGATATTTTTATAAAAATAATTCTTTAGTTAACAGCTAGTTTTCAAATATGATCAATTGGTTTTTCCTATCATACATCTACTACAAGTTCCTCCGTCAATTTCGTTTTTGAATATTCATTTAAATCGTTTGATATTTCGCAACTTTCCTGCAGAAAATCTGTGCGTAGAAAGAAGAACTTTACAGGAGCGTGGAAACTGTCTTACAAATTAATTCGAAGTTCTAGGAATGACTTGTAAATAGCGAACACAAGCTCGAAAAGAGCTGCAAACGATTTATATAATTTTATTTTTATTTGATCCACAGTGTACCTACTTCTACAAAACCTTTAAAAAGAGCGTTACTTCTTTATTCATGTATACAGTAACCACATTTGAAATTACTTACGCATTGATCCCCACTCCGATTCAGGTCTAATCTACAGTCGGAAATAAGAGTTAGTAAATTCTAATATTAAATATTATTGTTACACAAAGTTAGTTACACGAAAAGTGTCTATAAATGTAGTGCGGAATAAATAAGTATATGAACTTATTACGCATTTATTGATAGGAAATATTTTAAACAAAACTTAAGTATTGTTACATCATACATTAGAATACACTCAATGGACTCTATGGTACGTGACGTCATACGATCGCTCGTAGTACGGCGGCGCGGTGGTGCAGCGGTGCGGTGCGGCGATGCGGCGGTGATGCTCCTATAATAGCATAGTAAGCTGAGCAGTGTATGGGTTTAGCCATATCGGGACTTAATTGCAATCACGGCAACTGCCCAAGCCGAGGTCTGGCCACTTTGGCACCCTTGAGCAAGGTGTTTATATTTTCGCGGCTGAGTGCCTTAACGCGCTCGCTTCCAAGTTACGGTGAAGCTGTAAAAGCCGTCTGAGGCTTCAGAGCCCCTATGGCTAACAGTGTACTCAGTTCGAAAGCAGTGTATGGTATTCGACTTAGTTTTACGCTACCAGTGTTACCTTTTTCTTAAGATTATCACTTAGCCGACATTTGTGATCATTGTGTAAAATTTTAAAGTAATATGTAAATTGTAAGTTTAATATTTCTGTATATAATTTATTGACCAAGCCATGCTTATAATTCCATAGTCTCTACAGTACCTATATGGGATTTCGTCCTTTTTACACTAAATTTATTTTAACTTTATTTTTCGTATTTTTACAGTTTACATTGTTTATATTAAATATATTATATGAAACTAGAAACCCCCTTACTATGCCACTTGCCCGTAATTTATTTTAATAGCCGTGTAACGTATGATTTTCTGTCCGCTATACTTATAACAAGCGAGTGTAGAACTCGCTTAATATAAATTTCTGGGCCGGCTATAATAGTCCAATAAGTTAATTAAGTTGAGATTTCCGTGGAGCGGCGACGAAGCTCGTTCAACTCCGAAAATAATGTTGCCAGATTTCATAACCGGAAATCTGAGTTTATAATTATTAAAAATATTTAATTTTATTAATATTGCCACTGGATCTGTATATAATGGTAACTTATGTCACGTATAATATATTTATAGTATATAAAGAAACTTATAACATAACACACTTAAAATAGGAAAAAATGAAACATAGAATACTTCAATTCCACAGAAAATTGTAAGTACTCAAAACATGACAATATTATTTCTTTGTTGTAGCTCGGCAAAGTGACTATTACGTCTGATGGTAAGCACAGTACAATTCAGAAGCAATGGCGACCACCGAGTGATCGGCAATCCATTGACGATCTTCGTAGTCATACCTGCCTGCAGGCAGCACCTTTCGGCAACTGAATATATACTGGCTAGTCCCAAAACAGGGTGAACGAAAAGAGATTCATTGTAACGAGTTTATCACCATGTGTATAGTACAGATAGCTACCACCATTCCTGATTACTGGATATACACCAGTTGATCTCGGAACGCGACATGCCTAACCGTACCACAATGAAGGGTGCCACACCTGAAGCCGAGCGCCTATCCAAGTTGCCTTTCTACAATCGTTAACGATAACGAAAACGAAAAAAAAGTGGAATTGACTAGCGGTGCGCGATTATGAGATATACTAATGTAATCATTCTATTATGAAGATATCTCTATTGTAGATATTAGTAATTACTAATAATAGTTGATATTTCGATGATGAGTGATCATTCATAATCGAATTACCATTAGTAGTTACTAATGCTAGGTTACTAATTTGTTAAAATTAGTAATATTACGATCGAACGTCCTTATTTTTTAGCTAATTGGTATATTAAGTGTTCTTGTAAAGAACTTTGTTTACGACTGCACGAATTTTTAATAGGTAACAGTCATCGTTCATAATCGTCCACCTCTGAGTAATACATCAAGGGCTCGATTACAAATGATCATTCATAATCGACCACCTCTAGAATTGATATATGTGATCACGTGATTTAACGTTGACATTTGTAAATTCTATTTTTTTTTTTTCGTTTTCGTTAGCGTTAACGATTGCAGACAGGCAACTTGGTTAAGCCCCCTGGTGTATACCAGTCGTAATCTAGTCTATTAGTAGGATACAATTTTCATGCTCTACGATCCAGCAAAACTAAGTAATTAAAAATCCTTCGATAAAAATAACACAATTATTACAATAATTCTGTGTATAAATATATTCTTGGCAACACCAGCGCCGCATACTTACTTAGGGCATCATAAAATTAATTGCGTTTAAGTAATTTATTTCTTTAATTTATAATTTGTCTTTCGCGAGATATTTTAAAATTGTGATTTATTACTCTCTGTCTACTCTTTTTGAATGCTAATGTTATGAAGACAGAAGACGACACTGTGACATCAGTTTAAATTAACCTTTCGTTTTAACTGGCAATATCATTTTAGAAAATGGATATAATTTATGTTTAGTGTAGTGAAGACAGACCTGTTTCCATTTATAGTAGCTTAGATTGCTTACGTGCAATATGTTTTTATTAACCAAAATATTAAAAACAAGTTTTTTGATGTGAAACATCTATATGCGAGGAGTAAACCTGATTTGTAAAGAAGTATCCGAGGACAGAATAGAATAGATCTAGAAATAGAGCTAGTTTCGGCGGCGTCTTGAACTCTTGATCTCTCATATTATTGTTTAAATTTTAATTCAAAAATGTACTTTATTTCATAATACATTATGTAATATTGGTTGCATCTTGCGTTTGGTTATAGTTAGAGTTGGGTGATTATGAATGATTTACATCATCGAGTTATTTCGAAGATGAGTGATCGAGCCCTATAAGTATACTCCTCAGAGGTGGACAATTATGAATGACGACGAACTGAGATATGTACTTTATATTTAGTTATGTTTAAGTAGGTAGTAATTCCTTTTCTATAAAATCTTTAAGATTAGAGTTTTTGATAATAAACAGATAATTTATTTATTTTATTTACTTGTTAAAAATGTAGATTGGGAAGCTAAAAAACAAAGGTCGCGCCGTCGTCAACAAAGATCTTCATCTTTACGAATTAGCTAAAAAAGGGTCGTTCGGTCGTAATAATTACTAATTCTATCAAATTAGTAACTATGTACTAATATTAGTAACCTAGCATTACTAATTACTAATCGTACTTCGATTATGAATGATCACTCATCATCGAAATTTCTACTAATACTAGTAATTACTAATACCCATAATCAAAATAAATCGAGATCTCTTCTTAATCGAATGATTACATTAGTATATCTCATAATCATCCACCGGTTGTTATTGTGAACAGGTAAAGTCGTTTATGAATTAACTAAAACACGCATTTTAAGATACCAGGTAAACTCCCTTCACTTGATTTCACACAGTTCTGTGCGGTTGTGTCAAAGCGGACAGTAAAGTAAACGATATATTGCGATATTTATAATTAAATCTATTAAATAGGTTGAACGACTGCACTATTTTAACGCTGTGATTACCGAAGCGATTTAATTAATCACTGTTATTTTAGTATTTAAGATGTGGTAATTTGACAATGTAATAATAAAATATATGTTTGTTTCAGGTAAAATACTGTTCAGCTTTCAACACATCTAAGTTTAGTTGGATAACTAAGCTGTAAATTTAAGTTTTATACAGGTAACTAAAAATATTTATTTAATTAAATTTCAGTACCGATATGACAAGCGGTAGCTTTCAGTACGATAATTTATGGATGCGGTAGCTTTTAATGAAAATTTATGTTTTTTGTACAAAACCATCTTTTAGCTTTTTAATTATGTAATAAAAATATTTACACAGCTAAGTTACGGTCTGTTCAATATAATGAAATTACGAAGTGATCCCGAGGCTCGACGCGGTCCCTAAGGCCTTATATAAAATAAATATAGCAAGAGAAGAGTAATAATTATAATAATAAACAAACATCGTGAGATGAAAACGTAATGTGTTCAAAGTTCAAAGTACTTTTAAATTAAATTTCTTTTTCTCGAATTCTTTTTAATAGCACATTACATTAAGGATTCGGAAATAAAGTTTTTAGTTCAAAACTAATGTCTCATTTGTTTATCTTATTAAAAGAGTAGGTACTTTGGAAAAAAAACTCTGTTGTAATAAATTCTAAGAGCTGTATAGCTGTATGGTATACTTGGATGCCATAATTATATATTAATTAACGGCATTACTAATATTAACGTAAATTAGCAATTAATTAAATTAATAAGTAATTAAGCAAGTTGAGTAGAGTAGTATGAGTATTTTCAAAAGGATACGGATTATACTGTTACCCTTAAAGACCCTGAGGCCTCAGAAGGCTTTTACAGCTTCACCAGGATTGGAGGCGAGCGCTTAAGGCACTCAGCCGCGAACATAAGACTAGTGACAGTGGCCGAAATTCGGCTTAGTCTGTTGCCTTACGGGCGTTTTCAATAACATATCTGAGATCACTATCCCCGATTAGTACATATTTGTACTAAGTAATAATTATATTTAACCTAAAAGAGGTATCGGCTTCCCTCGTTATCTATCCAAGCTATAGGATATGGATAAATATAAATACGAAATACTATCCATATAGGTTATTGAAACGAGAGTAAGTACAAAAGGATCTATTTAGTAACTGAATCAACGGATAGATATGTTATTGAAAACGTCCGTTAGTCGTCTATAAAAGGAAATGAATATGGCATAATCAAAAATAAAATATTCAGATTTTAAAAAAAATAAAAAGATAATTGTTTATTTAAGTGCATGGCGACGCTTCGCCACACCTTACCTACCTATTAGATGTTTGAGTGCAGTGTCACTGTATCGCATGGGCGGTTGCTGCCACAAGGGCTCCATTCCGGAGAAACAGACTTAGAGTGAATGATGGTGATGTTTGGAAGTAAATCGCTCTCTCATCATCCACTTAAATAATATTCCTCGGTTCAGATTTGTCAATAATCAATTAAAAAACAGCTGTACAAATCATATTGCGCATACACAAGCTAAGCCGCGGGCGGTAAGCTAGTACTATAATAAAAAATTAATCGTGTATGAAATTATCCGGAAATAGTTTTAACGTATTGTCGAATGAAAGTAACAATAAACTATGTTATTGCTACCAAAGATTCAATTGTCCAGATTTTAAATCTTTAAATTCATAACAATAGCGAATTCTATTTCATCATTGAATGTGATTTGTACGGTACGTTAGCAAGTACTGAAGGCTTCGCCTCAAACGATAATTATTAAAATGGCAGGTAGACACTATCTTGGTTTTACAAACGTTTTTTTTTTGATTCGTTCCAGTCGTCGGCTCTCAATAGTTGTTCCCGATACAACGATTTACGGCAGACATCGTGGCAACAAAAAGAACCTTTCCGTTTTTTTTTTTTATATATACGAAATCGTCCGACCATTCATAAAGATTAGCTTTTGTCGAAAAAGGTTTTATGTGACAATTTCGTTGCGAACCAATATCGATTGTGACAGATATGACATATGACGTCATATAGAACAGTCTAATCATTCGATTTTGTTTATGGTTTAACTTTTTTTTGTACAGTTTTTGTACTATTTGTCATTTGTATTGATTGATGTATAACATAATAATTATTGTCGTTAGCTGCTTTTGTGGCGGACAAAGTTATTTGCGGTTTTAGGCAGAGAAAAAAGTACAACTGCTCATAATTCTAGTGTACTTTCTAAAGAGCTTATTTCACCGTCCAATCTGTCGCACCCGATTTCCGCGTCGAGGGCAGGGGGGGGGGGGGGGGGGTTCTTGGCCGTGGAATCGAGCCAATAGCGACGCTCGATCCTGCGACCAATAGCCCCCCGCCCTACCCCCGGAAATTGGATGCGATAGATACACGGTGAATTAAGCTCTTAAGAATTTCAAGCGATGGTAGTGAAGTGGGTAACGTTTTGGTAGCCGCATCTATCTAAGTAGGTTTGAATCCTGTATCCTGAATAAACATGTAACTTCATACAGTTTCACTGTACCATTTAAGAGAACAACAGGTTGTTTGTTTGTTTGTTGGTTTAAACGCGCTAATCTCTCGAACTACTAGTCACATTCCTTAAATTATTTTTACATTTTATATTATATTTATTGAGGAGTTAGCTGTGCCTGCGGCTTCGCTCACGTGGACTACAGAATACCATCGATCGGGCACACGCGCGAATCTTGCTCCCCGCTCCCAGTTATTTTAAAGACAAAAATGCTTATTGTGAGTGTTCCTTAGAAGATAGACGTATACTCTCGCTGACTTTTTTTTAGGTAATTTTAATGTCTACAATTATGTTGTAGATTAATTTGATATATCTCTTATGGTTTATTCAGCGTAAGTCATTTAAGCGCCCGAATTGATTCACCATGACTAGTTTTTACACGGATGAAACCATTGCGCAAAGCTAGTAATAAATACACGCAGGTAAAAGTAAAATCACCGAAATCCGAACTATAAATAAAAACCCCACATCAATATATACAAGTCAATAACAAATTAACATCGTTTTACAATTAACACGTGTAAACAAGAAACGGACTGACGCGATGCGATGCGACGGCCGTAACAATGTTTTCTGTAAACATTTCGACTGTCTGTTTGTTTGACGGCGCGTCTGTTGCACCCGGCTCTGTTGAGTTACATGCAACAATTGTTGATGAGTGGCATCGTGATTGGTTAGTGTAATTGTTTATGGGTTCCTTTGTTTAAAGGCTAGTTAGTCCTTTGTAAGCGACAGATCCCACAGCGAATTTTTGTCTCGTGCATTTTGTCCGTAACTTTCTAAAATACTGCGACAGTATTTCCGTGCGGAAAATTTTTTTTAGAAAACGTTTATCATGTTTTGATGGAGTGTGTCCGATTCGGGTCAATTAAGCAGAACTTAATAGGTGCCTTTGCTTTCAAAACACTAAACGTTGAAATTTAGAATACAGTATTTCGCAATACGTCCACAACTGATGAGATGGCTAGTCATTTCAAATCAATTGTATCTTGTTATCAAATATATATGCATGAAATTCTTAAAAACATGCATTTTAAGTTGCCACGAATTATCGCTGGATAGTTTTAACAAAGGAGTCACCATCTTGTTGGAACAATATTTGAAGATTAGAAAAATAGTACGAAGTTACGCTTATAGGACATGTATCCAGTGGCCTTAATAATTACAACACAAAAAAAACTATAAATATGATAAGATGTGCGATTGCCCGAACGCAACAAAAGATGGTGAAAGATTTCTAAGGCACTGAACAAACACGTACTTTTTGTAGGATTTAACAGAGCCATCGAGGACACTAGTGGAGTAACTCGCAGATGTTTAAGGGCATTAATTTAATATACACAAATACTAGAAAAAACATTCAGTGTAACTGAAAATTTTTTTTTGTATGTTTCTTTTTTGTTTGAATTAGATTTTCTAGTAAGTACATTATACCTCAATGTTAGCTGCTTTTGAAAGCAAAGCCCGGCCACCGTTTGGAAACAACGACTTACTGTAGAAAGAGAATCATTGTTGCTACTTAGTTGCTAATTTTAAAATGGTTTATTTATAAGAAATAACAGATGCGCCATTTTACGGCCGCGTCGTTATATGCACTGTTTGTTCGTTTGGTAACGTAGCTTTGTGTTGTAAACAATAATAATTATTTCTTATGTTAAACACATTATCTGAATAAATATTTAGAGGAACACTTAAAAGGGTATGTAGGTAAGTGGTTTCTGTTAAAATGTAATTTACAATGTATACCTACGTGTGTGTTCAAGGCAATTTTTTTAATTCTTTGCGGTTTGCGTTGCAGAAGTATTTGCCAGTGTCAATGTCTTATATGGAATACTTAATTCAAATCTGGAATTTCTGGATCGATTTTACGTTATTTATTTTAGTTATTTTGCACAAGTGAAGTTGGTTATTATTAATAAGTAAAACCATGCATTTTAAGTTGTCGCAAAACCTCCTTAGACAGTTTTAAGAAAGAAAACTACCGTCTTGTTAGTGGTATGTTTGAAGATTACAATAATTTTTTTTTAATCTGTAAACATGACGTTGACAGAATTGTGAATAAACAAAGTTGCCGTTAAATAAATATAAAAACAATAATAATTAAAGTTCAATTCAGTACTGTTTTAACCGACTGCGAAAAGGGAGGGTTATATTTTTCGAGCGTATGTATTATATATGTATGTATGTCTATTTCTTTGTCACGCTCTGTAGCCTAAATGCCTTGATGGATTTTAGCATACGAGGTTACGTTAGATTCGTTATAATTGTAGGAGTGACATAGGCTATATTATAATTAAGTACGACGTCTGGGAATTAAATAAAAAGCAAAAATAGAAAAATAAATTTTTTTACTCAAGAGTTTTTGTTTCTTTTGTTAATAATTTTGTTTGTTATCTTATTTTATACATAATCAATTGTACAAGTATATAGTCATGGTCAAGAGGTCAAGACATGATATACTGATGGCGTGGTTGCCTTATTCAAACCTTATGAGGGGACATAGGACACGACAGTCGTGTCATAGTGGATTGCGAACACCATACACCACATCTTTGTGGCACACTTGTCTGCTTGCGTTCCTGAATCAGCAGGTAATCAGTAGCATGCCTCGTAGCGCAGTGGTAGTAAGCCCTACTATTGAGCGGAGAGGTCGCGGGTTCGATTACCGCATATGACTGACACTTGTGTGATGAGCATAATAAAATTATCAGTTATATGTCTGGATGTTACATATCTATATATGCTGTTTAGTTACCATAATACAAGCTTAGCTTCGTTTTGAATTAAATGGCCGTGTGTGGAATTATTTTTAATTAAAAGAAAAAACAAATCTGGTGGTGGAGTCCTTTACTAAATATAGTTGGGATAAACCTGTCTCAGTGATTTTTTTTTTGATTTGTCGAGTTTCGGGATCATCCGATATACAGTGGTGGTCGTATTATTAGAAACACTACCAACGGTCCTTGACATTATGTAAGATACTTCACCGCAATCGTTTTTATTTTGAAATTAAACAATAAATAGGACAACAATATGTTCAAGGATTTATCATTTATTAGAAAAACAATATAAATCCCATTACACAAGTGCAGTTTCAATATTACATTACGGACAAACATTTAAATCAGTTTTAAGGTATTAACAATAATGGTCAACTAATTAGAAACAACTACAACAAAATATAAATAACAATATTTTTTTAAATATTAGTAATTAGTATTGTTATTTACGAAATAGCTACTATCCACAGCCTATCAATAGTTATAATTGATATTTAGTGGCGTATCCCTTATTTTCAATAACAGCACTGCAACGACGTGGCATTGATTCAATCAATTTCATACATTTTTTTAGGGGGATTGAATTCCATGCTTCAACAAATGCTTCATATAGTTCGTTTTGACTGGTGTTACGTTTGTTTGAGACTTTTTTTTAACAATATACCAGAGATTTTCTATCGGGTTGAAATCCGGACTATTTGCTGGCCAGTCTAAAACGTATATACGCTGTTCGCTAAGGAAACATTTGACGCTATTGGCCGTGTGTTTTGGGTTTGCATTGTCATGCTGAAAGATCCAGGTTACAGGCAAATGATCGTCCGAGTAGGGAATCATTGTGTGCTCTAAGATATTTTTGTATTGCCATTGATCCATTGTACCTTCAATCTTCCGAACGGGTCCAACTCCACATCCGGAAAAACACCCCAAACTTTAATGTTACCGCCACCGTGCTTGACTATATACTCCTTGTGTATTTATAATTAAAAGCATTGTTTAGAGGACGTCTAATATATCACTTTCTATCGGAATTTACCATATTTATTTTTGTTTCATCTGAAAATAACACTTTTTCCATTCTCGTACCGTCCAATTAACATATTTTTTAGCAAATAATAATCGCTTCTCTTGATGTTGCTTGGTAGGAAGCGGTACCTTTCGAGAGATTTTTCCAAACAATTTAGCTTCCATTAATCTTCGGCGTATCAGTCTTGACGAGATGTTTCTTGGGTCATCAGGCGAAAAATCTTCATTTTTAATCTGGTTGGAGCCTTTACTTGGGTCTTTTTTAGCAACACGAACGATTAGCGTATCTTCGTTGGGAGAGGTTTTTCTTGGCCGAGCCTTTCTAAGAACATTTTAACTGTCCATGTGTTTTATAATGATCAATTGCATTAAAAACTTTCTTAACAGAACAATTTAAATGCTCAGCTATTCTTTTGAATGCCCACTTATGATCTATATGTAAATTAACAATTATTTGCTTAGTTGACGCTTCACAACTTTTATTTATGCCCATTTTGAATAAAATAAAATTCAGATTAAATTTTGAATTGCCGCGCCAAAATAATAGAAAAAGCCAAGAAAGAAATGTTATTCTCCTATTTCAAAAAAAGAAGGAGAGCTATGGATGCTTTTTTTAAATGTTTCTAATTAGGCGTCCAAGCGGCCAGTAACAGAAAATAAACTCCTACATGTGTAAGACTCATTTTGTAATTTAAAGTAAGATATGTTTTATATTTTATGCATTTAATGAGTTTTTTTATTTGATGATTATTAATTGTATGATTATTAATAATTGAATGTGTATATTTTTTACGAATATTTGTACGTTGAAGTTATACTTTCATTATTCATAAGAAATGTTTCTAATTATATGACCACCACTGTACATCCGAGATGACTGTGCATACCATCAGTTACTTTGTCGTGCTATTATACAAAAGTACCTAGTTAATTAGTGAGTGAACAAAATTGCGTTTTTGTTTGAAATTGCTCATTGATTACTATTGGCTACAGTGTGGTAATAATATAAGGTGGATTGCATACATTTATCCCACTTCCTTATGGTATAAAATCGTGTCGTTGTTATAGCCAGGGTTCGGAGTCTGTAATAAACTTTAATCAAAGGTATATCAATGTCGAAGTTAAAATATAACATCGGTCGGAATGCATGCTGAACGTAATGACACGATGCGACACGGACCGCTCCTTGGTATCGTAACGTTAGCAAAAAAAAATACTTACGCATAATTAATATTACGAATGAGCCAAGCGACAGGGCCGTAGCGGTTGACAAGTGCCACTAACAAATTAGCCGTTAACAATTCTACTACTACTACAACTATTCTATCGTCCTATCCCATTGATTTAAAGATTTAATAAAATATTAAAAAAAAAGTGTGTAGAACTTATAGAAGTGTCACTCTCATGTGCGCTTACACATTACACGTTTATCTGTAAGGTAAATTGTTTTTAATTTTTTTAATATAAGTATATACAAATATTTTAGAACATATATGATTTAAATATTATATTTTAAAAATCTGAAAAATCATCACTTAGGTAATATTTTATTCAAAACATATCTATGTAATGTTTTATGAAAACGTTTCCATCGTAATTTATATAACATTTCACACCTGCATATATCATAAAGTAAACAGAACTGATTCAAGTAGCCATATTTCACAATCCAACTTTGAAAGCGTTTTAATGTCATAAGTTTTCAACAAAGACATTACTCACACTGAAAATATCGTATCAATTTGTTTGTGTTGAAAGAAAGATGAATAGTCGTTCAACGGAGGTGAGTGGGTGTAAACACTTTAGCGAATATTAGACCTGGGTCATTGAATTGTACTTTAAATAGCATTGATCAAATATTTGCTCAAACATTGGTAATTGGTATTAGTGTAATTGTTTTTGCAGCTTGGATATTTGCTAAGTTTTAATCCAAATTCAACAATTTCGCCGGGCAGTTAGAAAAGTAAAGTAAAGGAACATTGCACACTGCTGTGAGAATTTCTATTTTTATAGATGTATATAAAATGATGAAAAGCCCGTCGTAGTAATTTCCTTATGCTTGTCACGTTTCGGGATCAAGCGATACAAATCCAATTTCTTTTTACACAGGGTGTGTGTGAGGCGCCCGGCGATTGGCCGTGGTTTTTTTGATTATACCGTGCTTACCATTGGGTATAGTGCAGTCACTTTGAGATAAAATATCGGACAAACCTAGTCACAATGCCGGGGTTTTCACTGTATACGTAATCAGTGTAATCACACAACTACCCTTGTGTAAAACTGTGTTTATTACTTAAGGGATTTTGCGGAGTCTTTCACTTAGATATGACAATAATCATTAATCTGGTATAATGAGATGGAGAGGCTGATGATGGAACGAATTTGTCACTCTTCAGAGGGGGGTGGGAGTAAATCAATTACATAAAAACTTACGCAAACTCTAAAGAATGGTGACTATGCGTCGATTCTCGTACTCTGAATTTTTTTTTCCTTTATCACCGTTTTATTGTCGTTCAGCCATCTCGCTGATGGCACCAAAACTCTTCACATTTTTTTGCTGTCACTACATTTCTATTTCGTTTACAAAGAGACGGTACGTCGAACGATCAATGCGATTGGCAAAAAGCCTAATAACCCTATTGTATTGATATAGGCGCACGTCCGCAATCATCGCGTTTTGGTTTGCTTGCATAACGTAGTTTGATTGCATTTAAATTGGTCAATAATTGTGATGAGATTTCGATAATGTTTATATTTTTTAAATAGGGTCTGTTTTATCTCAATTTTTTTTGCATATAATTATGACTTCATTGTATAGATTCTCATTAAATTATTAATATTATTTTAAAATAGATTTTCTTGTAATTTAGAGTCGTAATATATTGAGATATATAACTCTTGTGTATAAAAATAAATGAATGTGTGCAATTAATTATTCTTAATATAGCTAAAAAGTAATTTTCTATTCTCTCTGCAAAATGTACAAATATTAGACATTCAGTTTTTCAGCTTACAAAAATCATTATATTTGTAGTCAATATTATATAAAAACTCTTAAAGAAATGAAGCAAGAAAATAAACTTTCCGTAATCGATATACAAATGTTGTTGTTTTACAATTTACTTTTTATTATTTGCTTTGCTGACCGTATTCTCCGGTCTTGCGTTTCGCTCCAAAGAGCGCGTCGGCGAACCGTCATTACGATTGTATTGGCAAAAATTCTAATAACCCATTGTTTCGAGAGTGCAATCGCTGCCTTAGTGTATGATTTTGTTCTTGTTTGTTTTATAAACAAAAATACAATTATTGATAGCAGATTTATATATTTTTTGGGGCATTAAAATTATATTTTTGTCAATATGAAATTACTCTTCCCACAAGTCATAGACGCAAGCGGATAATATATTATCATACTTTTGTTTTAGCTGGAATTATTTTGCCACAAATCCATTGATTACACCTAATACAACAGAAAACATGTTTGAATGTATGTAATTTGTGAATGTATATTTTAAACATTTAAACTGAGTTAGCGGTTTGCCAGACAATAAGTTCAAATAACAAGTCAAGTAGGTTTTATTTTAAAAAGGTTATGGCATAAGTATATTATTTTAATACTATAAACTTTATTTACGCAGTTAAGGTAATCAACCCAATATAGTTTCCCGCTGACTTTTTTAGATGACTGGGATGTTTTTCGCACCGATGAATTGTTTTTAACGATCATAAGTGCCTTCTTGAATAGAAAATACAATAGACAGGCAATAGCAAGGATAAACACTTAAATGTGGCTATAGATACTCAAAAATCAGAGAAATACATAGATAGAAATAATCATAATCAATCATATTTACATTATATTATTTTATTATTCACATTATAGACGCGTCATACGCCAATATCATTGCACTAAAACAGCGCAATTAAACTATACAGACAAAGTATAAGTAATGCTCCCAGTTATATAGTATGCAAAATAACCCTGTCACCTGAACTAGATATAATCTGTGTCTCAGGTAACAGTGTCTTCCAGTCTTCCCCAATATACAAATACTTGTTTCTTCATAACGAATTTATTTAAAGAATAAAATAAAATAAAAAATAAGGTAAACTACAAATAAAACATTAAAAATAACAGTGTATGTGAATGTGTTTTTATGTCGTTTTGTGTCTTTGCGCGCGTGGGTTGTGTTTGTGTGGGCATTCGTGTGTAATAAATTTGCTTACAAGTATGTGTACACAGCCTGAATATTTTTTTGATATGAAATACCTAAATATCCATATAAATCTTTATATATAAAACTAAAACTATATATGAATACGCATTACGCTAAGCTCAGGACCAATGTAAGAATCCTTTAGCAGTATGCAAAAACAAAAATGATACTCCGTAGTCATAAGTGGTGGAGTTGAAAAATTTAAACTTTTACCAATTATCATTTACTTGAATATTTTGTTATACGCTTTATGGTTGACGAGTCATAATTGAAAATTAAAAAAAAATATTTTTCATCTAACTGAAGGGCCCAGTTCCAGAGGAAGTCTCTGTGCTCACTTAGATACTTTTTGTTCTGATATTATTAAAATTTAGATCATGTCTGAATGGTGTATGTACAATTTTTATTTAAAAATAGAAGAAGGTTTTTTGTTCTATATACATTGAAGTTTTATTTTCTCTAAGCTTAATAGAAATATTTTGGCAGTCTAATTTTTGTCTTTACATCATTTTCCTAAAACATAAAAGTCTGGACTTAAATCTACGTAATCTACGTACCTAGGCGTACTAGCTACGACTTTTGTTTGAAATATCTGTCCTATTGATTTTTTAGGTTTTATTTCAATATTTTCATTACAGATTTGTGTGACTGAGTATAACAAAGTCAGGATGACATAAATGACGTAATAGTCCACGTTAGAGTAGGTTTCACGCGCTCCGGTGAGCGCCAGACGGGCGTCTACCCAGGATTATAAACCAGGAGCCATTTATGACATATTGTGATGTTGCCATGTGGTGTAAGCAATGAGCAATAAAGATTAACGTAATATTTATTATGTTTTACACGGTTATAGATTAATCTTTTTTGTTATTAATAAACTAATAAACGGGACATGTTACTTTCATGTTATGGAATAGAGAATCTATTACAAGCAGTAAAGTAGTAATAATACTTTCTCAAAACTTTTAGTAAGGATATCCTATATCCAAACAACATTACTACTACATACAAACTTATGATACACTCTCGCTCACACACGCACGCACGTGCGCACACACACACGCACACACACCACACGCGCACACACATACACCCACACACGCATAAACATAACATGCACACACAGTTTTATCTTTAATGTTTTACTTGTAATTTGCTTAATTTTTATGTTATTTTATTCTTTAAATTTGTAATGTGAGAGTCAAGAAAAATGTATTTGTATATTGAGGAAGACAGGTAAGACCTGAGTTACCTAGTTTAGGTGTTAGGGTTCAGCTATATTGGATGTAATGCAAGATATTGTGAAAAATAAATGATTATTATTATAATAATATGATAATGGTAATGGTAATGTTAAACGTAGACATACTAATACACATTTTTTGTTTGTGATTATATTCAATGATTCATGTATAAAAACTGGCATTTTGGAGCTTAGTCACAAATTCGATACATTTGGCTTTAGTATGAGTCGCGGAAGTGAAAAGGTAGAGTGATTGACAGCATTACTCGCACTAATACAATACTACTGAAGAGTAAACGAAATAGATATATCGATATGTCTTCAAACTTTTATTTACAATATAGTTTACAATTGAATCAAAGATTATGTAAATTTAATTAGCATCGATGATTGTGACTCGGATTAAACAGAATGACTAGTATCTTCTAAATTGTTGACATTCTCATGATATAGAGAATATTTGTGATCGCGTGCAGGGCAGCGACTATTCACAGTTATATCGATATTCATTGAAGTTTCGAAACGGCGATGATGAGATTGAAAACCGATAAATTTTTACATCGATATTAAGTTCTCTAAAACAGTGACACTTCAATGTTAACGACAGAAACAGCGAAAATTGGTATTTTCGTATTTATCTGTTGTAAATGAGATTGTAAACTCAGGTCAGTCTAAGCGCTAACCGTACTCACTATCACTGTACTATAATTGATAATGACCACCATTTTAGTACATAAAATTTATTTGATTTACCTTTACATGGGGCAGTCCCATTGGTG
Organism: Saturnia japonica; assembly: GCA_033032175.1. Classification (NCBI taxonomy): domain Eukaryota; kingdom Metazoa; phylum Arthropoda; class Insecta; order Lepidoptera; family Saturniidae; genus Saturnia; species Saturnia japonica. The sequence continues at coordinate 1,212,699 of CM065315.1, forward strand.
GAATACTTCCATTCTACAGAAGATTGCAGTCAAGTAACCTTGTATTGTGTTCCTACAGTTTTACCTTTGCAACTTTATTTTGTGGCTGGAGGTTACCTTTGTAATATTAAAAAAAATACATTTACTTGTCACATTACACTTTCTCAAAATTTTGTAATTCAGTTTTTTACGTGTGCTTTGTACTTCCATATCTCTGCTCCTGGGGCTGGTATATATGCAAATTTTACGTACATTAGCTACCGTCTAGCTAAATTGCCTTATTAGCTCAGTGATCCTAAGCGCTACGCCTATGCTCGAGATCCGGGGTTCGATTCCAAGGTCGAGCAACGTCTAATTTTTTTTTAAATAATAGCACCAATAGCAGTTCGGTGTTTGGCTTTGAGCCCGATTAATAGCTATATGGCAATATGCTCTCCCTCTATTGGGACATGAGACTTAAAAAATATACCCGGCTAACTGTGGGTGTACATAACTACACCTCTGCCTAATCTTTACGTTGTGTACGTACCCTAAACGTTACGTACGTTTTTGTGACGTCGGAACTAGAAATAAACAGAGGAGTAATTATTATTTTTATTCATTTCACTGATTTTTATACGCTATTTCTTGTGATTTGTACCCGCGTCTTAAACCATCGTTTTTTCACAGGTGTCATTTCACGAATGGTGTTTTGTTTTGTTTATTTTTTTATCACGCGTCAAAAGAAAATTGAATTATAATGCCTTTTTATTTAAATTTTAATCGTATAATTATTATCTTATAAAATATGAGTGTTTCTATTGAATTTAAATAAGTATTTCGAAGATATTTATTTGAAACACATCTAAGCCTTAGAATCGATTCTTTATAGGTCTTTATCTATTGTAGACAGAGAAGAAAATAGATAAACAGATCGTGAACCCGGGTGTGAGATAGCGATTTTTTTGATAATTGTTATTAATTTAATTAGTTTTCCGACAAAACAGTATAAATGCGGTTTAAAGCGATAAAGACACAAAATCCATAGCCCTTGCTCTTTCTCTCTTCATAGTTTTTATATGTCGCTCTTTCAGTTTATAGTGAAAGAGTAAGTAATATCCCTAACTCTTTTAGTTATTCCCTCTATGTTCTCTGTATTTAAAACTGGTCTAGAATGTGGTTTCAAAAATCTAACATCAGTTTATTTTACCGTTAAGATTTTTATTGAGCAAGTATTCCCCAGATACATTTTTAGAGCAACTATAATCTATTAATTTATTATTATTATATCTAATAATATATTAATACGTGAAACAAAAGCTTTCTATCCCTTTATAAGGTATTGCGTACACGGAAGACTGTGAGATTTAGCATGATTAAAGTTTATATGGAGAAGGAGTGCAGAAAACTAAAATTTATTTATAATATCGGTTACTAATATATTAAATAAAATAAATTAATACTGTGAATCCTAGAACGACCAGTGCCATTGAACTTAGACCCCACAATTGACATTGTAACTCAACGAAAAGTGACAGCAAGTGATGTAGATAATACATACTCATTGTTTATGAATACTGTAAATGTCAAACAGAAAATAGTTTATAGTCAAAAAGTTGCTGGTCGAATTTCGACCTTGAGAGCGATCGTTAGTAATATTAAATCGTTCTAAATGCGTACGCAATGTTTATTTAACGTTGTGGACAGATTTGTTCGCAGGCGTACGCGACACGTCACTAGCACCTCATGGCCCGTCCCCGGTATAGAATCTACACGGACCAAAACGGGATTATAGAGATTATCTTTACAAAATTACATTGAGATATTCAGAGCCGTCGGAAACTAACTCATTATAGTATGTTTATTTATACAGTATTAATTACGATATTAATTTTTATGAGAATCTTACTAATCTTACTAATATAATAAATGTGAAAGTGTGTATGTATATGTATGTGTGTGTGTATGCTGTACAGCTCTCAATGAAATTTGGTACGTATATAGTCTATGACCTCGAATGACATTTATAAGGATACTTTTTATCTCGGTAAAAATAATAGCATAACCAGTGTTATCCTTCTAATATAATAAATGGAAAGTTTGTAGCTTTGTTACACAATCTCGCAAAAACAGCTGAACGGATTTGGATGAAATTTGGCAAACAGATAGTTATATCGAATAATACGCAGACGAAGTCGCGGGTACCAGCTAGTAAAAAATATTATTCAGAGATTACGCGGCTTGGAGTCTTTGGCGGGATCTTGAAGTGACATGTTGTGGTTTTAATTTTTAATTCATTTACTTAGGTTTTTTTATTTCCAGTCTTTTTTATTTGTGAGAAACACTAATTCATCTTCTATACAATTAATAAAATTGAAGTGTCTGTGTGTAATGTCAAAATAACTGCTTTTTACTAAATGCCTATGAAAGTATACACGATACTTATAATTAAACATCCATTTTTAAAATTTTTGTCTGTCTATCTGTCTGTTTTTTCCCGGTAATTTCCGAAACGGGGTGGAACGATTTTGACGGCGGGACTTTCACTGGTAGATAGATGAACTTATAGGGAGTAACTTGGGCTACTTTTATTTTACAAAAAGAATTAGGGTTCTGCACAAATAAAAAAAATGGTCATAGTGAATCAATTCGGGTGCTTAAATGGTTTACGCTGAGTAAACCATAAGAGATATAACAAATTAATATACTAAACTATTGTAGACATTAAAAAGACCTACAAAAAAGTCTGGGAGAGTATACATCTATCTTCTAAGAAACACCCACAATAAGCATTTTTGTCTTAAAAATCGCCGGGAGCGGGGGAGCAAGATTCGCGCGGGCATTCTGTAGTCCACGTGAGCGAAGCCAAGGGCACAGCTAGTCTAAAATAAAAGTAGCCTAAGTTACTCCCTATAAAATCAGCTATCTACCAGTGAAAGTCCCGTTGAAATCGGTCCAACCGTTCGGGGATTACCCGGAACAAACAGACAGACAGACAGAAATTTAGAAAATGGTTTTTTTGTTATAAGTATCGTGTATACTTTCATATGCATTTAATAAAAAACTGTTATTTTGACATTACAAACAGACACTTCAATTTTATTAATTGTGTAGTTCTCATCACATATTTTTCAGTTACTTAAACCAAAAGCTTACTACCGTATCATCAAAAAATTAAATAAAAATATTAAACGTATATTCATGAAAGTGCAAAGATAATTGTACAGTGTAAGCGCCATTTTGTAAAAAAATGGAACGCGTTCAAATTTTGCGCGTTCGATTTGCTGGTTTTATTTTTTAAAGATTGCTCTTGGTGACAATGATTGATGAGGGCAACGATGCTTGCAGCGCTGCATAAACATGCCGCGTGCATTAAACAATATTTTTTCATTTTCGGAAGCACTTTGAATCCTCATTTATGCGGTTTTTCTGACAACCGGATTTCCAGTATTAATAAACCGGACGCTCTACTTGTATTAATGTCTGTTTTATTATTAAATTATGCGAGCGTGGTAACTTATTAATAAAATCAACAGAGTTTAATAATATTAATTATAAATATTTTAGTAAGTGAGCTATATATTAAAAAGTCGATAGTGTTTTATTTTCCGGTTTATTGTTACGCTGTTGTATTGACTCACATTATTAAATAACAAAATAAAGGATTTAAATAAACTTAATTTTAATGTTAGTTAACTTTATAATAAGCAGAGTGAAGAATAAGTAAAAAGAAAACGTATAAATAAAAGACAATATTTATTCTTTAGTTAGTAAAGTTCATTGTTTTCTTTCTCTATCGGCTAACTGAATCACTCGATTTTACATTCACAAAAATAAAACTAAACAACCCTATGAAAGGGCCCTTGGCCTTTCAAACACTTTTTAATTATCGAATTTACAATAGCAAATAGTATCTCATAAGACGGAACAAAACGCGCCGCTCATAGTGAACCCTAAGGAGTAATTTTATTGAACAGAGAACAAATCTTTTTCATGTGCCTTGCATCAAAACAAAGTGATTCACAACACCGCGCAGTACATAAAGCGGACAAACATACAAACAGACATCGGCCCTTTGATCAAACACTGTCGGTACATCAAACGAAAATGTTGTTAATAGGTATAGTTCTAACTTGTTCTATGATTCAAGATTCTGAGGATAAAACCCTTGATTTTTAGATTTCTGTACCTCGTAATGAAAACGTACCATTATTTATAGGATCGCTTTTCATCCGTCCGTCTACCATTTTTTTAATACAAAATACAACTAAGGGTGAAAATTTAGCATACAGCCCGCGTTATGGTAAGCGATTAACGTAGCATATGCACTCTTGTAACATCACAGGTATCAGTAATGCATTGCCGACTTCACCAGGGAACTCTGTTTCTAAGTGACATCTGTGTCATCCTTGTATTAAGCATTCAAACTCGCAACGTTCGACGTGGCTACGCTACCGCTAATGTTATTATAGTTTCAAGAAAATATGTCATAAAAGTATAACGATGTAAAAAGTGTTTAAAAAAATGTATAAGGCACGCGGTCAACTTTATCGGAACGATTAATCGGCGAGGCGCGCGCGCCGCTTATCGCGTGACAAATCGCCGTGTGAACTCGCCGCTGGTCTGCTCTCTATGATTTCATCTCGTTTAGTTAACGTCGTTTCACACTTTTATTTATGCGATGGTAGTTTTTAATTGTTGATAATAAAAAAGCAAAACACGTAATAGAAATTACTGTAAATCATAATAACGAAAATGTGTTTTACGTGTGTAATATTTTGTTTTATGTTAGTGTTTATGTTATGTTATACATATATCTAAAAATTGATGAATTGTTTTTTTTAATGGTATATTATTTTATTTAAGTAGGAAAGTAGATCTTCTTAATTAATAAAACTTTAAAACAGTCAGACAAACCACGCACGGTTTAAACCGATGGGTTTAGAAGCACGAATTCAGGAGTTCAACGTAGGTGAGTTCTAAGGAAGGTTTATGAAAATTCATCCCCTAAGAGGATGAAGCTGATTATTCTGGAATGCTGGAATGGAACGAGATATGTATTAAGAATAATATGTTAATATTATATTTCCGTAGAGATGAAGTGTGAGAAGACATAAAATGTATCCGAAAACAATATATACAACTCTCAAAATGTAAAAGCCAATAGATTTGTGACATTAAAGCTTATATTATGTATTTTCAATTTTGGTCGCATTTTACCCGATATAGTTTGTTTAATAATTATTTGGTACATAGATAAAAACTATGAATAAAAACGAAACATTAATACTGGCGAAACCTTCTGCTGTGAACGTTGAATAAAAATAGTTCAATAAACTTATATCAAACGAGGATTAAATACGAGTACATATAAGTGTCAACGAGTGTACAAAGATATTAATTTATAACAAATCCTATAAGAAGCTTGGATGTAATAACGCTTGGAAATTTACATCTGTCCGCGCAAATCACATTCCTGCTCAACAGATCATAGTGGTTTAAATATACTATATTTATTTTATAATTCAAAACGAGATGGAGCGCGAGACGTAACTCAGGACAGTCAGGACCAGTGTTTATTGTAAAAAAAAACCTATTTATTCAATTTAGGCACTAAGAAGGCACTTAAGAATGCCAAAACACCACTACCGGTTCGGAAAACATCGCAGTCATCAAGAAGAATCGGCAAGAATATTTTTATTGTTTTTTTTTTTACAATTTAATCGTTTTCCAACTTTATAAATGATATTTACAATTAATAATCATACAATTAATAGAGAATCAGAGAGGGAGTCGCTTCCACACATCACTATCATTTACATAATTATCCACCTCGTAATAACCTTTTGACAGTAAAACCAGTTTGACATATGGTCCTTGAACTCGCTCTCCGGCAAATCAGTAATGTGCCACGGAATCCTTATTACAGAAGCTGGCACTATTACCTAAACAATTTTATTTGTCATCTATGCAATCTAATACCCTCCTCTCCCTTCCACAACAGAAGCATACACGCTGAGCTACGGAGTCACAATTTTTCGGTAATCTCCATCCTGGTACGAACTGAAAAGTTCTCTATGACTTATCTTTGTCGTACCGTGAAGCTGTGGAACCTTCTCTCGGCCAGTGTGTTTCTTACTCCTTACGACATCGGTTTCTTCAAGCGTAACGTGAAGAGATATTTATGTAGACCTGCATGACAGCGGTGACCGCCGATGGATTTAAATCTCACGGTGGTCACCGTTGTGTTTGGATTGTGCTGTGCTTACTATCCAGGGACAGTACCGACAATGTGCCGAGCTATGATAAACAAAAAATGTCTAAGGCTACCTGTCCACTGAAGCGGAGCGGAGCTATGAAAATTTCGACTAATGGAATTGCATAAAAGTCTACAGATGTAATTCAGTGAACAGGTAGCCTATAATACGGTACGACCACTTTATCTCTAGTTCTAGTATTAAAACTGAGCTGGTCGTCTTTGACAAAATCTAGCTTGTCAAAGATTTTAAGAATATACATACTACCTACATTATATGATCAAGGATGCATTGGAAGGGATAAGTTATTAAATTCGTGGAACTTGTTCTTTAGTGATAGATACTATTTAATAAGTAATCGACTTATTTGAGGTCTTCACTATCTCACAGCTCGAGCGAGGATGTATTCAAGCGGGTCGTTGCCTGATTATAAAGTGTGTGCGGTCGCATAGTGTGGTCAATAGTACGGATTCCATAATCACTTCGACACGATTCTTAGATGTATATTAAATAGTATCTTAATTAATGTTACTTGTTGGTAGGGAAAACCGTTCTTTGTAACAATATATATACAGCGTGTTTATACCATTTAACAGAGAGCGACTGCTATTCTCCAAGTTCTGGGTTCGATTCACAAGTCGAGGAAAATGTTATTGGGTTTTTCTTTGTAATTCTCAGTAGCAACTCGGAGTTTGACTTTGTCCCCGATTAATGGCAATAGGCTCGCCACCTATTACATGGGACCTAAAAACATACACGGTGAACTGTGGGTGTACATTAATACACCTCTACCTAACCCTCCGGGGATAAGGCGTGGTGGTTTTGTGTGTAGTGTTTGAAAATAATTATTTTTCATAAATTTCTGCGCGGTAGGATAGGACAGGTGTGACCGACTGAGCCCCAACGATCACATGGTGGCTCTTTGAGTATATCTCGTTTCGCGACCAGTATATGTCTAACTGTCGAAAGTATTTCTAGTCTGTTGCCGTACTATGAGAAAAAAATGTATATTCAATTCTCGATAATTAACAAATAACAAAATACTCCGTACCATATTTTTTATATTTTTATTTTTTCTTCCTAAATCTAAACGCAACTGCGAACATAATGCCTCTTAACGTTAACCGATCTATAATATTACATAAAGAATCCGTCAAGTTGGAATCGGACTCACGCCCTGATGGTTCCGTACAATCCGTACTACCTCTTATAATAAACTTGTTTTATTTATTTAAAAAAAAATCTATTTCAATTATTATTATTACAGTTAACCGGTTTTTATTATTTTTTGTTTTACTTTATACACTTTAACCAATAACCACGACAAGTTTGACGCTTGTATGTGTTACAGTTGTTACAATAAAGAAAAAAGCCTTTAAGTAAATAAACATATTTTGCAAAGTATCCGCCATAAATAACACTGTGTAAAATTTCACTACTACTTACTTATTGGAACATTTGGAACGAAGTTCCTTATCCCACGGTACGGACTTAGCGGACGGGGCTCTGCGAAAAAAAAAAAGCATTTGCCATCACGACCTTTTCTATAGTGTTGACAGTTATCCATAGCCCGTATGCTATTGGCTGTGCCCAGTCATAGACCGTGTGCGATTATTAGTTCAAGGCCACAAACTAAAATGTCTACTTATTACGGTTCAAAAAATACAGCCCTTTCAATGTTGGATGGACATCGTGGTTTTAGCGATCTTTTTCTTCTTCTTCTTCAGCCTTTTTTTACCTAAAGTTGAGTATAGGGCTTTTTCATTGCACGCTATTCCCGTCTGTCTAAAGCAGTTCTCGTCCATGTTTTCCTTACTACCTTAATAAAATCATCAGTCTCATCTCATCGGCGGCCTACCCACGTTTCTGTGACCAATTCTGGGTCTCTACACCTACTGGTACTCTACTTTACCCCATTTGCCATAATTTCGCAACATATATGGGGCCCTATTTCCATTTCTTTTGAGCTACAACTGTGGCAATTCATCTCCGTATTTCACTATCTCGGATCATGTCTTGCAGAGAAACCACTAACGTCGACCACTTCATAGGTGTCTGGGTAACTTGCAGTTTGTGGATGACTTGCTGCATGAGTGTCCAGTTCCCGGCTTCACGCGGGGAGGACACGTTGCTCGAAAGCACTTCGCTTCAGATTAATATCTATATCTTCTTTCTTTTTTTTCTGACTGACTATGCTGTTAGCCTTAGGGGCCCTGAAGCCTCTAACGGCTTTTACAGCTTCACCGTGACTTGGAGGCGAACGCTTAAAAACACGTTGGACACTTTACCAAACGCACCCTAACCTAGTAATTGGTTCCTTAACGTTTGCAATAGAGATTTTTTTTTTGTGAATGGAACCTTTAAAATAAGCAATATGGTTTAATATAACTCAATAAAAAGAATCATATTTCCTCCGCGTCGTAAAAAAAAACATCGTTAACAAGACACAAAAAAAACATCAAAAACCGTAGGAAACAAAAGCACAATTATTATATAATTTGTCTCGAGCTTCGTGGGTTGCCGTTGTTGCTTGGAACGACCCGACAAAAGTACGGTCAAATAATTGCCGCTGAATTATCTTGTTATGTATTATTTTGTGTTATTCGCTTTAGGTATGTTGTTTTTTTATGTTTTGTTTATTTATTACTTAGTAGGTCCTGAACGTCTAACTTTTAAATTCGATCAAATCTTATGTGTTGTTTTTAACCCCCGACACAAAATGAGGGAGTCGTAGCGTATTAATTAGTTTTTTTTTTTGTTTGTTTTAAAGGTAACTTGATCGAGAGTGTTCTTAGATATGATTCAAGAAAATTTGTTCAGTTGTTTGAAGATTATCAGCTCTTTTATAGTTGATAAATAGTTGTGAGCATCTTCCAGAGGTCTGATTGAGCCGAGATTTGGGATTCTGTTACTTCAATGATATTAGAAAAACCTTGACCTGATGCTGCAGCGTCACCTAGAATCCATGGGATACCTAACTCCTCACCAACTTACAGCTGAGATATCGTGTTTGGGCTCATTGGAATGGTCTCAATGAATAGGTTAACTGTGTCGGGTGTTTATTACATTTTCAATTTACCTTGTTCAATTTTATCGAATTAAAATAATATTTATTATATACACCGTTCATTTATTTTAACACAATTAAAAAAGAAGTAAAATTACTTGACATTATTTGATGAAACGATGTTTAAAATAGTCTCTTCACCGCGGCGATCGTACTTATGAAGTATGATTAATTTAATTATATTTGTATTGACACCCCTTGGCCCAACCTAGAATTATGGTTTTCAAAAACATAGTTTAGGCACATTGAACGCTATGGCCCCACTAACCCTCAAATCCAGAAACCCAGAATACTTCTGCTCTGTTGGACTTCGGCAAATCACGTTCTATCCCGCACTAAAACACAATTCCTTCAGAACTCAATGTTCTTCACCCGGCCGGGAATTACACGAGAGACACACACTGCCACGTACAAAAATTTCATCCGTAACAAATTATCTGACGAGAGTTATTATGCACAGAAAAAATGTATACTGAAGCGTCGCTAGTTGATTGCGATTCGTATTTCGGCAACATATAAGGGCCAATAGGATGCGCTTAAGACTTTCAACGAATCCAGGAGCTAAATTCTAGGTCGCGGGAACACTAACATTCAATACACATTTTTAAACCCATTAATATATAATTTCAATATTTACGCCCAACCATTATTGAAGTGAAACTTCTTTATCGACGTATGGGAGAAATTTTTCTAGCAATCGTCACGTTTTTCGGTTACGCGCCATGTTGCTTTTTTTATCAAAGTTTAGTATAGTGACTTAAAGAATATAATGTAATATATTATAATAATAACAACAATATATTAGTTTTGAAGTTTGGTTTGAAATAAGAATAACAATATATTAATTTGAAAGTGATAAAATAAAAAGACTTATTCAAATTTAAGTGAATTTACAAGAAAAGTGAGAGTGATTATATATTTCGTTTTATAAATTCAACACGTATGAGCATGATTTTAATATTTATTTGAGGTTATCCTCACTTTTTGATTGTAAGTATCAGTGAATGTATATAAATCTGTTAAAATTACCAAGTATTAATAAATATGACTGTAAATCTAGTGAACATTATTAATTCTAAAAACAATAAAAAATATAAATTAAATAATAATTTAAAAATAAAACAAAACACGATTAGAAAATGAAAATATGTATACTTACATCTTTTTTAATTATTCGTTTTTAATGATTTATTTATTCATTTTTAATTTTATAAAATCGTTGCATTTCTACAAGATTAACTGTCATCATATAATTGTATTACTTTGAAAAGATAATTCCAATTATTTATTCATAACTTGTAAATATAATACAATAAATAAATAGCAATGATATTATAATAAGAACAATGATAAAATAAATTACTCATTAATTGTATGCATGTCTATAATAATAAAATAGCTTTAATTTAATACAGAAAAAATTGTTTTTCTTAAGGCTTAAGCCTTATCTACCCCATTTTCGTGAAGTTGCAAATAGTAGAAAAATGATATGTCGTAAAGAAGTTTCACTTCTTACCTGTGTACTCTGGTACACACACACATTTTTTATTATTGTAAGCTATCTTCATCAGCTAATAACATGTGGGACAATATTTTTGGAGTTATTTTAGTTTTGTTACGCCACATAAATGTAGCTTCTAAGTGAATATCTACATAAATAGGTACTCGTAATTTTTTTTATAAATTTAACCAACAGCGGTCGGTATAAAGGGTAGATTTATTAGGAACTCGTCAACCGTCATAGTCCTGATTAGTTTTCAATAGACAAAAGGGCGTTCAAGCATTACGTAAAACAATTTTTGATGATTTTTAAGCCTCTCTTCCCCCAAGTAACGCGTTGTAACATTTTTCTAGTCAGCATGAGAGCTTTTATAGGCCAAGATCAGCTGATATGATTCAAATCTTCCTGTTTTGAGGACATTACAGTATGAACTCACTTTAACAACACTGACTACAGCAATACAGTCAAGGGATTCCCCGTAAAACATAAACGAAAAGGGTTGCGGTTACGGAAAATTTTAATAGCCTAGCTTTTTAGTAAAACAAAAAAAACAATGTTACGTAACGCGTTGTTCGAATCCCCTCCCGCCATTGTAACGCATCGTAACGTTTTACAAGAACGCCCTCCCCCCAAATTGCGTTACGTAATACTTGACCGCCCCCCAAAGAAGATGTAATTTTTAAGGAACTCAACCAACGTTCCACAACAGTGCGTTTCTTAAGGCACTTTTTGGCAACAACTCTGTGGATCCAGCTGTCGCCTGAGGTCTTTCCGAGCCGTTATGACCTGGTAACCTTCGAGAAGAGAGCTTATTCTTCCCTAAAAAACCGGCAACGTATCTGCGAGCCCTCCGGTGTTGCGGATGTTTGTGGGCGGCGGTGATCACTTTCCATCAAGTGCGCAACCTGCCCGTTTGCCCCCTTTTTATCATAAAAAAAATATATTTATGTTTATATTAGTCTTATACTTGGGGTTGATTTTCCAAATATATACTCAATCAATAATTTTAATTAAGATCCAGCTGGTTAATACATTGACGTACAATAACGACTTTCTATAATAGAGTCGTCAGTCAGAACTTTTTTTACACTAAATTTATGATCAAATGAAATGCCATTATTGTGCTGAGTCTGAATACAAAATACGTCAATAAAATCGTAAGTTTTGTAAAACTTTACTGAGGTTGAATACAAAATATTTTAATAAAATTAAAGGTCTCGTTAAATTTTGCTGAGACTGAACATAAAATATTTAACTAAAATTATAGACTTTGTGACATAGTGCTGTTTTATTTTTTATTTGTTGTTCAAGATGTTGCGTTTAAAATAATACGAATTTTGTGGATATTTAATTTATTGAAATGTTCTGCTGGGGTTGAATACAACATACATAATAATATGTCGTTAACATTTTAGTTTTCGACGTAGACTAATAACACCAATACTTAATATGTCATAGTGCTAGAGTAATTATATCGATCGATGCTATGATTGTGGACAAAGCCGCCGGGACGCGTGTCACTGTATTAATTTGTCAAACTGTCACCGGTTTTATATTGTGCGGTGCGAGCGTGAGGAGGAAACGATTTAAAAATGTATCGTAAATTATATTTTTAACAATTTAACTCGAGGACAGTGCGGTGCGCCGGTGTAGAACCACTAATTTTGATGTTAGTGTAAAATATACTTATTATATCTGTGTGTTTTTACTCGGGATATGTATTATTTTATATGAAAATACATGATGAAATAGATACCTAAAAATAATGCGTGAATACAAGGAAACGTACGCTTAAGCTGCATATAAATCATGACAGTAAAATAAATGCAGTAGAAATGAGAGCGCAAAGAAGCATGCTAGGAATAAAATTGAGTGACAAGCTTAGAAATAGTGTGATAAGAGAACTTTTTGGTGTGGAAGAAGATATAGTCATACGGATTGAGAAATGGAATGCTTAGATGGTTTGGACATATTAAGAGGATGAATGAAAAAAGAATGACTAAACAAATTTATAATGCGAGTGTGGAAGGAAAGAAGAGAAAGGTCTAGACGAAGTAACCGACGAGCATGCATGAAAAGATTGATGAACGTTGAAGAAGCAAAAGATGTATACCAGGATAGTAGCAGGTGGCTCCTTCCACCTACCCCGTTGGGAAATAGGCGTGATTTATCTATGGATGTATGTGTTATAGCAAGGTACAGCGATTTTAGTGTACTTATAAAATATTAAGTTTGTATATAAACGCTTATCAATTACGCCACACATCAATCGGTTCCACACGTTAATGTCGACGTTAACGGACATGCGACGACACGTGGATTCGGTCATTGCTACCTTTTGTTTACAATCTTTGATAATCTGTGCATCATATACGGTGAATAAATAAAATTGTAATTACGTTTCTTTAATGGACGAGTTTAACATTCAGTAGTAGAATTTTATTTTAATTTAATAATCTTTACGGTTAAATGACACAGAATATTAATTAATGGAAAAAGTAACTGTATGTACATGCTTCTAGAAGTATATTATAGAATTCTATAGTAAAATTTGTTGAACTGAGGTTAAAGTTTCACGATAATTTGTAAATAATCTGGATTATTTTCCTATGATAAATATCATTTTTATATATATTATTTCTCTTTCCTTCATAACTTAATTCAAATACATTGGATATCTATATAATAGTACGTGAAGCAAAAGCTTTCTATCCCTTTTAAGCGTATTGCGTGCTCGGAAGACTGTGAGTTTTGGCAGGGTTAAAGTTTATATGGAGAAGGAGTGCAGAAAACTAAAAATTTTCTATAATATCTGTTACATATATATTAAATTAAATAAATTAATACTGCGTATCCTAACCCGACAAGTGACATTGAACTTAGACACCCCCCAAAAAAATTGATATTGTCACTCAACAAAAGGGACAGCAAGTGATGTAGATAATACTCATTGTTTAGGTTCATGAATACTGCAAATGTTAAACAGAACGATCGTTAGTTTAAATTATTGTATGACATTTCTTTCGCAGGAATTTGTTTTTTGTATTAAAAGTTTAATCGTTCGACCACAATGTCTCATGAAGTGAAGACGTGGACTTAATATGGACACGCTAAGCTTACAGGGAGACTAGCTCGTCAATGCAGCTGCCAGAACACATTTATAAGTAGGTACTTCGTGACAAAGTTTCAAAGATTCGAACTTACGTCGATCAACGCGGTGTCCAAGCACACGACCATTGAGTCATCACCGCTTCAAAAAACTTATTAATATTTTGAAAAATGTGTAGATCGGATGTTTTAATTTAACATTTAACAATCAACGATCTAGTGAAGAGACAAATCAATGATAATTTAACATTAAATATATTTTGTGCAAGTAAGGGCTAGTGTAGACGGCACCGCGGAAGCGCCGCCGCAGCTTGATTTGTCTATCACTGTGCATTTTTAGTAATACATTGCTGGCCACGAACATCATACATACAGGCATAATGAATATGATGAATTTAAATGAAATAATAAAAGCGTATTAAAAAGGAGGTAGTGTTTGCATACTATATGTAAATAAATAGCCAAATAAAGGTAAGAAGTCAAATAAACACTTATGGGTTCATCCTACTTTGATGCGAAGAAAACAACATGGTCGATCCCATTTACTTTATAAAGATTTACGAAAAAATGAGTGTAATTTCTGTGATTATCTTCGGATGAATATCAAAATTTTCGATAAATTATTAGATATACCTATTATATGCAAACACTAACTTTTTAAGTTAAACTCAACATGTACATTACTCCTACACGTATAATTTTCCTGGCTAGCAATGTATTACGAAACAGGTACAGTGATATAGCGGATACAATCACGCGGCGGCGGCGCTGTCTACACGAGCCCTTAAATGAAACAAAAGAAAAAACTTTTTTTTGTTTTTTATTTGATTACTACACGCCGTACTTAAATATTATATATCCTATGTCACTCCCACAATGAAGTCGAATGTAACGACACCTCGTATGCTAAAATCCATCAAGTCGTTTAGGCTACAGAGCGTCCCAAAGAAATAGACATACATACATACGCTCGAAAAATTTAACCCTCCTTTTTCACAGTCAGGCATTAAAGGTGTTTCAACGTTTACACGAGCAAAACTAATTTTGAATAAAAATACAGTAAAACTGATAGTATATTTTATTATTACAGCTCGTCGCGTATCACCCGTAGCCACAACGGAGGCCCGTTAAAACAAATACCGGTGGATCGGTTGCGCAAACAACAATATTGGTTTGTCCGTCCGTGGAACAATCACAGTTCACTGAATTCGTGGTCGATTGATGTTTTTGTGTTGCGGTTTTATACGGAATACAATTTGGAAGGCTGAGCATCCGTATAATCATGATTTAGACGCGTAATATCCATGGCTTTTTTGTAATATTTTTAAAACTAATTCTTTGCATTCTACCGCTTTCTCATGGAACTGGGAAGTGCGGATTTTTTAAATTCTAAACCAAAAATGTTTTATTCTATTGTGACCTTATGAGGGCACTTACGAACTACCAAACACTAACCACAGCGTCGGAAACTTCCCAGCCATCGAGAAGAACCGGCAAGTACCTTGATGTCGGGTTTATCAAAATTGTTTTTAATTATGTACTTAAATATTGTTTACACTTAATAATTATATTATTTTTGTGGAGGTACATAGAGGGAGTCTTTCCAGACCTTTTCAACCAATTGAGAGTGAGACTCGCGCGACATTTTCTTTTTTTTTCTACTTTGTTCTTGTCATTTTACGGAAAATCGTAATGTGTTTAGAGAACTTCTTATAGAATATATCACTATTACTTTAAAAAAATATAGATCAAAATCGGTTCAGCCTTTTGTTAGCTACGATGCCACAAACAGGCACACAGATGCACACGTTAAACTTTTAACATCCCTCTTTTTGCGTCGGGGGTTAAAAACTGAACGGGACGACTCAAAAAACTAAAATGATTAAAAGATAGACCAACCATTAAAAAGATTAATATTTCGTCTCACTTGAATTTATTTAATGTAGCAAGCGAAATATGTATCAAAAAAGTGTTATATACTTCTGCTACTCTTAATTGATAAATAATTTACAATATTTTAATACGCAAGTCGACACGTCCGCGCCCTTCGAGGTTTTAATATCTGAGATAAAACAATAAAATAAAGTTCTCAGTCAATCACTGTATGAACAATTAGCACAATAGAGCATAGAGCTGGTTTTATTGTCAAAACATTAATATGTTTATTTATTTATTCTAAAATAAATCTGCGGACTCTCGGTCCACACCTTTTTTTAAGTGGGTGCTTTTATAATATTAAAACATTAAAAACTGCCATGAAAAAAGATGCACTTGCAAATGCAGCTATGTACTATAACTAAGTGAGCCTTATTTGAGTATAACTAATAACGAAACTACACTAAATTACATATAAAAGATTATTTTAGGATTAATGAATGATAGTAATGTCTGAAAATGACTTCCTCTTCGTAAATCGATAATAATTTAACTATTAATTATTGTACGCATTCATATAAGCAGTTAAAAAAACAATTGATATGTCGGTCGAGTTTCTTACTGACTCTTTTCGATGTCTAGAAGATTTTACGAACCGGTAGTAGTGTTTTAACATTCATAAATTTTTTATTTTGATTCTAAAGGTAGATTTGTATAGAAGGATTAGGAGTTTGCGTGTCTGCTATGCTTTGACTCTATACAGATTAAAAGCTATTGAAGCAAAACTAAGCAAAATGAATATAACCTATATATATATATATATTATATATATGTAACCTGCAGGGTGGATAGGTAGTCGTGCAGGGCGTGATCCTAATTCAATAACATTCAATTAAGACCCTCCCCGCAATTAGAGACCGGCCCTCGAGGTGCCGAGGGGATTAGAATAAACAAATACAGGATTGAACTCCATATTCAATATACATTATTACTATTAGTATTTCTTGTTTAAACACCTTATAATTTGGTGATGGCAAATAAAAAAAACTGGTAGGTAACGCTGTAGGAAGACAGGTTTGTAATTTTGATTTAATCAGTTGAGTTACTTGTCAATAATTATGTTAATGAAAGCGGTCTTCGGAAATGGTTTTACTCTCTGCATGAAACATAATTATATCAATCAAAAGGTTGTAGCAATAGTATGATATTATATAATGAGATTCTCGGCAAAAAAACATAAATCGAAATTTAACTGCATTTACAATTTAAGTTAATAACATATTGTAATGTAAAGAACTGACAAATTAGTTTCAGGTACTTATGTTTTTCTAAATTCTTTGCTCATTCTATAATTTTTATTAGGTACGCAATTTGATAATTCTTTGTGTAACTTTACAGATTTATCAATGAAACTGCTATTGTAAAAAGATTTTGCGCCCAATATTGCGCTAAATTTTCTCCTGAATATGTTTCTAGTGCTTTTTTAATGGACTTTAGTGGTCTTATTGGTATAATTCACAACTTACTCATCACCGTAACCAATGAGAAGTTTCTTCAGTTGGATTGATTTCTCAGTAATAATATTCTCATAATTTTATGTCTTTTTTCTTTTTTTTATTACTGTACATATGAAACAAAACACTAAAATATTTCGTTCACTTTTCACGACATAACCTGTGTATCTGTACTATTTATATTATGATATTTAAAAGAGTTACCTTAGTTAAACATCGCAGTATATACTATAACTAGCTGTGTCCGCGGTTTTGCTCACGTAGAGTCCATAAAGCCATCGATCGGGCACACCAGCGAATCTTGCTACCCCTTTCCCGGCTATTTTAAAGACAAAAATTCTTATTGTGGGTGTTTCTTAGAAGATACACATATACTTTTGCTGACATTTTTGTAGGTTTTTTAATGTCTGCAATTATGTAGTACATTAATTTGCTATATCTCCTACGAGTTACTTAGCGTAATCCATTTAAGCGCCCGAATTGATTTACCATGACTAGGTATTTTTTATGTGCACGGAACTCTGATTATTTATCTAAAATAAAGGTAGCCTAAGTTACTGCTTATAACATCAGCTATCTACCAGTGAAAATTCCGTCAAAATTGGTCTAACCGGTTCGGAAATTACCCGAAACAAAGAGACTGACAAAAAGTTTAAAAATGAATTTTTGTTATAGGTATCGTATATACTTTCATATGCATTTAGTAAAAAAGCTGTTATTTTGACATTACAAACAGACACTTCAATTTTATTAATTGTATAGTTATAGAAATAATCAGTTTTAAATTACTCGAGTCGAATCAAAATCCTACTAATTTTAAAGTTTAACTCGTTTAACTATCCTTATTTAAGATAATCTATGTGCGGCGCGCCACTCAGATCCCCGTAACAAATTGTCGTGTCATGTTTTATGTAATTTAAATGTTATCTCACGATTCGGTCCCCGGTCCCCGGATCCTCACAGATTACCTGCTAAAGAATACGTCCAACATTCTTATACCTCATTGAATACGACCAAGTTGAAGTCGATTAAGTGTTTCCTCAAATAAGGGATTTATTGTCGCAAAAGATGTTTGCAATACCGATCAATCTTTGCACTCTCTTGAGAATTTTCGATTGCGTTTTTTTTCTCTCGTGTTTTTATATCGAATGCCTTTGAAAGATTATTAGTCTTTATATCATCAAGAATAACTTTTAAAATATACAAATACAAGATTTATATGATGCTGAATTACTTAGTGTCCAATTTTATTAACAATTAGCTTTTGCCTAGGACTTCGGTGTGTTCAAAACGAATTTACATCGTACGCCATGTAGTATTAAAGTGATACGGGAGTCTTAGCTAGTGTGCGCACAATAAACCCACCAATATTTCATCGCTTTATTATGAATAGTTGAGAAACGCATGGAGGACAAACAAACATTATTAGATTTACTGCTAAGTTGATATTAGATAGATAAAAATCAATCCTATAAATTTTAATTTTCGATCTATTTTCCTTACAGTTAACATGTAATTCATCACGATTTTAATAGATATTTTTAATAAAAAGAGGCAATCCATTTTTTTTATAAAATTTATATAAGCAGACTGTATGAATAGTTGACAGTTGGCAACTGGATTTGAATTAATTTTCTATTTTATATAATTTCGTCTATAACTGCAGTGATTTCATTGCCTTTGTACATTAAAAACTACAGCAGTCTAACGAATTAGTTTTTGCAGTCGAATTTTGCTGGAATCGTCAAATAACAAAGAAAAAATAATTAAATCTCGATTATCTCTTAACTTGCGACGCTCCTCAAATCTTGTTAAGGGATGGCCAAATAAATCGGCGGGATGTCTTTTTCGACCGGCGCGGCCGCGGCCCTCGTACAATCCGATCAGATAATGTGTAAACGACGCCAATTAAAACGTTTCCATTCACGTATATAGAGGACTTCATTCTTGAGCTCGCTTTTTTCTTAATTACCAACAATTACTTAAGAACTGTTTCGTTTTGTTTTGTTTCCATTTGAAATTAAATCTTTTTCTTAATTGTTTTACAAAACTGTATAATATGAGAATAAGACTGGTTTATTTTCTTTAATGTAAAATAGTCGATAGTGTTTCTGATAATAATAAGTACCAAATGTTAAATCCCGTATGCATGCTTGTCAAACCTTGGCAAACATTCACAAATTGAAACGTGTAGATAGAGCATTCGGCGTTGCTTGCGAAGGTTTGCCTTGGCTTGCCACCGATCCGAGCGAAGTCGGTATTCGATGCACAAATCAAAGGAGCTTGCGGCAAACACTTGTGATGCGTCCACACGTTTGCGTAGTTTGCGCGAAATAAATAATCGATAAATAATTGAAAAACCTGGTACAGTTTCTGTGAATTTTGAACTATATTCCTTGATGAATTTTCCATATCCTATTATATTTCATCATTATTTTGCTTCCTTTTACACTAAAAATAGATTAAAGCAAATATTATAACCGACAGAAGGTCGACGTCCGTCATGGTTGCTTATCCAAAAGACACTACTAGCACACTCGCAAACGTGTGGATGGCTATGTCTGGCTTGCCTATGTTATCCAAGAGTTTGTAAAAGTATGAAGTGTGAGGCAAGTGGCAAGCGTATGGACGAGGCATTACATTTTCAGTGCAACTGGGTATCTTCAAGTCTCGAATGAATAGATACCTTCTAGGTAAGCGTGCTCCATCGTAGACCACATCATCACTTACGATCAGGCAAGATAGTGATCAAATGGAAGCCTGTCTATAGTAAAAAAAAACCTGTCTAAGCGGTGTGATAGTCCCCATATGTAGCAAATTAATCCAAATCTATCTGACATCTCCGAGTGGCGTCGCTTAGTAATATTTAAGGTTGCTTTTAGATAACCATTGCTTCCTATGAAAAACAAAATTTAAGTCATCTAATAAAATAAACTTTTATACATAAGTATTTGGTGGATAAACAAAGTAAATGTAAACTTTAATAGAAAATTTAATAACCTTACTAAAATATAAACGCAGCTTATTATATATTTTTACGATAGGGTCTTAATAGAATAGACCGTTTTATTTCTTCCTGGGGTCTTACACTAACTCCCAAGGTGATTTCGACTTCAGTGTTAACAAGTTAAGGTAAATATTAACCAGGATCCCGTTCAACGAGCTTTTGATTAGCTTAGTAACTGTAAAATGAGGACAGCATCATTATGAAAATTTCCTTACACCGTGTGCACACTTGGAATAAAAACATTTGTAGTTAGAGAAAGCGTTTACGATAATGATTTTTAAATTATACTAAGGAAAAATTAACAAACCGAGCTAAACGTGCCCATTAATGTGTTTGTATAATTAAAATGTGTAATTACAGTCTCGACAACGTTATCTCATTTTTCTTTCTTTCAAACGCTGAAGACAATAAATAAATGCTTATAAATTTTTAATTAAAAATGTATAAAAAATATTCTAAATATGTTCTCAGCAAGTTGAATGCTTTCATTCAATGAAATTTGTTAATTATTTATAAAATATCATTGCATTCATTCTTTCTGAGAAACTTATGGATGTTTAAAAATACACTCAATTAGGGAATTATTAAAGTTTGACATTTAAAGCTGTCTGTAGTTCTGAATGGATTTTGAATAACTCCACACAACATCCAATCTGCAAAAAATTATATGAGATATAATGAAATCTATCTATATATTACTATTCCTACTGGCGTAGACAAATAATATAGCTTTTTTATATATATCCTTTCTTTACATTGGTTCGCGCTATTTGTGATCAGTTCTTACTATAAACAAATTTAATGAAATTAGTAATTAACAATAAAGAACAAACATCAAAATTCTTAAGTTTCAATATTAAAATTTCAAAGAGCGATAAATTTAGCTATGTTTAATTTAATTAAAATTAAAATTGAAATTCTTGAATCGAATAAAAATAATTTCTATAAAGCTTTTCACATAATGGCTCTGTGTATTTTTACAAGTTTTTACAGAACTTATATTCTCTTTTAATATATAACAAAATAGTTTTCCGGTTAATACCTCTTTTGTGATAACCTAGCAGCAGCAACGTATATAAAAGATAAGTTGAAGCAAAGCTTTCAAATGTAGCGTACCCCAAGGCTACCCACTAGGTCCGCAAGTTAAGTACTATACGTTTATACCAAGACGCGCCGCTGAAGTTGCATGCAATCATATCATCTCGGCTAGCAATCACCAGACGTTTTGTTTGTTGTGTGTTATACCCGGGGGTGTTTTGGCTCTACGAAATTATCAGTTAGAGTGCATGAGCTGGGTACATGTATTCTTACTTACGCTATTATTTTGAATTTAAATTTAAAAACATTTACTCCATTTAGTTCATATAGATCGATAATGTGTGGAAAGAATTAAATAAATTTGCGTCATATTTTTTATCCGTAGTAACATTATACTTTGCAGTTAACAATGTATATTGTCTTGGTATAGGCTTAAAGAAGAAAAAGGATCTCTTAATCAAAGAAGCGTTATGGGTTTATAGGTATAAAATAGCTTATCCTTTTAGAATGTTTCTATACTGAAAAATAAAACTTTTAATAATAACTAGCTGTGCCGCGCTTCGGCTCTCACGGACGATAGAAGAACGCTTAATTCCTATAAAAATCTTATTTCCTTGAAACTTTCATAACTTGTTATTAAATAAAGATATCGTTATTTTATTTTTCTTTTGGTAAGGACCAATTATGTAAGGAGTAAAACAAAAAAAATTAGCAAAATCTGTCCAGTATTTTTTTTTTTTGCGTGATGACGCGAATACGTCATTTTATTAGATTGCAGTTTCAAGATTGATAATGTTAAACGTGAAATGCTTTTTATGTTAAATTATTGAAACTATAAAATGTATGTAATTAGGTGATATTAAACAAGCTCGTAATGGTAAGTATGAAGTAAAAAGATTAAATACGTTAGTAAATTTCCCTCACTATTATTCCCCTATAAATCTTTATTCAGATTAACTCAACTCCGCATTGCCTCCGGTAACAACAGCCGAGATTGGGGAAGCGGTCGGACTGGCAACGAGTTCCCTTTGTGCACTCCCAACCATAATTATACGAGTTTACATGTCAGAAAAATCTTCAACAATACCAAGCGTTATGTGCATGGAAAAAGTTTTCAACGAGTTTGCGGCTTCTTTTGTTGAACTTTGTAATAAACTTTGCTAACTCGGGGAGTGTTTTCTTTCGATATTTATTGTAAAGTTGATGATTTTTTTTTATTCTCAGGTATCCAATATTATTTTCCATGAATCAGGAATAAGAAAGAAAGTACAAAAGTAAATTCGGTTGTTGTTAAGTTCATGATAATAATCTTGTTTGGTATTTTACAAGGAATTAATCATCACAATAAAACATCAAAAAATTAAATTTTATGTCCATATAAATTAAATTTGTAATTTTTTAACAAATTCCCACACCTCCACTTTCCATTATCAGAAAATCAAAAGCACATTTCTCTTTTCTTTACCTCTAAATTTAATACGTTTTTAATTATTTAGTAGGCATCTGGGTTAGTATAAATTATGGGTATTATACAAGGTGTCCAGAAAGGGTATCGGGTATTTGTAAGTTCAATGAAACAAAAATTATTTGTATGCAATAAAAAAGTTTATTGTTTATTATTAGCATATGAATTGAAGAATTATTTGGAAAAGATGATGTTATCCAAATGATGACCGTTACGTTGCTGGCACGCTTCTAAACGGAAACGAAGATTGGCGATAACACGTTGACACATAGCTATCGATATTGCTGCCATTTCTGACCTGATGTTTTGCTTTAACTGGGTTAGATTCGTCGGATTGTTTTGATAAACCTTACTTTTAAGGTATCCCTATGCAAAATAGTCAAGCGGACTAAGGTCAGGGCTTCTGGGAGGCCAGTTGATGTTACCCCTTCGCGAAATGACTTTATTAGGGAATAATTCGTTAACAATTTCCATTGAGTCATTTGAGGTATGGCAAGTGGCCCCATCTTGCTGGAACCACGTTCTTGAGTTGAAACCTGCAACTCTGGGACCAAAAAATTTCGCAACATATCGCAATAACGGTCACTATTCACATTAATTGCTCGGCCTCGTTGATCTTCATGAAAATAAGGACCAATTATGCCTTTAGCAGACATAGCGGCCCAAACAACGACCTTTGGGCTATGCAGGGGTCGTTCATGCTTTCGTCTCGGATTCTCCACTGCCCAGTACCGACAATTCTGCTTATTAACATGACCATTCAGGTGAAAATTTGCTTCGTCACTGAACAGTATGTTGTTAAAGTTGTTAAATCGCTGCAGCATTTCGTTCGCAAAATTCAGTCGATTAGCATAGTCCGTATCCTTCAATTCTTGAACCAATTGAATTTTATAGGCTTTTAGATGTCTTTCTTTAAAATCGAATGTAAAGACGATTTTTTGATGTTCAACGCTTGGCTTCACTTTCGGATGGATAAAGACGGATTTTGACGAACCGACGCCTCAACTTCTTCAATTGTTTCTTCATCGTGAACTGAATGACGACGACCAGAGTTTTGAATTTTAACTGTCGCACCTGTATTCTCGAACATCCTGATCCATTTCCTAATGCTATCGTCACTTGGCGCGTGGCGTGTACGATATTCCGCACGATAGAGACGTTGAGCAGTCACTATTGAATCACCATTACGATAATACGCTCGTACGCAAAATGCGCGATGCGTCCCCGAGTACTGTTCCATCGTGACTAAAACTCCACAAAATGGCGGACGCCACGAACCCCTCCCCGCACCCTTTAGACGCCCCGTTTCGAATATGGCGCGAAAACAAATACCCGATACCCTTTCTGGACACCTTGTATATAATAATTCTTTTTAGGTATACCTAAAAAGAATAAACCTACACAAAAATAAACTAAAATTAAAAGCTTCCGAAATTTGACAGTTTAATTGAAGTTGTATTATCAGGGATCTTTTGGTGTTCCTATACATTCGCGCGTCTTTCATCCGAATGAATTGGAACATTGCACAGTTGTTGTTGGCACTTGCGTGAATATGAATAAAGATATGTGCGAGGAATTCCAATAAATCAGTACATTTGATAGGTTTCAACATTTTGACTGTTCTAAAACTTAGAACTAAATCTTTTGATTTTTCTTTAAATATGATCTCAGCTTCCAATAACTTAGTCAAGCCTACAGATTTATGCAATGATTTCTGAGGCGATCATCAGGATCCCCAAAAGCTGATTCATTACGTGTTTATTCTTTTTATTCACAGATAAGGTGTGGTTGAACCATAATTCTCTCAAAGTCAAGCGAATAAAATATCTTTGTGATTATTCTTGTAATTTTCAAATATAGTTCTAACAAGATGGCCGCTCCCTTGTTAAAGCTATCAAGGGAGTTTTTGTGGCAACTTAAAATGCATGTTTCTAGTTATTATTTATAATCCACTTCACCTCTGCACAATAAACTAAACTGCATCGCATAAAATGCCACAAAAACTACATAGAGGCAGAAACATAACATTATGAAATAAAAAAAAATAAAATATTACAGATCAAAATACTACCAAAAACTCCTATTACTTGTTATTAAAGTTTTCCCAAGCTAGAACCTTGTATCTATATAATACGCCTGCAGAAGCCATCATTTATAAAATTGTGACTGTTTTTTGTTACGTGTTTTGTTTTAGGTTATTCTAGATTTCAACTTACACTCTTCTTCTTCTTCCTAACTTGGTAACTAGTCCTCTTTAATGAAGACCATTACTGCCATTATCGAGTGAATTATAGTGTCATGTGTTATGACGATTTAGTATACTAACAAGGTGGTGGCTCCCTTGTTAGAACTTTCTAGAAAGATTTTGTGGGATCTCAGAATGAATGCTTTCAGCTTATATTTATAATCCACTTCACTTATGCACAAAATCCTAACTATGTCACGCAAAACGCCACCAATATTACATAATATAGGGTCAAAAATCTAAGTTATTGAATTAAAAATAAAAACCACAGCATGTCACTTCAAGATCCCGCCAAAAACTCGAACTACACTGTAAACTCTAAAACGTGTATTTGTGACATTTGATGTTGGCGAAGTTGCCTACGTAGGCAGAAGCCATAATAAAAAAGCTAGTATCCGTAGAGTAAAGATATGTTTCTTTTTTAAATAAATTAACCACAGATTATCATGATTTGTGTATGTTCCGGCGGGCATCGTTAATTAACAGTTCGCCGGCAGCGGGAGATATTTTGCGATCACTTTGTACCGTCCCGGGTTGCGCCTTCATATTTATTAAATACATTGAAACACTTTGTTCATATTAAACATTTGTATGTATGCTAATGGGAGATATTAATCAATGTTTAATTAGGCTTTGTTTGTACAAACAGTCTGCGCTGTAATAATCTATATTGATTATTTAGTTTGATAAAAGAATCTTTGCAAAGTGTACCTATTTCTCTTCCAAAGCAGTAATGCTTGCTTCCGATGTGAAGTCAGGTTGTTTTTTTTTTGCTTCCATAGTAGGAGGTAATTCGAAAATATGATGATAAAAAGACGAGATATACAGTTTGGCATTGCAGCTACATATCTATCATCTATGTTATGACCTCCATCAAGTGTTCAGGGATTAGCTTTTCAGCGCAGTGGAAGGCTTCTCCTCTGAGCCCTCTATGGAGTGTGGTATGTGATACAACAATGTCCTGCAATTCGCAGGGCTAATAATTTTACACACTATAATAATATAATTAAACTCACTACTGACAGCGTCTACGCTGACGGAAGAAGCTCCACAATTCACCGGTATAAGTCAATGGAAGGGTGGGAAAGGTTAAGTCAGGTCCACCGGCTTCTCACATCAATTTCTCTCGTGGCGGGATTACAAGTTTACACAGTATAACATAATATCATTTAATTAAATCTAAATCGATTTCGTTTAAAATTGTCCACTATCCAGTTAGGTAGATCCAATTTCGAGAAAGAGTCCAATCGTGGAATCCAACTCGGCTGTGCAGCATTTGGGAAGCTACGTAACATTTTCCCTATGATAGTCGTTGACCAGTGTGTGTGGCCAGTGATTACATGCGTAGCTGAGATGTGGTCGCTAACTATGAGCCTAATGAGAACTCTCAAAGTCACTCTAAGGACAATGGGGAGGGCTATGCTCGGAGTTTCTCTGCGTGATCGAATCAGAAGAGTTCTCGAGTGGTGGTCACGTACCGGAAGATGCAGCGTGGACAGACCTGCCACAAGATTTCTGACGAAGAACACAGCAGCACAGGACCGATTGTTGTGGTGATCTTTGGGAGAAGCCAAAGTCTAGACATTTACTACTAGTAGTGGACGTCGTTTGGCTAAAATCATTATGATAACAGTAAACCCACATATCTTAAGTAATTAATGTATTTGTCAATGTTATATGCGAGAACGAGATGTATAGCGAGACGGCAGGATGATGAAGGCCAAGAAAAATTATAGGCACTTAGGAACAGTGTTCATTCATACTTTTATATATCGCCGCCACTTCGAGCTTCAAAAACTGTCCAAATCTTTAGAGCAGCGCTTAAAAAAACTTTTGTTACAGGACCAGAATAGCGTGATCTTATAGGTGTGAACTCCTCACTCTCTCTCTCTCTCTGTCACACAGTTTTAATTGTTGTTTGTCTAATTTATGTTTTGTATATTGTTTGTATGTATTATATTATTATTTTTTATTAACTATTTGTTTTTGTTTTTATTTTATTAATGTCCGTGATGTATGTTAATATGGCCCAGTCAGAATACCAGCGCTGTACTGATTCACTGTAGCAATGATGCTGAGACTGGGACCTGTTTATTCTCGCACGGAAAGTTACTTATTATAATTATTTTTTTAGTTTTGTTGATTTTATGTTTTTATAATTTTTGTTTTTGATGTGTTGTGATGAATATATAAACTTTTTCTTCTTCTTCATACTCAGTTCAATTCAAAATCAAAATAAACTCCCATCTGCCCTGATATAAAAACAGACAAAAACAATTGTGTACCAATCAAGCAAAAGTTCTCCCTAAAAACATCAAACTCACTGCCTTTTAGCTTCAAAGTGAGTACTCAATACCATTTGCCCAACGAATCCTGTTAGAAATTACTTCAAAATAAGACTACGGATCCTCAATTCGAATGTTTTTTTTATGAATGATTTTTTTTTTTGACAGGGGATGCCATTTTAATTTCATGGGCATTGGACCTTCAACTTCGAAGGTACATCAGGGAACTCTTGAATATCATTAAAATTTTCTTCTATAATCACAATACATTGGCTCGTGGCCACAGACTAAAAAGATTTTACTACGCGCCCGTAATAAATCGCGGAAAGATATTGTTATATGAAATCATAAACGACAAACCAGTTAGTCAACTCGTTAACTTGTTGTATATTAAGAACGATCATTCAGTGTTTTTTAATAGTCCATGACAGCTGGCGACCGTCCTCCGACGCGACGCAATGGACCGTTACATTATCTCAACGAGATTTTCATGCTTCATTCATACGGTCCACGTCTAAAAAAGTTAGCCGACGACCTCGCCACAAAATATATCAGTACAGAAAGACTGCTCCATTTCCATTTGGGAATTACATTGAACTTTTATTTGATTATAAACAAGCTAAATTATTAAAAAGGAAACAAAAAACCCGAATTCAACAAAAACACGAGTAATTATTTTTATATTTCTGCTTTTTCGTACTTAAATATTATTAACTTATGTAAACTCCCGCAATGAGATTACCCGGAACAAACAAATAGACAGACGTACAGACAAAAAAGACAAAAAACACATGCGTTTATTAAAAAGCTGTTATTTTGATATTACAAACAAAAACTTAAATTTTATTAATTGTATAAATTGATTATACCTGAACGTTGTCAGTTACAAAACGTTTTTAAAAACGGTTATATGTTAAAATAACTATTTAAATTCTAAAAAAGAACTGCCAAACTCGACACTGATTAAAATGACAGTTCAAATTACAGCTCGCGCCTGCGCACATCGATTAATGGGCTCATTTCGCGCGGTTTTTATTTATCGCCATCTTATTAGTCAGATCTTTAAAAAAGTGTACGATAATTTGCAATTTGTATTCTTTATCATCACATAAGTGTAATTGTATCCCGTATAATTCATTCTTTGATTTATATTTTTTAATTTGCATCGACAGCTTCTCGATATATGTATTACAAATTACAATTTATGTATATTATATACCTTATATTATATATGGTAGTAGACATTTTAAAATCACATAATTTATCGTATGTTGTTGAGTGTTGACGATGTAAAAGGTGTAATTAACTAGATATTTTCGCACAGTGATCCAAAGGGTCTCGACCTCCGAAACGAGAGCACGCCACTTGTCCCAATCCTGCGCAATTTCATGCCAATTGTCGGCTTGGAGCTGACTTGAAATTCTAAAATATGTACCTACAGATAGATTGAATTGTCATTTACAGTTAACACATTACTTCTATGGAAGTAAACGTGACAATGGCAAATGCTTTCGTTGTGTCAGTAGGAGAAGAAACACCTGGTTATTATGCTCGAATAGTTCTGGTTTTTCTTCCTGTTTTGGCGCCGCAAAAAGCACTTGCCAGTATCAGTGTTCTTTAACTCTCGCAAAATTTTCCAATACACAAAGTGGGGAATTGTGTATCGATATTTTTAAGCCATCATAAAATTTCCCCACACACAAAGTGGAATCTTCTGTCAAGATGGTGGCTCTCTTCTCAGAACTATCTAGGGAGTTTTAGTGACATCCCAAAATGCATATTATTCTCATTATATTTATAATCCACTTCACTTCTGCATAACAAACAAACTATATCACGCAAAATGCCACCAATATTACATAATACAGGGTCAAAAAACCTAAGTAAATTAATTAAAAATAAAAACCACGACATGTCACTAAAAGATTCTATCAAAAACTCGCTTAAATGGTTTATATTTATATGTTGTTTATAATAACATAATCCAATAAACAATTATGTTCCAAAAAATCATTGTTTGTTTTTATCACCTGTGATGCCTAATTTTTCGTCGTTTTCAATTTCAACATCGTTCGGTTTAAAGTAAACACCCGTTTTCTTTGAAAACTTATGTTTTTATTGTAATTAGCGTTATCTTCGAACAGAATCATAGCACTGGACCAATCACGTTTTATATATCGACGCGTTGTACTCTCACTAAAAGCAATCTGAATGCAGTACAAATTTTGTTCGATAAACATCACATATATAGATAAAGTTCAGTTTAAACGAATCCAAATTAACATAATTAAAACCTGGTTTTATTTAAATCAATTATTATTAATATAATAATAATTATTACAATTTTTACAGAACTCAAGAACTGATATAAATTTATTTAAAATCTAGTAAACTCATATTTAACGAACTCGGTCAGACCGCATTTTTAAGTTCGTTAAACCTTCTCTCAACAATAGAAATGAAACTTTATTTCTAGTATTTCAAAAAACAAAATGATATGCTATATTGAAACTGGAGCTTTTGCGTGGCGAATCACAGACTGTGATCGTATCGAATAACACAATGACCTATGTTTTTCGACCTTGAATTAACAGCGCGGGATGTTTAAAGCATAAACTTCTTTTTATAATGGCATCTTTCCATCTATAATTCCGCCACTGTCACGTGAATATTTTTGTAATTATTCTTGTAATCTTCAAAAAAGTTGGTAGCTCCCTTATTAAATCTGTCCAAGGAGTTTTCTTAGCCATTTAAAATACATGTTTCTAGTTATTATTTATAATCCACTTCAATTGTGCACAATAACCAAAATACATTACGAAAATTAGATAGCGTAGGTTCATAATGCATAAGTTTATGAATTAAAATAAAATGCAACACATGATAAATCAAGATCCCGTCAAAAACTCCAAACTTATCTCGTACAAGACGTAAATGTCTTCCAGATATATATACTTAATCCGGAGTCTCTCTAAACTTTTTCACACCGCACTACGAAAACTTATTTTTAAGTACTTGCTCAATATTTGACAGTCACTCAATATAAAATTTGTATTACATATTTTAATATTAAAGAAATTAGTTCCATAGATATATTTGGTATCACTTGGGAAGACAGAGTCACAGACGAGAGGGTCTTAGAGATTGCATAGCTGTCCAGTTTTATTGTGATGCTGAAACAGCGACAATTGCGCTGGCCGGGGCATGTACATCGAATGTTATCATGCTAGCCGGAGCAAATGCGAAAAGAAGCGTTAATCGGCCGCTTCTACGGTTTAAAGACTGTGTTAAGCGTGACATGGCGTCCTTTAACATCAATCATACAAGATGAGAGATGCTCGCTGAAGTTAGGGACGACTGACGCAAGTGTGTGTGTGATGGCCGAAAAGCGTACAATGAGGCCTGGTTTCGTACTCTGGAACATAAAAGAACTATGCGACACGGTAACTTTAGTTGCGACGCATAATTTACCGCGCTCATGTGTTCTTATTGTGGTCGATAATGACACTCTTGTATTAGCTTTTTTAGCCACGAAAACAGGTGCTCCCAGAGACGCTGACCAAACCGTCTGTCATAAACGTGAGGGCGAACTATGAGATGACAACGATAAAAAAATTGACATACTCGAGCAGATGAGTTCCAAAAGACTTTGAAATACATGTTTCATAATCATAAATTATGTCGATGAGTATTAATACCAAAGTGAAAATAAATCTGACTCGAAATTTTTTTTTTTCCTCCGGGATGAAAAGTTCACTTTTAGTCCCTGTCACGCGGGAGAAAAGTACCCGATTCTCTCCCGGTGATATGGCAAATGTGCGCATGCGCGTACTTTACTTTATCTCCAGGTAACCTAGCAACTGCTTGTTTATATATAAAATATATAAACTTTTATATAAACTTTTCATCCCGGAGGAGAAAAAAGTTGTAAACGAACCTAGGGAGAAAAGTAGGACATCCCCACCCGCGATTGTCATCAACCATACGCGCGGGCGTGAATGTCCTACTTTTCTCCCTCGGTGCGTAATATACTAATTTACCATATAAAGTGAAGAATAAATGGACGGTTAAAAAACTTGATATATTATATCCTCTAGTGGACTGCCAGCATATCGTGTAACAGTCTCTGTACCGATTTTTTTTGGGATTTCTAGTCGAAATTCCTTTTTAATAAAGCATTCTGTTTAAAAAATGTGCGATAGCCTCAATCTAATGGTATTTCGATTTAATCAGATTAGAGCTACTCTTACTCAGTTATTGATGCTTTTCAGAGTTCATCCTTTACTAGTTGCCTTCAAACAAAAATACACAGATATATACAGACTAGCTGACCAGTGCAACTTTGTCTGCATAATATAAGAGAGAGAGAGAGAAAGGATTAGAGAGAATGGCTCGTAGGCAACGTATTATAGTTGCCGCCCGCCTCCCACATCGTTCTGCATAGTAAAAATGCGCTCGCGGTACTTGATCATTATTTTGCTGCCAAGTTATTTTAAAACTGTGATATCTCCTGAGATATTTATTTGAATAAATGACTGTAAAGTACTGTAAAAAATGTAATTCTTGTGATTAATAACGTATTTATTTCGATTAGGATTAACACCGTGTATATAAAAACACCTTCGCTCATAATTTATTATCTTAAAAGAAATGTTATTACCATAAAAAAGGTTATATTGAGTAAAACTTAAACATAGACATATACTGTCGCGGTAGTTTTTTTAGAACTTTCTAAGAGAAACAATTCCGTCACACATGATTTTTGCGTAACTTTAACCATTCACGCAGCGCACGTAGGGGAAGCTCTCAAAAGAAATTAATTGTTCCCGTTTCTGCAAGATTTTTCGTTGATGCTCCACTCCTGTTGGTAGTAGCGTAATGTTATATAGCCAATAGCCTTCCTCAATAAATGGGCTATCCAAAACTAAAACATTTTTTCCATGTTCCTGTTCCTGAGATTAGCGTGTTCAAACAAACAAACAAACTCTTCAGCTTTATAATATTAGTTAAGATATATATTTGTGAAATGATAAACGAACAATCAACCCAATATAATATAAATACTTATCTAAGAAGATGAAAGCTAACGATTTATGGAAGCTATTTACTCGTCCTTAAACAAAATGGCGTCCGTTTTGGCGGGAAAGACAGCAATCGGATTCTTGTCTTGTCCTCGAAAACGGACTGGAGAGAGTAAATGACAGCATTAAGCTGAGTTATTTCGCTATTATTTTTGGAGATTTCCCAGGGATCCGTATTCCAGAAGTACCTCAAAAAAGTCTTTATGTACTTTTTTCTTTTGATCAACAAACAAGTAATATTTAATCGATATATGTAAGCTAAATCGAATCAACGTAACTTTTTAAAGTGAAACTTTTATTAGATCGTCTCAAAATTTTTGGTCTGTGTGTTGCATGTCGCGTGACGGTCGGCCGCGGAGTAGGGATGGCGGCGCCTATAGTTCGCATCAACTGACCGTGTAGTGTATAGACTATTACTCATTTGTGAATTTTTAGTTAAATGTCTATAATGTGAAAAAAAGTTTCACTTTTACCGTGGTTTCATAAAACCACACAATCAATTTTTTATACATTACCATAGTATTTTTACTAGATTGCGAAAAGGACTGTATTTCGAGCATGTATGTATCATGTCTAATTTCTTTGGCACGTTCTGTAGCCTAAACGGCTTGATGGATTTCTTTCGCGCACGAGGTTTCGTTAGATTCGTCTTAATTATGTGAGTGACATAGACTATATAATTTTTAAGTACGAATTTAAGAATCAAATAAGAAGCAAAAAAGAGATTTTTTTTTTTTTTACCGGAACTGTTTTGTTGCAGTCGGATTTTTGTTTCCTTTTTTAATAATACAGCTTGTTTTCTTCATACATTCCCAAACAAAACTCACGAGTCGGTAGGTAGTTCGATAGACCGTAAGTTAGGTAAATTCGTCTTTGACGTAAATGGAAAAAAGCGACGTTTGTTTGAAGATGACAAAATTTTGTTTACCGTAACTCGAGGGTTGCATGTAAATTTATTTTAACAATGTACGGAACCGAGTACATATACGTAATAAGTTAAGTGCTTGGTAATTATTTTTGTCGTGTAATCCGATATCAAGAGTGTCGAGAGGGATCATTTTGAAATGTCTTATCATTTATGTGTTGGCCTGTAAAATTCATTTAACGTTAGTTTTAATGAGCTTTTTTGTACAAATGTCTCATTCGTCGGTTTCGTTCGTGCGTGCTCAATAAATATACAAATCATAAACATGTACAAAAATTAACAGTTTCTTTTTTAAATTCTTTAATAGCCTTATGCTTATGGCAACAATCTTACCTATGATGATACACAAGGTAACACGCTAAGCCTAGTGGCAGGAGAAGGACTGACTTCAAGTACAGTTGCCGGAACAATTTGGAGACACATTTTTATCTTTAAGGCGGTAGCTAGACAGACGGGCGTTAAAATCTCCCTACCCACATGTAAAATGGTACAACAAAATTCGTCCACGAGTTCAATTTTCATCAGTATATATTTTTCACCGTTATCATTATATATATGCCCAAGTTTTGGCTTAATCACTTAATACATTATATTTATAATATAATAAATCGGAAAAGTTTTTTCTGGAACTACCAGTCAGATTCCAAATATTCTTTTTGTATATGATAGCCAGACTCTCGAGGAATAGTATAAGATTAGGCTACAACTCTCAGATAGCCTTAAATATTGATTTTTTTACATAAGTCGAAGGCTCTCCTGAACCGCTTTAACCGCGTGCGCTGGCGTAATCATTAAAGAGATACGGAAATATAATGTTCTACAATAATATTGGCCCTTAGTATATCTAAAAAAAGTCATCGATAGCAATAAAGTATTTTATGACAAAGATTTGTTGAAAATTAAAAAGTGATTTATGTGCATTATTTTTGGACATGGCATATTAATTCTTACAAACAAAAGTTACTTCATTTGGACACATAGTTTAGGAGATAATGAAAAATTAAAATAATTTGTACTTGCGGGAAGAACAATTATGATAGTCTATATGGGTGAAACCGTGGGGCACAGCTATTATAGAATAATTCATAGAATAAAACCTTTGAATACTATACTATCTCAATGCTGAGTAAGTTTTATTAGGTTAATTGCAGTAATTACTAGTTAGTATATTTTTATGATTAACGTTATAAACTAGTTCGCAGACGATGTACCGCGACCGCGAGAGAGTTCTCTTATTTCGAACACCCTTTTCTCACAGCTTGTTTACGGCGAGCTCCCAATTTGACGCGGTCACGAGCGCACGCGCGACTTTGTACCGTCAGCAACAAAGTTTATTAAATATATTATATTAATGTCATTGCGTACCGAGGATATAGAGTATACATAGCATATTACTACCTAATATTTTGTAAATTTACTTTGATTGGTCATTTAGTGTTTTAATTTTTTATTTATAAAATTGTATTATTTTGTTATATATTTGCTGTTCAATTTAGGTTGAACAACTTGGTTGTTTTGCACAAGTGAAATTAGTTGGAAATAATAAAAATGTGTAGGTACATCGAATTGCCTTAAAATGTGTGTAGCAAGTTTTAGTAAGAATTTTATTAAAATGTAACTAAACCACATTACATATACTATTTCTTGTGTAATAGCTTACATTAATAATACGGTTAATATTATTATTTCTTTATAAAAAATAAGTATAAATATGCAGTCCATCTGTAGAATAGATAATGTTAGGTTGTTACGACAGTTTATAGTTATTTATAAAAAACTATAGCCTTTAATTACTGGCAATAGAGTCTGAATCACGAAAACCCCACAATTGAAATACGGACTTCACAAATATAATAATAAATCAGATTATTTGAAAAGAGCAATATTTATTTAGACTATTATTTTTTAAGACAACTGTAGCTATTTCTTTCAATGAGCAACACACCGATCATTATGCCATAAAGTTATCAATTTTATAAAATACTAGCAACTGCTCGCGACTGCGGCCGCATTAACAAAATATAGTCTATATATATAGTCAGAATAAAATATAGTCTATAGTACTCAGCGATACAATAGGTTCCTATTAATTAAATAATTGACAGAATTGGATCGGGAGTTCTGGAGATTACCTCCTACAAGAGATAGAGGTTAGAGATACGAAAGAGAGTATTGAGAAACTTTACCTTTTCATAAACTTATATAAAAAAACCTTGTATGCGTCCGTCAGTGTTTTATAAATTCTGAGCGGCTTGACAGGTTATTTGTTTTATCGAGACGATGGTTCATAGCTATGTTAGAGTCCGTTGGTGGCGCTGTGGTCGAGCCATTTACTACTGCAAAGGGCAGAACAGCTTTTATCGACCCAGCTAAATATTAGTATAGGTTATCAACAGACTCCCATTAAAAATATGAATGTTTACCATAATAAGTATAGTGATTATGTCTATGTGCATAGATTATTATCCCCATTGTGGTATTAAATATAATGTATTTTTTCATCTATGTAAATAAAATGATTGAGGTTTGAAGTCGTTGTACTTGCATCACGCAAATACTACTGGATAGATTTTGATATGTTCTTTTTGTTTTACTCCGTATATACTTGGTCCTTATAAAAAAATCACGATATCTTCATTCAATAAAAAAATTATTAAAGTTTTAAGAAACTACGATTTTTATAAGCACTACGCGTCCTTCTGTCGCCCGTGTGAGCGAAGCTAGTAGTAAAAATTATTTTAAAAATACAGAAAATGATAGATAGTTTGATGCAGTCCGTACTTGGAGTGCAGTAGGCAGCCACCTCGGGGTACAAGCCGGTATTACATTTAAAATATTTTATCTTTTAAAACAAAATACATGTATTGCCGCCAGGCACGCTGCGCTGTCGCCCACAGACGTGATATACTTTATTCTATACTTATAAATATATAAAATGTGGTTAAATTTTATAGACTCCGATTTAAAAGGTACGCATGTTAAATTGGTTTCTCTGTTACAAAAAGTAAAACACGATGCAATTCGTAAAAAAAACCGTATAATCCGCCTGTCTTTATGTACCTATATTATTGCATAATCGTAAATGTATATAATGTAAATGTAATAATGTAACAATATAATTTATATTATATCTGAAGATAGATTTATTATTATATATTAAGGATTAAACTAATACCATGTATATATTCATGATCACCCGCCGCGTCGCCCCGCTTCCCACAAACGTTTGGAAGGTCGCGCTTAGAGCGGTCGGGCTGTAATCACCAGTGTCAGCTCACATATTTTTATCGTTGTTTACAAGTATATAATGAAAAAGCATGGGTGCTTGTCATTGCCGATCTGGAACTCTCCTACCTCAAGGAGTTCTGGAAATACTACTCGCCACAACAACACAACACAAGAATATTATAACATACCTACCTCTCTTTGTAAATTAAAAAATTATGTAATTTTTACATTTTGTTTCGTTTGCCTCAATAATATTAATAAGTATCTAGATACAGTCATGTACGCCATTATCGTGGAACCCAGGCGACCACATTTAAAATACAAAATAAAAAGTATTATAGCACTTTTCATGACTTGTGCAAAACTCGCATTTATTGAAACGAATGAACAACAAAACAACTTCGATGCACAAACGCACGGCGGATGCTTTATCAAGATTACTGTCTGCGTGAA
Organism: Saturnia japonica; assembly: GCA_033032175.1. Classification (NCBI taxonomy): domain Eukaryota; kingdom Metazoa; phylum Arthropoda; class Insecta; order Lepidoptera; family Saturniidae; genus Saturnia; species Saturnia japonica. Next base: position 1,249,706 of record CM065315.1, read on the forward strand.
TAATCCTCCGCGATACAGTAGGGACTTTGATCAATTGATTTTTGTTTATGATGAATACAGAGCAGGATTCAAAAAAATCTATAGGAGCCCAAATACTGAGAGACTAGAAAAAAACATATAAGGTATCGTACATTTTTGGAGGAAGGACAAACCACTTTCTTATTGTGAAAATAAGGTTATTAGAGAGAACCATTGTACCATCCCTAGAAATAATGCACTGTCTGTGAAGTATAAGTTAAAAAAATTATAATAAAATCGGAAAACAAAATTTGTAATTCAATTTTACAATTAAAAAGCCTTTATTCAAATTTATACCCTAAGAAGGCACTTATGAACGTTAAAAAATACTACCGGTTCGGAAAACATCCCAGTAATCGAGGAGAACTGGAAATCGATCGGGTTTCTCATGTTTACTTTTTAATTTCATTTATTATCTGTACATAATATACGTAATAATATTAATTAATTAGGTGCATGTACAAAGAGGAAGTAATTTTCATCCATCACTATTATTCACATAATTATCAACCATTTATTAACCTTTTGACAGTAAAACCTGCTCTTCTCTTAAACTTATTGTCCGGAAAATTGATAATACGCTTAGGGATCATATTATAGGACTTTTATTTGATTTACTGGGCATAAGACGTTGTTAAAATATGATCAAACGTAGTCAAAACGAAACTGACAGATCTTGATGCGCTGATTCCGAACATATTATTAATAGTACTAGCGATCGCCCTAAGGTCGAAATTCGCCCTAACGACTTTTTGATCATAGACTATTTTCTGTTTGACATTTACAGTATTCATGAACCAAAGCAATGATTATTATCTACATCACTTGCTGTCACTTTTCGTTGAGTGACAATGTCAATATTTTGGGGGGTCTAAGTTCAATGACACATGTCGGATTAGGTTTCGCAGTCTTCATTTATTTTATTTAATATATTGGTAACAGTTATTATAGATAAATTTTTAGCTTTCTGCACTCCTCCATAAAAAGTTTAACCATGCCAAATCTCGCAGTCTCCCGCGCACGCAATACGCTTAAAATGGTACCGAAAGCTTTTGCTTCACGTATTAATATATAGATTAGCTAATTTTGCAGTAAAGATATCAATTACTGTTCTCAATTCCTGCATTCTGAATCTTCATTGCTGAAGTAACTCAAAGTAGGTATCAAAAAAGTACCTATATTAAAAAGTTGGAACAAACAAACCCACTTTATCGATAATAGATTTCTTCTCCAATTTTATAAGTTAAAATCCAAACCTGCAAACGCACACCTGGCGAATCGATATTGCGTAAAATTGTTCCAGTCTGAATCGAATCGCTATACTATACCGTGACCTCTCAGTCCACTCGAGTGGAAATACCTGGTTTTATGGAGCGTTATCGACTGTTGTTGATTCATCTCCGGTAACAATACTAACGCAGCGACAGATATTGCCAACAGATGGTGCTGAAAAATATTTATTATAGAAAAACAAACTATTAAGAAATTCTAAGTTACGATAGTAATATTTCTCAATTTCGATGTGATTGAAATATATACTAGCGACCCGCCCCAACTTAGCGCGGGAGCCTAAGTGGTGTCTTTTATCTTCAAAAAAGCATTTTACGTGGTTTAGTTTAATTGTTGTGTAGAAGGGGGCCACGATTTTGTTACAATACTAAAATCATTATCACTGTAAAAATTAATTATTATCCACTCAATAATGGCAGTAATCAGTAATCAGTCTTCAGTGGCGAGGATTAGTTGCCAAGTTAGGAAAAAGAAGATTATGAAGAACAATAAATAAAAACGAACCTTTAACAAGGCAACCCATTTCTTAGTAGATAGATAATCCTGTGGTTCTTAGATATAATGAGGTGCAGTGATCATTTATTTATTCGAATGCATGCCTGGTTCACGGTTGATATATTTTTATCTATATATTAATACGTAAAGCAAAAGCTATCGGTACTATTTTAAGCGTATTGCGTACACGGTAGACTGTGATTTGGCATGGTTAAAGTTTATATGGAGAAGGAGTGCAGAAAGCTAAAATTTATCTATAATATCTGTTACTAATATATTAAATTAAATAAATTAATACTGCGAATCCTAACCCGACGAGTGCCATTGAACTTAGACCCCCCAAATATTGACATTGACACTCAACGAAAAGTGACAGCAAGTGATGTAGATAATACTCATTGTTTATGAATACTGTAAATGTCAATGAAAACAGTCTATGATCAAAAAGTCGCTGGTTGTATTTCGAGCTTAGGGCGATCGCTAGTAACAATAAATAGGTACAAAGATGAATAGATAGACGAAGATAATACTTTTCTTTACAACTAGGTTTCAAAAAAGCGTATAATTCGGACCTCCTAATTGTAATGGACAATTGTAACACCATAGTGCCTTGACGACCTTTAACCCCCCTACCCCAAGGAGCTCTGTAATCCGCACTCACCACACTAATACAATACAAGACAAGAATACACGAAAATTATTAAAGACTAGCTGTGCCCGCGGATTCACCCACGTGTACTACAGAATGCCCGCGCGAATCTTGTTTTCCCCGCTACCGGCTATTTTAAAGACAAGAATGCTTATTGTGGGTGTTCCTTAGACGATAGACGTATACCTCGCTGACTTTTTTTTGTAGTTCTTTTTAATGTCTACAATTATTTTGTACAATAATTTGCTATATCTCTTATGGTTTATTCAGCGGAAGCCATTTAAGCGCCCGAATTTATTCATCTTGACCAGTTTTTTTTATTTGTGTGGAATAATAATTATTTTTCTAAAATAAAAGTAGCCTAAGATACTCTCTATAAAATTAACTATCTACCAGTGAAAGTCTTGTCAAAATCGGTCCAACCGTTTCGGAGATTACCCGGTACAAACAAGCAGAAAGAAAGACAGACAAAAATTTTAAAAATGGGTTTCATGTTATAAGTATCGTATATATTTTCAAATGCATTTAGTTAAAAGCTGTTATTTTGACATTACAAAGAGACACTTCAATTTTATTAATTGTATAAATATATACAGTGTAATCGTAATTTAATGTGCATGCCGTCGTTGTCTATAATTAGGGTCACATTTAATTAAGACATTGTACTGCATTTTTTTATATGACAGTTAATGTGTGGATGTTGACTGTTGGCGATCTAAGTAAATAAATAAGTAATATGGTGAGCAACACAAGGTAAATGCAATACGCTATACCTTATTCAATACAGATACACAGTAATTACTGACTCAGTGTTTTGCCGTTTCAAAATGTTTAATATTGTTCAAGGAAAACGAATTATGAGAAATGTTTTCCCTCCCCCTAAATTTAGATGAAGCAACGAATATAATTTTATTTTTATAAAACCATTAAGCCCCTTTTGATTCCTTTGAAGCCGTTAAAAACGTCATATCCGTTCATTCGGAGCCGGCGCGGCGCGGCGCATCGCGGCGTTGTTTCTTAACTTTTTTTTTATCACCTGTTATACTATAAAGATGTAATATTGTTAAAGTATTTGCACTTATTAATTTCTGGTGTAACTATCCACCTGTATACACTTAAGTCGATTGAATATATGTATGTTATTACTTCTTAGAGCGGCCACATACAGTCGGGATTTCGACCGCAGTAAACCCATACAAATCTATGTACCTATCACACACATACAAGTAGTTTTCCGTTCGTAGTTTTCTCCGATTCGAAATTCCGCATGGTAGCTTGTGCGTCCGGAATCTCGAACGGAAAAAAACTGTTTCGAGACTTCTAAAAATTGTTTATTAAACACGCTTGAGTAAGTTCACTAAAATTCAACGAGATAAAAAAAATTTCAAAAGTTCACTAAAAGTTTTAAAATTTTCTAAAATACTTTTTTTATCGTTATTTCATTGTTAACTATAGTGGCATATTATATAAGTATAATTAATTTTTTAAAGTGGATATATCATTGTATAGTGGTCGCTCTTAATTAAAATAGTGCGCTTTTTTTACTGGCTAGGTGCATTGTAAACAAAAACAAATTAAATGGTTATGAAAAATCTAATGAAATATATAGTGGATATTAAAAAGAACAGAAATGAAGCTGCGGGACATAAATAAAAAAACATTAACGGGACACTTGTTAAGAACAACATCCGAACGCTGCTCAGACTTTTTTCAAATTGTGAAAAATCCGGGTAAGGAAACTCGTAAAGAGGGCAACCCTAGGTACGTTAAAACGCTAGTTTCCAGCTGTAATGGAGTATTTCTTATTTATTTTTGTTAGGAAATAGTAACTTTGCAAGAGATAGTTGATGTCAGAAAATTAAAAACGAACATAAAAAACGTATTTACAAACATTAAACAAATATACAAAATTATTTATACAGCTCTCTGCCCATTAATGAAGCAAGAGGGACGAAAACACGCAACTATCTCTATCGCTCACTAAACTAACAATTTTTTTTTGTCATAACATAACATACCATCACGCCTGTATCCTCAAAGTTTAGGCAGAGGTCAGTTCGCCGGGTATGTATTTAGGTCCCATGTAATAGGGAGCGAACCTATTTGCTTTTATCAGGCACAAAGCCAAATTCCGAGAAACTACTGAGAATTTCATAGAAAACCCCAATAACACTTTGCTTGACCTGGGAGTCGAACCCAGGACCTCGAGCATAGCAGTCGCGCTTACGACTAGGCTAATAATAATAATTTAGAGTAATATTTTTTATGGTTTAAGATATTTACCACTTTACAGAGAAACAGTTAAAATTCCACCTAATCAGTGCACATTTTTTTCCTAAGTAGGCGATTAGGCATATTGGTTGGATGCATTCAACAAACAGTGTTAACTTGCGGAGCGGACTCAATTAAGTATTGGAGCGTTAGGAATTAGTTACTATTACAATTTCTAACATAAGAATTTTTGTAAGTGCAGTAAAATATATTCAGACCAACTTAGCGTGATAATAGGATATTTTCTAATGCCCACCAGGCCATCTACCACCTTCAAGTTAAAAATCTATCAGCAAGCACCTATCAGTGTATACCAGCAGCTGCACTTGAGAGCCAGTCTTCAACTATCTTAGGCCACATCGTCACTTAGTATCAGGTGAGATGTGACCATGCAATTAAACCTATAAACAATTTTTTTTAAACTTTGCTAAAATTCTAACTTATTTATGTACTAGCAACCATCCACCCGGAACATCCTATGTGTTAATTACAATAGCAAACTTAAGATTATATGAACTAGCGATCGCCCTAAGCTCCAAATTCGACAAGCTACTTTTTGATCATAGACTATTTTCTGTTTGACATTTTGCAATATTCATGAACCTAAACAATGAGTATTATCTACATCACTTGCTGTCACTTTTCGTTGAGTGACAATGTCAATATTTTGGGGGGTCGAAGTTCAATGGCACTGGTCGGGTTAGGATTCGCAGTATTAATTATTTTAATTTAATATATTAGTAAAAGGTATTATAGATAAATTTTAGCTTTCTGCACTCCTTCTCCATATAAACTTTAACCATGCCAAATCTCACAGTCTTCCGTGAACGTAATACTCTTAAAAAGGGGTCGAAAGCTTTTACTTCAAGTATTGATATATAGATTAGTTGCTAAAAAAATATTTCTTCGTGTAAGTGTTATGTGAAATTGTTTTAAAAGTATATTTACTTATTTTTATGATATTATATTTCAAATTATTTTTTCATACAGTGAAAATGTTTGAATGCCTTTATTACTGTTGTTAGGTTACTTATTATACAAACTTTTCAAACTCGTAAACTCTAATTCACAAGTGTTAATCCTAAGTAACCCTGACATCCAAGTTGAACCCCTTCACAAGTTAACCCTCACAGATATAATTAGTAATTAAATAATTAATTATATACTGGCGGCATCACGTTTCGGGGTGGTTCATGGGTCGTTGAAATTAAACCCTTCTCATCAGTCGGTTGCGATTTCGAAAGTGGCAAGGGGTCGGAAAGACCTCTTAAGAATTAGGTTTGGATTTCAGTCAATATTGCCGCTTCCAATTCCTATAATTTGAATAAAAAAATAACATAAAATATTCTGGAAATAGATTTTTAGGGGTCATTACATATTTCTCCGACTTCAAAATAAGGGGAGTTATCTCAATTCGAATGTATTTTTTATGGGTGTTCAACCATAACTTCTTTGTTTATAAACCTATTTAGATGGTTCTTTTTTCGTTGGAAAGGGGATTCCTCAAGAGTGGGCTCATTTTAATTGAAGTTAGTTTTATTTTTGTTATTAATTTAACAACTGCTCTTTCAATCTCTGTAAAAATATAGATTATAATGATAAAGAAAGGTCTTAAAAATTGCCCTTTATTCAAAGCCATTGGATTTCGAACTTAGTATACGTAGCTTGTAACATAGTATCGAGTATCGAACTTAGTAGGTATGACTTATATTAAAGTAACTACAGAACTGATATACATATTATAGACTAGCTGTGCCCCTCGGTTTCCCCCGAGTTTTTATCCAACAAATACCGCGCCGCCAACGCGATGGACCCGTGTAATCATAATTGTTATCACTTCTCGCAAGTACAAATTATGTATTTTAATGTTTAATTTTCTCCTAAACTATGTGTCCTAATTACATACTATAAAAAGAAAAATTTTAATTGTCTTTATGATGAAATAACTTTGGTTCGTAAGGATTAATATAATAAGCCTAAAAATAAAGCTCAAAATCAATTTTTAATCTTCAACATAAAAACACGCAAAATACCTTATTGTGGCTTATGCTATTAAGAAATAGGCATATGTTACCGGAGACTTTTGTTAGATATACTAAAGAACAATATTTTTGTAGAATATTATATTTACGTATCACTAACCATTACGCCAGCGCATGCGGATAAAGCAGTTCGGGAACACTTTCACTTCGACTTACTTAAACAAAAATCAATATTTAAGGCTAGCTGAGAGGTTTAGCTTAGTTCCAGATAGCCTATACTATTCTTCGTGAATCTGGCTATCATATACAAAAAGAATTTTTCGAATCCGACTGCTACCCGTTGTCCAGAGATTACCATGTTTAAACAAACAAATAAAAAAACTTGTCCGATATACTAAATTATTAATAGTATAGATATACACGGACTGATCTCGGAACACGACAAACCAAAAGAAAATCATACATGTGTTTAACACTATGTATGGTGGTCGCGATCCCTACCACCCCGCTACATTACTGTATATACACTGACTAATCTCTGAACACGATAAATCAAAAGAAAATTATAGTTGTTTTTTTTCTTTCTCAGTGACTATACTGTTAGCCTAAGTGGCCCTAAAGAAATAGAGCCACTGATGGCTTCGCCAGCTTCACCAGGCTTGGAGGCGAACGCTTAAGGCATTCAGCCGCGAAAGCGTGAGCAACATACGCACAAAGGTGCCAAAGTGGCCGGACGTCGGCTTGGGCTGTTACCGCGATTGTGAAAAGGTCGCGAACTGACTAATTACCTATCTGTAGAAAATTTGAGCTAAACTAACACATACATATAACATTTCCCTGCCTCTAGGAGAAAGGAATGAACATGTGTATATGTATTTAGTATCCTGGAAACATGATCGAAAGTAACTATCGTAAAAAAAGAAGAAAAAAGGTCCCTTACAGGATCTATGTACTTATGTGGTGTGCACGTATGTATGTACATATTGTGTGTAATGATGTGTGTTGGTAGCTACGTGATTGCAAGTGCAGTGTCACCAGTATCGCGCGAGCGGCTGCATGACTTAAGGGTTCTACACTGAGGGAACGGACCTAGGCTTGAGTTGACGTAAGAAAGGGAGGACGTGACGGGTTTGCGGGAGCGAAATTAGCCGCCCATCCCCTGCGGAGGGAACGGTGGTTTCGCGGGCGTGGGCGCGAGCACGCTTTGTTTGGAGAGACGGTGGAGTAGTATTTGTTTATTTCCTCGATCTTATAAACGGGATCGGTGAAGATATTCGCGGCCGGAGTTGTTCGCGGGGCATGTTCGGTTTTGGGGTTTAAGTTGCGGTCTCCAAGGTCCAATATATCTCTATTCATCAAATCTGGTTTAACGGGTTCTTCGTACAAACCTTCATCCCCTATTTCACCCATTAAAGTTTTATTTTCACCACATAAGGTAGCCAAAGTCTTTCTCCAAATTCCTACATATCTCTATATCAAAATTCATCAAAATTAGGTTCTTTATACGAACTTTCACCCCTTCTAATTTTATTTCCAAAAGTAGCCAATGACCTTTCTCAACCAAAGTTCTTCAAAATTGGTTCAGCGGTCTAGGCTTGTAAATGCAACAGACGGGACAGAAAAAATTACTTTCGCATTTATAATATTAGTAGGTATGGATTATTCAATTCATTATGCAGTCATTTTCTATAGTGTCATTTACCAATTAAAATACTAACAGTAAATTATTACCCAACACCAAATTAACGAAAACAGTTTATAATAATAAATTTTTGAAATTAATTCTCTTTCCCTATATACCTGTAATAAATTATCTCTCTCTCTATACCTTTCTATGTTTCTCTATAATAACTGATACTTTAGTAAGGTAAAAATTACAAAACATCGACTGTTGTGGTTCCCTTTTAATTTTCTATTTTAGGGATTTTTATATTGTTAATACAAATGGGAAAGTGAATCGAAAAAAGATCAATTTTTGAGAGATCGATCTTTTAGACATCGATTTTTTTGGGAATCGATTCATAAGAGTTCGATTCGAATCAATCTTTTTCGAAATGAATTGCCATCCCTAGCAGCGACGCAGCTATATTCAACTGACATTATCCAGCCTATGCAGACCCCCTGTTAATATGATTTAACACATAGATCTGAGGTCAACTTATATTGGGAATATCATTTTATTAAACTCTTCATTTTTTAACTTTATGAAAGGTTTCGATCATCATCGTTTTACAAACCATAATATACAGATAGCTAAAATTTCAGTCAATTCAACTGAAGAGCTATTTTATAGCATTTTTATCAAAAAAATGTTCGACGTGATTTTTTAAATCGATATAATTTTTTTATTTATGAACTTATTGAAGTAAAACAAACACTAAATGTTAAGTGAACCTTACCAGAATATATTAGTGAAAACCGTTTCCAAATCGATTATGCCGTTTCTGAGATTAACGCGCACAAAAGTTGGCAAACAGACAAACAGACAAAAATTCTAACAATCATTGTTTTGGGTTCTCCTGCGTTTATAGAGACCCCCAATAATAGTTTTTCTCATATATCTTCTATGTACAGACATCGATCAGTTACGTTTTTATTATATGTATAGATATATAGATACGTACTTAAAAGTAATTAGGTCAGGAAAAAGTGTTTTTGCATAACGTAGGTATAAACTTGTTATAATATTTCTTTGGTTGTACTATTTGTATCTGGCTGGTTTCGTTACATTAAAAATAAAAAGTTGTATTCCGCTATTTTTCATTTGTTTTTCTTTCTGTAAAAAATGAGTGAATCTAATTAAGAAATTCGATATATTTTAATATATTATTACAAAAAAGGCAAAAATGCAACTCGAGCAGCGAAAAAAATTTGTGATGTTTATGGATCTAATGCAGTGTCAGTAAGAGTAGCACAAAGTTGATTCAAACGTTTTCAGTCCGGAAATTTATGTCAGTAGTTACGATGTAGGTGAAGAACTGGAAATTGACAACAAAACAGTTTTAATCCATTTGAAGAAAACTGTCTATACCAAAATGCACGATATTTGGGTGCCACACGAGCTCACTGAAAGAAACCTAATGAACCGTGTACTCATTTGCGATTCATTATTGAGACGTAATGAAATCGAGCCGTTTTTGAAGAGATCGATAACTGACGATGAAAAGTGGATCACGTACGACAAGAATGTGAAAAAAGTTCGTGGTCTAAGGTCAGCCAGGCTTCACAGACTGAGGCTAAACTAGGGCTAATTCGAAATAAGGTGATGCTGTGTGTATGGTGGGACTGGAAGGGCATTGTTTATTATAAGCTTTTATCGCCCGGCAAAATCATCGATTCGGATCTCTATTGCCAACAACTGATGAGATTAAAGGTAGCAGTTGAGACAAAGCGGCCGGATTAGATCAACTAGAAGAGTGTGATCTTTCATCACGATAACGCTAGACCACGCACATCTTTAGCCACTCAGTAAAGATTAAGAGAGGTAGGCAGGGAGGTGTTAGTGTATCCACCATATAGCCCTGACGTTGCACCTTCAGATTTTCACCTGTTTCGTTCTCTTCAAAATTCTTTAGTTTCTATGAGGTTATAATCAAGAAACTGCTGCCAAAACTATTTGTCACGTTTTTTTGATCAGAAGTCCCAAAGTTTCTACAGCAACGGGATCATGTCTCTACCTACAAAATGGCAGAAAGTCATCGAACAAAACGGCACATATATACTGTAAATAAATGTAAATAAACTTTGAAAAAAAAATGTCTTGTGTTTTCATATAAAAATGCGAATAAACTTTGTCACAAAAAATCTTTTACTTTGGAGGAATCGAATCGAAGACTTTTTGGTTGAACATTAGGTGGTACTATACAATATTGCTACGAAATATTTATTGTAACAAATTATAATGAGTTCTAAACGAGAGATCTGGCATTTAAGGTTGCGTTGAATAAAATCCAAATATATCCCTAAAAATATGTCTTTAAGTTGTTTATGAAAATAATTTTTCCAAAAAGTTGAGCAATAAATCCACTATAATCGAATTTTATACTCGTTAAAAACTTTAGAATAACATTTTAAAAAAACCATGTGACATATAAAGTAGAGTCTCATACCCCGTTTCTTTAATTAAAATATTGCAATATAATACAAATAAAAATAAATTAATATTAATTATTTAATAGTTATCTCCCGAGTTTCATATTTTAATAGTTTATAATAAATTTACTTTCGTTAACAGTTTGATCTTAAAACTTTCGTTCGATATAACAAATCGATTGCTTCAATGATTTGAAAGAGTTCCCTGGTGTATCTTCTAAGTGGAAGGTCCAATGCCAATTAAATTAAAATGAGACCACCCTTGAGGTATCAAACATAAAAGAGTCATCCTAATCGGTTCACAAACAAAGAAGTTACGGCTGAACATACATAAAAATAAAGATTCGAATTCAGTAATCCTCGTCTTTTTTTGAAGAACGTTAAAAACTAACTTAACCTTGGTAAATAAAATATAGATATACATTTGTGTTTTTAGTGTACGTTATTTTTCTAACTTGAAAAGAAAGGAAACCATGTTTTTCATGACCCTCACATCAGGGCGTAAGAGCTACCAGGTGATCAATATATAATGCTTCATCACCATGCTATAGTTTCATAATGTGACGTCGATCACGATCGGCGCGGTACCCAAGATTGTTGTCAATGTACCTTTATAATCTGTAATTATCAAGGCAGATGATGCAGACGTCAAAAGCTATCCAAAATACTGAAAACGCATCATTACCAGCAGAAATTTATCATTAAAGTTCATCCTAGCGTCAAATTATTCGCATTCAGGCAGTAATTTGTGCAGCGAGGTGCGAACTCAAAGCGGCAGACGCCGGAGCCGCGGGGGCGCAGCGCTGTGGTTTAGCTGAATCAGGAATGTCTCAAGTAGGGAGAGGATTTATTGTATTCTACTATGTTATAGACAAATAGAATAACTTTATTTTTTACAAGCTGTGCCCACGGCTTCGCTCGCGTGGATTACAGAAGAACGCGTAATGTTTATAAAATCATAGTTTATTAAAACTTGGATAACTTTTTTTAATGAAAATATTGTGATAAGTGTTTTTGCGATGATAAGTGTTTTTGAAGTGAATTATCTAATGCGGCGGGTCAGACCGATTGATTAATCCAATGTTGGCTGACGTTGGCGTGGCGACGCTTTGGCCAACATTGCCGATGTGGAGACGAGTTCGTTTTTTAAATAGACAGACTATATAATTTCAAAGTTCTTTTTTTAAAACATGGATAGATTATAAGCGGTTGGTAGGGATCGTGACTGCTGATACAGTCAGTCAGTCACACACCCACAAATACTCTTTTTAAATGTTAAATAAGTTGTTTCATATCTGCCGGGCGTCCCGTGACGACCAACTTTATTATTTTTGATAAAAACTAAGTGTCCAATGAGTAAAAAAATTTATGAAAATCTAGTCAGTAGTTATTGCGAGATAAGCGCACATTCGCGTTCTATCATTTCATTTATATAGAAAGATAGGTTTAACCGCAATCTCCCCTGATCATAATGACGATGTGGCCCTCTTGGGCACGCTAAATCTAGTGAAAGACTGTCTCTCAAATGTAGCTGTCGGAACACACTTATTGTTTGGTGTTTGACGACAGATTTCAACTTGAGGGTGGTAGCTAACTAGGCGGGCATTAGAAAATGTCATATCACCTTGCTTTAGTTTCATCACGATGTTCTAGATGTACTGAAAGATCAGGTTCAATGCAGGGATTTGAACTTAAGTCAATGTTTGTGTTAAGTCGAAGCTGATGTTTTATCGAAAATTAGTTACTTGAAATCGTAATGTCGATTTTATTTACCCATCCATCCCGATTTCCCAATTGATTTGTTTACATTCGAAGAAGTGTTTCTTAAACTGGTTACTCATTTATAAATTTCGAGAAGAAAATTTCATCTCCGGCCTATTACAAATATGCCAGCAGTTATAGTATTTTTATTTACAGGCTTCTAAATAGCTTGCTTTGTTGCTATTGTTGAAATCTTGCAACTGAATTTTAAAACAGTTATCCCCAACCGATTGAGCTGAAATTTTGCATACGTGTCTAGTTCCGATGACAATGCAAGGTTAGCTAAGTGATGTCATACTAAATCTAATATGGTGGAATCTCAAAGATGGCTGGACAGTTATTTTTGTGCACCCCCATGATATGGGTACCAAATGAAAGTGTTTGTTAAGAATAATACGAAAAAAAACATTAATTAAAAAGAGTTTTTAAAACAAGCTTTTGTCCAATATTTCGATAGTTTTAAAAGCTTGTATAGCGCAAACAAAATAAGTGTGAAAGGGGAATTTTGAAAATAAATACATTTCTTGCGCGTTACAAGGTTTTAAAACTTTTGAAATGTTGAATAAAAGTTTATTTTTAAAGAATTATATTTTATAAGTAGATACGGCATTGACGTTTTTACATATTTCGTGAATGGTGGGCAATTACCCTCAGTTCACTTTCTATTTGATACCGGCGTGAGCGAGAAGAAACTTTTATCCTTCTTTGAACACAGAGTTTACGCCTTACGATGTTATTTTCTGTGTCTTTTGTTTCAACATGCTGATAACAAAATTTGTAACGCTTCCAAATTGCTTTTTGTGAAAGTATAGCTCGTACTATTTATAAAACGTCATTCATTGTTTTAAAAAAGTTTTTTTTTAAATATATTTTTCCTTTACATAGTGATATTGTAATAAACTTCGAAGTTAAAAATCTATCGGCAAGCATCTATCACTGTATTCCGGTAACTTAACTTGGAATCCAGTTTTCAATCTAGGCTTGATGTGTGACCATTTTCAATTACATTCGAACGTGATACGTTGTTTTTGATCACCAGGTGTTGCGATTAAAATCGTCCCCTTGTTACGGTATTTCGCAATAGCAAAACGATAGCAGAAATCGCTAAATATTTGCTTCGAAATGGCAAAATCAGATTGTGTTTGGTACATTATAGCGATTTCTGCTATAACTTTGCTATTGCGAAATATATAATAAGGGGGCCGGTTTCCATTTTACAGGACTAAAGCTAGTTTGAAACACGAACTCAAAACAATACACAGTTTATAGTAACTAGTGTATTTAATGGAAACTTTGTAAACTTTTATCGTCATAAATGCCCATAGATAGCCATAACTCTCTTTCTCAGTTGCTCAGTGTTGTATCTTTTTTCTCTTTAATTATCGCCGCAATAACATTGCCAGTGTCATAATTTTCTGTCTTTCGCACTTTGATCTGAATAAAAAAATGTCATTCAGAGTTTCTCAATTTTACCTTAAACAAATAATCCCGAAATAAGTCGGCGCAAACTCCTTTGAACAGTTCTGTAAAAGTTCTCATGTCATCAATAACATTGAAATAAGTAAATTTTTCAAAGATACAAACAGGTTCGGTTGCGACATATATTAAATTCGACGAGGCTCAGTCCATTAGCATCTGTCGGAAGTAATCAATCAAGTTCACGAATGGGCGTATTGCGTATTTCTTTTCAAACTTTGGTTGTAACTTCGAAACTCGTGTTTTGTTGGAAGCAATAATGGTTTGGTGGTAGCATGTTGCTACATATCATACGCTGATCGAGGTGAGTACGAATTTCTACAAGCCTGAGCGCCCAGTAAAAGACATCATAACATCGTGGTAGAGTATTTCTAATGCTACCACCCTCGAGTAGAAAATCTGTCGCAAAGCATCTATAAGTGAGTTTCTGCAATGGCACTTGAAAGCCAATCCCCCCACTATACTTAGCGTTTGGGTGAGAATTGCGGTCGATACTTTACTTTATTTTCACTTGTGATACTTTAAGGACAGATGGTAATATGATATCGTGGCCTGTGGAAGCTTGTAATACCATAGTTATGACTAAAGGGGTTCCTTTACTTTCATGGAGCTCTGGACATCTTATGTAGAAACAAGGTTATTTGACTACGGTTTCTATACGGCGGAGGTATTATATTTATTATATTATTATACAGACAACCCAAGTATAGATAATTCTCTAAAGAGATTTCTCTATGCCCTAACTCAGTTCTCTTCTCTTAGTCCTCATGTCATAGGACATGGAAAATCTTGCTGGGTAAGCTATTCGACAAATGTAGTGCTTGCGACAGGAAGTTTTTGGGAACTAGGTTTCGTGATTCAAATAAGATTTATGGTGTGGAGAATAGTGTTCAGCCTTCGGCGCAAGGTGTGAGCTTGGAACGGTCGTAAGGGTACCATATTCCTGCATGGGTATCAGTCATCCTTAACTTGCAAGTTTGTCAAGAACTTATTGGTGCATTCCAACGGATACACTTGAGAGCTGGTTTCCTTTCAGGTGCTTATAGGAGTTTTTGGAGAGATCTCGAAGTGGTATGTTGTGGTTTTTGTTTTAATTCATAAAGTTATGTGTTAAATGCATGTCAGAGACGGGTATTTATAGAAGAAGCCTTTTATTGTATCACAGCTCTTTATTATACTTTACATATATTAATAATATAATATTGGCGACAACCAAAATTCAAAAGGCTTCGAAATATATCAACTTTTATTATCACATTCTTTTACACAACACTTCAGTTATTTACATTTACGTCGTTGCCTGAATTACTTAACGCGTGTTCTTTTTTCCGGTCGTGGCTTGAACGCTTGTTCCTCCATCGACCGCCATTGTTGATCGTTACCTTACGTTGCGGCGGAAGTCCTCAACATACAAACCGGGAACAGATATTTTAGTGATATATACAATTGTACATAAATATTTGGAAATTGTAAAAACTACGATTTATTAATTATCACGCTATTTCTAATTTTATTCAATCGATAAGTGTAAACTATTTATAACGAAACTCAAAGGACTGAGCATTTTTTGTTGTTATAGAGAATTATCGTTATATGGAGTGAACAAAAAAACAACCAAATTAACAAGAATTTTTAATATGTATGTCTTAGATAATAAATGCTTATAAATTATTGTTTACACATATAGTCTGATAACTTTGTCTGACGTTTTTTGCTATGCCAGTACTTGTTTTGTATTATTTTATGTATTCTATTCATATCTAATTTAACACTAATCGCTTTCCGTTTACTGGCCATGTTAACAGTTTCAAAGTAGGTTTACGACTGATAATACGATAGGTACCCAGTATGCTTGGTCGAAGACCATCACTTCCGAGAAAACAATGCGTCATACTGCACGTGTTCAAGGCAATTAAGGATAACAAAAGCTAGACCGACCTCGAATGTTTCGGAGCTTCAAAGTCTTTTGTTACCTGATAATAAACAATAATACCGATAATAAATATTTACTGTCTAAAAATATGAACACATTTCTTCGTAATAGAGAATGGCGTATCGCTATAAATAGTGTTTCAATATATGTGGTTTTAACGCAAACCAACCAAGTTGGGCTCACTTCAACGTTATAGGGAGTTTATCGTTATAGAGGATAACGTTATAAAGAGTTTACACTGTAATTATATTAAAACCAAAGCGACAACTTACATTATATAACCCCTAACATAATATATCAGAGAAACTAATTAGTTGTTATACTGCGTTGTCGTAGCGACCGTGTCGTTTCTAGGTAGCATGAGCACAGAGTACATTTTAATATATATCATAGTTAATCTCACATATCTTAATAATTATTTAGGAATCGCAATCATATGTTATTTGGCCCTATATTATATAATTTTGGTGACATTTTACGTGTTGGAGTTTGGCTATTTTTGCTACAAATTTACCAGGAAAATTTATAAGACGTTAAGATGTTAATCACATAGATTTAAGTCTGTGGATAATCACAAAATAATTGGAAAAATATTCTACATTAACCGTGACCACGGCTGCGCTCGCGTGGACTACAGAATGCCGTCGAATCGTGGTATCCTCGCTTCCGATTATTTTAAAGGTAAAAATGATTATAGTGGGTGATCATTAGTAGATAGGCGTACGCTCTCACTGACTTTTTTGTAGGTTTTTTTAAGATCCACAACTATGTATTTACTATATTGATATATTTCTTATGGTTTACTCAGCATAAGCCATTTATTTACACGCTCCAAAATCTTCGTTATTTCCGTATTATTTTTTATTTGCGCAAAACCCTGATATTTTTTCTACAATAAAAGTAGCCTAAGTTACTCCTTATAACATCAGCTATCTTTTTTCAAAATCGGTCTAACCGTTTCGGAGATTTCCCGGAACAAACAGTTTTTATTTTAAATTGGTGTTTTGTTATAAGTTGCGTATATACTTTCATATGCATTTAGTTTAAAGCTGTTAGTTTGATATTACAGATATAGTCTTTTTTTATTTATATAGATACTCGTGAATTTGACAGTTTATACAAGAACCCAGTTGCCATTAAATAAAAATAAGAAAAAGTGTCTAAAATTACAGACACGGAAATTCCGACGAGGAAATAAAC
Source organism: Saturnia japonica (assembly GCA_033032175.1). Classification (NCBI taxonomy): domain Eukaryota; kingdom Metazoa; phylum Arthropoda; class Insecta; order Lepidoptera; family Saturniidae; genus Saturnia; species Saturnia japonica. The sequence goes on from CM065315.1 coordinate 1,266,873, forward strand.
GAAACACCCTATAAATAAAACCAAACAATGGAATTCCTGTTTTGGTATGTTTATTGTTACATAGTTTTCATTTTGCAAATTACTTAGCGAGCTGCGCGCATTATTTTCCGAATAAGTAATCCCGATTGTTTAAATATAAATAATAACAGCAGTAAACTTTACTGTTTATAAAACAATTCAAGGAAATAGAGAAACAAACGCGTATTCTATTTCTAGTTGTAAGTTCAACGTACAGAACTAGACATAATATGCAGTATTTATAGGAAAGACTGCTTTGTCTTTATGTCTGGCTTTTCGCTTATAAATTGAATGCTAATAATTTACGGCATCGTAAGGTATTTATTGTGTATTATGAAGTGTAAATTCATTTTAAATTACTCTTTATATACTATGGTATTAATCGATATTATACATATTAGATTTTCAGCATCTAGACATTATAATTTAAAATGTTGTATATTTTAATATAAAGATTTTGGCGTGAAATTCTTTGTAGCATTTTACATGCCATAAATTTCTTTGGAGATTTCTCTGTAGCAGTACGATTGGTGGAATACAGCCTACAGCAGATCGCAGCTAAATAACCTTGTGTTGTGTTCCTGCGGTGAGTAAGGTTTCCAGAGCTCCTTGGGCTAGGGGGTTCAAAGTCGACAATGCTTTGGTGATACCTATAGTAGGTATTATTACAAGCGACCATAGGCCACGGTAAACGCTTACTAATTACGAAAATGAATTGCAAACTTTGTAATTATAGTACATTAGTTAACTGTATAAATATGATCACACTACATACATTGAAATCGTTTAGAATCTTGGAAGCGAAAGGAGGAACCGCGACGAGTCACTCGCGCCGGTTTTACGATTCGCACCTAATTACAGAGACTTTACGACATTTTCAGTTTATTTCTGTCGACCCCACACGCTTTAGATCGTTATGATTTAGTTATGTACCAATTATTTATTTTTAAAACATTATCGTTTTTTTTAATGTCCGGCAAAATAAATACGTTGTTACTTAAGTAGGGTTACTTAAGTAAGATAAGGGGTAAGCAGATGAAGATTATTGTGTACTAGTGGCCGTGGCTCCTACAGAATTAGGTATTGTTTATGAAAACATGGTTTTTTTAATATGGTGTAATATAAAAAAAAAAGATCACAAAACTATCCAGTAGTTTTTGCGTGATACACGCACAACGACAAACCTCCATCATTTTATTTATGTAGATATCTAGTTCTAACTATTTTTATATTTTCATGAGAATTTCACTTTATCTATATAAATGAAATATTCGCCCAACAATGTACCGCAGAATTAACCCATTATGGTTGGTGTGATACACTTGTTTGTCTCGTATGGTGTGTTATTGTCAAATAAAGCTCACGAACAAAAGCGTTATCACTGATAATTACCCTCGAAGCCGTCGCGCGTCGGCTGTGTCCGGGTGAGGGAAACAGGGTCGTATTAAGACAAAATTATGCAAAATTATTTCGTGGAAACTAGTTCAGACTAATTAATTCGTGAGATAAAATCCACCGTTCGACACACGACAGTATAAAATGCTTTACGGAATTTTCCATTTCCCTAACCTCGATACTATAACTAAACTTGAGAACGAGAATAATCAATATTTTTATTATTATTTTTAAAATTATCATAGCATATACAAAATTTTCTTTATAGAAATTTTACTTCTGTGGAGAGCTAAAAACTGTTGTGTTTTAAACTGATTAAACAATTTAATAAAACATCAAAAAAAAGGTAATAAAGAATTTATGTACAGTTCTTTTTAAAAATTATTCAATACGAAGATGATTTTATTGTATATTTTTATTATAACAAGTTGGTAAATAAGATGGCACCACTGATATATTTGTTAATTCGCCGTATCAATTTAAAAAGAAAGTTTAAGCACTATTTGCTTGATGATTTCTCAGTCGCAATCTAGGTAACTATACAGCAAGCTTGCTCAATATGATTTAACTGTTGGTTTATTCAGACAATCATTCTAACTTAGCATTTTGTAATTATAAATTTAAAACGTTAATTTTTAAATGTTATTTATTTTCGATTTTTATTTCATAATCGAATATATTTTTTTTCTACATGATAATATAGCCTAGTAATTACTTTTCATTTACGAAATTTGAATTATGTTGTAATTACCGATAATTAGCTACTTAATAATATTTACGAAGTATATATTTTGAGCTAATTGATCCAATAAGCTTCGGAACCATACAAGCCATTTGTTCCTATCCTGTGCGGTATCTTGCCAATTGTCAGTTTGAAACTGAGACAGATACGCCTCTGCAGTATCTCACCGACGATGCCTGGACCGACCAGCTAGACCAACTATTTAGTCGTCTCAAGTATGCTTTTTTGAATTCTCGTCCTCCTCCATTCTCTGTAGGTGGCCAAGTCAACAAAGTCTATAAGATTTGGTTTCGCCAATGATATAGGGCTAGGGATATTGACCGGGTCCTCTAAGTGCTATTGTCTTTCTTAAAAGGTCCCAGGATCAATAGGTCCTCACAACAGTACAATAGTGGAAATGTAAGATTTTTTAAATTTTGTAATCGAACCTTCTTAAATGGAATGTTTTTTTTTTTAATTCCATTTTCTCCTGAATTCATGCCTGTAAGGCGATGACAATTATTATAATAATATGTTGGTAGAATGCGTGTCATGCCGTTACGTAGACCGTTATTACCGCGTAACATTCGTTTGAATTGTCCACGATAAGATTGTATTTCGCGCCGAAAATTACTTCTGTTTGATAAGTTTCCGGGACAAAGGAACCATTGTTATACTACCTTACGTTATCTCATAGAATTAGATTGTTATAGAAAATTTGGTAAGTCTTTGTTTGTCGTTTATATTTAAAACTTATTTGGTGATATAAAAATGTTGTACAGCCTATTTCTACATACAGTGTAAACTCTTTATAACGAAACTCTAGGCAATGAGCATTTTTTGTCGTTATAGAGAGTTATCGTTATATGGAGTGAACAAAAAAACAACCAAATTAACAAGAATTTTTAATATGTATGTCTTAGATAATAAATGCTTATAAATTATTGTTTACACATATAGTCTGATAACTTTGTCTGACGTTTTTTGCTATGCCAGTACTTGTTTTGTATTATTTTATGTATTCTATATATATCGAGATATGTGGTGGAATCGTCTTGATTAAACAACAAAAAAATTTCTACCAACTTAGCGGCGTCTAGGGCTTGTTGAATAATTGGTGGTGATTCGGCTTTGTCCACTTGATCATCTTCTTCATCTTGATTATCGGGTGTTTCCTGACTTTTTGACACTAAATCAACAATTTGTTCATCTGTAAGTGTACCAGTTGTGGCTACATCCTCATCTATATATTCGTACGATTGTAGATCTTCGTTAAAATTGTTTGGTATGTTGAACTGGCTTATCCATTCACTCAGTGGTAGATTGTCTTCACTGTCAAATTGGTTCGTTTCTTGGCTACTACATAATCCAGCATGTCGAAAAGAATGTTGGATAGTGGCTGCTATTACCTCTTGCCAGGCTTTTGATAAGAAGTTCACTGCTTGTAGCATGTTGATCGAGACCTTGCCGTCAGTTTCGATCATATCCATCAACATTTGCCGTCTATAGTGGCCCTTTACGCTTTTAATTACACTCTGATCCATTGGTTGTAAAATACTGGTTGTATTAGCTGGGAAAAATGCTAACTCCATGTTTCGAAGATTAGATATGATTGGGTGAGCAGGACAATTGTCTACTAGAAGCAAGATTTTCCGTGATTTTAATTCAGCATCCCATTTTCTCACTTCCTATTCAAAAACTGCGATGTCATCCAAGCTGACTTGTTTGCTTTGTACGTAACTGGCAACTGTTTCATGTTCTTGAATCACCGAGGGATTTTCGATTTGCCTATAACTAAGAGCTTTCTTTTTTCTGTGCCACTCATATTGGCAGCCACTAGAACTGTAATACGCTCTTTAGACAGTTTTCCTCCAACACATTTTTCCCCTTTGAATTTTAAAGTTTTGTCGGGAGTCAACTTGAAAAAAGGCCAGTTTCATCTGCATTAAAAATGTCTTCTGGTGAGTACTTCATCTTTAATTTAAGCCACACTGTACTAATCCAATTGTTAGTCACATTCATATCGACATCCCGCGCCTCTACGTTAATTTTACCGTACGTAATTTGGTGACGGTGCTTAAATTTTCCGAGCCAACCTTCAGATGCTTTAAAGTCAATTATGCCAAGTTGGTTGGCAAACTTTTCAGCCTTAGCTTTTACAATTGGCCCCGAGATGGGTACATTATTCTGGCGTTGATTGTTAAACCACGACAACATTGCCTGATCTAAGTCTTCGAAATTGGTTCTCTTAATTTTTTAGAAGAGTTTCCTTCCAGCGCCGCCTGTAGAATTGTTTTTTTGGTTTTTCTAAATGGTAGCAACAGTGGATTGACTTAGTTCAAAACGCCTTCCAACGTCACTTTTATTTTCTCCCTTTTCAATCGCACGTATCACACAAACTTTTTCGTCAACACTAATCGCTTTTCGTTTACTGGCCATGTTAACAGTTTCAAAGTAGGTTTACGACTGATAATACGATAGGTACCCAGTATGCTTGGTCGAAGATCATCACTTCCGAGAAAACAATGCGTCATACTGCACGTGTTCAAGGCAATTATGGATAACAAAAGCTAGACCGACCTCGGATGTTTCGGAGCTTCAAAGTCTTTTATTACCTGATAATAAACAATAATACCGATAATAAATATTTACTGTCTAAAAATATCAACACATTTCTTCGTAATAGAGAATGGCGTATCGCTATAAAGAGTGTTTCAATATGTGGGTTTTAACGCAAACCAACCAAGTTAGGCTCACTTCAACATTATAGGGAGTTTATCGTTATAAAGGATAACGCTATAAAGAGTTTACACTGCATTAATATCTGTACTTATTAATATTACGAAGCACAAGAGAGTGTTTGTTTGTTTGTACGCATAATCTATAGAGCAAAGATTTTTCGTTTTATAAGCTACTAGCGCTGTGCGCCACGGTTTCCACCTGTGTTAATTTTATCTAACAAACACCGCGCCGCGCCGCCAACGCTATCGCCATTTCCTCCTTCGTTGCTCGGGTGCACGACGCGACGTGCAGATGAAGTTGGCTTGGGTGTCTCACTTCTCAAAATGTAATTCGCCACCCTTTACACCCCTTTCATCTGTTCCCGCATATCTTCTAAACTACCTATCATAATTTGACAAATGACATATCGTTAAAAGCGCCTTGATCGTCTGCTGATTATAATAATAATTTTATTAGTAACCTTAGTATTTGCAAACAATCTGAATCAAAATACAGTTTAATATGGGTTTAGTAGACAATACTTATAGGCTATGTAACATCATCAATTCAACATGGTGGTTTCTAGAGGACATACAAGTCTTGCATAAAAAAATTTGTAATGTGCCGTGTTGGGTGTTAAATGAAATGGGTTAATCAGCACATTTCATAAATATTGATTTTACTTTTCAGAGTGCGATTTTCCCCGAAGTTGGATTTTTGCTTTTAAACTTATCTAGTTGATAATTCAACGAATTAAAACACAACCTTTCGCCTTGACGCAATCAATAGACTACTGGCTACTGGACATTAATAAAGATTTTGTATTATGATGTTAATTTAATGTCTTTGTGTACGAGAAGCAGAGCGTTTTATAATCCACCTGCTGATCCCCAAATACCTTAACTGATCACAATTTAATAAGCCCACACATACACCGTGACTATCAATCTTGATAAATGAGAAAAATGCATTATACATATCCAGTTTACTGTCTCTCACTAACCTTACTAAATCGTATAGGTCCGTCCCTATCGCACTGTTACCTCGCAAGTACAATTTCTTACACTTTCACCGGCGCCCGCGCTTGACCTTTAAAGCCGTCGGTCATTTGTAACAATGTCTTAACCCGTACGTGTGTATTTTGACTTGATTTGCGTTATAATATGGTGTGTGATGTGCTTTAAAATGATGTGTTTATGTATGTTAATATTGTAGGGAAAACCTATGTTTGTCTGTATAAGTGTTTATGTTAGTATTGCCAAACCACCTTCTCGTACAGCGCAAGAGCACTGCTGCTTGTCAGCAAAAAGACTGGTTCTTTCTTTTTGCTTTTCTCTTCTGGCAGCCACCTGGTTCGAAGCAGAGGACTTTCTCTTCTTCTACCTATTCCTAACTTATCCTGTGATGATTTCTGTATTCTAACAAAATGGTGGCTCACTTTTTAGGACTTTCCAGTGAGTTTTTGTGGCATATCAGAATTCATGGTCCATGTTATTACACAATATAGGGTCAAACAATACAAATTTAAGAATAAAAAACAAAAACCAATACATGGCACACTAAGATGCCGCCAAAAGCTCTAGATCCTATAAAAAGATGGTGACTCCATTGCTAAATCTATCCAGGGAGTTTTTGTGTTCTAGTTAGTATTTATAAGCTTCACTTGCACACAATATAACGCAAAATGCCAGCATAATATAGTATCAAATATCGTTACTTTTAAAATAAAAAAATGCGTGAGTGTCGTGGAACACTCGGTTGGAAGGAAGTTCGTAGCCTTGAATCAATAAGTGCGCACCTATATGACTGGACACAGTCAATAGCATACGCGCTATGGATAACCGTCTACACTATAAAAAGGGTCGTGACGAAAACTAGCTCCCATCCGCCAAGCCCGTACCGTGAGATAAAGAACTTCGTTCCAAAAACTACAATTAGACAGAAATCCCGATGAACGAAGCTGCGGGCAGTTGCTAGTACGACTTTTTAACAGAGGTAGGGTACAAAGTAATTTCTTTGGTGATTTCTCTCTACTTGGGGCAGTTTGACTGGCGGAATACATCCACCCTACAGGAGACCCAGAAGACCGCAATCAAATAAATTTGTTTTGTGGTCCTGCGATGATTAGATTTTCGAGAGCTCTTTGAGGGTATGGGGGTTCAAGATCGGCAGCGCGCTAATTATACATATGCTATTACATGCGTCCATAGGCTACGGTACCCGCTCATCATCAGGCGGGCCGTATGCTAGTTTGACACATTTGTTGTATTAAAAAAAGAATTGAACTCGGGATAGCGGTTAAACGATCACAAATTGCAAAACAACACATTGATTGTGAACAAAACGCAGAATCAAATGAAACGAAATATACGGGGTAGATTGAATAAAACCGATTGCTTGTCCGCAGGGCGTTGCGTATGCCACGTAACGTGACTGTTCTGATATTTTTAAACGGCCTAGGGTTTCATTTATATAAACTGTAAATGTATAAATCAGGACAATGCCACATAGGCCCAATTAATTCAATCCAAATTGTGAATATACATCGGCGTTAGTCCTTCGACTTCGAAGATACACCAGAGACTCTTCAAAATCATTCAAGTTGTTTTCTTTTTTGTTGTAAATTGTCTTGTTTGTCATTCAATACCGCTGCTTATATGTAAGAAAATGCCTTGTGGGATGAATCTCACCGGTGTACTAAAGTATTCATTCATTAATTGATCACTGTACCACGATACCTCGAAAAAATAGAGCTAAAAATATGTTGAAAAACAAGTAGAGACGGGTCATGTAAAGTTTGAATTATACATGAAAACAGTATTTAATTCCGTTGTCACAAACTTAAAAAAAAAATATGAATTCAAATTTTTTGGGCAGCGATTCGATTATTGGACGCGAATTGAGAGTGATATTTGAAAAACGCGTCACATTTAGTCACATTTCATTATAAGAGCGAGAAGAAAGATATATAACTTAGAGAGAAGGAGAAAGACTTCTATACACTGTATGTCTTATTATCACAGCCTTCTTGATAACACAATTAAATATAAATATACTATATGATACAGGAGGACACAATTTCACACATGGCCATTTAATACCAAACTAAGCAAATCTTGTAATATGGTAAATAAACAGCTGATATACATACATATATAGAGTATATGAACACCCAGACACACACAACTGACATTTATGCTCATCACACAAAGTCAGTCATGCGCTAGGATCGAACCCGCAACCTCTCACCTCAATAGTAGCGTTTGTTACCACTGCGCCACGAGGCCTGATAATACAACTTTTTTATATAATGTTATATTTACGTAGTTTTATTATAATATGTGTATTATATTTTTATATTAAGAAACGTAGTTTTAAACAAGTATTGTTTTTGAAGAACACAGCTGAACATTTAAAAATATTTGACTCGTGTAAATCGTTGCAAAAAAAGATTAAACCCACACTAAACAAAACAAATATTATTGCGTTTTAAAACCAGTATAGTTTAACAAAACATTTCTATGTAACAATCCAAGTACGGTAATGTACAATTAAATACCATATAGGAATTTAATTTCAATTCCCCAAATCGCACGATATATTCTCGTCTGTCTTCGTATATGGTTAGACTATTCAAGAGCGACAGGTAAGTCCTTTAGTGCCGAGTGCAAACATACATTTGTATTCCGTTATGCGACCACTATACCGATGTGAACGTACCTTTTGTGGCCTTTTGCAAATTCTATAGTAAAGTTTGCTGAATTGTTGTTTTGGTGATTCCTGGGTTACCGTTGTTGGTCAACCCGACCTGTGCACACTGAGATCCTCCTATTCAATAAAAAGGCTTCGGATTTTTTTTTTACCGACATTCTTCAGTTTTTATAATATATACTAATATTATAATGCTGAAGAATTTGTTTGTTTGGTTGAACACGTTAATCTCAGGAACTACTGGTTCGAATGGAAAAAATGTTTTAGTGTTGGATTACCCATTCATCAAGGAAGGCTATAGGCTATATAACATCACGACATAACGACCAATAGGAGCGGAGCATTAATGAAAAATGTTGCAAAAACCGGGAAATTTATTCCTTTTGAGAGCTTCCACTGCGTGCGCTGCGTGAATGGTTAAAGTTACGCAACAATAGTGTGTGACGGAATTGTTCCTCTTAAACTCATCTAAAAAAAACTCAGCGACAGCATAACGCAATCTTTTGAGGTTTACACAATATAACCTTTTTTATGGTAATAATTTGTTCTGAATTAATGAATTATTTATGAAGGTGTGTTTATATACATGGTATAAATCCTTATCGAAATAAATACGTTATTCATCACAAGTATTTAATTTTGAACAAAATTGCCCTTTACAGTAATTTATTTAAATGAATATCTTAGGAGATATCACAGTTTTAAAATAACTCGGCAGCAAATTAATGATCAAGTACCTCGAGCGCTGTTTTAAAACGCTTTTTTTATTATTAGCTTCATATGTATGTTAGTATGTATGTATGTAACAGAAACTTTGAACATGATTTTGACCTCTTTCAAAACGTCGTTCAACTCGAAATTTGGTATACTTATCAAGGACCGATGACAATTTAATATTTCTAATAGTTAGATCCGTTATCCTTACTAGGATAATCAGGATTAGCGGTTTTTTGTTTACCTAAACTGGTAGTGTCTGCACCAAGATTTTCGGATAAGTTACTGGCTTTGAATACGATGACATTTTCGGAGAGGGAACCTGAGAACCGGCTATCTCATCCAAGTCGGCAGCAGGCGCCCAAATTGCTCATTTCTCAGATAAGTTATTGACTTAGAACAAACATCAATGGCTTCCCGATTTTATTGAAAACACGCTTTTATAGAAAATTCAACTAAAAAAGAAAAATAAATAATAGTAAAAAATAAAGTAAAAAAAAAGTTTTTATAGAAATCCAACAAAAAAAAATTGAATGAAATAAATTTGAATTCAGAATAGTGTAATTTTTTTTAATAAATATAAATTAAGAATAGTGTAAATAAATAGAAAAAGTATTTTATTGTAAAGAAGCGTGGGGTGCATGATGTCAATATTTTTTTTTTCTAATATCTTAAAAAGCACCCACGCCCCTTGTTTTAATAAAATAGATTTTTTCTATAAAAGCGCATTTTTTAGTTTTTTTTAATATTATTTTTATTATACAGAATGATGTGGGAGGCGAGCGGCACCTATAATACGTTGCCTACGGGCCACTCTCTCTAATCCTTTCTCTTTCTCTGTTATATGACGCAGACGAAGTTGCGCGGGTCAGCTAGTAAAATATAAGATTTGGTGGATTATGATCTCTCGGTGGTGGGCGCTGTGTTAGGATTGCTCTTTGCTTACCATTAGGGTCAGTACCTTCAATTTGCTGAGCTACTATAAAGGTAAGACCGCACCAGAGCGGCACTGCGCGTCAAAATATACTTTGTATTATTTTGTATGGGGCATATGATACTCTATACTCTGTCTGTCCCTTAGGGATTTTGGTATCATTAGAGATCTAATAAACTAACTAAACAAGAAAATATAATCGTAATATAGTTTATTTAAGTTTTGTAATGTAAATAGTGGAAGGTATTTACTTTATAACAAATAAAACCCAACCCCAACTTTTTTCTAAACCAATTCCTTAGCCAATTGAATAGAAAAATTGTTTATTATTATGCCCATACATTTTTACATGACGCGTTCATCTATTGCCAAAATATCTATGAACAGTGGGTATTCTCCTATAACATTGTGAGACGCTCAATGCAGCGCGGTTCTGATGCGACACTGCACTGCGTGTCGCGTCGCTGCGTGTCAACATATTCTTTGGGAGGCAACTATCTCACGACGGGCAGTGCACGCCGCTCTGGTGCGACACTCGCCATACAAATTGATACAAATTATATTTGGATGCGCAGCGCCGCGTTATGTCGCACCATGCAGCAACGCGCAGCGCCCCTCTAGTGCGGTCGCACATTAAAAATAAAAAGCAGCAAATATTTAAAATACTAGTTGAAAATTATAAGTCTATAGGTAATACAGCCTACAGCATCCCGCTCTTGATACTATTTAAAGATCTCCGCTCGACTCTACTTTACGAGCTCGTAAACTCGTGTTCACCTGCGTACGCGCGTGTACAATCACGAACTAAACTGTTAAAAATAAAGTAAATAATATCCTTATAAAAATTTATTTCTACCGTCAGCTTAAACATACACCTTGATTCAGAAGAACTGAAAGCCGAAATTAAAAAATAGTAACTGTTAAGAAAGACTATTTAGCACCATGAGTGTTTGTTTATCTCTTTAAAAATGTATATTATTTCTCAAAGAATATAATTAACTAACATGTAAGTGGCGCCATCTATTCACAATCTGTGTATCTATAGAATTAGCTGTTAGATTTTTACTTAATGGTTTACATTTTACAATGTGCGGAATATTCGAACGAGTCAGCTAGTATTGCTTTAGTTTACAGTAGAGGTCCGCCCTAGCTTCGAACGGGTACAAATTATAAAGTGGTGTATTTTATGTTAAAAAACCTAATTTAGAGTTTATCGCTTTAATATTGATAGGTCATAACTTAATATTTACCTCATTAGCCTAGTTGTCCTAAACGCGAATGCATTGCTCGAGGTCCTAGGTTGTTCAAAGTATTATAGAGTTTTTCTATTCAATTCTCAGCAGCAGCTCGCAGTTTGGCTTTGTGTTCGCCCCCTATTACAGGAGATGTAAAACATACCCGGCAATCTATGGGTGTACATTTCTGTCTATCCCTTCGGGGAAACAGGTAGGATTTCTTTGGTCGCGTATAATTTTGAATTCATGATATCGTCTACGATATTCAATTAAATGGAAAACTGTAAAGGACAATCTTAACCTACATTAAATTCCCAAGTTAACTGACAAACTTATCTGGATAATGATTAACACTGAATTGGAAAAAATACCTTCGCAAATAACGTAATATTTTTAATTATTATGTTGAAGATAAAAATTGTTACTGTGAGTCAACCTTAGGAAACATGCCATCGCTGACTTTTTTCTAGGCTTTTTGAAGAACTACAATTCTATAATATATTATTTTGACATATCTCATAAGGTTTACTTACACCCAAAGTAAACCAAGTAAGCGCCCGAAAATATTTTTTTTTACAACTTGATTACAAACAATTGAATTTTCTTCACTAACAAAAAGTTTATTGGAATTTATTATTAATATGAAAATCTTCCGTACAAAATTCTCTAATTAATGGTGAAAACTGCATTATAATCCGCTACGTAGTTTAAAAGATCTAAGCGTATAGAAGGAAAGACGCCGGAAAGCGACTTTACTTTTATATTATGTATAGATGATTATTATTTTTTTATCCCAGCACGGCGAAGTGACTTCACTGTACCTGATAATAAGCTCTACAATCCAACGACATCAGCCACCACATCAACAGTCCATAGCCACAGTACGGCCAGTCCACAGTACGGCAAAGATATGTCGTAGAGAACAAATAACTGGGAGCTTTCTAAAACCACTAAAATTACACAATTACAACGCTATTATGTATATAAAAAATGTGGAGTAATAAATCGTAATAGACATACATAGGCAGAGTACTTATATTATTTTTGAAAAAAAAAAAAAACAAAATTAATCCAATAATAGGAAACAGGAAAATACGAAATTATGTTTTCGTCTATTTTACACGTGTCTAATAAATTCGAGCTGCAGTTGTCTCTCTCACACTCTGTTCTGTCTTTTGAGTACAGTGCGTTAGGGATAGATTTCTGTGAACCTATTTTAACACGTCTCGTCTTTTTATTTTTTTTAAGAACTCACTATACTGTTGTTAGCCTTAGGGTCCCAGGAGCCTCTGATGGCTTATACAGCTTCACCGGACTTGGAAGCAAGCGCTTAGGGCACTTAGCTGCGAAAGCCTCGTCGACCGCGTTTCCTCTTATATATCCATCATTTCTTTCCTAATAGATTATTCTTGGCTCACACTATAAAATATTTGATGCATTTTCATTCGAACATCGATGAAAGGTTCTTTATGAAGATATCATAGACACATTGAACGAAAAATTATCACGGCACTTACCTATAATCAGTGCAGTTTGATAATGAAATTATCACTTTCACATTTCACTGTTGGTTAGCACCTGCCCACGCGCCTCGCGGATACATTGGAGTTACATAGCTATGAACCATGTTAACATTTACTTACTCTGTGCTAGTACTGAGAGCGATAAGATATAGGTACAGCGTTTTTCAATGACAGAGAAAGAAAGGTATTTTTATTAAAGTAGGAAAGGGATACACATACAACTCTAGAAAGTTTTATGCATCGCTGCTATTTTTCACATGAAATTTATAATAATTTGTTACTGTTAATTTGTAACTATAACTTTGTGTCACTGTTATTTTTCATATGGTTTGAAAAATAATGTATCATGTGAAAACAGGAATTTATATCAATGGTATTTTTATTTGACAATATTAAGATGTATATAAATACTTTGTTGTACATGTATAGACGTAGGAGCTAATGGTCACTTGGGTCTCGCCATCTTGTATGTCAAATATTTGATACTTGTAGCAGCCAGAAATTAATGCCATGCTTTACACAATTTAATAATATAGCAGGTTTTCATTTATCACATGTGAAATATCTGTGAAAATTTCACTGCTATACAAGTCTATTAAAATGCTATAATTTTCATACCTACTCCCTACTAAGTGGTCACCGTTAAAGTATGAATAAATAAACAGTTCGAAATAAAATAATAGCTACGTTAAAAATTAAACATAATTGGTTAATTATATTTGTGTAGTCTGTAATAATAATGTAACACATTTTATTGGTAAATGTGTCACTTTAAAGGCGTTAGTTACATTTTGTTTTTTACTGTACATTCGTCGTGTCCACACGCTTTGCGTCGACAGCGTAGCTTATACATTGACAAATAAACACTAGTTTTCACGTCTGTACTGGACTGGGGCGCGCCGGTGTTACTGTAAGCGAATTGTGAGCGGCTATATTAATAACATTATTGTCGCCAGACTTAAAGTCAGCTTTGGTAGTGAAACTCAATTCTAGAAAATAATGCTATTAGAATTGAACTTTTAACTAGGATTCCCCTGCTTGTTGGCATCTCACTAAATGCAGAGCTCCTTATTCAAGAATGTCTTCAAGCTTCTTTGGTGTAAATTCTACCCGCCGCCAACAACATGAATTTTATAAAAAATGCATTAAAATAAAGTTTATTTAGATACCGTTATATTATTTTTACACATTTAAAAAATTAGATGTCAGTACAATGAATTCAAACTATTAACATTGATGGCTAACTTGTTCGTGACGCACTTCCGTCACCGTGAATTCTAAACCAAGCAAAACTTGTGTTACGGTAACTAAACAACTGATATACATACACATATAGATATTTAATATCCAGACACAGAACTGACAATTATTTTCATCATACAAAGGTTAGCTGTGGGCAGGCATCGAGCCTGCTACCTCTTAGATCAATGGTAGGCCTTGCTACCATTCCACGAAATGTTCGCGAAATGAGAAATATTGTTTATTATTAATATATACTAGCTGTGCCCGTGGCTTCGTTCACGTGGACTACAAAATGTCCGCACGAATCTTGCTCTCCGCTACTGTCTATTTTAATAACAAAAATGGTTTATTGTGTGTGTTCTTTAGAAGATAGACGTATACTCTCCCTTATTTTTTGTAGGTCTTTTTAATGCTTACATTATTTGCTATAGCTCTTATGGTTTACTCAGCATAAGCCATTTAAGCGCCCGAATTGATTCACCATGACCAGTTTTTTTTATTTATGCGGAACCCTAATTCTTTTTCTAAAATAAAAGTAGCCTGAGTTTATCTATTAGTTAAAGTCCCGTCAAAATCGGTGCAACCGTTTCGGAGATTACCCGGAACAAACAAACAAAAAAATTTAAAAATGGGGTTTTTGTTATAGTTATCGTATAAATCTTCATATGCATTTAGTAAAAAACTGTTTTTTTTTGACATTACAAACAGACTCTTCAATTTTATCTTATTATATTAAGTGAGCAATTCTTGTATATATATATATGTAATTGCTTTCTCGGATACGACTCTAACGATTTGGATAGAACTTTGTATTTAGATAATGTTTTACATCCAAGTACCTATACCTAGATAGGTGTTTTTTTTTTGTAAGACACCTAGCAAAGGTCGGTCGCCCAGATATTTAATTGTAATAGATGAACAATGGAACAGTTGAAAATGTTACACTAGATCTCACTAATGTTTTCAATTTATAATAAGTTTGTTGTCGAAATGTCACGACTCGCTTGCAGTATGGCCGCAGGCCTATGTTAGTTTTGTAGCGTGTCGCGCGACACGTCCTAAACAGTGAGTGTTTACGAGTCGGTGTCGAGTTACGACAGCCATTGCACCGGCCGCGGCCGCGGCCATGTCTTGTTGAGAGGGCGGGAAACTGCTCACTCTGCTTCTTTTAAACCATTTATAAGTTACCTTGCAAAACGAGAAAGCCATACGCTCTATTTTAAAACGTACAAATTTGAAATTTATAATTCTTATATTATATATTTTCGAAGCTTTACTTGTTTTGGCGAATTTAGTAGGTAGTAAAATTGAGTGCTGCTTGAGCGATGGAAGTGATAAGTTATAGATGGGGGTTAATTATTCCCGTACAATTCCTCTGATATTCTTCAGAGAGTTTTTACATTCATTGTATTGTTATCATCTAGTACTTTTCGTCTCCATTTTTACTTATAACTAATATTTATTTAATATACTATATTTCTAGACAGAAAGCTTAAAATAATTTTTACATATCAACTTAATACATTTATCTTTATCTTAAACTTTAATTACAACTTATATCTAGCATCATATTTATCAGTTAATCATATAATTAGTTTCTTTAAATTACATAAAATTACCTCACAATAGGTAATGAAAATGTTTTGTATCTTATTGTTTTAAATGATTTTGCTTAAATTTTCTTTCTCCATTTTGGTACCCATCTTAATTTCTACCTCAAATCTCTTTTTTGCAAATATTGGGCATTCAAGCAGAGTATGTTATTCGGTTTGATTTGTCGTATTGTCACAGACGTGTTGTCGGGTAGAATGGGCTATTTTTTTACATTGAATGTACATAAATAATCGCCGAAGCGCCATGTTCCGTTATTATTTGTACTACTTCTGAATTTTAGCCATCAATAATAATTTAAATTGATAATACTGATTTTTTACATAACATACCATCATTTCTGTATCTCTGAAGGGTTAGAGGCAGAGGTCTCGCTATATATTGTGTCACGTTATATTCAAGTATAAAAGCAGAGATTACTCTACTCAATTTTGACTGATTCTGCCATTATAGAAGAAAATTACGAAAAATATTTAATTACGAGATTGATAACCGCGCACGCCCTGATGTGTGGAGGGTCGTTACGTGCGAATTGGTCAACGCGTTCGGACTACTTTGATTCGGGATCGCTATCGAAACGATCTTAGGCTGCCTCTATCAAACTTCTGCCAACGCGCCCTAACCACTCCTCCACATATAGAAGGTTGGACGATCAGTTCGAGTGTTGGACGATTGTGTAATGCCAGCATTATAATATTAAGATAAAAAAGTATCGGATATTCTATTCCATCCAATCCAATCCACCGCCGCTCGACAGTGTTCGTATATTTAAGTCCATTCACCGCAATACATTTCGAAATGTCAATTTAATTAAATTGGCACGTTGGTTTACCATTTTATTTGATAGCTACTACATAAATAATTTTACAATTGGTAAATGTATGTAATATTTTCATAACAATTTTACCGTTTAACAATATTAATACCCCTGGGACGGTAAATAAGTGCAGTATATTTTATTAATTTTCTATCTTTGCCTCTTATCTCTACTTGATAAATAATTTTCCTTATTCTTGAAACCCACATCATATCACTTGTTAATTATTAATGACAAATTAGATTGTCATGTCATCATTGAGTATGTTATTAAGAGTCGAAACACAACTGTCCTGGCACGATACGAATTGTCAACGCAGAAAACTAAAACACGAATCTTTGTGAACTACTGATACGCGAAGTACTATTGGTTAAACGAACTGTAAACAAATTTGTAACGAGGTAACATGTAACATGGGTCGTAAAAAGAGTGTTTTTTTTCACTATAGATGGGTTTGCGTTTCACCACTACCCCGTCTCATCGTAAGTGATGATGTGGTCTACGATGGAGCACGCTTGCCTAGAAATTACCTATTAACTCTTCACGAAGATATCCAGGTTGTAATTATTGGGAAGTACAAAATCCGAAAAGAGTTCTAAACTTTAGCGGTACGCATGATAAATGTGCTAGCAGAACGCTTTGTGCGTACGGGTGGACATATCAGATATGAATCGATGACACTTCGCCGTGTATCTTGTTTTCGGATGGTAGAAGGGTGATTGGGGGAATTAAATTTGTTGAGTAGATACTCTTTTATAATAAATTTGTATCTTCCATATTTTAAATTTGGTATGTGTCACACAGTTCTCTTTTGTTGTGTAAAGATCTTTGCTACCTTATATACGTTTTTTCCTGTTCTTTACTTTTATATGCTGGTTTTATTTATTACTACAAATAACTTCCACTGCGCTACCGGCTCATAATCTGCTACAAAATGATGCAATTCCAAAGCTCCCTTGCCGAAGTTTCACTGTTGTTATTGATAAAACTGTATAGGATGAACAAACGCAGTGTGAACGCACGATGCGAATCAGTTTGCAAGTTCTTACGATGCGTCGCGTCGCATCATGCAAGCTCGTAAATTTCTGCTAGATGCGACATCACAACGCAGTTTTGTGTTTCGACTTACTCTTACAAGTAAACTGCTTTTTTTAATCCACTGGGTACATTGACCAAATGGTCAAACATGAAAATAATGTTGCCACATTTATTTTTATAGTGCTGTGCTACCGTATTATTTTAATACAATTATTTAAATCCTAAGATTTTAAATACTGAATTGAGGGTTTTTATTTATTTATTTAAATATGTTGTGTTATTTAACATACTCAATAATTTAATATTATTGTTATATAAAAACAGGAAACTATAGAATTTTACAAAACATTACAAAAAAAAAAAAAAGAAAAGAACGCTTCGATTGGTCCACGACAGACGCTATGCTTTATTCGGCTTTCACATTTGGAGGGTTCAATGCTAATTTAGAAAAACATATCAATGGGTATAATTAATTACTCATAATATGTTTTTGCGATCAGTCCCGATTGTTGACATCACAATTTTAAAAACATAATAAATTAGCAATACATTAAATGTCATGTTAATCCGTGGCAATAAAAAACCCACCATAGTTTAAGCAAAATTATATTGTAAATTCCAAGTATTTGGTGAAAGTGCGGATTGCTGGTAGCAAGAGTGATGGATATGACAAGAATTTTTACTGTAAATATTGTCATAACATAACATAAAAATGCTTTTTATTTGTTACTTTTACTTGTATTATGAGACGCGCTCGGCTTGATTTCTCAAAAGCAATTACGCGAGCCACAAAAATTTTCGTACGTGCCTCTCGATTTACAATTGCATTCACGTTATCTCTCTCGCAATTGAAAAGCATTCCGATTGATTGCACATTACAGGTGCACTGTTTTGAACAATGTTGCCAGGTACGGGAAGAAATGCAGAGATATTGGTAAATATATTAAATGTTATTCTTTATTATATTCTCTTTTAAAAAGGTTGTTAATTGATGTAACTATTTACATGACACAAAACGCTTCCGTAGTGTAACTGCGCGATGTAATTATTTAGAAACAAGCCATATCTGTAGTTATAACTACAGTTCTTGATTGAAAATGAACGTTACACAGGTGGAATAGGGTATAATGTCTTACTGCTTGCTTCCAGTAGTCAAATTATTAATGCTAATTGGCTGCGTTCCTGGCACATGACTGAATAAATTTTGTTATTTGATGAAAAAGAAAGTACTTTGCCTAATTGTGAACAATGCGATAAAGTACAAGATATGCATCACGTTTTAATGGAATGTGTCCGGAAAAAAAACAGAGAGAAAGGGTCTGGTAGGGCTCCTTGGTTTTAATATATGGGACAAGGGCTCATTCCATGCTATATTGTCCAATCCTAGCAGTACTGACGTTCTATCAGTATACAACTTAATTGATTGTTACTTCAAATAAAATGCGTCGATTAAAGGTGCCCGACGTAACCCAAACTGTTATAGGTATACCAACAAAAATAAATCTAGCTGATGATTTAAAGGTAGAAATCTACATTTTTAGGGGATTCGGTTTCTGAAAATGTTTTTTCTTCCACCACATTTAATAACGTTTCATAATAAATTAAAACAGTTTTATTAATATTTTTGGTTTAGCATTTATCCATCGGATGATATATATGGTACCACGCTATGCGTAGAAGAACTGGCTTTAAAATACATCTACCGGAACACACTTACAAGTGCTTGGCGACAGGTTGTCAAGTTCATACTGGTAGTCATTATTCCAACAATTGAAGCATAAAATGGGAGTTGCGTCGTATGAAGAAGTCAAAAGAAAGGTAGAGAGAAAGAAAGAGGACAGGGTAGAGTGGCAACTACACCACCGACAAGAGATGAAATGTTTTCCTTCAGCGACAGGTTTGAGTACCTGTAGAACACAATAACAATGAACTGTTATTGCTTCAAACCTACGTGAATTTCTTCTTCCTTGTTGCGTGCCGAGGTTCAAATGTAATCATATTTCATTGAATTTTTTAAAGTGTTTAAATATCATAAAAGTATTTAGATTTTTTAATAAATTATATAAACTACTATCTAGCTTAGGATAATTTTATTTCAAAATAAGCATGGCAACACAGCACAGCGTGCCGGGCCGTGTGTACTTAGTTTAACGAAGCGTCTCGTGACTCGATTTCCTAACTGCGAACACCGCCTTCATTCATTTACTGTTCTGATTTACGTATTTTTACGTATTCAACGCAAGTATTCCGATTGCAGACGCAACACGGTGAGTAATAAATACGCTTTATGTTCGACTGATTCATAACCACCATACACCAAGTAAAACACCCGCCACAGTAGCACGCTTAGTAGTGGCGCGTTCTGAAATCAACCGCTGTATATCTAATAATCAAAGGGGTTTGTTAAAATTAAGTTTTTTTAAATAGACGCGTTATACTCTCATTAAAAAGAATTTCATAATGTTACAACGTTTGTTATCACCGTGTTGAAACAAAAGAGATAGAAAATCACAGTGTAAGGCGGAAACTCTGTTGTCAAAAAAGGATAAAGGTTTCTTCTCGCTCACGCCGATATGAAGTCGAAAGTGAACTAAGGCAATTGCCCACCATTCACGATGTCATGTAAAGAGCGTCAATGCCGTATCTACTTATAAAATATCATTAAATATTACAATAAAATAATGTGACTTATGGACTACGTTAAATGTAACAATTTCTTACAGAAAAAACACCCCAGGAATATTTAGTATTACGACAAATTTATTAATTTAGATATATTTTACATACACCCAACAAAAAAACATAATGGAAATCAGTAAAAAAAAAACCTGTTATACAGTACCCATTACAAGTTTGTGTACCGCTCGAGTAAATGCACCAACGCTGCAATCAAGGGGGTTTGTAAGGTACTTTGTACAGAATACATTTAAAATTACTAAAATCAAAAAGAAACCACGATTAGGACATAAAAATAACACGTTTTCCAAAAAAAATATCTAATTATATGTTTTCAAGGAAAATGGAAAAGCGGAATTGAATGTAATGATATTTGCGATTTGCTGTTCGAGTCATCGGTGCAATTAATAAGGTTTTAGCGTTTCGGTTATTTGTATTTAGAATTTAACGTCACATCCGCTAACGATACTTATTACTCTCGCTTATTCTCATACCTTATTGGTTATTGTTAACCGTTAAAATAAGACAGGGTTCACTGTGATTGGTGAACCTCTTTTTACGCTACATAGGTTATTGAAACATTTAAGCCAATAGGAAACAGACTTGTATGTATCACTTTCTTTGATCGTTCATTATTTGAAACTAGCGGTGCTCTACTTAGTCTGTGTAGCGTTGTGCCCGCGGCTCCGCACGCTTTTATAGTTACGCAGGAGTTATTTACATCCCGTAATGTTATTTTTACCCATATTGTTGACAATTTATATGCCGTATCAATTGAGGAATGGCGTGTATTTCCCGTGTACAATTTTCATGAAATAATTATTTATATTTCTTTCTTACCAAAAGCATAAATATAAATATTCCTAATTTGAGACATGACGGGTTCTTGATATAAACTTTCACCAAAGTTTTATTTTCACTATTTATGTGGAATAACACAATGAAATAATTCACTTTTAGCTAAACAGTATAATCTAGATAATTTACAATAGGTATATCGCTTAGAATATATAAACTCCCGCGAGCCGTGGTTTGACAGCGTCATAAAATAAAACAGTAATTATGCCGTACTACGTAGTTAAACAATTTAAAAACACTTCAACCAATCTTAAAAAGAATACTGGACTATCATTTAATAGTTAATTATTAGAAATACAATACATTTCTTATTAAATATAACAATGTCAATAAATCAACAAACCAGATTGACAATCAACAAACGCATGCGCATTTGGTGTTCCCATATTTTGTTCATAGAAACTTTCATCCCCTATTTTATACACTTAAAGTTTTATTTTCGCTACAAAGAGTACCCTATGTCCTTTCCCAAGATCCAATCTATCTCTATACCAAAATTAATCAAAGTTGGTTCAGTTCAGCGGTCTAGGCGTGAAAACTTAACAGACAGACAGAATTACTTTCGCGTTTATAATATTAGTATAGATGACCTATAGTA
Source organism: Saturnia japonica (assembly GCA_033032175.1). Taxonomy (NCBI): domain Eukaryota; kingdom Metazoa; phylum Arthropoda; class Insecta; order Lepidoptera; family Saturniidae; genus Saturnia; species Saturnia japonica. Next base: position 1,288,685 of record CM065315.1, read on the forward strand.
ATCAAATCCTACTATATACATAGGGCGCACTAAAAATATCCGGAACCGGAGAAAGTATAATTTAAAATGAATTACGCCATTTGAAAATAGAACTCTTTGGCTTTAAAATGCAGTTCATTTCATCTATTTGTCACTTGTTTTTTATTAGTGTTACATCTATCGCAATGCAGTCGGACACATTTGGTGCGTCAGTCGTTTTCGTTTAGTTTTGAAATTTTCTTCGCAGTAGAAGAGAAAAACGGTTGTCATATCGTATATCGCTATGAGGCTATGTCTTGGACAGAAACATGTATTTAATTTGTATTTGGGCGTTCCGCTTTGATGTTCGCATGTTGCATATTAAATTCTCATAGTCGACGGCGCTGGATCAAAAGCGAGTAATTATTATAAAGTGAATCATATGTTCACGACGCAATCCACTCTGAATCTAATGTGTGAAATGTATCATGAATATAATTAACTCCCTAAGTCTCTTGTAAGATTTTGATAAATTAGAACATACGATTTTAGAATTAAATGAATAAATATGGAGACACGATTTCACACACGGCCATCGAATTCCAATTTAAGCAAAGTTTATTATGATAACTAAATACCTTGAACTTTGTATATTTTTAACAACCAGACGTACAACTGATAATTATGCTCGTCACACAAATGTCAGTCATACGCGAGGATCGAACCCGCGACCTCTCTGCTCAAAAGTAGGGCTTACTACCACTGCGGCACGAGCCCTGTCTTTATTAAGAACTAGTTTTGCCCGGGGTTCCGCTCGCGTAAACTACACAACTATTGTTTATGAAGATATCGCGAATTCTTTTTTATGGCAAGCCTAAATCATTGTATTTATATATCTAGTAATTATATCAAGATATTTACTTGGTAAGTTTTTTTTTATTAGATTGGAAAATTGTAGCACTATTGATGAAGGTAATAACATAACATAACAAACCATCACGCCTGTATCCCCGAAGGGTTAGGCAGAGGTGTAGTAATATACACCCACAGTTCGCTGTGTATGTTTTTTTTGTCCCATGTAATAGGTGACGAGCCTATTGCCATTAAACGGGGACAAAGCCAAAAAACCCAATAACACTGCTCGATCTGGGAATCGAACACAGGACCTCGAGCATAGCAGTCGCGCTTACGACCACTAGGCTAATGAGACAGTTATAATACAATCTAAAAATGACGGCGACCATGGAAAGTTTCGTAATCCATCGCCGCCGGTCACTGTTGTCATGTAAAATCAAAATAATCTTTATTCAATTTAGGCACTAAGAAGGCAATTATGAACTTCAAAACACTCCTGCCGATTCTGCCTGGAACTCTCTTGGTGCTGGGTATAAACCGACTCATCTCGGAATACGGCAAAACAAAATATAATTACTTTTACGCGTTGTTAATATCCAGTATGTTTAAGTGAGTTTTATAATTTTGCTAAAAATATCGCGACATTAAAAATCGATCTGGTGGGACATTGATTGTGGCTATTACTTATTCCAACACTTCCATGAGTAATGAAACTCGCCGTTACAAATTCTCTTAAGACTCGAATTAACATCCAAGCCACAGTTAAAATAAAGCAGATTGTTCATGCAACATGATATTAATTTCAACCTTTTAACGTCTCACTAATGGAATTAAGCTCAAAAAAACATTGATAGACTCGTCGTCGCATTTACCAGTTCCTCTTGATGACTGGAATGTTTTTCGAATTTGTACTAGTATTATATTTTGAGATTTAAAAGTTCCTTCTTAGCTCCTAAATAAAATAAAATATTCTTGATTTTCATTTTGAAATGTTTGTTGGGACTCCCCTAGTCATGAACCTCGAGACATAAGAAATTGAATAATAGTTTTTTTTACTAAATGCATATAAAAATATATACGATACATATAACAAAACACTTTTCTTTTTTTTTTTTTCGTCTGTCTGTCTGTCTGTCTGTGTGTTCCGGCTAATCTCCGAAACGGATAGATTTTGACGAGAATTTCACTGATGGATAACTGATATTATAGGGAGTAATTTAGGCTACTTTTATTTTAGAAAAAGAATTAGGGTTCTGCACAATTAAAAAAACTGTTCTTGGTTAATCAAATCGGGCGCTTAAATGGCTTACGCTGAGTAAACCATACGAGATATAGCCAACTAATGTACTATATGATTATAGACATTAAAAGGCCTACAAAAAGTTATGGAGAGTATATGTCGTCTATCTTCTAAGGGACACCCACAATGAGCATTTTTGTCTTTTAAATAGCCGGGAGCGAGGGATCAATATTCGCGCGGGCATGTATTCCACGTCAGCGAAGCCGCGAGCATAGCTAGTCAAAAATAAAATGCTAACTGGGTGGTTAGATACGACAATTGTATTCAACTTGATCGCAACTAACACATGCCAGGTATAATGCTCGCCATAGTGGCACGCTTATGTTATCGCGTTGCGGGATCAGCCGGTGTATATAATTTTATTTAGCGGGGTGGTTGGGTATCAATACCCGGCTGAATCTCGTCCCCCAAGTACGTGGTAATAAACCAGTTATAGTGACTCTCTTTTAGCTTGTCGCGTTTCGGTATCAGCCAGGGTATATTCAGCTGCCGAGAGACTTGGGAGTTCGGCAGGACTGCTTCGACCCGCGGCTATAAATTGCCAATCTCTTGGTATACGCCGTTGTTTAAGAACGTTGTTGTTTAATATCAGGCATAGTGACTTTGCCGTGCCACTATAATAAATGTGACTATTCGACTCAGTTATATGGCTTACCATAGCGCAACGAGACCTGTCAATTATAATTATACATAGGTTATGTAAATGAAGTGAACGATCTATTCTCTCTCGACTGTGACTTAACGATCGAGTTTGTTAAGCTCGAGACGTTGTTTGTGGTGAACAGTCTTTATTTGTACTGTCGACAAAAAAGGTACTAAGTACCTCTTTATGGTTTATTTAAATTTTTAACCTCTAAAATACTCGGAAAGCATTTTTTCTGCATGTTTATAATTATTACAGCACATTATTTGCATTATGGCAAGTAGAAAGCGTTTTTATTTAATTCAATACTAATAATAATAAGTATTATTTTATTGACAAATAAAATATTGTAATAAATCAAAAAACCTTAATGTGTTTCAAATAAAACTTATTTGATCTTATAGAATATATCTATACAATTAATAAAATAAAAGTTTCTGTTTGTAAAGTCATAATAACAGCTTTTTACTAAATCCATATGAAAGTATATACGACACCTATAACAAAAAACCTAATTTTTTTAATTTTGTCTGTCTGTTTGTTCCGGGTAATCTCTGAAACGGTTGTACTGATTTTGACGGGACTTTCACTGATAGATAACTGATTTTAAAGGGAGTAATTTAGGCTACTTTTATTTTAGAAAAAGGATTAGAATTCCGCACGAATAAAAAAAACTGGCCATAGTGAATCAACTCGGGCGCTTAAATGGCTTACGCTGAGTAAACCATAAGAGATATAGCAAATTAATGTACTACATAATTGTAGACATTAAAAAGACCTACAAAAAAGTCCGCGGGAGCCTATATCTATCTTCTAAATTTAAGGATTACCCACAATAAGCATTTTTGTCTTTAATATAGCCGGGAGCGGGGGAACTAGATTCGCGCGGGCATTCTGTAGTCCACGTGAACGAAGCAGCGAGCACACAGCTGGATTATATTAAAAACTATGTTAATCGTTTTAGAATTTAGTGGTATAATTTTTTGATAATATACTTACATAATTTACTTTATTCCGAACTTTACAAATAAGTTAATTTCATTTTTCTTTTGAATACATTTTGATTTATTTTTAAAATAAATTATATTTATACATACGCGTTGGCGGCGGTGGAGAGTTGGCTTAACAAATATCTTTGAAAAGCATTGCTGTTTTTAATAAACAAGACAATTTCTAAGAAAAAAAAAGAAATCCAGTTTCAATGATTTTGAGAAGTTCCCTGTTTTATATCTTCGAAGGCGAAGGTCCAATGCCAGTAAATTAAAATGGGACTAACCTTGAGGTATCCCCTTTTCAATGAAAAAAGGATCATCAAAATCGATTCATAAATGGTGATAAACTTGCTCACCGATTTCGGCCACAATTACTGTTTCAACTCCGACGTTCATGAGCTCTGATGTGACTCGCGAAGCCAACCTTGGTCTGAAAGGCGCATCCGCACTGGGGACACGTGAGAACACCATTTCTATATAAATAATTGACTACCGCTGGTGGTCGATCCTTAAATTCATCGCCTTTGCCATCAAGTGTATCACATCGATGTACATCAAAGGCTTGAACCTTCGTTCAACTAGAGTTCTCCAATACAGACGTTTTGTAGTTTGATCTTCCCATTGCGAGGGCTTTATGCCACACTTTTTCATATGACGCTTTATCTTTATGCCACACTTTTTCATAACTTTTTCCCAAATCTGTGTTTTCATATGACGCTTTTGGCAAATCTTTATGTCACACTTTTTCATATGACGCTTTTAGCAAATCTATATGCCACACTTTTTCATATGACGCTTTTAGCAAATCTATATGCCACACTTTTTCATATAACGATTTTAGCAAATCTTTATGTCACACTTTTTCATATGACGCTTTTGGCAAATCTTTATGTCACACTTTTTCATATGATGCTTTTAGCAAATCTTTATGCCACAGTTTTTCATATGACGCTTTAGAAAATCTTTATATCCGAGATGTTGTCAGCCCTGTTTGCGTTTGCCATTCTCGAGCTCAGAGTAAAAGATACGCTTTGCCACTCGCTCCTCCTCATGCGTGATACAGGACCGCACCACCGAAGCTTTCGCCACATTGAATAAGCTGAACAGCCATAAAAAATATACGGTCCAATTGAGAACTTACTCCTACATTTGAAGTCTTTTAAAAATAAACATCTTTTTAACGTTTTTCTACTTCAGTGTACTTCTGAAAGATCAAATCAAGAATTACGAGTATACGACTCGGACCCGGCTAAGGGTTATTAACATTTAAAAATTAAACAACTCTACGTACACATAACACCAATTATATTATAATCACCAATAAAATGCAAGTAATAAAGTTAAAACTGAATTCGCTTGAATTTAACTTAAGAATGATTCATTTGTATCCACAGAAAATCGAGGATTTATAATTGATTTGTTAACTATATGTTGTATCACCGGATTTCAAGCTCTATTACTGTTACTAATCGTGGATACTTTTCTACCATGATTGTGTATTTACCATGGATTTAAGTTTATTATTATATTTTAATGTAACATTTCATGTCCGACGACATCACCAACCAATCATCATTCATCAACATCATCAATCATTCCAAGGGCCACAGTCGCAGATGATAATTGTATCAAATCGCAAACATCTTCCCGACTGTGCCACACCGTTTAGTACTTGTCATTGCTCCGTATTATTTTTTAACACACGATCTTGAACAAAAAAATAAACAGGTGAAAAAACGCATCAAAATAAAAAAAATGTCCTGCAATGTTACCGGAAGACGTCCGATAAAGCGAATTAATAATTGCACAGGAGAGAAAGAGAGAACTGCAATAGGGCCGCATACCGCCCGCCAAACTTATCGCGCGGTCCTCCTTCAGAGATTTTGAAACTTACTAAAGTGCCCCGCAATCTCATTGCACTCTATGCGTGTTAATTTAATTTTTGGAAATTGAAAAGTGTTTGTTTTATCATGAGCTTCTTTTATACAACCCGCATAACTTTTTAATATTTGTAACAAGTCTATTATAATAAAGATTGCTCTATTTTGGAGTAAAGTTATATTAATAATAATTATTTAAAAAAATAATTAAACAAGCGATTATCGTTTTTAAGGTGCGGGAGGAAACTTGAAAGATGCTTCGTTCTTCCTGCCTACACCAGTTACAACATGTCATAATGATAAATACACGTCTTAGATATATTTGTTTCTTGAAAACAAAATTTGCTATAACTTTTTATTTTAGTGAATTAATCACGGACAGTAAAAATGGTATATTCTACACAATAAATAAAACTGAAGTGTCTGTTTGTAATGTCAAAAATAACAGCTGTTTACTAAATGAATGTGAAAGTATATACGATACCTATAACAAAAAACCCATTCTATTCCGGGTAATCTCCAAAGCGGTTGAACCGATTTTGACAGGACTTTCACTGGTATATAGCTGATGTTATAAGGAGTAACTTAGGCTACTTTTATTTTAGTAAAAAAAAACTAGTCATGGTGATTCACTTCGGGCGCCTAAATGGCTTGCGCAGAGTAAATCATAAGATATATATCAAATTAATATACTACGTAATTGTAGACATTAAAAAGACCTAAAACAAAGTTAGCGATAGTATATGTCTATCTTCTAAGTATAACTCACAATTAGCATTTTATGGCATTCTGTAGTCCACGCGAGCGCAGCCACGAGCACAACTAGTCTACCAAGAAATGAAATGCATTAGTTTTGCCGAGTTAAACATTTTAATAAAAGATCTACACATTTCTGTCGTCGCTGAACGCCTTCTAGCAATGATCTATTTAAACGAACCCGTCTCAAATGTCAATCCCAAGCAATCAAAATAAGCAAAAAATGAAAACAAACGGAATAAATTACCAGTTAATTGCACTTATATAAGTAGCATCTGCTTCTGTTATTATGGTTTAGTGTATAATGTTGCCGGCCTTTACAGAATTCCGATAACATCTAGGTTAATTTAAAATTACATGTAAAATAAAGAATAAACTTTTATTTGTCACACATACACAAGCTATACATATTTTGTTTTCATTATAAAACTAATATAAAAGATTAAGTAAAATAAAACTGAAAATGCATGCAAGCAATAATATTGCATTTTGTCAATAATAATAACAATTGTCAATAATATTGAATCAGCTGGATAAGGTTTATTTTATAGTTTTAAATTACCCATTTTAATTAAATCAAAGAAACAGACTGTCTGTTGTTCAATAATATCAAAAATATCAGAATCCACTCCTAAATGGGCATGGCCCATTATGCTAAACTACAAAGAAAATTGCATTAACAAGTTGAAAACCCATTTTAATGGTTGACTTCATCGTTTATCGACAACCCAGTAACATTTATCGATAAAGTAAAATATAAAAAAATCAAAATCAACTAGGAGCTTTTGTATTTTACTATTACTGGCTAACATAACCCAGTTTAATGCCGAAGGAAAAGTCAGTTTTCTTGGGTTATAATATTTTATTTATCAGGTACAACATAAAAAAAAATACAAAGCTGTTGTCTTTCTCGTTTCAAATTATCAGTATGCATGTCGAGCAAAATTCTTTGCACATATTAATTATTACTTATTAATTTGTAGTTTTAATCAATAATATTGTTTTCGAGATTTATATTCAACATAAAGCTGGTAGTTGGTAACATTGGATGAGTCGCCCGTTTGGCTCAAGTCCAAACTGAGACGTATAGGTATCGGTAGTCGCGGGGTACCTACTTGGCTACCCCGACTTAGTCACAAGGATTGGATATCTATTGATGTATGTTGCTGTGAGCTACGTTTAGTCACGGTACATCAGAACTAAATTGAACGCACATCATATTTTCTCTGATCTTTTGCTTTTCTCTGTGCTTTTAAGACAGCGCACACCTGTGAACAACGTTACAATATATTTTTAATTTACCAGAATAAATTCGTAGGCGTCTTAGACTGAATTCTTTAGAGCGTACTCAGTCTTAGCTCAGACTTAACTCAGCCTTAAGTTCCGAAATTGAAATTTATAGTCGCAAGCTTAGCATTAGCTCAGCTCTGCCTGAGTAAAGTTCAAGTCATGGAATTCGACGAATTACGGAAAACTTGGGTATTTATTATACGACTATAAAAACAGTAAAGCATAATAGTGACCTAACAGTGATTTTATACACTTTTTAAATTAACTATATTGCTTGATTCTTATTAGCTACTACATAGAAATGACTGTTTTTATTACGTAAACGTTTTGTTATTCCTGTTGTTTGCAGTTGTTTTTCGTTATTGGTTTGAAACTTTAATCTTTTTATTTTTACTTTAAAGCAAGTTGAATATTATTATACATTTACATAATTTAAATTCTATTTTAAATAGCTTTTTAATTTTCTATACATAATTCGTGATAAATTTATTTGTTTGAGTTGAATACATTTTACAGTCCCGTTGCAGTATCGAAACGTTCATTAAAAGTTACCAGACATTTCCTCAGCTAAAGCTAAGCTTAAACTTAGCGTAACTCGACTATAAATTCGATAGCTAAGATTGTGCTGAGTAATTACTCAGCAAAGTTTGAGCTGAGACTGAGTACGTTCTATAGATTTCAGCCTAATACTAATATATCGATGCCAAAGTTAAGAGACTAACACGAGCCTCCTATTCATAGAGAGTAGATACTTGTCTGAAGTGAAATCTTATTGTCAAGATATGTGGAACGTGTACTTTGATAAGAGATCACAAGAAAAAGGAATCTGGTATAGGAATATACAATCACAGCGTCATTTTGATTTTCCATGGATCGATCAAACAATGTTCAGTAGACCGGACTTAGTAGTAGCTCCCCCCCGACTTCGCTCAGGACATATTCCATGAAATAAGTTTTTACATTTAATAACAAAAGTAGCATCACCTAATCGCACGATATGTGGTGTAGTTGAGGATGTACATCAATCACATTTTGTGGAATGTGTTAAGTATGAAAATTGTAAGGAATTTACTTAAAATGACGCGATCCATGGAGGTAGTTATTTGTAATTCGATGTTGTCAAACCCTCAGTTTCAGGGTGTGAAAATATTATATAGAATCGCAAAATTAGCTCATAAGAATTATTAATTGTTTCAACTTTAGTAAAAAATGGTATAATGTTTGTGAGGCCTTTATGGGGCGTCATAGTAGCAGTGCGAAAAGCCCAATACCAAAGATTAAATAAAAACCAAAGGGGATTTCTCTCTGCGGTATTGAAGACCGCACCGGAGTCCGTTAGCATACGATCGCCAGTACAGGCGGTGTAAGCGGGCACATCCTCCCTTCACATGCCGCATCATCTAGAAGTGCTCCGGCAGCCGCTGGCCATCGCAAAGCAACAGTGTCCTCTGGCCGGTTGCAAACCCGCCTCGGTGCCCTCCTCAGCTGTCCATTGGTGTGCGCTGACTATAAGTGCAATCCCTTCCTCGTGAAATTAATATTTCTTCAAACCTCCATCCTACAAAAGATTGGGTATTGGTAGGGTAATAATATTTTTTTATTATAACAGTGAAAAACTTTAAAACTGTCATAATACATAAAACCTTTTCTTGTTATGTACGTATTAATGAAAGTGACTATTTAAATTTTACATGATTATTTTTTACTACGTTTATAATTTTTCACCATGAAAAAACGTTGATAAAATTATTCTAACGTACAATATATCTCAAAAAGATTGGAAACATTATTATACAAAATATAAATGAGAATTAATCATAAATCGAGCAAAACAAACAATTTTAGACTAGAGGGATCGTTAAAAACCCAAACCCATCTTCATTTGTCAATCAGTGTCGCCCGATGAGCGATGGCCGTCGATGACAGCACACTTTGGAGTTTCCAACCTTTGGATTATTTTTAAAGTGGAATTTAACTTCCAATACCGAATTTTATCGCTGCGTTCTTGACGCAAAAGGGATGGAAAATAGGTACATGGCGACAGACAGAGAAAGAGAAAAAGAACAAACTATGCAATAAACCGAGAGAGAGAGAGAGAGAGAGGGAGACATAAGCGCGATAGAAAGAGATAAGTATTTATTTAGTGAAATTTTGCTCCTTTTCTACAATAATAGCAATAATCCACTATTTATATAAGATATAATAATGAATTATACCATTATGAAATCTACTCAAACCCGACATTATTTTAAAGTTATTGGTCACTCATGTTTTCATACATTTTTTATACCCAAGAAGCTTAAACTTTGTAAAAAAAATATTTTAGCAAATTTCTCACAGAAAAATTAATTCGTTTTTTTTTTTAATAGTACCATAGCTAGTCAAACTATTTACTGTTTATCGATTGAAACCGATAGAATTCAGTCATTTGTGGTCGCAGTGTACAAGAATGTAAAATAAGGTAAAAATTTGTAGATTTTTATTTCAAAAAAATCATATCTTAGGTACTACCTAGGATATATTTTGTTTCGCATTTTTTTCTGAACTGCCATAAGTTCTGCTTTAAGCCATTTCAAGGTTATCCATTCATTACCGGACATCCTGTATACTTTCTTCAATAAAAAGGCTATAAAATACAAAAAGACTTTTTCTAATCTGTCTGGTATTTCCAGAGATGAGCGCTTTCAAAAAAACTATCTCTTGTACTTTACTATATTTGTGTAGATAAGGGATTTCACATATTACGAATAATTTAATCATTTTCTGCTACAATCATTATAATTCACAAAATGTTCGCAACCTCTGTCAGATCTTTGTCGCTCTTGACAGCTCCAGCGAGATTTAATTATCGGTTTTATTAACAACCATATCGGGATTTATCTGTATTATACGAACGGTATCGGTTCATTAATTTTCAAATTGCAAAACAGAAAAATCATTGGTTATTTGTTATTCGGTTTACTGATATTAATTGATCACAAATAGTTTTCTATAATCCATTTAAAAGGGAATGCAGGCATATACGAGATCGGTTATTATTATCCTTGAGGTATGTTAATTAAATATCGATTCAATAAAAATCATTAGCACTGTTCAACAATCGATAGTCACATATTGCACACACTCGGACGGTTTCCATTTCATTCAAAATGGTCTGAGCGTTCTCTCTTTGCTTGGTAAGGAATTTTATCACAGCACAAGTTATGATAGGCGGTACGAGTTAAAATAAAAAAAAAATTAAAAGGATTATAATAGGTGTTTACACTTATGGCTCTTAAACAAGACTAACTTAAAATTAATTAAAGTAATAATCAAGTTGGAATCACGCCGTCGTTTCTCATGGTAGTAATTTGCATCGTCAGCGATCCCACAGTCCGTGCCTGCCGGTCTTTAATTTTTTAATTTGCCGCCATAGCGTGGTAACTCACGGTGTTTAATTTTCTCCATAGTTTCAGTTTTATTCCGGATTGACTGGTTTGGCAGGCGAGTGTTCGTAAACGAATGACGCATTTTTTTTTATTTTTTTTAGAACTGACTTCACTGTTAGCCTTAGGGGCCCTAAAGCCGCTGTGGCTTTTACAGCTTCACCGGACTTGGTATGACGCAATAGGGCTGAAACTCAATTTATATACTAATGATGAGTCCCCAATTAGTATGACACTAAGCGAGCGCCCCTATCCCCACTCCATCCCCTTCATTCCACGAACTTTTGGACCTACCTCCCTTTAGGGCTACATTTTGTAAATGCAAGAAAGATTTGAAAGACCTTCTTTTAAGTGCGATGGCCGGGAGCCCTTTCACATTTTTTGTATACAATTACGGTGACAAACAAGCTTACGGCCCGTCTAATAGTACCGACCTTGAACCCCTTACCCTAAGGAACTCTAGAAACTCTACTTACCGCAGAATGCATAACGCAAGGTCATTTAGCTGTAGACTTTAGGATAGACTGTCTGATCGGGCTGCCCGTAGTAGAGAGAAACTTTTGCTACCTCTCTTTCCTAGAATATATACTACTAGCTGGGCCCGTGGCTTCGCTCACGTGGACTACAGAATGCCCGCGCGAATCTTGCTCCCCGCTCCCGGCTATTTTAAAGACAAAAATTCTCATTGTGGGTGTTCCTTAGAATATAGACAAATACTCTCGCTGACTTTTTGTAGATCTTTCTAATGTCTACAGTTATGTTATACATTAATTTGAAATAACTCTTATGGTTTACTCAGCGTAAGCCATTTAAGCGCCCGAATTGTTTCACCATGACCAGTTTTTTTTATTTGTGCAGAACCCTAATTCTTTTTCTGAAATAAAAGTTTCCTAAGTTATTTCTTATAACATCAGCTATCTACCAGTGGAAGTCCCGTTAAAATCGGTCCAACCGTTTCGGAGATTACCCGGAACAAACAGACAGACATACAAAAAAAAAAAAATTGTTTTTTTTGTTATAGGTATAGTATATACTTTCATATGCATTTAGTAACAAGCTGTTATTTTGACATTACAAACAGACACTTAAATTTTATTAATTTTATAGATATATTCTATAAATAACCAGAACAGGCCAATGACCTTTTTTCGCCGACGCGTCCTTGCTCTGTCACGATCGCCTGGATGTTAAACAGTACTAAGAAATAATCGATACTATCGGTTTTTCAAACAATCGATTATTAATTAACGTACGTGGTGGTAACCAAATCCGCCAGACTGAAACCCACCAACATGAAAACAGATTCAAAGTAGTTTACAAAAATATTGCAAAAATATCCGCAATAATCATAATATTAATACGTGAAGCAAAAGCTTCCTGTACCTTTTTAAGCGTATTGCGTGCGCGGGAGACTGAGATTTGGCATAGTTAAAGTTTATATATAGAAGGAGTGCAGATAGCTAAAATTTATCTATAATATTGTTACTAGTATATTAATTTAAATAAGTTAATACTGCGAATCCTATCCTGACCAGTGCCATTGAACCTAGACCCCCCCCCAATATTGACATTGTCACTCAATAAAGTGATATAATATTCATTGTTTAGGCTCATACTGCAAATGTGAAACAGAAAATAGTCTTGATTACAAAGTCGCTGATTGAATTTCGATCATTGGGCGACGGCTAGTTTTAATAAATAAATAGATATGTTATGGAATGACCTAATGACCTTGTGCTTTGTTCCTGTGGTTAGTAGGGTTTCCAGTTTCCTGCGGAAGGGGGAGGGGAGTTTCTCTACTTGGGGCAGACCTGACAAAAGATCGCACCCAAATAACCTCGTGTTGTGTTCCTGCAGTAAGTAGCGTTTTCAGAGCTCCTAGGTAGATAGGTTCAAGGTCGGCAAGGCGCTAGTAATACCTAAGGCCATGGCCTACGGTCTAAGTGTCAATATGCTACGGCAGCCGCTTACCATCAGGAAGGCCGTAAAATATATAATTTTAATAAAAACGTAGTTTTATTTCTTTTGGCGAGTTTAGCAGAGGATAAATTAATTTTATTGACTTGTATTTTTTTTATTATGTAAAAGTAATTTATCATTATTTTTTACTATGTAAAAATAATTTATCATAATTTTAATTTCTGTTTTGTAATTGTCGTACTTCCGTTCAATTATACGCGAGCAACTCTCAAATTTTACTCGCTACTAACCAACCGTGTTAAAAGAAAATCAGCAATAAGTTTATATCGAAATTCTACGAACATATAACACCAAAATGTTACGGGGCCCTATTCGACAACTAAATTAAAATAACTAATTGTATTGCTAGTCGAATTTATTCAAAACTTTACAATTTTGTTAAACAAAGACCTACACCTAAATATGTCTACTCCTACCTACTCCCTATAGGAGCTTTGTCCTTTCAAACTGACCGGCAGGCCTAAGACCAGGTCCGTAGTCAAGTCGCTAGAGAACGATTAAAGACGGAACCATGGTGTATTCTTCTGATCTATATCAAATCACCAACACCTCACCAGTACCCGTCCGCTCCGCAATACGGTCGGCTTGCAACTGCCTCAATCATAGGTGCCTATCTCTGTCGTAGGTTCTTGAGACGAAGTCAATACACTACACATGGCTTGTATATAATAAAAGTACAATGAACAAGTGTAACATATAAGATACCGAAGGCTTTCCACATGTTAAACATTAAATTTAATTAGCGGCTTTTACAGCTTCACTGGACTTGGGGGCGAGCGCTTAGGGCACTCAGCCGCTAATGTTTGTGAGGACCCGCTCGAGGGTGCCAGAGTGGCCGAACCTCGGCTCGGGTGGACGTCGCGAATGCGAAAAGGTCGCGATCTATCTAATGACGCAATAGGGCTGAAACTCAATTTATATAGTAATGATGAGTCCCCAATTAGTATGACACTAAGCGAGCGCCCCTATCCCCACTCCATTCCCTTCATTCCACGAACTTTTGGACCTACCTCCCTTTAGGGCTACATTTTGTAAATGCAAGAAAGATTTGAAAGACCTTCTTTTAAGTGCGATGGCCGGGGGGAGCCCTTTCACCTTTTTTGTATACAATTACGGTGACAAACAAGCTTACGGCCCGCCTAATAGTACCGACCTTGAACCCCTTACCCTAAGGAGCTCTAGAAACTCTACTTACCGCAGAATGCATAACGCAAGGTCATTTGGCTGTAGGCTTTAGGATGGACTGTCCAATCGGATTGCCCCACGTAGAGAGAAATCTTTCCTACCTCTCTTTCCTAGAATATATACTACTATCTGTGCCCGTGGCTTCGCTCACGTGGACTACAGAATGCCCGCACGACTCTTGCTCGCCCGCTTCCGGCTATTTTAAAGACAAAAATGCGTATTGTGGGTGTTCCTTAGAAGATAGACAAATACTCTCGCTGAATTTTTGTACATCTTTCTAATGTCTACAGTTATGTTATACATTAATTTGAAATAACTCTTATGGTTTACTCAGCGTAAGCCATTTAAGCACCCGAATTGTTTCACCATGACCCGTTTTTTTTATTTGTGCAGAACCCTAATTATTTTTCTAAAATAAAAGTTGCCTAAGTTACTTCTTATAACATCAGCTATCTACCAGTGGAAGTCCCATTAAAATCGGTCCAACCGTTTCAGAGATTACCCGGAACAAACAGACAGACATACAAAAAAAAATAAAATTGTTTTTTTTTTGTTATAGGTATCGTATACACTTTCATATGCATTTAGTAACAAGCTGTTATTTTGACATTACAAACAGATACTTAAATTTTATTAATTTTATAGATAAATTCTATAAATAACCAGAACAGGCCAATGACCTTTTTTCGCCGATGCGTCGTTGCTCTGTCACGATCGCCTGGATGTTAAACAGTACTAAGAAATAATCGATACTATCGGTTTTTCAAACAATCGATTATTAATTAACGTACGTGGTGGTAACCAAATCCACCAGACTGAAACCCACCAACATGAAAACAGATTCTAAGTAGTTTACAAAAATATTGCAAAAATATCCGCAATAATCATAACATTAATACGTGACGCAAAAGCTACCTGTACCTTTTTAAGCGTATTGCGTGCCGGGAGACTGAGATTTGGCATAGTTAAAGTTTATATATAGAAGGAGTGCAGATAGCTAAAATTTATCTATAATATTGTTACTAGTATATTAATTTAAATAAGTTAATACTGCGAATCCTATCCTGACCAGTGCCATTGAACCTAGACCCCCCCCAATATTGACATTGTCACTCAATAAAGTGATATAATATTCATTGTTTAGGCTCATACTGCAAATGTGAAACAGAAAATAGTCTATGATTACAAAGTCGCTGATTGAATTTCGATCATTGGGCGACGGCTAGTTTTAATAAATAAATAGATATGTTATGGAATGACCTAATGACCTTGTGCTTTGTTCCTGTGGTTAGTAGGGTTTCCAGTTTCCTGCGGAAGGGGGAGGGGAGTTTCTCTACTTGGGGCAGACCTGACAAAAGATCGCACCCAAATAACCTCGTTTGTGTTCCTGCAGTAAGTAGCGTTTTCAGAGCTCCTAGGTAGATAGGTTCAAGGTCGGCAAGGCGCTAGTAATACCTAAGGCCATGGCCTACGGTCTAAGTGTCAATATGCTACGGCAGCCGCTTACCATCAGGAAGGCCGTAAAATATATAATTTTAATAAAAACGTAGTTTTATTTCTTTTGGCGAGTTTAGCAGAGGATAAATTAATTTTATTGACTTGTATTTTTTTTATTATGTAAAAGTAATTTATCATTATTTTTTACTATGTAAAAATAATTTATCATAATTTTAATTTCTGTTTTGTAATTGTCGTACTTCCGTTCAATTATACGCGAGCAACTCTCAAATTTTACTCGCTACTAACCAACCGTGTTAAAAGAAAATCAGCAATAAGTTTATATCGAAATTCTACGAACATATAACACCAAAATGTTACGGGGCCCTATTCGACAACTAAATTAAAATAACTAATTGTATTGCTAGTCGAATTTATTCAAAACTTTACAATTTTGTTAAACAAAGACCTACACCTAAATATGTCTACTCCTACCTACTCCCTATAGGAGCTTTGTCCTTTCAAACTGACCGGCAGGCCTAAGACCAGGTCCGTAGTCAAGTCGCTAGAGAACGATTAAAGACGGAACCATGGTGTATTCTTCTGATCTATATCAAATCACCAACACCTCACCAGTACCCGTCCGCTCCGCAATACGGTCGGCTTGCAACTGCCTCAATCATAGGTGCCTATCTCTGTCGTAGGTTCTTGAGACGAAGTCAATACACTACACATGGCTTGTATATAATAAAAGTACAATGAACAAGTGTAACATATAAGATACCGAAGGCTTTCCACATGTTAAACATTAAATTTAATTAGCGTTGTCTGAAACAGGTTCGGAGCAGACACACACACACACACACGGCACAACCTTCCCATGTCTAGGATAAGTTATTAAGCTGATACACACGAACACTTGGGATTAATTAAATTAATAAACTCGTTATCACGAGTGTGGCAATTTGCCGACCCCCCCCCCCAGTGCCAACGCTACCTCGGCGCTTTTGCCCTGCTAATTCTGTTACCGGGTTTGGCGACGTCTGGCTTCCTCTTGCACAGGAACGGATTAAGGTACTTCTTGGGGTACATATACAGTTTTCTTTTAACTGGGACAGTACGGGGATATCTGAAACCATAGGAAATACAGCGAAACTATCTTAGAACCATTAGCTCTTTTTTGTGAAAATAATTTTTGTTTAGTAAAATTTTTGCACAAGCGCGAGTTGTACATAAAAAGGAATGAAATTGTTGACTACTTACTGATTGAGTCTAGTCCATGCAGGGATCATTATATTGTATAGAAAGAAAAAATTGTGACAACAGAAGTCGGGCAATTTTAACTAATTATTTTTCATACAATACGATAATACATTGTAGGTACTAAACCATGGTCGAACTACTTACTTGTGTATAAATAATTCAAAAAGTGTTCACATTTGCTGTGTGAATTTGATGAAACATTGGTTTTAGAAATAATGAAATTGCAATTTTAATAAAAATTAATTCACTGACACTGAATTTACTTTAATAACATTCTTTGTCTGTACAAATAATTAACAAATCATACAGTATAAGGGTCTTGTCTCACCCTGAGTACGTCTCTGTTCGTATCATGACTTACACTGTCAGGATAATATAAATCGTATTAATGCGCTTAATGGCGAGTAATGTAGCTAATTTGAAAGTTACGCGCATGAAAATTAATTTTGTACACATTGTACTGATGAAACCTAATTTATAATTTTTCACACCTCGACTTAGATACTTCAATTTACCTATATATAGGAACTACGTTCTTCGATCAAATTGGGACGTTCTGAAGAAAAGTCGAGTCAAGAGTTTTCTAAAACGACGAACATGCATGAAAAGATTAGTGAAAATTGAAGAAGATAAAGATGTATGCTAGGATCGTAGCAAGTGGAAGGACGTGGTCTCTGCCTACCCGTGAAAGAGGCGTGATAAGTTTGCGTGTGTGGTGTGTGTAAAGGTCAGTATATTTCTTTCATCTTAAAAATTTTGAGCAGCGCAACAAAATTGTTTGTTACTGAAAGACGTATATAAATCAATAAAACAAGCAAAATTATGAAAAACGTAACAAAAAAAGCCGACTGTACCAAAAAAACAACAAAAAAAAATCTTTTTTTTTTTTTATTTGCTTCTCGGACGTCGTACTTAAATATAGTATAGCCTATGTCTCTCCCACAATTAAGACGAATCTAACGGCACCTCGTATGATAAAATCCATCACGCCGTTTAGTCTACAGAGCGTAACAAAGAAATAGACATACATCGAAAAACATAAGCCTCCTTTTTCGCAGTCGCACAATAAAAATTTAAAGTCAATGTAAAATGAATTGTTCTCAATAATGGCTAGCGTGATCATGTTTTTGGAATGCGGGATAAAGTTTATAGAGTTAATATTATTTGGCTTAACCAGGGAGTACATATAAATTAAGCGTTCACAATTTTAGGCGATCAAATTTGGGGATGCATTATCCAGCACTGGGATAATACAGTTTCTGATAAAAGTTCGACTGTAGACTGTAATTTACTTTGATACCAATACGTAGGAGCCTGTCTCAATTTCCCCCAATAAAAGTACATTAGCATTACATTAGCAGAAGCCTGCACGAACTTACCGAAGTTAATTGGAAATCGTAACGAAGCGGCTACACTCTGCTTCGTCAGACGACACGTGAGCTTATTTAGGGTTGTCACTATCAAATATTTAAGCGAATTTTCAATGGAATTCTCACCTATTGTTATTTTACTTCTCTTTACATCTTTAGGCCTCTATCTACCATCCTCAAGTTGTAAGTTAAGACAGATAAGAACTTAAGAAAGACTATCAAAAGCTACACTTAGAACACTTAGATATTTTTGGGTTTAAGCTTGATTATTTGATAATACTAATTAACAGCAAAATGATAATACAAGATATTTATTTAAGAATCAAAATCGATAATAAACTTATGAACTTTAGGTTTGATATCAAAGACGTCCGAATAAAAAACGTTACGTTACGTTTTCGTAAGTAATACGAAACAACATGAGTTACAATTATTTGTCAAATTACAATAATTATTGTTCTCGTTATAAAATTTGTGTTTCTTATTTCTTCTTCTTATTTTGGCGCTGCAAGAAGTACTTGCCAGTGTAAACGTGGTTTAAGCTTTCGTAGTATTTTCTAATATTCTGGTTCTGAAAAGATGGTGGTTCTCTTGTCAGAATGATCTTGCGAGATTTTGTGACACCCCAAAACGCATGCTACCAGTTTATATTTATAATCTCATTCACGTATGCAAATAACCAGATTATATCAAGCAAAATGCCACCAATGTGACATAATATTGGATCTAAGAGCCTATGTTAATGAATTAAAATACAACTTAATAGCTTAAGCCCCCCCCCCCCCCAAAACTATTGTAATTCCATTCAAAACAAATTATTATTTTTTGAGTTATTTTGTCTTTTTTAGGATGTACTTTAGTAAACTTTTCACACGTCGTGTCCGTGTACTTATTAAGTAAAGTAATAAATGACGTGACAACCCTGCACGTAAGTTAGCAAAAGTCTACCAGTACGTGCGCCGTCGTTTCCTGTACTACTTTCGTTTCGACAATGATCACGGAGTACGGACGCGCGTGACGCCGAATAAAAGTGCGAAAGAAATGAAGAAAGTTAAACAAAAATTGTATTCAGACTGTTGCGGATGCTGTGATTTAACCCTGGGAAGTTTAACGTACATGCCGTCGCCGGTTGTACGACTTGTTCATTTATATTAATTAATTTCTAAATATTTACTCAAACAAAGTGCGTAGGTAAGTAAACTTTTTTGGTATTGATGACATACTGGCTTGTTGTAAAAAAATAATTTGATTATGTTTTGTTTTTTCATAAAATTCAAATGACTGCGCATTTGTTTGAATTTAAGTGCGTTTTAATTGCTACGTTTAGTCTTGATTTTATAATTTTACCAACCATTTAAATAAAGTTAGCGACAAAATTGAATTGTTATATATTCTTTACGTCATGAAGCGACGTCATTTGATGGCAGATGAAATGCAAAGAGCTGTAGGGATGTTGCAAGCGGGAAGTAATCAATCTCAGGTATCTCGACATTTTGGCATTCATAGAAGTGTTATTTGTCGTCTTTGGCAGCGCTACAATAATACAGGAGAACCCGCTGAACAGCATCCAGGCCGTAAAAGGAGTACAACCACTCGGCAAGACCGGTACATACAACTGACTGCAAGACGCCAGCCGATGTTAACCGCTCGAGAGATAAGTTTGAGGCTACAAATTTCAACTGGTGTTGATGTAAGTCCTCAAACTGTGCGAAATCGACTGCATGAGTACGGCCTACGAGCTCGACGCCCAATCAGGTGCCCACCGATACGTCACGGGAATCGCGCTCGTCGATATGAATGGTTTAGGGAACGCATAACATGGACCCAGGAACAATGGGATAAAATTATGTTTTCCGATGAGTCGCGATTTGGGTTTAAGCCTGATACAAGAAGGGTGCGAGTGTATCGTCGGCCCGGAAATACTGAAAGGCTCAGGTGCGTTCAGGAAGTTCATCCATACAGCGGCTCAACAGTTATGTTATGAGCGGGTATTATGAAGAACAGGCGAACTGAGCTCGTTTTTGTAAATGGAAACATGAATGCTGAAAATTACATTGAGGATATTCTCAGACCTTATGTCTACCCATTTGGCTCCGATTTTTAGTTAATGCATGACAATGCGCGTTCACATACAGCTCGGCGAACCAGTGAATACTTTGCAACGGAGAACATCCGGGTATTGCCCTGGCCTGCACAATCGCCAGATCTCAACCCCATCGAGCACGCATGGGACATGCTCCAGAGACGTGTTTTGAAGGACTTGGACGGAGCGACAACAACCCAACAGCTGAAGGATTTGCTACAATTCCATTGGGAGCGAATACCGCAAGATGATATAAACAGTCTCATTAATTCAATGAATAATCGTTGCCGACAAGTTCTGAATAGCAGAGGAGCCCATACTTTGTATTAAATTGTTCTATTCTTTCACAATAAATACATTTTCTTTAGAAATTTCATATTGTAAGAAAAAAGTTTAGTTTCTTATGTATCTTAGTTTCTACAGTATATTCTAATATTGTTCATTTTTGTTATTAAAAGAACTTATAAAGACAACAGCTGCTATTTTTACATCATAGAACCCTAAAGATATTATTTTAAAAATAAAATACAACGTTATAATGTGAAGAACCATCCTAAAATTTAAATTAGTACATGTTGCTTAGACTTTTTTGATGAGTGTATTTAGGGATTTTTTGTAGCATCTCAAAATGTATGTTTACGCTTTATGTTTGTAATCCACTTCACTAACTTCGCATAACAACTAAACTATATCACGCAAAACACCACTAATATTACATAATATAGGGTCAAAAATCTAAGTAAATGAATAAATACAATTAATAAAATTGAAGTGTCCGTTTGTAATGTCAAAATAACAGTTTTTTTACTAAAAGCATATTATGAAAGTATATACGATACTTATATCAAAAAGCCCATTTTTTTAATTTTTGTCTGTCTGTCTGTCTGTTTGTTTCGGATAATCTCCGAAACGGTTGGACCGATTTTGGCGGAACTTTCACTGATAGATAGCTAATGTTATAGGGAGTAACTTCTTAGGCAACTTTTATTTTAGAAAAAGAATTAGGGTTCCGCACAAATGAAAAACTCATAAGCCTCTCATAACTCGTAAACCATAAGAGATATAGCAAATTAATGTACTACATAATTGTAGGCATTGAAGAGACCTACAAAAAATTCAGGGAAAGTATACGCATATCTTTTAAGGAACATACACAATAAGCATTTGTCTTTAATAGCCGGGAGCGGAGAAGTAACATTCGCGCGGGGATTCTGTAGGCCACGTGAGCGAAGCTACGGGCACAGCTAGTTAAAAATAAAAACCACAACATGTCATTTCAAGATCCCGCAAAAAACTCTCTGTGTGAGACATATTCACTACACTAAACTAACTGTTACTCTGTATCAAATTAATGTAAAGTAATAAAAACAATTTCTTTTTTTAATTGCTAGAAACTAAGATTCTCATGAGATTTGTCTAAAACGTTTTTCGTATTTTTCTTGTATCGAAAAGTCCATCGTTGTCTAACAGCGACTATAACATAGTATTTTGATTAAAATACATTATTACTCAAGAGAACCAGTGGCAACCCTAATGGATTGTTATACCAAACCTTTGTAGTGAAACCATTCGAGAAATCATTTTCAAACCATCTTGTCCCAGTCGTCAAATATGGTTACTGGTAACCAGAGTTACGATCTCCGACACAAATCATAATAAAATAATGTATTTACATTGTACTACAAAGGGATTTCTTTAATACATTTTACAGCGACATCTGTTGAATATAGCGTAATCATTATTTTAAATACACTTACCATGTTCCGCGACTTCGGTTGCTTAGATATTTTTTTTATAAAGAAATTTCCTATCGCGCTTTATCGGATGGATGTTACACGGGAAAAAGTGTCCGACACGACCGAAACTTTTGCTATAGTACGTTACAACATTACACGTAATGAAGGAAATGTATTAAAATTATGTTGGATTTAAAAAATAGGTTTTTGTTTGACTTATGAAAATAAACATTTCATTATTCATCATAAAACTTAAACAGTACATTCGATTTATTGTAGACGATCTCATCTATCTAAAGTTTGCATGGGGAAGAATACCGTTAGAGGTAAACAACCCTTGTCGAACAGTGAGTCTTTTTTTCATAATTAATCTCTTTAACCGATAGTCAACGCAAATTGTAGATAAAACAAAGGTACTATATGTCCTGAAAACCTAGAATCTTCAGGATGGTTGAACACGACAATTATTTAAGAGTGGATCGCAAGTCGCGACTACTGTGCACATGTTTTTATTTGTCGCGTTTCGAAATCAGTGGATATGCTTGCATGTTGGCAACACAGCTACGACCGTCGGTAGATTGTGGATCTGTCGATGGTCACCGTTGTTTCTATACTGTCCTTATCATCATAGACAGTGCTGTTACTTTGCAGTACTAGTATAAAAAAATATTATAAATAAAGCAAAAAACCCGACTGCAACAAAAACACTCGATCAAAAATAATATCTATTTTTGCTTTTTATTTGATTCCCAGACGTCGGTTCTTAATTATTATTTAGGCTATGACGTCACGATTAAGACGAATCTAACGACAGCTCGTATGCTAAAATCCTTCAAGCCGTTTAGCCTACAGCGCGTAACAAAACATAACTCTCCTTTTTCGCAGTAGGATAAAAAAAAAGAAAATAATTATCTTTAACATTTCTGTTTACCACACTAGTCGTACAGTATGATGATATGTAAATACAATATTTCCACGGCTATAGCCGTCTGTAAATTTTATTCTGTTTGTTCACTAGTAATGTTGACAGTTTTATGCTGCGGGTTGCGCACGCGCTTCCTTAAGCTGTGTACATATTTGAATATTTATATGAAATTCATTGTCTCTGCTTTTTGCCTTAAAGTTTAGTTCTAGCTGAGGAAGTGTCTGTTAACTGTGGTAACTGTTAATTAACGTTTCGATACCGCACCTCGACTGTAATTAATCACGAAATATGTATATAAAATTAAAAAGCTATTTAAAATAGAATTTCAATTGTGTAATTGTATAATATTCAACTTGCTTTAAAGTAAAAATAACATATTATAAATACATAAAATAAAAAGATTAAAGTTTCAAACCAATAACGATAAACAACTGCAAACAACAGGAATAACAAAACGTGTACGTAACAAAAACAGTAATTTCTATGTAGTATAAGCCAATGAGAATTAAACAATACAGATAATTTAAAAAGTACATATATAAAATGACTGTTACGTCACTATTATGCTATACTATTTTTTATTCGCATATTACTCAAGTTTTCCTTAAGTCGTCGAATTCGATGACTTAGAACTTTACTCAGGCAGAGCTGAGCTCATGCTAAGCTTGCGACTATAAATTTCAATTTCGGAACTTAAGGCTGAGATAAGTCTGCTATAGATTTCAGCCTGAGTATCCAGTTACTTGAAAAATTATATTTGTTTTTGAAAAAGTTAATTTAGTTTTTTGATCTGGCTGTATCTTCTATTATAAGAAGTATAAGATTCTAGCAACCGTTAGATATAAACAACTTAGAGACTATACCAGAACAGTTATTGCTTATTTTTCTTCAATTATCCCAGATATCCTTAAACAATGAAATGTAATCAAAAAAGACTTTACTCAATAAAGGCCCTAAGAAAGCACTTACTTATGAACGTTAAATACTACTACAGGTTCGGAAAACATCCTAGTCATAGAGAAGAATCGGAAAGACACTTGATCGGATTTGCCTTTTTTTATTTTAACTGTACCAATCATATTTATAATTAACTAGTTGTGCCCGTGGCTTCGCTCACGTGGACTACAGAATGCCTGCGCGAATTTTTTTCCCCGCTCCCGCCTATTTTAAGGACAAAAATGCTTATTTTGGGTGTTCCTCTTAGAAGATAGATGTATACTTTCCCAGACTTTTTTGTATGTATTTTTAATACCTATAATTATGTAGTACATTAATTTGCTATATTTCTTATGGATTATTCAGATAAAGGCATTTAAGCGCCCGAATTGATTCACCATGATCAGTTTTTTGCGGAACCCTAATTCTTTTTCTAAAATAAAAGTAGCCTAAGTTACCTATAAAATCCCCTATAATGCCCTATAAAATCAGCTATCTCACAGTGAAAGTCCGGTCCAACCGTTTCGGAGATTGCCCGGAACAAACAGACAGACAGACAACATTATTTGTTTAGGTAATCATATTAATAATTTAGCGAATGCACGGAGAGGGAGGGAGTCATTTCCAGATATCACTTTCATTCACATAGTCCTTGAACTGATTTCATTAAGAAAAGGTGGTACCTTCTTACAGAAATGTTTTCTTTTTCCCTGGATTAGCCGAAGTGACTTCCGTTCAGTTCCTTAATTAAAATTTATATTATACAATCTATAAAACATTGTAATCGGAAAACGTTTAGGGTGAATTAATATAAGTTTATAAATTAATATAAAAACCAACAACCAGATTTATATAATTGATTGACGTAGACGTTACTTTACGGAAATTCATCGTAAATGGCATGTCTGAATTTTTTTTAGCTTGTACCGCCTGCAACAGATTAACAGCAGTTTTCGTCTTCCTGCAACATAAAAACGATTAAGATCTCTTCAAAATTAATTCTTAATACTTTTTAGGTTATCAGACCTCTACAGTGTGTACGCACCCTTATAAGAACGTAAACTCTCATATAACTGGTACACAGTTTTGTTACGGGCACGATGTCATTTTTTATGCTTTGTCGGTTATTTATAGCGTGATGGTGTTCTGTTTAGTGAGGGTAGACAGTGAGGATGGATTGATCGGTGCGTTCGATATCTGTTCACGTGTCCTTTTTAAATATTTACGTTTTGAAACTGCTCGAACAATAAACATGATTCAATTATTATCTTCTTTAATAATAAATCTGTAGACATATGTTGATTTTTTTTTCAATTTTCGTGGCAGGCATCTTTTAAAAAGGACAACGATAACGAATGGGACGTTCCAAAAATTTTTGTCTGTCTGTTGGTATGTTCGGATTCAAATCAATCACGGCACAACTAATTTTGATGAAATTTTGTACACGGGAAGTTTAGGTCATTCGTATATTAATAGACTTTAGGAATTGTTAAAAATACTTTTAGAAATCGTAGAAAAATATTTCAATATTCAATTTTCAGAATTATTTTTCTAGGTACTGAATTTAATGAAGACCGTTTTTGAGTTAAATCCACGAAACTTGAAAAACAAAATACACGTACAGGCGGAACTAAACATTTATTAATATATATACAAATATATATATGTGTGTTTTTGTTTGTTTCTTTGTCCCCTTTGAATTTTACAATAGTTGGCGCACATTTTGAAGACAACGGAATCGAACCCGCGGGCAACAGCTAGCGAATCATAAAAGTCATTTATATTTAACTGGCGTGTAACTGTAAACCACTTTATGATACATTAATAATAGTTAATTTGCCGGAAGAAACTGCAGTAATCTAAGAACTTCATATTTCATGGTTAAGACTTTGGATACCTCGAAACAAAGTTTCATTTCTATATTAAAGACAGATTTATTTTTTGTTCTACTCTTGTAATTTGTATTTTTTATACAACTAAGGTGACAAACAAGCGTACGGCCTGCCTAGTGGTAAGCGATTACCTTAGCCTATGGACGCTTGTAATACCCCACCTTCATCAAGGAGCTCTGGAAACCTCACTCACCACAGGAGCAGACCCTAAGGTTAATTTTTCGATCTACTGTAGGGTGCCTAATCGCCAATCGAGCTGCCCAAAGTAGAAAGAAATCTCACAATATATTTATATATTTTTTTATATAAGTAAGTACAGTACAATTCTACACAACGGCAACCACCGAGAGATCGAAATTAATCGACGGTAGCCGCTGTCAATGACTCTTTAGAGTTATTGCGCGTAATATATTGTTTCCGTGATATTTTAAACGACTTAATGAACAGGACAATTATAATTTACATTACATGCCCAAGTTAACTAACAAGTATCTGAATAAGAATGAATACTGAATTAGTGTAAATCGCTTTGTAAATAACATAATATTTTTAATTATTATGTTGAAGATAAAATTGGTTACTGTGAGTCAACCTTAAGAGATAAACATATGTCATCGTGAACTTTTTTCTAAGCTTTTTGAAGAACTACAACTCTTTAGTACATTATTTTGATATATCTGTTAAGGTTTGGCCATCGTAAGCCATGTAAGTGCCCGAAAATTGGATTTATTGGCGACTTCATTTTCTCTACTATACAAAAATGCAATTGAAATGTATCGTATATACTAATCTTCCGTAAAAGAATCTCTAAATGATAGTAAGAACCGTATAAACAACAAGTAAATACAAACATATAGACGAGGATAGCGACTTTATTTTGTGCTATATAATAGCTGTGTCCCACGGTTTCACCAGTGTTAATTTTATCTGATGAACACCGTACCGCTAACGCACCCATGTGTTGTCTATCATAATTGTTATCACTTTCCGCAAATACTAATTATTTTAACATTCCATTATCTCTTAAGCTATGAATCTAAATAACATGCTATAAAGGGCAAAGTTAAACTTCATAAAATTGTCTTTATGATGAAGTAACTTTTGTTCGTAACAACTAATATGCCATGCCTAAAAATAATGTATATGGTATCACAACTTTTTTTTAGATAAACTAAGGATTAATATTTTTGTAGAACATTGTATTTACGTATCATTAACCATTAGGCCAGCACACGCGGATGAAGCGTTCGGGAACATTTCCACTTCCGACTTATTTAACAAAAATCTATATTTAAGGCTAGCTGAGAGTTGTAGCCTATACCATTGCTCTTGAATCTGACTGGTAGTTCCAGAGATTAGTAAAGATATAGACAGATGAACAATGTAACATTGATATTTGTTTATTCCAGAATGCAATTGCAACGGGCACGCCCGCCGCTGCCGCTTCAACATGGAGCTTTACAAACTGTCTGGCCGAGCGAGTGGGGGGGTCTGCCTCAAGTGTCGCCACTACACAGCCGGACGGCACTGCCACTACTGCCGCGAGGGTTACTACAGGGACCCTACCAAACCTATCACGCATAAGAAGGCGTGCAAACGTAAGTTCATATTATTCCAAGCCCCAAGAAGCTGTTAAAGCCGCTAAGACTAACAATGCCGTAGATTTAATATACATGAATCGGCAACTCGCAGAAGAAAGATAGTATACGCTTGTGTTAGAGTGAGATAGAGATACGAGAACATTTTCATATGTGTTATTGGACTGTATAGGCAGACCCAGTTTATATTTGCAAAATCTAGAATTTTAAAGTATAATTTAATATTTAGTAAGTAGACGTTAATTGTTGTGGTTACATGTACTATAACTGGATGTAACTCGTATAAGAGGTCCTCCATTAATTATGTGAGGCATTTAGGTAGTCTCGGCAAATATCACGTAATTTTTTACCGCAAGAAACTGTAAAATTGAGAGGAAACTGGATTAAATTCAGAACAACATGTTTCTCCATTAAAATATGGCTAAATTCTAAAGCCTATATATACAATAATCTTTATCGCGGTTATATGCGAACGCTACAAAGTAACACAGTAGTCCTTCCATTGTTTTGCCACCACCGGCCGGTCGGAGCAGTTGATTTTTACTGAAAATCACAAGCTCATGTCGGATCCTGCAGTCACTCTTGAGACCACTAATGAGCCCATGGACTTAATTAGAATGAATATTCCGTTACGAATTTTAGTATTTCATATTTAAGTATTTTATTGTTCGATTTTCTCACTGTGATTTAAGATTACCTTCTGTTTTAAATACTAATCTTAAATAAAAATAATTTAAAAAGGAGTCGGTAATTATTTTTTTTAATAAATTGAACACAATTAAGCACAGATTAACGTATTTACAATAATAAACGGATTTTGGAAAAAAAACACGTGAGATTTGGGTGAAAAGACAAAACTTACGAAATCGCAACAGAGGAAGGGAGGGGTTCGATAAATCGCCAAAACCGCCTCACGTAATTAATAGAGGCCCCCTAACAAAGAAAATCAACAAAAATAAAACTCTGAACAGTATAGCTAGGTCGTCGTGTCGCAGGGTGAGGGGGTTAAACGTCACAAATACGAAAGCCAACTACATCGATCTGTAAATCTGTGTTCGATATCAACATTAGTCGGTAATGCCCTTTGTTGACCAGACTTGTATAAATTATTGTATGTTTCCTATAGTTCGAGCCCGCTGATTTGGGTGTTTTTATGTAAACAATTTTTTATTTATGTTTATGAAGTTATGCCTTACCCGAACCACAGACTATTCTGTGCCTAAACGATACACTTACTTACTACTCGTATACGTCAGTTTTATTAAAACCGATGAAGCGTATTGTTCGATATAAAACTAAAAACTTATAAAATCAAAAAGATAACTAATTAAGTTTTAACTTGTACTAACATAATAAACAATCAATAAAACCCTAAACATTTTTATTAAAGTTGTAAAAAAATATAAAGATAAAACATTAAAACAAGGTAAACTGTACGCTAGCTCGATGAAAGAAGGGTAAAGTTAAATAAATGTAACAAACTATAAAATAGTTTTACACCTGTTTACTTTCACGGTAGGGTTGTCAATAGAAAAAAATAATTTTTAATGTTTATTTATAGGTTATATATAACATATCGCCTTTGAGGAACGAGGAACTGGCGCAAATTCCAAAACATATGACCCTAGTATGCTTGGAATAAAACACAAAATCGTAATCCAATCTACCATTGCCAATTACCTATCAAATATTTGAACAGTTTACTAATTGCGTCAAATGAAAGCAAGTCATGTTAAAATCATAACGAATATGCAAACTAGCCTACTAAATATATTAATATATTGTAAATAGAAATATAAGTGTATTTATCTCATAACTAGTAACCATAAATACATTATATGAGGTTAAGACGAAATACCCGGTGTCATTTAAATACCAGAAATAAACACTAATTAGCCATCCCATGTTTGTGACTTAGTAAGACATCAACTAATCGTCTAATCAAAGTTTTTGAGGTAATAGTGTTAGATTCTACACTAAGCTTCGAAAGCACAGTACCGATTTACCGGAAAATAAGGTCCAAGGACCATGTCAAACAGGTTGTTAAGGAAGGATAAATGATATCTGGAAATGAATCCCTCTCATTACACTCACTAAAAATAATATAACAGTAAACATTGATTACACAGTAAAAAAAATCGATAAACCCGATTAAGTTTCTTGCCGCCTCTCCCTAGGAGGATTTTCAAACCGGTAGTATTGTTTTGACATCCATAATTGCCTTCTAAAGGCCTAAATCAAATAAAGTATTTTTGGTTTTGAATCATGTTGATGACACTCCCGCTGTCCTCCTAGACCTAGACTAAATTGTTAAACCAAGAATTTAGTGAAATACCACTTAAATACGCGAAAAAAAAAGTTTAAAAGACAAAAAATCTCTATCAACTACATACTGCAATTATTATTATTTTTTTCCTATTTCGTTTGAAATTATACGTAACTATAAATATTTTCAACGGAACACACCGAAATTATTGCTTGGAAATCTTATTAATATCCACTCTATATATTATCGGCAACCCTAAGCTCAAATAAACACACAGGACAGACGCCACCTCGTACACGGTGTCTATTTAAATAGAGATGTTTAAATACACGGTTATTTTTTAAACAGTCGTAAAAATAGATAGGAATTCTCTATTTGATATATGTATCTATTATAAAACTGTAATTGTATATAATCTACAACGTATATATAATAAATAAAGCTTTCTTGTATCTAGGAAAATAACTCAAAAAGTTAATTTACATACAGTACGGTGTTGTTATTACGAGTTTTATTTAGGACTAGATGTGTCCGCGGCTGCGCTAGCGTGGACTACAGAATGGCGTCGATAGGGCCCCACGCGCGAGTCGAGCTACCCTTCGTTCCCGGTTATTTTAAAAACAAAAACGCTTATTGTGGATGACCCTTAGAAGATAGATATATGCTCTCACGGGATGTTTGTAGGTCTTTTAATATATCTACAAGTAGGTATGTTGTAGTTACATTAATTTGACATAATTATCTCTTATGGTTTACTCAGCGTAAGCCATTTAAGCGCCTCGAAATAGTAGTTATTCCGAATTGATTTTTATTTGCGCGGAATCCTAATTATTTTTTCTAAAATTAAAGTAGCGTAATGCCCGTTTTCACCTACGTACCCTTAACATACCTCTAAGGGATCCCTAAGCTAAAACGTCTACCTAACTTATTTCGTTTTCACCACACTAACAGCTACTTAATAAGGAAACATTGTTGCTTGGTATACCATTAATAATTACTAATTTGATAGGATCAGTAACTAACTTCAAACTCGGTATACCATTAGTAATTACTAATTTGAAAGGAGCAGTAACTAACTTCAAACTCGGTGTACCATTAGTAATTACTAATTTGAAAGGAGCCGTAACTAACTTCAAACTTGTTGTACCATTAGTAATTACCAATTTGATAGGATCAGTAACTAACTTCAAACTCGGTGTACCATTAGTAATTACTAATTTGAAAGGAGCCGTAACTAACTTCAAACTTGGTGTACCATTAGTAATTACTAATTTGAAAGGAGCAATAACTAACTTCAAACTTAGTGTACCATTAGTAATTACCAATTTGATAGGATCAGTAACTAACTTCAAACTCGGTATACCATTAGTAATTACTAATTTGAAAGGAGCAGTAACTAACTTCAAACTTGGTGTACCATTAGTAATTACCAATTTGATAGGATCAGTAACTAACTTCAAACTCGGTATACCATTAGTAATTACTAATTTGAAAGGAGCCGTAACTAACTTCAAACTTAGTGTACCATTAGTAATTACCAATTTGATAGGATCAGTAACTAACTTCAAACTCGGTATACCATTAGTAATTACTAATTTGAAAGGAGCCGTAACTAACTTCAAACTTGGTGTACCATTAGTAATTACTAATTTGAAAGGAGCCGTAACTAACTTCAAACTTGGTGTACCATTAGTAATTACTAATTTGAAAGGAGCAATAACTAACTTCAAACTTAGTGTACCATTAGTAATTACCAATTTGATAGGATCAGTAACTAACTTCAAACTCGGTGTACCATTAGTAATTACTAATTTGAAAGGAGCAGTAACTAACTTCAAACTTGGTGTGTCTGGAGGATATTATTTTTTTAGCTTTAGTATATAAGTTCTTATGTAGAATTTTTTCGATTTAAGACTGAACGAGAATTAGTAATACTAATTAGTAATGTTATTTCATTATGAAAATTAGTAATAGGTAAATGTGTCTATTACGTAAATAATTCATGATCACCCACCACCAACTGCAATGTAATAAACAAAGTAATAATCATGATAAAAGTACTTATGTAGTAAAAAAAACACGTTATTATCAAGCACTAAAAATTATAAAAATCTGACTCCATCACTAGACCCTCGTCACCAAGCCCAATCTATTGGACTCGTCAAAACAAATCGTATGAGCCTAAACTTGAGGGGTTTATTAGTAGCCACTGAAGAGTTTTACTATCCACCTTCTAACTCCATCATCAGATTAGCTCCAAGATACCAAATTATAGTTTTGTCATCCGAACTACATAAACATATAAAGTTTCATTTCGATACGACAATCAGAAGTAGGTTAAAATTTGTTTACATTGTTAGTTACAAGTGAAATTAATAGTTTAAAAATAAGCAGACACCGTGAACTGGATAAATGCGAGCGCAGCGCTTTCTTGTTGGCAGATTAAGGATTATAATATATCTATCCTTTGCTTTCCCGACGCATTTACTGTACAATCGCCTTCCCCTGATTTCGTGTAGGCTCCGAGAACTCTAGAATATATTTAATAACGTCAAGTCAATTGTAAACATTTTCCG
The DNA here is from genome assembly GCA_033032175.1 of Saturnia japonica. NCBI lineage: Eukaryota > Metazoa > Arthropoda > Insecta > Lepidoptera > Saturniidae > Saturnia > Saturnia japonica. Next base: position 1,321,031 of record CM065315.1, read on the forward strand.
AGCCGGGATAAAAAATATGTCCTGCATTTGATTTCCGCAAAATAAAAAAAGAGAAAAGAAATACAGTATCACCAACTAACCGACCGCGCCCGTTGGTCGTAAAACGTATAAGTAAGTGCTGGTGGACCCGGCCACAGGCCGTTTGCGATCGTGCGTGAATAGTTTCGCCATAAAAATAGACCCGGGAATCGAGTTGTCGACCCACGAACAATGGAATAGGCCCACAGATTCGTTGCGGGGCAGACACGTATTTAAGTAACGTTGTCTAGGGAATAAAATATCGAACACAATCCAGTACATTGGTCTCGGGGATAAATATAGTCATCATAAAATATTACATTTTAATTTGTAAACCTTAATGCGCTAATCATTAAACTAAGTTAAAAAACATATTCTATGTTTCTGACAAAGGTTTGAGGGAGTACTCTGAAGAATTAAGGTAGGTAGGAGACAGAGAAATGTCTTTAGAGATTGCTTTCTACTTGAGGCAGTTCGTCTGGTGGTATACCTCCACCTTAAAGAAGGTTGTAGCCAAATAGCCTTGTGTTGGTTTTTGCTGTGAGTGAGGTCACCAGAGATTTTTGGGGTAGGGAGTTCAATTTGGCAATCCATTAGTAATATCTGTGGAATTACAGGCGTCCTTAGGCCACGGTAGCCGCTTACCATTAGGCGGGCAGTATACTTGTTTGCCGCTTTTTTTGTATAAAAAAATTAATGAAATAATGCTTATTGAATTCGAACCCACATTCTCCGACACGGTACCTCAGAGTTAGTTGTCTCAGAGCGATCGTCCTATGAAGTACACTATTATACTTACGCGAACATACAGACGGAGAGTCGTAGCTTTTTATGAATATAGGGGGTCAAGACATCACGAACCATTCGACCCTTAGCAATAATAAACGAAGGGTGACCCTTGAGGGCACTTTATATGGGACCTGTTTTGCTGACGTCTTGATTGAGCGAACGGATTCGGTTTACCATTTGCTGGAATTTGTTTCAAACGGTTAATATTATTTGTTTTTCGTTTTGTTCTTTTTTGTTGTTCTTTCTAGGTAAAGGTTTGTTTACAATCTCACGCCAAGGGTTGATGGATCTGAAAAGGAGTAATTTCTCAAGAAATAAAATTATTACAGCACGCGGGATAAATTATTTTAGTTATTTTGTTTTGTAATGCCAAAGAAGTATAACTCTATACGTGCGTACATATACATACATACGTACATACAATTTTTTTCGTAAACTTGTACGTTCATTTAGCTTATATTATTTAACAACTGTGCCCGCGGCTGCGCTCGCCAGGACTACAAAACGCCGTAAATCGGGCACACGCGCAAATCTTACTACCCCCCTTCCTTTACACCGTTATAAAATATACATATGCTTTTTTTGAATTTTTTGTAGGTCATTTGAATGTCTACGATTATGTTGTACATTAATTTGATATAACTCTTATGGTTTACTCAGCGTAAGCTATATACGCTCCCGAATCGATTCACCATGTTCAGTTTTTCTTTATTTCCGCAGAACCTTAATTATTTTTCTAAAATAAAGTTGGCCTAAGTTACTATTTATGGCATAAACTATTTATTTGCCAGTGCAATTCCCGTCAAAATCGGTTCAACCTTTTCGAAGATTACTCGGAACAAACAACCAGACAGACAAAAATGTAAAAAATTGGTGTTTTGTTATAAGTATCTTATAGACTTTCATATGCATTTAGTAAAAAGCTGTTATTTTAATATTACAAACAGACACTTCCATTTTATTAATTGTATAGATAATCTAAGGAACATTTTGCGTAATATTTTTGTTATCATTATTTGGTGAATCAGAAATAATAAAATGAAACAAGTTTGTTATTTGTATAAAGGTATCTCTTTTCTTCAAAATATTATTATTGATAGACTGATTTATGTGTGTATTTAGCATGCGACTGCCATCCCGTCGGGGCGAGCGGGAAGACCTGCAACCAGACGAGCGGCCAGTGCCCCTGCAAGGATGGAGTCACCGGTACGACCTGCAACCGATGCGCGAAGGGCTACCAACAATCCAGGAGTCACATCGCACCTTGTATACGTAAGCTTTTTATATTTTCATACTGTTTTTCCTTTGGGTACACCATATATTTTTAAATTGTTGCCTCGGATCACAATCACATTTTATGGTATCTGGTACATTCTTTCATATATTTATTTAGAGTGGTCCTTAAGAAAAAGCACAAGACCTGAAACTAAAGTTGACAGTACGGCAACCACTGCGAGATCGGCAATCTATCGACGGTTGCCGCTGTCATGCCAACCTGCAAGATTCCCCGTCGTCGTATCCGGCTGATCATTAAACGATGTTTTTCTTGACCGAAAGTTCAGGCTTATTGTCATTCGATCCCAAAGGTGATTAAGGAATAACGGAATCATTTATTCATTAAAAAAAAACAAGACATAGTGATCCACATTATAAACAGATAAACAAGATACTGTGTACATGCATAACTATGCTAATATCTACATGCCCATAAGGACATACATATCTACAGAATAATAATATACATTATTTAGTAACAACATAAAACAATTTTTCAATGGTGAAGGTCTAATTTGTCCCCTATCAAACAAAAAAATAATCATCAACAAAAATATACCTACATTCGAATTGATAATCGCGTCTTTTTGTAACCGACTTCAAAATGACTTCAACTTCGAAGATACACCAGGGAACTCTTCAAAATCATTGAAACTGGTTTTCGTTTCTTTAATTACAAAGAGCAACTCGTTGAACAAAAACAGGCGACGGCATGCTAACATAAACTTCAGAGATTTAATAGGATCCCTTTAATTAAAGTTTGTAAAGAAATTGACTAGTGAAAATAAATAAATAAAGAAAAACTATGCTTCTCGTCATTATGAAAAGTGTCCAGTTCAGCATATGCTGAAGTGTCCCGAGAAACAACCTGGAACCAGTAGTAATGATAATATACTATATATATATCAGTATATATTGTCTGGTGTTTGTCCAGGTATACCTCGGATCGTGACCGCAGTGCAAGCCATGGAGGCGGTGGACGGCGAGCCGGCCCGCGGTAAGTAGTAAGTGTACCTTCATAGCACTCTCGCCTCACCATCACTATCATCGATATCACTCATTCACTATCAACTGGATTACCTTTGCTTACAGACTCGCGGATTCGCTCACGTAGATTACACAATGCCCGCGAGAATCTTGCTCCCCGCTCCCATTTATTTTAAAGACAAAAATGCTTATTGTGGATGTTTCTTAGAAGATAGACAAATACTCTCGCTGACTTTTTTGTAGGCCTCTTTAATGTCTGCATTTATGTAATACATTAATTTGTTATATATCTTGTGGTTTACTCGGCGTAAGCCATTTAAGCGCCCGAATTGATTCACTATGACCAGTTTCTTTTTATTTGCACGGTATCATAATTATTTTTCTAAAATGAAATTACCCTAAGTTACTCCCTATAATATCAGCTATCTATCAGTGAAAATCCCGTTAAAATCGGTTCAACCGTTTCGGAGATTAACCGGAACAAACAGAGAGATTGATTAAAATTTAAAAAAAATGTATTTTGTATATCAAAGTATAGATTTGCGTTCTGAGTGACTTTTATAATGAAATCTATTAATGGCGGTTTATTGTTTAATCTGTTTGTTAGTGAATGAGTGTTTGCAACAAGATCGACTGTTTTATCAAAGTGTTTTATTCATCAATGATAATTAATTGATATATTTTTATTGGATAACTTCGTTTACGCACTTATTAATTTTACATAAATATACATAACGAGCTAACTTTTTCACCCTCCTTTTTCGCAGTCAGGTAAAAAGAATTATATCAATTCAAATAGATAAAATAGTCGTTCTTTTATATGTCTTATTTTGCACATCCTTGTTTTTTTTTTTCATTATAGAAAAAGGCCTTGGTATTTACTACTATTTTAACTTCATTTAAAAACGTAAAGTAAACCATAACACGATAACGATTTAAACGTAACGTAACGTACTTAATGTGATTTTTTGTGAGAACAATTTTTTTTTTTTTGTTAAGAATTTTATTCAAGTTTATTGAAATTTCAAAGCCTTTTAAAATCGAAACTTTCTCACAATACCTCGAATAAAGATATGAATGTATGGTGAAAATTATTCTTCTTTAAATTTCAAACATTTTGAGCGCTTAAGGGTTTTTTTGTATTATTGCTGCATTTTTTTAAATACCTTTAATGTCTGGGCGACCTTATCTGAAAAGATTAAAGAACATTTAAATGAACTCTTAAATAGGTCTCTTTACGTAAAAAAAGCTTCAAAAGCAGTTGACTTCTTGACTGTTGTGATTCATTTTCATCCATCAATTTGTAGAACAAATCAAAGTCCAACATAAAGTATATAAAAATCATGTTATATCCATCATTTTTGTAATATGTTAAGAAAAAGTAAGAGAATGTCTACAATTATGGTTTAACTCAACTTTTGTATGAATGGAGTTTTGGCACTTTTTAGTTTATGACACGAGATCAAAATTAAGCCACTGTCGGATCTAGGTCTAAAGTAGCTAGTGTTAAAAATGATACCGAGTCGAAATAGGTAACAAAAACTTTGAAATTGCTCTGTCATTGGGAGAGAGTGGGCGATCGATCCCACAAATGCAATATTTTTGTCAAATGATTGATTATATTTGACTCTCTTAAAGTTCAACTGTACAATAATAATATAACCATAACGATAAATCTTATATAATGTTATGTGAGAAAGTTTACGAGTATGTAATAATTTATATTTGATTAAGTATAACGTGCTAAGCTTTTGCCTTTTCCTGTAATATCCATTGTAAAACTTTATTAATTTGTTTTTATTTAACAGTGGCGAGTCGGAGGTAACTCGTTTTCTATATATTTACGCACATACATACAACATATCCATACCACAATATAGAAAGACCAGCTGGCTTACTATTCAAGCGAATTCAAATATCAATAACCAAAGTTTTCACATAACACTGAATAAGATAATTCATCTTTGTCCAATAAATAGTATTAAAAAATAAGTAATATAGATAAATAATATTTGTATAAAACACAGCGTTTATTATTATCACGCTCATAATAATTTTATTAATAACAACTTACATTAGGTACATTACTGTAACGACTAGTTTAAACTTTAAGGCAGTTTTTAAATAGTAAATAAGCTGGTCTTTGTTTTCTATATCCATAGTATATCACCGTTTTAAAAGTTACTATGAATTTATTTTGAAACTTAATTTTAAAATTCCGGGTTGTTAATATTTTTCATTTAAAATGTAAAACGTACCTTTATATATCGTAAACTATTAAATGAAGTAACAATCATATTTGTTTGCCGGATTATTTACGGTATCAAGTTTTAGGAACAATAGACAATTAAAACTTATAGACCGTGAAAGGGCTGTCGATTGTGTAGTTCAACGAACTTGAATTTAATCGATTATAGGATACACATATTTTATATCTCCTACATTAGTTTCGAAATTATTTCGTACTTCGAACTAATAGCCGGACTTAAAAAATAAGAACTAATATTTGAGATATGTTCTTTTAGTTTGCGAACAAACTAGATTGTATAAGATTAGAAAACGTTAAATCAGAGAAAATTTAAAAATAGCACCAGAGACAATGAATGTGAGAAAGAAAGGAGTGATAGTAATGAATGAACAAATGAATGAGTGAACGAACGAATGAATGGGCGAATGAATGAATGGGTGAATGGTTAATACTTTATCGTTGCAAGGCAAAGTGATCTTACTATACCTGATGGTAAGCACAATGGAATCCAACAACAATGACGACCATCTAGGGATGCCTCTCATCGCTGTCATGACGGCGCGTTTTAATATTTTTTCACGTTATATTTGAAGGACTAATGACTGGTAGACAGTTCCACAGGTTCACAGTACGGATATGACGCAAAAAACTTTTTTGTTCGTGCCAAGATGCAGGTTACTGTAAAGCTGATGCTTCGGAGCCGGCGTATGGTTCTGTTCATTTATGGAATTGATTAGTTGGTATTAATGATATATGTTCACGCGTTCATTGTTTGCGGTTAGCAGCGGATCAGTGCGGCCGATGTCGCGCAGGCGCTCGCACTCTAAATCTCAACAAGTTCTGCAGCCGAGACTACGGTGAGTTTGTTTTTATTTATCTTGAATTAGCATCGCGGTAGCATTTGCCAGTGTCAAAGTTTTTATTTTCATGCATTACGTAAGTAGTCGATATTCAAGTTCTTGTACTTAAATTTATTTACTTTCTTAAATACCACCATGCTATGGTTTTTATCACGATGTTTTCCCACGGGCTAATTCAATTACGTTTTATAAATAGACGCGTTATACTCTCACTAAAAGAAATTTGAACACGGTACATATTTTGTTATCAGCATGTTGAAACGAAAGAGATAGGAAATCACAGCGTAAGGCGGAAACTCTGTTGTCAAAAAAGGATACAAGTTTCTTCTCGCTGAAGCCGGTGTCAAGTCGAAAGTGAACTGAGGGCAAAAACCGTATTTACTTATAAAATATAATTGGGCTCATTGGAGAATTCGAACTCATCGATGCGTTGCCAGCACTGAGTCATTATTGCTTTAAAGTTAAAAGTTTTAAAGTTTAAAGTTAAGATATGTTTCCAGTCATAATGGGCAAGGTGGTAGGTCGAGAAGCGAGCGTGGCGGGAGACGCATGGAGCAGATTGACGGTGAGCATTCAGGCGGTTTACAAGCGAGCGCCTCGCAGCCGACTTCGCCGAGGCGGCACCGCCCTATTCGTGCGCACCGCAGACCTCGCTTGCAAGTGCCCTAAACTCAAAATCAACAAGTCAGTATTTCAACCACTGATTTCAACTTATAAATGCAATTTACTAATTAATTCATCCTAAATTTCTTTATATTTTTCAATTTTGACTTTCTGCCTATGTAGAAAATTTTGCCAGTGTCAAGTGCCTACTTCCGCCTAAAACAGTTTAACAGTTGTTTCGACTCAATCAGACCTGTGGGGGATGCTCACATCTATTTATCCACTATAAAAGAGCTGGTAATCTTCAAATAACTAAACAGATTTTCTTGAATCATAGCAAAGAACACTCTCAATCAAGACACCTTTCAAACAAAAAAACTAGATCAAAATTGGTTCAGCCGATTGCGAGCTACGATGACAGACAGACACACAGATACACAATTTAAACTTATAAATCCCCACTTTTTGTATCGGGGCTAAGATCAACTGGTATCCATGACAACTTCTATGCCAAATTTTATTCAAATCCGTCCAGCCGTTTGAGCATAATTGATAGACAAAAATTCAAACAAACGTACACATTGTGTATGTGTGTTAGTTTCAACAGATTTATTTGCCCATGTCTGTGCACATCAAAATTCTTTCCACAGATCATACCTTATCCTAGGAGTGGAAAAAGAGGGTCTACAAGCTGGATTACCAGGGCTGGTGGTGGGAGAACGGACCCTATTGTTGGAGTGGCGCGACGATTGGCACAGACGTATCCGGCGTCTACAGCGACGCGCTATCAACTGTCATTAGCCGCCATTTTAGACGCAACGGCAAAGGAAAGCCGCGTGAACAGCCAAGCATGCTGAATTGTTGAATATTCGAATTCCGTCGCTGGTTCCATGCATATTATGTAGTTGTTTTTAATGTTACTGCCATAATATATATCGATTAACTTTCATTATACAAATATGCTTATTACTTAAACGAATTTTTTACTCGAATTTTACTATTATCTTTACAAATACTGAATTTTGTTTTAAAAAATCGTCACAATTCATTAATTTTAGGGACAGTTTACTGTTTTTTTTAACAATTCTGAATCATACTTTTAGTGATGACAGTTGACTCATACTCAGTTGTTACTCCGTTGACAGTCTAAAAAATAACTAATAAAATGAATTGCTAGTCTCTTCAAGCCTGGCAACACTTGACACATTCGTGGATCGATACGGAGTTTTAAAATCTTTCTGGTAAATCAACAATAGTACCTAATTACATATTTGGAACTGTTAAACATATTATATTCCCTTATATAAGGTATATTTTCGTTACTTTGGGTGTGTGGGACAACGTGGGTCTGTACGTGTTCAAAATTTCAATATACCAAAAAGTATTTTAATGGAGTTCTTTCATACGAGACACTTATAGTTATACATGGTATATATCTTAAATTTTCCTTTCCTAGGATTATGTTACGTTTACATTACGACTGGTAAAGTGATAAATTATGCTTACTCATGAATTTTTATTAAGAAAATGACGATGAGAAAGATAAAAAAAAATGACTTAAGTACGTATTATCGGCTGCTAATAATTTATTTCGTATAGTTTTAATTTGAGAATTGTAATTAATATATCGTTCCATTAATTGCATTTTGTGTATATTAATTGTTATTTTATATTAAAATGCGTATGTTAATATTGTTTTTCATTACTTGATGCTGGCAATATTTGGTTTTATGATCTGTCGAATTTCGTTACTACCTTTGATTTCTGATTACATGAGTCTATACCACAAATAATGGTACCATTGAAAAATAAATGAATATTATTTTATTCCATAATTTTTGGGGATTAATAAGGGATTCAAAAATTATTTTGAAAGAGTAGTTTCAAGCTGTATAGAGAGTCATTGAAATCTATTTTGTTTCGGGTAATTCTTACGTATTATATGGTAACATCTCACGCTGACATAACATAACATCACGCCTGTATCCCCAAAGGGTTAGGCAGAGGTGTACTCACGTACACCCACAGTTCGCCGTGTATGTTGTTTAGGTCCCATGTAATAGGGGGCGAGCCTATTGCCATTAATCGGGCACAAAGCCAAACTCCGAGCTTTTACTGAGAAATTCATAGAAAAACCCCACAACACTTTTCTCGACTTGGGAATCGAACCCAGGGCCTCGATCATAGCAGTCGCGCTGACGACCACTAGGCTAAAGAGGCAGTTAAGTGTCAAATAATCAGTTCGTACTTGTGAATCGCAGGGTTTTTGGTGGGATTTGGTTTTAATCTTGATTAATAAAGGGACGTTATTTGACCCCATATTACATAATATTGGAGGCATTATGCGTGATTTGGTTTTGTTATTGAACACAAAATAACTAGATGCATAAATATGAGGTTGCTACAAAAACTCCCTGGTTAGTTTTAATAAGAGAGCTTGTTAAAGCATTGTTTGAACTCTGAAGATTAGAATTTAAAGGCATTTAATTGTTTGACATGAATGTCAAATGAAGATAAATATTTTTTTCCAAGAATAAAAATGTTTTTTTTTTTATACATAAAATTTAAAAGATCATATGTTTTTTTTTTTAATTAAAAAATGATTTCGACAGATTTTAGAACTAAACAAAACTGGCCAGCTATATGTATAAGTAGGGCGAGTATTTAAAATGGTTCATTTAACAAACATAGTCACAATGATTTAACGTACCTCATAATAATAATAATTTAAAATAATCTTAAGGGTTTAAGTTATAATGAAATTAGCCGATAAGTTTTTCTATGGTTAAGCTAAAATGTAAAAAAAAAATGTGTTCGTGCAAACATTTATATTATAATTAATCTTGAATGTAAATTGATTTTTTTTTTTCTAAATAATATTTGATCTTGCCAAAGTAACGTTTTCTCATTTGTACAGAGTGCTTAACGTTTATTGTCTCTCTGTCTTTTAACATTGTAACAGAGATTTATAAGTTTTGAACAAAATGCGTTGCCTAACTTAGGTATGTACAGTATTACTAGCTTTACTAAGAAAATAATTATTAAGTATCTCTTTCCATTTTAAAATGTACAATCAAGTTTAAAACTACTCGTAAAATCTCATCACATACCTACTCCGAAGCAGCTGTCAGCCGCGTCCGATGGATTGTTTGCACCTTAGGACATTTTACGGTAAATAATTATTAATGGCGTCGTAACTACTAAAATTAAACAGAATAACAATACATTCCCGGCTTCCACGTGCAACGATCGTTGCATCTCAATATTTAAAAACACAATGCATGAATTTCAAAATGAGTTATTATAGACTATATCAGGAAAAAATATTCGAGGAATTTCAACAGACAGAGATGTTCCGCATCATTGTAATCATTTACAATTGAGCTGTCAAAGTTATTTATAGTATCTGTGGTTGCCGAAGCTCGCGGCCCGCGGCCTCTGCTAAGTACACAACGGTATAAATCATGTTGACGCACGATGGAACAATTTACAATAATCCAGCGTTGTCGATTTCGATCGCCAGACATGCAAAAAAAATGGCTGAAAGGGTCGATAGCTCTATATTTATTTTTTTAAATCTTAATACCTCTTTTAAGCTTTACATTTGAGTTTTACACGTGATCTTAATATGTCATGTTATGGTTTTTATTTCACTTCACAAAATTATGTTATTTGACCCTGTATTGTTGTAATATTGTTGGCGTTTTACGTGAAGTTTGGATATTGTGCACAAGTGAAGTCAATTATAAAAAAATGTTTGTGTGCGTACAAAGTACAGATGTCAGAAGTGAAACTTGTTTGTTTTTAAATATCTTTTATATTTATACCATCTCTTTTATATTTATACTAATCTAAAGCTTTAGATTTCCGAGACTTAGTATAGGACGATTTACAACTTTATCACATGATGTTTATTTATAAATTTAACTCACTGTTAGCACATTGTCTCCATGGCTACGTGCTTCATGCTAAGTTCGCCTTTTCTCACTCTCTCTCAATCGCTCTGTCCCTCTCTCTCTCAAAACTTTCACTTCGTGATGCGTTGCTTCCGTAAAAATTTTACCCTCATGCTCGCAAAGAAATTTCACTTCAATAATAACTAGAAACATGTATTTTGAGTTGTCACAAAAAAGTCCTCGACAATTCTAACAAGGGAGCCACCATCTTGTTAAAGCCTTGTTTGAAGTTACTCCCATGTTACATAATAAAGAAATAAAAAATAATTAAAAACGTCAGGAAAATACAAGAATGATTGTTCCGAACATCCAGTTTAGTAAACAAAATATTATCATCGTGTTGTATAGTCAAAATATAAATTTCGAGCAATCGCAATGCTTCAAAATTTTAAATATTTATTGTACATTTTTAAAAGGAAAGATAAGTTTATAGATAGAGAAACCTATTTAAAAACGACTTAGATTTTGTCTGCTTGATCGTTTTACGAATTGTATAAAGTGTATTTAGTTGTAGATTGATTATAACCTTGTTCTAATTCTGCATATCTTTAGAATTCGTAATTTATAATATGCGTTTTGGAATGTAATTTTGCATGAATTCCTATCGTTATCGGTTAGATGTATTTTTTTAGACTGGCACCTCGAGATCATTATTTATAAAATAATAGAATAATGCGTTTGAAATGCAGACACATGCTTTTAATCGACACTAAAATGTTTCATTTTATATTCGGAAGAAGTGCAAGATTACATTTCAGTACAAATAAATGAAGTATTTAAATATCTGATCGTAAATATACCTACGTAGATTTATAGTCTGTTTGTATTTTACGGAATAATAAATGTGAATATTGTTTTATAATTTTTCAAATAAATAATGTTTATTTTTAACGCTGTATGAATTAATTAAGTAATAAATTATATTATCGTATTGTTATATTTCTACAGATTATCCTCATTATTCGAATCTATGATATTGCCGGTGCATCGAAGAATTGTCTCTGGTGAAACAGTATAACCCAGCCAAATTGAGTAATTAGTATTTTTATATGAGTCTCTCTACTTTCCCATGACCTATAGATTAATGCAGATTATTTTAACTATTAAAAACACGCCAATATTGTAAAATTTAACCGATCTTGCCGCATACACAGAAATATACCACATTTTTATTCCCTCTTTTTTCTTATATTATTTGTATTAGGACATCTCTTTTCATTGTGAATAATATTTAACATCGCCTGTAATTAAATTATAGTACAAATATATGTATATTATTAGTTGAGCTATTTATGTTTCTTTGTCCATTCATACGATATAAAATAATAATAAAAAAACCTAATATTTAAAACCTTCATAAAACAAATCTACGGAAACGTTAATAGAATATTAAAATTTTATTACCCTAACGTAAAATACAATGTTGTCCGTTTGCCTACGAAATTATTATCAGTCGAATTTATTGGTAGTAAAGTTAGTTTTATTTTCTTTACTTGATAACATCATAAGATTTATCAGAAAAAAATGTTCAAAAATCAAATATTTACTTACTACACTTTTAATCCTTATCTATCACTTAAATATTGATAACAATATATGTATTATTTTTTCTGGTTTATCCATGTACCTACAAAACTATATATTTATATAAATCGGCAACTCGAAAGAGAAAGAGAAAGCATAGTATATGCTCGTGTTAGAACGAGATAGGGATACAACACAATTTTCGTATGTGTTAACGGCCTACTTAAATCGAGAGTAAAACCAATCGTGCTTATTTTTGCAAAATCTAATATTTTGAAGTGTACCTAATGTTAATGTTAAGTAGATGTGTTTACGTGTAACTGGATAACTGGATGTAACTCGTTTAGCAAATAAATCAACAAAATAAAACGCAGTCTCGTCTTATTCAACCTACTGATGATTTATAGTATACTAAATCTATAGTAATACTCAATAAAACTATACTTAAAACCTAGAAAATTTACTCTTCTTCCGTTTTTCTATATAAACGCAAAGAATATAACTCCATAGAGCCAAGTAAAGAAATTACCTGAGAAAATGAAATACCTCCTTGTTCAATCGCAAAGTTATTGAATTGTATTCATAACATTTCATACTTGTACCCATAATAATTTCTATCTTATGTATATTCAACAATAATTTTATAGTTTTCCGTTAAGAACATACTTTCTTTTTTTATATATGATAGCGAGTTACTTTGAAATAAAAAATATCCATTCGCTTTAAAATAATTTAGTAATAATATGTTATTTTCACGTATAAAAGAAAAGAAATAGTGAGGTACCTCAGACGCACAATTTGGCCTATTTTAATATCCGGCCAAGAAACGAATACTAAAAAATTATAACGATTCTCCGACTGTTTTATTAATATGTAATTTTTTATTAATTTATAATAATGAATAATTTAGTAATTATTACTTATATTCTTAAGGGATGTCAATTGAATAAATGCATTTACTCGATAAAGTGGCCTGTCGAAAAATATTAATAAAACCTCGCTATGTAGAAACAAAATGCTTCTATGAAAAACTAATGCAGCCTAGGCCTTTTATTTTTCTGATGAAGTTAAAAAAAAAACTTTGATTGTAATGTCAAATATTGTCTATGGTTGTTTAACTTTATTTATACATAGAGTAGGTAAATGCATAGTACTTGTGTTTTCATGATACCCGACTCCTGTGATGTAATAAATTAATGTTATTGGTTATATTTATTTAAAAATAAAATTACATTTAATATACCCAAGTATTTGTTTTATTTTTCAAATAACATTTTTACCTTTACAACAGATAATAAAATCCGAGGGGAGTTATGGCTGGATTATGATCCGCCATATTGTGATTTATATTTTAATTCTTAAAGTCGTGTGATTATGTAATAATGGTAGTATTTTGCGTGATTTGGTTGGTTATTGTGATCTAATGAACTGAATTGTAAATAATAACTACAGGTGCAAATTTTAAGTGGCCACAAAAATTCCTATACAGTTTTAAGAAGAGAGCTGCCATCTTGTTAAAGCGTTATTTGAAAAATACTTTATACATGTAAAATCGGCATAATTATAAATAACACGTTGCTATTATAAATTATAAATAATTAAATAATCCAATCCAAGTTCGAACGACGACATGATACAATGCAGTATTGATTTAATGTCTAATGCCATATGTCTTGATATCATCTACTATACCATTTCCATTTCTTTATTTTCTCGATGACAGCTCCTGTGAAAACTTGAACGAGCGTCTTTTTCTATATTATGTATGCATTATTTTATAATAATATGACGTTTACACAAGTACAAGGTTATACCAGAGTCCGAGAAACTGATAGGGATGGAGCTATATCGATAAACGTAACACGATAACAGACCCGATATTTTTTTACAAAATGTAAGGAACTAAACTACTGCCGGATACTTTTGTACAAATTTATTAACTAATATTATATTTCATTACAAGATGTTACACGTATTAATTCTTGATTGATAATGCCAACTTCTTCAAAATTTTCGAAGCTTTTGTAAAATAAGTAGGTATGTAGGTACTCGACAAGGAAACGAAAAAATTATAACGACAGTTAATCTTTTTGTATTTATTTTAATCAATATCTGATGAATTGTCATCGACGTCGACATATGCGATCGATATCATTACTTATTTGGTCGCAACACTAAAACTATCAAATTAGAACTGTCATCGAGAAAATAAAGAAATGGAAATAGTATAACCTACCAAAACAACCCTGACTAACACTGTAATCCAGGAAAGCAGAGCTGCAAGCAAATCATATTTAAGCTCGACCATGGCTCCAAGACTCAAGATAGATTGATAAACTTGACCAATATAAGGTATAGAATGAAAAAATAATTATAAAATGACGTTATTCAAAAGTATTCCAACTCGAAAGTTACGAGAAAAATTGTGTTAGATGTATGATTATATTTTTTTTCAATGCAATACAGGTACGCGCTTGCCCTCGATCTAACCTGATGGTAAGTAAAGATGAGGCCGACGATGTATCGCACTTACCTATTAAATGGGTGGATTTAAATTTTAAGGAAATAATGTAATCAATCATTAATATACTTTGCGTTTTACGGTTAAAAGAGCGGGATGATAACTTTCGCACCCGACACAGTATATGCTTAACACCTTAACACGGCCCTGCTGAGATGTCACAAAATCTCCCTGGAAAGTTTTGTTAGGAGACTGAAATCATCAAAAGGCACCTTTTATACGACATAGGTGGTAAATAAGCACACGGCCCGCATGATGGTAAGCGGCTATAATAGCCTATGGACGTTTGTAATACTATAGGTATCACTAGCGCGTTGCCTACCTTGAACCTAGGAACTCTAGAAAGAGGAAAAAGCTCCGGAAACCTCACTCATCATAAGAACACAACACTAGGTTATTTGGCTTCGGTCTTCTGTCGGGTGGAGGTATTTATTCCACCAGTCGGGCTGCCTCAAGTAGAGAGAAAACTCCAAATAAAATTCTCTATATCCTACCTCTCTTTGAAGGAACGGACCAAAGGACCTCTGATCTCTTGAGTACACTAATTTTGTAAAACGAAACAATGGGGTAAAAGCGCGCTATATTAAAAGGGGTAATAAAGCATTATATAGGGAAATATTCCAAATCCAATGAAGTGGTGAAAAACGTCTTTCAAGAGTTAATCGATTCCCGCCTTTAGGAAACTTATCGTTAAAATGGTAAAAGTACGTCTACAATAATAGACAGTACGTACTTCGACTAAATAAATATGTACTTTACACAAAAAAAAATCTATACAAAACGGCAATTTTATAGGTAGGAAACAATTTATTAGGATAACCGAATACTGCATTTTCACGTATTGTTTTCTCTATGATAAAAAAATAAGGGGGAGGGGTAAATGAGTTTTTCCTAATAGGTCATAGGGGTAACAAGATTGAAAAGGTTAGACACCGCTGCTTTAACGACTAGGATTGGTTGCCAAGAAGAAGAAGACGCCTAAAAAAACTCAAGACAATAAAACTCATTTTATCCCATGAAAAATGACGCGAGTGACTTACGCCCCCATAATATATCCACTGCCGTTGGGTACCCCGCTGGGAAATTACTTCGAAGTGGAGATGTCGACGAGGCACTCGTACATTTGTTTTATTGTCTCTACCGGCCCCTTACATAGTGATAAAGCGTCTGATAGTTCGCGCGTTAGGAGATATGGAGATACGTGATATTTCCAATTTACTATAAAGAAATCTACAGTATTAAGGATTCGAATTTTGAAACAGAATTTTCTAATTATATATATATTAATACGTTAAGGAAAAGCTTTCTACCCTTTTAAGCGTATTGCGTGCACGGAAGACTGTGAGATTTGGCATGGTTAAAGTTTATATGGAGAAGGAGTGCAGAAAGCAAAAATTTATCTATAATATCTATTACTAATATATTAAATGTAATAAATTAATACTGCGAATCCTAACCCGACAAGTGCCAAACAAATGTCAAACAGAAAATAGTCTATGATCAAAAAGTCGCAGGTCGATTTTTGAGCTTAGGGCGATTGCTAGTTTGATTAAATTAGTAAATTAATTTTGATGTATATTCATTTAGAATACATACCTTTCTTTTATTCGTAGATTTTTTTTTATTGAGGAGACATTTTCTTTTGCTCCCGTTTAATTTGAAAATAACTTGTAACCAAAGTGTTGGAAGTATTGAATATAGATGCTAGCTGCAGCTTGCACGTTTTGCTAGAAGAGAAAAAAAGTATCCTATGGCATATTCCAAAACATTCGATTTTTATGCCATATTGCATTAGAATCTGTGCGGCATCGTTTGAGCACTAATGAAGCAAAAACTTACGGACTTTCATAGTTATAAGGAATATTAGATATACATCCATAATTCAGGCCACTTTCCCAATGGGGTAAGCAGAGACCATATCTTTCCGCTTGCTACGATCCTGGCATCCATCTTTCGCTTCTTCAATATTCATCAATCTAACGCATGGTTGTCGGTTTACAGTACCTACTCTTGTCCTGACCTTTCTTCAGAACGCTATTATTAGTTATTAGATTAAAGTAAACACTCAGGAACACAAAAGTCTGTCCTGGTTTGAAAACGATACCTCTTAATTCAATAATAGATCAAATCAAATTAAATAAAAAATTCAATTTAAGCGCTAAGAAGGCATTTATGAACATTGAGGTAATATGTACACATAGTAATAGGTACATTAAAAAAAAAGTAACTTCTCCTAAGTGTGGGTGGGTATGTAAAATCCGCAGATATTGAAAATCTCGTTAATCTTAACCATGTGGGCGGCCTTATCATAACACAAACGTTTGTGTGCGTATAGGTATTCCAACAATAGTGTACAATAAGTATCATTGTGCTGAGTACGCACATTTTAATCACGCATTGTGTTCCCACATACGAATGTAAATACACAGATCGACTGATTTTAAAACCACAGTCCTAGCTACGTATAGCTATTCGTCTATAGCGGAAGTGGAAGATATTTGTTGCATGGTAAGTTGGCGTAGTAATGGTCACTCATAGGTGATATATAACAGGACTTTAAGTGAGGCAAGACAATTTTTAACAAAAATAAATGAACAACTTTAATGATTTTGAGGAGTTTCCTGGTGTATATATAACATAGTCATAGTCATAGTTATAGGCATAGTGCCTGCATAGAACAACCTGGAGGTATCCCCTTTCTAACAAAAAAAGAATTATCTAAATCGGTTCATAAACAAAAAAGTTATTTATGAACAACCATAAAAATCCGAATGTATCGAATTGAGAACCTTTTTGAGGTGAAACTTCTTAGTCAGTGATTCGATAATTGGACGAGAATTGAGTGAAATTTCAAGGACCTTTCACTTTAGGCACATTCCGTAACATGAGAGAGAAGAAAGATGGAATATTGCATCCATTCATTCACATCGTTTCCAATACTACAACGAATCTGAGGTTTTGGTGAAGGAAATCCTGATGAAACTATTTCAAGCTGGTATTTTCTAATAAGTAACTAACTCCAATAGCGCAGTGACCCAAAATGTATCTTGGCTTTCGACACTAAAAGACGTTACCTCTGTCGCTAATGCGCCGTCTCCTACCACTCATCCGCTTGGAGTTCTCATAATTATTTTTCTAAAGAGCCTGGGACATCTGACGGGTCTTCGTATAATTATTTGGTCCACCTTTTCGTTGTTCGATCCTCTCTTATTCTATCAATATAATCGAGCCATCATATACGGTACGCTTTAATCCCGCCGATAATATTTTACGGATCCTCCATGCCACTCCGCGAACTGTGGGTGTAAACTAATGTACACCTCTGCCTAACCCTTCGGGGATATAGACTTGATGGTATGTTATGTTCAATTATTATTACTTAAATTATATTAAATATTATTATTATCTTTTAATTCAAATGTAATGGTGTGACATGCACATTCGGAATCCGTTATAACGTAGGCGGAATTTTCCGGGTCTATTGTATGGGCGGCGTGAAATAATCGTAAATCGACATTCGTTGGTGAACTACAAACGCAAGTGCCAGCCGATACGATTCGATGACCGTAAATAACTCGATTTGTGAATTGATTTATTCGCGTCAAACTCAGAAATTGGTTCTTTTTACCCGACTACGGCGAAGCGAAAAGAGGGTTACGATTTTAACCGCTATGTATGGTATGTTGATCTGTATGTGCATATCTTCTAAACCATATATATATATACAATTAATAAAATTGAAGTGTCTGTTTGCAATGTCAAAATGACAGTTTTTTAATAAATGCATATTAAAGTTTATACGATACGTATAACAAAAAAGCCATTTAAAATTTTTTTTTGTCTGTTTGTACCGGGTAATCTCCGAAACGGTTGGACTGATTTTGGCGGGACTTTCACTGATAGATAGCTGATGATATAAGAAGTAACTTAGGTTCCGAACAATTAAAAAAAAAACTGGTCATGGTGATTCAATTCAGGCGCTTAAATGGATTGCGCTGAGTAAACAATAAGAGATATATCAAATTAATGTACTACATAATTGTAGATATTTAAAACACCTACAAAAAAGTTAGCGAGAGTATATGTCTATCTTCTATAGAACACCCACAATAAGCATTTTTGTCTTTAAATTAACCGGGAGCGGGAGTAGCGAGATTCGCGCGTGTGGCCGATCGACGGCATTCCGTGCTCCAAGTAAGCGTAGCCGCGGGCACAGCTAGTGTAACATAATTTGAAAAATGAGGTGCGTTAGAAGAGTCTAGATTGTCCGTTGGTTGTTAGCTATGTAACGTCACACTGAATTCAATATGACGTTCTCAAAATGACAATGGCAATTGACAATTGACTAAGCAATGATGGCTAAGTGGAAGCGAGTACGGACTCCGCATCGATTGATGTGAGTTCGAATACCCACAGGCAGCGGCGGCCTTACCCATTGCGAGGCTCCGGTCGGCAGGTCTTTGCGAGGCCTTTTGTCTTACGGAAAAGTATCTATATGATGCGAAAGTAGGTCTGGTTGTTTGGTAGGTATTCGTTATGTTTGACGAGAAATGCTAAAGTTATACAAATAAATAAAATTTGAGTTTTTCAATATTTTACTTACTGAAAGATTTACAAAATTAACAAATACAGAGATGATAAATTTTAAAATTGATGTTTGCGTCTTTTACTAAGACTGAAATCTTTAATTAAAACACAATAATCTAACGAATTAGCTACGTCATTTTCGATTGAAAGAATAGCAGGGGCTAAAAGCCGTTCCTGTGTCATCGAATTCCTCAAATATGTTATATAAGCCTCGAAAAACTCCTTTCAGCAGACGCAACCGTAACAGGTGTGGTGGCAATAATTCTCAGAACTATTTCGATAGTCGAGTAAACTTCAGTTAATTTTTTTTCTATTATGTATTTCAGCACTGAGATAATATCATCGTTTCCTTTATACACACGGATGAGCATTTTCAGTTCTTCTTACAATTCAAGTCCATCAATATCACATGATTCTCCTACTGTCATAGATATTTGCAAGTCGCTGCATTGCTTCGAAAGTTCACTATTACTAATTTCCTTTAATCTTTTTATATTATACATGAAACCAAATATGCTCTCATGATGTTTAAGTGCCTCAAACCTAGGATGGCAGCTTGCGCGCACATTGTAGACAATAACATAAAAATAGTTTATTTTGAAAATCTCTTCCGCATTCAATTCATGAGCTTATTCCTTTTTTTACGTCGTCTTCTGACTTCTTTAAACTGTCTGTCAATATTATTTTTCTCGGCTATTTCTCTCGCTGTTACAAGGGATGACTGAAAACCATTTTCTCGATAATTATCGAGCCAATTTGTGAATGCGTCTAGGTGTTGTATAGCCACATTTAAGTGCATGTTTTCGCTTTGCCACATTTTACTGATAACATTTATCTTTGTAAGAATGTAATACCATATAACAAGTGGAACTACAAATTCGTAGGTAGTTATTTCCTTTTCTATAGAATGGCATTCACTAACCAACAGACAATCTATTGTATTTTCTATTAAATCTTTTAAAGCATCACATACATCGCTTAGTTGGTATTTAACGGTCTTCACCGATGCTATCCTGCACTCCCATCTAGTTTCAGAAAGTGGTTTTAGCGATAAGGATTTTATATGAGCATTTAAAATAGCCCACCACTGACTTGAGCCGGAAAACAGAGTGTACAACAACCTTTGTAGCAAACCAAAAAAGATTTTGCTTGGACAAAAGACGATGCTACATCTCCTAGGATGAGATTCCAGCTATGACTACCACAAGGTAAAAAATAAGCAAGTGAATTAATTTCAATAATACGTTTTTGGACACCACTTTTTTCACCACGCATATTGGCACCATTATCATATCCTTGGCCTCTGCAGTTTTGCAATGATATACCTAACTGTTCTAATTCTGTGATTATATAATTAGTCAAACTCTCAGCTGTGGTTTTTTCGACGGCTATGAAACCAATAAAATGTTCTTCAATTTCAGCTGTTTTTATATTAAAAAATCTTATAATAATTGATAGTTGCCCAACACGAGAAACGTCGCGAGTACAATCAAGAATAATAGAGTAATATCTATTATTAATTATTTTTTCAACAATGTCAGTTTTCACGTGACTCGCCATTAATTGTAGGAGCTCATTTTGAATATTTTTTCCGATATAGTGATCATTAATCGTTTTATCATTTACTTGTTGTAAGTGAAGTCTCAGCACGGGATCAAATCGGGCTATTAACTTTACTAAATCTATAAAGTTGCCGCTTGTCTCACTTGAACCTGAAGCTGATGTTAACTTCTCTCTAGACCCCTGAAGGCCAAATTGTGAGATGCTAAAAAATTTACAATTGCGAGCAATCGTTTTAAAATATCTCCTCTCCAACGTTGCCTTTCTTGTTCAATTTGTGACTGAGCCAAGGAGTCAATAGTGGAACAGCTTTTTAAACCATTCTCTAAATTAATCCATTTCAGCATACAATCTTTATGCTGTCGACTAGATTCGTGTGACTTAAGGTAATCACCCAAGTGTTTCCAATCAGACACTCCTTCACTTGATCCATCTTGATCATCTTTGTATTTTCTAGCCCGAATATTCGACACGGAAAGCAGTAAACGGCATCCTTTGTTTGTGAATAAATCATCCAGCGCCTGTCAAGCTTTTCACCGTTAACTAATATCTTTTTATAATGATATTCACGGAATCGCCGTTCATTATCATTTAACGGAAATAACTCAACTTTAATCCGGATTGGACCTCTTAATACAATCTCAGTTCGGTCTACATCAGTAATTGTTATGGGCCACAAACCGGGGTCATTTTGAGGATTCAGATTTTCCATTCCAGCCGTCATGGATGTAGACATAGACTCGGGTCCAGATTCGTGTTCTTGACTGTATATCGTTGACGGCGGCACCGGTGACCTAAGAGACAATGATGTAGTTAAATCATCATCATCCTCGCTGTTTTTACTTGATGACGGCGGCGGCACCCATGATGATGAGAAAGGAATGTTTTCAGCTGAATCAGGATTAAAGTAACTTTCAATCAATAAATGTTTCGTATAGATTTCTTGATCATCATTTTTTATATATTTATATAAAGATTCACGTAGATTTTCTTATACCTGCTTTCTTTTGATAGCTCGTTTCCTTTTTGAACTACCTGACTCAAATTTTCTACCGGCATCACGATCCCGCGAACTCATTTCGTAAATCTTGTTTTGTTTCGCACAAATAGTCAGAAATAATTTTTAAGTAGGTGTCACACAGTTTTTTTACACTTTATCAGCTTACTCAATACCTAAAATACTATAATTTACACTTTTCCAGCTCACTCAATACTTGAAACACTTTAAGAGCTTAATATTAAATATAACTGAAAGACATGTACGGTACAGCAACGATTTTGTAACTCGTACTGCAAGCAAAATAATTCCAAGGTGACAAAAGTTGACGAACGAAATGAAACAAGGGAATTCCTCTAGCGACGGGGATTCCCCGAACGATAGACGAGCAGAACATTATGTCCCGTTAGTCCCAAGTGATATGCGTTTAAAAAACTGATCTTTAAGTGTTTCGAGGCGCGATATTCAAGTACTACAAAATAAATTTATCAATTATGATTTAAATTAATGAATTAGTTAACTAACTTCATTTTAATTTACCGTTATGTTATAACCTTAATAAATAATTAAGAATCAAAATCAAAAGTTTTAAATTTAAAAAAATATAGTTATAAAAATTGTATTTTTTGACGCGAGGCCCCTGCAAGAGCGAGGCCCCGGGCGATTGTCCTGTTCGCCGCTCCCTAAGGCCGCCACTGCCCGCAGGAAGACTCAGCTTTCGGTTAAGGAAAACATAGTGATGAAACCATAACCATAGGTCTTTTTCTTATGCCCGCCTGGCTACAAGTATTCCGGTAGCTGCTCTGAGAGCCAGTCCTCTCACGAAGCTTAGCGTGCTACCATCTTGGGCCACAACGTCACTTAAGATCATGGGTGATTGTGGTCACAGCACTAAAGGTATAACGATAAAAAAAAGCATAAAGTCCTGCATTTTGCACGCCTCATAACGCGAATCGGTTGAGGTTGTGCTTTACTCTAGACATGTCAAGGACAAGCAATTTTATGTTCTTAAACTACCTCTACCACAACCAATTGGCACTTATATGATAACAT
Organism: Saturnia japonica; assembly: GCA_033032175.1. NCBI lineage: Eukaryota > Metazoa > Arthropoda > Insecta > Lepidoptera > Saturniidae > Saturnia > Saturnia japonica. The sequence goes on from CM065315.1 coordinate 1,344,009, forward strand.
TTAGCAGGTATATTTCAAGAAAACAGTTCAAATATTCTATCTCATATTCCGTAAAAAACAATTTATTATTGCTATTTAAAAAAAAATGCATTTACGACGTGGTTACGATAACTCCCGAAAAAGTTGACGAATCGAGACTGAATTTCGTTTATTATCTTCAGAATAATATTAACTATTTACCTATTAATATTTTAGCGGACGTGTGAGGAACAGCGAGTAAAGTTCCTCACCCGCCATAGAAAAGGGAGGATCCTCCGGCCAGACGGGCGCTATGTCTGGCGGGCAGCTGCCCCGACTGTTGTATTCGGGTTCTTGTATACATACTCAACGATAGAGTTAATTTCTATAGCGCAATGTAGGATAGTAGGATGCGTCTTATGTGGCTCGATAGATGTCGCTGTGTCGCTACGTAGTTGTGTCGATGCGTTGATGCGTCAGTTGTGGCGAGAGATGTCGCTACAATATCAATAGCCTAGTACCCGTAGTTTTTTAATAAAATGGTTTTTTATTAAAAAAAGTTCAATATTTATATGGATCTAAAATTAAAGCCTAATTTTTTAAGTTGTCTAAATAATACAAATAAGTCAATGGTACGATTTTTTTTTTAATTCTTAAAAACAAATTGAGTGGTATGAGGCGTGCACTTTTTGATTTTCCAAATTTTTATGCAATGTGTCCAATAGCTTAGAATTAGAAAGGCGGTTTCTAACGTTCACGACTAGACTTTTCATCTTTTATTTTACCAATTAAATTATTGTTGTACTCATGGTTCACCATTACAGGTTAACAGTGTTCTCGTTAGTTGCAGTCATAGGTATGGGATACTGAATGGAGGAGATTCATAGCTTCATCAAACAGACAAGTATAGGTCTCAGCAATTGAGAGCCAGAGTTTCGTTAACTACTGGGAATAGAAAGTAGTTTGATTTTTGAATTCTTCACTTGGGTTTTTTGACATTTTAGTCAGTCGATGGATAGGTAGTCTTATTTTCAGGGCTCACCCAATGTTCGCTGCGACCCACCAGTCGGTCGCGACCTATAGTTTGGGAAAAGCTGATCTATAGAGTACTGTGTGGTTTTACTAACTTAAATATCGAGACGCCAACCGTTTGAGCGTCATGTAAGCTATTTAAAAATCTCATGAGAACTCATGCTTGGCAGACTCTATCCTCATTACCATCAGCCGCTCCATCATCAAAACCTCGTGGAAGCTCATCGGCCAGTTTGATACGGCGGAAGATATTAAGATACGTGCATTGTACCTTTACCGTTGTTAGCTGTATTTAAAATTATCAAAAGTATCGTAAGAACCATCTAGTCTCCCCAGAGCAGCAGAAAACCACCATGATGCTATTTGGGCGGTGCGTATGCTTCAGTTTTTGTAGTCCTCTTTTATAGTTATTCTGTTTATTGATTCTTGTATTATTCGATTTCTAGAATAGAACTAGCCTCGGTCGTAATGTGGCTTGCTTATAATAACCGATAAAAATGAGGAGGTGAAATCTTACAAGTGAATTTAATAGATTTATGATATACCTAAAATGCTTATTTAAAGGAATATAAAAATTTCAATGCATGTTAATTTTAGTTAGTAAGGTTTCAATGTGTGCGTATTCCTTGCGGCCACGAGGACTTATCTATAGTCTATATCTACTTACAATTAATTTATACTCGTCGGTTGTAGTGTATGAATTGATGTATTGGATTTTTACAGTTTGAACTTTTAACGCAAGCCCAGATACAAAGCGAATTAACGGAAGAATTACCCTGATACACGCGCTAGTACAAAATTGGATTATAGCAATGAGTTCTACGTTACATTAGACGCGCTATTGTGTCGTGTTACTTACTAACAAATAGACAGCTTTCTAAATCTCAAAATTATTGGGACACGATTAGGAAAAGGCTCTCTGTATGACTCGTATTTATGCAAATGCCATAATCAAAAAAATGCCTCGTTTACTTTTATCTCAGTAAAAATAACCAATATTTATCAACTAAAATTCTTAAGACTGTCTGACAGGCAACACACTGCTTACACAGGTAGGTCTAGAAGGAATATCTAAGGATTTTTTGAATAAATAATTAAGAATCAAAATCAAAAGTTTTAAATTTAAAAAAATATAGTTATAAAAATTTATTTTTTGACGCGAGGCCCCTGCAAGAGCGAGGCCCCGGGCGATTGTCCTGTTCGCCGCTCCCTAAGGCCGCCACTGCCCGCAGGAAGACTCAGCTTTCGGTTAAGGAAAACATAGTGATGAAACCATAACCATACGGCTTTTTCTTATGCCCGCCTGGCTACAAGTATTCCGGTAGCTGCTCTGAGAGCCAGTCCTCTCACGAAGCTTAGCGTGCTACCATCTTGGGCCACAACGTCACTTAAGATCATGGGTGATTGTGGTCACAGCACTAAAGGTATAACGAAAAAAAAAGCATAAAGTCCTGCATTTTGCACGCCTCATAACGCGAATCGGTTGAGGTTGTGCTTTACTCTAGACATGTCAAACAAGCAATTTTATGTTCTTAAACTACCTCTACCACAACCAATTGGCACTTATATGATAACATTTAGCAGGTATATTTCAAGAAAACAGTTCAAATATTCTATCTCATATTCCGTAAAAAACAATTTATTATTGCTATTTAAAAAAAAATGCATTTACGACGTGGTTACGATAACTCCCGAAAAAGTTGACGAATCGAGACTGAATTTCGTTTATTATCTTCAGAATAATATTAACTATTTACCTATTAATATTTTAGCGGACGTGTGAGGAACAGCGAGTAAAGTTCCTCACCCGCCATAGAAAAGGGAGGATCCTCCGGCCAGACGGGCGCTATGTCTGGCGGGCAGCTGCCCCGACTGTTGTATTCGGGTTCTTGTATACATACTCAACGATAGAGTTAATTTCTATAGCGCAATGTAGGATAGTAGGATGCTCTTATGTGGCTCGATAGATGTCGCTGTGTCGCTACGTAGTTGTGTCGATGCGTTGATGCGTCAGTTGTGGCGAGAGATGTCGCTACAATATCAATAGCCTAGTACCCGTAGTTTTTTAATAAAATGGTTTTTTATTAAAAAAAGTTCAATATTTATATGGATCTAAAATTAAAGCCTAATTTTTTAAGTTGTCTAAATAATACAAATAAGTCAATGGTACGATTTTTTTTTTAATTCTTAAAAACAAATTGAGTGGTATGAGGCGTGCACTTTTTGATTTTCCAAATTTTTATGCAATGTGTCCAATAGCTTAGAATTAGAAAGGCGGTTTCTAACGTTCACGACTAGACTTTTCATCTTTTATTTTACCAATTAAATTATTGTTGTACTCATGGTTCACCATTACAGGTTAACAGTGTTCTCGTTAGTTGCAGTCATAGGTATGGGATACTGAATGGAGGAGATTCATAGCTTCATCAAACAGACAAGTATAGGTCTCAGCAATTGAGAGCCAGAGTTTCGTTAACTACTGGGAATAGAAAGTAGTTTGATTTTTGAATTCTTCACTTGGGTTTTTTGACATTTTAGTCAGTCGATGGATAGGTAGTCTTATTTTCAGGGCTCACCCAATGTTCGCTGCGACCCACCAGTCGGTCGCGACCTATAGTTTGGGAAAAGCTGATCTATAGAGTACTGTGTGGTTTTACTAACTTAAATATCGAGACGCCAACCGTTTGAGCGTCATGTAAGCTATTTAAAAATCTCATGAGAACTCATGCTTGGCAGACTCTATCCTCATTACCATCAGCCGCTCCATCATCAAAACCTCGTGGAAGCTCATCGGCCAGTTTGATACGGCGGAAGATATTAAGATACGTGCATTGTACCTTTACCGTTGTTAGCTGTATTTAAAATTATCAAAAGTATCGTAAGAACCATCTAGTCTCCCCAGAGCAGCAGAAAACCACCATGATGCTATTTGGGCGGTGCGTATGCTTCAGTTTTTGTAGTCCTCTTTTATAGTTATTCTGTTTATTGATTCTTGTATTATTCGATTTCTAGAATAGAACTAGCCTCGGTCGTAATGTGGCTTGCTTATAATAACCGATAAAAATGAGGAGGTGAAATCTTACAAGTGAATTTAATAGATTTATGATATACCTAAAATGCTTATTTAAAGGAATATAAAAATTTCAATGCATGTTAATTTTAGTTAGTAAGGTTTCAATGTGTGCGTATTCCTTGCGGCCACGAGGACTTATCTATAGTCTATATCTACTTACAATTAATTTATACTCGTCGGTTGTAGTGTATGAATTGATGTATTGGATTTTTACAGTTTGAACTTTTAACGCAAGCCCAGATACAAAGCGAATTAACGGAAGAATTACCCTGATACACGCGCTAGTACAAAATTGGATTATAGCAATGAGTTCTACGTTACATTAGACGCGCTATTGTGTCGTGTTACTTACTAACAAATAGACAGCTTTCTAAATCTCAAAATTATTGGGACACGATTAGGAAAAGGCTCTCTGTATGACTCGTATTTATGCAAATGCCATAATCAAAAAAATGCCTCGTTTACTTTTATCTCAGTAAAAATAACCAATATTTATCAACTAAAATTCTTAAGACTGTCTGACAGGCAACACACTGCTTACACAGGTAGGTCTAGAAGGAATATCTAAGGATTTTTTGAAAATTCATCCCCTAAGGAGATTAAAGCACCCGAAATAATGTTACAAGGCCCGGCTTCCCCTACACACATCATATTATTTAAGGTGCTATTTCATATAAGTTAGAGAATCGTGTCGATGTGATTATGAACTCTATACTAATGACTTAGTATTCGTACTATTGACTTTCGATTAACCCGCATTATTGAGTGGTCGCAATAGTAACGGTTGTACTACTCTATGTGAACGCACGCACTTTATAAGTAGGCAATACTGTTCCTAAGTTAGCACACCCATTAGCGCACCCATGTAGTCTATCATAATAAATGTTCTTTCCGCAAGTACAAAATTATTTAAATTTTTCATTATTGCCTAAACTATGTGTCTAAATAGCGTACTGTAAAGAGCAAAATTTAACTTCATAAAATTGTTTTATGATGAAGAAACTTTTGTTTGTAAAGATTAATATTCCATATGTCTAAAAATAATGCTTAAAAATCACTTTTTATTCTATCAGCTATCATTGTTTCTCTCTCTCTCTCTCTCTCTGACCAAGTAGTTATATACCGTCCTAGTTGCATCAGAAATGTTGCAATAAAATTCATCCTTAGAATTTTCTATTCGTACCTCCCAAAGAAACTTAATTTCAAAAAGATTAAGTTAATTAAAATGATACAAATATTATACGAAACATGCATGATTAATAAGTGAATTGAGTCCATGAATGGGCCACGTAATCGGGCAGGTGTTCCGCAACAGAACATGACTTCTGCGCGTGAAGCGATTTGCAATTCTAATATTTACACGGTTCCACAATAGCGATTAGTTTATCGCTGTTAAACAGGAAGCTTGGCGTCTTGTGAAAGTTTACAAATCATAATATAATAAAGAGAACTAACTGTTTTTAATATTTAAGTTTTCCGACGCACTCGAGTTTGTCTTTAGAAAATTTGCGTTCATTATGTCTAAAATTTTACTAGGATCGTAGTCCTGCACTGAAAATGTGACTACAAAATCACAGGATAATCTTCACTGCGAATAATGACTAGTTCGCAAAAAGCTCTAAATATGTGAGCAAAAGGTTCTAAACATTTCTTATATTCTGATATCGGTGATTAAGTAAAGCGTGTCTCGAGTCAGTGTTGGATTTCAAAAATAAGTACCTAACAAAAAACTAAAAGGTACATTAGTACTTTAAAGAATATGAATGCGATTTTTTAAATCTTTTAATAAGTTTTCTATGTCATGTCACACTCCTGGAAGCTGTCTACCATATTCAGCACTATACGCTGGAGAATCGATGGCTTAACTTTGTTTGCTTTTGGAACAATATTCTGTTTGAGTTCAGGACTTTTTGCAGGATTTAATAAATAAGCTGTATTTAGAACAGCAAAATTTAAATATTAATTAATCAATTACTACACTACTAAATGATAAAGTACACCCGAAAATCCCAAAAAAGTTGTTGATTGCTGTAAAAAGGCATTACCTCGCTGAGCGTTTTTATCGCCTGTATCTCTTGGTATATATTCTGAAGAGTTATTTCTTTTTATACCACCATCTCTGATCCACTACAAAACGACGCAATAAAGAAGGTCGCATAGTTTTAAATTTGCCGTATCGTCAAAATAGGGATTGGTTTTCCGGCCATCGTATTCCCTCTTTTCAATAATTGCGGGTCCTTGAAACGCGACATGAAGCGGCATTTTAGCAAACGACAATTGCTGACGAAAACTAGCACCGGTGTTTTACTCTGTACTCTAATTATCATCAGGTGCTTTTACAGTAGTTTTAGAGAACTTTCAGATCTGTTTCCGGTTTTTTATTATTATTATGGATAGGCTTGCGTTTGACCACTATCTCACCTGATCGTAAGTGATGATGTGGTCTACGATGGAGCACGCTTGCCTAGAAGGTACCTATTCAGTCGAGACTTGAAGATACCTGGGACTTGAAATATAAAATCCGGCAAAGTGTTCCACTCTTTAGCGGTGCGCATGATATCAAAAATGGTTAAAAAGGTTATCGAAAATGTTTATTGTAGGTGTTCCTTTTGAGATAGACATATACTATCGCTGACTTTTTTGTAGGCCTTTTTAATGTCTATAATTATGTAGTACATTAATTTGCAATATAATATCTCTTATAGTTTACTCAGCGTAAGCCATTTAAGCACTCGAATTGATTCACCATAAACAATTTTTTATTTATTAGCGCGAAACCTAACCCTTTTTAAAAAATCTAAGTAACTTAAATTACTCTTTACAACATAAGCTATCTGCCAGTAAAAGTCCCGTGAAAATTGGTCCAACCGTTTCGGAGATTACCCATAGGAAACAAACAGAAAGACAACATTTTTTAAAATTGGTGTTTTGTTTTGTATATACTTTACAATATGCATTTAGTAAAAAATTGTTGTTATTTTGAAATTACAAACAGACACTTCAATTTTCTTAATCGACGTAACAATATTAAAGTTAGTCAAATAATTGTTAATAATTTTCTTAATTAAGTTGACGTAACAAGCACTCGTATCTGTAAATGACAACAATGAATGTTCCATTAAGTTAATTGGCGTTTGTAACAACCCTTCATTAATCTTAAGAAACTGTCGCCTGGGTTATATCCCTTTTAAAATGATTGTCAAATAAGATCGCAAAACTCAACAAGCAAACAAGTTCCTGGCGATTAATTTTCCTAATTCTTCTTGCCTCTCTATCCCTCGCTAAGGGTCGACACTACATTTTTTTTTCTTCCACTCTACTCTACGAGACTTACATGTCACTAGCTGTGCGCCGCGGTTGCATCCGCGTATAGTTTATAAGAAATCACTGATTGATGATTTATAATACTTCAAAATAGACAATATTTTTAGTAATATTTTCTTGTGGCTCGGCAATGCTCGGCTCTCGTCTGGTGGCCAGGTTTATGCTCGTTCGTGCCTCTATTACTATAGCCATAGACCCGAGCCGAGTGTTGAACTATTTTAATTTTCCAGTATCTCTTAAACTACGCCAAATAACATGTTATAAAGGCAAAGTTTATAAAGTCTTTCGTTTATAAGGATCAATTAATAGATTATGGCTTATGTATACAAGATAGGCATATGGTATCGCAGAATTTTTTTTGGATGTACTATACACCAATGTGTTTCTAGAACATTGAATTTACGTATCACTAACCAACACGCTAGCGCACACGGAAAAAGCAGTTCAAGAGTGCTTTTTCTTCCGACTTACTTAATAAAACTCAATATTTAAAGCTAGCTTAGAAGTGCACCTTAAAGCTAGTGTACTTATACAATTTTTCATGAATCTTTTCAAATCCGACTGACTTTTCAAAACCTAATTTATTAAATTGATTACTGATATACCATAGTATAAATTCCTTAATAAAACTTTTAAACATCATAAAATACGAGTTAAAATAAAATTTATAAGATGAGAATATTCACTGGATAATAAAAGCGTACGGAGACGCGGGCACAGCTAGTATATTATATATTTATATATCCATTTACAATTCCTTCGTCGATATTGTCCAATATTCTTTTTCCTATGTTCAAGATTCCAAACTCTATGCGGACACGAGACTGCTGTAGGCATGTCATTAGTTACAGTGTTTTACAAGGAGACATCCCAGCGCCCAGCGGTGAGTTTATCTATCCCACTTATCCCCTATTGATTTATATCTTATCGAACAGTTACCCCTACCACTAGAACCTTGTTAACTGTACTTAACTGCAGCGACTATGGTAACGTAAAATCATAATGTCGTTTTTTTTATACGACTTACACTTACTTACTTACAAGTATACGACCCTAAATGTGCCACGCTGCCAGCTGAATAGTTGTTATTGGATATTTGAAAAATTCACAGCAGTAGTGTACTTATTTATATGTATAACGAAGTTAAAAGTGAAACTATCATATAACAAGTCCGGTGAAGCTGTAAAAGCCGCAGCGGCTCTGTTTTTGGATATGGCCCCTAAGGCTAACAGTGTATCCAGTTCAAAAAAAAAATCATATGTAAGTAAACTTTACAAGTTAACGAGTAAACTCAGTCAATTTATAAAGTGTACTTGGAGAAGTAATTTCATACAAATTCCATTTCCAAGCCCCATTCTAAGTCTGCGCGTTATGAAGGGCAACTACGGAACCCTACAGCGCGTGGCCCGATACCCACTTAGCATTTTTATGTCTTCATTAAATCGATATTATTGTGGAACAGAAACAAATGGGTATTAAATTTAAAATTACGCAGTATAAACCCTAAGAACAATAGCTTAAATAGTGCCTCAGTTTGAAAAATGATGCATAGAAAACTGTTCTGGATATTTTGATATAACTTTAATGTAGAAAAGTAAATTAAAAAAGAAGTAAAACCCCTAGTAGCGGTAACAAGTCGACACGGATTACTACCGCTGGGATTACTCGGTGCTGTACGCAGGTTCGACGCCCGCCGATAATGGTGGATTAAACGGAAAATACAAAAAAAAAGTTCCCTAATGGATTGGATGTTTCTCTGTTATTCCCTTTGTTTACTTTATTCTTATAGTTAGGTATAATGGGATACTTATCATGTTTTAAAAACAAAACAAACTAAACAGGCCTCGTAGCGCAATGGTACTACGCCCTACTATTTAGTCGCGAAGTCACGGGTTTCGATACCCGTCCATGACTAACTTTTGTCTGATGAGCATAAATGTCAGTTGTATTTCTGAGTGTTAAATATCTATGTATGTCACAGCTGTTTAGTTATCATACAAGCTTTGCTTAGTTTGGAATGAAATGGCCGTGTCTGTGAAATTGTGTCCCCATATTTATATTTAAAAAGAAAACAGACAAAACTTATTCCAAAATTTCTGACGAGAAACTTCTTTATAAAAATCTTCCAATTTTTTTTTTTTTTTTAAATCTCGTCAAAAATTTTGGAATAAGTTTTGTCTGTTATAATAATTAACAAAAAATCCTATCCTGCAGATTCCGGATGATTCTGCAACATCAGTTCAAGGTTGCCATGTTCTTATAATATCCGGACCTGTGGAAGATGCTCACATCTATTTATCAATCTATAAAAAGCTGATAATCTTCAAACGGCTGAATAGATTTTCTTGAATCGTAGCTAAAAATACTCTCGAGCAAGTCACTTTCCAAACAAAAAGACTAGATCAAAATCGGTTCAGCCGTTTGGGAGCTACGATGTCACAGACAGACACACATACACATAGATAAACAGACACGTGGGTGCGTCGGGGTTTGAAAAAAGGAGAACGTAAAACAGTTGGTTAAAAGTTCGAATCCACAAGGTTTGGCCTTTTTCTAGAATGTTTATTATTACTTGCATGTACGAGTGGTTTGAATGTCTGCAGTTGTTTTTAGACATCTCTTAGAAGTACGTATGTATCAATAATACCAGTTTCTAGATTCGCTAAAACAATACCAAATGGTATAGGTCAGAATGCGGCTGCAAATCCGCGCACGCGCAGCATTGTGTCCTTTCAAAGCTATTTATATGTCCGCTTCAGAAATGATATCTTGCACACTGCCCTCTTACATCATGTCGCTGCGTTTATCCTATTGTATATTGAAATTTCAAAAACATAACTTGTATTGACTAATGAAATATTCGCCGATTTTATCCATCTTTTATATTTCTACCACGGATCCTAATCCTAGCTAATATTATAAATGCGAAAATGAGTTTGTTTGTTACTCAATCAAGCAAAAACGGCGACACGGATTTGAATAAAATTTGGCACACACATACCTTATAACCCGGATTAAGACATAGGATACTTTTTATCTCGGTAAAACAATATTTTTGTTCACGCGAGCATTGCCGTGCTCAAAGCTAGCTTACTATAAAACTAAACTGAAATTTTCGATGGGAGATTGATTTTTTTAGAGCCGTGCTTTTATGGGATAAGGACACTGCCCAAAAACTATGTTATCTTTTTGTATTTTTGGAAATGTGAAAGCTAGAGCTACGCTCGTGGGTTTGCCCCAAGCTGAAGAATTCTGCGTTAAATCATATTTGTCTACTTAACCATCTACAATATAAAGGTACCTACATTAATACAAAAAAATGGAGGCATGATTAAATAATTTTTTAAAGTTAAGTATATTTCTGTTAAATCTTATTTATTTTAACAATAGTGTCCGTTGATTCGAATGTTTTTTTTAAATGAATGTTTAGTCATAACTTCAATGTTTATGAACAGATTTGTATGATTCTTATTTTGTTGGATACCTCAAGGCTGGTCTCATTTTAATTTCATTGGCATTGAATTTTTAACTTTGAAATTTTTACACGAGGGAACTCTTCAAAATCATTGAAGATGGTTTTCTTTTTGTTACAAATTGTCTTTTGTTAAACAATGTATTTTTCGTTCTTGTCTCTGGAAAATTATTTATTAACAATATAACATTTTATTGTTAAGAAGACTATTATTTGTAAGAAATGCCCTGGCCTACTACACGCCGCGCCGGTGGAACACGATTCAACCAAAACAAGCAAACCGGTCATTACGCACAGGATTCCTGTCCCGTCACATAATTATGAATTATTAAAACTAATTACACTAAATAACCATAATTTGTTACATGGCATTATTGCGAAGGCATGCGGTTTTACACACTTTGAGATTTGCGTCATTCAAAATGTTTTATAACTATGTAGTTGGTTGTAATAATGACATTTATTTATTTTAATCCTCAACGCGGACGGCAAACAGAGGTGTTTTAAGTTTCACACGTGTATCTGTCTCAGACATCGTACCTTCCAAAAGAATGAATCAATTTTGATTTAGTTTTTTTTTTAGGTTGATTGATTTCTTGTTCAAGAGTATTCTTGGCTATGATTAAAAAAATTGTTCAACCGTTTGCAGACCATCAGCTCTTTTACTAGTTAATGAAGGAATGTGAACAATTTCCACTGGTCTGATCAATTCGAAATTTCGTATACTTCTATGCATTGCAAGAACTTTTTTTAAAATCGTTACAGGTTTATCATTGTAGCCGACACGCTAAGCTTAGTGGCAGTAGAACATGGTACCTTTGACCTGATAGCATCATCTAGAATCTGCAGTGATATCTGCTCACGAACAGCGATTCTTCATCAACTCGAGATATCGTGTTAGGGCTTATTGGTATTTGTCTCAATGATTAAGTTATACTTTCTGTCGGATGGTCTTACATTTTCAATTTACCTTGTTAAAGCTGTTTAATTTTTTTTTACAAACGTTCTTTAAAAATCATTACATCATCATAATCTAACTCATAATTATGTTTTAATAATTATATTAAAAAAAAAACAGCAGCTTTTGTTGTTTTACTAGTTTTTTTTTTTTTTAATAACACTTTTCTACTTGAAAGTTATTTTAATTTTGTTTATCGTGAGTTTGAAATATATAGAATCATTAATAGAAAACAATTTAACGTAGAAAATTTTAGATGTGTCTTTTACGTTTTATAAAATGATCATCTATATAATAATACTAGCAGTGCCCGTGGCTTCGCTCAAGTGGACTACAGAATGCCCGCACGAATCTCGCTCCCCCGCTACCGGCTATTTTAAAGACAAATATGCTTATTGTGGGTGTTCCTTAGAAGATAGATGTATACTCTTCCGGACTTTTTTGTAGGTATTTTTCATGCCTATAATTATGTTTTACATTAATTTGCTATATTTCTTATGGTTTACCCAGACTAAGCCCATTTAAGCGCCCGAAGTGATGCACCATGACCAGTTTTTATTTATTTGTGCGGAACCCTAATTCTTTTTCTAAAATAAAAGTAGCCTAAGTTACTCCCTATATCATCAGCTATCTATCAGTGAAAGTCCCGTCAAAATCAGTCTAACCGTTTCGGAGATTACCCGGAAAAAACAGACAGATAGACAGACAGACAGACAAAAATTTTAAATATGAGCTTTTTGTTATAGGTATCGTATATACCTTCTAATGCATTTAGTAAAAAACTGTTATTTTGACATAACAAACAGACACTTCAATTTTATTAAGTCCTTACATAATATATGAAATTGGCGTTTTGTACGGGAGGAATATAAAGTTAATTTTTTTTTTGTTGTAAAATATATTTAATTAATCAATCATTGATCCCTTTACTAAAAAACCATGGGGGCGAGGATAAATAAACTCTTTGATGGCGGTTTGGACTGCCGCATCGGAGTAGAAGTTTTTTCCTTGTAAGAAGTTGTCCAAATTCCGGAAAAAATGGTAATCTGATGGAGCAAGACTTTCCAATTGTAGCTCATCTAACTTAGTGGTTGTTTGTTGTGCAGTGTGTGGTCTTGCGTTGTCGTGAAGCAGCAGTGGCCTAGAGCGATTGACCAATCTCGGTTGTTTAGCAGCTAGTTCTTCCTTCATGGTTTTCAGTTGCTGACAATAGATATCTGCCGTAATCGTTTGGCCAGATTCTAGAAAGCTGTAGTGAATGACACCAGCACTAGTCCACCAAACACTCACAAGTAACTTTTTCTGAGTCAATTTTCGTTTAGGGCAGGATTTGGTTGGGTCTCCATCGTTCAGCCATTGCGACGAGCGCTTCCGGTTATCTTACAGTATTCATTTTTCATCACAACTAATGATTCGATTTAAAATCCCTTCATTATTGTGTAGGTTGAGCAAAGTAACACAGCAGTCGACGCGTGTTTGCAAGTTCGATTCACTCAATTCATGAGGTACCCACCGTTCAAGTTTTTTTACTTTCCCGATTTACTTCAAGTTGATAATACAGTTTTATCACTTACCCCGAAGCCTGCAGCTATCTCTGAAGTGCTTTGTGATGGATCCGCTTCCACAATAGCCTTTAATTCTACATTTTCCACTTTGGTCTCCGGCCGTCCACGGGGTTGGTTCTGAAGGTCGAAATTTCCAGAACGAAAACGTTGAAACCAAAAACGTACCGTGCTTTCTTTTGCGACACCAGCGCCGTACACATCATTAATCCTTCGAGCTGTTTCTGCAGCGCTCGTGCCACGGTAGAACTCGTACTTGTAAATATACCGATATTTCATGTTTTTCATTGTGCGGTAATAAGCTATGCCAAAGAAAAAAATAATGAGGAAAAAACAAATTAATGACTGTTTTCAAAACTTAAATGTACCAGCTAAATGAATGTATAAATTTTAATTTGGAATTCTTTACCAAATAGGATATAATTCAGATCAAAGTGGTCAGTACGACAAAACGCTAATTTCATATGTAAAGACCTAATATTAATTGTATAGAGTAATACGTGAAGCAAAAGCTTTCGGTACGGAGAGACTGTGAGATTGGACATGGTTAAAGTTTATATGGAAAAGGAATGCAGAAAGCTAAAATTTATCTATAATATCTGTCACTAATATTATATTAAATAAAATAAATTAATGCGTCGAATCCTAACACGACAAGTGCCATTGAACGTAGACCCCCCAAAATATTGACCTTGTCACTCAACGAAAAGTGATAGCAAGTGATGTAGATAATACTCATTGTTTATGAACACTGTAAATGACAAACAGAAAATACTCTATGATCAAAAAGTCGCTGGTCGAATTTCGACCTTAGAGCGATCGCTAGTTCTACATAAAATGAATCAAATTAATTCTATTATTCAATTGTTCATTTTTATACCATTTTTTTTATTTATATTTGTATTTTATTAATTGTATAGATGTAGCATTTTAACAGTTATCATTTTTAACGGACTTCAAAAAAGGAGGAGGTTACTCCATTCGAATGTATTATATTTTTTTTATTGGATGTTCAGTCATAACTTCTTTGTTTATTAACCGATGTAGATGATTCTTCTTTCGTTAGAAAGGGGATACTTCAAGGATAGTCTCATTGTAATTTAATTGGTATTGGACCTTCGAATTCGAAGATACACCACGAAACACCTCGAAATAATTTAAATTGGTTTTCTCTTTTGTTAAAACAACAATAACTTTACGTTACAGGCAGGCAATAATATTACAGATTACCTAAAATTCAAAAAGATAATTAAAATATGTGGATTATTAAAATTATTACAAAATATTACGTAAATTTTACGAGGAATTCATTGTAAAAATTTGCCAAGAGGGTCAAGGATCACAAATAATGACGACGCAGCCGAGTCCATCTCTGATATAATCATACAAAGACAAGCAAGAACAAACTAAGGTCCCTTTATTGAATTGTCTCCAATACCACGAGAGGCAATTTTGCCAAAAGTTCGGTCAAACGTCGTCTGGCGGCAGTTTGTTTGTCTTTTTGAACATACAACCTCGGGCGGTCACTAGATTATTTGACATTATTTAAGGTTTTTTTTTTCTTTTAGGTATATTCCTTCGATGAACGTATGAATGTAGTGTTCTGCTAGTGTGCCTCCTTAGGACATAAACAGAATAAAATATATTTTTAATTTAGATTTTAAAATAAAACTTCTATTAAAAGCATAGATTAATTATTGGTTGACGTTCGCGGTACAATACGGGGAAACCAATCATTAATCCATGACTAAAAGAACTAAAAGGACGAAAATGACAAAGTCTTTGTATAATGCCGAGGTATAGTACAATGACAGGTCTTGTTGCTCAGTAATATCTTTTATTGAGACACGAGGTCGCGGGTTCGATTCCCGCACACATCTGAATTTTATCTGACTAGCATAATTGTCAACTGTGTGTCTGGATGTTAAATATCTTTATATATGTATAGTACCCATATCAGTTGTTTAGTTACCTTGATACAAGCTATGGTTAGTTTTTATGGGTAGTTCAATTAAAATGTATGATATTGTGCAAAAAAATGGGCTAAAATTAAAATCTATACGTACTTTAATAATTAATATGAAGTAAAATAAATTGTTTGTTTGTTTGAACGCGTTAATCTCTGGAACTACAAGTCAGATTTGAAAATATTTTATTGCGTTTTATAGTATATTTATTGAGAAAGGTTATAGGCTATAAAACTTTACGCTACGACCCTAACAACCAGAGTAGTAACCATAAACGTCAAGCAATCCGGCAAGCTACAGCTACAGACAAGTACAGGAAATGAGAACAACAATAGGCTACACGAGTGCGTTGGATGGCGGCTACGGAATAGATAGTTAATCGAAATAGAAATTTAAATAAATATATACTAAATATTTTAAATAAATATGGGGACACAATTTCACACAAGGCTAATTAAAAACTACGCAAAGCTTGTATGGTAACTAAACAGCTGTTATAAATAAATATATAGATATTTAAAACCCAGACATACAAGTGACAAATATGCTCCCCACACAGAAGTCCGAAGACGTCAGAAGACGCGGGGATCAAACCCGCGACCCCTCGGCTCAATAGTAGGGCTTACTATTACTGCGCCACGAGGCCTGTCGACGTGATAAATAACACGGGTGAAGCCGTAGGGCATAGCTAATATAATAATAAAACCTTTTAAATAGACTATCGAATATGAATAGAATTGTTAATCAATTAATAACAAAGTACCTAATGATGAAGGTAGCTAAACGAAACTGAAATAAATATTGTGTTAATGATAATGTTAATAATATATTGACAATAGTCACTAGTCATAGTGACTTCGTTCTAAAAGTTTAAATGACGTGAAATGACTTAACTCTAAAAAATTTGTTTTAATTAATAAAATCTAATTATGGTCAAATAAGGAGCGCTACTAGGCACAGTTCCCAACATTCAGCTATTGAATTATAATGAATTTCAATTCAACATTACAACCGTTACCTTTTATAGGAGTATTAGCAGAAAATTTTGTTGTTTGCTTTTAATAAAATCATAGACTGTGATTCCCTTATAGCTGACCAAAAATATTTCTGATATAAAAAACACTCCAAGTGTGTATAAAAAAGGGACGCCCTAATAAACTGAACCCCATGAAACTACATAACTGGAAAAAAAACTAAAAATAAATATGTTTCTGTCGAAAGAAAACACATTTTCGTAACAGAAATGTCAATGTTATTACAAAAACCGGACCGAGTCGACCCTCGCCTCGCCGTGAGGGTAGGAATAACAAGCCACTATATTTTACGCGATTCCCTGGGTTTACCTTTGGGAACGGCAGCCCTTTTGAGGACACACGATTTAAAATTTTAGCCGTGTCTGCTTCATCAACAAATCTGCAATCCGGGAGTAGGTAGACAACTTTTCTAAAGTCGTTCTAAATAATTTAATACTTTGAAAATTAATACTTGTGAATTAATATTTATCCATTATTACACCTTTTGTATACATTCTTTAATTGAAATAAAAATATGTCTCAAAAACGTGGCATTATGTTCAAGT
The DNA here is from genome assembly GCA_033032175.1 of Saturnia japonica. NCBI lineage: Eukaryota > Metazoa > Arthropoda > Insecta > Lepidoptera > Saturniidae > Saturnia > Saturnia japonica. Next base: position 1,360,934 of record CM065315.1, read on the forward strand.
GACTGAGTGTGACCTCATTATAAATGCAACAAAGTTTAACCCTTTTACTCCCTAACGTCACAAAAATGTACGTAAAATTGGCATACATGCCATCCCCCTGAGCAGAGTTATCAAAGGTATTTATTATGTGCAAAGTTGATGTTACTAGAACTTCAGTTGAAACTCATGAATTTTATTCAGGACCTATACAGTGTTAAAGTCACTATTTCTACACTTACTAATAATTTTAATCAATGGTCATAAGATAACCTAATAAGTATAACACTTAACTATGTATATAAATAGATTACAATGACTTCAAGTTTTCTGATTGGCGTTTCCAATGACGTAACTCCCAACCAAAATTGTCAACTCTCGAATTCAGGTTATAAACAAATAAATAAAGTATTATTAACAGTGACTGTGGTAATTTTATATAAATATATATAGCTGTTGCGCACCCGCTTTCATGGGTTAAAAAAAATGTCCTATTCCACGACATAATCGAGTTCTATGCCAATCTTCATTACAAGTTATCGCTAAGTAGGTATTCGCTAGGGTACATTGGTGGGCAAATATTCAAATAAACTTATTTTAGCATTTATAATAAATTAAATATTGGAATAAATATCAAGCTTTGAAGAAAAACGGTTCTGCTGCAATTAAAGAAAAAAATCGGTTGTCTGTAAAGTCGGTTTACTGACGATAGTTGAACGTGACAACGTCATAAGAAAATACTGATGGAATGGAATCATTTTTCAAAAGAAAATTTTAATTTTATTTGTTTGATAGATATTTTGTATGGATATAGAGAAAGAGGTAAATGGAAATGACAATTGAATTGATCAAGTTACATTTATTTGTTCGCATAAATACAATTATGTAATTTTTTTTTTTTACAATGTACATAGTTTTTACAAGTGTAGTGATATCTACATAGCGACATCTATTGAACCACATAAGACGCATCCTACTATACTACATTGCGCTATAGAAATTAACTCTTCAATTGAGTATATATACAAGAACCCGACTACAACTGTTGGGCAGCTGCCCGCCAGGCATAACACCCGTCTGGTCGGAGGATCCTCCCTTTGCAATAGTACTTCTACACAAGTATGAATGTGCTTTGAGCAATTGTTTTACAACTTTTATTTACAACTTTTAAACATGTGTGATATTTAACTTCTTATAATTTGTGTTATTCTGATGAGAATAGGACGATGATAGGAAAAGTAGGTAATGAAAGGGCCGAACGCGGAGGCCGATTGTGCCTCTTTGTCGCTCGTTCCGCGCTCTCGCTTGCACTTCAAGCCTTAAATGGAATGCCTCAGAGCGAGGTAACGCCGCATGAGTCATGTCTTTTCATGCGTGCCGCCGGCACCATCGAATTATAAGACGTTGTCACGTCAAAAATTGTAGAAAAAATCTCACTGAGAATTAATCCATAAAATGTTTAGTAAAATAATTAATTTGCTGATATTTTATCTTACCGAGAGGAATTGGGAATTTTTATTATTATATTATTGATTACAAATTCACCAGAAGTTAAGTGAACTGTTGATCAATGATAACCCTCAATACTCACGAATACGATAACTCAAGAAATGTAATTGCGAGAATATAATATTGACGTGTATTTTTGAGTGCATCATATTTAGAAAAACACGGATGTGTTCGAACACAACACAAATCCGTATGTTAACAACAAAGTCCCCCTTAGTGTTGCAAACATAATCGGTTTATTACGGCGACTGGACGTACTCTCGGGATTTTCTTCAAACAAACCCAAATGTTATGGCTCACTGCGTCCATACCTTAAACGAGCTATCGAAGTACTCGAACGATTGCTCATGAATGATGAATTCAATAAATTCAAATTAGTCAAAATATTCCTACAGGATTCGCCTTGTGGATGTAATTGAAGGGATGGTTAATTGGGTGGTAAAATTATTAATCAGAAATGTCTATTCACACAGATATTACTAATTACGTATTTTGACACAGCAAAGCGGCTTCAAAAACATAAATTTACTCTCAAAAATCAAAAACTTTATTTAATGTAATACCTACGAAGGCACATAAAAAAGTCAGAACAGTGGGTACCACCGGTTCGAAAAACATCTCAGTCATCGAGAAGAATCGGCATGAAATTATTGTTTACAATTAATATTTATATTTAAGGGATGTACAGAGAGGGAGTTAATTTCCAAACATCACTATCATTTACATATCTATCCTTTAATAAACCTTTTCAAAGTAAAACGTGCTTGACATGCTTCCTTGAAGTTATTGTCTGGCAAATCGGTAATGTGTTGTTTAGAGATCTTATTAACCAAATAAATAGTTATATTTATAAAACAATTTATACTATCGGAATTTCAAACAATCAATGTTTAATGAACCCTAGAATACAAGAAGAAGTAACAAGAAGACTAGGACTGCAACCAGGAATAGGTACCTGTCATAATGTCTTAATTTTACTTTTGGCTTTATGTAATATTTCTTTTATCTATACAATTAATAAAATTTAAGTGTCTGTGTGTAATGTCAAAATAGCAGCTTTTTACTAAATGCATATGTGTATATACGATACAAATAACAAAAAACCCATTTTTTAAATTTTTGTTTGTCTGTCTGTCTGTTTATTCTGGTTAATCTCCGAAACTGTTGGATCGATTTTGATAGGACTTTCACTGATAAATTTCTGAATTTATAGGAAGTAACTTAGGCTACTTTTATTTAAAAAAAAAGAATTAGGGTTCCGCACAAATAAAAAATTTGTCATGGTGAATCAATTCGGGCGCTTAAATGGCTTACGCTGAGTAAACCATAAGAGATATAGCAAATTAATGTACTAAACAATTCTAGACATTAAAAAGGCCTACAAAAAGTCAGCGAGAGTATACGTTTATCTTCTAAGGAACACCCACAATAAGCATTTCTGTCTTTAAAATAGCCGGGAGCGGGGGAGCAAGATTCGCGCGGGCATTTTGTAGTCCACGTGAGCGAAGCCACGGGCACAGGTAGTAATAAATAAAAATACTTCAAACGACATTTTATTAGCCACGAGTGTAATATTATATTAGATTAGATTTAAATAGAAATATGATCGTAATTAACGTATTCCGGAAATTAAATGACTTTTATAGCTAATAATATTTGTTAAATAAACTTGTAATAAAAGTTGGTAATGTCTATAAAAGTAGGAACGCTACAAGAGGATTATGCAACGTCTACTAAATTATTAAGAATCAAACAAAACCCAACTGCAACAAAAACCACTTGTCTAAAATTTTTTTCTAATTTTACTATTTATTTGTTTCCCAGACGTTACACTGAAATATAATATAGCCTATGTCACTTCTACAATTAAGACGAATCTAACGACACCTCGTATGCTAAAACCCTTCAAGCCGTTTAGTAAAACTAGACATATATAAATACATTTAAACATACATACGCTCGAAAAACGTAACCCTCCTTTTTCGTAGTCGGGTAAGAATGAGTCATTTGAAACCGGGATTTATTTTAAATAAACTATTAAAAATCTGGGAGTAGACAACTTTTGAATTATTTTTTATATTATAAAGATTGCAAACAAGCGTACGGACCTCCTGATGGTAAGCGGTTACCGCAGGCTATGGATGCTTGTAATACACATTATGTATTCACTAGCGCGTTGCCGACTTTGAAGCCTCCTTCTCCATGGAGCTCCTGAAACCCTACTCAAGGCAGGAACACAACACAAAGTTATTTGGCTGCGACCTGCTGTAGGATGGAGGTATTCTACCAACCCGACTGCGAAAAAGGGGGGTTGTGTTTTTCGAACGTATGTATGTATGTCTATTTCTTCGGTACGCTCTGTAGCCAAAACGGCTTGATGGATTTTAGCATTCAAGGTATCGTTAGATTCGTCTTAATTGTGGGAGTGACATAGACTATAAATATTGAAGTATGACGTCTGTGAATCATATAAAAAAAATATGTTTTATTAAAGTATTTTGTTTCTGTCGGGTTTTTGTTTCCTTTTTAATAATTTACCTTGTTAGACTCTTTTTATTATAAATCCAATGATACTAAAATTTAAACACAGTTCGAGGATAATTAAAAATATTGTAAACGTTTTTATGGAATAATAGAGAATTTATGCGATATAAATAATATCACGGTGCAATGTGATGAAATATCCGACATTAATCCGAGGCTGAGGCTACCCGCATTTCGTAACAAATCACCTTCAGACGCACTCGCCGGCTTATGGATTTCTGTAAATATCTCTGATAGGTACTCTGGAATAGTCGAGCTGCACATTATTTTTAATGTATTGTTAAGGCCATTGGATACACGTCCTTTAAGTCTAATTTCATCTTCAATCTTCAAACGAGATCCCAACATAAAGATTGATTAGAAACACACGCGCTGGGTTCGAGCACAGTTTTACAGTAACTTAAGAACTAAAAAGTTCTCTATGACTTATCTTTGTCGTACCGTGAAGCTGTGGAACCTTCTCCCGGCCAGTGTGTTTCTTACTTCTTACGACATCGGGTCCTGTAAGCGTAACGTGAAGAGATTGTTATAGCGTCAACTGAGTATATAAATTCGTTTTTTTTTTTAATTTTACCGCGATAGATGGCGTCGTCACGAATATCACTCACACTAACGAAATGTAATGCAATTTAAGGTACTCTGTAGTGTTTTGATAATAAATTTCTCTCGGCCTAACTGGGTGTTTTTTTGACAACGTCATAAATACTCGTACAAACATAGGACCGTTTTTGGAATAATATAAAAGAATTGTACAGAGATATTTATGTAGGCCGGAATCACATTGGCGACCAACGTCCAGGAAGTTTTTATGGCAACATAACATGCGTTTTTCTATTTACTATTTATTATCCACTTCACAATCTTCACATATGTATAATAACCAAACTATATCACGTAAAATGCCACCAAGGTAACAAATTACAGCTCTTATTACCTTAAAGTAAAATCGAATACATGACAGATCAAAATCCCTCGAGTTAGTTACTAGTACTTAACACCATAAGGTGTTACCATCATTTTAATATCTCCCAGCTTGCAAACTAGTGTGCTATTGGTTAGAATATCAGTCCAAAGTACGTGTTATCCATACCAATATTATAAAGAAGAAAGATTTGTTTCTTTTTTTTTTTTTGTAATGGATAAACACAAAAACTACTTGGGCGATTTTAAAAATATTTTCACCAATATAAAGCTACAGTATCAGCGAGTAACATAGGCTATATTATAATTAAAAAAAAAAATATTCGTCATAAAAATGTCGATAGTTTTACACAAAAAATATAAAAAATTGCCTTCACGGACGCGTTGGCGATGTTTGTCGTATATAATTAAAACGGGTGAAATCGTGGGGCATAGCTAGTATTTAATAACTATATTCCAATATCTAATTATATAAATTCTATAAATAAAATTCACTATGGGAAAATAGAGATCAGCATAGTGTTTGAAATCACTTCAGTAAGTCTGAATAAATACCATTGAACTATGTACGAGCCTTGGCACTACAGTTTACTACTTTATGAAAACATGGATTTTAAATCCATGGAATATTTTTAATGGCAAAACCAACGTTATATTTTGCTTTATTATCAAAAAAAATCACATATCTTATTATATTAAATTAGCAATTCTTATATATATATATATATATGTAATTGGTTTCTCGGAAACGGCTACAACGATTTCGACGAAACTTTGCATTTAGATAATGTTTTACATTCCAAGTTTACCTATATATGTGTTTTTATTTTTTGTTTATAAGACACCGAGCACAGCTCGGTCGTACAAATATTTATTATACAATTTTTCAAAGGTGTTTTTTCCTGATCAATCTGTTGGTCAGATTTCATTACGAATCCAATCTGTTGGTGCTAAATGAAAATATATTCAAGGCTTCATCAATATGACTTAACAATATATAACACTAATATGGCCAGAGTTTTTGGCGGGATTTTGAAATGATTTTATTTTTGATTCATAAACTTAAGTTTTTACATAATATAACATACCATCATGCCTGCATTCCCGAAGGATTAGGCAATGGTGTGCTAAAGTAGGTACACCTACAGTTCACCGGGTATGTGTTTAGGACCCACGTAATAGGGGGCGAGCCTATTGCCATTAATCGGGCACAAAGCCAAACTGCAAGCAGCTACTGAGAATTTCATAGAAAAACCTAATAACACTTTGCTCGACCTGGGAATCGAACCCAGGCCCTCGAGCATAGGAGGCGCGCTTACGACCACTAGGTTAATGAGGCAAATATTTGACCATATGTAATATTAGAGGTGTTTTGTGTAATATAGTTTGATTATTATACATAAGTGAAGTGGATTATAAATATAAACTGGAAACATGCATTTTGGGTTGTCACAGAAACTCCCTAGAAAGTTCTAATAGGGGAGCCACCATCTTGTTTGAAATTAAAAGCCTACGAAGGCTTAAAAAATTGACACTGGAAAAACAAGCAGTAGAAGAAAAGACAGAGTACATGGCTTTGACATATAAATGACACCTTTAGCTGAAGTGAGGAACAGAGAGTAAAGTTCCTTATCCACCATAGAAAAGGGAGGTTCCTCCGACCAGACGGGTGTTATGTCTGGCGAGCAGCTGCCCAACGGTTGTTGTCGGGTTCTTGTATATATACTCAATTGGTTCGGTTAATTTCTATATCGCGATGTCAGTTGTAGCGGAGATGTCGCTATGTGTAGGATGCGTTAGTTGTGGCGAGAGATGTCGCTACACACCTAAACATGGATTATGAGTTTTTGGCGGGACCTTGAATTGTCGTCGTATAAGACTGAGTCAAACATCTTAGCATTCCATGGATTCACCGTGCGGGTGCCGGGTCCATCGTGTGGCAGATAGAGGGAAACACGAGCAGCCCCCGGTACTTGCGATCCAGGTGTAGGTTTAAGAGGTCCCCTTATGATGCACATCAGCGCTCACCTTGACTGTCCGCGATACCCTCCCTGCCAAACCAGATTTGGTAAGAGCCTGTTAATGCTGCTTTAGATACCTGTTCTAAAATGAAACTTACTGCAGTTCTCGACAGGCCGAGGTCTTTTAGCAAGTTATAGAGAGATTTCGCTGGAATATCTCTCGCTCCCATTTCCACTGTATACAAGTTAACCGCATACGTTTTTGGTTAGCTCATTACAAATTTCGTAATATTTATTATTACATTTTATGTGCGAAATATCCAGCCACGGGTCCATCACGGTTCCTTAATACAAAATAAACAAAATATTACTTATTAAGCAAGGAATACCTACTTATCTTCTAACTATATATATATACATACATTTAATAAATCATACACAGATTAATGTGCGTTCAGTTGCAGGCGCTGCGCCGCTTGATTGATTACACTTAATGCGATCCGTATGCCTAGATCTCCTTAGTACATATTCAATAGTAGAACAAGTAAATGGCAGCTCAAAGCAGCTTGCTAAAATTGATTTTAATTCTTTGTTTCCTCTTAAATACAATAAATGTGAAATTCCTTACTTATTATGCCGGGCAATCTTAGTTAAGGAAGTTATGTTTCTCTTCATTATCCCAAGCGTTTGACATACTTTCTTCCTATAGATACAAAGATTTCTTTATAAAATACACTTCTTCTCCCTCTACTGGGTTATGCAGTCGTTGCTTAATACTACTTGGACCTCTCAGAAGATCTCTTAAATGAGCTTGATCGTCTACACCAGCGGTGGCCTAACTTTAGAAGTATGCAGTCTATACTTTAGCCTAGAATGACTCTACGGATCAACGGTGAAAAAAATATACACACAAAAACTGTTTGCATGATTTCAATGTTTTTCACTCTATCCCTGAATAATTGGTATTAAATTTTTAAAGCTTTAAATTCAGCATTTTTCTAAAACTATCCTAAAAATTTATTCGTCTTTCGTCGATTCGTCATTTTGTTACAAAAACTTTAGTTATTAATTCTTGAGTTGAAATAACCGTTTTAACATTTCAGGCGGAAGTAGCAAAGAAACTGTGTATATATGTTCATCTGTTCCTGCATATCTTCTAAACTACTTATCATAATTCGACAAATGAGGTATTATTGTTAGAATCGTTTTGATCGACCGGTGGTTATAGGCCATATTACGAAACACTGAATTAAAAATGGCGCCCCCTAGAAAGACATAAAGTACTGTAGTTATAATTTAAAATATATCTTTGTTATTTGCCTTGTTGGGTATTATATTTGAAAAATATAGTCTTTATTTTTCAGAGTGCCATGTTTTCCTCCCTAGTCGGGTTACAGTTTTTATAATAATTTTTATTAATCGTGTACTATAAAATATATTTAAAAGGAATCTTACTACAAGTTATATTCAAAAAGATTCTACATGCATAGTTTAGAAAAAAGCCTTTGTTTCGCTCGCCTTTTGTGATACGAAAGACCAATAATGCATGATCCCTGCTTTTAACAAGTTTAGAGTAATCGTTTGAAGCAAACAAGGAGATGAGAGATCATGATACATTGGTAACGTATGGCATCACTCGAGGCGCCCTCTGGACAAGTGCTTTTGAACCCGTTTGAAAGAAAAGCTAACGCCTGAGATATTTCCGATAAATTCCTATCTTTGTTAAACAATTTCAGGAAATAGTTCTGAATATATATTTATTTCACTAACAATTTTGCAGATAAACCAATTTTTCTTTGATAAGTTGTTGTAGACAAAGGTTAAATTATTTTCAATTTTGAACAGCGATCAAAGTTTCATCGCAACTGAACGTTGAACTATATTGAACTCATAAGGGACACACAAAAAAAAAATCCTCTTTTTACTCTTACAATGATTGGATGTATGAAAAATTTGATTATCTAGTCAATAAATCGGTGCTTTTGTCTGTCTATCTGTCTGTTTGGATGTCCGAATTGAAATGAAGTATGGTTTGACTGATTCCTAGGAATGGAATGATCATGTTATTGTTCAAATGATAGGCTATACGAACTGCCATATTATTTTTAGAACTTTTTGAAGAGAAAAAATCTTTAGGCGCGTTAAGCACTTTTTGGGTGAACAAAAATTATGGAACCCGCGTCAATGTCACCGCACGCTTCCCATGAGCTATATTTATACTGTGTGTATATGTAGATAGATATACCTCCGTGCGTTATTTTAATGCCTACAATTACTATGCATTGCGTATTTTATAGTATTTTAGGAGTTATTTTACTAACGCGATAAAACCAATTTGTTGTGTGAAACAGTTTTGATTTACAAGTTTTAATTTAAGATCTTTATTTTTTATTTAGATTTTTATAAATTTTCGTTTTTAATAATTATCGACAGTTTTTGATAAAATTTTGTACACGGGAAGTAGGTATATGTATGCCATTCCATAATAATTATTGATAGGTTATAAGAATCGTCGATAATGCTTTTAGAAATAGAATTCTTTTTCTCATAATTTTCAACTGATTTTGATGAAATTTAGTACACGGGAAGTAGGTAGCTACATATCATTCCACAATCGCTAAACGTTATAAATAGTCAATAAAGAAAAAAAAAATTCGTGATAAAAATAATTACTGCGGGTACAAATTCGTGCAGAGCCGCGGAACACCTCTAGTATTTATGAAATATTGTTAAAAATTGACTACAGATATATTAATATACTTAGACAATTAATTACTGTTTGGATTCGCCTTTAAGGTCTCATACACACTACTTCAGAGTTTCAGCGATATGGTGGTTATAGTTCTGAAGTTTTAAGCAAAAACAAAACCTATTTGAATGTTTTCTTTCCTTTAATTTTTTTTCTTCTTTTGTCACTTCCCTTTTTAATTATAGTTTAACAAATCTTCGTCTTATTGAATTACCCCTGAAACGGTTAACAAATTCAACTCTATGCTTAGTGCATACTATAGACACCAACTATATGTGCTCCTATAAGTTGTAGTTGTATAAGTGTTCTGTAGGCAGGATTTTAGAGAATATCTCGCGTAAAGCTTGGCAATCAATATGTGAACAAAGACTGGACTGGAAAATTAAATAGTACCATTTATTCTCAATAAATATGCACATGGATGAGACATGGATTTTTACGCTGGCTAAATAAGTTTGCAGCAACGATGGGTCAGTGGTCAGTGGCCGAGTTGATTGACGTGATTTCGATACCTACAAACAATCTGAGCTTTCAGTGAAGGAAAACATCTTGGTGAAACCATAGAACGTTGAAATAGCTTTTTCTGATGCCTGCATTACTAGCTACCACCTAACTAAGCCATAGATAAGATTTTGATTTTCTTAATGAGGATTTTCTTACTTGAGGATATACAATATGTATAAAAAACCCCATCGAATCCGAAAAGGGTATATAGGTACCCTAATGACAATACCAAAAAAATATCAATATTTTATTTATTATGAAAAAAAAATGTTATTGCGATTTAAAATTAACAAATTTAGTTTTAGTTTCCCTAAAATGTAGCAAATTTTTAAAACGTGATAACACCGTCGCCAGCTCCGGCGCGGCGCAGCGGTACGTTTGATCGTATGGGGGTACCCTTCGCCGCGCCGCCTGTATTGCCATGCAAGTTTCCTCATTTAACTAAATGTTTTTACATTTTAATGCGGGTAATTCTTTTTACTTATAATCTGAGAGAGTTAACGTAAACATAATATAATATCACACACTGTATAAAAGATTTTATTTTTATTTATTTCTATTTACTTGTAGAAACACTTTACTCAGTCATTTACTATTCTAAGTTAGGGCTTCGATTCTGTTTTTTATTAGTTTTAAAATTCCACAAACGTCGATGACCCGTTCACAAAAAGTGGATTGAACGATCGTTTACAACTTTCATTACTCGCTGGTCTAGCTTTTTTCAGCGAACAAATTAGTCATAATTTCTCGAAGTTATCTCACAGGACTAATCGAGAACATTGGTAGGGGTGAATGCTTAATTACTACAAGCTGAGTCCGCTTATACAAAGCTTTCAAAATATGCTCAAAGTTAAATTTGCTGTATCTTGTTTAAGTCTAAATTAAATTTGTTTGATGTAGGACACGAAAATTGAGTCCGACTGGATTGCGAGCACCATACTCGTGATAACAACCCGACATAGTGACTCTATTTTGATTTGTCGCGTTTCGGGATCAGCCAGTTTATATTCAGTTGCCGAGAAGCTTGCAGGCTCGCATAATAGCGAAGGCACAAGGTTATTTGACTGCGACCTTCTGTAGGATGGATTCCATCAGTCGGACTACCCCAGGTAGAGAGATATCTCTAAGGAAATTCCTGTTTGCTTTACCTCTCTTAAAATAACAATATCTGGGCGACCTAGCTGCGCTTGGTGTTTTATAAAAAGAAAGAAGAAAAATTACTATCTAGGTAAATTTGGAATGTAAAACATTATCTAAATGCAAAGTTTCATCGAAATCGTTGGAGCCGTTTCCGAGAAACCAATTACATATATATATACACAAAAATTGCTCACTTTATGTAATAAGATAGAGTAATGGACAATTAAAAAAAATATTTTTACCCTCCACAATAAGCTGAAATTTTTTCGTTTTGATTATCCAAAGACATACCTCCGCGCCTGTATTTCCCGAAGGGTTATTCAAAGATGTAGCAATGTATACCCACAGTTCGCCGAGTATGTTTTTTGGTCTCATATAATAGGGGGCGAACCTATTGCCAATAATCGGGCACGAAACCAAACTTCGAGCTGCTACTAAGAATTTCATAGGAAAACCCCAATAACATTTTGCTCGGCCTGGGATTCGAACCCAGGACCTCGCTCATAGGAGTACACTACATAAATATTTTGCTTAAGTAGGTACACTTCATAAGACTATGCACGGGCAAATTCTGTAAAACATTTAGAAATACATATTTGAAATGTAGAAATGCGACCCTGATTATGTGATGTTTTTGACACGGGAATATTGTGTGGTAAAACATTTCAAAAGCGAGTTTAGTTGAAACGTATGAACTGTCAGTAAGGCAGACTTGCGAGCCGGTTAGCAGGTAAATGTTTGCTAGTGATACCTTTCTGTTAGTTCCGCATGTTAACCCCGAGGCAACACTGTGGCACAAGGCAGCCTGCAACTGGTTAAACCAATTGTAATTAATATTCGAGGCAAACAGTTTTTTTATTAATACATATGAAATCTATCTATAAATTAATACGAGATGCAAAAGCTTTCTACCACTTTATAAGCGTATTGCGTGCACGGAAGACTGTCAGATTTGGCATGGTTAAAGTTTATATGCAGAAGGACACCTCTGGTTATGTAGGTGAAAACTTTGAATTTTCCATACAATAACTTCTGGTTGAACTTGTTGTAGTTGAAAATGAAATTCGACAGCTCGTAGTGAGTCTGGAAATAACACTTTAAGTGATTTTGCTTAAAAATTGTGCATTAAAAATGAACAGGTTCTCAAGTGCAGCAGCCAGAACACATCGACATAAGCTTCTTAAAGATGATAGCTAACCAGGAGTCCATTAGAAACTGTATCATAAGTTTGTTTTTATCGTTATAACTTTTGCTTTATGGATACAATCACACCTTATCTTAAGTGAAGATGTGGCTCATGACATTCTAAGCGTAGCCCTAAAAAAGCCTTACCACAATCGATAATTGATCGACGGGAGGTCGAATCCTTGCAATGAGCCTGAGATCCCGGTGAAGGAAAACATCATGATGAAACCATAGCATGGTGTATGGCTTTTTCTAATGCCCGCCTGGCTAGCTATCACCCTCAAGATGAAAATCTGTTGCCAAGCACCGTAGGTGTGTTCCGGCAGCTACATTTCAGAGCCAGAGTTCCACTACGCTTAGCGTGCTACCATCTTGGGTAACATCATCACTTAAGATTAGGTGAGATTGTGGCCATTACGCTAACGCGGCATCCTAATTTGCCATCGTTTCGCACAGACAAACGATGATGGCATCGCAGTGTTCGTAAGAACTTGTGATCAACCATACAAATCTTTATCTGATCTCGCGAACATCGAACAGGACACTCAATAAAGATAAGTGTATGTTTGATTGCGAGTTCGTACGAATATTGCGATGCGACCAGCCTTTGGCCATGCAAACGATGGCCAATTAGGACGTCGCCTAAAAGTCAATAACTAAAAAAGGCAATAAATTACTTTTAACGGAGCACAGATTCTTTGCAAATTTAAACCGTCATTTTTCCAAAGCCATAACCATAGCATGGTGGAAAGGCAGTTTCTATCATACAGATCGGCCTTTATCGTCTGACCGCATCTTAGGAAGCTGTAGTGTATAAGTCTATCACACCAAAATAGTCCACCAAACACTCACGAGTACCTTTTTCTAAGTCAATTTACGCTTGGAAAAACAAATCCGCAAGCCTAAATTTCGAATTTGGAATTCGGAATTTCTATCAAAACCCCAGAGATATTTGACATCAAAGTGGCCAGTTCAACAAAACGCCAATTTCATATGTAAGGACCTAATACTTCGCTATCTACCTCCCTCAAGTTGAAAACATGTCGCCCGACAACTATTGATCTCACGGTAGTAGCCGTGAGCCAACCATAACTGTATCATGGACATACTGCATGCAAGGGACAATCCGGTGGATCGACTCCCACCATCTTGAGCGCTAATTCCATATCTTCCTCAGCGTATTTCTTTATAGTGCAACATAAGCATTCTTTTTTGATATTAAAATAGTACTTGTAAATACCACCGTTCACTTCCTTATATACATATATTCAAGTACATCTGAAATTAGATATAATTTTTTTTGTATCTAAGCTCTGTAAAATAATGTCCCAATCACTCCTTTCGCATAGGACTTTAAAAACTGTATGGTTGGCAAAATAAAAGTTGCCAGCTTACTTATTCTAAACCACGCAATGGATTTGATCCTATTATTTGTTGTAAAATAACGTATGGTTATTAAATGTTGTGTTGTCACTTTTGTTTTAGTTAACTCGGCTTAGAGACAAAGTTACACTGGATAACTTCAATAAAACAGACGAGAGATTCCCACCGGCCAATCTCCTTCGTTTAAATTTTAACCACATGACACTGTAAATGTGTAATGTACTTCGGGATCTTTATAGTATAACCTAATATACTTTTATATGTATTATTAAGTGTAAAACACGTTACGACTAAGTTATATATATTTCTGTTATTAAAACTGTACTGGTACCGCACGTCAACAGCTATTCATACACATAAATATAGGTATTTTATTATTTTATATTTCCGGACCTCAAAAGGAAAAAAGGAATCCTTATAGGATCACTTTGTTTCCCGTTTGTCTGTCTGTTAACACCCTTTTTCTCGGGATACCAAGTTCATCAAGTCTTGAACCCTTGAAGCTGTGAAAAAATCAAACTTCTAAGTTAACGCAATCTAAAGGTACGGCTGTTTATGTCGCGTATTTTAATACTCGCAAAGGGAATACAACCTATAGGGTACTTCCACTTGACCATGTTTAACCATGAAATTTGGTTAGAAGTAATATCTTATAACAAGTAAATAAAAAAATCCTAAAACCGTAAATTCGAATTACATCACAAAAATTGCCATTACAAAGTTATTTGCAGTTGGTAAACAGGCCACGGCATATATCGATGTAAGGGGACAACAGTTTTCCAAATGCAAAGTTAAGTACGTTCGAATTTTGTAACCCCCCCGTCTTTTGTTGAAGTCATTTAAAAATGAGCTAGCCAACCTTGAATTTTGTTTTATAGTTTAAATATTTTTGGTAACTAGGAAAACAACTTACCAACATATCATCAAGTTTACATAAAACAATAACAAAAATATATATATAAATAAAACACAAATTATGGTTCTCATTATTATGAACCACGTACGGTGAATTCTATTCCAAAACCAGAACGAATGCAGTGCCCTTATACAAATATTATACAATTTATAGCGACAGATTTCGTGTCCACACGTAATAGCGATAGCATCTACATGCATTGCCTTTCCTGTTCTGAAATGAATTACATAATACAAGTTTTGCACATTAGCAACAAACATTTTAAGAATCGCCATTTAATTTATTTCCGTGGTTTTGTTTGTGTAACTAGATTTGTGTTTCAGGTTACCGTGCCTTCCTTAATATTATGAAGGGTAGAAATATTTCTATACCCAATATACAATAGGTAGATAAATAAATGTTTCTTTACTCTCTCACATTACAACGTAGACAGAGAAGGAACTAGATAGACAGTTCGAGTACCGGGTGAGAGATAGCGATATTTTAGATTAATGTTATCATTTTCTTCAGTTTCCTTAAAGTTTATTCAATAATATGTTGATATACTTTATTCTCGTTTCAAAAACGCCCAGGTCTCAACTTATTGCGCACGGGTGGGTAGTACAAAAAAAATGGTGCCTCGGCATTGCATTACGTTCGTTAGGTATACCATTTCCATTTCTTTATTTTCTCGATGACAGATCCTGTGAAAATTTGAACGAGCGTCTTTTTTACATTATGTATGCATTATTATATAAAAATATGACGTTTACACAGGTACAAGTTTATACCAGAGTCGAAGAAACTGATAGGGATGGAGCTATATCGATAAACGTAACACGATAACAGACCCGATATTTTTTTACAAAATGTAAGAAACTAAACTACTGCCGGATACTTTTGTACAAATTTTTTAACTAATATTATATTTCATTACAAGATGTTTCACTTATTAATTCTTGATTGATAATGCCAACTTCTTCAAAATGTTCGAAGCTGTTGTAAAATAAGTAGGTATAGGTAGGTACTCGACAATGAAACGAAATAATTATAACGACAAGTAATCTTTATTTATTTATTTTAATCAAAATCTGATGAATTGCCACTGTCACTCGATGGTTATTACTTATTTGGACACAACACTCAACTATCAAATTAGAACTGTCATCGAGAAAATAAAGAAATGGAAATAGTATTATGAAATAGTTATTTGCAAATATTACTTACCTGTACACTAATAGTTTTAATGTATGGACAATTAGAAACTTATCTACAATTTTCCTCAAAATGTTAATGTCCACCGCCGAGCAAATTCCAATATTTTATAAAAGCTCTTGTATTTAAACATAAAAACGGTCAACACACCTAATTCGATAAACCTCAAATAAAAAGAGAGCCACACGTATCATAAAACAAACTGTTCGATTTTATCTCAGCAATAAATAAAAGTCAATACATATTTAATTCTTTCAAATTGCCGCAGGGAAAATACGAGGCGAAGTAATCGAAATAAATGCTAAATAGGTTTCCCGCCAATCCGCCATCTTGATCAATCGTTGCGTTCGGAAACGGTGTCGAATCAACACCCGCGAGATTGGAACGCGTGTCTGGAATACGCACCGTGATTAAGGTAAACCTCCACTGATAGTTGTAATTATTTGTTCCTAGTTTAAATAACAATGGTATTATTTCTGAGATTTCATCTGCCTTTGAAAGTTACACTTGTTTTAAGAATAAAATCGTAATATGAAAAAAAAATATTAGAGTAAATTTTTATGAACTAGAGGGAGATAAAAACAGCGCTAAAGTATTATCCTATAGCATAATATGCTGAGCTGAGTTCCTTTTTGATGTTGAGTTCGGCGTTTGTTTGGCAACGTTGCAATAATATACTAATACTACAATGTATTATAACCTCATGTTTAATGTACATTGTTTTAATATGTCAGTGTTTTCAAAATCAAATAAATGTGATTTATTTGTTTCTTTAACTTAACAAGTTTGGGATATTTCTTTCTCTTTCACTGCTACTGATATACAAAAAATACGAACATCAAGATTGGAAGGGCTATGAATTTTCTGTTTCTATTGCTGTAACCAGTTTTTTGCTCCTAAAACCGCCACAGTTGTCAAAATATTGCAGTTGAGAGTGCTTTGTCTTGATTTTTTAAACGACAATAAAGGAAATTAACATTTTATTGTACATCTGAAATTAAACGGTGTTTTGTGCGTGCTTACAATGGTAAATTTTAAGGAAACTGATTAAAGTGATGCACTATCGCCATCTCACACCTGGTTACACGAGCTGTTCGTCTATAAGTTCAATTACTGTTTACGTTTATGTTGTGCACGCACACTGTAACAAATGTTTACACTATGAAGTTATTTTGCTTAGCCTCTTGTTTTTTTGTGGTGAAGATAGTTATTTTCGATGATAATATATATGACGTCTTCATAAACACCTGCTTCCACTTTTTTTCAATATTTCTAGTATTGAATTTTTTTTCTGTAAAACCACCAGGACCATACCTTACACAAAATAGTTAAATTCTACCCAAATGTTGGATATATCATAATTACTCACCAGTTTTGATGACGTCAAGGTCAGGTCACTGGGAAACCACAAGACTGACAGATTTTAGATTTTGATTTTGATAACTTGTTTCAGGAACGGTGTTCGTGCCAGTACGTGCATGAAAGAAGAGGTAGTTGAAATAGGCAGGGGCTAGGGGTAAAAGAGGGACCAAATTTGTTGGCAACCGCGATTCTCCAATCAAACGATCCCATTTTTGAAACGTGTAAGTTTTGTATCGTTGTGCCCAGACTTTAACTGTACACTAATGAATAAAAAGTAATAATTTGTAAGTCTTAACCAAGTAACGAATAATCGGAAAGGACACGATAAAAAAATCTTTGATGCCTTACAAAGCATAGCAACGTTAATGGAGGAACAACTTCAACGTCGTCTTCACTCGTTCTGAAATCGTTTTACATAAGAATGCGAATTTGCAACCCACTGATTCGGATAATAGTGAGTGTGCTTCTGAATACTGTACGGCTTTTTGGCTGTAAAGATGGATTTCCAGAGCCCATACGACAACATTTAAAAGGTAACGACCGGAAAATCAAATCATACGATTTTTCAAATGTTTAAATGTTATGTTTACTTTATATTAATTTTCTATAAACGATGTAGTAAAGAACACAATTGCAATAAATAACAAGCAATAACGGGTGTGTATGGTACAAAGTCCTAAAAGTAGTACTTAAAATCAAAAATAAGTATATCCGATCTAAACAAGTGATTATTCTATGAAAATTAATTTTTTACATCGACATTAGTAATACGAATTTGGTTTTTTTTTTTTTTTTCATCTGACAATAGTGTTGGCCAGGAGTCCTTTACAACTTCACCGGTCATTTTGAAGAGAAGTAGGGAGTAGATGTCCAAAGAAATTTCTTTATTTTGTGTTACAAATTACCTTATGTTGTGTTCCTGCGGTGTGTAAGGTTTCCAGAGCTCATTGGGGAAATTTGTTTTAAATTGCTTTTGTTTATAATAATATAATGTAACTAGTGGTGCACCCCGGCTTCAAACGCGTTTATTACTCAGTAACTATTATATTATTAAGTTAATAATTAAATTTTCAAATCAGATTTTTTTTTTCAATTCTTTCTAGTAGTACATCTAAAAATATTATTATTAATCCTTATAACCTTTCAATGACTTACTAATAACTGAAATTTCATTAAAATAGGTCAAGATGTTTTTGAGTTAAATCTTGACATACAAACAGACAAATAAAAAAAACACCTGTGTACAGTATAATAAACATCTGTCAAGAAATTTCATTAAATAAATACATGTATTATTATATTATATTCATTATTGCACAAAAAAGTACAAATGGAGGACTTAATTCTAAAAAGCATTCTCTACCAGTCTTCCTGGAGAGCAAGAGAAAGTTATATGTAAGGTGTGCATAATATTTAGTTTAAAAAAAAAAAAGAAAAAAATCTAGCCAATATTCAATTGTTCCAAGTAGAACCTACGTAGCGAATACTTGAAGGAATCCCAAGAGATGGACAGAACTAAAGATTTGTTTATATAAATAACCAAAATTCAATTGTTGTAGATTCAGACACTGATACTATTTCCTTTATCTTTTGATACCCAATCTGTTTCTAACAAAATATGATTAGGATATATAAATTTATATAGGTACGTATTGATTTGGTTCCCGAGATAGTGATGAAATACATTTAAAGTATATTACTGTTAAAATAAAATCAAGTAAGATAGAAGTAGTTATATCCGGGCTGGGCTCAGAGCTGGGATGTTCGTGCTGGGGAAGGCAACCGAACGAGGGATTCATTCTCCTCGATGGCAATGAATTTCCCGAGTCGAGTGTGGCCATTAAATTAGCGAATTTACCCAAGAATAATATGACAGATATATAATCTATATATTAATACGTGAAGCAAAAGCTTTCGGTACCTTTTTAAGCGTATTGCGTGCGCGGAAGACTGTGAGATTTGGCATGGTTAAAGTTTATATGGATAAGGAGTGCAGAAAACTAAAATTTATCTACTTATAATATCTGTTACTAATATATTAAATTAAATAAATTAATACTGCGAATGCTAACCAGACCAGTGCCGTTGAACTTAGACACTCCAAAATATTGACATTGTCACACAACGAAAAGTGACAGCAAGTGCAACAGAAAATAGTCTATTATCAAAAAGTCGCTGGTCGAATTTCGGCCTTAGGGGGATCGCGAGTATGTACAGTTAGACATGTGAGACAACCTCTTCGGTAGCGCAGTCATCATAGTAATAACGAAGACGGACATGCGCAGTAGCGGTGTGAGAAGACAAAATATATATGGCGTGGCAATTAGGAAGATAACGTTGTCTTATAATAGAGCCTTGTCATGTTCCCACTTTATATTCTTATTTAACTTATTATATTTTGTTAACTTCTTTTAAGTTATCTTATTTAATTATATAAAGAAATAAAATAAAATGTATTTATTAAGCGCATCAATCGGAAACGGCTGGAGCAATTTAGCATTTTTTTTATTTAATGTTAGTATTAGTTTGAATGAGATAATTACGGGAAAGGATAGTTTGAAGAGTTGCCCAGAAAATTGGAATATACTGGAAAAACTAAAATTCCATTTTCTGTTGGATTAAAACGATGGATAAAATGTTTAATTATATCTAGTTTTGATTATTATGTTTATGGGAAAGTTTTCAAGAAAAAAAATCAGAATATGGTCTCGAATTACTGAATACAGGAAAGGTCAGAACAATGTCCGTTAGGCCAAGTAGTATATATATACAAGTATATAAGTATAACATCAGATGAAATTATTTTTATTTTTAAAAACTGTGGTTGTAATTGTCTTCTACCTGGCATAAGAATAGATCAATTTTTCGCTATATTATGACAGTATTAGTGCTCAATCAATCAAACTGGATAACCAAATCAAAAGAAGAGAAAATATTTTTGTTTAGTAAATTTTTTTCTCGTTATAGATTTAGCATGATGGCCACAATCTCACCTGATCTAAAGTGACGAGGTGGCCCAAGATGGTAACATGCTAAACGTAGTGGAAGACCGGCTTTCAAGTGTAACTGACGGAACTCACCTATAAGTGCTTGGCGACCGATTTTGAACTCAAGGGTGGTAGCAAGCCAGGCGGGTATTAAAATAAGCTCTACCACCATGCAAATATGGCTCGTGGCCAGCTTTTCATTATAAGAAGGAGGCTATCATATTCTTTTAACAGTAACGGCCCTGTGCCTACTTACAAGCATAATCAGCCCACAGCATCTTCAAGAGTTCCCTGATGTAGGTCCGAAGTTCAACATCCCATGCCGATGAAATTAAAATAAAACTTCCCTTGAGGTATTCCCTATCCAATAAAAAAAGAATCATCCAAATCGGTTCATAAGCAAAGACGTTATGACTGAACATTCGATTTGAGTAACCTCTGTCTTTTTTAACTTGGTTAAAAAACAACAACTACCATCAAGAGATCGGCAATCTATCGACAGTAGTCGCTATAATGCGAAACTGCAAAGTTTATCAATATTTATTTGGCTGTCGTGATCCCGTTGGCACCACCTCGCTTGATTGCTGGATATACACCGCCCGGCTGATTCAAAAGCGCGTCATACCTAAGCGTTGCACTATTGCGAGCGATACACCTTGTGTATGGTGGTCGCGACATTGTGATATAATGTACTACATACTAAAGACGACGCCTCAACCAGATTGTTTGAAACACGCGTTCGAGTGCATACACTCGCACTCACAGTCTGTGTCGGGCACCTGTTGCGGATAACACGTTCGAGTCCTTTGAGTGCTAAATATTACTTCATAAATGAGCCTTCATGCGCACTGAGATACTGTTTCATTCAAGAAACACAAGTAAAAGTCAAGGAGTGACATTTGATATGTAAGTGCCAATCGGTATCAAGTGAAGCACAATTTCAATTCGTAAAAGCTGCTCTATTACGTCATAATACCTAAATGCGTATCACACGGTCAATCATTTAGTAGTAAACGAAAACCAGTGGAAAAATGTCTTAAAGGTAATTGTATATTATAACATAAAAATGATATCGTGTGTCTTGAATAACTGTTTCTATGGCCCTACTATATCTGTATCCGCATTTCGCCGCGGGTCGGATATTTGTCTGTCTGCAATCCTGTCTCCGAACTGATCCCTTACTATCCACCTTCTAAAAGCTTTTCCATTTTCAAAATGTCTTTTTTAAAATATATATGTACTAGCTGTGCCCCATGGTTTCACCCGTGTTAATTTTATCCGACAAACACCGCGCCGCCAACGCTGGGTGGCGCCTATCATAATTTTTCTTCCCGCATGTACAAATTATTTTAATTTTTTATTGTCTTCTAAACTATGTTCCCAAATAGCATACTCTAACGAGCAAAATTTAACTTCATAGAATTGTCTTTATGATGAAGTAAATTTTTGTTTTCTAAGGACTAATATGCCATGTCTAAAAATATTGCTTATAAATCACTTTTTAGATTTTCAACATATATTTGACACATAATACCTTATTGTGGCTTATGTATAAGAGTTAGGCATATGCTAATGATGATGTTTTTTAGATATACTAATGGCCAATATTATTGTAGAACATTGTATTTCCGTGGCATTAACGATTACACCAGCGCACGCGGTTAAAGCTGTTCGGGAGGACCTTGACTTCCTACTTACGGAACAAAATCAATATTTAAGGCTATCTGAGAGTTGTAGCCTAATCGTAAATAGCCTATACTAAAAAAAATCGAATTTGTTGTATTATAGTATAGATTTAAGTTAGACAAATACACTTCATTATACATCGGTCTAAATGAAATGAAATGGCAAAAGTTTGATTATAAATTTACAAACAGTATGAGGCCCATCACCTGAACGCTTTTCGACAGAAGTAGTTTTAATACATCAATTTTTTACAGCTTACAACATTTTAACTAATTTCCGTTTGACGTGACCGAAGATTTCTTGAGTACCACGCACCAAAAATGCAGTGTGGGCAGACCCCCCATAAAGTGGACCGACGACCTGATGTAGTTTACGGGAATCCGCTAAATACGAGCAGCGTAGTCTTCCTTTGTAGAGATCCTTAGTGAAGACCTATTTCCAACAGTACACGTCTTTCGCCTGAATGGATAAATAGGTATGCATTGTTACATACATACTTGCAATATTTGATTTTGATTGAATAACATTTTTTTCTATAGCCGATCGATAAAAAAAAAAAAAATTCCCGTGGAAAGCATGGTGGAAAGTGACGGCGACCACCGTGAAACGAGATACAATTGACAGTTGTTGTTGCTGTTACACGTGAAATATAACTAAAATTATTACAATAAACCCAATAAGCCACATAAAATTAGCATCTCATTCCGTTTCATTTTAAATTGGGCATGTATTTTTTGTTCTCGTCTATCCTATCGTGTGGGGTTGTCGTTGGTGGATTGGTCATTTGAAAATATTCAGAGAACTGTTTGTGAAATATTAAGCTTTGAAGTAGTAACTTTTGTTAGTCAAGTGTCAACTCCCCCTTGCCAGCTAAATAGTTGTTTTTGGATATGTGAAAACATTTATAGAAGTAGTATATATAATGAAGTTAAAAGGAAAACTATAAGTAGGCTTTACAAGTTAACGAGTAATAATCAATCAACATATAAAAAGTACATGGATGAGTAATTTCATACAAATACCATTAAAAATCACTTAAAACCCCCTCTTAGTCTGCATATTGTGACGGGCACTTAGGAACCCCACACTGCGCGTGGCCCGACGCCGCGACGCACACTTTTCATTTTTTTTTAAATATAGATACTAAGTGGAACCCGTGACTTAATTCACTTACATACTTAATATTCAATGAAAACTGTGTTTAAAATAAAAGTGTCATTTTTTTTTTAAATCGTGAATTTATAATTTCTGCTTCGCTTCTATGGAAAATCGTAAAGATACCTCTGAATATACATTTCAATTTTATTTATTTGTATAAACACATATTATTTCGGAGGTCCTTAGTAAGGGTCACAAGATATAAAGTGAAATTAAATACTCCATAAACACATCGACACTTGAGTCGAAACGCGACGGACAAAGAAAAAAACGATCACACCAAACAAACGGGAACATTTATTTGAAAACTGCGTTTATTTTATAAGTCAGCTTTCGGAGATTTAACAAAAGATCGTTGAGGGTGGAAATAGTTATGGAATATTGAAAATTGAAACCAACATTCGCATTTGTTGAAAGCGTTCATGTAACATTTCGAAATGCAAATATAACTTCCCTTTTAACTCACATACAAGCTGATCTACGGATAAAAGCAATTTATAAACAAAAGTAATGGATAGTTTTTCGCAGCAAATAGATTTGTCAGGTAATGCATTGGTTTTGCCTTTTTTAAATTAATTTTATCTTTGCTACTGTAGAAAAGACTAAATTACTCTTTGAAAAGTCCGCTGCCCGCTTAGTCTCTTCAAAATCGGTACATCGGTTTCAGAGATTAGCCAAGACAAAAAAATAATCACGGTGTTTGTGTATTGGTATCGTGCAAATAAAATGCTCTATGACCTTAATAAAGAGCCTTTATATGAAAACTAGCAGTGCCCTACGATTTTACTCGTGATAAAATATTCGAGAAATCCGTTCTTAGTTAGCGTCTATATCGCGAAAAGAGTAACTAACTATATTACTAGGTTTTGCGTGCTATAGTCTCGATATTTTGCACTTCAAGTGAAGAGAATTCTAAGTAACACCATGAAACGGAAATTTCGAGTTCAACTTTACTATTATAATAGATATACTCAAAGGATAGCTTAAACATTGAAAATCTGAAACATGCCGAATGTTATCGTATAAAATAATATCTTAATGTAAATAAACTGACACTGGCAAATTATTCTACTACATCGGTGAAAGAAAAAAAAAGTAAATAAACGGCAATGCATCTATCGAATTGCTTCAGTACTTATTCGTAATATAGTAAATTGGTACATTTTCAAGTGGAATGAAGGCCGGTTCATCGCTACGTGATATGAAAATTTGATCAATTTTAATTTTCCTTTTGGTCGAAAACCGTGTTTCATTGAATACCAAGACCATAGATACATAGATAGATAGACCCGTGATACTCTTGTATCACGAGTGTTTAAAAAAGCGAGGTCTGGTTTTAACTGTAAAGCATAGATTCTCGAACTAATTTCGCTACTGCTCACTTTGCGAATAAAAACTTGCAAACTTAGTATCTGTGGGTATCCATAAAACGTCAAAGTAAAAAAAATATAGTGGGTATATATAATATTAGTTTTTTAATTTGTTATCGCCCTCTTAGATCCCTCTAACGCCGTCGTTATTCTGATCCTTCTACCCATCCCTTAAAGGTATTCAGCGCCTTGCCATTTGACCAAGGACTCAACTGATGTTAAGAGATTATATAACCGAAGATTTTTCAAATCAAACGACACGACAATCAAAACGCACCATAAATACACTCTTAGATATGTCGCGTTTCGGGATCCACCAGCGTATATCCAGCAGCCAAGAAGCTTGCAGGCTCGTATGACAGCGACGACCAGTGATGGATTATGGATCTCGTGGTCGTCGCCATTTTTTTTTATTGTACTTTGCTTATATACATTACTTTGCATTGCTACCATTAAAAAAAGATATTGACATAAGAAGCCTAGAAATGAAACATTTTGTTATTAAATACATCTACCGGAACCAAAATCGCTTCATGTGGTTACTGGCACTCGAATTTTTTTTTTAATATATGGACCCCGGTATTGAAATTTTATGAGAAGTAAAATTTATAAAAGCGTTAACAAAAAGCGTTATTTTTTTTTTTAGCAACGTACCTTGCGCACTTTACACTTCGAAATCATACAGTATGTGTTATATAAACACAATCAGTCAGTGGAGTGACAATCGGTCAGTTGGTCGGTCGGTCGGTCAGTTAGTCAACCAATCACCTCTTTGCCTATTGCATATTCAAAGACAATCGTACTTAAGGAGTAAACTATAGTCGTGTGTCGGAGATGACACACACGCACACAAACTTTTTTTCTTATAAATTAGATATTATTTTAATATCACATTCAGAATACTTTCTACCGTATAAGGATAATCGACATTAACGCAAATGGCATTCGATTCTTTGTAAAACGACTCGAGTCACTGTTCATGGGGGCACACTTAACTAATTCCTGAAATCACTTTGTATAATTAAATTGGACTTTACAAAAACTTTAGTCTGTTTGAAATTTTGTATAATCACGGTGATTACGCTGAAAATTTACATTATCTTCGTTTCGTATTTAATCTTGTAAAGAGCCGTAGCTAACTATTTTATAATGTGTGCTTCCGCGGCTTCGCTCACGTGGACTACTAAATGCCCGCGCGAATTTTGCTATCCCGCTCCCGGCTATTTTAAAGACAAAATGCTTATTGTGAGTGTTCCTTAGTAGATAGACTATACTATGACAGCTTTTTTTTAATAGTGCGGAACCCAAATTATTTTTCTAAAATAAAAGTAGCGTAAGTTACACCTTATAAAATCAGGTATCTGCCAGTGAAAGTCCCTTCTGAATCGGTCGAACCATTTCGGAGAATACCTGGAACAAACGGACAGACCAAAAATATATTTTTTAATAATATATAATTTATACTTTCATATGCACATACTTACTAAAAAGCTGTTATTTTGACATTACAAAATGACACTTCAATGTTATTAATGTATTTGTATTATATTATTTGAACATTCAGAAATAATGTACACAGTCAAAACGTTTTTAGTTTCAGAATATTATCTTTTTTTTTATAAACGACTTCAACAAAAGGCGGTAGGTTACTCAAATCAAATATATATATTTTTTATGGATGTTCAGCCTTAACTTGAAATTGGTTTTGTTTTTATGTTAAAAATGGTCTTGTACATTTGCAGTATGAACGTAAGCAATGAATATTGTCTGTGTCACTTACAATGTTTTGGGGGGCCTTAGTTCAGTGGCACTTATTGGGGTAGTCTTCGCAGTATTATTTATGGTGTTCTAACCGGGCGTTTCTCTACCTACCTACGCCAATGTCGCTCTAAGAGGTTTTAATTGTTATTTCTATTAAGTAATGCATAGCGACAAAGCATATCTGAATAGAAAACCAATAAGAAACTTACTCAATATCTATTTAAAAGTTCACACTGCAAAAAAAAAGGTTTTTTGAACGTTCACCACGCCGTATTACTATTCAAGTAACGTCCCATCTGGTCCCATCCAATCAAACTTGACGCCGCAAAAAAAACTTTATAAAGTTAGCGACAAATTGAAACTAGATCCAATATGGCGAATTATTCGCGCGGCTTCCAGACAAAGTAGGACCGTAAATAAGAGTGGGTAGGTAGGTACATATTGTATGTAATAAAATTTTAATTAAGTTTTTTTTTTTTGAACCAAATTTCTTACCGCGGCTTGCGGTAGGGGTTGACTTTTAGAAATCGTCACGTAAGGAAAACCAATATGCTCCTCCATGCGGCCTTTTCTCTTTCTCTCTCTCTCTCTCTCTTTCTATTATATAGGAGTACGTGTGTTTGTGCGATTATCGAAATTCGAGCAGACAAGCATCGTGCCTGACCGGTTCTATAACTATTCCTCAGGCGGCCGCCAACCTTGCACTACGGACGGAGCCCCTCAGGGAGGTCTCGCTAACTAGGCGCGCATTTAGTTATTCAATGGTTTATCAATTGTTTTGTATGGTAGGTGCATATAAATCTTATATCGCTGTGTTCTTCATGATTGGAACTAACTGATTTTTTTAATAATATGTTTTTTTTTTGTAACTTCTTTCCTGAAGGGGGTTCCCCGACCGCACACTTTTACTTTCCGTGTGATTTATGAACTTGTAATATTTGACGTAGGTACCAATCTATTAGGTAAATGGATTAAGTACATACTGCCAAAATTCATTTAATATTATAAGAAAAGTCAAAACAAATCCGTACAAACAACTTTGTGTTCCGAGGAAATTTACTACTGAATCTACACTGTGTACCAACTTTGAGCATATTAATGTCGTGAATCCAAGATATACGCCGGTAAGTAGTTAGAACTTACAACTAAGAACGTATAAAATGTGTGAACGTTTCTAAGTACCTACATATCGGAAGACATAAATATTTCAATAGTATTTACATTTTAGGGCTGTGTGAGTTTTTATTTGTTATGCATTGTTCAATTTTCTACTATACCATTTCTTTATTTTCTCGATGACAGCTCCTGTGAAAACTTGAACGAGCGTCTTTTTATTAACACGCTTTTATTAGCTTCACCTGTATGTATGTATGTATGTAACCGACCCCTTTGAGCTCGATTTTGTCCTACTTTGAATGATCAGATTTAATACAAACTTTGCACACTTGTCAAAAGTCGATGACAATGCAATAATCCGATCAAAGCATCCGATTATCCTAATTAGATTCGCCAGGATTAATTAATTTCTTTCCGCATTCTTTGCATGCGAGTAAGAGAGATAGAGCTAGTGCGCGAACTACGCATGGGTGCAGTTCCACACTTACTCTTTCGGGCATGCAAGGTTGTACAGTTGATCATGCAGTCATTTATTTGGGTCCGCGATTGTTTGCTGCTGGACAAGCTTATGTGGCACTTAGTCGTGGAAGATCCTTGGACGGTATACGAATTCAAGAACTTGATTGCTCAAAATTAACAGGAAGAACTCCATGTAACAGTGAAGCATTGAATGAAATGATTCGATTAGGAGATAAACCATAAAATCTACAATCAGTCACAGAGTGAAAATTCACACTCATCCTCATTCTCAGTGCCAAAAACAGATTCGCTCCTATGATTATAATATTATGTAAAGTGATTACGGATTGAAAATTCCATACTCAAGCATTAATGTGACTGACTGTATATGTAAATAAGGTTGCACCTCTATGTGTCTCGCTGTTTATATTGGCATTGTTAGCGACGCATAGGCCTAAGCGTAATGATACGATAATAACGATTGTAAATATAAGTTGTAAGGATGAATAATTTGCACGAACAATCAATAATTAAATGTTTCTAATGTTTTGAATATGTTACTATAGCGTGTAGGTATGTAAGAACAGTATATAAGTCATGAAAATGTGTGTAATCTAATAAAAATAATCACTTAAAGTACTAAAATCATATATTGTCAATAATTCATATTTTGTAAAAGTTATACGTAATGTTTTGTGTTATATAAGTAAAATAGCCTTCTGTATGTGTTTTATAATGTTTGTAAGCTCAAATAGTGCGTATATAACAAGTCACAAGACGTTTTAAGGTTGCAATGTTTAATGCTTTATATCTCCCGTGTTTATTAACCTATAATGTTAAAGTTAGTGTTTTTGAATAGGTATTTGTGTCTACATTGATGTGAAATAGTTTTTATTGTAATTGAATAACTGTAATTAGAGATATTAACAATTTATTGTATTCTGTATACAAGTAATAATAATAATAGACAGAGACAGCAATATTGCAACCACTGCGCATTACCGCGGTTAACGGACCACACCCAAGTTTGGTAATGAGCAGTACGGATAGAGACGCCATCGTCCGTCTCGCTCTCCGGCAAACCATATAAAAGGCGTTCTACAGGGGCAAACGAGCGCACACGGGTACCACAGATTGAAGAATCAAGACTCAAGACTCAAGACTCAAGAAACTGGAAGAAACCGTACCCAGAAGATATAGTATTAACAAAGTGTATTGTCTTGAAGAATACAGCAAATTTTATTGTGGTGCCTGTGTGTCATTTCTTCGCATCTTCACTAAGTTCAACCCGCCAGCGACCCAGTCCATTCCGCTCCGTGCTACGTCATCGCCGCGCCTACCAGCAGGCACCTCACTGCGTGTGTGTACCTTGATGTTTCGCCCTCTTCACGCCTAGTAGTTTCGGGTGTGAACAGGGTTGGTCGCACGTAGTGAGAGGGGCTCGCACGCACTGGTTTCCAGACAGCTGGTTACCGTAGCGTGTTATCCGCCGTCGGTTATATACAGAGTACGAGGGAATCGTTTCCGTCGCGTTCGCGCCCTCGGTGCGCGGTCCCGCTCTGTATAGATCGACGTAGCACATTGTATATTAGGCGGCCGGCTCCGCGTTTATTTTAGGCATCATAGAAATCTTTGAATATGTGTTCTTAACCAAGATACAATCGGAACATATTTGTACATATTAAGGGCGGTTGATAGTTAGCAAATCGAACTAAATAATTTATAGTTTAAAAAATTTAACTAAAAAATGAAAAATAAATAATAGTTTAAAAAACAAAAAAAAAACACGCTTTCATAAAAAATCCAACTAAAAAATAGAAAATAAAATTTAATAAATTTTATTAAGTAGAGTGTAAAAAAAAATGAATGTACATTATTGTAAAAAAAGCGTGCACACAAATCATTAATGTATACCAAGAATAGAGTTGGGCCCAAAATACTACCTTGTAGCACTCTATACTCTATAGTGCTTTCTTCACTTACAATTTCATCTATTTTTACACATTATGTACTATGAGAAAGGTAATCTCGCAGTAGCTTCAACTGTATTCCCCGTACACCCAATCTTTCTAGTTTCTCAACTAAAATGGTAATAGAGACTGTTTCAAATGCACTAACTATCGCGCTATATTACGTTTTACTAAATCACGCAAAATGCCAACAATATTACATAATATAGGTTCAAAAACCTAAGTAAATTATCTTACTAATATAATAAATCTGAAAGTGTGTATGTTTGGATGTTTCTTACCCAATCACGCTAAAACGGCTGAACACATCCCAATGAAATTTGACACACAGACAGTTTATGACCTGGAATAACACATAGGGTACTTTTTATTCCGGTAAAAGTCATAGTTTAACCAGTGTTATCCTACAATTATAATAAATGGAAAGTTTCTATGTTTGTTACTCAACCACGCCAAAACGGCGATTTTTTGGTTTGTCGTATTGCGAGATCAGTCCGTGTATATCCAATAATACGCAGACGAAGTCGCGGGTACCAGCTAGTTAAAAATAAAAACGACAACATGTCACTGCAAAATCCCGCCAAAAACTCCTCATCCGACTTAATTTATTAGCGTTTTCATATTGTTCTAATGAGTTCTCATTATAAAAATGTAAGAACCCTTCTGATCGACGCAGACATTGTAAAATTTAAAAAGAATTAAATTGCGAACAAATGTCGCGACGCGTCGCGTCGGTTAGCAGCATCTCTAAGTTTCCCCATAACATGCAAATGAGGAAAGTTTCGTCTAATTGCCTGCAAGATTGAACCCGTCCCGTCCTGGCCCGTCCCGTCCCGCCGTCTCCCTACTCAATTCGATTAAACGTTTAAATATTAGGTACTTTATGGCAAGAAAGTAGGTACGGTGCGTTCACATTGAAAAGTTTTAACGGTTTACTCTAAACGTTATTAGCTTTAGTATATTTCTATTAATAAATCTGTATTTCTGTCTGTAAAGTTAATTTATTGTCCAAATTTCCCGATAGGACATACTATATATATGAAAGATACTGATAACGTATAAAATTTAGTCTGTCTGTCTTTCTGTCTAATTGTCTGTCTGTTTGTATGTCCGGATTTAACTCATAAACGGCTTTACAAATATTTATGAAATTTTGTACACGGGATGCATATGTCATTGATCAATTGATAGGGTATAAAAAATATCAATAATACTTTCAAAAATCGTAAAAAGAAAATAATTTTCAAAAATTTCATTAATTCTTGACTGATTTTGATGTAATTTTGTATACTTGTGTATTAGAAAGTTGTAATTTGATATCGGTATACATATTACTTACTCCGACAAAGTAGTAAAAAAAATGTTGAAGAAATTTTTTTACCGGTATCTCCCCTGCACGTATAGTGATGATTTTTTTTCTCGTCTAACTCATGGTGCGGGATGTCGTTGAAGAGGTCGTTTAAAAATATTGCTAGTGTTTGAAAACCATTTTAAGATTCAAGGACCCGTTGTTGGACATTTATAAGAAGTAGATTTTTTTGGTAGGTAATGTAAGAATGTCAATGGTTTGTCGATGTTGAATTCATAATAAAATATATAATGGTGTTATAGAAAAATGGCTTCTGTGTTTCTATTTATTTAAAATCCCAATAGCACGCTTCCAATGCGCAAGCAAAAAGACTGATGATACGTCGCCAATATGAAAAAATCACTACCAATATTAAAGGAAGGTGATCTGTTCTCGAACGGGAAATTTCGACTAAAAATTTTACTTCAAGAAAAGGAAGATGACCATACTATAAATAATTTATTTATGAAAGATAAAGACGAAAACTTCGTAAAGAATGACAACAAAGCAAAGTTCCTTATAGCACCAGGCCTCAATGATAAATATTTAGAAATAATAAAAAAATGCGATACAGCACTAGGGATGATAAAAGCGTTAGAACAACTCTTCGAAAGAAAAAGCGTATTTAACAGGTTACATGTAAAAAGGAAACTAATAACTTTAAAATGTACATTCGGAACAAAATTACAAGATTTCTTTATGACATTTGACAGCTTATTAAGTGAATTGATTGGAATAGGAAGTACAATAGAAGAAGAAATCAATATATGTTATTTTCTAACGGCAATGCCACCTGAATACGAAGCAGTTATAACATCTATTGAAACTATGTCCATCGATAGCAAGATAAGTATTGAATTCATTAAGGCAAGGTTGTTGGATGCTGAAATAAAGAATCAACAGTAGAACAAGCATTCTCATGTTATATATGCGGCAAAAGAGGTCACAAATCATATGAGTGTAACAAAAATGCACGAGGACAAGGAGGCGGACAATATCTGCACGGTCAAGGATATTTTGGGCATGGACGAAATCATGCATCATCATTTAGAGTAGGACCAGATAATACAAGAGGACGAGGAAAGTCTTCGTATAGAAGGCCAATGTTACGAGGACGAGGTAGAAGTGTAACTAGTACAGCAACCTTCGCAATGGATGATGAGATAGGAACATGTGATCAGTGGGTATTTACAGCTTTTGGAGAAAAAGAAGACGAGAAACGTAATATTGGTATAAATAACGCCAGTAGTTCTAATTCAATTAAGTTTATAATAGACTCCGGAGTCACCGAACACCTTATAAAATATTGTTATAAATATCTTATGATTGATATTGTTAAGACAGTAGAAAT
Organism: Saturnia japonica; assembly: GCA_033032175.1. NCBI lineage: Eukaryota > Metazoa > Arthropoda > Insecta > Lepidoptera > Saturniidae > Saturnia > Saturnia japonica. The sequence continues at coordinate 1,393,484 of CM065315.1, forward strand.
TAAGATTTATTATGTTTAACCGCTTCATTATATGTCTGTGGTATATCTTCTTCAGAATTAGCTATTAAGCAATATGCTGTATACAGCTCATAATCTGTATGTAAAGTTTTAGGTTTATTTATTATCCTTCCAGATCTTGTCTTTGATTTTTCAATTGTTTCTTCTCCTTTTTCTTCATTTTCTTCGGTTTGTTCCTCATTTTCATTTCTCTTTTGATTATCTATCTCTTCTTCTTCTACATGCCTAATTATTTTCTCATTTTCAGGTATATTATCTTTATGTTCGATTTTTCAACGTTTTGTTTTACCACTTTGTCGGCGTAACTAATATTAGTGACATATGTTATTACTGTTATTATTATTAGTTATGTACATATGTACATCCATATCAAATTACAGCTTTCTAGTACCTACTAAGAATCTCTGGTAGATAGACATGCATGAAAAAACTACACATAAAATACTTTCGTGTTTCTTCTTGTCGTGCAGGTACCTTGTTGACTTCGGAACTCTTAAAAAACTGGTTTAGTTTTTTTTTTTAAATATTAATATTATATCAAGCTTTAACTACAGTGAAATATAGAAATATTATTATTATGAAAACTACAATTTCATGCTTATAAAATTAAATTAAAAGGTAATCTTCATGTTCTAGTTTAAACAAATTTTTATCGATTTTGTGAAAATGTTTTAAATGATTCTGGATGAACGAAACGTAATAATCAGTCGTTCACAAATAGGATGTCTTTATATTTTAAAGTAGTAGAGTGAGTAGGTATTCAAATGTAATTTATTTAATTTTAGATTAATTTATATAAGTCTTTGAATTACTTTAATGTTCTGTACGTTCATGTTAATTTGTAGTCTATAAAGATCAAGGATGCCTGGATGACGGCAAGTTCCACATCGAGTAGTGACGATTCTATTCGCCTTTTGATCGATACCAAGTACTCATTCAGGTACCGAATCACAGTATCGATACATCATTCGATTCCACTTCAAAGGTTTGATACTTGTGAGTACCTACTCAAATCATTTTTTAATAATTATTTTTGCGCGAATGACATTTTCTTCTTTTTAACTGCGTTTGACGTATAAACGAGAAAGAATTGCGGCCGAATTACCTTTTTTAGCTATATTCCTTTCAACTAAACTCGTGGCGCCAATTTATTCGATTCCACTGTTTTCATTTGATACCGTACTCATTAACAAATGAACAGAATCCGCAGTTGACAAATGTCAAGTATGACATGACACAGTTTCCGAACAGACGACAAAACGTCAATGTAATCATTTGCGTACGTGCAAACAACGTGAATTTATCATTAATTGCATTGTTATTATAAAAAATTAATACATCACGCGGTCGCAAGCGATGGCTGGGAAACTCAACAAATTCGAGACTCCCAGCTCTGCCAGCTCCGATAGGTAAAGCGAGTGTGTTAACCTCACAAATTGTTTATTTGAACAGCTGGTTACTGTAATGAAAAAATTCGCTGTAGCGTACCAGTTTTCAGTGTTAGCTCAGTCATCATCGTGTTTCGGAGGTGTTCTGACGTGTTGTGTTCCTGTGTGAAAGAGATTTAATAATTAAATGTAGGAAATACCGTGCGCTAAACATAACCTCTCCGTATGCATTGTGGTTTTATTTTTAGATTATTTCATTAGAACTTTGGTGTTACGCTTGGCGCTACATATAGGAGACGCCGTGAAACACGTGCTCATATCGAGAACGTGATCCTGAATTCTCCCTTTGTCGTGAGAAAGGTTAGAATCGCAGAAGAAATGGAGGCGAGGTCATTGATCTTCGGGAACTCGTAAGATATTCAAAATCTGTCACCTTAGGCGTCTTTTATGTCTAGACGTATGCTTTATGTCGCTTTATGTGTTTTCAAAAACATCACTATTATTGTTTTTTGTATACAAATGGCAAAAATCGAAGTTTTGTCAATACGAAAGTTTACAAGAGCTTAATGCAAATACCTAGTATTAAAATGACTAAACAAAATGCACAAAAAAATGTAAACATGGCACATATGACCTTGGTATGATAACTTCACTAAACAACTTATTATATTTGTTGAGGCACTGATAACTTCATAAATCATAGATAGATATAAATCTTTGATATTATGTACATGTTTATCCATTAAAAAAATATACTTCATTATCTGAAATACTCATGATCCATTTACATACTATCATGGCAATGAATTCATTGTAAAGTTTTTTTTTTTGCATTTAATAAGAATAAGGGACATTGAACATACAGCCTTCTCAAGTCAACTGAAAGCTATGTTTACAAAACATTGGTGTAAATCTCCAATACCTATTCAGAACTGACTGCAATATAATTTTGTTGTCTAGATACACAGATATACTCAATTATAATATAAATGTCTTTACAACAAAGTATTAATTTAGTATGCAAAAAAAACTTTTAAATTTTGTTTTGACTTTTATAAATCAAGCACCTTGTATGAGACTTCCTACACATTACTTATGATAATGTAAAACATAATAACAATAAAACATAGCTTATAACTCTTTATGAATAACAGCCTTAATGTAATTTTCTGTAAAGAAATTAATTTTAATAAGCTAAATTATTAAAAAGGAAGCAAAAAACCCGACTGCAACAAAACACTAGAGTAAAAAAATAATATTTTTCTATTTATTTAATTCCCAGATGTCATACTTAAATATTATATAATAGCCTTTGTCACTCCCACAATTGAGACAAATCTAATGACACCTCGTATGCTAAAATCCATCAAGCCACTTAAAATACAGAGTGTGCCAAAGAAATAGATGTATTAAAATATATAAAATAATAAAATTAAAATGAATATCAAAACCAAATTAGTTAAAAAATTTAATAAACATGCAAATCTACATAATGATTATAAGATTGTTCATTTCACTTTGCAAGGCTAAACTGTTTCAACCTTGAAAGTATTTAGAAGTCGATCGCGATTCCTTCTTCATAGATCATTCATTTAAAATCATTTAAATTTATATACAAGTTCAAGTAAAATTTCAACTCAACACTACTGTTATAAAGATGTCAGTTTGTGAATGTTTTTAGGAAGAAATCTCTGGAAGTACTGATTTGGATTTATACCCAACTGCAAAATAAGAGGGTTATGTTTTTCGAGTGTATTTATGTATGTATATAGGTTGGACTAATTAGGTTATGATATTAATAATTTTTTTTATTGATCTAGTTAACTTTAGCAGCGTGGAATAGTATAAGAAGCTCATAATTCTAACACTTTGAATGAATGCCCTTGCTTAACTGAGATACAAAAACCAATTTATACAATCTTATTTGCATATACTAAGAGATTTTGCTTATAACTTCAGTCCCATTGTAATGAAAATGTTATGGACTTGTACAGGATTTGTTGTAAACAATAACTCACCAATGTTTCTTCACAATTGGATAAATGGTTTAGGAAGAATCATTCATTCATAAAATTATAGTAGATGATTTTTTATTAATTTTGTTTAGCTAAATTTAGTAGTATACTAAGTAGATGGGGCAAAATAATATCTTGTAAGAATTTAGGTTTATAGAAATACAAATTTATTTACGTCAACATATATTCTACTATATAGACTTACTGGAAGGAATTGCTTCATTCATTTACTGAAATTATTAAAGTCAACCGTTAAAATGAGTAAATTTTCATAATAAATCTACTAATAATCAGTAAATCTGGCATCACTAATTACAATTAAAAAGACGGAAAACTGCTGAAGGTCAAAAACCCTTATTTGCCTGCAAATACCAAAATACATTGTTTCATATTCCAAATAATTCAGATAGTAGCTCTTTTTGTAGCATATTTAATGAGGTCATTTCCAGGCTATAATATAAACATAATGTTTTGTATACACCTAGGGCTGCCACCTACGTAAAAATACCCAAATATAACTCAACATTGAGTGTAGGGAAACATCTATTTTCACATCCATGAGTAATCCCGTACATGATGATCAGTTTTGTTTTGGTTTCAGATATGCACTGTACAGTTCAGTTACTATTTTGTTAAGAATGGTCTAGAGTCTAGATGATAAGACTACACTGTAGATTTATCATTTTCATATTTTCTTTTCTCATTACAATCGAGGCAAACAGCTCAAAACGAGGCCCGGCCACTTTAGCATCCTTGCACGCATGTTGTCCACGCTTTTGTGACTGAGTGCCTTAAGCGCTCGCTGCTAAGCCATGGTGAAGCTGTAAAAGCCATCAAAAGCTCTAGTTTCTAGGTTTCTAGTTACAGCTTAAGGTAGGAGTAGGTGTTGGATTTCGATTTTTGGACAAAACTTTGACTTCAGTCACTATCACTAAATGAGCACTCACTTTTTTACTAAATTTTGTTTTGTATCTTTTACTTTGAATTGACCCAAGCACTCGCAAGGCCATTAATTGTGCGATAAATTTTAACAAAGCTAAACTATAGCCAGTAAAAAAAATTTAAGTCAAGTGATTCCTCTTGAGTCCTGATGGAATAATATTACTACCATTATCAATTGTGAATTTTTTTTCCTATGTTAAGAGTATGTTGGATAGTACCTTAATTAAATGTTGGTTCAACTAAACTCTCAAAAAACTTTTCTATGGCAACCCGAAAAGAAATGCTTATCTTGTAATTCCCTAAGCCCTTCTTTTTCTACTTGGGCAACAAATCCTAGTTATTAAGGATTATTACTGCCATCATCAAGTGTGTATTTATTTTGTTTTTAATACATGACTTTCCAAGGAGTTTTGCAACTGCTCAGAATTAATGGTTAATGTTATCATTTCCAATTCACTTCACTTGTCAACAATAATGATCTATATTATTGGAAATACCATCAATATAACACAATATGTGGCTAAATAATGTTGGTTAAGATCTCACCAAATAGTTTCCTCAAGCTCTTACTTAAAAACAACAATGTCAATTATCAATCCTTAGACATCCATTCTTTTGGACTCATTGCTTTAGGATTTAAATTTATTTTAAGAAAATATGAGTATATATTTGTATTTAGTATTATAACAATAGCCTTTTAGGTTACATTTTTTTTTTGATATATGAAATCTATGTCATTATGACATTTTGTCAGTATGTATGTCTGTTTGCTTTGTGTTCTTATATTTAGATCACATATATTTTAATGAAAAAAAATAATGAATGTCTTGGTCATACATACTATTTTAAGTAAAATACAAATGAAACAGGATAAAATAATAATAAAAAAAAACTTTTTGGTTAGCGGAAAAAGAAAAAAAAAATCAGCACATTGTTTTGCAAAATGCTGCGATTAAACCAACTTATTTGCTAAATTTCACAAACCGGAATGACAGAAAAAGAAATGTGAATTTAATAAAAAAGACACATTAAAAAGTGATAAAATTTAAGGACCCTGAAATTAAAAGACACGAAAAAAAGACATTTTATGTGGTGAAACTATTGTGTTTTGCATCAATGCAACATTTAAAACGGTTTTAAAATATCTTTCACCTAATGCTAATAGTAAAATTGGCATGAAGGTAAAGAAAGAGAACAAACAATATGTATGTACGTACGTTATGTATGAACGTATGTATCCAAAAACATTTTTAAAGCCTTGTCATTGTTTGTCATCATTGCTTGCTTGTTGTGGTTGTTATATGCCTATTAACATTTTACATATTGCATGATTTTTTTTAATGATATAGAATTTTTTTTTTGGCCTTAACAACACTGAGATATAAAATAGAAAAAAAGTTTGTTTTTTGTCTATTTAATCTAATAAGATAAAAGTTCTGCGCATGATAACCCTAACATAAATAATGTATATGTTATTTATAACTTGTTGATTTGCACCTAAGGCACCGACAGAGATAAGCGATTTCCGCGCATCAACCATTAGTCAAAAGATACATTGTCGATGTTTTATTTTCACAAAATGACTAACTTTTGACCGCGTCTTTGCTCCTGTTGTTTTAGAAATGAATCGATTCGCACGCCACCTATTCTAAACTGATTGTACTAATACAGAATCTTCGTGGGTGTACGCACAACAATTCATCAGAGTTTCATCACAATCGGATGAAAGGTTTAGGCATGCTAGCTGTGCCCGCGACTCAGAATGTCGTCGGTATTGCAGTGACCCTGCTTCCACCCACGGTGATCATCCGGTTATTTTAAAGATAAAATCGGTCGTCTGTAAAGTCGGATTTACTGACGATAGTTGAACGTGACAACGTCATAAGAAAATACTGATGGAATGGTATCATTTTTTAAAAGAAAGTTTTAATTTTATTTGTTTGATAGATTTACCTTTATCGCCGGAATTATCGTTGCTATAAACAATTGACACCACATTCACTTTTAACTGCACTGCATACTTGACGAAAAATGTAAATGTATTATTGTATAGCAGCTGTCCACGCAGACGCATCGCTCACTCAAGTAGGAGAGAGACAGATGTCGAACGCAGCCGAACGCGGAGGCCGATTGTGCCTCTTTGTCGCTCGTTCCGCGCTCTCGCTTGCACTTCAAGCCTTAAATGGAACGCCTCAGAGCGAGGTAACGCCGCATGAGTCATGTTTTTTCTTGCGTGCAACCGGCTCCATCGAATTATAAGACGTTGTCACGTCAAAAATGCTTACTATTTTATATGCGCGGTACCCTAACCATTTTTCTAAAATACAAGTAAATTAAGTTACTCCTTATGAAATCAGCTACATGCCAGTGAAAGTCCCGTCAAAATCAGTCCAACCGTTTTCGTGATTAACTTGAAGAAACAGATAGGCAGACAGACTAAAATTTTAAAATTTGTTTTTTTCGTATATGTAATACCTTTCATTTGTTAACATTTATTAAAGGGTTTCATATCATAAATTAAGATTGGTAGAGTGTTCCGTAGTTTTAAAAGTTTGGGAACCGCTGCACCGCTTGTAGTCCTTAAATCTTCGATGTCTAAGCCATTATGTAAATATATTTAACGTTATAAATAAATAAAGATTCAATAATTTAAGATATTTATTTCATTATACGCTTTGACATAGTTAGCTAGTTAGCATTTCGTAAATGCTAATATTTAATATTCATAAATTGGCAATTTTACATTTAAATTAATAAAAAGCGGCCATATCGACACCCATTATGAATAACATCGAAACTTTAATTTCATAATAAAATACAACTGTATTCTGAGAATATATAGAAAAACAAACTACATATATTTAAATTTTACAGCCATTATCTCGTAAGTTTAATAGGTCCATTTATCTATATCTATCTATACAATTAATAAAATCGAAGTGAGCAAATTAATGTACTAAACAATTGTAGACATTAAAAGTACCTATAAAAAAGTTTGGGAGAGTATATTATGTCTATCTCTTTTAAGGAACACTCACAAACTAAAAACGAAACAAAAACCAGACTGCAACAAAAACACTTGACTAGAAACATATATTTTTGCTTTTTATTTGTTTCCCAGACGTCGTACTTAAATACTATATAACCTATGTCACTCCCACAATTAAGACGAATCTAACGACATCTCGTGTGCCAAAATCTATGAAGCCGCTTGGGCTGCAGAGTGTGCCAAAGCAATAGACATACACACATATTATATATATACATACGCTCGAAAAACAAAACCCTTCTTTTTCGCAGTCGGGTAAAAATGATATTAAGTACATGTCTTTTTATTATAGGTTTGGTTTTTGGTTTGGTTTGGACACAATCTCATCTGATTTTAAGTGTCGATGTGGACTACTAAGATAGCAACATGCTAAACTTAGTGGAAGACTGGTTCTAAAGCGCAGCTGCCGGAACAGACCTATAGGTGCTTGGCGGCAGATTTTCAAGTTGAGGGTATTAGGAAGCTAGGCGGGCATTAGAGAATACCTTACCAACATGTTGGCCATCTTTGCTTCATTTGCATGTATCATCTTTATTAATCATATCAAAATCAAAATATCTTTTTGTCAATTTAGGTCCTAAGAAGGAACTTATGAATGTCCAAACACTACCACCGGTTCGGAAAACATCCCAGACATCGAGAAGAACCGACAAGAAGCTCGGTCGGGTTTATCTTATTATCTTTTGTTTTTAAACTGGTTATACAGTATTTAATTATATACAGTTATTATCATTTTAGATATTCATCTTGGGTGTTGATATTGTATTGGCCATCGTTGTCATCGTGATAAATATAATTTTAGAGGAAGTAAGGGGAGAGGTTAGACACCCCTAAGAAACCTTCCTACTCTCTCCCAGTTCTACTGTCAGTTTTACTGTCAAAAGGTTATTATAGCGTGGATCACTATGTAAATGATAGTGATGACTGGAAATGACTCCCTCTCTGTGCATCCATTAAATTATCAATATGATCATTAACTTCAGATATTAAATGCACAATGTAGTTTGTAGTTTGACTGGGATGATTTCCGAACCGGTAGTAATGTTTTGACGTACATAAATGCCTTCTTAGGCCCTAAATTGAATATTTTTCAATTTGATTTTATTCACGACATTGTCTACTAATTAGTAATATGATTATAAGTCTGGATATATATATTTACCATATGTCTACACTTTAGCACAGTCTATTTCAAAATGAGTGTTTCTTTGTTTGTTTGTACCCTATGCATTCCTAAAAGATTCGTTCCATTGCAATGAAACTTTGAGTTGTTATGCACACCCTCTGAAGTACCTAGTAAGAGCCAAAAGATGATAGTGATGTACGTATGTTTGAGTAAAAACGGCTGAGTTGCGTCTGGATTGTCGGGTACTCATCCGGGTTGCATAAACCAAGGATGTTTGTTTCAGGGCGACTTGCGCAACATTTCATTTAACTCACTGCTAAACAAAATTATTTCATTGCAGTTAGCATCTTAAAAGGACTTATCATAAACGCTTTTAGGATCATCTTGCACGAGACATACAGTGCGCTGATTTAGTTTAAACATAATTAGCGAGTCGATAAAGCATTCTCTGCGTTCCGTTTCACATTTTAACGAGTTTCTTAACCAAAAAAACGCGATGACTTATAAACTTTTGCATATAGTATACAAAATGAAAGGTGTATAGTTGGATGTCATTGTTTGTTGTCTGTCAAAATCAATTAAATAACATAAAAATAGTGTAAATATCTTCTATTAGATACGAGTGAGAAATGTGGTAAAAGTGTTTACCACGCTGATGGCCCTTATGATGTCTCTGTTCTTTTATTCCCATAATTTTTATACATAATTTGTATTTTTAAATCATAAGGAGTCACTTAAACGTGTTTAGCGGCGCTAAATAACCATCTTTGGCTATTTAACTTTGACAGTTCGTTAAACATATTTAGCAACTAATTTTTTTTTTTGTGCAAGACACTAATTTTATTTAGCCACTTTAAATGTGTTTAGTCTTGTTTTTAAAAAAGCTTATTGAAGTGTACCGAGTTTTGACTACCTATTCTGTGTTAGCACAGCTAGTTTACAATAGGTGGCGCGCGAGTCGTTTCGTGTTGAAGACAACGGGAACGTAGTAGACCCTGAAAGAAATTTTGTGGCTATAAAATCAAATGTGTTAATAACTCGTAAAGGAAACCACGCCTCTAGCTTTATCAGTTAATCTAATTTTATCAGTGATTTTTGCGCGGCAGACTATAAATATTTATCATTATAGATAACAAAACTAACAAAATAACTTTTGAAGTATGATGTTGTCTAACTTTTAAAAGATACGCCATTTTCAAAAAAAATTGACCATGGCTGTCATCGGGCGAAGAGTTTAAAAGTTTTTTAAGGTTAATTCTATTACTCACAAATTTTATATATTTATTCGTTCAACATGGCGAAGTTACCTACGTCAGTATGTTTGATGGTAAAGTAAAGTACAATTAAAAAATAACGGCAACCACCAAGTGATCGCCAATCCATTGACGGGCGTCGGTGTCATGCCAGCCTGCAAGCCTCGGCAGCTGGATTTACACTGGCTGATCCCGAAATGTGGTAAACCTAAAGAGAGTCACCTGTGACGGGTACATCCCCATGTGCATGCGCATCATCATCTCTTGCTTACTAGATATACGTATCGGTTGATCTTGGAACGCGAAATCCTACATCACAACTATTTAGGAAGATTTTTTTTACATCTTGACTGATAAAGTCAAAATTCAAAAATTCTTCTTCAAATAAAGTTGTCTGACGGTTGAAAAATCTGTCTTTAAGCGCCACGTCCACGATTGAGTATATCGCCACGAGTCCGCCCTGCTATCGGGTGATCTCCACGAGATTATTATTCTTTCGCCTGCGTAGTGTCGCGTTACCGCAACGACTCGTCGTACAGTTTTTTGTTGAAAAGTGCTTAGTTCGGTGATAGGCAAGTGCGAAATCAGAAGTGTCAATAGTTCTGTTTAGCGGCAAGTGCGGTACGATAACGGGTTACGTCGCAAGCGCGCTGCGAGTTAGTCGCGGCTCGCAGCGGGTACGCTGCGAGTCATCGTTTTCCTCGCCATTGTCACTCACTCGTCGCATCGCCGTGTGTGGAGACACGTTCATAGAGATGTTATAGAGTGAAGTGGTAGGACAATAATATCGCCGCGATAAATTCCCTCGCGGTGGTGGCGTCTTAGTTACATAAACTAAGACTAATCGCTACCGTATTTTATTTTAATCCAAATAATAGATGCTTTGCATTTTGAAAATATCCGGTGGCTGGACCCGTGTCGAAGGTTTCGAAAATGATATTTTGAAAACTGAATATTATAAAATTTGCAAATATTTTTATTATGTGCAGCGACACAGAGCTTACTTTGGAGCTGAGCGAGCAAGTTTTCATCGATGATGAAGACTATTCAACTCGGGCACCAGCCTCTCCAACCACGGTGCCTAATGTCCGTAGCTATCGACCACCTTCCACAGGTATCTATTAAAGAGTTTCATTACAAGTTGCAATCATTGGCGTAGCTAGTGAATTTTCCTCGAATAACCTAAGTATACAGAAATCATCTAATATTTTAGCAGGGTAATGTAAAATATTGCTATGACTTGCACAATTCGATATCCTGATTTTTTTCTGAACATGAAAATAATAAAAACGGTATATTCCTTCAACGCTTTCGATGACCACTGTGCCCCCAACCTAGCTACGCCCATGGTTCAAAATCCTGCAAAATCCATTATGTAAAAATCTTAGATTCACTAAGAGTTTAATAACCGTATTCATTTGACAACTAATTCAAGACGATTTTGTTATTTAATACAAACTAATTCTACTGCATACTTTTGTCTGTTTGTCTGGTATATTTTTAATTAAAATAATTTTCAAAAAATACTTTCAAAGGAGTAAACATTAATTCACAGCTATTATTATCAATAAATAAAATATTTATAATAACACTTATTCAAAACTTATCTACTGCCGGATTCCTTATATGTTTTTCAAGGCATGAATTTTTATAAAACCACCGGTATATTGAACCTAGAAGCAACATTATCCGCAATAATTAATAACGGTTAATAACCTCATAGTGATCGTGTTTAATTCGTCTCGTTCACGATGCAGCATTCAAGGAATAACAATATTGTCCTCGACAACGATATTATTGCAATACGTACGTACTAGATTGGGCGATCACAGAATAATATGTTACTCTGTGGTTCCAGTGCTACGCTTAATGAAGACCATTGTATTACGTAACCTGAAAGTGTCTTCAAACATTACAAACGTTTTCTTGGTAAATAACAACATATTTTATTCATTCATTTAATTAATAATACATGAGGTTATCTAAAGATAAACATTTTTCTGCAAACAATATACCTATAGAAGATTGGCCGTGTTCACTTGGGATACGATTTTATATTATACGATAACGTCCGAGGCTGGTTGTATAGATGTCTGTGGGGTGTACCAATGTAGTGCGCAAACTGCTTACGATTTTTTCCGTCAAAAAGTAGTTGTATGGGTTTTGTGCTGTCGCGTTTGTTATAGGTTTTCACATATTTCGTATAATATTTTTTCTATGTTTTATATATCATATATTTTTCCATGTCATAAAATTTTCCAACACTATTTTGTAATTTGAAATTACGGCGCGACGGCAGTTTAATATCCCAACAACATCTGATCGAATAAGGACGTCACTTGTCATCGGAACTGAACGCGACGTAACATTACCCTTAATGAGCGATATTACAAGATCATCAATATCGACAAGTAAACATCGATATCCGATATAAAAAAACGGATCCTCGAACATCGGAACTATCCGCACGTATACAACGCGTAAAATACATACACGAGAAATGCAAGGAAAGTGAACGCAGCGTAACATTACCCTAAATGACCGATATTAGAATATCATCGATATCGATAAGTATAGATCGATATTCGATAAATAACGAAACGGTTCCTCGAATTTTATTTACTATACTTATACAAATATAGAAACATAGATGTTTTAGGGAATCTAATATCGATGTTTTGAAATCACGGCTTTGACTTCCCTACATAACTCTGTTTCTCTCTGTCACGTGGCCATATAACACGTGTTTTTAAGAAATAGCACGGGGCGCTATTTGTCCGCGACGCATGGGTTTTCGTTCTCATTTGCTATTCTAGTGACTTCATTTATATCGCTGGTTCTCGTATATTTTTATTAAATAATTAAATATTGTTCATTGTTCCTCGAACCGCGAACGAGTTGACAGGATCGTTTGTCGAAGTTTTTTAACTGTGTATTTGTTATTTTTCAAGATGCTATCATTGTTTGCTGTATGAAGTTACATGTGTTGTGTTTAAATTCTTGTGTATGGTTTTATATCTAATTATTAACATTTTATATTACAAAGGTAAGAAAATTTATGTAGTTGAATATCATTGATGATTTTAGCTGTATTAATTTTGATGGTGTTGTTATGATAATTTATGGCATTTATTGCTTATTAGTCGGTAAGCATTCGGTTCACGATGTAATGGACTTTTTAAAAGCTGAAGAATGATTTTTTTTAGTTTCATATTTCATCGCGATGCTTTCCTTTACCGTCAGTTGCTGACGCAGTTGCAGTGCTGCCTGTAGGTTTAGTATAGTGCCTATAGCGACAATAGGTTAAATAAGTGGAGACCAAAAAAGATATACACTAATGTTCGTATTCTTTTATCGATTTCCTTGTTATTCCAGTTAAATCCTATTACAGTACTCGTAACCACAAATAAACACGTCTATTAAACATTAAATTACACATTAAAATATGAAAAATAAATATTGGGTAATTTGTTTTGATTATGATTTACGTAGACCGTCGAACTATCGACCACTCGTACTGTACATACAACAGTACGTACAAATCTGGTCGTCACACCGCTAGACCAATTCGATGACGGTCGTAGTCATGAAAATTATGACATGCTTTACCCGAGTATTATATATTCTATCTCATTCCCTCGCAGGTCAAATCCTATAGATGTATGTGCTAGTGTCGCTTTTTCGTTTCATCGAGTTTCAAATCACACAACGGGGTCAAAGCAGTTTTTACTTCAAAAAAACTTCACTTGGTGTTGCTAGGATTAATTATTCTCTCAAGCGTTCTAGTCTCCTCACGATGTTAGGTATTAAATCTATGTCATTTGTCTCAACAGGATCGAATATCATAAAGTCGCCGAGAGCGCGGCGCGTGCGCACCGCATCGATGTCGCAGTCAAACAAACGCACGACAGCGGAAAGCATATTGCATGCTGACAGGAGAACAATTTACACTGCCGGAAGACCACCCTGGTACAACTGCACTGGGGGCCAGGAAGTCGAACCTTTCTTAATCGGTAAGTAACATAAATTAATAATAAGAATAAAAAAGATGCAACTATAGTTGACAGTTTGTTTTTGAAGTTTCTTTACCCGGGTCCTTCATATCCGCGGAATTGTTCGTACCTTTTGAAAAAGGCATGTAATCCACGACTTATATACAAAAACAATTTAACAATATCTACCGGACCAGCTAGTAGAGTAATATAATTAACGTAGATTATATAGAGATAAACGTGGTGGAAAAATCCAGTTTAAACTTGGACAATGGTGACACGCTAATACAAGGCTGTTCTAAAACCAGGCCATACTAAGAGAAATAAAAGGGAAGGGAAGCTTGTGGTAGAGTAAGAACAAACAAAAGAGAAGGGAAGCTTGTCGTAGAGTTAGAACAAAAAAAAAGAGAAAGGAAACTTGCGGTATGGTTGAAATAAAAACTAAAAGACAAGGGAGAAAGGGAAGCTTTTGCTAGACTAAAGGACTAGAAGTAGAAAGAGTGGTCAATCATAAAAAAAAGCTTTAGTATAATGAACAACTTGTATATAATATAAATTGAGGTTATTCGGAAGTTTCATCGTGGAAGGACCACTTATTTTAGAAGACAAAAGACCGTGTTTTTTGTTTTGACGTTGTCAGGTAGGAACTATTATATATAATATCCATCTATTTATATCCTCCTAGGTAACCCGCGAGCTAACATGGATTTGAAATTGTCACATTTAAAATTAATTGGGCCGCTTTACACTGAACCATTGTGCCTACTTAGATGGATTAATTCTCAAGATCAGCTATTGGAACAGACAGTTGCTCGTCGTGTTGGTTATTGTTGTAAAGAGGGTTTTGACGTCAATAAAACGGGTTGATTATTTCGAGCGCGCAATTTCGCTTGCCATATTAATTGCAACTATTTTTCCTTATAAAATTTATTTGGATAGGTAATTTTATTTTAACCTTGATCGGTTTTGGTTGTAACAGATATGGCTCAGTTAATTCTACTGTAAAATAACTTTGTACACACTGTGCCTTGATGTCAGTTTTTTTATAGTAGCACGACAAAGTGTAAACACTGTACCTTATAGATTCAAAAACAACGGCGATCAACGAGATATCAACAGTCCGTTGCTGGTTGTTGCAGTCATGTCGGTCTGCAAGCTGCTTGGGAGCTGAACATATGCTTGCTGATCCCGAAACGTGGCAAACCAAAAGAGAGTCACTCTGACAGGCTTATACCTACATGCAACCAGTGGGATATCAACAATAACCAACATTATTTTATGAACAAGACCGGTGAAGCTGTAAAACCTTCCGCGGCTTCAGGGCTCTTAGTCTAACAGAATAGTAAGATAAAAAAAAAACTGAGTTCGCGTACACTTATGGATTTGAATTTAGTTAGTAATGCCACCGGCTGACGCTGAAGACAAACCTCGTGAGGAAATCTGGACATTTTGAGAAATGTTTTTGCAATACCTACTACAAATATACATTGGAAAAATATAGGATATTGTAGGTGATTGCAGTTTTATTGTCAAATAATTCGTGGGCTTACTTACTACCTTTGCCTCGAAGTTGAAAATATACACTATACAGACATGCATTTAATATAGTATTTTGATGTGATCAGATAATTACATATTTCGCAAGCATAAATGGTTAAATGCCGGATAAAAATGTTCGCCATTTTATATTTTGCCAGCCATAACGTAACGAACACAATCTGAATTTATCGTTTGAAGCCGATATTTAGCTATTTCAGCTATCGATATACTCTTGTGAAATACATCATTGGAGTATTAATGGATGAGCCCTTAGACATCGGGTCCAGACGTGCCCATTGAATACAATTTGATTATGTTGATGATAATAAAATTTATCATGCAAAGAAACTGGTTGGCTTCAATATTTAGCTGTGAGATTTTCTACTTAAATATAGGTATTACGACAGACGAACCTAAACGAAAATTCACCATACTATAGTTTTTGCAAAAAAAAACCATATCACTTAATCGCTTTTTTTTTCGTAGTTCAGCATTTCAACCCTTAAACAGCGAAAGAATAAAGTGAACTACTATCCAAAAAAATCAGTGTTTTTTTTTCATTATTATTCGTTGTAGGGTAATGTTTGGCCACAATATCACCTGAGTGGCAATGTAGCTCAAGATGACTGGCTCTGTCGGTAATAGTAGTTCAGTCCTTAATTGTCAATATTTTACCATATCTGGTTAATATATTAAATCAGTGCATAGAAACAGGAACTTTCCCTAATTTAATGGTAAAATAAGTAAATTAGTTCCTCTGTTTAATTTAGGTTGTAAAAATTATCTTGGAAATTATAGATCAATTTCTGTACTATCGTCGGTTAGTAAGATTTTTGTGAAAATTATGCTTTGGCAGTTAGAAGATTATTTCAAAACGCATGGGATTCTGGTTGGACGGCAGCATGGATTCACTAAATCTAAATCAACCACTTACTCTGGTTCGACGCTGCTAAGTTATATATTTCGGGCCTGGGAACTTTCTCAGGATGTATTTGGTGTTCTGTGATCTTTCGAAGGCCTTCGACTGCTTAGGTCCCAGTACGCTTATACTTAAGCTGCAACATTATGGTGTGCGTGGAACTTCTCTCGACCTACTTCACATCTCTTATCCAACATACCGCTGATTTACTAAAAGTATAATCTCTAATCTCTTCGATATCATTAGCTAAAATCGGCGTTCCTCGGGGCTCGATTTTAGGGCCATTTTTATTTCTCGTATTATAAATGATCTACCGCTAGTGGTTGAAATTTATTTGTTCTAATTTGATCTAAATAATTTACTGATAAATGTAATGCAATGGGATTTTGTTTTCGAATCAGTAATAGTGCTTGACATTCATAAGTTCTTTCTTAGGGTCCAAATTGAATAAAGTATTTTTTGATTTTGATTCTCAAGTGCAACGGCCAGAACGCACATATAGCTACAAATGAGCTATCATTGCTTTAAATGCCCAAAAATTCTAATTTGCAATTTATATTTGCGGTTGCTTTGGCAGGAATATGCGGCGCCAGCGCGTCCGGTAAGACTACGGTTGCAGCGAAAATTATTGAATCTCTTAACATACCCTGGGTCACTATTGTCAGTATGGATTCCTTCTATAAGGTTGGTGGATGGTGCTTTTATTGTGATTTCCGACAATTCACAATTTAAAAAAATATATATATTGCATTTATTTTAAATTACAATTCAAATCTGTACATAACATTATCGCCAAACGGTGAAAGAAAATATCATGCAAAACCGGAAAGCTTGTGAAATGTTCTTGCAGGACCTACCACTGTAAGTGGGAAAAATGTAGAACTGTTGATTTATCTGTGTTTAAAATCACCAATAATCCCCCCTGATGTTAAGTGACGATGGTAATATGCTACCACCGAGCCATCGCCGCTTCCAAGTGTTATAATAAAAGCGCGCAGGCTTCGTAGTACGTCTATCTCGTTTACTCTTTAATATGATTATGTTGGTGCGAAGAGTACCGCGAATGTAATGGAGGAGTAATTGTTTAAAGGTGTTAAACGAGAAACAACATCAGTTGGCTGAGAGAAATGAATACAACTTCGATCACCCGGACGCGTTCGATATGGAACTGCTGATAAGTGTACTGCAGAGGCTTCGCGAGGGGAAGAAAGTGGAAGTTCCTATTTACAACTACGTCACTCATTCCAGAGAAAATAGAACAGTAAGTAAACAATCGATTCATCATATTTAGTTAATCAACAATCAAACAGATAAAATAAATCCAGGTAAAATTGTTAACAAATATTAAAGATTTTTTTGGCGGGATCTTGATCGATCGTGTTGTGGTTTTTTTTACTCTGTCCATAAATATTGCATTTTTGTAGCTTATTCTGAATATACTAAAATATTGGCAACCCTATCAACAGCAAAGGTCAATGAAGTTTTTGGCGGGATCTTGATGTGTTATATTGTGGTTTTTATTTTTAATTCATAAACCTACGTCATTTAGCCCTATATTAGGTACCATTGGTGGTATTTTGCGCGATATAGTTGGGTTATTGTGCACAGGTGAAGTGAAATATAAATAATGACTAGAAGCATGAATTTTAAGTTGCCAAAAAAACTCTGTAGATATTGTCACTGAAAAGTCAAAACTGTTTCTAGAAAAAATGCTGTTTTCTTGGAATCCTTCTTTCCGAGCTTAATCTATACTAATATTATAAAACTGAGGAGTTTGTTTGTTTGTTTGGTTGAATGCGCTAATCTCACGAACTACTGGTTTGAGAAGAAAAATTATTTTAGTGTTTGATAATCCATTTATTGAGGAAGGCTATAGGCTATATAATATCACGCCACGACCAATAGGAGCGGAGCATCAATGAAAAATGTTATAAAAACGGGGAAAATTTATTCCTTTTGAGAGTTTCCATTGCGTGCGGTGCGTAAATGGGTAAAGTTACGCAACAATTATGTGTGACGGAATTGTTTCTCTTTAAAAGTTCTAAAAAAAGTTCACGATAGCGTATGTCTATCTTTTAAGGTTGACACGCAATATAACCTTTTTTTATGGTAATAGAATTTGTTCTAAAATAATGCATTATTTGCGAAGGTGTTCTTAAATACATGGTATTAATCCTTATCGAAATACATACGTTATTCATCACAAGTATTTAATTCTGAGCAAAATTGCCCTTTCCATCAATTGATTTCAATGAATATCTTAGGAGCTATCACAGTCTTAAAATAACTCCGCAGCAAAATAAGTTTCAGTTCCTATAGAATCGTATCATAGGTGAATACGACCCATTCTCTCTAACCCTCTCTCTCTCTTTCTTATGAGACGCAGACGAAGTTGCGAGGGTCAGCTAGTAATTATATAACTTTTAAAAACTGAGTAAGGGGTTTAGATGTATCACGTATCTGTCGTTTAATCAAAACTTCACAAGTCCTTTAACTGTTAACCAGACTTTATAATGTAAAAATATTTCGCATCTGCTCGAGGAAATAATAATGGTATAACATAATGATCAAAGTTAATTTAAAATTTGATAAACCCTCGTCACAAGTAATCTATTGATTGAGACTATTCCAATGAGCCTAAATACGACATCTCTGCTGTAAGTTGGTCAGGAGTTGAGTATCCTGCAGATTCGAGATGATCCTGCAGCGTATGTCAAGGTTTTTTTTTTCTCTTTATTTGGTTAGCCAACAGTTGTACAATATTTATTTAATTAACATACAGTTTATGAAAATATGCTTAAAAGTACTAACTAATTATAGGCTAACACAGCATGCAAAATTATATTAGCTAATTATGTCATAAACAAGGTTGCCATGTTATAATATCACTGAAGTATCAGAATACCAAATTTCGACTCAATCTGACCACTGGAAGTTGCTCACATCTATTTAACAACTATAAAAGAGCTGATAATCTTCAAACGGCTGAACATTATTTTTTGAATCATAGCTAAGAACAGTGTCGATCAAATACATTTCAAAGAAAAAAACTATATCAAAATCTGTTGAGCCGTTTGAGTGCTACAATGTCAAAGACAGACAGACAGACAGTTACACTGTACGTTACGATATGTCAAACTTATATCACCCCTCTTTTTGCATTGGGGGGGTGTTAAAAATTACTAATATCGGAAATGTCAACATTTTTTTCATTGTCCGCTTCACGTGAAATGCCTATGCTGTTATATTGTTTACATTATATAACTCGCCACGTCCACCTACACCTACAGCAAATCAAGCCTCTTCTCTCGGTGTGGAGCCCTTGAGTCTAGCAGCCGCTCGCGCGATACAAATGACACTGCACTTGCATTCACTAGCTACCCACAGATACAATTGCACTGCACACCACACAGGGGAACTTTTTTTCTTTTTTTGGCTAGTTTCACTAAGACCAAAATTAACAGATTACTAAATACATATACGCATATTTCTTCTCTCCTCCCAGAGAGAAGAGACATTTATATGTTTAGTTAGATCAAATTACGGATTGAGAATTCGTTAGATCGTGATTTTGTTGCATATCTGGCAACAGTCCCAGCCGAGGTTCGGCCATTTTGACACCCTTGAGCTTGTTGCCACGCTTTCGGGGCTGATTGTCTTAAGCGCTCGCTCTCAAGCCCGGTGAAACTGTGAAGTTGTCTGAGGCTTCACTTTATAGCTAACAGTATAGTCCGATCGAAAAAAAAAGCATAATTCGTGCAATATTCCAATATTCCCACGGATCAGTTTGTGTTTCATATAATTTTAATAAATGTTATTGCTCCACTGTTGACAACCCTGAAATAAATAACATCAAAGATTTTAAAAGTACGGTACAAAATAGACTTTGTCATTTAACAGCAGGTAATTTCAGTACAGCTAAATAACGACGATGAGGGTATACATCGAAAGTTCTAGAATGGGTATTGTTTCAGAAAACGATGTACGGTGCAAACGTGATAATATTTGAGGGTATACTGGCTTTCTACAACGCTGAAGTCGTGAGGATGCTCGACATGAAGGTGTTTGTCGACACAGACGCGGACATACGCTTGGCCAGGCGTCTCAGGAGGTGAGGAGTTTGCTAGCTCATTTTCCCGATTACTTAGTTATATGGCCTAATGTTTCAACCGATCTTGTTTGATTTCGGAAATCTGAGTGGACTGACTTATAAGTACTTTTTCAGGAATGTTGCGTCCGGGAAAAATCGTATTAATTGATTAGCAAACAAAGAAAACAAATTTTTGTTTTTTTTTATTAGCTAACTTACTTTGTTTATTGATTACGCTATGGTTAAAATTTTATTTTGATTTACTTAGCCCACATAAACAATCTTTTTTCTTGTAATTTCATGGTAAAAAAGGACCGAAACTAATTACTTTTCTTGTTATATTACTTCAAAAAGAGCAGTGTATATATAATCAGCAAGGTTTTTCACTTGTTTTGCTGTCGTATGGGTCGATGTAAAATGTTTAAATGAATTAAAAAAGGAAATGAAGATGTCTTTATTTTTATTTAAAAACATTTTTTTAAGAAGTCCGAACAATAAAATCGTTATTTCAAAATATTCGGGAATTTTTAAGTTATCCGGCATCAACAATTTAACAATGGCAGCCCTAACTGTAGTGTATGTAAGTACGACACGTCCACTCTCGGCCATTGCCCTCGTGCTACGGGCGCGGTGCGCGCGAGATAGTGTATTGACTGTACTGTGTATGTTTATGTATCAGTGTAGGTATGCTTAAATTAATAGTATAAATATATACATTACATTGGAATATGTTAGAGAAGGAGGGTCGCGAAATATGTGCTGGGCTATTTTTTTATCTATCGCGGAGCAATCCCTCTCGAAACTATTGCTGCGATACACAGTAAAGAAAAAAGACTTACCTCGTCAGGAGCGGCCGGTGACCTTAACCTTCCGCCGTCGACCTGGACTGCAGAATGTGAGGTATTTGTGTTTGTGGAGTGAGCTGTATGTATGTGTGTGTGGCAGCCTCAGATACTACAACAGCAAGGACACTATCACTCAAGCAATCAGTTCAGCAAACCCCTGGTACACCAACTCAAGTTATACAAAACAACATTTAACACCATGTCTCAAAACACTCGGCGGACTATAACGTAGCGCTTCACCGAACGTCAGTAATGACGTCGCGCATACCAGACAAACAAACGCGAGCTCACTGTATCAAAGCACAAAGTGGCCTGCGCAGAACGATTGCCCCCGTGCATACTAAATTGGCGGCATCTGCGATGTATTCAAAACAGAATACATTACATAATATACATTTCGGTATATTATATTCGACATACACTACACTAATCAAGACATATTCTTAACTTGAACGTGTACCAGCGAATTTTTCGGAATTCGCGTACATTTACTCATTTGAACTGCATTTGTTATATTATCCATTAATGGTGAAGAATACATACGTACATATAATGGTGGTGAATATGGAAAGAATACAGAATAATAATTTTTTTGGACTTCGAAATTGTTGAGACGTCCTGGGCTGGTTTGGTGTATAAGTCCATGACTTTTATTGAGAAAACGCCTTTACCCAGTAGTGGGTAGTTTAATTGTAAAAAGCTCAGGGGTTTTTTTTGTTGTAAAGAGAAAAAAGTATATTTCACAGCACATTATTAAAATTATGTATTTAAAATCTAAGTGAGTACTAAAAACAGTTTTATTGAACCGAAATTTATAATAGGTATCCTAAATACGCATTACTCATTAAGAAAGAAATCTTTATTATAGAAATCATACAGAACACATATGACAAAACATCAAATAAACATTTAAAAAACAGTAAACATTAAAAATGTATTGTTTAAATGCCTACGTTACAAACTTCTATGTGTACTCCAGGTACATTTTGTTTATAATTGGATTAAGCGGTTCAATGTGTTTGAAGATACGTAAATAACAGCGCGGCGCGTACCAACCGGTTAAATACAATTACAGGGACATAGTACAACGGGGCAGGGATTTGGAAGGTGTTCTGAAACAGTATATGACTTACGTGAAGCCGGCTTACCAGAACTACATAGCGCCTTGCATGGCGCACGCCGACATCATAGTTCCCCGTGGCGGCGAGAACAAAGTCGCGATACATCTCATAGTACACCATGTCCACAAGCAGCTGCAACTGGTTAGTGCTGCTGGAATTTTATAACCGACATTTACTTTGCTAGGGGTCGTTCATAAAATACATCACACAACATTTTACCTTCTTACATCCTCCCCCTCCCTTCCATTGTCACGCTGTTTGTTTCACATTTTCTGCTAAGCAACGGTGCATATATGGCAAATAATAGTACAAAAAATTCGATATTTTTAAATATTTATTGTTTTCAATAATAAAACTTCGATTGTGACGTAGTGCAGAGCTACCGCCGACTTCGGAGAATAAATAAGAAAAGAGCAAAACATGAATAAATATAACAAATTATTATATGTATATGACGCAAATATATATGTAAAAATACATTTGTATATTTACAAATATGATACGAATAACTTTCTAGAGTAACAAATAAATTACATTAAAAACAAAACTAGAGAAAAAATTGCAAAATTGGGCTGCGACCGTCGTTTCCTTAGATTCCCAACTCCCCCAGCATAAGTGCGAACGTATTTTATGAACGGCCCCTTAACTGTACCCCACGGTTTTACTCATGTTCAATTTATTCGAGAAACATTACACACCAATAACGCACCCGTGTGTTACGCACTTCTGTGTTTATTAACACATTGAGATGATTCTTTTTTTGTTGAAAAGGGGATACATCAAGGCTGGTACCATTTTAATTTCATTAACATCGGACCTTCGACTTGGAAGATACACCAGGGAAGTTCTCATAATCATTTAAGTTGTTTTTTTTTTTTGTTAAAAAGTGTCTTGTCAATTCGGTTAAAAACTGATCTCTGTTTTGTTTTTTTTTTTTTACAGCGCGGCTTCAAAGTGCGCGAGAAGTTGGCCATAGCCCACATCGGGCAACCGGTCCCCGACTCACTCTATGTACTTAAAGATACGCCCCAGGTAAATGTCGCCTTCCGTGATAAATTTTGATATCCTGAGATCACGATCAGACTCCCTACCACAGTAATGTTAGTGAATACCATGGTCCGAGAGCTAGCAACGTCGAGAAAACAAGAATTTCAGGTTGGCCAGTTTTTAGATATGCTATCTCTCTCAGTCTTCCGGATAACCAAGTTCGGTGAAGCTGTAAAAGCCGCAGCGGCTTCAGGGCCCCTAAAAGTAACAGCGTAGTCAGATAAAAAAAAAAACTTCCGGACGTCATACGGATATCTGGCTGACGATAGAGGTTGCGTTCATCAGTGCGCATCGTACCTGTACAGGTAAAATATCTATTTTTCAAATAATTTTAAGGTTTCTTTTTTTTTTAATTATTTTATTTGAACTTTTTGAAACATTAATCTATTATTGTTAGATATTTTTATTGTAGTTTAACTGTGCCAAACGCAAATTTTCATTAAAAAAAGCGTATGGATGAAATTTTTATCTGGTGTTTTATTTAAGTATCTAAAAACCCAAAATTAATTTGCCAAACGATACTTCAATTCTTAAACCTCCAACCAGATCGATCCAAAAGTGAAAATTGATTGGATATGTTGGAAGAGTACAGACAGTCACGTGCTAGTTGCGCAAGCAAGATAGACGACAGCAACTGTTTGTAGCCAATATCTAAAAAGTGGCCTACCTGAAATTCTCTCTCGAAAACGTTGCTAGCTCTTATACTACCAGGTTTGCTATGGAACTCCGTAACCGAAACTATCCGATATTCGATACCATATCTTATAAATGATTCAAATAATGTCTGATAAGGCAAAAGTCGAATGAGACATTGTCGAGTACAAAAAATTCCTAACAACTTACCTAACAATTATCTAAAATTAAAATAAAAAACCTTTTAAATACAATTAATTCGAAAATGTAATAATATCCATAATTTAAATTAACCGAAATTATCGGATATCTAGAATAAATTCATGTCCCTATCTGTTTGGGCCGAATTACTGTTGGATCCTTTAATGCCAATCACAGGGATAAGAGATCTCACTACCAATAGATGCGTGCAAAACAATTTGAACGAGCTGCAGCCAACCTCACAAAACAATGCCTCCATAAATCTATTCGCTTTGCGGTAGGTTGGTACTAGTAGTTCGAAATCGAGTAGGTTCGTTACTTTGGTCTGAAGACTGAGGTTCTAATATATAAGGAACTTTCTTTGAAAACTTGTTCTATCTTTGTTATTGGTGAGAGAGGTGTTTGCCTAAGCTACCGATAGTTTGCTGCCTACTCCGCATACTTTTGTGTCGCCGTTATATAGTAGCCGAATTTAGTAAAATTCCATGATCGCTGCTACAGTATCAATACCTAAAACCTATTAAATGCTCTTAAGGTATCCGTTACGTACCTTATTTAAAAATCTTTTTGGGACATACCTGTACTCCGGTAACAGTACTGTTAAAACAACATTTTGAAACTCCTTGTCTCTTTCTTTTCTTCTTGTTTTGGCGCCACAAAAAAACACTTGCTAATGCGAATGTTTTTGACCCTTCATAGTAGAAGGTATTTTGTATTAAAAGATGGTGGCTCCCTTGTTAGATGGAACTAGGGAAATTTTGTGACATTTCAAAATGTATGCTTTCAGTTTATATTTACAATCAAGTTATACAATCTGTTGGTCTATTTCCGCCTCTGTCTACGGTATTAGGATATCTTTTTTTTCATGATATTATTAGCTGTTATATTCAGGTGCAAGGTCTCCACACGTTCATAAGGAACAAGGACACGCCTCGGGACGAGTTCATATTCTACTCGAAGCGGCTGATGAGGCTGGTGATAGAGTTCGCGCTCTCTCTCCAACCCTACAGAGAGCACAGTGTCGACACGCCCCAAGGGTTCACTTATAACGGTAAATGAATTGATCATTATGAGATTTATAATACCTACAGAGAGGCAAATATCTTAGCATTCCATGGATTCACCGTGCGGGTGCCGGGTCCATGTGTGGCAGACAGAGGGAAACACGCGGGACGGTGGAACTTGTGACCCAGGTGTAGGTTTAAGGGGCCCCCTTATGATGCACATCCGCACTCACCTTGACTGCCCGCGATACCGTCCCTACCAAGCCAGATTTGGTAAGAGCCTGTGAACGCTACTTTAGATACCCGTTCTAAAATAGAGCTTACTGCAGTTCTCTACAGGCCGAAGTCTTTTAGCAAGTTATAGAGAGATTTCGCTGGAATACCTCTCGCTCCCACTTCCACCGCATACAAGTTAACCGCATAGCCGTTTTTGGTTAGCTTGTTACATAGATCGTAATATTTATTCATTTTTATTGCGTGGTCTTTAGGTATATTAGTTTCCCGCAGTACAGTAAGCTCTACAAGTATTATACGCTTGATTTCTCGAGAATAAAGACATATGTCTGGACTGGATACGAAACACCCACTTCCTCTGGGACTTTATAATGCATTTCATATGTGTCCACTAAAATAGTCGAATCAGGTGTAGAACCTAGGATTGAGAAGGGCTTACATTTAGCATTTACTGTTGAGCTTTCTTTATAAAGTGAATTTGTCTCCTGTTAGTGGTCAATCCTCTCAAAGAAAACCAACTTCAATGATTTTGAATTGTTCCATGGTGTATCTTCGACGTTGAAGCTCCAATGTTAATGAAATTAAAATGGAACCACTCTTGAGGTATATACCCTATTAAACAAAAAAATATCGTCTAAATCGGTTCATAAACAAAGAAGTTTTATTTCTTTATTGAAATCGGTTAAAAATAATGTCTAATCGGATACATTTTAAATTGCCGCGCAAACGATACCGCAGAGCGAGTGACGTCATACGTTTTACCAGTACTAAATAGACGCAGAAAATTGTAAGGAAACAACATATGTCAACTCAATTGGGTAACGTTCGATTACACACGAATGACGTCATGCACTGTTATTGGTACTCCGTTTGACGTGAATTACAGCACAAAATTTTCGACCTTTTTTATTGATTTAAAAATATAAATCAATATTATTTCACAAAAAATAATGGTTATAATACTGGGAAGATTTTTTTTGTGATTACTGTTCGGTTGTCTATTTAGGGTGAATAGGGGTTTTTTAGGAGAATTATAACATTTAGAAAAAAACAGTTTGATAAATAACTAATTGAATAATATCGATAAACCACACTAGCAGGACACTTATGGTATTTGTAGATCTGTATAGCAACAGTGACTGTCGGTAGATCTTCATAAGACAGTGGCTACCGTTCTTTAGAAATGTATATAGTAAGTACATTGAAGCGAAAAACTGTTCACATTCTGCACTCGCATTGTCAAACTTTGAATTTTGGAATTAATCTGAAGATGCAAGTAAAGGAACACATGCTGACGAATTATGGTGGTAGATTACTTTGCCAGTGTCTCCCTCAAGTTGAAAATCTGTCTCCAAGCACCTGTTTGTATGTTCCAACAGCTGAATTAACTGAAACGCGTTTGAGCAATACCAAGTTAGATGTGGCTTCTAAATTCCCCCAGTGTCATCGTGGTCCACGCGTGACAATTTATATTTTCTAAGTTGTATTAATATTAACACGCTTTCGTCCAATGGTCAGAAATCGACCAGCGACTTTTTGATTATATATTATTATATATTCTTTATTGCACAAAAAAAAAAAGTACAAATGGAGGACTTAATGCTAAAAAGCAGTCTCTGCCAGTCTTCCAAGGGAGCAAGTGAAAGGTATATGCAAGGTGCGCATAATGTTAAGTAAAAAAAAAAAGAGAAAAAAACCTAGCCAATATTCAATTGCTCCAAGTAAAACCTACGTAGCGAATACTTGAAGGAATTTCGAGAGTTGGCCTGTTGGATATTGATAGGAAGCGAATTCCACAGTCGTGCTGCTGTAACGGCGAAGGATTGGTCGCGGAAATTAGTATGATGACTTGGTATACTGAGAATTAAAGAATCAGAAGACCTTAGCTGTCTATTATGCGTATCCGCGAGAGATTGAAATAGTATTTTTAAATATTTAGGGGATTTGGGATTATTAAGTACGGAGAAAAGAAGACAAAGTATTCTTATATTCCTACGTTGCCGAATAGGTAGCCATTTCAACCTGGCTCGGTATTCAGAAACATGATCAAACTTCCGAAGACGGAAGATGAAACGGATACAGTTATTGAGTAGACGATCAAATTTATTTAAGAGATCTTCTGAGAGGTCCAAATAAGCAACGTCTGCATAATCCAGAAGTGGTAGAAGAAGAGTATTCACTAGGGAAATCTTAGTATTAACAGGAAGAAAGTTTTTCAAACGCATGAGAGAATGAAGAGAAGCATAAAATTTTCTACTAACTTCCTTGACTTGGTCTGCCCAGCATAATTTAGTATCGAAAATGATACCAAGATGTTTCACCGTAGTTGAGTAAGGAATGGTACATTTATTGTATTGAAGAGGAATCAATGAATTAAAGTGTATTTTAGCAAGCTGTTTTGAGTTTTACATTTGCAGTATGAAGTAACCAATGGATATTATATCACTTGCTGTCACTTTTTAATAAGCGTCAATGTCAATGTTTTGTGGGTTCTAAGTTTAATGGCACTTGTAGTAAGTACACATTCGCAGTATTATTTATTTTATTTAATAACTTGACTCCGGGGATAGCATACAATGCCAATATTACGTATATTTTTGTGACGTAGGGTGCCAAAGTGCTAATTTATTTATAATACATATTATTATGTATAAATTTAAGCGTTCTCCACTCTTTCTTCATATAAACTTTAACCGTAACAGATTTCTCCAAGCGCGCAATATAGGTACTTAAAAAAGAGCCCGAAGTTTTCTCTTCACGTTTTATTATATAGATAAAATAAAATGCGAGTTGAATGGAAGTGTTGGAAGAGGAAGGCCAAAGCGAAAGTTCTTCGATCAAATCGAGACGTTCTGAATAAAGGTCAGGTCAAGAGTACTCTGAAACGAAGAGCGTGCATGAAAAGATTGATGAATGCTGAAGAAGTGAAAGATGTATGCCAGGATCGTAGCAAGTGGAAGGACGTAGTCTCTGCCTACCCTGTTGGATTTTAACTCTAGTCTAGTCGTTTTTAACTTTAAGCACTTTGATGATATCGCAGGCCGTAAGTGTGACGTAGAGAAGATATGTGGAGTGTCTATACTACGCGCCGGCGAAACCATGGAGCAAGCGGTCTGCGACGTCTGCAAGGACATCCGCATCGGGAAGATCCTCATTCAGACGAACCAGCAAACCGACGAGCCCGAGGTACAAAAACCATTTTGCTTTATTTTAATCCTATTCGAAAGATTTTACCTCAAACTTCATTTGATTGTGGTAATAGATATTATGTTGGTAACATCAGACTTTTATAGACTAGCGACCCGCCCCAGCTTCGCACGGGTGCAATTTACAAAGTGGTGTATTATTTTATGTTTAGAGTTTATCGTTTTAATATTGATAGTTTATAACAAACTTATCAGGATATAGATTAATACTGAATTGAAAAAAATAGTACGGTACGGTAATATTTTTAATTATTATGTTGAAAATAAAAATGGTTACCTTAGGAAATAGACTTATGCCATCGAGGACTCTTCTCCAGGATTTTTGAAGAATTATAATTCTTTAGAACTGTATTTTGGTATAAGGTTCAGCCAGCGTAAGCCATGTAAGTGCACGAAAATCATTTTTCAACGACTTGATTACAAATATCTGAATTTACCTTCCTATTATACCTTCTGTAGGTGTGCAAATTTCGACCAATAGAATTACATAAAAATCTAGAGATGAAATTCTATTGGTCGAAATTTGCACACCTCCGCTTCACTGGACAAGCCGCCTAAAGGTGAATTTTTTGTCAAGATGGTGTTAATAATTCTGTCGTAGCTATATTACCTGCGGCTGCCTAAGGATATAAAGGACTACCGCGTGATCCTGATGGACGCGACGGTCGCCACCGGGGCAGCGGCGATCATGGCCATCCGGGTACTCCTCGACCACGACGTCCCCGAGGATAACATCAGCCTCGTGTCGCTGCTGATGGCCGAGATAGGAGTGCATTCAATCGCCTACGCTTTCCCCAAGGTATCGAGCCACTAAGTTCTTATTGTTGCTGTTTCTTTTAAGTCCTCGTTTTTATCTCGGTTATCGATATTTTAGTTGCACGCTTATGTTTTATTCCCATTTTACAATTCGAAATTTATTTCACATTTAAAGTTTATTTACTACATCAACTTAATCTATTTCGTTTAAAGTATTGCTTTTGTTACATTTTGTTTCCTTTATCTAATAATTAAATAATATAATATATTAATAATTACTGTTTAGTATCCACTGCGTCACTATTACATATGAGGTCGTTCATAAAATACTTACGCACTTATTTGGGTTTTGCTTATTGTGATAAGGAACTGTGAAGTTCGCAGCTCATCAAACAATTTTGCAGATTTTTCTCTCGTTTTACTTTTTTAATTTTATTTATAGTTTTTTTTTTTTTTTTTTTGTTAATACAGTGTAAACTCTTTATAACGTTATCCTTTATAACGATAAACTCCCTATAACGTTGAAGTGAGCCCAACTTGGTTGGTTTGCGTTAAAACCCACATACTGAAACTCCACTCCATATAACGATAACTCTCTATAACGACAAAAAATGCTCAGTCCCTTGAGTATCGTTATAAAGAGTTTACACTGTAATTATTTTGAAATATCGTAATTTTTTAACTCGATGCCTTATATCGTTATATAAAAGAAAAAAAAAATACTTTGCTAAAAAAAAATTTCCAATTTTGACATAAGTGATTGTCAATTCACTCTGTGGGGATAAAAAAAAATCAGTATAGATGATATCAAGAAAATTGGTTACAGGTAAAAATAGTAACATCCGCTTTAGACCCTGAGATCAACGAGAAGTTCTACGTTCTACCGGGCATCGGAAACTTTGGCGACCGGTACTTCGGAACCGAACCTTCGGACGATGAGTGAGACATGCTCTGTCGGTGAGGAAGGCGTATTTCTTGACACACGGATTCCGATCGTCTAAACGAAATGTACTTAAAAATGAGGTAATTATAACATTATCGACAACTCTCAAGTGACTGTATAAATAATTGACCAGATGTTGACAATATAATTTGACACAACTATTGAGGCCACGAGAACCCGAGTGCTTTTCTCGGTAAATTCACCTATTAACATATTCATAATCTAAAAATGTGCTTTTACATGACCTCAAAGCCCTATTTTTATATCTTCATATAAAATTCGTGACTAATCTATGTTATTATGACTTAGGTAAATAACTTTAAGTCATTTCAGTTTTGTAAACAAATTTTTAGATTATGATTATGTTAATAGGCGAATTTATAGTAAAAATAACCAGGTAGGCAATTCTGGTTCTCGTGGCCTCAATTAAACGGTAAAAATACGAAAAATAGAGATCATGTAATGACTATCTACAATTATTGACAGAACATATTTATTGGATAAACATTAAATTGCCGATAAACGAAAGCGAATTTTGTGAAATTTAGACGATGGAAAACCTTAATGTCGAAAGTTTACTTAACCAATGTCTTCTTGTACGTTGAAATTGCGTATACGTACGCATGTTCGTAAGTTCGAAAATTCGATACAATTTACAAATCACCTCGTATAAAATACCGTATTAGAAATACGTCAATTTGACAATTTACTATAACCTAAATTATTCTATATCGATATTCGATATCGATATAATCGTCATGATGCAATGTCGACGTAAAAATTGAAAAAAATTATTTATTGAAAATAAATTATTATTGTATTTTTAACTTCGATGCTTTGCTATGGAAGTGGAAGAAATCATCCTGTAATTTGGATTGTATTTTTTTTTACAATTGTATCCTCCAGTGATATCGATATAAGGGATTTCAATAAACAATTCCCATATCGATGATTTATATAACAATCGAAATATATAATTTTATGTGACTTTGTTTTACGACCAATCTAGTCTACTTGTTCTTAAATTGTAAACTGTAAAAGATCTCATTATATTATAAAAGTAAATATTTTTACTTATAATAACATCGATATTTTGTTCTCAATTTATATCGACAATTTCAAAAATAATTCCATTAATTCATATTAAAAAAAAAATTGTATATTATTGAAAATTACTTCCAAGGTTGTCGGATTTATAACAATGACCATACAAGGACAATTTATCTTATTAGTAGTAGTTTGTTACCTTGACCAGCGATTCCTAAAGTGGGCTTCTCGGAACCTAAGAGTTCTGTGAAAAAGTCACCAGGTTTCAGTTATATTTGTCACTGAATCGTTGAATTCTTTTGACTGTTAAATAGTTCCACTTCTTACAAATACTATTTTGGAATAGCACAATAATTCTAGTATAAACGAGCTGTAAATCCCACTTAAATAAAAAGGGGGAAAATTAGTAACATTTTTTACTCTTATTTCTAATTGCTTTATCTTTTATTTATTACCATCTAATGAAGTGTTCCATAAAGTGAAAAGAATGAAGGGGTTTAAAAGTGTAGGCATCGCTGTAGTAGATAAAAAAAATTAAGAAATATTTTGGTCCTTCGAGTCCGAATTTTGCCAAGAAAAATTTCGTTCCTTTGCCAAATATAACTTATAAAATAATCTACTAACTATCAATGTCGCCAAAGAATATGTACTTAAGGGTAATTAAAAAAGTATACTTTTAAAGTAAATTGTATATTTTAAATATTTTTATTGAAACAGGAAAAGTTTTAAAAAGACAAAATTTTTGACATAGTTATACATATAATAATACAAAATCAAATCGAATTAAAATTATGTTCAAAAATATATGATATAAATTCATACGAAGTGGTGCTTCCATAGCAACTCATCGCTCTGGCTGTCTTGTAACTAATTATATACCTATTTATTCGCTTATTTATAAATAAATCAGTAATATTTTATGGAGTTGAAACAAGCTGCCCGCTTGCATTCGCCTAAATTGTCTATGCAATAATGTACGCTAATTAAATATTTGTTGTAACAAATTATGATGTACCAAAAATTTTTTTTTGGAAAAACGTGTTTATGAAGTTCTAATGGAGTTTTCCTTAGAAAAATTATTTTATATTACCTCCAAATGCAAAAATTTAAAGGGAATTACATTTTTCCAATTAACTTATAACTGTAAACTATGCGTTTGATATGTTTTCTATTTTTTTCTGCTTTAAAATGGGTTCTACTTATTGAAAATGTATCCAACGCAAAAATTTTGGGGAAAAGTAGTTTTTTTTGTGGTAACTTTTATGAAATTGCAAATGGACTCTACTTTTGATTTTACATTTCAACGTTCAAGTTATGTATAATAACTAATCCGAGCCCCTAAATAAGAGGTTTCAACGAAAAAGATATGAAACTTTATGGTTTTCCCTACAGTCTTTTTTACCCGACTGCGAAATAGGAGTGATAAATTTTTCAAGCGTATGTATGTCTATTTCTTTAGCACGCTCTGTAGCCTAAACGGCTTGATTTATTTTTTAGCATACGAGGTGTCATTAGAATAGTCTTAATTGTGGGAGTGACATAGGCGATATAATATTTATGTACGACGTCTGGGAATGAAATAAAATGTAAAATTAGAGAAACGTGACTTTTTAGACAAGTGTTTTTTTTTGCAGTCATGTTTTTTGTTTCCTTTTAATAATATACCTTGTTAACAAATTTAAAATCATAAATTAATGTGTATGTATATATTTTACTAATTATACGTATATATTATCTCTTTTACATTAACTTTTATTACATAAAAATTGGTTGCCTGTAAAGTCGGTATACGGGCGAAAGTTTTACGTGACAATGACTTTGTCTGTCTCTCTCGCTCTTAGGCGGGCTAACCATGCCCGAGTGGAAGGGACGCGTGCCTCTCACTCGCTCTCATTGTGAGCGCATAACGTGAGCGGAGCGTAACGCAGTTTCTTGAAGTGTCACCCGGCAAACCAATTTATAAGACGTTGTCACGTCAAAAATGATAAATGTGACATTTTGAAATGGGATCAACCAGTCTATAACCCAAATAAATGACAGGACTATTTAAACGTACTAAACTATCTAAAACTATTTAAAATAATAATAATCACTTGACATTGGCAAAACTGCATACATGGGCAGAAAGCCAAAATTTAAAAAAAAATACACTTCTTTGACACCTTTCGAACAGGTCACAGCGGTTAGATACGTAATTTTATGTATCTTTTATTTCTAAAAATTAAAATAAACTTTGCAAATGTTGTCTATTTAAAAAAAATAGGGATATGTAATACCTGAATTCCGGTGTCAAAAGTTTTTGTTCCTGACAGTTTCTTGAATATTCAGTATTAGCGAATATAATTCGATTTTTTTTAGTTATTAATAATATAGTTTCTTTAATTTTGTCATTGTGACATTTATTTTCTGTATATAGTTACTTAAATTAGTTGTTTGATAACAAAATCCTTACTAAGCATTGTGTTATTGACAGATAGCTAAAGATTGATATTAATTTAGGATTTAAGTTTATTTTACATCTTAAGTATATTTATTTTACAGTATTCGAGTACTGTCTTTTTATTATAAGGGTATTTTTTTATTTTACCTCACAAAAATGAAAGTTATAATTTTTTTGATACTGCCGAAGTAATTCCTTAAAAATGTTTTTGCGCATTTTATTTTCTAAGTAAGAATGACTGTTATTGACATGAATTTAATACAAATATACGATATACATACATTTTTAAAAAGGCATTTAATATTTTGACACCTTTAATATTGCAACTGATCGAAAAAAAAATTGAATTAATTGTATTTGTGGTAAATATTTGGCTGATTGCACATGGCAACACTGTTTGTTTGTTTTTTCGTATTTACAACACCATCGATTTTTTTTAGAAACGGTTTTTTAAAATTAATATTATATTATATTAATATGTTTCGTTATTTATTTACTATTTATTTTTTATGTCACGTAAAAACAAAAATAAAAATATGAAAAACAATTAAATTGTTGGTATTTTAGTATTATTTTAAGCACATAAATTCGTGTGTTATAGTTTTTTTGTATTGTTAAACATCTTTAGATCCATTTTTGTACCTACTATTTTTCAAATCTTCAAAGATCGCTTTTAAAGATGGTGGCTTCCTTGTACAAACTGTCAAAAGAGGGTTTGTGGCAACCACAAGTTGATTATTATTTATAATCTACTTCATTTCTACACACGAAAAATGCTGCCTGTGTTATACAATATCCTACAAAACTCTCAATTTTGTATAGACTTGCTTAGTGCTGCCATGTGTATGAAATGTATGTACTTTGCACAATACAAAATAAATGTACA
Source organism: Saturnia japonica (assembly GCA_033032175.1). Classification (NCBI taxonomy): domain Eukaryota; kingdom Metazoa; phylum Arthropoda; class Insecta; order Lepidoptera; family Saturniidae; genus Saturnia; species Saturnia japonica. Next base: position 1,428,178 of record CM065315.1, read on the forward strand.
TGTAAATTGTCTAGCTCGTAAGTCGCTGTGAATATAGATGTCATAAAAAAAAAAACAAAAAAAACAAAAAAAAAACCAAATCTGATAATATGAAATCGAAATATTATAATGCAAATGAAATATTGATATGTTGTGTTTTTCATTTTATACCATTTTCACGAAGGTACCTACCTACTGCGTTTGAAACGTTCGCAGAGTTTCTTACATTCATAACCCTCACAAAATCCCAAGACAAATTACTGACTACGGCCCTGACTATATCTGGGGTTACCATAGATTTACGAACGTTTTCAATAATCTATCTAACCACTGTTTTCGCTACTGAAGATAGAAATATATGTATATCCGAAAATACGTTACTGAAATGCAAAAGCTTACCAAAACATGTGTATTTCTATCGTCAGTAACAAAAATAGTGGATAGATAGATTATTGAAAAAGATCGTTAGTCTATAGGTCTATACCAATATTATAAAGAGGAAAGATTTGATTTTTAGTTTGTAATAGATACTGGTCCTATTTTAAAAATTATTTCACTAATATAAAGCTACAGTATCAGCAAGTAACATAGGCTATATTATAATTTGATAAATTAATTTATTCATCATAAAAATGTCGATAGTTTTACACAAACTATAAAAAATTGCCTACACGGGTGCGTTGGGAACGTTTGTGGTATAAAATTAACACGGGTGAAACCGTGGGGCACAGCTAGTATATAATATATAGATTGGCGACTCGAAAGAGGAAGAGCATAATTTATACGCTTGTGTTAGCCGCATCGTACGATGCCACGTTCGCAGTGCCTGGCGAATTGTATGCGCGGGGGCAATCGTTCTGTACAGGCGCTGCCCCACCCCCCGCCCCCTGGCGTTGTCCGACGGCTCTACTCGCACGTATGACGTAGGCGCAGTCTACTTCGTGCTCTGGCCGCGATCTCGCGTCTGCTTAGTGCTTGCTACAGTGCTCCCGCGTGCGGTCTTGTGGAGCTACGTTACGCGCTACGTCATTCCGGGCGTTCGGTTGGCGTCGAGTTAAATGTAATTTACGGTGGTTTTAAGATTTTGCATTGTATAACTTAAGTTGGTGTACCAGGAGTTTTGCTGAACTGATTGCTTGCATGATATTGTCCTTGCTGTTGTAGTATCTGAGGCTGCCACACACAGTTCACTCTACACGCACATATTTCACAATCTGCAGTCCAGGTCGACGGGGCAAGGTCAAGGTCACCGCCCGCTCCTGACGAGGTGAGTCTCTTTTGTTTACTATGTATCGCAGCAATAGGTTCGAGAGGGATTGATTCGCGATAGATTAAAATAAGAGCCCAGCACATATTTCGCGAACCTTCTTGAACACTAGGTAAAGTGATGCAACTAATTCTGTATTACGATAAATCAAAAATATATAACAACTATAACTTTATGATACATAATATCGTGATTATTCTAATATATCTATCGATACAAAATGATTTTTTGAGCGCAGCTCTTCTAGCATTAACGTGAAATCTGTCACGTGTATCAGATGCGGTCGCAGGTGTCGAGGTACCTCTGGAAAACGACGTCCAGGTGTTCGAGTTTAGATGAAGTCAACTCGTTCTGCATATTGTGTTGTTTCCTGAAAAAATACAGACACTGCAAATATGAGTCGATGTATGTATACATCCACAGACGTATATTAGATGTGACCTCCTTCACAAGTTCCTGATTACGGCACTATTCACGTGTATACTGATTTGTAGAATAAAATGAAGTGTTAGCGTTTCAAAGAGTTTTTGGCGATATCTTTCTCTGTCATGTTGTGGTTTTCATTTTAATTCACAAACTTACCTTGTACGTTATTTGGCTCTATATTATTATGTAATACTAGCGCTTTCACCGCGGCATCGCTCGTGTCTTATGTATAGCTATATATATTCTTTATTGCATAAAAAGAAAATACAATTGGAAGACAATTCTAAAAAACATTCTCTACCAGTCTTCCAGGGGAGCAAGAGATAGGTATAAGGTGTGCATAATATTTAGTTTAAAAAAAATCTAGCCAATATTCAATCGCTTCAAGTAACCTACGTGGCAAATACTTGAAGGAATTCCGAGAGATTCATTTTTGAGTTATGTCCCATTTGTTTTTTTACGTTTTTCACGAACATCTAACGTTTAGCTCGGTGGCGAACCAAAAAATAAACAATTTTCGTTAGATCTATTTTCAAAAATGACTGATTTTGATACAAATTTTCATCCCCCTTATCACCACATTAGGGGTTGAATTCCAAAAATCCTTCCTCAGTGCTCACCTAGAGTGTAAAAGGAACCCGCAAGTTTACAGGGTCAAATCCTCAGTAATTTAGGCTTAGCGTCGATATGCCGGTCAGTCGTCTTATAAACAGATAGAATATTGGTGGCTTTTTGCGTGATATTGATCGGTTAATTTGCTTATGTGTAGTGAATTATAAATAAATATCTGGGCGACCGAGCTGTGCTCGGTGTCTTATAAACATAAAAAGAAAAACACCTATCTAGGTAAACTTGGAATATAAAACATTATCTAAATGCAAAGTCTCATCGAAATAGTTGGAGCCGTTTCCGAGAAACCAATTACATATATACATAACTAGACGCATAAATTCTTAATTGCCATAAACTCCCTGAAAAGTTGTAAGAAGAGAACCACCATTTTGTTAAAGAATAACTCTGAAGATTATAAAAATATTCTATCCACGTGACATTGGCATAAATTACGCTGCCATAGGAAACGGAGTATTAAAAAATCAATAAGGATAAATACGTACTTGTAATATTCTTCGCATTCCTCCATCGATATTTCGCTGTTGACTAGTCTACAACCGAAACCACTATGGTAACTCGAGTAACGTTGCTGTAAAAAAAAAAAATATATTTAAAACACTAGATGTGCGCCACGGTTTCACCTGTATTAATTTTATCCGACAAACACTCCGCCGCTAGCCGTGTAGCCTATGAAAATTGTTTTCACTTCCCACAAGTTCAAATTATTTAAATTTTTCGTTATCTCCTAAAGTATATGTCCAAATAATATACTATAAGGGCAAAGTTTAACTTTATAAAATTATCTTTATGATGAAGTAACTTTTTTCGTAAGGATTAATATGCCATGTCTAAAAATAATGCTTATAAATCACTTTTTAATTTTCAACAAATCTTTGTGAGACAAAATACTTTATTGTGGCTTATATATAAGAGATAGGCATATGCAATCGCAAACTAATTTGAAGATATACTAAGGACTAATATTTTGTAGAACATTGTATTTACGTATCATTAATAATTACGCCAGCGCACGCGGATAAAGCAGTTCGGAAGGCTTCCATTTCCGACTTACTTAACAAAAAACAACGTTAAAGGCTAGCTGAGTGTTGTAGCTTAAGTTAGATTGGGCATACTATTCCTCGTGAGTCTGGCTATCATATACAAAAATAATTTTTCGAATCCGACTGGTAGTTCCAAAGTTTAACGTGTTTAAACAAACAAACAAAAAAAAACTTGGTCGCTTTATTCTTTATTATATTAAATTAGTATAGACTTCGACCACTCAGTAATATAACGCTAAGAAGCCATGTTTTAGAATAATATGTACTAGGTTTGATCACGGTTACAAAGATGTACCATCTAGGGATAAACAATATTAGAAAAATATCGATGCCCCATAAATAGGAATTCCCGATAAATAGGGAAATAAAAACATCGACATTAGAAACTTCTTTGAATAAGCTAATGGAATTTTCGGCGGGATCTCAAACTATCATGTAGTTGTGTCTAATACAGGTGGCATTTTGCACAATAAAGCTTCGTTATTGTGCACAAGTGAAGTGGATTAGAAATAATAACATGGACCATGAAATCTGAGATGCCACAAAAACTCACTGGAAAGTCCTAAAAAGGGAGCCACCATCTTGTTAGGATACTGAGATCGTCATAAGACAGGACCCTATAATCACTCGATAGAGGCAGTAATAACCTGCAATAAAGAGGACTAGTTACCAAGTTAGGAGGAAGAAAAATACGCTCAAAATTACCTGCAAATGTTTGGAGAAGATCTGCTCCGCTATCATAGCGCAGGCAGTTCTAAATCCTTTGGCTATAGCATCAGCATACTTCATGTATGTCGTCACGAGATCCTGAAGGTCGGTGTCACGCCGCGGCTTCAGTTTCAAGATTATCCCGCCAGGGGGAGCAGTGCCCTGCGTTAATATGGATTTTAAAACTTCTAATGAAAACGCCATCATTTAGTACGATTCAACCAGGATTTAAATAGATGTCATAATAATTCCTATGACATGAAAGGTATATCAATAATAAGTGAAATAAGGAACACTTCTGAGTCACTTCGAACATAAAGAATAATATTGATCAGTGTCATTCTGATGCCACAGTGACATAATTGTGTTCACTGGGGTTTTTTTTTACCCGACTGCGAAAAAGGAGGGTTATGTTTTTCGCGTGCATGTGTGTATGTACCTTAAACGGCTTGATAAATTTTATCATTTGTAAATTCGTCTTAATTGTGGGAGTGACGTAGACTAAATAATATTTAAGTTCGACGTTTAGGAATTTAAAAAAAATGCAAAAATAGAAAGAAAAAAAATTATGGGTCTTTCAAAAATTTAGCTAGTTGCTTAAATTATACATGTATTTTGTCTTGTATTTTGAGTCCTGAAACTAATTTTAACGAATACTTCGAAACCCGAGAGTGATATTAAACTATAAATAATATTTTTTTCTACAAGGTGTCCAGAAAGGGTATCGGGTATTTGTTTTCGCGCCATGTTCGAAACGGGGCGTCTAAAGGGTGCGGGGAGGGGTTCGTGGCGTCCGCCATTTTGTGGAGTTTTAGTCACGATGGAACAGTACTCGGGGACGCATCGCGCATTTTGCGTACGAGCGTATTATCGTAATGGTGATTCAATAGTGACTGCTCAACGTCTCTATCGTGCGGAATATCGTACACGTCACGCGCCAAGTGACGATAGCATTAGGAAATGGATCAGGATGTTCGAGAATACAGGTGCGACAGTTAAAATTCAAAACTCTGGTCGTCCTCGTTCAGTTCGCGATGAAGAAACAATTGAAGAAGTTGAGGCGTCGGTTCGTCAAAATCCGTCTTTATCCATCCGAAAGCGAAGCCAAGCGTTGAACATCAAAAAATCGTCTTTACATTCGATTTTAAAGAAAGACTTACATCTAAAAGCCTATAAAATTCAATTGGTTCAAGAATTGAAGGATACGGACTATGCTAATCGACTGAATTTTGCGAACGAAATGCTGCAGCGATTTAACAACTTTAACAACATACTGTTCAGTGACGAAGCAAATTTTCACCTGAATGATCATGTTAATAAGCAGAATTGTCGGTACTGGGCAGTGGAGAATCCGAGACGAAAGCATGAACGACCCCTGCATAGCCCAAAGGTCGTTGTTTGGGCCGCTATGTCTGCTAAAGGCATAATTGGTCCTTATTTTCATGAAGATCAACGAGGCCGAGCAATTAATGTGAATAGTGACCGTTATTGCGATATGTTGCGAAATTTTTTGGTCCCAGAGTTGCAGGAGTTTGCAGGTTTCAACTCAAGAACGTGGTTCCAGCAAGATACCTTATAGCTTGCCATACCTCAAATGACTCAATGGAAGTTGTTATCGAATTATTCCCTAATAAAGTCATTTCGCGAAGGGGTAACATCAATTGGCCTCCCAGAAGCCCCGACCTTAGCCCGCTTGACTATTTTGCATGGGGATACCTTAAAAGTAAGGTTTATCAAAACAATCCGACGAATCTAACCCAGTTAAAGCAAAACATCAGGTCAGAAATGGCAGCAATATCGATAGCTATGTGTCAACGTGTTATCGCCAATCTTCGTTTCCGTTTAGAATAGTGCCAGCAACGTAACGGTCATCATTTGGACAACATCATCTTTTCCAAATAATTCTCCAATTCATATGCTAATAATAAACAATAAACTTTTTTATTGCATACAAATAATTTTTGTTTCATTGAACTTACAAATACCCGATACCCTTTCTGGACACCTTGTATAATAAACAATAGAAATTCCTTCATTTAATTCGATATTAAGCGAGCCCCTGTTTCCCCTTTCTAAATCTAACCCTTTCCCTTTCCATATGTCGTAGAGAAATTACTGTACCACTTACCATATCGACAATGCACTTCGTCATAAGAGTCAATCGTTTTCCGTCACAGTGATCTACGTCACTGCTTATAGTGACTCCGCCGAGCATATTATATCTGAAACGATTATTGAAGTGAAACTTCTTTATCGACGTATGGGAGAAATTTTGTAGCAATCGTCACGTTTTTCGGTTACGCGCCATGTTGCTTTTTTATCAAAGTTTAGTATAGTGACGTAAAGAATATAATGTAATATATTATAATAATAACAACAATATATTAGTTTTGAAGTTTGGTTTGAAATAAGAATAACAATATATTAATTTGAAAGTGATAAAATAAAAAGACTTATTCAAATTTAAGTGAATTTACAAGAAAAGTGAGTGATTATATATTTCGTTTTATAAATTCAACACGTATGAGCATGATTTTAATATTTATTTGAGGTTAACCTCACTATTTGATTGTAAGTATCAGTGAATGTATATAAATCTGTTAAAATTAGCAAGTACCTATTAATAAATATGACTGTAAATCTAGTGAACATTATTAATTCTAAAAACAATAAAAAATATAAATTAAATAATAATTTAAAAATAAAACAAAACACGATTAGAAAATGAAAATATGTATACGTACATTTTTTTTAATTATTCGTTTTTAATGATTTATTTATTCATTTTTAATTTTATAAAATCGTTGCATTTCTACAAGATTAAACTGTCATCATATAATTGTATTACTTTGAAAAGATAATTCCAATTATTTATTACAAGGTGTGAGGTATTGTAATATCATCTTTGCTAGGCATTGTAAAATACGCCGTAAGTTGTGGGCCTGTCTCCCTTCTACCAATAATTGTGGTCCTTCGAGCCGAACGCTAAGAGAAAATGCAGCCCGGCATCAACACTATTATTCACTTTGTTTATGGCATATAATCATCTTTTTTATAGTAAGTAGCACGGTAATCTGACGGTACTATTCCTGATGGTAATCACAGTACAATCCTAACACAACGGCGACCACTGTGAGATCGTAATATATCGACGGTCACCACTGTCATGCCAGTCTGTATTAATTTAACTGGATATGCACGGGCTGATCCCGAAACGCGACGCGCAAAACTGAGTCACTATGACGGACTTTTAACTCACAAGAATCGTGGACCCGACCCAGTCGAACTGTACAGCTCCAACAACCGCTATCACCATTTCCTCGTTCGTTACTCAACATGGGTGCATCACGTGCAGGTGAGGGTGGCTTGGACGTCTCAGTGCTGAAGGTGTAATTGGACACACCTTAAACCTTAGTTATTAGTTGTGGATTCCGACACTGCAGCCTATAGCTAGTTCTCAGTGAATATAAGACCTATATTTGACATCACCCTCACATCACATGTGTAAAATTTACGTAAATATGACACATTATGATGTGTATGTGATGTCAAGCGTTTCGGAATTAGCTCCAACTCAACAAACTTAATTTCCCAAAATAATATTACCCACGCAGTTATTTTATTAAATCAACGTAAAAAGTAAGTCTTCAAAGCATTAAATTATAATATTTAGAATATTTTTCCAATCTTTAAAGTTAAGCAAAACATTAACAAGATCCTGCTCTCTGTCCAGGGAGTTTTTGTGGCAACTTTAGATTCACGTTCTTAGTCATATTCATAATTCAATTCACTACCAATTCAATAATCGAGCTGTATCGTGCAAAATACCACAAAGATTACAAAATATAGAAGCAAATAACATAAGCTTATGAATAAATCAAGATCCCGTCAAAAACTCTTGCCCTTTCTTTTAAATGTTTTTAAACTGGCAACCCATCCCTATTGGTTTACGGGGAGAACGCCGGTAAAGCTCCCAGTCGGCATGATTTTTTCCGAAATCTTCAACAACCATAAAGTTTCAGTCAATTGACACAAAACCCTAATGAATTATACAACTGAACCTTCTTTATGAATCACGCCGTTCATTGATGAAAACCGTATGGAAATCCGTTCGGTAGTTTTCAGACATACAGACAGACGCGGCGAGGAACATCGTTGTATAATATAGTATGATACATAAAGCAACTTACACATTAGCCATATACATATGGTGTCCGGGCGGTGTGCACACCCTGTAGTACCGATCTAAGTTGTAATTTTTCAAAAAATACAAGCAGCTGGTGACGTCCCACATGTATTTGTTCACGAGATCGAATTCGTACGAGTGTTGCCAGATGTCACGGTAATTACAAATGTTTTTCCGATTAAAATTACAATTGTAATAGGGCATTACAAGTAGTTGGCATCTGTAATTTTAAATAAATACCAATTCATAATATTATGGAAACACACCGTATCAAAGTTAAGAGAATTAGGGAACAGAGAATTTTTTTGGAGATTGATCTCTGTTCGGAGCAGTCCGAATGGTGGAATACTTCCAACCAACAGAAGATCGGAGCCAAATAAACTAGTGTTGTGTTCTGCGGCGAGTAGGGTTTCCAGGGCTCCTTGACGTAGGGGGTATCTATGGCATTACAAACGTCCATGGGCAACGGTAGCCGCTTTCCATCACCGGGCTTTATGGTTGTTTACCACTTTAGATTATTTAAAAAAAATTGATAAGATCAAATCCAATCGAATATTGCATAACGATATTTTGAATATTAGAATAATACAATTTAAATAACTACGAGCCTTCTAAAATTGCTCAGTTATAGGTAACCCAGACAAATTAGACAAATACAAAAATAAAAGAAAAATATCCATAGTCAAAGCCCTACTTATATTAGGTATTATTCAATAAAATATTAAAGTCGGTTCAGTTTTGGAGGAAACCTTTGACGTTTTATAAATAGACGCGTTATTCTCTCACTAACAGCAATTCGAAAACGGCACATATATTTTTATCAACATGTAACAAAAGGGATAGCAAATCACAGCGCACGGTGAAAACTCTGTTGTCCAGAACCAGAATTAATTGCAACTTCGGCAACAGCCCAAGCCGAGGTTTGGCTACTTTGGCACCCTTGAGCTTGTTGCCACACTTTTGCAGCTGAATGCTTTAAGCGCTCGCCCCCAAGTCACGGTGAAGCTGTAAAAGCCGTTAGAGGCTCCAGTGGCCTCATGGTCAACAGTATATTCTAAATAAAAGATCTCTTTAGAAGGTATTCTTCAAATGTCTTGTCGACCGCTAAGCAATCTCTGTTAAATCAGGATCGGATCTAGTTTAAATTTTGCCTAACATCGAAGTTTCTCGAAGATTCCACATCGAACCCATGTAGTGTGCTGACTGTTACTTTTAGCAAATCGCTCATCCTTTAGAATAACGACGTAATTACGTAATTTTTCAGTAGAAACATTTAAACATTTTGAAATGATGAATATTTAGGGAATTTAAGCCAATTCCCTAACGACATCTACTCCCTCTATCATAAACTATTGTTAGAACAATTGTGATATTTTTTTCTATAAATACTTCGTTTTTATAACACGAACTTATGACACCTAAATATCAATTTCGGTTTTGTTGTAATTATGTAATTGTAGAATTGTATGAGCGAAATGTATCGTATGTACCATGTACCTATACGCAAGTCATGTACTATATTTCGTTATTAAAAAGTAATCATCTACTAAACACGTCTCATTATTTGACACCCGTCGTTTCGTTTGGGTGAGGATTCACAACGCCGCAATGGACCCAACTGAACTAAATTATTCAATATTATAATCCATATTTACCTGTAATTCAATCTATCCTTGTATTCGGCAGTTATTCTTAGTAGTTTGGCGAATAATTTGATTTCTCTGGCAACGTCGGTGTGATATACATCACCGTAACCTTCCCTATATGGCGACAGTACGAAGCAGTCTGCGTTTAAACGTTGCGACATCTCTAAACATCGCTTTATTTGTGATGCCGCTTGGATGAAAGTGACGGCTTCTGTACTTGTGCACGCACCTGACGCATATCTACCAAAACGAATGTATTTGAAATATTTCAACTCTGTAAAGGCCTGCGCGTACGAGGGACAGCTCTTGGGCTACTTTTAGTCCGTCAAAATTAGATCGTTAAGAACTGTGCGGTTTTGTACGCGATACTTTTGTCCGTAGTGTAGGTTATGCGATTCAATTCTAAACAATCTACTATGACGGACAAAAAGTATCCCTCGTTTGTGCAGGCCCTAAAGCTGCGTATCCACCAGAGATCTGTGAGCTAGGCGGTTTACGAGGAAAACCCCATCAATAGAGCTAACACTATTGTACTTCATTTTCTTAGCCTCGCTAGTTATTTGTACATTAAAGAAAGCAAAGAGATGTGAGCGAGGAATATGTACGATAGATGTGTGCAGAACTAGATATACTAGATTAGGGATTACCACACTACACCCCTACCCCGCGCACTGTTGAAAATAGTACCTATGCTACGCATCTTCGGACCATTGCTCTATGACTGTTCACTAAATACATATACACATGTTTCCTTCCTTCCTCCCAGGAGGCAGCGATATTATATATGTATAGTTAGTTAGCTCAAATTTTAAGGATAGGGAATTAGCTAGATCGTGATCGTCGAGGTGCGGCCATTTTGGCACCCTTGAGTAAGTTGTCTATACTTTCGCTGCCGAGTGCCTTAAGCGCTCACCCTCGTCACGGTGAAGCTGTAAAAACCGTCTGAGGCATCAGCTAACAGTATAGTTACCGTTTCACAGCTCATCTCTGGAAGATAAGACAGCGGCAAAATTGTCAAGCCGTTTTTTTGTTAAACCCGGGCATACAAACAATGTTTTTTGTAACAAAATCGCGATCTGTGTCCTCTATAGACGTCTATCAAGATATTTGCAAAAAATAATTATATATACAGATAGAACTACATATTTATTATATGTATACGCTTATGTTGTACACATGACGAATTTTTGATCATTCATGTGTCGTCGTGTATATGATAAGAAATGGTGATAACTGTATCATCAATGCTTCTGATACTTTTAGTTTTTACCTTGGGTGGGAATGAAGGTCTGGCGCCATCCACAGCAATCTAACGTGACTTCGCTGGGTCATCTCTTGTATAAATTCGACCATGTCGTCCCAATAGTTTCTACTTTCATCCCAATCATCGGTATATGGGATTAGATCGGTGTCGAGAGCTGTCCAATACCTGATACCCAGTTTAGTGCAAAAATCGTAGAATGCCTTGACGCATCGTTTATAGTTTTCGATCGTGTTTGAATTGTCGTCCCAGGGTCGATTGTGTGTCGCTTTTCCGTAGCTGTCTCCACCTAATACATTATTTTTGAAGATAAACCTCTATAAACGTTAATTTAACTAGAATAAAATCTGTCGCCAACCCCCAATACGCAATGTTGTATGAAACGGCGTGCTGGGGTTATTAAATAAGTACTCTTTGATTGGATCTATTTTATCATTCTTGGCATACCAAAGTAAGTCTCTTTGCATAGTACAAATCGCATTCACGTGGCTGTATAGCCATAAACGTGCTTGCCTTTCGGCACAGATGAAAAATAGAAAATTGGCGGCAAAGCTGAAAATTCATCTTGTTTTGTTATTTCCATACTTAATAATTATAAATTTAGTAATTGCCCCAATATGACTAATGTAACTTTTAATATTAATTAAATTAAATGTATGATATAAAAAATATGATTTATTTCCATGCATGTTTGAGAAAAGCACTATATATGCCTCGGCGGAAATAGCAACTACCTGTCTCGTATTAGTGAAGTCTTCGCCTACGGCTCGGCCTTCAAATTCATACTCGACCTGCAATTGCCTATTTCACGGCCTTTGCAATAATTTTAACTCGGAGCCCTCTCCCCGTGTTGAGCTAATGTACTTAATTACACACACAGCCGAAAACGTAACTCACCAATACTTCTAAACTCTGTGAACGAGATACTATATTTCAACCATTCCTCCATCGTCTTGGAATGTACCCTCTCCGTGCTATTGTAGTAACGGTAACTTGTACTCTCAGTCCGTGACGCCATGTTGTTATACTCTATTTTGTCTATAACTGGAAAAAAAATATTGTTCTAACCATTTATGTATGTCTATACCATGTCATGTTTACATAGATATTACAAATATGATGTATGGGTGATGTCAAATGTAGATCTTTTGTTCACTGGCATATAATATATGTAGCACAATAAATAAATTTTGAAAAAATTAGCCAAATATGGCAATACTGCGTAAATTTCGGAATTTCTTTGAAATGTAATTTAAAAACGTAACTCTCCCGTTTCTATGAATTAGCTACAATGAACGTGCCAGCAGATCGCATGTTTCTACAGATTTAGCTTGGCCATTCGTTCACGTACTTTTTAGTATTTAATTTTAATATTAAGTTGATTTTTTCTATACAAATAAAATTATATGAGGCTTGACTTTGTCGCCTTTAAAGCTTTTGGTACAAATAAAGGGGTAACACACACCTTGAAAATAGTCCACATTGTCCGTTCTAGGTTCCCTCAATTTCTGCCGCTTCACCCCCGTTTGCCCGTGCCCAGACATAGTGTCTCACAACGGCCACCGTCGTCACAGTGTTGCAGTAATCAAACCGTTTCATCTTATATAACTTTGTATGAATAGGATCAACCGAGCGTCAAAACCTTTTGTCTCATAACTGGGTGGACCGTCCGGCTTTGTTTAGCGTATTTATTACGTGTTCTAAAACTTCACGCTTGTGATCTCGCTGTGGAGTGAACAGATTTAATAATCTGCTAATAAACATTTACTATTCTTTAATACTCTAAAAGTGGTAATCGATCGACCGTATTCCGTCCGTCTGCACTAGCCGAACTCCTAACAGCCAAGAAAGTGGTGCATGTGTTTTTTCCTGAAGCTCAACTGAATCCGACACTTTCTTTCCTTGTAGAGTTAAGCACTTCCATCATATTTGCATTGTGTCGATACAGATAACATGAATACCAAAAAATACATTCCCACATCTCTTCTTTAACAAGCCCGCAAATTTAATATGATGAACTTACTTACTTACTTACTTACTTAATTACCCAACGTAATTAATTCAACATTTTTAATTGGCCGACTACCCAAATATTCATAAAACAAAGAATTAAAAACCATGTCATAGTGAAACATGCATAGAAAGTTTCTTTCAGAAAAAAAATTCGGTCGGGGACAAAGTTTCTTCGAATTTTTGTATTAAAACTCAGGATATTTTTTTCATAGTTTATTTACAGTATATATGTGCTGTTTTGTTCGATGAGTTTCTGCCATTTTGTAGGTAGAGACATGATCCCATTGCTGTAGAAACTTTGGGACTTCTGATAAAAAAAACGCAACAAATAATCTTGGCAGTCCTCTCTTGATGTTAACCTTACAGAACCTAAATAATTCTGAAGAGACCGAAACAGGTGATAATCTGAAGGTGCAAGGTCAGGGCTATATGGTGGATGCACTATCACCTCCCAGCCAAACTCTCTCAATTTTTGCTGAGTGGCTAAAGATGTTGTGGCCTAGCGTTATCGTGATGAAAGATCCACACCCTTCCTGTTGAGCAATTCCGGCCGCTTTCTCTCAACTGCTTCCTTTAATCTCATCAGTTGTTGGCAGTAGAGATCCGAATCGATGGTTTTACCGGGCGGTAAAGATCATAATGAACAATGCCCTTCCAGTCCCACCATACACACAGCATCACCTTATTTCGAGTTAGCCTAGGTTTAGCCACAGTCTGTGAAGCCTGGCCGACCTTAGACCACGACCTTTATAGCACGTTCTTGTCGTACGTGATCCACTTTTCATCGCCAGTTATCAATCTCTTCAAAAACGGCTCGGTTTCATTATGACTCAATAATGAATCGCAAATGAGTACACGGTTCATTAGGTTTCTTTCAGCGAGCTCGTGTGGCATTCAAATATATAGCTTTTTGGTATAGCCAGCTTTTTCCAAATGGATTAAAACTGTTTTGTTGTTAATTTCCAGTTCTTCAGCTACATCGTAACTACTGATATGCCGATCTTGCTTCACTTTTTCAAAAATGGCGTCCATTTTATTCGTAGCAGGGCGACAGAGCGAGGTGTATCTTTAACATCTAAATTTCCGGACTGAAAATGTTTGAACCAACTTTGTGCTACTCTTACTGACACTGCATTAGGTCCATAAAAACCACAAATTTTTTTCGCTACTTGAGTTGCATTTTTGCCTTTTTTGTAATAAAATTTTAAAATGTATCGAATTTCTTCATTAGATTCACTCATTTGTACAGAAAGAAAAACAAATGAAAAATAGCGGGAAATAACTTTTTTTTTCATTTTACCAAAACCAGCCAGATACAAATAGTACAGCAAAAGAAATTTTATAACAAGTTTATACCTACCTACGTTATGCGAAAACACTTTTTCCTCGACCTAATATATCACCAAGCACATATAAGTGTGTTTCGGCACCCACAAATTGTTGTTTAGTCTATGGCGACGTCATCATTTACCTTCAACTCAACTATAAAGGGACGAAAGGTGTCAAATAAAACCCATAATTAAAATTAAAAATTATAATAAAAATATCCAAAACATTCGCATCAGTACCGCAACTAGCAACACAATGATAGGTATGGGCACCACCGGTTTCCCCGTTCCCACAGAGAGGCCTGAAACCTCTCCTCTCTTCAACGGTGACGTCAGGCCAGCCATCCTCGGCTCGGTCACCGGCTGGCCCATCATAGAGAACTTCGTCGCGTTGGTTATCCTCACAGTGACCATCTTTCCCATGTAACGTTCCTCTTTCGGTACTAAAACTTGCTCGTAAAATTCATTATGGCCTACGTAATAGTTCTTATCGTGTGACACGTCCGTCACGAGGACCTGTTGGACCTCACCGACTTTATGCCCGTAAGGTTCGTACGATCGGAACATATCGGATAGTAACTTCGTACGCCTTTTCACCTCTTGTCCAGGAACCTGATTGGGAAATAAGTTTAAGCAATAGCGTATATAACTTCAACTTCAATGATTTAGAGGATTTCCATGGTATATCTTCGAAATCTAAAGTCCAATGCCAATAAAATTAGACCACCCTTAAAGTATCCCCTTTAAACGGAAAAAATAATCACCTAATTCGGTTCATAAACAAATAAGTTATGATTGAAAATCTATTTAATAAAATATACATTTCAATTTCCTTGAAGTTGGTTAAAAATTGGCGCAGGTACTTCTAGCAGTTGCTAAGAAAGGTAGGCTGCGTCTGAAACATGGTGTTGGAAATGGATGGAGGGCATCAGTTGGACAGAAAGGATTAAAATTGAGGAAATGTTAAGGATGGTTGACGAGCAAAGACAGTTGTTGAGAAACATATCTATGTTATATCTAACAGAAGAGGAAAGATGATCGGACACTTGATACGGCACGACAAGTTCTTTAAAACAAAAGTGAAAGGAAAACTTCAAGGAAAGCGAAGAAGAGGAAGATCTAAAAGAACATTTATTCCAACAAGTGAAGGTTAAAGTGGGAGTCGTATCATATCAAGAGGTCAAAAGAAATGCAGAGGATAGGGATCAGTGGCAACTGTTCCACCGACAAAAACCGAGCTCTTAAATTAAAGAAGAAGAAGAAGAAGTTGCTTGTGTTACAAAAGAAAAAGTAAAAAAACTGTAATCCAACTACGGAAAAATAAGAAAAGAGTTACCCTTGGTCCGACTATATTGCGTTTTTTAATGCCATGGAGTAAAGTGACAATCACTAATGCCAGTCAAACTTGAAAATAATGTTGCCAGATTAATTTTTGTAGTGTTGTACTACTACCGTATATATTTTACGTTCAAATTATTTTAATCTGAGAATTGAAATATTGACAATAGGATTTTTATTGATTGATTGATCTTTACATAATTCAGAAAACTATAAAATGCGACCTATTAAAAAAAATATTAGGACATCGAAGTTCGGAATGGTGGACATCACTATTTTAAAAATCCAAGTAACTAACAACATATGAAATGTTACTTTACTCTGTGGGATTAAAAACCGCATTATAGGGAGAAATAAAATAAATTAAAAATTAAGATACACTTTACGATTTTTTTAGTTCTGAAATACGTCGTAGAAAATGCAGAATTTATTAAAACATAAACTGACCCTTGGCATCTTAGCGGCCGGAGTACCAGGCCTAGGGAAGAACTGGTTGATGAACAGAGAGGGGAACTTGTATTTAGTGCAGAGACGCATCGTGTCCTCAAAGTCCGCCTCCGTCTCCGTGGGAAAGCCGCATATGATATCCGTGGCTATGGTCATACCTGGTACCCTGGTAAAAAAATCTTCTTTTTTAATATACAGTTATATGACATCCTCTTGCAAGATAACCTTTTCAGCAATGCAGTTATCATATAAAGAAAGAAGACTGACATGCGAAGTAGCGGCGTTAGAAGAAAAAAAAAACGCGGCGTGGCCATTAAAAAAATAGCGTCGTCTTAGAAACCAGCCTTATCGTGTGAAACCACTGGGTAGTTGCTAAATATACATTGAAGGTAGTAAATAAGCATAAGGTCCACCTGATGGTAAGCAACTGCCGTGGCGTTAGGATGCTTGTAATACCATAGGTATCAGCAGCACGTCACCGACCTTGAACTCCCATACCCCAAAGAGCTCTGGACATCTACCCTACTCACCGCAGGAACACAACACAGGGTTATTTGGTTGAGATCTTCTCTAGGGTGGAGGTATTCCACCAGTTTGACTGTAAATCTCTAAAGAAATTGACTGTGCCTACGCCCACCTCTCTAAAAATTCGCACTGGATATATCCAGGGCCCTCTTAAATTTATTCGGCGCCGGGGTGCTAAAGTTATCATGACACAACTGGCCATGAGAGTCCTAATTGCGGAAACCAGTCCGCTCACCGAGTACCAGTTTTGGTACAATCTAACAGGGAAAACTTGGACGAGGACTAAATTAGACAGAAGGGAATGGTGTTTTTTTTTTTGTTTTTCGTTCTGGCCCTTTCTGTTAGCCTGAGGGGCCCTATCCAAAAACAGAGCCACTGACGGCTTTTAAACCTTTGCCGGGTTTGGAGGCGAGCGCTTAAGGCTGACTATCTGACTAATTACCTTGTTGTCGAACGTACCAAGGGGCTTTGTTGATTTTACGTAAGAAGGAATGGTGTTAAATGAAAGAAGCCCATACTAAACTTTGGGTAGAAAAAAGATGAAGAAGAAGAAGAAGAAATCTTACATTAATACCACAATAATAGAACATTCTGTTTATTTATAAACTCTAAAAACAGACAAATCTTGATGCACCCATTCCAAATAAATATTAACTAACTTTAGATTATCAAACAATTAATGAAATAGAAGTTTCTGTATGTCTGTATGTAATGTCAAAATAACATTATTTTTAGTAAACGCATATGAAAGTATTTAGAATACTTATAATAAAACATCAATATAAAAAAAAATATCTGTCTGTCCGTCTATCTTTCGGTCTGTCTGTCTGTTTGTTTCAGGTAATCTCCGAAACGGTTAGACTGATTTTGACAGATCTTTCACTTTAATTTTAGAAAAAGATTGAGGATTTCGAGCAATAAAAAAAATCTGGTACCACGATGAAACAATTTGGGGCACTTCTATGCTAAGTAAACCATAAGAGAATATATCAAATTAATGTATTACATAATTGTAGACATTAACAAGACATACATAAAAGTCAGCGAGAGCATATATGTCTATCTTCTAAGGATCACCCACAAAAAGCATTTCCGGGAGTGCCATGATTCGCGTTAGTGCCAGATCGACGACATACTGTAGTCCACGTGAGCGGAGCCGCGGGCATAGATATTTAATAAATAACTTACTTACAGCATGACCAATAAGTTCTCATGAACAGCAACATTTATAGAACCAGCTCGGAGTTAAACACTTACTTCTCTCTCAAATAGTTAACGACATGCTCAAAGTCAGCTCTCGAGTACTCCCTTTTCATGTCAGAGAGCACCTGATCGCTGCCAGACTGCACGGGTACATGTAGGAACCTGCAGCAAATTACTTCTGATTATTGCTTAAATATATAAAAACTTAAAGATGGACAATAAAAATATCAAAAATATTGAAATCATTATACTGCAATGGTAGCGTGTACAGACTCCGGTATCAATCGGCGTGAGTTCGAATCTCTGCAATGAGCCTGAGCCTTCGGTGAAGGAAAACATCGTGATGAAACCATAGCATGGTGGTAGAACAACTTCTAATTACTGCAATAACTAAGGCACTTTGACGGTCCATCTTAAAAAAATACCGAGAAAGAATACCTCGTTAAAAAAATTAATAGAGGGTTTAAACCACTACCGGATTTGCAAGAATGTGAGAATTAAACGACAGCGGAGGAAGCATCTATAAAAACCAACGCCGGACTGGTTGGGGTCACTCGTCTCCTTCCCCCGCCATGTGCCAAACCAAGGGGAGATAGGTTGGGGGCCGTCTTCCCATTACATTGGTTCGGCGGACGGGAAGACAGTTCCGTTGCACCGGATCTTCCGGGCCTTGCCTTGCTACCAGCGGACCCATGTCGCCCCATTACGGCGAAGGATGGTACACCGTGGTATTTTAGTGAGTAAAAATCTCACATAACCACTCGTATCCCCGAGCGAGTGTGTAACCATGGCGGGTTTCTGCACGCAAAAAATGTCACTTTGACGGTACTATCTCCCTGATGGTAAACACAGTACAATCCTAACACAACGGCGACCACCGAGAGATATATACCCATCGGCGGTCGCCGCTGATATGCCAGTCTGCATAAATATTAAAGAACCCGATTTCGTAAGAAGTAGGGAACACACTGGCCGAGAGATGGTTGCACAGCTTCACGGGTCACATCTTTACTTAACATCAGGTGAGATTGTGGTTGTTATAGACAAAAAAAACTTTATTACATTAAACAGAATTAAAATGTAGCGATAACAAATATATACTTATAAACACGAGGGTGCTTCATGATCTCTGCAATGTCTGGCAAGTGTTCCAGGATGTAGGGCGGATTAGTCATGCCGAGCCTCAGCCGACAGCCCTCCGGTATGACCTCGACCAGCTGCCTGAGCAGGGCCGGCAGGGAGGTGCCAATGTCACGACCGTACGTTCCTGTGAGATATTTTTTTACTATAAATAGGCTTGCGTTTGACCACCACCTCCCCAGTCACGGTGAAGCAGTCAAAGCCGTCTGAGGCTTCAGGGCTCTTGTGGCTAATAGTGTAGTCAGACAGAAAAAAAAACCACCACCTCGCCCGATCGTAAATGATGATGTGGTCTACGATAAAGCACGCTTGCCTAGATGGTACCTATTCACTCGTGACTTGAAGATACCAGGGTTCTAATTATCAGGAAATACAAAATACGCGAAAAGAGTTTCACTTTTTAGCTGGGCGCATGTTAAATGTGCTAGCAAAACGCTTCGTACGCACTGGTGGACATATCAAACATATAGCGATGACGCTTCGCCGTGTCTCTTGTATTAAATAATATACTATTGGTATATTGTAGTATTAAGTTCATTTCTGATCCGATCCCAATGTCTTTTTGGTTGTAATTAGAAATGCATAAAAATATTAGGCAGTAAAAAACCCCCATCAGAATTTCGAACAAACAAATCGAAATAAGCTTGTAATATTGTGACGCAACTCAACATTGTAACACTTCAACATATTGCATTTCTCGAGTATTCAGTTTTCCTGACAATGTTCCCATAACAATTATACAGCATAAAGTAATATTGTAAGTGTTGTGTTAGTCTGTATGTGTCATGGAAGGAACAAAATTAAATAAAATTTTAATTACTGTGCTACCTTTAAATAGTACTGTTAAACATTGATTAATCTATATTTGGCGATTAAATTATCGGTAGTTGTTAGCGCCTAATGCTTTATCAATAGCATTTAAGTCAATTATTTATGTGGGGTACTTTCATTATTAGTTTTTTCTTTTTATTATTTTTCGCTGCACCGCACACTACGCAGTCTATGATTGACCACCGCCGCCACGAGTCGATCTATCTAAATTATATTAATCCCGCTTGTTGGAGTTGCTTGTGCACGCTGCACGACATCCAGCTGGTCCACTACTATCGAAGCCGCAAATCTGAGGAATTGGCCGAGAAGAAGCGCTGCCAGGCTGAAGCTGCAGAATACCACATAAAGGTGATCGTAGAATAAGCGGTGCAGCTGTTTCTTACTTATCCAGTTTCAAGGTAACTCTTTCTTACATATTCCTAACTCTCCCCGCTCGTGGATTAGCGACCCTCTATATTGCTTAGTTGACGCGTCCACAGTAGTGTTTGCAAAAACGATTTGCCTGACTAACTTTTTTTTTACTTGTCAAGTTACGAAACTATGGTAAGATACAAAAAACGCGAAATTTTTTGTTGTTCAGTCGTCTGGACATTACATTCAGTACTACGAAACAATGGATACATCGATAGATTAAAAAAATAATCGACCCTATCGGAATTGCATACAAAGGAGTTTTATCAACAATACCTATAAAGTCACTCTCCCATGATGGACTTGACGCTGGCAGAATTCGTATTCACGAGACGTCATTAAAAAATAATTGAAGTTGGAAATAGTCCAACTTGTCCTCTTTATAGAAGACCACGCATTACTGCGATTATATGACAATTTCAGTATCCTAACAAGATGAGGGCTCCCTTATTAGTACTTTCTAGGGAGTTTTTGTGGCATCTCAGAATTCATGGTCCATGTTACTATTTCCAATCCGCTTCACTTGTGGACAATAACTAAGCTTTATTATGCAAAATGCAAAATTACACAATTTTCAAACAAGACAAATTTATGAATAAAAAACAAAAACCACTACATGACAGTCTCTGCCAAAAACTGAAGAATAAAGTCAACAAATTTCATAACTCACCAGTGTCTTCGCTTGTCAGCCATATCTCACAGACGCCTTCAGTGAAAGACTGACGAGCTCTGTCCACAATCTCCTCAGGAGGGTAGCTTCCAAGCTCACCGCGGGCATGTTTCGTTTTACAATAAGTGCACTGATTCAGGCACCCCGTGTTTATCGAGATTATCTCTACCAGAGGATTCTTACGAACTTTAGGTAGGAGGAGAGATGCTCCTCCAGCTTTGCGGCCTTCGCTCGTTTTCCTCTGACCGAAGAGGCGAACCGTGTGACCTGTGTAAACAAACAAATTTGAAAAATCATTTAAAAATAGGTCAGAAACAATACCTTAGAGGGTGTTCAAGTATTATTTAACACAATTTTTGAAGAATAAAAAAAACAATGTTACGTAAAGCGTTGTCCGAACCCCCCACCCGCCCTTGTAATTCGTCATAACGCTTTACAAGACACCCCGTCTCCCCCAGACCCCCAAATTGCGTTACGTGATACTTGAATGCCCTATTGTGGCTTCTGATTGTAAGGTCAATCTAATTGTTGGATCAATCTAATTGTAGGATCAATCTAATTGGCTTTTTAAAGTTATAGTTAAAATGATAAATTGATATATGTAGTAAAAAAAATGACAAAATAAATGTTTATGATAAATAAATAATACACATCTTGTACCAAAGGATCTACATCATGAAAATGCTTACTAAATACTAAGCCTCTTGTTTTATTGTGGTGACAGGTGAAAATAGTCATACTCTATGTTATTTTTACCTAACCGTGAAAAAGGAGGGTTATATTTTGCAAGTGTATGTATGAATATATGTATGTCTATTTCTTTGGCACGCTCCATCGTCTAAACAGCTCAATGGATTTTAGCATAAGAGGTGCCGTTAAATTTGTCTTAATTGTGGAAGTGGCATAGGCTATGTAAACAAATAAGAAGCTAAATTAGAAAAAAAAAATTTGTTTAGTCAAGTATTTTTGTTGCAGTCAGGTTTATTTTTTCCTTTTTAATAATTTAGCTTATTTCAAATGCTGTAATCAGTGTCATCTAGAAATTTATGTTTTACTTTTTTTATCATTATATTTCCATAAGTTTTTTAATCCATTTTGATCACTTTAAACAACTATATATTAACAGGCATTAAATAAGTACATTCATCTACGCTTTTAAACATAGATCCTAATTCCTAATAATTGGCCAATGTTATGTTATGCAAAATTTAAGGGCGCCAATGTACCTTTGCAAGGACTCCTAGTAAAGGCTGTCACATTAGCCGTGATAAATTTAAAATAAATAATAAATAAATTCATTAATATTGAAAGCAAACATCTTTTGAAGTCTCAGAGCAAAATAAATTTATACACCTTTTAAAGTTTCTTCAACTACTTCCACAATCCTGTCGATCTGCTGTACTCCGACCACACTCAATCCATGTATATAAGAGGCCCGTGGAGCCCCCTGAGGCACGCATCCGGCCACCACAACATGAACACCACGACTTTGTCCCAGCTCTATCTCATTTCTGTAATAAGCAACACAATTTATTACACATAAATACATCTTAAACACACTGTTTCAATCCAATATTTGTGAATTGACAAAATAATTTATTAGTTATTATTTTGTCATGATTTTCAGAAGAGTTGTTTAAAATAATTGCTTGAGTGTGTTACAAACAAAACCCCTTTCTTTTTTTTCTTTCTTTCTAGGCTGTGATTATTTTGCTACTTCTATTGGAAAGTTATTTTATAGTCCCTTTTTATCTCTAAATGAAGTAAATCTCCACTCATCAAGTAGTATACATCTCAAGAAACAACATTCTTGATAAGTTTGTATGTACCAGGATTCAGATACTTGTAGAAAATATTTGTACAACCTACCGTGAGATGAAGACTATATTCTCTATGAGTATTTAATAGAAACTCACTTGAAATGATCCTCGGCAGGACTCTTAACTGTACAGGAATTGAGAAGCCACAGTTGTGCCTGCCATTTGTCATCAGTCAATCTATACCCATTTGCTGCTAACAGACCAGCCATGTACTCTGAATCTGAGTTGTTGTGTGCACAGCCCCATGTTTTTACGTAGATTGTTTGCGTACCTTACAAATTAATTCTATATCAATTTGTAAAAAATAAAAATTTTTAAAACTAAACAGTTAATATGGTCATAAAGTGGGGTAATAAATTCAACATTAATTTATTTTACCTTTTTTATTTTATTTTGTAAGCTATTTACTATAAAGAATTTATGAGTATATATTTTAATACTATACTAAGACAACCCGGCCCTAGTATTTCCAGACGCCGAGATATACGTCTCCCGTCTAGGTACTATGATTACTCCAAGTAGGTTGTTTATGCGTGGGTTGTTTTGTTCTTTCTTGAATTTGACAGAGAATAAAAGGAAGAGCTCTAGCTAGCGTCGTCGATTAACTTTTACGAGCTACTTTAACGAAGATATTATTTATAATACTGAGCTAGCTTGACGAAAATACAGTTTTCGTTATAATAATTTAAATTTCGCAAATAATTTCAAAATACAAGATTTGTCTTTATAGCTTAAAACAATACGTATAACGTTAGCCGACACGCAACTCTGCATCTCGACATCTAAATAACAAAAATAAATTGTTATTATTTAAGGTAAATGAAACTTTTAGGTTACCTGGTACAACACTCTCCAATATAGGCTTTTCGACCGGTTCCGAATCACTTTTCTCCTTCTTCCTTGATCGAACGCTTACGTTCTTCCTGCTAGCATATCGCTCTTTTGGTGTGATATCTTGGGAAGATATCAAATCTTCTATATCGTCAATTATTTCATCACAAACACCTGGCATTTTTGAGACTAGGGATGATCGATAAACATCTATGTACGATAATCTTCGATGTTGTCAAAACATTGATGTGGCCTTATCAAAAGATTAGATCAATGATATCATGAATGTCATCGGGATCGTTGAGAATCGTCATAATTCACGATTCACTAGCAAGCATTTAATCAAGAATTTACTAAATAAATATATCTTTTGTGAACGTTACATGTTACGTACGTTCACATGTACTGATTATCAAGTTCTAACAAAGGTTACAACGTATACATAATTCATTCCCAACAGTGCTATCATACCAGATGTATTGTAATTACAGTAGATTCAATATAATTTCATGTTATTCAATGTACACTATATTTTATCTAGCCCAAAATTCATCTATTAAGAAAAAAATTAACATTACTTTTACATATTAGCACAATATCGCTAACGCGTTTTATAAACTTTCGTTCAAAGTAGAAGACTCCCCGATCATAGTTCTTCGGAGTATAATCAATTCGGGCTCTTAAATGGCTTCCGCTGAGTAAACCATAAAAAATATATCGAACATTAAAAAGACCTACAAAAAGTCATTCAAGTCAAATAGGCATCTTTATCTTTAAAATAACCAGAAGAATAATACGAATCGCGTGTATGCCCGATCGATGGCATTTTGTAGTCCACACGAGTGCAGCCGCCAGCACAGCTAGTTTCTAATAAACCTTAAATACTTTCGCTGTTTATTTTTAGTATTAAATATAGTATGGAAGAAACATCGAAGTTGAGTAACATCGATATTATATTTTGATTTAACATTGATAATCGATGTTTGGCTCTCGATTTGAAATCGATGTCAACATTCAAGATTCTGCAACATCCACCATCCCTATTTAAGACTTTATTTTTGATAATTTGACAGCTAACAACACTATTCGACATTTCATTTATTTTTTAGCTATTACGGAAACTAGATACACGTCTTTTAGCGTATTTTTATACTATTTGGTTCATTGATTTGTCTTAATCTGACAGTAACAAGGAGATGGCTCACTTATTTTCTAAAAACTGTCAAAGAAATTTTGCTTAAACTTGCTGCAGCAAGCAGTTGCTGCACATGGGAATCTCCCCTTCTTTCCACATCTGGTATTCGCTCCTATGGTCTTTGAGACTACAATGACTGTTATGGGCCTTTGTTTATTTACAGGTCTTCTATCCATATCTGTACGCAAGGCATTGCGTGAACTAAATCAGCGGAGTTTGGTCGCATACTACTACCTTTTTAAGGTCAATATACAGAATGTCCCAGAACTCAACGTCATGCCGAAACGGGGTGACAGGATTGATTGTAATCATCATGAGAAAAAAAATCTATCCAATGCAGTTTGGAAATTATGGGCATTTAAGAAAAACCTAGAAATTTGGTCAAACTGTAACCATTTTTCGGTTATAGTGGTTAATTTTTATTATTTTTGTTCATTTAAACTTTGGAAGCGTAACCCTAAATAACATTTCTAGAATCACAGTCAAAAATAATGACACAACTGCCCAAGTTTTCTAGAATTAAGACTATTTGTTAAACTATGAATTTAAAATTTTCAAAATACATATGTAGACTTTGAAAGGCCCTCCTTTAAAAAAATGTACGAAAGTGCCTTGGCAAGTAACATTAAAAGTTTGCACATTTAATCAGGATTGTAAAATGGTACAATACTTGTTAGTCTCATACTAAAAAAAACTAGTAAAAAAATAAAAACCTCGAGTAACCCGATTTTTGCTAACCCATTTTACTCAGTTCAAATGTTTTTTATTGATGTTGGAGATGGATAGTGGACATGCTTGCCATGAGCGATCGAGACAGATAGTGACGCCACTTTTACTAAAGTCAGCAAAAGTAAGTAAAATTTATAAAATAATGAAAAATCTTGACCTAGTTTAGTTTAGGTTTATTGGAATAAAAGTCAGATAGGGAAATAACATTTTTTATTACAATAAATGTTCAAATTGTTTACCAACATCCTTAATACACGCCCTACATTTTATTAAAAAAGATCTAGTTATTAGTCGGGCATATCCTCGAGAGTTGATGTCCTCAGCAGCTTGAGAAATTCGTTCAAGCAGCTCGGCTACGCTGTCAATGGGCTTTGAATAAACTTTTTCTTTGAAAACGCCCCAATAAAAAAAAATCCAGGGGATTAAAATATGGGGAACAGACTGGCCACGAGATAGTGCTTGAACGTCCAATCCACCTTCCCGGATATTCCTGGTCAAGGAAATCTCTTACTTGCACTGCGTTATGCGCTGGGCAGCCATCTTGTTGATACCACATGTGGCGACGATCTGTCAGTACGTCCTCTAACAAAGTTGGTAAATTTTCTCGTAAAAAATGTAGGTAATAATAATTTTGCCGTTTGAAATACCGGTCCACAGGTTTACTTTAAAGCGATACTGGGATCTGTCTTCTCGTATTAAATGTGGATTCGCCACATGCCACTCGTGAAAATTGTGTAAGTTTATGTAACCATCTTTTTTAAATACAGATTCATCTGACCAGAGAATTTTTTGGATGAATTGGGGATTTTATTATGCCTCTGTAGTATTGTTCTACAAACTGAAATCCTTGCAGGATAATCTCGAGGAAGAAGACTTTGAACTCGTTGTACGTGAAACGGGTGCATTTCGACTCTTTGTAAAATACGATGTGATGTGCTTTTGGGTATTCCCGTTCTTTCTTCAATTCCACGAACGGAAATACTTGGGTCATCTGCGACCTCTTGCAACACTTCTTCCTTGTAAGGAAAGCGAGCTCTACCTCCAGCCCGTATTTAATTCGGGAAATGGCTGCCCTCGGTGAGTGAACGGTGCACATTAACAAACACGCGGTGATCCGGATAGTGCTCTAAATTTGGATATCTTTCACGATAAAGTCTAGCGGTGGCACTTGCGTTGCATCTGCGTCCCCATAAATGAGGTGCATGATCGCATATTCTTATGAAGTGTAGCGCATAGACATAGTAGATAACAAGGATACCAACACAAAAGTCCAATTCCAAAAGAGAGAAGCCAAAGTTGTCGGTATGTAATCAACAAGTCCAATTCACAAAAATCCAACTCCAAAAAGAGAAGCCAATGTTGTCAGTACTAAATCAACAGAATCGAATACGGAAAAGTGCACAGTAGACGAATGAGCGAAACGTACTAACTGGTGTCAGACGCATCTCCGTCTCACTGCGTGGCGACACTATCTTTCTCGGTCGCTCATGGCAAATATGTCCACTATCCATCTCTCTCATCATTTTACCGTAAAATTAAGAATCTACCCAGAGCTTGTGCGAATAAAAAACATTTGAACTGAGTAAAATGGGTTAGCAAAAATCGGGTTACTCGAGGTTTTTATTTTTTTACTAATTTTTTTTAGTATAAAACTAACAAGTATTGTACCATTTTACAATCCTGATTAAATGCGCGAACTTTCAATGGCACTTGCCAAGGCACCTTAGTACATTTTTTTTAAAGGAGGGCCTTTCAAAGTCGACAAATTTTGAAAATTTTAAATTCATAGTTTAACAAATAGTCTTAATTCTAGAAAACTTGGGGCATTTGTGTCATTATTTTTGACTTTGGTTCTAGAAATGTTATTTAGGGTTACGGTTCCACAGTTTAAGTGAACAAAATTAATAAAAATTAACCACAATAACCGAAAAATGGTTACAGTTTGGACAAATTTCTAGGTTTTTCTTAAATGCCCATAATTTCCAAAGTGCATGGGATAGATTTTTTTTCTGATTTTACTCATGATAGTTACAATCAATCCTGTCACCCCGTTTCGGCCTGACGTTGATTTCTGGGACAGCCTATATACTCGACCTGCCGTTGTTATTTTGTTTCATACACGCAGTGACACTTGCAGTACCTACGACTTTATTCTTTCTCTTGTATACCACCAGAATTTCCTCGTCAGAAAGTACCGTAAGCACATCCTTCATCAAAGGTTTTTATTTCACGCCTCCCCTACCAGAAGCCCAGGCTCAGTGGTAGTGTGTACGAACTCCACATTGATCGACATGAGTTCTAATCCCTGCAATAAGGCAGAGCTTTATGTGAAATAAAACATCATGATGAAACCATAGCATAGTGGTAGGGCATTCTTTAATACCCGTCTGGCTAGCTACCACCCTCAAGTTGAAGATCTGTCGCCAAACACCTATAGGTGTGTTCCGGCAGCTACACTTGTGAGCCAGTTTTTCCGTTAGATTTAGCGTGTCACCATCTTGGGCCCCATCGTCTCCTAACATGATTTAAAAAAAAACTTCAGTCTTGATGGCGTCTAGTGCTCTTTGGGTTAGGGGGATTTTATGTGAGTAACGCGTTAGTGTGATTCCCATAAACACAACATTATAAAAAAAAATTCAGCATGAGCACATTAATCCAGGCTAGAGTTTCGCTTTCGGGGCTTATTCCTTTTTTTTTATCAAGCACGGTGGTATTGCAAAAAACCATGGGACCCAGGCGGGCTTCTGCGTTTGCTTTTTAACCCTTACATCCCAAAAGTAATCAACAGTTCAAAAATATCTAATCTACTTAACAAAAACCGATATGGCATTAAATAATTTATTGCAAATAAATTTATAGTTATAACATAATTATTAATATTAAATCATCAATAAAACCGTAACAGCCGATTATTAATAGCGCATTGAAATCGTGTATTAAACAGTCCAAAATAATAACCATCAACCATAAATCTTATGCCATTGTATTACAGTTCAAAATCGTTGCTATAAAAATGAAGAACAGTTTTAATAGTAACGTTCGGTGTAACAATGGATCGTACAGCTGCCGCGGACGCGGCCATGTTACAGCAGGTAAATTTACATTATGTGTGCCCTCGACCTTAAAGAATCGCTTTAGCATTTTTGTAACGTCTCTAGTGTGATTTAAATTATGCGGTAAATCGGCTGATAAATATTTTGTGAAACTATAATAAAGTTTATACTTTACAACTAATTTAAAAAAAAGGAGGAGCTATAACTTCTTTGTTTAAACCTATTGGGTGATTTGTTTGTCGAAACCAATTTAGATGATTATTTTTTCGTTGGAAAGAGGATACCTCAAGGGTGGTCCCATTTAAATTTAATTGACATTGGATCTTCTAAATCAAAGATACACCAAAGAGGACTGTATAAAATCACTGAAGTTGGTTTTCTTTTCTGTTTTTTACGAGTTGTATTGTTTAGTTATAAACTGTTACGTATTTAATTTGGTCATTGAATCGTGCATTATTTATTACTCGTGATTCTGAATAATATAGTTTTGAAACCTCGTCGGTACCTCGGGGTATTTAAGCTTATAAAGTATGGCCGTACAAAAGGGTTGAGGTAGTCTAACTTATAGTTTTAAGTAATCTGTAATTTTCAATTGATTTATTCTGTTCTATAATTTGTTTTATACCTATTTCATAGTGTGAAGCCTTATTCATAACACAAACAAAGTTAACCATAGCAAAAGTTAACTTTTAGTAAGTACTTTAGTTTAGTTACAATAAGTTACTAATTTACCTTTGTGCATTTTAGAGACCAATGTGAAAGCAATGTAGGTTGTATTTGTATATAATATTTTCGTAACAAAATTATTGATATATGTCTTTCACTATAGAAAGCATCTCATCGTTAAAAATATACTAGAGCAAAGAAACTAATAACGTAGCCGATTTTTAATAATTATTAGATTTTTTTTAATTACGTAGAAAGTTCAATGGTAGCAAAATCGTATTCATGAATTTCGCCTTTCCCCGCGTTCTAGGCGCATCGTGCAAAACAGAAGAAGCAGATAGCCTGCTGATCCAAAGGTGTAAAGCAGCGGTTTAGTTTTAATTTTAGTGGCGCTGGGGTGACCGTAGAGGTTGGACGTGTTGTGTCGTGTCTTGTTTTCGGGTGTAACTTTACGTGCTTGTGGCTAACTTGTGAGACGGTGATAATGGACTTTGTTCTAAACTTCTCTTGATATCTAAAACGACCGGTAAGTTTACTTTAAATACCATTTTGTAAATTACTTGAATTTATACCTAAGTGCTGTATTTTTTATGAATAAATTTCAAAACGTAAAACTGTGAAGAGTACGTTTTTTTTTTCAAATTTACTGATTGACTTTGATATTTACGTCATGTTTGTAAACAACATAAAATGTTTTAGGTACCTACTATGCGTCTTCGTATTTAGTTTTTAAATATAGAACGCTGTAATAAAAAATCCCATTTATGATCGGATATTAAAATCACTATGATAGCGTCTACCTACCTACTTTGTAAACAGTGTAAACGAAATATGATTTTATAAAGTTAGGATTTTCATATTACAATAATGTTGTAGAAGATATCAATAATACTGGCTATTGAAATTAATTTATTAACTACTTTGTATGATTGTCAATACTGTCAATAGATAATATTTTATATACATATATACTCTTTACGCCTATAATATTTTCATACTATTGTATTTTGTATTTTAAGTTAAATAGCTATAGAATTACTTAGACAATATTTAGTACACTATTCTTTAATAAAAAAAAAGCTATTTGAAAAATATTTATGAAGTATTCTATATATGCAAACAACAGGAAAAAAATAATTATTTTTCGATTTCCACTTGATTGATCGATAGATCGTAGAGGAGGCAATAAATACCGGCTTTTAATTCTTATACGCGTTAAAAAACAATAAAATATGTTACATCATACACAAGGTGGTGATTGTTTAAAACAGTTTATGAGTTCGCAGTCCATTAAAATTTTACAACTTTGAACGCTTAAGTTGTGAACACTTGATACTTCAGAGCCATATTTCACGAAGTGAACGATAACGCCCGCGCCCCGTTGATGATGCTAGAAGTTTTCAAGGGGGCTAGATTGTAGAAGGCTCCGAGCATTGACGTATTTTTATTACTGCGTATTACTCTTTTTAAATTAATGGCTCATAGGCAATTAGGGGGCTTTGAGGCGGTCTAGGGGGCGCTGGTAGATTATAAAATCGTGAAATATCCTGTTTTCCTGATTCCTATCTCGGCGGTGCTATGGGTTTAGTTTCCCCATATTTCAAACTATAGTTAAACAACTACATACTATATAATTGTATTACCTACTTATTTCATTCCCGATTCTTGCCCTTTGTTTGTTTTATTTGTCATGCTTTTTTAGCTCGTGTACACCACGTCACACCGCGTGCACTGTTTTTAGCAATCAAGTTCTAAAATATATTTTTTAACTCTAAAATTTGGGAGCACTAGATAATGTTTTATTTGAAAAATAGCCGTTCAACCGATTAAGTTTGAGAACCTATGATATTTTATTTATATTGTCAATCTGTACTTCATTTCCGATGCACCACACGGACAACCCGTGTTTTTTAATATCTGTTCTTTAAACAGATTTTTAATTCTGGTATTGTGTATATACATAGCTTGTACTGTGACTTTCAATTACCTGCTATATGACAAGGCATTCCTCATGAGCGGGAATCGAATTCCCGATGTCACAACGCAAAAGCACGACTACTATTACTGAGTCACGAAACCTGCCAAGCCGGTTTCTTGCATCGGGGTTATTTATCAAGGACATTTTTTGACGATGATACAAAACAGTTTATATCCCCGATTATGGACCCCTATTTATTCTGACATAATAGGGAATAGAAGAGAAGGGTGAATTTAGGGTTTGTCTACGATGCAAACTTATGAAGTCTTTACATATGTAAGACCTCTAAAAGCTAGAAGTAACGATGGCACAGTGGTAGCTTGACCTGCACGGCGTTGATCCAGGTGAGTTTAAATCCCTTTAACAAGCATGGCTTACGATGAAAAAAAAACACTGTTAAAACCATAGCAAAGTGGTAGCACAGAGCACTTGAAAGCCAGTTTACCATCCTTTACCATCTTGGGCCACATTTTTATTTAATATAGTGTACCGGGGCCAGATGCTTCTGTTTCTAACTTGCAGGTCTTTCGTCTTTCTAAATATTTCAGAAGTCTAGAACGTTGTACGGACTTGAGCACGCTCAAGCGAATAATTCTTTCAGTGAAGCGAGCCGCGCAAATTCCGACATTTGCTCACGAGTGTGCTTACTTCGAGCGCGCTCATGTATTATGTCTATGAGAATAATAATTAGTACATTGCACTACGCTAAAAATCTTGTTTAGCTTATCTAGTTACTTAAAATATTAAAAAGAAAACATCACTTCGTTGAACGTTGTTTGCGTCGCGTTATTGTGAAGTGTTATGATGATAGTCTATACAATTAATAAAATTTGAAGTGTCTGTTTGTAATATCAAAATAACAGCTTTTTACTAAATGTATATAAAAGTTTAGACGATAACTATAACAAAAAACCCCTTTTTTTATTTTTGTCTGTTTGTTTGTTCCGGGTAATCACGGGACTTTCACTGGTAGGTAGCTGATTTTATAGGGAGTAACTTAGGCCACTTTTATTTTAGAAAAAGAATTATGGTTCCTCACTAATAAAAAAACACTGGTCATGGTGAATCAATTCGGATGCTTAAATGGCTTACGCTGAGTAAACCGTAAGACATATAGCAAATTAATGTACTAAACAATTGTAGACATTAAAAAGACCTACAAAAAATCAGCGAGAGTATACGTCTATCTTCTAAGGAACACCCTTTAAAATAGCCGGGAGAGGGGGAGCAAGATACGCGCGGGTACATCTAGTTTTACACTATAAAATCCAAAGTAGTCACGGACTCGTGACGTTACGATGCTTTCCGATTGTAGGGGGCGCGTGGCAGGTTCGAGACGCGTTGGACACCTGTCGTTTGGTTTTTTAGGAAGGTTACTAAAAGTTATTTATTATTTGACTGCACTATGTAGTTAGTGGTTACTAATAATATTTATTGTTAAAACTTTCGCGGTCTGGTTTGTACTTGGTAATGTGAGTTTTAAAATTACAAATATAAAAAAAACCTAAACCAATAATTTAACGTTTAAAGATATTACAATATATTCAAGTTATAAATATATGTTTTACTTTTATTGAATTACTTGTTTGAGTCCGGAATTAGGCTGGTGACATAGCTATTATTATATCTTGGAGATGGTCGTTGAAAAGCCCCGTTTAATTTGAATTAAAATAATTTAATTTAGCATTTTCTCTTATTTATAGACACGGGGTTTCCTAGCAACATTTATTCCTTACAACTTACGCTATCAATTATGGTAATAAAATAAAATAAAGTTGTTTTTGTAAAAATGATTAGGTTCGATTCCCGACTCGTATATAAGTTTTTTTTGTAAATCTATGAATGCAGTTTCTACTATATATAAAATCGATGTCATCGTTCTTTAGAATATATTTCTCTATCTCTTTTAGTTTTCGAGTTCCCCTCACTGACCCATCTCAAAATATCTATAAATTACTATGAATTAATCTATGTGTTTGTATTTACGTCAGTTCGACAGTAATGCCTGCTAAACTGCTCATTCGATTTTGATGAACAAGGTCTCATTCGATTCTTTTTTATGATCGGAGTAACATAGGTTACATTTTATACGAAGAAAATCAATATGATGGATATTTCATCCAAAAAAAGTGAGTTTCTAAATTTTTTCTTTTCTTTTTTTGCTGTCGTATCGAGTGGGGAATTCTAAGTTCATAAATATGAACTACGACTGTAAATAAAGTTAATGGATTTTTTTTATGAGGAGTGAAATTAATAAAAGTGTGAACTCAAAAGCATTGTGTATACTTTCAAAAGGTCATTACTCCTTAAGAATCGATTACTTCATAACAATTCAATTTAACATCATTTAACATCAACATCTAACTTAATATGTGTTTTGTAATTATTAATCAGCGACAAAGTAAATACCAGATTTATGCTCCATCTGGTAACTAATGCAAGAATTATTATAGACCCCCGCCCCGATTTAGAAAGTTGACACACACTTTCTTTTCAAATTTTTTTTTATTATTAACTAGCTGGTACCCGCGACTTCGTCTGCGTATTATTGGATATCACTATCTGTGTGCCAAATTTCATCTAAACCCGTTCAGTTGTTTTTGCGTGATTGAGTAACAAACATAGAAACTTTCCTTTTATTATATTTGTAGTATAATACTGGTTAAACTATGACTTTTACCGGGATAAAAAGTACCCTATATGTTATTCCAGGTCATAGACTATCTACGTGCCAAATTTCATTGAGATCTGTTCAGCTGTTTTTGAGTGATTGATTAACAAATATCCAAACATACACACTTTCACATTTATTATACAAGGTGTCCAGAAAGGGTATCGGGTATTTGTAAGTTCAATGAAACAAAAATTATTTGTATGCAATAAAAAAGTTTATTGTTTATTATTAGCATATGAATTGGAGAATTATTTGGAAAAGATGATGTTATCCAAATGATGACCGTTACGTTGCTGGCACTCTTCTAAACGGAAACGAAGATTGGCGATAACACGTTGACACATAGCTATCGATATTGCTGCCATTTCTGACCTGATGTTTTGCTTTAACTGGGTTAGATTCGTCGGATTGTTTTGATAAACCTTACTTTTAAGGTATCCCCATGCAAAATAGTCAAGCGGGCTAAGGTCGGGGCTTCTGGGAGGCCAGTTGATGTTACCCCTTCGCGAAATGACTTTATTAGGGAATAATTCGTTAACAACTTCCATTGAGTCATTTGAGGTATGGCAAGTGGCCCCATCTTGCTGGAACCACGTTCTTGAGTTGAAACCTGCAAACTCCTGCAACTCTGGGACCAAAAAATTTCGCAACATATCACAATAACGGTCACTATTCACATTAATTGCTCGGCCTCGTTGATCTTCATGAAAATAAGGACCAATTACGCCTTTAGCAGACATAGCGGCCCAAACAACGACCTTTGGGCTATGCAGGGGTCGTTCATGCTTTCGTCTCGGATTCTCCACTGCCCAGTACCGACAATTCTGCTTATTAACATGACCATTCAGGTGAAAATTTGCTTCGTCACTGAACAGTATGTTGTTAAAGTTGTTAAATCGCTGCAGCATTTCGTTCGCAAAATTCAGTCGATTAGCATAGTCCGTATCCTTCAATTCTTGAACCAATTGAATTTTATAGGCTTTTGGATGTAAGTCTTTCTTTAAAATCGAATGTAAAGACGATTTTTTGATGTTCAACGCTTGGCTTCGCTTTCGGATGGATAAAGACGGATTTTGACGAACCGACGCCTCAACTTCTTCAATTGTTTCTTCATCGCGAACTGAACGAGGACGACCAGAGTTTTGAATTTTAACTGTCGCACCTGTATTCTCGAACATCCTGATCCATTTCCTAATGCTATCGTCACTTGGCGCGTGGCGTGTACGATATTCCGCACGATAGAGACGTTGAGCAGTCACTATTGAATCACCATTACGATAATACGCTCGTACGCAAAATGCGCGATGCGTCCCCGAGTACTGTTCCATCGTG
Source organism: Saturnia japonica (assembly GCA_033032175.1). Classification (NCBI taxonomy): domain Eukaryota; kingdom Metazoa; phylum Arthropoda; class Insecta; order Lepidoptera; family Saturniidae; genus Saturnia; species Saturnia japonica. The sequence goes on from CM065315.1 coordinate 1,463,508, forward strand.
ACTAAAACTCCACAAAATGGCGGACGCCACGAACCCCTCCCCGCACCCTTTAGACGCCCCGTTTCGAATATGGCGCGAAAACAAATACCCGATACCCTTTCTGGACACCTTGTATTATATTATTAACTTTCAATGGCGATGGTGCTACATACAAAAATGAAACGAATCCGATTCAAAACGCAATATCCGTTTTGTGGAATCGAAATTATCCCGTAACGTTTTGTATTAAAGTGAATAAAATACGTAAAAATATGCTATTTATTTTAAACAAAGTATGATTGTGAGTTTACCATACCACATGGTCGGCGTTGAGGGAAAAGACGGTGAGGAAACCCACACGGTTCATATATTTGATGCTCTGACGTCTATACCGAACGAGCATTGAGTATCTTCAAGCGTTCCATGTTGTTCAACGCTGTGCGTAAATATTATATTATATTATGTCTGATGACAATTGTATTACTTCTTTTACGAAAAAAAAAACGTTAAAAATATAACACTCATCTGTAAAGTTTATTTAGTTTCAGATATTAAAAATAACGTGCGGGCTTTTGAAATACTTATTATATTTAAATGAGAGTTTTTGCCGGAATCTTGATTTTTTACATGGCGGTTTATTTTGGAACGAAATTCCTTAACGTGACTTGCGGTACGAGTTGACTTGTAGAAATCGTCACGTAAGGAAAAATCGTTATACGTATGACTCCTCCATGCGGCTTTCTCTCTCTGTCTATTATACATATACGAGAGTGTGTGTGCGTGCGAGTATCGAAATTCAAGCAGACGAGCATCGTGCGCAGCGGGTTCTATAACCCTTGCTCAGGCGGCCGCCAAATTGCAAAACATTGCACCCCTAAGGGTGGTCTTGCGAAATACACCTCTGACCTCGCACGTTTGTTTTAACCGACTTCGACAAAAGATGGGACGTTACTCAATTCGAATGTATATATTTTTTATGAATGTTCCACCATAACTTCTTTGTTTATGAACCGATTTGGATGATTCTTTTTTGTCGGATAGGGGATACCTCAAGGGTGATCCCGTTTTAATACCATTGGCATTGGACCTTCAACTTCGAACATACACCAGGGAACTATTCAAAATCACTAAAGTTGGTTGGCTTTTTTGTTGAAAATTGTCTTGTTTCAATTCATAAGCAAGTGTTATTTGGCCCTATACTATGTTATTTTGGCGGCATTTTACGTGATTTATATTGGTTATTGTGTACAAGCGAAGTGGGTTCGCAGTGGGTGACGTTGGCAGAATTATGTATTAACGCAGTTGCCATTCGATAACAAGAAGAAGAATTTAAATCCAAAACAAAGATATTTACAAGGAGTTTTTGGGAAGATCTTAAAGTGACATGTTGTGGTTTTTTTTAAATTCATTAACTTAAGTTTTCTTGAGCCTATATTATGTAATATTAGTGGCATTTTGCGTGATATAGTTTTGTTGTTGTGCATACGTGTGAAGTGGATTATAAATATAAAGCGGAAAACATGCATTTTGGGATGTCACAACAACTCTCTAGATAGGTCTGACAAGGGAGCCATCAGTTTATCAGAAAACCCCACTTTGTGTATAGGAAAATTTTACGAAGGCTTAAACACATTGACACTGGCAAGTGCTTTTTGTAGCGCCCAAACAAGAAGAAGAAGAATATAATTACAAGGATAATAATTAGACCGTAACTTATACATTTATATGTAGGAATGAGTTCATCATTACGTGTCGTGCGTTAAGCAAACATGATAAGCATAAATACGGTGTATTCACGCGAAACATTATGACAACTGTTAAAAAAATGAACAAACATGTGGATTAGCGAAGAGCTGACGTTTTTGCTTTTAGTGTGTATTTTAACGGTATTCGGGACAAATTATAAAATATATTCTATTCTCACTTATATCGCACTAGCTGTGCCCCTCAGTTTTACCCGTATTAAATTTATTCGAACAAATATCGACCGCCACGTCGCGTTGTACCGCCAACGTACCCTTGTATGCTACAAGTGCTATAAGGATTTTTCTCACTTCCCGCACTTGTCTACAACTTGCCAGATTTGTTGACGTGCATGGTTACAGGTCTGCTACTTAGCGTCCTAACGTGATGTTTTTTGTCCTATAACCTTTCTTAATTAGCTGAATAGTTTGTTTGTTTGGTTGAACGCGCTATTCTTAGGAAGTACTGGTTGGAATGGAAAAAATATTTCAGTGTTGAATAGCCCATTTATCGAGGAAGGCTATAGGCTATATAACATACGCTACGACCAATAGGAGCGGAGCATCAATGAAAAATGTTGCAAAAACAGGAAAAAAATTATTTCTTTTGAATGTTTACATTGCGTGAGCTGCGTAAATTTGGTTAAAGTTACGCAACAATGATGTGTGACGGAATTATTTCTCCTAAAAAGTTCTAAAAAAAAGTCGAGATAGCATATCTCTATCTTTTAAGGATGACGCAATTTAACCTGTTTAATAGTAATAAAATTTGTTCTAAAATAATACATTATTTGCGAAGGTGTTTTTATAAACATGGTATTAATCCTTATCGAAATAAATACATTATTCATCACAAGTATTTCATTTTAGACAAAATTGCCCCGTACATCATTTGATTTCAATGAATATATTAGGAGATATCACAGTTTTAAAATAACTCCGCAGTAAAATAATAATCAAGTACCGCGAGTGCATTTTAACGGAATGATGGCATGCGGGCGGCACCTATAAAATGTATTGTAGGTGCCTACGACAATTGTTATTTGTCTCTCTGCCTACGTCCCACTCTCGTTAACCCTCTCTCTCTCTCTTTTGTGTGATGCAGACGAAGTTGCGCGGGTCAGCTAAGTAGGCTATAAATAAAAAATAAAAAACCTGAGTGGTAGTTTCAGAGATTTGCGCATTCAAACAAACAAACAGTCTATTGAGCTTCATATTATTAAGTACTGATATAAAAAATTAAGACATTTTAAATCATGCTCAATTTTTCAATTAAGCAAGAACCTGCATGTACGTACAATACGGAGGGATATAAAATATGGCAAAAAAAAAATATTTCTGTCTGTTTTTTCTATCTGACTATACTGTTAGCCTTAGGGGCCCTGAAGCCGCTGCGGCTTTTACAGCTTCAACGAACTTGGGGTTCTAAGTCTGTTGATGCGCTTTACTTTATACTGGTGCGAGTCCAACCTTTAGCTAGGAGAGACTTTAATGAAAGGCTTTATTTATTATTTAGCAGCTGGTGCCCGCGCTTTCGTCTGTGCAGGATTAATTCTTCGAGAAGCTTATCCATCCTCAGAAACTTTCGCGTTTATAATATTAGTAGGATTCTTTAAAATTTCATTGACAATTTCCTTCTATAGAAAGCTTATAAATATTATACATTTCTAGATAACCTGAAAACTTACCCATACATGCAATTGTTTTTAAAATATGTATGTTTATTTATAAAAATATTGCGCAAAATGTGTACATTTACACGTGATAGAACTTAGAAGTAAAACTTCTTAAAAAGGGAGTCGCAGATAGATAGCCTAAACTGTGCATTAGTATACAATGTATAGCCGTCTCTCTCCTTTTCTCTACGTTTTATCGTTCTTCTCTCTCATGTAACGAAATATGCTTAAACGTGACGCCCCTTGAAATTTCACTCTCAATTCTCGTTCAATTATCGAATCAAATAAATAAGTGAAACAAATGATCAATTTGTTGGTCTTAAATTGACATTAAAAAACTTACAACAAAACAAAACAAAACAACGATTATAATCTATACATATAAAATGCTTTGTCCTGAATGACAGACTGACGGATCAACGCACAGCCTAAGCCGCTGATCGTAGAGACCTGAAACTTGAAGGCTGTTTTCTTTGTATGATGTAGGCATCCGATAAGAAAGGATTTTCCGAAATTCTACCCCTAAAGGGGTGAAAAAGGGGGGCAAAGTTTGTATGGGACAACGTGTTTCTTTGGTCCAATCTACTTCAAATTTTGCATAAACCTTTTTTAACAAAATTGATAGAAGACGTGTTTCGTATTTAATTGCAATTCATCCCCTAACGGGGTTCAAAGGAGGTAGAAAGTTATTTTGGCGGTGATATGCTTCGAAGTTGATATCAATACTCCTTAATGCTTTTGATTTAAATTACATTTTATTTTGACAAATGTTTGAAAAAGGTTGAACTCACTTAAAAACATAAGCAAATACTCTTTAAAATTGGAATGTCTCGAAAGTCATCGTACTATATTAATACCCCATTTGAAGGATTCTAAGCTTATAGAAGTTATGCACTTTAGGATAAGCCTCATAGGGACGTAGAGGTCGAAATTTGAAATGGTAAGGGCTAGAACGTTTTGGTTATAAATTATACGAATCATTCCATATAAAAAAAAAATGTTAAATCTATATTTATACTAATACTAATTATATAATAAAGCGGAAAAGTTTTTTGTTTGTTTTTTTTTAATACGCTAATCTCTGGAACTACCAGTCGGATTCCAAAAATTATTTTTATATATGATAGCCAGACTCACGAGAAATATTATAGGTTACATAACATTAGGTCATTACAGTTTCTAGCTAGTCTTAAATATTGATTTTTGTTACGAAAGTCGGAAGTCGAAGCCCTTGCGAACTGCTTTAGCCGCATGCGCTGGCGTAATGGTTAATGATAGGTAAATACAATGTTCTACAAAAATATTGGCCATTAGTATATATAAAAAAGTCATCGATAGCATATATCTATCTCTTATACATGAGCCACAATAAGGTATTTTGCAATTTACTTTTTGTTGAAGATTAAAAATTAATTTGTGAGCATTATATTTAAGCATGGCATATTAATCCTTACGAACAAAAGTTACTTCATCATAAAGACAATTTATTTGGACGCATAGTTTGAGAGATAATACAAAATTAAAATAATTCAACACTCGGCTCGGGTCAATGTCTATAGTAGTTAGCGGCGCGAACGATTCGCGCGATGCCGCGGTGTGGCCATCTGGTCACCCGATAAAAATATTGTCTTTATTAAAGTAATAAATCATCAATCAGTGATTTCTTCTAAATTATATGCGGGTGAAACCGCGGGGCACAGCTAGTATTATATAAAAAGGTTAACCCTGACGTCACAAGCCGGAGTGTTACTGGTTTTATAAAATTGCCGATGAATCGTCATATTGACCCGTGTTTATCGAAATCATTAGGGCGCTGCTAACTGCCCGAAGCTATCTGCTAACCTATATTAAATATTGAACTCCTAACAGGTCACCAACAAACACACAGATGTATTCATCCTATAAGAATATAATTTATAATGTCATTATTAAATTTTTGATATCGTTGCTTGTAAGCTAAGGCAAGGTTACAAATTTTGTATCTTAGGTCAATCTCACACACAGTCGTTTCAAACTATTTTTCCATGGCAACTATTGTGAGTTGTTTCATCTCACGGAAGACAATAAAAATTCATATGATGCTAGTTAATTGGATTTTTAAAATAGTGATGCCCACGAATCCGAACTAATCGTAAAACCGTACGAGAAATTATTTTCAATCGTAAGGTTTTTTTTTGACGTGACAACGTCTTATAAATTGGTTTGCCGGGTGACACTTCAAGAAACTGCGTTACGCTCCGCTCACGTTATGCGCTCACAATGAGAGCGAGTGAGAGGCACGCGTCCCTTCCACTCGGGCATGGTTAGCCCGCCTAAGAGCGAGAGAGACAGACATAAAGTCGTTGTCACGTAAAACTTTAGCCCGTATACCGACTTTACAGGCAACCAATTTTTGTTAAAACATTTTGCCCTCCAAAGGTGAAAGTCGAATAAAGCATAAACAATCGCTTCTCTCTTGGGTAAACCAAAGCATTCTTTTTAGTTTTTTTTTTTCATTTGTTCGCCATATATACATTTTATAGTTTCCTGAATTATGTAATATTAACAATAAATTGTCGAGTGGGTGTGATGAATAATACTAAATATTACAATTAATAATTAAAACCTCAACATTTAAAATCTTACGATACAAATCAACATGAAATATACGCTAGCAAAACGCTACAAAAATGAATGTGGCAACATTATTTTTAAGTTGGACATTACGGATTGTCAATTTACTCCGTGGGATTAAAAATATCACTATACATATGTTTATAGGTTAGGTTATAGATTTCAATAACATGAAATTAAATTTTGTTAATTACTTAAAGCCTATCATTAGGACACGGCTCATGAAGACCAGTACGAGTCGCATATTCTTCGCAGGTTGTTCCCCATTTTTTGTAGCCCGCGTCAAAGGAAGCGCGAACGTGGGTAGACTCCACAATCGCACGTTTCTCAGTAAAATACTATTTATTAAAATGAGTGCGATTTAGTTTATAGAATTACACTAGCTATGCCCGCGGCTTCACTCACGTGGATTACAAAATGCTCGCGTGAATCTTGCTCTCCCGCTTCCGGATATTTTAAAGATAAAAATACTTATTGTGGGTGTTCCTTAGAAGATAGACGTATACACTCGCTGACTTTCCGTTTCAGTGATTGTTATTGAAGATTTTCGAACTCAGATAAAAAATAAAATACGTCTTCTTTGTGACAACCGATACGCGATTCTGTAGAGTTGAGTTGTATTCGCACATCCTAAAGTCATAGGTTATCTCTATCGGTAGGTACCAGACTCCGTTCTAGATAGACATAACTATGCATATATTTACAGCCTTATTCCATTTCACGCTATATTTTATAACTTTAATATCTACAATTATGTAGTTCATTGATTTAAAATATCTCATAAGCTTTACTCAGCATAAGCAATTTGTTTTTCATGACCAGTATTTTTTTTATTGCGCGGTACCCTTATTCTTTTTCCAATATAAAAGTACCCTAAGTTACAGGAGTAACATAGGGTATAAGGAAATAACATTAGCTATAAGTCAGTGAAAGTCCCGTTAAAATCGGTCCAACCGTTTCGGAGATTACCCGGAACAAACGAACAGACAGAAATTTTAAATTTTGTTATAGGTATCGTATATACTCTGATATGCATTTAGTAAAAATAGACACTTCAATTGTATTAATTGTAGGTACGTATCTATACTAATATAATAAAGCTGAAGAGTTTGTTTGTTTGGTTGAACACGCTAATCTTAGGACCTACTTGTTCGAATGGAAATAATGTTTTAGTGTTGGATAGCCCATTTATCGCGGAAGGCTATAGGATATATAACATCACGCTTCGACCGATAGGAACGGAACATCAATGAAAAAAAAATTGGTTGCCTGTAAAGTCGGTATACGGGCGAAAGTTTTACGTGACAACGACTTTATGTCTGTCTCTCTCGCTCTTAGGCGGGCTAACCATGCCCGAGTGGAAGGGACGCGTGCCTCTCACTCGCTCTCATTGTGAGCGCATAGCGTGAGCGGAGCGTAACGCAGTTTCTTGAAGTGTCACCCGGCAAACCAATTTATAAGACGTTGTCACGTCAAAATGTTACAAAAACGGGGAAATGTATTGCTTTTGAGAGCTTCCACTGCGTGCGCTTCGTGAATGGTTAAAGTTACGCAACAAAAGTGTGTGTCGGAATTGATTCTCTTAAACAGTCCTAAAAAAAATCCGCGACAGCATAACTCAATCTTTTGAGGTTTACACAATATAACCTTTTTTATGGTAATAAATTTGTTCTGAATTAATGAATTATTTGTGAAGGTGTGTTTATATACATGGTATAAATCCTTATCGAAATAAATACGTTATTCATCACAAGTAGTTAATTTTGAACAAAATTGCTCTTTACAGTAATTGATTTAAGTGGATATTTTAGGAAATATCACAGTTTTAAAATAACTCGGCAGCAAAATAATGATCAAGTACCGCGAGCGCAATTTTATTATGCAGAATAATATGGGAAGCGGGCGATAAATAATATAATACTTTGCCTAAGATCCACTCTCTCTAACCCTTACTCTCTCTCTCTCTCTCATATATGACGCAACGAAGTTGCGCGGGTCAGCTAGTAAAACATAAAACTAGTTGTTGCGTTTTCTTCTTTTTTAAATGAAACCACTCGCACGCCATCTATTATAAAATGTTTTCACTAATACAGACCTTAACGAGTGTGCGCACAACTCTTCACAAGTTTCATCGCAATCAGATGAATAAAGGAATGCATAAGTGATAAAATTGCAAATATTATTTTTTATAGATGGCATGTTTATATATATGTTCTACATTATATACTATAACATACTATATGCATTACTTCCCGTGATAGTGTAAGTTAAGTTGTATTCCACGACTAATTACGATAACTGATAGTTAAAAGGTTTATGATAATATCATATATTATGTGCGATAAAAAAAATTGCAATTACAGCTTTTTGTATACCTGATAATTATTATTTATGTATCGAGTACACAGAAGTTAATGCAATATTATGTAATTTTAAACTAATGAATACAAACAACGTTAAGAGGATTGTTCGCACCTGGCCAGTGAAATATATTTGATTTTCTTTTTGATTATTTATCGTTAAATTTAAACGTAGAATATACGTTTTTTTTTTCGTTTTGTTGTGGCTACTTTTTTACTTATGTGTCTAACTTAAAAAAAAATGATAATTATAATTTCAGGATGCAAAAAATTTCTAGCCCTCTGCCGTGGGTTAACGTTGAAACATTCAATTGATATAGTAACTTTACCAATGTCCTTCAAATTGGCTATTAAATTACTATTAAAGTAAATAGGTACTTATAACGTTGAACAATTTCATAACATATAGTAAAATGACTAATTTACTAATGCCTTTTTTATTACTTGTAGTAAAGTAAATAATATGTATTGGATGATGGATAGGCCAATTATCGTGTACCAATGACAAATTTAACACGTTAGTCAATTAGTATTTCCACTGTCGCGTCGATTTAATAGGAATGCATTTGATATTCTAGATAATATGGAACTTCCTATCCGAAACCGTAACTGTATCCGATATGTTTAGAATAATATCGCATAGGCACGAAGTCAAATGAGATACGGGCGAATACAATAAATTACTTAAAATATTACTAATAATTATTAAAACTAAAGTTACTAATGTCCACCTACACATGTTCAAATAACACATAATTATTCTATGAACAATTTTTTGAAATATTTAATTTAAATAACTGATATTATCTGATACTATTGGATACCCGAAATAAGTTTATCCATATACCATTTTTCTTCTTCTTAACTTGGAAACTAATCCTTTTTATTGAAGACCATTACTGCCATTATTGAGTGAATATAGTGAGTGTCCTGTCTTATGACGACTTCAGTAGCCTAACAAGATAGTGGCTCCCTTGTTAGAACTTTCCAGGAAGTTTTTGTGGGATCACAGAATGAATGCTTTCAGCTTATATTTATAATCCACTTCACATATGGACAGGATTATTTGTAAATTCCATAGCATTGATTGTTTTTATAACATTGATTAATCGATTAACTATCGATTGTTTCTTAGTAGGTATATTAGCCCATCCAAAGACGACAGCTAAAAACGAGGTCCTTCGCTCAAATCTTTGTTGTAAATACAAAAATACTACCTATTATGTGTGGGAAATAAAGAATAAATAGTTTTATTCAATGGTTAATTATTATTAGTGTTTAAATATTTAGCATGCAAGACGAGAGAGCAGGCACCTTATACATATCAATTGGGATTAGGTTACAAACAACCGCTGCGTCGAATAAGTGATTATATTATTGTAAGTTGTTCTGATTGAAGATGGCCGATGAACTCGAAGACATCGGGTGAAGATAGTGGCTCCCTTGTTAGAACTTTCCAGGAAGTTTTTGTGGGATCACAGAATGAATGCTTTCAGCTTATATTTATAATCCACTTCACATATGGACAGGATTATTTGTAAATTCCATAGCATTGATTGTTTTTATAACATTGATTAATCGATTAACTATCGATTGTTTCTTAGTAGGTATATTAGCCCATCCAAAGACGACAGCTAAAAACGAGGTCCTTCGCTCAAATCTTTGTTGTAAATACAAAAATACTACCTATTATGTGTGGGAAATAAAGAATAAATAGTTTTATTCAATGGTTAATTATTATTAGTGTTTAAATATTTAGCATGCAAGACGAGAGAGCAGGCACCTTATACATATCAATTGGGATTAGGTTACAAACAACCGCTGCGTCGAATAAGTGATTATATTATTGTAAGTTGTTCTGATTGAAGATGGCCGATGAACTCGAAGACATCGGGTGCGCCGTGCGCTCTTAATTCTCATACTAATTTCAATTTCCTAGATATTTAACATTAACATACAATGAACATATCAGGACATCTAGACGACATTGTCATTCAACAGTTTCCGCTTCCGAATTTCAAACATGCTGTTAGCCGCGACTTTGACTGTGTCATTTTTGTAATGAAAACTTCTTTAGTATCGTATAAAGTGACACTAAAAAAGACAAACACATACGTTAAGATTTAACCTGCGAGAGAATGCGATAGAATACATTTTACAGTGTTTTAGTATTATCTCGGTCTCCTTTTAGTGCGTGCGTGTGCGCCATCGAATTACGAAGCTTTGGGAAAAGGTGTCATAGCCAGCGTGGTGTATCGTTTAGCTGAATATTTTTATGTTATCCGAATGTTTCTGAAGGTTAGTTAGTAGTATGTTCTTTTTATTTTGGCGCCGCAGAAACTCTTGCCAATGTCAATATTTTTAAGCCGACTTCATAGTCTTTCAATCTTCAAAGTTGAGACTGACAAGATGGTGACTCCCTCATTACAAATGTGTAGGGAGTTTTGTGGCAACTAAAAATGCATGTTTCTCGTTAATATTTGTTATCCACTTCACGTATGCACAAAACACAAATTAAATTACGCAAAATACCTCCAATACTTCAAATATAGGATCAAATAACGTACGAATTAAAACCCTCGCAGGTACTTAGGTTCTGTTAGGGACCTTTTTCTTTCTTTTTCATTACGATAGTTACTGTAGAAATATTTTCAGATCACTAAATACACATACGCATGTTTCCTTCCTTCCTGCCAGGAGGCGGGGAACATGCATATGGGTATATGTTAGTTAGATCGAATTTACGGTTAGGAAATTAGCCAGATCGCAACTTATTTGCAATCGCGGCACCGCCGAAGCGGAGGTCCGGCAACTTTGGCACCCTTGTGCGCGTGTTGCCCTTACTTTCACGGCTGAGTGCCCTAAGCGCTCGCCCCCAAGTCCGATAATGCTGTAAAAGCCATCAGAGGCTCCAGTATAGTCAGTCAGTCAAAAAAAGAAGAAAATCACAACTGACAACTGGAAGAGCAAGATACCTCCAAATACTTCTATTGACGTCTTTATTAGAGGATAAAATTGAGTGCTTCGTGCGCATCATGCCACGGAAGTGCGACGTGATGAAGAATAAATTATTATAATGTGAATTTACTTCTTTGATTACGAACCGATTTAAATGATTCTTTTTCGTTCGAAAAGGGGATACATCAAGGGTGATCCCATTTTAATTTGATAGGCATTGGAACTTGGAGTTCGAAGATACGGCAGGGAAAATAAAAACCAATGAAGTTGATTTTCTTTTTCGTTAAAAATTGTCTTGTTTTTTTTTTTGTTATCGCCAAAGATATATGATTTCATACATGCGTGTACATAAATAGACACAATTATTTTTTTTATGCTTCAAATCGCACAACAGACGTCCAACGATATTTACATACCTAACTCTTTTCTGTAAACGTCAGTTAATATTATTTTAAGAGGAATCGCTCTAAGCGATAAGGCCGCCAATAACTTTACACATAATTTAATGAGTTATAATATATGTATGTTTTTTAGTTTCGTGTGCAATAAAGTATATTGTATTTTACTGTGCTTTGGAGATTGTCGAGCTGCTATATAAAAAAGACATGAAATAGGCATATGCTATCATATTTTTAGGGTTTCGTTTCCAGAAAAGACATCATATAAGATCAATATTAGCAAATAACTGTAGAATTGACTAACCATCGTCTGGTTTTAGATCCATGCTCTCGAATACATTATAGCTGAGGCAACAGTGCTACAGACCCGGTACACTAATTATAACGTATGGATAAGTGGCCTAGTTATCTACGACTAGGGTTACCAACGTTTCGGGAGGAAATATATTTTTTCCCCAATATAATTACTATATTATATATGTGTTTTTGGGCAGATTTGTAAGGTACACAATGTATTTGTATATCAAAGCAGACAGGACGTATGTGATCAAAGATACGTGTCATATGGCGGCCGTGAAAAAGAGCTGTATGATCTTTTTTATCTTTACCTGGGTTGACCTTGAAGAATATCTGTAGCTATGTAAACAGTTCCACGATCGAAGCGAGAATATCCCAGTCTGAGCTGTCGCATTTTTTTTAACTGACTACACTGTTAGCCTTGGGGCCCTATCCAAAAACAGAGCCGCTGCGGCTTTTACAGCTTCACCGGACTTGGGGGCGAGCGCTTAGGGCACTCAGCCGAGCTATCGCATCGCGGCGGTCTCCTTTTAAGAGCGTCCAGACAATAGTACCAACGCTTGGTGAGTAATATGAAGACCAGTTAAATAGTACGAACAGTTGGTCGATATTATGGTTTCAGTAATCACGCCGATATATATTATATTTCATATTATTTTTTTGTTTAGCAAAAAAAGTATTTTTTCTTAATGTGTACCGTTATTCTAAAAATATGTTTACCAGCAACGGGGGTAGAGTTGTATCATTCTAAAGCATATTTAGCATGCAAGCTACGAGGAGGGACGGCAAATCGCTCATGTAGGAGGCACCCAGAGCAGAAAAGTAAAATAGGTGAACGTCCATTGTTTTTTAGGCTTAGAGCGCTAAATCTTAAAATTATTATTTTTTGTAGGTACTATAGTTTCTTCGACATTGTATTTTAACGTTGTTATTATAGATCTAGTGACAACCCTATAAACAACGGACAAGATCTTTTGTTATTTTAGTTGCTACGTTTGGTTCGTGTTGATATGATTATTTACTCTGCGTTATTCTTTGTTCCTATTTCATTAATTGCTTATAATTCCTAATTTATGACGTTACATAACTTTACATAAATATTAAAACTAGATAAAAATATTGTGTTCATTTTTTAACAGTTTTCAAAAAAAGGAGGAGATTCACAATCTCAGTTCCGTATTTTGTGGATATTCAATAATAAGTTTTTTGTTTATGAACCGAATTTGATGATTCTTTTTTCTTTGGCAAGGGTATATACCTCAAGGGTGATTCTGTTTTCAACAGCATTAACTTCGAAGATACACCAGGGAAGTGGGAAATTTCAAAATCATTTCTATGAACTTATGGACCGGTGTGAATTATGAGCTTTGCATGATGGTAGGTAACCTACTCGTTCCTGACAGGGTTACGACCACCAATCCCATTACTGTGACTCTCTTTAGGCTTGTCGTGTTTCGAGGACAGGCAGTGTATATCTAGCAGTGGCTACCGTTGATGCATTACGATCTCTCGATGGTCACTTTTGTTTTTGGATTGTGCTGTGCTTACCATCAATATACTTCCGTCACTTTGCGGTGCTACTAGATAACTATATAAAAAAATGGATGCGTGTAATTATGGTTATATGATGCATAACATTTTTTTCTTTTTGTTTTGTCACCGTAAAAAGCACTTGCCAGCGTCAATATTTTCAAGCCTACTAGTAGTAGGAATTTTATTCAAAATAGCGTCTAATAAGATGGTGGCTCCCTTGTTAGAACTAAATATTCTAATTTTAAATCGCATTAACATTTGTATTTTCATATTAAATAAAATTTTGATATAATAGGTCTTTACCTATGAAATTGCCGTTCTGCAGTACTGGCCATTTCAAATCAAAATAAATTTTGTTTGGCTAAGAATTCTAATTTCAAATTAATTTTATTTTAAAAACATGGAATTCCTTTTCCAAAAGTAGTCATCTGATTATTGATTAGTGTTACATTTTCATCGCATTTCAATCTTTTTTGTCATCATGGATACGTTAAAAATTCGACTAATTATGGAATATGAGTACCGTCGTAGCAGCAACGCGGCACAAGCGGCACGCAACATCAACGACGTTTACGGAGTTAACACTACAAACCAACGCACCACCTGTTATTGGTTTGCTCGCTTCCGTTCTGAGAATTTCGACCTGAAAAATGAACCTCGCGGTCGTCCGAAGACTTTGGTCGACAATGACTAATTAAAGGCGATTGTGGAAGCTGATGATACACAATTTACGGCTAAATTAGCAGCAGCTTTCGACGTTAGCGTCAAAACAATATTGGTTCATTTGCGTCAAATTGGCAAGGTAAAAAAGCTTGACAAATGGGTGCCCCACGAACTCAATGATCGCCAGCGCGAAGTACGCGTCGAGACGTGCCTTGCACTGCTCAACAGACACACAAATGAAGGAATTTTGAACCTCATTGTTACCTGCGATGAAAAATGGATTCTGTTTGATAACCGCAAGCGCTCAGCAAGTTGGTTGGATCCTGGTTCAGCACCCAAACAATGCCCTAAACGAAAACTTACTCATAGAAAAGTGATGGTCACTGTTTGGTGGTCTAGCGCCGGTGTGATACATCACAGCTTCTTACCAAACGGGGTGAGCATTACTGCAGATGTGTACTATGAAGAACTGAACACAATGATGGAGAAGCTGGCACATCTCCAACCAGCATTGGACAATCGCTCGTCTCCGCTGCTCCTGCACGACAACGCGCGACCTCATACTGCACAGCAGACGGTCTCCAAGTTGCAAGAACTGGGGTTGGAAGTTCTCCGTCATCCGCCCTACTCACCAGACCTTGCGCCTACAGACTACTACTTTTTCCAGAATTTGGATAACTCCTTGGCGGGAAAAAAATTCAATACCCGAGAGGCAGTACAAAATGCCTTTGAAGAATTTGTTGCCTCCCGTTCAGCTGATTTCTTTAAGAATCGCTGGCACAGATGCATTGATTGCATGGGTGATTACTTCGATTAATACAAATAGAAAATACATGAAAAAAATTCTTTTCAATTTTTGCATACAAAACGGCAATTTCATAGGTAAAGACCTAATATTTTTTTGGTAATGTCTTAGAGGTACCTATATACCCGTTTCGGATTCAACGTGGTTTTTAATACATACTATATATTTACAATCCACTTCACTTAAGCACAACAATCAAACTATATCACGTAAAACGCCATCAATATTACATATTATAGGATCAAAAACCTAAGTTAATAAAATAGAAATAAAAACCATAACATATCACTTCATGATCCCGCGGAAACGCCGTGTATAACATCGAGTCTAACTAACTGTCTTTGACTATCTTTACTACAATAAAACAAGACGTTTAATTGTTAAAGACCTTTTGTTAATCGTAAAAATTCATTCATAGTCATCATTTCATAGTCTGCTATAAAAAAGTATAATCTCAAAAACAGTTTTGTTGTTTCCCCATTTCATTATTAGATGGCGGTAATAACGTCATCGGAATAATTGTTGGTTTGCCAAATGTAAAAAAAAGAAATACAAAAATGTAACTACTCGCAGTGTTTAAGGTGTGAAAATTTTTATAACGTTCCGTAAATAATTACGTATTCCTCGGAATTAGATTATTTAAGAAATGTTGAGTAAACTAAAGCGATTGATTGATTATTCTTTCTGAACTAGATCAAGCTCTGGGTGTTTTTTCCTAATCATTACATAGAGATACGCGGTACGTTGAAACTAGTGATGTGAACCGGTTACAATTATCAGAACCGATTTTTACAGAGTACTATTTGGAAAAACCGTTTTTTTAGTTTTTCTCGTTTTTAACAAATCAAGAGGAGTGATGAAACTGCTTTGTTTTTTATGATTAAATTTATTCAATAACGTCATCACTTTGGTGAATAAAACATATTTCATTGAGTGTCATCTAGAAGTCTATTTCTTCTGGATGAGAGCACATATTATCCTGCTGTCGAGAAGATGCACTCTGAAGGCACAGAAGTTACCGGCACCGATAAATATTTAAGGGTGATTTTATTGAATGGGATTAATTAGGTGCTGATTGATTAGTTCAATTCAGATCGCAAGTATGAAGGAGTTCCATCGGACAAGGTTGTTGTTTATAACAATTGCTACCATGTTTTACTAGAATACATGATTTTAAAAATAACATAATTTTAACACAAAGAATTATAAACAACCATAGTACCTTAATAACCAATTATACATTATATACTTTAACGCAGAGTTTATAAAGTTGTTTTCGTGGTTAAGAGATTATTTGGTTCGTTCAGTCCCGAAACTTTCAATTTGTAAACCGGTTTTTGATGAAAACACCGGTGCTATCGGTATTTAAAAAAAAAAGTTTTTTTTTTAGATTTTCCTGGAAGCGGTTTACATCTCTAGTTGAAACTGAGACTTGCTATTTACTTTAAAGATTACTTCAAATAGATCAGTGTGTCGTGACTTCATGACCTAATAATAATTGTTTTAGGTTGCCCCCGTAGGTATTTTTTTACTGCCTGTTGAATACATGAAAACACGTGTCATTTATAACAGTTTAAAAAAAGTTACGCTTTCCTCACGGATTTGAGAAAAACGCAGATGTAGATTTTTTAACTCGAAGTGGTCTACTAATATTATAAAACTAGGTAGGAATCAGAGAAATTTCTTTAAAGATTTCTTTCTACTTGGGTCAGTCCGTCTGGTGGGATGCCTCCGCCCTACAGAAGATCACAGCCAAATAACCTTGTGTTGTGTTCCTGCGATGAGTAGGGTCTTCAGAACTCCTTGGTATAGGGGGTTCAAGTTCGCCAGTAAGTGACTTTTGTGATTGATTATAAACGTCCATAGGCTGCGGTAGCCGCTTACCATCCGATGAGATGTATGCTTGTTTACCACCTTTAGAGATTTTTTATTTCTTTAGAACTACCGGTCCGATTTAAATAACTATTTTTGCAGTTTATATATAGCCTTTTTATTGAGGGAGGTCATAAGCTCTATAAATTCACGCTGCAACTCTAAGAAATGGGGCAGTAATCATGAAGGTGAAGCAGTCTAGCAATTACGGGAAGTGATAACAACGAGAGAGATTTGGTAAAATAAATTTAACACGTATGCAACCATGGGGCACAGTTAGTATTTTATATTGTACTCGGCCCATCTAGTGTTATCCCAGGTTGAGAATTAACGCTTCAGTTTTTTTACAGTGGACGGGTATTTTAATTTCTGATATTATTATTACGTTAATATTTCATATTGCAATAGCGGCGATAAAAGTTCGTTCACAATTTAATGGGCATCCGCTTTACAGACGAAAGACAAGAGTTGGGTACTTTATGCGTATGTATTGAACGCTGGAAGCCTAAAATATCGGGCACTTGTACGAAACCATCCGCGCCCAGCTGTCTGTTTGCTTACGTCATAGCATATCGCAATCAACGAATATTTAAAATGTAGCCTGGTAAAGCTGTAAAAGCCATCAGCGGCTCTGTTTATGGATAGGGTCCCTAAGATACACACTATATATAAAAGGAGATACTATATAATTTGGTTTTTCGAGTTATTAGTACTGGCTAGTCGTTAGCGGTGGTTTAAATCGTAGTTGGAAGTGTAATTTGGACTTGGTACATCTGGCTCAGTGGTAATCAGTACGGACATCGCGTCGATCGACGTCAGTTCGAATCCCTGCCATGATCCTAAGCGCCCGGTCAAGGAAAATATCGTGATGAAACCGTAGCAAGCATTAAGGTATTTTCTATTGCTCCCCTAAATAGTTAAAAATTCATCGCTAAGAACCAATAGGTGTGTTCCGGCAGCTGCACTTAAGAGCCAGTCCCTCAAAGGGTTACAATCTTGGGCCACATCGTCACTTAAAATTAACTACTGTGCTGTGATTTCATCATGATGTTTTTCTTCACCGAAAAATCAGACTCATACTGATGAGTGATGCGTTTATTTTTATGTTTTTATATAAATCTATACTAATATTATAAAGCTGAAGAGTTTGTTTGTTTGTTTCGTTGAACACGCTAATCTCAAAAACTACTGCTTCGAATGGAACAAAATGTTTTAGTGTTGAATAGCTCATTTATCGAGGAAGTCTTTAGGCTATATAACATCACGCTACGACCAATAGGAGCGGAGCATCAATGAAACATGTTGCAAAAACGTGAGTGCGCTGCGTGAATGGTTAAAGTTACGCAACAATCGTGTGTGACGGAATTGTTTCTCTTAACCAGTTCTAAAAAAAAGTCCGCGATAGCATATGGCTATCTTTTAAGGTTTACTCAATATTACCTATTTTATGGTAATAAAATATTGTTCTACAAATAATAAATTATTTGTGAAGGTATATTTATATATAGGATATATGGATATAATCGTTATCGAAATAAATACGTTATTCATCACAAGTATTTAATTTTGTACAAAGTTGCTCTTTGCAGTAATTGATTTAAATGAATATCTCAGGAGGTATCACAGTTTTAAAATAACTCAGCAATAAAATAATGATCAAGTATCGCGAGCGCATTTTTATGATGCAGAATGATGTGGAAGGCGGGCGGCACCTATAATACGTAATATAATTAAATCAAGAGAACGACGGTCTGGAGATATGTAGTTCAGGTCATTGTGCCTTTCTCATCATATTTATTGTAATTTCTTGCAATTTTTGTTGACTGATTATTTATTGACTTATATTGTATAAGCGTTAGATTAAGTTTGTATCTGTAAAGTGTAAGGTCAAATAAAACTTATTACTATTATTGTAGGGATTCGAACTAACGTCTATAGACGTAGGTGCTTCAACATGCTACTACTGAGCCATGAATACTGAATGCAACTATTACTACAACTACTACTGAAGGTCAAGGTCAAATGGCAATCAAATTAAAATGGGACCACCATTGTGAACATACATAAAAAATACACTTCAATTTTTTACCTCTGTCTTTTTTGGGGTCGGAGATAAATGTCAAATGATACGTTTCCGCATTGTTTTTCGGAAATGACTGTATGTTTGTCATCAAACATAACGTAACAAAAATCCTGTGAATCAGAAATTACTTTACCTTTTATTGTAACCGCAAACGTCTTGAGGAATCTCATCAAAATCAATATGACGCCTCTGTTTGTAGTAAACTCAAATGTGACTGGACCGATAGCTACTTACAAGAGTAAATACTACGAATTTTTGTAATACCTAACGTGATTAAATACAATTAGCACGAAAAATACATGTTTTTTGACAGACTTCAAATAAAAAAAAAAATTTTTTTTAAGTATCCTCTGAACATCACTATATCCTCCTATATCCTATTTACTTATTAGATGATCAATAATTGAATGGTTATTAGATAAGAATTTCGGACTATAATATTTTTTTGTTTCTTAGTTTTTAGAGAGCGATATTCCGTAGTCGGGTTTTAGTTTTTAAACTTATTTTTTTATTTAAATTATTTTGGGGGTTTTGTTTTAGCGAGAATGTGTATGGCAATGCTCATTGGCTTATCCAGGATGTTAGGCAGGGGCTGGAGTTAAGCAAAGGAAAGCTAATTAAAAAACTTGGAATCGTTTGGTACGTGAAAGAACAGAGAGGGCGGAAGGTCCACTATCTAACCTCTGGCCGGAGTGTTAAAAAGTCAAATTGGAGATTTCAACGTTTAGTATAATTTGGCGCGCTTAACGGTACTGGTGGGAAGCAGAGAAGGCAGAGAGGACAGCTTCCAACTCTTTAAAACTCACATAACTGGAATTATAAACTATTATTATAGCGTAAACGAACATCAGAGACGTGATTTTATAAATTATATTATAGACATTTATCGAGTTAATGCAAGCAAAGCCGCTGGCATCAGCTAGTTTTTTTTTTTTTTAATTTTCTAATTAAACCCTTTCATTTGATACCCAACACGATACAATTCAAAATGCAGGATTTCATGCCCTCCAGAGGGCGTCATATTGAATTCAGTATTAAATTATATATCCTATAACCAGCGGACAATGAAGACGCTTCTAACGATATCTCATTTATCATACTATGTTTCGTGGATTAGAAGAAAATCGCGTAGAGATTAACATACATAACTGTGAAATTCATAATCCTCCTTTTCGCTTCGCCGTAGTCGGGTAAGAAAGAAGGGAGTTCTCAATTCGAATGTATATTTTTTATGGATGTTCAACCATAACTTCTTTGTTTGTGAAACGATTTATATAATTCTTTTTTCGTTAGAAATTGAATACTTCAAGGGTAATCTCATTTTAATTTCATTGGTATTGGGCATTAAGACTTGGAAGATACACCAGGGAACTCCACAAAATCATTGAAGTTAGTTTTGTTTTTTGTTAAAAATTGTCTTGTTTTAAGTAAAACCCTTATTTGTTCGGATAGATGATAATAAAGTTTAGTATAAATCTATAGTCAAATTTGTTTGTATATATTTTTTTAATAATTAAATACTTATTAATAATTATATTTTGTTGGTTGTTTGGTCGAGATAATATGGCGAAATTTTACGTACCCCTTCCAAGCTTGGACACAGTGCCAAAAAGTTGTGCAGTTGTTGTTGTTGGTGAAATGGTTGCTGCCGCTTCAGTTCAATCAGATTGTTGAATTGAGGAATTGTCCAAGACAAGCAAAGGCGCATAACGTCTTTAACGTCTAATGTCTAATCGCTTACGATTTTTAGTTTTAATACACACTAATACTGGAATCCTTCCTCGCAGAGTTAGTTAGTGGCAACCGGAATTAATACAGACATATTTACTCGTCTAACAAGGGGGAGGGTAGGAATTTTTGGCGGGATCTTGAAGTGACATGTTGTGGTTTTTATTTCTAATTCATTAACTTACTTTTTTTGACCCTATATTATGTAAATTTGGTGGCATTTTGATTGATATAGTTTGGTTGTTGTACTTTAGTGCAGTGGATTATAAATATAAAGTGGGAGCATACATTTTGAGATGTCACAAAAACTCCCTAAATAGTTTTGACAAGGAAGTTGCCATCTTGCCAGAAAACTCCACTTTGTATGTTACAAAATTATACGAAGGCTTAAAAACATTGACCCGCAAGTTCTTTTTGCGGCGCCAAAACAAGAGGAAGAAGGGGAGGGTAGGCTTGCTGATCCACTGCCGTGTAGTAATGACGAGCGAACGCCCCACCGATAATGGACCTACATTCAATTTTAGATCGATCAAGCGCAGTATTTACCGTTTTCCTGACGTGGACTTCAGCACTCATATCACGGACCACTCTAAGATCCATGGACACCATGTTAAGAAACCATGTTTTGGAGATATTTCCACTGTACCTACGAAATGTGATCGTGATATAAAAGGAGTAACGCCCAAAATATTGATCACACCAAATTGTATTACAAACAGGAAAAAATATTAAGATATTTATTACATGAATAAGAAGTAAAAGTTCCAGGGTCGAATCCTCGATGATTCACGTTCAGGGAACGATTTTAGTCATCGTGGCAGCGATGCGTCGTTTTAATTCCCGAGATAAATCGGACATCGTCAAAGTTGATGGGATTTATTAAAAAAGACACAGACAACGTACACTACTAGACGTGTTGTTAAAATTGATACACGTTGCATCGTACTACGATCTCTTAAATATTATATACCAACAGACGTTGTTCTAATAGATAATAAATAACTCGCCACATTTTTTCATGAAAAATTTTCAAGGATCATAACGAATAAAACACAATTTTTAACAAAAAACGAAATTAACTTCAAGGATTCTGAGGGATTCTCTGATGTATCTTCGAGATTGAAGATCAAATACCAATGAAATTAAAATGGAACCTCCTTTGAGGTATCCTCTTTCCAGCGAAAATAGCGTTACCAAAATCGGTTCATTAATAAAGAAGTTATGCATGGACATCCATAAAAAAAGATATACACATTTCAATTGAGAATCTTAAAACTAAGAATTATGCATATTCATCCTTTGAATCATGAATTATGATTCTGAGAGTTCATATAATACAAAATCCAATAGAAAAAAGAACGTACAGTTTTTCCTGAATTTGATAATTTTCCAGGAAATTTTTCTCAGTTTTATTTTCATAAGAACCTAATTCGGACTATTACGAACATTTTGAAAAAAAAAATGACAAATCGGTCTAACCGTTCTCGAGTAATAGGCTTACCTACGAACACCTTTTTTATTTATATTTATATAGATAATTTATTTAATTGCAATCATGGATGTACACGTTGTTCTTATAAGTACCAAATAAGTAAGTTCTTATAAGTTGTCTGTATGCAATTAATTATTAATAAAAATATATTTATAAAATGTAGCTGTACCCCGCTCGCTTCGCTGGGCGTAAATGATTAAAATCAAAAAAGATCCTATATCCTTTTCCAATCTACTTATATACCGACACTGAATATATCATAACCAATAATATTTCTGGAGTCAAAGGAAGATTAAAAATAATTAAAATCCGTTCAAACATACATAAAACCCCGTACAAAGCATTGTATACATTAGAATTACATTGGATTACAATGACACAGATCTCAAGTTTGGTTTCCAGTGATAATAAAATATTTATTATTTAAGTATGAACGTTCGCACTTTGCAGATATGCTTTCCAGTCAGTCACTCACAATATTTCATGTCTTCCAATAACTGGTCTGTAAACGAGAATAATTTAATGGAGTGTATAACACACTTGTCATTTTTAGATATAATTTCTAAGTGGTTAATATAATACCGTGGGAATCTGTACTGCCTTGCTAAGAGGACGGGGTACAAGGGGATTTTAAATAAATTAATTCATTCAATTCATACTCCTTACTATGTAAATGACAGCACCATTCATGGGTGCTATTGTAGCAAGCTTTCATGTGGTCGGAGAGACAGAAAAAATACGAAAGGAAGCATAAATCAACCATTGCTCCACGTGTCTGCCTAAGGAGCAAGTAACTTGTTTGAGTTCAATCAAAACTCAGGTGTGCGCGCTTTCTTCAAAGAAATCTCCGTTTCCTCCTCCCCCCACTCTTCAGAACGTCTCGATAGCAATGCGCGACAGTCTCAATATCCTAGGTGTGGATATTCGCAGCGACCTCAACTCAAGAGATTACATCGGGAGTTTCATCTCTACCACATCTCGGAGACTCGGAATTCTGAACAAGGTGCGGCAGTTTTTCACGCCCGGTCAGATGTATCTTCAAGACCCAAGTTCGTCCGTGTATGGAATACTGTTCGCATCTCTGGAATCTGTAGTGTATTAAGAGTATTTTATATGTAGGTACATAGAAATAAATATACAGTTATGTGGGGTGGAGGGTACATGTTTCAGTATGAAATAAATGTCTGACAGTGCACGAGTGTTTTAGTTTAAATCTAAATTATCCGAGATATTACAGTGGCGACGAGGATGTCGATCGGCAAAATAACCGAATTTAATTTAAAAACAGGTTCATGGAACTTGTATACTGATCGCATGGACATGTTTATGAAGGTGAATAATGTAGCTGAAAACCTACAATTACCGACCATGATTGCGGTGCTGGGAGACGACGCCTACGAACTGTTGGTAAATTTATCAAGTCCTAAAAGACCTGCGGAGTTGACCTACAAAGAGGCCAAGGAATTGTTGAGTGCACATTTACAGCCGAAACCATCTGTCTTAGCAGAAAGATTTCGATTTCGTCAGAGACGGCAACAAGCTGACGAAAGTATCACCGAATATGTAGCAGAACTCAAGAAGTTAGCATTACAATGTAAGTTCAACGATACATTAAATGGCAATTTACGGGATCAGTTCGTTTGTGGAGTTAAAGGTGACGTCATTCGTCAACGACTTTTCGCTGAGGACGAAAATTTAACATTTACGGATTCAGTTAAGATTGCAACGTCACTCGAGGCGGCAGAAAGAGACGCGGCAGCCGTGGATACAGTAACGGATAAGCTACAGAGTATTGGGGTTCATACTGTGTATGCTCGCGGAACCTACAGCGGGCGAGATCGTCGTGGTCGTTTACAGAACGGGCCAACGCTACGCCGGGAACAAATGCTGGCAGGAGATAACTGCAGGGGCTGTGGAGCGACAGGTCATAATTATAAATTTTGTCGTTTCCGGAATTACGTGTGTAGCCGGTGCAAATGTGCGGGCCACATACGGCGGATGTGTCCGGCTGGCGGAGCGAGTGCAGCCAGCGGAGCGGGTCCGATCGGTGGAGCGGGTCCGACTGGCGGAGCGGGTCCGGCCTGCGGAGCGGCTGCGGCCGGCTCGATATCGAGTCCTGCCGGCGCTGCGGGAGCAAGCAAATCGAGGTTGGCTTGCGGTCGGGGATTTTACTACGGCGAGACGGAGGGCGATCAGGTGGTAGTATCTTCTAACGAAGACTGCGAGGAAGATGGTGTCTACTTAAATCAGATCGGACTAAGGAATTACAAAGCTGTGAGTTTACCATTATCTATTGATGGAAAAATTATATACATGGAAATAGATACCGGTACACCAATTTCATGTATCAGTAAAGATACATATGTTAAATATTTCAGTAATAAGTTCATACAGCCCTACAATATATGTTTAAAATTTTATGATGGTTCTAGTATTCGACCGTTAGGGTATATTAAGCCGTCAGTACGGTATCTAGATAAAGTTAAGAACTTAGAATTGTTTGTTATTGATGGGGGTACAACTTCGTTACTGGGTAGGCAGTGGTTGACGGAATTGAAAATAAATATTCCTACTTTTAATTGTTTTAATAGTAAATTATATGAAGAAACTACGATGAAGCATAATATTGAGCATGTTGAAAATCACGTATGTAAACTGATCGACAGATTTAAGCAGTTGTTCGATGGCAGTCTGGGAAGGTTCACGGGAGGCAAGGCGAAGTTGCGGGTGCGCGATAACGTGGTACCGGTGTTCAGTCGCGCGCGGCCACTGCCATTCGCGCTACGCGATCGCGTTGATGGTGAGCTCGACGCGATGCTGCGTGCCGGAGTCATCGAGCCGGTTGACTGCTCCGACTGGGCCTCACCGCTCGTTCCCGTTAATAAGCCGGACGGTTCGCTCAGGGTTTGCGTTGATTATAAGTCTACTTTAAATCCCGCATTGATGGTCGATCGATATCCTTTGCCCCGTTTCGACGATGTACTGGTAGTATTGAACGGAGCTCAATATTTTAGTAAATTAGATTTATCTCAATCGTATAATCAAATAGAACTGGACGAATCAAAATAATACACAGTTATCAATACGCATCGTGGCTTATTTCGATACAATCGTTTAGTTTTTGGTTTGTCCTCGAGTCCGGGAATTTTCCAACGTATCATGACCAACCTGTTCACGGGAATACCGAACGTGGCTGTCTTTATCGACGATGTTATAATTGGAGGTCGTACGAAGTCGGAACACTTAAACGCGCTCGAACTAGTGTTTCAGCGTTTACTTGAAAATGGACTACGCCTTAAAAAAACAAAATGCGTTTTCTTGGTACAAGAAGTATCCTATCTCGGGTACGTTCTCTCTAAGGATGGTCTCAGAGCAGATCCAAAGAAAATAGAAGCCGTCAGTAAAATACCGAGTCCACAAAACGTGTCCGAGTTGCGTTCGTTTTTGGGTCTAGCCAATTTCTTTTCAAAGTTTATTCATAATTTTAGCCACAGACTAGTTCCCTTATATAATCTACTTAGGAAGAGGGTTCCATGGCACTGGTCTCTTGATTGTAAAGAGTCTTTTGAAGGGATCAAAAGAAGTTTAATTAGTTCACAAGTATTAGCACATTATGATCCAAATAAAGAGTTGATAGTGACGTGTGATGCGAGTGCGGCGGGGCTGGGGGACGTACTGTCACAGCCGACCGCGAACGGCACGGAGCGCCCCGTGGCCTTCGTGTCTCGTACACTCACCAGTGCTGAGAAAAACTACTCCCAAATACACAAGGAGGCATTGGCAATAATTTTTAGTGTAAAAAAGTTTCATCAATATATTTATGGCCGACATTTTATTCTTCGAACTGATCATAAACCTTTAGTTTCCATATTCGGATCAAATACAGGGATTCCCACAATGACGGCTAGTCGTATGCAGAGATGGGCTATAATTCTATCTGCGTATAATTATGATATTGAGTACATTCGTACGACACTAAACAGCGCGGACGGGTTGTCGCGATTGCCGGTGCCAGATAAGAATTCGGTTTCGCAAAAACCACCAGAGCAAACTTATTTGCACTTTGCTCAGGACGTATTTTTGTTAAATCACAAGGACATTAGGAAGGGTACGGTAAAAGATAGTATTTGTAGTAGAGTGTTAGCTTACATTAGAGATGGGTGGCCGGAGAAGTGTGAGATAGTAGGTATGCAGCCATACTTCAATCGGAAAAATGAGTTATATGAAGAGTTAGGATGTATAATGTGGGGTCATAGGGTGGTAATTCCGGAAAATTGTAGGGGAAAAGTTTTAACTCTATTGCATGAACCTCACATGGGTATCGTAAAATCGAAGTCATTGGCTCGTAGTTACGTATGGTGGGCAGGTTTAGACGAGGCTATCGAGGTGATGTGTCGCGGGTGCAAGACGTGCGCGGCGCACGCGGATGCGCCACCCAAGCAAACACCACGACCGTGGCCATGGCCTAGTAGGCCTTGGTGGCGAATACATTTAGACTTCATGGGTCCAATTTTTGGGAAAACTTACCTGGTGGTAGTCGATGCAATGTCTAAATGGATCGAAGTGTTTAATGTAGCCAGTACTGCAGCGAGTAGTACGTTAGAAAAGTTAAATGAGCTTTGTAGTAGGTGGGGTCTACCCCGACAAATAGTAACAGATAACGGTCCTCCTTTTACCAGCAAAGAATTCGAAAAATTTGTTAAGACTCATGGAATAGAACACATATTTACAGCTCCATACCATCCAGCATCGAACGGTGCCGCTGAAAATGCTGTTAGAACCATTAAAAGAGTTGTCAAAAAGGCAGTGTTTGAAAAGGAAAATATCACACAGGCATTGAATACATATCTTTTATACTATCGGAATACCGAACATGCGTCTACTGGCGAGTGTCCAGCCGTTTATATGTTAGGTAGGCGATTAAGAACGCGATTAGATATTATTAAGCCCAATAGGGAATTACGAGTAAAACAAGCGCAGCAGCGACAAGTATTAGACGCGGGGGGCGCGGAAAGAGTAGTAGATGCGGAGGAGGATATTTGGTATCGCCAATATCTCAAAGGGGAGAAATGGCTTCCAGGTAGAGTGGAAGCTTGCAGTGGACCGTCTAATTATAAGGTAACCGATGAGCAGGGTAATCGAGTACATCGTCATATCGATCAGCTAAAGCGGAGGACTAGGAATTCCTTAGTTTGCCCAAATATAGGCCAACATATGGATAGCCAACGCGAGCGGGACCGAGTGGAGAGATCGCAGCCGGAGCGGGCGAAAGAGAACGATGGTCAGCCACCAGATTTAGACCAAAGTTCGAAAGCTACTCGGGATACAAACAGTGCATCAGAATCCCGTGAACCTCTTCAAGATAACCCGTCTACACCATTACCTGTACAGCAACCTGTATTAATAAGTAAATCTCGGCCTGTTAGAAAATGTACAATGAAAAAGCCAAACTATAAAGAATAAAAACCATGTATTACTATGATTGTAAAATAATAATAAATAATTGTTTTAGGTAGCTGTAAGGTTAATTAAGTGTGGAGAGATGTAGTGTATTAAGACTATTTTATATGTAGGTACATAGAAATAAAGATACAGTTATGTGGGGTGGAGGGTACATGTTTCAGTATGAAATAAATGTCTGACAGTGCACGAGTGTTTTAGTTTAAATCTAAATTATCCGAGATATTACAGAATCAATCCGCAAAATACTCCCTCGATGCTCTGAACAGGTTGCAGAGACGGGCTGTTCGCATTTTTAATGATGCAGACGTTACCGAATACATCGAGCCGCTTCAGCTGTAAGGAACACCACCTAGCTGAGCGTGTTTTATCGTCTTTGTCGTGGTGAGTGTTCTGAAGAGCTGTTCAATCTAATACCCTCCTCTCCTTTCCACAACAGAACCACACGCGCTGGTCTTCGGAGTCACAGTTTTACGGTAACCTCCAACTCGGCACGAAATAAAAAGTTCTCTATGACGTTATCTTTGTCGTACCGTGAAGTTGTGGAACCTTCTCCCGGCCAGTGTGTTCCCTCCTTACAACATGAAGTCCTTGAAGTGTAACGTGAGGAGATATTTATGCAGGCCGGGATAACAACGGCGACTGACGATAGATTGCTTTTTTATGGTAAAACGGGGGCAAACGGGCAGGTGGCGCTCCTGATGGAAAGTGAACACCGCCGTCCACAAACATCCGCAACACTAGAGGCCTCGCAGATGGGTTGCCGGCCTTTTAGGGAAGAATAAGCTCTCTTCTTGAAGGTCACCAGGTCATAACGGCTCGGAAAGACCTCAGGCGATAGCTGGTTCCACAGAGTGGTTGATCTCTCGATGTTCACTTTTGTTTTCTGTCAACATAACATACCATCACGCCTGTATCCCCGAAGGGTTAGGCAGAGGTGTACTCACGTACACCCACAGTTCGTTACACTATTTACTAGTTCATATAAACGGCTAAAACGATTTAGATAACATTTTATATTTAGGTAATGATTTACTTTCTAAGCTAACCTAGACAGGTCTGCTGTGTCTATGTGTTTTTTTTGTATTGCAAGAAATAGCATGGCTCGGTTGCACAAATATTTCGTGGTGTAAATTTCTTTGGAGATTACTTGGGGCAGTTTGGCTGGTGATTTATCTCCCTTCACCCTACAGAAGATCGCAACCAAATACTTTGCGTTGTGTTCCTGGGGTGAGTAGGGTTTTTTGAGCACTTTGGGTTAGAGGGTTTCAAGGTCTGCAACACGCTAGTGATGCCTATGGTATTACAAGAGTCCATAGGCTACAGTAGCCGCTTACCATCAGGCGGGCCGTGTGCTTGTTCGCCACCTTCATCATCAGCCAGCATCTATCCACTACTGGACACTTCCACTCGAATCCAGCCACCGTGCGCAGGCCGTCACGTCATCAGGTCATTGCCACCTTAGTGGTATAAAAAAAAATTCATTAAATTCAACAGTATTACCTACCCTCTAATAATTATCCGACGTAATACAGATATATTAAGGCTTCTGTATTTGCAGCCGTATTCTATATAAATTATTGGTTCTTGTCCCGCGTAGAGCAAACCGAATGTTACGTAGTTTATCCGTAAAGTGACATGATTTACATATCAGTAAACCTTAGTGCAGCTCCGAATCTAGGATTCTTTCGAACCGGGGTACAAAGTTGATAGTAACGCCCGCGCCCCGTCTCTGCAGCTTTTCAGATAAATTGTTTAAAAAACTCACAAATATATTAAAAGGTGGCATTTTTTGTGATCAGGACAATAACAACCCTTTAATAAATTTGCACTCTTCTAACTTTTTCATTTGTGTGACTTGAAGTGCGAAAATTTTCGGAATGAACCCTTAGGATGTGGGTAAAAACCAACTGGGCGTTTTAAAATCAAATTAACATTTGATAGACGCTGGATGCTTTGGCTCTTTGTGAATCAAATTGGTTCTTTTTTTAACCATATTATTATTATGATTGTGGCGGTTGCCCTGGTTGCCCTCCCACTAGTGTTATGATTTTTTATTTGCTTTACCGTAAACTAGACCATATGTTGCCAGTCGTCACGTGTCCGTCCTTAACCTACGAGATGTAGCCGCGTCGCGTCGCGTCGCGTCGTGTCCCATGGTTATACTACAAGAGGTATCAAACCTTTTAGTAATTATAAAATTTGATTGCGCCTGAAAAATCTGCTATGTAAAATTTTACTTTTGGATTTTATTATCTTCTGTACAATTATTAAAATTAAAGTGTCTGTTTGTCATGTCAAAATAATAGCTTTTTACTTAATGCATAGGTAAAATATAGGATACTTATATCAAAAAAAAAAAAAAAAATTTATCTGTCTCTCTGTTTGTTCCGGGTAATCTCCGAAACGGTTGGACCGATTTCGACGAGACTATCACTAGTTGATAGCTGATTTTATAAGGAGTAACTTAGGCTACTTTAATTTTTTTTAAATAATTAGCGTTTCCACAAATAAAAAACTGGTCATGGTGAATCAATTCGGGCGCTTAAATGGCTTACGCCATAAGAGACCATAACCATAAGAGATATAGCAAATTAATTTTACGTGTATCTTCTAAGAAACACCCACAATAAGCATTTTTGTCTTTAAAATAACCTGGAGCGGGTTAGCATGATTCGCGCGGGCATTCTATAGTTCACGTAAGCGAAGCCACGGGCATAGCTAGTTAGACAAATAAACTTAACAATATTATTAACCCTCCTGAGAAATAAGATTTTTATATAGCGAATATCATGAATACTAACAAATCATAATTTAAATATTATGTACGTATAAGCGTTCGCGTATAAGGGTTCCGCTAAAAAATAATAATAAGCATTTTTATGTTTAAAATAACTGAAGGCCGACCTACGTGTGTAGAAGCGGGCTCACGACAATACCGGCGGAAGTTTGTACTATACGCAAGCGGAGCCGCGGGCACGGCTAGTGGTGAATAAAATAATTAAAGTTTATCAAACATCGACGTCAATGACGCGAGGTAATTTGACGGGCACTTTGTGACGCCCTCCGCCCTCCGCCCTCCGCCCTCCGCCCTCCGCCCGCATCCCGCTACAGCCGCTATCGACACAATATACTACTTACTACCTTTAGTGTATTATGATGTACGCAAATATCGTCCACTCGATGAAATTGGATTGACATCTGTCATTAGCACGGTCTCTCCTTGTTTTATGGCCGTTGGTTAATTAATATATTTTCTTATTAACCGACTTGGATTTTTAGCAATAACTTCTTTGTTTATTAACCGATTTGCATGATTCTTTCTTTTTTTTTTTTTTTTTTTGATAAAACACCTCAAGGTTTGTCTCATTTTAATTTCATTGGCATTGGACCTTCAACTTGGAAGATACACAAGGGAACATCTCAAAATCATGTTCATCAAGAAAGTTTTCTTTTTGGTTAAAAATTGTCTTGTTAAAAAACACACACACATTCGGATGATGGAAATAATTTGTTGTGATAATTTTAAAAGGTAAATGCCGCACTAGCGAGTTCTAGCGAGCACTAGTTTTTTCCAGCGAGCGGTTAACCGCTATATCGTGAAACCACTCGATATATATGCATGTATATAATATACAATATACACTTGATTAAAAACCGCAAAACTGTCAGCGATTTTCATAGTTAAAAGATGGATTTCCAGAGAGTAGTATGTATTATTACTGTAACACTAAGAAATAGAAAACAAAGAGGTAAACGCAAATTTCACAAATATTACTTACTACTTACTGTTTACTACTTTTGCGTCATATGGATTACATAACTTGGTGCGGTTTTTACTCGCCGGCCATTTGTAAAAAATTCACTGTTTTTAAATCAGTTGCGGGAAGAAAACGCAAGTACGACCGCTTGTATTATTTTCTTTGACTCACAAAATCACATGGTTATGCGGCTATAGTTTTTATTACCTGTTTTCATTAATTTCGAAGACGAAACTTTGGACTAATTACCTAGATACGGAACCGAGTAATAAATAAATGTATTTATGATCTGTGTGTACTATCGGTAATTTAATTAGTATCAAGTCTTATGTTACGTACCTACCTATTTTTAATGTAAATTAGTAGATTGATGATATATTATATAATACTGATAGATGATAACTATATTAAGTTGTTTTTTTTTGTAAGTGCGGATCAAACGTCTTCCTGACATCAACTAAATAAATAAATAACTGTTTTCATTTCGTACTTTAGTAATGAATCATAAGGGACTAATTAACTGGAAAAATGACAACTTAATACTTCGAATGAGTACGATTTGTTTCATTTTTTTTTATTAGACAAAGCGGTTGGAGTGCGTTTGCTGATGGAAATCACATTACATTGCGAGATAATGGTCACCGCTATAAGACGACCATCACTATCGCTATGTTGATCTGATGCCACTGTATAAGTCTGTAGATACCAGATATGTTGCGCCTAATTGAGGCAATATACATAACAGGCTATCCGCCATGTCACATACCTGTGCATCATTTTGTCGGGTGACAGGAAAACTCATTAATTATAATTCGTTAGCAAAATGAATTAATTGAACCGACTTTTATTATTATTTCTCTTCAAATGGTGCAGGAAAGGTTATTAATTCTTCTGCCCTAAACAACATTTAATGAGTTTTCCTGTTATTGGACGAAGATATGATCGCGAACAGGTCGGTCGAATCTCAACAAACAAAACTATGTTAACAAACTAATCAAATTCATAAACAATAACAGAATATAGCTGATTTACAATGCATCAACTTGGCCGATATTATGACAGACGTGAATATGGCTCGTAAAACTGTTGGTTCACACCGCGTGAGCGAGCGCTTGTATACAATACGGGGGATTATTATGTTTGTTTCATAGATTCGTCTACTTTCAGTGTATGATCCCAGTAATGGATGAACTGTAAAAAAATATAAATTAACTAGTTTCAGTCCGCGACTTCTTCTGAGTGGTCTTTGGAATTGGGCCTTTACCGGGATAAAAAGTATCCTATGTTTTAATCCAGTTTATAAACTACCTATGCCATCTGTGCATCAATACATGTTTTAAATAATTAGTGTATACGAATAAAAATTAAAAACCACGTCAATGGATTTTTCCAACGAAAAATATCAAATTTGTTTAATTCATTGACCTCACAGTAATTATTCTGAGCACATTCGACATCCTCATTAAACTCGACGAGCAAGTAACCGCGCTGACCCATGCGACATGCACCGGGTGTTTCCAACTAATACCTTTTAATAAGGATGCGACAATATCGATGTGCAATTAAGCGGCTACAGCGAGTTATCATCCTCGTTAACGATAATATGTATGCAGCGCATTAGCAGTGTATTAACACGAGGGACTGTAGCGGACGACGGGTGCCATTGTGTTTGCGTCGTAAACGAATGTTCATTGGTGAAATTTTAATTAGGAATGAGATTTTTAGGGAAAAGCCCGATATTGATTTTTGATATACTATTTAATGCTATATAAATTAAGGTTTTTGTCAAGTAAAACTTCTTTAGGTGCGACTTGAAAGTAACTCAGACATTTTTAAGTAATTTTAAAGATAAAATACACCACTTTGTAAATCAACACGAACAAGAAAAGAGGGAGAGATCCCAAGCCACATTGTGGTCTATAGTACCCAAGACTTGGAACGAGGCCAAATTACAGGACAGACCATTATGGCGCATCGGAACGAGGAGAGCCGACCCCAAATAATGGGATGAGGTAAAGAGAAAGGAGAAGAGACACCACTTTGTATATTGCACCTATGCGAAGCAGGGGCGGGTCGCTAGTTAGATAATTTTTTTTTATTTTTTTTAATTTTAATACACATTAAGAAGATAATTATTGAAAGATGAGTCCTCTGGCAACACGAAGCGATTACAACATACATACATATTTAGGGATTTTCCCATTGTTTACCTCTCAATTAACGACCAAAAAAGGATTTGTCAAATACGTCACTCGTGCAAATATTGCTCGTAACTGTTTTTTAAAGTAAATTGTTGCAAGTCTTCATTTCGTTTGTTTTTATGCAAACATGGCAAATGACGTAGTTATTAGAAATCAGAAGTAATGGATTCAATTTTCGAAATTGGGACGTGTTTATATATGACGTCAAAGACAGTGTTTCACAAGTATTTGATTTAAAAAAAATAAAAGAAAAAGATTACACAGATACAGTCATTAAATTAGAAGAAGTGGTAACCCTAGAATTCCTGACGAGCGATGTATCATCAATAACTGAAATTCTTCTTCCAACGTCTGAGTCTGCGCTCAAATACGTTTTAGGTAAAAGCATTATAAAACACGAAACGAGTTACAATTCTCTTTCAAACTAAAAATGTAATTGAAAGTATAAATATATGTACATATTAATATTAATACTAGATGTGATCTAGACACGCGGTTCAAGCTAACAGAATGGCGAGCGGTACCGTGTATTTACACGAACCATTTGGAGTCACTTTTGACCCTACTCAAAAACTATTTCACGTAAACATGTCAAATTTGACTTATATATTGAGACTTGCGAGATACATATGTGCTCCAAATTTCATAAACACACCTCAAACAGTTATTTAGATATTAACGTCCAAATATCGTCATTTTTATCACTGAGTGACATATAGATCAAAACTCTAACCAAGTTCCAGATGACCTAGAAAGTTCAAATTTGGCATCCAGATAGTAGTTGGGTCAGGTAATAAGCCAAGTCAGACTTTAGTTATAAAAATAAATGATATTTTAAGTTGTTATGAAATTCAGGACTGACCATTGAACTTGGTACTCATTTAGATCTCACTCCTTTTGGCGTTGAAGTCAACAATCAAGGCATATACCATAATATTAAACTTGACTCTCATTTCACATTTATTATTTTGATGGGATTTTTTTACACTAGACGAAATCAGACAATTATAATTTAGCTCCCAAACGGCTGAACCCATTTATTTTTTTTTTTTTTTTTCTATTTGAAAGGCGACTTGATCGAGAGTGTTCTTAGCTGGTTTACGAAAATCTGTTCAACCGAGATTATCAGCTCTTTTCTAGTTGATAAATGAATGCGGAGTACCTTCAACAGATCTGAGTCGAAATTCAGTATTCCGTTACTTCAATTATAATAGAAGAAATTAATTTTCGTAAATTACGTTTTACACTTTACACACAACATTCAATGCTTGTACGGTGCAAATAAACTGTAAATGTCGCGAAGTCTGCTGGAAATTATACCGTTCACGAGCGATGCGTCAATACAGAGCCTGAAACTGCGCCTTGTGTCTCGTAACTCATGCGTCAAATATGAATCATTGAGTTCACGTATCCGCTTGAGTTATAAAACTGTGTTAGTACATTACTAGTATTTTCTACTTTCGCGTTATAAATATGATCTTTAATGGTATTTTTACCCGACTGCGAAAATCGAGGGTTATGTTTTTCGAACGTATGTATGTATATTTCTTTGGCACTTTCTGTATCTTAAACGGCTTGATGGATTTTAGCATACAAAGTGACATTAGATTCGTCTTATTTGTGTGAGTGACATAGGCTATATAATATTTAAGTATGACGTCCGGGAATAAAATAAAAACCAAAATTAGAAAAAAGTTTTTTCTTGTCAAGTGGTTTTTGTTGCTGTCGGGTTTTTATTTCCTTCTTAATAATTTAGCTTCTTTTGCTCATTTATAAGATTATTTATTTATAATAAAAGCTGTAATGTAGATTAGTTTGTTTGAATCCGCTAATCTCTGGAACTACGATTAAGATTTGAAAATATTTTTTTTACAATTTCGGCACAGCTAGGAAAAAGAAGAGAAAGTTTTTTAATCAATTATCAATTACGACTTAGTTATTTACTCGTATTTAGACCAATTATTTTGTTATCAAAAGTACCTCGAGCCGTATCGAGTGCCGACAACAACGCGACGCGACGCGACCCGCTGTCGCACGCATAATGGAGCTTTGATTCATAGCATTCAATGTAGATAAATATGTCAAACGTGCACTTAGTACACACAAATAGACATTTATCAACATCGTCCACTTTATATTTACTCCGTTCGGGTAATAAAACGTTTATAGATTTTACTCAGTAAGTACCTTCCATTTGGATATAAAAGGAAGCAGGATAAAGAAAGGGTTCAAAGCACAGACTAAACGTTACTAGACGTGAGTAAATAGGAATAGGTCATGGGCTAGTCATAAGTCTTATATTACGATATAAGGCAGAGAAAAACAATAAAATGCGACGCGACGTCGCGCTCATCTATTTGTGTTTATAGCACATAGTTGTGTCCTTTTCTCCACGCGTCACGTCACGTGTTAAAGGTAATGTTTCCGTCAAAAAAATATGTTTAAAAATTACAATTAAAATTATTAAACTAAAAATCATTTTGGTTTACTGACAAAAAGTCTAAAACGATACAAATCTAGAAACAAATAATTGTTCATCTGTTTTATTTTCCTTTCGGAAAATTGAGATTTTTATCTGTGAGTCACGTGACTAGGAATGCTAAACAGAAAACGTGACGTCACCGTACAATATTAAATGTGTTTATTTATGGGTGGGTGTTACTTTTATTAGCTTATCTTGTGACAAGTGACTCGAAACTTATAACTAAGAATTAAAATAGTGACATTAAAATTATGTGTGTTGAAGAAATTTCATAAATTTCAACTGAAAACCTTTCAAAACTTCAAAAGTTGTCTACTTCCGGATTAATCAAGACCGAACGGTATACCTGATCTATGAATAATGTTATTGTTTATTAAAAAAAGATGATTAACTAGCTTAATTACTTAAAAAATTGGGATAAGTACATTGAATACTAAATTCTCAAAATAAGTAATGTTAATAGTTCATATTGCTTTTTTTATCTTATCACTTGAAAGTGACAGCCCTGTAATTGATGGTAAGCACAGTGCAATCCAAACAACATCAGCGACCACCGCTGGATCCAATGATATTTAATAAGTAGATACGACATTGACGCTTTTTACACGCCCCCAGTTCACTTTCGACTTGATACCGGCATGAGTGAGAACAAACTTTATCCTTTTTTAACAACAGAGTTTCCGCCTTTAATCTGCGATTTTCTATCTCTTTTGTTTCAACATGCTGATAGCAAAATTTGTAACGTTTTCAAATTGCTTTTAATGAGAGTATAACGCCTCTATTTATAATATGTCATTGGCTGTATCTACAATCTATCGTCATTCATCGCTGTTATGCCTGACTGTTCAAATATCTCCTCAAGTTATGTTGCAAGGACTCCATGTTATAGGAAGGTGCACCAAAGTACGCGCGCATCGTAGAAATACACTATCATTTTTTTTTTGTCGAGCTATACTTTCAGCCATAAAGGCTCTGGAGTCATTATGGAGTCACCGGCCTAGCCCATTTTTTTCATAACGCACCTAAATAAGTAAGACTTGATACAAGCTAAATTATTATTAAGACAATTTTTAACAAAAAAGAAAACCAACTCCAATGATTTTGAAGAGTTCCCTGGTGTATCTTCGAAGTTCAAAGACCAATGCCAAAGAAATTAAAAGGTAGTCCACCCTTGAGGTATCCCCTATCCAACAAAAAAAGAATCATCCAATTCGGTTCATAAACAAAGAAGTTATGGCATCGAATTGAGTAACTTTGTTGTTTTGTTGTTCCCGTCTTTTGTTGAAGACGGATAAAAAGGAAATAAAAAATCCGATTCCAACAAAACACCTGACTAATAAATAAATATATTAATGTCCGGAAAAAAGTGTTTTCACATAACGTAGGTATAAACTTGTTACAAAATTTCTTTGGCTGTACTATTTGTATCTGGCTGATTTAGTTAACATTAAAAAGGTAATATAAAAAAAAGTTATTTCCCGCTATTTTTCATTTGTTTTTCTTTCTGTACAAATGAGTGAATCTAATTAAGAAATTCGATACATTTTAAAATATTATTTAAAAAAAGGCAAACATGCAACTCAAGCAGCGAAAAAATTTTGTCATGTGTATGGACCTAATACAGTGTCAGTAAGAGTAGCACAAAGTTGGTTCAAACGTTTTCAGTTCGGAAATTTTGATGTTAAAGATGCACCTCGCTCTGGTCGCCCTGTTACGAATAAAATGGACGCCATTTTTGAGAAAGTGAAGCAAGAGCGGCATATCAGTAGTTACGATGTAGCTGGAGAACTGGAAATTAACCACAAAACAGTTTTAACCCATTTGGAAAAAGCTGGCTATACCAAAAAGCTCGATATTTGGGTGCCACACGAGCTCACTGAAAGAAACCATGAACCGTGTACTCATTTGCGATTCATTATTGAGACGTAATGAAACCGAGCTGTTTTTGAAGAGATTGATAACTGATGAAAAGTGGATCACGTACGACAAGAACGTGCGATAAAGGTCGTGGTCTAAGGTCTGCCAGGCTTCACAGTTTGGGCTTCACAAACCTGGGCTAACTCGAAATAAGATGATGCTGTGTGTATGGTGGGACTGGGAGGGCATTGTTCATTTATGAACTTTTACCGTCCGGCAAAACCATCGATTCGGATCTCTGCTGCCCACAACTGATGAGATTAAAGGAAGCAGTTGAGAGAAAGCGGCCGGGTTTGATCAACAGGGGGTGTGGTCTTTCATCACGATAACGCTAGACCACACACATCTTTAGTCACTCAGCAAAAATTAAGAGAGTTTCGAGAATTAACTCGAAATGCGAAGAAACTTCTTCCCCGACCTATTATTTTTCTCTTTTAACTTTTTATTAGAGATGTGCCGACTAGTCGGCTTTACGACTATCCGACTATCGTAGGACGACTATTCGGCTTCTTACTTTGTATATATTTCTCAACAAAATGTATGTAGAGGGAATTACATTAAATATAAACCTTGATTGTTTATTAATATTTTTATTTTATAATCAGTCTTACACATTTTGAAATGTAGAGCAAAGCAACCTTTCCTTTGGTAATCAGTTTATAAAATTACTTGCTTAATCGTTGATTGCTTTCCTCACATTTCTGCCGTTGTCTCGTACAACGGCATGAATTTTGATCGTATCTATATCCCACAAAGTTGGAATCTCTTCTAAACAATTTTCAATATTATTGGCGGTGTGAGTTTCAGGGAAATGTTTTATTTGTAATACTGCGGGATGATATTTGAAATTGAAACTATCGTCAAACCAGTGAGCTGTAAAACTCAAAGAACTTCCATTGTTATTTATGTTTGTCCACATGTCAGTAGTAACTGAATTTGCAGCTGCACTTATCACTCCTCTTCGTATTTCAGATATAGGCTCTTCGTATTTCAGATATAGTCTCTTCATAAAGTTGAGGAATAATGTTCTCTGTGAAATACTTTCTGCCCGGTATGTTATATTTTGGTTTAACTTTGCTCATCAAGTTCCTAAAGCTATTATTTTCAATAATTGACAACGGCTGGTTGTCAAGTGCAATCATCTCATCTATCGCAATATTGATGTCTCTTGATCTTGAGTCTTCACGTGACCATTGTACAATAAAACTATCTTCAATATTTCGATGTATTTTCTGACATAAACTGACCTCAGATAACACTGAAGTTGACGGAGTAGGCACTGTTATAGGTAGTTCTGCTTAGATTTGCGACTGGGAGGAATCGTCTGTGGTCGAACATTTGATCGCAGAACCTAACTGAAGTGTTAGGGTTGGTTGTCGATATTTAATATATTGTTCATACTTGTAGTATTTGCCGATTTTCCCTGCCCACCACGAGAAATTATTATTTTACATAGGTGACACTTGGCTTTACGGTAATCATTATCCAATTGTACAAAAAAATCCATACAGGACACTTTCTTTTTGACATGATGAAATTTTAATTGAACTCTTTCACTTTAATGGACAATAACAGTATTATCTTTACACAAAAAAATTCTTTTACACAAAAACACCTCTCTGATCCATACAAAAGCAAAAATGAAGAAACCATGCGAAAAATAAACAAAACAGGTTCCGACACTCTCGCAGGCGGCATTTGCAACTTACACACGAATCAGCTGTAAACGAAGCCTCACGGGTATCCCCCAAACCGTAATCGGTTTAGCCGATTAGTCGGCCAACTGGTCGGCCTCTGTACAACCGACTAATCGGCGAGTCGGCTAATCGGCCAAAGTCATAATCGGCACAACTCTACTTTTTATTTATATATATATACGTCATATTTAAATACAAAGAGAATACGTAAGACAAATGTTATATAGCCTATGTCACTCCCAAAATTAAGACAGTAGAATGTAAATAATATTAAGACTTATCTAATGACACCTCGTATGCGAAAATCCAACAAGCCGTTTAGGCTACAGAGCGTTCCAAACAAATAGACATACATACATATGCTCGAAAAATATAACCCTCCTTCGCAGTCGGGTAAAAAAGAGATCTTAATGAGACGGTGGACGGTGAGACCACAAAAACATCCGATGTAAGATAATATTTGAATCACCTTTACCTTATAAGAACTAAC
The DNA here is from genome assembly GCA_033032175.1 of Saturnia japonica. Classification (NCBI taxonomy): domain Eukaryota; kingdom Metazoa; phylum Arthropoda; class Insecta; order Lepidoptera; family Saturniidae; genus Saturnia; species Saturnia japonica. The sequence goes on from CM065315.1 coordinate 1,503,715, forward strand.
TAGTTGGGTATTTACAATGACGAAAGATAATAGCAGACATTATTTTTGTAATATGACTAAAGAACACGTGCTTGCCACAAGTGATTTAATCGAAATCGTCTTCATTGTTTCAGATATCGCGTCACGATGCAGTCCGTATAGACGCCTTCGCAAATCCACATGGATCTTTGTCAAAACTCGAAAAAGTTGATAACTACACTAAATAGTTTATGGTTAAAAAAAACACAATGACACGCAAAGTGTTCGAAATTTAAATCAAGTGTTGAGTGCTACTAGTGAAGTGATTAAGTTAATCGTTAAAATGGAGGCTAATTATTCTACGATAGATTTGAACAATTCAACATTTTATCCGACTGAAGCGACGATATTGGCTGCAGTGTGCGCTTGTGTGTTTAGCGTTGTCGGAGTTGTTGGTGAGTTTGTACCTATACCTTTTTATAGTTTATTTCGTAGAACGTTTATGAATTTTGTTTAGTGTTTACACTATCGATATAAGTACATTGATCAAATAACGGTATGCCACTCACTTCGTATTCAAGGAAAGTGTTGAGGATAGGGTTGTCATATCGTATCCAAATCGAGGAAATGCCCCGCTTTTCTACACACTGTACTGCCTCATCTACCGAATGATCTCTTTTTCATTATAAATTACGCGATTCGTGCGACACATCTTGAATGTTTAATTGTTTTTCTATATTAACTCATAATTATTGTGTTATTTTTACACAGTAAATAAAATTAAAGATTAAATTTTACGATTCTCAATAATTTAGGTTGGCGTCTTTACTAGTCCTGAGACTATATCTCAGACTAAGACAGCAATTACGTGACAACAGAACGTGTCCAACTAAATTAAAACTAAAAAAAATATTATTTTTCAGAATTCCTTCTATTTATACAAGGTCCTATTTGTATTCATTTTTCCTTCTGGCAACCCTAACTGAAGAACATTTTGTTTGCCTACACGTTCCTGTTTTACAAACAAAATGTCATATTTGATAAACATCCCTATTCAGAGTTACATTTAGATTTCGTTACATAAAAAAATATCTTTAATTATTTCATCTAACGACAATAACGTAAAACTTTTCATTTTTATGGTCTTAAGTACACTAGTCTGAGATAAAATTAATATATAAATAACCATTACGCGATTTCAGTTTATTTAATCTGCTACATGATGGTAAAACACACAGATCAGCGCATTAGGCGAGATCCAATCCAGATCGATTCATTTAAAAAAATAAATTGTTTCAAAACTTATTATAAAGAAACAGCAAAGTTCTTGATATAAAATGTGTATTAAACACACAACGCGAGTTGAAATATATTTAAACATTATAATACCTACAACATAAAATCGAGGGAAACAAACGTATATCAACATTCCTGTGATAACACGGGCGAATGCGTAAATTTTCTAAGACACAAGCGTTTAGTGTATACGATTCAATAATCGGTCACTTAACACGAATGCAGCATAAAGCGTGATAAAGCGCTAAGTGGTAGGCAGTTGGACATCAAACGGTTTGTTGCCATCGAGTCGATTGCCGCGGGACGTATCTTGTGCGTGGAGCGCTCGCTCGCCTCCCAGCTGCGTAAACAAACACTGTGTGCACATCACTAGCCGCTCGCGTTCGATGTTTGAATTATTTTTGTTAATTATAGAACAAAATGTGGTATCGCCCGTTGCTTATTTATTGCAAAAAAACTTTAGATAAACTGTAAATACATATATAATTATTTACTATTAATACCTTATTTCTCTTTGTCTAGATCACGGACTGTTATAAATAAACGAGCTAGATGTTTAAATCATTGACGTTGAATTCGGTTCCGCTCCCAAAAACGGTGGAGGTGAAGTGTAAAACAAAAAAAAACATACATGAAAGATGTGAAAATTTCAGAAAAAAAAAATCTTTTTAAAAATTCTAAGTCATTGGGACTCGAACTGTACATGCAACAGTTTGTACAATTCTGGTCGTTACACCGCTAGACCAATTCGACGACGATCCTAGTCGTAAAATATCGAGACTTGCATAAAAACCGTGTATAATGTATCTCTATCTCATTCTCTTGCAAACTAAATCCTATTGTTTGTCTCTTTAGCGGAGGTGAGGAACAGAGAGTAAAGTACCTCATCCGCCATAGAAAAGGGAGGATCCTCCGACCAGACGGGTGGTATGTCTGGCGGGCAGCTGCCCCGATGGTTGTAGTCGGGTTCTTGTATATATACTCAACGATTGAGTTAATTTCTATAGCGCTATGTAGGATAGTAGGATGCGTCTTATGTGGCTCGATAGATGTCGCTATGTGCCGCTACGTAGTTGCGTTGATGCGTCAGTTGTGGCGAGAGATGTCGCTACATCACTCCCCTCCGAGACCGGAGGTCGATAGAAGGTTGAGTCGTCCATACATCTTTGTTATGCTTGCCGAGCCAGTGGAATGCTCCAGTGAGTCGGAACTAGATGCCGCATAGTTCACGGTGAGTCGAAACTGTCTGCGGTGATTGTCCCAGTGAGTCGGGGTGATGCTGCAAGAGTCCTCCAGTGAGTCGGAGTGTTGCAGTGCTGCGTAGTGACTGGCTGATGCGTCGACTAGGAGAGAAGAGCGTCTTGGGCTGCTTGCTGACCGGCCGAAGTGCAGTGTGCTGTGCCAAGGTCGCTGAGAAGGCTGTGGGGCTGACCAGGAATGCGCGCATCCGCTGCATTTGTATGGTCAGGATACCCGCAGTGGCCGTGGATGCTGGCTGGCTGTATTGACTCGCTGCTCGAAAGCTTGAGGAAGTGATGATGACGTAGCTTTTGTGAAGATGACGTATCACGTCGGGGTCACCACTTTAGCGAAGGTGAGGAACAGAGAGTAAAGTACCTCATCCTCCATAGAAAAGGGAGGATCCTCTGGCCAGACGGGTGCTATGTCTGGCGGGCAGCTGCCCCGACGGTTGTAGTCGGGTTCGTGTATTTCTATAGCGCTATGTAGGATAGTAGGATGCGTCTTATGTGGCTCGATAGATGTCGCTATGTGTCGCTACGTAGTTGCGTCGATGCGTTGATGCGTCAGTTGTGGCGAGAGATGTCGCTACAGTCTCTTTTTAGTGTTGCTATAACGTATCATCGCTTTTTAACACACAGCGGTGCTTTTTTTTTTACTTTATAAAGTAAATTGCAATTTTTATCTGTGATTGAAATGTAGTAGTTTACTACTGACTTAATACTTGTCTTATTCAAAACGCTTGTAAAATACATTGCTAAACATAGATTAATGATTGGCTCTCGCGTTGTTCTAGCGGCAGCTTCAACCAATCATCATTCTATGTTCCTAAGCAATTAATATTATAATCAAACGCTGTATTTCCATTTATGTCAAACTAGCTGTGCCCCGCGGTTTCACCTGCATATAACTTAGAAGAAATCACTGATTGATGATTTTGAATACTTCAGTAAAGACAATGTTTTTATCGGGTGGCCAAATGATGATACCACATCGCGGCACCGCACGGCTCGCTCGCATCAATACCAATAGAGACAGACCCGAGCTGAACGTTGAATTATTTTAATTTTGCGTTATCTCACAAACTACGCGTCCAAATAACATGCGATAAAAGACAAAATTTATCTTCATTAAATTGTCTTTATGATAAAGTAACTTTTGTTTGTAAGGATTAAGCAATAAGCAATATTTATGTAGAATATTGTATTTACCTATCATTAACCATTAGCCAGCGCACGCGGATAAAGCAGTTCGCGAGGGCTTCGGTTTCCAACTTACGTGACAGAAATCAATATTTAATGCTAGCTGGGAATTATAGCCGAATTTTATAGAGTCTATACTATTCGTTGTGAGTCTGGCCTTTATAATAATTTTTCGAATCCGACTGGTAGTTCCAGAGATTAGCGTGTTTAAACATACAAAAAACTTTTCTGCTTTATTATATTAATCGTCATTATATTAATACGTGAAGCAAAAACTTTATCCCCTTTTTAAGTGTATTGCGTGCACGGAAGACTGTGAGATTTGGCATGGTTAAAGTTTATATGGAGAAGGAATGCAGAAAGCTAAAATTTATCTATAATATCTGTTACTAATATATTAAATAAAATAAATTAATATCTACTACGAATCGCAACACACCAGTGCCATTGAGCTTAGACCCCTCAAAATATTGACATTGTCACTCAATGAAAAGTGACAGAAAGTGATTCATTGTTTAGGTTCATACTGCAAATGTCAAACAGAAAATAATCTATGATTACAAAGTCGCTGGTCGAATTTTGATCATTGGGCGACCGCTAATTAGTATAGATTGTCATTTACGTGATATATTTTTGTGTTTAAAAAAAATAACTAAGTTGATAAACAAGCGTACAGCCCGCTTGATACTAGCGCATTGCCGACCTTGAACTCTCCTCTTCCAAGGAGCTCTGGGAACCCTACTCACTGGAGGAACACAACACCAGGTTATTTGGCTGCGATCTATTGTAGGGTGGAGGTATTCCACCAGTCGGGCCGCTTCTAGTAAAGAAATCTCCAAAGAAAATTATGTGTACTCTACCTCTCTTGGATTCTTTTTTTATAGTAAATAGTACGGTAATGTTACGGTACTGTTCTGTCCCTGATGGTAAGCCCAGTACAATACTAACACAACGGTGACCACCGCGAGATCGTTATCCATCGACGGTCAACTGCTGAATTAACTCTGACTGAAACCGAAACGCGATTCAAACCAAAAGTGAACCACCGTCATAACTTTATGCTTATCGTTGTTATCACCATGTCAATCTCCGTTACTACCATGAACCTCGGCAGCAGGATACAGGGGGGGGGGTGTAATTGCACCCCTCTGTTGGCAAGGAAAACAACATAACATCACGCCTGTATCCCCGAAGGGTTAGGCAGAGGTGTACTACCACACTAACAATTCGCCGAGTATGTTTTTAGGTCCCATGTAATAGGGGGCGAGCCTATTACTATCAATCGAGCACAAAGCCAAACTCTGAGCTGTCACTGAGAATTTCATATAAAAACCCAATAACACTTTCCTCGACCTGGTAGTCGAACCCAGGACCTCGAGAATAGCAGTCGCGCTTATAACCACTAGGCTAATGAGGCAGTTAATTAATAGGGAAAAGGAAGAGAAAAAAGGGAAGGAAAATAAGTTACTGTTTGAATTAATATTTAAGGCCCTAGGCTACTGACTAAATTTGTACATGTATAAATTAATGAAATATAATCTAAATATTTTAAAAAGGAATTCGTGATTGACTGATCTATCACACACTGAACAGTTTTGGGCTGGAATTTGGCACAGAGATAGTTATTACAACGTAGGCATCCGCTAAGAACGGATTTTTGAAAATTAAACCTCTAAAGGAATGTAACGGGGAGTCAGTTTCTAAGGAGAAATCCTTAATAAGAATTACATTTTTCAAACTTGACGCGAGCGAAGCCGCGCGCTACCTTTAGTTATTATAAATTGTATTTTAATAATGATTAGTTTAATATGCAGATGCTGATGCACCCCCTGAAAGTAATTCTGGCGGCGGCCATGGTTACTATTGGTTCGATTCTGAAAATTCTTTCACTAATATTTATCGTGCTATTTTGTATTCTGATAAAGATTCTATAAAATCCATACCGCGGGTGAAACTGCGGCACGCAGCTAGTCAATAATCAAAACAATTAGAAAATATATAAATAACGTATCTCTCTTTAGTAGTTTTATTTAATAAGACGTTTGCCGAATAAAAAGTAAAGAAACTCCCTTCACGGAGTCTCCCTCGTATGAATGAAGTCTATTGATTAAGGATGCCCGATGCAGTTGTAAATCAAGGGCTGATGCCCTTCGCACAAAGAGCCCTTTCACATTTCAAACGTGACTGACCCTACCCGGGCCCGATTTTAGTTTTATATAGAACTGTGATTGAATGAAGTTATTTTATAGTCATGTCTAATGGCTCATTATAATTTAATCTCCTCTGATTGGTCTGTTCATATATTTTTTCTATTCTCCGTATAACTACTTCTAATCCTTTTATGTATATATCCCCGGTGGGCGTCAGGATTGTTCACAACCGTACGATAAAGATATGATACGTACGTGTACGACAATTGGATGTCCTTATACGATGTAGTAGCACATGATTATCAGGTAATTTGAAATTTCTAAGGAATCCTAAAAAAAGGTCGTAGGTGGTGGATGACAGAATAAGATGCACAGGAGGCCAATTAAGGCTTGCATAAGGCAAGGCAAGGCTTCCACGACTGTCATAGTTTTGAAAATCCTATAAAATATGTGTTTTTTTCTGTCTGACTATACTGTTAGCCTTAGGTGCCCTGGAGCCTCTGACGGCTTTTACAGCAACACCGGACTTGGATAAAATATGTAGGTATGTGTTTGTTTTTATAGCGTCGCGCTGCGTCTTCGGTCTGGTCGGTTCCTTTTTTCACTTAACTCACACACCGCTTTAAGTAACTTCGTTATAAAAAAAATTATGTGTGCAATTCACACGTGGTAAAAGAAAACCTTCACATCTATGTTTTTTTTTTTTTAATTCAGAAAATTATCATAATACACACAGATTTAAAGTTTATGAAAATGTACATACAAGCACTCAAAATCATTATTCACAATATCATTTTCAATTAATGTACATTTGAAATATCCATGGTAACCTAACACAATATCAATCAGTAACAGAATGTCATGTGTTGTCTAAAAAGTTTTTGTTTCGTGCCTTTTTGGTGAGGTAATAAAATCCATTATTGCGTGGCAATCATTTTACTGTCGCTTTCGCTTTTTCGTTTCATCAACTTTCAAATAACAACATTTTCACTTTAAAAATTATGATATGTCTATATATAATAAAGTTGTTCTTTGTTTTGTGACGTAGAAAATCCTTTTTTATACTATCAGAGCTTGATCTTTAGAAATAAGCCCATAATCTTATATTACAGTGTTGCCGGTTTCTAAAGTTTGGTCCACATTCGGGATTATAATGCCTCACTTGATCTATTTCGTAATCAAGGCTGGCGGATCGTTTGCTTCGTTTTTTAAAATGTAACCATTTATTTTTACTTTCTTATATCGTCATACGGAACGAAAGCATGTGAAAAATAATTATAATTAGTCATTTCCGCTCGGTACTATACTAAATCTATGGATTTTTGTGTTTGGTCACAATGTCATCCGAACTTAAGTAGTGATATGGCCCAAGATGGTAACAGGCTAAGCCTAGTGGAAGAACGGGCTCTCAAGCGCATCTACCGGAACACACCTATTGGTGTATAGGGACATACTTTCAACTAGAGGGTGGTAGCTAGCCAGGCGGGCATTATAAAATGCCCTAAAACCATGATATAGTTTCATCACGATGTTTTCCTGCACCAAAAACTCAGGCTCATTTTGATTCGAACTCACGTCGATCAATGCGAAACCCGTACATGCTACCAACTAAGCCATCATTGCCTCAAAATTCTTAACTTATCTTAGCTTTATTTCTTTAAATAGACCTTATGGTATAGTATTAATTTTTACTTCATACCTGAAGGTGTGTGAAAACAGACAGATAACAAATAGATCCTAAAGAAACCTTAGAAATACCTATGTAAATACGTAGACCAAACGTTATTACAATTAATTTCCTTAATACAGTCGCAAATGGCGGCTCAATTACAAACAAACTAGACAAACAGACGTAAATTCAATTAATACGGCGCGGCAGAGCCCTACCCGACGGGACGCGACGTGCGTTCTATTGCGGGAAGTAATTAGTGAAGGACAGACAGACACCCCCTCTGTGCGCGGTTATAGGTTACACGGAAATGTGTTATCATAATTTCGTTCTCGATTATATGTGCTCACAAAAAATGTCGTTATTGCGATTGTAATGTCCCTTATGTGCGAATCTTCCTTTTTTCCGGCAGATTTTTCCTTTTTTTAGAGACTCTCGATCTTTCTTGGTTCAAATTAGTAGAGTCGGTGATGAGATAGCACTACTTTTAGATTGTATGGTATAAAAATATGTGGTCTAACGTCATATCCAGCTATAAAACAGGAATACGTTTTTAGGGCTAAATGCCGCTCGCATTTCTTTGTTCTTCTTGACACATTACCACTATTTTAGTCTCTTTTGACGGACATTTTTTTCTATTGAAAGCCTATATTAATGCCCAATACTCTACAATCTACATAATATTAGGTCCATATAGTTTGGTCTATGACATAAAAGTTACTGCATGAAGACTGTTGAGTTATTCTTAATTCCCCTCGTTGAAAGCAATCCGGAGGGGACACGGTGTCCAAGCGGGCGTCGCCGATTGATTGACATTTTGATTGATTTGAGTTAGTAGTTATCGACCCTCGGTTGAACCAAACTGTTAACTGATAGTAAACATAATAGACGAAATTGTTTATATTGCTTCGGTTAAACAAAACATGATAAAAATTAAAGCTTATATCAGCACTAGACTAGAAAATCAAAATGGCGGCCGAGTGTATTATAATTATTATAGACAAAATGATTAGGTATTATAATCTCTACATTATATCGTTTTTCAAAGATATTATGAAACATTTATGGTTTTTTGGTAGCGTATAAGGACATCGCGTCGATCGACGTGAGTTCGAATCCCTGCAATGAGCCCGAGCTATCGGTGAAGGAAAACATCGTGATGAAACCATAGCATGTCGTTTTAGGGGCTTTTTCTATAGCTGTCGCTCTCAAGTTGAAAATCTGTCACCAAGCACCTTTAGGTGTGTTCCGGCAGTTGCATTTGTACGCCAGTCCCACTATAGTTCGACAAGTTCGTGCGCGACCGCCCAATGTGGCGACAGACTTTGGCGGGGACGAAGTAGCACGTCATTACAGTACACAGTACACTAAAGTAAATAGTATGTTGTCTCTGCAGTATTCTTGTAATAATTACCTACAACCGCTTCGTTAGATAAACATGCACTAGGGCTGCCCTTTGACTGTGTTTCTTGGGTTACCTACTTACTTATTTGATAATGCTATATTAAATGGTCATTATTACCATCTTCATCAAATTATATTACCGCTAATTTTTATTTAAATTACATGTTTCTACTTGGGTTTTATTTCTAGTATAAAAGTTAATGTGAGATAATAGGAAGGAAATGTATTTTTTTTTAGTTTAGTAAATCAATAAGTGCGTAATATAATACTAAATAAAAGTATTTTAAATAAAAACATTACTCAATTCGAGCTCCATCATAAAAAAATAATCCACTTCGATAAAGAATTGTGATGAATAGATAATTCGATTCGATTTGTCTGAAATGGACGCACAGAAATAAATGCGACTCGACTCGACCTTCTTCGATTCGGCTGTAGTCGACACAAAGCTTGAAACTCTAAGCATCTAAATAGATATTGGGTGATCCCGAAACACGAAACATCTCAAACCAAAAGCAATTCACTGTGATGGATTTAACATCAAGTCTATAGTGGTCGCGAGCTTTTCTGTTCAAGTTTTAAGACATATTTTTTACTTCTCATCATACACTCGTTTAATTACCATTGCTGTTAGTTGAAACCTTGATTCGTTTATAAAAAGATAAGATCCATACGAGATGGAGCAAACTTGCAGTTACAACAAAATTCCAATAATAAGAAATTCACACTATTAGCACAATATATAATCTTTGTTATTAGCATTAAAAGGGGGGGGGGGGCTAAGATAGTTTTAACTTAAAAAAATATATAACTTCTGAGAAAATCTATATTATAATATACAATACGTATAAAAAACCCCGTCGAATCCGAAAAGGGTATATAGGTACCCCTGACATTATCAGAAAAAATATCAACATTTTATCTATTATGAAATATAAATATTTAAAATTAACATATTCCCTAAAATTTAGCAAATTTTTAAAACGTGACAACACCGTCGCCAACCTCGGCGGGGCGCAGCGGTACATTTATTTTGATCGTATGGAGATACCCTGCGCCACGCCGCCTGTATTGCCATGTATGTTTCTTCATTTAACTAATTTTTTTTTTACATTTATTTAGAGGTATTTTTTTTACTTATAATCTGAGTTAGATAACATACAGAATAAAATCTCGATACCTATCAACACCTTCACGGATCCGACGAGTTTTTAATACATATTGTAAATGTCAGAGAATCGTGTTTAAGGGATTATTTAAAAGAAGAAAACATGTGGGGAAAAAAATGTAGAGACGCCGCACATTGGACTGAAATCAGAGCCTCCCCCCTTTCATAGGATTTTAGAAAAATTAAGTATGTTATTTCATAGTTTTAATTAAGTATACAGTTTTGTCAAAACAGTCATGTCATTGTATAATTTAGCAATTTCTAGCTTTATTTTTACCTTCTACACCATATAATATGGACTTGTAAATTTCAAATGTATGAAAATGGATTTTCTTTTCGTCATAACTTTTTTGTATTTTGAGTTGTAAAGCTGAAACTTATACATATCGTTACTGGGGTGGTAATGAACCCCTAGGACCTTTCACCTTGACCCCGCGCGTCCCCGTTCAACAGATATTTGTTGATGAAAATTTCATACTTTGATGACATTGTATTGAGGTGAAATCATCAATCTGTAGGTTTATTTTCGACCTGAATGCTACAGGTATCGATTAATAAAGTTACCCCTGTTTTGCCCTACCGCTTCGTTTTCAAAAATACGATTCAGAATGCGTTTTAAAATTTCAATATACCTACTTTTCTTTATTAAAAGTTGTAAATTACCTATAAATTTGCACTATAAACTTAAATTAACAACAATTATCATTACCTGCTACTATTCTTGATTGTTTTGTTCCACATTTGTACCAAAATGTCTTGATTTTGCTAATTAGAGTAATTAGTTTATTTGTTTCGTTGATATTGATGTTTGTCATAAAAGATTAAACAGTTATTTCTGGGGCTAGATTAGGATTCTAAATGAAAGCAGTTCTTATATTCATTTTAACTTATCGATTTTAACAGTACCTCTAAATAGATGATGTAAATGTAAATTCCAAATACATATATTATATAAAAATATTTTATAACAAAATTATGATATTATAAATTATGATATACATATAGTTCCGATGATACCTACTTAATTACACTCATACATTACTCAGAGTCACACAAATTTCTTACATCTACAAACTCTATATTTTCTATATCTGATGTAGAATTTACCAATAACAATTTAGCTTCATCTGATAGCGGTTTATGGCTAAGTTGACTTATCTTAGGTCTGATGCTGGACAGGTATGGGTCAGAAGTTATTAACAAACTATGGATAATATCCTCATTTGTTGCAATTCTACTAATTTTTCTCGAGTGGAATACTTTAAAATTTTTAAAATCTTTATTGCGTGCTTCAGAAGTCTCTTCAGAAAGTTTGCCAATTGGGATAAAGTTATTATGCTCAATTATGTCTGCACCATGCATGAGTAATTTATGCACGCTAGAAGGCATATAATACCACTAATATAACTCGACATATTTATGAGCTGTTTTAGAACAATATTGCCGGAACTTTTCCGCACCAACAAACTTTTTACATGAGTCTACCTGAAGAATAACCGCAAATCTCCTGATGAGTTCTTTATCAACATCAGTGATCTGTGCAGTTACTTGAGGATTTGCAAAAAACCTTCTTGCGGTGTTCCCATCATTGGTCGTTCCCGCACCTTGTTTAACTATATCTACAAGCAGTTCCATTTCATCTCGAAACTTCTCTTGAATAATCTTTTTCTTGTTATCTACTAGTTGCTTTAAATCGTTTCCTTTGGCTTGCCATTTTTTGAAATCTAGGCGATACGCAATATGCAATACGCATTCCATGCATTTAATCCAGGCGTGGAGGGAAGATAGGCCATACTTAAAAATATCCTCAGAATGAGTTCTTCGCGATATCAAGTCGATGGCATTCATATCTTTCGGCTTCGCTTTACAAATATCACATACTGCTGTCGAGGTATCTGAAAGATATGAAGTTATCTTACCATATATCATGGTCATATGAAGTCTGTGTTTCACATTTGTATCATTGACAACTGTTGGCTGCAATGCAGCAATTCCCCTGTCAACAATTAATTTATATCTTTTGAACGGGGACGCCTGGGCTCAATGTCAAAGAGCCTAAGGGTTCGTTACCACTTCGGTAACGTTACGTATAAGTTTCAGCTTTATAATTGAAAACAAAAAAAGTTATGAAGAAAGGCAAGTTCATTTTCATACATATAAAATTTACAAGTCAATATTATTTGGTATATATGGTAAAAATAAAGCTTGAAATTGCTAAATTATACAATGTTATGACTGTTTTGACAAAACTGTATACTTAAAACTATGAAATAACATATTTAATTTTTCTAAAATCCTATGAAAGGGAGGCTCCGATTTCAGCCCACTGTGCGCCGCGCGCTAGCAACAGTATCCGTGCTATGTGACCCTCGAGCTATATAAGCAGGCAACGAGGGGCTTGAGGGTGACCAAGTTCGGTGAAGCTATAAAAGCCGCAGCGAAGGCCGTATTTTTTTATGGTAAAAAGGAGGCAAACGGGCAGGTGGCGCACCTGATGGAAAGTGATCACCGCCGTCCACAAACATCCGTAACACCCGAGGGCTCGCAGATGCGTTGCCGGCCTTTTAGAGAAGAATAAGCTCTCTTCTTGAAGGTCACCAGGTCATAACAGCTCGGAAAGATCTCAGGTAATAGCTTGTTCCATAAAGTTGTTGTGCAAGGCAGAAAGTGCCTTAAGAAACGTACTGTTGTGGAACGCTGGACATCGAGGTGGTGTGGATGGAATTTACGATTCTGACGCGATGTCCGATGGTGAAATTCAGCAGCCGCGATCAATCCAAACAATTCCTCGGAATCCCCATGATAAATGCGGTAGAAGATGCAGAGTGAACCAACATCTCTACACAGAGCCAATGGATCAAGCCGATCGGAAAGAGTTTGATCGTCAATAAATCGAGCCGCCCCACGTTGAATGCGGTCAAAAGGAAGTAGCTGGTACTGGGGGGGCTCCCGCCCAGAGATGAGAACAAAACTCCATGTGGGGTCGAATTGTTCGAGGCAATCCACTGAGTCAGAACCCAATGAGAATATCATTCTAGCTGGAGCTTGTTGGATTATGAGGATGATCAAGATCACTTACGAGCACCGATAACATTAGACATGCGAGACTTGGGGTGGCTATTTAGGGGAGATTGGAGGCCATTGGAGGCAACCCCAAATAAACAGACATCAACAATGTTTTTTTTTTAGATCTGACTACACTGTTAGCCTTAGGGGCCCTGAAGCCGCTGCGGCTTTTACAGCTTCAACGAACTTGAGCCACATCAGTAATGTATTGAATTTCATAAGCTCACTGCAACCTTTCAAAAGTGTAGGTATATTCGCGACTAGTCGCTAGGTGTAGGTAGAAGGTAGGCTCGCGGCCCGTACCCCGCCGCACCCTGCCGCGCTAGGTGAAGGTCTCTCACCTTACGTTGTAGTACTATGTACTATGAGTACATACATACATTACCTAAACTTCTGTTATTATTACCAACTGCAACAATTCAACTTTGATTCCAATTTTCCCCTCATACTTACGGGCTTGGGACCGTTAGAAATACTAGTTTATCTAAATAATAAAAATTTATAAGTAATCTTACATTAATATCCTAGGATATTAATATTATACTAATTAGGATACTAATATTAGAGGCTAGCGCTTATATCAGGCGTATTTAAAAATTTGGAATCATTTTATTTACAATAATTGAATAATGAAATGTCCTTTACATACATTATTTACACAGTTATTTTATTTACACTACCTGTACTGAAGCAATTGTTCAAAATGTTGTCCGTTCATTTCAATAAACAATTGAGCCTGTTTCTGCAAATTCTCTTTAAGTTTCCGTAAAGTATTTGTGTCCTGGTTCACTTTATTAAAAGCACGAACGATTTTTCTTTTTAAACTGTCTACCGTACGGGTTTCTTCTGTATAAACAAGTCTTTTCACTTCAGACCACAAAAAAAAGTCTAGTGGAGTCAGGTCTGGGCTTCTCGGTGGCCAAGGCACAGGTCCGCCCCGCCCTATCCATCTCTAAACCGATTGTCCAAATAAGCGCGCACTGATCGCGCGTAATGTCATATGTTAATATATATATAATATAGCTGGAAAAATAGTCCTTGTAGATATGCTAACGGGACATTCTCCAGTAAATCCGGAATAACGTTCGTTAGCATATCTAAAAACGTGCCACCGGTCAAATGTCCCTCTATGAACACAGGCCCTATAATAAAACTGGCTTTCGAACCGCCCACAGTACTACTACTGCTCTGCTTAAGATCACGGAAGATGTTAGATCTAATATGGAAAAAGGTATGGTCACAGTATTGGTCCTCATTGATTTTAGCAATGCATTTAATGCTGTTGACCACGATCTTCTGATTGCCGCTCTTTCTTGTCTTCAGTTTTCACCCTTAGCACTGGAATGGTTTTCTTCTTATCTCCGAGATCGTCACCAGGCTGTTCGCGTCTATGATGGCGAATCAGATTGGTGTGCTCTAGAAGCTGGTGTTCCCGAAGGCGGCATTCTTTCTCCGTTACTTTTTTCTATTTTTATAAACTTACTTACGCCTATTTTACAATCCCACTACCATCTCTATGCTGATGACCTGCAATTGTATCTGCATTGCGAAATTAAGAATCTTCCTTCTATAATCAATAATTTAAACAAGGACCTCTCAAGTTTACTTTCCTGGTCTGAATCTTACGGGATTTATGTTAATCCAACTAAGTGTAAATCCATTATAATTGGTAGCTCAAAACAGCTTGCTAAAATAGACTTTAATTCATTGACTCCTCTTCAATACAATAAATGTACCATACCTTACTCAACTACGGTGAAAAATCTTGGAATCATCTTCGATACTAAATTATGCTGGGCAGACCAGGTCAAGGAAGTTAGTAGAAAATTTTATGCTTCTCTTCATTCTCTCATGCGTTTGAAAAACTTTCTTCCTGTTAATACTAAGATTTCCCTAGTGAATACTCTTCTTCTTCCACTTCTGGATTATGCAGACGTTGCTTACTTGGACCTCTCAGAAGATCTCGTAAATAAATTTGATCGTCTACTCAATAACTGTATCCGTTTCATATTCAGTCTTCGGAAGTTTGATCATGTTTCTGAATACCGAGCCAGGTTGAAATGGCTACCTATTCGGCAACGTAGGAATATAAGAATACTTTGTCTTCTTTTCTCCGTACTTAATAATCCCAAATCCCCTAAATATTTAAAAACACTTTTTCAATCTCTCGCGGATACGCATAATAGACAGCTAAGGTCTTCTGATTCTTTAATTCTCAGTATACCAAGTCATCATACTAATTTCCGCGACCAATCCTTCGCCGTTACAGCAGCACGACTGTGGAATTCGCTTCCTATCAATATCCAACAGGCCAACTCTCGAAATTCCTTCAAGTATTCGCTACGTAGGTATTACTTGGAGCAATTGAATACTTCTTAATAATATATAATCTTAATAAACTTTTTTTTTTTTACTTAACATTATGCACACCTTGCATATATATACCTTTCCCTTGCTCCCTTGGAAGACTGGCAGAGAATGCTTTTTAGCATTAAGTCCTCCATTTGTACTTTTTTTTTTCTGCAATAAAGAATATAATACGTTAACACTAAACCTAATTTGGTGTGAATGTTCTATAATAACGTGCGGGTTATTAAAATCTCAAAAATGTTCATTATGCATATATAATATTCCGTCTCGTGTAAACGTCGATTCATCGGTCCATAAAATATTCACATTTTGGTTTTGTATTATTCATTAACACAAAGTTATGCGAGATTGAGCATCCATGTCATGTAGAGCCTGGGTGCGCTGAAAGTGGTAAGGATGCATTTCCGATCGTTTGAGCAGGCTCCAGACGTAGTAATGGCTCACATTAAACCTCCGTGCTGCCTGTCGCGTACTTCGTCGTGGATGTTGCTCAAAATATCTGAGAATGCTTTCTTCGACGCCGGTTGAGTGCACGGCATGCCGTCCGCTACCACGAGCATGTGAAGGCACTCGGAACTGGCCGTGACTCAAAAGATGTTGTGTCGCTGCCAGGATTGTTTGCGTTGATGGAATCTGTGGGTTTGATATTCCATAACTACGCAGTGCTTCCACATGTTCCGATCGGATATACATACGCCTAGCAGCTGCGAGGTTTTCGCCGGCAATCGCATAGAAACGCACCATGTCCAACCACTCCTGGTTTGAATATTGGTAATGTCGCGAACTCATTATAAATAATCAAAAACTTGCGACTCGTGAGCAAGACGTATACGCGTGGGTTCGCGGGATGCGTACACGTCGTACATCACAGGCTCACTTTGAAGCAATTTGCCAACTGTCGGTCGGCGCAAATCCTTCCGATTCCTTCGGTGGCAGCGCGGGGGTGGTAGATGCGCGGGCGGGGGTTGTCCACCGCGGGCGCTAATATTAAATGGGTTTATATGATTATAGAGTATGGACTGAGTACGTATATTCCGAAAAATAGTTAGATTCTATTACACGGTGTATAGAGATTATTTGTTTGTTTGACCGCACAAATTTCTGAAACTACCATTCGGTTTTGAAAAACAAAAGTGCAGTTTAAGAATATATTTTTTTGGAAAAGTTATACACTATATAGTTTCACGCTACGACACTCAGGAGCGGAGCAGTAGCCATCGTCGTCAAGGATATCTGGCAGGATGTAGGCAAAAACGGAGAGCAAGAACAAATTTTAAGCTACACGGGTGCGTTGACAGTGACGCAATGGACAGTTGGTCGAATAAATTTAACACGAGTGAAACCGTGGGGCGCAGCTAATGCAATACACGTATATTTAAAGCGGTAAAAGTCACACAGTATATCTACCTTAATTTTGTTAGAAATCTAATGAAAAATACGTGCTATTAGAAAATATACGTGCCCATAAAATATCACTTATATCTGCTTTATAATGTATGAACAGTCAAGATTGTTTTTTAAAAAATAATTGTATTCCAAGTTTTGTAAAACATAAATAATTTTTTCAACCCTAACATTCTCGTGAAATGTTTATTTACAGCGCTTGTTAGTTATTTTCGACCAGCGAAACATATTTCGCTTCTTAAAAGTATAACCTTAAATATATTGTTAGATCGCCGGCTATTTAAATATATTATACACTTTTCAAAATTATAAATAATATAGATTTACCTTAAATAGACTTTTGGTGACTAAAGACATTATAATTTTTTTTTAATAATAATTATTAAGAAATTGTTTGCACACAACACCATCCCACAACAAAATAACGCAACTCCCGAAAATATTTTTAACACCGCACGACTATTTCAAGAATTTCAAACCAATCTTCAACACCTAATCAAAATACGATCGTGTTTTCCTCGTAACTAATATATATTTCTGTGTATTCGGCGCTGCGCCGTTTGCTTTTAATTCATGTTGTATATCATCAAATTCATGATTATTTCCAGTATTCCAGATATTACAATTTCCAAATATCACTTTGAACGTCACTAAATGTCTCATGTCTCCTTCGATGAAGTATAATTTCTTGTATACATATACATTAATTTGTAGTTTCGACCACAACATAAGATATGTACAGAAAGTCTACTTACATTATTGTTATATAATAGGTTTTAGCGTTGTGGCCGCAATCTCGCCTGATCTTAAGTGACGACGTGGCCCAAGATGGTAGCACGCAAAGCCTAGTGCAAGACTGGTTCTCAAATGCAGCTGCCGGAACATACCTAGGTGTTTGTCGACAGGTTTTCAACTTAGTTAGCCAGGCGTGCTTAGAAAAAGCCCTACCACCATGCTATGGTTTCATCACGATGTTTTCCTTCGCTCAGGTTCATTGCAGGGATTCGAACTCACGTCGATCGACGCGGAGTCCGTATACGCTACCAACTGAGCCATCATTACTTAAACAAATACTACTACATACATAAAAGATTCATATGTATACAAAATTACTGTTATATTTCGTATTTTCTTACAATATTTAGCATCAATAAAAATGCAGACATCTTGATTTTAGTACATCAATCTACTTCAAACACTCGATTACTGTAAACAAAAACGTCCGGTCCTCCAAGACTTGCACTTCAGTCAATCCTATCATCAAACTCATAACAAATTCGAACTCCAAAATCTTTGCAGTTTTTATTTACCTTCTCTAATGTTCGAACCTGGCGGTGATTATTCCCTCGGGGGTAAAATCACTATTCTGGGGGGGTAATCATACGTTTTACAAGGGAAATAATACAAATCCAATGAAGCGGTGAAAACGCCTATAAAAATTC
The DNA here is from genome assembly GCA_033032175.1 of Saturnia japonica. NCBI lineage: Eukaryota > Metazoa > Arthropoda > Insecta > Lepidoptera > Saturniidae > Saturnia > Saturnia japonica. The sequence continues at coordinate 1,522,083 of CM065315.1, forward strand.
ATTAATTCCCGTCTTCAGGCAACATTCCATTAAAATGGCAAAATTGCATCGACATTAATTAACAACTTTTCTTTATAAAAAAAAAAAAACTATATCAAACGGCAATGCCATAAATACCTATAGTTATTATTTTTGTGCAATTTACAATGATTAATTAACATTGTATTTCTATGTGCTGTTTTCTCTATGAAAAAATTTGGAGGTAAAAAGTATTTTCTTAATATGTCATAAGGGTAACAAGATTGAAATGGTTAGGAACCACTGGTCTAATAACTCAAAACTTACATAAATTTAGCGCTGTGTAATTAAGAGCTTGTTAACAAAGATAATTAACAGCAATTAACGTAAAAAGAACATCCGCTCTTCAACAATAAAAGAGATTTCTAAAAAAACCTTAATTTATCTTTAATGTAAAATAACAGATAAGTGCGCAATGAATTGAGTGGCGAGAATGTTGAATTAAAGAAAAAACTAGTCAAAATAAAACTATAATATACCTACGTACGGTACCTATGTAATTATAACAATTTACATAGGTAATTATAATGTTAGGTTATGTTCTTTCTTTCTCTCACTTGCTTCGGCCACACGCTGTAGATTAAAGCTCCGTCTACAATATAGCGACTTGCTAGCTTGTTTTGTTTTGTACAATATACAGATGTCAATAGTCTTATCGATTTTAGGAGCAATCTTAATAAAAATGAAATTAAATATATCGATTCTGTGTAATCTGATCGATAATTTTGACTCTCCCATCTGAATTGACTCTGGCAGAAGTCGTATTAACGAGACGGCATTGAAAAAAAAATTGTAAGGTAAAAATAAATTACATGATGTCAATATTTTAAAAGAGTTTAAAAATAAATGCTTTTGCGCTTGATGGTGCCTATAGTGGATGGTAATCGTCGAGAGATATGAAACAGTTGACAGTCTGTCATTGTGGCCGAGTTCAATAAAACATGAAAGAATACACACTAGTAACTAGCTGATCGCAAAGCGCGACGCAACTGACAACTGAGGAATGACTGATATTTTACTTTATGTATGGTGGTCGCTGTTCAGTGAGGTACAAGTGTCCTACTATTCGGATCTCGTCATATTAATTTATCGTTCAGGAGGAAGTGTTGCGCGCAGATCATGCCGACTTGACCGTCAAAAATGACATTCAGAAAGCGCACACGAAAAACAGTTTTGTTAATTACCCAGCATGTAAGAGAAAGGCTTTATCCAACATCTGTATTCATATTATCATAATTCCTCAATCTTACATCTTCTATACAATTATTAAAATTGAAATGTCTGTTTGTAATGTCAAAATAACAGCTTTTTACTAAATGCATATGAAACTATATACGACACCTGAATTTAAATAAAGTTTTTGCCTCTGTGTTTGTTCCGGGTAATCTCCGAAACGTTTCGACCGATTTTGACGGGACTTTTCCTGGCGATAACTGATGTTTTAATAACTTAGGCTACTTTAATTTTAGAAAAATAATTAGGGTTCCGTGAAAAATAAATAAAAAGCGGTTGACTTCCGTGGGTGGAAGCGGGGTCACCACAATACCGACATAGCCGGAGCCGCGAGCACGGCTAGTCAAATAATATAATACTTAACGCGTTAAGCGAACGAATAAATAAAACACTTTAACGGTTAAAACTTCAATAAAGAAAATGAAAAAGTCATAAGTGGTAATAATATGATACATGTCTACTTTCGTTTTACGGATTTATTAATAACGTCATATAATTAATTACAGATGTTACACTTTCTAATTTGTTTAATAATTTTGAACGAATGTCGAAAATTATACATAGTGACTTGATAACACTAACAAATGGGGAATTGTTTCTTATGTTTGTATATGACCATGCTTTAGAAAATGTCGCCAATTCAACATTCAACTTTTTCCTAACTTGAATGATTTTAGTATTCTAACACGATGGTCGCTCCCTTGTTGGAACTTTCTAGGGAGTTTTTGTGGGATCTCTCTATTCATGATAACCAAACTTTATTATTCAAAATAGTATGCAGGTGGATATTACACGATACGAAAACACTAATTCATGAATAAAAAACAAAAACCATTATAATATGACAGTTTGAGATCCCGCTAAAAACTCCTGATAGAAACTTAAAAAGCAAACTATTTTGAATAAAATTGGTTTCACTCCGATTATCAAAGTAATCATTTAAACATTTGGTTTAGGTAGGTTTAGGTGTCATTTTGTGGTTTTTATTTAAATTCATAAACTCACGTTATTTAGCCCGATATTTTGTAATATTGGTGGCATTTTGCTTGGTATAGTTTAGTTATTGTGCTGAAGTGAAACTGAGCCCTAATTATTTTTCTAAAATAAAAGCAGCCTAAGTTACTTCCTATAAATTCAGCGATCTACCAGTGAAAGTTCTGTCAAAATCGGTCCAACTGTTTCGGAGATTACCCGGAACAAACAAACAGACAGACAGACAAAAATTTTAAAAATGGGTTTTTTGTTATAGGTATCGTATATACTTTCATATGCATTTAGTAAAAAGCTGTCATTTTGACATTACAAACACACTTCAATTTTATTAATTCAGATCAGGAACAAGTAGGTTCGAAGTTTGGATTAAAGACATTGAAACTGGCAAGTGATTCTGATGGGCCAAAATAAAAAAAGAAGAAATACGGAATTGTTTCCTATTATTTTATTATAGCTTTTGTCAATGAAGGCATTTTCGCCAATGTCAAGCGTGACATACACACGATTGTTTCGTAGTTGGAATAATATATGTTTATGCATGAAAATTTGCAACCAAAACTTTTTATAGTATTTTAATAGAAAATAAAAAGCAAACTAATTTGAGTGGATAACACCCAGGTAAGCAATATAATCAAAACTAATCCAGAAAAATAAAATAAAACAAATTTTTAGAACACTATTTATCATGTTCGCCGTTTAACTCAAGCTAAAAAATTCGATACGTGAGAGATAATAATAAAAAAACACTACTGATTAACACTCAAAAAAATAGAAAAATAGGTTACAATAATATTAAAACCGTAAATTGAATTAAATAATGCACACACAGTAACCTGAACAAAACGGTTTATACAAGTTCCTCAATCTTTTGTATAATTTAATCTTTAATAACACCGTTTTATATATTTTATTAGACGTGATAAGTAAAAGCTCATTCCGGACCGGACGAATAGATGAGCTACGCATCATGGTAGCACAATACGAAATCCGCATTATTAAAATTTATACGCGGCTACGGAGAGTTAAAAATTGCAAGTAAGTGCGAAAACAGCCGGCGGGCGCCTGACGTGTTCGGCGCCGTGGCGCTAACAACTACCCCATTCAAATCGGAACTTTATTTCTATAAATTTAAGATTTAAATTTATACGGTGGGATTCACATCTGCGGTTGCTATACGTACGTTGCAGACTGAAATAAAGTCTTGTCACGCGTTTGTAAAGAGAAGTTAAACCAACTTGTTTACTTCATAATCTATAATAATATAATAAAGCGGAAGAGTTTTTTTGTTTGTTTAAACATGATAATCTCTGGAACTACCAGTCGGAATCGAAAAATTCTTTTTGTATATGATAGCCAGACTCTCGAGAAATATAGGCTATCTAGCATAAATTATAACTCTCAACTAGCCTTAAATATTGACTTTTATTAAGTGAGTTGGAGGCGGAAGCCCCCCGAACTGATTTATCCGCGTGCGCTGGCGTAATATTTAGTGATATAAAAATACAATGTTCTACAAAAATTATGGCTTTTGTATATCTAAAATAAAGTCAGCGATAGCATATGCCTATCTCTTATACATAGGCCACAATAAGGTATATTGTGACAAATGATTGTTAAAGATTAAAAAGTTATTTATAAGCATTATTTTTAGACATGGCATATTAATCCTTACAAACAAGTTACTTAATCATAAAGACAATTTTATGAAGTTAATTTTTGCTCTTTATAGTATGTTATTTGGAGGCATAGTTTAGGAGATAATGAAAAATTACAATAATTTGTACTTGCGGGAAGAACAGTTATGAATGGCTATACGGGTGCGTTGGCGGCGCTGCGCGGGGTTTGTCGGATAAAAACACGGGTGAAACCGTGGGGCACAGCTAATCATAATATATACTAAAGGGCTTGTTTCCATTAACAATTATTAACATGAATACTATAGTAATACAAGCCTGTAAACGGCTGCAAAGCACAGGCCTATCACAAGGAAATGCAAGGGCTCATTCGCCACTCCTGCAGCCTATGACGTATTGGCGTTTAAATTCACCGAGCCACAGTTCTATATTTTCCCTCATTACAAGAACATTTCTCAAGTTTTCAAGTTAACTCACGATGTTTTTCTTCACCCTTAGTGGATAGCAAACGAAATGAAACGAGTAGCACACATTTGAAGGTGAATTTTGAAAAATTCTTTAGTACCTACACGCCGCGCTGGAGCTGCAACCTGCGAAGAAAAATTAATCAAACCAAATCAAACCACCAAGAATTATTTTTAAGAATCATTGAGTAACCATTTAAAAAAAAATCTCTTTAACGAATAAAGAAATTTTTAATTTATTTTAACCTAGCTGTGCCCGCGGCTTCGCTCACGTGGACTACAAAATGCCCGCGCGAATCTCGCTCTTCCGCTTCCGGCTATTTTAAAGACAAAAATGCTTATTGTGGGTGTTCCTTAGAAGATAGATATATACTCTCCCGGACTTTTTTGTAAGTCTTTTTAAAATTAGCTATATCTCTTATGGTTTACTCAGCATACGCCATTTAAGCGCCTGAATTAATTCACCATAACCAGTTTTTTTTTTAATTTGTGCCTCCTTCCTATATAATACTATACTATACTACTTCCTATATAATCACCTCCGTCAAAATCGGTCCAACCGTTTCGAAGATTACCCGGAACAAACTGACAGACAAAAAATTTAAAAATGGGCTACTTGTTATAGGTATCGTATATACTTTCATATGCATTTAGTAAAAAACTATTATTTTGACATTACAAGCAGACACATCAATTTTATTAATTTTATAAATAACAGCAGTGTTGTCGACAATTATTAAACCAAACCGATTATTATATTAAACTATTATTAATAAAGGTGTGGAAAACGGCTTTCATATTCCTTACCTTTTTTACGCACCAATGTATGTAGGTCTATTTCTTTGGCACGCTCTGCAACCTAAACGGCTGATAGATTTTAGTATACGAGGTGTCATTAGATTCGTCTTAATTGTGGGAGTGACATAGACTATATAATGTATAAGTACGAGGTTTTTAAATCTAATAAAAAGCAATAATAGAAAAAATGTTTTAGTCGTGTTTTTGATTCGGTCGGGTTTTTTATTTCCTTTTTAATAATTTGGCTTGTATATACATAATACCTTTCTAATACTAAATAAAGGTATTGCCAAGCCTAGAGACAAATTGGCTTTCGAGTCCAGCCGGAATACACTTTTAAATCGTTTGTGACACATTTTCAACTTCAGGGCGGTAGCTAGCCTAATGGAAATGATAAAATGCCCTACCACGACCATGCTATGGTTTCATCACGTTGTTTTTCTTCACGGAAAACTCGGGCTCTGTAGTCGACGGGCATGGTGTCCAAACATGCTATCGTAGAACTGTTCTGGATTAGATTATACTGAAATTACCTGCTTTTAAATGAAGATATGGTGGAAACCAGCTATTAAGTGCAGCTACCGAACCACTAGCTAACGATTTTGATCGCAGCTTTTAAGTAAGAGGGTTGTAGCTAACAGCCAACCAGAATCTAAACAAAACAGTATATCGAAATTTCTAATTTTGTTTTTCCAATGTTTAAATTACAAAAGTATCATCGATTTAATTTCTTTTCGTACCGATGAACTAATTCTAATATTAGACATTGGGATTGAAATAAAATTAAATCGAACCTCGTACAACAAAGCACCAACTATAATAAAACATAATTACAATGTAATTATTCCCGATATATTACTTTATGGTAAATACTTTGACATTTGATTGACATTAGCATTTGACACTGCCACGATTTTTCTCTTAGAAAGAAAGAATGAAAGAAAACGTTTGTTCCTAAGAGCAAAACACGCTGAACATAAATTGAATAATATTAACACATATACAAAAAAAAATATTAAAAAGTAATAATATAAATGATCCAGCTACGTGTCCTACCATTAGGAAAAGGCATCCAGCTCAGCATATGCTGAAGTGCCACGGAGCACTTAGCGCTGATTTTCAGCTGGAACTCCGAAGCAAGTCACGGTGCGACAACAATAAACAATCAAAATAATAAAAAAAAAATTATAACTCACTATTCACGGCATAATATTAAAAAAAAAATACTATAAAATATAAAACAAATAATAAATGCAAAATAATATATAGGTGCATTTATAAAACTATATACAACAGTATTTAGGTATTATCAGGATCACATGTAACTACTAATTAACTTGAGGAAGTTATGTTAGCAAGTTTGGAGCAATAATAGCTCAGTGGTAGCGTGTAAGGACATCGCGTCGATAGTAGTGAATTCGAATCCCTGCCGTAGCATGGTGGTGAGGTATTTAAAAATTTAAACAAGAAACAAGTTAAAAATCTGTCGCCAAGCACCTATAGGTGTGTTCCGGCAGCTGCCCTTGAGAGCCAGTTTTCCTCTATCTCCAGGACTGCTCCTATGTGGAAAAGTATTTTTTGTACAGCACCTAAAATCTATAACAAAATACCAAGCACTTATAAAGACTTAAACTTATTTAAAAAGCATTTAAAGGATTTACTGATTGTAAGTACTCTTACAGCATTAATGACTTTTAAATGGTACTTTTACATAATCCATAATAATATAACATCTCTTATTATAATAATCGTGTTTCAATAATAATTAATAATAATAACTAGTTTGGACATTTTATTATTTTTATAGGTATTAAGTATGTTTAATAATTTGTACGCCACAAATGGCAGAATATGATGTAACTATTTATACAAATGTAAGACCTGTATTGACAATATTCAGACTAATAAATATATTGTATTGTATTGTATTATAAAAAAAATACTATTCACGTGACGCTGGCAGAATTGTGGTTAAGCACAGTTGCCATTAAACAAAAAGAAAAATTACTTGAATGTTTTCTTCACTGAAAGCTCATGCTCATTGCAGGGATTCGGACTCATATCGATTTACGCTATTTCCGTATACGTTACAACTGAGCCATACTTGTCATTCTTTTTTTTACCCTTAACCCACCTAAGTAGGTTCAGCACAACATGTTTTCTTCCACCGTTCTCTATAAAAATCATGTACTCGTTCACCAAATTGAAATAAATTCCAGGTAACCTAGTCACGACGGTGGCTCTGCTGATGCACCCGAAACTTCGAGGTCACGTGACGACCATGTTCGTGCTCTCACTCTGCGTGTCTGATCTTCTGTTCTGCGCTATCAACCTGCCTCTCACCGCGAATCGGTTCATCCAGCAACATTGGGGCCTCGGGCCCCGGCTCTGCCAGATGTTCGCTTTCGTCTTCTACGGCAACGAGGCTGTATCCTTGCTGTCCATGGTTGCCATCACTATTAATAGGTGAGAATAAATTCATTCATTTCTTATATTGTACTAGCTGTGCTGTCCTGGGTTCGATTCCCAGGTCGAGGAAAGTGTTATTGGGTTTTTCTATGAAATTCTAAGTAGCAGCTCGGAGTTTGGCTTTGTGCCCGATTAATGGCAATAGGTTCATTGGTACACCCCTGCCTAACCCTTCAGGAATGTAGGCGTGATAGTATATTATGTTATATGCCACACGGTTTCAGGAATGTAGGCGTGATAGTATATTATGTTATATGCCACACGGTTTCCTAGGTGTAGTCTAAGACCGTTGTTCTCGCTTCCCGTACTAGCCTACAGCCTGCCAGATTGCTTAACATTTATGGTCACTGTTCTGCTCCTAAGTGTCGTAGCGTGAAGTTATGTAGTATATAACCTTCCTAAATAAATAAGCTACAAAATACAAATTTTTTTTTAATCCGACTGGTAGTTCCAGATATTACCGCGTTCAAATAAACAATATCTTGGACTATATAATATCTATAATATATAAATAAAATGGTTTGCCGTTGTGCGCGCATCACGTAAAATACGACTAATTTCTCATGAAATACTTTGTATAAAAAAAAATAACGATTTGACGTGAGATTTTTATTCAAAACTTGTACAAATTATATATTTTATATAATTCGTGAATATTTTAATCACATACTTGATGATAAAGGTTCAAAGTGACAATTTCAACGAATCCCTCGAATAAATATAATCTACCCATTTCGTTAAATCTGAAGAATCAATGTAATTTGAATTGATATAAAGTCTAAAAATACAAACCAGGAAAAAATTGTTCATTAATTTCATTTTCTCTTGTGAAAAATTTAGGTTTCTCTCTGGGAGTCACATGTCTGAAAATGCCAATCAGAAAGGTAGGTTATCTTGTGACAAGTGACTCTATAATCATTACTTAGTGTAGAAGTAGTCACTTTAAAATTCATAATTTTTACCTGAATTTCTAGTACCTAAACTTAACTATGCACTAATAATACCTTAATTTTATTTATTTATTATAAACATACTGCCGTGTTTTTTTGACATACATATTTTTATATTATTTTTAAATATTAATTCGTGGGTGTTATTTTCGAAATTTATAATGTGTTTGAAGCAAGTTTTCAAAAGTAATATTCCTGGATTGCGCCACAAATGACGTCTATGCCTGACGAAACATACTCGTCTAATGGAAATAATGGAATACAACATTCATTGCCCCGTTAATATAAAGTCCGTGAAGCGGTAGTAAAAGCGGCCGACATTTACAACCTAAGCAATGCTAAACTCAGGATTGTCTCGATGCGATGAGACGCGGCGACGCGGTAAACTTACGGGGAATTTTATGAGGTGCTGAAATACTCTATAATCTCTTTACAACAACTATAAAATAGACTTCTACGAAAATAAACACATAGTTACACATAGGTTCTGTAGGGAGCCTTTTTTTTTCTTTTTTTACGCTACTTAGTGTAGACTATATTTCATATCACTAAGATCAGACTGCCAGAAGGCAGGGACATGTATATATATGTATGTATATGTTACTTTAGTTACAGGATAGGGAATTAGTCAGATCGCGATTTCTTTGCAATCGCGGCAAAGCCCAAGCCGAGGTCTGGCCACTTTGGTACCCTTGCGCGCATGTTCATCAGCCATCAGCGGCTCTGTTTTTGAATAGGGAACCTCAGGCTAACAGTAAAGTCTGATCGAAAAAAAAAAACATAGTTAAATGACTTGTGGAAAGTTTTAAAGTAATCCTAACAACTTTAAATTAACTTCACAAAAAGTTAATAATTTGTAACAAAAAAAGAAAACAAACTTTAATGATTTCGATGGGTTCCATGGTGTATCTTCGAAGTGAAAGGTCGAACGCCAATGAAATTAAAACGAGACCACCCTTAAGGTATCCATCCCCTTTCGAACGAAAAAAAATCATCCATATCGGTTCATAAACAAAGAAGTTATCCCTGAACAGCCATTAAAGTCGATTACAAATGGCGGGCTACAGTACTTAAATTGTTATAGAAACAAACAGTTATTGACCCGTCACGTCCACCCTCTCTAGCGGTAACCCAAGCCTAGGTCCGTTCCTCGGTGTGAAACCCTTGGGTCAGGCAACCGCCCGCGCGATACAAGTGACACTGTACGTGCATCACTTAGCTACCTACATACAACACTACACACGTATGAACATACACACGTGCACACCACACAGGTACATAGGTTCTGTGAGGGACCTTTTTTTTTCTTTTTTTACGCTAGTTAGTTAGCGCTAGTTAGTGTAGAAACATTCCGATTACTGAATACACATACGCACGGTTCCTTCCTTCCTCCCAGGAGGAAGGGAACGTGCCTATGTGTATATTTAGTTAGCTCGAATCGTAGGTGTAGGGATTCGAATAGATCGCGACCTATTTGCGAACGCGACGACCGCCCGAGCCGAGGTCCGGCCACTTTGGCACCCTCGTGCGAGTCGTCCACAAAACTTTCGCGGCTGAGTGCCCTCTGCGCTCGCCCCCAAGTCCGGTGAAGCTGTAAAAGCCGCAGCGGCTTTAGGGCCCCTAAGGCTAACAGTGTAGTCAGTTCAAAAAAAAAAAAAAAAAAAAAAAAAAAAAAAAAAAAAAAAAAAAAAAAAAAAAAAAACAGTTATTGTTGCTGTTGTTGAAACAGTTAGTAAAGGAGGTAGGGCATGGAGAAATTCCGTCTTGAGGTTTCTCTCTACGTCCACCCTACAGAAGGTCGCAGCCGAATGACGTCGTGTTGCGTTCTTTCGGTGAGTAGGGTTTCAGAGTTCCTAGATGTAGGGAACTCAAGGTCTTGAACGCGATAGTGTGTCTATACTCTTCGGTAACCTGTTAATATCAGGCGGATCGTAACGCTTGCTTGACAAAAAAAAGGTAATATTAATGTATTTAAAAAAAAAAGGCATTACTTAATTATTTAAGTACTATCTTTTATGAACCGATTTGGATGATTCTTTTTTTTTCTCGGATAAGGGATACCTCAAGTGTGTGGTCCCATTTTAATTTGATTGGCATCAGTCCTTCAGTTTCGAAGATACACCATGAAACTCCTCAGTCGTTTTAAGTTGCTTTTCTTCTTTGTTAAAAATTGTCTTGTAATTGATTGTAATTATAAAATTGTAATGTAGGATCTTAGTTGGATATGGTGAGATGGAAGTATGCTATTAAAAAGTTAAAGGTATTAGATATTTATTACTTGTTTAATTATTTCGTAATATATTTTCGGAAAAACTTGGATAAGTTTGAACTTTTAAACGATAGACACATTTTTAATACATACTGTATACAAGTCACTGGCAGATAGGTAGCTGATGTTATATGGAGTAAGTTAGGTTACTTTTATTTTAGAAAAAGAAAAGCCCACCCACGCAAATAAAACAAAAAGCATTTTTATCTTTGAAATAACCGACGAGCGACCGCGCGCCGAGTGTGAAAGTGGTGCTACCACAATACCGACGGCATTCTGTAGTCCAAACGAGCGGAGCCACGGACACAGCTAGTACAAAACAATAATCCCTTCTGTTAAGATTAGAAAGGCAAACATATTTTGAGTTACGTGTTTTAGTTTCTATAATACACTTCATAAGCGCTTTACCGATTTGCCGGTTAATAAGTTCAAAGATAAACCAAGCCTGAAAGTGACTCCCTGTACATTACACTAAAAAGACAGAAAGAGAAAATGTTGATTAAACCGATCGAGTTGTTGCCGGCATTTTAGCGTTGACTGGAATGTTTTCCAAGCCTGTGGTAGTGTTTTCTCGTTCACAAGTGCCTTAAAAGAAAGTCCATAATTGAAAAGTTTTTTTGATTATTTAGTTGTTTCTATTCTACTGAAATTGTGTTTTGAAGATTACGTTGCATCCCTTAAATGCATTGCTTAGAGTAGACCTATACATCAGAACATCGTACTTTTATCCGAGCTATAAATTTTGTTTCAAATAACTGTTCTATGTATATACTGATATTTCGATTTAAATGTTTTATACTAAAAATCTAAGTTATTCCTTATTAATTTAGTCAAATAAAAAAAAATCCTTCAACATACATATTATTCATTGGTTCACAACAAAACGTCCGCAGTTGATGTTGACGTAAGCTTCGATCATTTTATGAAAATAATGTATATGATTTATAATAAGATTATTTCAACGAAGTAATCTCTTTACCTCATAATTTACAAGCATTTCTTCCCGACGCCAAAACACAGCAGACGGGGGCCTCGCGAAACCATTTAAATAAAACCGAATACCAACAAATACACTAGAATAACCATGAGAACACTCACTAGAACAAATTCTACATGTACAGGGTCGAAGCTCGTAAATGTCGGGGGGTCAAAAACCCGTAAAAACACTTCTTTAATTGGGTTTTTAATGAATAACAATCAAAAATTGTTCGATACACGCGAAACCATAAAAATATTACGCTTCTGAATATTTACATATTAAGTTTTCTTTTGCCCGAAGTGAAATTTATTTTCGGATACGATAAAACATACTTTTGAACGTAAAATTAAAATGTTTTATTGAAGCGGAGTTTACAAACATTTATATGTATCGCGAAAACTCATAAAGTTCAAATAAACCGACAGACAGACAGACAGCGAAGGATTCGAGATTTTATAAAGTAACAGAATATTTTAAAATTAGTGATTACTTGTATATATTAATTTTAAAGAATATATTTATATATTTGTTTATACGTATAAACAAAAACTCCTCTAGTTTTGTACTACGATTTTTACGAAATAAATGACAAGGAGAATGATTAATATGAAATTAAGCATGCAATGATTTAATTGTCTATGTATGGCTGTCCATGTCGGCTTTTCTATAGATAGGGTTGCCAGCCGTACTATATATAATATGTAGTGTTGTACTGTATTTCGTGACTATGGATCATATAGTGTTGAAGAAATATATAGTACAATGCAAGTATCTGTGTAAAATACTATAATTTAATTGGATTAATAAATACATCTATGTATATAAAACGATATCTTTCTGACTGACATACCAACGCACAGCCCAAAATTGAGACAAGAACGATAGGGCCGTGTAAGGTAAGTACATTTTTTTAATAAAATCAACCCCTATGGTGGTGAAAAAGGGGTTGAAAGTTTATATGCAAATCAGTCATGAATATTGATATTTAGTAATTATATTAAAAAGTAAAAAAAATTGCAAATATTATCTTCCAACTATCTATTCTATCTTGGGGTTTTTTATGACAACTTATAATGCATGTTTCCAGTTTAAATTTATATTACACATCACGTATCCACAATAATCAAACTACATCACGCAAAATGCCACCAATATTATATAATATAGGGTCAAAGAACCTAAGTTAGTGAATTAAACTAAAAACAACATGGTAGCTCAAGATACCGTCAAAAACTCCCCAACACAAAGTACCTGACGAATTAAGACAAGGACAGAGTAATTATCATTAATTTTGAAATATTTTCAATTATTACAATTTAATGTATTAAACATGTTGTCAATGTGATTTTTACGTTATTTCCTTGAAGATTTTAGGACATTTTTTACAAAGTATCCAAAGTTGCTAGCAGAGAATAATATAATCATTTTCAAGATCTTTCATGATCATAAATTTCCCAACATCTTTCTATGTGTTTGTTAGAAATCCGAAAGCTTCCGATACCTTTTTAAGTGTATTGCGTGCACAGAAGACTGTGAGATTGGGCATGGTTAAAGTTTATATGGAGAAGGAGTGCAGAAAGCTAAAATTTATCTATAATATCTGTTATTATGTAATATATTAAATTAAATTAATTAATACTGCGAATCCTGACCAGTGTCATTGAACTTAGACCCCCCAAAATATTGACATTATCACTCAACAAAAAGTGACAGCAAGTGATGTAGATAATACTCATTGTTTATGAATACTGTAAATGTCAAACAGAAAATAGTCTATGGTCAAAAAGTCGCTGGTCGAATTTCGACCTTAGGGCGACCGCTAGTATTAGACTTTTATTTCCAACAGAAATCTGTCCACTTAAAAACATCATCAAGTGAAAATAAAGAAGTCCCTGATTACCATCATCGCTTAGGTGCGACCCTGTGCGTATCATAAAGAAAAATACATAGTCGGTTGAGTGCGGTGCAGCTTATAAAAGTCTTCAGGTGATTAATCACGCTGGCGCGGCGCGGCGCGGCGCGGGCGCTGCCTCGGGCGCGGCACTCACGGACGCGAACGGTGGGTTGTAAAACATAACGCGTTGCCCACCATCCTATATACCTACATATATACGTATATACGTTCCATTCAGACCACTATAAATAGAAGCAGACGTATTCTGATGGGTTCGACCGCGGCAGTGGCCTCGCGTTGCGAACTGGAAAAGTCTTTGCTTTTCAACGATAACATCCTGTGGAAAACTCACCGATATTGTTATCAAAGACATTATTTTTTCTGTTTCGTAAACATTGATGCTTGGAGAATTTAAATATGATGAATGTCAATCTGTCGTGGAACCCCGACAACAGTTCTTACTTTTTTTTAATTTGTTGGCGCAGTAGCATTTGCCAATGTCATTGTTTCTTCTTCTTCTTCTTATTTGGCAAAGTGTGAACAATTATGCCAGTGTCTCGTGTATATATTATTTTTCTAAACTACAAAGTTCAAACAATATATTAAAAAGATGATGGCTCTCTCGTTAAAAGTGTAAAAGAGGTATAGGGTATAGGTTTTGTGGAATATTTACACCATTCAGAAGAACGCAACCAAATAGCATTGTGTTGTGTTCCTGCGTTGATTAGGATTTCTAAAGCTCTTTGGAGTACGGAGGTTCAAAGTCGGGCAACGCGCTAATAATAATATGTACCCGTATGGTATTTATTACATGATTTACGGGGTCCCATAGGTTACGGTTGCCGATTACCATCAGACAGGCCGTATTCTTGTTTGCCACCTTAGTAGTAAAAAAACTGTCCAAAGGGTTTTTTTAGTGGTAACTTAAAATCCATGTTTCTAGATATTATTTATTTCCATTTCAATTGCACAATAATCAAACTATATCACGCAAAATTCCACCAAAATCCCGAAAATTGTTATTATAATCATTTATGTTGTCAATAAGTAATAGAAATTCGTTTGTGATTCTTGCATTTTCGTTGTTTCATATTAAAGATGGTGCCTATGTTACTAAAAATATGTATGATAGTTTTGAGACAACATTAAATTTATTTTAACTTGCTTCATTTTTCGGTCTTTTGAAAAAAAAAAAATCATACTATATCTTGTAAAATGTCACCAGAGTTACATAACTTATGTAAAGTTGTAACCCAAGCTAATGAATTAAAAAGAATACATATGTAAACAAGTTTCTGGTAAAACCGTTGAACAATGGACATGTTTTTTTATTGTTGACTGCATTTTATATTGTAATAGGATCCTTTTACTTCAGAGGAAGTGATGACCTACGAAAACCGACGTACAAGCAAGGTTCACAACCATAAGAATGGCTATTATCGTACCAGTAACGTGGAAATTATCGTATTTTTCGTTTATTGGACCAGCTTTAGCGCACTTTACCAACTTCTGCTCCGGAAGACCTATTTTGTCGTACGATAAAAGTGAGACTAAAAAAGCAGCGATCGACTGTTTGGCCACCCTTGATCTATACTATCTATGTTAAATTCTTTTGTTTGATCGAGCGCGGTAATCTCTGGAACTACCAGATATATTTAAAAACTAGCTGTGCTTGTGGCTTCGCTCACGTGGACTACAGAATGCTCGCGCGAATCTTGCTGCCTCGCTCCCGGCTATTTTAAAGACAAAAATGCTTATTGTGAGTGTTCCTTAGAAGACAGATGTAACAGATGTATACTCTCCCGGACTTTTTATAGGCCTTTTTAATGCCTATAATTATGTAGTACATTAATTTGCTATATCTTATGGTTTACTTAGCATAAGCCATTTATGCGTCCGAATTGAATAATCATGACCAGTTTTTTTTTATTTGTGCGAAACCCTAATTCTTTTTCTAAAATAAAAGTAACCTAAGTTACTCTCTATATTATCAGCTATCTATCAATGAAATTCCTTTCTAAATCAGTCCAACCGTTTCGGAGATTACCCGGAACAAACAGACAGACAGGTAGACAAAAATAAAAAAAAATGGACTTTTTGTTATAGGTATCGTATATACTTTCATATGCATTTAGTAAAAAAACTGTTATTTTGACATTACAAACAGGACCTTCAATTTTATTAATTTTATAGAGGTGTTTTTGTTTTTTATAGCCTATATATTTATTATGGAAGGTTATAGGCTACATAACTTACTCTGTGGACTCTAAGGAACTGAGAAGTAATTTTATAAACGATAATCAATCAAGGAAATTGAGAACAAAGGTAGAGTACACGGTTGCGATGAAGCGAGCGCGGGCGGCGCGGTGGAAAGTTGATCGAATAACTTTAACACGGGTGAAACCGTAGGACACTACTAGTTACTGTATTATCGCTTTTAGTTATAATTATGTCTTTAACTATTCTATTAATAAAACCTATGAAAACTATTAAACGTCCTCGTCGATTAACGTTATTAAGAGATAGAGGGGTCTTTTTATTACTAATTGAAATGCTGTCGTACTAATATAATTTTAATTATCTTTGACCTATAGTGGTGTGAATCATTAGACATATTTTATTACTTAATTCCTTACTATGTTTGTATTGTTTGTTATAACAATATATATATATATATATTAAACTTACATTACGTATTAATTTTAAGCTATAAAATAATCTTTATCTTTTTTTGTAACACGCTAAATCTATTTGAGGACTGGCTTTCAAATCTAGCTTCCGGAACACACCTATAGCTTTTCAGAAACAGATAACCAATTTGAGGGTGGTAGCTAGCCAGGTGGACATTAGAAGAAGCCCTACCACCATGCTATGGTTTTATCACGTTGTTTTCGTTTTCCTTCACCGGGCGCTCAGAATCATTGTAAGGATCCGAACTCACATCGATCGATGCGGCGTCCACACCGTGCTATCACTGAACCAAAACGATTTCAAAACAGATTTATTAATAGATAATTATTGGTAAACATATAGATAAATCATTAACAGCGCGTACGTACATCGCTTATAGACATTTAAAAGAGCATTGGTGCGTAGCAGCTTGTGCAGGAATGCAAGGAAACTGGTGCGAACAGTTTTACAGATGAATAACTATATGGGACTCACAGTTTCTTATTTAAAAGAAACGTTGATCCACTTAGCTGTATCGGAAGCGAATATGAACATTACGGTGAAGGAAGTTAATTTTATTGCCAACTTGCTGAGCTCGTGGCAACGCTCTCGCGGTCTATAGAATTCCGTCTATCAGCCACATGCGTGAATCGTGCTACCCTGGTTCCATTTATTCTAAAGACAAAAATGCTTCCGCTGAATTTTTTCTAAGTCTTTTTAATATTTACAAATATGTAGTACATTAATTTAATATATCTCTTATGGTTTACTAAGCATAAACCATCTAAGCGCTCGAATTTATTCATTATTTGCGCATTTTTTTGTGCGGAACCCTAATTCTTTTTCTAAAATAAAACTATAGTCGACACATTTTAAACTGAGTCGTCAGGCAATAAATGTCACTGACAGTAGGAAGGTGCACGCAATGCAATCTGTTATCGATACTTAGCTACCTGCGCACGCGGGATCGATACGTCATCGTGACCTTCAATTAGCACTCATGACTCTTGATTGCTCTTTCCTCTAATTAACCTACAGGAAGATGACACAGATGGGGAAGATACGGATGACGATTTTTGAAGAACTAAGAAATATCCTAGAAAAGATAAAAACGGCCCTTTTCAAGGCCACATTACGATCTATATAGTTTCTCTATGATTACGTAGAAACAAACATTTTATCTTACAAATTAAAAACTTTTATTTTCAGATAGCGAAAAATGATTCCTATTAATACTTAGCATTATTTAGCATATCGATCGTACCTATCCCGTTATCGATATACACCTCTACAATTCTTACGCACATCACTACACCTCTCCATAAGACCTGTAAGTGCGAGCGAGACAGACAGATAAATATGATTTATGACCCGAAGCCTCTGTTTAAAATGCGTCGACTATAGGTATCCTAAGTTACTCAGTATAACATCAGCTATCTGCCGGTGAAAGTCTCGTCAAAATCGGACCAACCATTTCGGAAATTACCCGCAACAAACACAGACAAAGAAAAATTAAAAAATTGGCATTTTGCTTTTGTACTGCATATACTTTGATGTACATTTAGTACAAGACAATTTTTAACAAAAAAGAAAACCAACTTCAAAGAGTTCCCCCGTGTATCCCTTGAGGTATCCCCTATCCAATAAAAAAAAAAATCATCCAAATCGGTTCATAAGCAAATAAGCTATGACTGAACATTCATAAAAAAAAACATTCGAATCGAGTAACCTCCGAACCTAACCTAAATCCTAACCGAAGTCGGTTAAAAAAGCTGTTATTTTGACATTACAAACAGACGCTTCAATTTTATTTATTTGTATAGATAATAATATTTATAAAATCCTCTTCTATCTTTAGACACAACTAATAAAATTTTACATAGATTTAATAAAACTAGGGATCGCCCTAAGCTCGAAATTCGGCCAGCGACTTTTTGATCATAGACAATATAAACAATGAATATTACATTATTTTCGTTGAGTGACAATGTCTATATATTGGAGGGTCTAAGTTCAATGGCACCGGTCGAGTTAGAATTCGCAGTATTAATTTATTTTATTTAATATATTAGTAACAGATATTATAGATAAATTTTTGCTTTCTGCACTCCTTCTCCATATAAACTTTAACCATGCCAAATCTCACAGTCTTCCGTGCATGCAATACACTTAAAAAGGTACCGAAAGCTTTTGCATCACGTATTATTAAATATATTTTGTATCTCGCCAAAAGAGAAATAACTTAAAAAAAAATTGTTAAGTGTAAATATAGTGAACTATAAATGAACAAAATTAATATAATTAAATGAGATCTGATGGTAAAGCATTCATAACGTGAATCATTTTTGAGAGTGTTCCAGCAGCTGGACTTTAGAGACCAATCTTTGTAGGATTAATATTATAACTTACGCCATACTTAAACCATCATATATAATACATATATTTAATATGTATATAAAATATCCATTTGTATACGACTCCAAATAAATAATTAAATCCATTGTCAGTGCACCAAACCTAGATAAAAAAAAAACTGTTACTAGTAAGTACATAAAACTGTGCGTAAAACGAACACACTTCCTACTTTTATGATACTAATGATCATATTGCCGAATAACCAAATAGAACATTCTCGAAATAAATTACCCCGGTGTATTTGTACTAAAATATTTTAGTTAATATTTGAAATATAACTCATAGTAGATGACTTCTATGTTACATTAGACGTGCTGTTCTGTGTTAAAATAGTACTTCCAGGACTATTATAGTTTTATTATTTGACCCCTTTTCTTTTTATTGTTAATGTTTACATTTCCATTTATTCTGATACTAGCTGTGCCCTACGGTTTCATACATGTTCAATTTACTGGAGCAACATCCCACCGCGTCTGCGCGGTGCGCTCTGTTCGCACTAGGCTAGCCTATAACTACATAATTTATAAATATAACCTATAACCTTCCTCAACAACTAGGCTATAAAATAATTTAAAATAAGAATATTTTTTGAAATCTGATAGATAGTTCAATAGATTAGCGCGTTCAAACAAACAAGCAAGCAAGCAAAAAAAATGCAGCAGTCTCTTGTGTTTTATATTATTACTAAAATTGTGGTAATGCGAGTAGTTGCTCCTCAGTTGAACCAGTCAAAACATCAAATTTGTAACAGAGTCTTATCTCCAAATTGACTGTCTAATGTTAATATAGAGTCATAGCACATAGTCATAAACACGACAAACTAACAAACAGTGTCTGTACTGGGGGAAAATTGAATTTTTTATTACAGATCGTGCGTATGTACGTTGAAAGTTTGTGTTTATGAGTTTCATAACTTCGTGTAAGGCGTACTGAAATCGGATGCGTTCGGCTTCGGCGCGGTTTACAAGCGGATAGCGATTTAACACTCTTTCAACGGATCCTTCGAGTTTTTTTTTAGAACTGACTACACTGTTAGCCTTAGAGGCCCTAAAGCCGCTGCGGCTTTTACAGCTTCACCGGAATTGGGGGCGAGCGCAGAGGGCACTCAGCCGCGAAAGTTATTTGGACGACTCGCGCGAGGGTACCAAAGTGGCCGGACCTAATCGAATCTAATCGAATCGCTACTCCTACGATTCGAGCTAACTAATATATACTCATAGGCATGTTCCCTTCCTCCTGGGAGGAAGGAAGGAACCATGCGTATGTGTATTTAGTAATCGGAAAGGTTTTCTACACTAACTAGCGCAAAATTTATTAGCGCAAAAAAAAAGAAAAAAAAGATCCCTCACAGAACCTATGTACCTGTGTGGTGTGCAGGTGTGTGTGTTCATACGTGTGTAATGTTGTATGTGGGTAGCTAAGTGTTACACGTATAGTGTCACTTGTATCGCGCGGGCGGCTGCCTGACCCAAGGGCTTCACGCCGAGGAAACGGACCTAGGCTTGGGTCCTTCGAGTTTGATCTCATTTTAACTTAACACGAATACAAATGTTTTAAAACCAACCCAATTATTTATTGAAGATATACTTCTTTTGACGCGAATATTATTTACACAGTTTAACAGATAAATGTAATTACCATCTGAAACAAGAACTTAAACATATGAAACTACAAACATTAAATATTCATTAGCGTAGTGGTTGTAAGCGCGGCTGAATGAAAACATGTAGGAACCCATTTCATCCTTCAGAAAACAATTTCAATGTAGCACATAAATTTTTCCATTGTTCAGCAAACATGTCAACAAGTGGAAACTGCTATACAAGAATTCTGTTAATAAATCGGAGTACTCGGATGATATGTGAATTGTAATGTTCAACAGTGTGACATACTGAATAGTTCGTGCCGGCATGAAACTAAATACCAATTTGGCAAAAAGGGTCTACATCCTCTAGAATCTAGAAGTAATCTCTACACAAACAGGGTTAGGCAGAGGTGTACTAATGTACACCCATAGTTCGCCGAGTATGTTTTTAGGACCCATGTAATAGGGGGCGAGCCTGTTGCAATTAATCGGGCACGAAACCAAACTCCGAGCTGCTACTGAAAATTTCATAGGAAAAATCCAATAACACTTTGCTCGACCTGGGATTCGAACCCAGGACCTCGCTCATAGCAGTTGCACTTACGACCACTAGTCTAACGAGGCAGTTAGGCAGCAATCATTCCGTCCATTGATTAAAACCGTATAAAAATCATTTCGATAGTTTTTCAATTTATCGCATTCAGACAGACAAACAGACGCGGCGAGTGGGACTTTGTTTTTAATATACTTGGAAAAAAGAATGAGTTTACTTAATTCGAATGTTTTTTTTTTAATGGATGTTCAGCTATAACTTCTTTTTTTATGAACCGATTTGGATGACTATTTTTTTGTTGGATAGGGGATACCGCATTGGACCGTCAACTTTGGAGATGCAAGAGGAAACCCTTAAGAATCATTGGAGTTGGTTTTCTTTCATGTTAAAATTTGTCTTGCATATGATAATATCGCTACCTTCTTGTGGCTTGTTGAAGGTAGAAAGAACATTAAAATAAGTAGATTGATGCATGCGGGTCAGCAGCCGCTGTATAATGCTCGGCTGTCTGTCGAACGCATGGGAGTTGATTGACTCCGAAACGAATGTGCCTTTACCCTATCAGTTCTATGCAGATACCAAACGGTACATTTCAATGGCCATCGTAAACACCAAATGGCTCATTTATCAAATAACACGAAGAAATATCATTTGAAAGTTATCATTTTAAATAAACATTTATATACGTTGCTAATTTTTTGATATTATTATCTATAATCTATATATATTATAAAGCTCAACGTCTGTCTGTTTGTCTGTCAGTTTATGATCTTTTAACACGAACACCACTTATCCGATTTACAGTTTTTTTTTTTTTAATTCATAGCTATGTTATCTGACCAGGTTATAGAATGTATTTTGTTACATAAAGTAAGTTACGAAATAAACATGGCGATACCGGAGAATCAATTCGGAAAAAGACGATTTTGGGGCGGTACAATGACCTACGCTGAGTAATATTTTTAAAATATCTACAAAAAAGTCAGAGATAGCATATATTTATCTTCAAAGGACCACCCACAATAAGAATTTTTGTCTTTAAAATAATTGACGGGCGACCGCCGCGCCGTAAGTTGGAGCGAGCACAGCAAGATTCGCGCATGCGCTCTACCGACTACATTCTGTAGTTCACGCCAGCGAAGCCGCGGGCACAACTAGTTGAATTTTAAATAAAAACAAAAATAAGTTTAACAATCAAATATTAGGTAATTTATGAATTTTATATATAAGTAAAGAATCAAATTAAACTCTTTCATTTGTTTACCGACACGGCACATATAATTTTTTTTTTCAATCAGGACTTTATGTCCTCTAGAAAGCGCCATATTGAATTTAGCTTTACGTCACATCTATACTAATATTATATAATAAAGCGGAGTTTTTTTGTTTGTTTGTGTGTTTAAACACGCTAATCTCTGGAACTATCAGTCGTATTCGAAAAATTATTTTTTTATATGATAGCCAGACTCACGAGGAATAGTGTAAGCTATCTAACATTAGGCTACAACTCTTAGATAGCCTTTAATATCGGTTTTTGTTTCGTAAGTCGGAAGTCGAGGCCCTCCCGAACTGCTTTATCCGCGTGCGCTGGCGTAATCGTTAATGATACGGAAATACAAATATAAATATTGGTCCTTAGTATATTTAAAACAAAGTCAGCAATAACATATTGCCTATCTTTTATACATAAACCACAATAAGGTATTTTGTGATAAAGATTTCTTGAAAACTACAAAGTGACGACCTAAGCATCTGGCGGCGCGGTGTTTGTCGGATAACATTAACATGGGTGAAACCGTGGGGCACAGCTAGTAGCCTATATCTAGCGGGCGATCAAGACGCTTCTAAAGATATCTTATTTGTCAAATTATAATAGGTAGATTAGAATATATGCAGGAGCAAATGAATGTACATACATAGTCTGTTGAAATCATAACCCTCCATTTGTCATCATCCGTAGACGAGTAATTAATATATTAAGTTGTTATAAATAATCTAGCAACCATTTCGTTGTTTAAAACGTAACCTGCCGGTTTTTTTTTTTCAATGAAAATATTGACATATTATCTTTTTGCATCGATGGATGAAAAGGCATAGACAGACTATTTACATCAAAATCAGCCGTGAAGATGAACAATGGATGTGTTAAATAACGAACGCTTTAAAATAAACCCATGACGAGGTGTGATGGAGTGTTATCTAATCCTTTTACGTGCAAACATACTCTTTCCCACGGGAGATAACACTCCCCGCTATTGGGTAACATTGCTTCCTCGCATACAATGTAAATATTATTTATATTGGTAAATTATTAGTAATTCATAAAGAAATTAGTGCGAGCTTTTCGCTCTATTTATTTACACTAGCGGTCCGCCCTATGATCGTAATTCGACCAGCGATTTTTTAATCCTGGTCTGACAATGTCAAACAATGAATATTATATCATTTGCTGTCACTTTTCATTGAGTGACAATGTCAATATTTTGGGGGGTCTAAGTTCAATGGCACCGGTCGAGTTAGGATTCGCAGTATTAATTTATTTTATTTAATATATTAGTAACAGATATTATAGATAAATTTTAACTTTCTACACTCCTTCTCCATAAAAACTTTAACCATGCCAAATCTCACAGACTTCCGTTCACGCAATACACTTAAAAAGGGGTCCGAAGTTTTCTTCTTACGTATTAATATAATGATGATGATTTAACTGTAGCAGGGCAAAGTGTCGTCAATGTGCCTGATGGTAAGCACAATACAATCGAAAAACGATCACGACCATCAACTAATAAAGAAAGTGAGTCACTATGACTCTAACATATCTATAACCATTTATTACATGGTGATTCCTTTACTCTGTAAAGTAGGTTTGTTATTTTTACTGATGCAGGTTTTTTTATAAATCAGCGGATACTGATGCCGATCCTAATTATTTTCTTAAATTAGGAAAAAAAATACTGTCCTTATGAATTCACCATTAAAGTTACCTATTCCCTTTGCTATTGAAAGCAGATAAAATTTAAGAAGCTCTCAACACAAGTAAGATCTATCAGACTCTTGGAAGATGCTTACTGAAAGCTAAGAATGCTCTCTACCAAAACACCCTTCCGAAAAAAAACTAGATCAAAATCGGTTCATCCGTTTGAGAACTACAATGTCACAGAGAGCATAACATACCAACACGCCTGTATCCCCGAAGGGTTAGGCAGAGGTGTACTAATGTACACACACACAGTTCACCGGGTATGGTTTAGGTCCCAAGTAAAAGGGGTCGAGCCTATTGCCATTAATCGGGTCAAAGTTAAATTCCGAGCTGCTACTGAGAATTACATAGAATAACCCAATAACACTTTGCTTGACCTGGGAATCGAACTCAGGACCTCGATCATAGCAGTCGCGCTTACGATCTCTAGGCTAATGAGGTAGTTTATTGATTACTGGATATACACTGTGTCTAACGCATTTTTTTTTATCTTCATAGATTTAATATTGTTGCCTTAAATGATAATGTGGCTCAAGATGGTAGCACGCGAAACCTAGTGGAAGACTGGCTCTCAAGTGCAGTGCCGTAAAACACATCTATCGATGTTTGGTGACATTTTAATTTGAAATAATGGGCATTAGAAAAAGTTCTACCACCTTGCTACGGTTTTATCACGATGTTTTCCTTCACCGGGAGCTCATACTCATTGATTCGAACTCTCTTCGGTCGACGCGGGGTCCGTAAGCGCTACCAACACTGAGCCATCATTGCTTGTTGTTCACGGAACGCGATACGCGGGCATACCTAAGCCTGCCACTTATCAGGTAAACCTGGTGTACGTTGCTAGAGATCTAGTCGGGCGCAATCCAAAAGTTGACTAAATGTTTAAAAATTAAAGTAAATTATTGACTAATATTGGTCTATAAATAAAATGCCTAAAACAATACAAATCTGGAAAAAGTAATTTTCTGTGTACTATTTATTTCATTTTCCCTTGGGAAAATTAATTATTTTTTGTCTGTGAGTCACGTGATTTTAAACGCCGATTAGAAAACGTGACGTCACCATTCAGGGAATATATAAACATCGTTAGACACTTGCGTAAATAGTAAAAAGTCCGGTGAAGCTGTAAAAGCCGCAGCGGCTTCAGGGCCTCTAAGGCTAACAGTGTAGTCAGATCTAAAAAAAAAAAATTGTGTAAATTATCAAATTGTCACTGTTGTCATACAAAATGACATATAAAACGATTGATAACGTCACGGGTTCATAATGCAGCGTTTTTGTGTTGTATTTTTTTATTTATATTAAAATATACTTTTAAATCACTTTTTATGGTGTATTAATGAAAAATAAAATTATTCATTTGTATTATTTTCAACATATAAAATGTTTAAAACAATTTTCCAAAAGTTGTCAATCCCGGATTGTCGTGTCCGAACTCAAGCTGATCTTTAGCGATTAACAAAAAACAAATGTATGTTTTCTTTCAGATACACTCTTATAGCGTACTACGACATGTACGCACAGATATATACCACTACGAAGATATGGATACAGCTCCTGCTCATATGGATCGTCTCCTTTGGTTTCATGGTGAGAAATATATTTTTATCTCGTCCAAAATCGATCATAATCATTTTAACAGTGTACAAGACTCTACATCGATCGACGCGAGTATGAATTCCTACAATGAGTTAACCATTCGGTGAAGAAAAATATCGTGATGAAACCATAGCATAGTGATAGGACATTTTTAAATATAACTAAAATGGTAAACAAGCTTACGGCCTACCATGTGATACCATATGTATATCACTAGCGCCTTATCGATCTTGTATCGCTCTTTCTCTTGAGCTCTGAAAACTCTACTCACCATAGGAATACGACACAAGGTTATTTGGCTACAATATTCTGTAGGGTAGATGTATTCTGCCAGTCGTACTGCTCTAAGTAGAGAGAAATGTCAAAAGAAATTTCTCTGTACCTTACCTCTCTTAGCGTGCCTCTCTTCTAATGTCCATATGGTTACAAGTTTCCTTTTTCGTGTTTAGTAGGCCGCCCCGAAACACGCATGTAGACTTTAAAAGCTGAAATGCAACGAAACGAAAATACGAAAGATTACTTCACCAAAAAGGCACGAAACAAAAACTTTTTAGACAACACTTATGACATTCTGTTACTAATTGATATTGTGTAAGGTTACCATGGATATTTCAAATGTGCATTAATTGAGAATGATATTGTGAGTACTTGTATGTACATTTTCATAAACTTTAAATTAGTGTGTATTTGATCATTTTCTGAATTAAAATAAATATAGATGTAAAGGTTTCACTTTTACCACGTGTGAATTGTACACGTAATTTTTTTTTTGTACGTTAATAACGCACGGTTTTAAAATGATGTTTATTATGTCTCTTTTCGTGTCAACTTCGAGCAAAACATAATTGAAACACTTCATTTGTGAAAAAGTGAAAACTTTTTTAGCTTTGTTGTGATGTGGTTTGAAACTGGATGAAACGAAAGAGCGACACTAAAAAGAGATAAACATATACGTCTATAGGCTTTAGCTTGTGAGTGAATGAGATAGAATACATTGTGTATAGTGTTTCCTATTATCTCGGTCGCCTCTTTTGTTCAATACGTGTGTTAGTACTTGTGTGTGTGCCTACATATTACGAAGCCATAAGAAAAGGTCTCAGCCAGCGTGGTGTATTGTTCACTTTTATCGTTGATGTGAATAATTTTCACTTGTACACGTTTCTTTGTAATTCTTTGGTTAGTTTTTGATTTATCATTATTTCGTTTACTATGCTGTTATAGTAGCATTGTTATTTTTTCTTAGTTACTTTGTATATCTTAACATTGCTTTTAAATAAGTTAAAGTATGAATGGGAATTTTAACCGAATTTAAAAAACGAGGGGTTTGTCAATTCGATTATATATTTTTTATGTTTGTTCAGTCATAACTTCTTTGTTTATGAACCAATTTAGTTGATTCTTTTTTCTTTGGAAAATGGATACTTCAAGGCTTGTCTCATTTTAATTTCGTTGGCATTGGACTTTCAAATTCGAAGATACATCGGAAAAATCTTCAAAATCATTGACATTTGTTTTCTTTTTTGTTAAAAATTGTCTTATCGTTTAAAATAGTGTACCTATAGCGGCGTTTTTAATTTTATGACCATCAAATGATATATAATTCTATATGAAAGCTAATCGTTTATTTTATCGTAATGTATTGTGTGTCGGTAATGGCGATCTATTCACGCAATACATCCGGTAACCTCTCTACCATTCGACCTTGCGCTCCACGAGCATATAACGTTTTTATTAATATCGTATTTTTAATATTCACGTTTGCGTATTTTAAATATCGCACTCGACCGATTAAAATGTAAGCAGACGTTCTTAAAATATTTGCGAATTATTGAGATTAATCTTCTTTAGACGCGAATATGTAACAAAGTCTACACTACTAAGTTTGTTGCTTTCTAAACCTCTTGTTTTATTGTGCTCAACAATCACAATATTTTTTATTCAATGTAGACCCTAAGAAGGCACTTATGAGTGTCAAAACACTACCACCGGTTCGGAAAACATCCCAGCCATCGAGAAACTCGATCGGGTTTATCAACATATTATTTTCTTTTTTTTTTATTGGTTTTTACAGTATTAAATTATATACAGTTATTATCATTTTCAGTAGATCTGTACAGAGAGGGAATCACATCCAGACATTACCATCATAAACTTGCTTAACATGATTCTTGAACTTATTATCCGGCAAACCGGTAATGTGCTTAGGAAGTTTATTATAGAATCTAACACAATTACCTAAAAAACTTTTATTTGTTTTACTAAGTCTAAAAGACGGTATGACTATTTTATATTTATTTCTATTATTGAAATTGTGCCTGTTAGTTACAAGTTCAAAATTATCTTCATTTTTTCCGAACTTCTATTTTGCAGGATGTATTGGGTAAGGCAAAGTTAAGACACTCGATGGTATGTGTCAACTGCTAAATACACGTCAAGGTACGCGTTTGTGGTAGGTACCTATGCGTGCACGCAACCTATTTTTCTTTGTTTTATAAACCATTTTTATTTATTTTTCTTATCCGAGTAATAAATGCTTCGGAGAATCGCGGATATTCCCGACAACTCGTTCCGGAACATTAAAACTACGATAATAATACTTCAAAGAAATAACCTTTTGTATGAATCTAATCTAATTCACGGAAATAATAGAGGGTGTTGTATAGGTACCTCATGAAAAAATACATTTTTATATCACAATAATTAATTATATTTACAAAATATGTAAATTCATTTTACTTTTGTTTTATTTATGTAAAAATGGTTTTTCTTCTTCTTGTTTTGGCGCCGCAAAAAGCAATTCCCGGTGTCAATGTGTTTAGGCCTTCGTAAAATTTTCTAATAATTATACAAAGTGGGGTCTTCTGATAAGATGGTAGCTCTCTTGTCAGAACTATCTAGGCAGTTTTTGTGATATTTAAGAATGCATCCTCGTATTTTATATTTACAATCCACTTCACTTCTGCATAACAAACAAACTATATCACGCAAAATGCCACCAATATTACATTATATAGGGTCAAAAACCTAAGTAAATGAATTAAAAATAAACACCATAACATGTTATTTCCAATATAACGGCAAAAACTAAAAAAAAAATGGTTCATAAGTACACCATTTTTTTTTAAATCAAATTGCCACGAAATTACCTAATAACATTTAATAAACAGTACCTACTTATTATATTTAAAAATAGAAAACTGTATAACAATAAAATTGTCAATTTAGAAGGGAAGTCTTGATTGGTTCATTACACTGCAATGTTTAATAACACGAGTTTAATTGTTCCAAATTACGTTACATCCTCCCGCGTTACTGGCATAGGGTTATCATTTTTTTTTAAAATTTTACTATATAGGTCTACGTAATCAAATAGTAGAGTACTAACAAAAATTGTACGTCTCGGGACGCTCGAAAGAAATGATAACTTAAACTAATCAAAATGAAAAAAAAAGACCAAACGAAAGAGAGAAAGGGACTACTATGGACTCGTCACGCTTACGACCGCTAGGCTACGAGAGTGTTGACTGAAACTATGCTACTATTAATAGCTCCGTAACGCGTTACGTTACGAATCACATAAAATTGTTTTTATTTTTAACCGTCTTCAAAAAAAGGAGGAAGTTCTCAATTCGAATGTATATTTTATTTATGGGTGACCAAGCATATAACTTCTTTGTTTATGAACCGATTTAGATGATTCTATTTTCGTTGGAAAGGGGATACCTCAAGGGTGGTCCCATTTTAATTTCATTGGTATTTGGGCTTCGACTTCGAAGATACATTAGGGAACTCCTCAAACCATAGAACTTTGTTTTCAGTTTTGTTAAAAATTGTCTTGTGGCAGTAAATATTTTAAAAGAACTTTACTTTCTAATCACTATACCAATAAGTTATATTACACAAAGCACAAAGACAAATGTCGCACAAACTTAATCAAGCTAGTTTTTGTCAAAGATCAGCACAATGTTGATACTAGAAATAGAGATAAATTAGTCAGTCCATGTTTTAGACTAAGTAGGTCCAATAAAAGTTTTTTTAGGTAATAAAACACTTGTACAGTAAAAAAAAGATAAACCCGATCGAGTTTCTTACCGGTTCTTCTCGATGACTGGGATATTTTCGGAACCGGTTGTAGCGTTTTAACTTTCATAAGTGCCTTATTAAGGCTTAAATTGAATTAAAAAAAAGTGAAAACTTAATATGTACCATAAAAAACAGTTCTAATTTTTGGATATCCAAACTAATTTTTAAATTACAGTGTAAACTCTTTATAACGAAACTCAAGGGACTGAGCATTTTTTGTCGTTATAGAGAGAAATCGTTATATGGAGTGGAATTTCAATATGTGGGTTTTAACGCAAACCAACCAAGTTGGGCTCACTTCAACGTTATAGGGAGTTTATCGTTATAAAGAGTTTACACTGTATTTATTTTTATGTTTAATTATTAGGATATATTGCTACAAAGACTCCGTTTATTGTTAACACGTCACGTGACCATGTCGATGACGACTTACATGAATTTAATTCCTGTTCAAACCTCCCTATTTCACTTTATAAAATTGATTTTCATTTTGACTAACGCAAATGAATTAAAAATACGTTTTTAAAAGTAATTTACGGGAAAAAATCATGTATATTTTCACCGACGAAAGAGAGCAACCCTATTGTGCAGCCAATGACGACGTGAAAATATCTTCACGCTCGTTAAACATTTATGGGGGTGGGCGGAGAGATACTCAAAACTTAATTACCTATGAACTGTGGTGGATACAGTCATAAATTTATTACAGCTCGTGAGAGTTTTGGCAAAAGAAACTGCGTTCAAACGTTTTAAATTAAAAAAAAAATGGATTTAAAAACATATTTACAACATAATATACCTACTAATTTAGAATAGTACAAACATTCTATAGTAGATGGCGCGCGAGTCACATTCTTTTAAAGTTTTTATCGTTTATTGGTTTAACTGTTTACCGCTGCTCTAGAGGACGCCTTCAAGCTCCTGGAATGGCAAGGATTCGGCGTCAATGTCAATGGCGAGTACATCACTCACCTTCGATTTGCTGATGTAGCGACATCTACATAGCGACACACAGCGACATCTATCGAGCCACATACGACGCATCCTACATCGCGCAATAGAAATTAACTCTTCAATTGAGTATATATACAAGAACCCGACTACAACCGTTGGGCAGCTGCCCGCCAGACATAACACCCGTCTGGTCGGAGGATCCTCCCTTTGCAATAGTTCTTCTACACTGACGGCATCGTAGTCATGGCAGAATCGCTGGAAGATCTTGGCACAATGCTCGATGGCCTCGACAAAGTTTCTCAACAGGTGGGCCTTAAAATGAACATGGACAAGACGAAAATCATGTCGAATATCCATGTGGTGCCCACCCCAGTATCAGTTGGGAACTCTTGTCTACAAGTTGTTGAAGAATATGTCTACCTGGGACAAACAGTCCAGTTAGGTAAGTCCAACTTTGAAAAAGAGGTCAGTCGACGAATCCAACTCGGCTGGGCAGCGTTCGGGAAACTGCGCGACGTCTTCTCGTCCAAAATACCTCAGTGCCTCAAGACGAAAGTCTTTGACCAGTGTGTGTTACCAGTGATGACATACGGCACAGAGACGTGGTCGCTCACTGTGGGCCTCATAAGAAAGCTCAAGGTCGCTCAGCGAGCTATGGAGAGGGCTATGCTTGGTGTTTCTCTACGAGATCGAATCAGAAATTAGGAGATCCGTAGACAAACTAAGGTAACCGACATAGCCAAAAGGATTAGCAAGTTGAAGTGGCAGTGGGCGGGGCACATAGTTCGGAGAACTGACGGCCGTTGGGGCAGAAAGGTTCTCGAGTGGAGACCACACACCGGAAAGCGCAGCGTAGGACGGCCCCCCACTAGATGGAAAGACGACATAATAAAGGTCGCTGGGAGCCGTTGGCTGCAGGCCGCACAAGATCGGTCGCTCTGGAGATCTATGGGGGAGGCCTATGTTCAGCAGTGGACGTCCTGCGGCTGAAATGATGATGATGATGACTATCCCCTACCAGATTGTCAGTTAGTGCAACATATTTACGGACTAGTGTTTTAGGTCTGTCATATCTACCTGTTTGACTTTTTGGCGGGATCTTGAAGTGACATGTTGTGGTTTTTACTTTTTATTTATTTATTTAGGTTTTTGACCCTATATTATGTAATATTATTGGTGTTTTGTATGATACAGTTTGGTTTTTGTACATAAGTGAAGTGGATTTTAAGTATAAACTGGAAGCATGCATTCTGGGATCCCACAAAAACTCCCTAGGTCGTTCTAACAAGGGAGCCACGTTCTTGTTAGACGCCACTTTGAATAAAATACGAATACCTACTACTACGAAGGCTTGAAAACTTTGACGCTGGCAAAAGCTTTTGCGGTACCAAAACAAAAAGAAGAAAAATAACTACCTGTTAGCTACAGACTTGCATGCTCTTCTATAGACTTTGAGTCTATGAACATTCACTTTGCTCTTTAGCTGCCCACATTTACCGGTCACATGAAACAGATGAGAAAAAATAAACAATTCAATTTCCTATCGATTCGTAAAAAAACATTGTAATGTTAGCTTATGAATAATTTAGATGTGTTGCTTACGTGTGGTCTTTGTTATCTCTTACTTGAAAGGTACCGTTGACGTCACAATGTGAGTGTTATGAAAATATATTTTGACCGTAATATGCATAAAAACAGCTCTCATTTTAAAAATCTACGGGAGATTGTATTGATATTGAAAACATTCATCGTGACATATGACGTCATGTAGGTGTATATAACAAAACTGCCTTAAATTACCAACTGTTTTAATCATACAAAAATGGTATTTTTGCGCCGCAATTGTATATGAACTTATGTTGATAAAAGTTAATGAAAACTAAAGAAATTTTTTACAAAATATTCATTTGTATGTTGAACTAGCTGTGCCCGTGGTTTCGCTCACGTGGACTATATAATGCCCGCGCGAATCTTGCTCTCCGCTCCCGGCTATTTTAAAACAAATATGCTTATTGTGGGTGTTTCTTAGAGGATAGATGTATATTCTCTCGGACTTTTTTGTAGGTCTTTTAATGCCTATGATTATGTAGTACATTAATTTGCTATATCTCTTATGATTTACTCAGCATAATGCATTTAAGCGCCCGCATTGATACAACATGACCAGTTTTTTTTTGTGCGTAAACCTAATTCTTTTTCTAAAATAAAAGTAACCTACGTTACTCCTTATAAATTGTGCTATCTACCTTTGAAAGTCCTGTCAAAATCAGTCCAACCGTGTCGGAGATTAGGTACCCGGAACAACTTATTTGGAGTAACAAATAAAATCGGTCAAAAAATGTACCCCGCGTACCTCTCGAAGTTAGCTACCAATGGTAATAAATGGTATATAAATTAAAACAATATTATTTATACATTTCTAAATTATATTTACACAATTAGAAAAAAAACATGTGTGCTGTTTACATGTGGTAGAAGTGCAGAAAAACAAAAATATCTTCTCTAAAATCACTTTTTAAAAATCTTAAATCAGCAGGAATCGAACTATCGACCACTCGTACTGTACACAACAGCGCGTACAAGACTGGTCGTCACACCGCTATCTCAGTTCGATGACGATCATAAACCGTGTATAATGTATTCTATCTCATTCTCTAGCAGGCCAAATCCTATAGATGTACGTGTTTGTCTCTTTTTAGTGTCGCTTTTTCGTTTCATCACGTTTAAAATCACAAGGGGAACTAAAGAAGTTTTCATTTTAAAAACTTCAGTAATATGAATTCACATTGGGCTAACTTCATCATGTCTAACTTCCGTCACATGACACGCGCGTAACTTTCAATTTTACCTTCTACTAAACGCGCCAAAGGAAGTATAACTTCCGAAATTGGATTAAAGAATCATTTTTATTACGTTCCAAGATCTTTAATTTATATATAATAAACCATATTTATATATGTATACTTAAGTAAAACCAACCGTGAGTGCTAACTTTTAGTCAACAACAACAATATTTTTTTTTTTCTACTGCCAGGAACTTTATTTATAAAAAGAAAAAAAAATTATATTAGCGTACCTATTATATACAATAATGGTGAGTCAATAAAGCGTACCTGACCGGTACAGACGCAGTCCAGATAGCGTATCGCAAATCAGATGTCAGTTTATCTAATCATATTATCAAATTCGTCCAGCCCTTGCCCTCTCTGTTTGCTTACATATACCGCGCGTTCTGATTTACCAACTACTATTATTGGTGTTACTGATAAAACTAATTGAGGGGAATGTTCTCCTTAAAACTATACTATATTCAATGGAATTAAAAACTCTTATCAAGTTTTAATTGATCTTAAAACCTGTACAATACCGACTGCAACAAAAAAAAATACTTGACTATTTTTTCTTTTTGGTTTTTGTTTCCTGACGTCGTATTTAAATATTATTTAACCTATGTCACTCCCACAATGAAGTCGAATGTAACGACACCTCGTATGCTAAAATCCATCAAGTCGTTTAGGCTACAGAGTGTGCTAAAGAAATAGACATACATAACCCTCCTTTTTCGCAGTCGGGTAAAAAGAAAACAAACTTCAATGATTTCGAAGAGTTTCCTGGTGTATCTTCGAAGTTGAAGGTCCAAAGACAATGAAATTAAAATATAACCACCCTTGAGGTATCCCCTATCCAACAAAAATCCATCCTAATCGGTTATTGAACTAAGAAGTTATGGCTGAACATCCATAAAAGAAAATATACATTCGAATTGAGTAACTGCAGTCTTTTTTTGAAATCTGTATAAAATACACAAAAAAAAACTCTTCATCTATTTTTTGTAATGCGCTTAAAGCATTTATTTTATAATGTAAAAACACGTATTTTTTTATAAAGAGGATAGATTTTATTTGTTGTTTGTGTTTTTTAGTTTGTAGTGGATAAACTCAAATACTACTAGACCGATTCTAAAAACTCTTACACCAATATAAACCTACAGTATCAACAGCGAGTAACATAGCCTATATTACAATTTGAAAAATTAATTTATTCCAAATAAAAATGTTGATATGTAGTTTTAAACATAGTATAAAAAATTGCCTACACGGGTGCATTGGCGATGTTTGTTGTATAAAATGAACACAAGTGAAACCGTGGGGCACAGCTAATCATTTATAATATAATTTCTTCAATTTTTGCCTCTAAAATTATCTTATAAAAGTTGTCGTGCCTTATAAAGTTTTCTATCATCTATCGTTTTCAGTTCTCTATATTTCCCAACAATTACCTTTCCTCGTCAACCATTCTTAACACTTCCACATTTGTAATCCTTTCAATCAAACTGATGTTTTCCATTCTCCTCTAACATCACATCTCAAACGCAACCAACCTTTCTCTATCCCTTTAATTTAACATCTGTTTTCCGCAACCTTACAACACTTATGCTCCAGCTGATGTAGGTTTTAACTATAGTATTATTTTGATTAATAACATAACAACAAATGTAACATAACATACCATCACGCCTGTATCCCCGAAGGGTTAGGCAGAGGTGTACTAGTACACCCACAGTTCGCCGAGTATGTTTTTTTAGGTCCCATGTAATAGGGGGCGAGCCTATTGCCAGTAATCGGCCACAAAGCCAAACTCCGAGCTGCTACTGAGAATTTTCATAGAAAAACCCAATAACACTTTGCTCGACCTGGGAATCGAACCCAGGACCTCGATCATAGCAGTCGCGCTTCTGACCACTAGGCTAACGAGGCAGTTTATAACCTCAAAATTTTCAAATAGTAGTTATTTTTGGGTATTACAAAACTAGTCTGTAAGTTTTTACTAAATTAAAAAATAGGGCATTTAACTCTATTTTGTACAGGTCCCGCCGCTGCTTGGTGTATGGGGACAACTGGGTCTAGATCCGAACACGTTCTCCTGTACGATACTACCGAAAGACGGAACATCGCCCAAGAAGTACCTGTTCGTGTTCGGATTCGCTCTACCGTGCGTCGTCATCATCGTCTCTTACTCTTGTATTTACTGGAGAGTGAGAGAAAGTAAAAGGAAATTAGAATGCAGAAGGTGTGTATGTGGGTGAGAATCTATTCAACGATGTTTTATATTGTGACTAATCCCGTGTTTAAAATTTAAGATGTAGGATCTTGTCAACCCAAAATACTCAAAAAATTATTACCTACTTAATATGCTTCAAACTGTTGAGTAAAGGCTGGCGTCCACTAGGCGAATGAGGGCAGGCGGCATCGCAACGCAACAATTTGCCTGCCTATGATCTGTATGAAACATCGTGCACTAGCCAACGTTTGACAATACAAAACATAAGCAGACAGATTTTTGCGTTGCGATGCGGCCTGCCCCGATGCGCCTAGTGGACACCAGCCTTAACAGATGTTTAATTAATGATGCCTTAAAAGGTTTGAAGGAAGCAATGATGGCTCAGTGATAGCATGTACGGAGTACACCGCGTCCATTGTCGTGAATTCGAAACACCTACAATCAGCCTGAGCTTTCATTGAAAGACAACATGGCGCCAGGATTTTTCTAATGCCCGACTGGCTAGCTACTAGTTTCCAAGTCGAAAATCGGTTGTTAGGTAATATAGGTGTGTTGTTCTGACAGTTGCAGTTGAGAGCCAATCTTCTTCTAGGCTTAGCGTGTTACCATCTTCAGCCACATCGTCACTGAGATTAGGGCCATACGCCTGAACCTTTAAGGGGTCGTGTAGACGGCACCACCGCATGATTGATATTCCTAATACATTGCTAGCCACGAAAATTATACGTGTAGGAATAATGAACATGTTAATTTTAACTAAAAAAAATGTCAGTGTTTGCATATAATAGGTGTCTATCAATTTATAGAAAATTTTGATATTCATCTGAGGATAATCAAAAAGTTTACACTCATCGCTTCATGTTGTTCTCTTTGCATCAAAATAGGATGAACCCATAAGCGTTTATTTGACTTCTTACTTTTATTTAGCCATTTCATTACCACTGCCTCCATTTTTTATTTAAATTCATCATATTCATTACACCTACACGTATGATGTTCGTGGCTAGCCATGTATTTCTAAAAATGTACAGTGATAGACAAATCAAGCGGCAGCGCGTCCGCGGTGCTATCTATCTATACAAGCCCTAACGCATTTCGAAAAAAATCTTACGCTCGTTAAAAATAAAATGGAGACAAAATTAAAATAAGCTCTTGTACATTCTTCACAGTGGTTCGTCATTCAGTTTTCGCTTCTAGTGTTCGCTTTGAAGGCCAAAATAGAACTGCTAACCTTTTTTTTTTTTTTTGATCTGATTATCTGACTAAATTTTTAGCCTTAGGGGCCCTGAAGTCACTGCGGCTTTTACAGCTTCACCGAACTTGGCGTCATTGGTTGAGCCATGGCTCGCTTATATATCTGATAAAAACGAGGGGTAGAAATTTCGAGACAGACAATTTTTTGAACTTGTCTACAATACTCCGAGTAATAAAATTTCGATGTGTGCGTGTTCTATGAATTAGCGTGTGACGGTGTGGCGATGCGTTGTTTATTTCTACGAATTTGAAAATAATTCTTGATTTTTTCAAATAATTCATTACTGTTCAAAATAGTACATATTATACAAATTGTAACAATATTAAACGAAATATGGAAACGTCTAGACGAAAGAAAAATAACTCATCATATCCAACATTGTTATTTTCAAATTAATGTAACCATACCTATCGACATTGAACTTGTGACTTTATAATACAAAACAACATACACAACAAGATTTAACTCGTGAAATATTCATCTAAACTTAATTTGAATATCAAATGGTTACTCTACAATCTTTTGTTCACAAAATTTAAAATACAAAGACAAAATGTTAATCAAAACACTGTTTTTTTTTAACGGAACTATATCTAAGGTTATACCATATTTAAAGGAATCTCTAGCTTCTTCCGGAATTTATCATTACATTTTAAGTGTAAGATAGTTTATTACAGGATTTGGTGCGGTCTCATTGATTTTAATCATTGCCTCCTTATTTGTATGCACATCAAAAACGAAAACTATATTTTTATAAGTTGATATTTGGTCTTTCTCCTTATATGGTTAATATCTTATTTGAAGATGTGGAAATTGAAAATTTGAAGTTGCTGTCGTATGAAGGAGCAAGTTTTGATGGTGGGCTATAAAAAGAAATTTAATTTTTTTCAAATAATTACTTTTCATATGCGTATAGACAAACTCACAAAATAAAAATGAACTTAAAATATGAGTTATAGCATAAAACAACATTTACTCTGTTAGTACAGTGTTACTTTTGTTTTCAATACTGGAGAAGTCGATCAAAATATGATTTTGTTTATTTGAATTAAAAATATACTACGCTAATAATATTATTCATTATCATTAATTTACTAAATAAATGTGTACAATAACGTAACAATATTCAGCCTATGTTCCAGAATTTCTTTGTAAGAAGTTGGCAACATTATTTAAACGGCTGTGGTCGTAGTTGCAAGAGACCAGCTTGTTCACTGTATACGAATTTCGAAGCGTGAAACAAAAATACTCTACCATGTTTTAAATAGTTTATAAGTAACACATTTTTTTAAAGCGTAAATAGGACGTAACTTCTTTAACACCATTATAATTTGAAAACTCGATGAAACGAATAAAAAACTATACATTCGAATTGAGAACCTCCTCATCTTTTTGAAGTCGGTTAAAAAGCGACACAAAAAGAGACAAACACATACATCGATACAATAAAATAGAATATATTATAGTATTTCCTTTTGTTTCGGTCTCCTCTCTGTACATTTGTGTGCGCCTGCATATTACGAAGCATTGGAATAAGGGATCGTAGCCAGCGTGGTGTATTGTTCACGTGTATCGTTTATGTGAATATTGTTATGTTTTCTGTAGACTTCTCTTCATGGTAAATAGTATATTACTAATTAGTGGTTCGACTTTCTGGCTATCTTAATGTACCTACTCCTCCTACATATCCTAAGTACTTGTACTTATTACATATGTATATACATATAATTTCATAAGTCCGGAGCACCATCGCTCCTTTTTTTTACTGACTACACTGTTAGCCTAAGGGCCCGTGCACAAGGCGGCGGCGCTGAAGACGCACCGCCGCCACATTATTGCTATATCACTGTACCTTTTTCGTAATACATTTGTTAGCCACGAAAATTATACGTGTAGGAGTAATGAACAAACATGTTGAGTTTAACTAAAAAAAATTTTAGTGTTGCATACAATAGGTATATCTAATAATTTGTCGAAAATTTTGATATTGCGCTATATGTCCCCAGCCTCAGCAAGTTTTTTCCATCCTGCGTTATTGATTTTTAAGGAAGTCATGTACATAATTGATAATATCATGATTATAATATATATTATATTATTTTATTGATACGAGTGAACAAGCTGTTATCTGTAATCTATGGATCTGGGTCTCGTCAGTTAGACAGCGCGCGTGGGTTGTCTGTTGTTACATAACGTTCGTAAGAGTATGTTACCCGGGCCCCTGGTACGCTCATTTGCGAGAAAATCAAACGATTATCGTTTACAAAAGTTTCTAAAAAAAATACATACCTACAGTACGTTTCAATCGACTGTTCTATTTTTCATGGAATTATTATGTCTACATACCACGTGTCTATTTTAGGGTTCTCTTCCCAGAAAAGAAACCCTATTGCTCCTATGCCTACGGTCTCTGGCATACCTTTTAATAACTGTATCTTTTCAACTGTATTAAGTTGAAATTTTCACAGAATATTTATCACATAACAAACAATTAAAATACCAAAAAGTAAAATATTTTTCACAAAGAATTACCTACCTAAAAAGCTTCTATTTGTCTTACTAAATCTAGAAAATAGTATGACTAATTTATATGTACAATATATTTCCAATAAGTATTAAAACTGTGACGATCATTGACAAAAGTCTAGCTTATCAAAATTTTACAAACATACATTAAATTATCAAGGATATTATATTGAGAGGACAATGTTAATATTTTAAATTTCTGGATCTTGTTCTTTAATTATTCGCGAAGTCTCATGTTGTAGGTTGGTCGAATCGCCCGGTTTTGTAAACTAAAATATATTATGGTAAACTATGATTCTGATGTGTCATCCAGGCGCGATTACCTGCCATCATCACTGTTCATTTAAATAATTATTTCTTCCTCACAGTAAGCTGAGTGGACAGACTGCGAAAGAGAAAGAAGAAGACTCCCGCCTCACCACTCTCATGCTGACCATATTTCTCTGCTTCCTAGCCTGCTTCTTACCTTTGATGATCATGAACGTCGCTGACGACGGTATCACCTACCCCTGGCTTCATATAATAGCTTCGATCCTAGCCTGGGCCTCGAGCGTCGTGAACCCCTTAATATACGCAGCGACAAACAGACAATACAGGGCGGCGTATGCAAATCTGTTAAAATTTTGCAAAAACAACGCTGTTACAAGAAGAACGACTTGGGGCAGTCGCACCGCGGGGCATTCGTCGAACTCGCCCCAATACGGGGACAAACGGGCGACCCCTAAAGAAAACAAACCGGCTAACTTATGAGCAACCGTTTTTATTACTTGAATCTCATTTATTATATGATGCATAGTCGAGAATTAAATTTGTTTCTATAAATATTCTGATTTTCTTCGTACTTACATTTGTAACTTCGCGATGTCAGTAAGTTTTGTTATTTCATTAAAGAGGCTGGGATTTGCTACAGACGTCACTCCTTCAAATCAATTAAACAATTGTAATACAATAAGTTTCAGTACATTATGTTTTATAATTCAATTAACAAGCAAATATTATAAGAACCAAATTAAAACATACCTCCTTTATTTTGATTTTAAAATTTCATGTTAAGTCTTACGGATCTTGATTACGACACTACGATAATAAATAAAGTACCTACGTTAAAAATTATTTATAATAAAAAGAATATATTATAGGTACCTACCTACATGTATTTTTTTGCAGATTCAATATTTTCCATGACGATTAATACATTTTCGAAGTAAACAACTAAACAATACAACGAAAAATTTCTCAATAATGTAGTTTTTTAGATTTATAAAATATATATTTATGTAATTTAATAATTATTAATGTATATAAAACTATTAATTGAATTAGTTTATTTCAATTACAGAAACGTCTACCATAAAAAATAACCAAAGCTTGCACATTACCTTCGTAGCTATAAAAATACATATATAATTTTAAACGAGAAAGTTTTTAATAAGAATTGCATTCCTTTAGTGTTATTTATAGAGTTTATTTAATAATTACATTATTAGTTAAACTGTAGGAATGGATTTGCCCCATTTTGGGTCAAGCTCGCTAAGATGACTTCGTTTTAAAAGAAATAGTATAGTTTATTAAAATATATTTTTTTATTAATTATTTAAGCGGAATGTTTGTAGAAGTAATGAAACCAGAAATAATTAAGCTTCTTATGATTTATGCTTCTTCTCTTTCTGTCAAATAGTGCATTGAAAATTTATTGTCCAGTTGTGGCTAGTGTTACCAACATTTCTTAGATCAAATTTACATACTTAATCGTTTTTTTTATTTTTTATCAATATTTTATTTAACCCTTATTTAAAAAAATAACTGATCGGTCAGTTATACGGTTCCAACAGTTATAAGAACAAAATATATTTTAGTATAAATTGTTATTCTTACTTCATAATTGATATCAGACAAGTATATTTATAAGCATGATGGTGCTTATAAAAAAATATAGATTATATTTCATTGTGCTCTGTAAATTAATTATTAACAATTAAGAAATATTATCAAAATTCTGATATATTTAATGGCATATAGTTAAAAAAAAAATTGTTTGAAGCTGATTATTCTTACCAAAAATACACGCTATTCATTTAATATATAAATACAAAAACAAAATTTATAATTATCAATTTAATTAGCGGGTAAGTGTATTGTATTTTTTATTTATGTAAATAATTCTTATCAAGACTGAAACGAAAAAGTCAATTAGTTGATATATTAATAAAAAAAACTCTTAATACCACTATAAAACGGATGGAAGGGACCCATAAATAACTAATACATTTTCATACAAATCACTTTTATTTACTGTTATGTTTCACGCTTAAAAACTTTTGCTTCCGTTTTACTCACAATTTATAGTTTTGTTTATCAAATGTATTTGCATCCTAAGTATATATACTATATTTTAAGAATAGAATGAGATATATTATAAACATAGATTTAATAATATAGATCGGTAAATAGAAAGAAAAAGACCATAAGTATACAAATGTGTTAGAACAAGACAGGGATACGAGACCGTTTTCGTATTACGTGCTATCGGCCTGTATCGGGTTACGTAAATCGTTATCAAAACATATAGTGCTTATTTTTGCAAAATCTAAAAATATTTGAAAGTTGTCATTTAATGTTTAATAGCCGTGTTTAATTATGGTTACTAAATTTTTAACTGGTTGTAACTAATACCTATAAAACAAAATCAACAAAATAATACGCATTATACGCAGTGTAGTCTGTTTTTGATCTCGTCTTGTTCAACCTATTACTGATCTATAAACAAAATTAAATCCCCTTTTAGTATTTTTGCCCATTTGCACGTATTTACTTTTGCAATTTTGCTGAGTCTTGAAGCCTTAAAACTCGTATGTAAATAGATACAAAACAACCCGTTGTCAAATGTTTATAATAATTATGTAGGTATATTGTTTAATAATTACTCGTAAGAAGTTTGTCACATTTGATATTGGCGAAATTGCCTACATAGGCAGATAGATACCCAAAATTATAAAAGAAGCCGCTATGATGACGTTCGTTTATTACGTGAGGTGATTTTTCTTTCCTTTTTATTTATATCCCCCTTGGTGAGATTTAATTAGACGTAGTGTGACCTCCCTCTTCCTTACGCGGGATAATACCCTATAGTTTTTTACATAATTAAATTTTAGCCCGAAAAAATTTGTTCAATATTAAGTATACAATGTACAATAATTTGAAATATCTCATATGGTTTACTCAGCGTGAATCATTTTAAGCGCCCGAATTGTTTTTTTTTATTTGCGCATAACCCTAATTTTATTCTACAATAAAAATTTACTCATAACATCAGCTATCTGCCAGTGAAAGCCCCGTCAAAATCGGTCTAACCGTTTCGGAGATTACCCGGAACAAACAGACAGACAACAACTTTTAAAATTGTTTTTTTTTTTTATGTAAACCCTATTTATTATACATATATACTTTCATGTGCATTTAGTAAAGAGCTGTAATTTTGAGATTACAAACAGAAACTTCAATTTTATTAATTGAAATTAAATTAAATTAATTAATTGAATTTTATTTTTATTTTTTGTTTAAAGTATTAGATAAACGAAAATATAAAAAAAGATTTAAAAGTTGACGTGAAATTTTCATTGATCCCTTCCGCTCTTTTTAAATTGCATCTTGTGACATTTTGCCGGACTCCACCCCAGTTTGAGCTCACGTATTTATTAGATGCCCCTTAATTTATATGAACCTTTTTTAGGGATGTAGTATAATTTTGAGTAGTTCTCATAAAATGATAAGATTTGTCGTAGCTACGTAATTTATTGAAATCCAACCAGCGAATTCAAATCAAGACCTTTGTTGGACGCTTAATGTGTTTCAAAGAATTATATTACAATAATAATTTTAAAAAATTGTAAATAATTATTGATTGACTTATTATTAAGAACTACGTTAAGTTGTTGTGAACACATATTATGTATGTAATACTTAATATTAATAGGTAACTATTATGTAAATAAGTTATAATTAGCCTTGTTTTATAATTTATTTCGTACCGTTTAGAATTATTTGTATAATATTAGTTAACCAAAGTTAATTTAAATAAATGTATTTTGATTGTAGACTTTTTTTCGTTTTATTTAATTATAATTAACTAAAATAAATATCTGGGATCACGGTGCCTTCCATGCTATATTGTCAAAATCTGACAGTACCGACTTCTTTTCGGTATACAACTTATACAAGGTGTCCAGAAAGGGTATCGGGTATTTTTAAGTTCAATGAAACAAAAATTATTTGTATGCAATAAAAAAGTTTATTGTTTATTATTAGCATATGAATTGGAGAATTATTTGGAAAAGATGATGTTATCCAAATGATGACCGTTACGTTGCTGGCACTCTTCTAAACGGAAACGAAGATTGGCGATAACACGTTGACACATAGCTATCGATATTGCTGCCATTTCTGACCTGAT
Source organism: Saturnia japonica (assembly GCA_033032175.1). Lineage (NCBI taxonomy): Eukaryota > Metazoa > Arthropoda > Insecta > Lepidoptera > Saturniidae > Saturnia > Saturnia japonica. The sequence continues at coordinate 1,565,921 of CM065315.1, forward strand.
GTTTTGCTTTAACTGGGTTAGATTCGTCGGATTGTTTTGATAAACCTTACTTTTAAGGTATCCCCATGCAAAATAGTCAAGCGGGCTAAGGTCGGGGCTTCTGGGAGGCCAGTTGATGTTACCCCTTCGCGAAATGACTTTATTAGGGAATAATTCGTTAACAACTTCCATTGAGTCATTTGAGGTATGGCAAGTGGCCCCATCTTGCTGGAACCACGTTCTTGAGTTGAAACCTGCAAACTGCAACTCTTGGACCAAAAAATTTCGCAACATATCGCAATAACGGTCACTATTCACATTAATTGCTCGGCCTCGTTGATCTTCATGAAAATAAGGACCCATTATGCCTTTAGCAGACATAGCGGCCCAAACAACGACCTTTGGGCTATGCAGGGGTCGTTCATGCTTTCGTCTCGGATTCTCCACTGCCCAGTACCGACAATTCTGCTTATTAACATGACCATTCAGGTGAAAATTTGCTTCGTCACTGAACAGTATGTTGTTAAAGTTGTTAAATCGTTGCAGCATTTCGTTCGCAAAATTCAGTCGATTATCATAGTCCGTATCCTTCAATTCTTGAACCAATTGAATTTTATAGGCTTTTAGATGTAAGTCTTTCTTTAAAATCGAATGTAAAGACGATTTTTTGAAGTTCAACGCTTGGCTTCGCTTTCGGATGGATAAAGACGGATTTTGACGAATCGACGCCTCAACTTCTTCAATTGTTTCTTCATCGCGAACTGAACGACGACGACCAGAGTTTTGAATTTTAACTGTCGCACCTGTATTCTCGAACATCCTGATCCATTTCCTAATGCTATCGTCACTTGGCGCGTGGCGTGTACGATATTCCGCACGATAGAGACGTTGAGCAGTCACTATTGAATCACCATTACGATAATACGCTCGTACGCAAAATGCGCGATGCGTCCCCGAGTACTGTTCCATCGTGACTAAAACTCCACAAAATGGCGGACGCCACGAACCCCTCCCCGCACCCTTTAGACGCCCCGTTTCGAATATGGCGCGAAAACAAATACCCGATACCCTTTTTGGACACCTTGTATAATGATGATAAAGGTGTGCCGTGCCGTTTTGCGCTCGTCACGCAAAAACTACGAGATACATTTCGATTTTTTTTTGTTTTACTCACCAGATATCTGGGCCTTATCTAAAAAAAATATCACGATATATTCAATCAATATGAAGTTATTAAAGATTTAAGAAACTACGATTTCTATAAGCGCTAGGTACGCGTTCAGGGATGTGTTTTCTTGCTGTGGTGTGAATATAACAAACACCGCAGACGAAGTCGTGGGTATATCGATAGATAAATAAAGCCTTTATTCACTGACCATAAGTATCATAACATAAAATAGTATTAATAAATGACTTCCTACCTCTTTATTTGACGACCTCTTTGTCTTTTCCCGTTTCTTGGGTACCGTTCCATGATGTCTTTCGTCCATTTCCCTCTGTTTGTTCTCATGATGTGTCCAGTGTCGTAGGTATCAGCTGGTTTTAAATAAAATCTGTGATAATAAATAGGTTGATATTGTAACCACAAGCGTCAAAGGCCAAAATACCAAGGAAGAAAACAACGAAGACTACATTCCTTCCAAGGGATAGGAAATCCATGGCCGGTCGTCGCTGTCATGCTATCATGCTGGCCTGCAAGCATCTCGGTAGCTAAATACACACTGTCGAATACCGAAACGCGATAAACTAAAATTTAAATATTATGATTTATTTTAATTTTTCGCCAAGCTAGCTCAGTATTATAAATAATATAGTCGGCAGATCGTTGAAATGTTTATTCAACCACCACAATGTATTACACATTCGTAAGTTAGGCTATTTTGGCGTGTTCAATAATAACGCTAGTCAGTAGGGCTTTAGCACATGTACTTTATAATATTATAATACAAGTTTTTAGTACAAAACGTGTCGTGAAACCAACCGTCTGATTTTCATCTGTCTCTCTGATATGTCATCACTTAAGTACTTTTTAATATTAATGATTACAAACAACCAGTACAAAAAATAGTGGCGAATGAGGCGCCACATCACCCCCCTAAGGAGAGCATTGCGTTAATCATCAAAAATTTTGAATTTAACTCGTCTGCCTGATCGTGTGGTATATGGCTGAAGTTGACATGTAGGAACAGCGACAGGCAGTGGGACAGTAGTCGATTGCAGGTGAGACGTAGGTACAGGCACAGTCGGTGTGATAGTTGTAGGTTGCCGGTAAGACGTTGGCGACAACTGAGGTATCCTCGGTGTCGTAGAAACAGGACTTGAATCTGATTCCTCAATGAAAGCCGGTTTCACGCGGTCTACGCTTACAACCACATGTTTCCCTTTGTAGTCAATAGTTAGGGTCTTTCCATCACTTGCCCTCTGAATAACCTGGTATGGACCAGAATAGGGAGGCTGCAAAGGACGCCGGACTGCGTCATCCCGCAAGAACACATGAGAACACGTATTTAAATCTTTGAAAATAAAAGAACCGGTCTTCGTATGACGTGACGCCGGTACTGGTCGAATTTTCGACATATGTTGACGTAGTTTCACAACAAAATCAAAGACTTCTCCAGAAGTACCCACTCCAGGAAAATCAGCTAGCAACTCACCAGGAAGCCGAAGAGTTTCTCCATAAAGCATTTCTGCACAAGTAGCTTTAATATCTTCTTTAAAAGCTGAACGCATTCCCAAAAGTACAAATGGAAGAGCTTTTGTCCAAGAACTCCCATGACACATTAATGATGCTTTAAGTTGACGATGGATGCGTTCAATCATTCCGTTCGCTGCTGGGTGGTAAGCTGTAGTTCTATTTCTTTTAGTGGCGAAACTGCACATAAGTCTTCGAAAAAGGTCGGATTCAAATTGTGTACCGCGGTCGGTCGTAATAATAGAGGGAACACCAAATCGTGGTATCCATTCTCTCGTGAAAGTATCCGCTACTTCCTCGGCGGTGGTGGTGCGCATCGGCCAAACTTCTGGCCATCTGGTGACTCTATCAATGGCTGTGAGACAATAGCGGTAGTCGTCACAGACAGGTAAGGGTCCTATTATATCAATATGGACGTGAAGAAAACGACCAGATGGTGTGTCAAAAGTTCCAAGTGGAGCATAATTGTGTCTTGAAACTTTACTCTTCTGGCAAGCCTCACACGTACGAGACCACTGACGGCAATCTTTATTTATTGAAGGCCAAACGTAACGTTCCGCAACTATACGTAAAGTAGCATTCGGACCAGGATGGCTAAGACTGTGTAACTTATTAAAAATAACACGACGTAACTTAGGAGGGACATATGGACGTGGTTTGTCAGTAGTAGTATCACATATTAAGGAAATACTAGTGCCAGGAACTGCAATCGTGATTAGCTTCAAACTAGACAAACCAGATCTTATAAGTTCTGCTAGCTGTTCGTCAGCTTCCTGCAACTTGGCAAGGGTTTCGTACTCTTGCTCAAGAGTGATGGCACTGATTCGAGACATAGCGTCGGCTACGACATTGTCTTCTCCTCTAATATGTTGTATATCAGTAGTAAACTGGCTTATAAAAGACAATTGGTTCAGTTGGGATGGAGGTAATTTATCTCTCCGTTGTACAAAAGCATACAACAGTGGTTTATGATCAGTAAAAATCGTACAATGCTGAATCTCCAAAATATGTCGAAAGTGCTGTACACTTTCGTACACCGCTAAAAGTTCCCTGTAATAGGCCGGCCATTGAGACTGTTTTGGGGTAAGCTTCTTACTGAAGAAAGCAAGCGGGACCCATTCTCCCTTACTTCGCTGCTGCAAGCAAGAACCAATGTGAACGCTAGAGGCATCGGTAAAAAGGCCTAGTTCAGCACCGTATATTGGATGTTGAAGAAGCGTGGCATCACTAAGGCTCCTTTTGCAGGCTTCAAACTGTTCCCGCAGCTTAAGTGTCCAGGGGTATGGTTTAGCACCCTTGCAGTGCGTGGAAACAAGAACTTCAATCAATGGCGCTTGAAACTGTGCAGCTTTGGGTATGAAACAGCGATAAAAATTTATCATTCCCAAAAACTTTCTCATCCCTTGCACGGTTTCAGGTGGAGGGAAATCTAGGAGATTTTGGACACGATCCTTAGGAGGACTTGTACCTTCAGCATTGATCAGGTAACCTAGAAATTTTACTTCGCTAAAACCAAGAATACACTTAGACGGATTGAGAACAACACCATATTCTTGAAAACGCTTAAAAAGGGTGCGTAAATGTCTTGCGTGACTGGCTTCGCCTGGAGAAAAGACGAGTACATCATCTATGTATGGAAAACAAAAATCGAGACCCCGTGTGACCTCATCGATAAAGCGCTGGAACGTTTGGCCAGCATTGCGAAGACCAAAGGTCATGAAGGGAAATTCGAAGAGGCCAAACGGAGTAACAATGGCGGTCTTCAAAATATCCTCATCAAAAACGGAAATCTGATGATATGCTTTTACCAGGTCACACGTACTAAACACGGTAGCACCAGCGAGACTATTAGCAAAGTCATGAATGTGACGAACAGGGTATCGGTCAGGTACTGTTCTGGCGTTCAAAGCGCGATAATCGCCGCATGGACGCCACGTGTTATCTTTTTTGGTGGTTATATGTAACGGAGATGACCAAGCACTTTTAGATGGTCGGGCTGTTCCGTAACGCACCATGGCTTCAAACTCCTGCTTGGCTGCATGGAGTTTCTGAGGAGCCAACCGACGGGGCTGGCATGAAACCGGGGGTCCGTCAGTGGTTTTTATAAAATGCACCGTGTTGTGCTTTACAATCCTGGGCACACCAGGAGGTCGAGTTATATCTCTGGAAACTCTGCTAAAATATTAGCAAAACTTGAACTACCAGAAAACAAAGCTTTGACACTATCTTGTTGGGATTGTGCAATTGAAGCACAGACAGACAACTTGGTAAGGCCGTCAATTAGACACTTGTGTCGGCAATCTGGTAATAAGTTATAAAAACTAAGAAAATCAGAGCCTATTATAGCTGTACTAACATCTGCGATGACAAAATTCCAATCAAAAATCCTTCTTAAACCTAGATCTAAATGAAATTGAATGCAACCATAAGTTTTAATTGAACTACCATTGGCAGCGCCAAGATGGTAATCATCTGGTTGCACATGATTTCTTAAATATTTTTTAGGAAAACAACATAAGTCTGAGCCGGTGTCAATTAAATACTGCCGCTTGGAAACCCGATCAGTAACAAATAAACGGCGGCCGGGAGATAAACAATCAGTTGCCGCCTCTACTAATTGTTGATCCGGTTTTCCGGAGGAATCCAATTGCATGGTTTGGTACACTTAGTTGCTTTAGTGTTGAATTTTTGGTGATACCAACAAATCTTATTCTGCACAGAGTTAGCCCTACGCCACCGCTGTTTTTCTATAGATCGGCTACGAGAACGACTACGCAAGCGAGTTGAGAGACTAGCAACTTGTTGAGTAAGCTCATCAAGTCTTCGTTCCATTGTTTCATTGAAAGAAGAGCTGGACGATGTCGGAGCTGAACAAACCATTACATTATAATTATATGTTTCTAAAATTTTATCTGCTATATCGGTCATCTTGTCAATTGGCAGATCAGCATGTGATGCCAAAATATCCTAAACATGTTGTGGGAGACGGCGCAACCATAACTGACGAAGAAAGTTTTCATCTAAAGGTGATGATCCTGTCAGAGAACGGAGATGTCTCCAAAACTGTGAAGGTTTTCGGTCACCAATTTCTTCACCATCTAATAATTTACGCATACGTGTCTCCTCAGATACCGATAATCGTTTAATCAACTCATGCTTAAGCTTACTGTACCGTTGTCCAGTAGGTGGAGGATTAATCACAACATCTTCAATTTCTTGAGCATATTTTTCATCAAGATGAGCGACTATATAGTTAAATTTAGTGGAATCAGTGGTTATACCTGCTATATCGAATTGAGCCTCCGCTACAGCAAACCAATGCTCAGGTCGATGAGGCCAAAATGGAGGTATTTTCGCTGAAATTTTAAAAATTTGATATTCATTATCCCTGGAAAGGCGCGCTTGTAAAATAGCATTCTCCTCTTTCAGCTTATCAATTTCCACTTTAAACTTCTCATCAGCCATATCCCGCGATTAAACCAAAATGACCAAAAATATAAAAAGTTTCTCGTGGGGGAGAATGCGACACCTCAACCGCTTTACAGAAAAAAAAAATAAAAGAAAGAGAAAAAAAAATAATAATATTAGACACAAAAATTAAGCTATTATGTCTTATTCTATTTGTAACAATGTTAAATACAAAATACAGTATTTAATTTAAAATTGAACGACCTATTAAAATATTAATTTAAAAATGACAATTCCAAAATTGTCGTATACAAATGGAAACGCACTCCCTTAAAATTATAGTTATTGATGACATGGAAACCATTATACAGTCATGACAAAATATTTTTTTTTTTTTTTTGATTAAACTGACGTTTAGTATTATTTATAAAAACATATTAATTGGTAGTACACAGAATTATTAAGGAGATTAAAAATAAGGTTAAAGATTGTTGATATGCACTCTCAGAATATTGGAAACACGCACCAATGCACTTACACTGCACTATGATTTACCAAAGCGATGCCAGATGGAGGCCTGTCCTCCGCAAATTTGGCCGCTGTTGTCATGGCCAGCCCTTGACAATTAGTTGCGACTGTGACAGTTCGACAATATATATTATTCTGAATATAATTGTTGTTATTGTGTTCGAGCATCGGTCACAAACGTCGGTGGTCACCAGTTTGGCGTGTTCAATAATAACGCTAGTCAGTAGGGCTTTAGCACATGTACTGCATAATATTATAATACAAGTTTTTAGTACAAAACGTGTCGTGAAACCAACCGTCTGATTTTCATCTGTCTCTCTGATATGTCATCACTTAAGTACTTTTTAATATTAATGATTAGAAACAACCAGTACAAAAAATAGTGGCGAATGAGGCGCCACACTATTATATAAAATATTCAGAAAACACGACAGTCATTTTAAAAGACATTCAACCGACGCGCTAGCTAGAGCTCTTCTTTTTATTCTCTGTCAAATTCAAGAATAGAACTAACAACAACCGATGCATATACAACCTACATAGAGTAATCATAGTACCTAGACGGAAGACGTATATCACTGCGTCTGGAAGTACTAGGGCCGGGTTGTCTTACTATAAATTTAATTTAATAAAATTACGTGATTACCTATGGTTATGAAATTGCCGATTTTTAATACTGATAGTGTGAATATTGATATTTTTAATTGTACTCACAATTCCAAATGAAAACTAATGTTTAAAATAATCTGTTGTATTAATTTTATTGTTCTAAATGTTCTCTCACCATTCGATTTTACTTTGATATCGTTGTTTCTGTGATCATGGAAAAATCGAAATTGCGCGTTATTTTCGAATACGAGTTTCGTCGTGGTAGACGTGGCACCAACGAAGCACAGACGGTAGTTACTCATGGTACAAACGTACAATACACAATATCGAGTCGACGACGACGACCACAAATGAATGCACGGTACATTTTTGGTTTGATCGCTTCCGTTCTGGAAATTTTGATCTCAACATTAATATGGTGATAAATATATAGAGCTAGGCTCTCGTCTGCACCACGAAAAGCAAAGAGAAGAAAAAACACAAATATTTACTTAATATCAAATTATAATACGAGTACGCAATGTTAGACATACCTTGATCTTATTTTGCTGAAGACTACTTTTTAAAGTAATTAGTTCTGCACTTTTAAATTTTTATTTAAACTCTACGCAAGTCATATTGAAGTTTATCTGACACTGTAATTATACTGTGAATATTTATTATTGTAGATTAAAACCTGTTTAGTTTAGTTTAGCTTACTACTGTTATAAAAAGAATTTAATGTTTTGTTATTATGTTGACAGATTTTAATTGTCTTTCTTTTAGGATGTCATAATTTTATTAAAACTATGTAATAAATTATTTTTCTATTTATAACAGTAATGTTGACTCCACACTCTCCAGCTAGTGGATTCCTTTCATCGGTCCACTGAATGAGGAATTTATAATAATGAAAATAATATTTCACGGCGCGTGGCATTGTGGCCAGGTGGCGCAAACATACACTCATCAAAAAAGTCTAAGCAACATGTACCAATTTAAATTTTAGGATGGTTCTTCACATTATAACGTTGTTTTTTATTTTTAAAATAATATCTTTAGGGTTCTATGATGTAAAAATAACAGCTGTTGTCTTTATAAGTTCTTTTAATAACAGAAATGAACAATATTAGAATATACTGTAGAAACAAAGATACATAAGAAACTAAACTTTTTTCTTACAAAATGAAATTTCTAAAGAAAATGTATTTATTATGAAAGAATAGAACAATTTAATACAAAGTATGGGCTCCTCTGCTATTCAGAACTTGTCGGCAACGATTATTCATTGAATTAATGAGACTGCTTATGTCATCTTGCGGTATTCGCTCCCAATGGAATTGTAGCAAATCCTTCATCTGTTGGGTTGTTGTCGCTCCGTCCAAGTCCTTCAAAACACGTCTCTGGAGCATGTCCCATGCGTGCTCGATGGGGTTGAGATCTGGCGATTGTGCAGGCCAGGGCAATACCCGGATGTTCTCCGTTGCAAAGTATTCACTGGTTCGCCGAGCTGTATGTGAACGCGCATTGTCATGCATTAACCTAAAATCGGAGCCAAAGGTTTGTGCAAATGGGTAGACGTAAGGTCTGAGAATATCCTCAATGTAATTTTCAGCATTCATGTTTCCATTTACAAAAATGAGCTTAGTTCGCCTGTTCTTCATAATACCCGCCCATAACATAACTATTGAGCCGCTGTATGGATGAACTTCCTGAACGCACCTGAGCCTTTCAGTATTTCCGGGCCGAGGATACACTCGCACCCTTCTTGTATCAGGCTTAAACCCGAATCGCGACTCATCGGAAAACATAATTTTATCCTATTGTTCCTGGGTCTATGTTATGCGTTCTCTACACCATTCATATCGACGAGCGCGATTCCCGTGACGTATCGGTGGGCACCTGATTGGGCGTCGAGCTCGTAGGCCGTACTCATGCAGTCGATTTCGCACAGTTTGAGGACTTACATCAACACCACTTGAAATTTGTAGCCTCAAACTTATCTCTCGAGCGGTTAACATTGGCTGGCATCTTGCAGTCAGTTGTATGTACCGGTCTTGCCGAGTGGTTGTACTCCTTTTACGGCCTGGATGCTGTTCAGCGGGTTCTCCTGTATTATTGTAACGCTGCCAAAGACGACAAATAACACTTCTATGAATGCCAAAATGTCGAGATACCTGAGATTGATTACTTCCCGCTTGCAACATCTCTACAGCTCTTTGCATTTCATCTGCCATCAAATGACGTCGCTTCATGACGTAAAGAATATCTAACAATTCAATTTTGTCGCTAACTTTATTTAAATGGTTGGTAAAATTATAAAATCAAGACTAAACGTAGCAATTAAAACGCACTTAAATTCAAACAAATTCGCAGTCATTTGAATTTTATGGAAAAACAAAACATAATCAAATTTTTTTTTACAACCAGCCAGTATTTCATCAATAACAAAAAAGTTTACTTACCTACGCACTTTGTTTGAGTAAATATTTAGAAATTAATTAATATAAATGGAAAAATTTGTAATAGCATTCATGTTGCTTAGACTTTTTTGATGTGTGTATATTCGAATAATTAGAGCGTAATATGGATTTTTTGGATTCACTTATTATATGGAAACCCACATCTCCACGAAAGATTTTTTCCTTTAAATCCTTAAATCCGTTGCCGGTAAAATGTTACCGTTGAAAGCTACCGTCCGTCGCGTCGCCGCGTTGCTCAAAATCTCCACATCATGTACTCCCTTGGCGCGAGTTTTTAAAATGCCGTGGCGTAGGGGAATTCCGTGACGGAATAGTGCATTGTCAGGAATATGGAGGCTAGAGGTAAGGATAAACGTATTTTATAAGTAAGTAGGTAGGTAAGTGTAGTAAGTAGGTAAGTGGGTAAATTACAATTTAAAAAGCCTCCGAAATGATGCTAGTGTTGTAAAAGGAAATAATACTTTTTCGTAAGTTTGTTTAGTTTTTAACTGTTGTAAAAGTTTAAAAAAATTGAACAACAATGGGAAAAGTTGTTAAAGTGGAAATTAAAAAATAAATAAATTTATTCATTCGCTACCGTGGTGCTACCACCCTAATAAACGCTTTTCGACGGACACTTTTCACACATAGAGATTTTAGTATAAACCCAGTACGCCAGTACTCTCCATTGTCGGAAATCTGGATGGCATGTCGTCGGGACAGTTGTTAACCATGTAAATTCAGTTCCGATAGATCGGGACGAATGGCAGCATTACACATGCACAGCTGTTGTTTGGCAGGGTCTCCAGATTGGGGTTGTTTTTTTCTCCATTATGTGGAAAAACAATGTTGCTGGGGAAATTTGGGAAAGAACTTTATCTGTGTATGCGTACTACTAACTACTATTTCTACTCAAGGCTCACAACCTAAAGCGTGCCAATTATCGTACCATCAACATCGAAATTATCGTATTTCACTTTATTGGACCAAAACTATTTCACCAATTTTTGCTCTAGAGGACCGAATTGAATTGAATTCTTATTTTGTTAAAATTATCGTATTTTCTTATAATTTGCTATCGTACGACGGCATGCAATTGTCGTAAATGTACGATACGTACACGTACGGTTGTAAAACCTGCTTCTTCTAATGCCATCTCTGATATTTTAATTTAAACTTCACATACTCGTTTTTGAAAATATTTACTGTTTTTTTTATAGTAGCTCGACAAATTGACTGTACTGTCTCTGTTGGATGATGTACTTTCTCTTCAGATCCTCTTTCTTTTAGCGTTCCTGTTTCAAAGCTGGTAATTATTACAGCAACGAGCAATGTAGTGCATTATTCCTACGCAATGTATAACAAATTATTGAAGACACTATTATTCTACTGTCAGCTATCCTTCATTATTGTTAATAATGGCATTAGTCAGCCAGCGTTACTGCAAAGTGGGAATAAGCAAGCATAATGTAGGTAACCTTTAGGACTTTTAGGTCTGAAAAAGAAAGCTCACACTTGACATTATTATACGAATTAAGATTATTTCCCGAATTTACGATAACAATCTTTGCCTATGTCATTTCCACAATTATTAAGACTTACTGATAGAAAATCAATACAACAAAGATGAACGCACGAAGAAAGCAAATGTGACTCACATAAAGCTAGGTATATTTTTTGTTAATCGGGACAGAATACGTTTTCATTTACAAATAGAAAATAGTACTAAAATTTTTGCTTATGTAAGATGGTACTTTTATAGTTCCGAACACATATCCCCGCCTCAGCTGCCTATACTAAAAATAAACAAAAATTTAAAGATATAGGCAGGTTTATGTTTTTTGGGGAAAAGTTGCTGAAATAATATAATTATGGGCAAGTTTTTTTGCCACCATGGGGAAATTTCGAAAATGCAATTAGCGAATCTGCTGTTTGGGTGGATCCATAGACATTTGGTTTTTTTAGATTAATCCGGTCTGCCGTTTACTAGACTATTAAAGACTATTAGTAGAGGTGTTAGCATTTTCGGTTTTAGATCTAGCGGAATTTTAAGGTAATCAACTCCCATTATTAGCAGTTAACTACTAGCGGAAAATCTAGCATGGTTGTTAAATTATACCTTACTTATTATTTTTTATAACCATTTCAAAATGAACGTTATTTGAATATTTTTAAATTTCTGAATAAGTTCTATCACATTCTAATGCAGATATTGAAAGAATATTTAGCACAATACTTAGAGGGAAACATAAATTACGTAATGCTCTCAACGTAGACACGATTAATGTGAAGTTACAGGTTAAAAAGTACTTGACTTCTAAACAATCCACATGTTTCAAATGATCTTCCTGATGACGTATTGAGGCAAATTGGAAGTAAGGAAAAGTATAAATTAGGGATAGCTCAATGATCTGTGGATATTACAGAGCAATATCCAGGTCCATCTGGTTCTGGGAATCTTCAAACATTTCCAATCGACGACGCAGAGGTAGTTGATTCGGTTGATGACTTCTAAATTATTTTTTTGGCTTATTTTGGTTTGTATGTTGTAATAAATGAAAAATGATTATAATATTTGATGTTTTAATTCTAATACCGTGCCTTGCGCTATAAATATGTAAACTCATTGTTATTAGAACGTAAAAGATAGGTACTTAAAGTTCCGAATACTAAATTATACCTACAATAACTAATTTTTTGGTCAATCAAACAATATGGTTGTTATAGGACTGTAAAGTAGTACGTATCTATTTAACTCCTAATTTAAAAATATCATTATAATTTAACGCTTTTTTAATCACACAATTATTTAGCGGAATCTAGCGCTTTTCTTGAACTGATCTAGCATCCAAAACTCAAACGGAGCTGGCAGCACTGGATGTAGCTAATTGACGTTTCAGTCTACTCTATGGTTTTAGTTCCTCTAGTTATTGGTCTATGGTTTCAGTGAGGACCTACTGTAATAAAATATTTTAGAAAATCGCCGGAAAATGGCGAAAAGAATTGCACAGAGCTCGATTAACTGGGTCGCCCTTGCTGAAAGGGTTCCAGCGGAACAGAAAGCCCACCTAGCGGCATTCAAGATCAGATCCGACACTTACCTCCGAAGGTTAGTTTTATCGAATTGTTACATAATTTTTTTTGTATATGTTGTATGTAATTATATTTTTTTGTATATAATTATAGGGTTTTGGCCAATCCACCGGAGCTACCGAAGATTGACTGGGCCTTGTACAAGCAATCTGTCCCCATTCCTGGTATGGTAGATACCTTTCAGAAGCAATATGAAGCGTTGAAAGTGCCGTACCCTGCTGACACACAAACGAAGCAGATCGAAGCGCAGTGGGCGCAAATTAAGTCTGCCATCGAAAACTTCGTCAAAGAATCGAACTCTAATATTGCTTCGTAAGTGTTTTCTATGTTACCCTATTTAACAATCTCATTTTGCTTCTGTATACACAAGTTCTGTAAGGGACCTTTTTTTAATACTAGTTAGACAAAAATTGACAGATCACTAAATACATGTACATATGTTCCTTCCTTTCTCCCAGGAGGCAGGTATAACTTAGTTTAGCTTGAATTTCTTGGGATAGATAATTAGCCAGTTTGTGGCTTAAGTGCATCTACGGCAACAGCCCAAGCCGAGGATCGGCAACTTTGGCGACCTTGAGCGTGTTGCCACACATTCTCACAGCTGAGTGCCTTAAGTGCTCACCACCAAGCCACAGTAAAGCTGTCTGAGGCTTAAGGGGCCCCTATGGCTAACAGTATATTCAGTTTAAAAAAAAAGTATTAAATAATTAGCTAAAAGTGACTTATGATCAATTTCCCCCAGTATACAGTTAATTTAACTCAATTTCACCTTCATATAAAATGGATAAACTGTTTACATTCAAAACAACTACGAATGTTCTCTACATTAACCCAAAAGTGTTGATTTTAACATGTAGGTAAATAGGAGGTTGACAATCTACATACATAGTTCCCACTGTAATTAGTCTAATGATTATCTAATTTTATTTTATTTTTAAGCTATCAAAACCAAATCAGCGAGATCAATGCTCTGTTGCCATATGATCAAATGACAATGGAAGATATCCGTGATGCATACCCACAGGATGCCCTGGACCCGATCAACAAGCCAACCTTCTGGCCGCACACCCCTGATGAGCAGCTGGATTATGTTGACCCTGACAAACCAGCACACAGCGGACATTAAAGATATTTGAAATGACCTCAAGAAATGTTCACTCAATGTTATGGTTTCACTAGCAATACCATAATAGCAGTCTTGAATTAATTGAAAATTTTAATAAAGTTCTGTTCTATTATTTATGTAGGAATAAAGTGAAACATAAAAACTCCTTGTTTTATTTTTTACTCATTGGGCAAATGCCTGCCAGTTGTATTAAAGACAAAAATGGTTACTGTAGATTGTTCTTTGAAGATAAACAATATGCTCTCACTGGTAGGTTTTAAGGATCTACAATAATTATGCACTGCATTAATTTGATGTCTTATGGCTTACTTGGCATAAGCCTGTTTAAAGTGCCCCAAAGCCATCATTTTTATGAATTGATTTTTATTTGTAAGGAAACCTTAAATAAAAATAACCCAAATTACTTATAACATCAGTTATCTGCCAGTGAAAATCAATCCAAACATTTTAGAGATTATTGTGAACAAATGAACAAAAATTTATTATAATTATATATACTTTCATATTATGCACTCAGTAAAAAGTTGTTATTTTGACATTACAAACAGACACTTCAATTATATTTATTTGTATAGATAAAGAAGGGGCGATTTATTTCCATTTCCATGTCCATGAGTTTCATATTTTCCGACTAAGGCGCACACTGGCTATTGAATTCACTACACATCCACTGATTGGCCAATTTCACCACAGCACAAACTATTTAAAATGCGTCTAGTGCCGAACATGAGAGAAGATACAGGTTGCTTGATCTTCATAATTACTACTCTGCTACATAAGGTCAAAACATTGATAAATCTATACTAATATTACAACAAAGCGGAAAAGTTTTTTTTAAACACGTTAATCTCTGCAACTACCAGTCAGATTCGAAAATATTTTTTTTTATGATAGCCAGACTCACAAGGTATAGTATAGGCTATATAACATTAGACAACAATTCCCAGCTAGCCTTAAATATTGGTTTCTGTCACGTAAGTTGGAAACCGAAGCCCTCGCGAACTGCTTTATCCGCGTGCGCTGGCTTAATCGTTAATGATAGGTCAATACAATGTACTACATAAATATTAGTCATTAGTATATCTAAGAAAGTCAGGAATAGCATATATCTATCTCTTATAAATAAGCCACAATACGGTATATTGCCTTCTTTTTTTTGTTGAATATTAACGATTAAGTTATGACCATTATTTTTAAGCATGGCATATTAATCTTATGAACAAAAGTTAGTTCATCATAAAGACAATTTAATGAAAATAAATTTTCTTTTACAGCATGTTATTTGGAGGCATATTTTGAGAGATATTGCAAAATTAAAATAATTCAACACTCGGCTGGGTCTGTCTATAGTAGAAGTTGTGCGATGCCACAATGTGACCATCTGTTCACCCAATAAAAATATTGTTTATACTAAAGTATAAATCATCATTGATTTCTTCTAAATTATATGCAGGTGAAATCGCAGAGCACAGCTAGTTCACTATAAAATGCCTCTGGTAGTTTCAGAGATTAGCACATTCAAACATCACTTTGCGTTTATAATATTAAATAAAGATTATCATGGTTCATAATATTAGTAAAACTAATATTTCTTATTAATTGTTTATTAAAATAAGTGCAGGTTTATGCAGGAATATCACAAACTGAAAATTAGGCTATATAATATAAATTAAAACTGTCTAAATCAGTGATATATGTATCCTAATAGATTTGTAATTTCCAACAGAAACTAGACAGGATATCATTGGTTTTTACTACAGTAAAATGATTGAAAAAGGTTGGTGGGTGAGACATCATAAAATAAGTTTGAAATTGTAGCATTAAATAAACTTTTAAATCAAACAGAACTTTCTCTTAAATGAAATGATATTTTAACTAATTCTTAACAATATTTTTTTATGAGTATTAACTAAGATAGGAAATTTATTTGACATAATTACAAAAAAAAGGGGTTTCTAGAATAATTTATAACTTGTGTATTATTCTCTTAATATATTTATTTTATACCAATTTATTTCACATATCAATTTCTTGATTATTACACATTCCTGCAGTTACATATTCTCTGACTGTCATGAGTAATTACCTATTTAATTAACATTTGGATAATAGTAAAAGTTTGAACAAATTTCCAGTTAAATAGATCTAATGGGATATGATTACTATTTTTTACTACAATTTTGGCAATTTATATTTGAAATACAACTCAGAACAGTACATTAAAGTTTACTAAGTAAACTTTTCGTTAAATCTATCAATTCAGTAAAATTCCATTACACATAAAAATCACTACTGCCTGTGCAGTCAGCTCGGCACACACAAGGTTCAACTACTAGATATGATATACAAAATCGAAACAATCACAAGTTCCATGATTCACTACTAAGTTCTCTAGTTTATTTCTCATCTAAACGATTATAGATTAAATTAATTGTTGTTTTACCACCTGCACATAACTATTGGCAACTAGGTCCACATGTTTACCACTTGTCGCACACTTCAAACCTTTAAAACTGATTGAATAAAATAGACAGGCCAAACATCGGTACCCACATGTTTTATTATCCAAATTAAAGGAAGAAAAATTATAGGATAGGCAAAATTCAGCAAGGAAAAAACTTAAAAATTCACAGAACCGAAATTAATAGAATCAACTGTACCAGATTTTTTTTCCATTATTTATCAATCATTATTAACTATCCACATCACAAGCTTCTATGATTTGTGCATCAAATAGCCTACATAGCTCGGATTGGTGGTAAGCAAAGCCAAACAGCCTATTCACAGATTTGAATTCGTTGATATTTGGCAAGGGTGGAGACCCGGCCTAAGATTACAAAGTCCACATCTTTAACATACCCTGGAATGGTGTTCAAATACTTTCCATTACACTATTAACCACAAGTTACATATTAATTATAATCACATACACACATGTTCCTTTTTCTCCAAGTATGGAACACTCATGAGACACTTCACTATCATATCTAGTTGTGGAACGTTGCTGAATTCTTCTACTTGGGTCCGAACTTGCTAGCGTTGCTCATAGGCGGTGGCTGCGAGTACATGTTGTAATAGTTGGTCGGTGGTGCGGAGGAGTAGTTTTGTTGATTGTAATCATTCCCTCCGAAGTTATTTTGGGAGCCGCGTCCTCCCCTGCCCCCACCGCCGCCGGTTGAGCCACGAGCGCCTCTCCCGCGGCCGCGAAACCCGCTGTTGTCCCTGTTGAAGCCACCACCATCACGGCTACCCTGCCTGTTGTTGCCATAGTCCTGTCTGTCGCTGTAAGAGTTTTCGTTTGAGTTGTCCCACCGAGAGGATCCTGAGAGGAAAAAATAATAATAATTTATCTTTCACAATATTTTACATCACATCCATTATAACTGAACCCTGTCACCTGAACTAATCTCTCCAATATAGAAATACATGTTTCTTGATTTTCACTTAGAAATAATAGAAAAATAGTAAATAAATGAGGGGAAATTGCTAAAAAAAACATTAAAAATAAAAATGTGTGAGTGTATGTATGTGTTGTATGAATGTTGTTTGGGTATGCCATAATGATCAACTATGGCCCAACAATTCCAGTCTACAAAATGTCATCAAAATCCGTTGAGAATAACATAAAATTTCATCTTTTGAACTTCATTTTTATATAATTTGAGCAATGTCTTATGCAGCGCCCATGTACAAAATTTCATAGAAATGGGTCATACTATTTTTGAGTTAAATCCGGACATACAAACAGACAGACTTGTAGACAGGCAGACAATTTGGAACAAAAATAACATGATCAGACAAATGTATGGATTTACTAAAATATAGATAAAGTGTATACTTCACAGAATCTGTAGCAATGGCTTACCGCAGGTCGCCCATGTACAAAATTTCATAGGCACCGCCGCCCATGCCTCGTCCCCTGAGGTCCGTAAATGCCGCGACACCAAACAGACAGACTTGTAGACAGGCAGATCAATTTGGAGACAAAAATGCACGACATGATGCAGACAAATGTATGGATTTACTAAAATATAGATAAAGTGTATACTTCACAGAATCTGTAGCAATGGCTTACCGCGGTCTCCTCCAAATCTGGCACCGCCGCCCCTGCCTCGTCCCCTGGGTCCGTCCCTGCCGCGGCCGCCACCGGAGGAGTCGTCGCGATCTTGGAGACGTGCACGACCTATGCAGGTAAAAAAGACTAAACATAATATGTTGCTTGGTACACTGGAACTTGGAACGCAGTAGTGCAAAAACCTGAAATATGAAACTGGGTTCTGTTTTTTGAAACCAATCTTAGCAAAATGAAATCATTTTGTACCTGATAAGAGATGAAATATAATTGAATAATAGACACGATATATGAGAGATATAGACAAGTGAATATAAATGATACTTTTTTATAGGAGCACTGTACAAATTTTTGTTTGTAACGTAAAGTTGTGAAACATTTTAGTCAATATAAAAAAAGAGTTTGTGTGTGTGTCAGCTCCGACACACGACTGGAGTTTACTTCTTAAGTACGATTGTCTTTGAATATGCAATAGGCAAAGAGCTGATTTGTTGACTGACTGTACCTGATAAAAAAATACACCGGGTAATCCCGAAACACGACAAACCAAAAGAAAGCCACTGTGAAAATGTTTATTTTTATACTATGTGTACGATGATCGCGATCGCTACCAACCGCTTTTAATCTATCCTTGGGTTTTACCATGAAACTTTGAAATGATCCAGTCTGTATATTAAAACAACAAACTCGGCTCCACACCACCAACATTGGACCAAAGTGTCGCCACGCCAACATCCGCCAACATTGGGTCCAGCAACTGGTCTGACCCGCCGAATTTAAAATGTTTCACATGAACAACGGCGACCACTGCACGAGCAACAATCCGTCGAACAGTTGGCGCTGTCATGCCAGCTTTTAAGCCTCGCCACAGCTAAATATACACACTGGTTGAACTTAAAATGCAACATACTAAAAGAGAGCTCCTATGGCGGGTGTTAAATGGTGTATGGTAGACACTATCCAATGCCTACAAGCAATCAATTCTATACTCTTCACTCGTATCGGCAAAATGTTTTTAAATATACTTTAAGATAAAAGAAACAGCTAAGAAACAAAATGCAATGAAGCAATGATGGCTCAGTTGGTAGCGTGTACGGACTCCGCGTCAATTGACGTGAGCTTGAATCTCTGCAATGAGCCTGAGCGCTCGTTGAAGGAAAACATCGTGATGAAACCATAGCATGGTTAGAACTTTTAATAATGTCCATCTAGCTAGTAACCACCCTCTAAATGAAAATCTGTCGCCAAACACTAATAGGTGTGTTCCGGCAGCTGCACTTAAGAGCCAGTCTTCCACTAGGCTTAGCGTGCTATACCATCTTGAGCTAAATCGTAATTTAAGATCAGGTGAGATTGTGGCCACAACCCTAAAGCTATAATGATTTTTAAAAAATGAGCGCTCACCATATTTCCCTTTAAATCCCATTCCGCACTGCGCCAGCTCCAACAGCTTAGGGTTCACCACTTGGTTCGCCTCTTGAAGTACCGACATCAGATCTCTGGCCTAGAATTAACATAACCATCACGCCCGTATCCCAAAAGGTTAGGCAGAGTTGTACTAATGAACACCCACAGATCGCCGAGTATGTTTTTAGGTCCCATGTAATAGTAGGCGAGCCTAATGCCATTAATTGGGCACAAAACCAAACTCCGAGATGCTAATGAAAATTTCATAGAAAACCCCAATAACACATTGCTCGACCTGGGAATCGAACGCAGGACCTCGAGCATAGCTGTCGCACTTACGACCACTAGATTAATCACATAATCGTCTCTCAAGGCTCACCACACGATCACAAGCTGCGTGCAGTCTAACTAATTGCCTTTTATGAATACTCATTCCTTAGTTGAAGGGAAGACAGGAACATTTTTAAATTTGAAGCAAAATAAAAGGGTATATCGGATTTTGACATTCTGACCATTCACCATTCCAATTTGATGAAGTCATGTTGACATGACCAACAGATAAACATATACATTAACTAGAGCTGTGCCCCACGGTTTCACCCGTGTTAATTTTGTACGACAAACATCGCCAAAGCACCCGTGTAAGCAATTTTATATACTTTGTGTAAAACTATCAACATTTTTATGAGGAATAAATTAATTTATCAAATTATAATATTGCCTTTGTAACTCACTGATACTTTACCTTTATACCGGTGAAAGAATTTTTAAAATTGGTCCAGTAGTTTCTGAGTTCATACATTATAAACAAAAAAATCAAATCTTTCGTCTTTATAATATTAGTATAGAAAAAAAAACTAAACAATACATCTTAAAATAAGAATCACTGACATGTAAAAATCAGTAATTAGACAATAATGGAAATAGAACAGATGTTGTTTATGAAGATTATTGAAGATGTCGTGATAATTTTACTTTTTGATAAGGATCAAGTATCTATGGAATAAAACAAAAAAAAGAATCAAAATCTATTCAGTAGTTTCTGCGTGATGCGCGCACAACGGCAAACCTCAATCAACATATTTACATAAACGCTAATGTTGTATTTAGTGGGCTAGAGTACACAAAATCTGATCTAACAAAGCAAATGCGTATAGTAAAAACTGTAATCTAAATATATTATTACCCTGACTGACTGACTGCTCTATCAACACTTAGCTCAAACCACTGAAAGGATTTGACTGAAATTTGACACAGTTATTATGACCAGCCATCTGCTAAGAACGGATTTTTAAAAAGTCACCCCCTAAAGGTGTGTCTGGGGGGGTTCCTATCAAAAATTTTACATGTGTGAAACCGTAGGGCACAGCTAGTGTCTTATAAAGTATTGTTTACCTTAGCTGAATTGTTTGGTGTAAACAGTGTGTAAGCAGTTCCCGTGTTTTGTGAGCGTCCTGTACGGCCGATACGATGCACGTAATCTTCAGAGTTATTGGGATAATCATAGTTAATCACAAACTTCACATCTTCCACATCTGCATGAAATGATAAAATGCTTTATTACAAGCTTAAACATTAAAAAAAATAAACAACACTCTTTTAATATAAACAAGAAGAAAATGGTAAGTCGAACTACAAATGATTAAATTAACACATTACACTTTAGCTGAGGAAAATGTCCTAAAGTATGATCGAAAGTTTTGGAAATTAAATAATATTATTAAAAAAATAATACCCAAACTTTCTTGCAGTTTCCAAATTAATTGTAATATGGAACCACTTGCATTGGAGCACTGTATTTTCGCCATGTTGATTTAAAAATAAAAACCGCAACAAAATCCAAAAATGTTTATAAATTGTAATAAATTAAGAAAAACACGACCTAAGACGCTTTCTTGTGGAACACCGCTGAGATGGCACTATTATATAGTTAGTATTTTATATACTATACAAATAGTACATTAATTGCATAGTAACAATATAGAAAGATTAATTAATTAGTAGTTTGAACTCGAAACTTATTTCGTTCATCAATTACAATCAACATAATGTTTTATGGCAACAGAGTCAAAAGCATACACAAAATCCAAACCATAAAAGAACCATTTTCCTCAAACAGAAAGTTCATATTCACCTTATTGATGTCACAGTGCAGGGTCGCCGTAGGAGCAGCTGGAAATAACTGTATTATGCCCTTCAGTGGTCCCGGAGTGTTGCAGGCCAAGAGTCGGTGTGCTGACTTTATATCTACATCCTCATAGCTTGCAAGTTACGCGTATGAGGTTTACATGAACTTCTTAACGTTGTCAGGTTGCGTAGGGCAGGCCCTTCACTTCTAGTTAAATCTCTCATGACAAATAACCAAGCATATATTGCTAATCATGTATACAATAAATATATATCCCTTGCCAATGACCCCAAATATTATTAAATTAATACTTTATAAAAAAATAGTTCAGGAGCGAACTTTTATTTTTGATATGTTTTATCAATAGTATTTTTTTAACCCTCTTATATAGTCAACTTTAAAGAGGCAGCATGCTCATTCAAACAGTGTGCGCTGACAGATAACATAATATGCTGTCTACAATGATTCCTTGGAATCGTATCGTTTATAGTGAAGTCAGCACCACACCGATATTCTAGCCTTTATCTCTGCACGCATGCGCCTCTGAAATGAAAAACAATATTCGAGAATAATGCCGAGTCAGTCATGGAAATTTATATTATATATTTTCGGGCTAAGATCAACTTCTGTAGCAGATACTTACGATAAAATAACAATTATGTTGGCAAATAAAATGTTTAGTATATCAAAATACCCATTTTTATCATAAATATGTGCTGTTTGTAGAGAAATATCGTGGCCCGAGAATAATTATAGGTTATACAGTAGACCCATTGCTGTTGCCAATAATGTTGACCTATTTCCAGTATTTACGTTGTAAGAATTACATAGATATTCTTAACTTTTCATCTTCATGAATTTTAAAAAGCGTGTTATAAATGCAAGAAGCATATCGTTAGAACTCATATTAAAGTGTGAATACTGGAAGTTTCATCTCAATTATGTCTTGTTACCTATAGAGTGAATAAAGCAATGGTACCGTTACCTTCCTCTACGCCCCTGACATAATCTCTTAGACCTTATTAACACCCCGGTGGAACAGTGCGAGATGATTTAGCATAAACGGTATCATTTTTATCGACAATAAAAAACCTCGCATCTGTTTTCATTTCAATCTTCTGTTTGATGCCTCACAGATATCCATTGGCGGGATAGGTCACCACCACGTTTAAAAGCATTTTCGTTTTATTTTATAAATGGATTTGTTTTAGGTAGTGGCTCAAACATAAGATAATCAACTTCTGGGCAACTTACAGTGACATAGAAGCATACATCGACAGTCGAAAACGCATTGTTCAATAACTGTACACATTAAAGATTTTAAGAATTACAGAGAATGTTCCCAAAATCGTCAGGTTTACGTAAAATCAGTCAAGCAGTCTATTCAAAACTGTATTCAGATCTTATTTCATCCTTGAGTATCAAATATCTATATTATGATTCATGGAAGTTTCACCCTTTGTTGAAGTTACTTACCCAAGCCTCGCGCTGCGACATCAGTGGCCACGAGTATACCACCGTTGGACTGTCTAAACTGATGGAGCACGTAGTCACGATCCTGCTGGTTCTTATCGCCGTGGAT
Source organism: Saturnia japonica (assembly GCA_033032175.1). Taxonomy (NCBI): domain Eukaryota; kingdom Metazoa; phylum Arthropoda; class Insecta; order Lepidoptera; family Saturniidae; genus Saturnia; species Saturnia japonica. The sequence continues at coordinate 1,588,986 of CM065315.1, forward strand.
CGCGAGCGCGCGCCAACCAGCGCGGTTGATAGCTTTCGCTATATCATCCACCTGAGATATAAATAAAAACATCCTATGTCTATGATAAATTCAAACAAACCAATAATAAGTATTCTAAGTAAGCAGTGTAAGTTTTCCAATGAATCATCATAGAATTTGATTGAATCAAACTTGATTCAAATCCAAATAAATATAAGAGTAAAGCTTGTACTGAAAATTTAACTGCACTAAGTCCCAGAATATCCCTTATCCCTTAACAAGCAAAAAAGAATCATCCAAATCGGTTCATAAACAAAGAAGTTAGGGCTGAATTGAGTTACCTCTGTTTGTTTTTGAAGTCTGTACATTTCAAGGATCAATAAATATTATTAATAATATTTAAAAAATATGATACTGATGAATGTTATAAACATTTTTGAGAGACAAAATCCTACATGTTTTAGATGATTACATACAGTGATTTACATAATTCCGACATTTTAACATCAGCAATACGCACCAAAGAATATTGACTGGAAAAATTAATCTTGTTGTTTGACATTTCATAATTCAAGTGTTCCGAATTGAAATCTCAATAGTTGTTAATAGTTTATTTTTAATTCATTTACACAGCACACACAACCCTCAATTGAATTAAAGCATTATCATATTCTCTAATTACATTTAGCTTTGATGTGTCATGCAAACCTTATGATGACCAAATTATAGCTAAATTCTAAATTAATGTGTAGTTATTATGATTTATGTATACATATAAACTATAGTGACTTTATACTTTAATGATTATATAAAGATCAGTAAATAAATAATAATTCACTTCAAGTGATAGATCTTACCTTTCTTTTTGTTTCCGCAAATATGATAGTCTTAGTTTCTTCCTCAGAAGATATTTCAGTTAGAAGAGTGATGAGTTTATCATTCTTCTCCCACTCCTCGCAAACGTCCACAATCTGCAGAATGTTGTGATTGGCAGACAGGTTCAGAGAGCCTATGTTGATTTGAATGTAGTCATTTAGAAATTCTTCCGCTAGGTTCTGCACCTCTTTCGGCCAAGTAGCTGACCACATGAGAACCTAAAATCAAACCATACAAGGGAGGACATGTAAAACCAAAACATAAATGGATTGATGTCTAATGAAATTTTCATAAAAGAACAAATTACGTAAATACCTGTCTATCTGGTCTTATTTGCTCAATTATCTTTCTAATTTGGGGTTCAAAGCCCATGTCAAGCATCCTATCAGCTTCATCAAGCACAAGATAAGTGCAGCGACGTAAGTTTGTTGTATCTATAAAAAATAAGTAAGTGCAAAAATTTATTAATTTCTTGGAAATCAAAGGCTAAAAATATTTCCTTTGAAACCTGCATTAATTGGATTTGTTCATACCTTTTTCCAGGAAGTCGATCAGTCTTCCAGGAGTCGCAATAATAATTTCCACACCCCTTTCCAGACATCTACCCTGTGGCCCTTTAGGGGCACCACCGAATATGCAAGTGTTCCTAACTTGAACACTTTGCCCAAAGTCCGTTGCAACCTGAGAAATGTGTGTTAGCTTTAAAATCATTGTTACTATCTTTTGACTAACCCCATCTAATAAATTTACTACATACAAAACAAACAAAAACAGTGCTACATAAAGAAAACATAAGTGTTCTAATGTGTGTATATATATATATATAAATGTTAAGTATATTATAATTGTTACATTTCAGAGATTAGGAAAAAAGACAATATTTATGTACTCCAAGCTAAATTCAATCAATTCATGAAAGAAAATAGAACAAACTTTCTTTGAGTGCACACTGAATCTTAAAAACACAATAAAGTATTTTTATCTAGTCTCATATAACCATGGAAATTGAAAGATATATAAAATTTTAAAAAGAAATTATTTAAAGAACACAGTACTTTTTGAAAGTGATAAAATACTTTTTCCAAAGACATAATTACAATTTTAAAATTCCTAAACTGTAGTATATACAAATTGATTAATTATTATGGGATTAAATAGGTCTTTCCAAACAGGAAATAGAATAAATAGTTAAATATAATGTAGTAATATCACTAATTACTAGGTAGATAGAAGCTGTTGTGAAGATAAGCAACATGAATAATACAAAAAAAAAATAACAAAAAATATACCAGTGCAACTAAATAAACCAAGGTTACGTTCAGAAACCTTACCTAGCAAAAAATTACTTTTCAAACTGTTTAAATAAAGATATGATTTTGAATTTAAAAAATTAAATATATTTCAGGTTTTCGAACATAGCCTGCCTTCTAAGCTAACTTCTACATATTATTATGAATATAGAATGAATTTACTATGTCCATTTCACCAGGATCATCCATCTCTGCAGCGATCCCTTTCATAGATATCAATGTCTGGTGAGCACAAAATGGAAAACAAACATTTTTTTTATATTATGACAAGACAATTTTATTTTCATTATAAGGTAACTGTGAACCATTTGTTACTACAAAGGCAGGTTCTATGTTGACATATAATTATTTAGTTTTGTACAAACTTAACCAAAAAGTTTTTTTTTTGATTAAATTTGCTGTCTAAAGGAGTTTATTTATATTCAAGCAGTTTCATTTCCGTCCTGATTTAAGTATATTAATTGCTAATCTAACAAGAAAAAAAATTGACTTATAGATTTTTTTGAGAAGCTAATACAAATTTTTGGATTTTCCATAGTAAAAAGTCAAAGAAGAAATTCTGGACATAGCTTGTCATTGTCCATTATCTTTACATAATTATTTTCACAAACCTTATCTTTGACTCATTGTTTTGAAATTTTGATACATTGAATTAGGTATAGGATAGTTGTTATTCTTACCAAATCTTTCATACCAAAGTATGAAGATAACTTCAATGAATAAGTATGTCATTTTTGTGTGTATACATTGAATTAGGTATAGGATAGTTGTTATTCTTACCAAATCTTTCATACCAAAGTATGAAGATAACTTCAATGAATAAGTATGTCATTTTTGTGTGTATAATATGTTATCAGTTATCTAATGACTACAACATAATATTTAATAAAATCAAGATTAAAACTAAGACTTGGAATTTAGCTAATATTAATTTTGAGTTTTCAAACAACCAAGTATTGATTTTCTATATACATCTACTAACAATCCCCTAGAAGAAATAATGAGGATCCAAAACTGGCAGCACAGAAAATAGATACTTGATTAAATTTGTAAACTATCCAAACTCTATCTATCTACTCAATTGCTGGGTCCCAATATTTTGTTTCAAGAGATTTTAATTCCAACAATATAGAAAAAATAATTTTAATGTTCCCATAGACATACTTGTTTGATAATCTTAATTCTATTTGCAAGCAGAATTTAAGCAAATTTTGCTAGTGAATGATACAGACCTGCTGGATCTGCTGAGCAAGCTCTCTTGTTGGAGCTAGCACAAGGACTATAGGACCATCATCACGTAGCAACCTGGGCTGATTGATTATATGAACAATTGCAGGTAAAATGTATGCCAAAGTTTTCCCTGATCCAGTTTGAGCAATGCCAACCATGTCTCGGCCAGACAATGCTATCGGCCAACCTTGAGCTTGAATCGGAGTTGGGTGTGGGAATCCTTGTTTCAATATTTCCTTCATAGCATAGTCAGGGAAACCACCTTCTTCAAAATACATACTCGGAGCTGGAACATCTCTACCTCTAACGGTGATCTGATTCTGACTCCTATATGCTTCTATTTCTGCTTCACTGCGCTGTTGGACATTTGGGTGTGGAACGTAAAAGTTCTTTTGGAATGGAGTGAGTGTCACACCGTCCCAGCGTATCTTTCGTAAGTTACCACCAGGTTGCTCGTTCTTGAAGTTGCCACGGAACTCATCGCGTCCACCGCGGCCTCCGAAGCCCCGTCCACCGCCATCGCGGCCCCCTCTCCCCCCATCTCTGCCGCGGCCGCCGCCGAATCGACTTGTCCCTCTATCCTGAGATCGATCGCTGGACCGGCCTCCACGGCTGCCGCCTCGGCTACCGCCTCTGCCTCCACCTCGATTACCACGACTACCTCCGCGACCGCCACGTCTATCGTCGTACCTAATTATTTAACAATTTCATTAGAAAAAAGAAAGCACACGTACACTGATTATAGAAAAATCTCAGAAAACTTACATGATTTTCAAGGATTAGACCTCACTACACAAGTATTTCCTAACTATAAATAAATTACTAATCAATTAATATACTTTGGTTGTATTCTAAGTCTGATACAAATTAAAGGCGCGGGCGTACAAACGATTCTTGAAAATGCCGATTAAACTTAGACGCCATATTTAATTTACGAAAATGAGTGTAAGGATCAGTGTGACCATTTCAAAATTATGTAATATATTAACAAAATGTACGGCCAGTACTAAAATATACAAAATGAAAAATATAGTTGTACTAAAAATCAAGTAACATTCATTAATTTATGTTATATTTTAAGACAAAGTTTAGTGTGCTTTATAAGACTCGTTTCGTCACTTCAACAGTCGAGTGTCAGTGTTATACTTATTTTTTGGTGTTATAAAATATTAAAAAAAAACATTGTAATGTTTAAACTGTTTATTCTAAATCGATGCTAATCATAATTACCAATTTTTTTACAATATTAATCATAATTGGTGAGGTGCCAAAAGAAGTAACAACCTTCAGTCAAAGCTTGCTTAAGGTGTACCTAATATGTTGTTAGTTAAAAACCTATTTCTGTATTTAGTCTGTGTCTGTCTATTTAGTTAGTGATATTTTTATACTTTGGGTACTTTTTCGTATCAACAATATTGCTCAACATGGCCCGAAACTGATGTTGGCCCAAAACTACTCTACATTATTACCTGTTTAGCGGAGGTGAGGAACAGAGAGTAAAGTTCCTCATCCGCCATAGAAAAGGGAGGATCCTCCGGCCAGACGGGTGCTATGTTTAGCGGGCAGCTGCCCAACGGTTGTAGTCGGGTTCTTGTATAAATACTCAACTGTTGAGCTAATTTCTATAGCGCGATGTAGAATGCGTCGTATGTGGCTCGATAGATGTCACTGTGTCGCTTCGTAGATGCGTCGATGCGTCAGGCTTATTTCTTACTTTTTTATATTTTTCAAAATAGCAGGTATTATTTTATTTTGACCTCTTCACCGGTATTTAACAAGAACTGTTATCTATAGATTATCGAACTGTGCTTGTGATTACCGAAGTTTGTATACCAACATTGCCAAATGGTTACAATTTTAGTACCTTTTTAACCCCTTATTTTGCAATTAAGTAATTTTTGTAACAAACTCGATTTACGTAACTTCTGAGAATATTAAGATTTTTAGTAAACTACCATATTATATTTTAGTATACTATTATGTTTTACTATTAAGTCGGCTCAAGAGCGACGAAGTAATTACAAAACCTCCTTCAAATTTAAAATATGCCGAATATGTCTCAATACTAACAAGGGTTTCAACTGTTTTAATAAAAAATGAAACGAATAAATAGCTTTGGTAGAAAAATGTAACTGGCGTATTGGCATGCTACTTTTGACAATCAACAACATTTGACAGTTGACAAACTTTAAATTGGAATTTTAATGTTCAGCAGAGATAAATAACAATTAATGTTCAGTTTAACAGACCAAGAAAACGCGTCTACGCTAGTGATGGCGTCATGAAGGTCAAACAAAGGGCATAGGATTTCTTTGAATATTTACAATAAATCATTCAATACTTTTATACTACTATTATTAAATAACGTAGAATGCAATTCCGAAACGCATATTTATCTATTAACAAATTCTATTCTATGTAGCGTTAGACGTAGCTTGATCTTATTTTCTTGAAAACTTTACTTTTTAAAATAATTCTTTCTGTCCATTTACATGATTGTAAAGTCTGTGCAATTCATATTCACTCCATATTTTAGAAATTCGATAACACATAACACTCACCACAGTCTTCGGCAGCAAGCGATTTCTCGATAGCCCACAGGTTCGATATTAAATTAAAAAAACAAGACTGAACAAATAAGATTAATTCTTCAATAAACTTCGTTACGTATCGCTGCAATAACATAAAGGAATTAAAATATACATTTCTATTCGAAACGAAAAATAATAAAGTCTATGATTTATGAAAAATTGATCTGGCAGAGCTCGACCTCCGGTAAGAGTATTTATATTCTGTGACGTCGACTTTTTGTGACTCGATACATCGGGGTTCGATTTAAAAATCAATATATTCGGAATGAATCGCCATACAAAATTTTTGGCGGGATCTTGAAGTGACATGTTGTGGTTTTTAATTTTAATTTATTATGTTAGGTTTAGCGGAGGTGAGGAACAGAGAGTAAAGTTCCTCATCCGCCATAGAAAAGGGAGGATCCTCCGGCCAGACGGGTGCTATGTCTGGCGGAGCTGCCCCGACTGTTGTAGTCGGGTTATTGTATATATACTCAACGACAGAGTGAATATCTGTAGCGCAATGTAGGATAGTAGGGATGCGTCCTATGTGGCTCGATAGATGTCGCTATGTGTCGCTACGTAGTTAGTTGTATCGATGCGTTGATGCGTCAGTTGTGGCGAGAGATGTCGCTACATTAGGTTTTTGACCCTATATTATGTAATATTGGTGGCGTTTTGCGTGATATAATTTGGTTTTTGTGCATAAGTGAAGTGGATTATAAATTCATTTATGCTAAAACATTCATTCTGAGATCCCACAAAATCTTCCTAGAAAGTTCTAACAAGGGACCACCATCTTGTTAGGATACTGAATCGTCATAACACATGACAAAATACACTCGATAATGGCAGTAATGGTCTTAATGGTAATGGTAAGGACTGGTTGCCAAGTTAGAAAGAAGAAGAATCGTCATACTTATTTCATCTATTTAGCATTAATTTGTTGGGAATAAACAGAGACAAAAAGAAATTAATACGTAGATTTCGTGGAATTTATTGTCATGTTACTGGTAGTTTTTAATGTTTTTATTTTAATTCCTTATTTTAGACTTGAATAAAATAAATGTACTTTTTAATCATATTATTGACACAACATTTCATAAAAATCGGACTTATAATTTTTTTTATTTTTTGTGGTTCCGTAAAATTTAACTTTTGTCATAGTTCACCTTTATTTGATTGCAGTGAAAGCTTATATTTATGGGCATTGACAATATACATAAAACAAAATTTATTCTATTTTATTTTCAAAATACATATAACATTTTAAGACACCAGGCAAAAAGTTGGGTCACAAAACTGTTTCAAAAATCAAAAAAGCAAAAAAAGCTTTATTCAATTTAGGCTCTAAGAAGACACCTAGGAACGATAAAACACTACTGCCGGTTCGGAAAATATCCCAGACAGACCTCGAGAAGAACGGGTAAGAAACTCGATCGGATTTTTCTTTTTTTGATATGAAACATCTATAAGCGAGGGTACACCTGATTGTTGGCGTGGCGATACAGGCCGTGGCGACGCATCGCCACGCTATATGATGGAATATATGAATTATGAAAATAATTGAGTTGTCGCGATTTTAAATAAAATTTTAAATTTTGCATTTAATAAAAATGAATATTTCTGTAATAAACAGTCATTATTTTATGGAATAAATTTGTAATGCTTTATCTTTTCATTATGCTAAATCTGATTCCTGACGTAATCTGATCTTATAAGCGTTTAGCTTATACAAAATAATTTCGATGTTTCACATCTGCTTGGCGTCCCGTGACGGGTTTTTTTAGTAATCTCTAACTTAATGCGTGAAACGAATCACTAGTTGTCAATGATTTTTTTATTTAAAAGTCAATACCTAATCGGTCTCTACTGTTTACCTTTGGTTGATCATTCACTAAAAGTCATTGTTTTACCAATATTAATAACCTTTATTGCTTACTAGCTGTACCCGTGGCTTCCCTCACGTGGACTACAAAATTCCCCCGCGAATCTTGCTCCCCCGCTCCCGGCTATTTTAAAGACAAAAACGCTTATTGTGGATGTTTCTTAGAAGATAGATTTATACTCTCCTTAACTTTTTTGTAGGTCTTTTTAACGCCTACAATTTTGTTTTATATTAATTTACTATATCTCTTATGGTTTACTCAGCGTAACCCATTTAAGCGCCCGAAATGATTCACCATGACCATATTAAATTGTCTTCAAATTTAGACTAGTATATAGATTATTCTATTCTCTCTTCGAAATCGGCGCATTCTAAAGAGCCCACTCCACCCACCCATCCAAACAACGAATACTCGCTTACACGCACCAATTTTAATAGTTTTTCAGATGACTTAATTAAATCAATTTTTTCTACATCTAAACTGTTCCATATTAAAAACACAATAATATAATTCCTATCTAATTAAGTGTTCCAACCCTTATCTATTATTTGATTATATGTGGCACGTGGCATACAATATTAATATTTTTTTTATTTAAATTCTGTGACAACATCAATCGTAAGCCTTTACCTATTGAGTTATAAAAATGTTGTAAAAATTTGGGAACCCTTGATATAGTTGTGAACTTTTTCCTCAGATAACATAGGTACTTTCTAATAATAAGGCTTCTGAATAAACGGAAAATAAAAGAGGACTTGTTTATATAATAATAATTAGTGGTTTCAACATACTCTTAGTATAAATAAAAAAAGGGTTGTAGTTTATCAAAGCCTTTAAAATATATTTTACATTTTGTATTTAAATTATAATCCACTTGTATACGAAATGGAAAAAATAAAAGTATAAATGATATTATATTCAAATTTAAATTAATAAGAAAAAGTTGGACGACACGGGACGCCCGGCAGATTATAGTAAATATTGAAAGAAACAAATTTAACATGAAACTTTGAAATGATCACGAAAATAAACAAACACGGCTCCACACCGCCAAAGTTGGCCAAAACGTCTCCACACCAACATCAGGCAACATTGGGTCAAACGTTCGGTCTGACCCGCCCCAATAAATGTTTTACATAAAAAGACTGCTTTGCAATAAATTTTAAGGTTTCTTCAATAGATGGAGCTTTGGCCATTTTTCTCTTCGCATAATGCATTGTAAAGTCCAATAAAAATACAACCACATGGTCCTAAAAACTCTGAAATCTTTAAAAATATGTCACTTGCGTCCTTTAGACTTTACGACTAACTGTAACTCAAGAGCGGAAGCTCATATGGAAACAAAAAAAATTACAATATATGCTAATACTCGTCGTATTATAAAGCTAAAGAGTTTGTTTGTTTGTTTGGTTGAACGCGCTAATCTCAGGAAGTACTGGTTGGAATGGAAAAATTATTTCAGTGTTGGATAGGCCATTTATCGAAGACGGCTATAGGCTATATAACATCTCGCTACGACCAACATCAATGAAAAATTTGCTAAAACATTGAAAATTCATTCCTTATGAGAGCTTCCATTGCGTAAATGGATAAAGTTACGCAACAATAATGTGTGACGGAATTGTTTCTCTTAAATAGTTCTAAAAAAAAATCCGCGATAGCATATGTCTATCTTCTTTGATCTCGATATTTTCCTTCACCGGCCGCTCAGGCTCAATGCAGGGATTAGAACTCACGTCGATCAAAGCTGAGTCCGTAAACGCTACCAACTGAGCCATCATTGCTTAAATTCATTCCTTCTGAATATAAAAGTCAATTTTGCAACAAAAAAAAAAAGGCAGATACCCTTTTCCTTAAGACGGCAGAATACGTTCACAACAAGGCATAGTGTTTGATCAATACATAGTGACTGTAGTAACAAACCAGCTTATGGTTATCATTCATAAGTTGCGAACACCTGCGATGGACGCGTCAGTGCCGGTTTCCGAGAAACCACACCCTCGCTTAACCGTACCAGACTGGACCAGAAACATTCAGAGACTGCAAAACGAGGCTCGTCTCCGTCGGTTTGAGTCTTACGAATTGAGGCAAAGGGCGAATCAACTGCGAAATGAGACTTCAGTCACAACACGTTGGGATAATTACGTGAACAATGAATTATTACGTGATAGGTAGGTACAATGTAGAAAAAAAAATAAACGATAATTTTTAAGCAAAAGAATTTAGATTAGGTATTTACTTTAATTTTTAATTCTTACAAGGGACATGAAGAGAAATAAAATAAATTACTGATAGTAACTTGCCGTGCCAACTGGAAATGGCGCCTAGGGCAAGCAACAAATTTGTAGACCTCCAATTATCTAAAATATCTAAATCAATACTTATAATTCAATAATAAATAGGCAAAACTTGTACATTACATATATTTGAGAAAAAATACTACGGGGCGTTTAGAATCATGGACAGAAAACATTTCCTCAGTTTTTGCAATTTTTGTCTGTTTTTTACATAGATGTAGTACCTATATTATATTATACTACATCTATGTTTTTTAGGTTTTACGCCAATCACGCAGAAACTACCAGTCGGATTCGATTATTTTTTTCTTTATATGATAGCCAGACTCTCGAGGAATAGTATAGGCTATTTAAGATTAGGCTACAATTCTCAGATAGGTTTAAATATTAATTTTTGTTACGTAAGTCGGAAGTCGAGGCCCTCCCAAACTGCTTTAACCGCGTGTGCTGGCGTAATCGTTAATGATACGAAAATACAATGTTCCACTATAATATTCGTCTATAGTATATCTAAAAAAAGTTAGTGATATGATAAGCCTATCTTATAAGGTTAATTAACAATAAGGTATTTTGTGACAAAGATTTGTTGAAAATTAAAAAGGGCCTTATAAGTTATAACCATTATTTTTAGACATGGCATATTAATCCTTTTAAACAAAAGTTACTTCATCATAAAGACAATTTTATGAAGTTAAATTTTGCTCTTTACAGTATATGCTATTTGGGCACATAGTTTAGGAGATAATGTAAAATTATAATAATTTGTTATTTATTATTTACATAATATATTGTCACACTTATGCATATTTTCCGTAAGCACGTTTATTAAGTTTTTAAGACCAGGATTATAAATTTTAATATTGTTTTTAAATTGGTAAAATAACTAAAAATATCTCTGTTATATTTTACATTTTTCAGTTCGGTCTATTTGGACCTAAATTTCTAAGATAGATGTCGCTGTTAGGTGTTTTCGTGCTATCGAGATTATTATGAAATTACAATGCGTTATTATTCACTGAATACCTATTAATGGTCAAAAAAATAAATTTATTAAATAACTGTAGCGTTTCCTAAAGGATTGCAAAACTTTAAATTGTAATATCGGTTAATATTTAAAATGATTTTATTTGGGTACTCTCAAACTCGTAAAGGTTAAATACCGTCAGATGACACCGATGTGAGAAGTAGTTTTTTTTACTTGTTGACGTTCCACAGAGACGTGGGATCGATTCCAAGGTGTTCGTCTTGAAGCAATGTGATGGGCTGCTTTTAGCTCTAACTTGTAGTCATACTAGCTGTACCCGCGACTTCGTTCGCATGGATTACAGAATGCCGTCGATCGGGTATACACTTGAATTATGCTAGTCTCGCTCCTGGTTATATGCTTGTTGTGGGTTGATCCTTGGAAGATAGATATATGTTCTTGCTGACTTTTTTGTGGGTCTTTTCGATATATACAATTGTGTAGTACATTAATTTGATATTTATCTCTTATGGTTTACACAGCGTAAACCATTTAAGTGTCCGTATTGATGAACCTCGACTTGTTCTTTTTATTTGTGAGGAACCCTAATTCTTTTTCTAAAATAAAAGTTGCACTCATTATAACATCAGCTATCTCCCAGTGAAAGTCCCGTCAAAATCGGTCCAACCGTTTCGGAGATTACCCGGAACAAACAGAAAGACAGATAAATATCAATATGTATTTAGTAAAAAGCTGTTATTTTGACATTACAAACAGACACTTCAATTTTATTAATTGTATAGATTAAAATCAGTCAAAAATTCGGGATTATTTGAACGTGTTAAACGTTATTAGTATTTTTTTTAGATTAATAGTTTTTAAAAATTGCGCCTTCTTTGAATGACGCTTATGGCATGTGCCCCACCCTAAGTACGCCTCTGGTTATCACTTTGTCGAGTCTGGTGGCCTACCCAAGTTCGACAAACGATTATAAACGTCTTGAACCATTGAACGTAAAGTTGTATTATATATTTATCAGATATGATTGATTTACAAATATATAACTTATGTATGATTTGATTATCTTTCCAAATTTGCGCTCTTTAAACACACTGTAAAGACGAGGGATTTTTTTTTTTTTAATAGTACGAGAAATTTTTAACAACCAATTTATTGACCATAAGTACTTTATATAATAACCAAACACACTGGCAGAGTTATGTTCCTTTAAGAATACGCAACTAGAATGAATTGAGAGCTGAATAAACTCCCTTCGCTTTATAGGAGCACCGCCGCCGTACCTCGAGCTATCATAATATGTCACGTGGCATATGATAGTGACGTCATCGTCAAGGACAGTCAGTTAAGAGTCTTCAAATGTGTGGTGTTATACACTACGTTAATCCAATATTATAAATGCGAAAGTAACTCTGTCTGTCTGTTACGTTTTCACACCTAAGCCGCTAAACCAATTTTGATGAACTTTGATATAGAGATAGATTGGACCTTGGGAAAGACATAGGGCACTTTTTGTAGCGAAAATAAAACTTTAAGGGTAAAAAATAGGAGATAAAAATATGTAAGAGGGAAATATCAGCTTGTTGGGAAATGTATTGTATTTCTAATAATCACCTATTACTTAAATGATAGTCCAGTATTCTTTTTAAGATTGGCTGAAGTGTTTTAAACTGTTTAACTACGCGGTACGGCATAATGACTGTTTTATTTTATGACGCTGTCAATCGCGGCTCGCGGGAGTTTATACATTGTAAGCGATATACCTATTGTAAATTATCTGGATTATAGTTTTGCTACAAGTGGATTATTTCATTGTGTTATTCCACATAAATGGTGAAAATAAAACTTGGTTGAAAGTTTGTATGAAGAACACATTCATATTCATGATTTTGTTAAGAAAGGAATAAAAGGGGTTTCAGGTTTTTCAAAAAACCTTCCCGTAGGCCGGTACAATAAGGTATGATTTTAATTATTTTTGAAGTTTTATTGGGACGGTTAATGTGTTGGATTCATATTGGAATATATTGATAATACCATACAAACTGTAATAATCCCATCTATGATTTTCTTTTGGTTTGTCGTATTCCGAAATCAGCCGGTGCATATGCAGTAATATGGCGGGATTGCGACCACAATACACATAGTGATAAACCAACTATGATTTTCTTTTTTTTTTTTTTTTTGTATTACATAAATATAGTAATAATAAATCTGTAGTCCTGTCTGTACTTTTAATATATTTCCAAAATTTACCGATACGCCGATTTATATGAACGATACTGATCACGAATATGCCATTAATTTTTTTTAATCCGTCAGTATGTCTGTTTGTATGTCCGGAATTAACTCAAAAACGGCATGACCGATTCTAATCAAATTTTGTAGACACATCATACTATAATTGAGAGGCTATAAGAATTGATAAATTAGAATAATAGTTTTCAACAGATTTTGATAAAAATTGTACACGGGAAATACATGCCACTCTTCAATTGATACGGCATATGAAATGTCAACAATATGAGTAAAAATAAAGGGATTTAAATAATTATTGCGTAGTAACAAATGCGTGCGGAGCCATGGGCACACCGCTAGCAGGTACTAACATAAATAAGAAACATTAAAAAATATGTGTTAGTGTCACACATAGGTAGTGTATATTATAAACTAGCTGTGCTCGTGGCTTCGCTCATGTGGACTACAAAATACCCGCACAAATCTTGCTCCCCCACTCGGCTATTTTAAAGACAAAAATGCTTATTGTGGGTGTTTCTTAGAAGATAGACGTATATTATAATATATATTATATTTTTATTTTTTATATTATTATATAACTTTTTTGTAGGTCTTTTTAATGCCTACAATTATGTGGTACATTAAATAACTTTATATCTTATGTTTTACTCGGAGTAAGCAATTTAAGCGCCCGAATTGATTCACCATGACAATTGTTTTTTTATTTATGCGGAACCCTAATTTTTTTTCTAAAATAAAAGTAACCTAACTTACCCCCTATAAAATCAGCTATCTACCAGTGAACGTCCCGTCAAAATCGGTCCAACCGTTTCGGAGATTACCCGGAACAAACAGACAGACAACAAAAAAATTTAAAATTGCGATTTTCTTATATGTATCGTATATACTTTCATATTCATTTAGTAAAAAAAAACTGTTATTTTGATATTACAAACAGACACTTCACTTTACAACTGACACTTCAATTTTATTAATTGTATAGACTAGCAACCGATCGCGAATTCGGTCACGTTAACTACAATGTCACATTCAATAAAACTAACGTTCCTTCCAAAACATTTTTAGAATCGGATCTGTAGTTATTATATTACTCTTATACGAAAAGAACAAACTTCACCTCTTTTTTATAATAGCTCGGCACATTGACGGTACTATCCCTTATGGTAAGCACAGACTAATCCAAACACAACGGCAACCACCGAGAGATCCTGATCCGGCGACGGTCACCGCTGTCGTGCCGGCCAGCAAAATAGTAATATAATGTTATGATATGTTGTAATATTATAGATATACGGGTTCTGCAAGTTGGTATTTGACTAAATTAGTTGTTTATTCTCTATCTTTTCAGAATATTCGAAGTCCAATCGTGGAGAGAGAAACAGAGATTTATAAGAGAGTGCGTGAGAGACGAAACGAGAGCCTTAAAAGAAGAGAAAACATCTACCGAACTGCATTTGGAATCTCTGCAAGTACCTCTGATGGTGGTCGCGCAATGTTTGTCGAATAGAGATCAAAGAATTCCTCCGGAGTTGACGAGAGATCAGCTTGGCGAAGAACTAAAAAAGGTGATTTTTACATAAGGATCGCCACTGGACCTGATCTTCGGTTCTTCTCATCCAGTCACCCTGCGCAGTTCGTGCTTCCATCTTGCAAGGGGGCGTCCCACACTTCGTTTGCCTAAACGCGGTCTCCAGTCCAGAACTCGTGTTTCCCATCGGTTGTCAGTTCTTCGGCATACGTGGCCAGCCCACTGCCACTTCAGCGAGCTAATCCTTTGAGCTATGTCGGTAACCCTAGATCTCTGTCTGATTACATCATTTCGCAATTTCGTCTGCGTCATATAACTATTATAGGTGCAGCAGCCCGCACCCCACATCATTCCGCATAATAAAAATGCGCGCACGGTATCATTATTTTGCTGCCGAGTTATTTTAAAACTGTGATATCTCCGAAGATATTCATTTAAATTAATTACTGTAAAGAGAAATTTTGTTCATAATTAAATACTTGTTTAGAATAACGTATTTATTTCAATAAGGATTAATACCATGTTTATAAAAACACCTTCGTAAGTAATTCATTACTATAGAACAAATTTTATTACCATAAAAAGGGTTACATTGAGTAAACCTTAAAAGATGGACATATGCTATCGCGGACATTTTTTTAGAACTTTTTCTAGGTAATAATTTCGTCACACCCAATTGTTGTGTAACTTTCACCATTTACGCAGTGCACGCAGTAGAAGCTCTCAAAAGGAATAAATTTCCTCCATTTTAGAAACATTTTTCATTGATGCTCCGCTCTTATTCGTCGTAGCATGATTTTACATAGCCTTTCTCGATAAATGAGCTATTCAAATAATTTTTTTCAATTCGAACCAGTAGTTCTTGAGATTAGCGCGTTCAACCAAACAAACAAACTCTTCAGATTTGTAATATTAGTATAGATATATTGATTTTTACATAATAAGCATGAATTGAAATCTTTTGTAGCTTGTCTTTGAACCTTAATAATATCTCATCTGACTATGCTTATATGTAGGATTGAATCTTACAAGTAGCCATTAATTTAGTTGAAAAAAAACCTCGTAATAAAACCAGTAATCTTAGTGGTACGGAATTTTATAATACTTGCCTGGCCTGTTAGTAGAAAATCTGTCGATAAACACCTATTCATGTGCATTATGTCGGATTATGGACAAAACTCTGTAACAAAATAAAAAAATAAATAATAAAAAGAACGATGGCAAGTAAGATATAATAAAATTCATAGTCCTATGCTGATCTGGGAACAACACCATCCATTGGCGGGAATGGAACGTAAGTGAGGGAATAAAGAACAGATGAATGAGTGAGTCGGTTGAATGAAACTTATTGTTAGGTTGCTATAAATTAAATACTTTACGCTTCAATGGCTGCTTTATTTCTCTGTGTGGTAATTCCATGGTTAAATGATAAGCACAGTACAATCCAAAAACGACGATGGCCACCGAGAAATACCGGCCTGCAAGCTTCTCGGCAGGTGGATAAACAATGGCCGATCCCAAAACGCGACAAATCGAAAGATTTTCAGGTATACCACCATGTGTCTGGTGGCCGTGACCCAATCGCTTGATTACTTGATGTACACATACACCGGTTGATTCCGGAATGAGGTACCAATATGGGGCGTATAGTACATCGGGTGGATTTTTTATTACATAACATACATACTATCTGCATACCATCACGCCTGTATCCTCGAAGGGTTAGGAGAGGTATACTAATGTACTCACTGTAGGGATCCCAATTTTTTTTCAGAATAATATAGTATTTATCGAAATAAGCTATAAAAAATATAGTATTTTATGGGAAAAGCAAAAAACAAACAAAGTATTATTTGTGACTTATTTATTTTTACAACAATTACATTTCTTGCCACATTTTAACAACATTTTGTTTAAAATAAAAAGGGTCTTATGCTTTACCACATTCCATTTTTAAATGAATGTAAATCAAAAGCCCATGTTCCGTATTTTCATTGGGTATATGTCAGCACAAATCTTTTTCTATATTAGTTTTATTAGTAAAATGGAATGTATCTGTCCACCTATCTTTTTTTTTTTTTTTTTTTTTAACGTGGAGAAACCCATCTTGGGTACACACCCGCCCGGGGGGACGAGTGGTTATGTGAGACTCCTACTCACTAAAACTCCACGGTGTACCATCCGCCGCCATAGTAGGGCGACGCGGGCACTGCGCTGGCATACAGCCGCGCCGCCCCGGCGGCCGGCCCAGCTGAACCGGGCCCCGGCCTAATAGGAGACGGCTCAGTACACCCTAGCCGTCTCCTCCGTCCGCCGAGCCTGTGCAGTGAGAAGACGGGCCCCCCGACCCGTCTCCTCTGGCTCGGCTAGGGTGGCGGGAGTTGGCGAATGAATCGCCTCCTCCTGCCATCCGTTCTTCTTTGTCGGAGATGGCCGCTCAGGGGATCCCCTTCACGAACCCTCTCCGCGGCCTCCTTCTGCGATATGACGACCTCGCAGAAGGAGGCCATTGCCGTCCATGCCCTCTCGCTGTCGAGCATGGCTCTCACCACACTCGGCAGCGAGAGGTCCTCTCCAACGACTGCGGCCAGTGTGCCACCTATCTACCTTAACGCACTTTAAACGAACGCAAGTGCTGCCCTCTATCAAAAAACGTAGTACGTTTGTATCTCGCAACTTGCAAACCGCTCTGAGCGCAACTGCGTTGAGAAAAATTATAAAATCGGTTATAATCTCCTGAAAACCGTAATAAATCCTAGTGCCAGTGTAGACTAGTGCCTTGTTAAGAAGATCAGCAACCTAAGCCACAAACTCAGCCGGGGTACCCCGAAGAAAAGGATCTCCGTGTGCGGGTGAGTGGTGGATACATGTCCTCATAACTACATTTCCTACACAGCCCATTTTTTTCATCACATCAAATTGAAAATAATTAAACAAAATCCTAAAACAAAAATAAAGCAGACCAAAAATTCGTTTGACGTTATCAATTTGACATCACGGACAGGTTCGGAACGCAATATGAAACGATGAGTTCGGTTCATGAGTGACAGTTGAACGAATGATGAACTGAAAACGATGAGTGAAAGTAAAGGAGCGCTCATTTGTTTTAAATGAAAGATTTGGTTGTTGGATTTCGGTGTTGAAAATATATTATTTTTGCATTTCTTAGACAGTATACAGTGCTCAGACTCAAAATATAATACAATGCCTACTTTATATTATAGTAAAGTTGGCACCCATGTAATAGGGGGCGAGCCTATTGCCATTAATCGGGCACAAAGTCAAATTATGAGGTTCTACTGAGAATTTCACAGAAAACCACAATAACACTTTAATCGACCTGGGAATCGAACCCAGGACTACGACCATAGCAGTCGCGCTTACGGTCACTAAGCTTATAGTCAGTAATAATGGCTAACAGGATAAAGCAGTTTTTATCCATGACAATGTATTTTTTTACTTAAGTACAAATTACTTAATTACAATTTCATTACCTAACCTTAAAAAAATATCGTAACATGAAATACTCTTAGGAACTTCATATTATCGAGAACGGCAAGCGTGTCCTCACTGACGTTTGTCACATGGGCTGGGAGAAGCTGAAGGACCTCAGCAACGTCTACTGCAGACTGGATCGGGAGATCCAGAATAAGGATGACGCTCTTGACCTGGAATACCAAGTTAAATACTTGACCAGGGACAGCGCGGATATTTCCTTTAAGTCGGATCCCACCAGAATACCGCCGCAGTGAGTTATATACCTATTAAATAAGTACCTAATTTTTTTAATGGATGTTCTGCCCTATCTTCTTTGTTTATGAAGATATTGGATTTTTTTTTTTATTGAATAGGGGATACCTTAATGGTAGTCCCATTTTAATTTCATTGGCATTGGACCTTCGACTTCGAAGATAAACCAGGGAACTCTTCAAAAACATTTAAGTTGATTACCTTTTTTGTTTAAAATCGTCTTGTTAATAACTGTTCGAAACAAAAAGTCGAAAGTTTCTTTGATATGTGATTTCTAACTTGGCAAGTTTTTTTTTTTGTAAAATCAATATTATATGAATTCAGAACCATGACAGAAGAGAGTTACGTACATTGCATCGAGAACACTATTAACATAGCAGAGCAGTTGATGTCGGAATCTAAATGTTTAAGAGAAACCATGTTCAAGAGCAGAGAACAAGCGAAGAACCAGATGCACGCGCAGTGCCAGGCCGTTGAGATGGTCATGAGGAGACGCGTTTACGATCTACAGCGCGCCAGGAACGAGATGGAATGGCAAAAATACAAAGTGCGTCATTAAATAATATTTCTTAGTCTCTACTACGCACTCATTCATTCTTACTGTTTAGCTCCATAGGAGCGTAGCGTGAAGTTATATGGCCTATAACCTTCATCTATATATTATAATTTATATTATCATATAAAACATAGCTATGGTATCGGGACAGGTTATTGGATATATTTTGTTAGATAAAGCAATATATGAAATAATCAGTGACGTTAACGGTGAATCTATTAGGTAAAAAGATGCTTAAACGGCTTACGCTGAGGAAACAATAAGTTATAAGGCTGATTTTTTTAGTGAAGATTAGGGCCAATGCGTTTGGTAAGCGATGCTTAAAAGCTCGCTGATGGCCCGCGCAAACTGCGTAACGAGTTTAAGTCACTCTCGCGCAGACCGCCATCTTGTACAAATGGGAAAACAACAACAAGCAGCTCGTCCAATCAGCGTGGCAACGTGACGCATTTCGTTCGTAGTAGGGATGCCGACGTGCACGGCTAGGAAGCGCTGGCGACACAAGCGCGGTTTACCGATAGACGCGTAACAATAAAAACGAGAATAAATACTACAAACATTTGTGCCCGCGACGACATTCCGATTACTGAATACACATACGCATGGTTCCTTCCTTCCTCCCAGGAGGAAGGGAACGTGCCTATGGGTATAATTTAGTTAGCTCGAATCGTAGGTGTAGGGATTCAGTTAGTTCGCGACTTATTTGCGTACGCGACGACCGCCCGAGCCGAGGTCTGGCCACTCTGGCGCCCTCGTGCGAGTCGTCCTTATAACTTTCGCGGCTGAGTGCCCTCTGCGCTCGCCCCCAAGTCCGGTGAAGCTGTGAAAGCCGCAGCGGCTTTAGGGCCCATAAGGCTAACGGTGTAGTCAGTTCTAAAAAAAAAAAAAAAAAATGCCCGCGACTCTAACGGTACGAGCGGTTATAAGCGTGACTATAAAATCAGCCTTAGAGATACTTATATCAAATTAAAATAAAAACACACAAGTCTATCTTCTAAGGATTACACAGAATAAGCATTTTTGTCTTCGACCACCGTGGTTAGCTGAGTAGCACAATTCGTGCGTGTGTTCGACCAACGGTACTCTGTAGTTCCCTAGAGCGGAGCCACAGGCACAGCTAGTTCTAAATAAATATGCTTTAAAATGGAAAAAATATTTTTGGAGAGCACACTGGTAATTCCAGATATTAGCGCGTTCCAAGAACATCACAAACTAAAAACAATTAAGGGTCAATAAATGTCCATAAATTTCTGATTCAGATCCAAACATAGAGGCCCTTGAACAACGAAAAAGGAGAGCCTCCGCTAGCTAACGTCCCTGTTAGACTACCTGTCAGGGAAATACTTACAATTTGTAACCCGGTTACTATTGCGAAACAGACCCACTGAACCAACCTACAAGTACTCAAGCCTCGATCTAGAGTGTTTGGAGGGGTCATATATTGAAGCTTCTCGAAGATTCAAACATCAAAAACAATTATAAACAATCTAAATTATTATTAAGGAAACAAAAACCAGACTGCAACAAAATTACTAAAAATGTTTCTTTTTCTATTTTTGCTTTTTATCTGAATCTCAGACGTCGTACTTAAATATTGTATAGCCTATGTCACTCCCAAAATTAAGACGAATCTAACAACACCTCGTATGCTAAAATCCTTCAAGCCGTTTAGCCTACAGCGCGTAACAAAACATAACCCTCCTTTTCGCAGTCGGGTACAAATAAAAGGGTAATCGAATGTTCTACAATAATTGAAAATTTGGTACATTTAGCTTATAGGTCATGATTATAAGTGGTTCTCCAAAGGAAAGAAAGGTTATCGGACGATTTCTCATGATTCCTTAGATCCGCGCTTGCAGGTGCCAAAAGTAAACCTTATATTAAAACCTTTATAAATATCAATAAATCCGCGTTTAAGTAGAAAGTTAGACTTGTGTCAAACATTATAATATGGTTATTAGTTATTATGTTGATTGCTTTTAGTTGGAAACAAATCTGCAGAAAGTCGATAGGGAAATCGAATCACTACGCGCGGCGATTGCAGACAAAATAAATCCAACCAAATTAGTCGAGACAAGATTAGAGATGCGTACTAGAAGACCTGTTTTGGAAAGAGTACAAGTAAGTACAATATTTTATTTTTAGGATCTACAAAATAAATATTATAAAGAGAAATATTCCTCAGATTTCAATTTCTTAGGTTTATGGCCTTATTATAGTTTTCCATCACCGAATGCTCAGGTTCTTTGCTGGGATACGAACTCACGCCTTCGATGCGGTGTCCGTACAAGCTGCCACTGAACCATCATTGCTTCAAATAATTATTTTTTTATGTTCAAGGACAAACCGATGCGTGGATTGGCAGAGGAATACGAAAGGGTACACATGAGTTACAACCTATTGGAGAAGAAATTGGAAGAAGCATTGTAAGTATGCCCTATAAAAAAAAAACGAGACAGGAAGATTTTAGTACCTATTATATTTATTTTTGGACTAAATACTATTAAAAAATATTGATAAAATATGCGACAATACATTTCAATAATCTTACACCAGCTTAATGTGTATTATGCAAAAAAAATTATATAGGAATATTCATTTATCTCATGGAAGTACAGATAGCGCGCGTGTTAGGATGGCAATCTGAGATCGATTAATTGATGAATCGATTTTTTTATAATCAATACGTAGCAATGATTTATTTTTACCAAGAAAATCGATATACAATTTTCAGTTTTGTTATGGACCATAAAATTATTTACAATTATTTTAATGATTATTCAAATACTTGTAAAGAAATGACAAAATTTCACTTATCTACTCATAAACTAAGAAGAAGGCTATATTGGCTGTGTGCTCTGTTTCCTTTGCCTCAACTTAATGTAATAAAAATAAATATTTTTACAGAGGTGGGCATTATTATTACAACAACGAATAATGTAATAGTTATTGGTCTATGATATAATGCATTATTTCTACGTTACGAAACATTGAAAGCAAGTTGTTGCAACATAATAATTCTGGTGTCGATTATCCGTTGTTCGTTATCATTGTGGAAGCAATGGTTGGCCAGTGTTACTGTGAACAAGTAAGCAATAGGTAACCATCAATAGGTGCGTAAGTGTAAGGGAGAGAACTTCACGTTGTTCATATCCCAAGTTATGATACGAATAATATTTTTTCTCAATTTACGAATACAATCACCTTTGTTTTTATTTCGACGTGAAACATCTAATGCGGCGGCACGGTGAGTCAGACCGGTTGTTGGAATCAATTTTGGTGTGGCGACGCTGTGACCTCAACACTGACGGTGTAGAGCCGAGTTCATTTACTTTAATTCAAATATAACTCACGCTCTTCCACGCGTACTTAGTTTTACTTAGTCTCACTCTTTGATAATCACCGCCACTTGACTTGCTCGATCAAATTCTTTGAGGTTTGCCGCCTCACGCGCGACACATCAAAAGATTTATTGCTTCTCAATTATTCTAAACTGGTTTATTCCAGATTATTCCTTCATTTTGTCTATATAAGCGGGTGGTTGGCCCGAACGTTAGTGGTTAATGCGCGGAACTTATATCCGCAGCGTGATCTCGTCGCGACTTATCTTAAAGATCACCAAATAGACATTCTCTTAGTACAGGAAACGCTCTTAAAGCGTGGTAAACGCAATCCGAGTATCGCAAACTATAACATCGTTAGAAATGACCGCGACGGCCGAGGGGGCGGCACTCTCATTTACTACAAGCGCTCGTTGTATTGCATGCCGATAGATCCTCCGATACTTACCAATATGGAAGTATCCGTGTGTAGACTAGGAATGACCGATCATCCGTCCATAACGATCGTATCTGTGTACCTCTCACCGACGAAAGTACCTCTCAGGTCTGACCTAGAGAAGCTACTCTCGCTCGGCACATCGGTCATTATCGCAGGTGACCTCAACAGTGGACACACGTCCTTCAACAATTGGAGAGACACCAGCAATGGGGTTATTCTCGAAGGGTTGTCGGACGAGTTAAACTTTGACGTCATAGCGCCTCCCACTCCCACCCACTTTCAAGATCACTGTACACCGACAGTGCTTGACATAGCCCTCCTGAAAAATATCGCGCTTCAGGTACGACTCATTCGGGTTGTACACGAACTCGACTCCGACCATCGCCCGGTCATCCTACAGCTAGGACAACTAGATGACTCCAGCCCTCCTACAGTCACAATGGTTGACTATGCAAAATTAAAACACTACCTCGCGGATAGGCAGTCCTCGCCCAGTCTCGTTAGGGTCCCGGACGTGTTGGAGTCAGTTGCGCACGTAGATCTCGCAATCGACTCCCTAGTTGACCACCTCCAAGTCGGCATCGGAGAGGCCTCGAGAGAGGTCGAAGCGGCGAACGATCGCCGCTTTGTACTCCCTGCCGACGTGCGAGCGTTGTTGACGGAGAAGAACGCTGCGACTCGTGCGCATGACTCTTATCCGACCGATGCAAACCGCGCACGATTACGCGCACTTCAGAGAGCGGTTAAAGCCCGTATAACCGAGCTCAAAAGTCACAGATGGGACACCTTAGTCGAAGGGCTAAGGCCGTCACATCTGACTTATTGGAAAGTAGCCCACGCCCTTAAAATAGACACCCAACCTCGCATGCCCCCCCTCGAAAGGGGTCCCGGCACTACACCCGCTTTCGATACCATCGACAAGGCGGAGTGCCTTGCCGCTTGTTTGGAGAGCCAGTGCTCCCCGAACAGCGTCAAGAACACCGACCGAGTCAGAGACATCGAAGCCCGCGTGGAGGAGCTGAATAAGCCCCCGGCATCAGAATCCCTGTCCCCAGTCACTTCTGAGGAAATCTCTGCCATTCTCAAAAGCCTTAAGCTCAGAAAGTCACCAGGTCCCGACGGTATCAGGAACGAAGTACTCAAACTTCTTCCCGATCACCTCATAGCTCTATTGGTCTGCATATTCAATGTAGCCATAGCCAACTGCCATTTTCCAGCCGTCTGGAAAACGGCCATTGTCATAGGTATTCACAAGCCCGGCAAGAGCACGTCGCTTCCCGACAGCTACCGCCCTATCAGTCTCCTCAATACCCTAGGTAAAATCTATGAGCGGATCCTCCTGAACCGTCTCAAATCCGTAATAGAGGAGAAAAACCTCTACCCGCCTGAGCAATTCGGTTTTCGTGCTAGACATTCTTGCACTCATCAAGTGCACCGCCTCACGGAGCACATTCTGTTTAACTTTTCCGAGTTATCCAAACCCCGTCGCACGCTGGCAGTCTTTTTCGACGTAGCCAAGGCCTTTGATAAGGTCTGGCACGAAGGATTAGTCTATAAGCTGTACTCCCACGAAGTCCCCGATAGATTAGTTAAAATCATCCGCGATTACCTCAAAGACCGCACCTTTCGCTACAGAGTGGAAGGTGAACTATCCACACCCCATCCCATACGCTCAGGCGTCCCCCAAGGTTCCATCCTGGCACCTAGCCTCTTCAATCTGTACGTCAGTGACCTACCAAAACTTCAAGAGAAAGTTGAAGTAGGTCTATACGCTGACGATACAGTCATATACTCCTCTCAAAGGCAAACGAGAAACCTCAAATGTAGGATCCAAAGAGCCGTGACCACTCTCGGGAAGTGGTTTAACGACTGGCGAATAGCCATAAACCCCACGAAGAGCGCAGCGGTGCTCTTCGACCAAACCGCCACAAAGATACCGCAAAAACTCAAGGACAATCCCCTTGAACTCTTCGGTAATCCGATCCCCTGGGAAAAGGCGACCAAATATCTAGGTGTAACCCTAGACAGTAGACTCTCCTTTATACGCCACATCAATCTGGTTAGGAAAAGGGCCTCCTGGACCCTCGCCCGACTACATCCTCTGTTATGTGCTGCAAGCAAAATGTCCACGAGACACAAGCTTACGCTCTACAAGATGTGTATCCGTCCGATCATGACATATAGCTGCGTTGCGTTCGCACATATGCCAAGTTATAACTGGGAACGCTTACAAGCCATCCAGAACAAGTTTCTTCACCGCCTTACCGGTGCCCCCTGGTTTGTTCGTATGGAGGATCTCCATAGAGATATGGACCTTCCCTCGATACATGCATACGCCAAACACCTTTCTCGCTCGTATTTCGACACCGCGTCGAACCACGCGAACCCCTTAATAAAAGCGGCAGCTTCTTATGTTCCCGACCCTAACGCCTGCCGGAGAAAACGCCGGCCGCGTAATATATTCACTGACCCGCCCGACCAAACCGAAAAAGCTAACGCGTTCTACGCCGACACCGTCTCTCCAAACAGAGCGTGCCACCGCCCACGCCCGCGTAACCACCGTTCTCTCCGCAGAGGACGGGCGGTCAACTTCGCTCCCGCACACCCGTCACGTCCACCCTCTCTAGCGGCAACCCAAGCCTAGGTCCGTTCCTCGGTGTGAAGCCCTTGGGTCAGGCAGCCGCCCGCGCGATACAAAGTGACACTATACGTGCAACACTTAGTTACCCACACACAACATTACACACGTATGAACACACACACGTGCACACCACACAGGTACATAGGTTCTGTAAGGGACCTTTTTTTTTTCTTTTTTTGCGCTAGTTAGACTATTGCGCTAGTTAGTGTAGAAAAACCATTCCGATTATTAAATACACATACGCATGGTCCACTCCTTCTCCCAGGAGGAGGGGAACGTGCATATGAGTATATATTAGTTAGCTCGAATTCTCATAAGATTAGGGAATTAGTTAGATCGCGACTTTTTCGCATTCGCGACGACCGCCCGAGCCGAGGTTCGGCCACTCTGGCACCCTCGTGCGGGTCGTCACAAACTTTCGCGGCTGAGTGCCCTAAGCGCTCGCCCCCAAGTCCGGTGAAGCTGTAAAAGCCGCAGCGGCTCTGTTTGACGATAGGGCCCCTAAGGCTAACAGTGTAGTCAGTTCTAAAAAAAAAAAAAAAAAAAAAAAAAAAAAAAACAAAAAAAAAAAAAAAAAAAAAAAGAACGTTAGTTCAGTTCTAGTTGAGCTACCGAGGTGATAACTTGGATAAGCGATATCCTAGCGAACTGCTCGAGCCGTCAACTTGCTTTGTGACTTTGTATGTATCCTGAGTGGTTACTAACTATAGTTTGTTATTAAGTTTATTGAACGAAAAGTAAACAAAAGTGATGTCTGGTGGCTTTCCACCAAAATTAATTGGAGTATGCACTGATGGTGCACCTTCTATGATCGGCTTACGTAAAGATTTCATCGGAATTTTGAATGAAAAAGCAACAGAATTAAATGTACAAAAAGATGATTTGATAGTCCTTCATTGCATTATCCACCAACAGAACTTGTGTTCTAAGTCCATTCGACTCCAGAATGTTATGAACGTGGTAGTAAAAACCATCAACTTTATTCGATCCCGAGGGCTTAACCATCGTCAATTCAAGGCGTGTTTGGATGAAATATCAGCCGAATATAACGACGTAACATATTATTGTGAAGTCAGATGGCTGAGCAAAGGAAAAATGTTGAAACGGTTTTACGAGCTTAGAAATGAGATAGCAGACTTTATGAAAATAAAAGATAAACCGCTATCTGAATTAAATGACCCAAAATGGATATGTGACTTAGCATTTCTGGTCGATCTTACAGGCTAATTGAATGATTTAAATTTGAAACTTCAAAAACAAGGACAGTTAGTAAATGATTTGTACAGCCATTTGAAAGCGTTTCAGATCAAACTACGCTTGTGGGAGTCACAGATGTTGTCTGGTATCAGTTACCATTTCAACACGCTCTCTGCGTATGAAAATATTGCATATGCTCAATATGCTGAAGAACTCAAGTTACTGTCAGAACAATTTTCGAACACATTTAGCGACTTCAGAAACATAGAAGACTTTATTTGCTACTCCTACAAACTGTAATGTACAAAATGCTCCAATACACTTACAAATGGAGTTGATCGAGATTCAAGAAAACTCACTCCTAAAATCAAAATTTGAAGACGTAGAGTTGTGCGATTTCTACAAAAAATACCTAGAAGAAGACAATTTTCCGCAGTTTAGAAGATTCGCAAGACGATTGATTTGTGCGTTTGGCAGTACTTATAAATGCGAACAGTTCTTTTCATTGATGAAAGTTAATAAATCAACACATCGTACAAGACTGACTGACAATAATTTGGAAAATTCTTTACGTATTTGTATCAGTGGAATTAATCCAAATATCGATAGATTAATTTCCCAAATTCATGCTCAAGTGTCTCATTGATTTCGGTGTATTTAACTTTCGTAATTTGTAACAATTGCAAATTTAACGATTTAATTATAATGTACCATTTTTTTAAATTTCATTTTATTATTTCAATAAATTGTACTATAATAACATTGTCGTATTATTTCATGTTTAATATTTATCGCAAAAAATATTATCACTACTTTAAAATGCATTAAGTACTTTTAAACGCGGCCCGCGAATGTATTTGCACATTAAAGTTTGGCCTCAACATGTTAAAGGTTGCCCATACCTGTTACAGATTCTGGCAAATGAGAACCTGAAAGAGCGCGGCAAATTAAAAAATATATCAGTATTGCACCCCCAAATTTAGCCACATACCTGGAATAACCTAATTTGATACTATAGTAAGACAACCCGGCCCTAGTACTTCCAGACGCAGTGATATACGTCTTCCGTCTAGGTACTATGATTACTCTATGTAGGTTGTATATGCATAGGTTGTTAGTTCTATTCTTGAATTTGACAGAGATTAAAAAGAAGAGGTCTAGCTAGCGCGTCGTTTTGTTGTCTTTTAAAATGACTGTCGTGTTTTCTGATTATTTTATATAATAGCCTAACTTACGAATGTGTAATACATTGTGGTTTCAACTATCTGCCGACTATATTATTTATAAGACTGAGCTAGCTTGGCGAAAATACTTTATAATATAAAATAATTTGTTTTTGCTGAAAAACAGAACTATTTGTACACTACTGCTTGACTGCATGTGGACAGGTCCAAAAATGGGAATAAGTCTATGAAATAAATCAATACCGCGGTAGTAGCAGCTACTAACCTACCTAGGTAACCTCTTATCAAAAGAAACTTATCACTAAGTTTTTGATAATTACGATTGCTATAAATTCAAGTTCCCAGAAGGATTCGGGGGAAGCCTTTGCTCAGCAGTGGTTTAGGTTGGGTTAAGTAAAAAATAATAATATTAAAATCTCGTAAAATAGTATTTCTATTCAAAGTAAACTGAAGTTTCGATATGTAAAATCACTACCTATATTGATCAAAATCAAAGAAACACGTGACATTTCGACAAATCAGTTTACTACGTTTGAATCAAAAATAAGACTAGGTATTATGTAGCATTCGGATTAAAAAAAAAAAAACAACAATAATCAATAATAATTTTGGTTTATTCACTTTCTTAATCAAAATCTGAATCTAAAACTTTCATGAGAAAAGATTCATTAGAGTCACTGGAATCACTGTTTCCTACATTAATAATAAAACTTTCTTAGTTATTTTCTGTAATTCTGTCCCTTTCTTTGAAAATAAATATTTTCAACATATTGTATGACATGTTCGGTCATTTTCTTCCACTCCTCTGGAGTTATGGTTTCAAACGATTCTTTTATAACCCCCTCTAACTCCACTGCGGCCTGGGCAAAATATTTTTACTTGCCACTTTACGTTTAGCCAAACTCCATACCAGCTCAATGGCATTTAGACGCGATGTATTTATTACTTTACTCTATGATTGGAGAACTGCACTCTGTATTAGACATGGGTAACTCAGCAAAATTTCTTGTATTTACTCATCATTTCAAGCGCAGCTTACTGCGCCGGCGCAATGAGTTAACTCAAATTTGTACACGAAGCAAGCGATTTAAAGAATGAATGAGTCAGGTGACTGGTGTGAGTAGCGAGGCGCGACGCTGTTTCATTCCCTCCTCGCTGCACTGCAGTGCGCTATGCGCCAACACATTTGGAGTAAGTGTGTTAACCCACCAGGCGCAGTAACTACACTTTAACAGCTCTAGGCTTCTATTTTGATATTCCTAATATGGATTATATTAGTTAAGTCTTATTAGGTTACCGTACCTATACTGGGAATTTGTCAAATAATAGTCACCGATTCAATATTCGCTATTCCACTACCTACTTGAATCTAATAGTGATAATAAGCGTACCTATCTATTCTCTACTTACAGAATGTGAGTATGGAATAAAAGATTTACTGTACATATCTAGCTGCGTATGCGATAAGGCAGCAGCCAGCATTCGTTTCTATTCGAAGTTTCAAATCATGAAGTCATTTCGTTTACTTACAAAACGAGTGGCCCTATAACGAACAGATAGGTACTTTTAACAATGGGTAACTCAGCAAAATTCCTAGTGCCAACACATTTGGAATAAATGTGTTAACACACCCGGCGCAATAAAGTGAGTTGGTGCAATTGCGCGGCGATGCACAGTGCTAGCCATGTCTAGGTAATTTACGGTAACTCGCCGCGCGGATCATGAATCGCATTACTATTATTTGGTAACTTAATATTCTGTATACGTGTACTTATCATAATATATTAGTTTGTGGCTCGTATTATAATACCTTACCTATTACGAATATATTCGTTACACCTCTACAATAAACTCAGCTGGTGCAATTGCGCGGCCGGCGCCGGCGTAGCGCAGTGTTATCCATGTCTAGTCTGCACTCTGCAGTGTTGTCTTTGAAGTAATTGAATTTGAATTGTTATATGAAAAACTATTCTACGAACTACGAACCTACTCTCAGTACTCTCTATTCAAGTCTATTCTAACCAAGTTGCAACTCCCGGTGTTATTTTTTGATAATGACTGATCCGAGTCCATCAGGTGCAGTTAAAAAAAAACGTGTTATTATTCATCGCCAAGCACGGGAAATGGCGAAAAATGTTCTAGATATGTGTATTGAAGAGAGGAAGAACAAAATGTTGGCCTTCACTTTAAATAATACTTTCGATCGAGCAAGTCGTTATACGGGACTTTCTAAAAGAACACTGGCTGTGATTCAAAATGAAGCTAAAAAAGGACCTCTTCGTACGCCTTCTAAAAAGAAAAGACCATGTAACAAAAAGACAAATTTAAACGTGGACGATTTTGATCGAAGTGTGATACATAGAATTATTGAAGAATTTAATCTATCTAATACAAATGCTCCGACCACCGTCAAACTCTTAGCAGCTATTCGAGAGAAAATCAAGTTTCCATGGGGAGTGACAAGTCTAAGAAAATTGTTAAAAGAGATGGGATACAAATGGCTTATATGTCATAATAAACGTAGAATTTTGGTGGAAAGGCCAGCTGTCGTATTTGTAGAAGCACCATCAATATAGGCAAATGATTGAGAAAAACATTTCTCCACAGCATGTGGATTTATAACAACTTCGCTTTTAAAAAATGATGGCGAAATGAAAATATGATTGATGATAAAGTTACAACAGTAAAGAATAGTAAGGCATCACAATATTTCTTCCCATTATTTCTCCCCTAAAAAGGTTAAAAGAAGTTATGTAGCTCGCTCTCAGTCAGGTCACAGAGTGAGATTGGGGTGGTTTAAAAAATAAAATAAATGATGAGGACACAATTTTGCACAGCCATATAATTGCTTTGGCAACTAAACAGCTAATATATATACATATACATAACTCAGTCATCTACAAAAGTCAATAGGCAGGGATCAAACCTGCAACCTCTCGACTCAATAGTAGGGCTTACTACCACTGCACCACAAGACCTGTCATGATCATATTATAAATGTAGAAGAAAATTATTGACAAAGAGATGGATTAATTGAAAATAACATAGATTGATACTTTTGAGGTCAGTGACGGTGAAGATGGTGGCACAGATTCAACCAAAGCTGTCATTTTACATGATGATTAAATTTGAATGATTTATTTCTTCAGTTTGATTTCTCTGTGTGAAATAATTGATAAAAATATCTGATAATTATTACCTTGTTTTTTCATTGTGTTAACCAAGTTGTAAAACAAACTGATGAAGCAATGGTGGCTCAGTTGGTAGCTTGTACAGACCCTGGATTGATTTATGTGAGTTCGAATCCCTGCAATGAGCTTGAGCTTTAGTTGAAGGAAGACATTGTGATAAAACCAAGGCACTGTGGTAAGGCTTTTTGTAATGGTGAACTTGAGTTCAAGTTCAAAATCTGTCAGCAAGCACCAATAGGTGTTTTCCAGCAACTGCACTTAAGAGCCAGTCTTCCACTAGGGTTAGAGTGCTACCATCTAGGGCCACTTGGTCAAGTAAGATCAGGTGAGATTGTGGCCAAACCTATAATAATGATGGAAAAAAAGTGTTAAAATTAAAAACAACATTGAAAATTGACATAAATAATTCTATTTAGGTCACAGCATTATCACATTCCTTAACTCTGTGAGCTATATGTAGATATTTGCTCATGATTAGGGCCAAAATGAAGGCAAGAGGATAGGATACAATCCGGGAATTGACAAGTTTTGGAAAATTGTTTTAAAAACTTTATATGATGAAAATAATACCTATGAATCATTTTTTTTTTTCAATAATACACCATGAGTGATTTAAAAATATATTTTATTTTAAATGAAAAACATGCCACAAAAACGCATGCATTAAAGTCCCGTGACGTCATTCATTTTGTTTAACAGTGACTTCTTGTTCTTGTTTCGGCGCAGCAAAAGCACTTGCCAGTGTCAATGTTTTTAAGCCTTCATAACATTTTCCAATACACAAAGTGGAGTTTACGGTATCAATGTTTTTAAGTTTACGTAAAATATTCCAGCATCAATGTTTTTAAGCCTTCTCAACAATATACATTATAAACAAAGTGGCGTTCAACAGGATGGTGGCCGCCTTGTTAGAACGATCTAAGGAATTTTTGTGGGATCCCAGAATGCATGCTCTTGGTTTATATTTATAATCCACTTCACTTTACTTTTAAACTATATCACGCAAAACTCCACCAATATTACCTACATAATATAGGTTCAAAACTTAAGTAAATAAATTAAAAATAAAAACCACAACATCTCACTTCAAGATCCCGCCAAAAACTCGATAACAGTGACAAATGTGACAACTGACGCAAATCTTACTTTCATATCAGAAATATTTCAGTTCTTATTTCCTGAATGGTGACGTCACGTTTTGTAATCGTTGTTTTATATTAATTAAACAAAGAGAAAATTAAATAAATAAAGAATTTTTGCAGATTTGTATTGTTTTAGTGGCGGCGCTGCGCTAAGCGTCGGCTACCGCCGACGGCCTCGCATCTGTGGGGGCCTCGCAAAATAGCTTATTTAAACTTAAAAATGTCACATAAAATTTAGTCGTCCATAGTAATTTTGTTGAACTATAATCTATATAAAATAATAATATATGTAATTTTTTTTTTAATTGCCCAATAAACAACTACAGAAATAAATAAAATCACAATTAATTCATAAAAACAAACCCTTTTAACCTATGTATAAAATCAAACGATACCCAGCACAAAATTGTGACAGCGCCATCTCTTATCAATATAAAAAGTAACCATGAAAATAATTGATTTATTGATAAATCAACTGTTCTACACAAATAAATAAAATTGAAGTGTTTGTTTGTAATGTCAAAACAAAAGCTTTTTACTAAGTTAATATAAATGTTTAAATGATAATTATAAATAAATAAAAAACTATTTTTAAAATTTTTATTTGCCTGTCCGTCTATTTGTTCCGGCTAATCTCCGAAACGGTGGAACCAATTTTGACGTGATTTTCACTGGAAGATAGCTGATGATATAAGAAGTAACTTAGGCTACTTTTGTTTTAGAAAAAGAATTAGGGTTACGCACAAATAAAAAAATGTCATGATTAATCAATTCGGGTGCTTAAATGGCTTACGATGTGTAAACCATAAGAAATTTAGTAAATTAATGTAATACTTAATTGTAAGCATTAAAAAGACCTACAAAAAAGTTAGGGAGTTTCTTCTAAGGAACACCCACAATAAGCATTTTTGTCTTTAAAATAGCCGGGAGCGGGAGCGTGTGTCCAATCGATGGCATTCTGTAGTGCACGTGAGCCAAGTCGCGGGCACAGCTAGTATTATAATATGAAGGGAACTGATTACGAATCTGGCACTACATTTTTTCAAAAAATATTTTCGTTTATTCTTTAACGATTTTGATGAAATTTTGTTTAAAAGAAGTATAAGTCATTCCATAATTGATTTGCTCTATGGGTTATCAAAAATATTTTTAAAATGAAAAAAATAATAATTATCATCCGCTTAGCAATTAGCATCAGTCTCATTCTATTTATCTTTTTTTTTCTGTCCGGGAAATGAAAGAGGCCTCGCAATGCGGATGTCACCGACGTCTACATTTGGTCTAGCGCCGCCACTGGTTTTAGGATTTTTATCTATAGGCGAATATTAGTCAATAATTTAATTTAATTTTTAAGCATATAGTCAATTCGCGGATTATGTTCCACTGGTCAGCTGTTGTATACCCATTAATCAAACGAGGTGCTAAGGATCTGTAACGGACATGAGCGTACATGCCGAGAACCCGGTCACATTGAGGCTGATTTTATAGCCACGCTTGTACCCGCGCGTGCCGTAAGCGTCGCGGGCGCAAAATGCTACAAATGTTTGTGGTATCTACTCTCATTTAATTGTTACGCGCATAGACTAAGTAGAGATGTTCCCCGCGTCTGTCGGTAAACTGCGCCCCTTTCCGCGCACGGTTGGCACCTCTACTGCGGTCATTGCCATGCTGATTGGACGTGCCGCTAGTTTTTTTTATTTATTTATCGAAACTGGTATTAATACTTTGCTTGCAACCTTAAATTCCACGGGAGGCAGTTTAGCCAGAATGGCGCCTGAAAAGTAATTTACCGTCTGTACCACGGTGAGCGCTCTGAAGGCCTGTTCATTCTAATTACTTCCTCTCCTTTCCACAACAGAACCACACGCGTTGGGCTTCGCTTCGTTGGGCGAAACTTTTATGTTTTTGTACCGTGGAGCTGTGGAACCTTCTGCCGGCCAGTTTTTCCTCCCTCTTACGAAATCGGGTCCTTCAAACGTAATGCAAAGAGATTTTTATCCAGGCCGGCATTGAGTTTGAATTGTAATGGGCTTACCATTAAGAACAGTACCTTCAATTTGCCAATTTAGTATAAAAAAAACCCATATATTTTCAGAACAACCTATCACGGTATGTCCAATCATCATCAAAGAATAACAAAGGATTTGCAGCAGAAGAATCAAGCGCTGGAGACTGATAGGAGATTGGCAGAGATAAGAGAGCCCCTACATTCATCAGACGAGACAGAGTTTAAAAGAAATGTTGGGTATTGTCATATGAAAGACGAGTTATAATTTACAATGAACAAGGTCGTTAATAGTTTGGTGAAATTTAACTTTTTACTTTAGCAAAATTTCAATCAAATACTCGAAGGCTTTTGGCATACATTTAAACAAATCTATATTTTTGAGATCCTTAAAGATCTATTGTATGAATAAAATCTTAATTTTCTACAATTTTAAGTACTTGCATAAATGTTAAGTAATACAGTTAACAGAAGCGTAGCTATCTCTTTCAGACGAGACAGGACTAGACCTAGGGCTGCCGTTACCAAAATTCTTGACCGAATAATAACTTAAACACACTCAGGCATTTGGGTAAAACAATTTTTTTTAAAAATCAACAAAAATAAAGGATCTTAATTTCCATATTTAAAAAAATATTAAAACGGCTTGTTTTTAATTATTTATTTTTTCTAATAAATTGATAAAACCCTGTTCCCTGAATGGAAAAGTGCCCAGATTTTGCAAATTAAATTAATCTGTAATTGAAAATTAGATATAGTTAGTTTAAAAAATTAATACAATACTTTCACCATATTCGGCGAACATTATCAACGTACTTATAGAGATGGGAAATTACACACAATAAACAAATATATTCAATAAAATTATATTTTATTATCTATTACAAAATAATATGCAAATTAATTTATAATTAAATAACATTGGAAAAAAATGCAATCTTGTCTATAACATAATAGAATGGATTCAAAAGTTAAACAGTTGAAATTCATTGTAATTCCCCTTAGTATGTATGAAAAAGTGTATAATAATTTTTAATGTTAAAATAATACAGATAATAATTTTCTCAATCATTATAGCTTTAATCAAGTGTCATATTATTAGTTTATATTATTTATGTTGGACTTAACAAACACTTAATTGAGTCAATCAATAATATAAATATAAACTAAAAAGGAAAGGTATTTTTTTTTTTTAATTGTGCAGTCTTATTGCTATTCTGTATTTATTACACACGATAACTATATTAAAAGTTTACAAGTGGATGTGGTGTTTTGGAATATTTTGTATGGAACGGATACTTAGTAACCGGAGTTACCATGAAATTTCATACAAACAAAATGTGTCTGAAAACGTAATTAAGTTTCCAGTTGTTTAAATCAATATTATAAAGAGGAAAGATTTGATTTTTTGTTTGTAATGGATTACTGGACCGATTTTAAAAATTCTTTCACCAATATAAAGCTACAGTATCAGCGAGTAACAGGCTATATTATTATAATTTGAAAAATTAATTTATTCCTTTTAAAAACGTCGATAGCTTTACACAAAGTATAAAAAATTGCCTAAAACCGTGGGGCACAGCTAGTATGGAATAAACTAAGATACAATAATTGTGATATTACTTTTGTGTACGACTATTATCAATTAGTAAATATTTATAAGGATATGTAAGAGCCAGTAAAGTGTGGGTAAAATAGTTCATTGACCCATTTATCTCCACAGCACAAGCATTCTTGTTCCGTTCTTCCTAGAAAAGGGCGGAGTCTAAACTGCCTATTATAGATAACCAGTTGATGTTTTCATAGAAAATGTGTTATTATGGCGTTCCTAAGAAATAAAAATAGGAAAGCTGAAATATTAAGAGGGGTTGAGAATACAAGACAATTTATAAACGATAACAAGGGAGGAGCTAATGGAGTGGGGTTATATATGATTCAAAAACATACATATAAAAAATAAAAATAGTATATTCTTCGATAACTAGAAGTTATATGTGTAGTTTTGGGGGGGTCATTAACATACAAATGTGAAACTTATAGGGTAAACTAAAAAAAATATAATTGACAAGTGAGAATCGTACTCGAGCTAGGAAGGAACACCAACTGAATAAAAAAAAAAAAACATTTTTTTTTTTTAAACTGAAGTATATTACGGAACCCTCGATGCGTGAGTTCGATTCTCTCTTGGCGTCATTAGTAATAAAATATAGAACATTGATTACACAATCAACTTGACTTTTTTTAAAAGTACCGTCATGGTGATCCAACATATAATATTAACCATTAAATCATAATAATATACGTGCTTTTCAAAAGATGTGTTTCGTAAATGCTCTTTTTATGTCAAAATAACAATAACAAATAGTTTTACCTAGGTGTAGAACTAATCTAGATGTACTTATCACTTTATAAACCAACCAACAACATATATTTTTTATTAACATATATATAGTGCATTTCTATACAAATACAACTCGCTAATGGGTATGAATATTGGTATATTTGGTCAAACATTTTATTCCAACTTTGGAATAATATTCCCAAATTAATTTGACCCAATTCTTAGGTGTACACTTTTGTTTCAAATTTCTGATAATGTGATAATTGTTACATTGGTATGCATGTTGTTATAATCTAAAAATTAGGGATGTAACGATACATAATTTTGCCGATCCGATACCGGAAGTTTTGTAATAAATAATGAAGTATGTATAGGAAATTAAATTATGTGGTCATGTATCCACCACTCACCTGCACCTGGAGATCCTCTTCTTCGGGGTACCCCGGCTGAGTTTGTGGCTTAAGTCACTGATCTTCATAACAAGGCACTTTATCCACACTGGCACTAGGTTTTATTACGGTTTTGTAGAGATTTCTACCGATATTATAATTATACTCAACGCATTTAGTTACGCTCAGAGCGGTTTACCAAGTTGCGGGATTCAAACGAACTATGTTTTTTATTAGAGGGCAGCACTTGTGTTCGTTAAAGTGCGTTCAGGTAGATTAGTGAATAGATACATTCCATTCAATGAATAAAAAAGTAATACAGAAAAAGTTCTGTGCTAGCATATAAATACCTAATAAAAATACGGTACACAGTATATAAAGTCCTACAACAAAACAAGCAACATCGTTGCTTTGCGCGCTTTTCAAATTGTTAGATATCGTTGATAAATAATCGGTGATACCGATATACCGTATCGGTATCGTTACATCCCTACTAAAAACGTTTTGTAAATATCCAGTGGCAAAAATGCACGAATTGTAATGGTGATAACATAAAAATTGTACTTCTTAAAAAGAGAAATGCGCGTGTAACACCGTACACATGATAAAAGTAAAACTTCGTAAAAAGGGACACGTGGTTTGCCTAAACTGTGTACTTAGAATATACAATGTATAGCTGTCTTTCTCCTTCTCTCTGCGTTATATCTTTCTTCTCTCTCATTTAACTGAATATGCCTAGACGTGACGCGTCTTTAAAATTCCACTCTTAATATCTCATCCAATTATTGAATCGCCATCTAAGAAGCTTCACTTTAAAAGAAATACGCTTATAAAACAGCTTGTAAATCTGGTTTAGGACCGACATTCTCGTATGCTTCATCGAGGAGCGAGCATATTTGAGAAATATTTTCATGATTCAGTTTCCTACTGGCCACCAATCTGATAGATGGCTCAGGACAGTTGTGCTCCGTGTCACGCAAATACGCGGATACAGCAAAAGCCACACCTTTCTCTAGACAATAATTAGCTATGTTCCTCAGATAGGAATGTTTCAACCAATCTGTTAGGTCCTTCTTCAGGTAAATGTGTTTGATGGGCGATACCTCGTCGCCGCGGAACGTAAAGTGTTCAAGTTTGGCGAGTGCTCTGTGAAATAAAATTATTGCAAAAGCTGACATTACTCGATTTAGTATTTATTATGCTGGCAACACTGTAGATTTTTTGATGTGAAACATGCCACAAAGGCTCCCTGGAAAGTTCTAAGAGGCCACTAATTTGATAGAACAACGAAAATTAGTAAGTAGTACTAAATTAGGCTTAAAGTGAGTCTATCCAAAGCCTTAAAAAATTCAATGATATTGCTCTGTATTATTATAAGGTTTTATGCAAACTAAATGATGCTTTAGTTGAAATTCATGCATTTTATTATCATATTTTGGTGCTTAGGTTATGGATTTTTTCTTTGAGAAAACTTACTTGTTCAACTGTTTGGAAATTTTATTTAACTCGTCAATAATAACTGGTTTTTGTTCTAAAATATCTAAAGCTGATATAGCTGCTTGAGTCAACATAGGCGGCAATGAAGCGCTGAAACAGTACCCTGAAAGAAAAAAAAAAATTTGTAGGATGGCTCCAAGACATATGAAGCGATAATTCATAAATCACGCGGACATCTGTTGTGTCGAAAACAGAGATTCTACTAAATTAAGGTTTTGATAAAAAAAAAACAAAAATAATAATTTGTAAAATAAGAAAAACAAAATTTCAAAGAAACCAAACAATATTTATTAAACGTAACTAAATTCGCATCACTCTATGCAACAGATTCATTCACAAAACTAGATAAACGTGTGTTCATTTAATGCGGATATTGTAGTGCAATTTGAAACTTGTTGCCAGAAAGCTGCAATTGTTAGCCGCGTTCTTAATATCAACTAAGATTGTTTTTTTTTTTTAACTGAATTAAGAAATTTAAGGAAGTGGTGCTCAATCGAATGTATCAATGGATTGGTATTTAACGATTTAGATGATTCTTTTTTCGTTGGAAAGAGGATACCTCAAGGAAGGTCCATTTCAATCTCGCCGACATTGGACCTTCGACTTCATACACCAGGGAACTCCCCTAAATCACACTACGACTCAGGCATACAAGCGTGCGGCTCGCCTGATGGTAAGCGGTCACCACAGACTACTGGACACTTGCAACACCTGAAGCATCACATACACGTTGCGGGCCCTATAAAAACCTGTTCACTCCCCTCTTGAAGAACCGCATACTGTAAACCTCTAGGATATTTAATTCCAAACTAAGCAAAACTTTTATTATAGTAACTAAACAGTTATTATACTATACAATATAGATATTAGTAGCGCTTTTCCCGCGGCATTCGTTCACGTTATGTCACATTCTAATAGAAAAATTACAGAATTTCCAAAAATCCTTCCTTAAAGCTCACTTACAGTGTAAAAGGAAACCGCATGCAAATTTTCACGGTCCTAGCTCCAGTAGTTACGGATGTGTGTTGGTATGTCAATAAATGCGCGACCTCACAGACTTAATAATTGAAATGCATATGGTATACATACCCAAGCCGGATAATCTCTGGTGCTCAACAATGAAGTGGGAACCGGCGCAGAAGCCCCCGATCGTTGCGAACGAGTGTTCCAGCGAGCCGACTATCAGATCTATCTCGTGTCGCGGTATATCCAAGTATTCAGTGATACCGCGCCCGTGTTTACCTAAAACCTGTTCGAACATTCAAATTCGTTAAAACTAATGAATCGTCTGTCCACAGCGGAAATAAAATAAAAACAAGTCGCTAGATTTCATTACCAATCAATGTGTGATACTTAACATCAATGATCAATCATATTCGTGAATTATAAATAATTAATAATCATTAATCTCTCATGAACTCCTAATTGAAACATCTAGATTACCTCCACCCACCTCTACTTAAAATACTTATAAGCTCCGCGTAAGCAGAGCATCAAAAATTCCTATAGACTCATTTAAGTGTTCCCTCCACGGAAATCTTTAGTAAAAGGCGAAAGATTTATTCGTATTGAAGGGAAACCAGAGTTAGTTAAAAGTGGAACGCCTAAACATAGTCTATAATCGCACGAGAATCTTGACACCGCAATGCAACTTTTTAGTGTAATCGCACAGCGCCATCTACAATTAAATATTGTAGTTATTTTTTAAGTGTGGCTTGGTTACAAAAACTTCTATACATTACACACACTGTAAATTGGATTTTAAAATATTTTTTTATCAGATATTTAAAAACGATGAATTTGACATCACGTGAAATGTTTAGTCTAGTTTTAGGCTTCCAAAGTCAACAGGAAACTTTTATAGTTTACCCATGTTCGTCCGTCCGCAGCTTAGCTCATAGATTCTTAGTATTAGAAAGCTGTACTTTGGTAAGGATATATTAATTAATCACTTCGACATAATGGTAAAATAAAAACTTGCATAAATAATTTTTTTTGGGTTCCTCTCCTACATATAAAGTGGAGATGAAATTTTTTTTCGTGTCTATCAGATATGGTGTGGTGTTTCGTTGGATTTATCATTCAAAAATACTGTGGGTATGTGAGCCCTCTTCTGAGTCTGCATATTGTGATGGGCAACTATGAAACCCTATACTATTCTCGTATTGTAAAAGCACATTTTTAGGTTAGTTTTATGATAAATAGGTGAATTTATCGAAAAAAAAAACAATTAGGCCACTCTGGTTTTTATGACCATAATTATTACTTAATTATTGTTACAATGATTAAGGAAAAACGTAACACAATGAGAATTGAAACTCACCCCAATAGATAAACTCTCATCCAGTATTATCCTTATCTTGTATTTCCTTGCCAAAGCAACAACTTGCTTCAATTGACACATTTCACCAGTATTAAAATATATAGCTTCAACAATGAGAAATACACGTCTCTTCTGATTCAATTCCTTTTTCTTAGAGGCTTCTATGATAAGTTCTTCAAGGTGCTCCATATTGTTATGTTTAAAATAGTATACTTTACTACGAGATGCATCTATGCCTTTTTGTATCGCAAACCAAACATTTTCATCACTGGAACGGAAAAGATTTAGCGTAAGGTACAACAAAAAAAAAACAAAAAACAAATCAAGCAACTCAAACTTTATGAAAAGACTTGTATGAAAAAAATGTACTAAATAGCTTTTAACACTTCAATTTTTAATACTAATTATAATTATAAAATCGATTTATATAGCATTTTATTACCACCACAATTAAATTGCAAAATCATTTGGCTGCAAGTTGCCTGAGAACTATTACCCAGCTCTAGATCATAACCAAACAATTGCACTTTAGAAAGTTTAGAAAAAAATTATCAGTTATAGATATGCCTCATTTTATTTTTATGGCCACTACCATTTTTTTATGAACCCAATAATAAATTACTTATATTTTCAGATTACTCAATAAA
The DNA here is from genome assembly GCA_033032175.1 of Saturnia japonica. Classification (NCBI taxonomy): domain Eukaryota; kingdom Metazoa; phylum Arthropoda; class Insecta; order Lepidoptera; family Saturniidae; genus Saturnia; species Saturnia japonica. The sequence goes on from CM065315.1 coordinate 1,630,546, forward strand.
CAAGAAAGGTTGAAAATCAAACTAAAGGACAAATAGAATTATGTTATTACTTATTAGGTACCATTTATAATTTTTTTTAAATCCCCTATTAACATGGATTCATTCAGAATGCTGTCAGATAGCTATTTCACTCTTCCTCTGAACACAATTTGCAAATAATTGTAGTTTTATATTATCCTCACATTTCCCTTAACAATCATCCCATAAATATAATGTATAAATTTGTGACTGTTGTGTCAATGTATCCTTTTTTATGCGTTATTCTCACAGGTTATTCTATAGTACACCAAACATTTGGCAACTAAATTCTATGCATATTGTCACACTTGACGTTGGTAAACATGTCTACATAGACAGAAGACCAAAATAAAACATAAGATATAGCAAGATGTTTATTAAATATGTGGGGTAAATTCAGATAGGTGACTTTTTTTAATTTTTAGGCAAAGAGCCTTGCTGCACTGAGGATATAAAAAAAATTTAATCACATATCTGTGAGACTCCTATGCAATGTTTTTTTGAAAGTAAAATATGTGGTTTTACAGTCTAAAAAATAGAGGTATTTTTTTTCTTAATATTTAAAAAGCTAAAAATTTTACAAATCAAGGGAAGTAATAAATTTGCTTCGTTTTTATTATGAAATTTATTCAATCAAGACACCATTTTCATGAATAAAACATATTAGATTGACAGTGTAATCTAGAATATGGCTCCTTGTGGCAGTTTGATTCGGTTTTGGTAGATAAGGGATTATTTGGTTTGTTGTTATGAACAAAACACACTTAGTTTGAAAACAGTTTTTTTAGGTTTTCCTTGTATCAGTACATCTCTACAAGATACCAAAAACATTTTATAACTCTAAATTTCTCTTTAGAACCTTAAAATCCTTTGATCAGCAATAGTATGCCTACAATACTACTGCATGGTGGTATGGAATTTACTGATGCTGGCCTTGTTACCTCCCACTGTCTACTTAAAAACATATTGGTGTAAACTTTGTTTAACTTAACTACACATCTGAATAATAACTTACGCAAAAATAACATCTCTCCTCTTTGCATAAGATGGTATTGCACTTGCAATAGTTGAAAACCCATATGAATAGACACACGTCTCTTCAACTTCAAGAAATTTTGCGAGGCGTTCTTCGAGCTCCAAGTGGACGTCGATAGTACCGTAGAAACCTCTCGGCCCACACGAACCTACTCCATATTTAGCCATCGTTTTTAAAGCGGTTTCCATAATAGATTCTTCTTTATCCATACATAGGAAACTTGTAGCACCAACGTTTAGTACGTTCTCGTCAATCTTACCCATCAATGGTGGCTCTTCGACAACAACTTCATGTTCCACAAGAGGTACAGGATTCCACTCGATGTATTTTTCTATGCATTTTTGAGAGTTAATTTTGGACCTTTTCTTCGACCATAAGTAATATGTGGAGATAAAAACAGCTTGTAAAGCTATTATCACGGTCCACCAGCCAGCCTGTAATATGGCTTTTTTATAATAGGTGTAATAAACCAAAGCGTGAGTAATAAATTATCAAATACATATCTTACCATGTCATAAATATCCACAGAAATCATTTTTCTATAGACTATTTATTATAAAATAGTTTTAACTATGTAAATGAAGCCTAATAATAGATAATAATCACCATTTAGTCTAATTAATTATTATAAATTTGAATAAAAATTATAATAACCCCTGCCTGTTGCAATCGTGCCGTACGACTAGGGATGCATCGATACAATGATAACAATTGATTATGACTGTTGCTTATAAATCGATAAGCCGAATGATCGACATTATTATTTTGTAAAATCGATTTTTCTGAGTAATTGTTTTTGAATGATATATCTATAGTTTGATATTGAAATGAAGATATTGATGGTCGATATTATTTTAAATAAATTTTTATTTTTAATACTTTTTCATAATGTTTTTAGTCTTCAGAACCATCGTAAACTTAATCTACTGTATTTCATTTACACTATATTATGTTTTTTCTGTATTCCTAGTTTACTTATTTACTTAATATCTTAAAATGAAATGTAATTTTGTATATAAATATACCTCTGTGTTAAAAAAAATTACTATAATCTATGATATGGAGTATCTACTTTACTTACAATAATTGTTGTTTGTTGTCATTGTCAGCGATAACAGCTTAGCTTAATTATCATCTCTCCCTCTAGGCTCTATTTAGTTTAGTCCGTGGCTCAGTGTTTAATACTAAGTGAAGATAAAAGACATAAAAGAGAGGTTATGAAGAATTACTGTTTTATTGTAATGTAGCGGTTAAAGCAAGTGTTCACTTACAGTAGGAGCTTCTCCACGTGGTGAAAAAGAAATAACTTCATCATTATGGTATTGACATGAAGATATGCTCTTGAAAAATATGGCCAATACCAATGAAATTTCTGGCCGAAGTTTTGGTACAATACCTGCTGAATTAAAGCAGTATTTAGATAAGCCAAATATTTCAAGGTCTTCAAATGCCCTGAAATTTTGGATTGATAGTAGGCATTTTACTCCCGTGCTATCAGAAATAGCTGTTAAATATTTAATTTCTTCTGCTACACCTATAGGATCTGAACGAGTTGCTTCTACAGTCAATCTTTTAGTGCCTAATAATCGTAGTAGCCAAAGAGCTGGACATATAAAACAGAGAATATTTTTTAAAACTATTACTTAATAATATTGGTATACATGATTGTATTATTTAAATTTTAAAAATAATTACTAAGAACTATAACCTAACACTTATAATTTAATTTGTTTAATAAATATACTGGACTATAAACTGTGTAATCATTTTTGAGCTGATTTTTTTTTTTTTTTTAATAAAGCCGATATATCGAAATATCGATGTTTTTTTACGAAATTGTTATTAAAGTATTTGTCAATACTACATGTTCAATGTTTATTGATAGTATTTTCCATCAAAATATAATTTTGATTTGCGAGTTGCCTAATGCTTTGCTTCACTTTTGTCTTAGCGGAACTCCGTCCGCCCTTTTTATACGTCCATGAGTATATCTAGTATATAGTAAACGAGTAAGCTGTATGGTATCAAACCAATTATAGCATCATCGTAGTGGGCGTGACTTAACCTAAGACTAACAATCTACATGCAAATAAATGAAATTGAAGTGTCGGTTTAACAGCTTTTTACTAAATATATATGAATGTATATATGACAGTTATAAGAAAAAATCAGTGAATCAACTCGGACGCTTAAATTGCTTAGGCTAAGTAAACCATAACGACAATATCAAATTAATGTACCACATACTTTTATATTACTCGATAGATGTCGCTTCGAAATACGACACCGATGACTTCGAGATGGTCGTAACGTATTGCGCTTGCGTCAGACTAGCGATGCGTAGTATAGTGGCCTGTGTACGCATATATACACTAATACAATGTATATACTCGACTGTATCATATGCGTGTTTGAATTTTTGGATGGGTAAAATCTTGTAATTTCACGTCACCAAAGTGGTCTGCAATAATTCAGACAATAATTGATTTAAAAATTCAAAATTCAGTTTTCACTTCTGTTGGCAGTCCTTAAGACTGCCTTTGTTTTTTTTTTTATATTAGGCAAAAACAACTATGGATCGACAATCTATCGGCACTCAGTGCTGTCATATCATTATAAAGGCAATTAGTCGTTTTTTTTAATACAACATATACGAACCACTGGGAACCTTAATAGATCTACATTTGAAAACGCATGTGGATGAGTCATAAAAAAATTATAAAGCTTGTAAAGGAAGATACCTCTTCTTCTTCCACCAGTGAATCAGAAAAATTTGGCTTGACACTCTCGAATTCCAGAAATCATTTAACGAGAAAGTTATTGTTTTTGTGAAGCACACATAAACCACATCTTTTTGCTTAAATTGTAGAAAAACATAAAATTATGAAAAATATTGCCAATTAGTATTGTTTTTAATTCTTGTAGTTAGTATGTATCTATACGTATATATTATAATTATATTGATACATTTTAATCCATATTGAGTAGTTATAGTTCTTATCGAATGATACTATTGTATAAAATAAATGAATTGTTACAAGACTAGTATGGTTACATCCCTAAGTACTATTTTTGACAGCTGTCATCTGTCATGATGACAGTGTCATGTCATCAAAAATAAAATTAAATAATCACAATTGTCGTTTTTACCACTGCTGACTATTTTCGTCAATACAAAAATAATATATTTTACAAAATTACGATGAATTTCGGTGGAACTTTACGGATAAATAAATTCGCTTGCTTTACATTGGCGTTTGTTCTCTTTCTTATTATTTATTGGCGTACCGGCGCCGTGAATTACCCCTCAGAAAAAAGTGATCTAATAAATTTAAAAAGTTTGCTTAAAGCATCCATTCGTGCCGCAGAGCATGGCGGGAAGCGAATCGTAGAAGGTAAAAATCATAAACTGAACATTAAAAGCAAAGGCAAGACTCTGGAAGGTGCGAATGATCCAGTAACAGATGCCGATTATTTGTCCCACTGTTCTATGTATTACGGATTAAAGAACACATTTCCAAAATTAATGGTAATCTCTGAGGAGCAGTCCAAAGGTGAAGTGAAATGTGAGAACCAGCCTGCGCTAGATGTGGAGTCGATAATTAAGGAGCATGGGATAATTGAACGAATGGCTGATGAACATGTTTTTGTTAAAGATGTCACTGTTTGGATTGATCCACTGGACGCGACGCAAGAATATACAGGTAATCTTTACACTTTCGCCACAAAAACAGATTTACATCAGTGATAAATAAGATCAAGAATCATGTTAAGTTAGTTTTATTGTCAAAAGGGTATTATAGAGTTGCTGATTATGTGAATGATGGTGATGTCTGGATGTGATTCCCTCTCTGTACATCTACTGAAGATGATAATAACTGTATATAATTTAATACTGTAAAAATGAATAAAATTTTTTATTGAAGATGCTGATAAAACTGATCGAGTTTCATGTCAGTTCTCCTCAATGACTGGGATGATTTCTGAACTGGTGGTAGTGTTTTGACATTCATAAGTGCCTTCTTAGTGCTTAGTGCTTATGATTTTGATGGTAGCACAGTTTATCATGGCCTGTAGGCCTGGGTTTTGGTAACCTCAACTTAAACAAGTCATGGTTTTTTTTTCATAATTTAGTGGATGCACAGAGAGGGAGGCACTTCCAGACATCACTATCATTGACATTATGATCCACCCTGTTGAAGTTAGTTACGGTTGTCAAGCAATGAAGTTAGTTACGATAGATAAGAAGTGACGTTATGTATAATTGTTAAGCTGTCAAGTTAGTCGCAATAAAAATATAATCATGGAACGGTCGTGTTTCATAGCAGCAGCTAGCATCTTTTAAAGAAATCAAATATTACACATCAACAAATTGGTCCTTTGAGCCGGATAAGAGAAACAAAGAATGAGTTGTTGCAGAGAAGTTTGTTTATAAAAATATTAACAAGTACAACAGAGGATCGAGCGCTGTTATACAATATATAGTTGTGTGATGCATTCAAGTGTTATAAGCAAGCGTATTACGAATATTAAAGTCACGTTTTACGAACAATAAATAACAAGTTATAAATATGTACGGAACAAATATTGGAAGTTTTAGAAGACTTATCAGATATTATTTTGAAATCGAAGTCAAACTATAAAAAATCACCGAAAACAAGATTAACAAAAGGTTATATAGAAACAAGATTACAGTGTTTAGATGAGTATTGGCAGTCATATCGAAACGAATATCAAAAATTAGTAACAACTACAAAAAAAGAACAACGAAAAGGTATGACATATTTTAAAGAAGAAAAGTATAGTCAGTGTGAAGATACTTATTTGGATTTAAAAGTAGAGATGACCGATACGCTTCAGTTATTAAAAAGTGAAAACTTAGAACAGAATGCATCACAGCAAATACAAAGTTCCAATACAACCGAAGTCAAACTACCAATGATCAATCTACCTACATTTACTGGTGCATATGAAGAATGGCAATCGTTCGAAGATACATTTACAGCTTTAATACAAAAAAATAAGATGTTAACTGATGTGCAAAAACTTCACTATTTGCAATCGTGTTTAGCAGGGGAAGCAAGAAACACTATTAAGCACATACAAGTGACTGAACGGAATTATGAACATGCTTGACATTAAAAAATAGATATAGCCATAAGCGGCTTATAGTGAACGCGATTCTCAAGAGATTAATTTCGCTTAAGAAAGTTAATTCACAATTACCTTCACAATTAAGAATTCTTATTGACAATATAAACGAGTGTTTGAATAGTTTAAATGCTATGGATATTTCAACAACTAATTGGGATCCTATGATAATATATATAACCATGCAAAGGTTAGATTCTGATACACACAAAGAGTGGGAAACCTATGTCAGTCGGAACAATAATACAGACTTACCCACATTACAGAATTTAATTACTTTATTGGAGAATATAATACATACACTCGAATTAACAAGTTCAACTTCAGCAACCAATCAAAGAGTACATCAAGAACGTTCATTTCACACATCGACCGTACAAGTAACTTGTAAACTTTGTAACGGCCAGCATCTTCTATGCCACTGTAAAGAATTTGTCAAGTTTGACTCAGAAAAGAGAAACGAGATCATTAAGAACAATCGATTATGCTACAATTGCTTGTCAGCGGGTCATTCAGTGTTATATTGTAAACGGAAGAGTTGTTGTAAAATATGTGGAAGGCGTCACCATTCACTTCTTCATCAAAGAAAGAAAGAAGAAGAGTCACAAGACAAAGAGAAGATAAATAAGGAAATTTCTTCAATGCACGCCAATGAAAACGTACAACACATTCTTCAGGAAGAGTCAATTGTATCAAACATTGTATTAAATCAAAAGAAAGCTTTGTTAGCAACAGCATTAATACCTGTCAAAAGTGAAAATGGCTGTGAGACTACACTGAGAGCATTAATCGATTCAGGATCACAGGCATCCTTTATTAGCGAAAATGCAACTCAACTTTTGCGACTCAAGAAGACGACAGTACGAGGTACAGTTACAGGAGTAGGAGCCACAACAACTTTTGTACGATATGTGGTACAGTTGGAGATTTCATCAAGATACGACAAACAATTCAATCTCCCTGTAAGAGCATATGTATTAAAATCACACATTACGTCTTAGTTGCCAAGTTCTACAATACAAACAAAATCTAATTGGTCACATTTGGACGGTCTCACATTGGCTGATCCACAATACTTCATTTCTAGTAAGATTGATTTATTACTTGGGATTGATGTATACACTGAGATTGTGAAAAATAATTTAGTAAGAGGACCACCAGGTTCACCATCAGCTCAAGAAACCAGCTTGGGTTGGATTTTATTTGGTAATATTTCCGAATAACGAATTAGTAGTCATGCATCACAATGTAGATATTAACATGGATAATCTTTTAAAAAATCTTTGGAGCATTGATGATACTCAAAAACGCAAACTCACTTCAGAAGAACGAATATGTGAAGAAATGTATGACACAACACATTCTCGAACATCTGATGGCAAATATATAGTAAAATTACCATTTAAAAGATCGCCACACGAAATAGGATTAACAAGAGATATAGCATTAAAACGGTTAGAACAATTAGAGAAGAAGTTACAAAACAAACCAAAATTGAAAGAAGAATATGCTAGAGTCATGGAAGAATATATACAGCTTAATCATATGGAAAAGGCACCTAAAGAAGTCAACAAACATGCGATATATTTACCACATCACGCTGTAGTTCGAGAGAGTGAAACAACAAAAGTCCGAATTGTTTTTGACGCATCATGCAAGAGCTTAAACAACATCTCACTCAATGAATTGTTGTTAGTCGGACCTCAGATACAAGAAGATTTAAGAAACTTAATAATGAGATGTCGTATGAAGAAAATCTGTTTTATGGCAGACATTGAAAAAATGTACCGCATGATACTTGTTACAAAGGAAGATACAGATTACCAACGGGTATTATGGAGAAAAGATTCGAAACATGAAGTTGAAGATTACCGTATGTTACGACTTACATTTGGTACAGCATCGGCACCTTATTTAGCAATTAAAACTCTTAAACAACTATCAAAAGATGAAGGAAATAAGTATCCTATAGGTGCAAAAATATTATCTGAAGACTTCTATGTAGATGATTGCATAAGTGGGCACAGTACAGTAGAAGAAGCAATAGAAGCAAGCCAACAGTTAAGAAAGATATTACAATCTGGAGGATTTGTACTACAAAAATGGTCATCAAATAATAAAGACTTTTTAGATCAAATACCACAATCATTAAGAAGTAGAAGTGTCGAGAAAGGAATTACAGATGAAAGTATTATTAAGGCTTTAGGATTGTCATGGAATATCATTAATGATACATTTCATTATCAGATAAAGTTACCACCTAATCGACAGTTCAATACAAAAAGAACTATCCTAGCGGACTTACAGCGTTTATTTGATCCACTAGGATGGATATCGCCTGCTATAATTCCCGCAAAAATCTTAATACAGAATATATGGAAGGAAAAATTGGGTTGGGATGAGAGTATTAGTACATCACATGAAAAAGAATGGATAGAAATCCGAGAGGGTTTTACAAATTTATATAAAGTTCACATAAAAAGATGGATATACACTAACAAAGAAAGCAACAAAACGCAACTACATGGATTTTGTGATGCTTCAAATAAAGGATATTGTGCAACAGTATATTATAGAGAAAAAACTGAAAGGGGAGAAATTAAAACAGGTATCATAGCATCGAAAACCAAAGTAGCACCAGTTAAAACTATTTCTCTACCTCGCCTAGAACTCTGTGGAGCTTTACTTCTATCCAAATTGCTAACACAAGTAAGAGAAGCTATGAGATTATCAGAAAATCAAATCTATGCATGGACTGATTCAACAGTTGTTTTAGCATGGCTTACAGGAGATACAAACAAATGGAAAACATTTGTCAGCAATTGTGTGATTGAAATATTAGACAACATATCTAATGCACAATGGTTCCATGTCAGATCAAAAGATAATCCTGCGGATTTGGGTTCAAGAGGCACTAATTTAAATAACTTGATTAATAATAAGCTATGGTGGGAAGGACCAGTGGTTGCGCCGCTTTTATATAGTTTTAAATATTGTGCGATATTGTGATCGGTTCGCAACTTTTTCTATCTCCGCTTACCCTCCCTTCCTTGGCACATGCAAACAGTTTGTCGCCGCGCCTCGTCGGAATAAGTTGATTTTCGCTCGGTTGTTGATACATTGACTTTAGTGCTCGTCATTGTTATGACGGAGAAGAATTTGGGCAGTACATCGAAGACGACCACCTAGCCGGCTAGCCAGATGAAACCGGAACCCACCACGAGGTATGTGCCAAATTCCTATCCTATATCCATATAGCTGATCACAATCCCCGCAAATACAGTCCACTCAATTAGTAGTATTAAATGCGCTGCGCTTCCAACGGCGCAAGCATAATTTTTGGACCTCACGAGCAGGATATTGAATCCATCGTTAATTTAATTATTCGCTATATAGTACATTATTCCATAGGGAATAATTGCTTTGCACCTAAATATCTATATTTTAGTAGAAAACCCGCAATAGATATTCAGGACTAGAACTTAGGTAACCTATCTAGTGCATAGGCATAGGGTAGGACTAACGCTCTAAGTATTTAGAATCGTAGTTTGTTACTTATTAGTTTGTTCGCACCGCAACCGTTTTGTTTAATTTAGTTTCGAATGTAGGTAGGTAGACAATTCAAAAGAACGTACGAAATTAATTATCAAGCGAGTGTTTAATCTTTCTTTCCGTACTTCTTTTAGGTACCTACGTATATTTGAAGTTTTACCTGGGGCTATTTAATTATTTGTAAAATAAACTCTCAGGACGAGGCAGCGACGTGACCTAGGGGGTATTATCCGATCTGTATATTTATCGTTCGATAGCTCCGCACTGTTATCTGATCATACATATACCTAACTACCTATTCACAGTCGCACACTACTGTTCTCCACCGCTTGCGTTACGATTTGGTTTGTTTGTAAGTAAGTAGGTAGTTGCTATTTACTTGTCGCTATGCCACCCAAGGCTATTAATCGTGATAATGATCTAAGGATGTTGTATGCTAAACGAGATATGTTATTTTCTCGCATAAAACACATTTCTGATTCTTCGAAAAATATTTACGATGAAGAGACGAAAGAATCATTTCTATGTTCAATGGAAACTGTAGACGATATTCGTATAGATTTTGAAAAAACGCTTGATAAAATTAATACATTTGAATTAGAAGTGAATCCTGATTACGTAGTTAATTATCAAAATTTGTCGTCGTTTGAAGATTTGTTTTGTCGCGTAAAGCGAGCCGCGAAATTGTTGCAAATACCTGCAAATTCAGAACAAAAACCGATTTTTGAACAACCGCTCAAACGCGATAGACCAAAATTACCGCCCATTCAAATTCCCGAATTTAATGGTGATATTAAAAATTGGCCTTTGTTTTATGATAGTTTTGAGAATACAATTCATAAAAATGAAAATTTAACGGATCATGAAAAATTACATTATCTCGTAAATAAACTTACTGGTAAGGCAAAATCTGTTTGCGCCGGAATCACGATTTGTGCACAAAATTATGAATTAATTTTAAATACTTTAAAAGTAAAATACGAAGACAAAAGATTAGTGACAAGTGCTTATTTAGATCAAATATTCGATTTGAAAAATGTTTCCTCTTGCAATGAACACAATTTGGAAAGGTTTTTAGATATTTTTGCATCATCTGTTCGCGCCATAAAGAATCTTAAAGTTAATGACCTTAGTGATTTTTTGTTTTTGTACATCGGCTTAAAGAAATTAGACACAGAAACTGTTCGTTTATTTGAAATGGACAGACGTGGAGACAATCAACTACCCACATTCGACGAGCTAGAAACGTTTGTACGCGATCATATTAAAGTCTTGCAACGCACTTCGGCACCAAAACATGAAGCTACAAAGAAAATTAATTCTGATCGTCGAACGGACGCGGTATCCAAATCATTTAAGCCCACTCAAACATACGTAAATATCGCATCACAGTCTGTTTGTTCGTTGTGTCACGCTCATCATGACCATATTTATAAATGCTCGGGTTTCCTAAAACTTACACCTAGTGAGCGTTATAAATTTGTTCGTGCCAATAATTTGTGTATCAATTGCCTTAGTGATGGACATCGTGTTTCATTTTGCAATTCAAATTCTAGTTGCCGTAGATGTCAAAACAAGCATCATACATTGCTTCATTTTAATGATAAGAATGCCGCATCCAATGTGAGCAGAGTTGGTTTATCGCACGGTGGTAATGGTTCGTCAGTAATAAACTCTGCGCCCGCGCCCGGCCGCTTCTACGCAGTCGCGCAGCCACCCCCCGCCACTACCCGGTTACCATCCATTGGCGACGCGCAGTCCGACACTGCGAGCGCGTGCGCCGCCGCGGCCTCCGCTCACACCGACCATTCAAATGACGTCGCCTTATGCTCGTTATCGTTATTGCGAACTCCGACTACTGTGCTTCTCGCGACCGCTCGTGTAATAGTTGTAGATGCGTATGGAAAAGAACATAGTGTTCGCGCTCTTTTAGATAGCGCTTCGCAGAGTAATTTTGTTACTCTCGAGTGTTGTCAACGCCTTGGTTTAGATATAAATAAACGGCCTGTATGTTCTGTAGTAAAAGGAATTGGAGGTTCTGTAAAAACCATTCAGGGCTCCCTAAAAATTAAATTTCACTCACGTTTTGACTCGAGAATTAGTTTTGATATGGATTCGTTAGTTGTAGATAAGGTGACTGAACGTTTGCCGACGGTCTCAGTCAATACTTCAATGCTGTCGAATTTTGATGACTTACCTATGGCCGATGATACTTATGCTATTCCAGGAAATATTGAGATGTTGGTTGGAGCCTCGATTTTCCCGCACCTCCTGTTATCACGTAAAGTTCACGGTCATCCGTCACAAACCGCACCGCACGCACTGGAAACAGTTCTTGGATTTGTTATTGTTGGTACAGCTCCCGCACGAGTGGATTCTTACTCGACCATATCCTACTGCTGTGCCGTCGAGCCTCTAGAATCCGCCGTTCGTAAATTTTGGGAAATTGAAGAAGTCAATTGCCCTCCTATTCTCAGCCCAGACGACAAAGTCTGTGATGAGTTTTATAGCCGCACAACTACTCGTGATGGAGATGGTCGTTATGTTGTCGCGCTCCCCTTTAAGGGTGATATTTTTGCTCTCGGTGATTCTCGTAGGTTAGCCGAAAAACGTTTTTATTGTTTAGAGAAAAAAATGCTAGCGTCTCCTAAGTTGAAACAAACTTACGACGACGTTATAAGGGAATACCTAGATAAAGGCTACATCTCGCCCGCACCTATTGATACTGTAGAGTCTATGAACGTTCCGTCGTATATTATACCACACCATGGAGTTATTAGGGAAGATAAATTTACCACAAAATTGCGCGTAGTTTTAGATGGTAGCGCTAAGACTAGTACGTCAGTTTCCCTAAATGACATATTATATAGAGGACAAAATCTGCAAGGTAACTTGTTCGATATCATAGTTAACTTTCGCTTGTTATCGATTGCCCTTTCAGCCGACATTCGTCAAATGTTTCTCTGTATCGGTGTAAACGAACGCGACCGCAGATTTCAGCGCATTTTGTATCGATTTTCCCCGCAGGAACATTTGAAGGTTTACGAGTTTAATCGTGTTTGTTTCGGGCTGAAGTCAAGTCCTTTTCATGCTCTGCGTACAATAAAGCAGCTTGCCTCAGATGAGGGATCTGCATATCCAAAGGCTAAGGAAACTATAGAGACTAGCCTCTATATGGATGATTTTGTTTATTCTGTAGAGAGCGAGATAGAGGCCATTGAAACTGCCGCTGAAGTAATTAGTCTCATGAAAGCGGGTCAGTTTGATCTAGTGAAATGGACTAGTAACTCGCGAAGGGTTTTGGATTCAATTCCGCCATCATATCGCTTGTCAACTGTTAAAGAGTTTGACGAGGGTGATTTGCACAAGATTCTTGGCTTGCGCTGGTCACCTACATCAGATTCATTCAGTTTTAAAGTTTGTTTGACTCCACCAACTTGCACCAAACGTATTATATTGTCTTGTGTAGCTAGAATCTGGGATATAATGGGGTTTGTAGCTCCTGTAGTTTTGTATGCAAAGCTTCTTATAAAAGAGCTTTGGTTGTCAGGTTGTGACTGGGATGACAAGCCGCCAGATAGAATCGCTCATTTTTGGAATCGTTTTAGGGAAGAGCTTCCTTTGCTCGACCAAATTAAAATCCCACGGCATGTTGGTACCAATAAACATAGTATCATTACAGTTATTGGGTTCGCAGACGCTAGCGAAAAGGCGTATGGAGGCGTTGTTTACTTCCACATTCAGAATAATGACAACCTCTCAGTGAGCCTTATTACTGCCAAGTCTAAGGTTTCACCTCGTAAAGTCGTGTCTCTTGCGCGCCTTGAGCTTTGTGGTATACTTTTACTATCAAAACTCATTGGTACAATTGTCACGGCTTGTCATAACCGCATTCGTATAAATAGAATTTTTGCATTTTCGGATTCAACTGTAGCCTTGTGTTGGGCTCATTCTTCTCCCCATCGTTGGGACACCTTTGTTGGCAATAGGGTCGCAAAAATTCAATCTGAATTATCACCGCAAAATCTCTTCCACGTTGCTGGCACGGATAACCCTGCCGATTGCTTATCTCGTGGGCTAACTCCTGCGCAGATTTTAGATCATCCGCTTTGGTTTTACGGCCCTTCATGGACCCAAGCATCGCCCGAAGAGTGGCCTGTTTGTCCTTTCAACCCATTAACTGTGTCAGAACCACCAGAACAAAAGAAAAGTACTTTGGTTACAACTGCACCACGCGAGGAGTCACCAATATTATTGTTGTCTAGTAGACTGTCGTCTTGGTCTAAACTCTTGCGCTGCGTAGTGTATATGTGTCGTTTTGTTAAAATATTACCACCGCGTGAGTACATAGTTGCTGCAGATCTCGATAAAGCTGAGATAATTATTCTCCGTGAGCTTCAGCATAACTACTTCTCCACTGAATTTAATAAACTTAAATCCAACAAACCTTGTAGTCGCGCTTTTCAGTGTTTAAAACCCTTCTTACAAGATGGGCTCATACGAGTCGGTGGCCGTTTGAGTCAATCAAACTTGGTGTTTGAACACAGACATCCGGTAGTTTTGCCACGAAAAGACCATGTTCTTAATCTTTTAGTGGATTATTATCACAAGATAAATTGTCACGCAGGACCTGATTTGTTGATGTCGATTATGCGGCAAAAATACTGGATATTTTCTGCTCGTAATTTGATTCGCTCTAGAGTACACCAATGCGTGCCGTGTTATAGGCTTCGTCCGAGAGCTGCAGCTCCGGAAATGGCTGACCATCGTGCTTGTCGTGTAGTAGAGTCAGTTAAGCCATTCATACATACCGGAACGGATTACGCCGGTCCGTTAAGAGTAACGATTTCACGCGGTCGTGGTATACGCTCGTCGAAGGCTTATGTGTGTATTTTCGTTTGCCTGACAACTCGTGCAATTCATATAGAGTTAGCTAGTGACTTAAGCACGTCAAGTTTCATGGCTGCGTTTAAAAGATTTTTGTCTCGTCGTGGCGCTGTAGGACAAATGTATTCGGATAATGGCACAAATTATGTTGGAGCTAAACGTAATATCACAGAATTGCATGCATTTTTACGATCAAAGTATTTTAACACTGAATTTGCTCAAGTACTAGCTGAAAATCGCATTAAATGGTATCTGAATACCCCCACCGCGAGTCATTTTGGAGGAAACTGGGAGGCCAACATAAAGGCCTTAAAATCGCATCTATATCGCGTTATAGGCGAGCAGATACTTTCATTCGAAGAGTTAAGCACGGTGCTCGCTCAAGTGGAAGCGGTTATGAACACCCGCCCACTGTGTAGGACGTTGTCTAGTGATCCTTCAGAGCCACTAGCACTAACGCCTGCACATTTTTTAAACATGACTCCTCTCAAGTATCTGCCTTGTAGAAATATTGATGAAGATCGACTACATGTTCTTTCGCGTTACGACTTATTGGATAAACTCGTCCAGTCGTTCTGGAAGCGTTGGAGGACAGACTATTTGCACACATTGCAGTCGCGTCAAAAATGGAATACACCATCGACTCCAATTACTGTTGGAACGGTCGTGATTATTAGAACTGAAAATACACCGCCTCTACATTGGCCTCTAGGCATTGTTGAAGAAGTTTTTCCTGGATCCGATGGCATTACTCGCATTGTTCGCGTTAAAACCGCAACCGGATCGTATTTACGCCCGGTTGTTCGCCTCTGTCCTCTGCCTAATCTACAGTAGCAGTGGTTAGTTTACTTTAGGTTTAGTTTATCATAGATCCGCTTTAGTTTAGTTATTTTGAAGGGAACCCTTCAAGCCGGGGGAAATGGTTGCGCCGCTTTTATATAGTTTTAAATATTGTGCGATATTGTGATCGGTTCGCAACTTTTTCTATCTCCGCTTACCCTCCCTTCCTTGGCACATGCAAACAGTTTGTCGCCGCGCCTCGTCGGAATAAGTTGATTTTCGCTCGGTTGTTGATACATTGACTTTAGTGCTCGTCATTGTTATGACGGAGAAGAATTTGGGCAGTACATCGAAGACGACCACCTAGCCGGCTAGCCAGATGAAACCGGAACCCACCACGAGGTATGTGCCAAATTCCTATCCTATATCCATATAGCTGATCACAATCCCCGCAAATACAGTCCACTCAATTAGTAGTATTAAATGCGCTGCGCTTCCAACGGCGCAAGCAACCAGAGTGGCTTAAGAATCAGGAAATAATCTTTAAAAGCCCAAAAATTACATCTACAGATATTGAAATTAAAAAATTAATAGTCAACACTAAAATAGAAAAAGAAAACAAAATAAAATTTGAAGAATTCAGTACATTACAAGAACTTTTAAGAACAATAGTATACATCTTGAAATTTTTGAGGATGAGAAAAAAACCTGAAAACATTGAGATAACAATTACAACCATGGAATTAGAAGAAGCTTTAATAAAATGTATAACTATAGCACAAAAAGAAGAATTCATGAAAGAAATAGAAAGTTTATTAAAGAAAAGAAATGTGGCCAGAGAAAGCAAACTAAAAACTCTAAACCCTTACCTTGACGAAAATAATATTCTCAGGGTGGGCGGGAGATTAAGAAATGCAGACTTAAGTAATGATCAAAAATATCCAATTATTTTACCAACCAAAAGTCAACTTTCGTATCTTTTTGTCGCTGAAGCACATAAAAAGACGTTACACGGAGGTATTCAACTAATGCTTGCTTACATTAAGTCCAAATATTGGATAATAAGAGCAAAAAACCTCATAAAAATGTATATACACAAATGCTTAATATGTGCTCGACATAAGGCTACATCACGAACTCAACTGATGGGAGACTTACCTAAGATTCGTGTTACACCTGCACGCCCATTTATTCATAGTGGAGTGGACTTTGCCAGTCCTTTTTATATCTTGATGTCAAAGGGCAGAGGAGCTAAATCGCATAAAGCCTACATCGCTATATTCATATGTATGGCTACGAAAGCCTTACATCTAGAATTAGTTGGTGATCTCACAACTGAAGCATTCATTGGAGCATTCCGTCGGTTTGTTTCTCGTCGAGGAAGATGCACTCAGATCTGGAGTGATCATGGTAGAAATGTTGTAGGTGCTAATAAAGAATTGCATTTAGCATGGAAAGAAGCGAACCTAAATTTACCTGGACATTTACTAGACATTCTCGCAGCAGATGGTACACAATGGCATTTCATACCCCCGTATAGCCCAAACTTCGGTGGCTTATGGGAAGCTGGTGTGAAGTCAACTAAATTTCACTTGAAAAGAATTCTAAACACTCACTTGACTTACGAAGAGCTGTCAACAATATTATGCCAAATCAAGGCCTGTCTCAATTCACGTCCCTTGGTACCAGTCGATACATCTGAAACTGAATTGGAGATTTTGACACCTGGACATTTTTTGATTGGAGAAGCACCCGTCAACATACCCCATCCAGATTTATGTGACATCAATGTCAATCATTTATCAAGATGGCAACTTAGTCAACGATTAGTGGCAAACTTCTGGCACCGTTGGCAAAACGAATACTTGACACGCCTTCAATCAAGACAAAAATGGACTAAGACACAGACAGAATTTGAGATTGGGGACATAGTGCTTTTAAGAGAAGACCAATTACCACCAGGGAAATGGGCTCTAGGTCGGATAATAGACAAGCATCCGGGAGAAGACAGTCTAACGAGAGTTTATAGTGTTAAGTGTCGCAATGGAATTGTAAAGAGATCAATATCTAAAATTTGTGCTATGCCTATTGATAAAAATTGATATTGTTTTATAAGATTTCATAAGCGGAATCTTTTGTATGCTTAGATAATAGTTAGTTACTTTTATACATTACAATAATCAAAACTTCATTTTTAAATTCCTATTTTGTCATATTAATTAAGCTTTTAAATATTGTCTTGTATGCTATTAAGTGACTAGTAACATACTTATGTTTAATTTTTTGTACAAGCCCACAATTCGTTTTAGTTTGTAGCATTAGTAAAGGACAGTGTCCTTTGGTGGGCGGGATGTTGAAGTTAGTTACGGTTGTCAAGCAATGAAGTTAGTTACGATAGATAAGAAGTGACGTTATGTACAATTGTTAAGCTGTCAAGTTAGTCGCAAAAAAAATATAATCACGGAACGGTTGTGTTTCATTGTATAGCAGCAGCTAGCATCTTTTAAAGAAATCAAATATTACACATCAACACACCCTATAAAAAATAACCTTTTAACTTTAAAACTGGCTTGACATGGTACTTGAACCAATTTCCTGGTAAATTAGTAATATTCCTTAGGATGTTATTATAAAAACTAATGCTATTATCTAAAAAACTTTTTAAGTCTAAAATACAATACAACTAATTTATATCTATTTCTAGTATTAATACTATGCTAGTCTTTGACAAAATCTAGCTTGTCAAAGGTTTTACAAATATACAATAAATTATCAAGAATGTATTTATTGAGAGGACAAAGTTAAGATATTAAATTCCTGGAACTTTTTCTTTAGTGATCTGTTTGAGTTTACTAAAACAAAAAGTACATTATCATCATTTTTAAAGAAGACTAATCACTATATACTACTTCCAGAGGCATTCTATCAATATGTGACAACTATGGTTTGTGTTGCTATTAGAGGAGTACCAATTATTGGGGTGATTCATTATCCATTTGGTCATCATACATACTGGGGATGGTTCACAAAGAGAACCTCTTTCAACATTCCTGCAGTTACTCACGTAAGTTTACCATAACACAAAATTAATAGATATATAATTGTAATGGAAGTGCATAATTTCACTCAATCAATGCATAATTTTAGCATGTGTTCTAAGTTTCAAGTTGGACTCAATAAAAATTATAAGTAATGTCTGTCAAGTGTATTGTTTTGATGTGGGGTCATCTCTAATTCTATTTTATAGTACCTACCTGCGTTATAGTAAATGTGTTTGGCTAGCAAGAATATAATTAATTAAAAAAAATAGTAATAAAGAAAATAAAAAACAGGATAATTTATCAAAAAAAAAAAAAAAATAATAATAATAAAGAAAGAAAGATTTTAGGTAGGTAGGTAATAAATTTGAAACTACATACATTTTAAAAATATGTAAAACTACTTACATTAACAAAAAATTAAATGCCTGTTGCTACAAAACGGCCCCAGTTCAACATAGTGCTGGTTGTAAATAACCAGTGCGAGTCTTCTGTTGGGCCCATTTGGTGATACCATAAGACGCACATACGGATATAAAAAGACTAAAAAAGATAAAATAAAAAAACAGTAGTATAAATTATTATAGGCTTTCTATTATTACAAAGACAAGAGCAACTTTAAGAAAAATGATTAAAACATACCAAATATATACAATTATTTTTATGATGGAAGAAAGAAAGAATTGTATTCAATTAAAATACATAATATCAAAATCTTCAGTGCAATTTGTTTCATTAGTTTAAAAAAGAATTTTCAAAATAGCCTCTCGTAGTTTGAATGCAAGTAGGCTCCTAAAAATAAACTCATCAAAAAAGTCTAAGCAACATGTACTAATTTAAATTTTAGGATGGTTCTTCAAATTATAACGTTGTATTTTATTTTTAAAATAATATCTTTACGGTTCTATGATGTAAAAATAACAGCTGTTGTCTTTATAAGTTCTTTTAATAACAGAAATGAACAATATTAGAATATACTGTAGAAACTAAGATACATAAGAAACTAAACTCTTTTCTTACAAAATGAAATTTCTAAAGAAAATATATTTATTGTGAAAGAATAGAACATTTTAATACAAAGTATGGGCTCCTCTGCTATTCAGAACTTGTCGGCAACGATTATTCATTGAATTAATGAGACTGTTTATGTCATCTTGCGGTATTCGCTCCCAATGGAATTGTAGCAAATCCTTCAGCTGTTGGGTTGTTGTCGCTCCGTCCAAGTCCTTCAAAACACTTCTCTGGAGCATGTCCCATGCGTGCTCGATGGGGTTGAGATCTGGCGATTGTGCAGGCCAGGGCAATACCCGGATGTTCTCCGTTGCAAAGTATTCACTGGTTCGCCAAGCTGTATGTGAACGCGCATTGTCATGCATTAACCTAAAATCGGAGCCAAACGTTTGTGCAAATGGGTAGACATAAGGTCTGAGAATATCCTCAATGTAATTTTCAGCATTCATGTTTCCATTTACAAAAACGAGCTCAGTTCGCCTGTTCTTCATAATACCCGCCCATAACATAACTGTTGAGCCGCTGTATGGATGAACTTCCTGAACGCACCTGAGCCTTTCAGTATTTCCGGGCCGACGATACACTCGCACCCTTCTTGTATCAGGCTTAAACCCGAATCGCGACTCATCGGAAAACATAATTTTATCCCATTGTTCCTGGGTCCATGTTATGCGTTCTCTACACCATTCATATCGACGAGCGCGATTCCCGTGACGTATCGGTGGGCACCTGATTGGGCGTCGAGCTCGTAGGCCGTACTCATGCAGTCGATTTCGCACAGTTTGAGGACTTACATCAACACCAGTTGAAATTTGTAGCCTCAAACTTATCTCTCGAGCGGTTAACATCGGCTGGCGTCTTGCAGTCAGTTGTATGTACCGGTCTTGCCGAGTGGTTGTACTCCTTTTACGGCCTGGATGCTGTTCAGCGGGTTCTCCTGTATTATTGTAGCGCTGCCAAAGACGACAAATAACACTTCTATGAATGCCAAAATGTCGAGATACCTGAGATTGATTACTTCCCGCTTGCAACATCTCTACAGCTCTTTGCATTTCATCTGCCATCAAATGACGTCGCTTCATGACGTAAAGAATATCTAACAATTCAATTTTATCGCTAACTTTATTTAAATGGTTGGTAAAATTATAAAATCAAGACTAAACGTAGCAATTAAAACGCACTTAAATTCAAAGAAATTCGCAGTCATTTGAATTTTATGAAAAAACAAAACATAATCAATTTTTTTTTACAACCAGCCAGTATGTCATCAATAACAAAAAAGTTTACTTACCTACGCACTTTGTTTGAGTAAATATTTAGAAATTAATTAATATAAATGTAAGCCACCTTCGATCTGACTCACATATGTTTTATATTTATGCTGATTCCGATATAGGGTTCAAATGAAAAACTATTTATTTTAGACGTGGAGAGTACCTGCTGCGTGTGTCTTGGTCGATTTCTTAGACAGAACTGATTTTGCCACCCCGCTTCCGATCTATCCGCCCACGCTGCCCTCAACAGTGTGTACCGTTACCCCGCATAGTGACTAAGCGAGACTCACTATTATAAGAGCGGGATGGCGAGAATATAGTGTGCGCGTACTCTCCGCTTTCTCTTTATTATTAAGATATTTACAACTTATTCTATTTACACTTATATTCTAGTACATTAGTTACTATTTTATAATGTCGCGAACAATAAATGAAAAAATTTGTAATATCACGCATGTTGCTTAGACTTTTTTGATGTGTGTACTTACAAGTAATAAAATGCATCAACCTGCATTAGTAATTTTCTTAAATTTAGTTTAGTTCTGTTTAAATAATTAATGGAGCAGTTTGAAACTTATTTATTACTAGCTGGTACCCGCGACTTCTTGTCTGCGTATTATTGGATATACACAGACTGATCTTGGAACACGACAAACGAAAAAACCGCCGTTTTTGCGTGATTGAGTAACAAACATAAAAACTTTCCATTTATTATATTTGTAGGATAACACTGGTTAAACTATGATTTTTACCGGGATAAAAAGTACTTTACCTATGTGTTATTCCAGGTCATAGATTATCTGTGTGCCGAATTTCATTTAGATCTGTTCAGTCGTTTTAGCATGATTAAGTAACAAACATCCAAACATACACACTTTCACATTTATTATATTAGTAGGAAGTAGAATTACTAAGTAGTTAATATAGAATAATGGGAATTAGTAAACCAAATAATAGGTAATTATTGGTTTGTGTTAAATTGATCACCAGATATAGTACAATATAACCTCAAAAACGTACTATATACTGGCAAAATAGTAAACAATTACTGTACCAAATTTGAAATCCCATTTTAATCTGAAATTGTAACCAAAAATTTTATATTATGCTATCATATGTAAATGATTCCAAAGTAATCATTGTTAACCTAAAAATAGTAAATGACCACGAAAATTGCTATGGTGCTCGCATATTTCATATAGCAAGTCAAATCTAACCCAACCACAACTTTTGATAGGCATTCATAGTCAATTAATTTAATTTTGAAGTTTTTGTGATCATAATACAATACAATAAGCTTTTCAATGATATTCACATTTTCCGCCTAAGTCGAATGCAGTTTCTCAAGTCGATATCTAAAAGGTTAGTTCAGGAGTAATTACAGGAAAACTAAAACACGCATACACACACGCACACTACACACACATTACTTAATAAATGACCTTTTTAAATACACTCATACAGACTATCTTTTTCGTTAGGTATAAGTTTAAAATGTAATTTATGTACTACTTCTTAATTGGCACTTTGGAATTATTTCACAATTTTTAAAATGTCCTGTGAAGTTTGTATATCTTAAATGAATAAAATTACTCTTTTGGCAGTATATACTTTTGGTAAGAAAGCTTAGGGTCTCAATGTATTATTATATTTAATCCCTTTTTTAATTACTTCATGTATAATTATAGAGAGAGGAAAACAAGGAATATCCAAGAGTGGTAGTGTCCCGATCGCATCCTGGAAAAGTTGCAGAGATGGCTAAGACCGCCTTCGGCTCCAAGACCACGGTCACATCAGCAGCCGGTGCTGGCTTTAAGATCATGGAGGTTGTCAATGGTACTTATGACGTGTACTTCCATGAGACAATAATTAAGAAGTGGGATTTGTGTGCTGGCGATGCTATCATTCGAACTGTTGATGGCAAAATGACTAGTGCCAAAGGGCAGTACATTGATTACTCTCCGGGAGATGTCCAGGTGAGCGACGGCGTCCTAGTGACTAGATATGACCATGACTATTATTTGGGTAAAATTGCTAAAGTGATGGGGGCTATCCCATGAGTGTACCAATTTTATATAGTTAATTATCATTAAGTAAGTACAAAGTACAGTATTGGTAAATACATCAATGTTATAACTTTTTGGAAGTCGGAACAGGGTTCACAACCATATGATTTACAATAGCAGATGATTAAAGTGCGATGATTTAAAAATTCAAAGAATTCCTAAAAAGGGAGCTCTAAAAAAGGTCCTCCAGACCGGAAATCTGTAAGTTTGATAGCTGAAGTGTTTAAGGTTGTGAACCCTGCGTGGGATGTGGTTGTGTAAATTTATTTGTTGACATATCAAAAGTAGGGATGATATATTTTTGTAGATGGTCTAGATATAATATAAAAAAAAAATTGTTTTAAATTAGACAACAATGTTCTTTGTTTCACTCAGAATTATTTGCCATAACTTACATACCATCATTACAACATAAGTTTATGATTTAAAACCAAAACTGACATGACAGAATAAAAGTCTCCAAAAACTTTGATCTCTTGATCTGTCATGTGGTGGATGTTATTTAAATGCATGAACTTATGTTATTATGTAATTTTGGCGAAATTTTACGTAATAAACTTTGGTTATTGTGCTCAAGTGAAGTGGATTATAAATAATAACTTGAAACATAAATATTTGAAGTTACTATAAAATCGGCTGACAATTCTAACAAGATAGCCACGTTAGGCTTAAAGAACTTGCATCCGATGATCTTAACAAATAAAAAAAAAACATTACTTGTTTCTTAGCCTATTTTGAGCCAATTATTGGAAAAATGCAAGTTCTCCAAGGTAAATCAAAAGCATGAAATAACTTTGCAAATAAGCACTCAAAAAGTCGTTATTTCAAGTAATTCGACCAGAGCGCCCCCTATCGCATCCAAATACAGCAAATAATATTTTCCATGATTCCTAGAGTTGGGTCAAACGGTGTTAGAGATTTCTCTCTTACCATATAGAAGTTCGCAGCTAATTAACCTTGTGTTGTGTTGCTGCGTTAAGTAGTTACCAGAGCTCCTTGGTGTAGGGGGTTTGAAGGTCGGCAAGCCGCTAGTTGTCTATGATATTACAAGCGTCCAAAGCTACGATAGCCGCTTATCTTCAGGCGGGGCGTATACTTGTTTGCAAGCATTCCTTATAATATAAAAAAAACATTCTCACATTTTACCAACATCCATTAATTCCGAAGTCAACACGGAATCCTTATAGTTTCGCTATGTCCATCTGTCTGTTCGTGACTTAGCTTAGAGACTCTTAGTACTAGAAAAATTTAATTTGGTATGGGTGTATACCATTAATAATTATTAATTACGCCCCCAAAGTGGTAAAATAAAATCTTGAATTTTTTTTATTAACCTCTCCTATACTTAAAGTGGGGATGATTTTTTTTTCACCTATCCTATTGATTGGGGTGTCGTTGGATAGGTCGTTCAAAATATTACAGAGTAGACATGGGTAACTCAGCAAAATTCCTTGCGCCAACGCAATAATTCAAGCGCAGCTTATTGCATTGAGTTAAGTGGCTAAAATTTGCGCCATGGCGTAGCAAAATAATATGCGAGGCAAGCGAGTTAGAGAAATGAATTTTATCGAATGATCGGCGAAGCGGCGCGG
Source organism: Saturnia japonica (assembly GCA_033032175.1). NCBI lineage: Eukaryota > Metazoa > Arthropoda > Insecta > Lepidoptera > Saturniidae > Saturnia > Saturnia japonica. The sequence goes on from CM065315.1 coordinate 1,654,951, forward strand.
TGCGGCTCTGTGCCGTAGCCGACTTCTGCGCAGAAGTGCGCTATGCGCTATTTTATTTCGAATAAGTGTGTTAACACACCCGGCGCAGTGAACTGAATTGGTGCAATGCGTGGCGTAGCGCAGTGTTACCTATATCTATTACAGAGTGTGAAAACCATTTTTCGGTTCAAAGATTCGTTTGCTAAATATTAAGTTTTAATGTGTACATTTTTGTTACGAGTCAAGTATCCCCCTACCTCCTGGCAGCTTAATGGTTATTTTTAGTTATGTAAAATAATTCAAGGTAATATATATATAACAAAGGAAAATTATCAGAGCTTTACAAGTTGACGAGTAAAGGTCGATCAGCTTATATCATGTACTTGGTGAAGTAATTTCGTACAAATTCCATTTAAAGCCCCCTTAGTATTTTGTGAGCATAGCATATTATTGTGACAGACAACTTCGGAACCCTACACTTCGCGTGGCACGACATGCACTTAGCAAATATTATTATATTTATCGATCTTGAAATCTTGAAACAAATGTCTTTATTTCGCGTCAATTTTGTAAATGAGAAAATTCGAAGGATGTATTCAAACATTCGGTGTTATTAGATATCGGTCTGTATAGATCTCTCCGTTATGTCTCATCCCTAGTCAAAGGCCGGGTTCACAACCGTGCGATAGCAAATGATTATCGTGCGTTAATTTGAAATATGGAATAAGTGAATTAAAAAAAAAATTATTTCCGAAACGGAAAAGGCCTGTGGCGTTTGCTAATTTTGTTCACAAAAAAAAAAGGTCCTCCAAAGCCGAATTCGGTTTCTAAGTACGATAACTCTGGCTCTAATTTTCTAACTACACTACAGATTTTGAACTCTGGTCAAAGGTTGTCTTAGAAACATGATGGTTTTTAGTGTTTTAAATATTTAATATTATGGTGAGAATTGTGTTAGGTATTTTTAAACTGTATATATTATATAAGTATATTTATTAATGAGTTTAGGTATTATTTTTTCAATTTGTTATGTAATAGTTAGAAATGAAACTGGTTAGGTAACAGATAGGTTTAAGTTAATAATATAATTTTAAGTTTAAATAATTTTAGTCAATTGTCATAAATAACTTTATATTACTTGAACCTTCTCATACATGCTTTTTTATCTGACTGCGAAAAAGGAGGGTTACGTTTTTCGAGTGTATGTAGTTGTATGTATGTCTATTTCTATGGCTTGATGGATATGATGACTTATTAAGTTTTGAGTATGTATTCAATTTAACTATTATTACATTATCTGTAATCTACAAAGGATTTTTCGTTAATTACACAAAACACATGATTCGATGTACCTATATTATACTATATTGTAAAAATTAGTTTTAGTTGTCTTCTGGTTTTATTCTACCTCGGCAATATGACTGCGCAGCATCTGATGCAGTAAGTACAGTACAATCAAGAAATAACGGTTAGATATAACGTTATAACAAAAAAGAGTTATGATCGCCTTGTCCACAAACTTATAATAGCTAACCTAAAATTAAATCAAAAATGAAAAAGTTTCAATTTACGCAAGCTAAGTGAGAGCAGTCACCTTAAAATTGTAAAAGGAAACTAAACCATATATATATTATAATCTACGTATATTTTAAATATGTTTTTAACTCGTGATTTAGACTTTATCTTGTTCTAGTAAATATTCCTATGTATACAGGGTATTAGTAGACCGCTCCCGAAAATGAAGACAGACGATAGTACTAATGACACCTTTGATGATGGGATGGAAAAAAAATTGATCCTGATAAAAAAAAAATCATATTATTTAAACTTTTTATTAGCATTATTTACGCTCCATCGTGTTAGTACAGCTAAATGAAACGATAATTTCATAAAAAAATACATTACTTTACTAAAAAAAAAACCAGCAATGAAACACAAAATCAAAAACAGCTGATGCTCGGATCAACGAACGCCCGGGCGCAGCGTCAATCTGGCGATGCACGCAACTAACCTACTAGATGTGACGTACCTACCTGTTTTCAAATTAAAGTATTGGCCGGACTAAAAACAGAAAGTCTGTTAACATAAAGTACAAGAATTTTATTTTTAAATTCATTCTGATAGATTAATTAATTGTCGATCATAATTGCAAATAGTTTCTTCAACTATTACATTATTCTGTACCATTTCATTTTTAATTTCTTGTACAAAATTGTAAATTTTTTAATTGTGTACGTGATAATCCAATTAGGTTAATTTAATATTCTAATATCATTTTTGTAGTAGCGAGCTTCTTGTTACGTCAGGGTAAAATTGATTGTATAAATGTATAAAAAAAAATTGAATTATAACTTCTAAATTCCATATGAAGACTAGTCAGTAGGGATAACTAAACTTATGAAATAATAGTCGTGAATGTAGGTATAACGGTTTATCGATCTGCGGAAAAGATCAAAGTGCCGCTTTCGACGCTAACGAGGGGCTACTGCAAGGAGGCGGCCCGCGGCGCTTTATTTCTTTTGGCGGGGTTGATTATTAAGTTTAGTATTTTTAGTTCTTGAGACAGTTACACTTTGACTTTCATTTCATGTGCGCGTGCGTGGGCGACAGATATTCGTTCAATCGTATTGTTAACTAAGTTCTTGTAATTATTTTATTATTACGTTTTTTGTTTCTTTTTAAGATTGTGTTGATTTTATGAGAGTTTTGTTTTAATAATGCCTAACGCATACGTTTATAGTGTTCGTGAATACGGTAGCATGTTAATGAATAATGTGCCTTGGAGAAGCTCGCGGGAATGCTTCGCGTGCATTACGAATTTACCGAGAGAGATTCCCGACAGCTGGACATCCGACTGACTCTCGCCTGATAACAGCAGCTATTCAGCGAGTGTTGGAAAATCGGCCCACTGCCCCAGTAGCGACAGGAGGTGGAAGTCAAGTGGCTATTCAGTTCGAGGAGAGCATTTTTGATGTCGTTCGCTGAAATCCGAACTTAGTTAAACGAGGTATTGCTAAATTGTTAAGGCTTCGAGATGTAACAAGTGTGTTATACTGGACAGTTTCCAAGGTGTTAAAGCGTAAACGAATGTGCCCATAAAAAGTGCACAAAGTGCAAGCTTGGTATCCGGTGAGAACGATCACTGGCGAGTTTTTTACCATTGGATAAGACCCGCAACAACGTGTGCCTGGTTTCATTGAACACATGATCTGGACGGACGAGTAGACATTTACAAGAAACGGGCTGTGGAACCGAAGAAATACACACGTTTATTCCGAGGTGAACCCGCACGCTGTTCTACAAACCAGGCACCAAACCCGATGGTCGGTTAACGTATGGGCAGGTTTATTTAAGGATCGCATACTAGAACCAATGATTCTGCCACAGCAACTTGACGGACAGCGATATTTAAACCTCATAAATGAACAGTCGGAGGACATTTTAGACGATTTATCATTAGCTGAATATCGTCGAAAATGGTTTCAGCATGATGGTGCACCCCCACATCCTCAGATTCGTCCGTGAGCGCCTCACTGAGCTATTTGATGATCGCTGGATCGGCAGACTAGGACCATACTCTTGGCCACCTCTGTCACCCGATCTGACCCCGTTAGTCTTCTTTCTGTAGGGGTATGTGAGAGAATGTGCTTTTAATCGTAAGTGTGTTAGTGCCAACGAAATGCACCAAAGAACCGTGGATGTTTTCGACAAACTACGTGCGGACTGGGTCGAGGACTCCACGATGATGCCTGCATGAGGATACGCAACGCCGAGCCCAAATCTGCCTCGAAATGAATGGGGCACAATTTGAGCCGCATCTCATAAGACCACGGAAGCTTTAGATCGGTAAGCTGTTTCATACCTACATTTTTTATAAATAACTTTAGTACTGAACTGATATGAATAGGTACATAACTGAATACATCAGAATAATAAACATTCTTACACGATGGATTAAAAAACATGGCTCAATGCTTGTTAAAATTTTATTTAAGTATTTTTACATTCGCGGGGAATCGAACCCGTTGCTTTTTTAATTCAACCGGAGAATTCGAATGAAAGTGGCCAGGTAGACACTAGCACAGTGGCAAAGTAGATAAGTTAGGTATTTAGACAATATTGTAAATAAGTATTTGTGCGATCGCCAGCTGCGGGCCGCGCGAGAATGGCACCGCGCCGCGCTCGCGTTGGACTGGCGCCGCGCCTGCGCGTTATTTGCCCCGAGCAATCAGCTGTATTTAATTTGGTGTTCATAGCTGGTTTTTTTTTTTTAGTAAAGTATTGTATTTTTTTGTAAAATTCTCGTTTCATTAAGTTGTACTAACATGATGGAGCGTAAATAATGCTAATAAAAAGTTTAAAAAATATGATTTTTTTTAATCAGGATCAATTTTTTTTTCCATCCCATCATCAAAGGTGTCATTAGTACTATCGTCTGTCTTCATTTTCAGGAGCGGTCTACTAATACCCTGTATATGGACTAATTTAATAAATAACTTTGTATTAAATATTATATTATGTAATGTTGACAAGAATTTGACAGGTATTAATTTAATTATTGTTAAAGATGTGAGACGGGGAGACACGCTGACTTATTTTATTGTGGGATCATTTTAATTTATTGTTACAAGCGGCATATTTAATTTTATATCCATAATAGTACCCAGGAAAAAGCATAAATTGCGTCACGACAGAATACTTTTTTAAAATCTCCACTATTAAAAATAACAGTGGACGCTCGTGTAAGGCATTATATTTATTTGAATGCTCGATGTTAGATAACTTATACATAATGTGACCATACGTCTCGCTTCGAGACAATCCCGCTTTTAAACTATTTATCCCTCTGTCCCCAAAATACGTAAAATTGTCCCGCTATCCTTACTAAAAGAAAGTATCGGTATGTAACGCTGAGAATTTAGAATATTGCTACTAAAAATTGTTGGATAGAATTATTTTAACACTTCCAGACTAATCTGAACTTCTTTTCTTTTTCTTCTTTTTTGACACAATTTCACACACGGCCATTTAATTCCAAACTAAGCAAAGCTTGTAAATATGGTAACTAAACAGCTGATATATATAGATATTTAACAAACACACAACTGGCAATTATGCTCATCACAGTCATCACACAAAATCAGTCATGGGTTGGGATCGAACCCGCGTCCTCTCGGCTCAATAGGAGCGTTTACTACAACTGCGCCACGAGGCCCGTCAATATTTATGAACATATATACATATATGTATGTGAACTGTATGAATTATGTTATTTTTATGTTTTCCTTGCATTAATACTTTAGTGGAAAGAGCCTTTTCCAATATGAAATTTGAATAAAATATGGATAAGTAAAAAAACATTAGAAGTCGTCATTCAAGTTATTTTGATAAAAAAGACAGAACTCATATTCAAAAACTATACTTGATATGGGTATTAAAACAAATTAAATCTTGTGAAATAGGTATATAAAAAGTCCGCCCACCAGACTATAAGATTAGTTATTATTTTCATTACAAAATATCATAACAGGACAATTTTTAACAAAAAAGAAAAGTTAAGTACTTCAATGATTTTGAAGAGTTCCCTTGTGTATCTTCGAAGTTCAAAGACCAATGCCAATGAAATAAAAAAACATCCAAATAGGTTCACAATCAAAAAGATAGTATAACATCAATAAAAAAAATATTTACAGAATATGGAACGGAATAACCTCCTGTCTTTTGTTGAATAATAACATTAGGGTGTCCCGGTGTAACAGAAAAAAAAAAAATGGTCACGTTACGTCACAGACCAGAGCGTTACATATGATACATAATGTCGAGTGAGACTATCTTCATCACAATAAAACGAGAGTTTAGCAAGAGAGTTTATCGTGTAGAAAAAATCATTCACAATGTTTTATAACGCGCCTAAAGAGGTTCTAACTTGAAAAAAGATTTCTAAGTGACGATCTTACAGTGCCTACCGTATTTTCTATAAAACCATGGTAGTAAGTTTGCATACGTCGCATTTTTTTAGTTTGATCCGTTTTTATCGATACATTAGTAAACTTATAAATGGGTTTACATGCGATGTTGCCAAACCTTAGCAGTGTGGTTTGTAGATAAGGATAGTTATACATGTGTGAATATTGTTCGAGTGAAATGGCATAAGAATGATCGCTATTTATAGTCTCTTTATTGGTGCTAAGGTTTCACAGTAAACGTAGCCGTATGTTTTAGTTACTGTAAAAATGTAATAATTTATTTTTATTAGTATTATTATTAGGTGTGTATAAAAGATTTCTGACACAATAAAAAATACAGATAAAAAACATTGTCTTTTTAATTAACTTAACAGCTTAGTCTGTGTTTATATCATCGATGGATGCGGTTGTGATGTACTGAAGAAACATTACAATGTAAATAAAGTTGGTTCATTGTCCTAAAAGACTCGCAAATTGCTTATGTACGCCATTGCCATTTTAGTGACGTCAGTTCTGGACAAACGCTTCGAAAAATCAATACCGTTAGCAACATTCGAGACCAGTACGGATAGACTTTTAATTCACACCTTTTGTTTGTTATTGTATTTTTTTTCTTTCTGCAAGTTCTTTGTTAAAGCCCAAATCGGAGTTCTTGTAAAATGCCCAGAAAGTAATAACAGTAATGTATCCAAGAATGTATATCATAAAATATTGACTCCTTCATGTTAGTCTTGATAAAGGAATACGGAACTATGTTTCACAAACGCTGTCTAATTGTATAATTATAACATTACACTTTGTATATAGTTGAGAAGTTGGGTATAATAATGGCACACGCCACGTCCACACTCTCTAGCGGCGACTCAAGCCTAGGTCCGTTCCCCCGGTGTGGAGCCTTTGAGACTAGCAGTCACTCGCGCCATACAAATGACCCTTGCACTTGCAATCACTAGCTACCCACAGACACCATTAAATTGCACCCCACACTTGTGCACACGCCAAAGGTACATAGGTTCTGTAAGGGACTTTTTTTTGCACCAGTTAAATGTAGACAAAAATTGTATATGAAAAAAAAACATGTATATGTTAGTTTAGCTCGAATTCTAGGCATAAGGAATTAGGTCAGATCGCGGCTTTTTCGCATGTTAGGCAACAACTGAAGCAGAGGTTCGGCCACTTTGGCACTCTTGCGCATATTGCCACGCTCTCGCGGCTGAGTGCATTAAGGCGCCGTCAGAGGCTCCAGGGCTCCTAAGTCAACAGTATAGACAGACAAAAAACGCTTATTATTCATGACTTTCAGCTCTCAGTGCTCGGTCAAGTTGCAGTAAGTTAGTTTTACAAGCGTCACCTCGTGAAGTAATACAATATGAAAAGATAGACCTAAGCCAAGGAAAATAAACCATATCCATGGAAGCCTTATCTGCTACATTGCTTAACTTGTTAAATACGTTAAATGAGTTTCCTGGTACGCGATTTTACACTGATTGTATTTCATCTCAGAAACATAAATTTTTTATATTCCTAGTACCTAATTTTTTTTAGTAAGTAGTGAAAGTGATGTTTTAGGTTTATCAAAATTTAAAGTCGGTAAGTTAGAAGACAGCAAATTTATCATTAAAGAGGTTTTTTTTCTGCATTTAATTTGATTTCTTCCCAAGTTTTACCATTAATAAATAAAGCATTGTCATCGGGGAAGTGTAAATTTTGAAATTTGGATTATTAAGTTTTACAGAGTTACAAAAGAAACAGAGGTGGGCCAAGGCTGTTACCCTGAGGGAGTCCATGTGTTATATTGTTTTGGTTACTAGTGTAACCGTTTATTGTTACGAATTATTTTCGGTTGCTGAGATAGCTTCTAAACATATAATTATCCCAAACTCTTCCATTTTCTTTAATAGTATGGCGATATACTTTTTTATTACTGACTATACTGTTAGCCATATGCGTCCAGCTTCACCATGGAGATAGAGACAGTATCGAAAGCCTTACAAAGATCAAGAAATGTACCCTATTACTTTGTATAGCTTATCTATATTTTCGGCAACAGAATTAAGAGCCAATATATCAATATTCAGTGTAGACTGGAAAGGACTAACACGGTTTTTTTAAATGCACTTCATAAATTAGGCAATTTTGGATATTCAATACAAATTAAATATTACTTTAATTAAGGGCAAAATTTTAAAATAGGATGCAAAATATATTAATTTAGTTTCGGCTGGAGAGCACTTACGTTAAGTCATTCCACTAACTCCGAAAATCACCCTGCTACAGGAAAGTAAATAACTACGAATGGTTGTACAAAAAAAAAAAAAAGGTTTCGGTCAACGTTGCTTATACATATATTAATCGCAGCTTGTAGACAAACGAAGTTGTGATGATATCCATAGAACAGAAGAAGCAGAAATGTATAACCTTTAATTGTAAGGTTTTCTGAAAATTAAATGAAAAAAACAAAATTGTATATTTATAAACGTCTATATTTAAATAAATTAAGCAGGTTGTTTCAATAATAATATACAATAATAATAATAATGCAATTTTGTAAACGATAATGTACTTAGTCACCAACAATTTAAACTAATAATAAAAAAGGAATGTGTTCCTAATCTAGAGCGTTGAAACTCCGTTCAGTAGCGAATCAATAAGTATATTTAGTACCTCAAAGTAAATATTAAATTCATAGAAACGAACCCATGACAGAGATTTTTCAAAACATAATGAAAACGGTTAACATGTACCTATAATAACAGTAAATTTTTCGTTGTTTTCAAGCGAAATATGTTTCAGATTTTTAATTTTATCGTTAAATAGTTATTTATTTTATTAAAATAAATAAATTTTTACGATAGAACGACACAACCCTTCCCTTGTAAAGCATAGATGAGGCCTCTACTGAGGTACAGACATTTAATTTTGATACGTTTAATCGAGTCATATATGAAGAAACAAAAACCGCAATGACAACTTTCACTGAAAAGGTACAAGGTACTGAATGAAAATGAAACGTTGTTCGTTGGTAAGCGCATCATTTGAAAACAGCTTGATCGACTTGGCAATTTTTTTTTTTTATTTAATAAGAATAAAGTTTTTACGGTTTTTTTTAAAGTTGCCGGGTACATTAGAAAATTCTGGAAAAATTAAAATTCCTTTTTTTATGTAGTCAAACCCTCAACTCACGATAAATATCATTGTTATGGGTAATTATTATTTGTTTTGTTTGTTATGGTCATAGAAGTTTAAAAAAAAAACTTATTTAGAGGACGTCACTCACTTATCAACCCGGCACCCGACCAGCATCGCCTCTTCGCTCGACGTCCACTCGTTGTCAATGGTTGAACGTCACGTGGTTAACCCGCGCTCCACTCGCTGTTACATATGGACTGCTTGCGTGTGAATCGATACAGAGACATTACGGAGTTGACAAGCGAGTTCATATAATGGAACTCCATACAAAGAAATGTCAACCGCACGAGGCGATGCGATGCAGGGTTGTTAAGACAGCGCAATAGTTGAGTTGGAAAATCAGGACCTTGTCTTCCGGGCTAGCTGCTTTATAATAAGTTTAGAAATATCGTATGAATGAATACTTTATTGCATTTTTAGTTTGTACACTGGCGAGCTTAATGCTGTAAAGCATTTCCTTCCAGCTAACCAGCGGTGATGGTGAAAAAATTATGCCACATGCTGTTTATGAGAATTCTTGAATAAATCTCTGATATTCATAGACATAAAAATAACTAAAAAAATACATATGCTGTTTTTGTTTCTACATGACTCAATTGTTAAACAATAATAGAACAGATAAGTTTGTAGTTATTTTAATTTACAACTACGATCCCATAGTTAAGGGCTTGTGTAGACGGAACCGCTGACGCGCCGCAACCGCTTCGCCGCCGCGCTATGCTGTGTACACGCGTCGTACATTACATTGCTAGCCACGAACATCATACTTGTTTTTGAATATGATGAATTTAACTAAAAAAAGGAGGTAGTGTTTGCATACTATATGTAACGAAAACGCCACCATGTCAATCCGAGTACAGGAGCAGTGCACGAAGGCAATTCCTTTGAGAAGAGGCGTTAGACAGGGAGACGTAATATCTCCGAAACTGTTTGCCGCCGCTCTAGAGGACGCCTTCAAGCTCCTGGAATGGCAAGGATTCGGCATCAATGTCAATGGCGAGTACATCACACACCTTCGATTTGCTGACGACATCGTAGTCATGGCAGAATCGCTGGAAGATCTTGGCACAATGCTCGATGGCCTCGACAAAGTTTCTCAACAGGTGGGCCTTAAAATGAACATGGACAAGACGAAAATCATGTCGAATGTCCATGTGGTGCCCACCCTAGTATCAGCTGGGAACTCTTATCTAGAAGTTGTTGAAGAATATGTCTACCTGGGACAAACAGTCCAGTTAGGTAGGTCCAACTTTGAAAAAGAGGTCAGTCGACGAATCCAACTCGGCTGGGCAGTGTTCGGGAAACTGCGCTACGTCTTCTCGTCCAAAATACCTCAGTGCCTCAAGACAAAAGTCTTTGACTAGTGTGTGTTGCCAGTGATGACATACGGCACAGAGACGTGGTCGCTCACTGTGGGCCTCATAAGAAAGCTCAAGGTCGCTCAGCGAGCTATGGAGAGGGCTATGCTTGGTGTTTCTCTACGAGATCGAATCAGAAATGAGGAGATCCGTAGACATATTAAGGTAACCGACATAGCCAAAAGGATTAGCAAGTTGAAGTGGCAGTGGGCGGGGCACATAGTTCGAGAACTGACGGCCGTTGGGGCAGAAAGGTTCTCGAGTGGAGACCACGCACCGGAAAGCGCAGCGTAGGACGGCCCCCCACTAGATGGAAAGACGACATAATAAAGGTCGCTGGGAGCCGTTGGGTGCAGGCCGCACAAGATCGGTCGCTCTAGAGATATATAGGGGAGGCCTATGTTCAGCAGTGGACGTCCTGCGGCTGAAATGATGATGATGATGATGATGTAACGAAATAGCTAAATAAAAATAAGAAGTCAAAAAGATCCTTATGGGTTCATCCTATTTTGATGCAAAGAGAACGACATGGTGGATTCCATACACTGAGTATAAAGATCTACGAAAAGATTAGTGTAAGTTTTGAGATTATCTTCGAATGAATATCAATACATTCACAGATTATTAGATATACCTATTACATGCAAACACTAACTTCTTTTTTCAGTTAAACTCAACATGTTCATTATTCCTACACATACTTATAATGTTCGTGGCTAGCAATGAGTTACGAAAAAATTACAGTGATATAGCGATCATGCGGCGGCGTCGGCACCGTCTACACGAGCCCTAATACAGTATGGACGAGGAATGGATAGTAGGTATAAAGTTGACAACTAGCAGTTCGGTATAAATGACCTTTATGATCATATTTACAGTTTAAAAAATCTCTTAAAATACACAACTATAGGTCATTATAACATATGGACTTTCAAGTGATCATATTATAGTTTTCATCTCATTGGTTTATTTAAGATTTAGGTTCACAGTTCACAGTTTTGTTGGATACTTTAAACAAGAAAATCTCGCTAGCATCCAAGTGAGATCAGAAAAAGTTGGGAGACGAATCCTTGTGAAAAATAAAAGGCTACTAAAATATATTCAAATACAAATATCGAATAATTAATTATAATTATCTATTATATAAATTGCACGCATCAGTTCAAAATACAGTTCATTGTATATTATTTTCATTCTGGGTACCTATTAAAAAAAACGCAAAAAATCAAGAATATATACAAAAAATATTATTAATACATTTGACAGGACATATTAATGCATATGGTAAAAAACAATAACATAGACATATGTGTAAATTTATATAAATGATTTGGATTTGAATCGATGAAATTAAATACGTCGTCTTAATATCACAACCTCGTATTTAAAAAAAAAAGCGCGACGGTGACTGATAAAAATCGATTGTTTCGATTATTCAAAGATCTCGAAAGCTCTTGATATTATTTCGAATCTGTATTTACTTCGGTTTAACTAATAGTTGTAAAAAAAGAAAACAGAAATAATTATATATATTTTTGTTTTTAATTATTTTTTTACGATTGTATATACTTGTAATATTATAAATGCGAAAGTAACTCTGTCTGTTTGTTTGTTACCTTTTCACGACTAAGCCTCTGAACCGATCGCAATGAAATTTGACATAGGGATGTATCTTGGGACACACAAGTATATAGAACGAAAAATACACTGACGAAATCGCGGGGAAAAAGCTATTTTTTCAATGATTAATATATATTTATTATAGGTACAGTATTTATAAATCAAATTTTATAATGATTACCTCAGCTGATTTTACAGTTTTGTTTTCAATTACATACTCATAAAAACGATCAGTGTGTTGAATTTACAAATATTTTATGACAAAAATCTTGAAATAGACTAAAATAGTTCATAAACGGCATTTTTCCCATAACCTAATACACATATATCGAATACATTTGAATATCAATTAGTTTATTAACTTTTTACGTCACATAATATTATTTCGTGGCAAACCAAAAGAACACACTTTTGACTTTAGCTAAGGTATTAATGACCAAACAACGAATTTCACTTTCAGAAGGTAAATACATATTTATTATATTCAAACAAAGTATTTAATTTGAAAACGCGGGTATATTTTTATTTTTAGTATATGCATAGACGCTTTTATTGTACTGTAATGTGTATTCCAAATTTTATTGCTGTACTGTTATTAATAAAAGCAAGGAGGATTTGAAATTACTTGGAATCAATTATTTGTAATGAAAATAGCTGAAGAATTTCGCAATGTTCTTTACTTTATGCATCTCATTGTTTTTTTTTTTCTTTTATAAACCATGATGTTTATTATAATGGGATATAAGGAACGCAACAGTACTCAACTAAATTTTATCAAAACTCCAAACATGGCAGAATCTTTAGCTATTATGAAGATTTGTAATAGCGATTCTGATTTAAAAAAAATTACAATAGAAAATATTTATTTATACAGTTGACTAAACCTAAACGATCCATTTAGCACATTCGAAAGAAAACTAGCTATTTCAACTCAGACAATACAGAAAAGATAAAGCTGATAAAGTTCTATGTTGTTTATTTCTAACAGCCAAAACTCAGAACTAGGAAAAATATTTAAGAAAATAATAAACAAATATGTATTAATAAACTTTCATTTGTTCACTCGATACTATAATATTCGTGTCAAAAGTCCGTCAATTCATAAATTCAAAACGATATATTATTTGAAATTTTATTAACACTGTGCCACTGCATTGATAATTTAGACATTAAATTAATTATAATACATACAACGTGAACCCACATTTCCAAGATGGCCGCGGGTGTGTTGCGCTCGCGCATTCTGAACGCGTGACGTCACAGTCCATGGGCGCGGCGCGGTGTGATGCGCTCACGGCTCGGGAACTGCGCGACTATCCCTCCCCACTTCTCACCACATATATCTCGGCACTATTTACATTTCGCAACATACCGATACAGTTATAACACTTATCACATACTGAGATTTTTATCGTCCATGCTCGACATAGCCGCGCGGTGCGAATTTTACACGGAATCATCTGTAAATATAAAAAATTAAAAACTTTTAACGTAGCTTTGAATTTACGTTGTTTATCTATTTATTATACTAGCTGTGCCACCATAGGTTTATGACCGTAAATTTATTCGACTAAAGGCTCGTGTAGACGGCACCGCAACATGATTGCCATATCACTGTGCCTTTTTCATAACACATTGCTAGCCACGAACATTATACGTGTAGAAATAATGAACATGTTGAGTTTAACTGAAAAAAAGAAGTTAGTGTTTGCATATAATAGGTATATCTAATAATTTGTCGAATCTTTTGACGTTCATCCGAAGATAATCACAAAACTTACACTCATCTTTTCCTAGATATTCATAAATGCATCAAAGTAGGATGAAAACCTTAAGCGTCTATTTGACTTCTTACATTGATTTAGCCAATTTATTTACGTACAGTATGCAAACACTAACTTTTTTTTAGTTAGATTCAACATGTTCATTTTGTTTACACGTAATGTTCGTGGCTAGCAATGTATTACTAAAAATGTACAGTGATATGGCAAGTCAAGCGGCGGTGGCACGACCATCTACACAAGGCCTTACTTACTCTCCACTGCGCCGTGTAACCTATCGTTGGTCTCTCTTCTCGGTCTTTCCAGGTTACTTGACCTGCATGATTACTAATCCGCTCCTTGGCGTCGTAGCGTGAAGGTATATAGCCTATTACCTTCCTCAATAAGCAGGCTATAAAATGCCAAAATATTTTTTCAATTCCTACTGGTAGTTCCAGAGATTAGCACGTTCAAACAAACAAACAGCACACATGTTTTATTTTATTGTAGCGTACAGTTTACCGCGCAACTATTAAAAAAATACTTTTTAATATCGATAACAACGCGTTAGATGGGAGACACTGAATGTATGTTATCGAATATTGATCGGATGTGACCCAAACGTCAGATATCTGTTTCGTTGGTAATACCCAACGACGTTATCGTACGTGGATATCTATTTCATCGATTGCCCTATGTTATTCATGCAGTACTTAAATTATTTCTTCATTATAGAGGTTTAATCGCAAAGTCTACGTAAGGGCTCATTTACACATTGACGAATCATTAATTATACCGGATCGTTTTTTTTTACCTTGTCTCTGGTAGTAGTACATAACGTCTTTTCATAACACTTGTATTATATGAGTTACTAGCATTCGGTGATTTATACTAATATTATAAAGCTGAAGTGTTTGTTTGTTTGGTTGAACGCGCTAATCTCAGGAAGTACTCGTTGGAATGGAAAATTATTTTAGTGTTGAATAGTCCATTTATGGAGGAACATTACACTACTACCAATAGGAGCGGAACATCAATGAAAAATGTTGCAAAAATGGAGAAAATTTATTCCTTTTGAAAGTTTCCATTGCATGCGCTGGGTAAATGGTTAAGTTACGCAACAATGACGTACGACGGAATTGTTTCTTATAAAATGTTCTAAAAAAAGTCCGCGATAGCATATGTCTATCTTTTGAGATTGACGCAATTTAGATAACCTTTTTTATGCTAATAAAATTTGTTCTAAATTAATGCATTATTTGCGAATGTGTTTTTATAAACATGGTATTAATCCTTATCGAAATAAATACGTTATTCATCACAAGTATTTAATTTTGGACAAAATTGCCTTTCACATCATTTGATTTAAATGAATATCTTAGGAGATATCACAGTTTTAAAATAACTCCGCAGTAAAATAATAATCAAGTACCACGCGTGCATTTTAGCGGAATGATGTAGCAGGCGGTTATACTTCATGTGTGACTTACCATGGTACCACCATTTCGTTTTCTTAGGATTTTTATTGCATGTCTTCACGTAGAATGAATTATCCGGCGGTCGTTTCTGAAAAAACATAAACAAAAACCACGATCAAAATTAGTCTTATTTTTACCTGACTGCGAAAAAGATAATACCTCTTGGTATTAAAAGCGTATATAGGCTACGATAATCGCCTTCCATAAGGCGGGTCATACGTTTCTTTGCAACATTAGTAGTACAGAAAAAAAATGTTATAAATATCCGTAAATAAAATTAATATTAAAAAATCCACAAGAATATTTTCAAGATATTTTATTTATTAATTATTGATGGCCAGTGTCCAATTTACCCAGTTTTGGTTGATTACTTAATTACCAAATTGATCTTTGATAGTGATAGCATGCACTATAAAAGTGGTTCCTAACCTTTTCAATCTTGAATGACATATTAGGAAAACTGATTTTACCTCCCTAACCCGATTTTTGCCATTTTAATGAAAAGTTCTCTGACGACAGGAACGGATGAACTTTTTAAAACGTTTTGACCGGATTTTTGGCTTTGTAATTTTCTCTGGTAAATAGCTTGATTACTCCGCAGGTTAGAGATTTTACCCCAAGTTGAAGCAATGATGGCTCAGTTGGTAGCGCGTACAAACTTCGCGTCGAGTTCGAATCCCTGCAATGAGCCTGCGCTTATTGGTGAAGAAAAACATTCTGATGAAACCATAGCATGGTGATAGGGCTTTTTCTAATACCTGCATGGCTAGCTACCATCCTCAAGTTGAAAATCTGTCGCCAAACACCAATAGGTGTGTTCCGGCAGCTGCACTTGAGAGCCAGTCCTCCATTAGGCTTAGCATGATAATCTTGGGCCACATCGTCACTCAGGATCAGGTGAAATTCCTAAATGTATAACGAAAAACATGGTAACAGACTCTACCAAATATGTCAACTAACCTCTGCTCTTTCAAATAGATCTACTAACCTTTTCTTTACAGCTACTGAGCATGGACACTATAGAGAGGCAGACTGATTGCACCGAAAGCGCCGGCGACCAGTCGTCAGTCAGTATTGACAGGCAAATGTGTCCGTTAGAGTACACGTGCGGGTGGACCGGTATGTTGTTGCCTATAAACGTTACCTGCGACAAAACAACATTATAATCTAATATCTATATTATTAAAAAGGAAACAAAACACCCGACTGCAACAAAACGCTTAACTAAAAAATTAAATATTTTTCTATTTTTGATTTTTACTTGATTCCCAGACGTCGTAAATATTATATAGACCATGTCACTCCCAAAATTAAAACGAATCTAACGACACTTCGTAAGTATGCTAAAATCCATCAAGCCGTTTAGGCTACAGAGCGTACCAGAGAAATAGACATGCGCATACGCTTGAAAAACATAAACCTCCTTTTTCGTAGTTGGTGGTTGGGCATTGGATTGGATTGGGCGAGAGTGTCAGGTCACTCTTGCCGAGTAATTGTTTCTTGGCGTCTGGCAACCCGCAGGGTAACGGACGCGCACTTGAAAAATCAGTTGGCTTCGAGTGACAGTTAAGCGCACACGCACCTCGCATTTTTCTCAACGCTTCGCTTTGTTTTTAACCGCTGTGGCTGTGGCCAAAATTCACGCTGCACGCTAACCCTCAGTTTTGGGATACCCGGGAAGCTGCACAACAAGGAGGAATTGCTCGGTAAGTGAATTCTGATAATTCTTTCTTGGTGGTTCAGTGTCCGTATCATACCCCCCGGGGAAGTAAGAGATCTGGAGGACGACCAGCACGCAGATTGGTTTTTCCACCAGTTGGGTATAAATAAAAATGAAATGCGTTGGTGAGGAGAACTTGAGAACCTCTGGAGCGATTCTACTATTTTTAGTTCTTATATGTTCTTTATAGTTAGAATTGGGTTTTCATATGAAGAAAAATTTTCAAATTCGGAAAAAACTTAGGGTCCTTTTTCTAACTCAAGACCATCATAACTCACGATTCAAAGGATTATGTGTATGGTCTGGGAATTTATCAGGAAAAAAAATGGGATAGATGGCGCCGCTGTGGTCGAGTTATTGACTATTAGAAAGGGTAAAAACAACGTGTTTGGGCCAGCTAGTATATAATAATAACCTATCAATCTTATTCTACTGCTGGCCAAAGAGGTCTCTTTTTGTATCGCCGCTGTCATGCCGCCGGTCTGCATAAATATTTCTGAAACCGAAGTCGTAAGAAGGAATACATTTTCCGGGAGATAGTTTCACGGTACGACAACCTTCCCGAGGGTAGTCAAGGGCTTTAGGACCTCCGTGCACTAGGCAGCAGGTCAAACATATGACGGTGTATAGGAGCCCGCGCACTAATCAGCCATTAGAACGTGCCTGATTGCGCGACAGCTTAATGGCTGCGCGCAGCCAAAGCGAGCGTAAGCGAATGTATGCAGTTGCCGTGAGCCGTCAGTCTTCGCGCGCTTGTCGTAGCAGCCAGACGTACTTTGTGTTCTGGATTTTTTTCACAAAATGACTTTCGTTACAGAGTTTATTTGGGAAATTGAAAGCCTATTGAGTGCCGTTCTAGAAAAAGAGGACGAATCCAATGTCTTTTCTTTGCTTTGCGTTTTTTACAAGATAGGAAAAAGAATTAATTAATTTCTTACACGTACATATGTACATATTGCTCGAGGAAAGGGTCACAACTGGCCGCCGCAGCTTGGCCGCCCAGTGCGCGGGGGGCGTTAGTCACCACGCCTACCCACAACGTCTTCGCGATTTCAAGCGCATCTACAATTCTGTATTTTACTACTCGACTACCATGAGTATAATAAACCCATTAACTTTATTGTAATGCTGGGTCATGAGTTGTAGGGACACGGCAATCCGCGAGTTGACTGTATGTTTAAAAAATTAAAGTAAATTATTGACTAATATTGGTCTATAATTAAAATGCCTAAAATAATACAAATGTGGAATAAGTAATTGTTTATTTATTTAATTTTCCCTTTGGAAAATTAATATTTTTGTCTGTAATTCACGTCATTTCAAACGTCGATTAGAAAACAATGATGAAACCTACGAAAGCTGTTAGCGTGTACTTTATTTCATTTTATGGCAGCTAAGTCAAAAACCAGCGCAAAAATGGGGTTTTGGTACGTTCAAAAATAATATGTGTAAATGAAATATGCGCATAAAAACAAAACAAATTTTCAAAAACGCACCAACACAATTTTCTCACTGGATTTGAACTTAGCTGCCATATAATAAAATAAAGTACACTTCAAGAGCTTTCATGTGACAAATAATTCATCACTTTTGAACAATGTTGAAGCATAGTGGACTCAAATTGACGCATGATCCTATACATGCTATAAAGCTTCACCAACGACTCCAACGAGCGAATCTGATAAGCTGTAGATAACCACGGAAAGCGAAAACAACGATAGGTTTATAACCCTCTTATATGGTTGAGTTGGCGGCTGCGCGGCGGTGCGGTGAAATGTCTGTCGGATAAATTTAACACGGGTGAAACCGTGGAGCACAGCTAGTATTGTCAATAATACGAGAATACAACAGGCAGTTGGTGTTCAAAGTTACATGACAGTATTTCACCATAATCTTATTAGAAACTATTAATAGGTGGAAGTTAATTTGATTATAATGCTCCAGTGAACATTTTCAATGTGTAATTTTAATTGGTATCAGACACGACCACAAAACCATGATCTAATACATTCGCTATTATGACACATTATAACCGTTTTCCGTCTTTTATTTCAATCAACCAAGTTTACCAGTATAATTTGGACCTTTTTACCGATTTTGAAAAAAGACGGAGTTATGTAATCTATTCGAATATATATTTGTTTAGCTATAACTTCTTTGTTTATGAACCGATTTGGATGATTCTTCTTTTGTTGGATATTTGATACATCAAGGGTGACCCTTTTTAATTTCATAGGCATTTGTCTTTTAAAAAATTACTGATAATTCACACACAAATATGCCTTTAATTATTTTTTTTGGCTGGATGTCTCCGTTTGTAGTCAGGATTTAACCCAAAAAAGCTTTGACCGATTTGTATGTCGTTTTGTACACGACAAGCTTATCTAATTCCTGAATTGATAGACTATAAGAATTATCAATAATACGAGTTGAACATAATTATTACGTAATTTAACACGTGCGCAGCCGCGGGGCACTGTTAGGATATAATTCATATCATACTAGGTGCTCCCGCGGCTTCGCTCACGTGGACTATAGAAAGCCATCGATAGGGCACAAGCGGGAATTTCGCTCCCCGCTCCCGGTTATTTTAAAGACAAAAATGCTTATTGTTGGTGATCCTTAGAAGATAGACGTATACTCTCACAGACTTTTTTGTAGGTCTTTTTAATGTCTATAATTATATGGTACATTAATTTGCTATATCTCTTATGGTTTACTCGGTGTAAACCATTTAAGCGCCCGAATTGATTCACTAGAATGGCTAGTTTTTTTAAATTGCGCAGAACCCTATTTTTTTTTCTAAACTTAAATTAGCCTAAGATACTCATTATAAATCAGATATCTGCCAGTAAAAGTCCATTCATGTCCCACCGCAAGTGATTTATTGTTATTTAAATTACGTAATAAATAATTTCGCTTTCTTTCATGCAAAGGAAAATTAAGGTTTTTTTTTTTCTTAATCTGACTATACTTAGCCATAAGGGCCCTGGAGTCTCAAACGGCTTTTACAGCTTCACCGTAGCTTTGGGACGGCTAACGAGACGCCGTCGTAGATTTTCGACGGTTAATTTTTCGATCATCCGCAACATACATTCATTAAATGTTTCGAAAGCTAGTTCACCCGAATGCATAACTGCATTGGATTTGGAGGAAATATTTTCAAAATCTATAAATAAAATTTAGCCATATTGTATTTTTCATTTCACTAACAATTTTTAACATTGCCCACGTAGGTATGTATGACCATCACGCGTATAAATCTATTGGTTTACGCGGCGCACGCCAGTAAAGCTCCCAATCGGCATGATTATTTCCAACATCTACAATTATCGTCATACTTCAGCCGATTTACACAAAAACATAATGAATTATACACCTAAACTTTCCTCATAAATCACTCCGTCCATTGACGAAAACAGTATGAAAAGCCGTTCGGTAGTTTTCGAGTTTATCGCGTTCAGACAGACAGACGCGGCGACGGACTATATTAGTACGATATATACCTAGATATTACAATTTTATGACAACCATAAAGCTGTGACGTCGTAATAGTCGATGACAGTAAAGTCAAAGCAGACAAATTACATATACGTCTTGCAGATTAGCATGCATTTATACATAGCGTGTAAATAAAAATAGTGACAAATACGCGTTAATATGCAAGTCACAATTTATTTCTACACAACAAGTTAAAGCTATGTAATGTAGCCACACTAGTCCTCGTTAGGACCTCCGCCGCAAGAGTAATTAAAACAAATAAACAACACTCACGATGTTTCCTTTATCTGTGAATCAAGGTTAATAATAATGCAACGACGACATCGGCTACATTATCGGATTAGCTGAAGGCACCATTACACAATGGACCTGCACGGCCATAAGCCACGATCGGCCAGCATCGCCCTTCGTCGAACAAGTGTTCACACAATGGTGATGGTGCATGGCTCATTGCTGCCTGGTAAGGCACTTAAGACGGACGTCGAAGTAATCGCAGACATGTACAGAGACGCACACCATTTATTCATTATGCAAAAAAAAAAGGATTATAGTTAAAATACACTAATGTATTAAACTAATTAATTATTACTTGACATGATTTAAGATAAAATATGAAAAAGAAACAAATAAATAATCTACTTATGTATTAATACGTTAAGCAAAAGCTTTCTACACCTTTTTATGCGTATTGCGTGCACGGAAGAATGAGATTTGGCATGGTTAAAGTGTATATGGAGAAGGAATGAAGAAAGCTAAAATTTATCTATAATATCTGTTACTAATTTATTAAATTAAATTAATTAATACTGCAAATCCTAACTAGACCAGTGCCATTGAACTTAGACCCCTCAAAATCTTGACATTGTCACTCAATAAAAACTGACAGCAAGTCGTCGCATCGGTGCTTATTTGTGCAAACGACCATATTTACCGAATTAGAGTTTATAATGTAGAATTATTAAGGCTTCAGTTTACAATCTACAGGTATGGGAGACGTATGACATTTGCTTAAATAAATAAAAACATGTACAGTGCAAACTCTTTATAACGAAACTCAAGGGACTGAGCATTTTTTGTCGTTATAGAGAGTTCTCGTTATATAGAGTGAAAAAAAACAACCTAATTAACAAGAATTTTTAATATGTATGTCTTAGATAATAAATGCTTATAAATTATTGTTTACACATATAGTCTGATAACTTTGTCTGACGTTTTTTGCTATGCCAGTACTTGTTTTGTATTATTTTATGTATTCAATTCATATCTAGATATGTGATGGAATCGTCTTGATTAAACAACAAAAAAAATTCTACCAACTTAGCGGCATCTAGGGCTTGTTGAATTGTTGGTGGTGATTCGGCTTTGTCCATTTGATCATCTTCTTCATCTTGATTATCGGGTGTTTCCTGACTTTTTGACACTAAATCAACAATTTGTTCATCTATAAGTGTACCAGTTGTGGCTAAATCCTCATCTATATTTTCGTACGATTGTAGATCTTCGTTAAAATTGTTTGGTATGTTGAACTGGCTTATCCATTCACTCAGTGGTAGATTGTCTTCACTGTCAAATTGATTCGTTTCTTGGCTACTACATAATCCAGCATGTCGAAAAGAATGTTGAATAGTGGCTGCTGTTACCTCTTGCCAGGCTTTTGATAAGAAGTTCACTGCTTGTAGCATGTTGATCGAGACCTTGCCGTCAGTTTCGATCATATCCATCAACATTTTCCGTCTATAGTGGCCCTTTAGGCTTTTAGGCTCTTTAGGCTGATCCATTGGTTGTAAAATACTGGTTGTATTAGCTGGGGAAAATGCTAACTCTATGTTTCGAAGATTAGATATGATTGGGTGAGCAGGACAATTGAATACTAGAAGCAAGATTTTCCGTGATTTTAATTCAGCATCCCATTTTCTCACTTCCTCTTCAAAAATCTGCGATGTCATCCAAGCTGACTTGTTTGCTTTGTACGTAACTGGCTTTTCGATTTGCCTATAACTAAGAGCTTTCTTTTTTCTATGCCACTCATATTGGCAGCCACTAGAACTGTAATACGCTCTTTACACATTTTTCCCCTTTGAATTTTAAAGTTTTGTCGGGAGTCAACTTGAAAAAAAGGCCAGTTTCATCTGCATTAAAAATGTCTTCTGATGAGTACTTCATCTTTAATTTAGGCCACACTGTACTAATCCAATTGTTAGTGACATTCATATCGACATCCCGCGCCTCTCCGTTCATTTTACCGTACGTAATTTGGTGACGGTGCTTAAATTTTCCGAGCCAACCTTCAGATGCTTTAAAGTCAATTATGCCAAGTTGGTTGGCAAACTTTTCAGCCTTAGCTTTTACAATTGGCCCCGAGATGGGTACATTATTCTGGCACTGATTGTTAAACCACGACAACATTGCCTGATCTAAGTCTTCGAATTTTGGTATTATTAATTTTTTAGAAGAGTTTCCTTCCAGCGCCGCCTGTAGAATTGTTTTTTGGTTTTTCCAAATGGTAGCAACAGTGGATTGACTTAGTTCAAAACGCCTTCCAACGTCACTTTTATTTTCTCCCTTTTCAATCGCACGTATCACACAAACTTTTTCGTCTACACTAATCGCTTTCCGTTTACTGGCCATGTAAACAGTTTCAAAGTAGGTTTACGACTGATAAAACGATAGGTACCCAGCATGCTTGGTCGAAGACCATCACTTCCGAGAAAACAATGCGTCATACTGCACGTGTTCAAGGCAATTAAGGATAACAAAAGCTAGAACGACCTCGGATGTTTCGGAGCTTCAAAGTCTTTTGTTACCTGATAATAAACAATAATACCGATAATAAACATTTACTGTCTAAAAATATGAACACATTTCTTCGTAATAGAGAATGGGTATCGCTATAAAAGAGTGTTTCAATATGTGGGTTTTAACGCAAACCAACCAAGTTGGGCTCACTTCAACGTTATAGGGAGTTTATCGTTATAAAAGATAACGTTATAAAGAGTTTACAGTGTATTTAAATTTTTTCTGTGCACAAGGCACTGTAATCAAAATTTTGTGCTTATTTGTTCAATGTCCACAGTTTGTTGTCAGTTCTACATCGTGAGAAAGTTGAGTGCTTAAGTGTTTAATCTCCACTTAACTGAACAATCATAGAACCTAACGCCATATCCGCCATTTTGTTTGATTTGTCACTGTGCATAGAAACTTAACAGCGTTTACATCGTCGCTTTTTAATTAATTATTACAGTGTTATATGTTAAGTTTTTGACCAAAAATTGAATTAAAATAAACCACAAATATGCCAAGATCATATTGAAAATCTAACAATAATTAAACTAAGACGGAAATTGAATAGTAAGCTATTTTTAGCTTGCGTTCAATGCCGTCATAATTTTTATACAGGTTGTTTTCAAATGTTGTGATATTCTTCCACGTTTTTTTTTTCAAACATACACCAAATAAATACAACTTATTTGGTATGTACAAAGAACAAGTAATTACTGTTTTTTTTAAATTTCTAAGCAAGTGAAAGTTTACTATTTTCTAAACTAAGGTATTTTATAGACACTAACTGCTTCTCGATAGCTAACTTATAAATGCTGTTTGTCTTCTATTTGCCGTTTGCTTTTTGTGTGCCAAACAAACGCCTATATTATTAAAAATGATAAATAGATGTCTATTTGTTACATAGAAACAGTTGACGCTAGAAAACAATATTTTCATATTTTAAGTGATATTACTATTAAAGAATCAAATAAAATATAACCGATAAATAAAATTGATGATTTACGGACCATGTACAAATACATATATACCAGTAGATAATGATATTTTATAAGTAGACACGGCATTGACGCTCTTTACATGCTATCGTGAATGGTGGATAATTGCCCTCAGGTTTACTTTCGACTTGCGACCGGTACGGTGAGCGAGAAGAAACTTTTATCCTTTTGTGACAAGTTTCCGCCTTACCCTGTGATTTCCTATCTCTTTTTTTCAACATACTGATAATAGTAACATTGTACAAAAACAAATTGTTTTTAGTGAGAGCATAACACGTCTATTTATAAAACGTCATTGCCAGTAAATGACCAAATTTATTTGGAAAGTGTTATTAAGAAAGTCTAAAAGAGGAAAGGTCAAAAAGAAAATTTAATAGATCCCACCAATAGAAAAGAAACCAAAGAAAATAAAAAAGACACGACGATGGGAAAACAGAAAAACGAAATTAAAAGGAAATAGTTAAAAAATACGAAACCCAAAGAAAAACAAAAAAATCCAGTTAAGTTATTATACCTAATTGAATTTCAATTGTTTAATTAATCTTTGAAAATGATTTGATTTTTTTTTAAATAGTGTATGCCCTGTCTCACTCTTGGGTCCTGGGCACGTTCCTCTACCTTTGACCTCCATATTATTAAGTCCCTGTTTCTATCTAAATGATAATATAATTAATTACGCAACTTAATTTTCTCAAATTACATTTGGATCACCTGTATCTGATATTAGGTCCATTGAACAAATAAGCACTGAAAAATGGAACAACCAATTTGTCCCAAATCCAGTGACTTAATGTTCAAACTCCACGTTCGTTATTACAATTGTGCATGTTTGTTCAACCTCCAAATTAAAATTCAAAAATAAGGCAATGTAATTATCATCCGTATATAAGAATTATAATTATTGATTCATGGAGCACTCATGTATTATGATAATTTCAAGAACCTTTAAAATAAAGCTTTGTTTTCAAATTGGAGTAAAAAAAACCTTTTCCTATAAAATGTAACCAATGGTGGATTGGACAAATAAGCACTGAGGCGACGAAGTGATATAATATTCATTATTTAGGTTCATACTGCAAATGTCAAACAGAAATAGTCTATGATTAAAAAGTCGCTGATCGAATTTCGATCATTGGGCGACCATTAGAGTACATAAATAATTAATTAATATATTATAAGTAGATTTTAACATAGAAATATTGTTTGAGAATTAATTTTAATTATTTACCAATACCCATTAAGTTTCCACGTATACGGATAAGCTAGCGTATAACAACTAAAAGTGCATACAAAATTGCAAATGAATAAATCACGACTATGGCAATTTATTTGTTTCAATCAACTTAAAAGACTCTTCATTAATCTACGATAGCGACATTTCGGCGATCAGAAAATGAAAATTACCACATCACGATAAACACTACCTACCCCGTCAGCGGACCGTAACGATCTGAACAATGGGCGACTGTGTGAATATCACCGATTCCTTTGAAGTGTGCCCGAAAAACCGACAACATCGCGATTGTCCGCCACTACTGACAATAATCCGCCATTCTACGCAATAACACCCGTTTATGGCGATGGCCTGTAGTGGTTCACTATCGGCCATTGTGTACACGGGGCGCATAAGTTGAAACGAATATTTGAGAAACTAATTCACATGTTAAAGTACGCTTCGGAAAAATACTCATGACATGCAAGAAACAAAAAATAATTGAGGATTAACTTCATGATGTATGTAGACTTTTTGTAAAAAATTTGCTCTCAACATGTTTTTTACTACACCCATATAGTAACTTATAAAATATGATTCGAATACTAAAATTTTAATTAAATAGCATAATAACAGAACTAACGAATTTGTCAGTTGTTCATCTGACTTGTGACAGTAAAATTCTTTCTAATTTCGTCCTCTGTAGGGCTTTTAGGTAGAGGTACAATTTATACGCGAACTCAGGTCCGTGTACCTATACTACAGTCAATACATTTTCATGGCTACTTTAATAAAGTAGTGTTACTACGTTATAGGCAATGTCCATCGCGATGGGTCATTCATTATTATCGTACTTTTAGACAATGTAAGTTTCAATTTAAATTTTTTTTAATGTAAATGGTCTACAATTACTGTCAGACTTCCATTGGTAAATAATAAATATACTATGTAGCCGTAAGTAACCAACATCGATTTAACTTATGTACCTACCTATATAATGTAGGCACGTCACCTCTCTGTTTCCACATTACTGTATTTACTAATTGCGACCTCTAATGTACTTTATGCATGTTTCTAGTATCATACTAAATGAACTTAAGTTTGCTAATTAAATAAGGACACAAAACTGATAGGGTTGTACGAATTATTCGAACTTACTAACTTTAAAAAGTTCATAACGAATATTATAGATTACAATACGATTAATTATTAATTGTTCGTTTAGATTCCCATGCTATTCTCACACCTCTAAAAAGTGTATACTTATCTTCGTCTTTTGGCGTTATGCTAAGATTGTGGGATACATTTAAAGGTACTATAGGTAGGTCCTATAGAGAAGATACTTGAATTTGTACGGCATTTCCGTCAGTCCCAATTTATTTCTTAGTAAGGACCGCCAATGTTTATAGTGCATTCTTTTACAATTACAAAAATCAAAGCCGATTGAATGAGACATACGCTTATCCATTTTAATCTACCTAATCAAAACATGAGTTGGAATTTGAAGATAAAAATCTAAATAAAAATCATTTTTTACAGACTGACTAATCTTTCTTATCATCACGACATGAGCTACTCTCATTTGAGATACACTTGTGCCGGAACAATAGAAAGATCTCTGCAAAATCACTTGTGTCCTATTTTTTTAAATCAAAATTTTCAATTTTTATTGTTTACCACCACAATCACAACTAATGTTAAATGTTACACCTATAGGTGTTTGACGACAGGTTTTCAACTTAACTGTAATATTTTAACCTTCACTTAATGACCAATCATTCGTCACGACATGAGCTACTCTCATCTATACAATTAATAAAATTGAAGTGTCTGTTTGTAATGTCAAAATAACAGCTTTTTACTAAATGCATATGAAAGTATGTATATACGATACCTATGATACATAAAACCCATTTTTAAAAAATTTGTCTGCCTGTCTGTTTGTTCCGGGTAATCTCCAAAACGGTTGGACCGATTATGACTCGTAGACAGCTGATTTTATAGGGAGTAACTTAGGCTACTTTTATTTTAGATAAAAAAATTAGGGTTCCGCACAAATAAAAAAAAACTGGTCATAGTGAATCAACTCGGGCGCTTAAATGGCTTACGCCGAGTAAACCTTGAGAGATATAGCAAATTAATGTACTAAATAATTGTAGACGTTAAAAGGTCCTACAAAAAAGTCCGCCAGAGTATACGTCTATCTTCTAAGGAAAACTCACAATAAGCATTTTTGACTTTCAAATAACCGGGAGCGGGGGAGGAAGATTCGCGCGGGAATTCTGTAGGCCACATGAGCGAAGCCGCGGGTACAGCTAGTTTAAGATATATCTTGTGCCGAAAGAATAGAGGTGTCTTCAGCATCACTGTTGATCGGATCGGATATTTCAGAATGAATACCTTAATGCACCTAAATATTATCTCTATAATTATTTTGAGGGATACCGACGGTTACACATCGACCTAACAACCGATGGGCTCTGTCATCCGGGAAATAGTATAAACATAAAACACACTCAGGAAAAATACACTCTCAGAAGATATTCTACAGGTCTTAAAATAAAATGTAGATGCAAATTTTACTGGAACTCATTTAACTGAAATTTCAATAACTACCATAATTTTAACTTCATATTTCCCCGACATTTTTTGGTGAGATATGACATTTGAAGCTTACTAATGTCTGGCCTGTGGCTGTAGAAGCATTAGAAGAAGAAAATGTTTCAAGAAAGTTCAACAGTATAGCCAACCCACAGAAAGAAAGAAAGAACATTTATTTGACAATGAAAATACGGACATAATTAACACAACACACATTAAACAAGAGATTACAATAAAATATTACTAATTAAATTTATATATCCAAAAGCCGTACTTCAAGATCAAAAAGGACCTCAGCTCAGCATATGCTATAGCAAAATACTGTAGCGCTGGTTTTCAACCGGACCTAAACTACATACTAAAGCCTCAGATTAGCTTAACTTTATAGTTATGTAACTTATGTATAAATATTTAATTGATGTAATCTAACATCGACCGAGAGGAAACCGCACGATTGAGACAACGGTGTTTTAGTATTTGTACGTAATAATGCAAAACGCATAATCTAATCACAACTTATCTAAACCAATTTAATAAACACAAAAGGGGCAAAGTTATTTACATGAGTGCAAAAGTAATCCGTGTCACCTAATTCCATTGGCATACGATGCTTCTTAGTTCCTGATAACACGCATATTATGTTCTAAACAAACTAGATTTGTCGACATTAATGCGTATAGTGAAATCTGCTAAAACTTGCTGTTGTACCAGGGCAATAAAAGTCATATTTATAGATCTACTTACTTAACAACGACAGGTTAAAACAAGCTAAATTATTAAAAAGGAAACAAAAAGCCGATTGCAACAGAAACACTTGGGTAAAAAAACATTTTCCTATTTTTGCTTTTTATTTGATTCCCAGAGGTCGTACTATGGTAATCCTACGATTAAGACGGATGTAACGACATTTAGGCCAAAGAAATAGATACATAGACACGTTCCAAAAACATAACTCTTTTTCGCAGTAGGGTAAAAAAAATAATATTTTTTATTATTTATAGGTATTTGATTGATGTAGGCGTTAACCTTGCGAAAATCCATCGTAATTAATTTATCCCAAATTTCTTTGCTACTACCGCCTGTTGCTTGGTTGTTTCGTATTTTAGAAAGAAGAAAAATCACAAAGTTCTCGTCCGAGATGCGAGTCTGCGGATTCGCCGCATCTCTATAATCGTTTCAGTTACTAACATTTCACTGTTTGATTTTTCTTCTTTTCCACCAATAATTAATAACAAACGTTTTTTGTTGCAGAAAGATGAATCAACTGTTTATCTGTTAGCTGTACTTTATATTATAATGCTCGTCTTTTTTTTTTGTTGGTTTGAATGTGATAATCTCTCGAACTACCAGTTAAGTTTGAAATTTTTTTTTGCTTTCTATAGCGTATTTATCAAAGTTTATAGGTTATATAACTTTACGCTAAGACCCTAGGGAGCAAATCAGTAACCGTGAATGTCAAGCAATTTAGCAAACTGTAGGCAAGTACCGGAAAGTTAGAACGATAGACTACACGGGTGTGTTCGCGGCGCGGCGGAGAGTTCCTGGAATAAATTTGTTTTGTTCGAATCGACAAAGAAACTACATGACATTGGCAGACTTGTGGAATAATACAACAAGGGCCATAGACTTAGCAAAAAGAAAAAAGTACTCACCTCCGGTGAATCGAATGGGTATTTGTTTGTGAATTTGAATTGCAATACAAATTTTTCTCCCTCATATAAAGTACCGGGTACTCCTTCCATATGTACAGTCCACCTGGTAACAAATTATTAAAGTTTGGGTCAGTCGTACTTAACAAAAAAAAAATGCTTGACGTGTGTACGTACACATTTAGTAAATTAAAAAAAAACATTATCACATAGATAAAAACATCATTGTATTCCTACCATAGATGTTAGTAACTACATCTCAAGAGGAATGCTAACTTACTGAGACATAGTTTAATAAGAAACGACATAAAAAGGCTATAAATATAAATAAAATAAAAAGTAGCAAGAAAGGATTAACAAGGGTAAGTATAAAACTACATTATATTCCTTAATTCTTCATCAAAATTAATTACCTACGCAAACAATTTTTATTTCACACTATTGAGGATTTTTTTTTCTAAATACATATCCATTAAAAATGCCATCTGTATAACTAACATGACAGCTATTGTTAGATTGTTCACAGTTTTATAATGTGAAATAATTATATTCGCATGGGTTGACTTGTGTTTCCAATTATGTCAGTGTTTTCAATTAAATTAGAATTATGATGATCATATATTTCGATCATAATTTCGATATTGAGTTTAAAAGCATTGATGCTTCACATAATTATTTTGTCTGTTGTAAATGCAGTTTGAGACGAGAGTCTGTACTTAATCAAAATATGAAAAGAAAAAAAAATATTATAAAAATTTTTGTCACACTACATCTAAAAATATGTACCCAAAAGATAAAAAAAGGTCTTCACACTAGAGATTGATTTATCAATTACCAGATTAATGTGTTTATTTTATAAATAAGCCAAAGATGACACATTGCAAATGAGTCACATACTACTGATACTTTAATTGACTAGTAATTATCCTACCTCGCATCTGTTTTTAAATCTTTGCTCTCGTATCTATTTTTCCATTTTGTTAATATTCTGGCAAATTTTATTGGTATTAACAAAATAATAGGTTGAAAAAAAAGTTTCTTTGCATTTTTATATGAAAACTCGACATTTTCTTTTTTTCAAAGTTTATTTACAGTATATATGTGCCGTTTTTTTCGATGACTTTCTGTCATTTTGTAGGTAGAGACATGATCCCGTTGCTGTAGACTGTAGAAACTTCTGGTACTTCTAAAACGCGACTATATGGTGGATTGACAGTCAACTCCTCTTGATGTAAACCTTACAGAGAACCAAACGAATTCTGAAGAAAACAAAACAGGTGAAGGTCAGGGCTATATGGTGGATGCACCAACTCCTCCCAGCCAAACTCTCTTAATTTTTGCTGAGTGGCTAAAGATGTGTGTGGTCTAGCGTTATCATGACGAAAGACCACACCCTTCCTGTTGATCAATTCCGGCCGCTTTCTTTAATCTCATCAGTTGTTGGCAGTAGAGATCCGAATCGATGGTTTTGCCAGGCGTTAAAAGCTCATTATAAACAATGCCCTTCCAGTCCCACCATACACACAGCATCACCTTATTTTGAGTTAGCCCAGGTTTAGCCACAGTCTGTGAAGCCTGGCCGACCTTAGACCACGACCTTTTTCGCATGTTCTTGTCGTACGTGATCCAATTTTCATCGCCAGTTACAGTCTCTTCAAAAACGACTCGGTTTCGTTACGTTCTCAATAATGAATCGCAAATGATAACACGGTTCATTAGGTTTCTTTCAGTGAGCTGGTGTGGCACCCAAATATCGAACTGTTTGGTATAGCCAGCTTTCTTCAAATGGGCTAAAACTGTTTTGTGGTCAATTTCCAGTTTTTCAGCTACATCGCAACTACTGATATGCCGAACTTGCTCCATTTTTTTAAAAATGGCGTCCATTTTATTCGTAGCTGGGTGACAAGAGCGAGGTGCATCTTTAACATCTAAATTTCCGGACTGAAAACGTTTGAACCAACTTTGTGCTACGCTTACTGACACTGCATTAGATCCATAAACATCACAATTTTTTTTGTTGCTCGAGTTGCAGTTTTGCCTTTTTGTAATAATATTTTTAAAATGTATCGAAGTTTATTCATTAGATTCACTCATTTTAACAGAAAGAAAAACAAATTAAAAGTAGCGGAACACAATTTGTTTTTATGTGACCTTTTTAATGTTACCAAAGTTAGCCCAGATACAAATGTACAGCCAAAGAAATTTTATAAAAAGTTTATACCTACGTTATGCGAAAACACTTTTCCCCCAACCTAATAAAACTTTAACCTATCATTTTAACTAACTTTAATTATATTATGTTGTATAAATATGTATGTATCTATTTAACTAAAACATGTTTTTGTAAGTAAGTGTTCTGTTTGTCTGTGTGTTTTTCAGCAGCTTAATCTTGAAGAACAAAATTATATAAAACTCGATAATAAAGTGACTCTCCTAGGACAGACTTGACACTGGCAGAATTCGTAATTACGTGACTGCATTTAGAAAAAGTTGAAGTAGTTAGTAATTATTATAGTTTATTTCTACATTAGTTGCAGTAACACCCTGAACTCAATGGATAGGTGAGATTGAGCGGTAACCATAATGAGATATATAATATGAAAGGTAGGGCAAAGAGATATTTATCTCTATTTGTGGCAGTCCAACTGAGCTCTTCGGGCTAGGGCGAAAGGTCGGCAACATGCTGGTTATACCTGTTTGCCACCATAGTAGTATAAAAAAATAAATTATAATCTTATTTGCATAACTCTGGATACATTTAATGCATGCAATTCATTTATAAGATGTTAAATTGCGGCCAAAGTCAAAAGAAAGTATATTTTTGAAGAAAAATATATAATCAGTTCTTAAATAATACAAATAATTATATTTTATGTATGTCATTGAAAAATAGAAAAAAAAATAAGAATTATTTTTAAAATATCTGAGAAGGGTAATTTTTTTCCTGTAATAAGATGTAAGAGGATTACAATGCAAATTTTTTTTTATTCCGTTTTGTAATCAAATTTGCCATTCCTTGGGGACTGACTATATTTTCTGAAGTTTTAACACATTTTCAATTGATTTCAACAGTCATTTCATCTTGATTGATGAGTTGCAAAAAACCCATAACTCCAAATTAATTAATTCTCTGAACATTATTAATAATTGTGATTTCTATGGTTTTTATTTATAGATTAACATTAAACTAATGAACTTTTAAGAAGGGTGATTTAACTGTTTCATTTTGTACCAAACAGCTATTCAAATTAAAATTTAATAATTATACAACTAAGATTATATTTGTCATATAGACACACTTATTAATATGAATGGTAAAATGCTGCGACTTTTGATTCCCTATCAAAGGACTTATGTAAACATATTTCATTAAAGATTTGACATCTGCTGTGTTAGAACTCAAGCAACAGTATACAAATTTGGAGTTAGTCCCACAAATGCAGCTGATGAATTAATGTGTATGACACAGTGTAACTTATTGGTAGCTCAGGCAGTTTCAAGGAAAATGTCATGATATAGTTATAGTATGGTAGTATGTAATTTTTCTGCATTCATTTCATTAATACTTATTCTAAAATTCTGAAATCTATCAACCAAGCAACAATTGGTGTGATCTAACAGCCATGCTAATACAGTTGTTTCATAATGCCATCTTGTGAGATTGTGACCAATTATTAACTTATGACAGACCAGCTGTCCCTGCAGTAACGCTCACATGAACTACAAAGTGCCATCTATCAGGAACATCAAATTATGCTACCCCAGTCATTTTAAAGATATAAATGCTTATTGTGGGTGATCCTTAGAAGATAAACATAAATACTCTTCCTGAATTTTTTTGTAGGTATTTTTATACCTATAATTTTGTAGAACATTAATTTGATATGTCTTATGATTTGTTCAGCAATTTGAACACAGATTCAGTATGACCCATGTATATTTTAATTTAACCCTAATTCTTTTTCTAAAATAAAAGTAGCCTAAGTGACTTCGTATAACATCAGCTATCTGCCAGTGAAAATCCTGTCAAAATAATTGGTCCAACTGTTTTGGAGATTACCCGGAACAAATAGACAAAGTTTAAAAATTGGTTTTTTGTTATAAGTTTTGTATATACTTTCATAAACGTACATTTAGTAACAAGCTGTTATTTTGACATTACAAACAGATATTATAATAATTGTATATAAAAACCCCACAAAGACATGATCCAGATCAACCTTACTAGAATTGTTTAAGTATTAGTCTATATGGCACTTTGATGTGCTCTTGGATATGTTTCTTTGTTTCTTAAGTAGAAAAACAAACAAATTGTTTTTTATATAATATCTTGATCTTCTAGACTTCTAGAGCATTCCGAATAGCAATTAAAAATTTATAATTAGAATTTAGAACATGTTTGTCGTAAATAATATATATTTATTATATTTTAGTAATTTTTGTGTTTTGTCAGGACCAAAAATTGAATGTTTGTGTTTGTTTTATATAAATGTAGGTATTGTGAAATGTTGTGTTAAAAGGTAATAACTCACAGTGTTAGATTTTGGCTGGCCTGATCACCATCCACGGTGACTCCTGGAGGCGGTTCTTTTACCAGAGACATTAACTCCTTTTGTAATCTCCGCTAAACAGTAAAAATAAAATCTAACGTTATACAAAAAGTACTGGAAAGTAACAAAGAAGAAAATACCACGATAGAAATATAATTTAAAATTGTATTTTTACCGTAAACAAAACATTGCTAAAATTAAAACATTGTGACAAAAAATTGTCTTCCAAAATTACATTTGCACTAACACTAAAAAAGGCCTTATTAGAATTAAAAAAAAACAAGAAAATAAACAAAAAAATTAACTATAGTCAACTACATGATTATGTTTACAATAATAAATAAAACACAACAATTATAAATAATTTTTTACCATACCTCAGACGGAGACATAGCAGCCATTGTGATCCAATTAGACGTTTGGTGTTGCAAGTTGCGAGTATAAAAAAAGTATTAAAACATTATACTGTTGTTTTATCATTTATAATATTATGTATAAGTATCTATAAATATAATATGTATGAATAATATTATAAAATTTTCGTATCAAAACTTTTCGTTTTTATAACAATTTATAGTTTTGAACTTTTCACATTTCCTGTTTAGCGGGAGTAAGGAACAGAGAGTAAAGTTCCTCATCCGCCATAGAAAAGGGATAGCGGCCAGACGGGTACTATGTCTGGCGGGCCAGCTGCCCCGACGGTTGTAGTCGGGTTCTTGTATATATTACTCAATGATTGAGTTAATTTCTATAGCACAATTTAGGATAGCTAGGATGCGTCTTATGTGGCTCGATAGATGTCGCTATGTGTCGCTACGTAGTTGCGTCGATGCGTCGATGCGTCAGTTGTGGCGAGAGATGTTGCTACATCACTCCCCTCCGAGACCGGAGGTCGATAGCAGGTTGAGTCGTCCGTTTGTGATGCTTGCCGGGCCAGTGGAGTGTTCCAATGAGTCGGAACTAGATGCCGCATAGTTCACGGTGAGTCGAAACTGTCTGCGGTGATTGCTCCAGTGAGTCGGGGTGATGTCGCATAGTTCACGGTGAGTCGGAACTGTCTGCGGTGATTGGCCCAGTGAGTCGGGGTGATGTCGCATAGTTCACGGTGAGTCGGAACTGTCTGCGGTGATTGGCTGCTGCGTCGACCAGGAGAGAAGTGCGTTTTCTGCTGCTTGTTGACCGGCCGAAGTGCAGTGTGCTGTGCCAAGGTCGCTAAGAAGGCTGTGGGGCTGACCAGGAATGCGCGTCCGCTGCATGCGTATGGTCAGGATACCCCCCGTAGTAGCCGTGTGGATGCGGGCTGGCTGTATTGACTCGCTGCTCGAAAGCTTGAGGAAGTGATGATGACGTAGCTTTGTGAAGAAGGTTGTGGCTGACGTATCACGTCGGGGTCACCACTTTAGCGGAGGTGTGAGGAACTGAGAGTAAAGTTCCTCATCCGCCATAGAAAAGGGAGGATCCTCCGGCCAGACGGGTGCTATGTCTGGCGGGCAGCTGCCCCGACTGTTGTAGCCGGGTTCTTGTATATATACTCAACGATAGAGTGAATTTCTATAGCGCGATGAAGGATAGTAGGAAGCTACTTATGTGGCTCGAAAGATGGCGCTATGTGTCGCTACGTAGTTGCGTCGATGCGTCGTTGCGTCAGTTATGGCGAGAGATGTCGCTACATCCTGCAATACCAATATCGCGCCTGTGTGTGAAGGTACTTTATTATAATAATTTATATGAAACTCTGTGCAGTCTGTGCGATGTTTTGGTCTAGGTCTAGGTACGACTGTACGAACAGGGTTTCAAGATAGGGATCTATAGTATCTCCCCGTTTTAGAGAAAAATAACGTCACTGGAGAGATTTTTGGGGAAAGGGAAACGAAATGGGGAAAATAAGGGGAAGAAAATTTTGGCACCGAGTAAATTTGGGAAAGAGCTTTATTTGCATAGGATTACTACTAACTACTATTTCTGCTCGGGGTTCACAACCTAAAGCGTAGCACTTATCGTGCCAGCATTTCAGTAATTATCGTATTTCTCTATATTGGACCAATACTATCGTAATTCATCAATTTCTGTTCCAGAAGACCTATTTTTTTAATTCATATGTGGTTAAAATCATCGTATTTTCGTATAATTTTAAAATTTCCTATTGTACGAGGGCATGCAATTGTCGTAAATGTACGATACGTACGTACATTTGTAAACCCTGCTTCTGCTAATGCCATCTCTCATAATTTAATTTACAAAACAACAAACTATTTACTAGTTTTATTTTATAGTAGCCCTAAAATTGACTGTACTGTCTCTGTTAGATGACACACTCTCCCTCTTTCTCTTTAAATCCCCTTTCTTTTAGCGTCCCTGTTTCAAAGATGGTAATTATTACAACAACGAATGAATGTGTTATTCCTACGCAATATACAAAAAAATATTGAAGACACTATTAATCTACTGTCAGTTATCCTTTATTAGTATTAACAATAGGCCTTTATTATTATCAAGTCAGCCGGCATTACTACAAAGTGCGAATAAGCAAGCGTTATGTAGGTTATCATCTTTACTTCTGAAAGAGTTAGATTTTCAATTTTCTCACACTCAACATTACGATGCAAATTAAGATTTTTACGAATTTATTATAACAATTGCTGCCTATGTCATTCCCACAATTAAGACGAACCTAAAGATATCTCGTATGCTAAAACCACTCAAGCTGTTTAGGCTACAGAATATGCCGAAGAAATAGACATATTGTACAAGGTGTCCAGAAAGGGTATCGGGTATTTGTAAATTCAATGAAACAAAAATTATTTGTATGCAATAAAAAAGTTTATTGTTTATTATTAGCATATGAATTGGAGAATTATTTGGAAAAGATGATGTTATCCAAATGATGACCGTTACGTTGTTGGCACTCTTCTAAACGGAAACGAAGATTGGCGATAACACGTTGACACATAGCTATCGATATTGCTGCCATTTCTGACCTGATGTTTTGCTTTAACTGGGTTAGATTCGTCGGATTGTTTTGATAAACCTTACTTTTAAGGTATCCCCATGCAAAACAGTCAAGCGGGCTAAGGTCGGGGCTTCTGGGAGGCCAGTTGATGTTACCCCTTCGCGAAATGACTTTATTAGGGAATAATTCGTTAACAACTTCCATTGAGTCATTTGAGGTATGGCAAGTGGCTCCATCTTGCTGGAACCACGTTCTTAAGTTGAAATCTGCAAACTCCTGCAACTTTGGGACCAAAAAATTTCGCAACATATCGCAATAACGGTCACTATTCACATTAATTGCTCGGCCTCGTTGATCTTCATGAAAATAAGGACCAATTATGCCTTTAGCAGACATAGCGGCCCAAACAACGACCTTTGGGCTATGCAGCAGTCGTTCATGCTTTCGTCTCGGATTCTCCGCTGCCCAGTACCGATAATTCCGCTTATTAACATGACCATTCAGGTGAAAATTTGCTTCGTCACTGAACAGTATGTTGTTAAAGTTGTTAAATCGCTGCAGCATTTCGTTCGCAAAATTCAGTCGATTAGCATAGTCCGTATCCTTCAATTCTTGAACCAATTGAATTTTATAGGCTTTTAGATGTAAGTCTTTCTTTAAAATCGAATGTAAAGACGATTTTTTGATGTTCAACGCTTGGCTTCGCTTTCGGATGGATAAAGACGGATTTTGACGAACCGACGCCTTAACTTCTTCAATTGTTTCTTCATCGCGAACTGAACGAGGACGACCAGAGTTTTGAATTTTAACTGTCGCACCTGTATTCTCGAACATCCTGATCCATTTCCTAATGCTATCGTCACTTGGCGCGTGGCGTGTACGATATTCCGCACGATAGAGACGTTGAGCAGTCACTATTGAATCACCATTACGATAATACGCTCGTACGCAAAATGCGCGCTGCGTCCCCGAGTACTGTTCCATCGTGACTAAAACTCCACAAAATGGCGGACGCCACGAACCCCTCCCCGCACCCTTTAGACGCCCCGTTTCGAATATGGCGCGAAAACAAATACCCGATACCCTTTCTGGACACCTTGTATAAAGATAGAAAAACATAACCCTGCTTTTTCGCGGTCGGGTAAAAACAGAAATGTTACGAGTGCATGTATTTAATATTTGATATGTACTTTATAAATTATAATGCTATAGTAACTTTTGTTACTCACTAAGCCGCCTAATAGCTCTATTATCTATTTCTACAGTGATACCGTCTGATAGTAAGTTATGCAGTCTGTACCCTCTCTTATTACGTCTTGTTAATTGGTACATACGTTAGAAATGCTGATGTTACGTTTTTAACCCATATTATGTCTGCAAACTACTGATAGACACCTGGTGTTTTGACTGAATGTATTGCGACATATTTCTCATTATTTCATAGTAAACAGCCCCACTTTGTGTTTATAGAATAAGAGTTTATAAAAGAGACATTTGTAACAAATAAAAGTATTCTTAATAAAGCTTCTTGAGAATCAGTCTTGTCTTAGACTTTTTTAAAAAACCTCGGCAGTGCTCCCGAAATTTAACTGGCGCAGTCGGTAGGATACTCAATCAACAATAAAAGTCTGTGTTCGAGTCTTACAAATCGGTCTCATGTGCAGATTTTGAGTATCTACGAACCAATAAATAAGTTAACGTCGGGTTCCACATCTATTTCCGAGAGATCCTGTCCTAAAAGCGAAAGCAGCTATACGGCAAGACATGGGAACGAGCAGACTGTAAGTGACCATTTTTACAATCCTTGTCTCGTCCTTGTTATTTTCTGTGGTTGTATTTTTCGTTGGACATTGTTATAATTTTCAAACAAAAATCGTTGAAAATTATTTAACAAATTTTTATAATTTTCAAACAAACATCGTTGAAAATTATTTTTCATAATTTTCGAATAAAAAATCGTCGAAAGTTATTTGACTTCATAGATTATAAGATATTGAGAAATATTAATAATAAATATTAATTTTGAGAATTTTAATTTGATAATTTTAATTTCGATAATTTTAATTTTGAGAATTTTGATTTTGATAATTTTGTTATAAGATTTATTTTGTGAATTTTATTTTGAAAATATTATTTTGTGAATTTTAATTTTGTGAATTTTACTTTGTGTGTGTTTAATTAAATAAATACAATTCAAAATGCAACGCAACAATGAATCAACAATTCAATTAGTATCAAAAGAACTTTTAAGTTTAATTCCCAAGTACGATGGTGATCAAAATACTTTAAATTTATTTATTAAAAAAAGTGAATATATAATCAGAAATTTTAGCGGATCAAACAATGTTGTTCAAACTACATATGTGTTTCATGCTATAACTAGTAGATTATGTGGTAAAGCCGCTGCTCTACTAAGTGAAAGAGAAGACATAACAACTTGGGAACAATTAAGAGCTGTTTTGATTCAACATTTTGGTGATCCTAGATCGGAAGAGTGTGTGGCAATTGAGTTGGAAAATTTAAAAATTAAAGTTGGTGAAACATATACGCAATTTTGTAACAGGATACAACAAACACGCTGCACCCTCTTCTCCAAGGTCAATTTATTAACTGATGAAGGCCTCAAAGCCGCTAAAATGATTATCTATAATAATATGTGCTTGAATGTATTTTTATATAATTTACCAGAGGATTTAATTCGAATTGTGCGACTTAAAGGTTGTACCGTTTTAGAAAACGCACTAAGTGTTGTCATGGAGGAGGTCAATTTTCAATATCAGTACAATTCTAAAAATAAAAATAAATCTAATATTAAACCAGTTCAACAATTTTTCACGCCTACTTTAACAAATAATTTTAATAATAATTTCAAACCTCAACCTGCATTTGTGCCAAATACATTTAATTCCGGACAACAAAATTTTAAATTCGGAATTCCATACCAAACACAAAATAATTTTAAACCGTATAATAATAATTTTAAATTCGGTATTCCAAATCAAAATGTACAATTCAGACCTAACCTAAACCAACAAGGATATAAACCAAATTTTGGAAATAATAATTTTAAATTCGGTATTCCTAATCAACAAGGGTTCAAACCACAATTTAACAATACACAAAACCGACCTAATTTCAACATGCCAAATCAACAATTTAAATTTGGTATACCACCACAAAATCAACCTCAACGTAATCCACCTCAATTTCAGGCAAGCGATGTGTCAATGCGCACAGCTCGTCCTATTAGACAAAATATGATAGAGTCTTTAGAAATGAACGACCCTGAAATTGAATACCAAGACTATCAACCTGATTATACAGAATATGAAAATCATTATTTCATTGACGATAATCAACAAACTGCTTATGACGATTATCATGAAAACATAGAACCTGTTGAAACTGAAGAAGCTGAAAATGAATGCGTAAATTTTCCTATAAAAGCCTCCAAGAGCGACCCCCAGAAATAGTACACTTAAATTATGACGGCATAAATAAACTACCGCATATTTATATTCCTGAAATTGATGCTCGTTTAATGATTGATACCGGAAGTAC
Source organism: Saturnia japonica (assembly GCA_033032175.1). NCBI lineage: Eukaryota > Metazoa > Arthropoda > Insecta > Lepidoptera > Saturniidae > Saturnia > Saturnia japonica. The sequence continues at coordinate 1,695,822 of CM065315.1, forward strand.
CAGAAGTTTTATTAGTCCCGCTAAAGCTGATGAATATTTTTCAGATTATAAATATATTGATCCTTTTGAAGTTATTAGTACACATGGACGTAGCCTACATGACGAAGTTATAGATATACCTTTATTGGAAAGTTTTAAAAGTCCGATGAATCATAAATTTTATATATATAATGTAGATGGAAGATATGACGGATTAATAGGTTCTAACTTATTAAAAATATTGAACGCGACTATAGACATGAAAAATTTAATTTTACGGACACAAAATACAGAAATTCCAATAATTTATAGTCCCCCGTGGGAAATAACGCTAGAACCACGCACTGAAACCCGTGTTAAGGTGCCTACAAATTTAATTAATGGTGAAGCAATAATTAATTTTAAAAATTTTGGAAATGAAGTACGTATGCCTAGCGCTATAGTTACTTGCAAAGATTCATTTGCAACAACAGTCATGCAGAATGCTTCGCAAGATAGTGTGACTTTAACTTTTAACGAACCATTGAATATAACCAGCCTTAATAATAATACTTGCAAAATAAATTTATCAACCGGGCAACAATTAAATGATTTTGAGATTGATGAATTACTTACACAAAATTTATCGAAACTCCGATTAGATCATGCTAATCAAGAAGAACGAGAAGCAATAGAAAAACTTTGTTTTGAATACAGGGATATATTCTATTGTGATAAACTGCCTCTTACATTTTCTAATCAAGTAAAACATCGAATCCGGACTAAAAATGAAGATCCAATTTTCATACGGCAATACCGACTTCCACCATCGCAAAACGATGAAATACAGAAACAAGTTGAAAAATTACTAAAAGATAATGTTATACAAGAATCGTTTTCACCATGGAGTGCACCCGTACACCTAGTTCCAAAAAAGATGGACGCCTCCGGTGAACAGAAATTTAGAATGGTTGTAGACTATCGACGTATAAATGATATTACTACTGATGATAAGTATCCTTTACCAAATATTAATGATTTATTCGACAAGTTAGGGAAATCTACTTACTTCAGTACATTGGATTTAGCAAGTGGGTACCACCAAATTGAAGTTGATGAACAAGATAGACCCAAAACTGCATTCACTACACCAATGGGACATTTTGAATTTACACGGATGCCATTTGGACTTAAAACAGCACCTGCAACATTTCAACGCGCAATGGATAACGTGTTACGTGGGTTGCAAGGTATACATTGCTTAGTATATTTAGATGACATCATCATTTATTCTAGTAGTATACAAGAACATGTAGAGAAGCTAAGAAAAGTGTTCGATCGTCTCAAACAAACCAATCTTAAAGTAACTCTCGATAAATGTGAGTTTTTTAAAAAAGATGTACTCTACTTAGGACACAAAATTACGAAGCATGGTTTACAACCAAATGATGATAAAATCAAGGCAGTACTTGCCTTCCCACTCCCCAGAACATCCACTGAAATTAAAAGTTTTCTTGGCCTGATAGGCTACTACCGAAAATTCATAAAGGATTTTTCAAAAATTACACAACCCCTTACATCGTGTTTGAAAAAGAAAAATAAAATTGAAATTAATGAATCATATGTTCAAGCTTTTCAAAAATGTAAAGAGCTACTTGTGAATGCTCCTATATTACAGTTTCCTGATTTTTCTAAACCCTTCATTTTAACAACAGACGCGTCAAACTACGCTTTAGGCGCTGTCCTTTCACAAGGATCAGTTGGAAATGAAAAACCTATCGCATATGCAAGTCGTACTCTTAATGATGCAGAAACACGTTACAGTACAATAGAAAAGGAACTGTTAGCCATCGTTTGGGCAGTAAAACACTTCCGTCCTTACCTGTATGGTCGCAAATTCACAATATTTACTGACCACAGACCTTTAGCATGGTTAAATTCACTGAAAGAACCTAATAGTAAACTTACTAGATGGAAATTGAGACTAGCTGAGTTCGATTTTGACATAATATACAAGAACGGTAAACAAAATAGTAATGCTGATGCTCTATCACGAATTAAATTAAATATATTAAAGGACGATATGTCCTTACGAGTAAACGTGAGTGACACTGAACGATCTGAGAGTCCAATACTAATTTCAGACTCATCAGAAACGTTAACTATTCCTTCAGATTCCGATAAGACTTTAACTCACCCAATTCGTTCTCCTTCATCCAGTACTATTACTGCCTGTTCATTACCGGAAACCATACATTCTGCTGAAGATATTGATACGAATGGTATTCCCATTATTGAAGAAGCCATCGACACAAAACCTAATCAAATCCTTATTTTTACTTGGAACAGAAACCAATTATCAATAAAAGACTTATCACATGAAAAACAAAAAATTTTGGAAGTACATTTACCTGTAAACAACACTAACCTTGTTAAGAAATTTCTTTTAGAATATATAAAACCTAAAATTAAATATTTCTTTTACTTTGAGAGCGAAATTCACCGTAAACAATTTACAAATGCCGTGATAAAACTATTTAAAAAAGATACCGTCAAAATATATGAATGTACTAAAAGAGTTATATACTTAGGTGATGAAAAAGAGCAACGTGCCACTATACTTGCTTATCATCAAGGTAAAACAAGTCACCGTGGAATCAAAGAAACTCTTATGAAATTAAAGCGTAATTATTTTTGGACAAATATGGATATAACAGTCGCTTCTGTAATCAATTCTTGTGAAACTTGTAAAACTCTAAAATATGATCGCAAACCTTTAAAACCAGAATTAATGTTAACGCAAACTCAAACAAAACCTTTTGCTGAAATATTTATAGATATATTCTCTATAGAAGGAAGCTACTTCCTTACCATAATAGATGCTTTCAGTAAACTAGGTCAGGCTTTTGAAATATCCAATCGCTCTACACCTGAAGTAGTTCGTGCCTTAATTAAATTTTTCTCATTTTATGGCGTACCAAATAAGATCAGTGCTGATTCTGGTACTGAATTCAACAATACACTTTTAAAAGAAACATTACAATTTTATAAAATAGAATTACACATAAGCACTCCACATAATCCTAATTCTATGGGTTTAATTGAAAGATTCCATTCAACTATTTTAGAAATATATCGTATCGCTAAATATGAACATAAAATAACTGACGCGGCTAACGTTATGACTTATGCAATTATGTCATACAATCAAACCATTCACTCAACGACTGGTCTTACACCATTTGAAGTAGTTTTTGGACACACTGATTCTAATAGTACTTTTGAAGTAAACTTTAACAAACAATATACGCAACAATTAGTAAACGATCATATGAAACGAACGAAATATCTTTATAAATATTTAACAGACAAAGTAATTGAAAATAAAGAAAAGATTAAAACAAAACGTGGTGGTGAAACATCATTTGATATTCAAGAAGAGGACACTATATTTGTAAAAGGTGTTAATACAAGGCGAAGTAAAGATAAACCGCGTTATCAAAAAGCACAAGTATATGGTAAAATTGACAGAAATATCTGTCCTGTAAAAATGAAAACTCGAAAAACAAACGTGCCTATTAAGGATATAAAACGACCTTCGCAGGTACCTCCTCGGGCTCCTGGCTCTGATCATCAGGATTCACGCCCTTCAACTTCACAGAATCGATAAAAATCCCGGTATAGTCCTTGTGAAACAAGGTCAAGCTAGTGTAAGTTATGATAAGTGGACAATAATTAAGATTTTAGATTTAAGTCTGATACGTGAGGATTTAGAATTCAATATAAAAAGATATACTAAATTTAATCAATATTTAAAAACACATTTTGATAATGAAACATCTAATGTTCAACTTTTTAATGTAAAGCTTCAAACGAATTATGTAATGAATATTAGTATTCAAAAATTAGAACAGTTATCTCCATCAACTAGAATTAAACGTGGACTTCTCAATCCTCTTGGATCTATTATTAAGCTTATAACTGGTAACTTAGATCATAATGATGCTTTAAGATATGAAAATATGATTGATTCTCTAACGACACGCCAAAATACACTCATTAAAAAGGTAACCTTAATATCAGATATTTCTGAATCAATGATAAAGATAACAAATTTCACGAAGGACAATTTCATTCGAATAGATAAAGAGTTACGAGAAATAAAAAAATTAATAAATCAAACTAATATTGATATAACTACCCATAATTTTATTAATGTTTATAATTTATTTTTCCATAATTTTCAACTACTCTACATTCGGTTGAATGAAATTGAAACTTCTCTGGCATTCAGTAAATTAAAAATATTACACCAATCTCTTATAAACTCAAATGAATTATTAGAATTGTTAAAAAAGATAGAGAAATTCTACAAACTTGTGTATCCAGTAAGTTATGACAATTTAGTTAAAATAGAGCAATGTATAGAGCTTAAAGCTTATACAAAAGGAAGTCAAATAACATTCATTTTAGATATACCAATAATTAGAGATGAAATTTATACATACTACAGAGCAATTCCAATACCTATGACCAATCCTTCTAATCATACCACCATCATTATTCCTAAATTTCCTTACCTATTAGTAAAAGGGTCTAAATTTGTCTCGCTCACTTTACCTTGTAATGAACTTCACGACGAAATGTTCCTGTGTCACGAGGATGATTCTCGAACAACTTCAGAAGACACTTGCATAACAGCATTAATTCAATTTTCTTCGAATACGAGTTCTTGTCATCCAGTACCAGTTGAAATCAAGACCATTAAGATACAACCAATTGGAAAAGAGAGATGGATTCTTCATAGTAACGCTGAGAATATATTATCAAAAATTTGTAACGACGAAATAACGAAAGAAAATATAGAAGGGACATACTTCCTCGTCCTAGATGACCATTGCGATGTTAAAATTGGTGAAATTACGCTAAAAGCTCACCATATTACTACGAGTAATTTGAAGATGTCAAAATTACCGATTATTAATCTTCCCGAAATAACAATTACTGAGCAACAATTGCAACGTGAACCCATCAATTTGGATAACAGTGAATTAATAAATCTTCAACATTTAAATAATCTTTTAAAAATCAGTGAAAGTGAACTAAAAACATCAAGTGAAAGAATTATTAATGTAAAAAGTGTTAGTGCCGGAACTTTATTGTTATATGTGATTATATTTCTATTAATTCTTGTATTCTTAGTATATAAGCTCAGTTTTTGTAAAAATTATTGCTATCGAAATAATCATAGTGATAATCATCCCTCTGATAATTTCGAACTTGAGGGGGGAGGAGTTATGCAGTCTGTACCCTCTCTTATTACGTCTTGTTAATTGGTACATACGTTAGAAATGCTGATGTTACGTTTTTAACCCATATTATGTCTGCAAACTACTGATAGACACCTGGTGTTTTGACTGAATGTATTGCGACATATTTCTCATTATTTCATAGTAAACAGCCCCACTTTGTGTTTATAGAATAAGAGTTTATAAAAGAGACATTCGTAACAAATAAAAGTATTCTTAATAAAGCTTCTTGAGAATCAGTCTTGTCTTAGACTTTTTTAAAAAACCTCGGCAGTGCTCCCGAAATTTAACTAGTAAATCAATAGAACAGAGAAGAACGCACGAAGAAAGCAAATGTGACTCCCATATAGCATTTTTTTTTTGTTTTTGACGGAATACAATTTTATTTACAGATTTTAAAAATTATTAAATTTTTGTGTAAGTACGATGTACTTTTATGGTTCTGAACACATATCCCCACCTCTTAAAGCTGCCTATACTAAAAATAAGTAAAAGTTTAAAGGAATAGGCAGGTTTAAGTGATTTGGGTAAAAGTTGCTGAACTCATATCATTTTGAGAAAATTTTTTAGCCACCATGGGGAAATTTCAAAAATTGAGTCTGTAGACCCTGTGTACGAGTGCGACTAGGTCCATAGATAAACTTGGTCCTTTAGCAATATATCTACTTAGTCTGTGGCAATATATATCGTCGCATCACGCACCGCGCCGGTTGGTAAGATTCATAATTGTATAATTTCGAATTATTATTAGCTCGAGAGGATACTGAGTAGATCCTGTCTAACTTAAAGACCTCTTGCTTTGCTCGTGACAGTTCATTTGAAAGAAACATTTCTAAACTTTTAATATGCTACGTCGATCCTTAAATCGTTTCACTAACAATAATACCTACCTTCAGTTATGATAGGTACTAATAAAATTGATGTCAATGTTGTTACTTTTTGGCTAGATTTTCACCTAGATTTAGCCTGATGATTTTAAAATTTTTAATTTTTTTTAAATTATTTTGTCCACCTTGTTTTGCGATAACAACATAAATTTGATTAAAGTACCTACCTATCAAACTATCCATAAACTTAATAGAAAAACGATAGATTACTGTGGGAATACATTTATAAAAGCAATTATAATTACTCTTACATAATATGCCGTCTTTGAATGTGAATTAGAAAACTACAAAAACCATTTGTCATATTTACATGTACTTGAGCACAGAGTACATTTGTATAAAGGAGTACTAGAGTTTTTGGTGACTTCTTATTCTGTCATGTAGTGTTTTTTTACCTTGACTGACTAGCTTTCAGGTTACAAAAAATAAAAAATTGATTTTTCACTTTATTTAATTTTATAGGAATTGAATTGTAAATGGTCGAAAATACATATTACTATAGTTTATCTACTTCTAGTCAATTGTACAAAGTGCAAAAATCCCACAATATATCACTTGTTGGTACAATTATATAGTAATTTTGTGATAGTTGTTATTATCAAACAAACTGATAATTTGGTATTATCTTCTTCTGATAAAAGATTATCTTACTCTTTCGAAGAGCCATATTGAAATGTTTATCGGGCTTTATGCAGGTGTTTCATTTAACTTTTTTTTCTAATATTATTTCAATTAATAGTACCATATCCTAAAAGAATAATAAATTTCTCTAGGTAACACTAACTCCATAAGTTTCTGTGGCATAAAAAATGACCGACGAAAGTTTAAATGCGAAATTAGATGAATATATAAACTCTGTAATACACGAAGAAGGTTATATTTCATATAATATAAAGAAACGAAGAATAAATCCAAATGGTGGAGGGTACATGGGAATCTTGTTTGAAATAGATATTAAAGGAAAAACAACTGTCAATGAAAAAGAAACAAATATATTTGCTAAACTTATAGTACCAACAGCTAATCAAATGAAAATTTATTCAGTCTCAGATGTTTACAAGAGAGAATCATTTGCTTACACAGAACTTTCAAAGGTTTTTAAAGATTTACAAAAGGAATATAAAATACCTTCAGAAAAACGATTCAATATGGTTAAATGCTTCGAAGCTTGTAATCCGGAAGCAATAATACTTGAAAATATTAGTAAGAAAGGATACAAAACATATAACAGAATGGATATCATCACGCTTAAATATGCAGAGATATCAATTCAACATTTAGCAAATTTTCATGGCATATCTATGGCCTTGAAAGCTAAACGACCTGTTTATTTTGAAGGCATAATAAAGGTATTGCAACAACCTTTTAATTTTGGAAAGGATTGGTTTGATTTTGTAAATAATATGATAAAAAGTTCAATGAATTATTTAGATCAAGACCTTATAAATAAATATGGAAAAAAGATTAAGGAGAAAGTTTATAGATATTCCGAATATATCAGTAATACTTCACCTATTCATACACTTTGCCATGGTGATTATAAACATGGTAACGTTATGGCATTGGAAACTGTAAGTATAAATAATTTGAGTACTGAATATTACCCTACCATCAAGTTATGTTTCCTTTCACTAAAAGCTCAGACTCGTTGTGAAATTTGAACTTACGTTATCGCTGCGATGTTCAAACCACGGCAATTATGCCCTATTCACTTCAAATTATCTTGAATAGCTCTAGTGAATAATTTTATGAAGTTTCGCTGATTAAGCTTTCATAATTTTATGCTATTTAGTATATAATAGTAATGACAATTAACAACGCGTACGGTACATAGAGATAAACCATGGGAACTATTATATATCCCTACAATTTACGCTTTCTGGATGCTGGGTGGTAGGACATTTGCCGGTGTTGTTTTATTGTATTTTGCTTACCACCAGGCACAGTGATGTCACTATGCCGTGCTACCATACAAAAATTTCGAATGATACTTAATACCTTACTATATATTTACAATTTATTAATTCTTTTCAGAATGGTGAACCGTTGCAAGTGCAATCGGTTGATTATCAACTCTTACACTATGGATGTCCTATCTTGGACTTTCTTTACTTCATATTCAATGGAACTGATCGACAGTTTAGGAAAGATCATTTGATACATCTGAAAAATCTATATTACGATACCCTGAAGAAGTTTCTAAATAATTTCGATCTCGATATAAATAATTTCATATCAAGAGAAATATTTGAGAAACTGTTCAAAGAAAAACTCGATTTTGGTTTAATGATCAACGTGTTTTACGTACCATTCTTATTTGCATCTGAAGACGCCATTCCTGATGTAACTGAACCGTTAAAGGATATTAAATTTAACGTTGATTCAAGATTTGGGGACAGATTTCGTGGAGTTATAGACGATTTTATAAATTGGGGCTATTTATGATTTATCAGAAAAAGAAAATTTTAGGGAATAATATTTTTTTTGTAATATATATTAGGAAATTAATTGTTATATTCATTGAGATGCAATATATAGAACAATAAAGAACGTACTAATAAAGAAATGTAGATGCCTTTTTATTTAAAAATCAAGTGACTTTAACCGAGAACGTTTTTTTTTAGTATAGCGACGTGCTAAAAACATCCCATCACGCCTGTATTCCCCGAAGGGTTAGGCAGAGGTGTACTAATGTATACCCACAGTTCGCCGAGTATGTTTTTAGGTCCCATGTAATAGGGGTCGAGCTTATTGCCATTAATTGGGTACGAAACCAAACTCCGAGCTGCTAGAGAAATTCATAGGTAAAACCCAATAACACTTTGCTCGACCTGTGATTCGAACTCAGGACTTCGCTCATAGCAGTCGCGCTTACGACCACTATGCTAACGAGGCAGTTAAAAACACCGATAGGAACCATTGGAAGATTATAAAAACGTTTTGAGTTTTAGTATTACGATTTTTTTAGCTCGTCATTCTCCATTCTTCTTTCCAAATAGATTTTTACAGTATATTTCAGAATGATCCTTATTATTAGGGAAATTTTTCGTTCTCCTATCGACAACACTGGTTGAGGTCGAAATTTCTAAGTTTTAGTTGTCTTTGATATTAAATATCTGTGGTCGGTGGTTGCAGAAATATTTTGTCTGTTATTTGTAGTACATTAAAATCGCTATAGCTGCGCTTTACTTTACCTAAAGGACAAATTCACACGTATCATGTGGCCTTATGCGTAACTCCTCTGGTTATTGGTCTAGGAGCGTAACCATGTGCAATCCAGTGTCAACAGATTAAATACAAAATGTAGCGTTTTGAACATACAATAGAATAGTAAAACAAGACGAGAAATATAATGTATTTTACAGAAAATAAATAAAATTCGAAAAAAAAAACATTAAGTACTTTTATTATTAATTAAAAGGTTAAAAATTGAACCACCAGTTGAATTACAGGATACAGACTGGACATTTTTTTATTATTTTTATATCACATATTTCACTAAGCTTCGTTTTGTGCTCTATTTGCATTAGGTAGTGGTAAAATGTTAAGCATAGAGTTAGCCACGTCCGAGAAGTCTTGTTTTTTTTCAATGTCCAGCAAAAGAAATAGTCATATTAAGAATAGATCATAAAAATTTATAATGATTAAAGACATTTTAAAATTAATTCAATACCCGGTGACAAAGAAAACCAGATGCTTGACTTCTATTCTCGTATATGTGCGCACCTAAACCCTCATAAGCTGCTTGAATTGCATAATGCACTTGGTCACCCAGGGATTGAAAGAATGGCTCACTGGATTCAAATGAAAAATCTTCCCTATTCAACTAATGATATAAAAATTTTGACAGAAAACTAGAATATGTGCAGAAATTAAGCCCCGTTATGCAACTATAAAAGGTCATTTAATCAAAGCTACAGCGCCTTTTGAATGCTTGAATATAGATTTCAAAGGACCTTTACCAACGAATACGCAAAACAAATATATTTTGACCATCATCGATGAATTCTCAAAATTACCATTTGCATTCCCTTGTAAAGACCTAAATGTTTAAAGGAAATTTTCATGATGTTTGGTACTCCATAATTCATTTATACGGACAGATGTACTTCATTCATGTCAAATGAGCTCAGAAATTTCTTAGTTTCGATGGATATGGCATACAGTAGTACAACGCTGTATAATCCACAATGTAACGGTCAAGTTGAGCGGTTGAATTAGACCTTGTGGAAGACGATACAACTTTTCTTACATTCAAAAGACATGACGGTCATTTATTGGAAACAAGTTCTACCTTTAGCATTGCACTCCACCCATTCTCTATTGTGCACGAGTACTAATGCATCACCACATGAATTGACGTTTAATCATCCTTGATGCTCTCCGACAGAAGAATCTGTGCCTTCTTGGCTGTTGTCCCCAGGACAAGCCCTATTAAAAAAGCATATGCGGAGTTTTAAATTTGACCCCATACTATTTCCGTTTCTTTATTTTCTCGATGACAGTTCTAATTTGATAGTTGTAGTGTTGTCACCAAATAAGTAATGATATCGATCGCATATATTTATTATATCGACGATTCATCACATTTGATTAAAATAAAGAAATAAAGATTACCTGCCGTTATAACTATTTCGTTTCAATGTCGAGTACCTAACTATACCTACTTATTTTACAACAGCTTAGAAAATTTTGAAGAAGTTGGCATTATCAATCAAGAATTAATACGTGTAACATCTTGTAATGAAATATAATATTAGTTAATAAATTTGCAGTAGTTTAGTTTCTTACATTTCCTCAAAAAACAAACCTGCCTATTCCTTTAAATTTTTGTTTATTTTTAGTATAGACAGTTTTAAAAAGCGTGGATATGTGTTCAGAACCATAAAAGTACAATCTCATATAAGCAAACATTTTACTACTATTTTTAAATTGTAAATAAAAACGTATTCTGACCAGATAAACAAAAAATATCTATGTCTATATGGATGTCACATTTGCTTTCTTCGTGCGTTCTTCTCTGTTGTATTGATTTTTTATCAGTAGGTATAGTAACTTTAGAAATAGATACCAGAGCTATTAAGTGGTTTTGTAAATAACAAAATTATAACTACAACCGCATTCTTTATACAGTACATATCTAATATGTAATAAAAAAAAATTTGCCATAAAAATTATAGAAACACATGCAATGTAACATTTTTTTTCACCTGACCGCGAAAAAGGAGGGTCATTTTTTTCCAGCGTATGTATGTATGTCTATTTCTTTGGCACGCTCTATAGCCTAAACGGCTTGAGGGCTTTTATCATACGAGATGTCGTTAGATTCGTCTTAACTGTGGGAATGACATAGGCTGAGATTGTTATCGTGAATTCAGAAAAATCTTAATTCACATAGTAATGTCGAGAGTGTGAGAAACGTGAAAACCTCTCTTTTCCGACTTAAAGTTCCTAAAGGTTACCTACATAATGCTTTCTTATTAGCACGTTGCAGTAACGCCGGCCGATTATTTCCATTATTAAAAATAATAAAGGATAGCTGACAATAAAATAATAGTATCTTCAATAATTTGTTATACATTGCACAGGAATAATGCATTACATTGCTCGTTGCTGTAATAATTACCTGCTTTGAACCAGGAACGCTAAAAGAAGGATATTTGAAGAGAAAGAGAGAAATTACATCATCCAACAGAGAAAGTACAGTTAATTTGTTGAGCTACTATAAAAAACAGTAAATATCTTCAAAAACGAGTATGTAAAGTTTGAATTAAAATATCAGAGATGGCATTAGCAGAAGCATGGTTTACAACCGTACGTATGCATATCGTTCATTTACTACAATTGCATGCCCTCGTACGATAGCAAATTATAAGAAAATACAAAATTTAAAAAAAATATTTTTTTTTTTAAATATGTACTTTGGATCGGAAATAGGTGAATTACGATAGTTTTTGGTGTAATACAGGGAAATAAAATAATTTCGAAGTTGATGGTACGATAATTGTAGAACGGTTATGCAGATAAAATTCTACCCCAAATTTCCCGGTGCTTAAATTTTGTTCCCCAAAAATTTCACCATCATTTTCGTTTTCCCATTATTCCCCCAGTGATATTATTTTTCCAAAAAATGGGGAAAAGCACCCCAATCTGGAGACCCTGCTGATGACAGTGACAATACAAGATGGCGTCAGTTTTACGTTTCGTTACACAAGCCGGAAAAGACTGTAATTAATTTTATTAGCTTCTAATGAAAATAATTCTGTAATTTAATATACCTAAACTTTTTTATATATATGTGTATGAAAATTACTGAAATGAGTACAAAATATAATTGTTTATGTAAATTTATATAAAATAAAATTCTACTGAACGTATGACAACTTAACCGTCGTTAAACGAAACGTCCAATAGCGTGATTTCTATCTAATCTGTGGTAGGTATTGACAATTGCAAAAATAATTGATTTCAATTTTTTTTTTCTCAAAAACTACGGGTTTCCGCATGTTGAAACTTTGCGTATGTGCTTATAATAATGCAACCTTTATGTAAAAAAAATTTCATGGAACGGAAAGTAGAGCCCAGTAATCAATAATATCATGAATTCTACGTGACTACATTACTTACTATGTTAAAAAGCACAGGCTAAGTTAAAAGTTCGATCTAATTCTATTTAGGTTTTATTATTAATTGTACGCGATATGTATTCAATTTAATGAATTGAATAAAAGTGTTACATTTATGGTGAACATGGTATCTTATAGCAAAAAATCTACGGCCGAATGGTTTATAGAGCAGCTAAATGTGGAAAATGCAAAGTTACTGGCTTTTGTATTAGTCATCGGCTTTATTGGATACCATGGTATTCTACACTTACGATACGGTATGTAAATAATAATTACTTATTTTATTTTATTACTAATTACTTATTTATTTAACAATTATTCTACTGACTAGATTTGAAAGAAATGCATGTGTTTTACAATTGCACAAATATACGCGTCTTTTAATGAAGATGTATTATATGTTGTTGGATTTATTTATTCTATTTGCATGCTTATTCCTTTTACACTGTAGGTGAGCACTAAAGAAGGATATTTGGAAATTCAATCCCTAAGGTGGTGAAAAAAGGAATGTAAGTTTGTATGAAAATCTATCACTTTTGAAAATAGATAACATACCATTACGCCTGTATCCCCGAAAGGTTAGGCAGAGGTGTACTAATGTACACCCACAGTTTGCCCAGTATATCTTTTAGGTCCCATGTAATAGGGTAGCCTGTTGCCATTAATCAGGCATAAAGCCAACTCCAAGCTGCTACTGAGAATTTTCATAGAAAAACGCAATAACACTTTGAATCGAACCCAGGTCTTCGATCATAGCAATCGCGCTTATAACCACCAGGCTAATGAGGCAGTTAGTGATGCTAAGATAGATAGAAGATATTATATACAAACTGCAAATATATTGTGGGTGATAGTGCAGGTATTGCTTCTACATCCATTTGTTATGAATCCCTGAAATTGTTTGATATCTTCAGACTCATTCCCCTTTATCTCATAAAAATGATTAAATTAAGTATATACTACTTACTATATAAAAATTGTATCAAGTGACTGGCAGACAAGGCAGGCATAGTTTCAATGGTTTTTGTTTTTTGTAGGCCCAGACTCATGTACATGGCTGCTGTCTTCAGGAAGGTATAAAGGTGATCATGAATGGCAACCGTATGGGTGTATGATGCATAAATATTCAAAAACGTAATTGTACTCTTTTATATTTTATTTTTAACCCTTGCTTTATGTTTTTATGGGCCTATTTTGGTAATCTATTCAATTAATAAAATTGAAGTGTCTGTTTGTAATGTCAAAATAACAGCTTTTTAGTTAATGCATTTGAAATTATATATGATACCCAAAACAAAACACCCATTTTTAATATTTTTGTCTGTCTGTCTGTTTGTTCCAGGTAATCTCCAAATCAGTTGGACCAATTTTGACAGAACTTTCACTGGTAGAGAGCTGAATTTATAGGGAGTAACTTAGGCTACTTTTATTTTAGAGAAAGAATTATGGTTCCACACAAATAAAAAATAAACTGATTATGGTAAATTAATTTGGGCACTTAAATGGCTTAAGCTGAGTAAATCATAAGAGATATATCAAATTGATGTACGACATAGTTGTAGATCTTCAAGAGACTTCCTAAATAATTAGTGAAAGTACATGTCTTTCTTCTAAGGATTACCAACAATAAGTATTTTTGTCCTTAAAATAACTGGGAGCGTGGGTAGTAAATTTGCACATGGGCTTGATCGACGGCATTCTGTGGTCCACGTGAGTGCAGCCGTGGGCACACATAATATAGATTATATTTTAAAGTTCATAACCACATCTTATTTTAAGTGACAATGCTAACTCAAATGTAGCTAAAGTCTAACACATTTGTGTATGTTTGATGACAGCTTTTTTATTTTATTAAGTTAGTAATCCAAGTGAGCAATACAAAATGCCCTACCACTATGTTATAATGTGCGATAATGTACTGTGTGGAGTATAACTTGTTTTTATTATTATTGACAGTGATGCAAGAAGATGTCTTCGCTACCTTGCATTCTGGGGAAAGTACAACAGCTTTGCATTTATAGGTGACTCTCGATTGGAGCAACTGTATGAATATTTTATAAGTAAGTTTTTTAATTAAACACTGAAGTTCACTACATCCAAAAGAATGAAGGGAAGTATTGTTGGTAAATTTCGAAAATAGTAATTCTAAAGTTGAGCCCTAGTATTTATGGAATAAAATACATAATCCCATAATTGATAGGTTATAAAAAATGTGAGAAAAGTTTGGTCAGTTTGGCTGAGTGGCCCTTATATAAATGGTACATATTAGTCAATCTTTATGAATTTTCGTTTTGCGTTTCGTGCAGGTCTACTAAAAACTGGCGTAGATATGGACTCGTCATATTCTACAGTAAATCATCACCAGCCAAATTACACGTATGTGGATACCAAGCTCAAGTTGTCCGTAACCTTCATATGGAGTAATGATGTTTCGAAAACAATGGTCGATCAGTTCCGAATATGGTGAGTTTTTAAATTCTGCTATTTGTTTATTATATTACAGGTAAGTCCAGGGTCTCCAGATTGAGTTTTCTAAAAGTACGGCAATGCAGATAAAGTTCTTCTCCAAAATTACCTGGTGCCAAAATTTTCTTTCGCAAAAACTTCCCCATGCAAAATCGTGGTCTGATTAATTTTTCTTTAGCGTTAACGTTTGCAGAATGGCAACTTTGCTATGCCCTCTGATGTTATGTAAGAATACTTTTTTTTATGTTGAGAAAGTAAAGCAAATTATTTTCGTAGGCAGCGTGCCGATCAGCCACCATCAATGATAGTCGCATCCAGTGGTTACCAGCTGCTGAAGACTCGGAATACCACCGAAACTGTATTGGAGGAGTACAAGCGCAACTTAACTCGCCTGGTCCAGCCGATAGACTCGCTGGTCGCGAGGAACACCCAGGTCCTATGGAAACTGATAGCGCCTGTCGATCCTGACAGTGCAAGCGACATGGGTGTCAGCAATGCGAACGTTGACGCGTACAACCGTGCCGCTGTTGAGGTTAGTGTGTTCTTTTTCTTCTTCTTCCTAACTTGGCAACTAGTCCTCGTTATTGAAAACCATTACTGCCATTATCGAGTGAATATAGTGTCTTGTCTTATGATGATTTCAGTAACCTAACAATATAATGGTGGCTCCCTTGTTAGAACTTTCTACGGAATTTTTGTGGCATCTCAGAATTCATGATCCATGTTATTATCTCCAATCCAATTCACTTGTGCACAATAATGAAGCTTTATTATGCAAAATGCCACCCGTATTACACAATATAGGGCATACACAAATTAACAATGACACAAATCTATTCAGAGTTAATACAATTTAAGTGTTTGTCTTTATACCTTAATTGGTAACACACTCCGCTAATGGTGAAGGAAAACATCGTGCGGAAACTTGAATACTTTAAGATATATTTTTATAGTGTCACTATATGTAGGACAAGACAGTTTAAAAAAAGAAAAGAAAGCCAACAGCAATGATTTTCAGAAGTTCTTTGAAGTCGAAGGTAAAATGAGACCACCTTTGAGGTATACCCTTTCCAACGAAAAAAGAATAATCCAAATCAGATCATAAACAAAGAAGTTGTGGCTGAACATCCATAAAAAATATACATTTGAATTGAGAACCTGTTCTTTTTTTTGGAGTCGGTTAAAAACAGTTGATTTCTCAGCGTTTGAAATCGCCAAGGCGTGGCCTTCCCCAGTGACACTTAACTATTCAACCGCTATATAAACAATTTTATGTCTTTAGATCATGCATCACAGCGCATGTCGGGTGTGGGGATCGGGAGGTGCTTCAAAGAGGCTGTGCGCTCAGATACTGCTGAACATGTTCTGCAACGACCACATGAACTTCAACGACGGGTCATGCTGCGCCCAGCCAGAGCCTCACACGCAGCTCCAGTTGCTAACCTTCGCACTTTTCTTGCTCTGGTGAGTTCACTCCTTAACACCTCCCTTATTTATTTCGGCAGGCTTTGTAAAACCATCTGGATTACTGTTAATGTATATCTTTAAAATCTTGTGAATCTAGGCTTGTATATTTTGAAATGAAGGCGTGACGACGTAAGGTAGCTTGCCTCTCAGTGTTTTACAGGTTGCACTTTGGAGAGTGTGCACAGGAATTGCACGATTTAATTCCGCCCAATCCGTTCCACCATAGGACAACTAGACGCCGTGAGGGTTTCCACCCTTATGTTGTTGAAATTCCCCTGATTCGCACGAAGCCTTATGCTTCGTCGTTCATTGTGCGAACGGCAAAAGAGTGGAATTCACTCCCGTCGTCTGTTTTCCCATCAACATATAACTTTGGAGCCTTGAAGCGAAGAGTGAATAGGTATTTAATACTGAAGGGCGAAACATCGTCGGACTCATCTTTACTTACCATCAGATAAGATCGAGGCCAAGCGCATACCTGTATTGAATAAAAAAACAAATTAAATAACCAAAACTTTAACTTCCCTAACATTTTAGAGACTTCAACTCATCTTTGCATGCAGTTTTTATTTGTATGACAGTGACACAGAGTACTTTTGTATATAGAAGATACGGCAGTTGTCTTCCGATCAACACGGGTTTTATCGCTTTGTTCTATGGGTACAGTCGGTAATAAAAATGTCAGGTTCGTGACGGAGAAAATATCTCACCTTACGAGTAGTTGAACTGGATAATGCGTCGTACCACAATGATGAAAATATTAAAACGCTTAATTCTAAATTTAAAGACATAGATTTCAGCAATGGGTAACAGATAAAATACTCAGCAATGTGGTATAAAAATTCTCTATCTAACACTATATTATCATCCTAAACAATATAGAAAATTGTTGAGATAAATATATATTAAAAATAAAATGAACAATTTGTTTCTGAACAGAACAGTTTTTAGTTCTTAATTGGTCCGAAGTGTGGCGCCACTTTTCTTGTCACGTCATACCTTTGAATATAAAAAGTCTTGTTTGTAACTACATACGTACAGTATTTCAATAAACTTTAAAATTAGTATCGAGGTATAATTTCTACAAAAATATTTGGTGTATTTAAAACTATATATTGTTTTACATAACATTGAACAGAACGTGAAAGAAATAATGAAATTAATAGAAAGTTCATTATTTTGTATTTCTAGTGGTAGTGCTAAGGAATAATATGTTCAATAAACATGCATTTACCTAATTGAGCTGTTCATTTATTGTAGAACAAATAAGATGTAAGAAACCAATAAGCACGCACTTATAACTGGGCATAGCCAATAACATACATATTATATAACTATGTATAACCATCTACACTATAGAAAGGGTCGTGACGGAAAACTTACACTTTTTTCGCCTAACCCCCGACCGCCTTGTCCGTACAGTGCAATAAGCAACTTCGTTTCAAAAATATAACTAAAATAATTAATAGAATTCTCTTGTGTACTTGAGTGTACCTCTTGACACGCGCACGTAGTCACTGTATCAATACACGCTTTACGCACACATAGCGCCGCGCGCACAAATGAGTTGAACTGTTTATACCTAACTTTAACCAAATAAAAATCATATCAAAGGAAAAATTGTTATAAGAGTTACGTATGCATCACTAAATTAAATGTTGGTGGATTTTTTAATGCAGATCCAAAAAGTAATGAGAGGCATTATTGTTTCACTTAATTTGATTGGTGCGTTTTGGCTAAACTATTTAATTTTTAACATGAAACAACCAGAATCAAAATAATCTTTATGCAATTTAGCCAGCCCCTAAGAAGCTACTTATGAACGTCAAAACACTACGACCGGTTCGGAAAATGTCCCAGACATCGAGAAGAACCAGTAAGAAACTCGATCGGGTTCGAATGCATTAGAACTTAATCTTCCCGCCAAAGTTTTAATATGCGGACCCCACTGTAATTTTGAACCAAGCTATACCCAAGAAGACAGTACTATCAACTAAGCTTACTAAATTTCCTTCTATCCTGATACTACTATCAACACAACATTGGGCAAAGCAAATCTCATTCATTTGGTTTTGTTTGCATTTAGTATTAATGACTGCCTTCTCCTTCAGCAGGATCTGGATCGACTCTGTGACTAGTGTCAAATAAACAAACTGGATCTTAATATAAAGAAATGTAATTCTATAACTTTCACACGTAAACTTCGTCAAATTAATTACAGTTATTCTTTAAATCACTTGCCAATCCAAAGTGTTAATTGTGTGAAAGATCTGGGGATTATGATGGACTCGAAGTTACTGTACAATCTTCATTACGACTTTATTCATCAAAAAGCCATCAAAATGTTAGGATTTATATTTAAAGTCACAGAGCCATTCAGCAAAATTCTACCACTTAAAATTCTTTATTTTTCTTATGTGAGAAGCTGCTTAGAATATGCGTCATCAATATGGTCACCAGCTTTCATTACACATAATAAAAGGTTGGAAAATATTCAAAATAAGTTTTTAAAATTGCTTAATTTGAAAGGTAAGAACCATCCCATGGAGTACAATAATAACTTAAAGCACTATAACATTTTGTCACTAAAATACCGTCGAATCATAAACGATATGCGTTTTCTATATGATTTACTCAACTCAATAATAGATTGCCCTGAACTCGTTAAGTAAATTATATCTGCGAGTGCCTAGTAAGCATACTAGGAACCCCACTTTATTCGCCATTTCTTCTGTAAAGCATACATATGCTCAAAACTCCACCCTTTATAGGTGTACTACACAGTACAATAAGCTCTTCAATGATATTGATATTTTCAACCTAAGTCGAATGCAGTTTCTCAAGTCGGCCTCTAAAAGGTTAGTTCAGGAGTAATTACAGGAAACCTAAACACATGCGCACACATATTAATTAACACACATACACACCCACACAAACAAACACACCAAACACATAATACTTGGTAAACTAATTTTAAATACATTCATACACACTTATCATTATCGTTAGGTATAATTATAAAATGTAATTTATGTCCTACTTCATAATTGGCACTTTGGAATTATATTGTGATTATTTTACAGTTTTTAAATGTGTTGTGAAGTTTGATTTATAAAAAAAAAAAAAAAAATATTTAAAGAAAACCGTTCAGAGATTTAAGTAAGGTACTGTTTAATTACCTAAGCTCCGAATCTATTCTTTTCACTTTGAATATAAGTGCAGTGTCGTCTGTAAAAAGATCCATGCCAACACCGTTTTCAACCACCAGCGTTTTATATAAACGAGAAATAAAAATGGTCCCAAAATCAAGCCCCGAGGGACGCCGATTCTAGCCAATGATCCCGAAGAGGTTGGCCCATTTACACTTATTTTCTGAAACCAAAATAACGTATCTTGAATCAAAACCAAATTTTTTTTTGCAAATTTTCTCCAAAGAAGTTCTTTAAACTTTGAAATAGATCTTCTTCTCAGCCTTATCCCACTTTAAATGGGGTCGGCTCTCCTAATTTTTCGGCGCCAGGTTGATCTGTCCTGGGTTGTCGGGTCGGGCAGTTCTTCTTCCAATAGGAGTTACGTCACGCTAGTCCACCACGTAGCCGGAGGTCTTCCTCTACCTGTCTTATAGTCAGGTAGTTGTAAAGCTTGCTTCACTACATGTTCCTTGTCTTTTCGCATTAAGTGTTCATACCATCTGAGACGGCTCTCGGTTAGTTTCTCTGATATAGGGGCGAATTTGAAACTACCACGGATATGCTCGTTTCGTACTTTGTCTAGTCTCGTTACTCCTCCAGACCACCTCAGCATCTTCATCTCGGCAGTGTGAAGCTTTTGTACATGCATCTTTGTTACTGGCCAACATTCCGCTCTGTACATCAAGGCTGGTCTCACCACCGTTCTGTAGATCTTGCCTTTAGTTCTTATTGGGCATACGAGCATCGCATAAGACTCCAGTTAGTGATCGCTAAACTCCTCGCCAAACTGTGTGCTACATCAGCATCGACGTCTCCTTGGTCTGTGATGACCGAGCCTAGGTATTTGAATTTATTTGTTTTGGGCACAGGCTTACGATCAGGGTAGTAGATTGTGGCTGGGCTACAGTTATTATTAAATTGGCATTGTAAATGTTCAGCCTTTGCTCTACTTACTTTTAGACTTACGGACTCCAGAGCTGTAATCCATGTGGTCAATGTGGTTTGCAACTCGGTTATTGTTTTGGCTATTAGAACAATATCGTCTGCGTACAGGAGGTTCCAGGGCATTGGCGCTTGGATATGTTTTGTAGCGAAATCCATGACTAGGTTGAAAAGCAACGGGCTAAGGACAGAACCCTGATGAACTCCTTTTTTTTTTTTTTTTTTTTTTTTTTAACGTGGAGGGAAAACCCATCATGGGTACACACTCGCCCGGGGGGACGAGTGGTATATGAGACTCCTACTTACTAAAAAACTCCACGGTGCACCGTCCGCCGCCATACTGGGGCGACGCGGACACTGCGCTGGCATTCAGCCGCGCCGCCCCGGCGGCAAGGCCCGGAAGGGCCGCCCGCTGACGGAGACAGCCCGGTAAACGAACTGTCTCCCCGTCCGCCAAACCAGTGCAATGAGGAGACAGGCCCCCCGACCCATCTCCCCTTGGTTCGGAGAAGGAGGCGGATGAACCACCCCCGTCCCTCACCCTCCCAACGTTGGGGTTTTTATAGAGGTTTTCTCCTCTGCCTCTGCCATAATGTTTGGCAAATGGCGAGGGTAAGGGGGCGAATGAACGCACCCCCACCCCGCTAGCCCGGCCACGATTTTTTACCGAGGTTCTCTCCTCCGCTGACCATGAAACGGCAGGAGAAGGAGGCGAATGAACGCACTCCCTCCCCCACCAGTCCGTCGTTGGTTTTTTATAGAGGTTTCCTCCTCTGCCGTCACCAAGCTCCCGTCCATCTTTGACAAATCCGGCTTTGATTTTTTAACGAGGTGCTCATCCTCAACCCTCCGGTTATTTTTTAAAGTGGTTTTCTTCCACTGTCCATTCTTGATTTTTTATGCTGGTGGTTTTCTCCACCTCCGGCCAGTAATTTTTTACGAGGTTGTCTTCCTCGGTAATTTTTTAAGGTGGTTTTCTTCCTCCTCCGCCGTCAACGACGAGTCCGTCCGTAGTGGACGAGCCGAAGCAGGTCCACTCTTGCCCCATCCCCTGTCCCCAACCTGAAACTATAAGCTGAAATAGATATTTATTTTTAATACGGAAATCTATAAGCTGAATTTCACACCCCAGAATATGTTTCAACTAACTTATGCGTTATTTGTTTTAGCTAATATTTATAACTTTATTTATTTTGACCATAATAAGATACAAAAATATGAGGCTTATTTCTAGGAAATACAATAGTTTTGTTCTTAATTAATAAAACATAGCGCCTGAACTAGGCCGAGCCGGTATCTCAAACGCCAGTCTCTTCCCGGATATATTATATTACTACATAGTAGGTACCTACATATGACATCTATAGGTATCTTATTAACATTATCACAAATCTATAATTTTAAAAAAGAAAACAAGGTACTTTGTTTTTTTTTTTGTTCCTTTTTATCCTACCATACATTCATAATGTAGCAAGTTAGACTGCAATATTGTGAACTTAACTCAAAAATTGGTACACACAAATGTAGACATGAGGTTGCGTTTCTTGTTTATGTATATAAAAATATATATTTGTTATATATGAAACATAATATTTTGAACAACCATGACAATTCTATTAGTTTATTTGTAGGTAAGGGCCAAGATAGCACTGAAATTTATTTACAAAAAATGTTTTGTATGGGTTAGTAGCACAAACTGTATTTTTCCGTCTACTTGTTAATAAATCAGGTCTTTAAGGAACGTAAAAATATTGTAATAAAAGTGTAATTCTTTCTAGCGCAGTCGTTGCCGTCGTGCGTTGGATCTGGCGATGGTATCAAACGATTCAGCAACGCATCGAGGGCTACACCCTTGTCAACCAGGAGACCGTTCCTCCCGCCAGCCCTTCACCGCTGGTGGCGCTCGCGAAACTCGGCATGATCATGGCATACTTCTACCTCTGTGATAGAACGAATTTCTTCATGAAGGAGAACAAATATTACTCGGAGTGGAGTTTCTGGTTGCCCGTCGGTTACGTGTTCGCTCTCGGCTTGTTCTTCACTGACGACTCGAGGTCTAGCAGGTTAGTTTTCCTAATTCATTTATTCACGGCGTAGTTATTCGTTAATTAGTCTTATTCGCTATTTAGCTATTCGTTATTCACTTATTCGATATTTAGCTATTCGTTATTCAATTATTCGATATTTAGCTATTCGTTATTCAGTTATTTGATATTTACCTATTCGCTATTCAGTTATTCGATATTTATTTATTCGTTATTCGATATTTAGCTATTCGTTATTCAGTTATTCGCTATTTAGTTGTTCGCGATTTATTTAAGATTACGTAGTTCAATAGTTATAATAATTTCTATCAAGTGTAGTTTTGGAACAACCTCTAAATTAACACTTTTGCGAATGCTCAATATGGCTGCTGATGATTAAAAACTGTCTTGTCTGACACAAATTGGATCGAATTTAAACATGAAATCGATATCCAGGGTCCTGCATCGCGAGCAGACTGATGAATGGAAAGGTTGGATGCAGCTCGTGATCCTCGTGTACCAAGTGACTGGTGCCAGCAAAATCGTCCCCATATACATGCTTGTACGTGCCCTCGTCTCGGCATACTTGTTCCTCACCGGATACGGTCATTTCTACTACACCTGGAAGACTGGAGACACGGGTCTTGTTCGATATTTCAGGGTGATATTCAAGATGAACTTCCTGACGGTGGTGCTCTGCCTTACGATGAACAGGCCCTATCAGTTCTACAGTTTCATACCGCTGGTCTCCTTTTGGTACACCCTGGTGAGTGTCTCTCGTTTCTTGTGTATGAAGAGAATGAGAATGTTTATTTTTCTACATCACAACATATATACACATAACTATAAATAGGAAATCACATTAAAAAAAACTGAATCATGTATTACATAGTTAAATATATCAGATTCCAATTTTAGAACAATTGCTACACTAAAAAAAAAAAATTTGATTTGCATAAATATTACATACTATAAATGTACATTGTACATGTAATTGCAATGAAATATAAACAAGATGAAAAGTATCTTTACTTTACTATGTGTGACTATGTGTTATTATGTCCCACTTCTGTTTTATTTCCCGATGATAATTATTTCATATCAGTAACATTTCAAATATTTAATTATTATAACAGGATTTCGTTTTCCGTTTAACCAGAATATCACCAGATTTAAAGCGACGCTGTGGCTCTATATGGCACACGCTCGTTAAACCCATGTTACTACAAACGTCCATAGGCTATAGTAGTAACTTACAGTCAGGCGGGCCGTATACCTGTTTGTCACTTTAGTTGTGTAAAAAACTATGTTTATCTTTACCGAAATTTCAGGCTCATGTGAGCAAGGTGTGTCCACGTGAAGTTGTGTGTTCCCTTTTCTACAGGCCTCATAAACCACATAAATTCGTGAAATTGTTTTTAAGTAACGAGATGGCCCAAGATGGTACCATGCTAAGCCTAATAGACGACTGGCTCTCAAGTGCAGCTGCTGGAACACACCTATTTGTGTTTGGCGACTTGAGGGTGGTAGTTAGCCAGGCGGGCATTAGAAAAAGCCATACAACCGCGCGATATAACTGTACAAGTTTTGTTTGTTTATCGATAACAGATGTTCGCGATATTCGCGTTACCGCCTCACGTGAGCCCGTCGTCGTCGCATACGGTCGAGTCGAAGCCCTACCAGTATCTGTACATCGCCGTGAAAGTGATCGGGCTGCTGTCTATCGTGACGGTGCTCTACATGAGCGAGGTGTTCTTCCA
This sequence comes from Saturnia japonica, assembly GCA_033032175.1. NCBI lineage: Eukaryota > Metazoa > Arthropoda > Insecta > Lepidoptera > Saturniidae > Saturnia > Saturnia japonica. Next base: position 1,720,452 of record CM065315.1, read on the forward strand.
GAAGATATTTGTCACGAGGCCCTGGAAAGCGTTGTTCGTCAACTCTGATGATGATATTCATCAGTGGTGGCTGCAGTGGAAGCAGGATCGGTGAGAATTAAATATTATACTGAAAGCGCTCCTCATAATGATTAATTAGACAACGATGTACTATATGTATTAAAAATCCCGTCGGATCCGTGAAGGTGTTATTAGATATCGAGATTATATTCTGTTTATGTTATCTATTTCAGATTATAAGTAAAAAAAATTACCCCTAATAAAAATTAAAAAAAAATAGCTCAATGAGGAATCTTACATGGCAATGCAGGCGGCGCGTCGTAGGGTACCGCCATACGATCAAACGTACCGCTGCGCCGCGCCACGCCAGGGCGGCGACGGTGTTATCACGTTTTAAAAATTTGCTAAATTTTAGGGAAAGTAAAACTATGTAAATATGTTAATTTTGAATCGCAATAACATTTTTATTTTCATAATAAATAAAATATTGTTTTTTTTTTTTGGTAATGTCAGTTTTCAATACATATTGTATAAATCTCTCCTCAGCAACAAAAATTTCACTATATACTGCTTTCTTTAAACCTATGGAGTAAATTGACAATCACTAATGTCAAACTTGAAAATAATATTGCCGCTTTCATTTTGATGGTGTTTTGTTACCTTATATTTCTTATTTTTCTTCCTAACTTGGCAACTAGTCCTCTTTATTTAAAAGACCATATCTGCCATTATCAAGTGAATATAAGAGCGCCCTGTCTTAAAACGATTTCAATATCCTAACAAGATGGTGGCTCTCTTGTTTAGAACTTTCTAGGGAATTCTTATGGCATCTCAGTATGTGTGCTTTTAGTTTATATTTATAATTTACTTCGCTTATGCACAAAAACCAAACTGTATTACGCAAAACGCCACCAATATTACATAATATAGGGTTAAAAACCTAAGTTAATGAATTAAAAATAAAAACCACAAGTTGCCACTTCAAGATCCCGCCAAAAGTCTACCGTATAGTTTATGTTTCAATTATTTTATTAGTGAGATTTTAAATACTGAATTGAGGGTTTTTATTTATAAAAAAATGTAAAAATGTTGATTCACAGGTATTCGATGGCGTACGGCATAATATTCGCATTGGCTTACTTACTGGCCCAGCGTTACCACATCCTGGACGACAACAGCCACAGTAACCTGTTCACTCCTGGCGTCTCTCTGACCGCCGCTCTCCTCGCCCTCATCGGTCTAGGCAGCTACGTCACCTTCACCGTCCTCTGCACGAACATATTCGACTGCAATGAGATACACAGCTACGTAGCCTTCCTACCTATAGTCAGCTATATTATTTTGAGGAATGTTTCTGGTTTACTACGCATGCGTCATTCGACGATGTTTGCCTGGTTCGGCAGGACCACGTTAGAACTGTTCGCAAGCCATTCGCACATATGGCTGGCGGCGGATACACACGGTGTTCTCGTACTGATCCCTGGTGCGCCGATTTTAAACCTGATGCTGACGTCGTATATATTCGTGTGCACGGCGCATGAGATACACGGTCTAACGTCGATAGTGTCGCCGTACGCGGTCCCAGATGACTGGCGGCTCATGGTGAGGAACTTCGCGATCTTCCTCGCGGTCCTCGTACCGATCGGTATTCACGACGGCATGTTCTGATTCCGTCTTTGATTGTTTCGTTTTGCACCTTTTCTTGTTTTTTAAGAGGTTAGAGCTCGGAGACATTTCTTTGGATATTTCTCTCCACTTGGGACATCTTGACTGGTGGAATACCTCCACCCTACAAAAGATAACATAAAGTAACATACCATCAAGTAACCCCGAAGAGTTAGACAGAGGTGTACTTAATGCACACCGACAGTTCGCCGGCTGTTTTTAGGTCTCATGTAATAGGGGGCGAGCCTATTGACATTAATCGGACACAAAGCCAAACTCCGAGCTGCTACTGAGAATTTCACAGGAAAACCCAATAACACTTAGCTCGAGGCCCTGGGTTCTATTCCCAGGTCGAGCTTACGCGCTTACGATTACTAAACTAAAGATCGTGGCTAAATAACCTTGTGTTCAACTCATGTACAGCCAAATCAGTTTGGAAATAAATGTTTTTGCGTTTGTAGTAAGTAGTGTAGCGGCCGGAAATAATTATAAAAACAGCAAAAGTCATCTTACGTACAATAATTGTATTATTTGAGCGGAGTTACCGCAATTCAACATTCCTGTACCGAGTTGGAAACAAGAATAATCCCAGTATCAATAACCAGAGTAATTAGTATATTGCAAAGGCCGTGAAATAGGCAATTGCAGGTCGAGTACGAGTTTCACTAATACAGGACAGGCAATTGCAATTTCCGCCGAGGCATATATAGTGCTTTTCAAAAAACGCTCCTGCAATTGATTTGATTTTCTTTGTCCGTAAATTCATTACTTCACGTTTTTTGTTTTTTCGAAAACTATGACAATATTTCTATGCATTTTTGAGAAAAAATTATTTAATACTATAACTCAGAAAGAAGTCATAATACTATGGTCTCTCTCTCTTTGCCTAGCCTTATCTCATTTAATTTGGGGTCGGCTCTCCTCGTCATTCTTCGCCAGATGTTTAGGTACCGGGTCGTCGAGTCATTCACTTGGGTCTGCTTCATGACGTTATTGACCACAGACATCCAACTGAGAAGGGGTCTACCTCGCTTCTTTAGACCTGAATTCATGTAGAGGTCTTGCTTAGTCATGTGTTCCTCGAGTCTTTTCATTACATGGCTATAACATAATATCGTTGTGGCCACAATCTCAACTGATCTTAAGTGACGATGTGGCACGTTAAGCTTAGTGGAAGACTGGCTCTCAAATGCAGCTACCGGGAAACACCTTGGCGAACGATTTTCAACTTGGTTTAGCTAGCCAGGCACGCTACCAACTGAGCCATCATTGCTACTTTTTATCAATAGATGGCGATTCATCGGAAGTAATATAGGGTTGTGGCCACAGCCGTTTTCATAGGAATTATGTAAAACTAATCAAATATTGTCTTGAAAAATTATAATATTTCTAAGAATGTTTTACGATAATTTATTATATGTACAAATTATATTAATTTCTATTTATTATTTCTGAAGTACTACATTTTATCGATAGATGGCGCTTAACGAGTGCGCCCACATATACGTATAGGCACGGTGCAGTGTACATTTGTAGTTGAGAGTGCGATGCACGTGGTAGCTGGTGCAAACTGGTTTATTCCGGTTTTACTCTACTACAAAGGGAAAAATGGCTCCAAGCTGATTTACCTATAGGTTATTTTTTCATAAATAAAATACTTCATCTATAAGATCATATATAATATTGTGTAAAACGATCCAACCAAGCCTTTCGTAACTTTGGTAGACTTCAAATAGCACATTGCACGTTTATTGTAGATAGTGAGTGGCCTTTACTGGTAAAAGTGAAATTCGTTTAAAAAAATGAACAAGTGTGATTTCAAAATTAATGTTAGTGATTTTTTTAAATCGATTTCTCTAAACTTAGTATTATTTTGTATATTATTATTTTAGGGTCCACTGTGCCACTCTAAGATTAGGTAGTTTGTATAAATGAAACATACAATCAGAAGGTTGAATATAAAGTGTATTTGTTACTAAAATGTTCAGGTCTTTATACCCGAACATATGTGTCTGTCAGAGTGGGAGAATCCGGTCCCTTGTTCCTTGCTTGCGTTGGTCAATGCAGTGTGGACAACAGATGTCGTAGCCCAACAGATGCGGTAGCGGGTCGAGCGCCATGGTGCCGAGGAGCGTCCGCTTGGGGTATTGTTCTCGGCCGATCCCTTTCGTTATTTATTGCGTTATTAATGTTGCGCTATTGTGAAGACGAAATAACGGCGCTAGTCTTCCGGGTGGCATCCTGTGGAGCGCTTCCTCAATGCGGTAGGTGCTTGTGCTTAACGCAAGGATGAGATCGTATTTGTGATTGATAATATTTAGCTTGGTAGCAGCTACAGGATAATTCATATTTTGTTTATAACTATGAGCCTATATAGAATATGTGTGTTGGTAGGTATATTTTTAAAGATATTTATTTACATTTGTAAGTATCGAAAGTTTGTACTTAAAGTTTATTTAACGAATTGTACGTAGTCTAGAATTGCATAAAAACCATATCCTTGATCTCGGGTCATCTTTAATGATCGTGTGTTCTTAAATTTTTACATAATGGTGCGAGAAAGTTGAGTGAAGTCGCGGAGCCATACAAAGTCGTTTCGCTTTCTATATCCGTTGAAAAAGGCTTTTTGCTTTTTATCTCCGTACAAAAAGGCGCTTTGCTTTTTATCTCCGTACTAAAAGGCGCTTTGATTTTACCTCCGTTCAAACAAGCGCTTTGATTTCTATCTCAGTTCAAAAAGTGACTGGGCTTTATATCTCTGTTCAAAAAGTGAATTTCCGGGGGCTTTGCTTTCATCTCAATTCAAAAAGTCACTTCGCGCTTTATAATGTTTCTGTTCAAAAAGCGATCAAATCATCAATTGCTTTAAAACTATCAATAATATTAATTTCCATCTATGTATTTATTTATAATCATAAAGGAAGATAGCTTTTCAATAAATTCTAATTTAATTGTAATATATACGTACAATAAATCTATACTATAAAGTTTTAAAATATCAAAAATGTTTTTATGGTATTTTAATATAAGATAAAATTACACTGTGATTTATGTAATTAAGCATATTTTATTTTTTGTCTACATTTTTGTTTCAATGTAAAGTGTCACATATGTAAATAAATACAATAATTATTTCAAGTACTATGAGTTTTAATACTTTCCAGTTTAAACACTACGATATTGTATTAACTGTGGCTCAATGTTAATTATCGATATAAAATAAATAATATCTCCCCAGGCTCAAGCCGAGCTATGTACATACTAAGGATTACGTAGGTAACGCAATCTTTGAAGATTTTTGCCCCTCATATAACGTGCCGTAACATTTTTCTGTACCCTCCTGTCCCTCCTTAAACGTTAGATAAAACCCAAGTCAGCATGAGAGCTTTTATAGGCCAAGAACAGCTGATGATGCAATTCTCCCTGTTTAAACTGCAATGCAAAAAAGGTTGTGATCTTGGGAAATTTTAATTGCATAGTTTTTTTTTTTAATGAATTTAAAAAAGCGTGAGGGTATGTTATGTTATGTAAAAAAGCAATGTTACGTAACACTTTGTTTAACCCCCACCGCCCTTGTAATGCATCACCGCCCACCAAATTGCGTTACGTAATACATGAACGCCCGCCCACCAAGGGCTAAATACCAGTTTTCTCATAGTAATGCAGTATAGTGGAAAGAATACAAGAAATCTAGATTTGTCAGTGTTTGACGTGAATAGGTAGGTAAGTCTTTCAATTTGCGTCTATCCTCATCATTTCAGCCGTAAGACGTCAACTGTTGGACATAGGCCTCGCACAACGACCGGTCATATGCTGCCCGCATCCACCGGCTTTCCGCAACCTTTACCAGGTCGTCGCTCCACTGTTTGGTGGGTCTGCCCACACTGCGTCTGCTGGTACGTGGCCGCCACCCGAGAACTTTTCGCCCCCATCGGCCATCCGTTCTACAAGCTACATGGCCCGACCACTGCCACTTTATAGCGAGAGATAGTTAAAATAAAACTGATAATAACAAAATCGGGGGATATAGTTTGGCATTGCAGCTTTTTGGATTCGGATTTGGATAAGACGAAAATAATTTACAATACTCACGTTATCCCGGGACCAGTTGAAGTCGATGGGAGCTCACTCAAAGTTGTGAAAGAGTACGTTTGCCTTAGGCAAACCTTACAGCTTGGTAAGTATAACTTCGAAAAGGAGGCCAGCATGAGAATCCAGTTATCTTGGTCAGCGTTCGGGAAATTACGCCGAGTCTTCCAGTTGCCCATTCCACAATCATTGAAGACTCTTGGTCTTCAAGCAGCGAGTCTTATCGGTCATGACCTATGAAGCCGAAACATGGACAATCACGTTTGAACTGGTTTATAAATTAAAAGTAATTCAGCGAGCTATGGAAAGAGCTATGCTCGGATTTTCTTTGATGGATACGATCAGAATGATGTAATCAGACAGAGAACAAGGATTAGCTCGCTGAAGTGGCAGTGGGCTGGCCACATATGTCGAATTGATGATAAATGGAGTAGACGAGTTTTGGAGTGGAGACCACGTATAGGTAAGCGAAGTATTAGACGCCCTCCTGCAAGATGGAAGCACGACCTGCGCAAGGTGGCTGGATTTGATTGGATGCGAAGGACCGAACATCGGGTCCATTTGCGATCCTTGGGGGAGACATAGGCCACCAGTGAACAGATACAGGTTAATAATGACAACTACATACTAAATTAAATGACAACACTCGATTATTGAAGGATCAAAGAGTTCGTTATTTAGAGTGAGGATTGAGGATTGTGAGAACCGCGTGCGAGACAAGGGTACATGACGCCATTTTGAAGTATTTTCGACAGCTCTCGTCAAGATTTTGATTGCGTATACAAAATATTAGTGTGGAATATTTAAGAACAGTTAAAAGAATTATAGTTAACGACTTCAACGCAATCTCTTGACCAATTAGCGTAATTGGGTCTTGGAGTATTAAAACTTTTACAACGTAAGGGCTCATTCAACCATCGACGGAACGTTATTTTTCCTTTGTTTTAGTTATACAATGATGGAAGTATGTGTGAACAGACTGTGATCTAGCCAATATTCCTGGAACAATAACTAGCCGGTCATGAATAAAACAATTGAGAAACCAAGCAAAATGTATTTTTATCATAATATTTTACATTGTGAATAAGACGTCCAATGAATATACATACACCTTAACTTACTGCGTATAGTGTAAAACATATTTACATCACTTAACAATAATCGTCACGCTTGCGATAAAACACCATTCAGAATATACACTTAAATAATAGAAAAAAATATGAGATCCGACTGCTACATTTTATTTTTCATCACAAAAAGATAACACTAATGATTCGGGGAAAAAATGTCTGACTGTTCTACATACTATAAATAACTTGCAGAAAAATCTTTATTTTCCATTTTATTTTATGACAATAAAACGGACCGTTTGAATTAATATACGAATTGAAATAATTTAAACAACGTATCTCCAAAATAATATTAGTAACATATTAGAAAAACTTTGTAACTAACGAAACTGATGTATGTCTATTAAATCAGACAAAAAGTTTTTGCGTGTACAAAATCATCTATGTTAAAATCTTACTATTAGTATACAGTAAGCATGTAATATTTCATGTATCACAGTTATATAACGAGTGATAATATAAATCACGTGTCATGCCAGTTACATACATCGAAAATGCCTCTTATTGCCTGCCTGTGGTTTAAATTCACGCGTTCCAAGCTACATTGTAATTGACAGGATGCCATGTTGTAATATCACAGATACGTGAGGAAAAGAAATATAACAAATAGTAGCGATTCGTGACACCAGCTAGAAGTGATAATCTGTTCTCTGTTTTTATAACCATGTGAATGTAAGAAATTATTTAACAGGCCCAGCTGCAGCTCACAATTATTTATTAATCGATACATGTTAAATAACTGATCATAGTGATCGTGATTTATCACCGGTGATATAACGTTAATAGTAACGTTCTAATTATATTAAAGTAGACATAATTCCATGCTTACTAAACAGTAAAATAAACTTTGTTTGGTATAGTAAAACTAACTATCTTAATATGAGATATTAAGACGTTTTATTGCATAGTTATTTTTTGTAAAGAAATATATTTATGTATGTACTTACAAACGTTGCATTATGATAAATAGAAGTCTGCAGTCGGATGTAAATGATTTTGAAAAGATAAAATCAATACATTCAGTTTCACAATGAAAATTGGTGCAAATATTAATTTTATAAATTCATGTGAATTTAGTAATATTACTTATCATCCTACGAACGGCCTTATAAATTAATCTGATTTGAATTTTGCATAAAGACACTGTGAAGTTCAAACTCGATTATATTACATTTTAATTATACATAAAAAAGAATAACCTATGAAAAAAAAATCATAAGCAGAACACATCCCCATAATTTATTTAATAGTAATGACAGTCCAAACCTTCCTTCGAAGATAACCGATCACCTATATCAGGAATCTTATAGCTTTCTATCAGTGAAATAATTATTAGAAATGGATAAGTAATTCCAGGGATTTATTTCCTACAAGAATACAAACTTCTCCTTATTAGTAATCTAAACCTGGCGCTGCTATGGCAACATTAATTAAACACAAGGGATGTGTTAGTGGCCAGTATTCATCAAAATTGTAAAATGTAGTTGTAGTTCCTGTTTTTTTTTTAAACAAACCAAATAATAAATTAGGTAATCAAATTCACATCACTATGCAACCAATACATTCAAGAATACGCGTAGTGGCAATACAACTATCTCTTTCTGCTTTACGCGGAAGTGTCAAGTGTCTCATTCTAATAGTATTTCTTTACGTTTCGATTTCATTGAAGCATTGTTAGAATCTGTTACCCCAACGGATGACCTGTATACACGCTACAGCTTTTTATGCACAGGCTGTTGTTACAAAAGGATAATTTGTCAAATTGTTGATAATTTAATAAATAATAATTTTAAACAGAATTAAAGTACATATCTCTAAAATCTGAAATTGTGTAACCGGATACGTGTGTTCATTTAATGTCGCCCCATTCTAGCGCAACGTTGTAGAAATTATATGAACTCGTTTTTATATATTAAAAAATTATTTCATTAAAATTAGTTCTATTAGGTGTATTTTCTGAAACACAAACGAACGTAAACGCCATTTTGCTAATTAAAAATAAATTCAGCGCCTATAACCGAGATATCTAAGGAAAAGAGCTTCGAATTTTCATAGATTAGAAGGCACAGAAATATCGTGTCGCGAAATTAAATAAAAATAAATAAACATAAATCGAGCGAGATACGAAGTAACATTAAAGAGAGTTAAAGTTAGAAAATCAGTCTCAACGAACAGGCCATTATTTATCTTTAATTTTAAAGTTACACTATTTTACATAGACGCTTTCTAAACAATAAACTATGGCAAAATATGTAGATATACATGAAACATGGGACATACCAGCGGCTCGTAAACAAACGATATTCACATACATAAACCTTTCTACATTATTAAGATTTTTTTCAAATTATAACATATTTTCCAAAACATATAAGGCACAATTAAGCAATAACAAGCCACGCGAAGCGACGTGGAGAGAAAGGGACAGAACTGTGCTATAAACAGAGATAGACGATGAGAGCGACGTGTTAAAATAAAGTTTTGTGGCTGTATATTTTTTTACTAATTTCTATTTTCTTTGAAATAAATAATCATGCACTTAGTAGTATGACTTATGATAATTATACCAAAATCATTGTTAAATTTCTCATAAGGCATCATTCTACCAGACAAATCTGGGTATACTTATTTACAGCAGCACTGATATTTTGCAATTTAAATAACAACTACATAGATTAATGATTGGTTTCCGCGTAGCGCGAGCGACAACCTATAATTAATGTAATTTTTTTTAATAATCTGTGTGTTAAATATGTTTCAGTTTTTTACTGAATCAGACATTTGTATAAATGGCCAAACATGAACATAGATTAAATAAACAAGAAAAATAGCTCATACCTCTTTCACGTAAGCGTAACTTATAGTACAACACAGCGAACTACTATAACACAGACAATACACAGAATTAGTGGACACAGATTAAAATGTCAGTCTTTGAACAGTCAAATCACAAAATTATTGCTGGAACTGTTTGTCTAACTTTGTCTTAATATCTAAGTTATAACCTACTTCTAAAATGTTTAGATAATATTTATGTTGCTAGGAATTGAAAATATAAGTCATTATTAAGCGGTAACGTAGAGTACTGAATAATAAGAAAAAAAAAATCAAGAACGTGATTGTTTGAAATGTACCAAAAAGTTGAATCTAGAAGTGTTTACATTATACTATCTATGTTTATATGCATTTAAAGTAAATAGGAGAAATCAGAGACGTGCCATACGATATTCTACTATTTATTTTACTACAGTTTATAAAATATTGCTGTTCAACTACTCTATTGGTGCGTCAGTTTATAAGTTATGTAAGTTAAATACATACAGTGCCTATAACCATATTATATATTATGTATATAAATATTTAATTGTGCATCTGGTATACAGTTTTTTTGGGCCTTTAATTGTTTTTTTTCGTTTTAATATCTAATAATATTTACATAACATATAAGTGAATATAGTAACAATTAAAAAAGGAAGATTCTCTCATATCCCGGTAGTTAGGTATATAGTAAATTAATTTATATGTTATGTATTCATAATATAGCAAAAAGTGCGCAATAAACGATTTCACAAAATATGCATATTTGAGCAATACAATTAATCATATATTTACAAAAAGCATTTACACTCCTCAGTCGTCTATGTACGTAATTTAAAATAAAAAAGCGAAAATAACAAAATATTTATTCAATTTAGGAACGACGCAATTCATTTTACAAAATAAAAATAGTAATTCCTTTTGAAAAATTGTACCTAACGTACGTACAGTCTTAATTATATAATTTATCAAGTAATAAACTGTTACGGTCTACAAACATATTAACTAGAAATTAGAATGTTATTGCTAACACTAAAAATATTTACAATCTGCGACGTATGAGACATCAAAAGTTAACCAAAGGAAATGATAAGTTTTGTTTATTAATAACGTTCTTATTAATATTATATTTTAAAACGATGACGTTTTTACAGTTCCGTGTAGCTTACATATATTTTTATCACATGAAATTAGAATCTTGTATACTTACTTGTGTCACTTAGACAGCTGTCAAAAAACCGGTAATTTCGAGTAAAGACGTAAAAACCATAATCACTTTGTTCGTAGAAAGTGATGAGGTGATAATGGATAAATGGCAGCGTCATAATTTTTTTAGGCAGTATTTGTATGTCAAATCGACATTTTTTAAAATATTTTACCACAAAAGTAGCACTGATTTAATTCCCATTTATTCCGAATTGTCTGGTCCAACTGTTGTGTTTAAAGTCCTCGTGTCTTCACTTATTAATGATCTGTCGTATCGTCTCTGCCTCGTGATTTTAGGTCTTACGGCGCTGAGTAATGGAGCCGATATCGCATGACTCGGCAACCGATTGACATCTTTCCTCCCTTGTAGTAGAGGTGAGGTGACACTTGAAGACTCATCTCCTTCGTCGTCTGATAGTCCCGGATAGCTTTCTTTCATTTTGAGACTTCTTTCTAGGCGTCTTAAAAATCTGGAATTTTATAGTTTTAGTATAATAATGCCACTGGATAGGAAAAAAATTAAAAATAAATATTATTCATCTAAGAATAAAAATTTGCTTTTTTACAAGCAAACTAAATAATTCTTAAAATAATAAAACACGCTGTATAAGTTATTGTCAATTACAGGTTGTTTATTTCTAATGCGCGTAAGTTATATCTATCTTTGTCATTTCAATTTAATATAATACTTCTTTTATTTCATTACAACTGTTCATCCACAATTCAGCTAATGTCACGTGAATATTTTTCTAAATATTCTTGTAATCTTCAATCAAAGCTCTAACAAGATGGCGGCTCCCTTGTTAGACCTGTCCAGTGAGTTTTTGTGGCAACTTACTATGTATGTGCAACTATATCGTACTAAGTAAAAACACGAATAATGCCACAAAAATTATATATTATCGTAGGGCTAAACAACACAAGTAATAAAAATAAAAATCACATGGGATTGGCAATTGGAATATCTTTACCGACTTTTATATACATGTTGTTTTAAAATTATTTAACTTAAGTTTTATTTGTATCTACTAGCTGTGCCCGTGGCTTCGCTCAGGTAGACTACAGAATGCCCGCGCGAATCTAGTTCCCCCGCTCCCGGCTATTTTAAAGACAAACATTGTTATTGTGGATGTTCCTTAGAAGATAGATGTATACTCTCTCGGACTTTTTTGTAGATCTTGTTAACGGCTATAATTATGTAGTACATTAATTTGTTATATCTATTATGGTTTACTCAATTAAGCGGAGGTGTGAGGAACAAAGAGTAAAGTTCCTCATCCGTCATAGAAAAGGGAGGATCCTCCGGCCAGACGGGTGCTATGTCTGGCGGGCAGCTGCCCCGAACCATGCGTATGTGTATTTAGTAATCGGAATGGTTTTTCTATACTAACTAGCGCATTAGTCTAACTAGAGCAAAAAAGAAAAAAAAAGGTCCCTTACAGAACCTATGTACCTGTGTGGTGTGCACGTGTGTGTGTTTATACGTCTGTAATGTTGAGTGTGGGTAGCTAAGTGTTGCACGTATAGTGTCACTTGTATCGCGCGGGCGGCTGCCTGACCCAAGGGCTTCACACCGAGGAACGGACCTAGGCTTGGGTTGCCGCTAGAGAGGGTGGACGTGACGGGTGTGTGGAAGCGAAGTTGACCGCCCGTCCTCTGAGGAGAGAACGATGGTTACGCGGGCGTGGGCGGTGGCACGCTCTGTTTGGAGAGGCGGTGGAATAGAACGCTTTTTGCTGTTTCGATTTGGTCGAGCGGGTCAGTGAAGATATTACGCGGCCGGCGTTTACTCCGGCAGGCATTGGGGTCGGGAACATATGAAGCTGCCGCTTTGATTAAGGGATTCGCGTGGTTCGACGCGGTGTCGAAATAAGAGCGAGAAAGGTGTTTGGCATAAACATGTATCGAAGGAAGGTCCATATCTCTATGGAGATCTTCCATACGAACATACCAAGGGGCGCCGGTAAGGCGGTGAAGAAACCATATCTGGATGGTTTATAAACGATCCCAATTATATCTTGGCATATGTGCGAACACAACGCAGCTATATGTCATAATCGGTCGGATACACATCTTGTAGAGCGTAAGCTTGTGTCTCGTAGACATATTAATTGCAGCACATAACAGAGGATGCAATCGGGCGAGGGTCCAGGCGGCCCTTTTCCTAACCAGAGTGATGTGGCGTATGAAGGAGAGTCTACTATCTAGGGTTATACCTAGATATTTGGTCTCCTTTACCTAGGGGATCGGATTACCGAAGAGTTCAAGGGGATGATCCTTGAGTTCTTTCGGTATCTGTGAGGCGGTTTGGTCGAAGAGCACCGCTGCGCTCTTCGTGGGGTTGATGGCTATTCGCCAGTCGTTAAACCATTCCCCGAGAGTGGTCACGGCTCTTTGGATTCTACAAGGTGTCCAGAAAGGGTATCGGGTATTTGTTTTCGCGCCATATTCGAAACGGGGCGTCAAAAGGGTGCGGGGAGGGGTTCGTGGCGTCCGCCATTTTGTGGAGTTTTAGTCACGATGGAACAGTACTCGGGGACGCATCGCGCATTTTGCGTACGAGCGTATTATCGTAATGGTGATTCAATAGTGACTGCTCAACGTCTCTATCGTGCGGAATATCGTACACGCCACGCGCCAAGTGACGATAGCATTAGGAAATGGATCAGGATGTTCGAGAATACAGGGTGCGACAGTTAAAATTCAAAACTCTGGTCGTCCTCGTTCAGTTCGCGATGAAGAAACAATTGAAGAAGTTGAGGCGTCGGTTCGTCAAAATCCGTCTTTATGCACCCGAAAGCGAAGCCAAGCGTTGAACATCAAAAAATCGTCTTTACATTCGATTTTAAAGAAAGACTTACATCTAAAAGTCTAAATCTAAGTTAAATCTATCTAAAATTCAATTGGTTCAAGAATTGAAGGATACGGACTATGCTAATCGACTGAATTTTGCGAACGAAATGCTGCAGCGATTTAACAACTTTAACAACATACTGTTCAGTGACGAAGCAAATTTTCACCTGAATGGTCATGTTAATAAGCAGAATTGTCGGTACTGGGCAGTGGAGAATCGGAGACGAAAGCAGGAACGACTCCTGCATAGCCCAAAAAAGTCGTTGTTTGGGCCGCTATGTCTGCTAAAGGCATAATTGGTCCTTATTTTCATGAAGATCAACGAGGCCGAGCAATTAATGTGAATAGTGACCGTTATTGCGATATGTTGCGAAATTTTTTGGTCCCAGAGTTGCAGGAGTTTGCAGGTTTCAACTCAAGAACGTGGTTCCAGCAAGATGGGACCACTTGCCATACCTCAAATGACTCAATGGAAGTTGTTAACGAATTATTCCCTAATAAAGTCATTTCGCGAAGGGGTAACATCAACTGGCCTCCCAGAAGCCCCGACCTTAGCCCGCTTGACTATTTTGCATGGGGATACCTTAAAAGTAAGGTTTATCAAAACAATCCGACGAATCTAACCCAGTTAAAGCAAAACATCAGGTCAGAAATGGCAGCAATATCGATAGCTATGTGTCAACGTGTTATCGCCAATCTTCGTTTCCGTTTAGAAGAGTGCCAGCAACGTAACGGTCATCATTTGGATAACATCATCTTTTCCAAATAATTCTCCAATTCATATGCTAATAATAAACAATAAACTTTTTTATTGCATACAAATAATTTTTGTTTCATTGAACTTACAAATACCCGATACCCTTTCTGGACACCTTGTACATTTGAGGTTGATCTTATGTCTTTGAGAGGAGTATATGACTGTATCGTCAGCGTATAACCCTACCTCAACTTTCGCGGGAAGTTTTGGTAGGTCACTGACGTACAGATTGAAGAGGCTAGGAGCCAGGATGGAACCTTGGGGGACGCCTGAGCGTATGGGGTGGGGTGTGGATAGTTCACTTTCCACTCTGTAGCGAAAGGTGCGGTCTTTGAGGTAATCGCGGATGATTTTAACTAATCTATCGGGAACTTCGCGGGAGTACAGCTTATAGACTAATCCTTCGTGCCAGATCTTATCAAAGGCCTTGGCTACGTCGAAAAAGACTGCCAGTGTACGACGGGGTTTATATAACTCGGAAAAGTTAAACAAAATGTGCTCCGTGAGGCGGTGCACTTGATGAGTGCAAGAATGTCTAGCACGAAAACCGAATTGCTCAGGCGGATACGAGGTTTTTCTCCTCTATTACGGACTTGAGACGGTTTAGAAGGAGCCGCTCATAGATTTTACCTAGGGTATTGAGAAGACTGATAGGGCGGTAGCTATCGGGAAGCGACGCGCTCTTGCCGGGCTTGTGAATACCTATGACAATGGCCGTTTTCCAAAATGGCAGTTGGCTATGGCTACATTGAAGATGCAGACCAATAGAGCTATGAGGTGATCGGGAAGAAGTTTGAGTACTTCGTTCCTGATCCCGTCGGGACCTGGTGACTTTTTAAGCTTAAGGCTTTTGAGTATGGCACAGACCTCCTCAGAAGTGACTGGGGACGGATTCTGATGCGGGGAGCTTATTTAGCTCCCCCACGCGGGCTTCGATATCTCTGACTCGGTCGGTATTTGCGTTGACGCTGTTCGGGGAGCACTGGCTCTCCAAACAAGCGGCAAGGCACTCCGCCTTGTCGATGGTATGGGCCCCGACGGTTGTAGTCGGGTTCTTGTATATATACTCAACCGTGGAGTTAATTTCTATAGCGCGATGTAGGAGGATGCGTCGTATGTGGCTCGATAGATGTCGCTATGTAGATGCGTCGATGCGTCAGTTGGGGCGAGAGACGTCGCTACACTCAGCATAAGCCATTTAAGCGCCCGAATTGATTTACCATCATGACCATTTTTTTGTGCGGAATCTAATTATTTTTCTAAATTAAAATTAGCCTAAGTTACTTGCTATAAATTCAGCTATCTACCAGTGAAAGTCCCGTCAAAATCGGTCCAACCGTTTCGGAGATTACCCGGACACAAACAAACAGACAAACAAAAATTGTAAAAATGGGCTTTTTGTTCTAGGTATCGTATAAACTTTAATATGCATTTAGTAAAAAACTGTTTTTTGACATTACAAAAAGACGCTTCAATTTTACTAATTGTATAGAGAAACACTACTACCACGTTTAGAAATATACAAATAGGTACCTTATTTGATTACTTATGGTCCTCAACTTGCTCACCTTGGCTGGTTTCCGGGAATCCTCGGTTAAATCTAAACTTGATGATATTTTTGACGAGGCGTCCTGAAACAGAACCGATTAAGATTTGTTTAATGATATTTATTTATTTTATTTGATTCTCTATTTTTTAACATGCTTCTATCATCCAGATACTAAGTAATTTTATGTAGATTTCCTCACTAAATAACAATCGATCATTAATGTGAACTGTAAATTATAATGTAAACACTACTTAATATTTATCTACCTCAAGATTCAATACAATTTCTAGTGAATTTAATGAGATAGAAGACTTCATACTAACAATTAACTACAAACAAGAACTGCTAAGAAATCTATAGTTTTATGACCTCAGGGCGGTAAAGGTCGAAAGTAAAGATACGTAAGTACCTATTTTAAATTACTGATGTACCTAAATACAGATAGGTAATCAAATACGTTATCAGGATTGTATCTACATTTTTGTAAAGAATTTTTTTTGTTAAAAAAAATAAATCAAAAAATATTTGTCAGTTAATTTATACAGGACAAAAATACAATTATGAAGGGCTGTGGGTATGTTCTGGCAACTCAAATGGCAGCAAATCAAATCGTTTGCACGTCATCAAGATGTAGTTTATAAATTGTTTATGTCAATATCCGATTTGTTTCCCGATATACCAATATAATATTAATAGTATCCGTAATCCATGCAAATAATAATTTAATTTAAATATCTAATCACGATTTATAGAAAAATATTAACCACTATAGTATTTAAAAGGCGTCACAGAAATGTAATGTTTGACAAGTTAGATGACATTTAGGGTTGCAAACTTTTACTTGAAAGTCTCCCGACTGCCGTATGTTAACGATAATCTTTCGTAATTAACCAAGTGTTCCCTTTTTCAACTTACTATATGTTATTTGGATCTTTTTTTCGTTTCTTTACTTTATCGTTTACAGAATAAAAGTTTATATAAACATATTTATCTCGTTTTCGTTATTTATGCGGAGTCGGCAACCTTTAATGTCACTACGAAGACCACTTTTAGTGGAAAAATATGTCTCTATAGTTCGCTGATTGTGTAACATGTACGGGCTAACAAACAATAGTTGTAACGGATAATATGGTATAAGGAACACGTACAATCACCTCAGAGCTACGGCACTTTTGTCTTCTGAGTGGTTTCCTCAACCGCATCGGCTCACAAGGCTGAAAATAAATCCAACAACGAACTACTTGTACAACCTAACCTTTCAAAATATTATAACAAGCAAAATTAAAAAATAAATTACAGACAAAAAGTGCATTACTTGTGAAAAATTTAGTGATATTTATAGACATTGAAGCGAAGAACAGTTTTGTAAATCGTATGATGGTAATCATTTAATTTTGGTATTTAGGTATTGGTAAAAAAAAACGATTTATTGGAAACATTTTTTCGTTCCAATGTGTTGTAGTTTTAAAAAAATAAGTGCCGCAGGATTTAAATTTAGATTTTTTTACATTTTTCTTAATAATTCAATAAAACACGATAACCCTTGCAGATAGTATAAAAAAGTGAAAGAAAAACAAACCGTTATTTATGCGACATTTAAAAATGCGTGGAAAGTTTAAAAAATATGGTTTATAATTTATTTGTAACATATACAAACCTGCATTTCCAAGTCGGGTAGTCGTAATTCTCTAGCTGAAGCCACGGACGCTACTGAAGCATTCGATACGGAGTCTTCAGAGGAAGACGAAGAGGGAGGGACGGGGGCTTGTGATCGCGACCGACGGCGACCACCCTTGCGATATCGGCCAGTACTTTCTCGACTGCCTGGTACCTGCACACAATAAGTTGATATAAGAATGATTAAGTACTAAACTTGAGAGCAGCCCTGACATGCAGTTCCTAATTATTGGAGTATTTATGTATGTATAGCTTCACTTTAGAAGAGTTACATAAATGTTGATGAAGCGCAGGAAGCAAAGCTGTGATTATTTTGTTCGAAGCGAAAGGAAGAGTTGAATATAGAAAACAAAAAAAAAAAAATTCTTTGGGCGAGAAGATATCGCAAATGAAAAAAATATTATTAGGACTAATGTGAATATCTGAATACGAATGTTAGGCTATTTCATATATTAAACTGATTATAAAATGATAAAAATCACATATACATAAGATTTAATAGCTACGACAAAAAAAAAACGTACGGGTTTTATCTTAAAGCTATATCTTGTGTTGTATTTTATGACTACAGACTTAAACAAGATGTAATTCTTTGAATAACAGAGAAAAAAAGGAATGAATGTACTTACTTCCAGCAAATTGTGCATGGAGTGCGGCATATGGGGTAGCGAAGATTTCGTTGTACCAGTTACTTCATGTGATGTCGTTCTCGTAGTCCGCCTATCTCTCTTCTTTCCACTTTTCTTCTGCGAACAGTTCCCAGTTTTGCAACTACCTCCCTTTACACATTCTGAACTAGGGAAATCGTACAAACCATCCGAGTCCGTAAATGGTAGTTGGCGACCGTAAAACTGCGGAGAGAATCGCCCTAAACCAGTTTTGTCACTCAATGGACTTTCACTTCTAGAACTAACGGGGCTGAGAGGTCTACTACCATCTGATAATAAGGTCGGTGGGCGTAAACAAGCTTTTTCATCTAATTCTCTTTCCACGCTTATACACTTTACAATAGAACACTTTGTCACGCCGCTAGGAGAGCACAATGTAGTTTGAGGTACGTCTAGGTTTTCTTTCAAACCAACTAGTTCCATTTCTTTCGCACTCGTAGGAACATCATCTACCCTCTCGTCTGTTCCAATTCCTTCATCATTAGATTCTAACAAAGGGTCATCAGATAACGTTTCAGAATCTGATCTTCCTCGCCTCCGTTCCTTAGAGTCATCATTTGATGCTGCCGGACTTGAGTTAGTTTTCATAAGAGGTCGCCTTCTTTGAAAGCATGAAGGTCCACCGCCTGAGCCTGGATCTTCCATTTCGGAGGGGCATAAAGGATTGCTTGA
The DNA here is from genome assembly GCA_033032175.1 of Saturnia japonica. Taxonomy (NCBI): domain Eukaryota; kingdom Metazoa; phylum Arthropoda; class Insecta; order Lepidoptera; family Saturniidae; genus Saturnia; species Saturnia japonica. Next base: position 1,739,535 of record CM065315.1, read on the forward strand.
ACCGCATCTCGAAGGCCCAGGACTTGCCATTGAACTATATCCAGAAGACGATAAGTTGGACTCTGATGGTGCGCGATCACCACGAGCATTCATTGAGAACGGACTCAAGTAGCACATGTTCCCACTCGATGGAGGTGGCCTTGGCGACAAAGGTTCATCAGATTCTTCACTAGCGTTGTAAGTGACCGTTATCAGCGGAGGTTGTTGGAACTCTAGGTGAGGCGGAGTTCGTCGAGGAGGAGGAGAACCGGGCGAGGGTCGCTCGATGGTGAGCATTGGTACACGGAGTGATGGCGGTGCAGGAGACGGGGAAGACATTTCGCGCTCCGAGTCTTGACTGTGCGTGAAGCTTGGGCTTGGAGAGTCTGTGATATGAGTTGACGGTGTCGGAGTATCTGTACTGTTGGCCGGTTGACGTAACTATGAAAACGAAGAACTTTTAAGTTACTTTGGTTATCAAAACTTAGAAATATCCAATCTAGCACTTTTACTTTTTAGAACTACATTTCATACTGCGAACTTATGTAGTACTACTAATAATGACTATGAAATATAATTTTACTTGTATTTTTAACGCCACTTTTAGTTTCTTACATTCTTTATCTTAAACACACACTCTTTTCATTATATGAAATCAATGAATATACATAATATTATAAATCATACTTTTAATCTAAGTCCAGCAGCAGACATTTCCGTTTTTCGCTCTTGATTTCATCCAGCTCATCTTCACTTGGCGACGCACAGGTTATTGTCGACTCGCTTTTATTGTCCATCTCAATTGACGCTCTAGGCATGCGAGGCGAAGGGAGCGGAGTGGGGAGAGGTGTAGGTAAAGGAGTTGGAAGTGGCGTCGGTAATTCCCGTATTGGTGAAAGGCATTTATTAATACTGCTTGGAACTTCCAAGAGAATGGAAGGTGGGTAGAGGAGGTTGCTACCTGACGATGAAGACCTGTGTGCGCTTAATGGGTCCAAGACCTGAAAGAAAGGTGTATATGTTTCTATGAACATTTGAAAGACTGTAGAAATTGTTGTTTTACGCATTTATGCAACTGGAGTACTTTTTTATTTCTTCATTTATATTGATCTTTAACACGTAATAGTGGAAATAAGATTGAAAATTAAAACAAAGCAAAAAGTAGGATAAAGTATTAAACAAAAGGTAGGAATAAATCACCTGAATTTCAATGGTATTATGAGGTCTTGAGACTGGAGAATCCGGAGCTAACGATGGAATATGTGAAGACGCTAAGGATATATCATCTGCATCCACCGTGTCGTCTTGTGGAGACGACGCTGATGGACTGCTTGACACTGATACACCTCCTGATGAAGCTCGAGAGACAATAGCCGCGGATGATGATGAGAAATTTCTGAACATTGCCAAAATAGAATCTGCGCTCGAAATCTTTGGAGTTCTACAAAATAACAACAAAATAAAGTATATTAATCAGACATATCTTATAACATTTACGGTTGGGTATTATTAAATTGGACTTTTTTAAATAATAGCTCGGCAAATTGACGGAATTGTCCCTGATAGTAAGCACAGCACAATCCAAACATAACGGCGACTACCGAGAGATCAAAATCCATCGGCGGTTGCCGCTGTCATGCTGGCCAAAAAATAAAATTAATTAGATAAAACAGGCTAAATATTGTTGATGAAATATGCCTTTTTCGTACGTTACCTAGAATATTTTTTTAATGCTGCATTAGCCAATGTCAAATCCAAGCTGGACATTGAATCGCTTCCTTGATTACTGGACGTGCTGTGGGGAGACCTCACTTCTACTCCAGGTGAGGGTGGAGTGCTAGACGCTTTAGCTCTGGCACCTCTGTTGGCTATTACCGCCATCGGAATAGCAATTGTATTGACCATGTCTACGTCTGAACTGGAACTCATTTCAGCCGATACTTTATTCAACAGCCTAGCAAATGTGACTTTTTTCTCCAATTTAGGATCCGATATTATGTGCCTCATTGATGGTGAAGTTGACGGAGAAGATGCTTCACTAGCGAATGAAGTCTCTTTATTCTCTACTCCATAGTCAACGAATGCAGGAGCACTCTCTACCGTACTCAGAGTTTTCTTCTCCGACATTTGGATAAGTTCTCCCATTGTGATTTTCTTAGAATGGTCATTTCCCGATGCCGGACTTATGAGCTGTTGTAAAATTTGCTTTTTTTCAGCAGCATTTTTCTTTGTAGGCGTTGAATTGTTGCGTTTTTTACGTGGCGATGGGGTTCCTGTGCCAGAGAATAACTTTATACCAGATTATTAGTTGTGAATTTTTATATTGAAAGCGTTACAACATCGAATGTAAATAGTACTTAAATGACAGTAAGCTACAGAGTAATAATTTAAAAAGTTTGGAGAGAGTAAAAAGCAACAATTCGTCTTAAGAATTTATAGATAACGGTCATGCGTTAATCTCTGTAGTGCATCTAAAGGAAGCCAATTCTTTAGGGTTATAGTGCCGAAATCATTCGAAAATTGGAAGTGCCAATCGGTATTTTTTATACGTGTTTAGTTGTTAGTGTTAATGATCATGCTATAATGAGGAAGTGTCTATGTTGTTTGTCAAAATTGTTTGAGTTTTAATATTTTATTATTTTATTAATACACGGTCGCATACAAGGTTTTTAGAAGGATTACAGGTTCTATAGATAAAATTTTTCTATTAAAACTTAAACAACAGTTGAGTATAATTAGAACAGTCCTCATTTGTTTCTCCATGTGAGTAATTTAATTTAACTGAAAAAAATGCTCAGAATGCTTCCGTTATAAAGCTAATTCAAGGTGCTTATTTTGGAACTAATCCATTTGAACGCAACAGTAAAGAATATTGGATAGCTAAAGTGACGATCGATGGACTACATCTTATATATGTAATTTAATTTAATTTTAAAATGAGTTAACTAATACGATAAATCAAAGTAGGTATCAAATGAAGACTGACTAAGCAGACAGAGAAGTATAGACATGGATTCACTGAACATAGATGTAAATAAGATAGTGTTATATATGTAAATAGAGGAGAATAGTTTTCTGTTGAAGGATTGAATGAAATCGTTGTTTTTATTAAGAAACGTAAAATACTACAGAACACTGTTTAGAAGCATGCTACAGCAACTTTCAAAGAAGCCATTATTGTGCCAAAAATACTAATATTATTTTCATTTTAAGATAAAGCATCTTTTTTGTATAATAAATCAAAGTTGTATAAAATTAATAAACATTTATCAAGATGAATATAATTGATTTAAGAGGCTTTGTTGGCAGAATAACGGCTTGTTTAGTTGGACGATCTAAAAAGGTGTGTAACGAAGGAAGGAGCGTCTACGTCAAGAGAATGCGTCAGTGTTTGTGCATAGTCGTGGGTGCACAGTGCACACATCGAGGTTCAATACAACAGGGTTAGCGAGACGAATGCACGTCGGTTTTAGCATTCCACATCGAAAATCATTCACAGCGAGGAAACATCCATTAGATACAATCTCAGCTCCGATGCGCCGCGCGCTCCGCAAACACGTTTGCTCAAATATTTGCCATTTCACATATATCTACTTAATAAACTACTTTAATGTTTCTACGAATGGGTTTCGGATGATAAAAACGAATATTTTGATTAAGTTACAACTACGCAGCTCTCCGACGGTACGTAATAAAGCATAGAGGTGAATGATTCGCTGGTAAAAACGGGTAGAATAGAATGCGTGGTGCACGCGTTAGAGTGCGGAGCGCGCGTGCGCAATTCGTGAGGGACACATCGCTCCCGTCCTTACGTCCGAGCGGCGGCTTTAACAGATCGTCCAAGCTAAAGGTGCGCGCGGCTCGCGGGTGATGCGCGAACCCCGACACCGACGGCTTGCGGATACCCAGCCGAGTCAGCAGCGTGCGGTGCGTTGGCTCGTGGGGCGCCGCCGCTGTGGACAAACGCCGCGTCAGCTGCCGCGCGTCCTCTACCGCGCCCGCGACCGCACCCGCGTCTCGCTAGCACTCCGCCATAGGCACAGCGTCGTACCGCACCGAGCGTCGGCCCACCCCACCAGACTGTCCGCACCGCACGGAGCGCGTCGCTAACCCCCACACACACATCAAGGGTACAGGAATAAAAAGCTCCTCATCGACATCTTTTATAATATCGATTTAATCATTATTCAATACTGTATTGTAGGTTCGTTGCGTTTCTTATGAATGATTGCGAACACTGGAAAGAGCGCATACTTAAATGACCTTTCAAAGTATGTAATAATTTTATGGAGCATATTATAGTGCTACAGTTCAAACCCGATAAAAAATTGCATGCAGAGCTGTCACAGAATTGGTCATTACTAGTGTGGCAAGGGTAAATACAACAAATTTGAATTACCGACGTTGATTAAATTTCCAAGTGAGTATATAATATTGCCCTGGGTCTAAAATTATTACGTGTTTTAAATTTGACCTCCAAATTAAGGGTGGGTCTGAAGGTGTTAACAAACCAATGAAAATTAGGATACCTGGCAACAGTACTGATTACATAGATAAGAATATTTTATGAAAACAGCGATTTTGAACGATATTAATGAAATTTTAAAATTTTATTTGCCTTTTTCTCTTTATATTTTATAACCTATGAACACCGTTTCCTGTACCCTTCATTCACAATGAGTTGCCAGATCTTTTACATAAGATCAACCACATCAGCATAACTTCATTTATTGAAATATTCAATTCGAATGCTGAACTTAAATAAACAAAAATTAGGTGTCATTTGTTATATTAATTTTAATATGAAATTAAACGAAATTCTCCATGTGTTTATATTAAATATCAAAAATTAGTGACGTTGTACCTTTAAAAAGTGTTAGTGGAAAATTTTTGTATAAATTAACGACTGGCAACCCTTTAGACAAAAATACGTAATTCCTTTAACTTGGCATGTTTTTTTTTGCTATTTTAAATACCAAGCTGATAGAATTACGCTGCCTACGGATTCCAGAAACATTAACAACCTGCTATCCTATAACTAAATCGTCGCATGCAAGGTAACTGGCATAACACTTATTTACAGTTAAACATCAATCAAAAAATATGCTTTGGTTTCTGAACCCGCGTTAAAATAATACAGATTAATAAAATTAAAACGTCAAAGATTTACTCAAAACGTGTCCTTACCATCCGGGAGACGGTGCGTTTTACAAGAAAAATACAGTAATTGAATATAGTTAGCAATATTTAGCGAATTGAGAGTAAGCATTATTAATAATAATTAAGAATTTATTTACGTTACAGTCCTAAGGTGGAACTTAAAACACGACGTGTTAGTAAACTTCAATGTCAGTTTGACATTTATGACTAGCAGGACAACTGTAATTGTCACACTTGATATTGGCAAAATTGCCTACATAGGCAGAAAGCCAACATAAAAAAAAGAAGTAGTTACAGTTTGCTTAGGTCTAGTAAGTTCCTACTTACTATATACTGCCACAAATTAAATTGAAATAAAACAGGGCATGTCTCGAATCGATACTTTTTAATATAAAGAAAAACGATTCGAAAGACGTTCTTTTGACAAAGCATACTTAATGATGTCATTAATCTAGTTAGTAACAAAATAACTTTAACCAATCATAGTTTTTAAGTTCCACCACTAAGTTACCCACATTAATTAGTGATCATGTGGCAAGCGTACGTATAAATTGAAAGTGTGCCAGAAATGAATTTATTATTTAAAATTCAATTTCTATTATCGAATCGTTTTGGGCCTAAAGATTTGTCCTCCGTCTATTTTGATTATGGATAATACTTACGTCTAGCGCATCTGTCCGCTTCCTCGGCGAGGAGTTTCTCGATTTTCTCGGGGAAGTGCCTCTTGGCACACCACACGAGTCCAATGATACCGAGTACGACGAACACAGCGATGAGACCCAGCCAGAACGGTTCTTGTATCATCCGTTGGCCGAGACCGATTATATTCGGAGTCGGATTTGGGGCTTCACATCTGAGTAAGGTGGTGATTTATATTAAAACCATCCACCAAAGTACACAGTTTAAAACAGTGTTTAAAAGGCAAAAGATAAATTTTTCTTGGTGAGGTATTTGTATTAGAAATGAGACGGATAGTGGTTTGGCCGGATACTCGACCTTTTATCGCGTTACACGACGCGATCAGTTTCATTTGAATATTGGCGCGGTAAACGAGATCGAAAGTAAAGTAAACTAATTAATAAAACAAACATTTTTGACGTGCGATTAAAAAAATAAACGATGTCCATAACATATTCTTTCTTATTGTGGTATGATTTGCCTTGTGCAAAATAATGAGAATTACCGGATATCCGTTTCATCTCTAATTTGCATTATCAGTACATTCAGTAAAATGGTCTACGACTCTACGGGTGATGCAGCCTATTTTGGTACGTCTGCAGAAGTTCCAACGTCATGCCTACTTCTGTCACAACAGCAAAATTCAACATGTAGGTACTGGCAGACGAAGCGTTCCAACTCATTCTTCAGAATTAGTGCCTAATCTATTATTGGTAGGGTCAGGACGGTTGACCCTTTGAGATTGGTTGGACATAGTTATAGATGCTAACCGATGGACTTGACAATTTGCCACATCATCACATGAGAATATTTTAAGAGCGTGCCCGTTTCGTCGTGTGATTTTCTTTACTAAATAATTCGATGAAAGAGGTATACCTCTTGCCCTTCCAAGAGGGGTTGCACTGACAGATGAAGGTTCCATCGCGTTCAGAGCAAGCGCCTCGGTTGTTACAGGGCTTGGAAGCGCACGGGCGCACTCGCTCGCTGCAGCGCTTGCCGCGCCAGCCGCGTGCGCATGCGCATACGAACGCAGATTCCTCCGCGCCCGCCTCTCGCGGTGTCAGCGTACAGTTGCCGAACACGCACGGTGACCTTTCGCACGCAGTCACCAGACAGAATACACCTACAGACGAAATTTGCATGTTCTGTGAAGTTTAAGGCTATTGTAGTACTAGATGTGTCCACGGTGTCACTCGTATAAAATCAAAGGCGGCAAAGTAGGTTTAACCGATAACCTGGTAATTCATATACTAAAACAAATATTTTTGAATTGTATCCATGGACATTGTAGCGACATCTATCAAGCCACATAGGACGCATCCTACTATCCCACATTGCGCTATAGAAATTCACTCTATCGTTGAGTATATATACAAGAACCCGACTACAACAGTCGGGGCAGCTGCCCGCCAGACATAGTACCTGTCTGGCCGGAGGATCCTCCCTTTTCTATGGCGGATGAGGAACTTTACTCTCTGTTCCTCACCTCCGCTAAAGACATTTATGGTGATTATTTGACTATTATCTTATTACTAGCTGTGCCCCACGATTTCACCCATGTTAATATAACCCTATCATAATTGTTCTTCTCGCAAGACCAAATTACTTTAATTTTTCATTATCTCCTAAACTATGTATCCAAATAAATGTAGCAAAATTTAACTTCATAAAATTGTTTTAATGATGAAGTAAAATTTTTCCGTCAGGATTAATATATCATTCCTAAAAATAATTTTTATAAATCACTTTTTAGTTTTTAACAATTGTTTGTCACAAAATAGCTTATTGTGGCTTATGTATATAGCTCTTAGCTAGGCATATGCTATTGGGGACTTTTTTTTAGATATACTAAAAAATAATATCATTTAGAACAATATATTAACGTATCATTAAACATTATGCCAGCGCACGCGGATAAAGAAAGTCAGGAGGGATTCCGCCTCCGACTTACTTAACAAAAATCAATATTTAAGGCTAACTGAAATTTATAGCCTAATGTTAGGTAGCCTATGTTATTCTTCGTGAGTCTAGCTAATATAAAAAAAAAGAATTTTCCGAATCTGAATGGTGGTTCCAGAGATTAGCGTGTTTAAACAAACAAAAAAACTTTTCCGCTTTATTATATTTTATCTTATTATACATTATTTTGCATTTCATATGAAAAAGAGCAGTGACGCATAAAATGTTCCATGGAACAATTACAACAATTACACAGGGAAGGTTTACAACAAATTTAATAGGAGATAACATTGGGCGTACAAGAATGAACCAATCAGAAGAGTTAGTGACAGTGACGGAGACAAAAACAGTTTGCCTAAATTATGACCCCCAAGTGTCTCCAAAATAACTCTTGTCTAAATCATCTCAGTTGTAGACGTGTTACAATTAATTATAAAGTTACTGAAATGTGATAATTTCTTATAAAAAAAACCTGTATAATATCCGGCACACTCGCAGAAACTTCTGGAATCGTCAGATGCGCAGCGACCATCGTTTACACATGGGTTGGGATAACAAGACTCAAGTTTTGTCTCGTCCGGGAGAAGTAAGACTTTGCTGTGATACTCTGGGTCTGGAGATAAATGCATAAATTAATGTGTTTATTAAATATGATGACGAAATTAATAAAAAAAAAATTGTTGGGGAAATTGGGGGAAAATGACCGCGGGTTACCCCGAATTCATCAGTTTTACTATATTGGAAGAAGTTGTCGGTGTTATGGGTATCACCATCTTGTAGCAATTGGGCTCATGAGAAATGTACAGATGGACATCAAACATCGTTGCGCTATAAATGTGTTCTCTGTCGCAATTGAAGAGTGATTACTGACTTTTAATGTTAATAACCTCACTCATTGTTCGGGATTACCCGATTAGTTTCTAGAAAACTCGAACGCTAAGGGTTCTGTTCTTTTACAAAAATATTATTTATAATTAAAAATTTCTAAATGTTGTGACTGAGTTAGTTACTTGGATAACTTTACTTGCTAAAGATGTAAAAAAAGTAAGCCTGTGTCCTAATTCTGCTGCTCCATTGCAATTTTCCCTTAGGTGTTCGTATTCCCTCACTTTCCCCTATTAATCAGGTGGGATTCGAGGTCGAAACCTAATGGAACAAGGGAAGAAAAGCTACCTTTGTTTACAATAAGCGATACGTCCATATTGATCCCTCTCTCGCTGGAGTGCTGCGTCACCATCAATGAGTGAAGATATGAATTGATGACTAGAGGAGCTGTCGGTTCCAGTTTCCTTTTATTCCTCTTCGCTTCACACAAAATCCATTCTGTCCCATTATTGTCTGTGTAACTATCTTTGACCTGAAGTTTCAATATTAAAATTTATATTAAAAAGAAAATTCTAGAATGTTTGCGTATCTCGTTGAACAATGAGAGAGATCAATAAAATTCTCGAAGGACCTTTTGTAGATTAATTGCAATGACTTTGTAAAAATTGTGAACGAACCTCGATCCATCCATTTCCATCTCCGCAAGGCGAAACTGTGTCGCTGGACGTTACCAAAGTGGTACTCGCAAAGGCCAAGGTGAGGGTATGGTGATGGGGAGCTAACAACCTGGTACGCAGCGTCGAGCCCGACGGCACACGTTGAGGCCAGTTCGGAGCAGCGATTCGACCAGAGCGGACGTTCTTTAGATCCAGAACGTGAGATGCGTTTAGGTGGCTTACTAAAAATCAATAAATATAGAATTACATAGTTTTTTAACAGACTTGAATAAAAGAGTAGAAGTTACTCAATTCGAATGAATTTGTTTTATGAATGTTCAGCCAAAACTTCTTTCTTTATGAAACGATTTTGATGATTCTCTTTTTGTTAGATTTTTTTTGGGGATACCTCAAGGATGGTACCACCTTTTAATTTCATTAGCATTGGACTTCGAACTTCGAAGATTAACCAGGGAACTCTTCAAATCATTGAGGTTGGTTTTCTTTTTTGTTAAAAATTGACTTGTTATTTTATCATAAGTTTACTTTGGTCAAGTAACGGGTTATAGCAATATACACAGCTTTAAAAGCAGTTCAGCTGTTGGGATACATTTTTTCAACCGCTCGCAACTTTGTGTTAATCTATACTAATATTATAATTTCTAATTCCCACTTCTCCCCGGCAAGAAAACATAGCTGAACGCGTAGTGCATACAGAATAACTTTTTACTGAAGAAACATATCGTGTAATTTTTTTAAAGCAAAGACAATGTACCTAGGAGTAAAACAAGAAAAATATGATCAAAATCTACTCAGTGATTTTGTGTGGTGCGCGCACAACGGTAAAAACTTTATCATTTTATTTATATAGATACTAGTTGTGCCCGCGGCTTCACTCATGTAGACTACAGAATGCCGTCGATCGGGCACACACGCGAATTGTTTATTTAGACATAATATACTCTCGCTGACTTTTTTGTAGGTCTTTTTAATGTCTACAATTATGCAGTACATTAATTTGATATAATTCTTATGGTTTACGCAGCGAAAGCCGTTGGAACCCTAATTCTTTTTCTAAAATAAAAGTAGCCCAAGTTACTATTTTATAACATCAGCTATCTTCCAGTGAAAGTCCAGTCAAAGTCGGTCCAACCGTTTCGGAGATTACCCGGAACAAACAGAAAGACAGTAAAAAAATATTATAAAAGTTTTTTTTTTGTTATAGTTATGGTATAAACTTTTGTATGTATTTAGTAGAAAGCTGTATTTTGATATTATAAACAGACACTTCAATTTTATTAATTGTATAGATTGATTTATGACATGTATCCAATCAGGCGAACACTAAAAAAGATGCATATAAAAGAAAGGTCACCCAATCGGGTATCTTGATAATTTTTCGCGGCGACGGGGATGTTTTTCGAAACAATACATACATACCATCACGCCTGTATCCTCGAAGGGTTAGGCAGAGGTGTACTAATGTACGCCCACAGTTCGCCGTGTATGTTTTTTAGGTCCCATGTAATTTGGGGCAAGCCTATTGCCATTAATCGGACATAAAGTCAAACTCCGAGCTGCTACTGAGAATTTGCATAGAAAAACCCAATAGCACTTTGCTCGACCTGGGAATCGAATCAGGACCTCGATCATAGCAGTCGCGCCACGACCACTAGGCTGTCTCATTAGTATAATTCTCAATAGTTGTTGTAATATTCACTCATTCAACAAATTCAATTCAATTCAATTCAATAAAGAATAAAGTTCAATTTTGGTATAAAAAACTTACCAGTTTTGAAATGAGCAAAAAATCCTCTACCAGTGACATTCTCTCCAGTTCTAAGTCTCAAACGTAATATATCTGCCTGCGAGACGAAGAGTCCGTTTGTCAGTATCTCTGAACTTAGAAACGGTCTGATGGATACGTTTTGTAAGTCTACTTGGATATCCAGGAACGAGTCTTCGGGTATGGAGTCGGTGACGTTGATAGGAACGCCCTTGTCGAACACTCCGTAACCGAAGTCAAAGTGGGAAATGTTGAGGAATACGCGTTTTCCTGGTAAATAATATCAATTGTTTACCTATGTGAATTTACTTTGTAATAGTATTAGTCGTCTATGGAGGCATATATCGTGAGGAAGTCTTGACGATTCGAAAATGTTCTAGAGGTACCACCGTTTACTCAGAAAACAGAATTGTGAATTTGTCCCTTTTTGAAATTGTTATACGTCGTCGCTAGTTGCCTGATCAGATCTAGCTTTCTTTCTGGATAAATATATAGCTTAAAGTTATATAAATGATAGTTCTTGTATACACACAGGTTATTGTTTTATGCAAAGATAAATACGGCCTTTATCACTGACAGATCAACTACACTACACCAAAATATTTTAACAAATTAGTTTTAAATATGCTATTATAAAAAATATATTATTAACAAACATTGTTTCTAAAGAACTCATCAAAATAAATAATTTGGTGTTACAAACATTTAGAAAGAATATCTTCAAAGGTCTTATTACACTCACCAGTTGGAGCAAGTATGTTAATGGTGCAATCGAGGTTTGGCAGAAGGAAATGTGGGTAGTTCGGACTTCGTAGGATGCCTTCTTTTGAAGTAAACGTTTGCGATGGACAACCAGCCAGCTCTACCGCACGCCAAGTTACGCTGTATCCTGATCCTTGGGTACTGTTCAGTAATTTTTTTTAAATTTATTTATTTGTAAAGTAATAATCTTATTTCTAAAAAATAGTCCCACAAAACCGTGTGATCGGTTTGACTGTGGGATCAAACGAAGTCTTATGTTGTATTTACACATTACAATATTATTTACTCATGGAACGCCACTATTACGTTGCCTGCACCCGTGATTAGCTCAGAGTGGATAACAAATATTTTTTAATCATTTTTTTTAAAATAGCTTTGTCAGTTTCGTGTCTAATTTCCGCCGGCAGACTGTTAAGTATGTATGGTAAACGTTTTTTTATAGTTCTATCACCAAAGTAATTAGATACTTTAGGTACATTATATTTGCCGGCGGTCATAGATCGAGTACAATAACTATTAATCACACAGGATAGGTTGTTATGCTCTTCACTGCCATGATGGTTTCAGCCAAAAGAAATTTATGTTTTAGACTAATTGGTAAAATCTTGTACATATTAAATAATTTTCTATAATCACCTTTACTGTCAATTCAATCAGTCAATAATAGAAGAATACTAGATGCGCGAGACGATGATTGCAAACATATCTTGCGCTCAAATTTTTAAATTCTATAAAAAACTATGCGCTTTCGTTGAAGGAAAAAATCGTGATAAAACCATACTGTTAGATATGGTAAAATATTTTCGAACCGTCGCTGCGTCTGAAATCTCAACATTTTTTTTTTACCAACGGTTAAATGCATAATTTAATATAGTTTAATAATAACTAGCGGTCGCCCAATGATCGAAATTCGACCAGCGACTTTTTAATCATAGACTATTTTCTGTTTGATATTTGCAGTATAAACCAAAATAATGAATATTACATCACTTGCTGTCACTTTTCATTGAGTGACAATGTCAATATTTTGGGGGATCTAAGTTCAATGGCACTGGTCGTGTTAGTTAATTTATTTTATTTAATATATTAGTAACAGATATTATAGATACATTTTAGCTTTCTGCAGTCCTTCTCCGTATAATCTTTAACCATGCCAAATATCACACACTCTCCGTCCGCTCAATTTGAAGGGGTACAAAGTTTTTGCTTCACGTATTAATATAATGATGATGATATTAAGCTCAATGTGACTAAAGCCTGTTTTGTATTTTTTAACTGATATCGAAAATAGCAAACAATTTGTAAAATACTTTGTTTGCATTTAAAAAGAGGTATTTTTTTTTGTCGCTTTTTGCAGGCGCTGCGACGAAATGCTCACCGGCAAGAAGTCTTCAAGATCGTCGGTGTATTCTGATCTACCTACTATCTTTAATATTATAATCACTTAACATTATATCAAAGATTCAGACGTTTAGGATTCCCTGGACATCATTTTGTATTTTGTAATGTTGTAACATTTCATACGCACGTACTTATAGTCAGAGTGGAAATGCAGTACTGCCTTGTTGCCGGACGCTACCCATCTCGTCTCGCCCACGGATCCGCAGTACCGAGACGATTTCATATTGTACACATCTCTCAGCTGAAAATATTTCTCTTTATTGGCAACGTCTCAGTTGTTGACAATGAACGGACAGATTTCACATTTAAAATTACTAAAAAATCTTGTAAACGATTAAACTCTAGTTGAGTCAAAAAATACATCTCTAACATCTAAATCATTAGATCTAGTTATCTCGTTCAGTCGGATTATTACAGACCAATAATTTTTATCACAAATGATGTGAATGTTATATCTAAACTTTCGTGATTCGAGCAAAATACAAAAATAAATTGTAAACAAAGATATTGAAAACAAATACTTTCAAAAAGAAGTTGCTCATTTTCCTTGGTTTATCCTCGAAGTCGAAGGTCCAATGCTAGTGAAATTAAAATGGGACCACCCTTTCTAACAAAAAAAGAATCATTTAAATCTGTTAATAAACAAAGAAGTAATGGTTGAGCATTCAAAAAAAAAAAAAAAAATTACTCTCCTTTTTTGAAGTCGTTAAAAAAATATATTTGTACCATCTGTAAAAAAAATTTGATAATTTTGGATTACCTAAGGCCTTTTATTTATGGATTTTCTGTAATAGTCAAAAACACTTAGCACAAATATTCAGAGGTATATAAATAATTATACATGTTGTCTCTCAATGTTTTATAATAAATGTAGAATAAACTTATTTGTAACAAAAGGCTTACGTGGCGGGAATTTAACGGGCCCTTGAACGTGCCGCTATCAATTGTAATGTCGTGCGGAAAATTGTAAAGATATAAGATTCACTCATTTAGATTTGTTACAACTTCGATTCTCTTCACTAACTACATTATTTTTCTTATTTTTACATAATACGAAAAGCTTGTGACATCGGCAATAATACATAACGAAAAATCAGTACTTTTCTATATGTATAACTATTTTATAACATCATATAAATAGTACGGCTTAGCACAGAAAAGTTTAAAAACCGTTGTGACCAGGTGACGTTTCATTAAAGTTGAAGAGAAAAGGCAGATATTAATTTACGTACACCAGAAAGAAACAAGTATAAACTATAGTTCACAGAAAAATATATAGAGTGTTTTATTATTTTTGTTTTCATTTGGGATACGAAATTAGTTCGTTATAGTATACGGAGACATTTTTAAATATGATAGAATATAAATGTTTTGTTACTGGAGTGAACGGATTAATTATAGTATACCTCAACAAAATCGTAAAGACAGTCTTTTTGGTATTCGAGGTCCACTGCGTGGAAAACGAAAACCAGCCTGGTGCCAGCTGGACCCACGACGTGTATCCAATAGTCCAGCTCGTTGTCGTACATTCCCGGATGGTTGGGGCTAGATAGTATACCTGGAAGTATTTTTTTAAATTCTGGTAGCAACCTTGGTCTTGATATAAACCATCTGATGGTTAGGGCGTGTAAATCTTGTCAAAATAAAAACAAAAGATTTGAAAATGTTAAGAATATTAATACGTTACCAGAATTTCCTTCAACAGTTCTGTTCTTGACGATATGTTCAGGGCTCAACCTCCGCTTGCAAACGTAGCCGCCTGTCAGTGAACATCTATGTAGGGTCCAGTAGAGTCCGCTCGGCAGTGATGGCACCGGTGAAGACCACCACTACGATAAGAAAATTATATGCATAATGACACCTAATAAATACAATTTAAATTAAAATGGGCCCCACCTTTGGGGTATCCTTTTCCAACGAAAAAATAATTTAGCCATTAGTCATACCGGCCTGCAAGCACCATAGAGTGATTAAATTAATGCGTTAGTTCAGCTCGAATTTTCTACGGATATGGAATTACTCAGTTCGTGACCTTTTCGCAATGCGGCAACAGCCCAAACCGAGGTCTGGCCTCTTTGGCACACTTGCGCGCGTGTTCCCCACGATTTTGCGACTGAGTGCCTGAAGCGCTCGCCCCCAAGCCCGGTGAAGCCGCCAAAGCCATCAGCGGCTCTATTTGTTTAGGGCCTCTAAGGCTAACAGTATAGTCGGTCAGAAAAAAAAGTTTGTTGTTGTTATTTGGCCATATATTATTTTATATTGAGGGCATTTTAAGTAATTTAGTTTGCTTATTGGGCACTAGTGAAGTGGACTATAAACAATACCTAGGAACATGCATTTGAAGCTGCCACAAAATCACCCTGGACAGTTTTAACAAAAGAGCTGCCATCTTATTAGAACTATGTTTGAAGATTACAAGGATAATTAGACTAACATTCTATTCACGAGACGTTGGCAGAAATGCGGATTGACACAGACGCAATTAAATAAAGAAATAAGAATAACATTTAGGTACCTATTTGTCAACTTATCTGGCAAATAAATTATATTGAAGCAGCCGCCGTAGAACACTGAATTAGTGAAATGGAAATGCAGCCTAACAATAACTGATCTCGAATAGACCTGTAGGCATTTTTGAAATTAATTCTTCATAAATATGATTTGACTAGTTGTGCCCAACAGTTTTAACCGTATTAAAATAATGATTCGATCAACTGTATACCGCGCCGTGCCGCCGACAAAGCACCTGTGTGTTTTCCAAAACATACTAGATTGCTTGACGTTCATCATTACAGCTTCGTTCCTTGGGTTGGTAGTGTGAAGTTCAGCGTATACCTTCCTCAATAACTAGGCTATAAAATGCATTCTTTTATTATTTGTCTAGTAATTCCAGAGATTAGTGATTCAAACAAACAATCTCTTCACCTTTATCTATACCAATATTATAAAAGAGGAAAGATTTGATTTTTGTTTGTAATGGATAAACTCAAAAAATACTCGGCCTATTTTAAGAACTCTTTAATCATTATAAAAGCTACAGTATCAGCGAGTAACATAGGTTATATTATAATTTGAAAAAATAATTTATTCCTCATAAAAATGTCGATATTTTTACACGAAATATTAAAAAATTCCTACACGGGTGCATTGGCGATGATTGTCGTATAAAATTAACATGGATAAAAAAAACAAATTTGAAATCAAATTCAGAAAGTTTGGAAAAATAGTATAAGATACCTGAACACCTAAGCAAGGCTCATCGATGTCGTCTTCAGTGTCGTTGTAAGGTGGCCAACCCTGGTACAAAATAGCGCTTCCATCGATCCAATTAAAGTCGTTATCGATGAGACGTGCGCCGAGCCAGTAAATAGATCCAGCGCTGTAGTCGCTGCTCTGTCTGATGCCAGATACTATAAAACGTTCCTCATCAGCAGAATGGACGGAGGTTAAGTGCATGTTAAGCCCTTCGCATACCTAGAATGGGAGAAATTGACGGTTTTTGTTATCCTTTTTAGGTGGTCTTATGAAAACAAAACCTATTTGGGTAGAGTTCTAAAGGTCTAAAGCTAAATGGGAGTGGGTAATTAGTCTTTCTAATTATTATTCCTAATTCTTTCAAAATCAATTTTGAGATTACATACTCTTTTTAAACTGTCTATACAATTAATATTCCGCTATTTAGGTACGTAAGTAAACTTGTATAGCCTGCAACCTTCCACAAAAAAAGTTGTAAAATGCAAAAATATTTTTCAAATCTGATCGGCGGTACCAGATATATTATTAGCACGTTCAAACGTTAGTACTTTCTTATTGAAGTAATCAACTGATTTAGCTGCGTTGAAAAATTTTTGATAGTGGAAAAACTTAAGGGTTCGCGTCACCGATGCCCTAGACATGCTCGTGACGTATTGCGCTTGCGTCACTCTAGCAACGCGTAGTATAGCAGACTTTGTATATGTATACTCATATATATACTACTACATTATATATACTCGACTGTATTATATGTGTGTTTGACTTTTCGGATGGGTAAAATCTTGTGATATCGCGTCACTGATATGTTCTGCATTAATTCAGACTATAATTTATTTAAAAATTCAAAATTGCCGTTGTGATTTTAAACTCGATGAAACGAGAAAGCAACACTAAAAAGAGAAAAACACATACATCTATGATTTTTCCTGCGAGCGTATGAGATAGAATACAATAGACACCATTTCCTATTATCTCGGTCTCCTCTTTATACGTCTCTCACATTAATTTCTTTCACAGCCTAATAAAAATTACCTGCTTAGCGGTTGCCCAGGATGCTTTCGGATAACCGGAGAACAAGTAACAATGCCCGTTGTACAAAATTTGCTTTACGTCCATGCATGATTGAGCTGTCAACAAAATAATTTATTATTTAATGATGTCAAAAATTATTACTTAATTTATATAACAAAAAATAAAATCATATACATATCCGATCGCAAATTTTCCAATATCGTTACAGGCACCAATTAAAAAAATTTGTCTGTCATGAGGTGACATTCAAATTCATAAACATATATTGGAGTTTTTGACGGGATCTTGAAGTTTCATGTTGTGGTTTTTATTTTTAATTCATTTACTTAGGTTTTTGACCCTATATTATGTAATATTGGTGGCGTTTTGTGTGATATAGTTTGGTTTTTGTGCATAAGTGAAGTGGATTATAAATATAAGCAGAAAGCATTCATTCTGAGATCCCACAAAATCTTCCTAGAAAGTTCTAACATGAGAGCCACCATCTTGTTAGGGTACTGAGTCGTCATAACATATGACGCTATAATTAACTCAATAATGGCAGTAATGGTCTTCACTAAAGATGACCGGTTGCCAAGTTAGGAAGAAAAAGAAGAAGAAGAAGACCTTAGCAAAAATTGTGCGGTTTATTTGTAATTTACTTATATAACAAACAATCGGAACTCCATTTATAACAGAAAAATGTGGAAACATCGATATTCCATGGTTATGTTCATAATATCAATGTATGTTTTAGGACACTTAACATCGATGTTTTCTAGATTAACATCGATGTTTCGATAACATTACTGAATAGGCTACATCACTAAAAGTGACTTCGAGCGCACCCATTGGAACATATACGCTGGATTATAAAATTAATTTATATCTAGATAATGAAAAACTTACAAAAAATCAAAAACATATTTTTTATGTAAAATATCGTTGAAATTATATAGTCTATATACATAAGTTTATAGAAATTAAATTGGTTACGTTTTAGATAGAAAGTCAAATGTGTAAACAATAATATTTATTGTTTACGAAAGTTTGGCAGAGATTCTGCGAAGGTATTAATTAATACAACGTGTGGTTTGTTTGGCGTTTCTCTGTTTGATTAGGATTAAACTCATGTTTAACTGGAACCGAGCCCTCGACCCGTGTATCCTTGCGATAATAATCGCATTAATAGTTAAAATTACCAGTAAACGAAGTTTATTACTTTCATTTACTTTGATATACAAACGAAATTTATCGGTTTATTTATTTTGGTAATATAGTTAAATAAATCTAGTTAATTTGATTTTTTTTTAAATGAAGATTCTTATCGCGGCATGAGAGTTAAATTGAAAAAAGTATCCGACCCGTCCGATATTAAAAATAAATAAAAACTTCATTTAAAAAGAAATCTTTATTGGCTTAGCGTTGTGGTCACAATCTCACCTGATCTTAAGTGACAATACGGCCCAAGATGATAGCACGCTAAGCGTAGTGCCACATATTATATAGAATTGTCAAGAATATGGTTGACGTGGAATTTGCCTAGCTGAGCTATGACCAGATTTGTACGCAATGTTGTATGTACAGTACGAGTGGTCGATAGTTCGAGTCCGGCTGATTTTTTATATCTCTTGGTGGTCACCGTTGTTTTTGGATTGTACTGTGCTTACCATCAAAGAGAGTGCCGCTATATAGCCTATCTAAAAAAAAAAAAGAGATATTTGCATAAATAGAAATAAAATAGGATATATTAAAAAATATATCCAAAGCTAGTGTCATACGTGCCGCTCGAAATTTGTGGAGCAACTCGCTTATGGATTGATATGTTACCAACGAGTGAAGCTTACGCATCAACGCACACGACCGTCCGTTCTACAATCTGTCACACACACAGTACATTTAGTTCGGGCTCGCATTCCATTAAATGCAAACGGTCCACACAATAAGATATCTGAGAGAGACCAAGGCTGAATACCGTTCCGCTTCAACCGTTTTCGTTTATCCTCTTTAGTGAAAAAGAATGTACCTAATCTATAACCACAGAGTAAAAGTTTTAACGGGATCTCAAACTGTCATCTAGTCGTTTTTGTTTTTTATTCATAAAATGTTGTTTGACCCTTTATTGTGTAATACGGGTAGAATTTTGCATAATAAAGCTTGGTTGGAAGTGATTTGATAATAATATCATGAACAATGAATTCTGAGATGCCACACATACTCTCTACAATCTTGTTAGGATACTGAAATCATCATAAAGCAGGACACTATATTCACTCAATAATGGCAGTAATGGTCTTCAATAAAGAGGACTAGTTACCAAGTTAGGAAGGAAATAAACCACAGAGTATAATATTTGGTGGGATTTAGATCTGTCATGTTGTGATTTTAATTTGAATTCGTAAACTTATGTTAGTTAGCCCTATATTACATTGTTATTTAGCTGGCATCCTGCGTAATGTAGTTTGGTTATTGTTCACAAGTGAAGTGGATTATAAATAATAACTGGAAAATACATTTTAAATTGCAGCAAAACTTTCTGGAGAGTTTGAACAAGGGAGCCGCCATTTGTTAGAGCTTTGTTTGAAAAATATTCTATTCATGTTGGCAAAATTGTGGATGAAGACAATTTCCATTAAATTATATAAAAAGAAGTACACATATTAGGTTTCTTCTTTTCCCACTAATTTTCGTTATTAAAGATTATTACTACACCAAGTTGGTAACTTAATATCTCTTGTTTATTCCAGTTCTAATAAAATGGTGGCTCGCTAGTTAGAACTTTCTAGAAACTTTTTGTAAAATTTTAAAATGAATGGTCTACTTCTCTTGTGCACAATATACAGACTATATTATTCAAAATACCACCATTAACACATGACAGACTAGGTCCCAGAATTCCTACATAACAGTGCCTAACATGAGTTAATTAAATAGGTTAATAAAAAATTCATTAACCATCATCATTTATTTATAAAATATACTTCAACGGAACGGAATCGTGAACTAGAATTCCGTTTCGTTCGCGAACCTACGAATGAATGGCTGAATGAAAATAGTTAACGAGGAAGCGCGCTGCACATTCCGCTCGAGTTTTTTAGCCCGACATCTCGAGATACACAGAGCTCGAGTAATTTGAATTAACGAGCGCCTTTCATGTGTCACATAAAGGTAAAAACGGAAGCCTTGGGAATTGCGCTGATTTATTAAATAGTAGGGTTGTCGAACTCGTTGAAACCTATCGATATAGGATAGTTGTATCGATTTAGGTTTTTATTATTGAAGTTATAATCTTTACGATTCGTGTGTCCATAGACACAGGCTCTATATCTTTGTTTTATTGTGGTGCAGATAGTCGCCCTCGTTGTTATTTGTATATATATGATCGTACAACAGACAATATTTTGCACAGCTTATGCAAGTTTTCACTAGTTAACTTATCAGTGATTAAGATTGTAGCGACATCTCTCGCCACAACTGACGCATCTACGTAGCGACACATAGCGACATCTACCGAGCTACATACGACGCATCCTACATCGCGCTATAGAAATTAACTCAATCGTTGAGTATATTTACAAGAACCCGACTACAACCGTCGGGGCAGCTACCCGCCAGACATAGCACCCGTCTGGCCGGAGGATCCTCCCTTTTCTATGGCGGATGAGGAACTTTACTCTCTGTTCCTCACCTCCGCTAAAGTGGTGACCCCGACGTGATACGTCAGCACAACCTTCTTCACAAAGCTACGTCATCATCACTTCCTCAAGCTTTCGAGCAGCGAGTCAATACAGTCAGCCAGCATCCACGGCAACTACGGGTATCCTGACCATACGCATGCAGCGGACGCGCATTCCTGGTCTGCCCCACAGCCTTCTCAGCGACCTTGACACAGCACACTGCACTTCGGCCGGTCAGCAAGCAGCAGAAGACGCACTTCTCTCCTGGTCGACGCAGCAGCCAGTCACTACGCAGCACTGCAACACTCCGACTCACTGGAGCACTCTTGCAGCATCACCCCGACTCACTGGGGCAATCACCACAGTAAATTTCGACTCACCGTGAACTATGCGGCGCCTAGTTCCGACTCACTGGAACATTCTACTGGCCTGGGAAGCATAACAAAGATGTATGGACGACTCAAACTGCTATCGACCTCCGGTCTCGGAGGGAAGTGATGTAGCGACATCTATCGAGCCACATACGACGCCTCCTACATCGCGCTGTAGAAATTAACTCAATCGTTGAGTATATATACAAGAACCCGACTACAACCGTCGGCGCAGCTGCCCGCCAGACATAGCACCCGTCTCGCCGGAGGATCCTCCCTATTCTATGGCGAATGAGGAACTTTACTCTCTGTTCCTCACTTCCGCTAAAAAGATTAACTATTCATTTAATTTGAATTTTTAAGTAATTGGTAGAATATTTGGCGTCGTAATTTAGAATCTCTAGGAAATTAGTTTCAAATCGTCACTTTCATATGTAATAAAGTAAGTTTTGACAATTGAGTCAGAAAAAAGCTGGATGAAAAAATTCACGTACATTGGTTTTGATTGGTAACATTATCAGCTGAGGGTGAGGGAAGCATCGAACGCTTGAGAAATGTTCATGTTGTACCGTATTTATGGGCTTAATCCTAGCCCTGATTATAACTTTTGGTAATAACAACACATACCATCACGCTTGTATCCCCGAAAGGTTAGGCAGAGGTGTACTAATGTACACCCACTGTTCGCCGAGTACGTTTTTAGGTCCCATGTAATAGAGGGCGAGTCTATTGCCATTAATCGGGCACAAAGCTAAACTCCGAGCTGCTACTGAGTATTTCATAGAAAAACCCAATAACATTTAGCTCAACCTGGGAATCGAACACAGGACCTCGAGCATAGCAGTGGCGCTTACGACCACTAGGCTAAAAATAAGAGTACAGCTGTTACTTGAGGTGTTTAATGAAAGTGACGTAGAAAAATGTGGGGGAAACAAAATATAATAAACACAACCGTGAAAGTTAATTGGTGAGCTATTTAATCTGCGCATGCACTGGTTTATATTGAACATTGTATTTGGGAATGGTAGATTTCTCGGCGATAGAAATCGCCAATGCGTCGTGAGGTGGTGTGGTGATTACTTCCGTGCCTTCCTTTAGCAATATTCGTTCACCCAGCAGTGGGACTCTTACAGGCTGCTGTTATTATTTATATCCTATGAAATGTAGTTCCTGAGCCAAAACATTTGTAGTTCTTAGGTTAGAGTGTAGAAAATTAAATAAGCCTTTATTACGTACTTACATTAGGTGTTTACTCTAATTATATACAAAGTAAATACTCATTCATCAGTAACGAGTTTTTATTTTAGTTTAAAGGCCTCATCTAAAGACTTCCATAGTTCTCTATCTTTTGCTATTCGGATCCTAGTTGGTCCAGATACTTTTTTAATATCATCCTCCCATCTTTTATTCCATCTATCTCGGTTTCTTTTATTCTCTCTAGGATTACAATTCTGTTATTGGTTTAGTCCATTTTTCTGTTTTGTTTTTTTATCATAATTATGACCTGTCCATCTCTAGTAATTCAAATATTAGAATTACTTTATGCGAAGCTACATGACCGCCTTCTAATTTGAAACACTTTCTAGTAAAATATATATATCTACGTTAAATTAACGTGTTACGTGGATGCTGTCGCAGCCCTTTATTAAAATTTGCTGAACGTTTCACAGCCGAAGCCTTCCTTTGTACACGTTTCATTTCGCTAAACGAATGTTCATTTGCACCGCATTCTGTCAGGCCAACTCGAAACACGGCCGAGTAAATTAAATTTTTAAATGTCACTGAATTATTTATTGTTGTTATTTTTCAGCCTATATACTAGCTGTGCTCCACGGTTTCATCAGTGTAAGATTTATTAGACCAACTCTACACTGCACATTCGTTAATGTACTCAAGTCCATAGTTCTACTCACTTACCTACAGCTTACCCGATTGGTTATCGTTATAGGATACTGTTCTGCTCCTTAGAACCATAGCATGAAGTTATTTAGCTTATAACTTTACTCAATATCAAGGTCATTAAATGTAAAAGAGATATTTAAAAACCGACTGGTAGTTCCAGAGACTAGCGCTTTCAAACAAACAATCTCTCGAGCTTTTTAATATTATAGTACTACATGGAGTGCTAAAGTACTCGTCCGTCATTCTTATTATAATAGTAGATCGGCCAATTGATGATATGGTCCCAGATGGTAAGCACAGTAAAATAAAACGGAACGGTCGCCGCTGCCGGCCGGCCTGCATAAATATCTCTTCACGTTACACTTGAAGCATCCGATGTTGTAAGGAGTAAGTAACACACTGGCCGAGAGATGGCTCCACAGTTTCAAGGTAAAACAAAGAATGACATAGAGAACTTATGAAGGAAAACGTCTTGATAAAATTAAAGTATGGTAGATCATTTTATAATGGTCTTATTTACTTTAATAACACTCTGAACTCAGTAGAGGAAAGTTACGTTGATGTGGTAAATAAAATATGCTTACAACCAACTTAGTTCTACTTCGACATAAGTTTAATTTAAAAATAAATAAATAATGGAATCTCTGTATTCTTATGTATTTTATATACTTGGTTTTCTTGTATAAAATCTTGCGTATAATTGCATTTTAGCATTACGCGTAGATTTCCCAGGTATTCTATAAACTTAAGGCAGTTTTAAATAACATATTTGAAATCACTATCCCCGGTTAATACATATTTGTACTAAGTAATAACTATATTTAACTTAAAAGAGGTATCGGCTTCCCTCTTATCTATCCATGCTATAGGATAGGGATATAATGTAGATCATAAATATGTTTAATGAAACGAAAGTAAGTATAAAACGATAGATTTAGAAACAACGGATAGATAGGTTATTGAAAACGACCGTTATTCAAAACTCCAGCCATAAGAATTAATATTGGGATTAATTCATAAGTTTATAGGAACAATTTAGGATCCGTTGTGGACATTTTCGGGGCGTCTTTGCACAATTTCAGGGTTGAATTTGTT
The DNA here is from genome assembly GCA_033032175.1 of Saturnia japonica. Taxonomy (NCBI): domain Eukaryota; kingdom Metazoa; phylum Arthropoda; class Insecta; order Lepidoptera; family Saturniidae; genus Saturnia; species Saturnia japonica. Next base: position 1,764,052 of record CM065315.1, read on the forward strand.
GAGGGCCTTGTAGACAATCTTCTAATTTTTGATAATTTTCAATTTATGTTGTTTTTCTTTTTGTTTATATAACTATTTTTCTATTAGTTTTTTTATAGCAATCTTTGTGTATTAAAACGTTTATCAAAATAAAGTGCATGCTGAGTTGACCTTATTAGGTTAATGCACTTGGAGCTGTATGTTTATCTTATTATATTAAGTGAGAAATTCTTGTATATATATAAATGTAATTGGTTTTTTGGAAACAGCTCCAACGATTTTGATAATACTTTACATTTAGATAAGTTTTACATTCCAAGTTTACCTAGATAGGTGTTTTTCTTTTTTTGTTTATAAGACACCGAGCATAGTTAGGTCGTTTAATATTTATTTATTAACTAATGTATTGGCGTATTGGCCATTGGCCGTTCTAAATAAATAAGTAAAAAAAAAAACTGTCAATTGACAATAAACTGAGAAAAAAATTGCTAAAATGTTTGCGTTTCATATTCATCAACACTCAGAAATAGAACATAATCTGAAACGTCTGAAACTTTTATAGCTTCTTGGATTTATTAGAATAGAAAGGATCCTATCACCGCGCTATGGTTTTATCACGTTGAGCTGGAAGACTATTTCTCATCTGCACGGTAAGGCAAAGTTAAGAATTTGCAAACCGTGGTTCCGTAGACCAAACCGCATTGTTCTTTAATGGAAGGGAGATATGGGATAAGACCGAACAATTCTTCAGGACCACCAAGATACAGACGATAAAACAAGCGAAGCAATCACTCTAAGCAGCTCAATCGGTTCTAAGTACGTTGTGACGTTTGCATCATTCCAACCGCATTCAGCCGTCGCTGAGACTTGTTCAGCGCGTCGAGAAGGTATCGGGCGGAAGAAGTTATATCGTCATCAGCTATTGCTGAAGCAATATATCCTAGGCTAACGTGTCTTTAAGCTATAAGTTACACAACAGCAGATGAGATTGTGGTCTACCGATAACCCTGTATGAATACAATGAAGTAAAAAACTAATAAAAGTACCCGAATATCGATTAAAAAGTTTCCAACGAGTAGCGCGGTCGAAGTTTCGAAACCGGTTGACCGGTTACAAAGATATTAAATCACTTCGTTATGTTATAAAGGAAACGTACAAGACAGTATAAAAAAAAAAAAAAAACGAACTTCAATAATTTTGAAGAGTTTTCTTGTGTATATATGAAGTTGAAGGTCCAATGCTAATGAAATTAAATTGTTGTCCCCTTCTGAAGTATCCATCAAAAAAAGAATCATTCAAATCAATTCATAAACAAAGAAGTTATAACATAACATCCATAAAAAACATTCGAATTGAGTAACCTCCCTCCTTTTGTTGAAGTCGATTAAAATAGGCCACAGGATAATTTTTAACAAAAAAGAAAACCAGCTTCAATTATTTTCAGAAGTTCCCTGGTGTATTCCCGAAGTTGAAGGTCTTTGACACTTGACACACAGTCTTCCACTAGGCTTAGCGTAGTACCATCTTGTTCCTCATCGTCACTTAAGATCAGGTGAGATTGTGGTCATAACGATAAATCTATAGTGATTGAAAAAATCCAAATCGGTGGATAAATAAAGAAGTTATGGTTGAACATCCATAAAATAATCGAATTGATAACCTCCTTTTTTTAAATCGGTTAAAAATCCCAATCGGAGTCTTAAAATGTAAATTTTTTATATAGTATACCGATCGTAATGATAAGGCTCGTAGGTATTTTTTTTGCTCGCAAATTATTAAAATTACTGTTTGGGTGGATATTTATTACCACTGGATTCTTTTTATTATGCGTGTTTCAGATACAGATGTAGAAAATTTCAACCCGCGCAACAATTGCAAAAGTTATAAAGAAAAGATTTATAAAAAGGGTCTAGTTTAAAACTTTGGTGCTAGAGAAATTTTTATTTCTCAACAATTACTTTTAGTTTAGTTATACTCTAGAGGAATAATTTATATTGGTGCACGGGTCATGCAAACTTTTCTATGGAAATTTTCTTTATGGACGATCTATATTCTTTAATATCTTTGTCTGTTTAATATTCAGAGTGGTGTAAATAGTTGAACGAATATAGTCCATAAGGACTTGTAATTCGTACAGCGTCTCGCGGACTTGTAAACTTGTTAAATAAAACTTTTAAGATGTATTATATGAAATGTCACTTACAAAGTTTATATAAGGATACTTGGGGGTTAGAGAACTGGGATACTGTTGTTTTTAAAAGTATACTTGCTTTTGCTCGCGGTTCTGTTCATGTTAAAACTACTAGAATCAATAAAGACACTGCTGTAGTTTCATAAGTGAATTATTATGAAAAACCTATTATTTGAAAAAATTGTTTGAAAATAAAAATGTGATTTGCTGAGAAATATGATAAAGTAAGAATATTTATCAAGCATTCAGGTTTTCTTACGATTTTTTTCTTCACCGGCAGCCGATAGTGTTGCAAATTTGAATGAGTAAATGTACGCGAAAAAAGTTCGTTGGTACACGGCGAGTTTCGAACCTGCGGACTTTGAATTGATATCGCGCTGTTTTATTTTTGTACTTCGATAATATTTGCCGTAAATATTTGTATCTTGGTAGTTAGATCCGAATAGATTTTGCATAATAGTTGACATGAAACAGAAACTGGAAACGGTGAGTTTTAGGCGAGATCTTGAAGTGACATGTTGTGGTTTTTATTTAGTATTCATTCACTTCGGTTTTTGACACTATATTATGTAATATTGGTGGTGTTTTGCATGATATAGTTTGGTTTTTGTGCGTAAGTGAAGTGGATTATAAATATAAACTGAAAGAATGCATTCTGGGAACTCACAAAAACTCCCTAGAGAGTTCTAACAAGGGAGCCACCATCTTGTTAGGATACTGAAATCGCTATAAGACAGGACACTATATTTTTACTTGATAATGGCAGTAATTTTCTTCATTAAAGAAGACCATTTACCAAGTTAGGAAGAAGAAGAAGAAGAAATTGGAAACTCGCAATTTAAACATGTCATATGTAGATAACTTTATATATGTGTCTCGTAAAAGGAGTATGTCTTGCAACTAACTTCAGATCAACAAAAACCTGTATCGAATATAATTTTGTTATATATTTGCATTAAAAAAAAAAAGTTTACATTTGGTAGGATTGTTTTGCCCGGCTGAGTCGCGATAACCATTCATATGGTAAAAAGTCAGTCATAGTGACTCGCTTTTGCGTGTCGCGTTTCGGGGTCAGCCTGTGCATATCCAGTTAAATTAATACATGCTGGAATGACATCGGTGACCGTCGATCGATTTAGATCTGTTGGTGGTCACCGTTGTGTTAGGATTGTATTGTGCTTACTATCAGGGTCTATACCGTTAATTAGCCGTGCTAGTATAAAAAAAAAAACGTTAATTATTAAAAGCGAATGCATCGAAATGTGTATTTTTTTCAGAATGCAATGTTGAATACAATCTCAACGTATTATGCTAATTTCTAGACAAGAACAGGTTTCCGGAACGACGGATATAATTGAATCTAGTGAAGAAACGATGTTAATTAAAACTTGCAACGCTCGGGGAGGTAACTCCTGTAGGGTGCGGTTTCCCTCACAATGTTACTGCAAGTTTATTTAATTTGATTTATACAATGATATGAATTTACTATAAATAGTTAATAGACACGGCATCTAATAAGTTTAAAGTAGGTAATTTAGGTTAAAGTATGAAATTGTAGATTTTTAATATGACTAGCTTGAATATCGATATCTTTCATTTTACTTAAAATTGCAAAGTCATGTTAATTTTATAATATAGCTATGTAATTTGTTTATAAAAATGTTTTTCCGCTTATGAATTTTTTTTTGATATCGCTGTTTTTGTGAGCATATAAATATGGTAATTCGTATTATTTTCGAGTACGAGTTTCGTCGTGGTTTTGGAATTTTTAAACTCAACAATAAGTCCCGTGGTCAACCGGAAATCAAAGTCGATAGCGATGAATTGGAAGCCTAAATTGAATAAAGATATTTTTGATTTTGATTTGATTTTGTTGTAGGGGAAAAATTTCAAATTCGATGAAGCAGTTAAAAGCGCCTTTAAAGAGCTTGTGGTGGCGATTATTATCACCTCCACATTAAAAGGGAGTATCTTCCGAACAGACGGGTGTTATGTCTGGCGGGCAGCTGCCCAACGGTTGTAGTCGGGTTCTTGTATATATACTCAATTGTTGGGTTAATTTTAATATCGCGATGTAGGATGCGTCGTATGTAGCGAGATAGATGCTTATCAAATCTCATCTCCAGGATTTTTATAGTAGAGGCATTAATGAACTTTCATTAAAATGGCAAAAGTGCATGGACAATAGTTGCCAACACTACAAATTATTACACTTTATATACTTTTCAATTAAAAAAAAAAATGTTTGAACTTTTCTACATGAAACGACAATTTCATACTTTATCCTCTACTAGCTGACCCGAGTAACTTCGTCTGCGTCATATAAGAGAGAGAGAAACAGGGTTAGAGAGAGTAGCTCGTAGGCAACGTAATATAGGTGCATCCCACCTCGCACATCATTCTGCATAATAAAAATGCATTCGCGGTACTTGATCATTATTTTGCTGCAGAGTTATTTTATCATATATACTTATTTAAATCAATTACTGTAAAGCGCAATTTTGTACTTAAATACTTGTGATGAATAACGTATTTATTTCGATAAGGATTAACAGCATATACTATAAAAACACCTTCGCAAATAATTTATTATTTTAGAACAAATTTTATTACCATAAAAAGGTTATATTAAGTAAACCTTAAAAGATAGACATATGCTATCGCAGCCTTTTTTTAGAACTTTAAGATAAACTATTCCGTCGTACACGATTGTTGCGTAAAGGTTCGTACAAACCAACACGTTCAGCTTGCGGTCGCGGTGGAGCCGCGTGCACGGTAGCGATCAAATTGAACAATTGTATTTGTATTATTTCCATTGCACCACGAACCCGTCGTACATTTTTCGCCAGACTCAAACAAACTGAACGCGTAGATCGGGTATTTGTTGTGAATGACGCTTGCACGCAAGTTAGATCGCCACCGCGACCGCAAGTCGAAAGCGTTGGTTTGGATCTTCCCTTTACTTTAACCATTCACGCAGCGCACGCAGTGGAAGCTCTCAAAAGGAATAAATTTCTCCCATTTTTGCAACATTTATCACTGATGCTCTGCTCCTATTGGTTATATATGTTTCCTCGATAAATGGGCTATCCAACACTAAAACATTTTTTCCATTCGAACAGTAGGTTCTAAGATTAGAGTGTTCAACCAAAAAAACAAACTCTTCAGCTTTATAATATTAGTATAGATTAGTTCTAATTTCTATATAACATATAAAAGGAATGTTTCTTTGTTTGAATCATTTATCAGAATACGATGAAAATTTCTTAAGTTGTTGTTCACACTCGTTAATATTCTATGATAGTGCCACTAGTTTATAATAGGCGGCGAGCGTGTCGTTTCATTTAGAGTATAACGTGAAAAAAATCGGGGACGGTTGCTAGTGTTATTATAAATGCGAAAGTACCTTTGTTTTTAATGTTTGTCTATCAATTACGCTTAAACGGTTCGATAGATTCTAATGAAATTTGGCATAGAAATCGATAATGTGGTGGAATAGGACATAGTATACAATTTTTGTTTATCGCCGAGCAAAGTGGATGGGTGAAATTAAATCATAATGTACATCCAGAAATCATCAGTAGCCAGAAGCTTATTGTATTTAGTTAATACAAAACCTTGTTTTAGTTTCTTGACAAATATTATATTTTATAACTTCTTTGTTTATGAAACGATTTGGATGATTCTTTTTGTCTTTGATATGGAATACCTCAAGTGTTGTCCCATTTTAATTTCATTGGCATTGGACCTTCAACTTCGAAGTTGTGGGAAACAAACTAACGTTGGACTGCACTGAGAAATGAAATACAATTGAAAACAATTGTACGCTAGAAAAACTAATAAGCCGTGGAAAAACTATACATACTAGAGATGTTTCTTTTCCCGCGTTGCTTCGGAAAACTTCTAAACGGACGTTACTACCTCCCTGCAATATAATAACAGGGGTGGGTGTCTCGAAATTATTTTAAAATTTTATATTCATTTTTAACTGTGTTGGGGTGGGGTTCTAAAGAGTTTATAAAATAAAGTTGAAATTATATTGGGTACACAATACATTAAAAAATACACACCCCATCCATCCCCTTTCCACCATCGGACGACAAGAGACACGTCGAATCGTCATCGATTAATGGTAGATATTGCACCAGTCTGCACAAAGCGTTTTGCTAGCACATTTATAACCCGCACCGCGAAAGAGTGGAACGCTTTGCCGGATTTCGCATTTCCCGATAATTAAGTCTCGAGTGAATAGGTACCTTCTAGGCAAGCGTGCTCCATCGTAGACCACATCATCACTTACGATCAGGTGAGATCGTGGTCAAACGCAAGCCTATCAATAGTAAAAAAAATACCAGTAAAAGCGTCGTTTTGTGACTATCTTCACTACAGGTAAACAAACTCTCACGTCAGTTCATATTTTTATTTACATAAAAAAAAGACACAAATATCCAATTCATTGAGATCATTCCAATGAGCCCAAACACGATACCTTTGCTGTAACTTGGTGAAGAAAATATCCCGTAGATTCCAGATAATACTGCAGCGTCAGGTCAAAGAAGCATACCATGATTTTGAAGCAATGATCGCTCAGTAGTAGAGTGTACGAACACCGCGTCGATCGATGTCAGTTCGAACCATTGCAGTGAGCCTGAGCGCCCGTTGAAGGAAACATCGTGATGAAATCAGAGCATGGTGGTATGGCATTTTATAATGTCCACCTGGCCAACTTTACCCTCATTGTGGAAATCTGTCGCCAAATACCAATAGATGTGTTCCGTCAGCTGGACTTGAGAGTCAGTCTTCTACTAGGCTTAGGCTGTGAGTGGTACCAAAACACTAAATCTATAAAAGACTAATAAAGAAAGAAATCAAATGTATATTGGATACATATTTAATGGAATAATATTTGTTTATTATTGGTTACTTTACTAAGTAACAAATCGTAGAAAAAATTATGTATTTTTTATAGGAGCTGCCTTAAAATATTTTTACAATATTATATTATCTCTCAAGAAATCCGTTGTAATAACAGATAATCCGTGAAAACAACCAACAATCTATTACGGTTCAGAATATAAGGCAACAGTAGGGTTAGAAACGCGCATGTGATGCTTCAGGTGTGGCATGCGTCCACAGGCAGCGGTGCCCACTTACCATCAGGCGGAGAGCATGCTTGCTTTCCACCATCGTGGTGCAAAGAAAAACAGCGCTACAATGTTAGGATGAACAACGTAGGCATTGCAATCGGGTTTCATATAACCCAAAGACACTCGTATGAGTGTCGTGTAGTGTAGACAGTATTGTCTAGTTATTTCGTAAATATATATTTTCAAACAGTCTGCGGCTCATCATTCGGATCATTGGTTTCTGCATTTGAGAATTCCATTATCAGAATTCTGCAAAGCTATTTTACGTAATGGATTCATGACGGGACAATTCGCTTGAAGAGATTCTATTATTTTTTCACTGATAGCTTTCATTTTTAACCGATTTAAAAAAAAAGAGAAGGTTTAGCCTTTACTTTATCTAACTATTGGTAAAACTCATATATGTTTATAGTGGGGGCAAGCAAACGTTTCAATCAGTTGAGTAGGCAGCATAAACTGGATCCTTTCCTCTTAAGTTAGGTTTCGGCAAGAAGGTGCTTAAGTTTTGTTTTTTTTTTTAATAGGTAAGTGCTGTGTACATGTTTGTTATTATTATTACTAGCAGTAATAACGGTTGAGCTAATATAGTTGTTCACATTTTTTATAACTCCTACAGGTTTTAAACGTGATGACTTATTATTGGCTAACAAGATTCCTTCGCTGTTTTTATTTTGATAATTTAGCTGTTAGTCACTCTTATAATCAACACCCAGATATACAATTGACAAATGCTCAACACATAAATGTCAGTCAATATCAATCAAAACCAATATCAAATCATTCGAATCAAGATCGAACCTGCGGCCTCTCTGTTCAATAGTGAGGCTTAATACCACTGCACCACTCTCTTCCAATGAATAATGTATATAAATAAAATGATTGAAGTTTGCCTTTGTGCGCACATCATGCAAAAACTACTGGATATATTTTGATCAATTGCTTTTTGTTGTACTTCTTATATATATGGTCTTTATAAAAACAGGATATATTTAAAAAAAATTGTAGTCCACGCGAACTGACCCGCGGGCATAGTTAGTCGTAAATAAATTGGAGTACTTTTTGACCTCAAGACGTCAGAAAGGACCTACAAACATATTAATTTTAAGATCTGATGAAAGCTTGTGATATTTTACAGATATTTATTCTTTGGAATATAATTGAAACACACCAATATGGAGGACAGCTTTATAACTTTATTAATGAATTGACGGTGGCAACATATGGCAAACTTATGCACTACCAATATTTGTTGCGTTCTATATCTATATTTTAATGTTACGATGCGTTCTATTTAACAAGATCTTTTCAACTTCCTTAAAATGATACACAGAAATTAGTTCGACTTGATCGTATAATATTAAAATGGACAACACACATTTCATAATAAAAAATAAAGGGGTTAGTAATACAGGGGGTATATAAGCATTTATTAATAAAAGTTTATCTTCTTGCAGAACAAAGTGATCAAACACTTATATTAATAAAAGTAACAGGCGGGATGTCAAACAGAAAATTTAATCATGACTTCAAACTTTATAACGAAATTGAAGATTTATTTAAAGTTATTATTATTATTTACACACAATTTTAATACACAATCAAATATATATATATATATTTCCATAGGTATCTGGGTACAAGAGATTGGCGTTTATACTAAGTAGACTTCTTAATAGACCCAACTTAATAATGAAGATCCTCGAGGGAATTTGTGATAGTGCGTTCATGAAGCATTGGATATCGTGATCAACAGATAGCATTCCTAATCAAAAAGTATTTTCATCAATATTTATAAAGGAAATATTAATATTATACTTGTTTTTGTCAACAGCACGGAATATAAGTTTTATAAAATGATGTTTGAATCGTTAATTTCGAAGAAGACTGAAAGGAGATATGACATTGTTACAAAACTTACCATAAGAAATAATATGTAGAAATACTTACTGTCTGTTAATGTGACTTTAGCTCGAAACCCGGCGAAGTGTCTCGAATGATCGGCTCGAAACCTCAGCCGGAGGTAGTTCCCTCGCGATTGGTAGCGTAGCAGCTTCAGCTTGCCGGTCCAGTCACCGCACAGACGCCGGAATACGCTGTTCTGCGTCTCCCGGGTCCAGCCTGCGCTGACCGCGTCAGATTCTGGCAGAACGCTCTCGGTGTCATCCCATAACTGTCAGAGGATTAAATTATTTATGCATTATTCCAGTCCCGAGGTAAAACAAAAATCAATGTAGAATTATTTTCACGGAAATAACATTACATTCTTACAATTTTGGAAGTTATACTTTTTTGATGTCATTTTTGAAGTGACAATTAATTAATGAATGAATGAAATGATAATTAAAAAAAGAAAATAAGATGTTGATAAACCCGATCGAGTTTCTTGTCGTTCATTGTTCATCGTTCTTGTTTTGACATTCATGAGTGCCTTCTTAAAGCCTAAATTTGAATAAAAAATATTTAGATTTTTTTATGTATCAGTGCCCTCTACTACCCGTGTGCGATAAGTTGAGACTCGCTTGGAATGCAACCCTCCACCCGCTACCCCTGTAACTTCCCCTCAAGCTCAAGTGTTGTACTGTAGGCAACGTCATTTTTTTAAACATCTTATTCTCGTACTGGCTTATGTCACGCAACAACGACGCGCTCCGATTTTATAATTTTATTTGATACTATTTCATTAATAGATGGATTAGAGTTACTGCTATATTTTATTGTTACTTTTTGTGTTAAGTTTATTGTTATAATGAAGGGTAAAAATTTACATAGTGGAGAGAGAAATCTCGTGTTAAAAGTGTTGGATTTTTTTGAAAACGAAAAACGGAATAAGCAGTTGTGTTTCATGTTGATCAGGCAGTAAAAATAACCTGTATGGCAACGGAAAAAATAACAGAGACGAAGTCGCGGGTGGAAACCTCTTGTGATATTTTTTTTGTGCACAGTACAACCATACGTCTGTGGCGTCACCGCCCCCAGGTCTCAACTTATTGCGCACGGGTAGTACAAATAAATTACAAATGTTGAAATCAACTACGATGAATGCTCTTTGATTGACTATGTAGTTCATAATTGTAACGTGTAACCCATTTAATTTTAAACATTTTTAAGTGTGAACCAGAAGCTTACGTATATTAATACCAATGTAAATAATTAATGTTATTCTATGATATATTTCGAATGTCTCTGTATTAAAAGCACCATCGTCACTTTGCTTACTACGCAAATTATCTACTTAATACTCTAAATCATTCCAGAATTAGCACATAATCCATCTATACCTCTTGTCTTCGTCTTCTCCTATATCATTCCACCTAAATACTTAATACTTTCTTAATTATATATATATGGCTTTCATTTCTCCTCATGACATGCCCATATTACGCCAACCTATCTCTAATTCTCTGTAACTGGTGCTAATTTCATGGTTCCCCTGATATAATAATTCCTAATCTTATCCATTCCAGTTACACCACACATTCATTTTCATCCCTCCCACATGTAATTTTGTTTCATCCATCTTTTTCATTACCCAGGGCTTTTTACTTCATGGAAAATAATTGAAGAACACAAAAAACAATACTTTACTGCAGATTTTTTAAGTGTACTGAACTAGACCAGTCATTTTTGTCGGGACTGGAAAGAAAATAGTTTAAGATATACCTCATTATCTGCTGGTGAATGGTCATGATGTTCTAGCAGCCAGTTCTCTTCAAAGCGCTCAGTGCTGTTGTCTATGCTGACGTCCATGATTTCCAAGAAGTCGTAGCTGCAGCTGTACATGATACAAGAAGCTAAGTTAGAGAAAGGGAATCGCTTTTTTTAGGCCCCTGAGAAGCAATTTACTCTAATTGACGTTAAATAAATTACCATCGAAGAATAACGGTGTCTGTCAGTGACTTGTATGAGTTCAATAGATAAATAATTAATAACTAAGATTCTGTCACAACGTCAAAAAGTTTGTTTAATTATTGGCACTACTCTCACTAAGATTATTCTCCTAAAAAGAAACGAGAAAAGGGTATAAAAACGTCTGACTATTAAGAAATCACGAAATGAATAAATATTTTATATAAAAAATCGAACTCGCAACCCCTTTCGTACAACACAATAACATGATATACATAAATATTGTTCTCCAGATGGACTTTGAAATATATTAGTATCGGCTTTATTCTATAACTAACCAAAAGACCACCTTTCATACGAAATTTAAAGAGCCTACCTTGGAAAGAACTTCTATAAGGCCATACGGGTTCCGTTTCACTTTAAAAAATTATAAATATTTAGGATAAATAGTGAAGAACACTAGCGTAGGTAGCATTCAAACGTATTAGTGTGAGTCAGTAATCGAATGAAACAGTCGAGGAATTGCTCAGTGTTCCGAACGTAGCCGTTTACTGAATTAAACCCGATATCGAATGCAAGCATGAGAGCAAGTCAAACTGAAATGCTCTACGAGAGCGGTCCACTTGTCTCTAAATATATTCGCCCATGATGTATGTTCCGATGTAAGGTTTTTATATATTGAAGAGTTCTGGAACATAATATCAAGTCAGTTTTTATGAAAATAGTTTTTTCTCAAACATGTATCGAAATATTGTCATTATTTTCGAAAAAAGAACACGCAAAGTATTGATTTTACGGACATGCCAAAAATGATAAAAAAGATCCAATCAAAGAGTATTTAATAACCCTAGCACGCCGTTTCATATAACGTTGCTGGAGCGATGTAATGTTCCAAATTCATAAAACGCTCCTGCAATGGATTTGATTTTTTTTGTCCGTAAATTCGATACTTCGCGTGTTCTTTTTTCGAAAATAATGACTACGGCTTGCCCTTCAAACTCATACTCGACCTGCAATTGCCTATTTCACGGCCTTTGCAATTATGTACTATTTATTTATTCAATAACGAATAAGTTATATAAAATCATGCCACCACTCTGTTTATTTTGATTCTGTATTTTTATTTTGGTACATCATTTAGTCTTAGCGTAGTTGACGACTGGAAGAAAGTCTATATTAGTAGGTACAGTTATCAAAACAATTATGAATATAACTAGTTGTCTAAATAATTAAAATATTTTATTTTATTAACATCTTTATTGTTCAGTGTCTATCCACTGTAAAAATTCAAACATTTGTATTGTTACGACCTGTTACAACCCGATTAAAATGACCACCACCACTGCCGAAGGGTTAGGCAGAGGTGTACATTTGTACACCCACAGTTCGCCGAGTATGTTTTTAGGTCCCATGTAATAGGGGGCGAGCCTATTGCCATTAATCGGGCACGAAACCAAACTCCGAACTGTTACTGAGAATTTCATAGGAAAAACCCAATAAAACTTTGCTCGACCTGGGATTCGAACCCAGGACTTCGCTCATAGCAGTCGCACTTACGACCGCTAGGCTAACGAGCTAGTCCCCGATTAAAAAGATAGAGAAAATTCTGTTCCCGAAATATCTCGAAGCAACTACAAACTTCTCAGGACTTCGAAATAATGTTTGCGTCGTACACAACCGTAGCGCATGTTTGTGTAAACATCGCAGTTTAAACACGCATGTATAGGGCTTATCGCCTCGATTACGTCACCGAGTAGGTATAGAAACTAAACATCAAGAAAGTTAACAACGATTCACGAATTTCTGCGATCGTTTAGTGTAGGTATTTACGCGACAAAGGTGTGGCGCCGAGGCAGTTCAATTTTGAATTACAAAGTGATAACAAAGAGCGATAAAAAAGAAACGAAACCACAGTGAAATAAATAACATTGTTGTGAGTTCGTGAAATTTGTAACTGTGTGGAATTCGAATAAAACTTCTTTAAGGCAATCATCGACATTTTTAATACCCACGGGTGTAACAGTATGAAAGTCACGCAAAAAGAGGAGTAAGGAGAGAGCTCTTTCGAAAAATAAAATATGGTAGTTGATGGTTTCCGATAGACTCAAAATATGTTCTGTTATGTTATGTTCTATATTCATTAAGTTAAATGTCTTTTTTAATTGCATCGTAGTTAATAATTTTATGTACCTACATACCTGTTAAATCTCGGTTTTTTGAGAGTATACCCAATTTTTTACTTTTTTTATTACGTAGGTTTTAAAAAAGAGTATTACTGATTTTCTTTTAGTTATATATAAACATCTTGGAAGCTTTACGTAAGGGATACATAAATTTAAGACATACAATACGAATGTATGATCATAGAGAGGACGAGAAGCGAGAAACGCGAATTATAAAAGGACACAAAAACCCGATTGCAATAAAAACACTCAAATAATATATCTTTCTATTTTTGTTTTTTGTTTAAATCCCAGACTTGGTACTTAAGTATTATATAGCGTATGTCACTACCACAATTAAGACGAATTGAACGACACCTCGTATGCTAAAATCAATCAAAGAAATAGACAAACATACGCTAGAAAAACATAACCCTCTTTTTTCACAGTCGGGTAATAAAAAGGCACGAAAATCTCGAAGTACATAAAATCATATCGATCACTTAAGAAAAAAAATTAGCTTTTATAGAATAAGAGTCAATCCCATTCGCTTAAAACGGAATGGTACGTAATCCCTGTGTGCGATTATTTGCAAACACATCACTGGTTTTACTTTCCAAATCTAATGTTCAATCGCGCGTTGGTTTGTATCTGCGGTCGACAGATCGATGTGATACATATATGCACTTAGCTACAAATATGAAATGTATGGAAATTCTTCCTCAGATTATATTATATTTCAACAGTATTATCATTGTCATAAAGAGTGATGTTAAAAACTTTATAATTAATAATTAAAAGTTTTTCAGAGCAACATTATTTGCTGATCGTCATCAAAATAGTAACTGTCGCTAGATCTTCGTTTCTCGGCAACGCATATAGCAACAGAAGCAGAATTTGTATGGTAACATTTATAAATATATAAATCATAATATACCAAGTGTTTTGTTACTTCTATATAATAATGTTATGATTTCTCATGCTCACTTCGTATTGGTTGATTACATTAAAGTAGTTACACTCATTTTACGAGTTGTAAGCTTTATTTTTATGAAATAATATTTATTTGCCTGTTGCCATACTTGGCATTTCAGCTGAGTACCTTCTGCGCTGGCCACTTTCAAAGATGTTAAGGCTCCTCTGGCCAACAGCTTCAGTCGGTTTGAAAATAGAAATGTAGCGTACGATATAGTATTAGTTTATAATGAGAACGTAACTTATCTCCTGATGTTTCGATAAAATAGAGTACCTAAATATTCCGTTGAAACAAGTAAAAACCTGAAGCAAATATTGACCACTTAATTATTCACAAAAAAGGTTCTAGGCTGCGCTTCAATACAAATAGTAAAATTGCAGTTACGAAAGAAAGGATTAAAAATAACAGTTTTTTTTGTTTATTACTTGTAATCAAATGAAGTTATTATGTTATTAAAGTGAGATAGTGTTACAAGAATCTTAATAACACTGTCTAGAAACCCCATTGTAAAACAATGACATAGTAATCTATATATTTTAAATATGATTTGATTGTTTGTAACCCGCTAATCTCTAAAACTAGCAGTCAGATTTGAAAACTTCTTTTTGCATTTTCTGGTTTATTTATTGAGGTAGTCTTTATAACTTCACGATATGACCTTAAGCAGCGGAGTAGTATTGATGAAATTCGACAAATCTGCGAAGCTGTAGACAAGTGAGGAAGTGATAACAAAAATTGGTTAAGGACGCTACGGTGCGTTAACGAAGGCGCGGTGCGGTGGACAATTGGTCAAATAAAAGACATTAAAAAAAAACAACAAAGATTTTAGAGAGTTCCCTGGTCTATCTTCGAAGTTGAAGGTCCAATGCCAATGAACTTTAAAATGGGACCACTCTTGAGGAATTACTTATCAAAAAAAAATAAAACATTCAAATCGGTAATAAACATAAAAATTATAGCTGAACCATCCATAAAAAATATATTCGAACTGAGTACCTTCTCTTTTTTAAGGCGGTTAAAAATAGTATGTATATATGTTAAAGTTTAAAACAGAAATTAATAAGAATATATTTACTTGTATAGATGTGTGAATTTACTATTTGGTTGTAATGAGATGTAGGACACAGACTTGGAGACAGTCGGACTGGTGGAATACATCCACCCTACGGATGATCGCAGCCAGATGACCTAGTGTAGTGTTCCTGCAATGATTCTACCCAGAGCTCCTTGAGGTAGGGGGTATCAACATTTGCAACGCGCTATTTGTATGGTATTACAAGCCTTTATAGGCTACTGTAACCGCTTACCACCAGGCGAGCCGTATACTTCTTTGCCATCATTGTAGTATAAAAAAAAAAACACTTATTTTTCACAGTTGATAACGCCTAGTTACGCGAGTGAATAATCATTATATTTAAAGTAACGTGTGAAGACTTCATCACTCATATTTGATCACTAGCCATCAATAAACATTACGTGTAATCAGAGTGATCAGTCTCCAGTCAGACAAGATACACCTGTGTCCTGTCGAGCCGCCCTGTAGGCTACATGTGACGTAAGCGTACTTTGAGTTATTTGTAGCGAAATAACTAAAAAAGGTAATTTTGTTGATGTCGACGATTTATATTGTGTTAGATAGAAGGGTAAAATTTGGAAACGATATAAACTTTTTTTAAATAGTTTTTTCAGTTGTGTAACATAAGACCAAAGAGTTCGTTACTAAGATATGGAAATTAAAATTTATTAAGTTACTAGCGGTGCGCCGCGGCTCCGCATACGTTTATGTCGCAGTAATTATTTTCGTATCGTAATTTTATTTTTGACAATATAAATAGCTGATTTGTCATTGATGAATGACACAATATATTTTTGGTGTGTGAGTGAGTTAATGATTTGATTTTTCGATTTCTATTAGTATTAATGACGATTCTTATAGCCTATCGATTATGGAATGACTACGCTTCTCGTCTATGACATTTTATCAAAATTAGTTGAGAAGTGATTTAAATTTAATTTATGGATTTTTTTACGATTTATAAAAATATTATTGTAATTTTTATAGCCTATGATTTGTGGAATGGCGTGTGAATCAAGTCCAACAGAAAAAATAATCAAATTTAAAAACAATATTTTCAATCAATATTTGACCATTTATCAACTGACGAATGACAGGCGCTTCACGTACAATTTTTTTTTGATAAAATCGAGGTCATGCTGTGTTTGAGTCAAATCACAAACAAACATCCACAAAAAATATTAATTCGTGATCAATGTCGTTTATAATAGATTTTGAAACAGTTAAATGTACAGACAGAACTGCCGATTATTTTATTTAGTATAAAATATGAAGTAAGTTTTCATACAAATACCCAAAAACATTATAATAAATTAAAAACTATTACATATCATAAATGAATAGCTAGCTGATTTCCGTGCACTTGTTGGCAACATCGAAATCGTATACATTGATCTTGGCAAAGGAGCCAAGATACTGCGCGGCTCACCGAACACTGAGTCAGCTCTCTTCAGGGCGATACGGGTACTAACTACGGATATATAGGTAACTAAATATGTCAGGTAAATACGAGTTATGATAGATTGATAGATTAGATAGTTCAGTATTAACATACTCGGTTACACTGTGTTGTTAGTCGACGTAGTTTCATATACATATAGTACAATTAGCTCACGTGGTCTACAGAAATCTGTCAAACAGGCAAAAGCGCGAATTTTAACCCATTTTAAAGACAGAAATGTTTATTGTAGGTGATCCTTAGAAGATAGACGTATATTTTCGGGGGCTTTTTTGTAGGTGTTTTCAAGATGTACAATTTTGTTATAAATTATTTTGATATATATCTTATGGTTGACTCAGTGTAAGACATTTAAGCGCCCCAAAATCGTAATATCTCCGAATTGATTTTTAATTGCGCGAAACCCTAAATATTTTTCTATAATAAAATTAGCCTTAGTTACTCCTTATAACCTCTGCTATCTGCTAGTGGGACTTACCGTTTCGGAGATTACCCGGAACAAACAGACAGATAAAAAATATTTTAAATTGTTTTTTGTTATAAGTACCGCATATACATTTAGTAAAATACTGCTATTTTGACATTACAAACAGACACATAATTTTTTTTTATTTGTATAGATGAACATGAGCTTTTGGTAAAAGAAAACATCGTGATGGAAACTTAGTATAGTGGAAGTATATGTTATAACTCACACTGATCTAGTTACTACCTTCTATTTCTTCTATCTATTGAAGCAATGATAGCTCAGTTGTAGCGTGTACGAACACCACGCCGATAGATCTTCAAAATCCCCAAAGAAATTTCTCTGTGCCCTACCTCTTAGTTAGAAGAATGGGTATTTGTGTTAAAAATAGCCCAAGTACTATGAATACACAATATTACCAGTAGAAATATGGCTCATCTAGAATCGATATTATATCTGCGTCGCACGAACCATTAGACGGAAGGGAACATATGGCTGAGTGAAATTGTATTCCCGCATCTGTGCAACCCTACGAACCTATAAAGTTACTGACGCATTCTTTTTAATTTTCGGTACCCTTGCCTTGTCTTAATGTGATAGCATTAGGATTATACTTGCACTCAACAGAAAAGTTCACGGCTTTTAAAATTTTAAATATTTTTCTTCATAATGCAAATAGAAAGTTCATCATCGCGGAGTGGTAAGGACTTTCTTTTGGTTGACGCGTTTCGGGATCAGGCCCAATTGGTAGATTGATTTTTTTTTGAGGAAAATTTTGATGAAATGTTAACCTCGGGATAGAAAAATCAGGATTGGAAATTTTTGTGGAATTTAAACTAACTTTCTGTAAGTCTGCCATTTTCTAATGCAAGCCCAGAAAGAGTATTGTAATAGATTATTTAATACAACAACTAACCATATTGTGAGACTCAGATATGTTCTCATTGCCAACGGTGGGGGAACCAACTTTGAATCCAGTTACAACATTTTTAATCGGCTTACGTTTATCCGACTTTGAATGATAGAGAAGTGCTGACGGAATTATTGAACACTATCAATATCATTAAAAAAAAAAACATTAAAAATAACCTTTTTTTAATTGTAATAAACGTATTTGTATATCTTTCTATTTATTTCTTGCTGTGTAAAAAGATTCGGAAAAAGTTGCAGAATATATAATCTTGGAGAAAAGAACATTTGAGTATTGGGAAAATTCAGAAACTCGATCTACCAAGCGATATTTTTATGCTCGCCAAATTGATCATCGAGAGATTGAAATCTATTGACGGTCGCGGCTGTTTATGGTAGTTTAACTGTATAAGCACAGGCTGAACCCGACATGCGACACGCAAAAGCGAGTCACTATGACAGACTTTTCACCACATGCATGGTGGTCTCGAACCAGTCAGGTTGTACAGCCCTGCCACCGCGCTATAGCCATTTCCTCGTTCGTTGCTCGGCAGGGTGCACCACTTGCAGGTGAGGTACACCTTCCTCATGAGTCACTTCGTCCATTAATAAAAACCGTATGGAAATCCGTTCGGTAGTTTTTGAGTTTATCGCGTTCAGACAGACAGACAGACGCGGCGAGGGATTTTGTTTTAAAATGTAAGTATGATATTATATAAATTCTAAAAGATTAGATAAGATAAGAGCAAAACAAGAAGAAAATAAGTTGTAAGTGCAAGTTAAAAATAAAATCGAAAACTTTTCCTCAAAATAAGTAACTGAAAATTCTGTTTATTCTGCTTAATGGAATTTCTTCATTCAGCCAAAACCAGCCAATGTAAGGGATGTAAATGGAAAATAACAACGGTATGTATATTTAACTATAGAAATAGCACAAAAAATTATAGATTTTTTTTGAAAATTTTACGCATCCTCAGAGACATAAATACTAGTGAGATTGTGGCCAAAAGCAAAAACCTATACAGAAAAAAAAACTTTTAAAATATAAAAGTGATTTTAAAAACATAATAAAAATATTTATTTTAAAGAAGATATTTTCAGATATGCATAATATGATTGTTCCAAGCACATTTTATACATTATTTAAAGTTTTAACGTTATTTAATTTAAATAAATAAAAATTAAATGCTGTTCGTTCATAAACGCATCACGTGAGAACGGTACGACTGATTTTACTAAATATTTTTTAAATATTAGTAGTAGTTTAATAAAGTTTATAGATATAGAAAAATTTGAAAAATAAAATCACAAAATATTTTGGATAAACTGAAATTGCTTTTTTACACTGGACTTTTATTTTAACTCAAGCCAATTATTATTCACGATTAGAACGACGGACACGCATTATTCTTATTTTGTTTTATTTGTAGAGATAAGTGATGCCGTCGTTGAGTTATTGACTATTGAAAAGAACAGATCAACTGTTGGGCCAGCTAATATATAATAAAAATCAAAAGTTATCCGTAAAATAGATATTTCATTTCGTAATCTACAAAGAAAGGAGAAATATTATCATTTCCTGTTTTTGTATTCCAAGAGTGGTTGTTCCAGCGAGACGTCGTGTTAGACTAAGGAGGGTTCACAAAGGAATCTCTACGGACATATTTATCAAGCGGCGGTCGCGTTGTGATAGCACGCAGACACCGAGCTGCCTGCTTATCGCACTAAGAAATCTGTCATTCTTATTCTGGTTAACTTCGAAATTTTATATCTCAATATGTAAGTTGTGATAATCAATTCTTGAGACTAGTACAACACCAACCTGATTTTCGCAAGTTAGTAGACTTAGTATTGCTATGTATATACCGATATTTTATTTATGTATCTTTATTACTAAATTTGTAGTTCTGTCTGTATATGTATTTTTTTTTTAAATTTTTCCGATATACATACTATAAAAAGAACACTGAACACGAATATGCGCTTAATATATATTGTTTTATCGTTATAAGTTTAGTGTTGTGGCCACAATGTCATTTGAGTTTAAGTGACGATGTGAGCCAAGATGATAGCACGCTAAGCCCAGTTAGAAGACTGGTTCTTAAATGCACTCTCAAGTGCAGCTGCCGGAAAACACCTATAGGTTTTTGGCGACAGAAACTCAACTTGAGGGTGGTAGCTAGTCAGGCGGGCATTACAAAAAGCCCTACCACCATATTATATGATTTAATCACTATGTTTTCCTTCACCGGTCGCTCAGGCATATTGCAGGTATTCGAACTCGCGTCGATCGACGCGGAGTCCGTGCACGCTACCAACTGAGCCATTATTGCTTCATGATTCTCCAGCATTGATTGTCTGCCTGCCTGTTTGTTTATCCAGAATTAACTCTAAAAACGGCTTGACCGATGTTTGTTTATTTCTGTACACGAGAATTTTCAGTCATACTTTTAGGAATCGTAAAAGAAATCAAACGATTTTGATGAAATTTGTAGGCGGGAAGCATACTTCGTTTCTCAATTGATAGACTATATATTATTATGAAATGTCAATAATATGAGTAAAAATAAAATTACAAGACGTAAATATTGACTGCGTAATAAAAGCGCACCGCCAGTATGTTATTATACTATAGTTAGATTCAATTCGAAGGAATACATTCACGACAGCAGCTCAAACTGAGTTCCGTATCATTGTGGTACCCTTGAACCTATTGCTATTTCCTCTAAGTTCCTTCTGGGCTTGCCTTAAAGCCTGGTCAAACTGTTAAGGCTAATAGTGATAGTTCGAAAAACAATGCTATAGTATTTTGCTATAACATTTATGCCGAGCTGAGGTCCTTTTTGGTCTCGAGTGCTGCGTTTGTGTGGCAACGTTGCAATATTGTCAATTAATTTACCAATACTCCAATTTATTATAATCTCGTGTTTAATGTACGTTGTGTAAATTATGTCCGTGTTCTCAACATCAAATAAATGTGTTCTTACTTTATTTATCGAGCTGTCACAGTGAACAGACGTTATGGTCTCAGGAGCGTCTTTAGTCTAAGACCACAGAGTTAGCCAGTCCTAACGCAGCATATCTAACTATTTTTGATAATAAATGTGAAAGTGTGTAAGTTTGGATGTTTTCACGCAAAAAGGGCTTAACCGATTTGGATGAAATTTGATATAAATGTAGCTTATAACCTGAATGGGATACTTTTTATCTCGGTAAATGAAATCAAAAAAATAAATTCTGTATATGTTGTTTTCTGATATTCAAGCGAACGACGTCACGGGTACAGCTGTTTATAAAATAGAATAAGTCAATTGAAAGGCAGAGCGTCCGGATTTGATTTATTACGTTCAATTCCGCGTATTGTCGATATGTCTACGATGCTGCCGACCGATACACGGATAAAACTAAACCGATAGATCTGTCTTCAGGATAAAACTTTTATCTCCAACTAATCATCCTATAAACGAATAAAGATAGAAAAAGAGAACTTCTTTTGGAACGATGTGAATTAGATTTTATGAAACGAAAAAGAGATAGCTGTAAATGTATATATAGGTTTTAGACTGTGAGTGAATGAGATAGAATGCGTTTCTCTATACTTCGTCTATTGTTTAATGTACTCGAAATATACCTTTATACAAAGAGATGGAGAAAGAGAGAAGTTACAGTTCTACCGCGTAAGAACTGAAACTCAAATATTATTTTTATGCAATTTATTTTAGATATAAGAGGCACAAACGCTATCTTTTTAATATAAGTAACACGGCAAATTTAACAGCACTGTTCTTAATGGTAAAATCTGCATTTCATCGCCAATCGTTGTTGTTATGCTGGCCTGCTCAAACGTCTCTTCAGGTTTTCAGGTCTCCATGTAATGGGAAGGAGGGTGGGTGATCTGGCAACAGTTCCACAGCTTCACAGTACCGCAAAGATATGACGTGTGGCGTACATTATTTTGTGCCGAGATTGAGGTTCTGTTATGAAAGGGACAAGAGGGGATTGGATTGAATTGAACTTCCACGATACAGACGGTAGAACACGCTAAGCGATGATATGTCTCTGAAGCTGAAGCAACTCGATGAACTTAGTAACACGCCAGCATCATTTACAATGCGGGCAGCTCGTCTCTGCAACCTGTCCAGATCATCGAAGAGTTATTTTGCACATCCATCTTAAATGTGCGAACAGTCTTACAATATAGGTCGAATTTGTGCCTTGTAAAGCAGATAGATACAGCTGATCGGGTGTGAAAAACCGTCGCATGAGAAATTACAAACATGTCGTGGATTGGCGTGACAATGAAGCCTATGCCTTTCCCCATAAATCTGATTTTTTAAATATATTTTTCTTTTAAAGTATATTTTATTAGTTCTTCCTTTGTGAAAACTGAGTTCTTGCACAATTCTGTTAAAGTCATGTATAAAGAATATGTAGAAATAAAACAGCAGAGCTAGAAGCTTTAGTTTTATAGTTAAGTATATTAAAATCCAATAGTAACACTTTATTATACGCAACGCGAGCAAACAAGAACAAGGAGTATCTATGCCAGTGTGAATGTAACATTTGTACGATAGGTGGCGCTAACCGGCTTATGTTTATTTCTTTACTACATCCTCCCTTAAACATAAGCCCATTTTTCTAGAGAAGTAGTCTAGCTTGATCTGTGGAGTCGCTTTGGTGAGGACGTCAGCAACCATCTCTCCAGTGTTGACATATTGTACCTCAATCTCCTTTTTACTTATGTTCTGCCGGATAAAATGGTGCCGGACATCTATATGCTTGGTTCTGAAATTATAAACATCGTTTCCTGAAAGATTAATACAACTTTGATTGTCGCAATAAATACGTATAGTATGATGCTTGAGATGTGGCCAAAACTGTTCTTGCAGTTGTTTTAGCCATAGTGCTTCTTGGGTGCAGGCTGATAAAGACATGTATTCCGCCTCTGTTGTTGACAGTGCAACAGTAGGTTGTCGCTTTGAGCTCCAAGATATAGATCCTCCCTGAAATATAAAAGTGTATCCTGTGCAGGACCTTCTGTCATCTTCAGAGTTAGCCCAATCGGCGTCACAATAGGCATGAACGATTTCTTCTTCTGCACATTGTTTGTAAGACAAACTGTAGTTTTCGGTGCCTCGTAGATATTTCATTAATCGTTTTAAAGTTACCCAATGTTTCATTTCTGGTTTATTGTTATATTTGCTTAGGTAATTAACTACATAGCTGATATCTGGTCTCGTCCCTTGAGATAAATATAACATACATCCAATTACTTCTTGGTAAGGAATATTTCTCAATATTGCATTTTCTTCACCAGTTGAATGTAACTTTGTAAGTGGATCTATTGGTGTCTTGACAGGTTTACAGTCTGACATACCATATTTCTGTAGTACTTCCTGTATGTATTTCTTTTGGTTAATATACATAATACCATTTTTCCTGTCTCTCGTTACATGAAGTCCAATACAGTATTTTAATTCTCCCATGTCTTTCATGCAGAACTTCTCACATAACTTTTGTTTTACATGGTTTTTTGTATATTTTGAATTTGTGAATAAAATCAAATCGTCAACATAAATTGCTAAAAATAAAATATCTTTCTCACTGGATATTTTATAATAAATACATGGGTCCATACTTGAACGATTCAGACCTATTTCTCTGAGTGTAACATCTAGTTTTTTATTCCAATTACGGCTGGCTTGTTTCAGTCCATATAACGATTTTTTTAATAGACAGACATCTGTGTCATTGCCATTTTCATACATAGGTGCCTGTACCATATATAACTCTTCTTCAACGTCGCCTTGTAAGAATGCTGAAACAGCGTCCATTTGATCTATGTCCATGTCATATTTCGTAGCTAGTGCCAGTAGGTAACGGAGCGAGGTGTATCTTATAACAGGTGAGTAAACTTCATCATAGTCAATACCTTTTTTCTGAGCACATCCTTTCACAACTAACCGTGCTTTGTACTTGACTATGGTTCCATTCTCATCTTTCTTAGTCTTGTACACCCATTTACACGGTATTGCTTTCTTACCAGGTGGCAGTTTAGCTAATATCCAAGTTTTATTTTCAATTAATGACTTATATTCTACTTCCATGGCTTGTAACCATTGCTGTGAATTTGTGCAAGATAAAGCTTCTTCTAAACTCATCGGATCATTGCATATAGCCAGATTTGCATAACATAACTTGTCATCAGATTTCTTTGTCATTTTGTGTTTTTGTACACGCTTCTGGTTCTGTGGTCTTAGTGTAACATTGGAAAAATCATGTTCAAATGAACTGTTATCGGCTATCTCTCCACTGCTAGGTATATAAATAGAGTCATTTGCATCTGAAAAAGATAAAGATAAACTACTTTCTGAAGTAGGATTTTCAGAGTCTTGGTTAAGTGTCTGATCATATGTTTTGTTTTCCAAACTAGATTCATCCGGAGTTGGTACTTCTAATTCTGTACTCTGTGTACTTACACCCAACGTTAATGAAACTGGTTCTATGTTTGGTTTTGTCATAGTAAGTGTTGATTTTAAGTTTTCTTGACTTTCTTCTATAAATATAACATCTCTACTCTTCAAAATTATTCTTTTTTTTATGTCTAATAATCTGTATCCTTTTGTATTTTCACAATAGCCAACAAACCTCATTTCAGTAGATTTTGAGTCCCATTTTTGCCTCTGTTGTTTCGGTACATGAACCATGGCTTTACATCCAAATATTTTCATGTGACAAATATTAGGTTTTGTTCTTGACCACTTTTCTTCTGGTGTTATGTCATTAAGAACTCGAGATGGGGATCTATTTATAATGTAGGCCGCTGTTGACACAGCCTCGGCCCAACAGGTTTTTGGTAATTTTGCATCACTGAGCATGCACTTGGCGCGTTCTACTAGAGATCGGTTCTTTCTCTCACTCAAACCGTTCTGTTCAGGTGTGTAAGGCGTCGTAGTTTGATGCTTGATGCCGGAGTCTGAAAGATATTTCGAAAAAACTTTATTACAATATTCAGTGCCATTATCTGTCCGGATAATTTTTATCTTTTGATTCAACTCATTTTCCACTTCACATTTGAAGTTATGGAAAACTGAAGTTATATTTGATTTGTCCTTTAAAAAGTATACAAACACTTTTCTAGAAAGATCATCAATAAATGTTATAAAATATTTTGCCCCTCCCATTGATGGAGATTCCATGGGGCCACAGAGGTCTGAGTGAATAACCTCAAGAAGTGATGTTGCTCTTGATCCTTCATTTTTAAATGGTAATCTAGTTTGTTTCCCTTGTATACATGGAATACATGATTTACTATCATTTTTTGTAATTTTCATCCCTTCAGTACAAGTTTCTAACTTTTTTACATCAACATAATTGAGGTGTCCCATTCTACGGTGCCATACATCTAAACTCTCAATGCTATCAGTGGCAGTAAGAAATGCGCCCCCTCCTACAGTATTCAATTTATACATGTTGTTGGTTAGTCTCGCCGTTGCTACTAATCTTTTTTCTTTGTTGTAAATATTGCAGCCACAACTATGGAAATTAACTTGACATCCATTTTTAACTAACTGGCTAACTGACAATAAGTTAGTACTCAGTTCTGGTATAAACAAAATGTCTCTTACCTGGATTTGGTTTACTTTACCATCACTACAGCAGAGATTGAGATCCAAATTTCCCATCTTCTGTACGGTAACTGAAGAATTATTGGCCACCTTTATACTTTGTATCGGAGGTGTCTTTGTTTCATATAACCAATCAGATCTTCTTGTCATGTGCATGGATGCACCAGAATCCACGTACCAATTATAATCGTCCATTGCTGTGCAAGCTGAAAAAACTGCAGCATAATTTTTATTAGTACTAGAACTTTCCTTTTTGTTGGCAAAACAGTTCTTACTCAGATGCCCATATCTATTACAATTGTAGCAACGGGGACCACGGGGTTTATTTTGATTATTCTGGGAACTATAATTTTTCTTTATTGGGTATCTATGCTTTGTGTACAATGCAGTAGTGTCAGATTCCTTTTTCACTTCTTGTAGCAACTTAGTTTTGATAAAATCTGCACTTATTACAACACCAGAGCTTTCTATTCCCATTATCATTGGTTTGTACTGATCTGGCAAACCTGCTAACATTAAAGTACCCAACCATTCATCGTCAATTTTGAAGCTTATATTTCTCAGCTTATGAGCGGTAGTTACTAGTTTATTTACATAATCCTCAATATCGGTACAACTATCTAGGTTTGTATTAATAAGATCACGTAATAAAGCTACTTTCCTGCTCAATCCGGAGTCTTCGAACGCAGACTTAAGTTTGACCCACACATCCCGGGCACTCACAGCTTGTTCTATGTGGTGGTAATTATTTGGGTCAACCAGGAGAATAATCTTGCTTTTGGCCTTTACATCCTTGGTAGCGTCAATGGTTTCCTGTTTGTCAGGATTCACACACGACCACAAATCTTCGTGCTCTAAGTAGGCTTTTACAGCGAATTTCCACGTATTGTAATTGTCCCTTCCGGTCAGTTTATCAATATGCACGGTGTTTATCGACATTGCTTCGGAAACTGATAGGTTTTTATATAAAATACGCTGCAAAAATTAATAACCGGAGTCGGCTACTTAACCTCACTTTTTATTACACGCGGTACTTTACTTTTCGGAACTAAACTTGTAACTTTTTACTAAATACTGTTTCTAATTATTATGAGATAGGCCCATAACCTGTAGAAATAAAACAGCAGAGCTAGAAGCTTTAGTTTTATAGTTAAGTATATTAAAATCCAATAGTAACACTTTATTATACGCAACGCGAGCAAACAAGAACAAGGAGTATCTATGCCAGTGTGAATGTAACATTTGTACGATAGGTGGCGCTAACCGGCTTATGTTTATTTCTTTACTACAGAATATATTTCCAATTATTTTGCAATATTCAATCATAACTTTAACGAGATGTCGGCGTTTTTTTAAAACTTTTCAGGGAGTTTTTGTGGCAAGTTAAAATGCATGTTCCAAGTTATTATTTATAATCCACTACTTTTGTACAATAAACAAACTACATCATGTACAAGAAAATTTAAAAAAAAAGAAGAAAAGCAACATCAATGATTTTGAATAGTTCCCTGGTGTATCTTCGAAGTTGAAATAGAACCACCTTTGCGATATCCTCTATCCAACAAAAAAAGAATCATCATCATCATAAACAAAGAAGTTATGGCTGAACATCCTTAAAACAATATATATATATATATATATATATATATATATCTATATATATATATCTATATATATATAGTTACATTTGGTTACATTCGAATTGTTGAAAATCGGCTAAAAATAATGCCAAATTAAAACAAAAACTATGTACTACATACATATAATTTCAAGACCCCTCCAAAAATTCCCGCATAGAGTTAATTCAATTCAAATAGAAAATTCGTTAGCTGCATGCATCATATTGATATTCAATTACTCTTATCCATATGACTTCAATTCTTTTTTTTCCTAAAATATTTCTTATTATTTTGATCTACGGAATAATACGTATTTTATACCACAGCCGTGGGATATAGATCAAACTCCAAGGCTGCCGTGTTGGATACCTCCCGCTCCAGACGATCCCTCATGACAGATGGACAAATGAGTTTGGGCGTTTCTTACATTTCTCCTTTATTTTAAAAATTCGCATCTGCGAACAACAGTCAAACGCGGTTGAAATATTTTCAGTTATTGATGGTACAATGTTTTAAATTTATTTATCAATAATCCTCTTAGTGCAGTGGATTGTAAGTCCTACTCAATAGCCAATGGGCGAGTTGCTAGTAGCTCGAAAGGTCGTAGGCCAATTCGAATCGTCATAGTTTTGGAAATCCTATAATGTATGTTTTTTTAGTGTCGGTAATTTTTTTCAACCCGGCGATAAGTAGTTCCGTTATTAAAAATCATAAATCAGCGGTAATCGAATTATCGACCATTCGTACTGTACGTACAACACTGCGTACAAGACTCGTTAACACACAGCTAGGCTAAATCGACGACGATTATAGTCTTAAAAATCAGGACTTACATTAACCATGTATATTGTATACCAATGGTCTCCAAACTTTTTTGTCGTAGACCCCTTACCAATTTTTACTGTATTAAGTAGACCCCCAGTAAACAATTTCTTTACAAAATTGCGAAGACAAATAAACAATTCTTAACAATTACAATCAGTACAGGTCTTAAAAATTAGGTATTTATAAAAATAAATTTATAAGGTCATCCCCATCATCGATCCCGAATTTTCCCATGACTGATGCAAGTAATCATGAAATTCTCTGAATTTAACTCCATACCTTCGTCAAATTCCATAAACATTAACCTTTTAGAAATATTTACTAATACGTTTATTGTAAAAAATGTATTATGTGAGTAAAAAGGTAATTTTATTATTCTATTTATAGAAAGAAAGTCAAAGTTTTCGTCACGATTTGCTTTGATGGAAGTCACTATTTAGTCGACCCAAATTTGCAACTCGCGAACCTTTAAACTTTGTTTTCGCTGACGTGGACCCCTTGAAGTTCGAAATCGACCCCTAGGGGTCCATATGGACGACTTTGAGAACCTACGTTCTATCCCATTCTCTCGCAAGCGAAATCCTATAGATGTATGTGTCTCTTTGTAGTTTCGGCCATCAGTGTCGGGATAAGGAACTTCATTCCAAAGCTAACATTAACGAATGTTCTTCCAACATCATATGAAGAAGTAGAAAGAATAGAAGCTGTGCGCTCGACTGTTTCAGTAGAAGTTTAATTTGGTTACGAAAGAAGACGGATATTCTTTCATACAGACATGGGCCTGGGTAAAAAAGAGAGATGTAAAAATATGAAAACGGTCTAAGTTAATAGCTAATGCATTATCAAAAAGTCACTGAAAAAAAAGCGGATTTTTACAATCTAAAAGTACAGATTTAGAATATTTCGTAAAAGCGAAGTCATGTAATAAACTTCAATTAAATTATTTTTGAAGCAGGATTAATATTAAACAAGGGTTATGTTTATTATCTTTTAAAGTTATTAGTTTACTTATTTTGTTGATTATGATTTTAATAATATTGTAAGATTTTAAAAATAAAAATATATTCGATTTTATAAACCGTATTTCATCTAATTGTATTCTGGGTCCAGAAATACCCGTCTCCTTTGAGTACAATTGACGGTGTTTTTCATTTGCGACCGCGGGTTTATAAGCGAGTTGAAGCTAATGCCCTCAGTCACGGTGAACTTTTAAGTATATAAGTCAACTAACCCAGTTTGTGGTTTAGTAATTAGCGGCAAAAGTAACCTCTGCTGGGACTAATTTCTCTATGTTGCACGTTGCAGCGAGTTCATAATTAGGTACTTGATTTGATTTTAAAACGACCAAGTTATAGCACTGTGGAAGTGCATCGAAGACTTCAAAACGACACAAGGTCACTTAATAACACAAGTAAAAAACAAAATTGATAATACTTTATCCAATTTATGCCCTAAGAAATTACTTATGAATGTCAATACACTAACACTGGTTCGGAAAACATCTTTGTTATCGAAAAGAACCGGCAAGAAATTCGATCGGGTCCATCAACATTAAAAAAAATATGTTTTACGGTATTTAAATCGTTTACAGTTATTATAATTTTCTGTGGATCTACAGAGAGAAAATTTCTTTCAGACGTCACCGTCATTCACGTGATGATGCACCCTATAATAAATACCCTTTCGACAATAAAACTTACTTAACATGATTCTTGAACTTATCCGGCAATGTGCTTAGGAAGTTTATTGTAGAACCAAACACAATTACCTAACGTTACAATGAGCCCGAGCTCTCAATGAAAGAAAATATCTTGATGAAATTATAGCATTGTGATGGGGCATTTTCATGTGTTATCTTTGTTTCCACTGTACCACTACCATCGAGTTAAAAATTTGCTCCCTAGTTTTTATACGGTGTTCCAGTAGCTGCACTTGTGTCTGTACTTACTAGGCTGAGCGTGTTACCATTTTGGGCTACATCGTCATTTAAAATCAGGAGAGATTGTGGCCAATAATGCCAAAAACCTTTAAAGAATTAAAAAAAGACTAAGAACGAGTTCTAGAAATTTAATATGTATTTTAACTTTTCCCTTTCAATATACATCCTTGATAGATTAATGTATGTTCGTACAAACGTTAACAAGCTAGATTTCTCGGAAATGGCTCAAAAGATTTCGATGAAACTTTGCATTTAGATAATGTTTTACATTCCGAGTTTACCTAGATAGGTGTTTTTCTTTTTTATTTATAAGACACCGAGCACAGCTATTTTAAATGGTAGAAAGAAACATAAATTAGTCGTGTCGTATTTTAGACTTAGTAAGACTAATAAATGTTTTCTAAGTAAAAGTATTAGTTTCTATAATAGGATCCCAAAGCACATTACTGATTTGCCTGACAATAAGTTCAAGGGCCATGTGTCAGAAGGTCATTATTGTGTGGATTATTATTTAAATGATAGTAATGTTTAGAAGTAACTCTGTCTCTGTACATTTCATATGGATTTATTTTTACACTATATTATATATTATTGTATAATGTTAACATTTATACTGTTGCAAAAGGAATAGAAAAAAGATAAACCCGATCGAGGTTTTTGCCGGTTCTTCTGGATGACCGGGATGTTTTCCGAACCGGATGTTAGTTTTTTGCAGTACATAAGTGCGTTATTATGTCCTACATTGAATATAGTTTTTTTTTGGTTTTTGATTTTCATTTTGAGAAACTCTGCGGGGCGCGTCTATCATTTGAAGATAAGCCAATACCATAAAAACAATCAAGTTGTAAAATTATAAATGACACTGCTATAACGAAGAGGTAAAGTTTGTAAGTATGTTTGTTGTAGGTAATCTCTGGTACTATATACTGGTTATTATATGGATAGAGATAGCCCTGGCTCCATACGATGGCGCGAACGTGAGACTTTCGCCCATTTTTGAGCGCATAAAGCATCCACACAAGGTGGCCTGATTGATGTAATTGAATTGCCACATGAACACTTCTGCCCTTAAATGTATCTTGTTTTTATAAAACTAAAGTAACAAACAAGCATTCGACCCGCCTGATGGCAAGCGGTAACCGTAGCCTATGGACGCTTGTTAACGGTGCCGTTGTCGACTTAGAACCCCCTAACCCTAGGAGCTCTGGAAACCCTATTCATTGCAGGAACACAACACAAGGTTATTTGGCTGCGATCTTCAGTAGGGTTGGAGGTATTCCACCAGTCGGTCTGGTCAAAGTCGAGAGAAATCTCAAAATAAGTTGCTCTATGTACCCACGCGCAAACTTTTTGGTCGAAAAATGATGGATATACCGTAACATAATGTGAAAATGTTATCGCTCACCTAAGTGACTCAGATCAACCGATTAATAACGTACATGAATATGTATACCGTTTTGAATGCATCGTGACACTGTTATTATTCAAACCGCATTTAAAATACTCCTTACTACGTACTGTAACAAGGTTTAAAATCTTCTGCGTGGCTTTTTAAAAAGTTGCGTCAAATTCTCCGAGCACACGTGTTTGAACTTCATTAGCTGCCAACCGCTTCGTATATTTAGCGATCCGGTTGATTATCGAGCTTTGATTTTTTACGTACGGACTACGTTACTTGGTTTTTTAGTATTTAAAAGTTATTTTTTCTTCATACATCTCACGTTGGATTAATAATTAACTAATCACAAAAAACACATAATATAGTTGAAAATAATCTTCCTAATACTAAAATAATTATTTTTTTTGTGAAATAATAAAGATTTATATTTTTTAATGAATAAATATGCTCGAATATTTTGTGCTGTTCTACATGTCAAGAAAAACACAAATAACAGCGCATGACGTCATTCGTGTGTAAGCGAACGTTACCCAATTGGTGCGTTGAGCTGACATCTATCTAGGAACGCGACACACCTGGGGAATGCAATCCCGGGATACTGGGATCCCTCATTACATTTTGCGGGGCTAATCGCGGTCATAATTTTGTGGGACTGGCGGGATTACAGAAATATAATCTTTGTAATTTCTTCATTTGAAGTGTTCGCTTTGCATGCTGTTATTTAAACAGTGAAAACAGGATTTTTTTAACACATATTTATATTTATGTACAAATAACTACCGATCCTCAAGAAATTTCATAAACTTTATCACAGATAATTTGATAACGACAAGATGATCTACAAAAAAGGTCCAATGATATTTTGTGATAAGTATATTTTCACTGGTAAATTGAAAAACATTTAAAGTTATTATGAATTAAACTTTGACCTTCAATAACTTTTGAACGAGTAGGTATCCTAGAAAGATATGAGCCCTTTTGTATAGACCGTTAATTTCCTACAACAATACGTAACAAATTTTTTTTTAACTGGTCTGTTTGATATATATATAATATATAGATATTAGATATATAATATTCTAAAGTTTAACTAAATTAAAGTTTTTTTTTTGCCATATTAAATAATAAAATCGATATAATAAATAGTATAGACATTGTATACCTACCTAAAATTAGGAAAATGACCGAGTCCCATTGACATCTCTAAGTTAATTTACATGTACTGAACCTCATACGTGCTGCGCTACGCGTTTTCTGTGCCCAGGGAAAAGAATAAAATATTCAAGGTTCAAACTTGGTTCGTATCGATTTGAATTCCTCCAATGCTTTCAAGACTATCCTGGGAGCATATTATTGTAAAAAAATCTATCCTTCATTATCCTACATGCAGGACAGGGCGGACCCTATTTGAATTTTTTTAAATTATTTTTATGCTCTCAGAGGCTTAACACGGGGTATTAGGCGTTGAACAATAATAAAAAAATATTCTATCCAAAGTGAATAAAAAATGTAAAGCTTAAGTAACGTAAAGTAGACTTGACAGACAGTGTGTGTGTGTGTGTGTGTGTGTGTGTGTGTGTGTGTGTGTGAAAGTATATGTTTTTCATATAGATGAATGTTTTAAATTACAATATCCAAAATTATTTCACAACGGAGTTTTTTTTGACAACGTTATTTATTGTTTAATTCTTCACCAAAATTAATTATTCATACATCATTTTAAATTTTATTTTCCTGATATTGCCTAAACATAAATAAGTAAATTTAAATTAATCTTTTTTTTTAAAAGGTTTCCATTATGAATGCCATCTGTTGATATTAATGAAAATATATTCAAAGCGCCATCTATTGAAAGTTAGCTCAACTAACATGATAGCTGTTAGATTGGTTACATCTTATAAATTACTAGCTGTGCCCGCGGCTGCACTCGCGTGGACTACAGAATCCTGTCGATCGAGCATACTCTCGTATCGTGCTACCCTACACTCCGGATTATTTTAAAGAAAAAATGCTTATTGGGTTATCCTTAGAAGATAGACATATGCTCTCGCTGAGTATTTTGTAGTCTGTTTAACATCTACAATTATGTACTACATTAATTTGATATATTTCTTATAGTTTACTCAGCGTAAGCCATTTAAGCGCCCGAAATGAATCACCATGACCAGTTTTTTTTATTTGGGCAGAACTCTAAGAACTCAAATTATTTTTCTAAAATAAAAGTAGCCTAAGTTACTACTTATAATATCAGGAAAGTCGCGTAAAAATCGGGTTTCGGCCATTACTCGTAAGAAGCAGACAGGTAGACAGATAGACAGACAAAAAATATATGTGTTTTGTTATATGTAACGTATATACTTTCATATGCATTTATTAAAAAACTGTTATTCTGACATTACAAACTGACACTTCAATTTTATTTATTTGTATAGATTAAATAATCATTATATTGAATGTAGCCTATTTGAATGACTGCGTCTTCCAGAAGCCGGCTCCTTTTGGAAGAATGGTGTTGAAAACATGCACTATGAAGCCGTTACATCGGAAGAAGTCGTTTGTGACAATTGTGACCATATTGGACTATCATTCTAACAACACCGTAAATATAACATAACTTTAACACAAATAATTACGACAATCATATTCCGTACTACGTAATGTATATATTAGTACGTGAAGCAAAAGCTTTCGGTACCATTTTAAGAGTATTGCGTGCCCGGAAGTCTGTAAGATTTGGCATGGTTAAAGTTTATATGGAGAAGGAATGCAGAAAGCTAAAATTTATTTATAATATCTGTTACTAATAAATAAAATAAAATAAATGAATACTGCGAATCCTAATCTGACCAGTCCCATTGAACTTAGCCCCCCAAAATATTGACATTGTCACTCAATGAAAAGTGACAGCAAGTGATGTAGATAATAATCATTGTTTATGAATACTGTTAATGTCAAACAGAAAATAGTCTATGATCTTAAATCGACCTTAGGGCGTTCTCTAGTGTATATTAAATTCTAATACAGGGCATTAAAGTGGTTTTGGTTTTAGTTGTAAAGGGATTAATTGATTATTTGGTTTGTTCAGTCGACACAAACGACACAAACTTAGTTTAAAAACCGGACTTTTTCTAGAAAACTCGTGTTTTATCCGGTATTTTAAAAACCTGGTTGTTTAAGCTTTTCCATGAAACGTTTCATAACTCTAAACCTCATCTCAAATTTCAGCTAAACAAGAGCTCGCTACGATGAAATTTAATATAAGCAATTTTTATTGCATACATTTCTTAAGCAAATTACATTACAAGAAACAAACGGGTATATCTAAGGTAATATATAGGAACGTGTCAAAATACGAAAAATGTTCGAAAGGGAAGAAATTTAATAAAAGTTGATATAACACCACTCTGTATCTACACTCAAGGGAAATACATTTCATGTGGAACCGAGGTAACTCACCTTTATTTAATGGATCGCACGTGCCAAACGGAAAGTTTATTTAAATCCTTACCTTTTAAACCGCAAAATGTCGTGGATATTCTTAAAAGATAGAGGCACTAAGGGTGGCTTGCACCAAAACCTTAAATCATAACAAATCGTAAAACCATAGTAAAGGTTGACTGTTGCTTACATTTTGACACAACGAAACTGAACAAACTGAAACGGAATTTAACGATTTTTTGTGCAATTCGCCCTAAATCTATTATATATATGTGGGGTTGTATGTGGAATAAAATATTCTATATAGATATTATAGTAATTTAATAATAATCACAGTAATAATCTTAATTATTGAAATCTTATTAAAACACGTCTTTTCAACGCTAACGACGTCACAAAACCCCCCCGTCATCCTCCTTCCTATTTACTACTTCTTTCCTTCATATCATATCGTCCATTCACACTCTTGGCTCGTTCATAACGTCATCTCTTTTAACACTGTTTTTCACTCTATAATTAGCAACAAATGACACCATAGAAAATTTAACTTTTAAAAGCAAAAGTCATTCTATCATAAATCCATGTAGGAGACATTCTATAAAACTCAACGTCTCTTTGTCTCTCTGCCCGTTTATATTCTTTTCACGCAAGAAGCACTTACTTGATTTACATGTTTTTAATTCTTAGTTATGTTATATGGCTAGGTTACAAGGCATATATGATGATAAGTGTGAATCAATTCAAAAAAAGACGCTTTTTGCGCGTTTAAACGGCTTACGCTGAGTAAACTATAAGAGTTATATCAAATTAATGTACAACAAAATTGTATATCTTAAAATGACCTACAAAGCGGTGAGCGTGGAGCGTAAGCATATGTTTATCTTGTAAGGATTTTTGTCATTAAAATAAACGACGGGCGACCGCCGTCCCTTAGGTGGTGGCAAGGAGCAGTAACCTATTTACAAAAAAAAACTTAAACAATAATTCTGTAGTCCACGCGAACGAAGCCGCGAGCTTAGCTAGTTAGATATAGAAGGCTGAACCGTAATCCATATTCAGCTATTTAATAACCCTGTGATTTGTGGTCTGACGTGTCTGAACTTTACCTGTGACCAAACCAATTCGATCGGGTTAACTTTAGTACAGTGTTATGGGTAAAGTCACAGGCTAGGTATGCCAATTTCTGCAGCCAACTTGCCTTATATTTGCCTTATTGACAATTTGATTTTTCTCTTATCACATAAGACATTTTCATTTAATATTAATATTGTAAAATAAACTTGGTGTCGTTAAATAAAAAAATTAAATTTTAAAATTTTTCTTCATGAACAATTTATTTTATCGATTGTCATGTCAAGAGAAGAGCCGAATTTTTATGAATTAAGAATTTGATATCATAAAAAACGATTTTTTAATTGTAATGATTTCCAAATAGGCATTTATTATATGCATTACGCATCCTCTTAAACCTCTGGGGTTTGTTTTAACATGCAATGGCCTGAGGTTATATCCAACGTGCTGTTTGTAAGATAGGTATGATGATATAAGTCAAACGTTCAGTTAATAAATCATTATTATCATTGGCAGGCATGTTTGAACCGTATTAAGCGTAAGTAAATTATGCGTATAATTTTAACACGGTATTTTAGTACTTATCGACAAATTACGCAAATTGAGTTATTATTAAAAAAAAATAAAATTTAAAATTAAAAAAATTTCATCTGTTTATTACCAAAAATAGCACAAAAAAAAATATTACACGTATCCTTAACTCTAATCTTAACTAAAAAGATTTTATAGAAAAGGAGTTAAGCTACCTACTTAAATAACTAAATGGTTTTAATTAACCTTTAAAAAAAAATATCGCTTGAGTATATTTTTGATTTGGCTTCTATTTTTGTTTTCAAGCTTCTCGACTATAGCTTTAGGTAATCTATTTAACGTACTGGGCAGAATGCATCTCCGAACCCTCTCACCGTACACATTGTTACATTTAGGTATTTCAAATGTCGGAAGATATACCAGATTACGTAAGGTCACAGGTCTTACTATCCTATTTAAGTTCCACTTACAGTTACTGTATTGAGTTACAATTGCCAAATCCAATTTATCGAAAATGCTCAGAACTTTACAATAATTAAATAAATAATGATAGTTATCTTTATATTTATACTTAATTTTTAACGGAACAATGGTTTTCAATAACCTTATTTGTAAATTATATATATCCTTCAAATAACTCATATATGTACGTCCATAGCTAGCTAGTCCATAATTGATCACTGAATCAGCCAATGACATATACAAGAGCCTCAATGTGTTATATGGAACTTTATGTTTAAGTATGCACAATTTTGACAGCACAGCTCTAAGTTTACAACATACCTGGGCAACATGCGGACCCCAATTAAATTTATGATCTATTTTAAGCCCAAGATATGTATGCTCTTCCACTACGTCAAGGTACGAACATGTGCATGAGGTATTGTTTAAGTGCATGCAGTTGTGCTCATGAGCGACAATCTTAGGTAGGTAGTTAATTTTTTTATATGGTGAATGTATAAACATTAGCTTAGTTTTACTGTAGTTAATGGATATACCTAAATCGTGAGCCCACTTACTCAACATATCAAAATCCTCCTGAATCATACCTTGTAGCGTATTGAAATCACTGTGAGCAGCGATTATACATGTGTCATCAGCAAACTGATATACCGAACCATGTTGAAATATATTGCACATATCGTTTACATATAATAAGTATTCTGTCGGTCCCAGGACGGATCCTTGGGCCGTGCCTTGATATGTAGGTATCTGGCTACTATGTTCACCAGCTATGGTGACTGAATTAAATCTATTTGTGTGATAACTTTTAAAGAGTTCCAACATCGGTCCCTGTATACCATTCTGCTCCATTTTTTTATACAGTGTCTTAAGGTTCAATGTGTCAAATGCTTTGCTGAAATCAACCATAACAGCAAGAATATATTTTCTGTTATCTAAATGGTCATTTATTTCATCTGTAAATAAGGACAATAACTGTGACGTACTTTTATTTTTTTGAAAACCGAATTGTCTGTTATTCACTATGTTATTACTTGACAGAAAATTATTTACTAAACTACCAAAATACTTTTCTAAAATTTTATCAATGCATGACAAAATTGTAATAGGTCTAAAGTTATTTGTATCATTATAACTACCCCTTTTATAAACTGGTCTAATTAGTCCTATCTTAATCCTATCTGGATATATTGATCTAGTGATACATAAATTTATTAAATGTGTGAGTACTGGGGTCATTTTTTCTGAGATATATTTTATATCTTTCGCCCTAATTTTATCATATCCTGGACTTTTTTTGTCATCCATATTTTTTATAATTTTATGTAATACTTCTTAATTAGCTTTTTTAAGTCTTAGAGACAAGCTTGGTGAGTTAATGTATGTAAGTTCATTCAGTAACGGTTCACTACATGTGTTCATTACATTTATAACATTTTTATCGAAATCACTAACAAAAATATTCGAAAGTATTTTAGCTGGTAATTTAAAAGATTTAAGTAGTACTTCATCAATAGTTTTAACAATTCTTCCAGTCAGTCTATTTATAATTTCCCACATTTTTTTCGGGTTCTTAAAACTATCACAAATTTCCTTTTTGATTGAATTATTTCTAGTTTTACAGATCATCCTATTTGTCCTATTTCTATATTTTTTGTAAATTAACTCATTTTGTTTATTGCTTGTATCATTTAAGAAAATTTTTAATAGATTTTGCTTTATACTACACATTTCAATTAATTTCTCACTTAAATAATTAAATTTCTGTTTTTTGAATAAATTAATTTTAGTTTGATAGGTACATTTTTTATAAATTGACTGAAACTGGTTAACAATAAAATCCATTAATTCATTCGGGTCGCCACAACCAAATGCAGGGCTCCAATTAATCAGACTCAATTCATTTTTAACTTTATCGTTATTTAACTTATATACAACTTTACTCCCATTTACACGATTTGAGCTGATAAGCGATAAACCGATTATAAAATGATCCGCCAATGAGTCACGAATGACAGCTGTCTGTATTGAACGCCCAAATGTATCTCGCTCACTCGCATCACGAATGAATAAATGATCAATACACGATTTCGATATACCGTTTATATTTGACTCAATTCTGGTAAACTGTGAAATACAACATTCAAAACCAAGACCATGTAAACTATTAAGGTACGATCTGACAGTATTATTTGTACAACTTATATCTATGTTAGTGTCCCCCACTAGTATACAGTTCTCATTGGTGGGACACGTTGATAAAAACTGTGTTAATTCATAAACAAAACTATTTTTATTTAAGCTAGGTGGTCTATAAATACAGCACAATTCCGTTCTATAACCATAAGAAGTTGTTATCTCACCATATAGGCACTCAAAATTCACCGCATTCACCAAGGTTTTTGCGAATGATATACTCTTATGAGTATATACAATAATACCACCTCCTTTTCTATTGTTCCGTAATTCTGTGTACATAACGTAATCCTCTAGTTCAAATAAACTCGACACTTCGTTATTAATATTAGCCTCAGTTATAATCAGTAAATGTATAAGTAATTGACTTCCTTTAACAATATACTCCAACTGTGAATGATTTTTAATCATCGATCGAATGTTGACATGTAGTAGGAGAAATTTATTATGCTCGTCGGGTATTACAGACATGAATTCATTCCATTGATAATGAGTACTCTCAGTTACACTTTGATTAAATAAATCCATAGAATATATTCTTTAACTAAACATAATTGGACAGTTTAACTTATATTTATATTTATTATATATATTAGGTACTTAAGTGCTCATTTATGATATCTTTCTGTAAGTCTTTACCAATTCGAGCGATGTCTTTCTCAGAGTAGACATAGTGTATCTTTTTATCACCATCTTTTGACCGAACCATTATTTGCCCGTTCCTACACCAGACATACTTGCAGAGTGCTTTTTCCTTGAGACTTGTCTTAGTTTTCCATAATAGGTAAGATGTCGTAGGTGTGAGTGATTCACGTAGGTAAACCTTTTTATCACCTTCTCCACCCAGGTCCTTAGCTGTAATCTTTGCTAAACGCGCGGCTTCGTACCAGTATTCACGCCTACCTTCACGTAAAGATATAGTGATTGGCGCTTCAACCTTGGCACGATCCGCTTGAGCTGAACCGGGACGAGTTGGTTTTTTTTTCCTAACAACTTTTATGATGTCCTGTGGATTTTGGTTCAGCAGCTGGCAAACTGATGTCGCAATTTTTTTAATATCCTCATATTGCTGTTCAACGACTCCACATATTTCTACATCATTCAAGGTCAGAGTTTGCTCAATTTTACTGAGTTTTTGCTCTAAGACTTCATTTTTTAGCGTTAAATTGCTACATGTATTGGTAATATCCTTACATTGATTCTCCATAATTTTAACACGCATTTCATGGTTCTTAACTTTCTCCTCGTAATCGTCTATTTTATTAGAGTAAAACTTCAGAGTATTCTGTAATTCATCGCGTATAATATCTCTGACGGTTTGATGCAATTTTCGAACTTCTTGACGTATTTCTAGTAATGTATTTTCTTTTTGATTGTTTGTTGTTCCTTCAGCATCAGATTGTTCTTCGTCGTCATGATCAGGAAGAATAACCGATATGCGTTTGCCTTTACTACTTACTGTTGGTGTACATCCGCGACACTTCCAGTCAACTGATTCCATGATTGACAATGCACTTAGCTGATCTGTCGTTAACGACGCACAGGTACCATGATACCATTTAATACATCTTATGCACTGCACTCCAGGACTTCTTTTATTGACTGCTTTACTACACTTTGCACATTTAGACATTTTAATTTATATCAAAGGATGTATCGTATTAGTAATATACTCCAACAAGGTTTATTTTACAGTAGGTACTTGAATACTTAACAAAAGGAGCATCTGTGACGAAAAGGACGTAAGCGCCGTGAATAGGTCGTCGCTTACGCGTTTGCTTCAAATCGTATACTTGAATATTTCAACAACAGGTAGTTCAACAAAAAGCGATTATAACTCTTCACTTATTTCAGAAAATATAATTGTTTTTGAGCATCTAAACTTATCACCAGTTAGTTCATGTAACTATACACAAAAACATATCACTTAAAAGCCGATGTGATCAATTAAACTATTAAAAAATTATTTAAAACAGAGACAGAAATTGACAGCGTTGTTACTTGCTCAAGCGTAGGTAGGTAGGTATTTAAACTGGCAATACCTTTGATTACATATTTGATTTCCATTTTTTAGTATAGTTTGTTAGCCTTCATTGTTGCTGATCCTTATTGTTTATCATAGTGTGTTCACAAAAAATCTAATTACAAAAAATATGTCGACTCGCGTATAAAAATATAGTAATTTTTGGTATTATGTCCCTTAGGTATAAGGTGCAAAAACTCGAACAGAACAATCTAGTTTCTAGTGACAAAAATTTGTTGGTCGAATACCTAGAAAAATAAGAATAGTTGTATGAAAAGTATAGTCAGTAGAGATCAGGGGTACCGTCTTTATGTGTGAAAAGGCGTCCGTTGAAAAGCGTCAAATTAGGTAGGCGCCAAGGTAGCTAGTGCGTACATTTTAAAGATAGCATCAAAAGTTTATTTTTTAGTTTTCATTTACTTAGACAACTTTCCACTCAACAAACTTTTTCCATCATTTTTCATTTATTGTTTTAAGTTTTACAACAGCAAAAAATATTAAGGCAAGGAAAAGCTACCATTCCCTCTAATAACATTGAAGTCACAGAATATCAAATCTCGACTTAATCAGATCTATGGAAGATGCTTACATCTATTTATCATCTGTAAAAGAGCTGATAATCTTCAAACCGCTAAATAGATTTTCTTGAATCATAGCTGAGAATACTCTCGATAAAGTCTCCTTTCAAACAAAAAAACCAGATCAAAATCGGTTCAGCCGTTTATGAGCTACGATTCCACAAACTGATACACAGGTTCACACGTTAAACTTATAACACCCCTCTTTTGTGTTCATACTCACTGTGGTTCGTGCTCGGTGAGTAATTCCTCGAAGTGTAACCTGAGTGTGTGGGCGGGCGGAGCTCGTACTTCACTGACGCACTCCACGTCATCGGGATACGGCCGAGGAAAGCCGGGACTCGATATTACAGCGTGCGGGTGCAAGTGAGACAGAAGTATTGTTTCGTTGCACTGAATTTTCGATTCCTTATACGGATCTGGAACAAGAAGAAATCTATCATAAAATCTAAAAACGCGTTTGTTGGCGGTTGGACATGTAGTGACTCTATCCCCTGATCTTAAGTGATGATGTGGCCCAAAATGGCAGCACACTAACACTGGCTCTCAAGTGCAGCTGCAGGAAGACACCTATAGGTGCTTGGTGGCATATTTCAACTTGAGGGTGGTGGTTGGCCAGGCGGACATTAGAAAATACCACCATGCCATGGTGTCACGATGTTTTCCTTCACTGAGTGTTCGGGCTCATTGCATGGATTCGAACTCATGTCGATCCGCACCAGTTCTTACACGCTACTACTGAGCCATAATTGCTTCAAATTTACGTTACATACTCATTTATACTAATATTATAAAGCTGAAGAGTTTGTTTGTTTTTTTTTTGTTTGATTGAACGCACTTATCTCAGGAACTACTGGTTCGAATGGAATGGGGAAGGTGTTTTTATAAAAATGGTATTAATCCTTATCGAAATAAATATGTTATTCGTCACAAGCATATCATTTTAAACAAAATTTCTCTTTACATTATTTGATTTAAATGAGTACCTTAAGATATATCACAGTTTTAAAATAACTCCGCAGTAAAATAATGATCAAGTACCGTGTGTGCATTTTTATTATGCGAAATGATGTGGGAGGCGGGCGGCACCTATATTACAAGCCCTACGAACAACTCTCTCTCTCTTTTAAGTAAAGCAGACGAAGTTGCGCAGCTCAGCTAGTAACTAATATAGGTGACATTTTGTAACAATGTGTAACAATTATACGAAATAACTAAATAATTCAATTTAGTAACTCAATAAATATCACTATTCTCTTTATATCTAGAATCTACTCGAAACATCGAGTACTATATATTCGAAGGTACGAAAAAACTACGCATTTTGGACACACATTCAAAGCTTATCGGTACGATTAGGTATCCGAAGAAACAATAGCACACTTCTTCTGATGTCTTAAAGAACAAGGTTATTTTAGCGATCTTGACCCTAGATTTATTTGCATATATAAGCAAGCCGTATTCCACACCAGGACAGTTCTGTTTTGGATAA
The DNA here is from genome assembly GCA_033032175.1 of Saturnia japonica. Taxonomy (NCBI): domain Eukaryota; kingdom Metazoa; phylum Arthropoda; class Insecta; order Lepidoptera; family Saturniidae; genus Saturnia; species Saturnia japonica. The sequence continues at coordinate 1,807,463 of CM065315.1, forward strand.
CCAAAAATGTAAAAAACGAGCGATTAAAAAATATCTACAAGAGGACCACAGAGACTGTAAGTACGAATAAATTATTTACCTTAAATCTGACGGCATTTCATTACGGGTATAAGGGTTTATAAACACTTTAGCTAATAAGAAAACTATGTACACTTTAGGATAGCATTAGAAAGTCTAGCAATAAGAGAAGAGGAAAAAATTATAATGATATTAATAATACCAAATGAAACAAAAGCGAAAATATACAAAAAAAGTCAATAAAAATTAGCTCACTTAGGCTGTAAATTTAAATTAAGTTGTATGTATACTAAACTGTTTTGCGTTTTACTAGCAATTTTATAGACTCTCTTTTAGAGCCTTTATCAATGATAAAAAAGGTTGTGGGTAAAACCCACAATATGCTTATCGAGTATTAAAGAAAAAAAAACGGAAATAATTCAAACTAGCCAGCAATGTTTTACCGTTCATATGTAAAGCAATGCGACAGTATCCATATCAACAGACAATACTCTCGGGAACAATCTGGTTCTATTCAATACTGTGGCAATATTGATTTACGGTTTGGTCGATGAGAAAGTTATATTTGTAGAAAACACCTTATTAAAAAGCCCGAGAGCTGTCGTGGGACACCTGGCAGAAATGAAGCTTATTTCGCTATATATTATATGATGACCTTACTTATATGTGCATATGTACAGTACAAGTGGTCGATGGTTCGTTTCTCGTTGATTTAAGATTTTATATATAGTTTTTTTTTTAGTTTTTGTATAAAAAGTTATGAAAATAACAATTTTTTTTTATAGTAGCACGGCAAATTGACGGTGCTGTCCTTGATCGTAAGCACAGTAAAATCCTAACACAATGGTGACCACCAAGAAATCTAAACCCATCGACGGTCGCCGATGTCATTCCAGCCTTAATTAATTTAACTGGATATGCACAGGCTGATTTTGAGACGCGACACGCAAAAGCGAGTCACTGTGTCGGACTTTTCACTATATCTTTTTAGTGTCGGTCGGGTCGGACACTTTTCAGTTAAGCTCCCATCCCGCTATAAGTAATTTCATTACAATAAAAAAAAATTGTTGCTGTGAAATAATAATGGCCTAGGAATTATAGTGTATTTGATTGAAAACCTATTTCTCATATAGATAAAGCTCTTCATTTTGAAGAAGATAACTAGATACTCTCGTAATAGTTATTTGGTAGTGGTAAGTTAGTTTTTACAAACAAGTAGACGAACGTAACCATATAGTCACGAGTTTGTAAAAACTAACATCCGCACACGTGTCATACGATGTTTTTCAACACATTTGCGAGAAAACAGTATAACATTTTCCAAGTTTCAACTTATATTATTATTTTGTTTATAAATATCAGTCAAAAAGTCGCGGTCGCAACGATCTATGAAGGATCTATGAAAATGGCACTTAGCAAATGACGTCACGTGAGCGTGTTGAAAATTAGAACTTCATCTTTCATCTTATTTTCTCTTTAGTATTAAAGTGAGACATGTATTGATCAGAAGCGCTTCCAAGGAGGTTCGATGATTCAGCTTATTTATTCTTGTAATGGGAAACTCCTTGGTGGAATTCTTACATATTTTTTATGGAAATTAAAACAATAACCGTAAAGTATACGTACGGCGCTATACAACAGAGCGTGCGGTAAAACACAGGCTTCGAAAGTGTTTTTTATTTATTTTACACTTACAGAGTATTTTATTAATAATAATTATGTTTTTATTTATTTCTCTTTTTCCTTTTGACTTCGTTCTTGTTGAAATAAAATAACACGGACGCCACCTGTTGTAAACTGGTTGTACTAACGCAGAACCTTTACAGTTTTGCGCTCAACTCACTAAAGTTTCATCGCAATCGGATGAATGGCATAGGAATACATAGGGAACAGGCACTTAATAATTAAAATGACACTCACGAACCTATTATCAAAACTTGAAGTTGACAGTCTTGAACTTTGGCACTAAGGAAGTTCTTTTAACAAAAGTTTAGGAACAAACCAAAAATAAGGAATTTCTAACCCCGTATTAAATTATAATGTAACGAAATTGTATCAAGTTCTTTTTCTCGAAAAGGGCTTGAGGGATATAGTTGAAATTAATACCGAATACTAAGATCTATGATCTGAAACTGCTGTAAGAAATCAAGTTTCTCGGTTAACACAATCGTTACTTACTCCTCACTGCCTCGTTAGCCTAGTGATCGTAAGCGCGACTGCTATGATCAAGGTTCTGGGTTCAATTCCCAGGTCAAGCAAAGTGTTATTGGGATTTTCTAAGAAATTCTCACTAACAGCTCGGAGTTTGGCTTTGTGCCCGAATGGCAATAGGCTCGCCGTCTATTAAATGGGACCCAAAAACATACTCGGCGAACTGTGAATGTACGTTAGTATACCTCTGCCTAACCCTTGGGAATACAGGCGTGATGGTATGTTATGTTATGTTATGAGATACAGGTGATATAGCCCTTCATAATAAAAGTCTAAAAGTAGCATTCACACCATTATCAAAACCTACAAGGTACTTCCAAGTACGTACAATTTTGAAAGCCTTCCTACAAATCATGCGTATAATGTTATCCACATTGAAACATTGATCCGTGTCGCCTTTTTGAGCATAAAATTCATTTATTGTTATTTCATATATATTTCCAACATAACAATTAATATTTTTGATTTCGTCTGTAACATTAAATTATTTATCGGGGTTTAAATGATAAAGCTAGTTTTAGTGTATAAGGTGGATCGGACTTTTTCTTAGATCTTTCTAGTTTACAGAGATATATAGTACATTGTACAAGAGGGTATCTTTTTTACCTATTTGTATTGTGTTTCTATTGTCATATGTTTAACGGTTTTGGCAGAGTGCTAGTAAGCGTGCCTAAGCCTAAACCTAAGACTAAATAAGCGTGATGGTAGTGATTTATTTCTTAGTCGGTTTTATATTGACTAACGATCGCTCAATGATCGAAATTCGACCACCGACTTTTTAATCATAGACTATTCTTTGACATGTGCAGTATGAACCTAAACAATTAATATTATATCACTTGCTGTCACTTTTCATGGAGTGACAATGTCAATATTTTGGGGGGGTCTAAGTTCAATGGCACTGGTGGATTGGATTCGCATTATCGATTTACTTTATTTAATATATTAGTAACAGATATTATAGATAAATTTTAGCTTTGTGCACTCCTTCTCCATGTAAACTTTAAAGATGCCAAATCTCACAGACTTCGGTGCACGCAATACGCTTAAAAAGGTGTTCGAAGGTGATTACGTAAATAATATTATGATATCGTTTATTTTTCATAACGATTCAAAGCATAGTCTAATTTTTTTTAGAAAAAACATAATTATATCAAATAATAAAAAATATTCACCGAAATCTGTTAAATAGTTCTTATGTTATAAGTGCACTGATAGACAGACAGACGGACAGACCGAAATACATTAAAGAATATAAGGATAATATATATACAACATTTAAATAAGACACAGTATAATAATGTACGGCAAGTAGGTAATGTAATTAGGTCGGAACATTCATGGCGCGAGTTCTATTCGTTATTTATCTGATTTCCATAGTAGTTATAATATATTGTAATTGGTCTCGAAGATGGTGTTTTGCCCTTCTCAGAAGTCAAAAACTTGAATTTAGCACCACCTGTCAATATCAGAGATAAGAAAAAAAACTACCTAACGTATCTAACGTAGCAATGTAAATACTAAAAACTTGATCAAAGAAAATATCTACGTATTAATAATTCGTTCAGTTTTCTTGGTTTAGAGTTCCTAGAATCCTAAAATAAAATATGGTAATACAAAAATATATACACATAATATGTATATACAACTTGATATAAATGGTTTCTTGTAACAAAATGATAACGGTAACATACGAATTTAATGTTACAAAGTTTCCACACATTACGTATGGAATACGTCATCCCCGGGGACAAGTTAGTCCCGGAAACGATAACAAATGGGTACACGAACCTCTATCTCTGTTAGCATAATAAATATGATTTCGCTTTTGGCTACTGTTGGCTATGTCACCGGATAATTGTACGAACCGTTAGTATAAAATAATCTAATGAGACTTGTAAATTGTCGGTAGATTGTCAATGGACATTAATAATTTTGAACTTTATTTATTTACTTTGGATAAGCAAAATTCTAGGACTTATAAAATATGAATTTTCAAAGGCTAATTTGTTTACAAAATTGGGTTATTATCGCTGTTTTACCCTAACCTGATCAAACGCCAACTAACTAAACATGATGGTTGGGCCTTGTAAATGTATTTAATGATCGATTGCGCCAAATATTTAAATGTCGCTTCTGGTCTGTTTCTCGTCACCGCGTAGGCCGCGATTTCCGTTGAGAACAGAACCTTTTTTGTTTTATAATTTTCTCATCTAAATTTTATTATATTTTTCTATGTTTTGACACTTCATTTAAAACTACAACTGTCACTGTCTTCGCTTCATATCTATATATTAATACGTGAAGAAAAAGCTTTCTACCCCTTTTAAGCGTATTGCGTGCACGGACGACAGTGAGATTTGGCATGGTTAAAGTTTATATGGAGAAGGAGTGCAGAAAGCTAAAATTTATCTATAATATCAGTTACTAATATATTAAATAAAATAAATTAACACTGTGAATCCTAAACTGACCAGTGCCATTGAACTTAGATCCCCCAAAATATTGACATTGTCACTCAGCGAAAAGTGACAGCAAGTGATGTAGAAAATACTCATTGTTTAGTTTAATGAATACTGCAAATGTCAAACAGAAAATTGTCTATGATCAAAAGGTTGCTGGTCGAATTTCGAGCTTAAGGTGATCGCAAGTATATATAATTTTTTGAATCGCTCTTAAAGAAAATTAATTATTGTTTCGCTTTTATAATATAAATTATTATATCACTTGGTCACGCATCTTCTTTCGCGTAATCTGTATCTGTAATGTATCATTTTTCGCTATGTAGGTATAATATAGCTTACTCATTTCCGCTCTCCTTGCTCTCAACTCTTCGACGAGCTACCGGTGCTGAGTAACGGGTTAGTTCGCCTATTTATTTATTTGGTGTTTGATGTTATTGGTTTTATTTATGAGGCAAGACCGCATACTCTTTCGCTCTTATTAATACCCTTTGTATTTATTTTCTTCGCGTCATTTATTCTTCTGTTTCCCCATCCCTGGTGGGAACTATTTACACGTTCCCATTAGCCACATGGTTAGTTTATAAACCTTCGAAAATGAGCCTGCAAATTTTAGTGTACGTTCATAACTTACTAAAAATTTATAAACTCACCAGATTGCTAATAATACGAAGCGAAGCTACGAAACTAAAACGCTACGAGCAAGTGCTACGGCGCTACGTCATAAGTCTTGAACAAGCTACGAGCATTCGCTACGGTGCTACGTAATACAACCGTCTTATGAGATACGCACTGTCTTGTCTGCTCAATTCAAACCATGATATTACATACAAGACGGAACACCGTACAGAGTCCATACGTGCAGGTAAGCTCGTGCAAACTGTATGATTCTATAAACTGAGTTAAAAATTCCTTCGAATAACTTTGTACATAATTCATTGTTAAGATTTACGGTGTGTATTATCAGAAATAATTTTGCCGACAGTTTACCTAATTATATAAAGCAAAATTCATAAATAAGTATAACTTAACAGATGTAATAAGTACGTCTGGCCATCATACGATATTCTCTAGACAGCGAAATACAAAGTGGAAAGGAAAGAGTTTGTTGTATGTTTTATGATTTGTAGAAGTAATACTGACAATTGTTATAGCGCACCATTCATAGAACGACTTATACTTCCGGTGTACAAAATTTCATCAAAATCGGTTAAAAATTAACGATTTTTATATTGAAATTTCTTATACTCTATCATTTGACCAATGATATAAGCATCCCGTGTAAAAAAAAATCATAAGAATCGGTCAAGCCGTGTTTGAGATAAATCCGGATATACAAACAAAAGGACAGACAGACAAAAAAAAATTTAATGGCATACTCGTCACCATTATCGTTCATATAGTATGCCTATCAGGAAATTGGACAAAAAATGAGCTGTACAGACAGAAGTACAGATAAATTAATATAGAAAAACTACTAAAAATATTGAAGTTTGCGCTCATGCCGAACGATGCAGATGCAGAAGGATTTTATTTCCAAATTAGCGAGTGTATTGTTTTAGATGTTTTCTCCCTAGCATGCGGGGTAGGAATTTGGATAGGTATGTTGCCGGCCGCCACTCACCTCGGGCATGCTGATGTTGATTTTCGTGGCTTCTATGCACTGCACATCACGCACTGTTGAAGCACTATGGAACCCCGGGGTTTGTGAAATCCGAGCTTAACTGTTATTTGATTTATTCTTATAATTTGCGACGGAGACGCAATAGTTTTATGCGCTCTGTTAGGCGACACGTTTTGTCGGTTCTTTCTTTTTTCAACTGTCACTCGTCGCACGTGAGTTTTTGGTTTTGTTTGTAGATGGCGCTGATTGTGACCGAGGTAGGAAAAGTTATGAAGGAATATATGCATGCTCTAACAGCGAGCATTATTTTTTAAACAACAAAGGTGGCAAGCAAGCGTACGGCCCGCCTGATTGTAAGCGGCTACCGTAGTCTATGAACCCTTGCAATACCATAGATATCGTTAAAGCGTTGCCGGCCTTGAACCCGCCTATTCCAAGGAGTTCTGGAAGCCCTACTCACCGCAGAAACACAACACAAGGTTATTTGACTGCGGTCTTCTGTAGGGTGGAGGTATTCCACCAGACGAACTTCTCCAAGTCGAGAGAAGAGAAATCTTCAAAGAAATTTCTCTGTGTCCTACCTTCTTTAATACGATGCTCTCTGAGGTACTAATTTGTGTTAGTAACATTGTTAGTTATCAGTGAAGGAAAAATTCGTAAGGAAAAGTGAACGTTTGAAAAATCTTAGTGTCACAATATACTGGCCCTTGAGAGTCAGTTTTCACATTAGGCTTAACGTGTTAATATCTTGGGTTACACTGTCACTTAACATCAGGTGAGATATTATCATAATGAAAAATAAAATAGTTAAACTGGATTCCTTACAAACTTTAATGTTACACAAGTCACAATGTATTGCGAAATGAAAGTTCTATCGGCATTTTTACTTGACTGCGAAAAAGAAGGGTTACGTTTTTCGAACTTATGTATGTAATTATGTAGTATGCATGTGTATTACTTTAGCACGCTCTGTAGCTTAAACGGCTTCATGGATTTTAGCATACGAGGTGTCGTTAGATTCGTCTTAATTATGGGAGAGATAAAGGCTATATAATAATTAAGTACGATATCTGGAAATCAAATGAAAAGCAAAATAGAAAACTTGCAGTTGAGTTTTTTAAAATTCTTTTTTAATAATTAACTTGTTTAAAGTTTGAAATTTTCTAAACGTACCTAGTGCGAAGATTAAGCACGGCTTTTCCATAGGGAGGAGGCCTTAGTCAGACATTTACAGGCTTGTATAATTATTAAACCGGGAGAAGTTGACGACCCTAAATTGGGCTCCGAGCATCATAACGGTTCCATTGTGTCGTGAACAAACCGTAATGAAATGAGATTACGCGACCATTTTATCCGTCCTTTGTCTATATTAATTTTGTATGAATTTGACTTAATGCCACATAGAATGTACTGTTTTACGTCTTATTAAAGAGATGACTTAGATTCAGTAACGTTTTTAGGACCGTCTTGAGAAATCACGTTCGATAATTATTAATTAAAAATATAAAAAACTTTATAATTTGAAATAGGCAAAAGTGTCCTTGTTTTCGTTAATACTAAATAACAAAAGTTGGTTTCGGTGATAACTTGATTGGATGTATAATGCTTTTTTTTTACATAATATTGCGTTTGATTACCCTATATTGTGCAACTTCGGTGACAGTTTACGTGATATAGTTTGAATATTGTAATTAATAATGATCAAATAATTATAAAGTATGATTCATTATCAAATAATAAATAACTTAATTGAATTGATTGAGAGATTAATATATTTAAAAAGAAATATAAGTTAAGTAAATTTATTATTATTATTTTATTTAATAAATAGTAAAGACGGAATGTAAATTTTGAGTTATGTGAAAATATCTTCATAAAGTTTTATAGAGGCGATTATAATTTTACTATAATCTGACTTGACGACATTATGGTTGACAGTGGCTAAGGTACTGTGAATGTAAAAATCACAGGATAAGATCGAATTGAACCTTAACAATATAACACCAGCAATACCTGCATGAAAATAAATGACATTGGCCAATGATACTTAGCCAATTAAAGAATAACACTAACATGGTAATAGACCGAAGCCAGAGTTTTTGGCGGGATCTTGATATTCTGTCGTTTTGTAAAAAAAAAACTCATATATTTATGTCATTAGCCCTATATTATGGTTATTGTGAGTTGAATTATAAATAATAAATAGAGGCATGTATTTTTAGTTGACACAAAAACTCCCTGGCTGGACAGTTTTAACAAGAGAGCCACCATTTTGTTAAAACGTTGCTTGAATCCTAAAGATTAGAAAATCTTCTATACACGTGACATTAGCATAATTGTGTATAAATACAGCTTGAGATTAAATAATAACACGAGGACTGAAACCAGTAATAATGAATTTCATGTAAGTACTTCGTAATTATATTTAGCTTGCTCGCTAGAATTGCTTAATGAGGGCGAGAGCGGTTGAGTTACCAGGGGCAGCAAGCGGGAGGGGGAAGAGGTGCAGGCGCATGGCCTCGCAACCTAGCCACCGCTTTCGCCGGTCAGTCCGGCTGCACGCTGCTACCGAGCATCCCGCGTTTGTTTGTTTTGTTTTGTTACTTAATTGAAGTTACGAATTACGATTTGATGCTGTAACACACACACTTACATACAGTTCACTGCACCCACATACTTCATATTAAACAGTACACGTCGACGGGGTTGTGGTCAGGAATACCGCCCGTGCCGAGGGAAGGTAAGTTTTTTTGCTTGGAATAATATATTTATCTTGTAATTATACAGCTGTGTATCGCAGCTATAGTTGCGAGAATAATCGCGACACGCGAAGTTCGATTAAGTCACATGAATTGTACGTCACAAATATTCTCGAACAATACTAGCTGTGCCTGTGATTTCCGGCATGATAAATAGAAAAAAAAATGTAGGTGTACTGAAATTCAACATCGGCGATTTAATCGTGTTTCATGCTTTGTCAATGTTTCGGATTCCTAAGAGGCAACGTAGTACTCACGGTTAGCAGTCAACCTTGCCTCAAATTTACTACTTTCAATAGGTCGATATTGTGCTGTGAATTTAACCTAATTCGTCGTTCCCTGCAGATTTCTGGGAACAACGGATCTCAGTCCTTTTTAGATCTATGGAATTAAAAAAATTAAGTAATATACTTAACACAATTTTTAACAGTTACTGTCAGACAACGCACAACTTAAATATACACATGAAATTCTGCAGAAGAGTACCTTATACAAGGTAGTTGAGTACTAAGAAAGGCTTTTTATTTGGTAAGCTCCAGCGGGTACAAAGCTAGTGTAATTGTAATAATTTTCATGTGGAAGTAGCAGAATAACATTTCCTCATTTCAAATGTAAATATTCCACTGCAAAGGCACTTACTGATAGAGTAGTATTTAAAATAATCGATCTCAAGGTCTATCGGACATTAGTGCCAACTCGTGTAAATTGGCCAATTGTCGCCACTTTTTTACTTAATCATATAAATCACTTTGTCAAATTCAACGATTACGTTTTTATATTATTTATTGAAGTGAAATTTGCACTTTTTGGCTAGCTCGTGATCTGTCATGAAGTGGTTTTAATTTTTTATTCATTAAGTTACATTATTAGATCATGTATAGTGTAATAAAGGTAGCATAATATAGCTTAGTTTTTGTGCACAAGTGGATAGAAAGTAATAACGAGGACCATGTATTCTGAAATGCCACAAAAACTCCCTGGAAATTTGTAACAGGAGGGCCACCATTTTGTTACAATACTGAAATCATCACAAGACACTGTAAAATGGAATAATTATCCACTTGATAATGTCAGTTGTAGTGTACTGACTTTACGAGGTAATGTATTGACTTCCTCTCAAACGCCTACGACAAGTCAGTGGCAGAGCGACCGTGGTGAGGAGCGGATGTATACATAGTGAAGTGGTGGCAGGTCGGTATTTACGATATAAATCAGAATGTTACTTCAGCGATAGTTTTCTTCTTCTTTTTCTTTCTGACATAGCAACTAGTCGTTTTAATTGAATACCATTAATGCCATTATCGAGTGATAAATTACATAGTGTCCTTTAACGATTTCAGTATTCTAATAAAATGTTGAATTCTTTATTAGAACTTTTCAGGGAGTTTTTGTGGCATATCACAATTTATGATTCATGTTATTATATTTTATTTATTTATTATAGATAAGATAAGGTATATAACTTCCAATTCACTGGTATACAATAACCAAACTTTGTTAAGTAAAATGCCACTTGTATTATATCATATAGGGTCAAACAACACACGTTTATGAATAAAAATAAAATACCACTACATTGCAATTTTTTTATATCGTTATAGGTTGTGGTCACAGTCTCACCTAATCTTAAGTGACGATATGGGCCAAGATGGTAGCATGCTAGGCCTAGTGGAAGACTGGCTCTCAAGTGCAGCTGCTGGATCACACCTATTTGTGTTTGGCGACAGATTTTCAACTTGGTATAGCTAGCCAGGCGGGAATTACAAAAAACCCAAACTACCACCATGCAGAAACCCGCCAAAAACTCTGTGATGATCTTCAATAGTGGGCAATGGTTGGCAAGATAGGAAAAATAACAATAAACTTCTTAGAGCGCGATAAGTGTAAAATTCTAAGTTGGTTTAAGGTAACATATGTAAAATGCGTACATGATTAAAACATTATTTACAAAAGTTTTGCCTGTGTCACGTGTTCTGAAGATTTTTTTTTATTCGTCGCCTCAGTCAATATACCAGCGCCGTATTTAACTTAGTGAAACTCGACGTGTTTTGTTTTTATTGCTATCTGTATAATGGTAGAAATCTCATACAGCACGGGCCTAATCACTCCATTTCCACTAACTACGGGGTACCTATTTATACAATTAATAAAAATTAAGTGTCTGTTTTTAATGTCAAAATAAAAGCTTTTTACTAAATGCATATGAAAGTATATACCATAACTATAACAAAAAGCCCTTTTTTTTATTTTTGTCTGTCTGTCTTTTGATTTTGATGGGAAATTCACTGATAGATAGCTGATGATATAGGGAGTAACTTTGTCTAGTTTTATATTAGAAAAAGAATTAGGGTTCCGTACAAAAAAAAAAAAAACTGGTCATGGTGAATTAATTCGGGCGTTTAAATGGCTTATGCTGGGTAAACCATAAGAGATATAGTAAATTAATGTAGAACATAGTTATAGGCATTAAAAATACCTACAAAAAAATCCGGCAGAATATACATCTATCTTCTAAGGAACACCCACAATAAACATTTTTGTCTTTAATATAGCCGGGAGAGGGGAGCAAGATTCGCGCGGGCATTATGTAGTCCACGTGAGCGAAGCTACGGGCACAGCTAGTATAAAATAAAAACCGATGATTCAAATAAAACTCTTGTAACGTATAAGTTCAAGGGGTAACTGACCTTAGGATGCACTAGAAGTAATACTGCCAGTAAAGTTTGGCATCATACTTGTTCACGTCAAACTATTAGGGTTGTCACAATACATGTTTATTAAATTTAGTTTTTAAATAAGGTATAGAGGCGTCGTATTTAAGTCAATAGTAGGCTCGCATTCATCAAGATTGAAATTGTTATAATACCTATTTGTTTTTTCGTTAAACAATTTATATAAGTAATTTTACACACTTGGTTTTATACACTGTTTGGGTAGGCAAACCCTTCGTTTAACTTGAAGATTTCTAAATTAACTCAGTCCTAAGGAATAGAATCCAAAATCTAAATTGTTATACAAGGTGTCCAGAAAGGGTATCGGGTATTTGTTTTCGCGCCATATTCGAAACGGGGCGTCTAAAGGGTGCGGGGAGGGGTTCGTGGCGTCCGCCATTTTGTGGAGTTTTAGTCACGATGGAACAGTACTCGGGGACGCATCGCGCATTTTGCGTACGAGCATATTATCGTAATGGTGATTCAATAGTGACTGCTCAACGTCTCTATCGTGCGGAAAATCGTACACGCCACGCGCCAAGTGACGATAGCATTAGGAAATGGATCAGGATGTTCGAGAATACAGGTGCGACAGTTAAAATTCAAAACTCTGGTCGTCCTCGTTCAGTTCGCGATGAAGAAACAATTGAAGAAGTTGAGGCGTCGGTTAGTCAAAATCCGTCTTTATCCATCCGAAAGCGAAGCCAAGCGTTGAACATCGAAAAATCGTCTTTACATTCGATTTTAAAGAAAGACTTACATCTAAAAGCCTATAAAATTCAATTGGTTCAAGAATTGAAGGATACGGACTATGCTAATCGACTGAATTTTGCGAACGAAATGCTGCAGCGATTTAACAACTTTAACAACATACTGTTCAGTGACGAAGCAAATTTTCACCTGAATGGTCATGTTAATAAGCAGAATTGTCGGTACTGGGCAATGGAGAATCCGAGATGAAAGCATGAACGACCCCTGCATAGCCCAAAGGTCGTTGTTTGGGCCGCTATGTCGGCTAAAGGCATAATTGGTCCTTATTTTCATGAAGATCAACGAGGCCGAGCAATTAATGTGAATAGTGACCGTTATTGCGATATGTTGCGAAATTTTTTGGTCCCAGAGTTGCAGGAGTTTGCAGGTTTCAACTCAAGAACGTGGTTCCAGCAAGATGGGGCCACTTGCCATACCTCAAATGACTCAATGGAAGTTGTTAACGAATTATTCCCTAATAAAGTCATTTCGCGAAGGGGTAACATCAACTGGCCTCCCAGAAGCCCCGACCTTAGCCCGCTTGACTATTTTGCATGGGGATACCTTAAAAGTAAGGTTTATCAAAACAATCCGACGAATCTAACTCAGTTAAAGCAAAATATCAGGTCAGAAATGGCAGCAATATCGATAGCTATGTGTCAACGTGTTATCGCCAATCTTCGTTTCCGTTTAGAAGAGTGCCAGCAACGTAACGGTCATCATTTGGATAACATCATCTTTTCCAAATAATTCTCCAATTCATATGCTAATAATAAACAATAAACTTTTTTATTGCATACAAATCATTTTTGTTTCATTGAACTTACAAATACCCGATACCCTATCTGGACACCTTGTAGGATAAAATTAATACAGAAGGTCTACTGCCCCGACTTTATTATCTAAATTCACGGTCGCGGTGGTTCTACGATCCGTAAACATTCAAATACGGAACAATTGAATAGACGTTGAAATTCCCACGTAAATACCATGGTAATGATTTTTAATACTACGACGATGACAAACAAGCATCTGGCCTGTCTGACGGTAACCGGTTACTACAGCGTAAGAAGTAGCGGTGGGCGATTATGAGATATACTAATGTAATGAAGATATCTCTATTATAGCCATTAGTAATTACTAATATTAGTAGTTCGATGATGAGTGATCATTCATAATCGAAGTACCATTAGTAATTACTAATATTAGTAGTTCGATGATGAGTGATCATTCATAATCAAAGTACCACTAGTAATTACTAATACTAGTTATTCGATGATGAGTGATCACTGATCATTCATAATCAAAGTACCATTAGTAATTACTAATACTAGTTATTTGATGATGAGTGATCACTGGTCATTCATAATCAAAGTACTATTAGTAATTACTAATATTAGTAGTTCGATGATGAGTGATCATTGATCATTCATAATCAAAGTACCATTAGTAATTACTAATATTAGTAGTTCGATGATGAGTGATCATTCATAATCAAAGTACCACTAGTAATTACTAATACTAGTTATTCGATGATGAGTGATCACTGATCATTCATAATCAAAGTACCATTAGTAATTACTAATACTAGTTATTTGATGATGAGTGATCACTGGTCATTCATAATCAAAGTACTATTAGTAATTACTAATATTAGTAGTTCGATGATGAGTGATCATTGATCATTCATAATCAAAGTACCATTAGTAATTACTAATATTAGTAGTTCGATGATGAGTGATCATTCATAATCAATGTACCATTAGTAATTACTAGTGGTACTTCGATTATGAATTATCACCCATCATCGAAATATCACGATTATGTAAATCGTTCATAATCGTCCACCTCTAGTAAAAACTAGGCGCATATCAGACAGTTATTGTGACTATCTATCGTTGCAATAGCGGATACCGAGATATTGTATCGTAGTGTAGGTAACTATCTATTTCTTAGTACCGGTTTCTATATTCAATGCGATGAAAAAATGTTACTATTACCCAGCGCTACTAGAACCTCTTATAACACCAGAAGCATCATATGCGCGTTACCGATTCTTTTTAACTGATTTAAAAAAAAGAGGTTCTCAAGTTGACTTCTTTTATATGGATGTTCAGAGATAACTTCTTTGTTTATGAACCGATTTAGATGATACTTCATTCGTTGGAATTAGCTCAAGAGTAGTCCTCTTTTGTTTTATTGACACCGAACCCTCGGCTTCGGAGATACTCCAGGTTATTCCTCAAAATTATTGAAGTTAGTTTTCCTTTTTGCTAAATACAGTCTTGTATACCATACCACCCCGTTTCATAACTAATTATAGAGGGGCTGATCCCGGAAAGCGATAAACCTAAGCGTGCTAATTAAACAGCTGTTACCTACAGCTGATGATTGCTGTTACAGCTCAAGCATTTGTCAAGATTCGCCACTGAAATAGTCTTGCTTAATTTGAGATTGTCTTTTTTAAATCATGCCCTTCTGCTTATGTAGACAATTTCACCAATAGCAAGTGTAACAAATACATGTTTTAAAATTTGAGATTGACTTTCTCTTTATTTTGACAAAAATCCTCATTATCAAAGATTTATCGCTATTATCAGGTGGGTAGGTAATTGTCTCGTATTGTAAAGTTAGCGACTACGTACGCAAAATGCTACCAATATTAAACAATACATAAAAATAAAATTTTAACAGTATGAGATCGAGGAAATTATTATGAACATCAAGTAATCGGGATTGCTGTAGATAAGTAGGGGGAAGTGATAACAACGAAAGGCTACACGAGTATGTTGCTGTGTTGGGGCGGCGCGGTGGACAGTTCCCGAGTAAGTTTAACACGGGGGAAACTACGGGCACAGCAAGTAAATAACTTTTTTTTCTTGCCTAAGTAGTATAGAACACACCGCGATTTAAATTTTTTATTTTTTATTCTATAAACTATACTTAAGACATCTAATACTGTTCTTTTTAAAACCACGTATGAGTGTCGCAACCCTAAATACAGGAAGCCGCCCGATGTTCATGCGAGTAAGTTTGCGCCGTTTTGTTTTCGAAACTGGGTCGCTACGGAGCCTATAATGTTATGCAGACATTTTAAAATTCCGTACGCCATTACAATAATAAATTACAATTTTCCAAATTGTATCCATTATATTTTATGGACGGACTGAGTTTGATTTTGTCTATAGGATTCGAGGGCTTGTTTTGGGACCCAAGTGTTTTTTTTTATTCCGGCCTGCATAAATATCTTTTCGCGTTACGATTGAAGAACCCGGTGACGTAAAAAAGAGGGATGCTTCTGTCTCGATGAAGCGAAGGTGTAAATTGAGCTGGAATTAAATGCTTACAAACAACAAGAGATAAAGGGCCGGATAGATTGACGCTGGTTGGTTGTGGCCTATATCTTACTAAACTTCCGCTCCCGGCTATTTTAAAGACAAAAATGTTTATTGCGGGTATTCCTTAGAAGATAGATCTTTTTGATGTCTAATATTATTTAGTAAATTAATTAATTTGCAGTGTAGCTCTCCATAAAATTCTGAGTAAAACCACAAAATTACGGATATATAAAAATTTATTTAGATCTATTCTTATGTACGGCTGTGAGGCCTGTGTACTAACAAAGAATGAAGATAATCAACTCCTGGTGGCAGAAAGGAAAGTGCTCCGAAAAACCCTGGGACCTATTAATAGAGACAATGGCAGTTGGAGAATTAGAAAGAATGCTTGAGACTGAGGAATTGGCGGCCGAGCCCAATATCATCGGCAAAACAAAATCTCATCGACTTCACAGACTCGAACTGGATGAGTGTCACAGTTTTGAATACATGTATGTATTTATTTTTTTGTAGTGTCAGTCAAGTCGGTCATTTTTTCAAATTAGCCCCAAACCCGCGATAAGTAACTTCATGACAATAAAAAAATATTTTCAAATATCATTAAAAACTAAAAAAATCATCAGCTATAATTGAAAATATATTTTTCTTTTTTAATACTAATTGCGACGATAAGTTATTCACAAGAATTTTGGAGAGGAATAACTGAAGAAAAGCGTCCTGTCTTAGGAATAGGAAGACCTGGACGAAGCTTTTTCCAACAAGTGAAAGATAAAGTGGAACTCGTGTCTTAATAAGAGGTGAAAAGAAAAGCAAAGAACAGTGAACAGTGGTAACTGATCCACCGACAAGAGTCGAGCTATTAAATTAATGATGATGAATACTAATTATTGTTTGTTTTATATGTTTTAACATTTTCAATATACTAGCGATCGCCCTAAGATCGAAATTTAACCAGCGACTTTTTGATCATAGACTATTTTCTGTTTGACATTTACAGTGTTCATAAACCGTGAGTATTATCTACATCACTTGCTGTCACTTTTCATTGGGTGACATGTCACTATTTTGGGGGGTCTAAGTTCAATGGCACTGATCGGGTTAGGTTTCGCAGTATTTATTTATTTATTTCAATACATTAGTAACAGATATTATAGATAAATTTTAGCTTTCTGCACACCTTCTCCATATAAACTTTAACCATGCCAAATCTCACAGTCATCCGTGCACGCAATACGCTTAAAAAGGGGTAAAAAGGTTTTGATTCACGTATTAATATATAGAAGAATGCAAGAAACTGAATTGGTTTTCAGACTAATGAATAATTTATGTTATAGGTAAATTTATTTGAAATTTGACCGAGTCACAACGAAGTTTGGTCGAATCGAAGTCGAATGCTCGTTTCTTTATGAGAGAACGTTGAACTTTTACAATAAAAGATATATAGAAGGACAGTGAGACATATGTATATAAATACACAGTAGCTACTCGGAGTCGAAAAACCAATATCAAGAGCTGAAAGTGACTTTATTAATATTTATAAATTTATATAAGGTAATTCGTTTTTATTCGCACACATAATTGAACCATTTTTCAATTTATAAAAAACTTATTACAGTAAAAAATATACATATAGAATCAACTTTTTTATATTATGTTACAAAATATTAGTAAAATTTTGCAGGCCAAGTATCTGCAGAGCACACAATAAAGAAAATATTTTTTTAATTATCCGAAACATGAATATTAAGAAAATACATAAATTTTTAGTGTAAATTGTAAAGAGTAGCTGTTCCGTACATAAAAAGGTGGAGAACAGAACAAGTTCCGGTGGTAAGCACCCGTTGTTTGCTTTTAAACCCGTATGACCTAGTTGAGGTGCACGAAACGGGACGCAGCGACAGTTTGTGTCACGGGAATAGTGAGGGGACGATACTCTTTTTTAATCGATTATTATAATTCTTACTTGACCTGTTTTCGGGTCGACAAAACAATATCAATGTGAATTTTATTTTGAATAAATTTAATATTTTACGTGGAGTTGAAATACATTGTTTCATAATGTCCAGATATCAAAGTTCACTCCATATACAATTTGAATGTTTCACTTGCCAAATCAATTAACTATAATCAATATTTTTTTATATATCAAGACACTTTGTTGAATCTTAACTGCATTTTTTTTTATCTGATAATATAACAGTCGAGATACTTTATTTGATTTTGTAATTGAACAGGAATAAAAAAAATGTTGTAACTATTCTCTCAGCTACTTATTTCATAGAGTTAATCGACTTAGCAAGATAATCATTCATATAACATTGACAATACATAATCCAGCCCAAAATAAAGTTTGCTAAATCTTTAATACTGTAAAGATATATAGTGTATGTATTGATTGAACACCTATATTACAGTATGTGTCAAGAGACTTATTTATACTCGCAATACCTCAAAAAACTTTTCACGACAAGCGGGTTTAAAATAATACAATTGTAATAGATCAGACTAGAGGTTCCCAACGGTCAATCTACTTCGTTTAAATTCTAACCACATGAAATTGGCGGAAATGTGTAATTCACGCAAGTTGCAATTTCTAAAAGAATTAAAAAGAATCGTTTTGTAAATATTACGTACTTTGTCATGCGCATCACTATGAGGTATTGTTTAACAAATGACTCTGTACACGTGACATACTAAGCTCTTGGGCTATTACCATCTTAGCAGCTGTCTTTTACTCCAACGTTATGTAATATGTTACAAAGGAAAAATACAGTAAAGGACGTGACTGACTATTATGGTATCTTACCTTTTCTGCTACATGATCTCAGACACTTTGACATATCCCGAAACAAGCCTACAGTTTATAAATCACCTGAATTATTTTTGAAATATATTAATTTTCTTATAGGGCTAATAATCATTACATTAATATGTGAGAAGAAAACTTCGAACACTTTTTAAGTGTATTGCGTGCACGGAAGTCTGTGTGATTTGGTATGGTTAAAGTTTATATGGAGAAGGAGTGTAGAAAGCTAAAATTTATCTATAATATCTGTTACTAAATATATTAAATAAAATAAATTAATACTGCGAATCCTAGCCAGACTAGTGCCATTGAACTTAGACCCCTAAAATATTGACATTGTCACTCAACGAAAAGTGACACCAAGTGATGTAGATAATACTCATTGTTTATAAATACTGTAAATGTCAAATAGAAAATAGTCTATGATCAAAAAATCGCTGGTAGAATTTCGACCTTAAGGCGATCTCTAGTAATAATAAAATACAAAAGAAGAAATATCGACAACAGGTCCAGTCGGAGATTTTTTGGTTATTTTGTATACTGAAACACAGTGCGAAAAATATAGAACTATAGATTACATAAAATAGTTAATACTTCGTAGAATAGCGTGGTGATAAATCCTGTGGCATTCGTTTGGGAAGTGTGATATTTATAAGCGGCTATTATATCCATATATTTCATAGTATAAAACCGGAGACCCGTGTTTAATAGAGATATTGACGGTAAGTAAAGATGAGGATGGCGATGGATCGCAGTCATCTATTAAAATGCCTGTTCACTTTTCGCTTGAAGACTCCCAAATGATACGTAGGTGACAGACTCCGGAAGTCAGTTCTTTTCTATTCCTAATGAACCATGAAACCAAATACTTTGTGCGAATGTCTACCACATTAAGAAGGGTAGAAATCCTCACGGCGTCTTGTTGTCTTGCGGTGGAACGGGTTGGGCGGAAATAAATCGTGTAATTCCTGCGCACATTCCCTAAAATGTAACTTTTAAAATACTGCGAGACAAACAACTTTACGTCGATACTATAGACTGAATATTTTTGCCTTCATCAGTGCTTCATCGGTAACAAGCTCGGCACTCAATGGAGTTAAGAGTGGCCAACTCATATTTGACTGATCCAACGAGATACGGTTTAATCTTCAAGAGGATCCCCAATTTCTTAGCAGATGATCTTGCTTTTAACTCAATCGAGTGCCAAAAGTAGAGTTCAGATGTCAGTTGGATCCCAAGATGGTCGTGTTTGCTGTGCTACCTGAAGGGAAACTCTCCGAAAAGTAGGAGTTAGATTGAATGGACTCCGTTTAGTTATAAAAAAACTAATTAGTAGTTGAAACGTATATAGTTTTATAGTAAATTAAGCAAAATCGGACTTGACTGTTGTGCGAATTTAGGTTATTTAACGAGTTTAATATTATATTGGAGAATTTGGAAATATTAACAACACAAACGTTCTGACATAACATGAATTTCTTATATAATCACTATTTTTTTATCATCATTACTAGTTTTCATTAAACACTATGTACACAAAATTACTTATTTTTCTGTTATCCTAGCAGCTTATATGTTCTGAAATCTTGTTTAATACTTTTTTATTTCATTTTTATTATTAATAATGTTGTATTGTGTTGCTTGGTTCTAAAATTATATGTATAAATGTAGTGAGCGCTTGTAATGTTCGCATATTATAATTAGATTAAAATTAAATTAAATTAATATAATTATAAAATTGTGTGGACTGTTTGTGCTATTATTGTAAATAAATAATAATAACATATTACATTGCATTTTATTACATTTACGGTCAATATTGGAGTAGCCTACAGAATTTCATATAGATGACGTTTCAATAACTTGGTACAACTTAGTTAATATCCATGCCATAGTATTCAATGAGCGAGCGAATCCTTATTTGTTTACCCCAAAGCTCGATATGTTCTTTGCAGTAATTGTTAACTTTTCAAAGTCAGATTCAGCTACAAATTACCTGATGTTTGAATAATTCTGAATAGTTGTATAATATTTAAATATATCGCAGGGTTATATTATCGCTATGAAGTTTTAACTTTTTTTTCGATATACGATGTTATGTCGTGTTTATATAATATTAAAAAATAATCATAATTAATTCAAATATAAGCAGGCAATTATTATATCAAAAAACGTTCATACACTATACAAACTGATGTAAGTAAAGATAATTTTAAATTATGTATAATTAGTTTTAATTGTATTAGGGATACTTATCGAATCGATATAATGAGATATCGATACTAAATCAAATTTATACCAATCGATATATACCAGGTCATCCTTAGTTACGGCTAGTTTGTGACACTTGAATCATGGGAGCGATAAAGGGACAGTTAAATATTTTATAGTCTATCTTTACTTTAGAGGTTAGTGTTTGGAATGTTACAGGTTAAAGTTCAGAATATTCTAGTCGTGGGAAATTTCTGAAAATTATTCACTGAAAGTGGAGCTTGTATTAAAATATGCGGTCAATAATAGCACACTAGACCCCGAAAGATAACTGGAATATTTGTTTGATGTGTCACATCTTTCCTCTCGCTTTCCTGCAATCTGTGGGAGTAATTTCGTGAAAAGGGACGGAAGTCTGTAACAGTAAGCCGGGAACGCATTGTCTTTGATATGACCAATGAGCGCACGCGGCTGTAAAGTTGTTCGTCAGATGGTATCAACCCATTTTCCGAGATGTTGGTACTATCAGCCAACAGTGTGTGTATGTGAGTGACGACTGGTCAACTCAACAATTAAAAATTTGCGAAAAGCGGATTTTTCTTATGCGGTTGGCAGGTTAGTGTTCCATAGACAATACAAATCTGTTGCGTTAAGAAACGTAAAAGGTGCAAAGATGCAAACAGCCAAATGTATTGTAAAAAATGGGATAAATTGCAAAAGTCATTTACGCCCTAGGGCGTTAGTGCAAAAAGGCCCTCGGGTTTTATTTAGGGGTCACAAATAAAATAGCCTGCATATTATGAGACTGTTTACGTGCAAGAGTGATGAAAACTTTGATAAGTCAAACATTAAACATCATATACGACTACCATAAGGATAACACGTTAAAAAAATGTATAGGTTTTAGCGTATGTCCAGAATGTCACCTAAAGTAAAGTAATAAGAATTATTTTGTTACACGAAATTTGGCACCCGGAACAAAATATTTGTAATTATTTTTGTTCCGTTACGCCAAAGGAGTAAGTATAACTAATTTTTCACACAATTTTTTTACTCAAGTTGGAGTAAATATTTTTAAAATAAAATCATTTCATTCGATTGCGTCAGAACGAGTGTGTTGTTCGTTCAATTTGCGTTATCGTGAAACGACTGTGTTAACATTTATCGCTCGGTTCGAGCGTCAATAATAATGTTATTGTACCAGCTTGAGTGAATTCTCGAGAGTCTTTCAGACCATATAGCAGTAGTGTACCCCATCCGCTGCGGCCGATACTCAGTTATTACATACCACGTTGTTATCTTAAACAAACACTATTATCATTTATTTTGCGAGTAGTTTCGCTTGTGTAGTTAGGCCTAGCCCACACGATGAAAGTTAAAAGTATGTAACTAATGTATGTAAGTACGTAACTACGCAGGCTCATCCCGAAACGAGACAAACCATAAGAGAGTCACTGTGACGAGATTATAACCATGTCAAAATCCAAATCAAAATAAAAAATTCAATTTAGGCCCTAAGAAGGCACTTATAAACGTCAAAATCACTACCACCGGTTCGGAAAACATCCCAGTCATCGAGAAGAACCGACAAGAAACTCAATTGGGTTTATCAACTATTTAGTAATTGTTAGAGCTCTATTTAATTGTCTACGGTTGTTATTATTAACTGACTTCACAAAAAGGCGGAGGTCACTAAATTCGATATAATAAATTAATGGATAAGGGGTCTCTCAAGGGAATGGGACCACATTTTAGTTTCATTGGCATTGGACCCTCATCTTCAAAGATATACGTGGGACTATACAAAAACATTAAAGATGGGTTTCTTCTTTGTTAAAAATTGTCTTGTTTGGCAAAGTACGTAAGAAAGAAACATACCTTCGACCCCTGGGCGCTCGCAGACGAAATAATTATGCTCCCTGCAGCCCCTGTCGTTCCACATGAAGGTGGGAACAGCTGGCGGAGGCCGAGGAGGAAACTCACGTCTCACCTCCACGCAGTCCTGTCCCGAAGTGCCGTCATCGTTCGGCTGACTGCTGTGTTTACGCCATCCGGGGAACCAGTCTGTGAAAAAAAAGAAAATGCATTTCGATAGTTTTAGACAAAATATAAAAAATGGCCTACACGGGTGCGTTGGCGATGTTTGTTGTATAAAATTAACACGGGTGAAACCGTGGGGCACAATAGTATATATATACATATGGCTATCTTTTAAGGTAACTCAATATAAACTTTTTTATGGTAATAGAATTTGTTCTAAAATAATGAATTATTTGCGAAGTTGTTTTTATATACATGTTATTAATCCTCATCGGAATAAATAGGTTATTATTTATCAAAAGTATTTAATTTTGAACAAAATAGTCTTGTACTGTAATTGATTTAAATGAATGTCTTAGGAGAAATAACAGTTATAAAATAACTTGGCAGCAAAATAATGATCAAGTATCGCGAGTGCATTTTTATTATGCAGAATAATGTGGGAGGTGGACGGCACCTAATGATACAGTGCCTACAACCCACTCTCTCTAACCCTTTCCCTCTCTCCTATATGGCGCAAACGAAGTTGCGCGGGTCAGCTAGTAAGTTATAAAATGAAAATATAATTGTTAAACCTGATCGCTACTTCTAGAGGACAATAGGATTGAATATTTATTCATTTAACAGATTATTATATTATGTTGACGATAGAAAACAAAATAAACTGGTCTACAATCAACAATTATGTATTCACAAACTAAATGGTTGCACTAAAATAAACTAAAAAAATCACAAAGTTAGAAACAGAAAGAGATACTTATGTAGATATAATAGATGATATAATGAGATATATAATATTAAAATAGAAAGAACTAAGAAAATATGTGTGAGTGTATATGTCTGTAATATTTTGAGAATCAGCCGGGCCGTATGCTTTTATGTCACCTTTTTAGTATAAAAAAACTTGTTAATGTGTTTTATTTCAATTTTATCATTATATTAATACGTGAAGAGAAAACTTCGGACACCTTTTTAAGCGTATTGCGTGCCCGGAAGTCTGTAAGATTTGGCATGGTTAAAGTTTATATGGAGAAGGAGTGCAGAGAGCTAAATTTATCTATAATATCTGTTACTAATATATTAAATTAAATAAATTAATATTGCGAATCCTGACCTGAACAGTGCCATTGAACTTAGACAAGTGATATAATATTAATTAATTATTATTAATTATTTAGGTTCATACTGAAAATGTCAAACAGAAAATATTCTATGATTAAAATGTCGCTGGTCGAATTTTGATCATTAGGCAAACGCTAGTAAATATAAATTCTTCTATTTGCACTACGCTAAAGTTATCTTAAAGTATTGTGTATAACAATATATTTTATTTACCAGACAATGGTTCAAAAGAGACTTGTTTTGCGTGTCTATTGTTGAAGTTAGTTTTATGGTATTTAACAGCGTTAGGGAAACAAAAGGTCGAGTAGTGTCGCGAATTCCGCACATAGTTGCTTAGTGCTACGAGGATCGGGTTGACGGAGGGAAGATATTTACGGTCCATCTGACGCGCGACTTGTTGAATGCTAGCCCGCAATTTACACACACTTTAGTTTATTTTCTATATTCTGTAGAACTATCAACCACTGAACCACCTAAGAGGAAGCAACAACATTAAATATTTACTTACTAGCTGTGACCACGGCTTCGCTCACGTGGACTACACAGAATGCCCGCGAGAATCTTCCTTCCCCACTCCCGGCTATTTTAAAGACAAAAATACTTATTGTGGGTGTTCCTTAGATGAAAGATATATACTCTCCCTGACTTTTTTGTAGGTCATTTTAATTAATACAATTATGTAATACATTAATTTGCTAAATCTAACATTTAAGCGCCCCAATTGATTCAGGTTGACCAGCTTGTTTTTATTTACGCAGAACCCTAATTATTTTTCTAAAATAAAAGTAGCCTAAGACACTTCTTATAAAATCAGCTATCTGCCAGTAAAGGTCCCGTCAAAATCGGTCCAACCGTTTCGGAGATTACCCGGAACAAACAGACAGATAGAAAAAATTGCAAAAAAATGATTTTTTGTTATAGGTATCGTATATACTTACTTTCATATGCATTTAGTAAAAAGCTGTTATTTTGGCATTACAAACAGACACTTTAATTTTATTTATTTATATAGATTAATCCTAATGACTTCATGTTTGTTAGACATCCAATTTGGAATTAAAACTCCCAACTGAATTACGGATAGGATCATAATAATATAATCGTTAGAAAATCTTACTAAATAAATGAACTCGAATGCCTTGTAGGTGAAAATTTCTTTATATCATTTTGTAATGATTACAGTAAGTAAATAATATTAAATTTTAGATCATGTAAACGAAAATTAAGCTTAAATTAAAAGTTTGATTATAATTTAAATTAAACATAATCAGTAGTATTTTATTTAATTTACCCGACTGCCAAAAAGGAGGGTTATGTTTTTCGAGTGTGTGTATGTATTATATGTCTATTTATTTGGCACACTATGTAGCCTTCTTGATGGATTTTAGCATACGAGGTGTCGCTAGATTCATCTTAATTGTGGGAGTGACATAGGCTATATAATGTTTAAGTACGAGGTCTGGAAATGAAATAAAAAGCAAAATAGAAAAAAAATTGTCAAGTGTTTTTGTTACAGTCTGTGTTTTTGTTTTCTTTTTAATCATTTAGCTTGTTTTATCGTGTATTTGTCTATATACATAGTGCCTACATAGCCTGCGCTTTCAGTGCGACATAGTACTTTACTACAGAATTTGCTACAGTCATATAAAATATTCAAAAGTATAAGCAAAACATATATCGTTGGCATCTGTACTAGTTAGTCGCTGTATCACAGATGCCAACACCCTTAGCTTGAATTTAGAAATACAAATCGTTGGTGTGCATTTGCGTGTGTGTATGTGAGTGAGTACACGTGTGTGTGCGTGTGTGTTTGAAGCTTGTTCATTTAAGTGCAACTATAAGTAAGGTAACTACTATTAACACACAAGTGCTTATGCACAAATAGGCAGGTATTAAGTAAGCTGCATGCTATGGTTTGAGAAGGTCTTCAGATTGTATATAGTTTAGACCACAAAGCTAAGTTCTAACTAAGTTTTTAACAGTATCTATACAAAAGCCGAGATTATATATCAATCACTTTATTAACTTTATTATATATTCGAGGAACCAGAACAAGCTAATGTAGTGCTGCAAGAGCAGTCCTATCAGGTTAAACACAGCTTCTATTCAAATGTAGTATGTACATATGTAATGTACATGCTAGTAAGTAAAATGAAAGTATGCTATTATTGAGCAATTGCTACCTAGTAGCATCTGTGTCGCAGCCATTGCTAACGTCGATTATGCTTAATAAATAAGCATGCTCACAAATCGATCAGCGTTCGATTTTTGAGCGTGCTACCTGAGGCGGGGAAGGAGGGGGAGTGGTCATAAGCAAGTGTAAGCGCTTACGTTACGAAAACATTCTGAGTGTATTTTTGAAAACGATAGTTTTAACAGCCGTAGAAATAAGTTTGTTTTTTCTATGCCAAAACATAGGAAATAATTTGCAGAATAACAATAATTTATAAAAAAGTTAATAAAATATTAAATATTATTCACCTAAATAAACATAAATGTAAAATGAAATTAAAAAAGGGATTCTTACACTAAAGTATAATGACACTGAACAGCTCTTGTTAGCCAATTAATATACCTATCAATACTTATCATTCAACTTCTCATTTCTTGCAATTACAACTTTTCTAACTTACAATCATATTCTTATTCATATTTACCTACGCACACATACACATCTCGCACACTCTTGTAGCATTCTTAAGGTAGTTAGTTTATAATAAGTATATTTGTATGAAATATTCATATATTAAAATATTTTTTTTGATTCCGCACGATGACGTTCATGTTTGTTTTTTCTTTATTTGTGTTCTATTAGATTGTAAAAAATACCTGTTACCCAAGATACAGGATCTCCTAGTTTGGGTATCAGGGCATGCTGTATTTGTATTTTCATTCCTTTTAAGAAATAAACTTAATTATTTATTTATTTTGCCAATGAGCACGCTAGTATCGATCAGTTGTAATATACTGCAGTTTCAGCAGGTACGCCAAAATGTCTCGCTTGGAAGACGAGAAAACATTAAAATTTAGGTCGTCATCGTTGTGTGTTGATTTTAATAATACAGCCTTTTGAAGCATACGTCATTACGCAAGCATTATATCATTTATTAGAAGACTGAACAAATCAATAGCAAAATAGCAACAAGCAACCAAAACGTGGAATGAGTCACACGCGTCGATCGAGTACTTAACGGTTGAAGTCCATGTAATGTAACACATTCAGAACGATACATCGAGGGCAACGATAACGTCTAGACTATACGGCGACTCAGATAAAAGCGAATAATTTATTCTACGTCAGTCTAGCAAACATCGCATACGAGTATCACATTATTCGTATTAAGTAGTAACCAGCGTATTGTTTGCTTTTCATGAGATTTACGTTCATTTATGATACTTATTGTGAAACTAACCATAGTATCAACGAATTAATATATGACTGAGTGAATACTTTAACTTTTCAGATGGTTCACTGGCAAGCTTAATGTCATAAAGTTTTGTAAAAAAAATATGTGTGGGTACCTCTGTGAAGAATGGAGTTACTAAAAAATAAACTTAGGGACCTAGCCCGAAAATACCCGAAATGCAATGTTTTGCAGTTTAACGGCAGCTTGAGGAAGAGTTATACAACCGGCCGCGCACGATGCTCGTCTGCTCGAATCTCGATAAGTACGTGCACACATATAGGCATTCGTATATAATGAAAAGAGAGAGAGAGAAAAAGTCGTATGATATATATAATGTTTAATCCAACTATGTAATATAAAAATGTTAATGTAACATATAATATAATGTTTTTTCCTTACTTAAAAAAAATGAAATACAGGTATGCGCTTGGCGTCGATCTTACCTGATGGTAACTAAAGATGAGACCGACGATGTATCGCACTTACCTATTAAATGCCTATTCACTCTTCGCTTGAAGACTCCTAAGTTATAGATGGATGGGAAAACGGACCACGGGAATGAATTCCATTTCTTTGCCGTTCGCACAATCAACGACGAAGTATAACGCTTCGTGGGAATCAGTGGAATTTCCACGACATAAGGGTGGATCCCCTCATGGCGTCCAGTTGTCTTATGGTGGAACGGATTAGGCGGAATTAAATCGTTCAATTCCTGTGCACGCACTCCAAAGTACAACCTATAGAACACTGAGAGGCAAGCTACCTTATGTTGATGCTCTAGACTGAGCATTTTTGCCGTCATCAGTACTTCATCGCCAACAATCCGACGAGCTCGGCGCTCAATGGAGTGAAGAGCGGCCAACTGATATTTGGCTGATCTATCCCATAGGTGGTAGCAATATTCTACACGAGAGCGTACCCATGCTTGATACGAGCTAAGAAGCTGGTTCGGTGTGAAAGGTGAAGAGGTAACCGGTTTCTACGAATCAAGCCACGTTAAGAGACTTCGTTCCAAAAATTCTCGATAGTGAAAATAGAAAATTTAAAAAAAAACTACGTCACAAGTAACCTGTTCATTGATAGCTATAGTATATGGATAACCATTGTGCAGATACGAAAAACTATCCATAGATAGGTTATTGAAAAAGAAGTAAGAACAAAAGGTTATATTTGTCAATCTTTAGTAACTGGTATAAAGTATAGATAGGTTATTGAAAACACTTAAGTCACTTAAGTGTTTGCGAACTAAGCTGGATCGATTAAACCAGCAAAGAAATGTAAATATTTTGTATACATTATCAATAAAGAGGGATTACTTAAAACTAAGTTATTAAAAACACATTCAAACAAGTCTTGAACATTGGTTTGCTATTTTATGTCCATGAGCGGATTTGTTTAGGCGAATTTCTTTTTGCTTTTTAACAATATTTTTTTTAATAATGGTATATTTAAGGCCTCTTGGAGCAATGTTAGTAAGCCCTACTATTTGACTGGTTTTTCTGTGATGAGCATTTATTGTCAGTGACTGAGTTTTAAATATCCATGTATGTCTACCAATTAATGTCTTTAATGTTTAATTACCATAGTACAAGCCTCACTTAATTTGGTAGTAAACGGCAATGTGTGAAATTATGGGGAAAAAACCATCAAGTAGATTCTTTGCTCTCTGATTAAGGAAGATTCTAGGCTCTATAACTTCACACTATGATAGTAAGAGTTTGTGAACATGGTTTTTTTAACACCGTGACAAAACTTCTTCCAAGCGGAGTGCATGCACAAAACATGACTATCACGTTTTTTATCCAATCTTGGTTTATCAAGGATAGTGACAATTTTGTCAAACGTGCGCGCGCGGCTAATTAAAACCAAACGCGCGCCGCATTGACTGATTTGTCACAGGCTTGCTCACGAGTAGGGGGTAAGATACGTCATTTTACGTTATTTTTGGTAACATTCAAATATTTTACGTAATTTTAAGTAAAATACATTCGAATAAGCATCACGCCGCACGCTTTTCACTAGCTTCATTTCACAACAGCGGTTTGAACGCAAAGCGCGTATACCTATAAAATTGCGTGTACCTTTCTATCTGTATCCAGTCAGAAATCAGTCAGTAATTATGCTGGGATTGGGACCTGTTTATTTCCGCACGGCACGTTATTTATTATTATTCAGTTGTGTTGGTTTTATGTTTTATAATTTTAGTTTTTGATGTGCCATGTGAAGAATAAATAAACTTTTTGATGTTAAACATCTATAGGCTAGAACTAAACCTGATTGTTAGCGTGGCGAAACAGGCCGTGGCGACGCATCGCCACGCTATATGATGAAATATATGTACTATGAATTATGAAATTATAAATATACACAATTATGAAAATAATCACTGCATACCCACTGACCCCCATAGGACCCCCCAATGACCCCCACAGGGGAATTGTCGGGACACACTCTGGGACCCCCTGACTCCCCACCACTAACCCCCCACGGGACGCCCCACATGGAAATTGTCGGGACACCCTTTGGGACTCCTCTTCGATGTTTCACATCTGCTAGGCGTCCCGTGACGGCTTTTTACAATTTTTCTTCTAGTAATAATAGTGGTACCTATGGTATTACAAACATCCACCATGCGGGCCGTATGCTTGTTTGCCTTTTGTTATAGTATGTTACGTCATCGGAGCTGCGCATGGACTTGCACAATCGCCGCCTCGTCACCGAGTTGTCGTCCTATCGTCAGCAATTTCATAACACGTTCCCGTGTGACTCGATTTACTTGAGATGTCGTAATATTAAATAAATCTTTTGATTGTATACCTAGCATCGGTAACTTTCACACGTATTGTATTTTAGTATTAATCTTATTAATTAAATGAAGTTTAAAGTAATTTTGGTTTTTTTTTTAAACCTTCGGCTGTGGCTTTCGTAATTAGTATTAAAAAATCTGTAAATAATAACAATAAAAAAGGCAATGTATTCAGTTTAGTATTTAATGTACTTACGTGCGTAAGAGAAGGGTAGTCCGTCGGACCACCGGAACTCGCCCTCGTGGATGACGTCTGTAGCTCCGACCCAGTAGACATCATCCACACCAGCTCCGGGACTGCAACAAATAAGTAGGTAAACCGCACGAATTGAATATGCAATAATTAGTTTTATCCCGAAAGGAGACGGGTATGTATTTCTGGGCCCAGAATGTAATAACTTGAAATATGGTTTATAAAATCGTACAATATCATTAAAATTCACAATCAACTAAATAAGTAAACTAATAACTTTAAAAGATAATAAACATAACCCTTTTTAATATTAATCCTACTTCAAAAATAGTTTAATTGAAGTTTATTACATGACTTCGCTTTTACGAAATATTCTAAATCTCTGCTTTTAGATTGCAAAAAATCCGCTTTATTCAATGACTGTTTGATAATGCATTAGCTATTAATTTACACCGTTTTCATATTTTTACATCTCTTTTTTTACGCGGGCCCATTTCTGTATGAAAGAGTATCCGTCTCCTTTCATTTTTACTCATATAATTTACAATTAATGTACTTTATTAATTGGGAAGGTCATTTTATAATACTACGTTTCATCGAAATCGGATGAGCTTTTATTACGATTCTTACATTTATAATGGAATGACGTATGCTTCCCGTCTACAAATATAGCATAACATACTATCACGCGTGTATCCCCGAAGGGTTAGGCAGAGGTGTACACCCAAAATTCGCCGTTTATGTTTTTTAGGTCCTATGTAATAGGAGGGGGGGGGGGCGAGCCTATTGCTATTAATCGGGCACAAAGCCAAACTCCGAGATGCTACTGAAAATTTCATAGAAAAACTCAATACCACTTTGCTCGACCTGGGAATCGAACCCAGGCTCTCGATCATAGCAGTCGCGCTTACGACCACTAGGCTAATGAGGCAGTCTACAAAAGTAGATCATAATCGGTTGAGATTTGATGAAAATTATTTTTTTTCACATATTTTCTTTGGTAAAAGTAATATTGATAATTGTTATAACCCATCAATTATGGAATAGCTTATACTTCCAAGGAACAAAATTTAATCAAAATCGGTTAAGCATTCTTTCGACTTTTTGTTTCTTTCTTATTATAAATTGACGCTTGGCCTCAGTCACATCTGGTGAAAAGTGTTTTCCCTTAATTTTTACTTTCAGGCCGAGGATGGTATGCGATCGCTCAGTAAAAATTGATTCACTCTTTTGAAGACCTATAAGTTATATGAATGAGGGTAGTGAGTTCCATTCATTTGCAGTACGCTTAATGAACGACGATGCAAAGTGTTTTATTATTTTTTAAAAGTATTATTGAAAATTCTTATAGCCTATCAATTTACCAATAATATAAGCTTCCTTTGTGCAAAATTTCTTAAGAATCTGTCAAGCCGTTTTTGAGATAAAACCGGACATACAAATAGTTAGACATACAATTTTTTTTATGGCATATTCTTGATCTTTGTCTTTTATATAGTATGTCCAATGAGAAATTTGAAAAAATTATACATTTCAAAATATAAATACAGATTTATTAATATAGATATAATGGCAGGAATTCTAATATTATGCTGTAGGAACTGTCTCGGTAACCTAGTTTTATTGTAGATGGAGTTTAGTAAAATGCAAAACCAAGTAGATCATAATCTGTCATTCAATTTAAAAATATGCGATTTTATTACAAGAGTTTGTTCACAACCGTTACACGGGCAGCTATGCATACAATCTTCTAATCGGCCAATCAGACATAAGCGCGCTCGTATATTATGGTACGTGTAGTTGGAGGACAAGTAATTACGCGGTTCTGGAGGGAAGCTCAAATAAATGTAGTCAATAACCGTCGTTCTGTAAGAGCATGGGTTTTGTTCGAACTCAGTTCCCCGATGGAGCTTGAGAGGGTTGGTAGCTATATTTAGTACAAAATATCGAAAAAGTAGTGAGAGAATTAAATAGGATAAGTCAAATACATACGCATTAATGAGTGTTTGATCCAAAATATGCTGCTGCCTCTCGTTCAGGACGCTGGCCAAGTGACCCCGTAATCTTACACATTCCGCTTCTGCCTGCCTCCATGCTCTCTTTGCCTCTCTTACGGCCGTTATACAAAAATCTCCCGACAAAACCCAACCGTAGTCGCAATGCCCCACAACCTCATCGATTGCCTTATCCATCCACCACACTTTCAGCCACATCGCTGAAGAATTCCTCTTTGCCGTGACACTGATGTTCAATCTTACAGAGTTATTCTTTGACACTATCTGAACACTCTTTAGCGGATCAATCGGCTGCGAGCAGTGCCGCCATATCGAATCACCATTTTGTAATGTTAGTTGCATTCCTCTGCACGTAGATTGGACATCTTCATGTATTATGTTTGCTAGATCATTCCCCTTTGCTGTCATACTTCCCGTGCCCATTTGAAGATGTAAGGCAACTCTACTACCGTACGGAAGATGGATTTGATAGGAGCAAAATAGTTTGATACTCGGACCGACCTCGAACGAGCCGTTTCTGGCCGTAAGCAAAACGTCATGACAATGGTCCACTTGACGGTAGAAAGCGGCGAACGTCGGTCGGCCGTGGAGCTCTATAGCTTGGTCCTTATTTGAAATATGATACAAGAACTTTCTGTTCGGATATGGTATTTGGTCCAACTTTCCACATAGCGTTGGCGTGTTAGGAGCAAAGCGGATGAATCCCGCCGAGCAGGGTACATTTAGTTTGTGTAGTTCGAAGAGTAATGCATTTTTTGGTGATAGTTGGGGTACAAAAAGGCGGCAGCCGTGAGTGCGAGGTAGATGTCCTGAGTGGACACGCCCCGATCGCGCTGCGTGAAGGTGAATTGCACATTCTGTAACAAACATAACTGGATATTAGCAACCATGTGTTTTTAATTAAAAAAGCGTATAGTTTCTTCAGAATAGCGGTCATCTTCGATACTGGTACAGGAGAGAAAGATTTATTATTTCATAAATCAAACAAGATAGACATAGGACTTCTAGAAAACTATTGAGTGATTAAATACTTTAAAAAAATTAAAATAATTGGTTAGTCGATGATGTTATAACCATTTATGATATATTGGATGGGTTTGCCGATATGTAACAATAGCCTTTTATATCGTAATAGCTTTAGCGTTGGTGCCATAATTTTGACCTGATCTTAAGTGACAATGTGGCCCAAGACGGTAGCAAGCTAAGCCTAGTGGAAGACTGGCTGAGATGGAAAGAGTGATTGGATTTCGAAATCGGGATATCGGAGAATTTCTTTGGTATTTATACTGTTATGTATTTTGGGAAATATAAATCTTTTTTTTTAAATTTTTTTTTTTAATTTTTGTATAAAACTAGCAAAAACGGCAACGTATTGCTGTGCTGTTTTCTATAGAG
Organism: Saturnia japonica; assembly: GCA_033032175.1. Taxonomy (NCBI): domain Eukaryota; kingdom Metazoa; phylum Arthropoda; class Insecta; order Lepidoptera; family Saturniidae; genus Saturnia; species Saturnia japonica. The sequence goes on from CM065315.1 coordinate 1,841,331, forward strand.
AACATTGATAAACTTTATAGGATCATCCATTGGGCTAATATGAAGAGAGTTTGAAAATTTCATTAAAATTGTTCCAACTGTTATGGAGTCTGTAGCGATATCTACATAGCGACACACAGCGACATCTATCAAGCCACATACGACGCATCCTGCATCGCGCTTTAGAAATTAACTCTTCGGTTGAGTGTATATACAAGAACCCGACTACAACCGTTGGGCAGCTGCCCGCCAGACATAACACCCATCTGGTCGGAGGATCCTCCCTTTGCAATAGTTCTTCTACACTGGTGACCCCGACGTGATCGTCAGCGCAACCTTCTTCGCACAGCTACATCGTGACGTCATCATCACTTCCACAAGCTTTCGAGCAGCGAGTCATACAGCCAGCCAGCATCCACGGCTACTACGGGTATCCTGACCACCAGCATGCAGCGGACGGCGCATTCCTGGTCATCACCCACAGCCTTCTCAGCGACCTTGGCACAGCACACTGCACTTCGGCCGGTCAACAAGCAGAGACGCACTTCTCTCCTGGTCGACGCAGCAGCCAGTCACTACGCAGCACTGCAACACTCCGACTCACTGGAGCATTCTTGCAGCATCACCCCGACTCACTGAGGCATCACCCCGACTCACTGGGGCATCACCGCAGACAGTTCCGACTCACCGTGAACTATGCGGCATCTGGTTCCGACTCACTGGAACATCCCACTGGCCCGGCAAGCATCACTAGATGATGTATGGACGACTCAACCTGCTATCGACCTCTGGTCTCGGAGGGGAGTGATGCAGCGACATCTATCGAGCCACATACGACGCATCCTGCATCGCGTTTTAGAAATTAACTCTTCGATTGAGTGTATATACAAGAACCCGACTACAACCGTTGGGCAGCTGCCTGCCAGACATAACACCCATCTGGTCGGAGGATCCTCCCTTTGCAATAGTTCTTCTACAAATCCATAGGTCAAATGCTTATTGTGGGTGATCCTCAAAGGAGAAATATAAGCTATCTAACTTTTTTTGTAGTCCTTTTTAAACTCTATAATAACGTAATACACTCATTTGTTATATCTCTTATGGTTTGCTCCGCGTAAGACATTTAAGCGCTCCAAAAGTATTTTTTTCCGAATTAATTCACTACTATCGTCACTGTTTATTTCGTATATCACTTTATCTTACAAAATATATCCAATAAGGTGGCTAGATAACATAGTTATTAATTTAGGAAAAGAATGTGTAAATCGTATAAGTGATTCTTGGAACATTAACGGACAGTCAGACAGAGAGCCGTTGAGTTTTAGAATATTTATAGATATAAAAGAAGAGGAAGATTATCTTGCATAAATATATTTAAGCTATATAGCATTACAAATAATCATGAGAGCAAGGGAGATATATACACAAGAGTTCGCGGCACATTGTTGGTACCATCAAAATGTGCTAACATCGTGTAAACACGTATCCACGTGCAATATGCTAGCGACCGGCACTAAAGATTACATTGTGCTGTAACCCGGGGATCGTTGAGCGAACGTGCTCGCTTTATATAATCCGACACGATATCTTCAGTCACTAGGTTGAAGTTTCAAACGAGGTACGTGCTTTCTATAGTCATTTATTTATTGTATTATAGGTACTATCTGTTCTCATGCTTTTGAAGTTATTCTTCTTTCGGTGCGTTTAGAAGAGGGTAAATCGTGTAGATGTCTGAACTGATGAAGTTAGCGATCAATGATAATAATGTGAATTCATTGTACTGACTTTTATTTTTTTAACCGTCGTTAAAAAGAAGGAGGTTCTTAATTCGAATGTATTTTTTTTACCGACTTCAAAAAAGGATGAGGTTGTCAATTCGAATGACTTTTTTTTCAATATATTTTTAGCCATAACTTATTTGTTTATAAACCGATTTGTATTTTTTTTTGTTAGAAAGGGGACACCTCAAGGTTGGTTCCATTTTAATTTCATTGGTATTGGACCATATATACACTAGGGAACGCTCGAAAATCATTGAAATAATTTTTTTTTTGTTAAAAATTGTCTTGTGTTTTGTGTATAAATTATTTGACGTTTTATAAATACACATTATTGTAAATTGACATTATTATTGACAACTACATTATGTTGTTGACACGCTGGATAAAATTTTTGGAGTTATTTTTGTTTTGTTATGCCAAAGAAGTATAACTTAGCCAAGTGTGTATATAAACACCACAGATTTGAGATAAGGGATAAGCACGTACAATTTTTATAATACATTAAAATGTTCAAAAATGTTAATATCGTATCGCATATTTATCGGGATATTTAAAATTAACTTTCCGTTAACAATGTTTGTTTATGTGCTATTATATGTAAAGTGCCTCTTCTGTAGCATCGTTGGAGATCACAGCATTTACAATCATTTTTATAGTGAAGAAAGGGGTTTATCATTAACTTCGGTGTGCACGCAGGTATGCGTGAATTTTTTATAACGCAGTAATTATTTTCATCCTGTTAATTTATTTTTACTTATATTAGTGACAATTCATACAACCTATCAAAAACCTATAAAAAACCTATGGTACCTATCGAACGCGTCCATAGGCGACGGTAGCCGTTTACCAACAGGCGGGTAGTATACTTGTTTGCCCTCTTAAAAAAAAAAACAACTTCACCACCTTCAAAACACAATTGCACCAACGTTTGTTTGTTAAAACAAAAACACGAGTAATCTTGATTTATAATATAATTTATAACTTATCAAATTGTATAAATAGTTATTGATAGCCCTAAACCTGAACTTTCAACGTACCAAAGTAAAACAAAATAAATAACATATTAAATTATAATATTATACATAGATAAGGAGGAATGCTTGAAGTCACCATCTACTGTCTAGCCTAGGGGTGTGCAAAGTACGGCAAGCGGGCTATCTCCGGCCCGCGAATGGCTTTAAACCAGGCACGCCAACGTCACTTCTAACATATGAGTTTTATAGACCACTGAACACGGAAGAACTGCTTTCGAAGCAAGCTAACAGACCGAAGAAAACCTTTCCTCGCTGTCAAGTTCCATTTTCTCACCTCGAACCTGCATACGGGGACATCATGGCCACCCAAAAGCATTTCCGTATGTCACACACTCCTATACATAGCAGGCCCTTCAAGAAAAAGTTAAATTAGTTTTTATTTATAAATACTTAATAAGTTATTACTTAAACATTAATAAGTTATTGGTTTTTCTGGCTCCTAATGAAAAAATCCCAAAAGCTATCAATGTAGTTAACCCATAAAATCGGCAACACGTCGGTATTCATAGTTAAATTTGAACGCTCTTTAAAACACGAGTATTAAAACATATACATATTTTTATCTATATGAATAAATCAGTAGTTCTGTCTGTACAGTAAATTTTTCATCTAAATTTCCCGATAGGCATACTATATGAACGATACTGTTAACGAATATACTCTGTTTGTATGTCCGGATTTAACTCAAAATCTGCGTGATCGATCCTCATGAAATTTTGTACACGGGATGCTATGTCATAGATTTTTATACCCTATATGAACTTTTAGAAATTGAAAAAAAACCTTTAAATATCTATTTTCTTTAATTCTTGACCGATTTTGATGAAATTTAATACACGGAAAGTATAATTAATTATATAATTGATTGACTATAACAATTGTCAATATTACTTCTAGAAATTGTAAAAAAAGATGTAAAAAAGAAATCACCAATTCTCAACAGATTCTGATACAATTTTGTAGACGGGCAACATACATCATACCACCATAAATGAGTGACTATAAGAATCGTTAAAAATATATTAGAAATCGTAGAATATAGTAATACTTTTTAACCAATTTTGATGAAAATTATACACGGGAAATACATGCCATTCCTCAATTGATGAATTGTAAATAATATGAATTAAAAAAAAATTACGGGATGTATATAACAACTACTGCGTAGCAACAAATGCGTGCAAATCCGTGGGCACATCGCTAGTAAATTTATATATTTATATATCATGTTTTGATATGCATTTAGTTTTATTGATTTTAAGTAGAACTTTCTTTTATACATTTTCTTTATTTAGTCATTTGTTTGCTTATATTTATTTTATTTTAAACAATTGCACTGCCGACCATACTTTAGCTGGAAGAATATACTGAATGGCATTAAGCCTGCTGGTGTACAATTTAAAACGTTTAAAAATTATTAATTCATTCATAAAAAGAACCAGGTACCACACATAACCCAAATACTCATCAAGATTATTCCAAAATATATCCTTTAATTTGCTGAAAATACTATTTGAACAAATATATTTTCATGATTAATACTATAAAGCTCAAGAATTTTTTTGTTTGTTTGAACGTCTTAATCTCTGAAACTAGCAATCAAATTTAAAAAGTTCTTTATGCACTATATAGTCTATTTATTGAAAAAGGTTATAGAATATATATCTTCGAACTACAACTCTAATGAGAGAAGCAATAATCTTGAATGTTAAGTAATCTGGCAAGCGGGTAAAACCGTAGACCACATCTAGTAAATATAAAAACAAACCTATGACATAATATTCCAAAAGCCATACAAAGAATCGTATGGATATTATAGAACAAACCTATATTTAATGTAACAGCAACAAATGTCGACGCATCTGCATTACGCATTCCTTTTGGAAGAGCGCGTACACGCCATTACTGAATTATTCATAACTGTCAGTAGATATAAGCGGGGCAATTTGCGACGGGGATGTTTGAATTTCAATAGAAACTTTAGGAATCAAACAGGTGATGACTTTATCCCGTCGCCATTGGGTCAATAGGTGTAGGAATTTCATACAATATGTCAATCGTTTTATTTATACACTCGAGTTTAGGCGCACAATTTTATACTTGCACTGCATAGTGGTAAAAATAATATTGAAAAATATCGAGAGGTGTCATGGAACGACCGGTAGGATCGGAGTTCTTTTCGCTATTTAATAACATTTATCATAAAACAAGCAAACAAAGGAATGACAATAAAATTGCCATCCAAAATTATAATATGAAGATAAAGAACCATGACTTGTTCAGTGTAGACTTAACATATAAATCTCCTGACAAGAAATAGAAATATTGTAGTACGCCGTAGTCAATGTTGCGGATTAACAGACTTAAGGAAAACAAAAATGGTGCGTATCAGCTCCAACGTGCGACTGGAGTTTACACTTTAAAAAGTTAATTTATTAATATATTGCATACTAAAAGTGCCCCTTGGTTTTACCCGTGTTACAATTTTGAATAGGGACCCCCGTTACACCACTTTAGGGGTAGAATATTTGAAAATGCGTTCATAGCGGATGCCAAATTTCAGCCAAATCCGTTTACGGATTCAGTCAGCCCAGTCGGTCAGTCCCGGTTTTCTTTTATATATATTTAGATATTTACTTTCTTATAGTTACAGTAATCTGTTCAATTAATAAAATTGAAGTGTCTGTTTGTAATGTCAAAATAACATTTTTTTAACTAAATGCATAATTATGAAAATATATAAAATACCTATAACAAAAAGCCCATTTTTTTAATTTTTATCCGTCTTATTGTTCCGGGTAATCTCCGAAATGGTAGGACCGATTTTGACGGGACTTACACTAATAGATAGCTGATGATATAGGGAGTAGATGAGGTGACTTTTTTTTTAGAAAAAAGAATTAGGGTTCCTCACAAATAAATAAAAAACTGGTCATGGTGAATCAATTTTGGCGCTTAAATGGCTTATGCTGAGTAAACCATAAGAGATATGGCAAAGTAATGTACAACATAATCATAGGCAATTAAAAGATCTACAAAAAACTCCGGAAGAGTATATATCTATCTTCTAAGAATACCCACAATAAACATTTTTGTTTTTAAAATAGCCGGGAGCGGAGGAGTAAGATTCGCGCGGGCATTCTGTAACCCATGTGAGCCAAGCTAAGGACACTGATAGTTAATCTATATATTAATACGTGAAGCAAAAGCTTTCTACCCCTTTTTAAGCGTATTGGGTGCACGGAAGATTGTGAGATTTGGCATGGATAAAACCATTAAAGTTTGTATGGAGAAGGAGTGCAGAAAGCTAAAATTTAACTATAATATCTGTTACGAATATATTAAATAAATTAAATTAATACTGCGAATCCTAACCCGATCAGTGCCGTTGAACTTAGACCCCCAAAATATTGATATCTTCACTCAACGAAAAATGACAGCAAGCGTTGTAGATAATACTCATTGTTTAGGTTCATACTGCAAATGTCAAACAGAAAATAGTCTGTGATCGAAAAGTCGCTGGTCGAATGTCGAACTTAGGACGATCGCTAGTAACAATAAATAACATAATAAAATTTTGCTCCGATCTAATTTACATACCATTAAAAATCGATTCTTAAGGAATAACTGCAAAAATAACAAAAAAATTGTTAGAAGCTCACTCAGTTTATAAATACTTAGATAACATGAAACCAAACGAGCACATTGCTAGTCGACATACAAAAGTTATTAATAAGGATACAAAAGAAACATAAAACTTCCAGTAAAACTTAGTTACTAACAAAATACGAAACGCCATTATAATATATTCAAACTGCAAAACATTTGCAATATATAAAACGTGTATCATATACCTACACTTTCATATGACCTGCGACTTTAATGCTATAGACATGTTTAGGATTAACTTCAAACGATTTTTACTAATGGCGCAGTGATTGTAGATTCGTGTATTGATGATTTATTTGTGTTTGAATATAGTTTAATATCCTGCTATTTGCTCAGTATAATCTTAGATACATTGTATTTTATAGTACAGATCTTGCACATATGTTCCTTTCTTTCGCTTGTAACTTCATACGTACTAACTTAGGCATGCAGTCTCCTATATGCCGCATATCGAAGACATTTAATGAAATTTACGACCAAAGTCTTGACATATTCTTCAGTTCTTTGACCTCTCTTAAATCCTATATCTTTAAAATTCTCCAATTATGACATGATTGAGTATTTATATTATTTTGTATTATTATTGTTTGCTTTTAATTATTGTTATTATTTTTATCAAGTTTGTTAACATAGTACTATATTTAATCAATATTAAGGCTCGAAAATTGTTGCATGCTGTGCTCGCCTGTAAGTGGAGTACTACATAATTATTGAGATGTGTTCGTTTAACTAAAATATAATCGTGTATCATATGTTGTGGCTCTGTTGGCGCGCCAAATAAATAAATTATAATGCGCCTATTTGTAATTTTCTTTTTGTTTATGTGTTTTATATTTTGACTGATTATTGTTGGGTTTATACTTGCTTTGGGGTTCCAGCTAAAAATCAGCGCCAAGTGCCCCGTGGCACTTCAGTATATGCTGAGTTGGACGCCCTTTATTAATGGCAGGACACGTAGCTGGATCATTTATATTATTCTTTTTATGTACATTATGTTTTAGCAGTTTTTGATCTTAATAATAAATGTTTTCTTTCTTCCTTTTGTGGAATTTGCTGTATGTAATATTAATAGTTTTGCGGAAATAGAGATCTTCATCTCTGTAAAATGTATATTAACTACCTACCCATAAACGAGACTTTATATTTTTTCTATATAGAAACATTTTATTAACATAACTATATAATATTTGTAAGGAAAAAACTACGCCGTCTATCACCCATTCAACCTCCATTAATAATATTCCTCGAATAATGTATTATAAGCAATAAATAACAGTTATTGATCACCGAATTCCTTTTGAGAATAACTGCGGTAATATTTGGACACGTTTCTAGGAATAAAGCGACGAAAAGGGACCGAAGAAATAAATGTGTAAGAATGTACACACAAAGGGCTTAAGTTTGGCGAGAGCAAAGTAATCTCAAAGTAACTTGCTTTGATTTGTATAAGTGATTGATATTTCATGGAAACGTATGGATTACAAGCTGTGCCCCGCGGTTTAATCCGTGTAAAAGAGGAATGCCTAGGTGAAGCACAGGTAAAAATATATGGATGTAATAATAGACAATTTTTCTATTCAATTGGCTAAGGAGTTGTTGTAGAAAAAAGTTGGGGTTTTTATGATAAATCAGTTTTTATTTGTTATAAAGTAAGTACCTACCGCTTTTTACATTAATGAACTTAAAACTTAAATAATCTATAGTACAATTATATTTTTATGTTTATTTAGTTAATTAGTGAAAGATGGTCTATAACGTCACCGAATTCCGTAAGGGACAGACAGAGTACAGAGTACATCCCCTAGGAATGTTCTGTGCTTAGACAACACAATCTATTGAGTCACGATACCGCAACGCCAATAATTATATTGTGTCATGTGTGAGTGAATATTGAATTGACAAACGGCTAACTTGATTGTCAAATTGATTTTAATCAAAATCGATCTATGTTTGCCTTTATATAACGAAAAAAGTAAACCCTAATGAGATAAATCGATAGAAATTGATTATTTTGAGTCTGGCAACACTGCATAAAAAAGGGCACCGAAAACATATACAAGTACATAATGATCGTTAGTTATCTTTTCTTCTACGTTAAAATGTTCCCAACTTTTTAAGGTAAACGAACATTACCATATATTATGTTAAATTACAAGGTTTTCTTTCAGTAAATGTAAATTCTTGTTCATTGTGGGCCAAAAATGGCCATTCACCTATATTTGGTTGACTATCGCGCCGCCGTTAACGTAGTCTTCTAGCCTACTCTTGTTCTCACTTGACGGCTTGCTAGACGGTCATTGTTACTATTCCACCCCTTAGGATCAGAACGTAAAGCTCATAATTTTCCTTAGTAAATAAGTTATAAAATTAAAAAAAGAATTTTACAAAACTTACAGGTAGTTTCAGAGATTAAAGCGCGTTCAAACAATACTCAAAGAACTCAAAGTATGTATTTGACTCGGTTATACTTTTTTAATTTAATTTGATTAAAACTGTGTGTACTTTATGCGTACACGTAATAAGTTCTAGGTATTTCTTTGGCGTAACAAAACAAAAATAACTCCATAAATTTTATCCCGCGGCCACAACATGATAAAGTTATGTTATCAATCGTAATAATGTTCATTTTACTGATTTCTATTTTATTTAATTAACTGTAAATAATTTATCAGTATATAAATAATCATGATTTTAATCAAATTAAAACATAGCTTCATACGTGCTCACATAAGTACACATAATTTTGTTTTTACACGAAAGGACTTCATGCTCGAATCCAACGACCCATAGGTCTGCGCATACAAATGGTATCTTAATATTTAATATATTAAAACATTCCCATAAATATACCTCAGTAAAAAAATCATAAAAATCGGTCGTGTAATTTTTGAGAAAACCGTGCATAAACAAATATAGGTACTAGAGAAACAGAATTTGCCATTTGAACATATTAAGTAGATTAAAAAAAACTGACTACACCGTTAGCCTTATGGGCTCTGGAGTCATTAAAGGCTTTGAAGATTTCACCGGGGCTTGAAGAAAAATAAAAGCATTACATCAACTCCACTATTAAAGTATAACGTAAGAACTAGTACAGAAGAAAAGTGAAAAAAAAGGAAATGAATTACAAATAAAGTTTTTAATATTTAGCAAGATACAAAGGGATGTTATTTTGTTTGTATATGTATGTAATAGGATACACCGCAACGTGGAGAGTACGCCGCAACGTGGAGAGGTAAATAAAAGTATGCGGGGGCACTCGACACCCCGGAGCGCTTCGCCGCGGTTTCCCTACCATAAGGATTTTCACGGATTTTCCGGTTAAAATATTATACTTGTATTTTTCGTAACATCTATTATTTTCTTCACGATTTATACGCTGCGGTTGCTAAACTTTGTCTGTGGTTTACATATATTATGGTCATGGTGAGCGAATGGTTAGAGCAATGGAATATCCATGGAGCTTAGATATACGGAGAACAATCGACATATATGGTTGTAGGTAAATGATAGGCCATAAACGCATCCTAAAAAGGTGGGATAGATTTTTTTCCTAAATTAGCTACCAGGGTAGCGCTGCCCTCGTTTATCTCAGGTTCATGGTATCTGTTTATTATCTATATATTAATTAATTCGTGAAGCAAAAGCTTTCTACCCTTTTTAAGCGTATTGCGTGCACGGAAGACTGAGATTTGGCATGGTTAAAATTTATATGGAGAAGGAGTGCAGAAAGCTAAAATTTATCTATAATATCTGTTAATATCTTTTATTTAATATATTAAATTAAATGAATTAATAACACGAATCCTAACCTGACCAGTGCCATTGAACTTAGACCCCCAAAATATTGACAATGTCACTTAAAGAAAAGTGACAGCAAGTGATGTAGATAATACTCATTGTTTAGGTTCATGAATACTGTAAATGTCAAACAGAACATACTCTATGATCAAAAAGTCGCTCGTAGAATTTTGATTTTAGGGCGATCGCTAGTACCTACTTATTAATATCTAGGAATAGATTTTCAGAGTAGTATTTAAATTAAAAACCTTTTTATAATATTTATTTACACTTAGTTGTATACTGTTTTAAGATGAACACACAACAACTAATGTATTTCAGTTAATAGGTATGAATTAAATAATTAAAAAAAATGCTATATTCCAACGTGCTCCAGTGGAGAAAGATCTTTCAATTTTCAAACATTTCTTAATACTATTCGATCGTTCTTCTTACATCTAGGCTCTTTGATGATATCGATCCGAATGGTACCCTCATATTTACTTAAAATGTTACATGTTTGTGTATAAATTGTTAAAATATAAATAGCGTAAAATACTAACGACTTCCTGTGTTAATAACAGTGTATTCGGTCTGTTCAGGAACTCTCTATTCTAGCTATTGACTTCCGATGCTATCAAAATGTATTTAATCTGGTACGGAAGTCAAAATTAATTTGATTGTATCCGGTGTTTATCAGAAGTAGGTAAAAACCGAGTAAAATGTTATCGTAAAACGAAAGTTTTCTGTGTGCTATCTATGCCTATATGATTTACAAAAAAAATATGTGTGTAAAGTATTAACAGAACATGGCCTAAAAACACGTTTCTTTGCACCATATTTTTTACGAAGCTCGTAAGTTTCAGTGTCAGTAGGTACGTAACAATTTTTTTTCAGAATTTGTGTACTTTATAACTGACTTCAAAGAAGGACGAGGTTTTTAATCCGAATGTATTTTTTTATGGATCTTCATCCATAACTTCTTTGTTTATGAACCGATTTTGATGATTTTTCTTTCGCTGGAAAGAGGATACCTCAAGAGTGATCCCGTTTTATTTTTATTGCTATTGAACCTCCAACTTCGAAGATACACCAGGGAACTCTTCAAAATCATTTAAGTTGATTACCTTTTTGGTAAAATTATCTTCTATAAATATCTTTAATTGCACACTGTTTTTAGACCAAAGTTTATTGTATATTGCCTTACCGCTAACAATATGACATTACCGACCCTAACGGCCTCTAGTGTAGAAAGATCTGACTTACTTTTTTCATACTTTTATGTAAGTATTATACTTTACCATCGTTCTCTGTATATCTAGGCTTCGATAGCACCTTCGTCTTGGACGCAATAAATCTTAACTTCGAAGATACACCACAGAACTCTTCTTTCTCTTCTCCGATGAGCGACCTCCGTGGATGGAAGCGGGGTCGCCAGTGTCACCACAATACCGATATTCTCTACCCTACGTGAGCGAAGCAACGGGAACAGCTAGTACTTTAATATAATAGTTTGGGTTTTGAAAGTTTTGGGATATTATCTCTAGACATCCTAGCTAAATGCTCGTACGCGGCGCGTTATAAATCCAGTTAGAAAGCGCCTATCGGTTTAAAAGGCTTATATGTAGACTTCTTTATTTGACTCTGCAAAGTATTTGCAATGAACATTAAGTCTTATTATACACTTAGGTTCAGTTCCCACTGACGCAGAATCGAAGTGAAGCGTCGCGGCGACACATACTTACAATACGGAGTTCTTGTATTGTCCACTAACTAAAGTAGACATTTATATAAAATTTTAAAAACTATTATATATTATTATTAAAATGAAACGAAATCCCCGACTGGAACAAAAGCACTTGACACACACCTGATTCAAAAAAATATTTTTTTATTTTTGCTTTTCATTTGACTCCCAAACGTCGTACTTAAATTTTATATAGCCTATGTCTCTCCCACAATTAAGACGAACCTAACGACACCTCGTATGTTAAAATCTATAAAGCCGTTTAGGCTACAGAGCATGCCAAAGGTACACATACGTTTGATAAACATAACTCTCCTTTTTTCGCAGTCGAGTAAAAACGTGCGCAGCGTCACACGCATTTTCGAGTCAGAATCAAGCGAATTCAATCGGCGTTTTTGTTTTCTTTATACAAGTTTTTACGTTAGTTGTTATAGAAGTCAATAAGAATACCTAGAAGATAATAGAATCTTAAAGAGGGAGACGCGGATAGTCTAAACTGTGTATTAGAATATACGATATATAGTTGTGTTTCTCTTTCTCTCTACGTATGTGTCTTTCTTTTCTCTCATGTAACGGAATATACATAAACATGACACGTTCTTCAAAGTACATTTTCGATTTTTATTCTCGTTTCACTTAACCTACTTATGCGTTTAGCTTTTTTTTTTAAATATAATTTAAAACTTACTTGCCTTGTGTACTATTTATTGCTTCTGGTGTTCATATAGGTTTTTATTGCTTAAATACCAACTCTTGTTTTTGAATTTATAGGAAGCTTAAGTCTATTTTTACTTTTACTTCTTTTGTCTTTTTATCTCAGTGTGTCCCTCATATGACGTCACAAAGTAGTTCTAACGGAAGACTAGCCCTGGTTATTTACAACCAGCATTAAGATGAGCTGGGGCTGTTTTGTAACAACTGGCATTTGATTTTTGTTACTGTAAGTAGCTGTAAAATATTTTTAATTGTCTATAGCAAATGCCTTTGTTATAAATAATAATCTTTCTTTCTTTGATTCATAATGATCTATATACCAGATTATCATAACTGCTGGATCACAGCTCATAGCGTAAATAAATCATTACCTACATTTTCAGTTACAAGCAATCATTTTAACTCTTGAATATGACTGACTTTGTGTATCAAAACTTTTCACAAATAATATAAAATATTACGCAAACAAACAACTTCGAATCCTCATGGCAATTGACAAAATGTTTATAGCCCCGTAAAACCTGCTGTGCTCTACTCAAAAGCGTACGGTGTCGTACAATGTAGTCTCGACTTTATACGTAACAGATCATGGCTTTATTTAGATCACTATTCAAATAGTTGTTTTTTATTACATAAACAGATAGGTTAGTTTGGGTAGATTGATGCGATGATCTCGTTTAACTAGGATCTAGTAATCATTTTAAGTACGTTATCAAGTTTTTTTTTTTTAATTACTATTGCAATGAAAAAATGATCTCCAATTAAAGTTACAACTAATATAATTTTAAAAATAAAAATAATTTTATATGTGACTTTTTTACTGTTAATTACTAAAATAAGAGACACATGAAAATCTAATTTTCTTCAATATCTAATTCAAAGTAATATATTTATCAAATTAATTCAAATTATGCTATGAACGAAATTGTTTTTTTTCTTGGCAAGTTGAATTTTTTTTATACTGAGAAAATCAGGAGACATGAGTTTCTACATCAAATTTACATTTATATGGGGGTTGATAAGTTGTGGTGAAATTAAAAAATCTACAAATCTGAAATTTAAAAATGATGATGCAATTATATTCAAAACTAAACTATTTCTTATTATTGTGATAAAATATATTGCACCACTGTTGACAACATAAATAAATAATTCTTGGACATACATCCTGTCGGCAACACTACCCAAACAGTATAAACTTAGATTATAATAAAATATTACACGTAATTTATTAGGATCGTTAATTATCTACCTGTACAATTAATAAAATTGAAGTGTCTGTTTATAATGTCAAAATAACAGCTTTTTACTTTAATGCATATGAAAGTATAAACGATACCTTTAACAAAAAACCAATTTTTTCTCTGTCTGTCTATTTGTTCCGGGTAATCTCTGAAATGGTAGAACCGATTTTGATGGGACTTTCACTGATAGATAGCTGATGTTATAGGGAATAACTTAGGATACTTTTAGTTTAGAAAAAGAATTAGACAAATAAGAATTTATAAAAGGAATGGTCATGGTGAATCAATTCGGGCACTTAAATGGCTTACGCTGAGTAATTAATGTACTGTATAATTATAGGCATTAAAAGACCTACAAAAAAGTCAGGGAGAGTATACGTCTATCTTCTAAGGAACATCCACAATAAGCATTTTTGTCCTTTAAAGTACCTGGGAGCGGGGGAGTAAGATTCGCGCGCGGATTCTGTAGTCTACGTTTAAATAAAATTGTATACAAAGATAACGTATTTATCAACATTACCGGCTCCAAGCCTAGTTCAGATGGATTGTCACAATTTTCCGGACACATCCAGTTATCTTTACTATTCGCGTCGTTTGAGCCCCGAGCTACATTCCGTTTTTTTAATGTTTTATTTTTATTGTTAAACAAGTTTATCGTACAGTAAACTGAAGTTTCCGGATGGGAGAACATTTGTTACTCATTGTTAAAATAGGTCGAGTGTTTGTGGGGTAATGAGGTGCTCTAGTGTGATTGGAGAATAACTCGTTATAGTGCCTGGTTTCAACGCTTCGTGTTTCGCAAACATTCTGTTTACATTCCTCTTCCACACAGCTTGGGTTAGGGATGAGCGATATTAGAATAACATCGATGCCAATATCGCTAATTTAACATCGACGTTCGATAAGTATCGAATAAAAACATCGATGTTTCCAAACACACTATCTATAACTTTACATCTAGTTTGGGTGTAATGTTGAGGATGTACGATTTTTTTTAAGAAAACTTGGAATTTATTTTGTTTTTCGCAAGGACTTACAGAATTATCGTTGTTTCTGTTCATAATTGATGTATTGATGACTCATTCTCTGTACATCTACTGAACATTATAACTGTAAACAAATACTGTAATTTTTTTTTACAAAAAACAATAGCTAGAGAGGTGTCATGGGACACACGGCAGGGACGAATTTCCTTTCGTCACTATATATTGGGTATTATTAAATAAGAAGCACAACCCCCTCTCCCGATTGCATCCTCTGTTATGTGCTGCAAGCAAAATGTCTACGTGACACAAGCTTACGTATCGGTGTGTCCGACCGATCATGACATATAGCTGCGTTGTGTTCGCACATATGTCAAGACATAATTGGGAACGTTTACAAGTCATCCAGAATAGGATTTTTCATCGCCTTACCGGCGCCCCTTGGGTATGTTCGTATGGAAGATCTCCATAGAGATATGGACCTTCCTTCGATACATGCCTATGCCAAACACCTTTCTCGCTCATATTTCGACACCGTGGCGAATCACGCGAATCCGTTAATCAAAGCGGCAGCTTCATATGTTCCCGACCCCAATGCCTGCCGGAGTAAACGCCGGCCGCGTAATATCTTCACTGACCCGCTCGACCAAATTGAAACAGCAAACGCGTTCTATGCCACAGCCTCTCCAAACAGAGCGTGCCACCGCCCACGCCCGCGTAACCACCGTTCTCTCCGCAGAGGACGGACGGTTAACTTCGCTCCAGCACACCCGTCACGTCCACCCTCTCTAGCGGCAACCCAAGCCTAGGTCCGTTCCTCGGTGTGAAGCCCTTGGGTCAGGCAGCCGCCCGCGCGATACAAGTGACACTATACGTGCAACACTTAGCTACCCACATACAACATTACACACGTATGAACACACACGCGTGCAAACCACACAGGTACATAGGTTCTGTAAGGGACCTATTTTTCTTTTTTTGCGCTAGTTAGACTAATGCGCTAGTTAGTGTAGAAAAACCATTCCGATTACTAAATACATATACGCATGGTTCCCTCCTTCCTCCCAGGAGGAGGGGAACGTGCATATGAGTATATGTTAGTTAGTTCGAATTTTCTTAGTATTAGGGAATTAGATAGATCGCGACCTTTTCGCATTCGCGACGACCGCCCGAGCCGAGGTTCAGCCACTCTGGCACCCTCGTGCGAGTCGTCCAAAACTTTTGCGGCTGAGTGCCCTAAGCGCTCGCCCCCAAGTCCGGTGAAGCTGTAAAAGCCGCAGCGGCTCTGTTTTTGGATAGGGCCCCTAAGGCTAGTAGTGTAGTCAGTTTAAAAAAAAAAAAACAAAATAAGGAGCACAATGAGGGAATGGTAATAAAGTTTTAGTTATTAATTAAAGAAAAACAGTTTTTTTTATAAATTTATGAAAATATAAATGTTATTAATAATTATTATAATAAAGATAGGAATAAATTATAAACTTATATTTTCGTCATAGTAATTAAAAATAAAATGTTTATATACATAAATTTATAACAAAACAAAACTTTATATTATAACAAAATCCTAAATTAGCGGAACTCACAACTATCGAATACTCCTACTGTACATACAACAGTCCATACAAGTCTGATCGTCACACAGCTAGGCCAATTTGCCCATGATGATAGTCTTGAAAATAATTAGATGTATGTGTTTATCTCTTTTTAGTGTCGGTCGGGTCGGACATTTATTCCAGTATAGCTCCCATCCCGTGGTATTGGAGCTTCGTTCCATAAATGTTGATAAACCCAATCGAGTTTCTTGTCACCTCTTTCCGGACCAGTTAGTAATGTATTGACATTCATAATTCAAAATTGGCTAAAATATACATCTAATTTGATTTTTTTTAGAGAATCGTTACACCAGTTTTCAATCTCAAAATCGATGTTTCGATAAAAAAAATGGGAAATTGACCATCCCTAGCTTGGATTAAAAATAAATAAGTAATATAATAACGATACTTACCAAGTCTTAAAATTTTAGTAAAGAACACTTGGTAAATGGTGGCACTTCTTGTCTTTCTATAACGTAACCTGAAACAATGAAAAATTTGAATGAATTACTTTTTTCTTTACAAAGTAAAAGGTCAATTTTATTAAAGAAAAATTATGAGTGACGTAAGGGAAGGAAGCCTATATAAAATTACTATCTGTGCCCTGTGGTTTCACCTGCATATAATTTAAAAGAAATCACCGATTTCATGATTTATAATGCTTCAGTACCTATACTTATATTATTGTTTAAATTAAAGCGGAAGAGTTTTTTTTGTTTGTTTGTTTGTTTAAACACGCTAATCACAGACACTTCAATTTTATTAATTAATTGTATAAAAGAAAAAGAAGTAGGAAACGAAGAAAATATTAATAGGACAAGCTTTTTAAAACACCTCGCCCAAGGATATGTGAGTACGTACAAATAAAGGAAGTGATTATTTCGGCATTCATCACAGCCCTTCAAACCGTTGTACCCTTCAAATCCGGAAGGGTTGGAGGGAGCGGAGTCGATGCCAGAATTTTGTAACATGTACTTGTAGCTAATCAATCAGAGCTAGTTGGTTTGATTAACTCGCCCGACCGCTGCCTGATAAATGATCTAAAAGACCTTGTTACTTGTGCTGCGTTTGATACGAGACAGTTACTTGCCTTGATTCACTAACTGATGTTTGAACAAGCAGTTGTACTGACGGTATGTTAGGTTCTCCTAGTTAATAAATACGAACTGAATCGAATCGAAGTAATTAGACTCGCTTGTTTTCATACGATTTCATACAAAAGCTAAGTGTTGGGTTCTCCGAGAACTTACAACTGCATTTAAAAATATGATTTACTAGCTGTGCCCGCGGCTGCGCTCGCATTGTTTATATAGAATGCCGTCGATCGGGCACACGCGCGAATCTTGCTACCACCGCTTTGGGATATTTTAAATAAAAAAATTCTTATTATAGGTGATTCTTACAAGATAGACATTTGCTCTCGCTGAATTTTTTGTAGGTATTGTTAAGATCTAATTAATTTGGGATTAATTAAAAAAAATGGTTGTTTGTTATAAGTGCAGTATACACGCAAATTATTAAAGTACTTTTTTATTTATTATTTTTTTATTTTTTTTTTATAATAAAATAAATATGTCGAAATAAGTTATACCTTAGCTTCAAAAAATAATTAGCAATTCAAGTCTAGTGGTTAGGCCGACTGTGAACTTCCCCTATGACGTAAATCGAAAAAAGTGACGATTATTAAAAAAAAAAAATAGTACTGTTGTACTTATTTGTAAGTTTTAATAACTTGCATTTAATTTTTTTGGTTTTTAATTAATTATTTTATCGTCATAATTTATCCTCTTCCTAGAGAAATACAAATTAATAACTTTAAAATTATTCCATCCGGCTGTAGCTGTATTTGTTAAAAATTAATTAAAAACCATAACAGTTTTTTCGTTTGCAATAGAAATAAAATCGAAATAATTTCTTTACATAATAATAATAATATTTCTTAAGAAGGTACGAAAATAGAAATACTGAATACCTGATACCCAAACTAGAATATCCTGTATCTTGGTTATCAGGTTTTTTTTATAATATAATAGAAAACAAATAAATAAAAAAAAACACTAAAGTCATAGAGCGACGTAAAAAGTACAACAAAACATTATTCCCTAAAAATCCAGTTATTTTAAATTCATGAATTAATAGAATTAAACTTATTATAAACTAACTAGCCTAAGAGTACCGGAGCAGAGGTCCGCTGTAGCTGGCATACACAAACAGTAAAAGCCCCCATAAATAAAGAGAGAGAATTAAAAAAAAAAGAAATTATACATGTCGATGTATGTACCATTATTATCTATGCACTTTCCTCATTTTATATGTAGTTCATTGATCCTATTGCTGAAAAAATTGTGCGAGCGAGAATCAATAAAATCTTTGAAGGCGGTTTGGACAGCCTCTTCGGCATTGAATTATTTTCCTTTCAAGAAATTGTCCAAATTCTGAGAAAAGTGGTAATCTGTTGGAGCAAGGTCCGGGAAGTATGGTGGATTTCGGAGACATTCCAACTGCAGTTCCTCTAATTTAGCGGCCGTCTGTTGTGAAGTATGAGGCCTAGCGTTGTGCTCAAGCAGCAGTGGGCTAGAGAGATTAACCAGTCACGGTTGTTTAACGGCTAGCCAGATCTTAGGAAGCTGTAGTGTATGATACCAGCGCTAGCCCCCAAATACTCACCAGTACCTTTTTCTGAGTCAAATTTTAGCTTGGGACAGGATTTGCCGGATCTCCAGGGTTTAACCACTGTGATGAGCGTTTCCGATTGTCATAAAAGATCCATTTTTCGTCACAATACGATTCAAAATTCCTCATTATTGTGACAGTTGAGTAATATAACGCAGCACTTAATGCGTGTTTATTGTTGTGCTTTAGTCAATTCATCCGGTACCCATTTCTCAAGTTCTGTTTCACTTTTCCAATTTGTTTAAAGTGAATTAAAATTGATTTATCACTCACGCCGAAGCCTGCCACTAACTTTGCCGTGGTTTGCGATTGAGCCGCTTCAACAATCACCTATAATTTTTAATTATCAACTAGGGTCACCGGCCGTTCACCGGGTTTATTTTGTAGGTAGAAATTTCCAGAAGGAAACCGTTAGAACCCAAAACGTACCGCGCTTTCTTTTACAGTCGCTTCCTCATACATATCATTAATCCTTCGAGCTGTTTCTGAAGAGCTGACGCCACGGTGGAACTCATATTCGTAAATACCGCGATATTTTAAGTTTTCTATTTTGTGTAAAGAACGATTTCTAAGAAAAATCAAATGGTGCGAAAACAAATGAATCACTAAATTCAAAACACAAGTACACAAGCCTGAATTTAAAATAAACTTGAATTTGGAATTCCTAACCAAACACCAGATATTTGAGATCAAATTGGGAATTTCAACAAAAGGCAATTGTACAACATTGTATATAATGAGAAGGGCTTGTAAAAGCTTGTTATACATTGTATATTCATGATACCAAGTCAACATATTGCTATTGTAGAAACTTGGAATTACTACTTCAATGTAATGTATTGCAAAACTTATATTCATAACTAGGATTGCCCCGCGGCTCCGTAAGCGTTTGTTACGCAGTAATTATTTTCGTCGTATACAAAAAAAAAAACTTATATTATTGACAAATATCTGAGCAACTGAGCTGTGTCTCGGTGTCTTATAAACAAAAAAAGAAAAATACCTATCTAGGTAATCTTGGAATGTAAAACATTATCTAAATGTAAAGTTTCATCGAATATATATACATATAAGAATTGCTAACTAAATATAATAAGATACTTTCAGCCTATCAATTGAGGAACGGCACATACTTCCCGTGTAGTAAAATTCATCGAAATAGGTTAAGAATTAATGAAAGTTTATCTAAGTGTTTATTGTCAAGTCCTATAGCCTGTCAATTGGCGAATATTGTACTAATCAGTCAAGATTTTTTAAAGTTAAATCCGGACATACAAAGACAGACAGACAGACAGATAAATTTTTTATAAATGTCATATTCGTGTTTGGTATTCTCTTTATAAGTTGATCTATCGGGAAATTTAAAGAGATGTAGGGCACTGACAAATTTCTTTGGAGATTTCCCTCTACTTGGGGCAGTCCGACTGGTGCAATAACTTCACCATACAAAAGATCGCAACTATATAACCTAGTGATGTGTTCCTGCGTTGAGCATAGGCTACGGTAGCCGCTTACCATCAGGCGGGTCTTATGCTTGTTTGCCATCTTTATTGTACATAAAAAAGTATTTTAAGTACATCCAGAACTGCAGATTTTAATACAGATAATGTCTTCGGTTTGTATAGTAAATATAATAGAGTTTTAATATGCCCGAAATGAACTCGTGCCTTCGTCAACAAAATTGACTATATTAGGTACTGACTGCAAAGAACATGAAAGGTTGGAAAAACAGTGCTCAGATTAATATAATTTTGTGCCTGTTCAGTAAATTTACTTGCCGTAGTCGTTATTACACACCAAACAAGGACAATTTTAAATGAATAAAAACAATAAATCAATAAAAAAACCAGTGACATGCGAACTTATATCAATACATATTTCATTTATTTGTGACGGACCACCATAGCTATCACAAAGGTGATGGGATAAATACCTTTTGACGCTATTATTATGAGAAATTTTAATGTATTTCTGAATAAAATGCACACGTTTAGGATGGAGACCTAATTCAGCAAAAGTGAAGCGTCACAAAAGACAGTTTCATTGATCGAGCAGCATGTATTGTTGCTCATGTGAGTAAGCGAGACAGAAGCACTTGGGAGTGCAAGTGCGATAGGCAACGGAGTGTTAAGAGCCACAAATTAAATTAATACAATAATTTGAACAATTTATAAAATAGAAGAAATCATATATACTATTTCTCAAAGGTATTTTTTCCTGCCAACATCATTATATCTCCGTTAATTCTTCAGCAAAATTAATTATTCAAAGATCATTTTAAATCTTATGTACTCCGCCATTGACGAATATTTTAAAGTTAATGTTTCCTTTTTAAAAAATTATTAAATAACTTTTTCATTCGGAGTGCCATCTATTGATACTGATGAAAATATATTCAAAGCGCCACCTATTAACGGTCTGTATAACTAGCATAACAGAACTATTAGATTGTTTACATTTTATAACAAAAAAAAAAAAACAAATTACAACAAAATTAAAATAACATGCAATATATGTATTAGCATGGGTCAGCCAGTAACAATTTACTACTGTTCTCAAATTAAGTTATACTAATTAACAATTGCATTATATAAACAATATCTCACTTTACTGTTGTTGTTGTGCTTAAATACAACCCCATCGGCTTTTAAGTGAGTATCTGGCTTTCAAGGATTTCTTTTACGGTCAAGGGCACAGGTGTTTTATACACCGAGGAGTTAAAAAAGGTAAAGCCTTTGAGCCTCCGGCGTTTGCAAGTTTTGTGCACAAATGAGTTAAAAAAGGTCCTTCGAGCCGGAAGACAGTACTTAGCCCCTGGTATTTGCAATTTCTATTTATTTTTAGAGACGTCTATTTTAGAATTATCAGGACACTATCTACCATCAGTACCATCTCTGGTGAGTGGTAGGTTATATATTTTATTTAGAAATAAACGATGACTAGTAATACTGTCGTTAGCAGCTCGCTTGTATACAAACGCAGCACGAAGCGTTATACGCTTTGTATATTGATTTCTATGGGTCATAAAGCGCGGTCGCGAGGCTGTTTCACTCGCTACATAAATTATTCAAAGTTGTACGCTATTGGTACGTTTTTCACACTCAATCAAAATTATCGTCGATAAGTTACGCATTTGATATTCGAATGTAGTATTGTATTATATCCGTCATTGGCTTGTAAATTTTGATACGTTAAAAGTATTTTTCAGAAAAGCGTGTTTATGTTTCAACTTTATCTGCAAACTCCATTTTGTTATGTCCTCACAATTACTGTTTTAGGATAATTTTTGATGTTATTTTTATTTTTCTACTTTTATTGTATTAGTTTCAGATTTAACATTTTCAGATTCATCTCAACAAAAAATAACAAACGTTTTTTTTGCAGAAAGACGGAACAACTGATAATCTGTTTCAGGCGGAAGTAGCAAAGAAATTTCGGATAAATGAATTACGATGGATTTCCGTGACGTAACGCCTACGTCAATCGAATATATTTGACTGTTAAACTTCTCTTACACTTCAATTTTATTAATTGTATATAGATAGATAAATAACCAATTCATCATACGAGTGTGTTAACCACTGATATTTATTGAGACCAAACAGTAACATCTTACTTTCTTTGTATTTACTGTAAATGTTTGCTCGAGCAAATAGATAGCTTTAATATTTCTTTGTATTCACAAAAATATCAACAAATACTTAATATCCTTTGTGGTTTATAAAATACTTACATTTTCGTGTATTTATTTTTTTATACTATAATGCATTTATGTGTATTTTATAACATTTGTATTTTAGATTAAATTCCAAATTGCTACGTTTTTTTGTTATACGAGTCAAAAACAGAGTTTAATCTATATAATTAATATGTGAAGCAAAAGCTTTCAGAACCATTTTAAGCGTATTGCCTGCACGGAAGTATGTGAGATATGGCATGGTTAAAGTTTATATGGAGAAGGAGTGCAGAAAGCTAAAATTTTTCTATAATATCTGTTACTATTATATTAAATAAAATAAATTAATACTGCGAATCCTAAACCGACCAGTGCCATCGTCTTAGACCCCCTTAAACCAATGTCAAACAGAAAATAGCCTATGTTCAAAAAGTCGCAGGTCGAACTTCTAGCTTAGGACGATCGCTAGTACTACTAAATGAGCAATTCTTGTATACACCTACATGCAATGTAATTGATTTCTCGGTAACGTCACTAACGATTTGAATGCAATTTTGATGTTAGTTAATAACTTTTTTTAGATTTGGCCTAACAAAATATATAGAACCAAAATGTCACCTGACGCCATGCGACGATGTACCAAAATAAAATATATCAGATTATATTTATTTTAGAACTGAAATTTGTAGAAATGTAATAACCAAATAAGCTATGATATAAACAAATAACTTTAATTAAAATAGACAAGTAATAATTAATTTATTAAATAGTCTATAACAGGTAGCGACATCTGGTGTGAAATCTGTAAAGGTTGAAAAAAAAAATCTGTAGCGCGGTCGCGTTTCGCGGTGGCCCCCACAACTGCAAAATATTCAAAACCCCTCACTCGGATGGTCTAAGTAGCCGCGGGAACTAACCTCATGGCGTCAGCCAAAATGACGCGACACATCGCGGCATCACACAAAAAATTAAAAAGTCGCAACCGAAACCCACGAAAGGAACCACGCGTTACGTCACATCCACCGTGACATGGTACGATGGCAAAGACTCGGTAAATCCACACCCTGAATGATCTGATCAGGCCTCAGGGACGCATGCCTTGAATGGCTGGCCACCCTGCTACACGATGCTACGGCTAACTAGCTACACCAGGGAACAGTTCCTCTCAAACAGATGCGATGATTCCCACTAAAAATGGTATTCAGCCTTGTTACAGTTTCCTCATCGCCTCTAGAGACGTGTGTCTTCACGGACTCGTTAGTCCGTGTAAAAACTATTACGATGCACACGCTTCCACTGTGGACATCGACAAAGAAATTGTTTGTGGCGTTCGAAAGCGTAATTTATTTTACATTAATAGCTTCTCGTATTTTAATTTAAAAGAAACGACGGTTTTGCGTTCAAGGCGAAAGGGATTAGGGAAATCTGAGAGGTAACACGTGGTCGGAATTCCAACGAAATATTTTCTTTTTCAACAGTAAAAATGGCTCGACGATTAGATTCTCTCCTCAAGCGATTTTTCTTACATTTACAAGAAATAAAGCAAACGGATTTATTACCGTATTTTTACATAACAAGGTAAATAGGTAAACTCTGTATTTTTGTTTTATATTTTCCTATGATTTCTTTATGGGATGTATTTAGGTTTAAACAAAAATGGTATGTTTATGTGATCAAATGAAATCAGCATAATCTTTATTCAATTTAGGCCCTAAGAAGGCACTTATGAACGTCAAAACACTACTACCAGTTCGGAAAATATCTCAGACATCGAGAAGAACCGGTAAGAAACTCAATCGGTATTTTTTTCAACAAAACAAGTGTTATAATATAACAGGTACAATAATAATAATTTAGTGGATGCACAGAGGGAGTCACTTCCAGACATCAATCACTATTATTCATACAATGATCCACCCTTTATTAACCTTTTAACAGTAAATCTTGCTTGACATGGTCCTTGAACTTGTTTTCCGGCAAATCAGTAATGTGCTTCGGAATCTTATTATAGAACCTGACATTATTACTAAAAACTTTTATTAGTCTTACTAAGTCTAAACCACGGAACGACTAATTTATCTCTATTTCTAGTATTAACATTGTGCTGATCTTTGACAAAATCTAGCTTAACTAAGTTTTTAATATCCACAGGTTCTAGTCTAGGATATTTTCTTCTCTTGGCTCTTATCACACCTGAGTAGAGTCGAAACAATATGTTTTCCTCTTCCACTTCTCTTTTATCTGCTGTAATTTAAGTATTACTGCTCACACAATCCATCCATACTTTCTTTGGTCTTCCTCTATTCCATCCACCTTCATACATCATCTCTGTCATCTCTTCTTATGACATTCCCATATCACATGAACTGTGGAGGGTAGAAATCAGGAGTACCGTCTCTATGTATGAAAAAGTGTTCCTCGAAATGCGTCAAATTCGGGAGGCGCCACGGGTATCAAAAGTTATAATTTTTTAATTTTCGCCCACTTCTACAACTTTTCACTCCACAAAATTTTCCCATTAGAGTTTAATTATTAAAGTGAAAACTTCTTTATGGAGGTTTGGATAGGAAGTAAATTCATGTAAGTCGTCATCAACATGGTCACGTGACGTGTTAACGACTACCAAAAAATATTTTCTTATATTACACAATTATATTTAAGAAAGTTAGAATTTCTTATTTTAAATTATATTTGTATTTTCTTAATTATATTAATAATGGTTACTTCTATTATTATTAACATCTGGGCGACCGAGCTGTGCTCGGTGTCTTATAAATAAACAAAGAAAAAAAATTTAATTGAGTGACAATGTCAATATTTTGGGGGATCTAAATTCAATGGCAGTATTGATTTATTTAATTTAATATATAAATATTTAAACGAATAATGATTAATAATTTAAACGAATTTTTTAAATGTATTTTTTATTTGTATTAATCGAAGTAATCACCCATGTAATCAATGCATCTGTGCCAGCGCAGTGGCAGTTTATTGATGCCCTTCTTAAAGAAATCAGCTTGACAGGAGGCAACAAATTCTTCAAAGGCATTTTGTACTGCCTCTCGGGTATTGAATTTTTTTCCCGCCATGGAGTTATCCAAATTTTGGGAAAAGTAGTAGTCTGTAGGCGCAAGGTCTGGTGAGTAGGGTGGATGACGGAGAACTTCCAACCCCAGTTCTTGCAACTTGGAGACCGTCTGTTGTGCGGTATGAGGTCGCGCGTTGTCGTGCAGGAGCAGCGGAGACGAGCGATTGACCAATGCTGGTTGGAGATGTGCCAGCTTCTCCATCATTGTGTTCAGTTCTTCACAGTACACATCTGCAGTAATGCTCACCCCGTTAGGTAAGAAGCTGTGATGAATCACACCGGCGCTAGACCACCAAACAGTGACTATCATTTTTCTAGGGGTAAGTTTTCATTTAGGGCATTGTTTAGGTGCTGAACCAGGATCCAACCAACTTGCTGAGCGCTTGCGGTTATCAAACAGAATCCAGTTTTCATCGCAGGTAACAATGCGGTTAAAAATTCGTTCATTTGTGAGTCTGTTGAGCAGTGCAAGGCACGTCTCGACGCGTACTTCGCGCTGGCGATCATTCAGTTCGTGGGGCACCCATTTGTCAAGCTTTTTTACCTTTCCAATTTCAAGCAAATGGACCAATATTGTTTTGACGCTAACGTCGAAAGCTGCTGCTAATTCAGCCGTAGATTGTGTATCATCAGCTTCCACAATCGCCTTTAATTCGTCATTGTCGACCAAACTCTTCGGACGACAGCGAGGTTCATTTTTCAGGTCGAAATTCCCAGAACGGAAGCGAGCAAACCAATAACAGGTGGTGCGTTGGTTTGTAGTGTTAGCTCCGTAAACGTCGTTGATGTTGCGTGCCGCTTGTGCCGCGTTGCTGCCACGACGGTACTCATAATTACTCGAATTTTTAACGTATCCATGATGACAAAAAAGATTTAAATGCGATGAAAATGTAACATTAATCAATATACAAATGACTACTTTTGGAAAAAGAATTCCATGTTTTTAAAATAAAATTAATTTGAAATTAAAATTCTTAGCCAAATAAAAGTTATTTTGATTTGAAATGGCCAGTACTGCAGAACAGCAATTTCATAGGTAAAGACCTATTATTTTAGATAAATTTTAGCTATCTGCACTCCTTCTCCATATAAACTTTAGCCATGCCACATCTCACAGTCTTCCGTGCACGCAATACGCTTATAAAGGGGTATACAGTTTTTGCTTCACGTGTTAATATAATGATGATATACAAAAATTGCTCACTTAATATAATAAGATTATCATTAATAATTCTATCATTTTAAGTTTAGGAAAAATGTTTATAATTTTAGATTTTCACTTCTGTCGGCAGTCCTCATGATTGCCATGTTTATTAAGTTTTAAAGCAGTCACAACTATAAAATCACGAAAAATTATCATTTCGCTTTTTCCACAATAGCGCTATTTTGGTGGGGTTTAGAAATTGTAATGTTGCTGCTTACATCTGGACACTTTTTCATCTTGTCCTCCATATAAGATGGTTCTCCTTGCCTCTGCCCTACATAACTCTAACCTATTACCAATCAACTTCTCGGTCACTTTTCCATTCTAGTCAGGAGTGAGGCGTATTTACCGTAACGGTATAAAATAACAGGCATTTACAAGTAATAGTAAACTGAAAAGCATTTCCTACGTACCTGTTCCACAAACTGGTGTCTGACACAAAAGTAAACTGTTTCTATTTGACTGTGGTCGCCGTTGTATTTGGATTGTACTGTGGTTACCAACAGAGACAGTAGCGTCAATTTAAATAAGTAATAGAAAGAGATAGCATAATGTAATAAGCTGTTATTTTGGAACAAGTTACTAGAAGTGTTATTTTCTGGGAAAGAAACGGGTATGTTATTTTACCTATATTACATCCCTGATTCTAGTTACGTCACACATTCATCTTAACATCCACCATGTATATTCATAATCATCAGAATTAAACAATTTTTTAACTATTTTATATTCATTGCTTCTTACACATGCTTAGTATTTTTACATTTGAAACTAAATACGCAAGTCACGATGAACACAACGGCTTGCTACATTACTACAAAAAACAGACATTTAGGTGTTTAGAAACAATACTGTTTAACTTGCAAATAGCAGTCGTCGATCATACCGCAGCGAAAGGAATTTATTTTCAATTTAATATTGTTCGGCAGTAATTAAGCCTCACATTAATCTATGGATAGGTATGCGACATACAGTCGTTGGGGACGTAAAATTGTTTAATTATTACAATGTTTTTCTTTACCGAAATCTCAGGCTCATTGTTTGATTTTTAAATACATCTATCGCTGTGGTAACCAAGCACTCCAACGCTGCATGTTAAACAGATGGCGACTAATAAATTCATGACGGGGGTTTTTGATATGTATTTTTCACTCACAAACTCGAACGTAAAGAAAATAATACTGGCACATAAAAAATCATTTGTTTTTTTTTTTCTTAAATTGTAACAAGGTATCATCATAATTTTAAACGAGTTAAATTACGTTAGTTTTTATATTGTTTGCTAGCCAGTTACCACGACAGTGTGTCACGTGTGGTACGCAAAACGATCGTTAGTCTTCGTCACGTTGGTTTTAAACTGTATTCGGCAAGTCTTTGAATGGAGTAAATGGCACCACCACGTCTCTGACATAGCTTTGCGTAAGCTGGTTGAAAATAAATTACGTTAAACAATGAATTCAATGTTTCTAAAGTCTTAATCACGCGAGGAAAATGTGGTCATCATGTTACGGGGGATCTGACTTCAAACACCAAAGCACACTACGCCTGCACGTCATCGTGCACTTTTTATTTTTAATTATCTCCTAAACTATGTGTCCAAACAAGATGCTATAAAGGCTAAATTTAAATCTCCTAAAATTGTCATAAGGAATTTTGAGTGAGTAAAACCGTGAGGCACAGCTAGTTGAAATATACGATTATGAATGTTTAAAAATGAAATTATTAAAAAACGCGTTCAGAGCCGCACAACAAATTTCACAAAGTTTATGTGTGCTGTGGTAGGTATGTATTTTGAGTACAAATCTTCGGTAAAAACCGTATTTTTATAGTAGAAATTTACATACTTTTTATGAAATGAACACACGACACGTACCGATCTACCTCTCTCGAGCATTAAACGATAATAGGTTAGCTTTTGACAAAATAAAAAATACAGTTGTACAAAGAAAAAGAAATAAATATTTAAATACTCGAGTTCTTTGGCTGATATATTATTATAATTCCTTTCTCCAAGATTTTTGGTAAAAAGCTAAATAAATTTTTGAAAAATTCGAATAGAAATAACGTACGATTCGAGGCGTTATTTAAAACTGCTTATATAAATAAGTAGTGTGCTTATAGATATACAAGCGGTGCTCAACGGCTCTGCACGTGTTTATTACGCAGTAATTTTCTTTTATTTTTAATCACATTATTGAGAATTCTTCTAGCCTATTCTATAAATTAAGGAATGACCTATTATGCTTCCCGGGTACAAAATTAATTCAAAATCGGTTGAGAATTAATTCAAATACATTTAATATTCACAATTATGTAGTACATTCATATGAAATATATCTTTTTATATGGTTTACTCAGCGTAAACCATTTAAGCGCCCGAATTGATTCACCATAACTATTTTTTTTTTTCCCCGAACCCTATTTTTTTTCTAAAACAAAAGTAGTTTAATTTATTCCTTATAACATCAGCTATCTGTCAGTGACAGTCCCATCAAAATCGGTCTAACCGTTTCGGAAATTATCCGGAACAAACAGACACTTAAAAAAAAATTTGTGTTTTGTTGTGAGTACCCTATATACTTTCATATGCATTTAGAAAAAAAGCTGTTATTTTGACATTACAAAACAGACTCTTCAATTTTATTAATTGTGCCTATACATGTTTATCTGAACTACAAATTTAAGGCAAAAATGTTTTCTGTCACGAAAGTTTATATTCGTCACCAATTAATAATTATCAGCGGTCGCCCAATGATCGAAATTCGACCAGCGACTTTTTAATCATAGACTATTTTCTGTTTGACATTTGCAGTATAAACTTAAACAAACAATATTATATCACTTGCTGGCACTTTTCATTGAGTGACAATGTCATTATTTTGGGGGGTCTAAGTTCAATGGCACTGGTCAGGTTAGGATTCGCAGTATTAATTTCTTTAATTTAATATATTAGCAACAGATATTATAGATAATTTTTAGCTTTCTGCACTGCTTCTCCATATAAACTTTGACTACTGCGAATCCTAACACGACAAGTGCCATTGAGCTTAGACCCCCCAAAATATGGACATTGTCACTCAATGAAAAGTGATAGCAAGTGATTTAATATTCATTGTTTAGGTTTATACTGCAAATGTCAAACAGAAAATAGTCTATGATTAAAAGATCCGCTGGTCGAATTTCGATCATTGGGCGACCGCTAGTCTTATTAATTAGGTCATTGAACGTGGATTTATTTGGCGATAGTTAAAATCGTACCCATCTATAAATATAGATGAACAAGCTTAGATAATTTCGATTCTGAGAATTGATGAATTAGTATAAAAGTTTTAGATTTTAAGAAGTGAAAAACTCACCTAAAAACAACACTCGATTCCCCACTCTCCGTGTGCACGGCGTCTGTCAGTGACCATTGCAGCATGACACCGCTCCGAGCCTCGAGCGGCCCGGTCACCACCCTCGACGATAGGAACCTTCTCCGGTATCTTAAACTCTTCGGTCTCCTGAACAGAGACCTCTCGCCCCTTAAACTACGGTATTTCGGCTTGAAATAGACACTAGAACTTTCAATAAGCGTCCGATAGTCACTGTGAATCGGCTTCGAGCGGTGTTTCGGTAAGAAGTAAGGTATAGGCTGGTCCTCGACACAGGACCGTTCCGCGTTGCTCATCGGAGTAAAATTACCGCGGATGAAATTGTTCACCACTGAGTGAAGAACGTAGTCGCGAAGATTGCTTTCTTCCAGATGTAGGTGCACTGGAAAGAAAAAATTGATATCTTTAATAAGGTATTCAATCGATACTTTGGGTTACAAAGAGCTTAAAGGACTTTTTGGCTCAAATGGCTTTAGATTAGCATCATAATCAGTTGTGATATTCGCTAAAAATGTCACATACGATTAGTACGACGCACGTTTTTTTTGTTCTTAAGTAGTAAAGTTTGTGGTTTAAGGTTAATTAATTACCCGTAGCTGCTCAATATGGTAACTATTAATGTACGCGTCTTCTTAACGTATAACTGCGTTCAAAATCACTATATGGTTAATTCTCTATCAGATGTCTGCTAATTAGCTTTGTACACTATCAACTGTACCATATCGGATTTTGTAAATTTTATTCTTAATAGTACAATGGAATAAAATCGTGTGATCTTGCCAGTTAGGCCGGCTGTCCGTTAGGCATCTCTTTG
Organism: Saturnia japonica; assembly: GCA_033032175.1. NCBI lineage: Eukaryota > Metazoa > Arthropoda > Insecta > Lepidoptera > Saturniidae > Saturnia > Saturnia japonica. Next base: position 1,872,683 of record CM065315.1, read on the forward strand.
TATCACAACGCTGTTATGAGCTGGGGCACCGTCTTGTTAGAAATACAGGCTTCGTATATTCAAAAACACAATTTGTTCTAATGTTCTTCAGTTCAATAATGCTGATATTTATGCCTGTACATTGTATTTTTTAATAATAGAGGGTGGGAAAAAAGCTACGCCTTGAATCTTCGTGACAACTCAAGTGTATGAGATCGTAAGGGTTTGTGAATCGAACGGTCGTCGACTTAAGTGCATACTGTAGTCAGTAAAGTACTTTGTCGATATACAGCGTGTTTGTAACTACGGGACAATCATTTAGAAATTAAACTTAGGCGATAAACTTCTTGATTTAAGAGGTTACTTTAATAAGTACACAGAAGTAATTTATCGGGAAATAAATAATTGTGTACAAAATGTATGATCATGCATGAAAGATTACAATCTGACTAGATTGTTTATGATCTAACGGTTCCCACAATTATCCAGTGTTATATACATTTTGACTTACTCAATACACAATAATTAACTAGCTCTGGACAAGACAATGGTGTCGGTATTGTGAATACTGAGATAGCCCGCTTCCTCTCACGGAGGTCGCCTGCTGGTTATTTAAAAAATTAAAAATCTTATTATATTTACGCGGAACACTAATTGTTTTTCTAAAATAGTAGTAACCTAAGTTACTCCTTATAAAATCAGCTATCTGCCACTGAAAATCCCATCAAAATCGATCCAACCGTTTCGGAGATTACCAGGAAAAAACATACAGACAAGAAAAAAAAATTTTTTTTGGCTAAATATACCATATATTATACTTTTATATAAGTTTACAAAAAACCTGTTATTTGGACATTACAAACAAACACTGTTTTATTTATGTGTTTAGATAATAACTAAACAAATGGTTAGTAAATATTCACTCGGGTTTTAATATTTCTCGGTGTGGTTTTATATTTGGTTATTAGTAGATAGCTCAATTGTTTCTATACCCATTTTAGAATTCTTTTGTATCAAAAATTAAATCAAAGTACATTCAAAGTTATTCAATTTTTCTTTCGACCTTTGTTTATAAATTTTTCAAATGCTTCGGACCCTACAATAAATTACAATACCTGCGACCCTTGATAGTATTCTATGCTCATGTTGAAACTGTTATTGTGAAAAACCGTACTTGCAATGATGTTATTATTTAGCATAAACATTTATACTTACCTCCCCAAAAGAAAGTACATAATTTAAAATGAAAATAGTAAACCAAAACAGGTCACCAGAAGATGAAACTTCATTCCAAATAGACACAAGAAAACAGAGTCCTTTTCAAAATATACTGTGCTCTTTTATATTTTTTCGTAATTATCAAACCTTTCCAAATGAAACTGCGTAATATAAGCCTTGATTAATCACCGACTTTAATTAAGACCTTAACAAACCGCCCTTCGTTAGTCTTGTAGGAGGGTACCCGCAAGACATTTTAACATTTAATATTTATAGCTCTTTTCGTGAGTTTGGACGTACAAAACACCCTTTGGCAAGCAACAGCTTACACGTAACACATCATACTATGGAAAAAGAAAATTCTCTGTATTTATTATATTCTCAAAGTTGTTTTTCCGTCGCAACGGAAAATATCTCTCAACTCTTCATCATAATTAACGAAGTTTATTTTTCCTGCTATTGACGGAACATAGTCAAATAGTTTAAAATTAATGTTTGTTGATGATATTCCTAATTTATTTATTTTTAAGGGAAACATACAGATTATAATGCTTAAAACTAATCATAAATAACAAACTCAAAAACCAATAAAGTTTCCGCATATGTAACAACACAACGCACATCGTATTAGATTATTAACAAATAATAATAATTTATTTACTAAATATAAATGTAGTATAACTATGAAAAGGACAAAAGAAGAGAAATATAAAATCATAATATCTATTGATAGATAAGATAAACAATTATACCGTTAAAGTATTAATGACATTACATTTAGCAGTGATTTTTTTAAAATAAGAATTAAAAGAATTATATTAAATTTGCAACATCATATCATTGCCGTAATGTGAAGCTGTGGAACTGTTTCAGACCAGTGTGTTCTCGTCTTTCTATGTGAAGAGACATTTGAGCAGACCGACGTGTCAGCGACGAGTGACTATGGATTGATCTCTTGGTGGAAAATTGTCTTCACTTAGCTGTGCCATTATTAACAAAAAAGAAAAGCAACTTCAATAATTTTGAAGAGTTCCCTGGTGTATCTTCGAAGCTGAAAGTCCAATGTCAATGAAATTAAAATGGGACCACCGTTGAGGTATCCCCTATCCAACAAAAAAGGAATCATCTAAATCGGTTCCTAAACAAAGAAGTTATTGTAACATATATATTCGAATTGAGTGACCCCCTTCTCTTCTTGAAGCAGGTTAAAAATGTTATATGGAATTACAGACAAGTCAGTAAAAAGATCGTCTCAAATTCAAGTGCAAAACTTCTGAATTGCAATTACTGTAAGTGTCGTTAAAATTGTATTACCGTGTAGTGATACGTATAAAAAGGCTTTCCAAGAACAGGAACAAATGTCTCTACGCTTTATTGGGACACGGCGAAATGGAACTGTCACTCGGGACATATCTACTTTATTCGATTGAACGTGTGGTAAGTTTCTTTCAATCAGTTTAAATCGATTCAATAATGTCGTGTGCGGTATCGCGTCGTTGCAATAGTAAACCACATTATGCTTTCGCCTTCTGAGACTGAGTATTTTTATTATTTCTTACTTTAGTGTATACAAATAAATAAAAACTGATTTTTACCAAATGCATATGAAAATATATGTGGTACTTAAAAAAACAATTTTTTTTGTCTGTTTGCTTCGTGTTCTGTCCGAAACGGTTGCACCAATTTTGACGGCACTTTCACTGGGAGATAGCTGATGTTATAAGGATAAACTTAGGCTGCTTTTATTTTATATTAGGGTTCCGCACAAAAAAGTAACAAGCATTTTAACCGGCATTTTCATATCCGGCGGGCGGCTGCCGTGGGTGGAAGCGGAGTCACCACAATACCGATGGCATTCTGTAGTACACGCGAGCGGAGTCGCGGGTACAGCAAGTTTAATATAAACTAAGATCGCTTAGCCTTTTTTTATTCTGTCGCACACACACTCAAACATAGTCCAAATGGCTTGTGTAATAAAAAAAACTCATAGTTTTTTACTTTTACACTCAGTCACTGTTCATATAAACTGCCAATATGGATGAAAGATATTAACACGGTAGCCTAGGAGACCTGGTCTGCCGAAACATTTCTATAGGTTTATAGTTAAAGACTTTCAACTTAACAGTATTAGTATTGTTTAGCCTTATTCCATCATCTACCGTCCACTACAGAACCACGAGGTCTGATCTAAGAAGCTATAGCTACCTGCCCGGTAGCACCCACCATGGCACGAACAAATAAGTTTGTTAATTTTTACCTTTGCCGTACAGTGCATATGTGGAATAGACTCCGGTAAATAGGTGTGTTCCGGCAGCTACACTCGAGAGCCAGCCCTCCACTAAGCTTAGATTAACCATTTTGTAACTTAGTTACAATTACGGCAACAGCCCACGCCGAGGTTCACCCACTTTGGCACCCTAGAAACATGTCGCCACGTTTTCGCGACTGAATGCCATAAGCGCTCGCCCCCAAGCCACAGAGAAGCTGTAAAAGCCGTCTGAGAAAAAAAATCATTATGCTTGACCTATTAATATCTTTAGCCACATGGTAAATTAAAATCGAATGCGATTGTGACAAAACAATTGATAAATTGATATTCAATAAAGATAAAAAAGTACGTGAGATATTTGGCGCCCAACACAAATTTTCAGCCAAAGATAACTCGGGCAAAAATAACAATTGTACATTATACGAACACAAAAGTAACTCGATCGATGACCTAAAAACGATGCGGTATGGACATCGCCTAATAGCTTCACGGCCGTCTACCTAACGATAAATCATACTATATTTCTACCGTATCGGGAGCTCTTCCGGAATTTTTCTTTCTTTCCTCATTACGTATGCCTAGAATTAGAACAATACGGTATTTGCGGATTTCTCTATCGACCGCACATATTTTCTGAGATAGAATTTTGATATATCTAGAGCATCATAAAATTATACGTTTACCCTTCAGTAGATAGATTAATAAAACTTCTGTTCGACTAATCTTCTTTTTTAAAAGTTCTCTTTTGACGTACTGTAATATTATGAAGAACACCGATGACGAATAAGCCATTTAAAAAATCTGTCTGTCCGTTTCTATGTCCAGATTTACTCACTTTACATTAAACTAATACCGTTTGATCGAAACTATTGAAATTTTGTTCACGGGAAGTATAATTTGCTCATATGAATCGTCTAAAAACTATTGGAAAATTATTATTTATAAATATATAAATCGACAATGATATGAGTAAAAATAAAAATACGAGATAAAAATAAAACTTCTAATTATTTATCTTCATTTAATTATGTAGTATGCAATGTAAAAATCAATAAATCTGGACCTGCTTTGAAGTTACAAGTACATGTCGCATTATATGACAAAATTATCAGGAGGCCCATTAATTTGTTAGTATTTTATTTGACGTGTCCTCTTAAATAAAACATTCGTACGGTATTCTCTAGGTTTTACGAGACGTTTTATTGTTCTGGTCGTGTCTCGTGCGATTGGTTGCGAAATTTATGTGCCACTTTGGTTGGTACCACGTGTTCAAATGGATTGTGACTTTATTTTCCCAACTCTGTTTTTACTAGCTGTGTTCCTCTCACACCGTTGTTGTGGAGCTTTTTAATTATAGTATTTTAGTACCTACGTTAACATTAAAAAATTTACTATCATCATTAATTTAAGAGATCATCTTTTCTCGGTGGAGCAATTGCCAGTGTCTTTCTTTTAAGCTCTTGATATGAGACCACTCCCGCTTTATCCTTTACATATCGAAAAAAGCTTCTTCTAGGGCTTCCTCTTCATCCCTTTCCTTCAATTTTTCCATCCGAAATTCTTGCAAAGAACTTGTCCTGCCGTATCGAGAGTCCAATAATCTTTCCTCTTCTGCGTTTGAGATGTGGTGTTGGAAGAGGATGGTGAATATCAGTTGGACAGAAATGATTACAATTTTTTTCCTTCTAATTATGGCTTTCTACCTATGTAGGCAATTTCGCCAATGTCAAGTGTCACAAATACACGTTATAGAATTTAGTTGCCAAATATTCCGTGTACTGTAGAATAACGTTTAAACAAAACACAACACAAAACAGTCACAAATCAAAATAGAATTAATAAAATTGAAATGTCTGTTTGTAATTTCATAGTAACAGCTTTTTACTAAATGCATATGAAAGTATATACGATACCTATAACAAAACACCAATTTTTGTCTGTCTGTCCATCTGTCTATTTGTGCTGGGTAATCTCCGAAATGGTAGAACCGATTTTGACGGGACTTTCACCGGCAGATAGCTGATGTTATAAGGAGTAACTTGAGCTACTTTTATTTTATAAAAAGAATTAGGATTCAACACAAATAACAAAAAACTGGTCATGGTGTCAACTCGGGCGCTTAAATAGCTTACGCTGAGTAAACCATAAGAGATATAGCAAATTAATGTAGTAACATTAAAAAGACCTACAAAATAGCTAGCAAGAGCATATATATATTTTAAGGAACACCCACAATAAGCATTTTTGTCTTTAAATTAGCCGGAAGCGAGGAAACAAGATTCGCGCGGGCATTCTGTAGTACACGTGAGCGAAGCCGCGGGCACAGCTAGTTTATACATAATATTTGTTATGGAAGCTTTAGAGATAACATTTTTTTTAGATTTATATATTTTTTCTTATCTTCAATACAATAAATCTGTCACTGTCATAGCCAGTGACAGTGTGTTACAAAGTAGGTATGAGGCACGCGCGACGTAACAATGTTTTTTTTTTCTATTTTCATAGAAAATTATTTACGTATTTTCTCTTTTTCCTTTGTTGGTGTTATTACGAAGTACATTTAAACATTCCTATATTACAATAATGCTGGCTAGTTTCTCAAATACGAGCGATGGTCTTGTGATACTAAGAAAAAAACGCAGAAAGAAATTACACCAAAAATAATAATTTCACAAATGAAAAGTTTAATGCCACCAATAACTCTTAGGAAATGATCACGTTATGACCTCAAAATACTTGTATATTATCTGTTGTATTGGAATTATTAAAGAGGTTTCGAAAAATAAAAAATTGTTTTGGATAATTTTTCTACATTATATTGTATGTTTGACATGGCACTAGCTGAATTGTGGAATAAACTCACAAATACAAATTCATAAAAAAACACTCAGTTTATGTACTTTGTCATTTATTCGATTCTCCATGGCTCAGGTCCCTTTACAACGCTGCCCAGTTTTATCATCATCATCATCATTTCAGCCGTAGGACGTCCACTGCTGAACATAGGCCTCTCCCATAGATCTCCAGAGCGACCGATCTTGTGCGGCCTGCACCCAACGGTTCCCAGCGACCTTTATTATGTCGTCTTTCCATCTAGTGGGGTGCCGTCCTACGCTGCGCTTTCCGGTACGTGGTCTCCACTCGAGAACCTTTCTGCCCCAACGGCCGTCAGTTCTCCGAACTATGTGACCCGCCCACTGCCACTTCAACTTGCTAATCCTTTTGGCTATGTCGGTTACCTTAGTTTGTCTACGGATCTCCTCATTTCTGATTCGATCTCGTAGAGAAACACCAAGCATAGCCATCTCCATAGCTCGCTGAGCGACCTTGAGCTTTCTTATGAGGCCCACAGTGAGTTTATAAAACAAAAAGTTAAGTTTATTAACTTAAGTTAAATAAAGTTATTTATTTAAGTTAAATAAAGTTTATAAAAAATACAAATATCTGTAATACAGTTTGACAGTAATAGAGTAATTAAAGGACTTGAGAATAGGCAAATACTATTAAATGACATATCTTCCATCAATGATTACATCTTCTGGTCTAAAGATGGTCTCATGGTGCATCGCGTAGTCAAGTTTTTTCACTAAAAAGCTAAATTTTTAAAAAGAAAACAAAACCCCGACTTCATCAAAAACACTTCACTAAAACTTTTTTTCTATTTTTGCTTTTTATTTGATTTCTAGACGTCGTACTTAAATATTATATAGTTTATGTCAATCCCATAGTTAAGACGAATTGAACGACACCTCGTATGCTAAAAGCCACGCGTCGGTGCGAACTGGTTCGCGTCCGTCCACAATATCATAGACCCATGGGAGGCCTAAAGTGGCCTAAAATATCACAGTGTCTCAAGACGAATGTCTTTGACCAGTATGTATTACCAATGATTACTTATACTGCTGAGACGTGGTCGCTAATTATGGGCCTCATAAGAATCAGAAATGAGGAGTAACTGACATAGTACTAAAAATAGCTAGAATTAAGAGGCATTGGTCGGACCACGTAGCTCGTAGAACGGATGGCTGATGGGGACGAAGAGTTTTCTTGTGGCGGTCACGTACCGGACGATGCATAGTGGGCAGACCTGCCACAAGTTGGATCGACGATCTGATAAAGGTTGCGGGAAGTCACTGAATGCGGGCAGCACAAGACCGGTCATTCTAGCGATCTTTAGGGGAGGCCTATGTACAGAGCAGTGGACGTCTTTCAGATGATATGGTGATGATGTTTAAATAAGTAATTTTGTGATTTTGTGCTAGCTCGGCAAAGTGTTGGTAAGCACAGTATAATCTAGAAATAACGGCGTGGTCGCACAATCACGTCAGATCGACTATCCACTGGTGGTCAGCGCTGTCACGCCGGCCTGCAAGCCTTTCGGCAGTTGGATATACACTAATTGATCCCGAAACGTCACAATTTAACGAGATAGTTTCATAGAAAAACACAATAGCACTTTGTTCGACCTGTGATTCGAATCTAGGACCTGGAGAATAGCAGTCGTGTTTAGGACCACTAGTCTAATGAAGTAGTTATAAAGTTATGATAAACTTTTAAATCAGGCTTTTTTAAACATAAAATACACCACTTTGTAAATTGTACCCGTGCGAAGCTGGGGCGGGTCACTAGTTCATAATATATGGTGAAGGTGGGCCTTTAATAGCCATAGAAATATCGGTGACGGTGGTGAAGAGCTGATATTCTGTTAGGTTAGAACTTTTTTTGTTCCGGCTTCCCTTTTTCAGATTTCCATCCTTCGCCACTGATACCTAGTGTATGATGGTCGTGTTCCAGTAGGAGAGAACAGTCGTATTCTACCAAATTTTGTATTTAGATAAAGTTTTAGGGAGAAAGTGCCTTGAAAGGGACATGCTATAAATAGAAAAAAAAACAAATTTAGAAAGGAGCGCAGTTGTAGTTTTTCGATTTTGGCATAATGACAATACTCCATCATAGATAACACCTAGTGAGATAAAGTAAATTTAGCTATCAAAAATAAAAAAAAACGAAGAGTTAATTAATTTTTCTGCGCTTAAAATCGTTTTTTAGTTTTCGTTTGAGAGTTTGAGATAGTATGCAATTATATTATGTATTAATTCGTTATAACCGTGATTGAAGGTGGGTTTGTTACTCACAAGAACAGTGCTTTAACTGGTAAATTATTTTACAATAAGCAGACAATCTATGCTAGGGAAAACTTAACAAGTGTTGAAAGGGATGTCCCTTTCATCATCATGACCCGTGGGCTCATATGGTGTATAGTGATACATATTAACTTGTTTGTTCTAGATTGTAAGCTGCACTTAATAACATCCAGCGAGAAAGATTTCAGATTTAGACACAAGTGACGATTACATTGTTTGAGACAATGAATCTTAACATCATCTAAGAAGACCATATAATGGAAAAGATGAAAAATGCTGTCTTTATCAACATATTTTTTATGCAATTTAAACCTTTCTATAATTATTAGTAAAGTAATAACATTTGATTTTGCGTAAAAGTTATTCAAGTAAAACTACCTCAACGTTATTTGTCCCTTTTGTGCCTACCAATGTCCCACTCAAAACTTCTTAGGTGGTCATGAATGGGACATTATTAACAATTTTTTAATTGATGCTTAAGCTAATTGGATTCTTGGAGATAGTTGGATTTATTGTTTTGTAAGACAAAATAATTAAAATACTTTTATTTTAACCCGAACCTTTTTTTATCTCAAATATAGCGTTCAAAATCTTGATTAATTTATTTCAATTTCATATCACTTCTCCCCTACTGTCCAAATTTACCTCCAAGACACCGAGCAAAGGTTCTTTGTCCAGATAATCTTTATATTAATAAAAATCATATGCTGTACGTTTGTAAGCGCATTGTTTGAAAACAACTGAACATACTCAGCGAATTCTTTTTTAAATGTTATTATTAGTCCGAATAAAGTATTTACGGAAAGAAAATTTAGAGAAGTTACTACAATATTTGTAAAATTGTGGAAAATCTTAACTTCCTTTTTTCTAATCGATATTTTTTTGAAATCATGACCATAACTTTGGATTCGTACGATGAACATACATAGTTCTAAATTTTAATAAACAAAAATAATAAATTTTAATGCGTAATTCTTATTTTGTTTTGTGCGTTACAGTCGGAGAAAAGTTTTCAAAAAAAAAAAATCGTCACAGATGGCGCTGTGGTCGAGTTATTGACTACGAATAATTGGAAACGGTAGTCACGAACGACGGTAGAGCATAAATATAACTAAAGTTATAACAGATACCAGTGAATTAATGTAAGCATTAAAACGTTAACCCAATAATAAATTTGAACACATAATAATTACTTGGTTGATTCAATAATCATTATATTAAAAAACAAATCTCATTACGCACGCCTATTAAATATTTATAGTTTTTACATTAACACAATGCATAATGGAAATGTTTCAGATATTGCGCATTGCTTTTACGTTCCGTGAGTAAATTGGATATTGCCTTAATGTTAAATATTTTAAAATCTTAAACGCACCACATTATTTTTTACTAATTTCAAAAAAGAAGGAGTTTTTCAATTCATATGGATTTATGGATGTTCAGCCATAAATTCTTTGTTCTTCTATATTTTTTATTGAAAAGGGGATATACCTCAAGGGTGGTACCATTTTAATTGGCATTGGACCTTCGACTTCGAAGATACACCAGGTAACTCCTCAAAATCATTGAAGTTGCTTTTTTTATTTTGTATAACAATGATATATTCTATTTGTTGTAGAGAACTCTATTCTTAGATCCATATCATATTCTTGGTGGTAATGTTAAGCCGTGGAACTATCTCCCAGCTAGTGTGGTCATCATTCCTACTAGATGGAGTTCTTTAAGCATAACATGAAGAGACATTTGAGCAGGCCGGCATGACAGCCACGACTGACGATTTGTATAAGGCTTACTTACCATCAGATACAGTATCAACACTTTGTCGTGCTATGAAAAAAAAATCAATGCTTTTGTTCTAGTATTATAATATTATAAAGTACAGTACAGCTTATAAATAAGTAAACGTTGGTAATAAATTTCATCTGCAGTCATCGAACAAGCCGGTTTGTTAAAATAACTAATAACGCTTCCTTTGAAGAAGCCAAGATTGTAATAAAGAGGGAATACGCTGCCAGGAAGTCAGAACTACATGACGATACGGCAAAGATATCTAAACATATAACCAATAAAAAAAAATTGTCTCCTCGCAAAACAGATTACAGCTGTGATAAAAATAGTTCATCTATCAACGTTTTATATAGGTACCATGAAGTAAATAGGACTTAAGTAACTGGAACCTACGTGCCATAAGTTTTTGAACTTAAGTAGAAGTTTTATATTTATAGTTTCCAGTATGGCTTATGGTAGCTATTACGAAGAAGTTTTCCAAGAAGATGCCGATGGAATATTTGAATCCATGATAGGTGATACATCACAAATAAAGCATACATTACCTCTATCACTTGTAAAGAAACATAGAGATGAAAAATATTTGGAACACGATAAAATGCAGAAGCTTAATGTAACTACGGAGAAAATAATGATGGCCACTGAATATAAAGATACAAAGCCCAGTTATAATATGACAATGGATGATATTACAATAAGAAGAAGAAATATAGATATCGCTCGTTTATTAAACAAAAATCAAAATCCTATCCCGGACTTTGCTAACGACGCTGATGATCCCGGTATAATGACTCGAAGATTCGATTCAATTCGTACAAAAGTAACTACTTACAAACCTGAATCGTACTTGCGTCAAGAATATTTTGACTGGGAGAATCGGACAAGGATTTATACAGAAAAAAGCAAGACAATTGCATTGATGGAGCATTATATTTACGAAACGAGGTACAAGTTACCGTATGCTCAACTTTTAAGGATCAAGTATAAAGATCACATCAGATATAAGATTGGATATCTGTTCGCATTAATGAGACAATTGAAGCAACAGCAGATGATGATTTACACGACGTTGGAGAACAACTATTTGATGACGCTAACGCTGCATTTTCATATAAAAATGTACGAGAAGGTGTCCAGATTGAATGTAGATATTCGAGATGTGATGCTTTATATAAAACAGTTGGAACGACAAAGGAAGCTTCAACTAGATCCAACTTACTATGATGACTATAAATAATGGACAATAAAGAATATTTTTTAAAATATACTTGCCTTTTTAAAATATCGGAAAAATTCTTGTGTTTACGAAACCACACTTTCAATAAAATTAATATTATTGAAAACTATTGATTTTCTGTAATATTTTCCGATTTTAAACCTAACAATATTCAAAAATAACTCTAACAAGATGGCGGCTCCCTTATCGTAAAACCTCCTATAAACTCCGATGTAAAGCCTATAAAATCCAGAAAATAACAAAATTTTGTAATTACAATTTCATTCATTTATTTACTTAAAATTTGTTTTTTACATGAACCGTAATAAACCCTACTGTGAAATTTCAATATATTCAAGTTACTTCTCTTTTTAAGTTACAATATTTGGGTTTTATAGACTTAAAACAGCCCTTAAAAATCGCTGCTTATATATATAATAGCTTTTTACTTTTAAATTTGGCGAAGCTCCAAAACAAGCAATAAAATGTTAAATAAATGAGTGAGCGAACGAAGTGTTCGTTGCTCGGAAAGTGTTGTTGCGAAATTGAAAAATCAAAAGAGGGTGAATAAGATCAGATATAATCCGGATTTAAATCGCCACGTAAAAAAGTTTCATTTTCATTTATAAATTGTACAGTTGCATCAAACTTTGATATTTTCTGTAAACTTTGTAATGGGTTGCTAGTGTTATCCACATAACCCAGATATGGGGAGAACGATATAAATATTGTATAGTAAATGCGATCTGAAATCGGGAATAGGTTAAATTCGTAAATTTGCCACCAGGGTAGCGCTACGCTTGCTTATTTCAGGTTCATGGCGTCTGTTTATTATACTTATAATTACTTTGTTTACTATATTGTAATACGAATACATTTTGAAAGTATTATTTTAATAAAAAAGACCTGTATTTTTTTTTATTGACTTCAACAAAACAAGAGAGGTTATTCAATTCGAATGTTTTTGAAGTGAAAACTTCTTTTAACGCGGTACGCATATTTTTAGATGAGATAAAAAACCTCTGGATTAGCGACACCGTTACGAGACGCAGCTATAGTGTGTGCACATATGCATGTACATATAGAAGACCGCGAACGCGTCTTTCATAAAAGAATATTAAATGTATTTTAAAGTTTCTAATAATTAATAAAATACAATTCATAAATAAAGTGCAATTCATAACCCAATGATTAGAGTTATTGCTAAAAAATGCCTAACGCGCCAAAATAAGTTTTTATTTCTGTCGGCACTCCCGGAGTGCAACCTGTAATTTTTTTTAATGGATATGTTCCTTTGTTTATGACCCGATTTGAATGATTCTTTCTTTGTAGGGGATACCTGAAGGTTGATCCCATTTTAATCTCATTGGCATTGGACCTTCAACTTCGAAGATACACCAGGGAACTCCTCAAAATCATTGAAGATGGTTTTGTTTTTTGTAAAAAAATATCTTGTATTATAACACAATTAGTTGCAAACTGTTTTTAGACCAACGTTTCTTGTATATTGCCTTACCGTTACTAATTTAACAATATGACATTACCGATACTAACATCCTCTAGTGTAGAAAGATCTCACTTACAATTTTCAGACTTTTATATAAGTATTATACTTTACGATCGTTCTCTGTATATCTAGGCTTCGATAGCACCTTCGTCTTTGACGCAATAGATAATACTAATCAAAATAAAAAAAATCTTTATTCTATTTAGGCCTTAAGAAAACGCTTATGTACGATAAAACGCTGCCACCATTTCGAAAAAAATCTCCGTCTTCAAAAGGAATTGGCAAGAAACTCGATCGGGATTTTTTAAAGTGCAAATAATGTTTACATGTAATTAAATTATATTATTTTTGTGGTAATACCGAGTGAGACTCTTTTTCAGACATCATTATTATTAACGTAATGATTTATCCAATAATACATTTTTAACAGTAATATCTGTTTGACACTATCGTTGAACTTATTGTCCGGTAAATCGGCAATCTTACATTAATATAGAACCTAACGCTATTACCTTAAAAACTTTTATTAGTTTACTGAGTCTAAAACATATAGATAAATTGCTAGAAGTCAAAGCGAGTAATAATATTATAATGGTATTTTCCATACGATATTATTACTGTCAACATCTTTCATCTTATGTCAAGAACAGATGCCAAACTGTAGTTCTAAATGGCTATACATCTTCGCCGATGCAGATTCCTTCAGGAGTTCCTCAGGGATCTTTATTGGGTCCTCTGCTCTTTAACATTTTTATTAATGATATACCATCCTGTTTTACCACTTGCAAAATTCTTCTCTACGCTGATGACCTTAAAATTATATGTCCTGTTAAAACTGTTTCCGATGTAGTTCGTATTCAATATGATTTAGATAAGTTTCAAAATTATTGTACTCTCAATAAATTAGATTTAAATGTCACGAAATGTCAAGTTATAACATATACCCGTAAACTCAATCCGATTCTGCACAATTACTTTCTTAAAAATACTAAATTATCACGAGTTAATGCTGTTAGAGATTTAGGTGTTATTTTTGACTCCAAACTAATATTTGATAAGCATATTGATAATGTTGTCAAAAAAGCTTCTAAAGCATTAGGGTTTGTATTTCGATTATCCAATGAATTTAAATGTGTTAAAACTTTTAAAATTCTTTATTGTTCTTTTGTTCGAACCCATCTTGAATACGCATCTCAAGTCTGGAACACCAATTATAATATATATATCACACGCATTGAGAAAATACAAAAGCGGTTTCTTCGTTTCCTACAGTTTAAATCTGAAATAATTGTACCAGATTACACATCGCGCTGTAAAAAATTTCATATGCTCCCGCTGTATACACGAAGAGAAATAGCTGATGTATCATATCTTTTGTGTATACTCAATGGCCTAGTTGACTGTTCGGAGATACTGAGCAAAATTAACCTACGTGTACCGGCAGCATCTTTTAGAAACCCTAACATACTTTATAGTCCTATAGTTAGAACTACCTACAGACAAAATTCCTATTTCATTCGAGTAAGCAGCAGTATGAATAAATTAGTTAGTGATTTAGACATTGATATATTTAATACAACTGTGCAGAAGTTGAAAGCTCTTTTGAATTCTTATTTCTTTTGTTAATATTTTTGTGTTCTTCCGTCTACTTTATTTTTTTTTATATATAAGTACATAATTATATGTGAGAACTTGTAAATGGCCTTCATTAATTTATACATGTAACTTAAATAAGTACTTAGCTGTAAGTTTTCTTAAAATATTAAAATAAAATAAAAATAAATAAAAACACACTATAATCTGTGGTAATTACAATAAAATTGTCATTAAAAAATATGTTTAATTTAATTTCATAATTACAGAGAATCCAATGAAAACAGGCTTCTTTTTAAATGTGTTTTAAAAATTATTAAGAAATTAAAAGTCAGTATAGAGGTTACATTTTGTAATTATTAAAAATAAAGTAATTCAAGCATCTTTTGTACTACTTACAGTTATCGTTTTTTTTTTAAAGTTAAAAATAGAATGAAAGGCCTCACGCAAACGGAAACAAACTGAACAATAGTCGAGAGCAACAAATGTTTTTCCTCAGTGTTCATTTATTCAGAGTCGTGTTGGCAATCCGCCAAACCATCTGGCAACACCGACTGCTACAAGGTAACCGATTTAAAAGTCGGCTACGCTCGTTAAAAATCTTTTATAAACGACACTTCTATAGTAAAGCAGTGGGAAAATTTTAGAATTTTTGAACGGTATGTTTTGATTTTGCTCTCAGGTTGAAATCTTATAGAGCGTCTCAGTCTTAGCATAGCTCAAACTTCGCTAAGAATTTACTCACTGCAATCTTAGCTTTAGAATTTATAGTCGTTTTGGAAGTGTCTGGAACTGTCAATTAAATTTTCGATGCCGCATCTGGATTATTAAATATCTTCCACTCAAACAAATAAAATCACGAATTATGTATAGAAAATTAAAAAGCTTAAAAGTTTAAAATATAATTTAAATTGGGTAATTGTATAATATTTCACTTGCTTTAAAGTAAAAATGACAGATTATTCGTACATAAAATAAAAAGATTAAAGTTTCAAACCAATAACGAAAAACAATTGCAAATAATAGAACAACAAAACGTGTACGTAATAAAAACAATAATTTCTATGTAGTAGCTAATAAGAATCAAGCAATACAGGTAATTTAAAAAGTGTATAAAATCACTGTTACGTCACTATTATGCTATAGGTACTATTTTTTTAGTCGTATAACACCCAAGTTTTCCGTGAGTCGTCGAATTTGATGACTTGAACTTTACTCAGGCAGAGCTGAGCTAATGCTAAGCTTGCGACTATTAATTTCAATTTCGGAACTTAAGGCTGAGTTAAGTCTGAGCTAAGACTGAGTACACTCTATAGATTTCAACCTAAGAATTGCTAGATTTAATTGGCAGTGAGCATTGTATGTAGCTCATTGTGGCGATTATTGTGGGAGGCCTATGTCCAGGCAGTGGACGTCTTTCAGCAGTGGTGATGATAAAGACTGCTAAATATTGATAGTTTTAGCATAATAAACTTGTATTCATTAGCTATGATAAATTAATAGACAGTTACATGAACTGTTTCTGTTGCAGTTGTTGCTAGTTCTTTGTTGCCGAAATAAGAGTCGATTAACATATTGCGGTTTTTATGTTATTGTAGTCTAAGATGGTTTATAAGTGTAGATGCGTTACCCGCGCTCTATTTGACAATATTAAAGTCAGGTAATCGCCTGACATTCTCTTAGTATACAGTGTCACGGTTGCGCATAATTACAACTTAAAATATATATATTCATTTCGTTCTAACAACAAAAACAACATAATATAATATTTTTCATATTCTTTCCCTTATGGCGTACTATATAACTGGAAGCATTATTTATAGTTTCTATGTATAGTTTAATTACGCTGTTTTTTAATGCAATGATGTTGGCGTACGACGCGTCTCTATATAACATGTTATTGATTGTACTAAAATATTAACTGAGTCTCCTCTTTTTACGTGTGTTAGTACGTGTGTGTGCGTATTACGAAGCCTTGGCAAAAGGCGTTATAGCCAGCGTGGCGCATTGTTCACGTGTATCGTTTATGTGAACTTTTTTCACTTTTACCGCGTGTGAACTGCATGTTACAACTTTGCTATACTTGATTGATTGTGTTAAGTACTTTGTGGAAATCCATCGTAAATAGTTTATTAATAGGTTAGTCTGCTGCTTTCGCCCGGAAAACTAATTAATAATTGTTACATTTTTGAATAGGTTTTTTTTTTAATTCAAACAGATTATTAACGAAACCCGTTGTAGAAGTTACGTTACCAAAACGTGTAATAAGCGTTTAGAGTTTACGTCACGATATTGTATTATATTATTGTTATGATTATGTCATTATTTATTTACATTTTTAATTTTCAGCTAAACGAGTTTCGGGGGCTACCTCTGTGAGAATGGGGTCACTGGCCTAATTCGTCGGCGGTTTAAGTCGAAAGCTAGAGCGTTTTCTCGTTTTCACCAACATTTATAACTTTTAATTCTAATTGTATTTTTATTACTAGTAACACTCCACATAATTTTTTTTATGCAACATTATGTTAATATTCGACTCTTAATTCGGCAACAAAGAACTAGCAACAAATGCTACAGAAACAATTAATGTGATTAAAACTGTCAATTAATTTATTATAGCTACTAGATACAAGTTAAAACTGTCAATGTTTAGCAGTGTTACCAGGTTAATCAATGAGACATGAAATTTATTTTATATTTATGCGATTATCAGGACGAATAAAAATAAACACACGAAAGTGCTATTTAAAGATCATTATATTTCCGTGTGATTTACGAACGCTAAGAGGAATATTATTTCTGGGAAAGAAAAGATGCGAATAGAAAGTCCTTAAGAAATAATTTTAGTATTTATTTGCATAGTTGTGCTGGATATCTCAATCAGACAACACACTATTCAATACAATTTAATCAACTTTTTAAAGATTACATTAGAAGTTCATTTCAATAAAATAAAAAAAAATTCGTTATTAATTACTCAAACGTCGCTCCCGTACACTTGACTATATAGTTACAACCTTGAACTTTGGAGAAACAATCCGCACCGACACACTCCTTGGAAGGATAAACATAATCTCTTGCTGAATTTAAGCTTGCCTAATGTACCTGAAACGAGGACAACTGGGAACGCAGCAAAACAGTGCAATAAAATCATAAGTTAGTTATAAAAGTAAAAACTAATAAAACCATTTACTAAATATAACAAACTGGGATATTCGACTTATTGCGAAACTTTCGAGCCTTTTCTTTTAAAACGCTGGACCGTGCCCGACATTGTTGCGACCATCGTCCCTATTGTAAAAAGCCTGTCATATTAATTCGTTAATATTCATTGCATTTTTGGAGCAGCCAAGTTTATATTTCCGCTGACTGGCATAACCATCACAAGGTGATCGCCACTGTTTTTTGATTATACTGTTTGCTATCAAGTACATTTCCATCACTATCCTGGGCTACTATTAAAAAATATAATTATATTATTAGGCCTATCAATCCGGGAGTTAACAACTTTTGGAAAATTGTTTTAAGCACTTTATATGTTGAAAATAATACATATGAATAGTTTTATTTTCATTATTACAGCATAAAAAGTGAATTAAAAATATTTTTTAACCTAAGTAAAAAGTGCTCCACAAAAACGATACATTATGGTCCCGTGACGTCATCATTCATTTTATATTTATATGTAATTTTGTATAACAGTAACAAGTTTCACAACTAACGTAAGAGTCTAACGTTGATATTTTCTAAATGGTGAAGTCACATTTTCTGATCGGCGTTTCTAATCACGTGACTCACAGACAAAAATATTAATTTTCCAAAAGGAAAATTAAATAAATAAACAATTACTATTTCCAGACTTGTATTGTTTTAGACATTTGAAAGAAACACAGTCGTCAAATGTCTCACTTTCGAACAAAATATCAAGACTTTTTTATAAATATTTCCTCGCTGAACGCTTACACGACATACCATAAGAATTAACAGTGAACACTATTACACGCACCGGGTTAATATTATGATATAAACAAAATATTTCCATTTTGATAAACATCTCGTAGTGCTTTTAACAGTTTTAACGTCAATTCCGTGAATGGAAACTACCTCCGGCTTGTGTATTTCAAAGCGTTTTACAGCTTATTATAAACTTGTATAGATTGTAATGATTGAGGCTCGTGCGTTTATCACATACTTTTTAATGTTTTTAGTTGGCCTTTTAAGTTTAACACGTTCATTGCGTCAACGGTTTTTGTATATAATTTACTTGTGTGTGTGTGAGGTCGAAAAGACCTCGTGTCTATTTAAACTTCACACTGTTTGTGGCTTGACTTTTAATGACTTCTGCATTAAAGTGAATTCTAAATTCAAAGGCAAAAATTTCGTAGCGTTCGCTATGAAATATCAGTTGAAACTTTTAACGCTTCATACATTTTAAATGTTTTTTTAATGTAGGTAATAAATTTTCAAAGCTTACAATTAGTGGTACCGTTTAGGCTATCGTCAGTGAAGACAGACACGACGTGGCTATTTCATGACGGTATAACAGTATCCAATATTAAATGACTCGCTACCATTCTCAAATCCTAAATCTGTTATCAAGCAATTATTACTGTATTACGACATCAGCATTTAAGAGCTAGACATTCTTCTAGGCTTAATGTTATACCAATTTCAAAATCACATACTCCTTAATTGAGGACTTAGAACAAAAAGAGTAGTGGACCATACCTAAAATTCTATTGGGGATTCCCCGCCACAACATTTATTTCTGCCACAAAGAAATAGTGTAGCATGCAGAATTGTTGTGCGAAAAAGCGGCAGTGAAACAAAGAATGATTGAAATCGTTCTTTTATTACACAACGTGCACACAGTCATAACAATTGCATGAGAGAGATTGATAACAGTGAAAAAGAATTATACAAAGTTAAGGTGCTAAGAAAAGTTCGCGGCGCGTTTGGGGAGGACGAAGAACATCAATTGGACAGAAAGGATTACAAATGAGGAAGAAAGACAGTTGCTGAGAAACATATGGGTGGATATCAGAAAAGGAAAGTTGATTGGACGCATGATACGGCACGACAAGTTATATTAAACAATTTTAGAATGTAAAATTGAAGGAAAGTGAGGTACAGGAAGACTGGAACGAAGCTTTTTCCAACATACTATATTACCAGGCTAAGAAGATGCTGTTCCGTCCTTCCCGATGGTCAATAAATCGGCCACCTATCCCTTTCTCCTGATACAGTGTCGTTTTTTTGCCGTCTACTATATTAATAATAATAATTTATTTGTAATAAATGCAGGTTACATGTAGGTGTTTGCTATATAATTATAGAGTCAGTATACATTTAGTCACATTGCGACACACAAATATTACATTATATTAAAATAATTTTCACAAAATATACTTATATACCTACTATATTTCATTTATTATCCTTTAATATATTACACCTACTTAGAAGAGATATGCGTACAATTTTCTACCTTATTATTATTGAAGTCTGACACAGAATAAAATGATTTTTATATTAGCCACAATTTTAATTTTCTGGCAAACCTTCTTTCTGGCAGTTCCCTAATATCGTAAGGGACAGCATTATATATCCGTCCGCACATAACAGTTCTTATAATACAGTGCTGATTTTGGTGCTCTAGGCAAAATAATTCTAACGGTATTCCGTGTATTTCTGAGAAATATGTCCTTAGCTGTTTTGAATGTTTTTTTAACAAATTTAGTTGCCTCCAATATATTACATGCAGGGCAAAGTGAGTAAACGTAGGTTTTTAAACAAGGGCCTGCATGACTTCCATTATACCACCAACTGCCCTAACACAATTTTTTTGTGCTATGAAGGCTCTCTGAACATCTGAAGAGTTTCCTCATAATATTAGGCTATAGCTTAATACGGAGGCAACGTATCTGTGGCACGCTGCCAATACGATTTTTGTGAGTACAAGTTTTTCTTAATTTGTACAACACAAAAACAAAACCTTTGAATTTTGCTACATACTTTTTCAATGTGGAATTTACAGTTCAGTTCACTAAAACAAAATCATGTTGTAGAAATGACTTCATGAATGTATGCAACATATTCAAGAGTTGATTACTTTACCCAGAGGCGAACCGCAGGTCTTTATCTTAAACTATTACCGTTTAAGAACTATCGAAGAAAATTGCTGCTATATTCCGAGGAATAGCTTTAAAATGTTCCAGTACAAAATGCACCGAGTCTAGATTATAAAGATAGCAAGCGGATTACCTACATGCGATAAGTGCTTCGATCCCTAAGGTAATTCGTAGACGATACTGTTTAGGGTTGTCAAAAATTTCATTTGCTACTTTTTTTCCTTTATAATCTGACTACAATGTCATCTGATATTAAGTGACGATGTAGCCGTAGTAACACGCTAAGCATAGAAACAATGGCTTTTAAGCGTAGCTACCAGAACATAACATAGATTCTTGGAGACAGATTTTTCAACTTGAGGGTAGTAGTTAGCTAGACGGACATGGAAAATCCTAACAGCAGTATGAGGCCTTAGACCATGGTATTTTATATTATTTTCAAGTTTATACCTCATCTTTTTTCAAGATATAGTGCCTCGACACACGGTCATATAGACAGACAAAAGGATATTCAAGTCAAACTATAAGGCAGGTATGGTAAGGTATTTGATTGTTGCGGGCGAAACTATAGATAGGCCCGTGGCTGCGCAAGCAAGAACAACAGAATGTCATCCATCCGGGACACGCGTGAATCCTGCTACTCTCGCTCCCGGTTATTTTAAAGACAAAAATGTCTATTGTGGGTGATCCTTAGAACATGGACACAAATGCTCCCACTGATTTTTTTGTAGGTCTTATTAAGGATCTACAATTTTATACTACATTAATTTGACTAAGCTCTTGTGATTAACTGCCTCATTAGCCTTGTGGTCGTAAGCGCGACTGCTATGCTCGAGGTCTTGGGTTCGATTGCCAGGTTGAGCAAATTGTTATTGTGTTTTTTTATGAAATTTTCTGTAGCAGGCTGGAGTTTGGCTTCGTTCCCGATTAATGGCAATAGGCTCGCCCACTATTACATGGAACCTAAAAGCTTATCCGGCGAAATGTGGGTGTACATTAGAACATCTATGTCTAATCGTTCAGGGATACTTGCGTGATGATATGTTTTATGGTTTACATTGATTTTTATGTGTGCGGCAACTTAATTCTTTTTCTAAAATAAAAGTAGCCTAATTTACTCCTTATAACATCAGCTATCTGCCAGTGAAAATCCCGTCAAAATAAGTCCAACCGTTTTGGAGATTAGCCGGTAAAAACAGAGAGACAAAAATTAATTTTTTGCTGTAAGTACCGTAAATACTTTATTTGTGCATGAAGTAAAAAGCTGTCATTTTGACATTACAAAAAGACACTTCAATTTTATTTATTTATATAGATGTTGGGATCAATCCAACCAATACAACGATTCAAAGAGTTTTCTAAATATTTAATCATTGTTTGATACTTTCATTTATTAGTTTTCTTTAATTGTCTAATTTCAAAAGGATCTTATGACCAGACAATCGATTTCAGTTAAGTAAGAGATCTGTTCGGTTTATTGACTGATATAGCTGAGGCAACCCTAGCTGGGCTCCACATTCAATTTAAATGTTTTAAAGTATATATTATAATTGCGTATTGAGCAGTTCGATTTACGATGAGGTTATAAAACGTATAATGGAAGATAACTCGGAGCGAAACCGCGAGCAACGCTTCATGTTGTACATATAAATGATATCATTGTATTATTCATTAACATTTAATCTGTTTGTGACATTGCTAGTCCGCTTAGAGATGACGTATCAAAGCATATCTAACTAATATTATAAAGCTGACAGTAATAATATCCATTCTAAAATTGTCATGTAACTCGCTAATCTCAGAAGTGGTTATTTTATTACTAGCGATTGCCTCTATGGAGCAGTTCGACTGGTGGAATACCTGTCGACTTTTTAACATCGCAGCCAAATTACTTGTTTGACATTCGTTTCACGGTGAGTAGGATCTTCAAGTTCAATTGGAACTGGTCGGAAGGTTAGGATTCTGCACGCGCTATTGATGCTTGTTTTATTACAAGCGTCATATTAGCTAACTATATCTATTGATAAATTATATAGCTTAATACGTGAAGCAAAAGCTCTTCGGTACCATATATAAGCGTATTGAACCATGCACGGAAGATCTGAGATCTTCGTGCATGGTAATACGCTTTAATAATGGTACCGAAGGAGCTTTTGCTTCACGTATAAGCTATAAATTTATCAGTAACTATTTGTTAGCATAGATCTATGTAAATTACAATAAGCATCAGTAGCGCGTAGCAGAATCCTGAACCCTCCTATTCCCATATGAAGCTTGAAGATCCTACTCACCGTGGAAACGAATGTCAACACAAGGTAATTTGGTCTGCGATGTTTTCAAAAAGGTCGACAGGTATGTCACATCGATGCTCCAAGTAGCGGGATCGCTAGTAATAATAAACCAGTTCTGAGATTAGCGCGTTACAATAATTTAGATTGAATTTATTAGTGTCAGCTTTATAATACTTAGTATAGATATGCTCTGAAACGTCATTCTAAGCGACGTAGCAATGTCGATAACAGATTAAATGTAAATGAATATTGATTACATTTGATATCGATAAACATGAAGCGGTTTGCTCGCGGTTTCGCTTGAGTTATGTTCCATTATACGTTTTTATAACCCATTCTAAATTAATTGCTCAATACCAATTTATAATATATATATTTAACTGAATGGTTGTGGTAATTTCAATGCTACATAAACAAAAAAAAAAAAATTTGCTAAGGTTTCCCTGACGGTATTGTAGTATATTGACTTTTATTTTTATGGTAATAAGGGGGCAAACGGGCAGGTGGCGCACCTGATGAAAAGTGATCACCGCCGTCCACAAACATCCGCAACACTAGAGATCTCGCAGATGCGTTGCCGGCCTTTTAGGGAAGAATAAGCTATCTTCTTGAAGGTCACCAGGTCATAACGGCTCAGAAAGACCTCAGGCGACAGCTGGTTCCACAGTGTTGTTGTGCGAGGCAGAAAGTGCCTTTTGAAACGCACTGTTGTGGAATGCTGGACATCGAGTCGAAAACATAGTATACGTATACATAGTGAGGTGGGGGCAGGTTGGTATTTAGAATATAAATCTGAAATTTACATGTATTATTCTCATTCATAAGTATTTAGGAAGGTAGCTTATACTTATACTTATACTTATACATGTATAAGTGATTCTTGACCAATCATTGTAGTAACGCCATCTCGTGTCTCGCCTATGACCTACCATCTCCCTCCATCCCCCGTCGTGTATGATTTGTAACTGACACGAGTCTGCTTTCGTCACGTGCTCTAACTGCGGTCGAAAGTTTTTTTATTGCTGAAATCGCCAAAATTCGCGTATCCTTCCTCAAAAATATATTTTGGACGGTGTATGAGACAACCTGTAGCGGAAACTTGCAGATACGCAGAAGAAGAGAACCAGGTCAGTGCACGACGTCCTTTTTTCCCTTCCGTCACATCCCCGCGTCCATTGTGGCATACTTTCGGGCACTTCGCATGTTCACCTTGTTTTAGTTTATCTTAGCTCATGTATAGAATGTATGCATGCAATTTACGTTAGTTTCCTGTAACAACCCTAAAAGCCAAATAATTAGTCAAAGTGTGCCAAGAATTGGGAAAAAAAATTATTTAGAAAAACTACAAAGTGACATAAAAATGATTATGCAGTAAATATTTCATATAACATAAATGTTAATCAACTTCCACTCTGTTATCTTGAAACATTTTTTTGCTAGCTACATTTCCCAAAAACAGTTTCCACGATTTAAATAAAAACTGATCACTACATCACCAATGATTGTTTTTACCCTTTATGTAATATAGATTCAACGTAAAATGTTTCTATTTTCACAAAACACAAGCAACTAGCGATCGTTAGGAATATTACTTAGTTTTAACTAAGTTAACGATAAGTTACACCCATGACGTGGCTTCTATAAAGTTAGAAGTGCAAAGCAAACTTGAGCGGTCGCTGCGGTCAGTGAAGAACACATTGTCACTGAAATAATATTGGATAGATATTGATCAATTTCTTTTTGTTTCAATTTTACCTATATTACTAAAAGAACTAGTCAAAGTGACGTGTTACGTTAACCAGACACTAAGTAGGTTCTTTGGACAATATTTATGGTTGCTTGTCCACCACAAAACTCATTATGAGGTGGTCGAACCACGGTCAACATACTATCGATCGGTGTTCACAAGACAAATCAATACATCGGCTTTTTGTTTATTCATTATGTACTTTTTCGCGTAGAAATATCTTGCTACTGAAAAAAGGTTCCTACCTGAAAAGAATTACCGGAATAAATACTACACTATCGCTATATCAAACGCTAAGAAAATTATATTAAATATTTTAACACTAAACAAAAATAACTCCAGCATGCATGCTGAAGATCATATGCTAATAACGTTAGGAATTTAAATTTATTTTACTGATTTACTGAATTGAATATTAGACATAAATTATTAGTTTCAATAAAGAATTAAGGGAGATACGGCGTTGCTAGAAAATGAAACACATTTGAGAAATAAAAAAATAGAGATTTGTTAATAATCTTGGACAAAAAAAAACTCGTTCGTACATGCCGAGGCGTGCATTGGAGATCTGATACATTAATTACAGTGCATTGATCTGTTAAAAAAAAAACTAGATTTAAAATACTATATTTATTATTACTAGCGTTCGCCTAATGATCGAAAATCGACCAGCGACTATTTAATCATAGACTTATTTTCTGTTTGACATTTGCAGTATGAACCTAAAAAAAGGAAAATCACTTGCTGTCTCTTTCCATTGAGTGACAGTGTCAATATTTTGGGGGGATCTAAGTTCAATGGCACTGGTCGGTTTAGGATTCGCAGTGTGAATTTATTTAATTAAATATACTAGTAACATATATTATAAATAAATTTTAGCTTTCTGTACTCCTTCTCCATATAAACTTTAACGATGCCAAATCTCACAGACTTCCGTGCACGCAATACACTTATGAATGTCCAAACACTACCACCGGTTCAGAAAACATCCCAGTCATCTAGAAGAACCGACAAGAAACTCGATCGGGTTTATCAAATTCTATTTTTAATCGACTTCAAAAAAAGACAGATTATCAATTGTAATGTATATTGTATATGTATAGTGTTATTTAAAATAGAAGCATAACAGGAAATTTGAAAAAATAAGTGCAGGTAAAATTTAATGCTTTAAAATACAGATACATCTATCAGCATTACTATTCATATCTTCACAAACCATTGCTTTCAACTTAAAATGACATGCGGTCCATTAGTTTCAATAATAAACAAATGTTTATCGAAAAGTCGAGAACTTTCATGATATTATTTAAAGCAACTAAATATTTATTAATATGCTCTCATAGCGCGGAAGAAATGGATACGTTTGAACGGAAAACCATTAAGCCTGACACGTTTTAATCGCAAAATAAATGCGGCGATCGTCGATACGGGGTTGTTTGTGCGATATATAAAGCAAACGCGTTGCGGGCGGCGATTAAAATACAATTGTCGGTGATGTTCAATGGATATAGAATATTTCATAAATGTGAAGTAAAATTGGATACATCAGTTTGGACGATTATTGGATGTAGCTGTGGGATGTAGAATTAAATTGATGTTGAAAACATCGCATTGTTGACATTTTGACATTAATCTATACTTTAATATAATAAAGCGGAAAAGGTTTTTTAATTGTTTAATCACGCTAACCTCTGGAAATACCTGTCGCATTCTAAAAATTCTTTTTGTATCTGATAGCCAGACTCACGAGGAATAGTATAGGCCAACTAACATAACGTTACAACTCTCAGCTAGCCTTAAATATTGATTTTTGTTACGTAAGTCGGAAGTCTAGGCCCTCCCGAACTGCTTTAACCGCGTGCGCTGGCGTGACAATTACAGAAATACTCTCTCAGAAATGCTCTACAGAAATATTGGTCCTTAGTATATCTAAAAAGAGTCAGCGATAGTATATGCCTATCACTTATACATAAGCTACAATTCGGTATTTTGTGACAAAGATTTGTTGCAAATGAAAACGTGATTTATAGCAAAATATTTTTAGACATGGCATATTAATCCTTACGAACAGCGTTACTTCATCATAAACACAATTTTATGAAGATAAACTTTGCCTTTTACAGCATGTTATTTGGACACATAGTTTGAGAAATAATGGAAAATTAAAATAATTCAACACTCGGCTCGGGTCATGTCTATAGTAGTTAGCGGCGCGAACGAGCCATGCGATACCGCGATGTGACCATCTGCCTGCTCGATAAAAATATTATTGTCTATACTGAACTGTTATAAATCATCAATCAGTGATTTCTTTGAAATTATATGCTGATGAAACCGCGAGACACTGCTAGTATATTACATAAAACTTGCAATATTATAATATTCTCTATTATAAGAGTGAATTTCAAAAGGACGATATTGGAATATGAGTCTGGTATCCCCGGAGTACAGTTTTAACATGTAACTTGGTTTTAGTTGTGATACACTTGAAAATCCCTTATGAATCATTTATATTATTGATGTTTCTAATCTTTATGCTTATTTTTTTTTTTTTTTTTTTTTTTTAGAACTGACTACACTGTTAGCCTTAGGGGCCCTAAAGCCGCTGCGGCTTTTACAGCTTCACCGGACTTGGGGGCGAGCGCAGAGGGCACTCAGCCGCGAAAGTTTTGTGGACGACTCGCACGAGGGTGCCAAAGTGGCCGGACCTCGGCTCGGGCGGTCGTCGCGTTCGCAAATAGGTCGCGATCTATTCGAATCCCTACACCTACGATTCGAGCTAACTAAATATACACATAGGCACGTTCCCTTCCTCCTGGAGGAAGGAAGGAACCGTGCGTATGTGTATTCAATAATCGGAATGTTTCTACACTAACTAGCGTAAAAAAAGAAAAAAAAAGGTCCCTCACAGAACCTATGTACCTGTGTGGTGTGCACGTGTGTATGTTCATACGTGTGTAGTGTTGTATGTAGGTAGCTAAGTGATGCACGTACAGTGTCACTTGTATCGCGCGGGCGGTTGCCTGACCCAAGGGTTTCACACCGAGGAACGGACCTAGGCTTGGGTTACCGCTAGAGAGGGTGGACGTGACGGGTGTGCTGGAGCGAAATTGACCGCCCGCCCTCTGCGGAGAGAACGGTGGTTACGCGGGCGTGGGCGCTGGCACGCTCTGTTTGGAGAGACGGATGTGTAATATTTATTCGAATTTTCGATGTGATCGTCGGGATCAATAAAAATATTGCGCGGCCGGCGTTTGCACCGGATGTCCGTGGGTGCCGGAACATAAGTGGCGGCTGTTTTTATTAACGGATTCGCGTGGTTCGACGCGGTGTCGAAATACGAACGGGAGAGCTGTTTAACGCACTAATCTCTGGAACTGCCTGTCAAATTGGAAAAATTCTTTTTGTATTTTATAGCCTAGTAGCTGACCTGCGCAACTTCGTCTGCGTCACATGAGAGAAAGAAGGACGTAGGCAGAGACAAATAACAATTGTCGTAGGCACCTACAATACAATTTATAGAGCCCGCCCTCCACCCACATCATTTTGCTAAAATGCACGCGCGGTACTTGATTATTATTTTGCTGCGGAGTTATTTTAAAACTGTGATATCTCCTAAGATATTCATTTAAATCAAATGATATACAGGACAATTTTCTAAAATGAAATACTTGTGATGAATAACGTATTTATTTCGATAAGGATTAATACCATGTTTATAAAAACACCTTCGCAAATAATGCATTATTTTAGAACAAATTTTATTACCATAAAAAAGGTTATATTGCGTCAACCTTAAAAGATAGACATATGCTATCCCTGACTTTTTTTTAGAACTTTTTAAGAGAAACAATTCCGTCACACATCTTTGTTACCTAACTTTAACCATTTACGCAGCGCACGCAACGTAAATTTTCAAAAGGAATAAATTTTTCCCGTTTTTGCAACAATTTTCATTGATGCTCCGCTCCTATAAGTCGTAGCGTGACGTTATATAGCCATAGCCTTCCAAAATAA
Source organism: Saturnia japonica (assembly GCA_033032175.1). Classification (NCBI taxonomy): domain Eukaryota; kingdom Metazoa; phylum Arthropoda; class Insecta; order Lepidoptera; family Saturniidae; genus Saturnia; species Saturnia japonica. The sequence continues at coordinate 1,901,586 of CM065315.1, forward strand.
ATGGGCTATCCAACACTAAAATATTTTTTTCATTCCAACCAGTACTTCCTGAGATTAGCATGTTCAAAAAAACAAACAAACTCTTCAGCTTTATAATAATAGGTCTTTACCTATGAATTTGCCGTTCTGCAGTACTGGCCATTTCAAATCAAAATAATTTTTGTTTGGCTAAGAATTCTAATTTCAAATTAATTTTATTTTAAAAACATGGAATTCTTTTTCCAAAAGTAGACATTTGTTTATTGATTAGTGTTACATTTTCATCGCATTTCAATCTTTTTTGTCATCATGGATACGTTAAAAATTTGAGTAATTATGGAATATGAGTACCGTCGTGGCAGCAACGCGGCACAAGCGGCACGCAACATCAACGACGTTTACAGAGCTAACACTGCAAACCAACGCACCACCTGTTATTGGTTGGCTCGCTTCCGTTCTGGGAATTCCGACCTGAAAAATGAACCTCGCGGTCGTCCGAAGACTTTGGTCGACAATGATGAATTAAAGGCGATTGTGGAAGCTGATGATACACAATCTACGGATGAATTAGCAGCAGCTTTCGACGTTAGCATCAAAACAATATTAGTCCATTTGCGTCAAATTGGCAAGGTAAAAAAGCTTGACAAATGGGTGCTCCACGAACTCAATGATCGCCAGCGCGAAGTACGCGTCGAGACGTGCCTTGCACTGTTCAACAGACACACAGATGAAGGAATTTTGAACCACATTGTTACCTGCGATGAAAAATGGATTCTGTTTGATAACCGCAAGTGCTTAGCAAGTTGGTTGGATCCTGATTCAGCACCTAAACAATGCGCTAAACGAAAACTTTCCCCTACGTACGGGAAATAAGAATAGGATGTTATGGGGCCGCGCGGTGCAGTGAAGGGTCAGTTGAATAAATAAATGTGTGCAATATTTATTCATCAAATACAGCTAAAAGTTTATTTTATCTAACGAAAGTTAGACCGGTTTTGTATAAATTTGATTGTAGAACAAATATGTTACAATTTAAACATAACTAGCGATAGCCCGATCGAAATTCGACCAGCGACTTTTTGATCATAGACTATTTTCTGTTTGACATATACAGTATTCATAAACAATGAGTATTATCTACATCACTTGCTGTCACTTATCGTTGAGTGACAATGTCAATACTTTGGGGGGTCTAAGTTCAATAACACTGATCGAGTTAGGATTCGCAGTATTAATTTATTTAATTTAATATATTAGTAACAGATATTATAGATACATTTTAGCTTTCTGCACTCCTTCTCCATATAAACTTTAACCATTCCAAATCTGACAGTTTTCCGTGCACGCAATACGCTTAAAAAGGGGTAGAAAGCCTTTGCTTCAAGTATTAATATATAGATTTTTAACGTAAAACTAAATCCGAGACCTTGACGTCGAAAGTCTAACTTTACGCTTTTGAGTAAACTCGCTCTGTCCCGCCCAGCACCGCCGCCCTTCGCCCACACTACGCTCAAACCTTGACATTTCACCTGACACTCGTTGTTTGGCTTTTATGGGTACATTTGTAGACTGGCCGTAAAAAGGGAAATGTTTGTCCAAGTCGAGAGAGCTTTTAACTGGCTTCCCTTTCTGTGAACACATTGTATTGGGTACGCTCGGTATTGCTATACATCGAAGTAATAAATATGAATATCAATTTATGTTATTTTATAATACAGTTGTTACGCAGTAGAAAAAAACCTGTAAAACTAGAAACACTTAAAGGAAACTTAAATACATTATATACAAGTATTTTTAACCGTCTTCGACAAAAGACGAAGGACGTTCAGTCGTAACTTCTTTGTTTATGGACGGATTTGGATGATTCTTTTACCTCAAGGGTAGGCTTTTTAATTTCATTGGCATTGGACTTTGAACTTCGAAGATGTACTAGGGAACTCTTCAAAACCATTTAAGTTGGTTTTCTTTTTGTTAAAAATTGTCTTAATCTATATTTATACATAACTAGCGGTTTGCCCGCGGCTACGCACGAGTTTATTACGCAGTTATTGAAAATTCTCATAGCCCAACATTCATGAAATGACATATAATTCCTGTGTACAAAATTTCATCTAAATCGGTCTAGAATTAACATACAATAATTTTTTTGTATTTTTTTTACCATTCATAATTGTAATATTCATAATCATTATATCCTTTCAATGGCCAATGAAATAAGCATCCCGTGTAAAAAAAAATTATTAGAATCGGTCAAGTCGTTTTTGAATTAAATCCAGACAAACAAACAAACCAATAAAAAAAATTATAGCATATTCGTGAGCAATATTGTTTTTATAGTATGCCTATCGGGAAAAAATAAATAAAAGTACAAACAGAATTACAGATTTATTAATATAGATAAGCAATGTTCGTGTTGCAACAATAAAACCGTTTTGAAATTCACAACTGAACAGAAGGTATGCAAAGTACGTTCGGAGTGAAACGAAGTAATGTCTACATAGGAATGCTTTAGGGTCAATGTCGTCCGGTATATTGTCATCTGTAGACTAAGCGATTATAGTTAAAGGTAATTCCGAGCATAACTTCTGTGGTGAAGGTGATTCTGTGCTTGTACATACTCAGTAGTTGAAATGCATACCACATAGGTACATACGTTCTGTAAGGTACTAACATATGTTAGTTTAGATAGAATTTTTATGGATTTGCCAATTCGCGACTTAATTGTGACTACGGCGACCGCCCAAGCCGAGGTTCAGCTACTTTGGCATTCTTGAGCATGTTGCCCACGCTTTCGCGGCTGAATGCCTTAAGCGCTTGCCCCCAAGCCCGGTAAAGCTGTAAAAGCTAACAGCGGCTCTGTTTTCGGATAGGCTAATAGTATAATCAGTTCTAAAAAAAAACTAATGTTCTTGCTTGTTTAATTTTGGTGACATTTAATTATTTATATTTATTTTCTTTGTAATTTGATATGCTTTTAACTTTGTCGATTTTTATACATTTTATGTTTCTTAATACTTACCTAGTTAACTGACATAATCTGTAATAATTTGTGTATTGTTGTAATTTGTATCTGTGTGGTCCGAAATTTGTTAATTTTTTTGTATTGTTTCAAATATTGACGTCGATTAGCGCATGTTGTTCTTGCCTTAAAAGGTCTAGTGCATTCTACATCCTTGAAACTATTTTTATTATTATTTATAATTGTGTTTAATGCACTGACCACTGGCGGTCCAAATAAATAAATGAATATGATATAACGTTCGTATTTAAGAAAAAAACCTATCTCATTCGCATCGACTTCGAGACTTTGTTTTTACAGTTCTTGTTGCGGACAGCGAGCGGGGCGAGCGAATAACGATAGTCTAATAGTATAGAATGAACAAATAAATGAAATAATACGTGTTAGGAATAAGGTTTATAAATACGTGTTAGGAATAGATATAATAATATGAACTGAATATGTGTGAATATGTGTATTTTAAAATGATTAGAATAAGAATATAGCTAATTGTAAGTTTAAATGTATAAATTTCACTAGTTGTAAGGATGAACCATGCCAGACTCGGAACATCTGGCATGGTGACTCATGGTACTGCCGTCCCTTTCCCACGGTTAGCCTCGCTCAGCGGAGAGCGCGCACACAGGGCGTGCGCGCTCATTGGCTGAGCGACGCCCCGCATGGAATCCATCGCACGACCGGTTGCGAGGCAAAGGGTGAGGTTAAATATAGCGGAGAGGGCGGCAGTACTACGATCAGTTCGAGAAACACCACAAAACCAGCAACAGCAAGCAGCGAATCTACAAGCAAACTACAGTCAAGAACGTTATTAAGAAACCACATTGTTACTACGAACTACTGTAACTTTGTAAGAAACAAGAATAAAACAAGCGCTATTAATTTAGCACACATGTGTACTCGAAGCATGTGTGCATAATCAACTATCATCCTTTGTACATTGTAACAATATCTTGAGTCCACTACAATCCGGTTTCAGGCCAGGTCACAGTACAGTTACAGCTTTGCTTAAAGTGACTGGTGATTTGAGAAATGGAGTGGAGAATAAAACGATTACTGTGCTGGTTTTAGTAGATTTTTCCAATGCCTTTAATACTGTTAGTCACGACATTCTCCTGGCTTTTCTCTCTCATTATAATATCTCATTAGAGGCACTGGCATGGTTCGCTTCATATCTAAAGGGACGACAGCAATCGGTTCGTATAGATGGGGCTACGTCTAATTGGTGTGAGCTTGGTGCTGGCATCCCTCAGGGAGGTATACTTTCACCTCTTCTTTTTTCCCTCTTTATTAACCTTTTAACTCATGAACTGCGATGTACGTATCATTTGTATGCTGATGACCTGCAATTATACACACAGGCCGCAGTAGATTCTCTATCAGATGCAATTTATACTATTAACCGGGATCTAAATGCCTTAAGGGATTGGTCTGAGAGATTTGGCTTATCAGTTAATCCTTCCAAATGTTAAGCAATTGTAATAGGGAGCTCTCGTATGATTACCAGAATAGACTTCAGCTTGCTGCCTCAGATTATTCGCCTGAAAAATTTTCTCCCAGTTAAAACGAAAACCATGCTAGTGCAATCTATAATATTTCCTATAATTGACTATGGTGATGTGTGCTTTTACGATCGTAACGCTGACCTTCTTAACAAACTTGACAGATTACTCAACAATTGTATTCGATTTGTTTTTAATCTTCGTAAGTATGACCATGTATCGAGCCATCGTTCAGAGCTTAATTGGTTGCCCATACGCCAGCGTCGGAGTTTGCGGGCTCTGACAACTCTGTATTCTATTCTATTTTCTCCCAACACTCCCTCTTACTTAACTCCACATTTTCAGTTTTTATACTCTAATCATGACCTTAACCTTCGCTCTTCTAATAATCTTATTCTTTGCTGTCCTGTCCATACTTTCGGTCTAGTACATTCATCTTTCTATATCCAATCTATTCTCCTATGGAATGCGCCTCCTTATGAAATCAGGATGTCATCTAATCGTTTCAGTTTTAAAGTCAAGGTACGTCGGCTTTACCAGTGTCATTTAACAGAATTATCTGGTTAATGCTGTATTTAGTACTTAATGTTGACTAATTATATTTTTATTTATTGTATTGATATTTATGTATGATGTTGTTATGTGTATGTATTGTATATGTGTAGTATATATGTATTATATATGTCTTATATATATTATGTTTTGGTGTTGATATTTTATTTATATATTGTGATTTTAAATTGGTTAAACATAATTTCAATAAACCCCCTTACCTTTTACACCTACCAATATTTATCTCTGCATCACCTAATGGTTGACTGGCAGAGAATGCCTTAGGCATTAAGTCCGCCATTGCGTATTTAACGCATAGTGTGTAAATAAATAAATAATAAATAAATAAAATATTGTGGACGTCTTTTTATTCACAATAGTTCTAATGACATTAATAGTTCCTTTTATTCTTTCTTCATGATTACAAAAAAAGGCCATTAAATTGTTCTTAACAATATTTTCTGATATATTTAGTGATATTATTTTTTGCTATGCTCAGAGGTTCTTTAAGAGACAGAAAAATATTGATGATTAATAACCAAGCTATTATTTCATTTAATCCTTTAATCACTTTAAAGGCTTGTAACGTAAAGTTACGTAAAACCGTAATTAAGATTATGTAAATCTTAAAAATATATTTATGGAATGATTAGGAAAACGAGTTTTCCTTTCAACGTATTCGAGCGGAATAAGATTTTCCGGAAACACGAATATAATTACATTATTTGTATCCGAACAATCCGTCTAACAAAAGCGGAATATTTTGTATCATTATTTGATTTATTCATTCGAGAAATTTCGCTTCTGATGAAATATTCATCGGGGTCACCGAAATATCAATGTATTTGACTTTACTATCATTTTTCGAACGGTTCTCATATGATGCGCTCACAAACGAACAGCATTTATTTTTTATTTATATAGTTAGTGGTTGGATGGTTCTATTTGGTTGCAAATAGGACTGAAAAGCTAAAATAGTAAATGTAGCTATTCAATAAGCTTTTATATGATAAATAAACAGGTGTTTTCTTTGATTTTGAAAAGGTAAGCGTATTAATTTTAATTAATCGTCGAAAACCCCAAGGTGTTTCTAGATCTCTTCTGTTTAAAGATTTCCTAAAGAAAATTCATTTAACTGGGAAATCTATCTATACATTAATATCTTAGTCAAAATAATAAATCATTATTTATGAATTTGCTGTTTTGTTCTAAAATATTATTAAAATAAATCCATACTATTTACATTATTCTTGTGATTTTTAATGACAGCTTGAGCACTTACACTAAATAATCTGCCTTACGGGAATCCACTATTCCTTCAAAAACACCCTTCAGTATTTCTTCTGAAATCAAATATTTTGCCTGATATATGAAAACAATGTTTTTTTTAATTGTAACATGTAAAGCAACGGCATTTTACTTTTTTAAAGCTGTCATCCTTAAATACACTAGCTGGGAGACAGTTTAAGACTTCATATCACGGCAAAGATAAGACGTTGAAAATTCCTTCGTTCGTGTCGAGAAGGTGCTTATTCTATTCTATAGCAAAGTACTCTCAAAGATCAATAAATTCAGTTGGGGCGTGCGAGAACCTTGTGACTATATTTCAATCGAAAAATCGTAGTAACAATTTAATCCACCATTACAAAGACAGCTGAATTTATTTATTTAATTCATAATGTAAGGTATTCCGAAAGATTTTTTTTTGCGTTTTTGCATTGTTTTTGTGTTTTATTTGCAAAGTAATTTTCATGTTTGTCAGTAGCCCTTTCGTTGGTTTTCATATTTATATTATAAATCGAAACTGCCGCTTTAAGTGCACATACCTTGCAACAATTTGTCCACTTACTCTAATAATCCCCTCGTATGGTTTTTTATATAGTATTTAGGCAAATTGACGGTACTGTACAATCCAAACACAACGGCGACCAGCGAGAGATGGGAAATCAATCGGTGGTAGCCGTAATCATGCTGACCTGCTTAAATATATCTTCATCCGATGTCGTAAGAAGGTGGGAACACATTAACCAGGAGATGGTTCCACACTTTCACGGTAAAACAAAGATATGACATAGAGAACTTTTAATTCGTGCCGAGGTGGAAGGTTACCTTAAAACTGTGACTCCGAAACCAGCGCGTGTGGTTCCATTATGGAAAGGAGAGGATGGAATTAGATTGAACATCTCTTCAACAGTCACCCTGTACAGAAGTACAAATGTAAGAGTCGTCAAGAATCATGTTAAGCAAGTTTTATGCCGAAAGGATAATAAAGGGTGGCTGATTACGTGAATGACGGTGATGTCTGGATGTGATTCCCTCTCTGTACATCTACTGACAGTTATAATAACTGTATATCATTAAATACTGTAAAAACTATTTAAAAAAAGATTATAAGATATTGATAAACCCGATCGATTTTTTTGTCGGTTAATTTCGATGGCTGGGATGTTTTCCGAAACGGTGATAGTGTTTTGACATTCATAACTGCCTTCTTGGGGTTTAAATTGAATAAAAAATATTTTGATTTTGAGGCATTTCAGCAGGCTGGCATGATATTGACGACTACTAATGAAATTTATGTCACCGACTTTCGCCGTTTTTTGTGGACTGTACTGTAATTACCATCAGATGCATTACAGCCATTTTTGCCGAGCAAGTATAAAATAAATTATGGTGTTTACTGTTATTTGGTTGGTGGGGGGCTTATGTGCACAAAGCCGATGAGATTTCGGTTCATCGATAACATTGAGTTCGAGTCACGAGGTCAAGGTCATAACGAAAGTAACATGTAATTAATCCAGCGGGTGCGGTTCGCTAGGTCCATTAGCTTGGCTTCAAAATTACAAGGTGTCTAAGTGCGTTTGCTTTTAATTAATGAAATAAGATAAGGTCATTATTCAACGACTTTGTAGTTTATATGTCGCAGGCATATTGTCAAAGTCGTGATATTATAATTGCAAGGTACATTGTCAATCGAACCATTTCTTAAAATTAAATGGTCTGATTACAGTTTTTTCAATGGATAATTATTTAATGTTATAGTCATGTATTTAATTAGTTATTCATTCACAGTTCAAACCTAACCTAACCGCAACAATGGAAAAATGAATATATCTCAATCAAGACATATAACGGCACAAAATAGAGCCGATTGACAATATACCGTGCAATTATAATGTCACTAGTTAAATTATAATAATATACTGCTTTGATAATATACCACTTCTATATCCATACTTAATTACTTATTTAATTACAGTATTATTAATGCGAAAGTAACTTTGTCTATCTGTTACGTTTTCACACCTAAACCGCTGAACCAATTTTGATGAATTTTGTTATAGAGATATATTAAACCTTGGAGAAGGACCTTTACCTTCACCTTTAGACGTGAAAATAAAACTTTAAAGGATGAAATACGGGATAAAAGTTGGTATGGAGAACGCATCATTTTTCAAATCAGAGATATGAAAATTTATATTTATGCGGTTGGAAAGAAATAATGAGTGATCCGCGTTTTTGAAAAATCATCCCTCATGGTACAATAGGGGATGGTTACAATTGTTTTTAATCTTTGTATGAATATACTAAACCGTTGGCAAATTTTTGAAATTTATCGTAGAGATAGGGTGCATCTTATGTACTTAAGAAAAATACTCGAGACGTTTATAAAAAGGATATCATAATATATACTCCCTGCTTAAATGTCTATATACTACGCAGACGAAGTCGCGGGTACTAGCAAGTAATAATTATTGGAATTTATCTGGAATCCTATAGATGCAAAGCGTTAGTGCAAATGTTATATAATTCGACCTCTCAAATATGTAATACAATAGCGAGTAATTCTTTTATGTATATGCTAGAATATCAATTCATATAATATGTAATTGGTTTCTCGGAAACCGAACGGGTCTAGGATTTAATTATGTATTTAGATAATGTCTTACTTTCCGAGTTTAACTAGATATGTGTTTTTTTTGCAAGATACCGACCGAAGTTCTGTCTTTCATATATTTGATACTAGAAATTTTCTCGCGGCTTCGCTCGCATCGTAGTTGAGTTATGTCGCGTTATATTTTATTTTTTCATTCTATTTGAATTAATAAATAATAATTTTCATTCATAGATGTACGGATCTAAAGACTATAGATTTTGATAAAATCAAAATAATAAAAATCTTTATTCAATTTAAGCCATATGAAGGGACTTATGAACGTCAAAACTCTACAGCCGCCATGCCGGTTCGGTTTTCCGCCGGACGCATTTTAGTAAAAATTTGGAATAGAAGTTAATTACGTTGTCGAATAGGAAACTAATATACCTAAATATCACGCAATAAAAATGAATAAATATCATGATCTATGTAATGAGCTAACCAAAAATGGCTATGCGGTGGAAGTAGGAGCAAGAGGTATTCCAGCGAAATCTCTCTATAACTTGCTAAAAGACTTCGGCCTGTCGAGAACTGCAGTAAGTTCTATTTTAGAACGGGTATCTAAAGCAGCATTAACAGGCTTTTACCAAATCTGGCTTGGCAGGAAGGGTATCGCGGGCAGTCAAAGTGAACGTTGATGTGCATCATAAGGGGGCCCCTTAAACCTATACCTGGGTTGCAAGTCCCGGGAACCCGGCACTCGCACGGTGAATCCATGGAATGAATTCAAGAATGAATGAAGATATTTATCTCATTTTATGGTGATCCAAAAAATATCATATAACTTAGAAGAAAAACGTCTAAATGAAAAAATACTTATGTTCATACTGTCGCAAACTTAAATAACAGCCGTCTTAGTTAACAACTCTCAATCTGTAACATTGTAAAGTTTCAATTTGAATTCTTAAAATTATATTTTTTATTTCAGTTAATTGAAAAATATTCGAGCTTCTTCTACCTTTACAATTTATTAAGATAATGATTTCAAAAAGGTTTTAATATATTTCATTTACATTCATAATTTTTAATAACGACAATATAAGACTGCGAAGTAGACCTTTTCATTTGCCCTTTCAATTTATGTACTGAGTTATTAAAATAAGTATTATTTCGTACATAGTACTGATATCGTTTTTAACTTTGTACAAAGAATATTATTGTTAAATATTGCATTGGGCATAGGATTCATCCAAACATCACCACAACGACCGGTTCTTCACCGGTTCGTCCATTTTGTGGCGGGTCTGTCCTCGCTTCGTCTTCTGTGTGTCTTCTTTGATTCGATTACGCAGAGAAACTTCCAGCACAGCTCTCTCTACTTTCCTTGAGCATAATTATAAAATGTAGCACGTATGTAGTAAATTATATACAAAGGTATATAATCTGTATATTAGATTTGTATACTGCAAGTAATAAGTCAGAATTTCCTTTTTTATATTAAAAAAAAACATTCAACATAGTAACACATGTAGCTCTAAATACTCTTCTAATCGTGGTAAAACAACTTGACATAGAAAATGAGTATTCAAATATTAAAACATTATTAATACAAGAAAATTTTTGCGTTGAAATTTGAAGCTAGTTTTAGCAATACTAAAAAAAAAGAGTGAACTGTTCACACGCGGTAGAACAGAAACCACCAGAAAACATAAAAATATCTTCTTTAAAATATATATTTTTTAATCCTAAATCAGCTGGACTCGAACTATTGACCACTCTTAGTGCATACAACAGTGTTTACAAGTCTGGTCTTCACATCGCTAAGCCAATTAGACCACGATCATAAACGTGAAAATCAGGATTTGCATTAACCGTGTTTTCCATCTCATTCTCTCGCAGGCTAAATCCTATAGATGTATGTGTTTATCACTTCTTAGTGGTTTTTTTTAAATTCATCACGTTTTAAATCACAATGGTATTAAAGGAGTTTTCACTTCAAAAGTTTTCCCGATACTATCTATTAAAATAATTACTTAGTTTCTTACAGAGATTATAGAAAATTTAGTTGATAATTCTGTTTCCACTGACACCAATTCCTGTTATATCTATCAATGAGAGACCATCCTTCTGTAAACGTTTTTCGAAGGTCCCCCGCGGAATAAACAGTGGGTTATGTATATCTTCGCTTATTGGTACATAGAATCTAACTACAGGTTTTTGTATCCATGTTTTTATTTTAGCTTTTCGTTTTTTACTCTTCTGAACATTTAAAGGCAAAGAAACGAAAGAGTCACTTCGTAAATCAATAACTTTAGATTTACGCATTGATTTTATTGTTGTAGTCCCTTCTGTAAAATTTACATTAGCGTCTAGAGGATAACTTCCATTTTCATTATTTTTCAAATCATCTATCTGAATGGTATTCTGTAATGTATCTCCTTTATTCACGTTTCGATTCTTTTCTATTTTTTTCGCTTCAATATTAAAATTTTCTTCAATTCCATCAATGCTTAAATTTCTGTTAACATTTATTTTTTCATTTACGTCGCTTTCATCGTCTAATTGATTATTTTCAGGCAAATGCAATATAGAGGCACCGTTCGTTTGAAATTTTAAACCATCTAATCTAATTACTTTCGTACCGACACCGACTAGGGGTAAAATAAATAAAAGTGAAATTAAGAAACATTTCATTATTTATGAATTGCTTTTACTATACTAGAGAGCAATATGCATGGTCTGAAAGGAATTGGAGGATCGAATCAATTATTACCACGTATTACTGCATTTCATGCCAATTTATGTGAAACGAAGTGCGTGAAATCATTCAAATTGAAAATAGCTTTTCACTAAACAGATATCAACGTTAAAACATTATATAATTATTTATACAAAACACCCCACGATAATTTTCACCGTTTCAAGATAAATTCATCTGTAGCTAATCTGTTATGTGAATTATGAATAAACGCGTTATACTCTCACTAAAATCAAATTGAAAACGTTATTGTTATCAGCATGTTGAAACAAAAGAGATAGGAAATCAAAGCGTAAGGCTAAGTTTCTTTTCGCTCACGCCGATATCAAGTCGAAAATGAACTGATGGTAGTTGCCCACCCACCATTCAGGATGGCATGAAAAGAGCGTTAATGCCGTATCTACTTATAAACTATCATTGGGCGTGAACAGGCATTTTGACTGAGACATTTTGTGCCGATGAAATCTGTATCACCGACGATCGTCGTACTTTATGGTCTGTAACTTACACATCAGTCATATTGCCGAGCTAGTATATAAAAAATGGAAAATTGAACACACCACAAGTTTGCATAACTATAACATGAATTATTGATAATCAATACAAGTAGCTTTTCTAATTTTTAATTATTACTCATGTAATATAATTAAAGCGTTAACATTTAAAACTCTGCTTTTACCAACTTCAAAAAAGGATAATGTACTCAGCCGGTAACTTCTTTGTTTATGAACCTTTTTTGTTGGAAAAGGGATACATAAGGCAATATTTAATTTGAATTTATTGGTTGCTAATCAAATCATTGTTTCAACCACCAATAAATAGCCTTAGAGCAAAGTTGAATTTTATTTCCGTGAAATGAAGTTAAAAAACAAATAATTTAAAAATTCGCCCGATGTTGTTTTTTCATTATAATTGTATAGTATTACAGAAAAAAAATGATGTTCTTTTGTTTTCGTTTCATTATCGCCCGAAAAAAGTGAGGGGGTACTCCATGACACCACTTACTTAAAACAAGCAATATCAATTCAGGCCATGTCGAGCTTCAGAAAAACTCGACATCTTCGTTTTGTTTACGAGCACATCAAACAATAAAGTTATGCCAGAGAGTGTCTGGCGTTTTATTATTCGGTTCTCTTTGTATGACATAATAAAATCGCTAAAACAGCTCTATTGGCTGAGATAATAAATATGGGTTAATTAAAACAAATATCACTACCTATAAAATTACTTAGTTAAAGCATTCTTAGATTTATTATTTAAAATATATTATATTCGTTATTGGTTTAACATTTATCAAAATTTCATTTGATTTGGCCCAAACATGGTAGCACGCTAAGCCTGTTGGTCCTATTGTGAGACTTGGCTCTCAAGTACAGCTGCCGGAACACACCTATAGGTACTTGGTAACAGATTTACAACTTGAGGATAGTATGATACTCATTAGAAAATACCCTAACGCCATGCTATGATTTCATCACGAAGATTTTCTTCGCAGAAAGTTCATGCTCATTGTTGGGATTCGAACCCATGACGATAGCATAGAAAAGAATAGAAAATACTTTATTGTTTCAAACATACAATGTTCTATTAAAGTAAAAGCTTAAAGCAATTTCTTCCAAGAAAGAACGAGATAGTTAAAATATAAAGATAGACTAGTTAATATCGTACATAAACAAATACAAGAACAAATAGGTATATACAATAACATTAGTAATAAATATACAAGTTACAATTTTACATACATAGTATGAAATTATATATACATACACATACGCCCACACACACACATACACATCCATACATACAAGGACCATTACAACTGATCAAAATGATAAATAGTAATCCTTAACTAAGGTTTTAAGTATTAAAAGGATTACGCACGTCTTATTGGTAAGGGTAAAATGCATTCCATAACCGAGCTGCCTGGACTGAAAAAGACTTGTCAAGAAAAGTAGTCGTATGTTTAGAAATTTCTAAAGTTAAGTCTTCAGACAATCGACACTGTGTGTCAGTACACGCTACTACTGAGTGATCATTGTTATTATAATATGTGTCTGTTTGTAATTTCAAATAACGACGTTATTACTAAATGTATTTACAAGTATATACGGTACTTATAGCAAAAAAAAAAACATTTTTTTCAATTTTTATCTGTCTGCCTGTTTGTTCCGGGTAATCTCCGAAACGGTTGAACCAATTTTCACGGGACTTTCTATGGCAGATAGCTGATATTTTAAAGAGTACCTTAGGTTAGTTTTATTTTAGAAAAAGAATTGGGATTCTGCGCAAATAATAAATAAAAACTACGATTTCGAGGCGATAAAATGGTTTAGGCTGAGTAAACCATAAGAAATATATCAAATTAATGTTGTGCATAATCTTAGATCTTAAAAATACATATAAAAAAGTCAGGGAGAGCACATGTCTCTTCTAAGGATCACCCACAATAAGCATGTTTGTCTTTAATATAACCGCAAGCGGGGGTAGCAAGATTCTCACGCATGCTATAACGACGGTATTCTGTACTCCACGTGGGCGCAGCCGCGAGCACAGCTGGTATTTACTATATCTATAATAATTATAAAACATACCATATTAGCGGATAAGTTAAATTGTACTAATTTCTTTGTTGTATTTAGTGTGTCAAAGCACCTTGTGTCGAACTCTAAAAAAAAAGTCTGCGATCTCTAGACGCAGTATCATAATCGTTATAATTTGAGTTAAATACATCGTAACATATGCACATAACCCATTTCGGTTCCATATATAATCGTAAATTAATTGCAAAGTTAAGTAACAGCTAAGAACAATCACAACTCAGCATTTTCTTCATGACATCCGCCAGCGAACTTCAGTAAACAATCAAGTTTAATTTCCAAATTATAAAGTTTTAATTGGCAATTGAAACTACTTGTTCACATTAAAGTGATTTACGTCAGAACTGAACAGACAAGTGACGGCTAAGGCAATGAATGACTTTGAAAACCCTCTAACATGAATAACAAATGATTTTTATAATAAAAATTTCAAAGAACTGTTTCGAAAAAATTGGGCCATCTTTAAGTTTTTTGTCACTGAAGTAGCAATTGTACTTATGATAAAAGCAAGAATGCCAATAATGCTTCAAGCGATAATGGCTCAATAATCAATTAGCAGCTTAGTGGTAAGAATTCTCCTAGTCATAACCATAGTAGGCTTACAAAATCTAAAAAGATTATATAAACAACGTTCGTTGATTTTAAGTTGGTGGAATGCGGCAGTTACGGTCTTGACAATTAAATCCGATACGCGAGCGACAGCTACGTCCACACTGTGTACAAACAAACATAACTCTTGGATCATTCCCAGGAATCACAGCGCACTGGTAACGTTGCTCGCGCCTGTGGGAGAGAAGGTTAAACCATTTGCTATCGTGGATTACGACGCCATCCGCACTTCTCTTCCACGATTATCTGCTTCTTTTTTCCAACATTTCGTATATCAATATCGTAGGCAAGCATCTCACGTCTCGCACTGTACTTAAAGCGCAATTTAGGATATCTTACTGGCCGTTTGCCATTAGCAATCTCGCTCAACAGGGTTTGTCGCGGCAAACGCGAGTATACCATCCAGTGTACGTGACCAAGCTAGCAAAGCCACCTTTGTTTCAAGACTGCAGTGATGCTCGGCAGCTGTGCGATACTGAACATCTCTTCGTTATTTACCCTGTCTTTCCACGAGATGTTCAGAATGTGACGAAGACAACGCATATGGAAGCTGTTTCGCTTTCTCTCCTATTTGGCATAAGCAAGTCTCAGTTCCGTACCAGAGTATGCTTTAAATGCAGGTCTGATATACAACCATCTTAATCTTTAAAGACAAGTATTTATTATCCCACATTCTTGAACTTAGCTTCCCAAACAAGATTCTCCTAGTACTCGCCTGATAACTAATACTGAAAATATTTTGCCAAACACCTGCCAATCTTTAGCTCCTCATTACTTCACCTCAAATGACATCTATATAAATAAAATAATTGAGGTTCATCATTATGTGCGCATCACGCAAAAACTACTGGATAGATTTTGATCAATTTTCTTTTGTTTTCCTCCTTTGATACTTGCTCCTTATGAACCGAAAAAAAAAAACTAATCTAATAATCTTTATTCAATAAAAAGGTATTAATGCTTTAAGAAACTGCGATTTTTGTTATCATTACGTGTCCTTCTGTTGTCCAGGCGAGCGGAGCGGGGGCGTAGCTAGTTGTTAATAAATACAAATTACATTTCATCTGATATTAAGTATTAATCATATCTATGGTTCTCTGAAACTAACTAAAATTCCTATCTAGCAAACTGGAAGACTCTTGTGGTAATGCGTATCGCCAATTTTGCATTTTCGAACCAGAACACTTTGATACTTTGATGAAAAACAAACGTTTGACTTAGGTACTTACATAATAACTGAAGGTAGCACGGTTAACCTTATTTGCTTCATAAGGACTGAAACTCTTCAATTGAAAATGGTACGCAAGTTAAACCAAATTAAAGAGTTGTATGTATCAAATTGGAATTTTTGCTTCTTATTTATCTTGATATTCATACATTTTCAAATGTATAATATGCATGGAGTTCTAAAATACTTTTCCATTTAAGTACAAAATATACCTAGAACAATGTGTAGTCTGCCAATAAAGTATTAATTTCGTCCCAAAATTTTCATTTCTATATCGAGATGAACCATTTAATCTGCAAAAACATTTCTATTGTTGTAAAATGCATTTCATTTTAAAACCTCAGCATTGTTCTAACTAAATTGATTTCCAGTTCTGTGCTTTTTAATGTAAAAACTTTAAGGTATATTTTTAAAGCCTTATCGGTGCATGTTACTATGCCTATATGCGGTTAGACTAGGATTAAGTTAGTAAAGCCAAGGCACCCATATATCACATTATCTTCGTGTCATGAATAGTAAAGGGTTTAAAGCATCGTCTTTTTTTCTGAAGCACATAATAAAAGTAATACATATTTTAATTTCCTTTTTAAACGTCCAACATCTGAGCGACCGAATTGCGCTCTGTGTCTTAAAATAAGGAAAGAAAAACACCTATCTAGATAAACTTGGAATGTAAAACATTGTCTAAATACAAAATTTCATCCAAATCGTTGAAGCCGTTTCTTAGAATTACATATATATAAGAATTGCTCACTTTATAGTATAAAGGATAGATATACATGACTACGTTCTGAAATATGATCTCAATTTTGAAGAACATTCATCGTCTAAATTCTAAAGCAATGGTTCCCAATAGGGTTTTCATGAAACATTAAGGATTCAATTTGAGATTCTAGTTAAATTTAAATATCACTCTAGGGATGCAAGAAGACACAATAATAAAAATGTTGGTTGCAGCACAAGTTTAAGCAAGTTTATTAGCTAGCCCTTAGAATCTTACGGGTCTACGAATACTCTACATTTAACATTTCCTTCAATGTACCAGTGCATCCAAAGTCTCCATTTTCTCCTATGATGGTTTTTATAGTAAATATAAAGAAGCAGGTCTTCCTCGCTAGAGCCACTTGTCATCGTAGTTATCGACTCATGAATGAACGAATAAGTTTATAGCCGTAAATTTCAACGTAAAGACGCCATCTGGGGGAATTAAACAATACAAAAATTATTGTAGTTTTAAGTCAATTAATATTCTAGTGCGACATACAATGGCAGGCGCATTGATTTGTAATCTATACAATTAATAAAATTGAAGTGTCTGTGTGTAATGTCAAAATAACAGATTTTTACTAAATGCATATGGAAGTAAGTATATACGACAACTATAACAAAAAACCCATTTTGAAAATTTTTGTCTCTTTGTTCCGGGTAATCTGCGAAACGGTTGGACCGATTTTGGCGGAACTTTCACTGATAGATAACTGATGATATAGGGAGTAACTTAGGCTACTTTTATTTTAGAAAAAGAATTAGGGTTCCGCACAAATAAAAACAACTGGTCATGGTGAATCAATTCGGACGCTTAAATGGCTTACGCTGAGTAAACCATAAGAGATATAGCAAACTAATGTACTACATAGTTGTAGGCATTAAAAAAACCTACAAAAAAGGTAAAGTATACGTCTATCTTCTGAGGAACATCCACAATAAGCATTTTTGTCTTTAAAATAGCCGGGGGCGGGAGAGCAAGATTTGCGCGGGCATTCTGTAGCGTGAGCGAAGCCACGGGCACAGCTAGTGTATAAAATAATATGTAAAAGGCGTTTTGGATTTATGATATCATACGAAAAATAGCCTTGAAGTGTGAAATGGTTTATACATACTTTATACATTTTCAGTTGATGAAGTTAGCTATATAAGGTCAACGCCTAACTTAAATTGGTTTGCAAGAAGTAATTTGGATTTGCAGAAATGCGTCGCAAATTTTACTGTAACGACCTCGCTTGAGGAGCTAAACTAAATAGAAATAGGATAGTAATTTATAGTGTATAAATTTTCTATACCAAGTTGTTAAGGCTTTAATTTTTTTGTTTGTCTGTGTTATGGATTGCTTTTAATACTTCACCGATATTTTTTTAATAATTGAAATGGTAATTTTTTCTTAAGCAGTTTGCATACGATTTGAAAACACTTTTGATGTGAAACATCTATAGACGAGGGTGAACCTGATTGTTGGCGTGGCGATACAGGCCATGGCGACGCATCGCCACGCTATATGATGGAATATATGTACTATGAATTATGAAATTATGAATATACAATTATGGAAATAATTGAGTTGTCGCGATTTCAATTTTTTTTTTTAGTTTTAATTTTTGTATTTAATAAAAATGAATATTTATGTAATAAACAGTCATTATTTTATGGAATAAATTTGTAATGCTTTATCTTTTCATTATGCCATATCTGATTCCTGTCGTAATCTGATCATTTATACATATAACTTATATTAAATAATTTCGATGTTTCACATCTGCCAGGTGCGGGGGCGTCTCGTGGCGGATTAAATGTTTTTTTTTATACTACTAATGGGTTACAAGTTTAGGTAACACTAGGCGCTTGGCCATATTTGAACCCACTTTTCCCAAGAAGGTCTTGAACCTTACTCACCGCAGGAACACAACCCAAGGTTATTTGGCTACGATCTTCTGTAGGGTGGAGGTATTTCAGAAATTGGGATGCTCCGAGTAAAGAAAAACCTTCAAAGAAATTTCTCTGTGACCTCTCTGCAATGAATTGTATAAAACTATATTAAATTTTATAACTTCTATAAATACACGTGTGGCCGTGAGAATATAAAAATATGAAGTTAAAGTAAATATGGAAAGATCATAACGACATTTTACATTAGTATTGTTGAATATACACTGCGGAACTTAGGGTGCGCCGCGTTGCATAGATAATAGAGTAGTAAGACCGGCAGCCCGACATGACATTTTTAACGTAATTTATATTTTTAACGAAATTTGTTACAAACCGAAAAATAACCCTAATTATGTCATCTATTTTATTTATTGCTATATTATCTATGTCAAATTATTTAATCAACGGTAACTATTATTTATTATTATTGCTTAAAAAATAAGGCCTCAAATCAGACTATCTGTTCTTGCAAACGTCTTTTGCTTCCTTTCTGTTATTAGCGTCGGTTCCAAGAGCTTATTCCTTTTTTATAGGTCAGTATTTTTCTTTTCACTTTAAACTTTAATTTATATAAGTTCAAATTTCCAACTTCAAGCTTATATTCAGGGAGTATCATTAACTGGTTGATGATGCAGAGCTATTCGCAAAGATATATTTATTACAACTTATCTACAAAATTATAAAGTGCAGAAAATTGTAAATATATAGTAGATAATTTTTATATTCTAAAGGCTTTGCGTAGTTTAAGTGTGATACTTATATTAAGCTGTTAAAATTGTTATAGAAAATAAAAAACAATCAAGATTCTTTGTTTTAATTTGACAAAGAAATAAGACTACATAATTAAATAAGATAAAATATAAGTATATATAAGTACATTCGTCCAGTTAATATAATAATACTAAGTGATCCTAAATAAATTCCAAGTGAAAATGGTTTAAATAAATAAGACAACTGTAAAAGAAAAGTTGCCAACTCCTGGACCATATGTAGAGCTCAATGCATTTTCCGCAACGCGTCAACGACCGCCATTACGTGGACGAAAATAGCACCGTATAAATAAAGGTTTCGTTCGCCTGAAATGTACTTTGGAAAATTGTAGAAAATTACTTGGAAACCTTTCATATGGAAAAAGTTTTATTTCACTATAATTTAAAAACTCGTTTAGTGCATGACTCGCAATTCTGTTTGCAAAAGTTTTATATCCCATTTTAATTATTATCAATATATTAATACGTGAAGCAAAAGCTTTCGGTACCCTTTTAAGCGTACTGCGTGCACGGATGACTGTGAGATGTGTCATGGTTAAAGTTTATATGGAGATCTTTGCAGAAAGTTAAAATTTATCTATAATATCTGTTACTAATATATTAAATTAAATAAATTTCGAATCGTAAACGAACTAGTTCCATTGAACTTAGACCCCCCAAAATATTGACATTGTCACTCAACGATAACTGACAGCAAGTGATGTAAATAATAATCATTGTTCATGAATACTGTAAATGTCAAACAGAATATAGTCTATGATCAAAAAGTCGCTGGTCGAATTCCGACCTTATAGCGATCGTTAGTAATAATAAAAAACTGTCAAGATCTCAATACGGGTACAGTGGTCCTTATCTAATCAAAAAAATAATAGAGGTTTGCCGTTGTGCGCGCATAATGCAAAAACTACTGGATTTACGATTTTATAAGCATTACGCGTTCTTCTGTCATCCGCGCACGTACAGCTACAATATAATTTGAATGTGAGGTTGTGCAACAGTCTCAGTGTAATTTTTAAAGGTCTTAGTATTGTATAATTTAAATTTATATTTTAAACACCACCGAGAAACTCATAACTGGGTCAGTATCTGAAACAGAAGCGATACGTGACCAGACTGCAACTAGCTGTTTCGCGACGACTCGGGGATAAATCCTTGAAGTTAAAAAATATAAAGTACAAAGTATTATTTGTATACAGGATGGAAATAACGATCGGAACATGGAGGAAAGTAAATATAGTTTCCTGTAAAATATTCGAGATATCGAATTTTACTCGACTAGAGTATGCGGTCTATTTTAGTGATTTGTAAAGAACTATTGCATTCCAGTGCTGATCAGAATATATTGGCACGGACAAACTGGAGACTTCGGAAATAAATATGATGTGGCAGCACTATTACGAGTCTCTTAACTGACTCTCCTCGACGATGAAGGCATCATATTGTATGTCACGTGCTACACCACTCGTGGTACAGTACGCTGGCAAGCCGAGTGAAGCGGCATATACTCGTTATGAATTCGTACTGGAACTATACTCGGCCAGTGCTTGTTGTTATTTGATCAATATGTAAATCTTATACTCAATAAATTGTTTGTTCAGAGTTTCTCGTATAATTACAAAATCATCATTTCGCAGTCTTTACAATAAATGATAAATTTTATATTTAAAAAATGTACATAAACTGAACAATAATCATATTCCATCGGTCTGAACCATTACCTAAACTGATGCAAAGAATTAAGATAAAAAGTCTCTATAACTTGTTTAGTAAGAACATATAAAATATAAGCTTCATCTATATAAAAGCCTAAAACATTCCTTCTACATAGAATATATATTAATAAATTTGTGGTTCTGTCTGTTCTATTTACACTAATATAATAAAGCGGAAAAGTTTGTTTATTTAAACACGCTAATCGCTGAAACTACCAGTCGCATTCCAAGTGGAAGCCCTCCCGAACTGCTTTATCCGCGTGCGCTGACGTGATGGTTAATAAATTAGGTAAATACAATGCTCTACATAAATATTGGTCCTTACTATATCTAAAAAAAATCTGCGATAGCATATGCCTATCTCTTATACATAAGCCAAAATAGGGAATTTCGCAATTTCTTTTGTTGAAGATTAAAAATTGATATATGAGCATTATTTTTAGGAGTGGCTTAACAATCCTTATGAACAAAAGTTACTTTATCATAAAGTTAAATTTTGTTAAAATAAAACTACTAGGGGAAAATTATTTCTACTTAGGTAACACATGCAGAGCCGCAAAGCACCGCTAGTGTCGCTCGGTAAATGTGAGACGTAAAAATATTTGCCGAGGTTATTGACGAATCTATTTAATATTATCTTATCTGGTAATGGATGTGAATAGTCAAGTAAACAAGTTAAAGGGACTCTTAAAAATAATTCCTTTTTGTATTACAGATCTGATAAATTAATATTTAGTACTAGCTGTGCCCGTGGCTTCGCTCATACTACAGAATGCCTGTGCGAATCTTGCTCTCCCACTCCCGACTACTTTAAAAACAAAAATGCTTATTGTGGGTGTTCCTTAGAAGATAGACATATAATCTCCGGGACTTTTTTCTTTAATGCCTACAATTATGTAGTACATTAATTTGCTATATCTCTTATGGTTTACTCAACGTAAGCCATTTAAGCGTCCAAATTGATTCACCATGACCAGTTTTTTTAATTGTGTGGACCCCTAATTCTTTTTCTAACACAAAAGTAGCCTAAGTTACTCCCTATAACATCAGCTATCTATCAGTGAAAGTCCCGTTAAAATCAGTCCAATGCTTTCGGAGATTACCCGGAACAAACAGACAGACAAAAATTTTTAATATTGTATTTTTTGTTATAGGTATCGTATATACTTTGATATGCATTTAGTAAAAGGCTGCTATTTTGACATTACAAACAGACACTTCAATTTTATTACTTGTATAGAAGATATTGTACATTATAGTTATTTGTAATATCAGAGTATTTTTGTTTGGATCACTTTGAAGAATACTCATATAATTTTATCTTTTTTTTGTACCACTTTAAAATAAGACCGATGTTACTCAATTCGAATGTATTTTTTTATGGATATTCAGCTACAACTTCTTAGTTTATGAACTAATTATGATGATTCTTTTTAGTTGGATAGGGGATATCTCAAGGAAAATGGGACCACCATTTTAATTTCATTGAAATTGGACCTTCAACTTCGAAGATACATCAGGGAACCCTTCAAAATCATTAATGAAACTTGGTTATCTTTTTTTGTTAAAAATTGTCTTGTCTAAATTAACAAACCTTTATTATGTTGAAGATGCAGTCAGCTAATTAATGATTTATCAGCTAGTTATAATGTATTATTAATATTATTTATACGAATAATAAATGTCAAAGCATATATAGAATTAATAAAATTGTAGTGTCTGTTCGTAATTTCAAAATAACAGCTTTTACGAAATTCATATGAAAGTATATACGATACCTATATCAAAACACCCATTTTTAAAATTTTTGTCTTCTTGTTTGTTCCGTGTAATCTCCGAAACGGTTGGACCGATTTTAGTATTTTCACTGGTAGATAGCTGATTTTATAGAGAGTAATTTAGGCTACTTTTATTTTAAAGAAATAATTAGAATTTCATGCAAATAAAGTCATGGTGAATCAATTCGGGCACTTAATTTGCTTTCGCTGCGTAAACCATAAGTGTTATATCAAATTAATGTACTACATAATTGTAGACATTAAAAATACCTATAAAAAATTCAGGGAATACGTATGTCTATGTTCTAAGGATCACCCACAATAAGCATATAACAGAGAGCGGGAGTAGCAAGATTTGAACGTATGCCTGATCGACGGCATTCTGTCGTCCACGTGAGCCATGCCGCGGTCACAGCTAGTGTATAACATAAAAAGTAAGTTAGTAGTAGAGTGGTGAAGTAGGACATCTAATGCGTGTATAAAACTCGGACGTATTCGAGATGTGCCCGATTTACGATGTGGTGCGCAATAAAACTCAACAAAACACCGTAAACGTAAACCGTGAAGCTTTTACAGCGTACTCTACGTGACCTTTACGTCATAATTATTCTAGGAATAACATACACAGTAATACAATGTTAAGGGTAAATACAGCTGCTAACAATTTTGATAAAAATGAGTTAATACCATATTTAGAGTTAGTTCTGCGAGAATAAGAAAAATGAATATTTATGTAATAAACAGTCATTTTTTTATGGAACAAATTTGTAATGCTTTATCTTTTAATTATCATATCTGATTCCTGTCATAATCTGTTCTTGTATGCATATAACTTATACAAAATAATTTCGCTGTTTCACATCTGCCAGTCGTCCTGTGACGGATTTTGTTAATTATTTTTTGATCTGACCTTACTGTTAGCCAAAAACAGATACGCTGATGGCTTTTACAGTTTTACCGGGCTTATGTTGTATTTCTGGGATGAGTAGTGTTTCTAAAGCTTCTTGGCGAAAGAATGATGAAAGCAATGATGGCTCAGTTGGTAGTTGAAAACATCGTGATGAAACCATAGCATGGTGAAAGGGCTTTTTTTAGTGCCCGCCTGACTAGCTAACTTCAAGTTGGACATCTATCGCCAAGCACCAATTTTGATTTGATTTGGATTGTGGCCACAAAGCTAAACCAATAATGATTAAAAAAATTTGGTCATCACGGGACGCCCCGCGCTCGGTAGACGTATGTGACGACTTGTGATGTGTGATGTTTTATTACTATGTGTATGGTGCTCGCGATCACAACCAACCGATTTTAATTTATCCCATTTTAACATGACACTTTGAATTTATCCATCAGAGTGTCTATTAAAAAAAGCGATCTCGGCTCCATACCAACAGCGTTGGCCACGCAACATGCGCCGACATCGACAAACATTGGGTCCGACAATTGGTCTGAACCGGCACATTAGATGTTTCACAAAAAAAGAAGGTCCAAGGTCGACAAGGCTCTAGTGACATCTATGATGTTAAAATCGTCCATAGGTTACGGTAGCAGATTGCTATTAGGCCGTAGACTTGTAAAAAAAGGATAATAATCGTGTCCTAGCCATCGATATTTTACGGGTAAAGTCTACTCAATAGTAAAGTTTACTCAATAGTAAAGTTAGTGGTAAAGTCAATAGTAAAGTCTATATAACGAAGTAGGTTTATTAGTACGAATTCAAAAATTATACTGACATTTAGTGATTTCAGTTGGTTTTTTTTTTATCGTATCGATCAGGAAACATTACAACTGGAGAAAAACGTGATTAATGAAAAATAAATACTGGCAAAACCACTGGCAGAAGTTAGTGAGAAATATATTCTATATTCTCAGAATGATTGTCGACATGATCGTTTTCGAAATTATTATTCAACGAGACACTGAGTCAGCCCGATGTCTATTTCTGTTGATGTTAATAGAACAAAGGGCGCTTTTAGGTTTGAATTTTACGATGTGGTGTACAATAAAAATGTGCTAAGCCGCTCAAATGGTGAGAGCAGTGAAGTTTTACAACAATATACATCGCTATATGTTAAGTTATGACTAAGTATGAATATATAACTTATTGTCTTTCAACTTTCAAATAGTTTATATGTTGCTTTGCATTGTAAAAGTATTTACTTATCGAATGAAAGGTTAGGTCAAGAGTATTCTAAAACGACGAGCATGCATGAAAAGATGTATGCCAGGATTCTTAGCAAGTGGAAGGACGTGATCTCTGCCTACCCAGGAGAGAGGCATGATGTATGTATGTATTTGACAACTGAATCAAAATAACTAATTATATTAATAGTCTAATTACAATTACAGTTTACGATCTGTACAAAGACCTGCGTCTACGCCTGCATATGTCTAGTGAATGCCTACCTACTCCATATAGAAGATTTGTCCGCCCAAGCTGACAGACCGCCGCCAACCTGAGGTCGGGTTCGAAGTCAGGTCGCTAAAGAGCGATTAGGGATGGAAGAAGCTGAAGTATGTCAATGGATAATAAACCATATGTATACAATAGCATAGTATCGCTAACAAAATCGTTGTCGGGGGTTTGGATGTATGTCAGTGATATAGAAACAATATGAGACTGTAGTGTTTGTTTTGATAATATTATTGTGTTCTTCCGTATACATTATTTTTAATTCATTTACATATATGTGAGGACTTGTAAATGGCCTCATTAACTTATATATGTCATTTAAATATGTACTTAGCTGTAAATTTTCTTAAAATAAAATCACAGACTCGCACGCACTTACATGTAACACGTCCACTCTCACCCATGGCTCTCGTGGAACTGACGCGGTGCGGTCTTTTTTTTTTTTTTTTTTTTAGAACTGACTACACTGTTAGCCTTAGGGGCCCTAAAGCCGCTGCGGCTTTTACAGCTTCACCGGACTTGGGGTATTGACTGTACATACTGTGTGTTTATATCTTTGTGTAGGTTTGCTTTTATAAATAGTATAAATATATACATTATATTATTATTATACATTTAAGTGTATTATAGTACCACATACACTACAGAGACTAAACAGGTTCCCGCGAAAAATATTCCTCCATCGTCAGTCAGCGTAAGTATATTAATCTATACCAATGTAATAAAGCGGAAGATAGCCAGACTCACGAGAAATAGTATAGGCTATCTAACATTAGGCTACGATTTCAATCTAGCCTTAAATATTGATTTTCCTTACGTAAGTTGGAAGTGACAGTCCTCCCGAACTGCTGTATCCGCTTGCGCTGGCGTAATGGTTAATGATACGTAAATATAATGTTCTACAAAAGTATTGGCCATTAGTATATCTAAAAAAATCTGCGGTAGCATATGCGTATCTCTTATACAAGGTGTCCAGAAAGGGTATCGGGTATTTGTAAGTTCAATGAAACAAAAATTATTTGTATGCAATAAAAAAGTTTATTGTTTATTATTAGCATATGAATTGGAGAATTATTTGGAAAAGATGATGTTATCCAAATGATGACCGTTACGTTGCTGGCACTCTTCTAAACGGAAACGAAGATTGGCGATAACACGTTGACACATAGCTATCGATATTGCTGCCATTTCTGACCTGATGTTTTGCTTTAACTGGGTTAGATTCGTCGGATTGTTTTGATAAACCTTACTTTTAAGGTATCCCCAGGCGAAATAGTCAAGCGGGCTAAGGTCGGGGCTTCTGGGAGGCCAGTTGATGTTACCCCTTCGCGAAATGACTTTATTAGAGAATAATTCGTTAACAACTTCCATTGAGTCATTTGAGGTATGGCAAGTGGCCCCATCTTGCTGGAACCACGTTCTTGAGTTGAAACCTGCAAACTCCTGCAACTCTGGGACCAAAAAATTTCGCAACATATCGCAATAACGGTCACTATTCACATTAATTGCTCGGCCTCGTTGATCTTCATGAAAATAAGGACCAATTATGCCTTTAGCAGACATAGCGGCCCAAACAACGACCTTTGGGCTATGCAGGGGTCGTTCATGCTTTCGTCTCGGATTCTCCATTGCCCAGTACCGACAATTCTGCTTATTAACATGACCATTCAGGTTAAAATTTGCTTCGTCACTGAACAGTATGTTGTTAAAGTTGTTAAATCGCTGCAGCATTTCGTTCGCAAAATTCAGTCGATTAGCATAGTCCGTATTCTTCAATTCTTGAACCAATTGAATTTTATAGGCTTTTAGATGTAAGTCTTTCTTTAAAATCGAATGTAAAGACGATTTTTTGATGTTCAATGCTTGGCTTCGCTTTCGGATGGATAAAGACGGATTTTGACGAACCGACGCCTCAATTTCTTCAATTGTTTCTTCATCGCGAACTGAACGAGGACGACCAGAGTTTTGAATTGTAACTGTCGCACCTGTATTCTCGAACATCCTGATCCATTTCCTAATGCTATCGTCACTTGGCGCGTGGCGTGTACGATATTCCGCACGACAGGGACGTTGAGCAGTCACTATTGAATCACCATTACGATAATACGCTCGTACACAAAATTCGCGATGCGTCCCCGAGTACTGTTCCATCGTGACTAAAACTCCACAAAATGGCGGACGCCACGAACCCCTCCCCGCACCCTTTAGACGCCCCGTTTCGAATATGGCGCGAAAACAAATACCCGATACCTTTTCTGGACACATAAGCTACAATAAGGTGTTTTGTGACAAATATTCGTTGAAAATTACAAAGTGATTTATTAGCATTATTTTTAGGCATACCGTATTAATTCTTCCGAACAAAAAATACTTGATCATATATATATTTTTATAAAGTTTAATTTTGTCCATTATAGCATATTATTTGGACAATACTTTAGGCGATAATAAAAAATTAAAATAATTTGTACTCGCGGGAACTGAAAACAACTACGATAGGCTACACTGGTGAAACCGTGGGGCACAGATAGTATAAAATATTATATAGTTTTATAATATCTCACGTCATACCTTCGTAAATTATACCCGAGTATAATTGCGATAATGGGTCCTTTAATTAAGGTTCATTGTTGAAATTATTGGACAGTAAATTATGGCAAGGGATTACTTTAATATTCGGCTTACTGCGACTTGTTTATGCGTCGTGAAACTCTAACGGGTTGGACATAAAAATAGAGTCATCTTCATAAGGGACAAACATTTTAGCAATCCATGGATTCACCGTGCGGGTGCCGGGTCCATCGTGTGGCAGACAGAGGGAACACGAGCAGCCCCCGAGACCAAGTGTAGGTTTAAGGAAGCCCCTTATGATGCATATCAGCGATTACCTTGACTACTCACTATACTATATACTATACTTCACGTAACAGAAATGAGGATGCCCAGATAAACTGGAGGAGTTACTCTTAAGGATAAAGTCAGGAATTAGCACATTCGGGGAATATTTAAATTGCCGAAAATCGTATACGCTGGTATGGTCCTTTTATACACCATGATGTAGACCATATAATAAGATCCGCCAAAAGAAGTCAAGGTAGGCCATCAACCAAGTGGTTGGGAACACTTAGGAGGGACATGACGGCGATGGGTTTAAACTCTAAAATGACACAATTACGCCAAGAATGGCACACTAGGACTAGGAAGGCCGACCCCAAAAGATATGGGAAATCATGCACGGTAGAGAAGAAGGATTAGTAGTTCCAAAGATTACCCCTATAAATATACTAAAAATCATTTTAACTATATGCCACTTATCCCACCATATTGCTAAGAACCGACAGAAGTGACCAATAAACTTTGCCCTACTTAAAAGTCAAAACCACTCTCCCATACTACGCTCGATATGTTTTTAAAACTCTATTACGTGTAAACGACCCCTCGCAGAGGACTTCTGGCGAGGTAATGGCTCAGTAAATCACGGGAGGGACAAGTAATTTATCGAGTGAAATCTACGCAAACTGTTATAAGATTTACTGATATTCTTCCACCCATTTTCAGGAAGGTTTTTTGTGTCAGCTGAAACTATTATTCCAGGAGGGATTTTATGCCTATACTGTATTCTAACTAACGAACTTCGCGCTTAAAACGTTTCAAAGATATTAAAACTAAAGTTTTATAGGTAGAACATCATCATTATTTTTATGGGTCTTCACGAAACCGCTATATCATAATCATCATCATAATACATCAACCATAACTTCTTTCTTTATAAACCGATTTAGATGATTCTTTTTTTGTTGGATAGAGGATACCTCAAGGATGGTCTCATTTTAATTTTATTGGCATTGGACCTTCAACTTCGAAGATACACCAGTGAACTCTAGAAACTCATTGAAGTTGGTTTACAATATCCAAACCACGAAAAATATTTCGACTAAAATATTACCAAATAAGTTAATGTAAATTTTGGGTAACCAAAACGACTGTACGGGAAAATGATTGTAAATAGAACTAGTAGCAGGTAGGCAGCGAAGTTTCAATTGTGTTTAATTTTTTTAATTTGGAATTGGAAGTTCGGAAAAGAAGAGAGCTACAACCTTATCTGATATTAAGTGCCGATGTGGTGGTGAAGTTAAGTAACCGTAGGCTACGAAAAGTGGGGCAGTTCCCAGTTTAGTTGATGAAATACATCTTTAGATGCTTGGCAGCATATTTTCAACTTGAAGATGGTAGCTGACGAGCCAGACAGGCATTAGAAAATGTCCTACCACCATGCTACGGTTTCATCACGATGTTTTCCTTCACCGAAATCTCAAGCTCATTGTAGGGACTCGACCTCATGATGATCGAAGCGATGTCCATACACGCTACCAGTCTACCACTAAACCATAAAAGCTTCAAAAAATCACAAAGTCTTACAAAACTTATTTCAGTTTATAATATTGACTGATAAAATATTGTACACGGTGATCATGGCATAGGTCACTATATCCGTTCGCACTCTCCAGAAAGAAACATCTAAATTCACGGATTAAGTTAAGCCTTATCTCGCCTGACAAGGGGTAAAGGCTGGTACGGGCAGCGTTATTATTTTATACAGGGTTCAATATGAACATTACAAAAACGCAAAAGATATATTCCAAGAGGTAGGTAATTTTTTTTTATGATGCATGAATGCTTTAATTATTTAGTGTTCTTCTCTAGTTCTATCAATAAATATAATATAATTTTATTGTCCATAACTATATCAAAACACCATCACATCATCTGTATACGTCCGCTCTGCACTACGGTTGGCTTGCTAATCCTCGCCATTTTTTTTTTTTTGAACCGACTACACTATTAGCCTTAGAGGCCCTGAAGCCGCTGCGGCTTTTACAGCTTCACCGAACTCGCCACATGCGTTCGTGTCTGTTATATAGGCGCTTGAGACGAAGTCAATACATTATTACCTCATGAAGTCAATACACTACAATAATTAATGTAAAACATTTATTTTTGTATGCTTTGAGATTGTGATAAATAAATAATTTCGATTTCACTCGCGTGGACTTACGTTAACCGTTATCGAATGCCGTCGATTGGGCATACGGGCGCGAATTCTGCTGCCCCCGCTCCAACTTATGGTGGTCGTCAATCGGTTATTTTAAAGACAAAAATGCTTATTGTATAGCTGATCCTTAGAAGTTAGATATAATATGTTATCGCTGACTGTTTTGTAAGTTTTTTTAAGATATTCAATTAAGTAGAACATTCATTTGATATATCTCATAAGGTTTACTAAGCGTAAGCCATTTAAACGCCCCAAAAGCGTATTTTCATTCTGAATTGATTCACCATTACCGTAACTGCTTATTTTGTAAGTTACTTTATTTCATCCTTCCCAGATAACATAAAAAACATGTAAAGAGTCTAAGTGGTTTTAGTGTGAAAGTACCATAAACGTACAGACAGACGGAGAGACGTTGAGTGTTATAATATGAATAGATATAGAATATTCCTCAGTTCACGTACATGGTCTAACTCAATTTTAATAAGGAATATAATCTACTAACAACGAAAGAAAACATCGTGATGATATTTAAGCACTTGAGAAAATGGCAATATAAGCAATATAAAATTGTAGATTTCTCTCTATATAAAATGAATTTGTCATGAGTTTGACACTTTCGTTTAGAGAGAGATTACATTACTCAGTAATGGGTTTCCAGAATGATATTATTATTTATGTTAAATATATTTGTACAATCAAAGTATGCATAAAACGGAAGAAAACGTACACGTTCCCATATGGGCCGCCGATTTCGAAGAAAACAGAAAGAAAGAAAGCAAAGAAAATTTATTTGTAATAAAGATATTTGACGTACAAAATAAATAAAAAAATTACAACAACCTATTACATATCAAATATCAAATACCAGTTATTACGAAACGACCCCAACTCAGCATAATGCTGGTTGTAAATAACCAGCGCTGGTCTTCCACTGGAGCCATTCGGTGGCGTCACATGACGGACATACTAACTTAAATAGTCTTAAAAAGTAAAAGTAAAAATGTTAAAACGTCAGACTTATGACGTATAAAACACCAGTATATATTATTATAAAATTTGAATAAATACTCAAAAAAATACAAAAGCAACTTTAAGCAAAACAAAGAAAAATAACACAAAAGCTAAATATTCTCGTATCAAAAACGGTTGTTGCTTATGTTATCATGTATGTATTATGTTATCAACGTAAAAGTAATTTTTTTCACAAATAAATTCTGCTCACTAGACACGGGTCACGATAAACTGACAAGTTTATTGCAAATGAAAACCATAATAATGCTCTATTTTATCTCGATAGGATAGGATTTAATTCTTCCATGAATTACAGAGTAATTGCCACTTTATACAACTTCCATAAACAGTTCCAATTCCAACTTCCATTATTTAAATCGTTTTTTCTTTACACCTTTTAAACCTTACGACATCTACCGAGGTTTAGTCGCTTTGGCTCCATTGCGCTGAGTGCCTTCTGCGCTCGCCCGTAAAGGCTCTTCGGGCAAAAGTGGAGGCCAACGTTACTTCAAAAAGAATGAGCCTGAACTTTTTAATGAAAACTTGTTACAATGGTAGGTAATTTTCTAACGCTCATATCTTAATATGTTCGTATTATCCTGTTCAAAATCTGCTGACAAACGCCTATAATAGTCGTATTGCTATAATAATAACAAAAAGACCTATTTGTTGACCAATAAATTACCATTCGGGAAACAATCCCAGACGTTTATTTTATTGGTTTACTTTCGCTCACAGTTAGAGCTTTTGTTTCTTTCTGGGTATGCGAATATTGTCTGTGAAAATTGATTTTTTAGTTTTACTATATTGTATACTATAATATTAAAAGCTATTTTTATTTTTGTTTGTTTGACCACGCTAATCTCTGAAATTACTATTGAAATTTTATTAAATGTTATTTCATATTTATGGCCTATTTATTTAGAAAGGTTATAGGGTAAATATCTATACGCTATATCTCTAAAGGCCGGGGCAGTAATCATGAACGTCAAGAAATCTGGCAAGCTGGCCGAATAAATTTAACACGGTAGAAACCGTGAGTCACAACTAGTAAACTTACTTTTTATAAGTGAACGTAGACACGCCCGCCCTTTCGTTTAACCATTTAAATAACGAGTTTCAAATAAAACTGTCTGGAAACAACTTTCATTGTAATTCATAATAACTCTGATTTATGTAAAACTTTCTTAGTTTTGGAGTTGACCCAAGATTAAATCAAGATTAATAAATTAGAATCCAGATTCAAAGGGGACAATTTTGTACCAAACTTTTAGCGTAATTAATATAAAGGTTTGTGATAGGAAATAGGTATGAACTGTTTTCCTCGTCCAGTATGAATGGTTACTAAGTACTTTAACACGGGTTCAATTCCTTCTAAAGTCATAACAATATTTGGCTGGTGTTTGTTTTTTTGTTTACTAAAGTTTTGACGTTGAATTGAAGCTAGTGATACGCTAAGCTTATGAAAGGTTATTTTTAGGAGTTTTCGCCGGAATCGTAAACTGTCATGTGGTCGTATGTTATTTATCCCTATATTAAATAATACTGATTGCATTTTCGTGATACGGTTTGGTTGTTGTACACAAGCGTGATGAATTATGAATAATAAATATAAATATGAATTTTGGCTAGCCAGAAAATCTCCCAGCAGTTCTTTAAACCTTGTTAGGGAGATGTTTGTAGATTAGAAAAAAAAGCACTGAAGTTAGGCGAGGCCTTAACGGATTATAAAAAGAGGATTCCGACACGCAGACGGCGGAGCTTACAAATAGTTGCTTGACGACAGACTCTCAGCATGAGATTGATAACAAGAAAACCAACAGAAAATACTTTACCAACACATCGTGAGTTGTATATTTGACGACGCCGTTCGCAAAGCTACAAAACCAACAAAACGCTTTATCACTTAGGGAATTTATGTACCTACTATGACTTCAAACCATTGAACAGTCTTCTAGAACAAATATTGTTTTAGAATTGACTAAAACTCACATGATTGACCAGGTTACTTATATACTTAGATTATATGGTTCTATAGTCTCTATATCATAGATGAATGATTGGTTTATATTGGTGCTTCAACCAGTGCTACCCACAAACAATAGTTCTTAGAATACGGAAACTTAATTAATTAATGTGTAGTGACTATTTGAAATTAAACTTGTAACTGTCAGTATTATCGGTATAACATTGACTCGAGTACGCCGACTCGGCGTAGTTGGGATGCGTATTTTTATAGTACACAGACAGTATCTGCTAATCATACCTACTATGTACTAATAATCTCCTGTTTCTGTAGCATTAATTTCGGTAAGGACAAAGAAGTTTACAAATTCTTACGTTTGCTGTACTGTGAAGATATGGAATCGCCTCCCGACCAGCATGTTAGCTTCAATGCCGATACCAGGTACTTCAAAGGTGGAGTTGTGAGGCATTTCTACGGGCATGACGGCTACGCATGCCGATGGTATTTGCCAACGGCTATCGCCGTTGCTTCTACACTGTACATTACTTTCTTCAGGTACTGTATGTAAGCTGTACAGAAATATTGCCGAAATCGCAGATTTTAAATTTTATCATGCACTATTTGACCCGCCCAACTTCGTCCGCATCACATAAGAGAGAGAGAGAGAGAGAGGGTTAGAGAGAGTGGTTCGTAGGCACCTATGATACAATTCTAAAAGAGCTGAAACTCTTCAAAATTAAATACTTATGATGAATAACGTATTTATTTCCATAAGGATTAATACAATGTTTATAAAAATGCCTTCGCAAATAATGCAATATTTTAGAATTCCTTTTCATTACCATAAAAGAAGTTAAAATATTGCATAATATGCTATCACGGACTTTTTGAAAACTTTTTAAGAGAAACAATTCCGTCACACATAATTGTTACGTAACTTTAACCATTTACGCAGCGCACGCAACTCTCAAAAGGAATATTTTTTCCCCGTTATGCAATATTTTTCATTGATGCCCCGCTTCTATTGATCGTAACGTGATGGTATATAGCCTATAGCCTTCCTAGATATCTGGACTATCCTACACTATAATCATTTTTCCATTCGAACCAGTAGTTCCTGTGGTTAGCGCGTTCAACCAAATAAGTTTGTTATTTATTAATATTACTACTTATAAATTATAATGCATTTTGCGTACGCCAATCGGCACTTGAATGATGAATATATAACATTAACATGCTAATGGGGTCAGTCGCTGAAAAGCTAATTATAAAAATCGCTTAGGGTATCACAGTATCAACCAATAAGAGAGTGACAAATCTCCCAACTCAAGGTCCCAGAGGCAAAATTACATAAATGCGTAACTTCACAAATCGAGTTTCGCTTCCGTCGTGTCGCACGCGATTTATCACGAAATTGCCTAATTTCATGTTATTTACCGTGGTAGAAACTTTTGTACTTAAGCACTTTTGCATTTGGCTTACAGCTGAAGGTTATTTGTGTGGCGTCGTTTCTGATTTATTTCCTCGAATTCACCATTTCTTCTGTTTATATTATTATAGCTAATAGAGAATTCTTGGAACATAAATCCCAGCCTGTGACGGCTTGACGAATATGATGTGATTCGCATATCAATTTGGCATTGGATTTGCTTTACAAGACACATTTTATTATAAAATAAAACGCATATTTATTTGTTTACAAGTTACAACGCAAGTTATTTAAAGTGACATTTCGAAATGGCGGTTTTAGTTCCGAGAAATCGCCACCGCCAACTTATACTACCTACTACTGTATTAAAATATGTTTTTATACCACAATAAAAAAAGAAAATAATATAAATAAAGAAAAAACTTTAAACATTTAGGGTGCCTAATCCCTTTCAGACATGATTAAATAATTTCCCTAGTATAATAAAATAAACATATTATAGATTATATTTGTGATAATAAATGCTTAAAAATTATAATACTAAAAGTATTGTTATGTGAATCGTTGTAGTAGTTTTTGGAGTTTGTAGTATTTAGGATTTTTAGAAGATAGTGTACCTAATTTTAAATACTCTTAAGGGGAAATCTAAGTCTTAATTTATCAGTTGCTTCATAGCTGTGCAATGAATTGACTTGAATCGAATGACGAATTGTTCCAATTTTTCAGGTAAATATTTCGGCTTACAATTTCATTTTTTTTTTCGTATCGGAAAACTCTCATCAAGCATTTAACGGTCTACTCTTAAGGTCTTTTTCTTAAGGTCTCAGTATATTCGCTAACATAGTCTCTTAATATTGGATGATGCATTACGTCTAACGTTAAGCTTGCAATAAATAAGATTTTTTTTTGCCTAATAATAGTAATCAACGTTTATATTTAAAGGTTTAATTGAATCTGACTATCACTGAAAGCCAACAATGATTTGTAAGTATGTATATATTAAAAACATGAAAATCATTTAAGAATACCAAAGGAAGCTAAGGGGTAGATCGTGGAGAAAATATAGAGAATTAAACAAAACGAAGAAGAAGGAACATGAGAAAATTAACATGATAACAATACCAAATATAATTAATTACAGTTACCAGCTGCAATAATACTCATCAACCTAAAGAGGGAGATAATCGGCTACTTTCGGCTTCGTAGAGCGTCGTTTCTGTCGCACGAAGCACTAACAGTCCGAAGTTTACTAGGAAAGTGACAAAACATCACATAATGTACTGAGCGAGAGAGACGACACTCTACGAAGCCGAAAGTAGTCGATTATTTCCCTCTGTAGCTCGATGTACATTATTTATGTGAGGTAACTGCAATAATTATTGTGATAAACTAAAAAATAACTTAATTGTCATGCTTTATGTTGATTGATAAATTGTTACAGTAACTATATCCGTAGATATTAAATTATTTAGTTACTACCTAACCTAGACGCGGTAATTATGATATTTTGTTTAAATTTTTTTAAAAATTAGTTAAAAATACGCCCAGCGAAGTGAGCGACTCACTAACATATCAACGCACAACCCTAACTACTGTTGCTGGGATAGGACCGTGAAAATTTGTATGCGGATTCCTTTTACAATGGATGGATTGTGGATGGAGAGGATTAAGGTAGGATTTTTGGAAATTAAATCCCTTAATAGCGAAAAACGGTGATATTTGAAGATAAGATAAAAGAAAATTAGTATTTAGCAATTTAGTTACAATGTCTTAACTTAACTATAATGCGAGCGAAGCCGCGGGTAAAGTGCTAGTCGTTAATAAATCTGTTGAGTACACAGGTCTGTATGAGTATATTTGTGAAGCGTGATTAACATATAGCAACTCTATTCAACATGACTTTTTTATGTTTAACGATTTTTTTATTACATAAAAAAGACAGACATGGGAATTAACTTTTGCTTTTTAACAGTATCATTGAGAAAGAGCGTGTTATGTGGTGTCAATATAATTTATATTGTTATCATAAAATTTAATAAAGTTAATCCAAAAACATTTAAAAAAAAACTGAATTTTTTTCCCATACATCAATATTTTATATCCGCCGTTTCGACCGCTTTAAGTGTGTTTGATCAGTATTTCTCCTCAGGCTCCAGCCTCCACTGGAGCCGTGGTCGTATGTTTGGTAAACAATATATATTTTTGTTGATTTACTCTGTTCAGTATAAGCTTTCATTTTTCCCGGACAAACACTTGCGAAGTTTACGTTGGAATTGATCTATGAAATTGCTGTGTTTTTGAGATGTCGTATATAGGTACTGTCTAGGCGAGAGGTTATCAAACTGGGTGTCTTAGGTCTAGTATATAGTGAAAAATTAATTATAATATTTATACAACAAAATTACATAATGGAGCTTATTAACGTAAGCCACTCCTTGATAAATCAAAACCCCGCAACTACGAGTTTTATATTTTCTTTATTTAAAAAAGGATAACGAACTGACTGACTGACATTTCAATGCACAACCCAAACCACTGGGGTTAGGACCGTGATACTTTGCATGTGAGCTCCTTTTACACTGCAGGTGAGCAATAGGGAAGGATTTTTGGAAATTCAACCTTTAAAGTGGTGAAAAAGGGGCTGAAAGTTTGTATGAAAATCCGTCATTTTTTAAGATGGATCTTTGAAAATTGGTATTTTAAATTTATTAGGCTGAGCCACGGCGAAGTGTGGCCGGGTTTAGTTAGTTATTTAAATATATCGGACAGACAAACTCTGGGACATGCTTTTTATTAATTATATTCTATACATGTTATCCATATAAATTCTATATTGATGCTTTAGGTCATTTCATTCATAGTATAATGTTTTATATAGGTGCTATGGTATTAGCGAAATGTATGTGCTCAACATAATAGACACGATTCTATTGTCGGATATATTGTGGCCGTGCATCAAGCTTTGTGTCCGAGATCCTTTGTCTTCACGCTGATGGACTGTTCCACAAACATCCTATAAACATGGTCACTAAATGTGTATTATAGGCAGACCGCCTAGGCTTTTGCACAATAACCAAATTAAATCAAGTAAATTGCCACTAAAATTACTTAAGTAATAAAAAGAGAAATACAAGACAATTTTTTAACAAAAAAGAAATCACCTTCAATAGTTTTCAAAAGTTTCCTTGTGTATCTTCGAAGTTGAAGATCCAACACGAATGAAATTAAAATGGGACCACTCTTGATGTATTCTCTATCCAACAAAAAAAGAATCATCCAAATCGGGTCATAAACAAAGAAGTTACGGCTGAACATCCATAAACTAACTACATTATTAAAAAAGAAACAAAAAACCCGACTGCAACAAAAAATATTTTTCTTTTATTGCTTTTTATTTGATTCCCAGACGTAGTACTTAAATATTATATAGCCTATGTCACTCTCACAAATAAGACGAATCTAACGACACCTCGTAGACTAAAATCCATTAATCCATCAGAGCGTGCCAAAGAAATAGGCATATATTAACATAACCCTCCTTTTCGCAGTCGGGTAAAAAAAAAAACATTCGAATTGAGTAACGTCCCGTCTTTTGTTGAAGTCAGTTAAAAATCAATAAAAGTCTTTTATTTTAGACAAAAGTCCATTAGGTACTTAGTATACACAAGTTAGAAACTAGTGTCAGTATTTACATCTGTTGGAAAACAAAAATAAATTATTTATGGAAGGCCACAACGGCATCTAGGCGTACCCAATGTCCCAGTATAGGACTATCTCACCTGTCCGCGCACAGAGCACTGTACGTATAAAATGACTGGTTGTACGCTGTAAACAGTATAACCTATACGTCAGTCAAGCATTTAGCAAATCAAAAAAAGGCCGGTCAAGCTGTAAAAGTCATCAGCGCTTCTGTTTTTGGATAGTTCCCCTAAGGCACTTAAGGTAAGGTAGCAATTGCAAATCTGCAAGCACTGCACTGACGTCTTATAATGTCCAGGATATCTTTTAAGTCATCGAAAACCCAGTGGCCCAGATGCTTGAAACGAATGACTTGCTCTAAGGCACATCCGCAAAGCTTCAACATTGGTACAATCGGGTAGGTATTAGTGCCTGCCTTAAAGACTAGGACCGCAAGTTTTTTCAACATTGTATCTGAGTTCATGGGGTCCGCACACCTTTAACATATTATCATAAACAGTCCTACCATGGCATCAATCGAAGGTATCACCAACATCATATCATCAGCATAGCTAATAGTTTTAACGCATAATATTGGGCCAAATGAATTGAAATAAAACTGACCCACAGAACAGATAAACACTTCGCCTAAAACGCCTACATCGTAATGAATGAACTGACAAAATAGGTTCAGTTGATTAATGCGTTCACACTACCAGAAATTGGATTAAGTTTTGTACCGTTATCGAGATAGATGTGTCATAGTCTAAAGGTCAATAACCTGCGCATTGATTGTGTTTATCTTTAGACATGTCACAGTCTGATTTTCGTGCTACTTCTTATAACAGTATTTGTTGACACACATATTAATTTAGTCTTACGAAACCAGCCGTCACCGAATATGGAATGTTTATTCGCATACTCAGCGAGCTCTGATTTAATGGACAGTAAGTTCATGGGTAGGTATTATCAAGTAGGTTTTACTGCCAAAAGGTGGATCATTATGTGAATGATAGTGATGTCTGGAAGTGACTATCTCTCTGTGCATCCACTAACTTATTAATGATTATATTTACTGCTAGCTGTGCCCCACGGTTTCACCCGTGTTAATTCTATACAACAAATATCGCCAACGCACCCGTGTAGGCAATTTTTTATACTTCGTGTAAAACTATCGATATTTTTAAGAGGAATCAATTAATTTTTCAGATTATAATATAGCCTATGTTACTTGCTGATACTGTAGCTTTATATTGGTGAAATAATTTTTTGAGTTTATTCATTACCAAGGAAAAAAATACATACAAATATCACAAATCTTTTCCCTTCATAGTATTGATACAGATAAATATTATTTGTAAATTGAAAGAAAATATAAGCTCGATCGAGTTTCTAGCCATCTCTTCGCGATGAATGGGTTGTTTTCGAACAGGTAGTAGTGTTTTGATGTTCATAAGTGTCTTCTTAGAGCTTCAATTGAATTAAATTAAATTAAATTGATTATATTTGTATAAGCAATGTTTATTCGCATACTCATAAGCGAACCCATTATCACTTCTTCCTTATTTATTATTATATTCTGTGTATTCACGCAGGCATGTGTGAAAAGCTATTCGAAGGATCGAGGTTCGCGCGCTTTCATGTGTGCCAAAAAGTGGACACAGCTCAGAAAAGCGCGAATACTGTCAGAACTTTGCACACTGATTTGTTATCTATCCTACACTTGCAGATTCGTATGCTCGTCTGATTGTGAGGAACCGTTCTAAATAATAATAAAATCGTTTTTACACATTTATTTATTTAAAAAAGCGCCAACAACGCGCATATTATACTTGACCTATTTTTACGAATTCCAAATTCAAAACAGTCATGCGAACCTATTAGAGAAAAAACACAATAGCAAAAGTAATAAAAAAATAATAAAATGAAGTGATGTATGGACAAGTAAGTTATTACATTGTATGAAACATTACTAATAATGTAAATATAAATAATAATTTAAATTAGTACAAATATAAATAACAGAAAACAAAAGTAATAATACATGATTTTACAATGTTTTTTGAAAAAATTGAGACATCTTTTGTCGTCTTTAGTGGAGAGTAAAATATAGAGAACGCATCATGTGACGTGATGTGAAATGATGAAGTCAATGAAGCTATCAATGAAATTGTGTAAAAAAACTTAATCATAGCACTTTATTAAGGATGCTGAAAGTAACTGATGTCCCTTAGAACTATTATTGATGTAAGCAAAAGTCCTCATTCAACGTAACAGGTGGCAGCTCCTATCATAATAACAATAATTTATTGAACACTTTACGCAAAATCATTCACCGTCGAACACCAGCCGAACGTAACGAGCAGAGTTGTGAAGCAAAATTAATTAACAAACACGAGATATTGCGAAAAAAGATGCCTTGTTTCGGTAGAGTTAAGAATGAAGATTGCTTGTAAATGAACTCTGGGGGTAAGTTAAATCATTGCAGATTTATGGGACTCACAAGAGAAATGACAGTTGTAATTTTAATTAACTTTGGGATATTTAAGTGAGTGGCTAAAAACCTGTAGCAGTTTTAGCGAAATTAATGAAAATAACTCTAATGGTATAACACGTTCACGACGAGTTTTGTAAAATAATCAGTGTTGAACATTTTAAGAAAGGTAGAGCATAGAGATACTTTCAAAGTCCGACTGATAGTTTTAGGGTTTTCAAAGTTCCTTGAGGTAGCCCCCCTACCTCAAGGTTAGTATCGCGCTAGTGACACCTATGGTATTACAAGTGTCCATAGTATACGATAGTCGCGCCAAATGCTTGTTTACTATCTTAGTTGTTATAACAAAAGAAGTGAATTCACCAACGACTGTACATAAATTAACAAAATTCATATTTCAAAGATTTTATAGCGTCCCTTTGCCTCGCTATAGTCGTTCGTATGACCTATGAACTATTGATATGGTCTTAACTAGAATATAATTCCCACAATCGCCGAAACACATCTATACAATTAATAAAATTGAAGTGTCTCTTTGTAATATCAAAATAAGTTTTTTACTAAATGTTTAAGGAAGTATATACGACACATATAACAAAAAAACCATTTTAAATTTTTTTGTCTTTCTCTTTGTGTGTTTATTCCGGATAATCTCCGAAACGGTTAGACCGATTTCGACGGGACTTTCACTGGTAGATAGCTGATTTTATAGGGAGTAACTTAGGCTACTTTTATTTTACAAAAAGAAATTCGGAGCGCTTAAATGGATTACGCTGAGTAAACCATAAGAGATATAGTAATTTAATGTATTATATAATTGTAGACATTAAAAATGACCTACAAAAAACTCAGCGAAAGTCTGTCTTCTAAAGAAAACCCACAATAAGCATTTTTGTCTTTAATATAGCCGGGAGCGGGGGAGCAATATTCGCGCGGGCATTCTGTAGTCCACGTGAGCGAAGCCCGTGGCACAGCTTGTTTAAATATATAATTCAGAAGTGTTCGAATTTCTAGCGTCAGCGATTTATCAAAGTTTTTAGCTAGCAAGAGCCAACCTACTATTTATTCTTTTCTTCTATAATTGCAACGTTTGTAAATACACAATACCACTAATATCCTCATAAGGAAGAAATGACTTATACCAAAAATTGTATATTACATATATTAAATACTAATTGGCCCTGCAGACGTTATTCTGCCCTTTCCAATAGTCAATAACTCGACACAGCTCCTTCAATCGCGACTTTTCCCCCTGAAAACTCTTCTAAGAGTATGATGAACAAAGCAAAATAAGAGTTACGCATATCCTTCGTTCGAATCGTGAGTTATTGTCTTAAAAAATAGTTTCTAAAAAAACCCAACAGAAAATAGCAAATTTAGTTTTTTCAAAAATTTATTATTTTCCGAATAGCTTTTCAAATTTGGATTTCTCAAAAAACCTTATTCGGATAATATTAAGACATGCATGTATTGTGATATTAATGAGAGATTCTATTAAAATGATACAATGCTATGACGTCACAGACGTCCTCCAGCCTCCCTCGACCGCACATGTTAACGCGTACATCAATACACATACTACATGATCTAAAAACAAAGCTGCTTTCGTTGTATAACAATAAACTTTCGAAATAAATCACGCCTTATTATAAGCATTTTTTATTACAACGAGCAGCATGCTAACTAGGATCTCAAGAACTACTGCTTCAAATTATTGGAGAATATTTAACCAATAGCTACACATTCAGTTAAATCTTTTTTATATTTATATATATATATATAGAGCATTATACACACAGCGAGACGGCACTTAGGAACAGTGTTTATTGTAGTCGGCTAATTAACCGAAGTCTTCACTAT
Organism: Saturnia japonica; assembly: GCA_033032175.1. NCBI lineage: Eukaryota > Metazoa > Arthropoda > Insecta > Lepidoptera > Saturniidae > Saturnia > Saturnia japonica. Next base: position 1,944,568 of record CM065315.1, read on the forward strand.
CCAAAAGCTCGATCGAAAATATCATCAAGTTGGTCGTTGCTTGCTTATAAAGCGCGTGCGGTCACAGAGCACGCCTGTTGCTGTCGCACCCAGTCAATAATGCGGGTCAACAGTACGAATACAAAGTCATTAGTGTGGATTCCATAATTACATCGACACAATTTTTATTTGTATAGTATTTTATTTACAAATTTGGTCTCTATATTGTGTACAATACAAATAAAATATTTACATTTAAAGGAATTAAAACGTTATCGTATTAAGAAATGATCAACTCACCATCATAAACTACACCCTTAACCAGTTCATCCACATCGAACACAGCATGACTGATCGTCAAATTCACTTCACTGTCGTCATTACTTAGTGTTACAACTTCTTCACTGTCACTTGGAATCCTTGCCACAGCACAAGCATCATCCAAACCTTCATCCAAAGTTGTTGTCTCTACTACTTCAGTTGTCGTGTCATCATATAAAGGAGGTCCAGGAGACCTGCCAGGCGCAGGGTCACCGTTCGGTAAGCTTAAACCCGAATTATAAGGCAGTAATGTTAAAATCACCAATGTGGTCAATACCATTACTCTGAACTTGTTCATTTTCAATTTCGATGCTTTCTCGTGCCATCTCTGTCGAAGTTCTGTGATCATGTTAACTTCTTTTCATTTTGGTACCTCTGCTGCATGATTTTATCTGTAAAAAAATAATTGAGAATTGTGAGCTCTTCGATGGAATCGTTTTCAAAATGGAGTTGATTTTCTTTTCTATGCACAAGTACTTTTCCTAGAAAAAATTAAGCCTTTAATCTACTTCAAAGTAAACAAGAAATTATCTTACATTTGAAAACAAATTTCTTTCAGAAAACCCCAGAAATGATAGCGTAAAACTAAATATACTAGAAACATTTATGGGTTCCAATAACACATTGACAATGATTTCTTGGTTATTTGTACTTTTTATATTTCGCATCTCTGTTACTCTTTTCTTTACATTAATGGCTATTAATACCACGTTCCTGCAAACCTTTACTAGGTCATAGGTCCACCTTGTTGCTCACGCTGCATCTTCTGTACCTTGTTCCCATTAGAGAACTGTATGGCCCCATTGACCAGTCATCCTACTAGCGATGTGCCCCACCGACTGCCACTTAAGTCTACCAATTCTGATGCTGTGATTTTGAATCTCAAGCGGATTTCCTCAGTTTCGATTCGATCCTATAGAGAAACTCCACTGGGTGCAAGCAACGCAGGAACTGTAGTTATGGCGATCATTGGGATGGCCTATGTGCAGATGTACACATGTATTGGCTAAATTGATTGATGTATGAATATCTACGTTGTGTATTAGTTGAGTTTGCATACAATTAGTTAGATTAATTATGAAATTAGGGTTATTATAAAAAAAAAATTTTTGTTTTTTACCATTTTAGTTATATTTGTTTTCTTTTAACCGCCGTAGTGGTCTTGCATAGAGCAATCCTTTTATGCAGAGGTAGGGGAAGGGCTTTTACTTCAACTTCCTAAATACGTCTATAGGTGTTTGGCAACAAATTTCCAGCTATTTATTATTAGCTATTTAAGTGAAGAACTCAGAAATGCAATAACGCAGGTATTTTTTTTACAGAAAACTTCGACAGACCTTCCTGCGTGGTCGTATTGTCTATTAATGTTTATGTGATGAGCATTGTAGTCACCTCTATTTTGGTTATAAATATCTAATATGGATGAGCTGTCTGGTTACCATAGTACGTAGTACATGTGTTTAGTTTGTATGAAAAAAATCCCTACACGAAATATTGTTTTTCCAGTTTATTAAATACTGTTCAGTTATTACCTGCTGTTAAGTTCTGAGAAGATTCAAGCTGTACTTTCCAGTTATAAATAATTTTGGTAAAAAGCAGTTAATAATCCATTATAATTACACTCTTCTATTCGAATTTAACTAACTCTCGCACGAAACAAGATGGGACTAAAGAAATATTTTCTTAGAAAAAATAATCGAGAACGTCAGATCATATAATGTTCTGTTATTCCGGAAAATTAATTTCATTTCGTTCCCGCCTTCACGTTTCAGCACTTTCTATACTAAGAAAACATTTCTGATTAAAATTCGGTGTTGCTAAACATTAATTATACTATTCAGCTTACGTCATAAATAATGAAGCGTACAGAGTACGCACTCACTACAAAATATAAACTTACATGTATATGGTAATCGTAGATGACAAATAGTCGACACAAGTGGAATTTTAATGCGTTGACTGCAAGAGTTACCAGGTATTCACGAATAAATTATTGGAATTTAGTGAGGTTGATAATTATTATACTTCATTAAAAATTTTCATTTACAATTTATTACTGATTTCTATCTTGACATTTTCTATCAAAAAAATACTGTTTTCCGCCCTCCTCACTCTTCAGAACGTCTCGCTAGCAAAGGGTAAAAGCCTTAATACCCAAATCAATATTTATATAATACTAGCTGTGTCTCGCGTTTTTTACCCGTGGTTATTTTATACGACAAACATCGCCAACGCACCCGTGTAGGCAATTTTTTATACTTTATGTAAAACTATCGACATTTTTATAGTAATAAATTAATTTTTCAAACTATAATATAACCTATATTACTCACTGACACTGTAGCTTTATATTGATGAAAGAATTTTTAAAATCAGTCCAGTAGTTTTTGAGTTTATCCATTACAAACAAAAAATCAAATCTTTCCTCTGAATAATATTAGTATAGATTTGCAGTGACATTCAGGTAAATTGGCAAGAGATTCATTAACTCCAGGGTTTACATCAGGAGTCTCATCTCCGCCACATCTCGGAAACTTGGAATCCTGAATAGGGTTCGACTGTTTTTCACGCCCAAACAGCTGTATCTGCTTTATACGGCACAAGTTTAGCCTTGTATGGATTACTGTTCACACCTTTGGGACAAATCCGCAAAATACCTCCTCGAAGCCCTAAACTGGTTGCAGAGACGGGCTGTCCCTATTCTAAATGGTCCAGACGCTACTAATTTCATCGAGCTGCTTTAGCTACGCAGGGATATTGCCTCGCTGAACCTATTCTACCATCTATATCATGGTCTGTTCAACGTTAATTTCCTCTTCTCCTTTTCATAACAGAGCCACACGTGATAAGCTCCAGAGCCACAGCTTCACAGTAACCTCCATCTCGGCATTAACTAAGAAAGCTAAGTTTTATCTTCGCCGTACTGTGAATCTGTGGAAGTGTCTCCAAGCCAGTGTGTTCTCTACTTTAAACAACATAGAGTTCTTCAAACAGAAATTAATGAGACATTCGAACTTGACAATGACGACTGACGATGGATTTTATATTCCACAGTAGTCGCTGATAATGTTGGATTGCACTGTACTCACCATTAGGTAAAGTGTAGTCAATTTGTCTGGCTTCGATTTAATTTTTTTACCTATATGTCGATTGATTTTTCACAATAGTGTAAAATAACAGCTTCTTACTAAATGCATATGAAACTATACATGACACCTATAACAAAAAACCCATTTTTGAAATTTGGCATGGTTAAAGTTTATATGGAGAAGGAGTGCCGAAAGCTAAAATGTATATTTACTAATATACTATATTAAATAAATTAATACTGCGAATCCTAAAAAGAACAGTGCCATTGAACTTAGACCCTCAAAGTATTGACATTGTCACTCAATGAAAAGTGACAGCAAGTAATGTAGATAATATTCATTGTTTAGGTTCATGAATACTGCAAATGTCAAAACAGAAAATAGTCTATGATCAAAAGTCGCCTGTCGAATTTCGACCTTAGGGCGATGGCTAGTTATTATTAATGGCTAACTTCATAATGTCGCACTTTCGTCACATAATGACGTGCGCAGATCTCAATTTAACCCTCCACCAAATGCGCCAAAAGGAGTTTCATTTGAAAAATAGTGCGCTTAACTTTTATGCGCGTATGAAGTAAGCGCTCTTTGATTTGTTTTGACCGAAGAATTATTTTGATATACTTATCTCATATTTACTTGTTGACCTTCTGATTTCGTTTCTATTTTGTGTTAACGTCATAATCCATCGTATTTGGTTCAACAATAGCTTCAATGGAAAACATGTTTTCGGAAGATTGGTAATAAGAAAATATTTTTCATAGAAGCCTCTACTACTAGCAGACTAATAGATTAGTCCCGGCGTACTTTGTACTCTTGCCGAGGTGCGTTCCAGAAACCTATTTATCCGTTTTTATGTTAAATAACTGGTAACATATGAAATCTGTAAGAGAGGGTTAACTTTTTATTTATAATATATGTTTATTAGATGTAATATGTTTATTTTTGGCACGGAGTTCTTTAACACGGCTTTGGGTAGAAGTTTATTTGTAGAAATCATCACTTAAAGAAAATTCGTTATCCCCTCTCCCTGTGATAAAAGTTTACTACCAAATATCTTTTTAAAAATTCTATAAATCGGCGGGACTCGAACTATCGACGAAACGTACTGTACATACAAAATTGCGTACAAATCTGGTCGTCACGCCGCTAGGCTCATTTGATGATGATCATAGTAGTGAAAATCAGGAATTGCATTTCCCGTTTGATGGCATTTTAACAGCTATTGTTTAGGTAATTTATATTCGTTTTATGATTCTACCAACTGACTGTTTTGAAGAATTTTGCTATGTTGTTACGTTTAAATCAATTTAACTGTAGAAATTCTCTCTGCCTTTTCTTATTTATACAAATGTGCGGTTATCAAAATTCTAGTACACTTTTTTTTACATATGATAACATACCATCACGCCTGTATTTGCAAAGGTTTAGCCAGAGGTGTAGGTACTAATGTACACCCACAGTTTTCAGGGTATTTTTTAAGTATCATGTAAAAGGAGACGAGATTATTGCTATTAATCGGACACAAAGGCAAAACCCGTGCTGCTTCTGAGAATTTCATAGAAAAAACCCAATAACACTTTACTAGACCTTTGAGTGAAATCCAGAACTTCGAGCATAGCAGTCGCAATTACAACCACTAGACTAGTGAGGCAGCTAGCTACTTATGAAGTATATTTTATAATTCTTTACAGACTTTAGCGTGACCACAATATCACCAGATTTGGTCAAATTTGGTAACATACCAAGGCTAGAGAGACTGGCTCTCATGTGTATTGGAACACATGTCTAAGTGATTGAAGTCAATTTTTCAAATTCACGGAGGTAGCCAATGACGTTTTATATATAGACGCGTTATACTCTCACTAAAAGCAAATTTTGTTATCAGCATGTTGAAACGAAAGAGATAGGAAATCAGAGCGTAAGTCGGAAATTCTTTTATCAAAAAAGGATAAAAGATTCTTCTCGCTCACGCCGGTATCAAGTCGAAAGTGAACTGAGGGTAATTGCTCACCATTCACAACGGCATGTAAAGGTCGTCAAAGCCGTATCTACTGTAATGTATGTAGTAAGCGTTCATAGATAATATGGGCATAAATTCACTTTTAATGTAGGTTTGCCATCATTGCTTCATTTATATATTATAATTGAAATTTAAATTACATGATCAAAATTAAAATCAAAAATATTTTATACAATTTTCACCTTCTAAAAGGGACTTAATAAAGTTAAAATACTTGCACAGTTTCGAAAACATTCCAAGTTATCAAAAAGAGCAGACAAGAAACTCGATCGTGTTTATATTTCTTCAAGTTTTTTTGCCGGGGTGACAGCGGTGACCGCCGATGTATTACAATCTCTCGGTGGTCACCGTTGTTTTAGGATTATACTGTGTTTACCATCAGGATCAGTACCGGCAATGTGTCGAGCTACTATATAAAAAAACGATACAAGTATTGTTTGATATTTTCAGTTTTTTTTTTTTGTACAAAGAGGGAGTCACTTCCATAATTTTTTATCATTCACATATAACATTATAACATATAACAACCTTTCGAATCGAATATAATATGTTAGGGGCAATTTTGTTTAATAAAAGTACAGAGAGCTAATTCGATTGAGAAGCCACAAAAATAACTAAAGACTTTAATTTTAAATTGATTATCGGCTAAGGAAGGCTTAAAAGTTCGAGACGTTATTTGAAGCTACTAATCGTATTTAAATTATAGCCCAGATTGCTGTCTACTAAGGGGGCAAAAAAGCATACGGCCCACGTGATGGTAAGTGGTAATATCATAGATATCGCTGGCGCGTTGCTGATCTTAAACCCGCCTTCCATAAGGAGTTCTGGAAACACACTGAGTTCTGAGTACACCGCAGGAACACAACACAAGGTTATTTGGCTGCGATTTTCTGTACGGTGGACGTATTCCACCAGATGGACTGCCCCAGGTAGAGAGAAATCTTCATATAAATTTCTCTATGCCCTCTGTCTAACTACCTTCATGTTAGTTAAACAAATTGTTAACAGCTGGCTAAAAAGCATTCTCTACCAATCTTTCAGGGGAGCTAGAGAAAGGTATATGCAAGATTTAGGAAAAAAATTAAGAAAAGTCTAGCCGATATTCAACTGTTCGAAGTAAATCTACGTAGCGAATACTTGAAGGAATCCCGAGAGTTGGCTAACACAGTCATGCTGCTGTTACGGCGAAAGATCGGTGGCAGAAATTAGTATGATGATTTAGTATAGGTACTGAGATTTAAAGAATCAGAAGATCTTAGCTGTCTATTGTGGGTATACGCGGGAGATTGAAATAGCGTTTTTAAATATTTATGGGATTTGGGAATAGATGTCCATCAGAAAATTTATAAAAAATTATATGTACAGATTAGCAACCTAAAGTGTATTAAAGTAGTTGAAGTGAAATATATCGGGGTATAAACAAAGAAATTGTAAAAAAAATTGTATAACCTCCGTCTTTTGTTGAAGTAACGAAAGACTGGAAGTTACCACTCAATTCGAATGTATAATTTTTGTTTGTGGATGTTCAGCCATAACTTGTTAGTTTATGAACCGATTTGGATGATTCTTTTTTTTTTGATAAATTTGATTTGTTTGATAGGGAATACCTAAAGGATAGTCCCATTTCATTCGTATTGGCCCTCCAACATCGAAGATACACCAGAGAACTTTTCAAAATCATTAAAGTTGATTTTCATTTTTGTTAAAAATTGTTTTGTTTAATGTCTGTTAAAAAACATCCCGTACTTCCATGTAATCTTAGGAAAGATACTGAATACGTTTATAATCATTTTCGAATTAAACAAACAGTTTGATAACGGAATTACGATATAATTCATGATAAACAAAACATTCAGTAAAATTATCATGTTTATGACAACGGATCTACGATAAAAATGCTCAGTAGTTATCTTATCTTTTATTATGAATTATAATATATATAATATAAAAAAAAACAATATAATGGTACACCCGGGGGTAACTGAAAAATGCCGTGAAACATTGTGATGAAAGAATTTTTGCATATGGCCCAGTATATTATACACAGGCAACTTACACTACACTAGTCTTTAAGGTTTAAAGACAGACAGGCAGACATACAGACAGCGAAGTGATTCTATAAAGGTTCCTTTTTCCCCTTTTGAGGTACGGAACCATAAAAAAACTTTTTATCGATTTATTTCTTTTATATCACACTCATTCAAAATAAATTTATTCCTGTCAATTAATTATTAAAAACTGCCGTATTTGTGTAAAAATGTAAAATATTAATCAATTAATATATACTTAATTTGTCACAAAAGTTTCAAAATTTCTAAACAATATTTTTTACGTATTTTTATAAAACATTTTTTGGGGTAATCTGGTCTTACTTTAAAACCGTCAAAATAATATGGGATTTTTATTTAATAATATTATTAGGAAAATATTGTCCTGACTGTAAATAACAAATCACGTACTACAAATATAATTCACTAACTACACATAAGGTATGTGAAAGGTTCGGCGATCCAAGTGAGAATGCTTCAGCGACTAAATATTTTTTTTTTTTTTAATTGACTATACTGTTAGCCTTAGGGGCCCTGGGGCATCTGACGTCTTTTACAGCTTCACCAGACTTGACCGCTGCAGCGAGAATATATGCTGCGCATTATATACCCTTCCACCCTATCCGAGCAGTAGGGTAGTTGTAAATTTTTTTTAATGAATATATAATATACCCCGCTTGAATATTTCCGACGAGGGTAGCGATGAATATCTAACAATATAATATATTCAATGCGAGCCTAAAACGCGTCTTATTTTTTTATTTACTCAATGTTTGCGGCCTCGTTATACAGGCCGTGGTCACGAGCCGACTGAAGTGTTGCGGTGTCTTTTTTAGCGAGCGTAGTGTGCCGGCCCATCACGTAATAAATGTAAACCCTGATGAGATAAATCGATAAAAATCGATTGTTCATTATATTGAGTATGGCAACACTGCATAATAATGGCACCGAAAACATAAACAGGAATGATAACGAGGCATAATCTTTTTTCCCGTTAAAATATTCCCATCTATTTAAAATAAACGAACATTACCAAAAATTTAAATAAATTACAAGGTTTTTCTGTTTTTCAGTAAATTCTTGTTCATTGTGGGTCAAAAATGGGTATTCCCTTTTGTAATTACATCAGGTTTTTTTTGGCAATTATAAACTAATTTATAGCTTACTGACTGTAATAAAGTATACAGATATTTTACCGGTATAATAATTATTATATAATAATATACTATATTAAACCTTTATTGTACCGCGGCATATATCGATGTATGGGTCAACATTTTTCCAACGGTAAAGTTAAGTTTGTCTGTCAATATAGTTTATCTTTTCTTTAAAATTGTTCAGTACTTTCTTCAGTAATGTTACTTAATTATTTTGCTAAATATATCTGTACAATTACGGAACGCTCGGTGCGTGAGTCCGACTCGCTTTTGGCCGGTTTTTATAAGTTCAAACTGCCTGAAAAATCTTCTCTAATTCCTTCACCAGCTCTTAGGTTATTAAGCCAGTGCCTGTCCTCAGAAAGAAGCTTTAGTACAGCAGTGGCACACTTTACATGCTAGTAATATTATTCTATGATTAAAAGTGGATTGTATGAGGGTTTTGTGTTCCTGAGATGTTACAGATGGAAAATCCCATCAGATACACAACAAGAAACAAAATGAAACTTATTTATTTCTATGATATGCACTGCCGTGGAAGGAAAACAATGATACAGTGCAAAACGAAGAATTAAATTATCTAAATACTCCCATCTATACTCTTATTGCAATCGCCAACGACGTAAAGCTGTTGATAACCTTCCTAAACGGTAGAAAAGGAAAGGTTATCTCAATAGAATATTTATGTATGTCAAGTGGTATTAATAATACAATGATTATATTAGCATAATGCAAATAAATTCATAATTGTTTTCTTGCACTTAAGATAATTTTAGGGATTGTTCACACGATACATTGAAGACAATAAGAAAAAATAAATAGCTAGGGTTAAGAAACACCTGAAATAATGCTGATTTAACATAATGGCTTGTGTTTAACTAACATAGTAGAATGTAACCTCAAGAAAGTAATTTATACTGCTAAAAATAATAAATGATCACGAAAATTAGACGGACATATTTAAAGAAACATCTTTCACGTTTTTAATGCAATTATATTTATATTAAATAGTAGACTATTAATTTTAGAACAAATATCAAAAGACATGCGTGGAACTGTAATCATAACACGTGAACCGAGTGTGCCTGGGCAGCGGTCGACGAGCATAATGAGCGTGCCTGGGCAGCGGTCGACGAGCGTAACGAGCGTGCCTGGGCTACGGTCGACGAGTGTAACGAGCGTGCCTGGGCTACGGTCGACGAGCATAATGAGCGTGCCTGGGCAGCGGTCGACGAGCATAATGAGCGTGCCTGGGCAGCGGTCGACGAGCGTAACGAGCGTGCCTGGGCTACGGTCGACGAGTGTAACGAGCGTGCCTGGGCTACGGTCGACGAGCATAATGAGCGTGCCTGGGCAGCGGTCGACGAGCATAATGAGCGTGCCTGGGCAGCGGTCGACGAGCGTAACGAGCGTGCCTGGGCTACGGTCGACGAGTGTAACGAGCGTGCCTGGGCTACGGTCGACGAGCATAATGAGCGTGCCTGGGCAGCGGTCGACGAGCATAATGAGCGTGCCTGGGCAGCGGTCGACGAGCGTAACGAGCGTGCCTGGGCTACGGTCGACGAGTGTAACGAGCGTGCCTGGGCTACGGTCGACGAGCATAATGAGCGTGCCTGGGCAGCGGTCGACGAGCGTAACGAGCGTGCCTGGGCTACGGTCGACGAGTGTAACGAGCGTGCCTGGGCTACGGTCGACGAGCATAATGAGCGTGCCTGGGCAGCGGTCGACGAGCATAATGAGCGTGCCTGGGCAGCGGTCGACGAGCGTAACGAGCGTGCCTGGGCTACGGTCGACGAGTGTAACGAGCGTGCCTGGGCTACGGTCGACGAGCATAATGAGCGTGCCTGGGCAGCGGTCGACGAGCATAATGAGCGTGCCTGGGCAGCGGTCGACGAGCGTAACGAGCGTGCCTGGGCTACGGTCGACGAGTGTAACGAGCGTGCCTGGGCTACGGTCGACGAGCATAATGAGCGTGCCTGGGCAGCGGTCGACGAGCATAATGAGCGTGCCTGGGCAGCGGTCGACGAGCGTAACGAGCGTGCCTGGGCAGCGGTCGACGAGCATAATGAGCGTGCCTGGGCAGCGGTCGACGAGCGTAACGAGCGTGCCTGGGCAACGGCCGGCGAGCGTAACGAGCATGCCAGACCAGCCGCCGGCGAGCGTAACATGCATTGCAGGGCAGCGGTCGGCAAGGGTAACAAGCTTGCCGGGGCAACGTCCGGCGAGAGCCAGAGATTTTTTTATACAGTATCTGTACATGTTGATCTAATTCAATAGAAAGTATAGGCGACTAGCACGCGTGTATGTTTTTTAAGAATTTATTTTACTGTTTGTTCTGAAACTATACTGTGCAATACAATAAGGATGCATTGAACTTGTACGTCGTGCGTTGTATACTGCACTGTACCTTGTATACGGTCAAATGTCACTTTTGGTATCAACTTGAATATAACATACCATGCACAACATTTTAGAATTATAATAAATTATATTAATGTATTTTGTGAGTTTAACAACTGATTTATCGGAATTATCAGAGAACTGGTTGTTATTATAAATATAAAAGAAATACGTAAATATTATTAAATATTTCGAGCAGTAAATTAAGCAAACCAACTTAATTTTTGAATATTATATATGTATATATTTATACCAATAATCTATAAAAATAATAAAATTGAAGTGTCTGTTTGTAATGTCAAAATAACTTTTTTGTAGAGTACCACATTCCGACACAGTTTTCTCGTTGAGATTGTACCAGCCCCTTAAAATTTTATTAAATCGCTTGCGCTCATGTGATTGGACCATCGAGTAGACTGACCATCCCACGAGCGGTCAACGCCCGCACTGTCTAATTTCAGATAGATCTTAATACGGGTGACACGTAATCTTTGCGTATTTACAAATTAGTTTATTTTTCTTCTAAATTTTTTTCTTATTTTTTTTGCTTGCCCGCATTGTATCACATCTACTAATTTTCATTAATACTTAGTTCGTGTTTCATTTTCACTCACTTCTATGACATTCATCATTTTATTCTTGAGAATGTCTACCAATTACGTTGTCTAAGAAAGTGACAGCAGTCTATGGACTGAGTGGACTGACTGGACAGTATGCCACTGTTGATGACCCCGATCTGTTGGCGTAAAATCGTCGGTATCGTCGAAAATCTTCACTTATTTAACTACGGGAAGTTGGAGCAAGAAGCGGTGCGGTGGTCCAAGTCAAGTTCGGTGAGCGTCATATTTTTTTTTAATTTTTATTTTTTATTATGATGTAACTGCAAGCATGCAACACGTCTGATGTAAGTGATCATGTATAACCAACATAGTCCTGAGGTCATCAAAGCAGAATTAGTTGGAAAGCCTCGTAAACCAGTGCATTGGACCACCCTTCAAACTGGAACACAGTAGCATGTACAATTCGGTTTTGCAGTACAAATAAGTGTGGCGGTGATGTTTTCGAAATTGAGCCTTGCAAGTTATCTTTGCAGATGCTTCTGAAGTTCTTACGGTGCGTGTCAGAATTCCACCATTTCAACCTGAAGAACTAGCACTGTTTCGTTTAAATTGAGAGACAATTAGTACTTTGAAACAATGCCTCAGACGAGACAATATTTTCTTATTAATACGCCACCAAAATAAATAATTTGATAAAGAGTCTCCTGCATTTGATAAATCCATATATCTAAAAAGCATTAAACCACCATCTACTTCTCAAGATAAACGCGTCATACAAATGTTGCTGTACGAGGTAATTAGTGATAGGAACGGGCATGGCAGTAATTACGTCACTTCCAGAGTATCAGCGATCCATCTGCTCCCCAGGAGTTCCTGTAAACAATTTGATCAATCCCCCTGCATAACAACGTCCGGACAGAAATTGCTTTGCAGATTGACCTATCTGTGGTTTAGAAAGTATAAACAGTACCCAGCGCATTAACGGCGCTCACTAATCCGCTATCTTCAGAGGAATCAATATCGATCTGAGGATGCCTCGTTGAGGGACGAAACACGTGTAATCAATTGTGGTCGTTTCACGTCTCATCTGTAATATAGTTTTATTTTATTATTGTTTGCTAAATATTTGTAACACTTATTCCATAAAGTTTAATAACGTTTAGGTCTACGGGCCCAACTGCATCTCTTTAATCGTTTCAGTTACTAACATTTATTTCCCTTTTTGATTTTTCTTTCTTTTCCCCTTGTGGCGTGGATACTTTTCAAGTATGAACTTTTATTATCAATAATAAGTAGTATTATCAAACTCAAGTTTGACAAAATATTTTTAAGATAAAACATGTAATGTGAGAAAAAAGAAGAACTCTTTTCAAAGACTTTCTATGTTATATAATTTTGGCTTATAATATATATTTAAAACAGATTTTCAATTTTCATATGGGGCTAATCGCCCTTACACTATTACTTTCAGATTTAACATTTTCAGGTTCAACTCAACAATTATTAACAAACGTCCTTTGTTTCAGAAAGGCGGAATATCTGTTTTATCATTTTCAGGCGGAAGTAGAAAAAAAAAATTGTATAAAGTAGTTATGATGTAACACCATGTATATAAAAACACCGCAAATAATTTATTATTTTAGAACAAAATTTATTATCATACAAAAAGTTATATTGAGTAAACCTTAAAAGATAGATATATGCTATCGCAGACATTTTTTTAGAACTTTTTAATAAAAATAATTCTGTGACAGACAATTGTTATGTAACTTTAACCGTTTACGCAGCGCACGCAGTGGAAGCTCTCAAAAGGAATAAATTTCTCCCGTTCTTGCAACATTTTTCATTGATGTTCCGCTCCTATTGGTCGTAGCGTGATGTTGTATAAACTATAGTCTTTCTCGATAAATGGGCTATCCAAAACTAAAACATTTTGTTCCATTCGAACCAGTAGTTCCTGATATTAGCGTGTTCAACCAAACAAACAAACGAACAAACTCTTCAGCTTTATAATATTAGTATAGATTTAATTCCTATAATAAATAAAATATAAACATCGTATATGATAATATTTTTGCGTAGTAAGTCAATTTTGTGAACTATTTATGTCAAAATTTACCAAAGATTAAAATATACAAATTTTGGGTCCAAAACTTTACCATTCGAAATGAAATGTCTCGCAGTTTTATGACGTATCTCAGCATGTTTTAATTATTTTTAACCCACTTAAGAAAAGAGGGAGATTATCACTTTTAATGTTTTTTTTTTGTTCAAGCTCTTTGTTTATATTTATTTCAAAGAAGAATGACTAAACAAATTTATAATGAGAGTGTGAAAGGAAACGGTGGAAAAGGAACGTTCATCGATCAAATCGGAGACGTTCTGAAGAAAGGACAGGTAAAGAGTACTCTAAACCTACGAGCATGCATGAAAAGATTAATTAATGTTGAAGAAGCGAAAGATGTATTCCAGGAAGGACGTGGTCTCTGCCTACCCCGTTGGGAAATAGGCGTGATTTATGTATGTATGTAAATTCTTTGTTTATGAACCGATATGGATGATTCTTTTTTCGTTGGTAATATATCTCAAGGGTGGTCCCATTTTAATTTCATTGGCATTGGACCTTAAACTTCCAATATATACCAAGGAACTCCTCAAAATCGCTGAAGTTGGTACTCTTTTTTGTTAAAAATTGTCTTGTGATATGGAGTAAGCGTATCTTTTTATCAGTAACATTAAGTCATATACAATCAAAAGTGGCAAAGTTGGTGTTGAAGTTAAAAAGAATTCGTTTTTTGTTTATTACCACATTATTTGTCTAACTTACTTTGCCGCTTTTGATTCTATACGACTTATTTATTGCAATAATTATTATCGCTAATATAAAACTGCCTTTACAGTAAGATATACACAGTTATAAAACCTGGTATCAGCTTTCTTTACGACTATTTGTGAACAGTTTCACCTAGAAATAACAATCCAATTTTGTGAAATGCAAGTTGAAAATTCGTGTATTCGCCAAAATGTAACTATGAACAATGATACTCCATCAAATGAGTATATAGATGACGCTCTTCAGAAAGCAATAGACAATATAATAAAAAATGAAAGATATGTGAAATACACGGTACATAAACGAATAATCAATACAAAGGGTGATAGTTTTATGGGAGCACTTTGTGAAGTCGATATTAAAGGTAAAACAGTTGAAATTGACAATGAAACTAATATTTTCATGAAAATTCATGACCCCGTTCACCAAGTTACATTCATTGATGTATCACAGGCATACTTTAATGAATTATACGTATACAAAGAATTATCTCCTATTTACGCAAGTTTACAAGAGGAATTCAATGTGCCGTTGGGTGAGAGATATGGAATGATAAAATTCTACAATGGATTCCAAGACGTGATAGCACTTGAAAACATGAAAGAACAAGGATTTGGTACACCTCACAGAATGGAAATGTTGTCTTTAGATTTAATTGAACGGGCTTTGATGGAACTTGCCAAATTTCATGCACTCTCTTTTGTACTGGAACACAAACGGCCGATGTATTTTGGAAAAAATATAAGAAGTGTCAACTATCTCGTAAATTTCAATGAAGAATGGATGAAATTTGTTGCCAGCTTGGCTGAAACAGCAATCAAGTTGGTAGATAAAGATATCGAAACTAAATTGGTAAATTTTTTAAAAGATCTCAAAGAGAAAATTGTGAGGTATATAGGAGATGGAAATACTGTTCGTTGCTTATGTCACGGGGATTATAGGCCTAGCAACATTTTAATAAAAAAAATTGTAAGTATCCTTACTTTCTAAGTTAACTTTATCATACAACTCAACAAGTCAACTTTATCATTCTTTTTAAGTTAACTTTAGAGTAAATAGTAAATAATTTTAAGTTTAGAGTAAATAGATAAATGTTTCTATAAAACCCAGCACTTTTGTATTTTCCATAGTACGAGTTAATGGTAGAATTTATATTGAAATTAATAAGAATTTGTACTAACGTACGAGTTGGTGCATCTACGTTACAAAAGTTCAAAACCTAAAATGCATAGTGAATTATTTTAAAACTCAAAACATTTGCATAGGCTTTTGCTTTTTTACTGATCTGATGATGCATCTGATGGTAAGTACGGTGGTACAGTCGTCACCGTCATCCCGGCCTGCTGAAATGACTCTTCACGCCTCGTTTGAAGGAACAACTATCATAGGCAGGAGGAAACACGTTGGCAAGGTATAATATACCAGAACTGCAAGGTACGGCAAATGTAAGAATTTGCGAACTTCTTTGTTGGTGGCATTTTTACAAATAGAAATAGATAAACAGAAAATGAAAGAAATCATTTACGAAGAGGGTCATGCAAATTAATATAAACAAACAACTTTATACTTAAATTAAGCTTTAGAGATTATGCATCAGTGTAAATCATATCAATTCTATATTTCTACCATTTTCAGGATGGTGTAATCTCAAAAGTGGTTCCAATCGATTATCAACTCATCTATTATGGTTCTCCTGTCATAGACTTTTTATACTTCATATTTTCATCAACGGACCGTGAATTCCGTAAAGAGCACCTACCACGCCTCAAGGATCTTTACCACGATACGTTAAAGAAATTTCTAGAATACTTCAATATGAATGTAGAAACTGTATACCCTAGAAAAGAATTTGAAATGGTGTACGAAGAAAAACTTGATTACGGCCTTATAATGTCTTTAATTATAACACCCATACTTTTCGCCGAGGATGACTTAATGGAATTAACATCGACTGCGTTATGCACAGAACAAGCCAACGATGAATGTAAACGAAGACTACTGGGTACTATTGAAGAATTTATAGAATGGGGGTATTTGTAAAAGTCTTACCGTGCCATTTCTATTTAGAAAAGATGTATTATTATTATATTTCTCTCATTACACCTACAAAACTAAAATTTATGTCGACAAAAAATGTATTTGTATTTTAATATTTTTTTTATTAGCAGTACTTTTAAGTAACTCAACTAGGTTAAAGGAGATTATACACGTCATAATAAAAGGAAATGGGCAGGTGATCCACCTGATATGTAATGCCTACATACTTTATTTTGAAGCAAGGATATTTTTCCTACCATTAAAAAATGTAACTCTATCGATAATTAATCTATACAAAACCTAGGTACATACAAACTTTGCTTTGTTGCACGTAGAATTTAGTATCCTCTAATGACTATATAATGACAGGAATACAGATGTTTACAATTTTAAAAGATAAAAAATAATGTATAAAAATAAATAAATTTCTCTAAGGTGTTAAAACACAGGCTGGCATAATGAAGCCGAGAAATTTATTTATCCAGAGAATTAACTTTCACTTAGGGCGTTGATCGTTTAATAATACACAACTAAACATATAGAGTAATTTATTAACTAAATAGTAAATGTTTATGAGTAATTAAAACTACACGATAACAAGGTAGAAATCATAATAATTTTTCGCCTTGTCCTTGGGCCGTGTGAACAGTCTGATAAGTATAAAGCGTAGATAAAATAATGCACTCTGGGGACTGTCAATTCGAATACGTTTTTTTATGCATCTCAGGTGGCAAAAATGACGTTGCACGGCTACCGTAGCCTATAGACGCTGGTATCTAATGTGTTACCGACTGTTTAAGATGTTTGCCACTAGATGGCGCATGGTTTAGATTTTGTAATCCTAAATCGCGGTATCAAGATTCTTTTGGAAAATGTGACACCAGTGTCGATATAAAGTTAATGAGGAATTGAAGTGGCTTGAAAATAAGTAATACAGTTTCAATATTACCTATTAACCGGGCAAGACATATTGTTGATTTTATTTATTTTATACACCGACCCTTTCCTTAAACAGTTATGGAAACTCTACTCACCTCAGGAAACCACACTAGATTTTTTTTTCTTGCGATCTTCTGTAAGGTGCAGGCAGTTTCTCTATTCCCTATCTCTCTAAACACATTCGACGCCACTAGAACTTATCTCAGCAATTTTTCGAAATTGAATAAAAATTACGATCAATATATTGGGGAAATATTTGGTTTATAGAAAGCCCTCTGCCCTATCTACTGTTTTTTTACTATTTTACTTTTTTTTACAGTATTACAGTACATCCGAAACCTCTTTATTATCTCTATTGAGTAATAATGGCTGAGTGGTAGCGTGTATGGATATAGCATTAATTGAGGTGAGTTCGAATCCCTGCAATGAACCTAAGCTTTCGGTGATGGATAACATCGTGAGCATGGTGGTAGGGCTTTATCTAATGCCCGCCTGGCTAGCTACCACCCTCAAGTTGAAAATATGTCGCTGAACACCAATAGGTGTGTTCCGGCAGCTGCACTGGAGAGCCAGTCTTCCACTAGGCGTGGCGTACTTCCATCATGGGCCACATCAAGATCAGGTAAGATTTTAGTGACAACGCTAAACTTATAAAGATAAAAAACCAAAAAACAATTTTGTATTTGGATAATGTTTCACATTCCAACTTTATCTAAATGGATGTTCTCCTTTTATTTCTGTTATTAAATTACCGAGCAAATCTCGATAGCCCACATACTAATACGAATTAAAGAAGAACATATCACTATTTGATCACAAGAATATTTAGTGCAAAAATAATGCATTAATGAGCGTCCTTAGTCCTATTAGTGAAGCAGGCTTACTAGCCTATTAAGGTCCTCTTGCTGGGTGAATTCCACTCCCAATATAATAATATAGTACTACAAGAACATTCTGCAAAGCATCCAGATTTCCTCACGATTGTTATCTTCACCGTCAGCAAATGATGTTACTAACAGTGTAACATTGTTAGAAAAATTCGGCCACATCTTATAAAGCTAATTTAAGATTAGCAAAGGCTTTATATCAGGACTAAGAGCCGCGACGCTCCTAGCAAATTCGCTTATGTGAGGGCCACGAGTTACGACGCTCGTAGCGAGTTTGCTTTTATGAGAGTCACGAACCACGACTCTCGTAATGTGATTGACTTTGTGAGGCCATAAGTAGCAACGCTCCTAGCGAATTCGCTTTATGCTGCAAGCATCAACATCGAGCGATTTGAAAGCGTTAAAATGCGACCACGAAATTTTGTAATTCACGTACAGTCTCTAGGATCAGATCACGCTTGGTTTTACTGAACAGATCAATTTTAATTGTTTTTACCATGTATATTGACTTGGTTTCAAAATCAAAATAATCTTTATTCAATTTAGGCCTTAAAAAGGCACTTATGAATGTCAAAACGCTACTTGTGAAACCATATTGCCGACTATCCAAAATCTCTTGCGCTTTGAAATATTGCACTAGCTGGTTGAGGATAATTTTCTCGAAAATTTTAGTAATCTACGGAAGTACAGAAATTGGTCTATAATTTTCAAGATTACTCCTACAACCTGATTTAAACAGAGGAACTACTTTACTTATTTTCATTAAATTAGGGGAAGTCCCTGTTTCTAATAACTGATTAAATATATTAGCCAGATATGGTGAAATATTGACAATTAGGGACTGAACTACGATTACTGGCATACCCCAAATATCTTCAGTACTTTTTAAGTTTCATTGTGTAAAAGTCCTTATTATTTCACCTGCACTAACAGATGTAAAAGAAAATTTAGAATCCACGGGTGTAATAAGAATATCCAAAAGTGATGCAGCACCCTGGGGTGATGATATTATATTTTTAGTTACTGCTAAGGGTATATATGTGAAATAATCCTGGAAAACCATTGCTACCTCTGAAATGTTTGAGATATGTACTCCCTCGACGTTTAGATTAAGCGAATTATCATTTTTCCTATCCTTTCCTGTTTCTTTATTTATTATATGCCAAACAGTTATGGTCTTATTACTAATTTAAGAACTTTATTTATTAAATATATCGCTTTTGCAGCTCCACAGACACGTTTAAATATTTTAGAATAACCTCTAACATGCGCATGAAATGAATCACTAGTTGTCGATGATTTCCTATCATATAAATCATATAGTCGAACTCTACTTTTTATAATTCCTTTGGTTACACATTCTCTAAAAACCATTTTTTTCCTAACACTAATAACCTTTGTTGAACAATGTTTACTAAATTCAGTGCTTATGATATTAAAAAAGCTGCTGTAGTTAGTATTTGGATCAATATCGTCTAAAACCTCTGCAGATAATTTATGTTTAATGCTATCATTTAAACGATCTAATCTAGTGTCTGAAATAACTCTAACCGTTCTTTTGCAATCACTGCTAGGTCTGCAGCAGTTTATTTCAACAAGTTAGCCTTTATGGTCAGACCGTATTCCAGTAATAATGCCATTACTAATGATTTTGAAGTTACTAAAAATGTTGTCTATACAAGATGCAGTTTGGGACGTGGTTCTGGTTGGTTCATTAAAAAGTGGATCAAAGTTAAACGACTTAAATAGCGATGTGAATGCAGTGAGTGTGTGAGTGACAAATTTAAAATGTCTATATTAAAGTCACCACAGACCAAAACTGACTTATTGATATTAAATATTCTTGTTAATATTTCCTCCATAGTTTATAAAAATAGTAATATATTTGATGATGGAGGTCTGTAAACACATAATGCAATTAATCCCTCCATCTCGGCACAAGCCACTTCACAAATACGGTCTATTGACAGACTTTATACAAGGTGTCCAGAAAGGGTATCGGGTATTTGTTTTCGCGCCATATTCGAAACGGGGCGTCTAAAGGGTGCGGGGAGGGGTTCGTGGCGTCCGCCATTTTGTGGAGTTTTAGTCACGATGGAACAGTACTCGGGGACGCATCGCGCATTTTGCGTACGAGCGTATTATCGTAATAGTGATTCAATAGTGACTGCTCAACGTCTCTATCGTGCGGAATATCGTACACGCCACGCGCCAAGTGACGATAGCATTAGGAAATGGATCAGGATGTTCGAGAATACAGGTGCGACAGTTAAAATTCAAAACTCTGGTCGTCTTCGTTCAGTTCGCGATGAAGAAACAATTGAAGAAGTTGAGGCGTCGGTTCGTCAAAATCCGTCTTTATCCATCCGAAAGCGAAGCCAAGCGTTGAACATCAAAAAATCGTCTTTACATTCGTTTTTAAAGAAAGACTTACATCTAAAAGCCTATAAAATTCAATTGGTTCAAGAATTGAAGGATACGGACTATGCTAATCGACTGAATTTTGCGAACGAAATGCTGCAGCGATTTAATAACTTTAACAACATACTGTTCAGTGACGAAGCAAATTTTCACCTGAATGGTCATGTTAATAAGCAGAATTGTCGGTACTGGGCAGTGGAGAATCCGAGACGAAAGCATGAACGACCCTTGCATAGCCCAAAGGTCGTTGTTTGGGCCGCTATGTCTGCTAAAGGCATAATTGGTCCTTATTTTCATGAAGATCAACGAGGCCGAGCAATTAATGTGAATAGTGACCGTTATTGCGATATGTTGCGAAATTTTTTGGTCCCAGAGTTGCAGGAGTTTGCAGGTTTCAACTCAAGAACGTGGTCCCAGCAAGATGGGGCCACTTGCCATACTTCAAATGACTCAATGGAAGTTGTTAACGAATTATTCCCTAATAAAGTCATTTCGCGAAGGGGTAACATCAACTGGCCTCCCAGAAGCCCCGACCTTAGCCCGCTTGACTATTTTGCATGGGGATACCTTAAAAGTAAGGTTTATCAAAACAATCCGACGAATCTAACCCAGTTAAAGCAAAACATCAGGTCAGAAATAGCAGCAATATCGATAGCTATGTGTCAACGTGTTATCGCCAATCTTCGTTTCCGTTTAGAAGAGTGCCAGCAACGTAACGGTCATCATTTGGATAACATCATCTTTTCCAAATAATTCTCCAATTCATATGCTAATAATAAACAATAAACTTTTTTATTGCATACAAATAATTTTTGTTTCATTGAACTTACAAATACCCGATACCCTTTCTGGATACCTTGTATATCTTTTCAGTCTTTAAATTTTATATTATTATTGGTTAATATGATACAACTGCCACCGACAGCGATTGTACGATTATAAACACTAACAACTGAAAAGTGTGGTATATTAAATATCATCTTATCAGGTTTAAGCCAGGTTTCTGTAAAACGTAATATATATATAGTCTCTCTCTATCTAATAATAATTCTATATCTAATATTTTTCCGGAGAAGCGACTGATATTTTGATGGTATACTGTTATGTTACCCTGCTCCTTTGTCATATTTACGGTGTAATAAATTTATCGCAGTATGATTATTCGAACTATATAACACTGCTGAGTCACTTAACAGATTTATAATACGCTATCAATGTAGCTATGTCACGTTTATATTTTTTGGGAAGAAACATACTTTCTCGAGTTAACATAAAAATATTAATAAACTTATTAACATCAAAAAATATAACTTTGTCACTGTGACGACATGTCAGATTATGTAGACAATTATTTAACATCTGAATGTTATTATTTTTTTGTTTAAAGGATATGGAATATGGAAAAGCACACAAGCAGCAATTTCAACAGTTTGTTGAAGATGTGAACTTATCCAAAAAAAACAGGACTCTTTTGTATTACAACGATAAATTCTTCAGTATTGTTATTTAATTTGTAACAAAATAACAACGACAAGCTGAATTATTATTTATATTATAATTATTATTTTTATTTGTTTCCCAGACGTAGCACTTTAAAACTATATATCCTATGTTATTCCAACAATTTAGATAAATCTAACGACACCTCGTATGCTTAAATCTATTAAGACGTTTAAGTTACAGATTGTGCCAAAGAAATAGACATACATACGCTCGAAAACATAACCCTCTTTTTTCGCAGCCGAGTATAAGAAATGTTTTAAACGCAAACGCGCCGAGCGATTGGGTGAATTCGCTAACACAAATATAATTAATAAATTTCCAAATATCCCCATTCCGTTAATTCTTCGACCGTTTCAAATAGTTTCTTTTTGAATTCTTCATTGTAACCAAAAGAACTACTCCAAGTGTCTTTCGTTATATCAGGCACATGTTCCTCATTAACAAATATAAAAGGTACGAACAGTAGCACATTTATAAGACCCAAATCCAGTCTCTGTCCGTAAATCTCTTCGAATTCATGTTTAGATAAAACAGATTCTACATTGATTTCAAAGTAACGTAGAAATTCTGTCATTGTTTTATGATATAAGTTTTTCAAATGTTCCAAGTACGTTTTTCGGAATTTTCTATCTGTTGACGTGTATATGAAGTAAATGAAATCATGAATTGGACTTCCGAAGTTTAACATCTGGTAGTCAATTGGAATCATATCAAATATTTCTCCATTCTGAAATTTAAAAAATACGTTTGGTTTTCGGAAATTGTTATATTTAAATACGCGTCAATTGAAAATTACTAAATCAATTTCAACATAGTTTTTATACTAATAAATGATTAAATTTGAGGAAGGATTCAGACTCATATTATTTGGCATTTTGTTGGGTTTAATCATTAATCACAAATTACATTTTTTTTAAAGACAAACTGATTTTCATGTAATGCTAGGTTCAATACAGTGACATTTACGCAGTTCAAAGTCAATTATTGGGAAATTTTCTTAAAATTGAATAAAACCCGTAATGTAATTTGTCAAAATATAGGTGTTTCTCATACCAGAATCTTATATGAATGATGCCAAAATGTTGTATGACCTGGTAGTGCTCTCTCATCAGCGACTATCCTGATTTGATCCTAGAAAGGATAGGCTACAACGGGATTGTATTGTTACGACCTGTTACAACCCGATTAAAAAGATAGAAAAATCCTGTTCCCGAAATATCTCGAAGCAACTAGAAACTTCTCAGGACTTCGAAATAATGTTCGCGTCGTAAACAACCGCGGCGCATGATTGTGTAAACATCGCAATTTACATACACATGTATAGAGCTTTATGCCTCAATTACGTCATGGAGTAGGCATTGAAAGTAAACATCAAGAAAAGGCGCGACTCTTCACGGTGTTTCTGCGGTCGTTTAGTGTAGGTATATAAACGACTCAGACGCGGTGCCGAGGCAGTTCAGTTTTGAATTATAAAACAATAACAACGAGCGATGCGATAAAAGGAAGTGAAACCACAGTGTTCAATGGGATAAAAGTATCTAATAAAAAAAATAGGCAAATTACATTAACTTACAAGTTCTTTCACCATTATGTTACTGGGTCTGTAATCTCCATGGCACAAACAGTAAACAGTTGATGTATCTTGCAAATACACAGAAATTTTATTCAACAATTTCATGAAGATATCTTCCAAAGTTTCTTTTAAACTATCATTAAAATAACTTATCGATATATCGCACATTGTTTTAAGGTATTCTTGCAAGTCTTCACCGAAAACTAGTGGCGATTTTATATTTTTTATCTTTGTGTCATAATACACTGGCCGCTTTTTGCGAATAGCAAACGAGAGACTGTGAAACTTGGCGAGTTTCTTTACAGCCATTTCAGCTACATCTATAGAAATAACTTCCAACCTTTCAAGCGTTTTGTAACCTTTCTTTGTCATATTTTCGAGTATAATGGTTTCATGGTTAGTTTCTTCGTAATTTTTAACCATTTGGAATCTTTCACTCATAGGTATGTTCGCTTCATCTTGGAGATCACTGAATACTTTTCGTAGTTCCTTATATGCAAACGTTTCTATTTCATATGCTCTCGATATAGAAAGTACATCTAGACAACATTTATTTAGGATGCTCTTTAAAAAAATATTAGTCTCTTTACTTCCATCTGCTGTTTCACCTGTAACATCAATTTCATATAGCTTTCCCAGATAATTATCACCCTTTGTTGTAATCTGTCTCTTTACAACACAACAATTTATATAGCCCTCTTTAAGAATTATATTGTTTAAAATATTATTTAAATTTGACGGGAAACCGTCTACTGAAATTTTTGATATTTTATCCGATAATTTTTCATATATTTTTATGGATCCTTCAACTTGCATCTTGCCGTCTATCCGTATGTAAAATTACGTTTAAAACTTCACGGCCGATCATAAATACATGCGTGTAACATATTAAGTGAAGTGCATGCTGTGTATAAAATCGACTAATATTCTTTACACAATTTTTAAATATATAAGTCAATGTAATAATACATTCAATTATTTATTAGACAGACATAGAAAGGATAGCTCACAAAATAACAAACAATATCTACCAAACACAGTAAGCGTAGGTAATGCGCAAGAAGCCGTGATTTTCTATGTAAAGATAAAAAGAAAAATATATAGTTTTTTGGTAATAAAAACTAAACATTAGTTATGTTGTGTGATAAAAATATTGTAACCATGAAATCTACAAATTGTTTCCAGAGTTTTTTTTTTCAATATCTCTTTAATTTGGCCGCGTGGAAGGTATTACAAACAACAATGGTAAAAAAACATTGATCAAACAATTAAGGAGGTAAATATTAACTATTAGTAATTAAGATTTCAAACTTTTTAATCATAGACTATTTTCTGTTTGACATTCGCAGTATAAACCTATACAATGAATATTATATCACTTGCTGCCACTTTTCATTGAATGACAATGCCAATATTTTGGGGGGTCTAAGTTCAATGGCACTGGTCAGGTTAAGATTCGCAGTATTAATTTATTTAATTTAATAACAGATATTATAGATAACTTTTAGCTTTCTGCACTCCTTCTCCATATAAACTTTAATCATGCCAAATCTGACAGTCTTCCGTGCACGTAATACGCTTAAAAAGGGGTAGAAAGTTTTTGCTTCACGTATTAATATAATGATAACTATATTAAGTAAACACTAAATTTCATAATTATATTATCCGTTAATTGATCAAGATTAATTTTTTTTATTTAATGATATTTTTTCTAAATTATTATATTATTTATTAGCCTAAATTACATTATAATAATCATGAAAGACGACAATATTTTATTTTTGTAATTAAATAATTCAACTTTACGACAACAATAGATTTTTGTTAAAATCATTTCATATATCTCGCGGACCGCTTTTGTTCCTAAAAGTTCGTTATATAAACGACTCTTTATGTTGAAATAATTATAGCTAACTTATTATTATGGGATTGTTAAATAGTGTTAAGTATAGCATAAGTTGTTTGTGTACATGTCGTTTCCAGTACCTACCTATTTAGTGACACTGCAAAAATACTAAAAATCTATATATTATCAAAATGGATGTTGGTATATATTATGTACTAACTGTGCCCGCGGCTTCGCTGAAGTGAACTACTGAATGTCCAATCCATCGCGCACATACGCTCCCGGTCCCGGCTATTTTAAAGACAAAAATTCTTATTGTGGATAGTCCTTAGAAGATAGACTCTCGGTGATTTTTTTTGTAGGTTTTTTTAATGCCTATAATTGATTACTACATTAATTTGCTAGATCTCTTATGGTTTACTCAGCATAAGTCTTTTAAGCACCCGAATTGATTCACCATGACCAGTTTTTTATTTGTGCGGAACCCTGATTCTTTTTATAAAATTAAAGTAACCTAAGTTACTCCCTATAACATCGGTTATCTATCAGTGAAAGTCCCGTCAAAATCGGTCCAACCGTTGCGGAGATTACCCGGAACAAACAGACAGACAGACAGAAAGAAAGACAGACATCGAAAAATTTTAAAATTGGTGTCTTGTTATATGTATCTTATATACTTTCATATGCATTTAGTAAAAAACTGTTATTTTGACATTACAAACAGATACTTCAATTTTATTAATTGTATAGATGAGATTTACGCCATCACTATACACATGGTAATAAACCAGTCACACTCTCTTTTAGTTTATTGCGTTTCGGGATGATCCAATGTTCGTCCAGTTGCAGAGAGACTTGCAGTCCAGCATGAGAGTGTCAATTGTCGATGTATTGCCGATCTCTCGTTGGTTACTTGTATTTGGATTATAGTATACTTACTATCAGACATTTCAGGCACTGAGCAGTCACTTTGCCATATTACTAAAAAAAGCCTATAACACCGTTGAAATTTGGTGAATCTAAATATTTTTTAAAGGAAAAGTTTTTTATATTATCTACTGGTTGAGCCCGTGACTTCGTCCGCGTGGTATATCTTTTAAATGAAACACAGCAACTAAATGAAAACCTCCCCTTAATTCAATCTCACCTTACGGTATTTGACAGTTATAAGCTTTGAGAATACCCAACTAAAATCATTTTAAATATTAACCGTCCTTTACGAAAAGCTAAGTTTATATAATATCTTTATTTTTATACACCGTTGATATCCAGTGAATAATAATGCTTTATAGTATGTCTCTTTAGTATAATTTGATACAAAGTTTGATAACGCAAACACCAAGCAACGACATCTATCGTAGCAAATTTATATGGAATAGATATTTAATATTATTTATTTTTATTTTAAACATTTAAAAATAATAATAAAAGTCCAGCCTTAAATTATTGTGACAATAAATATCAAATCAATTTCATGATACAAGCCGTACAGCGCCATCAATGAATACTCATGGAAATTAAAAAAAAACACGTTTACAAATTACAGTTTCTGTTATTATGTAAAGATAAAATAAATTGTATTAATTAGTTATCTTTTCACTTTTTATTTCACTAAATATTTAAAATATATTACAAAACTACATGCGCATACATACTGTTATAAATGTACACAACCTAAATGCAATTTATTGACCATACCAATGTCCATACGTGTAAAAATGTATCCTTTATGTACTGTCAGACTATAAACTACAATCATACCAAACTTCATTAAATTCGATCCAGTAGTTTTTGCGTGATTAGCGTTCAAAGATACTGACGGACAAACAAAAATTTCAATAACTATCGAAATGTGTTCGGTCCATGATTCTAAACCCCTTATTAATTTTTCTCAAATATCTTCAATGTACAGATTTTGACTTTTTACTCTTTTATTAAATGTATAAGTTTATTATAATATTGAATCTGAATATTGAATCTTCAGCTATCTTCGTATTCATCCGTTTCGAGTACGTCCTAATTTTAACACATTTAGTTTAATTTATAACATTAAAATTATATATACCGTAATTTCTGTAACATGTCACTGTTTATCTACACGTGATGTTGATGCGTGACTTGGCTATATTATATTTATGTACGGGTATCATTTTCATAGTTCGTGCAACATAATTACCCAGTTATTGTAAAAACGTGGATTTTTTAAGTATTCGCGTGCTAAGATTTTTTATATGCTTAGTAGCATGTTTATCCGAGTACTGTATCTGATGGTTTTTCTTTAAACAACAAATGTCACAAACAAGCCTCATGATAAGCGGCTACCTTAGCTTATATACCCTTGTAATACCAGGTATCAGCAGAGCGTTACCGACCTTGGACCCCCCAAGGAGCTCTAGAAACCCTACTCACCGTATGATTACAACACAATGTTATTTGGCTGAGATGTTCTGTAGGATAAGGTATGCCACCAGTCGAACTGCCCCAAGTAGAACAAAATCTCCAAAGAAATATCTCTGGAAATTCCTTTCTTCATGATATATTTGAAGGGCTCCATGTCATAGCAAGGGAGGAACACATTGGCCAGGAGAATGGGAAGTGGTTGCTGTTTGAAGCAACGACGGGTAAATGGTAGCCGTGTACGGACCAGATGTCAGTTCGAATCCTTGCAACGAGCCATAGCTTTCGGTGAAGAAAAAAATTATCATAAAAGTATATTTAGCAAAGAAGTAAGATACACAGCAAGTGTATTCAAATACAAAAGTAAAGTAACCTGTATTTTGGCAGTTGGTTCCTTCCAAGAATTAATATTACACTACAAATAAAATATGAACAATTATGATAGGGTGCAAACTTGTTTGTACACGCAACACACAAATGTGTGTTGGGTATTTGCTATTTAAGTAAGAGTGTATGTATAATTGTGTATACCTGCAGTTATAGCGTATATGTATTAGTGTAATATATTTATTGGAATTTGTTGCTATTTTAAATAAATCTTGTTTCCTGATAGGTAAGATTTTGTAACCAGTTCTTTGTTATATTTTTACGTTTAGACTGTGTCAGAGGATAAATAAAGAGAGACTTGTTTACTCTAACCATGGCGGTAGAGTATTTTATAATGCCTGCCAGGCTAGCTACCACTTTCAAGTTGAAAATATGTCGCCAATCAACATTCGGTGTGTTCCGGCAGCTGCACAGAGCCAGTTTCCCCGCTAGGCTTAACGTGCCCCTTACCTGAGCCACATCGACATTTAACATCAAGTGAGAATGAGGCCATATCGCTAAAAGCCTATAGACGCTAAAAAAGTGCCATTTGTCCAGCAATGGGACACTAACAGGCTGTTATTATTATTATAACTAGCGGTCGCCCAATGATCGAAATACGACCAGCGACTTTTGTCATAGACTATTTTCTGTTTGACATTTGCAGTATGAACCTAAACAATGAATATTATATCACTTGCTGTCACTTTTCATTGAGTGACAATGTCAATATTTTGGGGGGACTAAGTTCAATGGCACTTGTCTGTTTAGGACTCATTTAATTTATAATTTAGTAACAGATATTATAGATAAATTTTAGCTTTCTGCACTCTTTCTCCAATATAAACTTTAACCATGCCAAATCTCAGTCTTCCGTGCACGCAAAACGCTTAAAAAGGGGTAGAAAGCTTTTTCTTCACTTATATTCTTACTTATTAATATATAGATATCTATAAAGATAAGAAATTAAAGCAGCATGAGAAATTTTCGGTGAAATTACATCTCTAAAGCGACGAAATTATTCGTCACCTTTCTTTAAAATTATACGCCTATGAATAATGTACGTGATATGAACCTTAGTTAGTTAATTAGTACCTAAGAATGCATTGCGACCCAACATTTAATATTTCTCTTGTATTTTGTTGACCTTTTGTATTTAAATATCTTTTTACAGTGGCTCTGTTCGCTTGTAAGCATTATATCTCATTCTCATTCTTAATAAATTAGGGTTTCAAATTTTAAAAAAAATATTACTACGCGATTAAAACCTAATTCGGTGTATCAATGTATTTATTACATGTTATTATTTATGATCATCATTATTATTTTCCAAAGGCGTTTTTGGCAACGCTATATTTCTGTAATTTCTTTATCAAAATTAATTATTCAAACATCATTTTGAATTGTATACTATCGAAATGTTGACAAATAGTTTAATTATTAAGTTTAAATTAAAATATTCACGATTAATAAACTTATTTTCTCCTCCGGGATGAAATGTTCTATGTGTTTATGTCCCTGTCATGCGGGATAAAGTACCCGATTCTCTTCGTAAGACTGGCAAATGTGCGCATGCGCTTCGCTTATTTACTATCTCCCGGCTAGACCTAGTAACTGCGTGTTTATGATGAACAATATATAATACTTTTATATAACATTTCGACTACCGTGGGATCTACAACCCATTATCAGTCGTAGCTGTCATGCCGGCCTGTTCGAATATCTCTTCACGTTATGCTTGAAGGACTCCATGTTATAGGAAGGAGCGAACACAGAAAGATACAGTATACAGGATTAGTTGAATTATGTAAAAAAACCAGCTGTACCCGTGGCTTTGTTCACGTGGACAACAGAATGCCCGCGAGAATCTTGTTCCCTGCTCCGGGCTCTTTTAAAGACAAAAATGCTTATTGTGGGCGTTCCTTAGAAGATAGACGTATACTCTCCCGGACTTTTTGTAAGTCTTTTTAATGCCTATAATTAAGTTTTACATTAATTTACTATATCTCTTATGGTTTACTCAGCGTAAGCCATTTAACGCGCCCGAATTGATTCACCATGACCATTTTTTTTATTTGTGCGGAACTCTAATTCTTTTTGTTAAATAAAAGTAGCCTTAGGTACTTCCTATATAATCTGCTATCTACCAGTGAACGTTCCATTAAAATCGGTCCAACCGTCTCGGAGATTACCCGGAATAAACAGACAGAAAGATAGACAAAAATTTTAACAATGGATTTTTTGTTATAGGCATCGTATATACTTTCATATGCATTTGAAAAAAACGTGTTATTTTGACATTACAAATAGACATTTCAATTTTATTAAGTTTATATAGTATCGTACAAGGAATCAAAGTGTAAATATGTTACACTGTTTCTCTGATACTTACTCTCTCTAGTTATGCTTCTGACACGTTTATGCAAAATTTCAGCTCAAGCGGTTAGGGAAAAACTGTTTTAAAATTCAGCTGTAAGATTTGATCCATACCAACAAAGCAAGATAAGTCAAAATTTGTAAAAAGTATGGCTGTTTTATTTATTGCTAAATATTGAAAAGTTTGAGATTTAGCCTCCTGTTTGCTTTATGGTAGAACTGTAACTGCATTTTAATCTAAGTGTCTAGTTTCAGTTTTAAATTACCAAATACAATCAAAAACATATTAGACAACTAGATAACATGAAATAGATTTGTTTGAATAGAAATGAGTACAGTTCAAGGTCGGCTGGTAATTATTACCGTACCCTGGTACCGCTTGTACACGTAATGACTCACAGACTATACTAATTGATGGAAGACGAAACCTTGCTGAATACAAAACTACACTTTTCAAGGTTCTCTGTAATTGTTTTCTATGTTATAAATGAAATCTAGTCTATTTCACTAATCAGGGTATTTAATTGCAAAGGTTGTAATGCCTTTTGCTGCTTAAGCAGAGGCATTGCCGACCCTAAAAGCGTTTTAAAAAAAAAAACATGTGTTTGTGGAATTTAATTTTTAAGAGAAATTCTATTATTTCGTAATTTTATTAACATTCATAGTTTACATACCAAATCAAAAATTATATTAAGCTATATTTTTATTTACGAATATAATCAAGACCGGGACAATTATTTTTTTGGTTTTAATCGTAATCAAGTTAACAGGGACTAAACAATTACTTACGGTAGCTAGCTTGGAGTCCGCAAAGTGATATTCCATCAAATATTCGAGAAAGAAACAAAGTATCCAAACAATTTCTAAATATATGAATATATGTATGTGGACGAATAAAATACGAAAATTAAATTCAGTAACGAACCGATATTTCGTATGTATAATATGCTAGCAAACCCAGTCACACATCGCTGTATTGTTTTGTAGTCCATAGGGAACATTGATCTGATCGCTACCAAATAGTACAGAATCACCTGCTGGGCTAAAAGGAATCAATTTTTTAATATATGAAGAAGGAGAAAAAAAGAACAAGATAATATGTCACCAAATAATTGCAGAAAACGTTAGCTTATAAACAATCTAGTGAGATAATAAAGTGTAAACTGTCGATAGATTGTGAACGGACACTAAAATTTGTAATGAAACGGTTACATTTCTGTAGGTTTATTAACTAACAGGATTGGTTAGGTTAGGATGAAATTGAAAATTCGCATTTATCACCGATCACCATGAAAATTTATAGATCTAAATGTTTAGATATGTAGGTAGCGCTTGTGTTGGCTTATTGATTACTGAATAGAGTATAATATAAACGAACACCAACAGTAAACAACTTCACAACATTTCACGTCGCAAAAAAAAATCACCTTCCAGAACCCAAATAATAAATAAATAAAAACAGTCCTTATTATATATCCATTAGAATCTAAAAGAATATTCCAGATAACCTTAAAGAAGAAGAAAATGCGAATGTATTTAAAAATAAATGTAAAACCCATTTAATAATGAAAACCTACTATTTAATAACAGGTTTTATGAATGACACAACCATATAAAATAATTATTTTGAAGAACAATTTTAACATAGGTAATTATTAAAAAATATGTATATTATTAAGTTAATCTAATAAACACTTGACATGATGTTATAGCCGTTCCAGATTCACGCCGTGAACACCCGTGAAAGAGCGTGAACGCGAGTGTGGATGGATTTTGCGTCTGTTCACGACTCGGTTTCTGTTCCGAGTCGGTTTTTTGTGGCTGCGTCAAAGGGTTCGCGGCCGCGCCACGCAAACAGCGCGAATGCTTATCCACATTTACGACGTCGCAGTTCGACTCGTTGTAAATTAATCGTAATAAATCGTATTAATTATATTAAATGATTAAATTATTCAACATTTGTGATGATAATACTGCCAGATTTGACGGTACTTTAGGTAGGTGTATCATTGAAAAATAAAAATTTCTAAAGCTTAATTAACTCGTTCTGTTTTTATGTATACTCGTTATCCACCATCTGCTTCTTTTTTGTTTGTTTTGTATCTTTATTAAGCAAATGATTTTAAAATGCCTGTTCACATAGATTCAAAGATGCAGCAGTTGGAATTACGTCCATTTAGTAGGAATGCGTGAACCCGACTGTGAATATTGTGAGTGTAGAGAGTAGTTCGCGTCGCGCTCAGTTCACGGCGTGAATTCTCGCCACGACTTCACGGCGCGTGTCTGGAGCGGCTATTAGATAAATAACCAACTCATATAACTGTATGGCAATGAAACAAATAAATTTTATGTATAAATAAATAATTAATATACTACGTTAGGTAAGTTTAGATATCATTATATTGTTTTAAAAATCAATTGTAATTACCTACTTATCCATACCATTCAGGGTTCATGTATAAGGATAAAGTAGGTACCATACAAGAAACAAAATGTACAAGCATGATTGCAAGAAATTAAGTAAACTAGCGGTCGCCCAATGATCAAAATTCGACCAGTGACTTTTTAATCATAGACTATTTTCTGTTTGACATTTACAGTATGAACCTAAACAATGAAAATTATACCCCTTGCTGTCACTTTTCATAGAGTGACAATGTCAATATTTTGGGGGGTCTAAGTTCAATGGAACTGATCGGGTTAGGATTCACAGTATTAATTTATTTTATTTAATATATTAGTAACAGATATAATTTTAACTTTCTGCGCTCCTCCATATAAACTTTAACCATGACAAAACTATCTTCCGTGCACGCAATACGCCTAAAAAGAGGTATAAAGTGTTTGCTTAAATATTTTTGTCTCCTTCTTTAAAGAGATTAATTTCGTTTTGTAACTATCCGAGTGGTAGTTACAGTGTCATGTTACTGTTCGCTATCACTAAACCAGATTGTTCGCGTTCGCCACTCCGTAGCTTGTATTTAATTAACATTGATAAATGAGAAAACTTTATTCTGAAATACAATATTAAGTTGTTAAACAGAGTTTTCATAAACAAATATCGAGCTGTGTAGTCGTCGCGTTCATTATAATTAGCTATTTACAAAGAAGAATAAAGGAATTATTAATAAAACATATCCAAGAAACATATTTTTATAAAGCAGTTCTCGTGAAAGAAACAATTACCAGACCGTGTATTTGATACTCAGCAAAGAGCGTTATATCTCTTTTGCCAAATAAAATACTATTTACTTTTATTTAATGACATTGCGCTGTGATAGTAAGCCCTGCTATCAAGCCGACAGGTCGCGTGTTCGATCCCTGCCCATGACTGACTTTTGTGTGATGACCGAAGAACATAGCTGTCAGTTCAGTTGTTTTGTCTGAAAACATTACTGCAGGTTCGGAAAATATTCCAGAAATCGAGAAGAACTGGTAAGAAACTCGATCGGGTTTATCTTTATATACGACTTTACAAGTGTTATAACAGGTACAATAATAATAATTTTGTGCATGCTCAGAGAGGGATTCACTTTCAGACATCACTATCATTCACATAATGATCCAACCTATAATAACCTTTTGACAGTAAAACCCGTTTGACATGGTCCTTGAACTGTTGTCCGGTAAATCAGTAATGTGCTTCGGGATCTTATTATAGAACCATACGCTATTATCTAAAAAATTGTATTGGCCCTACTTAGTCTAAAACACGATACGACTAACTTATCTCTATTTCTAATATAGTACATACCAAACTGTGGAGAGATTGGACAAGGATTTTTTTTATTTAAAAAAAAAAAACAATTTTACTTTTCGTTTATTCTGATCAAAGTACCTGCGAGTGAAGGCAAACAGAAAGGGAATCTCTTACGGTCAATATGCCCATTTAAATGATTTCTGGCAAAATTTCTGAAGGTAACAACTCAGCATACGAATTTTGGTAGGGATACAAAAGAGGGACTTTTCATTCTTGCTATTTTATATTACACACAATAAACTATATCATGCCATCTTGTTTCATAATAAAAACTAACTGCAAGTGATGAGCAAATTATAATGAAAGTTCACAAACTAATTTGGTCTTCAGAAAGAAACATTTTGCATTATAGTAACTTATAATATAACTTAATAATCTAACACAGAAATGTGATACCTATTGATTTTCGTGTACGACTATTATTATAACATAACATACTATCACGCCTGTATCGCCGAAGAGATAGGCAGAGGTGTACCCATAAGTTGCTGGGCATGTTTAGATCCTTTGTAATAGGGTACGAGCCTATTACCATTAATTGGGCAGGAAGCCAAACTCCGAGCTGCTACTGACAATTTCATAGGAACACCCAATGACACCTTGCTCGACCTGGGAATCGAAACCCAGGACCTCGATCATAGCAGTCGCACTTAGGGCCACTAGACTAATGAGGTAGTTATAACTATTTTCAATTGGTACATATTTATAATAATATGTCAACGACAGCAAATTGTGGGTAAAACAATTGATTGACCCTTGATTGATTGACTTTCATGGGTATGAAGGTATATTTCGGCAGCTGCACTTGAGAACCCTTCTAGGCCCTTTCTAGACTTAGCATGCTACCATATTCGCCTACCTTTGAGCTTCATATCAGATTAGATTTTAGTAAAATGAAAAAAAATTGTCTTTTTATTGGGACCTTAAAAACTAGTAACAATTTTACTAATGTCCAAAACTCTAAGGTATATATTATTTTCTTGTTATTGATTGAGAATTGATGTGGCATTAATAGGACCGCCTTTTGGAATAAAAACCAGTCTAGACTACCTTTCATATTATACTCATATTAGACATTGTACATTATTGTCAACTTACTGCACATTATTGTCAAACTACTGCCTCATTAGCCTAGTGGTCGTAAGCGCGAGTGCTATGATCGAGGTCCTGGGTTTCGTTTCCCGCTTCGAGCAAATTTTTATTGGGGTTTTCTATGAAAGTTCTCAGTAGCAGCTCGGAGTTTGGCTTCCTGCCCAATTAATGGTAATAGGCTCGTACCCTATTACAAAGGATCTAAACATGCCCAGCAACTTATGGGTACACCTCTGCCTATCCCTTCGGCGATACAGGCGTGATGGTATGTTATGTTTATTATTGTAGTATAATGTACCAATATACAAAAAAGCAATTTCTAAACAAAATCATAGCGCGCATGATGTGCGGGCAGCAATCAATGATTGTAGAAAACCTCACAAAAAAATATGATGTTTTTTATAAGTACTTTTCATTTGTGGTCCGTTTAACAGGGTCGACATTGAACGGATCACTTTGAGGTCTCCCAAAATTTATTCACAAAAGAACCAACAAGCATGTTTAAATTGTTTTTTTTTTAAATGTAATTTAATATTTGTCTTAGTAAGCCCTGCCCCGTCCATATATTTGCCAAGCCTTGGCAATTGGCAAACATTCACAAATTCAAATATGTAGATAGAGCGTTTGGCGTGGCTTGCGAAGGTATTTGATGCACAAATCAAAGGAGCTTGTGACAAGCTCTTACGATACCTCCACACGTTCGCGTGTAGTTAATATCGCTTGCGCGAAATTTATTATCGATAAATAACTGAAAAAAACGTAGTACGGTTTCTGTGAACGTTTAACTATCTTCATTGATGAATTTTCCTTATCGTATTATTTTTCCTCGTATATTTTTGCTTCTTTATACAATAAAAGTAGATTAAACCATCTGTTATAACCGACACAAGGTCGACGTCCATCGTGCTTGCTTATCCCAAACACAATAGCACACTCGCCAACGCGACGCACATTGGACTGAAATCGGAGCCTCCCTTTCATAGGATTTTAGAAAAATTAAATATGTTATTTCATAGTTTTAAGTATAGAGTTTTGTCAAAACAGTCATATCATTGTATAATTTAGCAATTTCTAGCTTTATTTTTAACTTCTACAGCATATAATATGGACTTGTAAATTTCAAATGTATGAAAATGGATTTTCTTTTCGTCATAACTTTTTTGTGTTTTGAGTTGTAAAGCTGAAACTTATACATGTCGTTACTGGGGTGGTAATGAACCCTTAGGACCTTTCACCTTGACCCCGGGCGACCCCGTTCAACAGATATTTGTTGATGAAAATTCCATACTTTGATAACATTGTATTGAGATGAAATCATCAATCTGTAGGTTTATTTTCGACTTGAATGCTACAGGTATCGATTAATAAAGTTACCCCTGATTTACCCTACCGCTTCGTTTTCATTATCTTTCAAAAATACGATTCAGAGATCGTTTTAAAATTTCAATATACCTATTTTTCTTTATTAAAAGTTTTAAATTATCTATAAATTTGCACTATACACTTAAATTAACACCAATTATCATTACCTGCTACTATTCTTGATTGTTTTTGTTCCACATTTGTACCAAAATGTCTTGATTTTGCTAATTAGGGTAATTAGTTTATTTGTTTCGTTGATATTGATGTTTGTCATAAAAGATTAAACCGTTATTTCTGGGGCTAGATTAGGATTCTAAATTAAAGCAGTGTAAATAACATGAGATCTTATATTCATTTTAACGTATCGATTTCAACAGTACCTCTAAATAGATGATGTAAATGTAAATTCCAAGTATATAAAAATATTTTATAACAAAATTATGATATTACAAATTATGATATACATATAGTTCCGATAATACCTACTAAATTACACTCATACATTACTCAGAGTCACACAAATTTATTACATCTATAAACTCTATATTTTCTTTATCTGATGTAGAATTTACCAATAACAATTTAGCTTCATCTGATAGCGGTTTATGGCTAAGTTGACTTATCTTAGGTCTGATGCTGGACAGGTATGGGTCAGAAGTTATTAACAAACTATGGATAATATCCTCATTTGTTGCAATTAATTCTACTAATTTTTCTCGAGTGGTATACTCTAAAATTTTTAAAATCTTTATTGCGTGCTTCAGAAGCCTCTTCAGAAAGTTTGCCAATTGGGATAAAGTTATTATGCTCAATTATGACTGCACCATGCATGAGTAATTTATGCACGCTAGAAGGCATATAATACCACTGATATAACTCTACATATTTATGAGCTATTTTAGAACAATAGTGCCGGAACTTTTCCACATCAACAAACTTTCTACATGAGACTACCTGAAGAATCACCGCAAATCTCCTGATGAGTTCTTCATCAACATCAGTGATCTGTGCAGTTACTTGAGGATTTGCAAAAAACCTTCTTGCGGTGTTCCCATCATTGGTCGTTCCCGCACCTTGTTTAACTATATCTACAAGCAGTCCCAATTCATCTCGAAACTTTTCTTGAATAATCTTTTTCTTGTTATCTACTAGTTGCTTTAAATCGTCTCCTTTGGCTTGCCATTTTTTGAAATCTAGGCGATACGCAATATGCAATACGCATTCCATGCATTTAATCCAGGCGTGGAGGGAAGATAGGCCATACTTAAAAATATCCTCAGAATGAGTTCTTCGCGATATCAAGTCGATGGCATTCATATCTTTCGGCTTCGCTTTACAAATATCACATGCTGCTGTTGAGGTA
Organism: Saturnia japonica; assembly: GCA_033032175.1. NCBI lineage: Eukaryota > Metazoa > Arthropoda > Insecta > Lepidoptera > Saturniidae > Saturnia > Saturnia japonica. The sequence goes on from CM065315.1 coordinate 1,982,897, forward strand.
TCTGAAAGATATGAAGTTTTCTTACCATCTATCATGGTCATATGAAGTCTGTGTTTCACATTTGTATCATTGACAGCAGTTGGCTGCAATGCAGCAATTCCCCTTTCAACAATTAATTCATATCTTTTGAACGGGGACGCCTGGGCTCAATGTCAAAGGGCCTAAGGGTTCGTTACCACCTCGGTAACGATACGTATAAGTTTCAGCTTTATAATTGAAAACAAAAAAAGTTATGAAGAAAGGCAAGTTAATTTTCATACATATAAAATTTACAAGTCAATATTATTTTATATTATTTTAAATTGCTAAATTGGTAATTTATTAATGATAATTGGTGTTCATTTAAGTAGATAGTCCAAAGTTATAGGTAAGGTACAACTTTTAATAAAGAAAAATAGGTATATTGAATTTTTTAAAACTAATTCTGAATCGTATTTTTGAAAGATAATGAAAACGAAGCGGTAGAGTAAATCAGGGGTAACTTTATTAATCGATACCTGTAGCATTCAGGTCGAAAATAATCCTACAGATTGATGATTTCACCTCAATACAATGTCATCAAAGTATGAAATTTTCATCAACAAATATCTGTTGAACGGGGACGCCCGGGGTCAAGGTGAAAGATCCTAAGGGTTCATTACCACCCCAGTAACGATGATGTATAAGTTTCAGCTTTACAACTCAAAACACAAAAAAGTTATGACGTAAAGAAAATCCATTTTCATACATTTGAAATTTACAAGTCCATATTATATGGTGTAGAAGGTAAAAATAAAGCTTGAAATTGCTAAATTATACAATGATATGACTGTTTTGACAAAACTGTATACTTAAAACTATGAAATAACATATTTAATTTTTCTAAAATCCTATGAAAGGGAGGCTCCGATTTCAATCCAATGTGCGACGTATGGATGGCTATGTTGGGCTTGCCTATTTAATCCAAGCGTTTGTAAAGGCTTGAAGTTTGTGGCAAGTGGCAAACGTATAGATCAGGCTTTATATTTTGCTAGCGTTGCCTCGCGGCACTGCACGGTTTTATCCGGACACTTTTTAAAATCCCGTTCCGTACGCTTTCAAACTAGGATAAATCCGGGGAAACCTTAACGATTGGCAGCTTTATATAAAATAGTAATAAAAAAATATTGTTATAAAATCTATGTAAACGAATTCGCTATTCGCATTCATTCGATTAAATTATTACCTTAATTTTGGCTTTGTTTTAGGATGCAAATTAGTTCTGTGAAATGCTGTCTAAAATGTAAGCATACAACGTTCGAAACTAACATAATTATAGAATTATTAATAAAATTGAAGTGTCTCTTTTTTGTAATGCCAAAATAACAACTTTTTACTAAATTTACTTTTATTTTGGAAAAATAATTAAGGTTCCGTGCAAAAAAAAAACTGATCACAGTGAATCAATTCAGGCGCTTAAATGGTTTACGTTGAGTAAACCGTAAGAGATATATCACATTAATGTACTACATAATTGTAGATATTAAAAAGACCTGCAAAAAAGTCAAACAGGGTACATGTCTATATTCTAAGGGTCACCCACTATACGCATTTTGGTGGCACGATTGGCGTGGGTGCCCGGTCGACGGTATTCTGTAGTCCACGCAAGGGCAGCAACGGACACAGCTAGTCTATAATATATGACACATCCATCGTAGTGACACGCTTAGGTGTGTAAGTACGACCACAGTATAGTGAGGATCAGTATAGTAAGTTTGTTTGAATTTTGTTTCACTGATTACTAATAAGTTATATGCGTAAACTCTAACGTCATTTTCACTACCCACGACATTATTATCATTTACGACAATTAATCATAAATGAAGCGCGCAGATTTCTATTTTATCATCTAATAAGTGGCAAAAGACAAACCCGCTACATCTCCCAACTTGAACCAACGCCGAAACTCAATCATTACTTTCTGTCGTATACGAACAGAATACTAACGAGTGCTAATAAATGCCCAAAGGAATAACCAGACGACATCGACCATTCGAGTGTACCACATAATTGGCTCGATAGTTCCCTTAGACCATTGTTTCTCAACCTGTGATTGCCTAGCTTAGGAATATGGGTGAAACCAAGACCCGCGGATGAAACATTATTTTATTGGTGTATTTTTAATTTAAAAGCAAATTTAAGGTTTCATATTAACACGTAATAACGAGTTGATTAAAGAATATAATCACCATTATCTAAGCCGAAAAACGCCCAGTGTTGGGTAAAGGCATCCCCAATGTTTGCCACAATGATCGGTCGTAAGCTACTTATTTCTAGTGGGTTCTCGCAACATTCGCCAAATCAGAAATGAGGAGATACGCACAAGAACCAATGTAATTCTTAACATGTTATGTCCATCCATCACGCCTGGATCAGCTACAGGAACCTCCAAGAATGAAGAATGATGGAAAATGGCTAATTGGCCGAAGGGTTCTCGAGTTGCCACAATCTGGACCGAAACAAATAATAGTTGATTTAAAAGACAAAGGCAAATAAATGATTTTTCTTTCAGACTACTAACGTTTTTTGTCTTTTAGCTCTTGCATTACGGATTACGTTGGCCTAGTGGTTCTCTCGCGTTTTATTTCATTTTCTTTTTCATTTTTTTTATTCCTGGAATTAAGACTAAGGCCCTAAGCTATGCCAGACCTTCCCTGTCTCCTTTGTTCTGGAATTATTAAGATTATGAATAAGATCGTAGACATTAATAAGCTATTTAAAAAAAAAACTATTCACCGTAAATCACGAAACTTAAAAAGACTAATCGTCGCCGTATTAACTATTCAATGGAAAACTTTGACAAACGCAAAATGGACTTAATATTGTAATGAAGAGTCGCAAAAAATTTTACTTAGCTCTTCGGTTATTTAGTAGGTCGAGATAATAAAAAGTTTGAGAAACAGTGTCCTAGATTTAGTATCGAATATTCTGGAATGAATTATTACCAGTTCCATAGTCTGATAAAATTAAGATATGCAGTTTGGATTAGATATACAATAAGGATCTGTATTATACCGTGGGCTGTAGTTTATAATTACAAGACAATTTTTACCAACTGCAATGATTTTGAGGAGATTTCTGCTGTCTGTTGTCTCTTGTCACCGACATGTAACAGTATATCTGTAGCTATAGATATGACATGTTGAATTGATTGTTAAATTATACTTTACCCTTTTATTTGGAAGTTCCAAAGTTAATTCTTTTACAAACGAGCAATGCACGATGAAAATCAAAGGACTCGTAAAATCGTTCTTGGGCGATTGAGATTGAAAACAGAGAGCAAAAGTTTGAGTGAAACAGAACATTATTTCAGTATAATAAAGCGTCACAAATTCAGGAATACTACGATATACACCCATAAAACTTTTGGTCAGTAAAAATAGACATATTGAAATTAAACAAATCAGAAATTAAATAGGGGACCATCGTTATTTTGATCATTTATAACACACTCGCACTTTGCCGCACGAAGGCTCGCGTTATAAACGAACTGACTGAATTGCTAAATACCAATTTTCATATATTATGTATCTTTAAAAATAACGGATTTTCATACAAACTTTAATCCCCTTTTAACCACCTTAGGGTTAAATTTATAAAAATCCTTGCTTAGTGTTCACTTGCAGGGTAAAAGAAACTCGCATGCAAATTTTCACGGTCCATATAATAAAGCGGAAGAGTTTTTTTTTGTTTGTTTGTTTGTTTAAAGACGCTAATCTCTGGAACTACCAGTCAGATTTTAAACATTATTTTTGTATAAGAATACACTTTTTTATATACGGAGAATAGTATAGGCTATCTAACATTAGGCTACAACTCTCAGCTAGCCTTAAATATTATATTGTGAATTGATTTATGCATTTACATCAACGGGTTTTGTTGCTAATAGGTTTTAATCCTTGCAAAGGAATGTATTATAGAAAACGGTGGGGAATGATTCATTTCGACTGCGAAAAGGAGGGTTATTTTTTCGAGCGTATGTATGTATGTATGTCTATTTCTTTGGCAAGCTCTCTAGTCTAAACGGCTTGATGGATTTTAGCATACGAGATGTCGTTAGATTCGTCAAACTATGGGAGTAATATGGGCTATATTATAATATTTAATTACAACTTCTGGGAATCAAATAAAAAAGAATCATAAAAAAAAAATATCAAGTGTTTTTGTTGTTGCAGTCGGGTTTTCCTTATTAATAATGTTGCTTCTTACATTTTTATACAGGTCTCTTTTTTTTAATAATTTTGTTGGTTCTCCGCTGTTGTTCTTATATCATATACATTATTAAACCGTCTAGAAACCAACATTTACGTTATTGTCTATAATTAAGTAACGAAACGAACCTAGAATTAATATGAACCAAATGTCAAACGTCAGGGCGTGTCTCGAGCCGCGAGGACTCTATTCGGGTAACTGTGTAAATTCAGTTAAACAAATCCATGAGTTATACAGTGTCTACTGTATTTTAATTATTACATAACATAGCATAACATCACGCCTGTATCCCCGATGGGTTAGGCAGAGGTGTACTAATGTTCACCTATAGTTCGCCGGATATGTATTTTAGGTCCCATGTAATAGGGAGCGAGCCTGTTGACATTAATGACATTAATCGGGCACGAAGCCAAACTACAAGCTGCTACTGAGAATTCCATGGAAAAACCCAATAACACATTTCTCGACCTGGGATTCAAACCCAGGACCTCGACCATAGCAGTCGCGCTTAGAACCACTAGGCTAATGAGGCAGTTATTATTGCTTATAATCTTAAATATACATTTTATATTTACAAGCTTCGCGGCTCGAAGGTACTAACTCTAACGTTGATTATAGAGATCATGTGAGAATTATGATTTATAGTTCTTTGTTCGACTCCGTACAGTCGGTCGCTTCTCTGACGTGTGTCAAAAAATCGTTTAAAAGTAACAAGGTTACATGAAAAAATCCCTAACACAAATAACCTATTTATTAGGACAATTCCAATAAGGCCAAACACGATGCATATATTGTAAGTTAGCGAGGAGTAGCGTTTCCTGCGATTTTCAAATGGTGCTGCAGCCTCATGTCAAGATTGCCATGTTCTTGCAATATTATTGGAATAATATGATACCAAATTTCGAATCGATCAGACCTACAGAAGTTCTTCACACCCCTTCATCAACTAGAAAAGAGCTGATCCGCATCCTCGCTGTCCAAGCAGGCGTCAGTCGTTTACATCACCCTACCTTGTCCGGACCCATGTTATAACTAAAATATTTTTTTCTCAAACACGCATGTAATATTGTCATTATTTTCGAAAAAAGAACACGCGAAGTATTGAATTTACGGACATACCAAGAATGATAAAAGAGATCCAATCAAAGAGTATTTAATAACCTCAGCACGCCGTTTCATACAACATTGCTGGAGCGTTCTAATGTTCCAAATTCAAAAAACGCTCCTGCAATGGATATGATTTTCTTTGTCCGTAAATTCGATACTTCGCGTGTTCTTTTTTCGAAAATAATGTCAATATTTCCATGCATGTTTGAGAAAAGCACTATATATGCCTCGGCGGAAATGGCAATTGCATGTCTCATATTAGTGATTGAAAATCTTTATTCACATCCCCCAATGGCTAAAGCTTGAACAGATTTTTTTGAATCATACTTCAACTAATCGAACATTCTCGATCAAGAGCCTTTAAAACTAAATCAAAATTGGTTCATACCTTTAAAGGCATAATGTCACAGATAAATACACATCTTAAACTTATAACACGAGGGGTGTTATGTTTGCGTCGAGGGTTAAAAGGGTTAAAACCGATAAAGTGTGTTGAAGTTGTAGGGCCTTAGTCAGGAAAAAAGAACTTAATTTAATTTATACTAATACCGTTGTTATATGGATTTTATACTAGCATGGTAGTGTATCGAAATTGTTTCTGATGGTAAAGTACAATAAAATTTAAAAAAAAAACGAGAGGTTTCGTTGGACACTGTAAACAACCCCCCCCCCCCCTCTCTTTATCACTATCTATATACGGGGTCTGACCCCTCATACTTCACTTTGCTTGCATTATGATTAAATACAAACTTATTCAATCTTTTTAACTGTTACTTTATCGTGATCGTCTAATATGGCCTTACGTTGTGAATTAAACAAAGTTGTAGTAAACAAGTTCTTTAATCTGGTACTCAGAAAACATAACATTAAATCAAATTAGTAAATTAGAACTTACTCAAACACATGACAGGAAGTGTTAAAATAGATTGTATGAAATAAAGTTAATATTAATACTATAATAAACTGTAGTTATGTACTGTACTAGAAGTATGATTAATTGCACATGAAAGTTGTTCAAAGGGTTTTTTTTTTAGCTGAAGTTATTTTCCCACCTCCTCAAGCCCGCAAAAGTAGCACTAATTTTTATAGTGAAACCCAACAATCAACCACCGCTAGCATTGCTAGTGAAGTTTAAGGGTGAGAAGGCAGGATATAGGAATACTGGAACCAGTTCCCTATTTAAGTAAAAATAAATGAATCTAATGATTCAATCTAATGGGTAGTAATAGCAGACACAGTAAAGGTCAACTATAACCCTTCAAGATAATAAAGAAAACTTCAAGGTGACAAAGTCAACCAGGGAGAAAATATGTAACTCACTTCAATCCAGACCTCCCCGTACAGGAAATAAAGCTAGACTCTACCGACTGTGGGATATATATGGAGAGGGACATAGTCGCAACTCCTATCCTTTAGTCACAAATTTCCCTATCACTGTACGGATCAAAAGACATGAATATATAGAAGTTGAGCCACGCCCTAACAAGTATTGTGATTAGAGGGGTATAGAAGCCAGTACATGGTATGACTAAAACCCATCGGATTAAATATAATATTGCCTTATTAAATGGTAGGCTGAACCAATAGTTGTATAATAAAATCACACTAATTCCAAAAGGACTGTGGATAGGTATTTGGAATTTATATGTGTTGAACCAAATCAACACTGAGTATTTGTACTATAATGTAGTAGTATATAATACTATGATATAGTATTATAAATGATAATTTGAAAAGGCATTTGAACATCTATTTGATTCCAGTCACCATTATTTTATAATGTACTAACCGGCAACCACACAGAATATCCATTACCAATTTGTTATTATGAGCCAATGAAATTGATAATTGAACTAGCACTGACTCTATTCAACACACATTTTGAACAATGAAGGCGGTAGGTGATTGCGTAGGCATAAGGACTATTTGTCCCTTTGGCAAAACCACAAATATTACCCTTGAACAACCATATGTACCTTACCTTTACCTGTGTATAAAATATAGTATGTGAAATGTTACATGTAGCTGATGTGTAGTGATTTATATTCTCATGAGAATATTATATATTACAAATAACAATAACACACAAATAGTTCCTTATTTATCTAAGTATGTAATTATAATACCTTTCTTTACCAAGGTATTCACATATGTATATTTTACATGAATAAAGAAATATACATTAGTTTTATAGAATTCAAATTCTAGGTATTTCTTATAGAAATTACCAGTTAAAGATATTTTTCAATCTGTTAGCGCTGTATGGCACTTGTAACAAGTTTTATTATCATTAATGTGAATATATGTCTGTACTGTTGAGTGTGGGTTGGTGACATATTTACCTCAAGATTTTGTACTAACTTTCAGTACAATCCAGCACACCTTCCTTTGTATTATGAACACAAGAGGATGTCTGTGTAGAATCCTGTCTGACCTGGAAGGCCGACCATCACATAGGCAAAACAATTACAAGATGACAATATCTGGTACTTACTGTTATTGGATCACTGGCACGAAGAGTTCTCTTTCAAATGCCAAATCGAATACCAAATCAAAGCAACATAAATACCGAACAGCCACCCTGCGAATCTAATGGCGATCCATAAACTGAGTCTCACTGTCATGGAATCATTTCTGATTACATCCAGGGAGAAATCTTTGTACGAACTAAATCGATTATCGCTTAATGTGAAGAGATTCAATACACAAACGCCTAATGGGAATTCCTATAATAAAACTCTGATGATAAGACGGTGCACTGGATTTACCTCCAGTTTCATTAAAGCCCGCTTATTGAATTATTTATTCCTGTCACACATAAGTACCTCATTTTAACCAAGGTTAAAATTACAGAATTTGTGCAGTAGATCATGCAAAGAATTTGTAGAATGTTTGTATGATAAGTCATTGTCTGAATTCTATAATATTAGGTACGTTCCGTAGTTATTTTTGTACATTTCCATAAAAGTTAATTAAATCTACTTACAGTCTTTAGGGTTTCGAGCAGCACTTCTTAATACTAAGTAGATTTATGAACACATACATGCAATGAAACTTTCAGGTTACCCTAAAACTAACTAGTACATTCACTATCACGCGCTAATCCTACTTCTCGAATTATGCCAGATTTGATCAAATCTCCCGTAAATAAGACTACTGATATCGCAAGATTCTAGATTCGTACTCTAACCTAACCCTAATAATTGTTCCTATATGTTCTGTGGGATCTCCCTGATACCGATCGCGAACTTCTTGATGTATTTATTTCAGACGCAACGAGCAAGAACAAAAACCGGAATATTACCTAGCTAATTTCACTGTTAATACCGACAGAACTTTTGACTGTTTTCACCAGCATTATAACGGCCTATTTAGTATTTACTCACTTTTGGTATAATAATGTCTCATATCTACTGACTATTTTCGACCGACCGTTCGATCCTCTCTGATTCACTGCGATTAACTCATTCCCCTTTTTCTAACTGACCCAGCCCTTTAAATACCCCGTCGTTTTGATTTAATTCCCACGCTCCTTTCGTCCTAACGTTTCTTTTTTTCTATATTTTTGCCAAAGTCCCGTTATTCCTACGATTGTTTTGTACTCCCATCGTTTGGGTTTTTCCCTCACCCGTTTTTTTTTTGTCCCGATATTACTGCGTATTTTTTTCATTGCCACTAGACATGGGTAGTACATGTACTAATTACTAATAGGAACTAATTCCTGACACTGTACTAGAACGAACTATTCCATAAGCTTCATAGTACATCGTTCATTTAGTACTTCGTTTGCGGCAGGCCAGCACGGTGTATTTAGTACTTAGTACCTATGTGATTCATGAGACCGGAGACGTGGTTCAGTCGAAAGAGAGCGAAATACAAAGTAAACACCTAATAAGCTCTAGTTCATTAAGCTATTTTGAAATAAAGACGAGAGAGTAAGAATTATTTTTATTATTGTTTTTAGACATTTTGGTGAGTATGAATTTGTTTTAAGAATTAGTTTCAAAATTTGATTAGAATAGAGGAATACTTTTTTATTAGTTAATACTATTTTTCTGGAAGTGCAAGTGTAGTTTAGTCTAAAAAACACCGGGTCTTTAGAATGACAATCCTAAGCCTGGAAGGTATGAAGGAGAATCAAAATATGCCTAATATTCGTCCGTGTATGATCCATTGTACTATTGTATTAATAGTACCAGAAATCAGATCTAGTTCAATTGAGAGATTGTACTAATTCAGAACGCCACTTTTAATATCCGAGCAAGCGCATCCCTATTTTCTCAAGGTTCCTCAGTCTATCTTTGTTTTCTATTGTTTTTCGCCGTGTCCGGTCATTTCTTTTGTTGATTCTGTATTCTCACGATTAGCTATCCCCATGCAGTCTTTGTTTAATATTGCAAAATGGTAAAACCCGTAGGTTTCTGTTTTATTATATGTATTACAAAGCTTCCCGCATTCTAAACAATATCTTTTATTTTTATTTTATAAATTTTAACCTTTATTACAAAGATTTTAAATTACCTACGTTTGTCAAAACATCGAATCGTAGTAGATTTAAAGTACTTATAATGTTAAACTAGGCAGCGTTACTTGTATTGATTTTAGTTTTATATTGATTTCAAAATTATAGCTAGGTACTTAGGGTGGATCTGTTACAACACCGCTAGTAACAAAGTTCCTTTTGCTGTGTATATGTATGTCAATAGCTGTGCCCCACGGTTACACCCGTGTAAATTTTACCCGACAAATACTGCGCCACCAACGCACCCTTGTATAATATAATTGTTCTCACTTCTAGCAAGTAAAAATTATTTTATTTTTAATTATCCCCTAAACTATGTGTCCAAATACTATGACGGAAAGGAAGAAAAAACTTCATAAAATTGTCTTTATGATGAAGTAACTTCTATTCGTAAGATTTATTTATATTATATACCATGCCTATATATAATACTCATATATATTTTATAATTACATACGGTATTGACGTTCTTTAAATGCAATCGTGAATAGTGGACAACTGCCCTCAATTAAATTTCGACTTGACACCTGTGTGAGGGAGAAGAAACTTTTATCCTTTTTTGACTACAGAGTTTACGCCTTACGCTGTGATTTGTTATCTCTTTTGTTTTAACATGCTGATAACAAAATTTATACCGTGTTGAAATTGCTTTTAGTGAAAGTATAACGCCTCTATTTATAAAAAGTCATTGGATATTGATGAAACTTTTTTTTCTAAACCTTTTTCTTTTTACTTTATTGGCTCTCCAAGTATTACTTTTAAATTGCATCTCTTCAGCATAGAGTGATTTTATGTTGAAAAAACAAGTTGGGAAATTCAAAGGCACGAAAACTTTTTCTATGTAAATTTAACTAAGGTCATGAGCAACCATCTTATCTTAAGCTCGTACTTTCATTGAAGCAGATTCGTGTCGTCGACCTTACTGGTGAGGTAAACATGATAAAATGAACTTCGTCTGGTCTTTACGACCACGGGACAGTTAGTAGTTAAAGCAACTTATCAAACTTTCAATATAAAATGCTTCAATCCATGTAACTATTAAACTATTTGTTTTTAACAACGATTTCAATATATTGCGTGTTCTTCGTCTGCTAATTTAATGGTAATATGTACTTAAACATAATTATGTCCAGGTTACGTGTATATAATATTTTTATAATCCACAAAGTTCAAACAATGATTTAACAAGATGGTGGCTCCCTAGTTAAAATGGTCCAAGTAATTTTTTTATTAAATTAAAATTCATACGTTGTAATTGTTATTTATAATATCTGGGCGACCGAGCTGTCCTCGGTGTCTTATGAACAAAAAAAGAAAATCACCTATCTATGTAAACATGGAATGTAAAACATTATCTAAATGAAAAGTTTCATCGAAATCGTTAGTGCCGTTTCCGAGAAACAAATTGCATATATTTTAATATTTATATATATATATATATATATATATTCGAATTGAGTAACCTGCAACTCTTTCTGAAAATCGGTTATTATATATAGCGAATTCACGGGCACATCTAGTTATTGAATATCTTCTTTTTTTGTGATTGCCAAAACTTTTGATCAAGAACTAATTTCTATTTCCTCTTTTAATGTATTGAATTAAATAAATTTATTTTATTAGTGTACCAATGTACATCTTATTCAAACAAGAATATTTTACAATCAAAATTAGAAACCAAATTCTCGTAAAATATTATTTTGAGTGCTCAATTCTTGAGATCGATAACAAAGCTAAAATTACACCATAAAAATATTCACAAAGCGAATTACCCGATCCGTTTCCGGTCCTTAAAAATAAGTAGGCATTCAAAACAGATTAGGCTATTGTACACTACGGTACGAAAATGTTATATATGATAGCCGGATAACATTTCCGGAGGTCGTAATGGGCCGCGGAAAAAGTTAATGGAAGCTTTTCATGAACCCCCTGTTTTGGGTACAGGGTGATTCGGCATGATTTTGCGAAAACACTCAGACTTTCTCTCCATAAGTAATAATGAAATTTTAAACAAACATCGTAACTATAAGCTGTATTTCATGTTTTTTTTTTTTTGTCTTGGTTTTTAGCTGTTTTTTGCCACTGTGCTAATGGATAATAAAATATTATGAGTAGCTCACACGTACGAACATTTTGAAAGAAGAAGAAGAAAGAAAGTTGGGGTGGAAGGGGTGTCGAATTACATCCTCAGCACGGAAACGCCCAAGCCAACCTCACCTGCACGTGGTGCACCCTGCTGAGCAATGAACGAGGTAATAGCGATAGCGGGGTGGTAGTGCTATTTTGCCCAATGGAGTCGCGAACACCATGCATGCGGTGAAAAGTCCGTCATAGTGACTCGGTTTTGTGTGTCGCGTTTCGGAATCAGCATGTGCATATTCAGTGAAATTAATCCAGACCGACATGACAGCTGCGACCGCCGATGGATTTAGATCTCTCGGTGGTCACCGTTGTGTTTGAATTATACTGTGCTTCAGGGACAGTACCGTCAATATTAGGTGCTACTATAAATAAAATAAAACAATTAATGAAGTATTCCATGGGGTCAAGTAGGTCCCTGTCCTGTTCAAGGGCAAGCACTGCACTCATATATATTTAACCTCACAAGCGAATTAACATGACTATATTCTGCATATAATAATATCCCATAAGTATCCTCCGAGCTAGCCCGTGCACCACTTGAGAAAAACTAGTTAGACTGAGACCATCTGTATGAATTTTGAATGATTGAATAGAAATTTAATTCTTGCAATTACTAAATGCATACAATCTTACAAGATAGTGAGTTTTGGTGGGATCTTGAATTGCGATATTGTGGCTTTTAATTTAACTAGCGTTCGCCCAATGATCTAAATTCAACCAGCGACCTTTTAATCATAGACTATTGTATGTTTCACATTTACAGTATGAACCAAAACAATGAATATTATATCACTTGCTGCCACTTTTCATTGAGTGACAATGTCAATATTTTGCGGGGTCTAAGTTTAATGGTACTGGTCCGGTTAGGATTCGCACTATTAATTTATTTTATTTATTATATTAGTAACATAATATTATAGATAAATATTAGCTTTCTGCGCTCCTTCTCCATATAAACTTTAACCATGCCAAATCTCACTGACTTCCGTGCACGCCGTACCTACGCTTAAAAAGCTACCGAAAGCTTTGCTTTATGTATTAATATAATGAATGATAATTAACAATATATTCATTTACTACATTTCTAGAGTTACATTTCTATAAATAGAATAATAAAACAAATGAATTTTCTATGAGGAGCGGAAAACGATGAGTCCGGTGGAATCTTCGATAGAGCTTTATTGAGTTGTCAGTGGAGTACGAACGTTGAAATACCGACCTCTCTCGAAATAGGGTTCGGGACGGGAGTTGCATAAAAGGAAAATGAGCCGGTTTTTCTTTTCAATTACATTTTTTTTGTTTTTATTTAGATATAGATTTCATACCTAAGTGATTGAAATGCAAAAAGAATATAACTAAAGCGTAGTTGTTTAGTGTAGAAATTCTAACTTTTAGTTAGGATGAACTTGAACCGAAAATGAGTTTGTTTATTACTCGATGACGCAAAAACGGCTAAACGGATTTGAATGAAATTTGGCAAATAGGTAGCTAATATTCCGGATTAAGACACAGGATACTTTCTATCAGGGTAAAGACCCAATTCTGAAGATTACGCAGACGAAGTCGCGGGGTCAGCTAGTGTAATTATATTATAAATCTGAAGGTTAGTTGTTACTCAATCACGCAAAAACGTCTGAACGGATTTGAATGGAATTTGTCACACAGGTAGTTTATAAAAAACAAACACGCAAACGGAGCCTCGGGCACCGCTAGTTACACCTAAAACTTCCAATACGTGGTTGGTCAGCTCGCTGTAATAAAATAAAGATAGTGTATTGTTTATAATACTAATAACTTAGCAACCGCACGTGAAATCGTTCGCAATAATTACCATTTATAAACTAAGTAAAAGTATATGTAGCCTATTATATATCATCCGATGATGATGCAGCTATTTCTACCAGTGTAAGAATTTTTTAAATCGGATCAGTACATAGCTCCTGGAGATTACCCCCTAAAAACATACTAACTTTAATCTTTTATAATATTAAAGAATAAATTATTGATTTATTTTTCACGCTAGTACAAATTCAAAAGATTTTCAAAGGTACAATTACGCCGTACAATTTGATACCATATTTATGGTGTTACTGCACTGTCTTACCTAAAAGTGAATAAATAGAATAATAGTAGGTATACGAGGCTAAAGTGGAGGTGGAAGGTAGGACCAGAAGACGGATGATGGACCAAAGGTGAAAAACCACTGTCAAGCAGACCACCACCAGACTTGTGGTCCAAAGACATTGCAAAGGTGGCAGGTAACTTTGAATAAGAACTGGGCAATATTCTAAGGGTTTAGCGGCATGTAGCTTCTGAGTGTTAGGATACGACAATAAGCTAGTTGACTTTTTAAAGTAGGTCTTAAATTATTAATCAATGTTCGATTAGAGGAAAAAATAACCATTTTTTTTTAGGACCTGCAAAACTCAGAACTTTATTTTTAAAAGTTTACTTTTCGTAAACAGGCGAAAACTCTGTCAGCCTTATTAGACTATAATCATATTATCTGTGCTATGACGTCATAGGGGTCGAAAACATCTTTGTTTATGAACCGATTTGAATGATTCATTTTTTTCTAAAAATGCTTTTTAAGTAATTGTGTTAGGCTCTATAATAAAATTCCTAAGCACATTAGCGATTTGCCGGAGAATAAGTTAGAATAGGGTGGCTGATTACGCGAATGATGGTAATATCTGAATGTGATTCCCTACTTGTACATCTACTGAAAATGATGATTTAAATGCTGTAAAACAATTTAAAAAAAAGATAATAAGATGTTAATAAACCCGATCGAGTTTCTTATCGGTTCTTCTCGATGGTAGGATGTTTTCCGAACCGGTGGTAGTGTTTTGACATTCAGAAGTGCCTTCTTGGAGCCTAAATTGAATAAAAGATGTTTTGGTTTTAATTTCGTTTGATAGGGGATACCTCAAGGGTGGTTCCATTTTAGTTTCATTGGCATTGGACTTTCAACTTCGAAGATACGTCAGGGAATTCGTCAAAACAATTGAAGTTAATTTTCTTTTTCGTTAAAAATTGTCTTGCTTGAAGTCGATTAAAATTGGAATTAAGTGGAGTGGTAGGATTGTGACCACCAGGCATATAGTGAAAACCACATCATTGTAATTCTCTTTAATTTTGTCATGTTTCGGGATCGAGTAATATAAATACAACTGCTAGATGCTTGTAGACAGCATGACAGCATCGACCGGCAATGGATTACCAATTTCTCGATGGTCCCAGTTCTTTTTGGATTTTACTATGTCCACCATCAGGTGTATTGCCGTTTTTTTTTCACAAGTCTTTTCTCAGCATTTATATGTACGCTGAACTGATCGACAAAAGTGGATGCGTATCAGTTTATTACAGTGAATAAACGCTGTCCAAAAATACGTCCTTCATTACAGACCCCCAACATGGCCCAACCTGGCCGTTTGCCAAAAAGATTCGTATAATACAAAGAAAATGAAGTATTGTCTACGCTAGTGATAAATGTATAAATAAGGGTATGTAGGGATCTTTATAAATATCACATCTATTTTAAATGTTATTAGCGATCCGCCCTATCTTCGCACGGGTGCAATTTACAAAGTTTTCTCTATTTTTTATATATACCACGATGGTGGTAAACAAGCATGGTATTACAAAAGTCCATAGGCTGCGACAGCCGCTTACCATCAGACGGGCCATGTGCTAGTTAGTTTACAAAATTTATGAAATACTAGACTTACGTTTTTAGTCTGTATATCCATTTATTTGTGACGGAAGTTGTTTTGTCACGCCATCAGTGAAAAGTTTTGCTCTGATAGTAAACCTGCGGTTTTATGCTGAATTATACTTATTTGGCACCATAATTACAAAACAATCTTTGATATAATTATTGATCAATGGACAACAATTTTTTTAGCGAAGCTGGACGGCCTTTAGAACTGTATCTCTCAAATATAATAAAACTGAGTATTCTCTAGAGGTATGTATAGTTATATTTGACACCCTTACAACCGTTACCAATATTTATGTGCCCGTGTCACCGGCGCCTCTAGAGGCATATTCCACTTGATTACGATTTAGACCTCTTGTGACATTCGGTCGCATCCTCCTCCGAACTTAAGCCCAGGATTACAATGTAAGACTGTCTCTTTATTTATTTCACTACCCTTTATTCAAAGCGAGAAAGGACATGACGTTTAATTACATTAATAATAACTACAGCCATTTGAGTTATAAACACAAACAACGAAATTCTTGTGATATGTAACGCGATAAAAACAAAAATAGACATACACGTACATCTATAGGATTTTGTTTGCGAGAGAATGAGACAGAATACATTATACACGGTTAATGCAAGTCCTGATTTTCACGACTATGATCGTCGTCGAATTGGCTTAGCGGTGTGACGACCAGACTTGTATGCAATGTCATATGTATGTTGATTTTACTATACTACTGCTTAGCGGCAGAAATTCTATTTCTGGTTGCAATGTTGCTTCCGCAGTCGATACACTTCCTTTTTTCTATACATTTATAGTAAGAACTAGATGTACTTGCAATTTCTTCCGCATGAAATTTCATTTGCGGCGAATACGGCGAAGGGGAACGTCTGCTTGAACCGCACGGCGCACTATGGACGACAGAACCATGCGTACCGTCTCAATAATCTGTAACGGTGTTGTTTGATTGAAGTAAATAGCTGAAATTTGGTACGTAGTATCTCTAATGTATATACTATCACATAATGATACATTCGTTATTATTTTTTTATTTTATAATATATATACATATTTAAAAAAACAAAAAAGGCTCTTTTTGATACAAAAACATAGTTTACTTAACTTGTTGATTTATATTTATACAGTTTTATGATATTACACTATTATTTCATATTTTTATTAATACTACATATGAAAATAACATATAACTTTATTTAATAAATAAATAAATATATATTATTTATAATAAATTATTATTACAAATTCAAAACAAAGATGTTACAGATGCAATTTTATCTTTTAAACCAGGTTCGGCTGCAGGTTTGGATGGAATCTCACCCCAACATTTGAAAGACTTAACTTCACATTCTGTGGGTGATGCAGGCGAGCAACTTGTAAATTCGATCACTAAATTAATCAACTTTATGTATTCCGGTAATGTCAATCCAGGAATTGTTTCCATTCTTTTCGGCGCGAACCTCATTGCCCTCACCAAAAAGGACGGAGGGGTGAGACCAATTGCTGTTGGATCAACACTACGACGTCTGGCCTCCAAAATTGCTGTTCGACATATTTTACCAAAATTAAATTCGGAATTTGAACCCGTACAGTTAGGCTTCGGTGTAAAAGGAGGGTGTGAGGCAGCCGTCCATGCCCTACGCTCTTTCCTAACTTACGGACAGCCTGACTTGTTGCTCAAAATTGATGTCAAAAATGCATTCAATTCGGTAAATAGCGATACCCTGCTGACGGAAATAAAACAACATATACCTGAAATATACAATTATCTTCTTCTCAGTTACGCTAACCCAACAAAATTGTTATATCGTTGTAATGAACTGTCCTCGGAAGTAGGTTGTCAACAGGGTGATCCCCTTGGGCCTGCAATTTTTAGTTTGGCTATAAATCCGATAATCAAAACTTTAAATTCTAAATTCAACGTTTGGTATTTGGACGACGGAACCCTAGGAGGTGATGTGGATACTGTGTTTTCGGACCTTTTTTTAATCAAAAATAAATTTGAAGCCATTGGTTTGGAGCTTAATTTTAGCAAATGCGAACTTTTTATAAATAACTGCGACTTAAATTTAAATGACGTAAAACAAAAATTTAATATTTTGGCTCTAAATATTAAGATAGTAAACAGTAATTCCCTTTACTTTTTAGGTTCTCCAATTTTTGATAAATCTTTTTCTGAATTTTTGAATATTTCAATTACTAAATTTCAAAATTCTGCTGCCCGTCTCCTTGAAATTAGTCCACATTATGCACTTTGCATCTTAAAATTCTGTCTTTTCGTCCCTAAATTTACATATGTGCTCCGTTGCTGCTCCTTTTGGAATCACCCAGATCTTTTGACACAAGTAGACGATTTAATCAAAATTACCTTAGAATCGATTCTTAATATGTAGCTGCACGAGCAATCTTGGACCCAAGCATCCTTACCCATCCGTTATGGTGGTTTAGGGATTCGCAAAATTTCCAGTGTCGCTTTACCAGCCTTCCTATCTTCTGTCCATAGTTCAGCAAATCTCATAAGTAAAATTTTAAGGGTATCCCCTTCATACTTTGAGATTGCTGGCTTGGAAGAAGCTAGAAACGCTTTCTTAATTGCATGCCCAGGTCAAAATTTTCCAGTTTCTCCAAATTCACAGAGGAGCTGGGACGACATAAACTGCAAATTGATTTATGACAATTTCTTGAGCTGTAGTACGGGTTCGGCGCGTGCTAGGCTTTTGGCCGTGGGTGCGCATGAGGCCGGCTACTGGCTTCAAGCGTATCCTTCGTCAAATACAGGAACATTTCTTGAACCTGACACACTCCGAATCGCAACCTGTCTACGGCTTGGGGTTCCGGTCTGCGTTCCTCATAAATGTCCCTGTGGCAGTGATGTCGACAAGCTAGGACATCACGGACTGTCATGTCAAAAAAGTGCAGGCCGCTTCTCGAGACATGCCGCACTTAACGATATCATACGCCGGTCCCTTGCCACCGTTAACGTTCCAAGTTTACTTGAGCCGACTGGTATTGCAAGAGACGATGGCAAGAGACCGGACGGTATGAGTTTGGTTCCATGGAAGATGGACCGGGAGCTAGTATGGGATGCAACCTGTTCAGACACGCTGGCCCCTTCCCATCTACTTGGAACCAGCAACAGAGCTGGTGTGGCTTGTGAGGCGGCTGAAAAAGCTAAGGCATGCAAATACAGGGGTCTGGGCTCTGAATATGATTTTGTCCCATTCGGCGTCGAGACCCTTGGCCCGTGGGGTCCTAGCGCTACAAGGCTTTTTAAGGAAATAAAAAAAGGTTAGTCGACATCACAGGAGACCGAAGAGCTGGCAGCTACCTCGGACAAAGAATTAGTCTAGCTATTCAAAGGGGGAACGCTGCCAGTATCTTCGGAACCTTGCCTAAAGGGACTCCTTTTCATAATATATTTTAATTTGTAGTTATGTATGTACATGTAATAATAACATATAATAAATGTAATGTAATAAATAGTATAATAAATGACCACTACATAAAATAGAAAAAAAAAAATTAATTGATGCACATACTTCAATTTAAATATGTAAGAGGTTCTTGGTTTCGTCTAACAGTTCCTTAGAAACAGTGAGTGGTGGTTTTCTGATACTTAATATGTATGGATCTGATATGTTGCGGACCTAGAGCACTTTCTAGCGTGATATAATCTGATATTTATGTAATCTTTATAACGAGATTATTGGGCATCCTCAGATAAATAACAACTTTAAACATCATTCCATCCCTTTTCCTTCACCTAGCTTAGTGGACAAGTACATAAACTACATGAGAATTATTTAATTCACACAATGATAACAAATATTAACCACATCAATCCGAATGATAAAAATAAAATTAATAATTATTTTATTTAAAATTTAAAATTAATACATTACCCAGTAGTCTCACTTTACCCAAAAATTTAGTTAGTAATAGACAACATTATTTAAAAAATATGTGAAAAATAATCTTCCTTCAACCTTGTGTAGGTCTCCCCAAGTTTGTGCCACATATCCCGGTCCTTCGCTTTCCTCATCCAGCCACTGCCGGCTAGCTTACGTAGGTCATCGGTCCATCCGGCTTGAAGGTACCCTACACTATGTTTGTCGATTCGCGGTCCCACTCTTGGTCTCATAATAAAAATAATCTAATTTTCCAAAAATCTCATGAATCAAATGTTAAAATAAATATTTATATATTTTGAATTTTCTCCCTATCAGGCATTTTTCGTCTCAATTTAAGGGGGGCAGATTTGGGCATAAAATTCTTTTTGCCCTGACTTTTATATGAGCAGTTTTATGTGATGATATCAAAATTACGACACATGCAGACATTGCTCAAAGGTGTATCTAAAGTTTCTAATAAGCATAGGATATTAGGTACTGTAAAGAAATTTGTGTATCTCTCCAGTTTTTACAAGTTCTTAATCGCCATTCTTACCATATATCACACTTACAGATTTGCATTCAAAATAATGAAAATATGACCATCTAAACTGGTGGAATTTTGTTCTACATAATCGACATTATTTTGACTGTCAACTTGCAAATCAAGTTTTATTTTAAAAAAATGCGAAATAATCTATTTTAAATTCTATATAATATGCATTGGACATTGATTTAAATATTTGTATTAACAAAATATTCAATATCGAATATTCCCAAAACCTATTTTCGAGACGGTACGCACGGTTATGTCCCATATTGCGGCGTACTGAACACTGCTACTTTAGTTTGTTCTATTTACGCGAAACCCTAATACTTTTTCTATAATAAAAGTAGCATAAGTTACTCCTTATAATATCACCTACCTACCAGTGAGAGTTCCATCAAAATCGGTCTAACCGTTTCGGAGATTAACCGGTACAAACAGTCGGACAAATAAAATTGTTTTTTTTTTATAAGTTCCGTATATATTTACTTTCATATCAATTTAGTAAAAAAGTTGTTATTCTGACATTGCAAACAGACACATAAATTTGATATATTTGTGTAGATGTACGTTTAGTGTCGCAAAAATATGAGGAAAAACAATAAAAAGGAATTATGGGTCCAATTCTTTCGTATTCTTAATTTTATTTATCCCTAAGCACGGCCGGTTTTCAAACTACAAAATGAATCTTTCTGTAAAGGAAGCCATATTGCCAGTGCCCTAGAATTTCCAAACTTCGTATAGCGGAGTGTCGATAATGACTACGCTTCCAAATTGGCGAGGTTAACCGCTATACGTTTCAGTATGATTTCTTTGGCTAAGTAGCCGATGACGTTGCAATGGCATTCCTGTGAGCTATGGTTCAAAATATATTAATCAAGAAAACAACTGAACAGAAACTCTTCCAACCGGCTTAAGTGGTTGCAGAAATCCATAAATATCGACTTCAAAACCGCAGATTCTGGTTGTGTTCGCCATTATGAACTATGCCATATATTAGCCGATATTTAGCGATTTCTGCAATCGCTTTCCTATTGCGAAATAAGTAATTAGCGATTATACTAAAAAGAGCAAAACAAAACCTCCAAATTTAAAAAATATACATTGGTATACATATACAACGGTATATATACCATAGTAAATAGTTGGATTTAGCGGACGCCTACGCCACAGACACGATTGCTACGAAAGATTAGCATAAATAACGTAACTATCTATCTAGCTAGAAAATTAAAGAGACAGAATTAATTGAATTTTGTTAAACCCTTTTATGTAGAATCTATTTGAATTAAAGAAAACTTTATACCATGGTTGCGCCGCTTTTATATAGTTTTAAATATTGTGCGATATTGTGATCGGTTCGCAACTTTTTCTATCTCCGCTTACCCTCCCTTCCTTGGCACATGCAAACAGTTCGTCGCCGCGCCTCGTCGAATAAATTATTTTCCTCTTTTAACATTGACTTTAGTGCTCGTCATTGTTATGACGGAGAAGAATTTGGGCAGTACGTCGAAGACGACCACCTAGCCGGCTGGCCAGGTGAAACCGGAACCCACCACGAGGTATGTGCCAAATTCCTATCCTATATCCATATAGCTGATCACAATCCCCGCAAATACAGTCCACTCAATTAGTAGTATTAAATGCGCTGCGCTTCCAACGGCGCAAGCATACCATAATATAAAAACTTTAAGAGATTAAGATTTTAATGTATTTTAAGCCATCCGCGATTTTTCGTTAATCTATACAATTAATGAAATTGAAGTATCTGTTTGTAATGTCAAAAGTTTTTTACTGAATGCCTATAACAAAAAGCCCATTTTTTAAATTTATATGTCTGTCTGTCTGTTTGTTCCGGGTAATCTCCGAAACAGTTGGACCAATTTTGACGGGACTTTCACTGATAGATAGCAGTTGATATACGGCCGTTTTCAATATCCTATCTATCCGTTGTTTCAGTTACTAGGGATAGACAAATATAAACTTATGTCCATACTTTTTTTTCGAGAATCTATTAATGGATAGTTTTTCGTATCTACATAATATATATCCATATCCTATAACTTGAATAGATAAGATGGAAGCCTATATCTGCCTTAAGTTAAAGATAGCACTCATTATAAATATGCACTTATCTAGGATAGAAATCTCAGATATGTTATTGAAAACGGACGATAGAGAGTAACTTAGGCTAATTTTATTTTATAAAAAAAATTAGGGTTCTACACAAATAAAAAAAACTGGTCGTGGTGAATCAATTCGGGCGCTTAAATGGCTTATGCTGAGTAAACCATAAGAGATATAGTAAATTTGTAGTACATAATCATAGGCACTAAAAATACCTACAAAAAGGCCCAGGAGAGTATACATCTGCCTTCTAAGGAACACCCACAAAAAGCATTTTTGTTTTTTAAAATAGCCGGGAGCGGGGGAGCAAGATTCGCGCGGGCATTCTGTAGTCCACGTGAGCAAAGCCACGGGCACAGCAAGTTATAACATAAAAATTAACAAGAAAAAAATGCCTGTATCACTCAGGAATAATTATGTACTTGGTATACAATTGAAAACGGTACAAAGTAAGAGTAAAAATAACAACAAGGCAATTTTTAACAAAAAAGGGTACCATCTTCAATTATTACTTTGAGGAGTTCCCTGGTGAAGTGGTAGGTCCAATGCCAATGAAATTAAAGTGGTACCACCCTTGTGATATTCCCTTTCCAACTAAAGAAGAATTATGTAAATCAGTTCATAAACAAAGACGTTATACCTGAAAATCCATTAAAAAAAATATACAAACGAATTGAGAACTCCTCCATCTTTTTAACCGTCTTCAAAAAAAGACGGAATTTATGTACTCAATTGGAATATATATATTTATTTTTTTATTTAAATTTAATTTTAAATTGTCATGTTCCTAGTACCATTACTTTGGGTTACACGTTGATATTATTTAAATCCGTCACTTATTTATTATTCTTTTATTTACATAAATTAGAACAATTGGAATATATATATTTATCTTTTATTATTTAATTTTAATTTCAAATTCTCATGTTCCTATTACCTTTACTTTGGGTTACGCGTTGATACTATTTAAATCCGTCACTTAATTATCCGTTCAATTACATAAATTAGCACAATTAGAATATACATATTTCTTTTTTATTATTCACATTTAATTTTAAATTGTCATGTTCCTAATACCGTTACTTTGGGTTACGCGTTGATACTATTTAAATCCGTCACTTAATTATCCTTTTATTTACATAAATTAGAATTTGGAAAAAATACTGCGAAAAGAGAACCATCTACCGAAAACTTTTATGATGATAAGTTTAATAGCATAAAATACCACCACGCCTGTATCCCTGAAGGGTTAGGCGGAGGTGTACTAACGTACATCCGCAGTTAGCCGTGTATGTTTTTTAGGCCCCATGTAATAAGGGGCGAGCCTATTGCCATTAATCGGAAACAGAGCCAAACTCCGAGCTGCTACTAAGAATTTCATTGAAAAACAAAAACCTAATAACACTTTGCTCGACCTGGCAATCGAACCCAGGACCTCGATCATAGCAGTCGCGCTTACGACCACTAGGCTAACGAGGCGGTTATTAAATATTAAAAAATATATATATATTTAGCGATATTTATAGCGACTGCTATGAGCGAGGTCCTGGGTTCGAATCTCAGCTCGAGCAAAGTGTTACTGGGTTTTTCCTATGAAATTCTCAGTAGTAGCTCGGAGTTTGGTTTCGTGCCCGATTAATGGCAATAGGCTCGCCCCCTATTACATGGGACCTAAGAAACATACTCGGCGAACTGTGGGTGTACGTTAGTACACCTCTGCCTAACCCTTCAGGGATACAGGCGTGATGGTATGAAAACTTTATTAGTGTTTTAAAATTAGATTTGTCAACTATTATGGAGAGAATACAAATATACAATTTCCATTAAAAGAAGCCTGCAAAATTGTATTAAAAAAACGAGCCTTACGGATATACTTATATATATTCTGACTCAAGTAAATAAGAACCAACTCACCTCTAATTACACTTTAAAATCATTACACAAAACACACCGTCCGGCTGAAAATTCTGCTTTCAAGTTATATTAACACGGGTCACACAGCACGGCCGCCGAAATTAAATTAAAAATTTAAAGTTAATAATGTTTTCAATCATGATAAATACACGAAAAATCCTTTCTTACATTTCTGTCCGTGTTCGGAATGTTCGCGTGCTTCATCACAATCACGTCACGTGATCAATTTTCGGCTACATTTTTCGTGTTTATTTTTTTCACGGGTAACACTGAAGCGCGCGCGTCATTCTGCTAGACAGTACCACGGAGGACTGGTCGCGAGGGGTAGAAACCCCTACGCTCTGTATACTACAGGACATAGAGTAATGAATGAATCAGAAACAGATACGATTTTCAGCTTTGCAAATACTTTCTGTACAGTACCTAGGTATATAAGACTTTTCGCGATAATAAAAAAAATTAACTTTCATTACCTTATTTTGTGTTACCCCGGTTATGTTTTACTCTAAATTCTTTGCTTGAGAAACACGAATGTATTGAAATGAATGCCTGTTGGATGTTGTATGTTCTAGATGGTTCGTGTAATATGTGCTGAAATGATGTAGTGCGTACAAAACAAACAAACGCGAGTTCACGGCCAAAACACGAAGTAGACTGGCCTACGTGCCTGCAGATCATCCCCGGAAGTGGCAGGGCGGCGCAGCGCCTGCGCAGAACGATTGCCCCCGCGCATACAATTCGCCAATCACAGCGATCGCGGCATCGTACGATGCGGCTATTGAACTTGTATTCCAAACAACTATCCTTGGTTTTAGTGAAAATAGGACAAATAATGCCTGAGCAAAACGAGTTTTAGATGAGGCCTTCATCGGTCATGTGTTAGTTTTTTTTTTAATTCATAAGATTCTGTTATTCGACTCCATATTTTGTAATATTTATGGCATAATAACTAGTAACATGCATTTTCAGTGCCACAGAATCTCGCAGAACAGTTCTAGAAAGGAACCACCGTATTTTTAGTAGGTACGATGTTTGAAGATTGGAAAAATAGTACGAAAAAGGACGTGCCGTGCATTCAGTGATTTTTACTATTTAACTATATACATTAGCGCAAAAATAAAATAACAAGATATGGATTACTTGATTGTGACAGTAACAGTCTTCAGTCATGGACTTTAATTCTACACGAAAAAAAAGTTAAAAAGAATCAATGTTTGCCTTTGTTTTTCTTTTGGTTTTATAACTTAATTATAATTTAAAAAAAACGTTACTTGAAATTAATACAATTAAGTAAGTTAGTTCATTAGATTGAATTCTTTCTCTGTTAGGATTTCGTACCTACATATTTATATTTATTTAAGGATATTTATTATGTACACAGTAATTATAAATTAAAAATTTAATTATAAACTTATTTTAATTATAAATTGAATTAAGTTAAAATAAATTATTGTTGTTTGGAGAAATCAAAGCTTGTATGTAATACTTATCTTAAAACTATTTATGATTAAAAATAAGATGTTTTTACTATTAAGTGACTATGTATGTATATGTTTTCATAATTTCTTAGAAAATAAAAAAACTTATTTATATATTCGGTGGGCTTAAAAAAGTTTCACTAACCTAGTCTTTGACGCTTTCCGGAACGCGTGAAAGTAAGACAGGCGATACGGGAACGCTATGCGCCAAAAAAGGATGGGTATGTATCGACAGGCGGGCGAAGTGTTTGACCAAGTTTTCCATCTTTCAAATAAAACATGCGATCCCAGTCGGTAAGCGCGGCAAGGAATGGAATTATTTAGCAATTTACAATACTATCGACCGAGTAAAGGTTATTTCAAAGAATCTACGTTCAATGACTTCTCCATGGACTGGTCTTCCTACAAACAGAATTTACTTACAACCTTCTTTAATACCTATTATATTTGGATAAAGCAGAATATAACCTGTATCCCAGTAGTTCAGGGAAATATTTTTGAAGTGAAACTTTTTTATCGGATATTTGTTTATTGATAGGGTATTGATAGTAAAAACTTCAATATACGTCACGATTAGAGGGCGTTCGAAAATTACGTAACGCAATTTGGGAGGAGGAGAAAGACTTTTAAAACGTTACGATGCGTTATAAGGGCGGGGGGTTCGAACAACACGTTACGCAACATTTTTTTTTTTTTATTAATTAAAAACTATGCAATAAAAACTTGCAAAGTTGACAACCCTTTTCGTTTATGTTTTACGGGGAATCCCTCGACTATATTGTACATCATTTTTGTTTTGTTTTCGTTGTCAGTATTCGTTAGTATAGATAATATACTAATACGGGAAGGCGTTTTGCGTGATGTGGTTTGTTTTTTGTGCTTACGTGAAATGTAAAAAGAGACAAAACCATACGTTCTACAGGATTTAACCTGCGTAAGAATGAAATAGATATACATTACACGAGGTTAATGCAAGTCCTGATTTTCACGACTATGCTCATCGTCGTATTGGCCTAGCGTTGTGACGGCCAGACTTGTACACACTGTTGTATTTACAGTACGAGTGGTAATTGTATAATATAATATAATATTTTAAGAAGTGTCTAAAATACGGCGAAACGAATATGATCTTCATGGGCGAATAAACAATGTGAACGATTCGACATCATTATCCTCGCTATGTTCGTTGGTGATCACATGTCTCGTGGGCGTTATCTCTTCAATGGCGAGGTTCAGGAACCTCACCTCTCTGACCAAACTGGAACTGATCCGAACGTCCATCCGGATGGGCCAGCACAAGATAGAAAGAATGACTTTCTCAGGGTCCAGACTCCCGAGAGAGTAGGTAGGTTCTATCAAGAGTGTCTCTCTCTCTATTCGAATTCCGACGTAATAGGATGCACCAAGAAACAACAGGTCTTCATGTTACGACGGTTCAAGCAACACTACTCCAGCGTGCTTTTTTTTATAGATCTGACTATACTGTCAGTCTTAAGAGGCTCTGAAGCCTCTGCGGCTTTTACAGCTTCGCCGAACTTGCTATCCCGGCGAGCATATGTGCCGCGCCTTATATACCCTTTCACTCGGTCCTAGCAGTAGGGTAAGTAGGATGGTTGTGGATACCCAATTATGAATATACCCCAACTTCCCGACTAGGGTAGCATGAACACCTAAAATACCTAACAATATAATAATTTCATTTCATTTGATTTTAACAATATGTCTTACCCGGTGAGTAGGTAGTAACGAAACTATATTACTCGTCCCCAAACTATGTTATTTGCTAATCTTAATCTTTTTTTTTTTTTTTTGAACTGACTACTCTGTTAGCCTTAGGGGCCCTATCCAAAAACAGAGCCGCTGCGGCTTTTACAGCTTCACCGAACTTGGGGGCGAGCGCTTAGGGCCCTCAGCCACGAAAGTTTGTGACGACCCGCACGAGGGTGCTAGAGTGGCCGAACCTCGGCTCGGACGGTCGTCGCGAATGCGAAAAGGTCGCGATCTAACTAATTCCCTAATCCTAAGAGAATTCGAACTAACTAACATATACTCATATGCACGTTCCCCTCCTCCTGGGAGGAAGGAGTGGACCATGCGTATGTGTATTTAGTAATCGGAATGGTTTTTCTACACTAACTAGCGCATTAGTCTAACTAGCGCAAAAAAAGAAAAAAAAGGTCCCTTACAGAACCTGTGTACCTGTGTGATGTGCACGTGTGTGTGTTCATACGTGTGTAATGTTGTATGTGGGTAGCTAAGTGTTGCACGTATAGTGTCACTTGTATCGCGCGGGCGGCTGCCTGACCCAAGGGCTTCACACCGAGGAACAGACCTATGCTTGGGTTGCCGCTAGAGAGGGTGGACGTGACGGGTGTGCGGGAGCGAAGTTGACCGCCCGTCCTCTGCGGAGAGAACGATGGTTACGCGGGCGTGGGCGGTGGCACGCTCTGTTTGGAGAGGCGGTGGAATAGAACGCGTTTGCTGTTTCGATTTGGTCGAGCGAATCAGTGAAGATATTACGCGGCCGGCGTTTACTCCGGCAGGCATTGGGGTCGGGAACATATGAAGCTGCCTCTTAGATTACGGGATTCGCGTGGTTTGACGCGGTGTCGAAATATGAGCGAGAAAGGTGTTTGGCATAAGCATGTATCGAAGGAAGGTCCATATCTCTATGGCGGTGAAGAAACCTATTCTTGATGGTTTGTAAAAGATCCCAATTATATCTTGGCATATGTGCGAACACAACACAGCTATATGTCATAATCGGTCGGATACACATCTTGTAGAGCGTGAGCTTGTGTCTCGTAGACATTTTGCTTGCAGCACATAACAGAGGATGCAATCGGGCGAGGGTCCAGGCGGCCCTTTTCCTAACCAGAGTGATGTGGCGTATAAAGGAGAGTCTACTATCTAGGGTTACACCTAGATATTTGGTCTCCTTTACCCAGGGGATCGGATTACCGAAGAGTTCAAGGTTGAGTTTTTTCGGTATCTGTGAGGCGGTTTGGTCGAAGAGCACCGCTGCGCTCTTCATAGGGTTGATGGCTATTCGCCAGTCGTTAAACCACTATCCGAGAGTGGTCACGGCTCTTTGGATTCTACATTTGAGGTTGATCTTTTGCCTTTGAGAGGAGTATATGACTGTATCGTCAGCGTATAACCCTACCTCAACTTTCGCGGGAAGTTTTGGTAGGTGACTGACGTACAGATTGAAGAGGCTAGGAGCCAAGATGGAACCTTGGGGGACGCCTGAGCGTATGGGATGGGGTGTGGATAGTTCACCTTCCACTCCGTAGCGAAAGGTGCGGTCTTTGAGGTAATCGCGGATGATTTTAACTAATCTATCGGGGACTTCGCGGGAGTACAGCTTATACCAATCTTAATCATAAATAAACACAGGTGTTATATATTTTAGAAGAATCTTGACACCGCAATACATGGTTACAAAATCCAACCAGTGCGTCATCTATTGGCAAACATCTTAATCATCTTGTTTTTATTCAAATTGCATTGTCTTTCGTTGCTTTTTTAGTAGCGTGGCACTGTGTAACGTGAGTTTTAGGTGAAGGAAAACATCGGAATGAGACTATAGAATGGTTTTCTAATGCCCACTGCGTAACTACCATCCTCAAGTTAAAAAACCTGTCGCCAAGCACCTACAGGGGAGTTCTGGCAGCTGCACTTGAGAGTTTTTGGGGTGTAAGGGGTGTCGAATTACATCTTCAGGACTGAGAATCCCAAGCCAACCATACTTGCACGTGGTACACGAACAAGGTAATGGCGATAGCGGGCTGGTAGGGCAGTACAACCCGACTGGGTCGCGACCACCATGTGTGCGGTGTAAATCCCGTCATAGTGACTCGCTTTTGCGTGTCGCGTTTAGGGATCAGTTTGTGCATATCCAGTTAAATTAACCCAGGCCGGCATGACAGCGTTGACCGTCGATTGATTAGGATCTCTCGGTGGTCGCCGTTTTGTTTGGATTGTACTGTGCCATCAATTTAATTTCAATTTTTAACAACACGCGAGATTGTGGATAAAGTACGAGTAAGTAAAAACAACGCTGAAGTCTAAAGTTAACTCTGGCGGGACAAACGGGGCGGAAAATTTATATAAATTTGTAACGCCACTAACATTTAATATTCATTACTAGATGTCACTATGCGTTTTCTGCATCTCGTAAAGATTGAATTATCGCCTAGTCACCAAGAGATGGCGCTACTAGTAGATTAGATGGCGCTATCGTTATGTCGACATAAAATAGTGACCTGAGCATCAGTGCCAAAAGTGATCGTGGATCCAGAGCATTCTTAGGATACCTGCTAGGGCCTAGTACCACGCACGCTATGCGCTTTCACCCTTGTTGAGACGTTTTAGTGTCGTAGTATTAGTTATTCAATACTGTGCTTGTGTACTTCCACCTACGTTGGGATACACCGGTTTAGTACTGCGCATCGAAAGTGTATCTCTCTCTGTCTACCAAATAAATCTGTCTCACTTGAACAGTAGTTATACTTTCCACGCTTCCCGCCTCACCGCGTTAAAAAGTTAAAAAGAAAAAAACATTCAGCTTAGAACATTAGTTATGGTTACCCGTTCAGTTTGATCAAAGAGATTAATTTATGTAGAACGTTATTATGGAAAGTTTTATGTTTAATGTCATTCGAATGTACATTGATGAAATTGAAGCAATGATGGCTCAGTTGACAGCGTGTACAGACTCCGCGTCGATCGATATGAGTTCGAATCCCTACAATGAGCCTGAGCGCCCGGTGAAGGAAAACATCGAGATGAAACCAATAACAATATGTTAGTATTGCAATTCTAATGGCGGGCTGTCTAACTATCACGCACAAAAGGAAATTCGTCGCCAAGCGATCTATAGGTATGTTCCGCCATTATCACTTGAGAATCTGATCACCTATGAGGCTGTGTTTTATAACTTTTAAATTTTATAATGTAATTAACTCGAACAAAATCGTGGGCGGTGTCTAGTTAATAATAAAGAGAGAAAAAAACTAGCAAGCTTTCGTTTTCACGAAATTAACAGAACTAACGATCGCCCTAAGGTCGAAATTCGACCAACGACTTTTTGATTTTAGACTATTTTCTGTTTGACATTTACAATATTCATAAACCATGAGTATTATCTACATCACTTACTGTCACTTTTCGTTAAGTGACATTGTCAATATTTTGGGGGTCTAAGTTCAATGGCACTGGTAGGTTTAGGATTCGCAGTATTAATTTATTTTATTTAATGCGCTTCGCTCACGTGGACTGCAGATTCCCCGCGCGAATTTTGCTCCCCCGCACCCGACTATTTTAAAGACAAAAATGCTTATTGTGGGTGTTCCTTAGAAGATAGATATATACTCTCCCGGACTTTTTTGAAGGCCTTCTTAATGCCTATAAGTATATATAGTACATAAATTTGCTATATCTCTTATGGCTTATTCAGAATAAGCCATTTAAGCGCCCGAATTGATTCACCATGACCAGATTTTTTTTCTGAATCCTAATTTTCTTCTAAATTAAAAGTAGCCCAAGTTACTCCCTATATCATCAGCTATCTATCAGTGAAAGTCCCGTCAAAATCGGTCCAACCTTTTCGGAGATTACCCGGAACAAACAGACAGACAGACAGACAAAAATTTTAATAATGGGTTTTTGTTATAGGTATCGTAAATCTATAACATATGATAATATACTTTCTTAAGCATTTAGAAAAAAACTATTATTTTGACATTACAAACAGACAATTCAATTTTATTAATTGTATACAATAGTAACAGATATTATAGATAAATTTTAGTTTTCTGCACTCCTTCTCCATATAAACTTTAACCATGTCAAATCTCACAGTCTTCCGTGCAGGCAATACGCTTTAAAAGGTACCGAAAGCTTTTGCTTCACGTATTAATATACAGATGTACAATCATTTGACAATAAATAGTTAACAACTGGAAGTAAACTACGAAATAGACTTTTATGTCTCTTCTATAATCCGGGATTTGACAACTTATGGAAAATTGTTTTAAACACTTTATATCTTAAGAATAATATTTATGTATAATTTTTTTTTTCAATAATAAACCCTAAAATCTGATTTCAAAATATTTTTTTATTGGATATAAAAATTCGCCACAAAAACGCGGTATTATGATACAGTGACGTCATCATTCATTTTATATGTAATCTTGTATGATAACAGTGACAAATGTGACAAATAATCGAACTCACGTAGGAGTCTAAGCAAAATACAACGTTCATATTTCTTGACTGGTGACGTCACGTTTTCTGATCGGCGTTTCACATACAGACAAAAAATACAAATTTTCCAAAGGGTAAATTAATTAAATAGACAATTTCTTTTCCAGATTTATATTGATTTCTGTTTTTTTTTTATGTATAGACCAATATTATTTAATAATTTACTTTAATTTTTAAACATACAGTCAACTAGCGGATGGTAAATAGTCGTTTAATACCTTTAAATTTACACAAGTATATAAATAATTGTAATTAATTTGTTAATGGGGAAATTGTACAAATGTAAAGATTTGAACAATATCGCTTATCGTTAATTACACGGTACATGGCATTATAATTAATTAAGGCGTACGTGAGTTTACGTAAGTGTAAAATAAGTATTTATAAATGTTTTTATTTTGTCGTTGAATACGTAACGAGTTTCATCCGTACTGGTCGGTAATACTACTGTTTAAAACTATAGTGCTTGCTTGCTATGGTGGTCAAACCGCCATCTTGTTTCATATTTTACAAGCACCCTCTTTTTCTTCTCCTTCCTATCTTGGCAACTAGTCCTTTTTATTGAACACCATTACTGCCATTGTAAAGTGAATATAGTCTCCTGTCTTATGAAGAGTTCAGTATCCTATCAAGATAGCTGCCCCCCCCCCCCCTGTTAAAACTTTCTAGAGAGTTTTTGTGGCATGTCAGAATGTATGCTTCAAGTGAATATTTATAATACATTTCACTTATGTGCAAAAACCAAACTATATCACGCAAAACACCACCAATATTACTTAAGTAATATTGGGTCAAAAACCTAAGTTATGAATTAAAAAAAAAACATCACTTCAAAATCCGTCCAAAAAACTCCCTGCATACAACTTCACTAAATAATGTAGGTACGGTAGGAAAAACAACCAGACCTAGATGTATAAAATACAAACGCTTACTTTTTTATAAAAAATAAAAATAGATAAAAGAAATATAAATTACGCGGTGAGGAGCGTTACAATTTTTAATGTTCCTATGTCGATTTACTTAAAGGAATTGTTTGTACTGCGTTTTCTTTTTTTCTACGGTAGGTATACCTAAATAACCTGTCAAATACAACAAAAATATAAGCTGTAAGTAAATTATGTATTAATTTTGTATTAGTAATGAAAACAAAATCATATTTTGTATCTCATGTTTTCGTTGCTGGCGGTAGTGCGTGAAGTTAGCACGCACGCGATTATCTTGTCATTTTAAACGCATAGTACCTAAACTCTTGAAAATTTTTAATGTTACGATACACCATATTAATCTATTATCAATCAATCGTCAATACATGGTATAAAGTAAAGTCGATTAAATTTTTTAAACCACCGATTTTAATGCGGTTTTCACTATATTTTTTACGGAAGGTTTATATTATATAGTTAAGTTATTGTATAGTAAAGGAAATTGTCCTTTACAGTTTTCCATTTAAATGAGTACTGTAGAAGATATTACGAATTCAAAATTACGCGCTATCTAAGAAATCCCTCTCAGCAAAACCGGTCGCGGTCGGTTGTCCGGAACTTACCACCTACGATTATTTACACGTCGCGAGCTAAGCGCACTATTCCTAAATATGAAGTTACATAACCTTTACCATCACGCCTGTATCCTCGAAGACTTACGGCGTACACCTCATAGCCACAGTTCACCGGGTATGTTTTAGGACTCATGTAATAGGGGGCGAGCCTATTGCCATTAATCGGGCACAAAGCCAAACTCCGAGCTTCTACTGATAATTTCATAGAAAAACCCAATAACACTTTGCTTGACCTGGGAATAGAACCTAGGACCTCGAGCATAGCAGTCGCGTTTAGGACAACTAAACTAGAGGCAGTTATGAAGTTATGAACTGTCAATATTAAAGCGATAATCTCTCAATCAGGCTTTTTTTAAACATAATAAACCCGTGCGAAGCTGGGGCGGGTCGATAGTATATTATAAAGCAAAGTCTCCTGCCGTATCTGTATGTCTGTCTGAACGCGACAAACTCAAAAAGTACTGAAGGGATTTTCATCAATGAACGAAGTGATTCATAAGGAAGATTCAAGTGCATAATTCATTAAGGTTTTGTGTAAATTGACTGAAATAAGACGATGATTGTAGAAAATTTTGGAAAAAATCATGACAACCGGGAGATTTACTAAGGTGCGCCGCGTAAACCAATAGTGCTACCCGTACAAAGCCGGGGCTAGTACTGTAATAAACTAATATACTTTATGAAATGGTTCAAACCACTCAAGACAATATCACGCAAATTACTGCTCGCTCAATCTCTCTTATTATATAAAAATGTTCTCATCTCTTTCCTTCATCTGATATTAAGTTTAATAAACAAAAACATATCAAATCAGTTTTTGCGACTTCGTTCCCGTTGAAATGAAATAACTCGTGCGCCACCTATTGTAAACTGGTTGTACTAATAAAGAAAATTCGCAGGTGTGCGCACAGTAACTCGCAAAAGTTTCTCCACATTTAGTTTAAGAAGGCATAGAGGACAAATATACAAAGACACTTTCATTTTTATACATTTAAATAAATACGTGAAGCAAAAACTTTCTACCCCTTTTTAAGCATATTGCGTGCACGGAAGACTGTGAGATTTGGCATGGTTAAAGTTTATATGGAGAAGGAGTGCAGAAAGCTAAAATTTATCTATAATATCTGTTACTAATATATTATTGTAATAGGGAGCTCTCGTATGATTACCAGAATAGACTTCAGCTTGCTGCCTCAGATTGTTTTCAGTGATCTTGTCATACCGTTTAGTACGGAAGTAAAGGACCTTGGTTTACACATTGATGCCAAATTGGATTGGAGAACTCATATTTCCAAGGTTAGTCAGAAAGTGATCGGTACTCTAAAGTCTTTTTATCGCCTGAAAAATTTTCTCCCAGTTAAAACGAAAACCATGCCAGTGCAATCTATAATATTTCCTATAATTGACTATGGTGATGTGTGCTTTTACGATCTGAACGCTGACCTTCTTAACAAACTTGACAGATTACTCAACAATTGCATTCGATTTGTTTTTAATCTTCGTAAGTATGACCATGTATCGAGCCATCGTTCAGAGCTTAATTGGTTGCCCATACGCCAGCGTCGGAGTTTGCGGGCTCTGACAACTCTGTATTCTATTCTATTTTCTCCCAACACTCCCTCTTACTTAACTCCACATTTTCAGTTTTTATACTCTAATCATGACCTTAACCTTCGCTCTTCTAATAATCTTATTCTTTGCTGTCCTGTCCATACTTCCGGTCTAGTACATTCATCTTTCTATATCCAATCTATTCTCCTATGGAATGCGCCTCCTTATGAAATCAGGATGTCATCTAATCGTGTCAGTTTTAAAGTCAAGGTACGTCGGCTTTACCAGTGTCATTTAGCAGAATTATCTGGTTAATGCTGTATTTAGTACTTAATGTTGACTAATTATATTTTTATTTATTGTATTGATATTTATGTATGATGTTGTTATGTGTATGTATTGTATATGTGTAGTATATATGTATTATATATATCTTATATATATTATGTTTTGGTGTTGATATTTTATTTATATATTGTGATTTTAAATTGGTTAAACATAATTTCAATAAACCCCCTTACCTTTTACACCTACCAATATTTATCTCTACATCACCTAATGGTTGACTGGCAGAGAATGCCTTAGGCATTAAGTCCGCCATTGCGTATTTAACGCATAGTGTGTAAATAAATAAATAATAGTATATTACGCACCGAGGGAGAAAAGTAGGACATTCACGCCCGCGCGTATGGTTGTCACCCGAGCCGAAGGCGAGGGTGACAATCGCTGGTGGGGATGTCCTACTTTACTCCCTAGGTGCGTTTACAATTTTTTTCTCCTCCGGGATGAAAAGTTTATATATTTTATATATAAACACGCAGTTGCTAGTTTACCGGGAGATAAAGTAAAGTACGCGCATGCGCACATTTGCCATCTCACCGGGAGAGAATCGGGTACTTTTCTCCCGCGTGACAGGGACTATATGTGAACTTTTCATCCCGGAGGAGAAAAAAATAAATTAATACTGCGAATCCTAAACCGACCAGTGCCATTGAACTTAGACCCCCAAAATATTGACATTGTCACTCAACGAAAAGTGACAGCAAGTGATGTAGATAATACTCATTGTTTATGAATACTGTAAATGTCAAACAGAAAATAGTCTAATGTCACGTTACGTGTTTAACGTAAACGGAATCTTTGTAGCATTAAAACCTAAAAAATAATTTGGATATCCACAAATAAGAACTGTTTGTTTATAGTTTTAAGTTTTCACTTCTGTCGACAGTCCTCGTGACTGCTTTGTTTTTTTTTTAAACGATCTTGTGTTATTTATGTCAAATACGACCTATTTTAACATTTTGTGTTATTTTTTGTATTGAGTGAGATATTTTAATTTTTCCGTTGTGCTGATAAAATTGGTTAGGTTATGTTTGAACTGTGATCATAAACAAATAATTCTCTGTTGATTGTATTATTTGTTATACAATTGCCAGATAGAAATAACCTCAAAATTGAAAAAAGAAATATTTCTTTACATAATACTATTCCTAAATATGAAGTTACATAACCTTTACCATCACGCCTGTATCCTCGAAGACTTACGGCGTACACCTCATAGCCACAGTTCACCGGGTATGTTTTAGGACTCATGTAATAGGGGGCGAGCCTATTGCCATTAATCGGGCACAAAGCCAAACTCCGAGCTTCTACTGATAATTTCATAGAAAAACCCAATAACACTTTGCTTGACCTGGGAATAGAACCTAGGACCTCGAGCATAGCAGTCGCGTTTAGGACAACTAAACTAGAGGCAGTTATGAAGTTATGAACTGTCAATATTAAAGCGATAATCTCTCAATCAGGCTTTTTTTAAACATAATAAACCCGTGCGAAGCTGGGGCGGGTCGATAGTATATTATAAAGCAAAGTCTCCTGCCGTATCTGTATGTCTGTCTGAACGCGACAAACTCAAAAAGTACTGAAGGGATTTTCATCAATGAACGAAGTGATTCATAAGGAAGATTCAAGTGCATAATTCATTAAGGTTTTGTGTAAATTGACTGAAATAAGACGATGATTGTAGAAAATTTTGGAAAAAATCATGACAACCGGGAGATTTACTAAGGTGCGCCGCGTAAACCAATAGTGCTACCCGTACAAAGCCGGGGCTAGTACTGTAATAAACTAATATACTTTATGAAATGGTTCAAACCACTCAAGACAATATCACGCAAATTACTGCTCGCTCAATCTCTCTTATTATATAAAAATGTTCTCATCTCTTTCCTTCATCTGATATTAAGTTTAATAAACAAAAACATATCAAATCAGTTTTTGCGACTTCGTTCCCGTTGAAATGAAATAACTCGTGCGCCACCTATTGTAAACTGGTTGTACTAATAAAGAAAATTCGCAGGTGTGCGCACAGTAACTCGCAAAAGTTTCTCCACATTTAGTTTAAGAAGGCATAGAGGACAAATATACAAAGACACTTTCATTTTTATACATTTAAATAATAATACGTGAAGCAAAAACTTTCTACCCCTTTTTAAGCATATTGCGTGCACGGAAGACTGTGAGATTTGGCATGGTTAAAGTTTATATGGAGAAGGAGTGCAGAAAGCTAAAATTTATCTATAATATCTGTTACTAATATATTATTGTAATAGGGAGCTCTCGTATGATTACCAGACTAGACTTCAGCTTGCTGCCTCAGATTGTTTTCAGTGATCTTGTCATACCGTTTAGTACGGAAGTAAAGGACCTTGGTTTACACATTGATGCCAAATTGGATTGGAGAACTCATATTTCCAAGGTTAGTCAGAAAGTGATCGGTACTCTAAAGTCTTTTTATCGCCTGAAAAATTTTCTCCCAGTTAAAACGAAAACCATGCTAGTGCAATCTATAATATTTCCTATAATTGCCTATGGTGATGTGTGCTTTTACGATCTGAACGCTGACCTTCTTAACAAACTTGACAGATTACTCAACAATTGCATTCGATTTGTTTTTAATCTTCGTAAGTATGACCATGTATCGAGCCATCGTTCAGAGCTTAATTGGTTGCCCATACGCCAGCGTCGGAGTTTGCGGGCTCTGACAACTCTGTATTCTATTCTATTTTCTCCCAACACTCCCTCTTACTTAACTCCACATTTTCAGTTTTTATACTCTAATCATGACCTTAACCTTCGCTCTTCTAATAATCTTATTCTTTGCTGTCCTGTCCATACTTCCGGTCTAGTACATTCATCTTTCTATATCCAATCTATTCTCCTATGGAATGCGCCTCCTTATGAAATCAGGATGTCATCTAATCGTGTCAGTTTTAAAGTCAAGGTACGTCGGCTTTACCAGTGTCATTTAGCAGAATTATCTGGTTAATGCTGTATTTAGTACTTAATGTTGACTAATTATATTTTTATTTATTGTATTGATATTTATGTATGATGTTGTTATGTGTATGTATTGTATATGTGTAGTATATATGTATTATATATATCTTATATATATTATGTTTTGGTGTTGATATTTTATTTATATATTGTGATTTTAAATTGGTTAAACATAATTTCAATAAACCCCCTTACCTTTTACACCTACCAATATTTATCTCTACATCACCTAATGGTTGACTGGCAGAGAATGCCTTAGGCATTAAGTCCGCCATTGCGTATTTAACGCATAGTGTGTAAATAAATAAATAATAGTATATTACGCACCGAGGGAGAAAAGTAGGACATTCACGCCCGCGCGTATGGTTGTCACCCGAGCCGAAGGCGAGGGTGACAATCGCTGGTGGGGATGTCCTACTTTACTCCCTAGGTGCGTTTACAATTTTTTTCTCCTCCGGGATGAAAAGTTTATATATTTTATATATAAACACGCAGTTGCTAGTTTACCGGGAGATAAAGTAAAGTACGCGCATGCGCACATTTGCCATCTCACCGGGAGAGAATCGGGTACTTTTCTCCCGCGTGACAGGGACTATATGTGAACTTTTCATCCCGGAGGAGAAAAAAATAAATTAATACTGCGAATCCTAAACCGACCAGTGCCATTGAACTTAGACCCCCAAAATATTGACATTGTCACTCAACGAAAAGTGACAGCAAGTGATGTAGATAATACTCATTGTTTATGAATACTGTAAATGTCAAACAGAAAATAGTCTAATGTCACGTTACGTGTTTAACGTAAACGGAATCTTTGTAGCATTAAAACCTAAAAAATAATTTGGATATCCACAAATAAGAACTGTTTGTTTATAGTTTTAAGTTTTCACTTCTGTCGACAGTCCTCGTGACTGCTTTGTTTTTTTTTTAAACGATCTTGTGTTATTTATGTCAAATACGACCTATTTTAACATTTTGTGTTATTTTTTGTATTGAGTGAGATATTTTAATTTTTCCGTTGTGCTGATAAAATTGGTTAGGTTATGTTTGAACTGTGATCATAAACAAATAATTCTCTGTTGATTGTATTATTTGTTATACAATTGCCAGATAGAAATAACCTCAAAATTGAAAAAAGAAATATTTCTTTACATAATACTATTTGTTTCCGCACTTTTTCCTTCACATGGGGATTACCTTCAACCCTCTTCCCCCCCCCCCCCCTCGCGGCTTCAAATTAAAACGGTAGCGATTCAAAAGTCCAAGCAAAATTATAAGAAACTGCGATTTTTATAAATACTACGTGTTCTTCTGTCGTCCACCCGAGCAAAGCCGCAGGTACAGCTAGTCCCTATATAAAATGTAAAAAAGCAAATGAATTATTCCTCTTTGCATAGCTGCAACCTAAGGATGTAATATTTTATGCGATATTGCATTTAATATTACTAATATCGGAAAAGGAATATCACGTCCCAGTATTATTTGTTAGGCAGTCACGTACGGATAATATCCATACATCTACATTAATAGATAGATGCCTATCCATGTTATGCTAATACTAGAAACGGAGATAAATTAGTCGTACCGTGTTTTAGACTTAGTAAGACTAATAAAAGTTTTTTAGGTAATAGTGTTAGGTTCTGTAACAAGATCCCGAAGCACATTACTGATTTACCGGACAACAAGTTCAAGGACCATGTCAAACGGGTTTTACTATTAAAAGGTTATTATAGGGTGGATCATTATGTGAATGATAGTGATGTCTGGAAGTGACTACCTCTCTATGCATTCATCAAATTGTTATTATAGTACCTGATATATTTACACTTGTACAGTTAAAAAAGTTAAACCCGATCGAGTTACTTACCGTTTCTTCTCGATGACTGGGATATTTTCCGAACCGGCATGGCGGCTGTAGAATTTTGACGTTCACAAGTCCCTTCTTAGGGCCTAAATTGAATAAAGATTATTTTGATTTTGATGAGGACCACAGATCACGAATAGGATTAGAAATATTTTTTGTCTACTTGTATATCTGGATTTAAAGTTACAACGTCTTAACCGATTTGTTGAAATTTTGTACCGGGATAGTATATGCCATTATGTACTCAATTGACAGGCTATTAAAAGTCATAATATATGAAAAAACAGAGGTAGTCATAAGTACTACTGACTGAAGTGAAAACTCAATTTTGAATTTTTAAATCAAATATGGTCTGAATTATTGCCCTTTTTAAGCATATTGCGTGCACGGAAGACTGTGAGATTTGGCATGGTTAAAGTTTATATGGAGAAGGAGTGCAGAAAGCTAAAATTTATCTATAATATCTGTTACTAATATATTATTGTAATAGGGAGCTCTCGTATGA
Source organism: Saturnia japonica (assembly GCA_033032175.1). NCBI lineage: Eukaryota > Metazoa > Arthropoda > Insecta > Lepidoptera > Saturniidae > Saturnia > Saturnia japonica. The sequence goes on from CM065315.1 coordinate 2,023,675, forward strand.
TTACCAGACTAGACTTCAGCTTGCTGCCTCAGATTGTTTTCAGTGATCTTGTCATACCGTTTAGTACGGAAGTAAAGGACCTTGGTTTACACATTGATGCCAAATTGGATTGGAGAACTCATATTTCCAAGGTTAGTCAGAAAGTGATCGGTACTCTAAAGTCTTTTTATCGCCTGAAAAATTTTCTCCCAGTTAAAACGAAAACCATGCTAGTGCAATCTATAATATTTCCTATAATTGCCTATGGTGATGTGTGCTTTTACGATCTGAACGCTGACCTTCTTAACAAACTTGACAGATTACTCAACAATTGCATTCGATTTGTTTTTAATCTTCGTAAGTATGACCATGTATCGAGCCATCGTTCAGAGCTTAATTGGTTGCCCATACGCCAGCGTCGGAGTTTGCGGGCTCTGACAACTCTGTATTCTATTCTATTTTCTCCCAACACTCCCTCTTACTTAACTCCACATTTTCAGTTTTTATACTCTAATCATGACCTTAACCTTCGCTCTTCTAATAATCTTATTCTTTGCTGTCCTGTCCATACTTCCGGTCTAGTACATTCATCTTTCTATATCCAATCTATTCTCCTATGGAATGCGCCTCCTTATGAAATCAGGATGTCATCTAATCGTGTCAGTTTTAAAGTCAAGGTACGTCGGCTTTACCAGTGTCATTTAGCAGAATTATCTGGTTAATGCTGTATTTAGTACTTAATGTTGACTAATTATATTTTTATTTATTGTATTGATATTTATGTATGATGTTGTTATGTGTATGTATTGTATATGTGTAGTATATATGTATTATATATATCTTATATATATTATGTTTTGGTGTTGATATTTTATTTATATATTGTGATTTTAAATTGGTTAAACATAATTTCAATAAACCCCCTTACCTTTTACACCTACCAATATTTATCTCTACATCACCTAATGGTTGACTGGCAGAGAATGCCTTAGGCATTAAGTCCGCCATTGCGTATTTAACGCATAGTGTGTAAATAAATAAATAAATAAATAATAGTATATTACGCACCGAGGGAGAAAAGTAGGACATTCACGCCCGTGCGTATGGTTGTCACCCGAGCCGAAGGCGAGGGTGACAATCGCTGGTGGGGATGTCCTACTTTACTCCCTAGGTGCGTTTACAATTTTTTTCTCCTCCGGGATGAAAAGTTTATATATTTTATATATAAACACGCAGTTGCTAGTTTACCGGGAGATAAAGTAAAGTACGCGCATGCGCACATTTGCCATCTCACCGGGAGAGAATCGGGTACTTTTCTCCCGCGTGACAGGGACTATATGTGAACTTTTCATCCCGGAGGAGAAAAAAATAAATTAATACTGCGAATCCTAAACCGACCAGTGCCATTGAACTTAGACCCCCAAAATATTGACATTGTCACTCAACGAAAAGTGACAGCAAGTGATGTAGATAATACTCATTGTTTATGAATACTGTAAATGTCAAACAGAAAATAGTCTAATGTCACGTTACGTGTTTAACGTAAACGGAATCTTTGTAGCATTAAAACCTAAAAAATAATTTGGATATCCACAAATAAGAACTGTTTGTTTATAGTTTTAAGTTTTCACTTCTGTCGACAGTCCTCGTGACTGCTTTGTTTTTTTTTTAAACGATCTTGTGTTATTTATGTCAAATACGACCTATTTTAACATTTTGTGCTATTTTTTGTATTGAGTGAGATATTTTAATTTTTCCGTTGTGCTGATAAAATTGGTTAGGTTATGTTTGAACTGTGATCATAAACAAATAATTCTCTGTTGATTGTATTATTTGTTATACAATTGCCAGATAGAAATAACCTCAAAATTGAAAAAAGAAATATTTCTTTACATAATACTATTTGTTTCCGCACTTTTTCCTTCACATGGGGATTACCTTCAACCCTCTTCCCCCCCCCCCTCGCGGCTTCAAATTAAAACGGTAGCGATTCAAAAGTCCAAGCAAAATTATAAGAAACTACGATTTTTATAAATACTACGTGTTCTTCTGTCGTCCACCCGAGCAAAGCCGCAGGTACAGCTAGTCCCTATATAAAATGTAAAAAAGCAAATGAAATTATTCCTCTTTGCATAGCTGCAACCTAAGGATGTAATATTTTATGCGATATTGCATTTAATATTACTAATATCGGAAAAGGAATATCACGTCCCAGTATTATTTGTTAGGCAGTCACGTACGGATAATATCCATACATCTACATTAATAGATAGATGCCTATCCATGTTCTGCTAATACTAGAAACGGAGATAAATTAGTCGTTCCGTGTTTTAGACTTAGTAAGACTAATAAAAGTTTTTTAGGTAATAGTGTTAGGTTCTGTAACAAGATCCCGAAGCACATTACTGATTTACCGGACAACAAGTTCAAGGACCATGTCAAACGGGTTTTACTATCAAAAGGTTATTATAGGGTGGATCATTATGTGAATGATAGTGATGTCTGGAAGTGACTACCTCTCTATGCATTCATCAAATTATTATTATAGTACCTGATATATTTACACTTGTACAGTTAAAAAAGTTAAACCCGATCGAGTTACTTACCGTTTCTTCTCGATGACTGGGATATTTTCCGAACCGGCATGGCGGCTGTAGAATTTTGACGTTCACAAGTCCCTTCTTAGGGCCTAAATTGAATAAAGATTATTTTGATTTTGATGAGGACCACAGATCACGAATAGGATTAGAAATATTTTTTGTCTACTTGTATATCTGGATTTAAAGTTACAACGTCTTAACCGATTTGTTGAAATTTTGTACCGGGATAGTATATGCCATTATGTACTCAATTGACAGGCTATTAAAAGTCATAATATATGAAAAAACAGAGGTAGTCATAAGTACTACTGACTGAAGTGAAAACTCAATTTTGAATTTTTAAATCAAATATGGTCTGAATTATTGCAGACCATGTTGGTGACGAGAAATCACAAGATTTACCCATCCAAAAAGTCAAACACGCATACGATACAGTCTAGTATATACAGTGTATATATGTGTATACGTGTACACAGGCAGCTATATTACGCGTCGCTAGTGTGACGCAAGCGTAATACGACACGAGCATGTCGAGGTCATCGGTAACGCAAATGTCACGCGAACCCATAAGTTGTTCCCTTACCAAGAATCGCTCAACGCGGCTAAAAAAGTTTTCACTTCAATAAAAATGCGAGAAAAGAAATTACTATTATAATAAAACGGGTGCAGAGCCGTGGACACAAATATGCATCACGTTGCGACGTTTGAAAGATTCCTGTCCGCCCACGTTCCGTCTCCGTGTGGGTTGTTATCCGTACTTTACGTATATACTAACCTTTTTTTTTATTTAAACTAATTTTAAAAGTTGTTGTTTTCGGCCTGATCTTGGCTGTTATTTTGCGATTTTTTTTATTTTATTCATTAACTTACGATATTTGGCTGTATAATATGTAATTGTGGTAATATTTAATATTATGTGGTTGTTTATTGTGCATAAGTGAAGTGTATTGTAATAACAACTAAAACCATGAAATTTAAATTGCCACAAAAACTCCCTGCACAGTTTTAACAAGAGAGCCACCATTTCTTAAATCGTTGCTTGAACTCTGACGTTTAGAGAAGCATTATATTCACGTGACATTGGCATAATTGTGTATATAAAGAGCACGTTGCCATAAAAATAAATAAAATTGAAGTGTATGTTTGTAATGTCAAAATAACAGATTTTAACTAAATGTATTTGGAAGTAAAATAATACGGCTCTTATAACAAAAAATAATTTAAATTTTTTGTCTGGTTGTCTGTTTGTTCCGGGTAATCACCGAAACGGTTGGACCGATTATAACGAAACTTTCACTGACAGACAGCTGATATTATAAGGAGTAACTTGAGCTACTTTTATTTTATAAAACTAACTAGGGTTCTGCGCAAATAAAAATCAATTCGGAAAACGACGATTTTGGTGGCGCTTAAATGGCTTACGCAGTTACACTGAGTAAACCATAAGAAATATATCAAATTAATGTATGCCATAATTGTAGATATAAAAAATACCCACATAAAAATGAGCGAAATCATATGTCTATCTTCTAAGAATCACCCACAATAAGCATTTTTATCCATCGTGTGTGCCGATCGACGACGTTCCGAGTCCACGTGAGCGCAGCCGCAAGCACCGATAGTTTAAATTGGAAACAAAAAAATCTTAATACTTTGCCAATTAAATCATAAATATTTAAATAAAGGAAATTGTATTATGATTAATGAATAAAAGTGGATTTACTAGTGAAGGATTTGAAGAGATAACTTGATATAATGTCATTTATGACATTCCTTTTTCGTAAGTATTGTTCTATTTCGTATTTTGGCATGTAGCATGTAGGTATCGAAGATTTTTTCCGAGTTTGAATTCATTTAATAATTTAACATCGGGTCTTTCAATTGTAACGTGAGATTATGAAGGACAAATTTAGTACTGTGTACTTGCCATGAGGGACAATGCCAACACTTTGCTGTGATAATATATTTAAAAAAACATTGACACAAATTTAATTTATTGAGATAGAGGAATTGAAAAAATAAGAAGTCATAATCGATTTCGACATTTTTAATTTATTTCAACCGGGAGTTGTTACGGCGTATTATAAAAAATACGTTTATAGACTGAGATTATCTTCACCACAATAAAATATGAGGCAAGCAACATCATTTTTTTTTTAATAGTTCGGCACATTGACTGTACTGCACAATCCAAACACAACGGTGACCAATGAAAAATCTAAATCCAACGCTTAAAGGACACAGTTTTGTAAGAAAGAGGGAACACATGGCCCGGGAGATGGTTTTTTTATCGTTATAGGTTTAGCGTTGTGGCCTAAGCGATGATATGCATAAGCCTAGCGGAACACTGGCTCTCAAGTGCAGCTGTCGGAACACACCTGTAGGTGTTTGGAGACAGATTTTCAAATTGAGGGTGGTCGTTAGTACCACCATGCTATGGTTTTATAACGATGTTTTCCTTCACCGGGCGCTCAGGCTCATTGCAGGGATTCGAACTAAGGTCGATCGACGCGGCATCAACTGAACCATCACATTTTCAGGGTACATACATAAAACGTCATATCTTTGCCGTCCTGTGAAGATGTGGAACTGTCCCCAGATCACTGTGATCCCTCCTTCCCACAACATGGAGTCATGTAAATATAACCTGAAGAGACATTACATTACATTTTACAATACACATTAGGTTACAAACACGCGCATTCTAACACACAAATAAAAACACACCCACACCCAAATACAAACAACAAACACCCGTATGCACACACCCAAACATACACACACTCTCACATATATACACATACACATGTATAGTTCCAATAAAGGATTAGGATTATATTTATTATTTGATCAGGCTGGCATGACAGCAAAGACTGACGAGGGATTATATAATCAGTGCTTACAACCTGAAGCGCGGTAGCTATCCTATTAAGTAACATAGAATTATCGTATATTGTATTTTACCTGATTCTGCTCCGAAGGACCTTTTTTTATCTCGTTGGTGAATGAAACTAGCAAACACAACTGGGCTAATTTTGACTCCCGCCTCGGTATGACCGGTTTTAGCTCCCTTATTCCGTCTTCGTCCACGTACGAGATTTTTACGCAACTGCGAAAAAGGAGGGTGTGTTTTTCGAGCGTATAATGTATGTTTATTTCTTTGGCACGTTCTGTAGCCTAAACGGTTTGATGGATTATAGCATGCGAAGTGTCATTAAATTCATCTTAATTATGGGAATGACATAGGACCTATATAATATTTATGTACAGGGTCTGAGTAGATCCATCAGTGGTCACCGTTGTTGTTGTATTAAAAAGGTTAAGTAATAGAAATAATTCATTATTTTTAGAAACACTTTTAACCGGAACTGTACTTGCTTATTTCTATGCACCAAATGATAACACCTATGGTCAAACCAAGCCCCGACCTAAGTACTGGAATTGGACTTTGAAAGAATATTTGAAAAAGTTTGAACCTCGTCACGTTTGGGGCCGAATTGAGGATTTGAAACGATCTGGTGAGTGAGGGAAAATTTCTACCACCACAACACCAATTTCCAGGCCGTATGATCTCACGTTTAAACGAATTGAACTGACCGGCCAGATCTGACGGCTCTAGACTTCTTCCTTTGAAGCTTTTTGAAATATCGTATTTGCCGGAATAAACCACAAAACTTGCAAGGCTCGAAGGCCAAGATTGAAGAGGAAATTGCCCATTTCGAATCAGATGTATCATGAGCAATAATTCATAATAAAGTAAAGCGAACACAAATTTGCATCAACTCAGAAGGTGGTCATTTAAACGATATCATTTCTTCGACTAAATGTCATCAGTTCTGTCATACATCATAGTTACACCTATAAAAACTTTCTATTTTTTTTTTGTATTTTAACAAAATGGCAACAAATTCACATTGTCTTTACTATTGTCCGACCCTACACTAGAAAGCTCTATATCTTTTCTTCTTTCTTCTAGAAAATGCAGTCCTTCAACTCTAGACCCGTGGCTCGCTACAGAAGACAGAATACAAAGAATAAATTAAATAGTATACTGAACTTTTATAGATATTTATCTATCAAATTGTATATCGCTTACCTAATTGAAACTACTTGACAATAATATTTCCTTTTCTTTAAATATTTGTTATTCTTTACGTATAGGCGTAGGCAAAGTCGTTTTTCACAGCAATATCACCCCACATTTCTATATAGTAGCGAGGATGGTAATTTCTGTACAGGATGGTAACCGAGAGATCTGCAATGCATCGACAGTCACCGCTTTCATGCTGACCTGCAAGCTTCTCAGTAACTGAATATCCATTGGCTGATTTCGAAACGCGACAAATCTAAAGAGAGACACTACCATGGATAAGTCTTCATTTACATGTTGGTACTCAGTCATGTACAGATCCCTGATTGATTGATTGATTTCTGGATATACACCGGCTGATCCTGGAACGCGACATGCCCACGAGCGTAGTTAGGGAATGGGGTTGGGGGGTAAGACTGGGCACTGTCCAATGTCCACACTACAAAGCTGATTGCCCGCCCGAGAAAATTGATAATTTTTTAGTATTGAAAGATTATACCTTATTTATTCCTTTCATTTTGAGAAAAAAAAAACTATTGAGCTGATTCCCTAGCTACGCCAAAGGGCACACCTAAACGTTTCACTTTGGTGGTAGTTCAATTGTATGGTGGCTAAATATCTTGGTCATTATCTATGCTTTATATGAAATTAATAGGTCTCAACAAAACACTATGAAATATTTAACCACTGGTTTAGGAAATCCACGAGATCTTGCTTGCTTCAAGCAAAGATGCTCGATATTATTTCCTAAACTTAGGGAAAAATCGTGCTTTAAGCTGATATGAATAATATGATTTCTCAGGAGTAAAACTAACACAGAAGCAAGAATTCGATATGTTTGTCAAAGGTATCGACGTCACAGACGAATTCTTAAAATTAAAAGTCCAGAACGGCGATGCGAAACTGCTCATAATGAAAGACGGGAGGCGATGGAGACCACCGCCAGGTTTAGCGGAATATAGCAAAGACAGATTTAGCTTAAGAAGAAGACTATATGAGCTAATGAAGCAAGCGATTTATCAAGCAAGGAATAAAATGGTAATTAATATTTATCACATTTTTGATAATTCAGTTAACAAATATGTTGTTGGTACTAGATGATTTGTTGAGTTGATTATGGTAAGTTATCAACATACTGAGACTACATTTGTGTAAATAATAGTGAATAGCACAAAATAGAAGGTACATCCTACATATGAAGGACAAGGGCTATCATTGATGACAAAATCATCTATATTAATGGGCTTTCTATTATGCAAGCTTGTGAAATATTAATACTAGACTTTTCTATTGTTGAAAAATATATATTACTTATATTGGTTGATATAAATGCCTTTGGGTCATTTCAAATCATATTTAAATATGGCTTTCCAGATTTTGACCAATAATTTTGAGAAAAGCAAACCTTATCTCCAACCATACCTTATCTTTAGTGTAAAAAGAAATGAAAGTAATAGGCAACTTAGGCATCTAATAATGGTTATTTAGGGAGTGATTATGAGACTTTTTTGTCATCATGGAGTATTGAAAGCCGTCAACGAAATTTGGAAAATGAAAAAAGAAACGAGAAAGTAGCTTTTTTATCGTAAAACGACAAAGTGAAAACATTGTATGAGGTGGTAAGCACTGTTCAGTCCAACAACATCGGGGATATAAGGGATCTAAAATCTATCGTTAAACGTAGCGATTATGGCGGTCTGTTCAAATATTTCTATAACGTTGTTTCAAGGACTCCATGTTATAGGATGAAGAAACTCAATGGCCGGGAAATTCAAAGTACGAAAAATATGATGGAGTTTATTATTTCAAATTATTTTCGCCTTGTCCAGTAAAGTTTACGAGCTAAAACTATTTTCTACACAGGTTATAATGCAACAACTAAGGGCTAAATACAAGGAAAAGCCTTTATACAAGATGGGTTATCTAATGAGTAAAACGGACACAGCTTGCAAAACATTCTCAAAGTTCGCATACAGAGCATTCCGCGGCTGCTCTCTTGGTAGGCAGAACGTGATATTCCGTCACAGGATCTTCGACATTCTCGTCAGCGAGGAAAGGGTGCTCAGTCTGTGGTTCACTGTTGAGTTGCTAGTTGACTTGATAAGGAAGAATGATGAGAACGCTAAAGAAATACTTGACAACAGTACTATTAAACATAAACAGGAGATGTGGCAATTCATTGATTAACCTAAAGCAGGATTTCAAGTGTAAGTTGAGAGTGGTATAAGAAAAGAAATTAAATATTTTTTTGACTTTTAAATTCAACATTTATTTGGTTTTATTTGAACAGTTTTAGAAAACCTTAAGTGGTTCAAAATTTTTATGGTAGATTAAAAATAAAAATTAATATCAGGTAGATCCAATTTAAATAATAATGTTTTAATCATTTATTGGCAAAGAAAGTCATTTATAAAATACGTTTTACACAGTATAAACCTACATTTTGACAATAAGACAGACTCAGATGATGCTAATTTATTACATGTTTGAAAAGGTGAATGGAGAATTAATGGATAAAGCCAAAATTTAAAAAAATATAGTTTAATACTTTCAGAAGTAACGATACAATAAATGTTACATCTAATTAAACACTCTACAGGGCATCATAAACATAAAAAATCTTGCATGAGTAAGTTTAAAAAATATGATGTGTTATTTCTATAGAGCGCTTGTTTTTAGTTATCCATCTACTTTTCCATTAGGTATGTGAACATAATAATGTGAAAGATGATTAATTTTGTTTATTATAATCCTGGATAACATGAGATAATTGCGTATCACAGAGAAATAACTTCCTCATCTACATCCAATTTTATATTATGTCACTAATAATGACAATTGTCTAGGACCTTAAAGTGTATAGTCAAACAATAGTTTTAATGTAGTAGAATTCCACCATAAATTTGAAATTATAAAATAATTGTATGATATTCGAATTATTTATTAGTGTCAGGTAATTGCACAGGTATAAACTCATGAGCCTCATTAGCCTAGTGGTCCTAAGCATGAGGTCAAGCAAAATTTTATTAGGTTTTTCTATAAAATCCCTCAGTAGCAGCTCAGAGTTTGGAGTTGTGTCCGATGAATGGCAATAGGTTCGCCCCCTATTATATGAGACCTAAAAAATACTAGGCGTGATAGTATATTTTACGGCAATTAAAAAAAAACGCCGTATTCGTCTGGTTTTTTTTGTAAATTCTTTAATTTAATACTAATTAATAAATATGTTATAAAAATTACAGAATACTTTAAAATAATTTTGTCGAATATTTATAAAATAACTTTGGGTAGTCGAATAATACTTAAAAACTGACAAATTAGCATGGGATTTATATTATCTAGTTTCTATAAATACTAAAACAAGATATTCAAATGATTTCAAGTTATCTGGAGGACATTTTTTTACATTTCAAATTGCCTAAAACACTTTCCCCAAATTTCTCAGCAGCTCTTACACTACAACAAAATAAATTGTTAATACCTCTACATAGCTGAACCAATTTAATTAATCCGGTAATAAAATTAATTAATTCAAAGGTAATAAACCGATTTTACATTTGTCCAAGGATTTATAATTTACATTGAAATAATTTTATAGCGCTTTATTTTAATAAGATATTATGTGAAAACTGAATTATGTTGCTGGTCAATTTATTATTACGTAAGTAATGCGCTCCTTTAAGTAACCTAAATGATGATTACTTTTACATTATATGAAATATAGGCGGTAGATTTTTGATGTGAAATATCTATAGGCGAGGGGTAAACCTGATTGTTGGCGTGGGGATAAAGGCTGTAAACGGTTAATACGTAAATTATAGCACGTTAATTATAAAAACGAGTGTAAAGCATATTTTCAGACAATCTACATATAACTACGTTCTACTATTTGAATTCTTCTCTAAATAAAAGTTTCACTAGGTTCGATATACACTATATACTACGAACTACAAGGTATATCATAGCCAAAATATTTTCCATAATTATCTAAATATAAAACTTTATGATCTACATTGTAAAGTAAAACATACAATTTATGGAAATTAAATTGAATAGTCGACCAACGTTAAACTATATAAATCAGGAATCTCAATTTGAGAATTTAATTCAATAGATAACTTCCGTATCGTAATAACGTTAGATAATAAATGAATATTATGGATACCTGTCTAAATTAATGAAAGTCAATTACATATTTTATTACTGAGTTCCTATCAGTCATCACAGATCGATGTTGGTTTTATCTTTACGTCATTCGAATTTATCCAACTCGAAAATAGCATTATCGAAAACGATATGATATGTTTTGTATTTGTACTTTATAAATATTGTTAAACTTTTATCTTCTAAATTTTCGTGTAAACCGCCGCTATAATATACGATATCACATCTAACGTATACTTTATTGTATTTATTATTTATCTATGTATTTATTAGGTATATTTTATTAAGTTAATCACCGAAATAGCCCTGCCCTACCCAATTAGATTGTATTGCTTCTGTTTCCTTCTAAATGATTGGGTCCTGTTTTAATTGCCTTATTATTATTTAATAATTGTTTATAATATATTCTAGGCACATAGGCCTATATGACTTCTTATGACGAACTGGTTTGAGAAGAAAATGTCCACTTGTACTATTTTGCATTGTATTAATCAAAACGTTCTTAAACATATTTCAAAACCTCGCGAAGCGTACATCCATCATGCTTCTCCGTTAATTATGTAAACTGTATTTTAGTTAATTATGAAGTTAATCAAAATGGTATTTACAGTATAATTATATACAATGTTGCTTGAAGACGTATGGAGGAAATATAGTCGATTAAATATATAGATTTTAGTGTTAATATAAAACGGCTAGAGTCGTATACTGTAACTGTTTCTCATATTTTAGTGGTTTTAAAAAGTATTATATCTATTAAAATCCCTCAGTCTTGGAGCTCATGAGATTTGGAGTTGCTAGTCAACGATGAGATGGATGACAGTAGGTTCGCCCCTATTATATGTGACCTAGAGATGCGAATGTTAAGACGTGATAGTGTGTTTTAATGGTCAATTAAAAAGAACCAATCACAGATAAGTTGAGAAGTAATATCGTTGTAATAAGTAATAGTTATCATGGTTGGACATGTCATGAGGACTTGAGGAAAGATGTAAGCAATATTACTAGAAATGTTAAGTAAAAGAGTTTTTAAGAGAGGTAGATTACTGAAAATTTTCTGTCTACGTGGGCAATCCGACTGCTGGAATGTGTCCACCCTACAGAAGATCGCAGCCAAATAACCTTGTGTCGTGTTCTTGCGATGAGTAGGATTTCCAGAGCTTCTCGGAGTAGAGGAGTACAAAATAGGCAACGCGCTAGTGATACCTTTTAGTTCTGGAGATCACATGCATTTGAAGTCGCACGGGATTTTGATTAACTTGCCAAACAAAGTTAATACGGATAAATTTTATAATATTTGTGAATGTTTATACTAGTAAGATTTCCTAAAGTACCTTAGGTATTAAAAATTAATAACAACAAAAATCATTATTTTTTTACATTTTCAAAAGTATCGCCAAACTGATTTGCAACCGGTTATAACTCCAAGGATTACTAATTTAATTAAATAATTTTATATAATTAAAACTTTCACCAGGATTAAAATATAATAAAATTAATAATTATGTTACCGAAAATATATTTATTATTATTGATAAGATAAAGTTCATTAACACCAATCTCCAGATCTTGTTTTGGTTCTTCTCCGGTAATATTGCGCTTCCTGAAGGTGAACCTTCACCTTTAACAGTAAATATTTATAATATAACAAAATGCGCATGCTTTAAAACTATCTGTAGCAGTGGAATACATGAATCATGACATAAATAAATGTAAACAATAATAAATCAGAATTACAATCAAAATATTACACTACTACTACTACTACTATTTTCCAAAGTCCTAGGTTCGAATCCTCACTTCGAAACATTTTTTTTTATTTGCTATGAATTATGAAATTATAAATATACAATTATGGAATTAATTGAGTAGTCGCGATTTCAAATAATTTTTAATTGTTGTATTTTGTATTTAATAAAAATTAATATTTATGTAATAAAAAGTCATTATTTTATGGAACAAATTTGTAATGTTTTATCTTTTCATTAAGCGATATCTGATTCCTGACGTAATCTGATCTTATAAGCGTTTAGCTTATACAAAATAATTTCGATGTTTCACATCTGCCAGGCGTCCCGTGACGGGTTTTTTTTATCTTCAGCACGGCAAAATGACGGCAGTATACGTGATGGTAAACACAGTACAATCCAAGAACAATAGCCACAATCGAAAGATCCGCAATCCATCGGCGATCATCGTTGTCATGCTGGTCTGCCACGCCTAACCATACTACTATAGCGAGTCTTACATCTTTTGTCTACATTATTCATTAAATGCCTGAAAAAAATACTATAGCAAAATACAGTTATTATGTCCAAGAAAAGCGAAAATGATTCAAAGATCAGGCCCTCATTAAAATCAGAATGACTTGGTATCTAATAAGGTCATAATTAAAAACTCTTTTCTATGGCGATTGGAATCTGTTAGAAAATGCATGACAACTGGGGTTTTGGCGTGTAGTTACAAGCTTTGAGTATCTGTAAAACACCCCAGTCAAAACTTTATCTTCTATCAAAGCCTAAACAGTATTCGTCTCCCTCTAACTAATCTACCATTTACAGATTTACCAAGCGTCTTCACATCTTCGCTGTACATGACCGAAATATTTGATGTCATTTACGGAAACTACAGTTTTAGAGAACTGTTCTTACCACCAGAGACAAACGACACAACCGATGAAGATACCAACGAGGAAACCATTGAGCAACCAGACGAGGATTTAATATTCTTCCACAATCTAATCTTCAAAGTATCACCACAGGACCACGACCTATTAGAATACAACAGCATTTCACAGCAACTGACTAACATAACCAGAAGAGGTCAAAAAACCTGGTTCTACGGTCACGACGACCCCGAAGATTGGTGGTACGGCCATTACCAAAAAATCGAGCCACTCAAAAAGCAAATGCTTATTAAAACCAATCTGCAATACCTTGTTCACACGAGGTACAAAGTCTACGCTGCTTTGAATCAAAGATCACGATATCGTAGCGACAAAAGGTATAAACTCGGCTATCTCTTCAACAGAATTAGAAGACTTAAGACCGAAATGCGTAAAGTGATCAGCATCGCTTCGTACCAGAACGCTAGCTTTTACTGGTTAAGAGATTTACACTCCTTAATGCGTATGTATGAGCAAGTGGTTAGATATGACGTTGATATCAAAGATACGTCGGCTTACATAAAAGATGTTTATAAAATTAAGGCTAAGTATGATGTATACAAACCTTCCGGTCATGGATAAAAGGTAACTTATGAGATATTAGCGGTCCGCATGTTTATTACGCAGTCATTAGATTTGTTTAGTAGTCCTATTTCTAATGATAATCAAATTTCTACTTATATTATTGTCAATTCATATAGCCAATTGCGGAATGACATTATACTTCCTGTATACAATACGTCAACAAAATCATTTCAGAATTAATAAAAAATTATCTCTTAAATTATTTGAGGAATTATAAAAACATCTCTTGTGTACTTTCATAAAAATCGGTCGAGCCGTTTATGAGTTTAATACAGAGGTACAAACACTCTTTCTAATAGATGCCTATCAGGAACTTTGGACTAAAAAATTACTTGTTCAGACAGAACTACAGATTTCTTTATATATGATAAACACGTTAAGCTTCTTCGAACCAGGTGATAAAATATTCAAATGTTGTATTGCCATCTATCAAGAAAATATACATGTGGTCAATGTTCCCGGTGTATACTTTGTCTCGCCTTTCCTCGAAAAATGCCCTTTGTCTAATAATTAAATAAAAACAATTAAGCAAAAATAAAGCAAATGTGAGATGATCCTTGATATAGCGGTACATAACTCAAACATATGTATATAAAGTTATATTCTATTACACGATATTATAGGAAATTATATTGCAATTAATAAAATCAATAAATTTAATTTAATGAAATTGCTTAAGCCATAAAATGTAATAAGGATTCTAAGCCATTACATAAGAAAATTAATGTTCTTTTTAATTAAAACAAAACTATTTTCGTAATTTGTAATATGAAAGGGATAATTTTAATATTCTGTAAGTATTTTCATAAAAATTAATAATAAAATAGTCATATCTAACACCATAATGTCTTGTAAAAATTGTAGTTTCATAGAACGTGTATCCCACATATTATTTAAAGAAAACACATTTAAACTTTGAACTTTATGCGTTATCTTTGAATGAGTTGTTGAAAATACTGCTGAGTATTTATTTATTTCGTTTTGATTCTATCATCAAACTTAAACCTATAACGTCGACTTTACAATTTAAATAACGTTTTAGATATAGCATTACAAATGAACGAAGCCACAAAATTTGACTTCGGAAACGAATACCCAGATATAAACGACATTTTCATCTTTGAAGAAGAAAACAACGCCACAAAAGATGAAATACCCGGTGTACTCATAAAAAACATAACAGTCGATATAGCGAAATTGAATATAACAAAATTCTGGAATAAACTCGAAGGATACAGGGAGAAATTGAATTCCAAACATCCTGAATTGCAACCCGATAGTTTAGACAATTCTACAGATATGAAGAACTTAAATGATACCAGAAGACAAGTGTTGAGATGGACGTGGTACAAAACCGATGAATACAGAGAGGCCTCATTTCACATGACAAAGCTGAAGGCGTTGGACCTAATGCTACAACTAATATACATGGCAAGACATAAACTAAAGCAGTTAGAGAATAGCAAATACTTTAAAAAAACTGACACCGGCTATCGGATAGCTTACATCTACAGACGTTTAAGAAGGATTTACATTAAACTGATGGATCTATATACGACAATGTACAAACACAAGTACGTGTGGGAGTACCCCGATTGGCATCTCCAGTTGCACACGAAAGCGACGAAGCTACACGTCGATTTCTTATACTTGTGGTGGGTTTTAGTGAGAGTCGACGAAAAGTATCAAATAAGACATGGTCGAAAACCGAAAATACCCGCGTGGAGGTCACTGCCCAAGCCAACCTCCCCAAAGGCGGGCAAGTAGCGAGTGTAACTTGCATCCCAAGGGTTCCGTACTATTATTATTATCAATGTTTGTCATGAATTCTGTCTGTTTGTATATTATCCTTACATTCTCCGAAGGAACAATAAAATCCCTAATATTGTCCAACTTCGTTTTACCACAATCAACATTAATTAATTATACATATTCTATCAGTGAGTGCCTGTTCGAGAAGATTCGCGTAATATGTGCTGGGCCCTTAATTCAATCAATCGCGAATCAATCCCTCTCAAAGCTATTGCTGCGATACACAGTAATTAATCTGATGACAACCAAAAGAAACTCACCTTGTCAGGTGCGGGCGGTGACCTTGACCTTGCCCTGTTGACCTGGACTGCAGATTGTAAAGTATGTGTGTGCAGAGTGAACTGTGTGTAAGTGTGTGTGCAGCCTCAAATCTCATAGGACACTATCACGCAAGCAATCAGTTTAGGAAAAACTCTCCTGGGACACCAACTCCAAGTTATACAATGCAAAAACTTCAACCACCGTTAATCACATATATCTCAGCGCTAGCCAAACGTTCGGAATGATGTAGCGCGTGACGTAGCTCCACAAAATCGCACGCGGGAGCATGGTAGCAAAGCACGAAACAGACTGCGTTACGTGCGAGCAGAGCCGTGGGACGAAGGGTGGGGCAGACGAACGATGCACCTGCCGGGCAATTCGTCAATCGCAGCGATCGCGGCATTGTACAATGCGGCCAATGAACCCGTATTCTAAACAATTCCTATGGAGTTTTTAGCGGGATCTTGAGCTGCCATGTTGTAGTATTTATTTTAATTAATTAATTAGTTTTCTTTGATCCCATATTATGTAATATTGGGGCATTTTGCGTGATATAGTTTGGTTATTGTGCATACACAAACTGTATAGTTTAATAGATAGTTAGATAGCTAGATAGTTCTAATAAGGAAGCGACCATCATTTTATTCGACCCACATTGACAGTTAAAAAAAACTACGAAGGCTGAAAAACATTGACACTGGCAAGAGCTTCCGCTGCGCCCAAATAAGAACAAGGAGAGAGTGCCAAAGATGGTTTTAATCTTTTCAAACAATATCAATCTTTAGGCTAATAATATATTAACTTTACACGAACTTCTACAATTGTTGAGAACTGTACAAACATTCAAATCACAACACAGTGGTGTCAGGCATCTTTTAGTATTGGGTTCGTTTATTTTATATAAGCACGGCATTGTCTGGTAGTAAGTTCAGTACAATCCAAAACCAACGAAGAACATCCATTTAGAGTTATGCCTTGAAGGGAATTGAAAAAACAGGTCTATTTCATTTTCTTTAAAACACATTATATTACATAAAAATACATTTAACAGGAAACTCGGTGGAGGTAGATCAGCCGAAGCCAGATCTTAGACTATTACATTATATCATCTATATATTATATCTATACATAGTATAAAATGAAGTCGCGTCTCGCTGTGTGTCCCTATATACGCTTAGATCTTTTAAACTACGCAACGGATTTTAATTCTGTTTTCACTGACATTTAGAGATTTTTTTACGAAACGTAAATAACTATACAATATAAATAACTATACAATACATTCCAATTAAGTTTATGTATAGTAGAGAAGATTCAAATATTTGTAATCAATTCGCTAAAAAATGTTTTCGAGATACATACAACAGAATAATGTTCTAAAGAATTGTAGTTTTTTCAGTATTAATCTTTATCCACATAAGTTCGTTAGATATCTTGTGTATTTAATGTAGATTAAGATGACCTTTAAAGTTTTCCATTTAAATGAATACCGTAGAAGACATCACGAATTCAAAATTGTTCGCGACGAAAGAAATCCTACCTAAAAAACTATGATAAATAAAGCGATGCGAACTTAACGCACTATTCGTAACTACAGAGTTACATAACATACCATCACGCCTGTATCCCCGAAGTGTTAGGCAAAGGTGTACATCCACAGTTCGCCGGGTATGTAACATGTAATAGGGAGCGAGCCTATTGCCATTAATTGAGCACTAAGCCAAACTTCAAGCTGCTTCTGGGAATTTCATAGAAAAACCCAATAGCACTTTGCTCGACCCGAAAGTCGAACCTAGAACCTCGAGCATAGCAGTCTCGTTTAGAACCAATAAGCTAATGAGGCAGTTATGAAGATATGAACTGTCAATATTAAAGCGATAAACTCTAAATCAGGCTTTTTTAAATATAAAATACACCACTTTGTAATTTGTACCCGTGGGGAGCTGGGGAGGGTCTCTAGTTGTTTGTGTGTGTGTTATATCCGAGGCACGACTGGAATGTACTGCTTAAGTACGATTGTCTTTGAATATGCAATACGCAAGGAGGTGATTGATTGATTGAGTGGTTAATAAAGTGATTAAGCAAGATTATGTATGTATACACATAAATTATTTTAAAGTGATATGTGCGCAAAGTACGTTGCACAGAAAAACGTAACGCTTTTTGTTAGCGGTTTTATAAATTTCACTCCTCATAAAATTTCCATACTAGGGTTCTTATATTAAAATCTATTCTTAAGAAGTAAACTCCAAAAGATAATTTTATTATAGAATTATGATTTGTTTTGCAGAGATGATGGTTTAGTGATAGTACGTTTGGACACCAAGTCGATCGACGTATCTTCAAATCCTACAGCCTCAGTTTTCGGTAAAGGAAAACACCGTGATGAAAACATAACATGGTTGTAGGACTTTTTCTAGCAAGTTGGAAGATCTAATGCCAAGTAACAACAGGTTTGTTCCGGCAGCTATATTTGAGAGCCAGTCCTCCCTTGGTTCAGCGCTTTACCACCTTAGGCCTCATCACCATATAACCTTATTTAAACCTAACTGTTTGGAATAAGTTTATTAGCCGCATCGTACGATGCCGCGATCGCTGTGCTTGACGAATTGTATGCGCGGGGCAATCGTTCAAAAATACAAATATAATTTGAAATAAGAATTACTAACTTGGTAAAATATAATTGTGTAACATAAGAAAAAATTTCATGATAATCGTTGTTATCTAGACACGCGGTAGCCTGTCAAGCCAAGTTCGTACGAGTTACCATCAAGTTGACAGTACCTACACAACCACAATTAACATTGGCATAATTGCCTACAAAGGCAGAAAGCTAAAATTAAAAAAGCATTTGTTTTAATAATGATTTACGTATGCCCACACAGGTCGATAGCACATATTGGCTATATTTGGCTACGGTGACGTGTCTATCCATCTCACTCATCTTGTAAAGTGTCTCACTGTTCAGGCAACACTATTTTTAATCTGTGCTCCGGTTGTGTCGGTGTTTCGATGCTTGGGGGCGCGCTCTTCAAAAAAACGGTTTTTCGACGTCGGACTGGTCGGAGTGTTCGGAGCCTATTATCATTTTTCCAAGTTTATTAAGTACTGTGATTGCCTCAGCTTTTTCGTGGTGGAACAGTTTTGTGAACCTAATCAGATACAATAACTCGGACAACGGCGGCCGCTACAGTGAAGTGTGGATTTGCACCCGGTCACGGATACAATATCAACGGCAATCCCCAGGTAAGTCGGCACTGTTCAGCCGGGCTCAGTTATTTTTGGTGGGCCTGAACAACTACCGATTCGATAGGATATAGGAAGTCCCGGGACCGGCGAGTTACAAGGCTATCGAAGGCTTTAATTCGCCGTTCTTAGTATCCGGCCCCCACACTCACTATCTGTTTCGTTCACATTAAGCAAAATAGTGTCACTGTCCGTCTCGCTCTTACTGGCGCACCTTAAATATTCGAACTTAGAGAAAGTATAGCGAACATTAGAAGTATTTCCAAATTAGATTGAAATCGGATTTGTTTGATTTTTTTTCTTTGTAAGATAAAAATCTAGCAAATGCTATCCCGTTTTGAAATTCAGACTAAATATGCCATATTTTACAGTCACTTGCTAAGAAAGCGTAGTACTGTTTTTTTGAAGTACAGCCAGTTAATATTAGACCATGTAATAATTTTAGGTATTGGTTGGACAACAACAGTGATATTTTTCTTAAAACTGGGGTAGGGGTTTCTATAATTTACAGACAAAATAAAGATTTCTCAAGAAATCGAAAGTACTCAAAAGATCATCGCAAGGTGTCAAATTTCTCGATTTTTTTTAATTGCCTAAATTATTGTTAGTATTACTGTCACCACGTGGGCTAACAACCCATTTCCGGATTATCGTTGATTGGGACAACCTGTACATAAATGAAACTTTATTTGTTTGTTTGTTCTAAGGTTAGGAACAGGGCCGCGTGGGTCCTGGGCCGGTTGCATCCTCTGTTGTGTTCGGTGAGTAAAATGTCCACGCGACATAAGCTCACGCTCTACAAGACGTGTATTCGACCAATTTTGACATACAGTTGCGCCGTGTTCGCACATATGTCCGAGTCGAGTTTCAAACGGTTACAATCGATACAGAATAGGTTCCTCTATCGTCTCACCGGGGCCCCGTGGTATGTTCGAAGCGTAGATCTCCATAGAGATATGGAGCTTCCTTCGATACATGCCTACGTTAAACAGCTCTCCCGTTCGTATTTCGACACCGCGTCGAACCACGCGAATCCGTTGATAAAAACAGCCGCCACTTATGTTCCGGCACCCACGGACATCCGGTGCAAACGCCGGCCGCGCAATATTTTTATTGATCCCGACGATCACATCGAAAATTCGAATAAATATTACACATCCGTCTCTCCAAACAGAGCGTGCCAGCGCCCACGCCCGCGTAACCACCGTTCTCTCCGCAGAGGGCGGGCGGTCAATTTCGCTCCAGCACACCCGTCACGTCCACCCTCTCTAGCGGTAACCCAAGCCTAGGTCCGTTCCTCGGTGTGAAACCCTTGGGTCAGGCAACCGCCCGCGCGATACAAGTGACACTGTACGTGCATCACTTAGCTACCTACATACAACACTACACACGTATGAACATACACACGTGCACACCACACAGGTACATAGGTTCTGTGAGGGACCTTTTTTTTTCTTTTTTTACGCTAGTTAGTTAGCGCTAGTTAGTGTAGAAACATTCCGATTATTGAATACACATACGCACGGTTCCTTCCTTCCTCCCAGGAGGAAGGGAACGTGCCTATGTGTATATTTAGTTAGCTCGAATCGTAGGTGTAGGGATTCGAATAGATCGCGACCTATTTGCGAACGCGACGACCGCCCGAGCCGAGGTCCGGCCACTTTGGCACCCTCGTGCGAGTCGTCCACAAAACTTTCGCGGTTGAGTGCCCTCTGCGCTCGCCCCCAAGTCCGGTGAAGCTGTAAAAGCCGCAGCGGCTTTAGGGCCCCTAAGGCTAACAGTGTAGTCAGTTAAATCGTTCACCCGATTGTGATAGATTTTTGGGAGTTACTAAGGGCAAGCCCGTGAATGTTTCTGAATTAGTATGAACATTGGAAAATAAGTGGCATGCAGATTCATTCATTTCGAAAACAATAGGAACGAAGTCCTGCGCAATAGCTAGTGTTAAATATGAATCATAATGAAATTTTATTCACTTTTATTAGCAGTATAAAAACATTAATGAACTGTGAACTGTTTAAACAATGTAAAATGGTTTTATTTAACACATTTTTATTCACATATTGTAAGTATTTTGAAGAAATTATTAAATTAACTTGTTAGATTTCGAACACTTCCGAAATTTGCCTATTAGTAAAGGTTTTTAAGTTATAAACTAAGTAGTAGTAGTGTTGTCAAAAGAGAAAAGTTCTAATAGGTAACTCTTATTCAATAGAATAGATTCGCAAACCTGTTTTTAATTTTTCAACATGCATAGCATTTTTATAACATAGGTAAATGTGTGGTGTTTAGTATAATTTTTATTTAAAATTACTGTATTTTACCGAATGGTAAATATAGTACAGTTTATGAGATTCGATAGAAATAAGCAGTCATTAGAAACCATCGCCAAACTGGCCTATCAATCTATCCAGGTGAGACATAAATGGTACAATTAGGTGCGCATGCCAAAAAAAATTTGGTAAACTTGATAAAGAAAAATTGTCCCAATATACAATTTCACCCAAAACGTTAAAGCCGATCCCGAAAAACCAATTAGTCCATCAGTCATTAGTAATTAGCTAATTACACATAAAGTACAATTACGTATAAGGTAGAAATAACGGGTTTTTCAACATGCACTTTGTTATTTAAAACAAAATAAAACAAAGAATTGAGATGAAATTGATTCAAGTATTTATTATATTAGAAAGAGTAAGATTTGGCAATTATAAATGAAAAATTATATTGGACTAAAGTCCACCACGACAACGCTTACAAATGTCGATTCTTTCATTAAAATTTCAATCACTTTTTTGTAAATTGGCTGGTTTATTTCATCAATCATATCACGGATTTTGAGTTGTAAGGCTGCAATCGATTCGATTGGCTCCGTATAAACTCTGTCTTTAACATAGCCTCACAAAAAATAATCCAGTGTTGTTAAATCATATGATCGGGCCGGCCACTTAACAGCTAAATTTCGTGAAATTATGCGATTGGCAAATTTGGTTTGCAAAAAATTCATTGTTTCGGTGGCTGTGTGACTTGTGGCACCATCCTGTTGAAACCACGTGTCAATTATGTCCATTTAATCAATAATAGGTCAATATTGAGTTGTTAACATCTCTTTAAAGCGTAATCCATTGACTATATCTGCATTTATAGACGAATTTTTGAAATAAAACAGCCCAATCACGCCTCCAGACCACATAGCGCACCATACAGTGACACGTTGAGCATTCAAAGGCTTCTCAAAAATAGCTATTGAATTTTCAAAGCCCAAATGCGGCAATTTTGATTGTTGACGAATCCAGACAAATGTTTTATCAGTTAAACCAGCGGGTTGTTCTTGAATGAATTCAGCGAATCTACGGCGATGTGAATAGTCGCCGACTTCAACTCTTGCACCAGTTGCACCTTGTAAGGTTTCAAAGCCAAATTCTTAAGTAAAATTCGTTATGTAGTCGTGGATAACTTCAATTGTTGAGATTGTCGTGGAATTAATAATTTTGGATCTTCTTCAACACAGTGGCTTACTGTTGCGATGTTTTCATTTGAACGACCCGGTCGAACACGCATTTGTTTTGGCACATTATGTACCTAGCCTGTCGATTCAAATTTATCCACCAAATGTTTAATAGCGGTCTCAGCAGAACGATTATGTTTACCGAAAATATCATGAATTTTACGAAATGTATATAGATCCACCATTTTCATAGTGCATTTTTATTATTTTAATGCAATTTTCGAGCAATATTGAATTCATTGAAATAATTGCCGAACTTTCTATTTGTCCCTATTAAAAAACAAAGTTCTTGTTGAAACCCCCTTTACTATAAAAAAATCGGTAGGTAATGAATTGTAAAATTACAGATATAACTACTGTCGTATGCATAGAAATAGTTCCCGGTGAACCAGTCCCGCATGCCGACATCCTTGATCAAGTACTGATATCGAACAACATAATCAACTCCTCGGACCCCAACGATGGTTCACTCTTCGATTTCCTATTCGGTAACGAATCAGATACTTCATCTGCAAAACTAAACGAAGATAATCTCGACGTGAGTATACTGGACGTTAATAACGTTCACAAAATTGTCGAAATAGCTAAAACGATATACCAGAAGAATCACAGGCGACAATACAAAAGTTATAAAGAAGCAACGCATGAGGCATACTGGAAGAATCCCTTTTTCGTATCAAAAGCATTTGATATGATGCAGCAGTCAGTATACGCTACACGCGAACGACTGCTCGCCACGCTGCCCTTTCAGCAAAAATTTAAAGATGACGTTAGCTACAAAATTGGCATCCTATACGGCTCCCTCACTCAACTGATATACAAAATGGATAGCATGTACGCTCAAATGAATAAATTCCCAAAGCGGACACATTTCATATGGTATTTGATTTTTTATGAGAAAATTCTCGCCGCACACGTCGACGCTACGTCTATGGTCCATAGGATGTTCGAGTTTCAAACCCAATGGATAGAGCTGATGAGGCCGGAAGAAAGCGATGTGGACCGTGATATGGCAGTGGGTCCCCCCAATAAACATATACCTGGTGGTGACGACTAAGGTAGTCACAAGCACTCAGGGAAATACCAACTAAAGTCGTGTAAATTAGTCTAAAGAAGACAACAATTAATGAAAGCATAGGACAGCATGATAAACCATCTAGTATAGATACACCGGAGGCTGTCGTATCTCATTACAAATTTTTATCTAATATGGCTTGTTAAGTATGTGTCAAATCTTGCAACTGAATTTTAAAGCAGGTATCCCCAGTTAATATTAAATTCATTTTTTACCATTGTCACTCAGAAAGGAGCATTTTATTCATCGATGACAGTGAATAAAACACCCTTTTATTCAAAACTTTCTAGCACGAATGATATATATTATATATAAAAAAATTGGACGTGACGTGATAGAATTGAGACTTCTTGAAATTAAAACTGGGGAATACCGTCCAGTGAGACTTGCTGTTAAACGAGGTACTAAGATAAAGTTAACACTTCCCAGATAACTACTACGTGTCAATTTAAATTCATAGCGTGGATGTATGGCAAAATATCGATCGATCGAAGTAGTGAATGTGAGGCAAGGTTAACTGCTAACCGTTAGTACCACGCTGCGTCTCAGGAACCGGAGACGTCCACAAAGCACGAAACACAATTAAATCGCTCATGGTGAATTTCAGTAGGTACATCTATATATCGTTTTTTATCTCTGTTTTTAATGTACGAAATTCCACGCGGACGAAGTCACAGACACAGCTAGTATACTTTA
The DNA here is from genome assembly GCA_033032175.1 of Saturnia japonica. Classification (NCBI taxonomy): domain Eukaryota; kingdom Metazoa; phylum Arthropoda; class Insecta; order Lepidoptera; family Saturniidae; genus Saturnia; species Saturnia japonica. The sequence goes on from CM065315.1 coordinate 2,048,356, forward strand.
CATATAGAGGCAAACCTAAAGAAAGCCTATGCTAGAAATTTATGTTTAGAGTGATAAATAATTCGACAGAAATGGACCGTAGCAACCAACTGAAGCAATGATGGCTCAGTTGGTAGCGTGTAAGGACTCCGCGTCGATCGGTGGGAGTTCGAATCCCTGCAATGAGCTTGAGCGCCTGGTGAAGAAATACATCGTGATGAAACCATAGCATGGTGGTACGGCTTTTTCAAATGCCCGCCTGACTAGCTAAACCCATGTTGAAAATCTGTCGCCAAACACCAAAACTTACTCATGTACTTAGTCTATACATATAAAAGTATAACGAAAGTTTGTATAAAAATCAGTAATTTTAGAAGATAAATCTATGAAAATTAATATTTAGCTATTCAGATAGAATGGAACTATGAAGCCAGGAAAAAGTGTTAGTAGGTATATTATAATTCAGTAGGTATATTTTTTTAAATCAATTTTAATTCTGATCGTTGCGTTTGCGTTGATTTTTATTTTATTAAATAAAATTTTTGAATAAAATAACGATACCTGTTAATGATAGTCAATTTATTATTTCTTTTATTTATTACAATTTTTCTAGTAACACAGAAACTAAACCAAATTATGTAAAGACAAGAGCAAAGCAATGTACACATATATAAGCCATTTATATAATAATTAATTCATTACAAAAATAAATGATTAAATAATGTCGATGGAAGCAGAATTTTTCCAGTATTAAATTCATAGTTTTATGTTTATCACTGATAATTAATTATAAGTAAGTTATACTTTGTAAGTTTTTTTTTTAATTATTAACAGAAGTTAATTTTTAAATAACACTGATATAACATTACTATAATATTAATAAATTATAAAATTTAAACTCACAGTAAAATCTAAACAAAACAGTATATCTCATCTATAACAATATTACAATCTATTTAAGATATTAAGTTATTGTTTAAATTAAGTTACACTTTATAATAATATTTACACTAATAAAATACAATTTGGATTGAATAAAGTACATACGCTTATTCTATGGGATGCTTTCTTTATAAGTAAGTTTTTTTACACGACTGCTAAAAAGCAGGGTTGCGTTTTTCGAACGTATGTATGTCTATTTCTTTGGCACACTCTGTAGCCTAAACGGCTTGATGGATTTTAGCATACGAGGTGTCGTTAAATTTGTCTTATTTGAGGGAGTAACATAGGTTATATAATATTTATGTACGCCTTCTGGGACTAAAATAAGAAACAAATAGAAAAAAATTGTCGTGTTTTTGTTTCCTTTTTTATTATACTAGTGTAACAAAAATACTTAAAAGCCATACGAGAATAGGAAGAACTTATTTACCACAGTCATTAGGGTAGCTAGCATAGAGCTTCCGTGACAACAAATCACGCTTTTCCAGTGTGACGACATGTATTCTATTCCAGGGCCGATTTTTTGAAGCGTTTACAATTTTCTTTACATTTACTCATTTCTTTGATTATCTTACACAGAAAACCTATGAACTGCTAGATGCATCACGTGCGGGTGTCACCCCTAAACGGATGGCAGCTCGGATGGATCGACCCACCCTTAATTACGCCACTGATCACAGCTATTATTGCCGCAAACTCCAGATCTCATGTATCATGTTTGATTTTGAACTATTTTGTTGTCAACGCATATTGGTACACGAGCCGTTTCATTTTAGTCTTATATCTATTAGTGACTGACCTCCAGATGACCACTTAACGTCTAAATCTGACTGAAAGCATGCTACCACATATAATATGTTGCTAAACTAATATCAACATTGAAAACTCATTTCTAAAGTTTCTATAATATTGCTTGATGTAGGTATGTATATTCAATATAATAAAATAAATAATAATAGGTAATACATTTCAAGTTACAGAAGCTCCGTAGATATCTATATAAATAGTGATGAAACTTATGTAGATGATGATGACAAACTAACAGTATTTTATTTAAAACAATATTATTTACAATTAAATTAAAGAACTACAAGATTAGATTTATATTTAAATTACAACGTTTAATTGCAACATTTCACTGAACATTATAACAATAATACAATACCTAGGAGACTGAGCTTGACTCGGAGTTTTTGAAAAGAAAAAACTCATCCAGGTAAACTTGATAAGTAAAAGATAACCTAGTTTAACGCTTGTCTAAACAAGACAATGTTTAACAAAAAAAGAAAACCATCTTCAATGATTTTCAAGAGTTCCCTGGTGTATCTTCGAAGTTGAAGGTACAATACCAATGAAATTGAGACTATCCTTCCATCTCCTATCGAACAAAAAAAGAATCATCCAAATCGGTCCATAAACAAAGAAGTTACGGATGAACATCCATAAAAAAATATACATTCGAATTGAGTACATAACCTCCATCTTTTTTTTTTCGTCCTTAAGTTGTTGACTTTTGTAAGTTATACGAGCGTTCTAAATCCAGCTTCGTTAAATAACTGAAATAAATATTATGAATGAGTCCGCTATTAAAAAATATATCAACAAAAATTGTACTATCTTGCCAACTTTAAATTTTTTTTATTACCTAAAAAATCTTAAAACTATCACAAATATCAATGGCTGACTTACAACTACAAATAAATTAACTAAATCTATGGAATTATGCATAAAAATATAATTTAAACCAAAATGAGATGAATAGTTTGGAAGTTTCAATACAAGTTCATTCTTCATGATTTTTAGCTGGGCTTTAGTTTGAAATCTTTATGTTTTTACAAGTTTTGACTTATCTTGCTTTGTAGGTATGGATCAAGTCTTACAGCTGAATTTTAAAACAGTTATCCCCAATCGATTGAGCTGAAATTTTGTATACACGTTTCGTTTGGAAGACAATGCATGGTTAGCTAAGTGACGTCATTTTAAATTCAATGAATGATGTCGGGCCCTAAAGATACTTTACGCGCCCCCATGAAATGGGTATCACATAAAAGGGTTTACTGAGATGAATACGAAAAAAACCATATTCATAGAAAAGGTTTATTATGACAAGCTTTTACTTCGATAATTTTAAAAGGTTGTAGCGTAAATTAAAAGGGATTAAAGGTGTCACAAGCTTTTAAAATGATTAAAATATTGAATAAAAGCTTATTTTTAAAAAATCTTTTAAATTTTTTCAGTATTATTATGGATTTATTGAAGTTGTATGATAATGTATTGAATTATATTGTGATATTTTATTATCACTATATAAAACAATATTGTAACTTCTTCATCTCATAATATTTCAATAATTTGCATAAAAATCTAATAATACACTTAATAATTATTAAATTCACAAACCTCATCTGCACCTACTGTTATTTCCACTCCTTTATACATATATGTGTTTTAACTTTATAAAGAACAATTGACTCAATTTAAGCAGTTTAAATGACATAGTACTAAAAAATTTCTTCAACCAAAACAAATACTTCATTTTTTACAGAAATCACAAAATATTGTATGAATAGTAAATTGGTCAAGTTTTACGATAAATGATATAATCCCAAGTTTCTTAATAAAGTAATTAGCAAACATGTAAATAAATAATTAAAAAAATTCAAGTCAATTTTTATCAGGTCATAAAAAAAATGTATATGTGTTATTTCAAGTGTGTTTTAGGATGTCAGTGTGATATTATGGAGTATTTAAAATAAGGAATGAGAAATAATTAAACCAACCAAAAATAGGATATATCGGTTTTTGTTTTGAATCTCTTCGATTCAACTACACTCAAATATAATGTACATAAATTCTTTGATAAGAAATGAACAAAAATTATATTTAAAAAGCAGGAATTAATTTACCTAACATCTAATAATTACTAAACCGATTTTACATTTTAACTAGAATACCTGAGCAAATATGAAGACATTTCAAAAAATTTATTTTTTGTAAATGAATTGACAAGTTTTCGTCATAAAAACTAAGATACATTATATTTCAATAAACCTTTTAAACTACTTGTAAAATGTTATAATCGATTAAAAAAATATAATTCTTATAATTAAAAACTTCAAAGAAATAACAATAATACTAAAATATAAAACAATAATTGTATTTTTGAAATAGTCGTCATTACAAAGTTTATTAATATACATTAATTTAAAGAAAAACTCATGTCACTAAAGTCGCGGATGTAACCTTTCTTATTCAAAATTGACATAAATACATCATCTAGAAATTATACTACGAATTTGTACATTAATTCTTAACAGAATTATCTCATTTTCGCACAATAAATTATCAACATAACTGATTATATAATTCTACTGTGAATTACATAATTCACCAACGTAACCAACGTAATACTGCAATTATCAACTTAATTCTGAAATAAATAACATACTTCCGCAATAACAAACATAATTCTACAATAACTAACATACTTCCACAATAACCAATATACTTCAGCAATAATGACCATAATAATTATTAAAATACATGACATACAAACTTCATTCCTAGCGGATACGATCCTCTTCCGTTCGTGCTCATGAGCTCACGGCACCTGGCTGCAGACTGTAGGGATGTGAATAGGTGATTCTCACTGAGTCTTCGGTTTGTGATGCGACGTCTCGGTTGCGAATAAGAAAGCGAATTCCGAACGCTTTTGAGCATACGATATGAACTCATCTATAAATGAAAAATTGGATTTCACAATTTCAAATAAAGCAAATGCTACATACAGACTTTATCTATACATCTTATAAAACTTAACGTCACTCGGTCTGTCATATTAAGAATCTTCTAAGGACCACCCGCAATAAGCATTTTTGGAGCAGCACAATTTACGCGTGCGCTCAACCGACAGCAGTCTGTAGTCCACGCGGACGGAGCCGCGGGCATAGCTAGTCTTAATTATAAACTAATTTCAAATCAGATGTTACAGTCTTTAGTAATAAGTTTACACTTTAGAGGAATTATTAAGATTGAAATGTGTTTCAGTATTATTACTAAAATCCAGTGTTCACATTATTTTAATTTAAAAAATATAAACAAATCTCGCTAATGACTAACTCGGTTCTCGAGTTGTGGCGGGATCTTGAAGTGACATGTTGTGGTTTTTATTTTAAATTCATTAACTTAGATTTTTTGACCCTATATTATATAATATTGGTGACGTGACATTTTACGTGATATAGTTTGGTTCTTATAACTCCGTATTGATACATAAAGAGAACAGGTTTTACCGTAAGTCAAATATCCTTTCTCATCAAGGTCGGCCTGACGGAATGTGTTTTGAGCATCCTCCTGACAAAATCCGACGCACCGTGTAGCTACTTCTTCAAATTGGGACGAGTTCAGGCGTCCCGTATGATTACTGTCATATAACTATTAACAAAAATTTAAACGTTTAATTGATTCGCAATTGTTAATCGTGTTTTAACCAAAGGTAAGAGCCAAACAAACGTAAAAGAGAGGTAGAGCACAGAGGAATCCGCTTTGGAGATTTAACAGCTTTTTTGGTGAAATACCTCCAACCTACAGATGACCTCAGCCAAATATCCTTCTGTTGTGTTTCTGCGGTGAATAAGATTTCAAGAACCCCTCGAGGAAGAGGGTTTTGTCGGGCTGGATCGCAACCACCTTACAATAGTGGCACTAGTGGCGAGCTTATAGTCCGACAAGTTCATGCGCGACCCACCTATGTAGCGACAGATGTTGGCGGGGGTGATAAATTAAAAAAATAGGAACACCCTTGAGGTGTCCTCTTTTCAACAAAAGAATCATCTAAATCGGTTCATAAACAAAGAAGTTATGGCTGAACATCCATTAAAAAAAATACAGTTGAATGGGGAATCTCCTCCTTTTTTGAAGGCGGTTAAAAAGAATTCTTTTTAAAATAATTCGATGATTTTGTACCTTAAATGCGTAGGATAGAACTTGGGATAACGGAGCATTTTGCAGCGAGAGGAACACGGCGCACAGTAAATAATCCGGGAAATAGACGAGGCCGCTTGATTTCTGTAAAAAAATATTATAAAATACAATCACCGACTGAAAATAAACAGATATAACTCGTAGAACGACAAGAGAGGTAAGGCACAGAGAAATATCTCTATAGATTTCTTTCTACTTGGAGCGGTTCGACTGGTGGAATACCTCCAACCTGAAGAAGATCGCAGCTAAATAACGTTATGATGTGTTTCTGCGGTGAGTTGGGTTTCCAGAGCTCTTTGGGGTAAGGGATTCAACGTGGGCAACACGCAAAAACGAAAACTCGAAATCCAATTATAAAACAGAAGCATATAACTTTGCAGTATTTAATTATTTATATTAATACACCAACAAGACTTACATTCTGACAAATTATAAGATTACCAACAACAACAAAAAAGACTAATCCAAATGCAATCTTAATTTATAGGAGTTTATGACATGATTACACAGGATGAGCAGTTATGTGGGACTAAAAAAAACTTCACGGGACCTGCAGTAGCATTCTACCACGTAATTGGCCGGATACGATAAAGGACTAAACGAATAGTTGCCGGAAATCCGTTTCATCTCAATAGATTTGCTTAGAATAGACTACCTGTACGAATATATCGAACAGCCTCTGCAGGCGAACGTCGTGCGGCACTCCTAGCCTCTGAGCGAACTCTTCAGCGTTCAGCCAGCGAGACCGACCCTGGAGACCCTGGCTCGTTAGATGCAATTCCAGCTGAGATCTTTCCAACCTATAACCAGTTGGAATATCAAAACGATATAATTGAATAGTTTCAAAATGACAAATATACCTATGAAAATATTTAATGTTAAGTTTAAAATAAAATAAAAAAATACTTAATTCAATTTAGGTCCTCAGAAGCCAATTGGCTATGTATAGGTCTGTTAACTAAAATAGGCACGTTCAACACATACACACGTTGTGCTTGTGTAGTGTACGTGAATAACCGCGTGGTGTGACTTTGCATTGCATTCGCATCATGAAAAGTCTGTCCGTCTCTATCGCGGGCGGTCAAGCTTATGAGTATAAAGGAGACAGTGATTATTTTGCTTTTGCTACTGCTCATACATACAGAGCGCACTTTTTTGTATTCGTCAATTTGAGTTAGGTACAATATTTAATTTACAATTTTAATTAGAATAAATCTATTCCTATATATAAAGTTCGGCAGGTCAGCTAGTTATGTAATAAAACATATAATACGTAAAATATAAATATTTTTATACATAACCCACCAAACATTGCATTTATTTTCATACATACTGTATAGAAAAATTGCATTAGTGTGAGTACTATGAACGTGCCCGCTTTAGTCAATGTACCTATATTGTGTTTGTCTCTTTTTAGTGTCGTTTTTTCGTTTCATCAAGTTTCAAATCACAATGGTTCTGAAGATGTTTTCACTTCAAAAGTCTTTCATATACCCCAACTTAAAGGTAATTTACGGAAATTAATTGACCTCAACATGGAAAATTTGACATTCATCAGAAAAATAATAAGGGTAATTAAAATATGACATACCCAAGTGCTGCTCTCAGTTCACCGACCTCCCGAACTGCAGGGGCTCCGGGTATACCCAGGTGCTTGGCTTTCGCTATAAGTCGACAATCATCGTATGTATAGTCCAGAACTGGTATACCGAGGGCTCTGAAATAAATAGTCAAAATCAAAATCAAAAATCAAAATAATCATTATTCAAAGAAGGCCTTAAAAAGGCACTTACGAACGTCAAAATACTACTGCCGGTTCGGAATATATCCCAGACATCGAGAAGAACCGGCAAAAAACTCGATCGGGTTTTGTTTCAACTGTACAAAATAAATGTTAATACAACAGGTACATTATTAATAATTTAGTGGATGCACAGAGAGGGAGTCACTCCCAGACGTCACTATCATTCACATAATGATTCATCCTATAATTCCCTTTTAACAGTAAAACCCGCTTGACGTGGTCCTTGAACTTGTCCGGCAAATCAGTAATGTGCTTCTGAATCTTATTGTAGAACCTAACAAGTAGTAAAACAATTTTACATAGTGACTCCCTAAAATGTATAATAAAGATATAAATACACAGCTACAGTGTAATGTCCAGATGGCTCTATGGTAAAGCCTAAAGGATTTATTCTTCGGGATCATAATCCACATAATAGAAATAAAGCAGCACTAAGAAAGAAACAAACAACATTTATTTGAAAATGAAAAACGGACTTCATTAATACAACAAACATTAAACACGAAATTACAATAAGTAAGTAAGTATTAAATAACCGAATACTGCAAAGTCTTATTTCACTACTAGCTGACGATGAGAGAAACCATGACATTAAAACCAGAAATAACCACCACGTGTATGTAAAATTACTGTTATTAATCTATACCAATATTAACAAGATAAATTATTGAAAAATGAAACAAAAAAAAACTGCAACAAAATACACGACAATTTTTTTTTGCTTTTTATTTGTTTTCAAAACCTCGTACTTAAATATTATATAGCCTATGTCACTCCCACAATTAAAACGAATCTAATGACACCTCGGACGCTAAATTCTTCCTGGCCGTTTAGGCTACAGACCGTGCCAAAGAAATATACATATACACTCGAAAAACATAACCCTCCTTTTTCGCAGTCGGGTAAAAAGCTCAAGAGATATTTTTTTGTTTTTTGTTTATTTGTTTGAACTCGCTAAACTCTGCAACAGCCAGTCAGAATAGCAAAATTTTGTTGGAGTTCTGCTGCGACTTAATTTAATAAGATGTGCATATCTGTAATGATACTTCACACAGTCCTTAATTTGTGGTGTACATATTTGTTATTGTAATATTCCTTGAATGTGTCGTTGATGTGACAATAAATAAATAAATTTGCAGTATTCATGAATCTTGAATGAGTATTATCTATATCATTTTCTGTCACTTTTCGTTGAGTTACAATGTCAAAATTTTGGGGGGCCTAAGTTCAATGGCTCTAGTCGGGTTAGGATTCGCAGTATTAATTTATTTAATTTAATAAATTAGTAACCGATAATTCATTTGAGCTTTCTGCACTCCTTCTCCATACAAACTTTAATGGTTTTATCCATGCCAAATCTCACAGTCTTCCGTGCACGCAATACGCTTAAAAAGGGGTAGAAAGCTTTTGCTTCACGTATTAATATATAGATAATTATCATCTTGCTTTTAGATAAATCGCTCACCACTCAGTCAGTACGTCAGTCAGTCCGTCAGTATATTCAAAGACAATTTTATTTACGGAGTAAACTCCAGTCGTGCGTCGGAGATGAGAAAAACACATACACGCACTTTTTTAAAATCCTTCTAGGTCAGAAGTTTGGGTGAAAAGCATTTAGCCTTGTCTGTCAACAAGTGAGTATAATAAGAATTCTGACCTCGGCCGACAACGTGATCACAACGATCGTATCCGACTCACTTGGCCATGACATCTCTGACGTTCCTCGCGTACAGTTTAGGATCACGCTTTTCCTCCTCGCTCGGGTAGTACACTGGAAGGAATTCGATCTCGCACGAGCTGTGGACTTGCGTCAATGTCAGCCAAAGCAGCTTCAACCTGCAAATGTTATACCAAAATCTATATATAATACTTGCTAGTAAGTAGCACGGTTTATTATGGCCTGTAATATTTATTTATCAGTTAATATAATAGATACACGAACCGTGGCAAAGTATTCTAGGTTAGAAATACGAGAAATAGGTGTAAAGCTTTATCCCATAAATATTGGGTATCTCTAAAATAAAATAAAAAACGCATTGATTTTTTACAATTATAATTTTTTTAATTTAGCTTAATCTATGGCATGTTTGATGAAACTACATAATTCAAATGACCACCTCGGTTTCGCACGGTAGCGTGAATACGAAAAGTCCTTTTTGAACTTTTTTTAACTATCTTCTATGGAACTTTTAATCAAAATTGATTTTTTTTATCATTATAGGTTTACCGTTGTGTCCATAATCTCACCTGATCTTAATTGACGATGTGGCCCAAGATTACTAGCACGCTAAGCCTAGTGGAAGAACTAGTTCTCAAGTAGAGCTGCCGGAACACACATATTGGTGTCTGAAGACAGATTTTCAACTTGAGGGTGGTAGCTAGCCATGCTAATACTATGCTATAGTTTCATCACGATGATTTCCTTAACCGGGGGCTCAGGCTCATTGCAGGGATTCGAACTCACGTCGATCAACGCGAAGTCCGTACACGCTACCAACTGATCCATCATTGCTTCCAATCTCATGTGACGAGACGAGGTGCTGATTGCGCGTTATGTTAACAGATTTTGAATGAAGGTATGGGACAGAATGAAAACCAGCGCTTTGTCACATCAACTGAGTCTGTCCCACTGCCTAATTGTGTATAAATAATGTTTAATCGCTACAAATCCCGTCGCAGTGAGCTATCACGACGCATCACTGTATGAAACAGTGTACGTATTCCAACTAAATAGTAATGCATACTCACGCCCCAGGCCCCTCCCAGGTCCAGGTGACAGTGTCCCTTGCGTTCGGATATCTGATCGTGACGGGCTGCACTGGAACTCCTGGGTAAAACCCGCCCGGCTTGAACGTGATCAGACACGAGCGGTTAGTGCATGTACCTTCCGGAAATATAAGGACCTGGAAAGAACAAAGTTATTATTTAAAATCTACACGACGGATTTACACAACTTAGCAGATTCTGGGGGACAAATAGAAATCTTAATTACTAGGTTTAAGAATTTTAAAATACGCCGAACATTTAAGAAACCCCGAACGCAAATAATTAATTCATTGAGCCATTTCATTGAGTCCAAACACTATCCCTGCTGTAAGCTAGTGAGGAGTTAAGTATCCATCAGATTACACATGATACTGCAGCATCAAGTCAAGGTTGCCATGTTCTCCTTATATTACAAAAATAATATTATAGAATACTAAATTTCGACTCGATCAGTGAAAGATGCTAAAATCCAGTTGATAATCTTCAAACGGATAAATAGATTTTCTTGAATCATAGCTAAGAATACTTCCTATCAAGGCATCTTTAAAAAAAACACTAGAAAAAAATCGTTTCAGCCGTTTGGGACCTACGATGCCACAGAAACTTAAGAGTTATAACATATTTTGGTATATAATGGTTATTTCCGAAACGCGACAAACCAAAAGAGAGTCACTGTGATGGACTTATCCCCAGTCGGAAACAGATCCCTACCACCCAGCAGTTTATATCTGCATGATGTTTAATATAGTGCTTGCCTTCGGGGTGACTGTTGCCTAATTATGGGAAATTTATAGGCGTCAGAAAAGACTGACGAACATCTAAATGACTATAAGTTCACAAAAGATTATTAAATCGAAAAAGAAACCGATTTTTTAAAACTCCATTAGCTTGGAAGAATTTATGACGTATGGGTCTGAGTATTGGGCAACGAAAGAGACTGATGGAAGAAGTTTACATAAGGCAAGATGCGAATATCAAGATGAATGCTAGATGTAACTAGATTGGATAAGATTGGGAATTAGTATATCAGAGAAAGTCTTAACATAGCACAAGTCACAGAGAAGTTGTACGGTTATAGGCTATCGTGGTATGGCCATGTCATGGGAGGGATGAAAGTCATAACTAGAAGAATCTTAAATATGAATACAGATGGATACAAGAGGAGAGGAAGATCGAAAAAGGTATAGGGAGATTGTATAAAAGGTGTGAATACTGAGATGAAAGTTGGTAAAGAAGTGTGGAAGAGAAAATGTTGTACCGACCCTACTTAAGTGGGATAAGGGGAACGAAGAAAGTTCGAAGAATTATGTGACAAAATTATCTATTGCCAAATTCTTTGCAATTATTTAATATTTTCCCAGGAATTACTAATACCGTTATAAAATGTACGGTAACTAATAATACACCTACGAATATACATATAATCATAATAATGATCGCTCAGATTGATGACGACGGTTCATCGTAACCTCATTTAACGGTCGTCGAGGTTCAATAGATTATGAATGAACGCATGTAGCAAGTAACGGGTGTTTTTGTTTCTTGTTACAAACACGCACTGTTTTCTTAATTATTTCATTTATGCTTATATTATAAACACGGATTGCTTTAATATTTTTATCTAAAACCAGTCGTAACCCACAGTTGATATAACCTAAACAGCCTCATGAGTAAAGCGTCTACTTTAAATTCTTATTTAACACTGACAAACTCTATCCTTAAAAAATTAAAAAGCTTTAATAGAATTGAAGTCGTTTTTTCAAGCTCTATTACTGTTACTAATCGTGGATAGTTTTCTACCATGTTTGTGTATTTACCATAGATTTAGTTTATTATTATATTTTAATTTAACATTTCATGTCCGGCGACATCACCAACCAATTAACTGTTATCTTCATCAACATCATCAATCATTCCACGGGCCACAGTCGCAGATGATAACTGTATCAAATCACAAACAACTTCCCGACTGTACCACACCATTTACTTCATTGCTTCGTATAATTTTTTAACACAAGATCTTTAACAACAAATAAACAGGTGAAAAAAGCGCATGAAAGTAAATAACCCACAGTTTCACATGTGGTAAGTTCATTCGACCAACTCCGCTGCGGTCGCTGAGGTAACCTATCCTATCGTTGTTATCAGATTGCTTGACGGTCATGGTTACTGATTAACTTAGGGTCATAGTTTAAAGTTAATTAATTTTAGTTAAGTTTACCTATAATATTATATATTCCAGGAGTTGACAACTTTTGGAAAATGGTTTTAACCACTTTACACGTTACAAGTTCAAGGACCATGTCGAGCAGGTTTTACTGACAAAAGGTTATTATAGGGTGGATCATTATGTGAATGATAGTAATGTCTGGAAGTGAATCCGCTCTCTGTGCATCCGCTAAAATATTGTTATTGTATCTAATATATTAACACTTGTACAGTTGGAATAGTTCTTCTCGATGACTGGGATATTTTCCGAACCGGTGGTAGTGTTCGGACGTTCATAAGTACCTTCTTAGGGACTAAATTGAATAACAGATTTTTTTGAATTTGATTCTATTTTGAAAATAATACCTATGATTTTTTTTCATTAATACGTCATAAAAAGTAATTGAAAATTATTTTTTAATTTAAATAAAAAATTCGACCCATGACGTGACTCACAGACAAAAAATATTAATTTTCCAAAGAAAAAATTAAATAAATAAACAATATTTTATTCCAGATTTATAGGTATTGATTTAGACTTTTTACGCAATAATTTACTTTAATTTTTATAACGAATATACCCTTTCGCAATAAATAGGCTATATAAAATGAAAAAATAACTTCACATATCTGACTGATATATCAAGAGATTAGTTCGTTCAAACGAACAAACTAGTTCTTGAGCTTTATAATATTAGTATAGACTAGCTGTGCCCGCGGCTATATTCGCTTGGACACAAAATACCGTCGGTTATTTCAAAGATAAAAATGCATAAAATTTTATTTGCGCGAATCCGTCATTATTTTTCTAAAATAAAAGTAGCCTAAGTTACTCCTTATAACAACAGCTATCTGCCAGTGAAAGTGCCAGTCCAACCTTTTCGGAGATTACCCAGAACAAACAGACAGGCAGACAATAACTAAAAAGATTGGATTTTCGTTATATGTACCGTATATCATTTCATATGAATTTAGTAAAAAGTTATTATTTTTTAAATTACAAACAGACACTTCAATTTTATTTATTTTTATAAATAATAGCATTAATAAATTAGATTATGATGTCGTCAAACAAGGAGAGAATCGTGTCATTTCTTTTTAAAACTTGTCGGTTGATCGCATGATAGAACGAGACGGAACTTGTTCCTCTTTTTCTTTAGTTCTAACAAACAAATTGAAGAATTAAACTTAATTAAACTACTTCTTAATTAGCAAAAAAAAGTATTATACAAACGTTATCTCACTCTCGAATTACGGTAATTTAATAGTTCCGTTAAAACTGTGGTTACAAAACCTCACTTGAAATAACAGAATTAAAATTACGAAATGTAGTACATAGCATATATGAATGTCATTGACTTGTTTCATGAATCTGTTAATAATTTAATAAACAAATAATTTAATATTAACAATTCAAAACATTGTGGTGTCAGCTCAGAAGCACGACAGGAGTTTATAGTACGATTCTGTATGCAAATATATATATGATTTCAAAGTGAAAGGTTGCGCAAGAACTTTAATGCCCTTCTTAAAGAAATCAGCTGGAGGGGAGGCAACAAATTCTTCAAAGGCATTTTGTACTGCCTCTCGGGTATTGAATTTTTTTCCCGCCAAGGAGTTATCAAAATTCTGGAAAAAGTAGTAGTCTGTAGGCGCAAGGTCTGGTGAGTAGGGCGGTTGACGGAGAACTTCCAACCCGTTCTTGCAACTTGGAGACCGTCTGCTGTGCAGGTTGAGGTCGCGCGTTGTCGTGCAGGAGCAGCGGAGACGAGCGATTGACCAATGCTGGTTGGAGATGTGCCAGCTTCTCCATCATTGTGTTCAATTCTTCACAGTACACATCTGCAGTAATGCTCACCCCGTTTGGTAAGAAGCTGTAATGAATCACACCGGCGCTAGACCACCAAACAGTGACCATCACTTTTCTAGGGGTAAGTTTTCGTTTAGGGCATTGTTTAGGTGCTGAACTAGGATCCAACCAATTTGCTGAGCGCTTGCGGTTATCAAACAAAATCCATTTTTTATCGCAGGTAACAATGCGGTTCAAAATTCCTTCATTTGTGTGTCTGTTGAGCAGTGCAAGGCACGTCTCGACGCGTACTTCGCGCTGGCGATCATTGAGTTCGTGGAGCACCCATTTGTCAAGCTTTTTTATCTTGCCAATTTGACACAAATGGACCAATATTGTTTTGACGCTAACGTCGAAAGCTGCTGCTAATTCAGCCGTAGATTGTGTATCATCAGCTTCCACAATCGCCTTTAATTCGTCATTGTCGACCAAAGTCTTCGGACGACCGCGAGGTTCATTTTTAGGTCGAAATTCCCAGAACGGAAGTGAGCAAACCAATAACAGGTGGGGCGTTGGTTTGTAATGTTAGCTCCGTAAACGTCGTTGATGTTGCGTGTCGCTTGTGCCGCGTTGCTGCCACGACGGTACTCATATTTCCATAATTACTCGAATTTTTAAAGAATTCCATGTTTTTAAAATAAAATTAATTTGAAATTAGAATTCTTAGCCAAACAAAAATTATTTTGATTTGAAATGGCCAGTACTGTAGAACGGCAATTTCATAGGTAAAGACCTATTATTATAAGGTACTTCGAATTAACGTAGAATCATGAAATTTTGCAAAAAGCAATGTCTAATGTCAACTAAAGGAAAAAATCAGAAAACCGAAAAAGTTGTAGTTACATCACAAAAAATACTCAACGAAAAGTGACAGCAAGTGATGTAGATAATATAATGAGTATGTATTTAGATTCATGAATAGTGCAAATGTCAAAGAAAAATAGTATATGATCAAAAAGTCGCTGGTCGAATTTCGACTTTAGGGCGACCGCTAGTTACTATAAATTGTCCAAAAACTCGATATTTTACTTATCTTGTCTTAAGATATTATTTGATCCCTCCCACATCCCATTTGAAGTGATCTCACCTGCGGCCAGTCCTCCTTTGAAGTGGCTCTCTCAATGATCTCCTTGATGGTGTTCTGCCTTGAATTGGGGTCATCACGCCACACGTAAACAGGCTGCGTGTAATTTATCAGTTCTGAAATTATAATTATGGTAAAATAAATAAAAAGTGGACCTTTTTGAAAATTTCATGTCGCATTAATTCCGCTGTCATGAATACACTTATGACCTTCCTTTGACATTAGCTTTAATGGACAACCATAATTTTAAATCCAATTTTAATGTACGACAATAATTAGAAGCTACGGTGATTTAGTGGGTAGCGTGTATGGACACCGCGTCGAACGACGTGAGTTCGAGCCCCTGTATTGTGTATGAGCTTTCGGTGAAGAAAACATCGAAATGCCTGCCTGGCTATATACAGCCCTCTAGTTAAAAATCTATCGTCCAGCACCTATAGGTGTGTTCCGGGATCTGCATTTAAGAGCCAGTTCCTCTACTAGTCTTAACGTGTAACCTCTTGGGCCACATCGTCACTTAAAATCAAGTGTAATTGAGACAATAAGATATTTTTTAAGCCTTCCAGACATAAAGAAAGGTTCATCGACTGAACCAACCAGCTCAAATAGTGAAATTCCTCACTTTGCTCGATATTTATCATCATAGTGTTCATGCTCGACAAGTTCTCAACTCTACAGTTGCAATATAGAGCATTATCTCAATTCTACAAATACAACATAGAGCATTATCTCAACTCTACAAAATGCAATATAGAGAGCATTATCTCAACTCTATAAATGCATTATAGAGCATTATCTCAACTCTAAAAATGCAATATAGAGCATTATCTCAACTCTATAAATGCATTATAGAGCATTATCTCAACTCTACAAATGCAATAAACAAAGCAATCAAATTCGATTATAATATTTATTTAAAGTTTTCCAGTAACAGAATGTTTTAGTTTATTTATAGAACTCATTAAGTAGTACTTACACAGTTCAGTCAAGCATGCATAATTGTTATCTAGCGTCAAAGATGAAAACATAATTAGCAAAAACTATTAAACAATGAGAAAGTGTTAAGTTAAAAATATATATATACATTCAAATAAGTGCAGATGTAAATATAGTTGGTGAGATTATTTTTGTTATATAATTATAAAACCTTATAATTTAGGCGTAGGTTTATGTAGCGGCGTTTGCGTTGACACGAGTGATGGGCGTTTCTGAATATTTTGTCATCGATGCGCATTGATATCAACGACGCGGTATCCGACATCGGCATCGTTATTTTTGGCATCGATGTCCATCAGTGTGTGTGTGTACATAATGTTCATATTAATTCCATTACTGGCTACCGATATGATACGACCACTATTTATAAGCCATCTAAATATAAAAACAATAAAATATATATAACTTTAAAATGTAAAAAAAAATATTTTTATACAATTTGCCCTTTCTTAATCCGTAAATATAAATAGTACTTTATAACAACGTTTTGTAGGTATAATAAACATCAATCTACTATTAACATAATAAATAAATTCTTGAGATTATGAGTTATAATCATAAGTACTGGATCACCACATTCACCGATTGAAAACAAGTGGAATCGTTAATGACTACGATATGACGGTTATTGCCACTACACTCGGTTTTCAGGCATCTACAACTAGATGGCATCGGCATCCGTTGTCAACTTGACACGGCATTGGATATCGATATCTGCAAGTGTCATTGATGCCTGGTATCGTTATTGTAAAACGCCTTATATCTAGTTGAACACATTATTTAGTTACGCACGTAAGAAGTAATAAATAATTTTTTGGCTGTAACAAAACAAAAGTAGCTAAAAAATGTTTTATCGTGTGTCCGAATAACATGTTAAAACCAAAAATTTAACGTTGTAATAAACAGTCATTTAAAGAAAAAATAAATTAATGTGAATTAATAATACATCATTCCAATTATTATTGTTACATAATTTAAAAAAGTAAATACAATGAATTCACATTACTATCCTGTTTGGCTAGCTTCATCATGACGCACTTCCGTCACTTCACATTATTATCATTGTTGGTTAACATGTTGCACTTCCATTAGTATGATGCGTGCGCAGCTCTCGATTTAACCCTCTACCAAACGCGACAAAAGGAACATACTAATTGTAAAAAAAAAAAGTTAATTGGAATTAGAACTCATGTTAACGGCTTTGCGCGTTTAATGATATTTCTTCTAATATGACATTTCTGCGGATGCAGCTTCATTTCATACATATTCTATTATGAAATACACACTAAGTATCTACAGGATCGAACAAGTTATCGGCAAAAAAATATTCTAGAATCCTCCACACTCGCCGACAATCATATTCATTGGACTACATTAATATTTAATTCCAGGTGAAATCCATTAATTTTGTCTAATTAGTTTTAAAATTATAGTTATTTAGACATTTTTTAAACCGACCTCGAAAAAAACGGAGTTTACTCAATTTGATAGAATTTATTTTTTATGAATGTTCAGTCATAACTTCTTTGTTTATGAATTGATTTGGATGATTCTTTTTTTGTTGGATAGGGAATACCTCGAAAGTGGTCCCTCATTTGTGTAATATACGTGAGGAGAAAACTTCAGACACCTTTTTAAGCATATTGCGCGCAGTACGGAAGACAGGTTTAGCATAGGTAAAGTTTATATGAAGAAGGAGTACAGAAAGCTAAAATTCACATAAAATAATTGTTACTAATATATTAAATTAAATAAAATAATACTGCAATCGTAACCTGAACAGTGCCATTCAACTTAGATCGCTCAAAATATTGACATTGTCACTCAATGAAAAGTGACGTAATATTCTTTGTCTCGGTTTATACTGCTAATGTCAAACAGAAAATATAGTCTATGATCAAAAAGTCAACCGATTTGGATGATTCTTTTATTTTTATTTTATGGGGAGACACATCGAAAGTGGTACACCATTTTAATTTCATTGACATTGGACCTTCTACTTCAAATACATACCAGGGATCTCTTGAAAATTATTGAAGTTGGTTTTCTTTTTTCTCCAAAATTGCCTTGTATCTACTTAATAAAATTCTTAACACTGACTGACAGACAACGCACAGTTTTATGTGTGCGTTAGAAGCATGCAATTTTGCACAGAAGTTCTTTTTTGAACGTAGGTTAGCAGTTTGAAAATCCTTCCCCTAAGAGGGTTAAATATTTTAAATTAGACCCCATCGGGCACACGACTATAAAAGCTATAAAGCAATGACCTTTAATCTTGCTGTAGTATATAACTAAATATATATACTTACATATTTATAATAAAGGTATTTCATTGACCCGCCTTATATAGTCAAACACGGGTGACTCGTGTTAAAACACTGAAAGGTCAATATCACAATTGAATTCCCTTAAACCGTTTAACTATGAATTAATAAACCACGCCCTTATAATACAATCATTTATAACCATATATAAAATATAGGTATCAATTAACGAACAAGTTATAGGATTAAACATGAAATTGCCTGTTACACATAAATACTACAAAGAATCAATAAAGTTTTCGTTGCTTATGAAAAGAACATTTTGATGTGATTTCTCTTGAGAAGGGAATATGGTATAGAATGTATAATGAGTATATTAAATTAAAGTATAGAACAATCTAAACTGAACCCCACCCCCAATAACATGATTTGTCGGATGTCAATTCAAAACTGCTCAGAGATTACGTTCCGAAGTTCCAAACATGTTCCACTGAATAGATTTGAATAGATAGAATAGAATGGATTTGAATCCAAAGTGTGTAGAAAAATAGATGATCAACACCTGTTAATGAAACTTGTTTGCAATGAATTCTACCGCACTAGTTTAGTTTTCAATTTAGGATTATGTTCTTTAGATGTTGGACCGAGTTCCGTTTCGGTTAGTATGCTGAGAAATTTTATTATTAATAGTATCAGGAATATAATTACACAGTCCTTTTGTTTAGTCAGTAACAATTTTGTTTTCTTCCATGGAACTTGAGTACGCTTCAGTTTTTACGGTCGAATTGATCTAAACAGCCACAGCCAACACGGCAAAAACAAAGAGTTTTGCAAAATATTGCCTTTGCCGTAACGTACGAATGTGGAATGTTCTCAAACCCAACGTGTTCCCTCCTGGTTCTTTCAAACGAGGCTTGAATAGGCATTTCAGCAGGATACCGACGATCGCAGTTGTCCAGCCAATTTGCCGAACTAGTACAAAAAAAGAATTAAAGAATTCTTACCTTCTACAATTTTCATGAAGCCTGAAAGCATTTTCCTCCCTCGATATCTTCGATATTTACAATTGTGAAGAAACATATTAATCGAAAACTTGCGGCATACATAAATTACGCTTACATTTTACAGCGCTTTTTATTGACTTACGCAACACAACGCTTTCATTTTATGACTACTACAATATTAGAAAATCCATCATAAGCCGTCAACATAAAAGATTGATCGATACAATGATATTAACTTGGATGACTCTGTTTATGGACTGTAACTTCTCGGGTGTCTTTCTATATATACTTATAGTTTTAGTACTTTTAGTATTACCTTCCTTTACTAATAAAAGAATTAAAGTTTCTCCAATCTAATAACCATATCTTAATGACGACCTCTACCCACTACGACCACCCTCTCCAGCGGCAACTCAAGCCTAGGGCCGTTCCTCCGGCATGGAGCCCTTGATCCAAGCAACCGCTTGCGCGATACAGTAACTGCACTTGCAATCACTAGCTACCAACAGACATATATACACTGCATTACCACATACGTGCACACCACACAGGGACATAGGTTCTGTAAGGGACCGTTTTTCCCCTTTTGGCTAGTTAGACTTAGACCAAATTGCCAGATTACTACTTCCCCCAGAAGGCAGGAACAAGTGTATAGTTAATTATATCCAATTCTACGGATAGGGAATAAGTTAGATCGCGACTTATTTGCATGTACGGCAACAGCCCAAGCCGAGGTTCGACCACTTTAGTTAGCACTCTTGAGCTTGTTGCCTCGCTTTCACGGCTTAATGCCTTCCGCACTCACCCCCAAGTCCAGTGAAACTGGCAAAGCCTCTAATGGCTCTAGAGCCCTTAAGGCTAAAAGTATAGTTAGTATCATTTTGATACTGTTAATGATGTAAAATCTACTAAATCTTAGACTTTAAGAAAAACGAAAATTATCAAAATACCAGATCCAATTTCATCTTTAACTAATACACTCTGCTAATAGCAAACGAGACAATACCAGCGGAAGGTATTGCGATTGGGTCGTTACCACCATTTTACATAAAGTAACTTGTATTTTAAGAACAATCAATATATCATCTAAACCTTTTGACCATAGTATTTGCAGATTCGAAAAACACCAGCCGTTAATAGACATTTGTCTCACTATGAGAATTTAAAGAGGAAACCGCATGTAGAAAGAAAAAATATCAAGTCTGAAATAAATGAAAATTTAGGTAACATGGCCTTCAAGGTTGATTATTAATATCAATTAATATAGATTAACTATAACTGTTGGACAAATATAGCCTTCATATATTGTACAATGCCGAAACGTTTCTAACAGTCGCAAACAATGGAACAATAGAGAAAACATCCATATCAGCGTTTCACGAAACTCTTTACACTGAGCTGTTTTCAAAGGCTCAACGTCATGGATTTTGACGCATGACTACATTGTCTATTGATAGTGCATTAGCAAGTATTCAAACTTTAAAAATAACGTAATACTCTACGTATATAAAGACATGAAATTGTACAACTACACCTGAATACTTTAGAACAAAAATTTATTATTTTTCTTGCTAAATTTACCAATTATATTACCTTGTAAATTGGTATCGTCGTACCCTTTATATAAAACCAACAATTAACTCAACATGCAAACAGCCACCAAATCAACCGACTTTGCTTTTAAGCTTTTGAAATTTACATAATTTTAAAATTAATTAGTTTTTGGATTTCAGTAAAGCCGTGCATTAACTAATCAAAATTAAAGCTACCACCTTCGAAATACTTTCTTTTAATTGTACTCTGTTATTTCCGCTTAAAACAGATTGATAACTGCTAGCTTCACCAGCAAGGGAATAAGCATTTGTTAGTATTTGTTCATGGTTGATGTAGATTTGAAAACTTTAACCTGTGGACCGAGTAATTGGGACAAGAAAAAGGGAGAATAAATTTCAGTAACTGAAACGATTATTGAAATAAGAGTAATTGTAGAAATCGAAACGAATTACGTGTCGAACGAGATGGATTGAGTCATATCTCGATTAAAATTTTATAACCTTTCTCTTGTCTCAGTTCCAAATTATTTTTTTCTTTATCTAAACCGTTAACAAAACTGGCTTACTCTGTTGCAGATGGAAGCAGCAACTGTCAATCTGTTTCAAGCGCCAGTAGCAAAGTAAAATAACAACAAAGCTGTTCGATTGATCTATGCATTGTGATATCTTCATCAACCACACCTTTAAAGCCCACAAAAGATCCACCACAAGCCCGACCACCAAAGAACGAACCGTTTAAACCTACTTCCAACATAGTTATCCATGCTCTCTTTTCTGACGATAACCGAGGACATCCTCGTCGCGTAAACTATGCAGCTGTCCAGAAATGAGGAGTGAGGCGCCACGACCAAGATCGGGGCCTCTTTGCGGCTCGCCTGTCGACCTCGGATAATGATCGCCATTCCACCAGCTAAGTACGACATCTTGCCGATGAGGCATATCAGAGGTTTTAATGACCTATAAAATGGAATAATGTATTCCGTTAATTCAAATAACACAAAAAAAGGTGAAGTTATTGAAGATGTAACCAGATATTACAAAAGAAATATTGTTGACTACTAGCCAACAGTCGTGGGTTCAAGAGTTTCATTGACAAATAATATCAAATTATTCCAAAGGACAACAAACAAGGTGACGTGGCACGTGAGCCTAATAGTAAGCGGTTACCAGTCAAAAACGAATTTCAACAAATGCCCTTTGGAAACATCTTGTGGGTTTGCTCACTAGCTGCCAAGTGCCACATAGTAAATACAACCTCTAAATAACAAATGATATAATTCCGAAAGCGGGAGCAGAATGAGGCCGTTCCTTAAGATTCCCAAGTAATACATTTGAGAGGATCTATCTAAAATCTATTGCTGTTGCTCTGTGCCCGGAACCTCACTGAATAGAGTGCAAGAGTAACAACTGCAGTCCGCACAGATTATAATACCTAAGTAAAATTGTTTCCTGTTTCCTCCTCAAAAACTGAGCCGATTTTAATATTTTTTTCAAGAACTTTGGCTATGTTTGTATGTTTTCTTTTTCTTTTTGTAATCGTAAAATTTGTTTTCTGGGCGTCTGAAAATAAAGGTAAAAAATGAACATTTTCGTAATTTTAAAAGGCTCCTAGTTTTTATAATATATATAATATATAAAAAATCGAAACATAGGGACATGGTAATGGTAGATATCAATTTTACGGTATAAAAATATATGCTCTATTCTCATTATCCAGGGAGGAAACAGGGTAATACGTTTGTATGGACAAAACACTGCCCGCGTTTCCTCCTAATACCCATGTGTAAGGGGCTTTATGCACTTAATTATTGCCGTACGTACAGGTACAACCGGTTATTAAAAAACAAGATGTATTTAAGTGAAAGCTGGTGTTTATGTAATAAAAATAGTCATCAACAAAGCTTATCGATTCATGATCTATTCCTTAATCATAAAAGACAAAGTTAATAAATACGTTACTTACAGTATAATTTGGAGTTTATACAATTTAAGGTAGTTATTAGTAAACTAAATATTAACCATTTCATTTGAACTGATTCGGCAAAATAACCGGTGGAAAGTAATCAATACCATACGCACTTAACGCGACGTAAAAATACCTCGGCGGTAAGCTCTAGAAGTCTAGATATCTCGATGCACTATCCATATCTGGTCACCATTTCCACTGATGCATAATTATAATCTACTATCCAGACCATAGTCTATCCAAAAAGACCACAAGCCAAATTTATAGGATCGGTCCGACAGCATACGAATGGTGACGAAGGAAGGACAATGGAGAGAGTAGAAAATTCCCACCGAGCGTAATTTACTTCGTAGCCCTAAATGTAAACTTAAATCCTAAGCTATATAGAATTCTACGGTAAGTACAAGTAGGCCAAAAATCTCTGTCCTACCTGACCTACAGACAATTGCTTTCATATAACAGTTATATGAAAGCAATTGTCTGTAGGTCAGGTAGTAAGTAATTATTACTTAATTCTCATATCACAAGCGTTGATAGTCCGAATAGAATTAATTCTCCCACATATTCGACCTCCGAGATTTAATGGAAACAATACCTTAATATATAAAATATGCTATGAGAATAAATGTAATTCGGTCTAATTCGGGTCGCCCCTACGGTCGACGCTCAGCTTAATGCGCTAACATTGATAACATTTACATCTATTGACTCACTTGACGAGAATTTCGACAGAACAAACAGTATTTTGAACGTTGTTAAAAAAATATGTATAAAAATGTGTAGTCAAAGGTGCTTTCCGACAGCAACAAACCACGTTTTCGAGAAGCTCACCTGCGACCGGTGGTACAACTGTTTTATATTATAAAAGGACCTTTTAAACACGTTTGGGAACTTATCACGTTTCATTGCCGACAACACTAAACGCATGTCGAATAGTATCTAAGACAATAACACGCCAAATAACGGTACCTATAATTTCAAAGAACGATGTGAATGATAGAGATACCTATTAAGTTTAATTTCTTACACATTTTACTAGCTAAAGTTATTATAGTAGGTATACAAAAGAATATCGTATTTTTTTTAAACCGACATCAAAAAAGGAGGAGTTTCC
Organism: Saturnia japonica; assembly: GCA_033032175.1. Taxonomy (NCBI): domain Eukaryota; kingdom Metazoa; phylum Arthropoda; class Insecta; order Lepidoptera; family Saturniidae; genus Saturnia; species Saturnia japonica. Next base: position 2,072,868 of record CM065315.1, read on the forward strand.
CAATTCGAACGTTTGTTCAGCTATAACTTCTTTTTTTTTTTTTTTTGTTTGTTATAGGCTAGGGTTTACAGATACTAACTTAATACCTTCAACTTCCGAGCCCCTGAAACAAGGTTAACATTTTTATACATTGTTTGCCAACTTGTCTGCCACATTACAAGCTAAAGTTTTACTTCTTTTGTCTCTTTTAAGTAAATGGTAAAGTTTGACGCAAGTGCGACATGAAGAAGTTAGCCATAAATGATATAATGTAAATTCATTTTATTACTTTTTTAGTGTGTAAAATAGTACATTATGTCTTGAAGGCGGTAAATAATAAATTACGAACGATAGTCTATTAAAAGCCCGAAGTCGAAGACAGGATTTTAATAACTCAATGTTCGTGATTCCCGTACCGCCCCTGTAATATACAATGTTTTCATCACATTTTCGAGTAAATAAATAAAATAATGTAAAAAAATTATTAAGTAGGAATATTACTTCACAATACTAGTCAATTCAATAATTACAAAATTTGCGAAAAGCGGGTATGTTTTATACGGTCAGCGGGCTAGTGTTCCATACATAATAAAAATATGTTGTGTCTAGAAACGTAAAACGCGCAAAGACGTATAAACAGCCAAATGAATTGTAAAAAATGGCATCAATTGCAAAAGCCATTACGCCCTCGGGCGTTAGCGCAAAAGAAATGACCCCCAAAGGACACCCAAGATAGATAGCCTATATTTTATGACACTGTTTACGTACAAATGAGATGAAAATAGTATTTTAATCAAATTAGAATATGTCGTAAAAATGTTTTAAATGAGTACAGATTTTTCATTTTTAAACTTATTACTATTTTTGTCTCTCATAAGCATAATCTGTACAGCAATTTATCGAACACGATTTATTAAAGGATCATAGCACTATTTCATAATCTAAAAAAAAAACAAAATCACTCCCAAGTCTCTTACACATGCCACATGACAAACCAAAAAAAATGCATTACATACATTTCATTTACGCTAAAGGTGACAAAACAGACCGATTAGGAACAGACACAAAACGCAAATAAATCAGAAGCAATCTACAACGGCGTATTCAGAATAACGGTAAACGGTTACACTTAAAACGTATATGCCCAAGTGTACCTCTTCACTGACACTGGCAAATGTTAAAACGGTGATCATTCTAAAGTATTTTTTAAAAAATTCTAGAGATGGCAATATTATGCAATTTAAATAAACGTGTCCAATATCTTCTGAGCCATATTTAGAATGCGGAAAAATTATATTTATTGTCCAAATTTGGCAGTAATAAATTGATTTCCATTCTGATTACTTTATATAAAGTAATTGACTCAGACACAGCCTGCTTTGCTCGTGTGCGCCATCTGTACTACCAATTTTGTTTGAAATAACTGTTGTATTTAGTACATCAATACAATACTCCAGACACTAGAGACTAGACCATACATTTAAAAATATATATAGATCGACAACTCATAGGAGGAAGAGCATATAAGTATAATAACCAACGACAAAACAAGAATCCAGGAGCCGCACAAGAATCAGAAAAAAAATCTCGATTAAATGAGATTTGGTTTCATTTATTATTATAATAATTGGGACGTTTTGAATACCCGTTTCTGAATACGCACATATACCATACAGCGTCTACCTAAAAACGTACATTACAATGATAATTGCGTGAGCATTCTTCGTTATATACATCCATCAATAGTTATATCACTTTCTTTTTTAACATGTTTTAGAAATCGACTCCACGTACTTTCGGTATATCTCGAAACGCTACGAATAAACACCTTAGAATTTCAAAAAAAATGGCTCCTAATATTTTATTTAATACTAGCTGTTTTCCACTGTTTCACCCGTGTAAAAATGATTCCCCACCGCTAATGCAACGTACCCGTCTAGCCTATCATTGTCTCAATTCCCGTACTTGTCTACAGTTTGCCCTAATTTCTTAACGTTCATCATGTATGGTTACTGCACCGCTTATTTGGACCGTATTGTAAAGATACATAGCCTATAAATCTTCCTCAATAAATTAAGCGGAACAGTGTTATTGTTAGTTTAAACATCCTAATCTCTGATATTACCATTCGACTTCGAAGACCTCTTTTTGTATATTATAGCCAGATTCACGGAGAATAATATCGGCTGTCTAATATTAGGCTACAGCTCTCAGTTAGCTTTAAATATAGATTTTTGTTAAGTAAGTCGGAAGTGTAAGTGTTCGCGAACTGCTTTATCCGCGTGCACTGGCGTAATGGTTAAAGATACGTAAATACAATGTTCTACAAAAATATTGGTCCTTAGTATATCTAAAAAAAAGTCCGCGATAGTATATGGCTATATCTTATACGTTAATCACAATAATTATGCGACAAAAATTAGCTGAATATTAAAAAGTGAATGATTTGGATTTGGATGAAGTGACGAGCATCATTTTAAGGCATGGCATATTAATCCTTACGAACAAAAGTTGCTTCATCATAAAGTCAATTTTATGAAGTTAAACTTTGCTCTTTATAGTATGTTATTTGGACACATCGTTTTGGAGATAATGGGAAATTAATTAATTAAACAATAAAATTATGATATGTAACACGGGTGCGTTGGCGACGCGGCGCGGTGTTTGTCGGATAAAACTAATACGGGTGAACCCGTGGAGCACAACAAGTAGACTATAATATGCAAACAAACACAAACACAATCTTTTGAGCTTTAATAATAATATTAGTATAGACATATTTTTTTTCGCCTATTTAAATAATTTATCTTTCAATGTTTTATTTGTTTAGAGTAACCAATAAAGTTTTATAAATAAACGAAATAAAAGCAATTATTTGAAAACGGAACAAATTTCATAATCAGCATGTTGAAACAAAAGAGATGGGAAATCACAGCGTAAGGCGGAAACTCTGTTGTCAAAAAAGGATAAAAGTCCCTTCTCTCTCAGGCCGCAAGTCGAAAGTGAACTGAAAGCAATTGTCCACCATTCACGATTGCATCTAAAGAGCGTCAATGCCATATCTACTTATAAAATATAATTGAGGGAAACCTAATAAAACAGTTAATAAAATATAATTAACCCCGATCGAGTTTCTTACCGGTTTTTCTCGATGACTGAGATATTTTCCGAATCAGTGATAGTGTTTTCACATTCATAAGTACCTTCTTAGAGCGTTAATTCGATAAAATATTTTTGATTTTAATCTACTTGTCCACCACCTTGGTATTAAGGCTATTACGATTTATGTTCTTTTAATAAAAGACCATTAAAGAACTTCTGCCAACGCTCTACGAACGATGAGGCTTTGTTACTAAGGGCTACCATACCACGGGCAACTCGAGCATTTAGTTCAACATAGACAATTTTGTTACTTATTAATGGAAAAAATCACTTTTGGACCAAGACAGTAACACGTTAAACCTAGTGGAAGATCTAGGTCTCAAGTGCAGCTGCCGAAATAAACATATTCGTCCTATAGGACCTATTTCATCTTGTTGGTAGCTAACCACGCGGGCATTAGAAAATTCCCTACTTCACTGAATTCTGAATTCCTATGAATAGAAAACTAAAATTCGTTATGCAGTCGCAGCTTGAAACGGTCGGTCATGGCTAGTTCAAGCTGATAGTGTATCGCCGCCCTTAACTGTAATTAATTCAACAACTTGGCCGTTGACTTTATTACAATGATATTACGAAAGAAGCTTTAAATTGGTTGACATAGGAAACTCATTTCCATTCAACTAATTGCGGAAATTATGATGCAACTTATCAACATATTACCTATAATACAATTTTAATTTAATATTAATTGCATTATAGTATACGTCAAGTACATATATAACTATTATTAATTTTAATTTTGTTTTTTTAATTTAAAACTTCTTGAACAAAAACAATTTTTTACCGCGATAAAAAGTATCCCATGTCTTAATCCGGGTTATAAGCTATCTTTTATCCAAATCCGATTAGTCGTTTTGGCGTAACTGAGTAACAAACAAATTCACTTTGGCATTTATTGCGGATGCATTGGAGGCAGTGTGGTGGAGAAATTTAACACGGGTGAAACCATGGGGCACAGCTAGTTATTGTAATAATTTTCTATTACGTTTTTAACACAAAAATATTAAAGGCTTTAATTAGGCTTAGTCATTCACAACCTAGCGTCAATTATAAATTTACCTTTTTTATCATTAAAGTGCAATATGCACAGGTTTGAGTTACTATATCGCTGACGTTATCGATAAGTACACGTTTATTGAAATTGACTTTATTGCTTTGACATAAAGACTACAGTACGATGCGATGCGTGGTCTTATCCAGGCTCTATGTTATCTCACGCATTATATCTAGTGTGACTATCTTCACTACAATAAAGCATGAGGTTTAGTTAGCAACTTCATGGTATAGCCTTTTTGCGTAGAACATACGCGCGTATCGTAAAAACCATTATTTTTACAAAATTGTTGATAATTTAATGCTTCTTTGGATCCGTAATATTTTCAATTGTATGTTACGAGGAATGCTCACACAACACTAAAAGACATACGTCCGATAAGCGGCAGACGAGCTGTATCCGCTTTAGCGACCACGCTGGGCGCTCCGAGGCACACGATAGCAATCGCGTCGAAGAACGTCGAGTGCGGCGCCATGACGACCACGGGCGCATCCCGGCCGCTCGACGGAGCGTGCTCGCGACCACGCACCCGCACACGGTGGAAACCAGCCGCGACCACGACGAGCCGCATTAGCGACAATATGGAGGAACGTAGCTTGCTGTCAATGAATAAACCGATTTAAATATTATCAGAGTTTACTCCGTAAGAATCGATTTTCATATAAGAGGAAAGGAGACGGGTATTTCTGGGCCAAGAACGTCATTAGTTGTTAGTTAACAAAATAAGTAAACTAATAACTTTAAAGATAATAAACTTAACCCTTTTTTAATAATAATCCTGCATCAAAAATACTTTAATTGAAGTTTATTATATGACTTCGCTTTTACGAAATCACCTAAATATCTACTTTTAGACTGCAAAAAATCCGATCCTAAGTAAATCCTGTTCCTAAGTAGTTATTATTCATAATCCAGTAAAAAAATTACCTGTAAAGTAAGTAAGTAAGTAAAATGCCGCCAAAACTAAATAATGTAAGACCAAAAAACATAAGTTTTAACTCGACAAAAACTCCACATTCAATTTGCAGATTCTATGCAACACAGCCCAATAAGTAGTTCAGCTAACATCCTTGCTCCTGTTACCATTTCGGCTGAGTGTCTTGAGTGTTTGTTTTTTTTTTAGATCTTTCTATACTTTTAGGTTTGGGGGCTCTGAAGCCGCTGCGGCTTTTACAGCTTCACCGAACTTGACCAACGGTTGTTGTCGGGTTCTTGTATATATACTCAATTGTTCGGTTAATTTCTATATCGCGATGTAGGATGGGTCGTATGTGGCGAGATAGATGTCTCTATGCAGGATGCTTCAGTTATGGCATAGATGTCGCTATATCGATGTCGCTACACGTGGAACCCTAAATCTTGGTCTATAAAAGTTACTCCTTATAACATCAGGTACCAGCCAGTGAAAGTCTTGTCAAAATCGGTCCAACCGTTTCGGAGATTAACCAGAACAGACAGAATTTTTTTTTTAAATTATTTTCTGTTATAAGTACGTGTCGTTTCATATGCATTTTATAAAAAGCTGATTGACATTACAAACAGACACTTAATTATATTTGTTTGTTTATATGGTAAGATAATGTCATTGTAAATTAATCATTTGTGCGTGTTTATAATAAGTAAACTTAACTACCTCATTAGCCTAGTGGACCTAAGCGCGACTGCTGTGCTCGAAGTCTTGGGTTTGATTCCCAGTTCAAGCAAAATATTACTAGGTTTACCTTCAGAGATCCGCCGGGCTTTTTAATACATACTAGTATTTCTAAACTTAAGAATCGATTTTCATATAAGCTCCAAATTTATAAAAACGTTAACAGAAAGCGTTACGTTTTTCTGCGCAACGTACCTTACGCACCTTTCACTTTGAAATCATTAATGTGTATACTTATATCATCTTGCTTTTACATAAATCATTAAACACTTAATCAATCAATCGGTTGGTTCGTCGGTCCGTCCATCAACCAATCACCTCTTGAATATTGCTATTCAAAGACAATCGTACTTAGTGAGTAAACTCCAGTCGTGCGTGCTGAGTGCCTTAAGCGCTCGCCCCCAAGTCATGGTGAAGCTGTAAAAGCCGTCAGTGGCTCTAGTTTTAGGGCCCCTAAGGCTAACTGTATACTCAGAAAGAAAAAAAAATCGTGCTGGCACACACACACTTACTTTTTTTTAGATTATTGTTATACTAGCTGACTCGTGCAATTATAGAATGTAAACAATCTAACAGCTGTCATTTTAGTTAGACTGATAATAGATGGCGCGTCCTACAGATTAATTGAATATACATATTTTAATTAGGAATTATGGCATTCTTAATTTAAAAAAATTATAATCAATTTTTAACGGTGACATTAATTGTATATGACATTTAAGCCCTGAAAAAAATAAATAAAAATCTTTCATCCGTTTACCAGCTACGACGCAACAGAAACACAAATGTAAAATTAAAAAACCTCTCTGTTTGCGTCGGAGGTTAAAAAGAACGATATAACGTATCACTAATTATACAACGTATTACTTTCAATATTACTAAAACAAACAATATATTATATGATAACTATACTATAACGTTACAAAAATAACACAAAGCCAAAATGCACTAACGTACGCATCTATCAAAGTCCGACGACGCGACGCGAGCGGTGTGTTGTATGACGTTATTTGAAAATGACTTACATGTATTTATTTATAAATTAATGTGACCGAGAACTTTCATACAGAATTATATACATTCAGGGTTTGGCAACTTTACTGTATTGCAACATCACATATTAGAAGACTCTAAACTGACTCTATGGTACGTGAAGTCATACGATCGCTTGCGGCGGCGCCAGTTTGGTGGTGGTGCGGTGGCGATGCTCCTATAAAGCTCGGAGAGCTGAGTGGTGCAGGGCATTCTATATTTTTTATCGTCATCATCAACATCCATAAGAATATACATTCGATTGAGAACCACCTCGTTTTTTTGATGCCGGTTAAAAAAATAATCATAACGCACGAGCATAGAAATGTCAGAAATCGCACAAAACTTTTCCCATGCATTTTGTAGGAACGTCCGATGTTAAAATACAGTCTAGAAAATTAAAGAAATAATTTTTAAACAATATATGCAATACACTTAGATACATTATTACAGAATTATAATTTTAATTAATATACGAAATAGAAATAAACCGAGGTATGACTTCGTAATCGCATAATATTGATCATTCATTTTACATTGCTTATATTTAGATGCATTGTTTTGAACACGTGGAACGTACACGTGATGATGACATGAAGAAAGAAGTAGGTATATCTATAAGCACAATAGAAATGCGTCTAAAAACCAGGTCGACTTTATTATGCAGATCAAATAATAAATTTATTGCCACACGAAATCCTGCGGATGCAAGTGATTATGAATTTGAAAGGAACGGAAAATGTTTAGACATTTCTTTCTACTTGGGCAAGTCGACTGGTTAAAGACTTCCAACCTAAAGAGATTGCATCCAAATAACCTTTTGTTGTGTTCTTGTGTGTGAAAGGTTTCGAGAGTTCCTCGAGGAAGGGTGAAAATGTTACTACAACATTTCTGCCTCCATCATTATGTGTGTGGCGAGACGATAGATTTTAAGCACTGAAAGCAAGACAGCATGAAAATATGATATTTTCACACCAAGTAGTAAACACCTTCACGGCTAATAGTTTTTCTTACATTTACCTTGAACGGTTTCTTAATCGCTCATACAAGGATCTTTAACGGTGTGACCGACTGTGCATTGTGATTTGACATTGTAAAAAATATACATAGAAAATACAGAACCGGACAGTGTTACCAGTTTATGACATCAGCACAGTGTACAATTTATGAAAACTGAATGAGTTTGCATTGTTTTATAAAATTTTATCTGTGAAAGTATAATTCACATACGATTTCGCGGTGACATTTTTCAATAAAAAAATACTTAGGAATAGTTAACTACAGAACCCCATATTAGAATGGAAAAGCGAATACAGGTTCAGCGTCTAACTAGGCATGAGAATTGAGATTCTGCTACTCACATCTATTCTGCACAAACTTACCCAATAACATACGTAAAACTGCAGAAATTCAGCTTTCACGAATCGATGGTTTTTTAGGTATTTTTGGCCATTGACTCCTATGTTTACGTCGTTAATAATTTTTTTTTATATATCCTATGGACACTTTTGTATTACCATAGGTATCACTAGCGCGTTGCCGTCCTTCATTCGCCCTTCCCCGAAGAACTCTGGAAACCCTACACATCGCATGAATATAACACAAGGTTATTTGGCTGCGATACTCCACCAGTCAGGCTGCCAAGAAGGGAAAAATCTCCAAAGTGGTTTACTTGTGTTAGTGTAGCATGAAAGGAACCCTGATCCCACATATTGAGGTCAAAGTGCCATGCAAGATTTTCGCTCTGTTTTCTACCGAACGCATTCCAACAATATATGATGCATATCTTGTACTTTATCACAGTTTACATCTATGATTGAATCGTTCAATCATCTCCCGTCATACATAGTTATTTCGTCAAAAAAAAGTAAACTAATTAAATGCTTTAATTTTTACACAATTCACATATTATACAACTTTCAGTAATAAAATGTAAATAATATTTTCCTCCAATATAAATAATGTAAGTTTTTGGAAATATCTTGTTCTGCCTAAATTTCTTAAGCATTGTCTATTGTTGTTGTTTTTTACTTTACCAATCTGGCAACCGTAAATACAAAGCCTGTTACGCTTCGCTAAGCCGGAGAGCCTTTAATTAAATTGAACGTTCTAAATTATAGTTAACGCAATCCTGTTAAGTAAAATTTTGGCATGTTTATTTTCTGTTTTTAATACTTAACGAAAAATAAAGTAAAACAAGAATGTTGGCCGTCACTGGACACCAGCAAAAGTGAAACATCTTAGTGAATATACAAATTTGTAATAAATAAAAATCAAAAATGAATAAAAAATATGGAGTAAAATAATAAAGTCTAATAGGTTCCACGCACACACGCAAGGGACTCGAGAACGGCGACGTAAACGGTTCATGACGGCATGAACGTCATGCCGTTTGCCGTCACGGTATACAGTTCGATTTCCCTGCCAAGGCGCGTCAATAGATGTTTCACATCAAAAAACAAAACAAAAATCAAAACAACGAGAACAGAATAAATCTGCTCCCAAAAAATAATGAAAATATTTTCAGAGAATGAGTAATAAAAAAATATATTTTACTAGCCTTTGTGTTTGAAATCAAGATTCGGCCTCCAAATTATATATTCCGCAAAAGCAATAGCAGAATTGGCTAAATGTCGGCTTCAAAATGGAAAATTCTTATTATTTATCATCCATATAGTGCCAATAGTTATCTGAATTTGCCATTTTGAAGACAATATTCAGCGATTTCTGCTATTGATTTCTGTTACAGGGACCGGCTTCCTCTACAAACAAACACAAAAACTACAAACAACATACTTTTTAAATATATACCGGAGAATCGTATTGATGTCATTATAAAATCTGTAATAATGATAATAATGATGATAATTCATACTATTGACTCGCACTATCGAGAGGGAGCGATGGCAACAGGCGTGCTCTGAGACCGCACACGCTTTAAGTGGGCAACGAAAAGCCTGAAGACAGTGCGCTAGTTAGTGTAGAAAAACTATTCCGATTACTAAATACACATACGCATGGTTACCTCCTTCCTCCTAGAAGGAGGGGAACGTGCATATGAGTATATGTTAGTTAGCTCGAATTTTCTTAGGATTAGGAAATTAAAAGGATCGCGACCTTTTCGCATTCGCGACGACCGCCTGAGCCGAGGTTCGCCCACTCTGGCACCCTCGTGCGGGTCGTCAAAAACTTTCGCGGCTGAGTGCCCTAACTGACGTCTCACTACCCACCTAGGATTCTTGATACTTTTTCTATGGCGAAATACATAATTAAATGGCTGTTCATGACCGAGGAAAACTAGTAAAACAAGTAGAAACGCCTTATGACTATAGTGTCTTGCTAATACACCTTAAGAGCAGATCACAAACGCACGAGAACACAAACGCTTCGGGATTTTAGCTATTAACCGGAACAAACCGAGACAAAAATTTTCAAAATTGGTGTTTATTCGTCTCGCTCACAGATCTCTGTGGTCTCGGTCGTCTAGTGAATACGTAAAGGTCAAATGATTTTATGATGTAAATATCTAACCTTCTCCATCCGGTCATGGGCTTCCGTCTTAGATCTTCCTCGCTGAGCCCATAGAGGCCGATGCAGGCAAGAAACCAGGCGGTGACGATCAAGTAACATATCACGACGACTCGGAACGGCAGCAGGATCACAGTGAAAATCGCCGTCTGTAACCAATACATAACATTAAAATTAGTACGCGTTATACTCTCACTAAAACCAAAAAAATGGCACAAATATTGTTATCAGCATGTTATAAAAAAGGGATAGGAAATCAAAGCGTAAGGCGGAAACTCTGTTGTCAAAAAAGGATAAAAGTTCCTTCTCGCTCACGCCGATATCAAGTCTAAAGTGAACTGAGAGAAACACCATTCAAGACAGCATGTAAAGAGCGTCAATGCCGTATCTACCTTTAAAATATCGTTGGATTGCATGCAATGGTTCAACACAAGTAAAACTTCTTAGTCGGTGTTTCGATAATTGGTATTTGAACAAATTTTATGATGTTTTCGTTTTTTACGCCATAGAAATACAACTTCTTTAGTGCGTACATAAGTAGGCACAATTTTTGAAGTGAAAGCTTCTATAGACAAGTTGTGCGATTTTTGTATGGGGTAAATCTTATGAGTTCACGTCACCGGCGCCGACATGTTACACTATATCTGTAAGTAAGTACTTATTTATGTAAGTATGACGTGTTAAGTTGATTGTTAAATTATATTTTACCTTTTTACTTGTTTTTGTTAAAAGAATTAGTGTTGCTTTAAATGCACAAATTTAAATCAGGAAAAAATTCTGTTTTCATAAGTTCTATCGATTCAATAACAATATTACATAATATAGGGTCAAAAACCTAAGTAAATGAATTAAAAATAAAAACCACAACATGTCACTTCAATATCCCGCCAAAAACTTATAAAATATGTATTAACAATTATTTCTCGATTTATTTCGTACCAATATCGTATACTAACCCAATAATGCCATATTATAAAGTAACATAGCACAAAGGAAAAAAATTACATGAAAATTAATAAAATAATTAAAAAAACAGGGCCAATTAGAAACCTACCCTTACAAGCGAGGTATACTCTAAGCGTTTATTCACCAGAGACACGAACCTTTACCTGGGATAACCCTAAAGCCTTCCAATCACTTTTGATTTTACATTGTGTATATTATTTTATCATTAGAAGTAAATGCTGGTCATTAAACTCTGTTTGAAAAGTATAAGTCCATAACCTCAAAAGTAATTATATAGTCAAACTAACTGTGCCCGTGGCTTTGCTCGCGTGGACTACGGAATGCCCGCGCGAATCTTGCTCCCCCGCTCCCGCCTATTTTAAAGACTAAAATGCTTATTGTGGATGTTCCTTTGAAGATAGATGTATACTCTCCCACACTTTTTTGTGGGTCTTTTTAATACCTATTATTATGTAGTACATTAATTTGCTATATCTCTTATGGTTTACTCAGCATAAGCCATTTAAGCGCCCGATTTGATTCACCATGACCAGTTTGTTTTTTATTTTATTTTTTATCTAAAAAAAATAGCCTACGTTACTCCCTATATCATCAGTTATCTATCAGTGAAAGTCCCTTCCGAGATTACCCGGAATAAACAGGCAGATAGAAAGACAATTTTAAAAATGGGCTTTTTGATAAAGGTATCGTATATACTTTCATATGCATTTAGTAAAAACTCTTATTTTTATATTACAAATAGACACTTCAATTTTATTAATTGTATAGATGTTATAAAATTTAAAATGAAATCATACAGTGCTTTCTGTTGTAGTTACAGTTGTCAAACATAGCCACGTGTCCGATATTCTACCCTTTGCTTCATCCCTTCAAGGGATGAATTTTGAGAAATCTTTTAGTGCTTCTCTGTACTATAATATCTTAAAGCACGAAGCAAAATACATTGTTTTTATTTTTAGGGTTCCGTACCTCAAAGGAAAAAAGGAACCCTTATAGATAGGATCACTTCGTTGTCCGTCTGTCGGTCTGCTGTCGAGACTCATTTTCTCAAGATTGCGTGGAGGTATCAAATTGAGAATAAATCAAACTTCTAAGTCAACGCAATCAAAAGCATATTTTAACAATTACAAAGGGGAAACCCCATATAAAGTACTTTCAGTTGTCCTAGAATCGTAAAATTTGGCATTAAATTATATCGGCATATATCAATGTATTGGGCCAACAGTTTTCCAACGGCAATGTTAAAGCGTGTCCCTCAATATTGTTTATCTTTTCGTTAAAATCGTTCGGTGCTTTTTTTAGTAATATTATCTAATTATTTTGGTCAATGTGACTGTACAATCACGGAACCCTCGGGTACGCGAGTCCGACTTGCACTTGACCGGCATTTTCTTTGTTTGAACTAACCAACTAAAAACTGAAAATATATCATATTTTAATAATTATTCTTGCATTTTATAGTCAATTTATGGAGGAAGGTTTGAAGATATTAGCTTAGTAGCCCTAAGCGCGACTGCTATGCTCGCGTCCAGATTCAAGAAGAGGTCAGAAGAGGTCCAGGATTCAATTCCCAGGTCAAGCAAAGTGTTATTGGGTTTCTCTATGAAATTCCCAATATCAGCTTGGAGTTGATTTTGTTCCTGATCAATGGTAATGGGCTCACCCCCTATAACATGGGACCTAAAAACATACCCGGCGAACTGTAGGTGTACACCTCTGCCTAACTCTTTGGGGAATACAGGCATGATGGTATATTATAGGCCATATAACATCACGCCACAACTCTAAAGAACTAAGCAGTAACCATAAACGTCAAGAAATCTGGCAAGTACAAGAAGTGAGTATAACGATACGCTATACAGATTGCCGCATGGTGAAGTGGTGGTCGTATCAATTTAACACAGGTGAAACCGCGGGACACAGCTAGTCTAAGTTATATAAAGAACTACCCAGCGACTACATGATCTATATTTGACATTACCCAGACATCACAATTGTAAATATGATACATAAGATGTAAATGTGATGTCAAAGCAAAATATCATGCTTCTAGTCCTACGAGTTTAAGGCGCCACCTCCACGAGCGAGTGTATCGCCACGAGTCCCGTCCTGCTATCATCTGGTGATCTCTACGAGATAATTATTCTTCCGCCAGCGTCTCGTCGCGACTCGCGACTGATTGCTGCGTGTTCAATCGTTTGGCAGCTAGTGTGCTAAAAGTAGGTCACGTATTGCAGTGGGCGCGCCAGCGTTTCGTTGCCGTTTTAAGTCGTCGCATGGCTGCGATAGTATCGCCATGTGGAGACACGTTCTTAAAGTTATTATGCAATGACGTGGCAGGACGATAATATAGTCGTGATAAAAGTCCGTGCGGGTGGCGCCTAAGCTGTATATACATTATCTGTCAGTCAGTTTTAAGAATATTATTAACTAGGTGTGCCACACGGTTTCATCCGTGTTAATTTTATCCGACAAACAACGCGCCGCCTACGCACCCATGTAGTCTATCATAAATCTTCTTCCCACAAGTACAAATTATTTAAATTTTTATTACCTCCTGAACTTGTGTCTAAATAACATAGGTACTATAAAGAGCTAAATTTAACTTCATAAAATTGTCTTTACGATGAAGTAACTTTTGTTTGTAAGGATTAATATGCCATGCCTGCATACCTAAAAATAATGCGTATAAAATATGTACTTTTTTTTAATATTCAACAAATCTTTGTCACAAATTATTTTATTGTGACTTATGTATATGAGATATGCATAAGCTATCGCTGACTTTTTTTTTATATACTAAAGACCAATATTTTTGTAGAATACTGTATTTCCATATCATTAACGATTACGCCAGCGCACGCGGTTAAAGTAGTACCAGAGGGCCTCGACTTCCGACTTATCTAACAAAAATCAATATTAAAGGCTAGCTGAGAGTTGTAGTCTAAAGTTAGATAGCCTATACTATTTTCCTCGTGAGTTTGGCTATCATATACAAAAAGATTTTTTCGAAGCCGACAGTACATTTGCCTATAATATATAATTTTGATTTTGAATTTTGAAGTGTAGCATATTATCACATACGAAAAATACTGAATTGAAAACTAAGCAAAAAAAGGTTATCACTACAAATCTGTTGAGTGTTGATTAATTAATTAGAGAAAGCTAACGCAAGACTCACTTTGGGTCGGTGAACTGTCAGAGTAAAACGGTTTCGCTAATCTATAAATAGATACAAAGCAACGTAACTTTTTTCAAAAATACAAAGGTGGCAAACAATCGTACGGCTCTAAGCTCGCTAACTAGCGCGTTGCCAAACATGAACCCCCTACCCCAAGGAGCACTGGAGACTCTACTCACCGCAGGAACGCAACACAAGGTTGCTTAGCCGTGATCTACTGTAGGGTGGTGATATTCCACCAGTCGGACTTTCCCAAGTAGAGAGAAATGTCCAAAGAACTAAAAGCATTATTGACAATACTTATAGCTTCAATTGAGGAATGACATATACTTCCCGTGTACAAAATTTCATTAAAATCAGTTTTTGAGTTAGACTAGCAAAAAGACTTGGAAGTCGAATTCGTGATTAACGGCATTTATAAGAGATATCTGTCAGAAAATTTAGAAAAAGAACTAAATGTACAAGCAGAACTACTGATTTACTAATATAATACATATGTAAATTAGGTTTTTTTTTATAGCTCGGCACGTTGACGGTACTACCCATGATGATAAGTACAGCACAATCCAAACAGAACGGCAACCACCGAGAGATCTAAATCCATTGGCGGTCGCCGCTGACATCCCGGTAAGAACTTTTTTGTTCGTGCCGAAATGGAGGTTACCGTAAAACTGTGACTCCGAAGCCCACCTCATGTGGTTCTGTTGTAGAAAGGTGAGGAGGAGGATATTAGAGCACAGCTCTTCAGAACACTCACCATGGCGATGTTCCTGCGCAGCTGAAGCGGCTCGATGTATTTGGTAACATCTACATCTACGTGTCACCGTGGTTATAAAATGGGCTAAATTATTTACCAATTAAATAATAGGTTCTCACAATCATTGACAGTTGTTATCGTTGTAATAGATTAAATGACCGTGAAATAATAAAACTACCTTCAAATTACCGCTGAATAATTACACAAGCAATAAATGACCTTAATTTTTTATCACAACCCACATCCGACGCACGGCTGACAATCAAAGATGACGATAATAAATTATGTCAGCGTAGCGTTTCATTCCGGTTTATTTTCCTTTTAATATCACCTTCTAAGGTCGCCACTCTGCTAAGATTTCTCGAGGTAAAACAAATTTTTTTAATTCTGAATTTCATTACGCACTGGGCAAAGACATTGATTCTCTCTTTTTGTACAGCAAAACCCTCAATACTTTCCACGGCTTTCAAAATTAGTTACTCGCAGCAGACGTGATAGTTATCAATTATGTATTCGCAGCTCTAGGGCTGCTCTTATGTAGAAAGACATTTTTTGTACAGCACCTAAAATCTATAACAAAATACCAAGCACCTATAAAAAATTAAAGTTAAACTTATTTAGAAAGCATTGAAAGGATTTACTTACTCAATTGTAAGTACTCTTACAAGATTAATGACTTTTTAAATGATACTTTTAAATAATCCATAATAATATAACATTTCTTAATCTAATAATTGTGTGATAAATTTGTGATTCGATAATAATCATTAGTTTGGAGATTCCATTATTTTTATAGGGATTATATTATGCTATAATTTTTTTGTAATGAGTATGTATCTTAATTACGGTTGATAGTATGTATTATCATAAATCTGTTCTATTTCCAGTAAAAACGACAAAACGCAAAACTTCAAAACTGCTTAAATAAAAGATTTATGAAAATGAGTTAATGAGCTCACAAACCTTATTGTGCGAGTTTGAATTGAACCTTCACGAAATGAAATCTAAAAAAAACTCTTCCGTGTTTTTTTTTCTATTTGAACGTCGAAGGCACCTACCTTTCTATGTTATGTTAATTTATTACCTCGAGAAATTAAATATTTACTTGATAGTACAGAAGGCGTTGAGTTGACAGACCTTGTGGCAAAGTATAATAAGTCGATTCTACTCAGGACTACTAATCCTTTTGTTATGACTTCATAGACACGATTATCAGTCTTATCTGGGCGTATATCAGCTCTTTGATGATTAACTACTAGCAATGCCCGCGACATCGTCCACGGAGTATATTTTTTGTATCAAAAACAGAAACTAAATAAAAACCTCCCTTCACCTCAGTCTTACCTTGCGGTATTTGAACGGCTTTGATAAAACCAACTAAAATCATTTCAAATGTTACCCAATATCACAGTTTTACAATCATACCGATATTATCTATCATAAAGACTGACTGCTATGCCCCAGGTCCTGGATTCGATTCCCAGATAAAGCAAAGTGTTATTGGTTTTTTCTATGAAATTGTAGCAGCTCGGAGTTTGACTTTGTGCCCGATTAATGGGAATAAGCTCGCCCCCTGTTACTAACATGGGGTCTAAAAACATACCCGGCAAACTGTGGGTGTAAATTAGTACACCTCTGCCAACTTTTCGGGAAATATATATATATATACTAGCTGACCCGCGCAACTTCATTTGCATCATGTAAGAGAGAGAGAGAAAGGGTAGTGGGTCGTAGGCACTGTATTATTAGGTGCCGCTCGCCTCTCACGTTATTCTGTATAATAAAAATGCGCTCGCGATACTTGATCATTATTTTGCTGCCGAGTTATTTTAAAACTGTGATATCTCCAAGATATTCATTTAAATCAATTACTGTAAAGCGCAATTTTGTTAAAAATTAAACACTTGTGATGAATAACGTATTTATTTCGATAAAGATTAATACCATGTATACAAAAACACCTTCGCACGTAATTAATTATTTTAGAACAAATATTATTATCATAAAAAAGGGTATATTGAATAAACCTTCATTCCATCATACACGATTGTTGCGTAACTTTAACCATTTACGCAGTGAACGCAATGGAAGTTCGCAAAAGAAATAAAATTTTGCCCGTTTTTGTAACATTTTTCATTGATGCTCCGCTCCTATTGATTATAATATGATGTTATATAGCCTATAATCTTCCTCGATAAATGGGCTATCCAAGACTGTAACATTTTTTTCCATTCGAACCAGTAGTTCCTGATATTAGCGTGTTCCACCAAACAAACTCTTCAGCTATATAATATTAGTATAAATATCTGCCACAAAATTTAGAAAAATAATTATATTTACAGACAGAATAACTGATTTATCAATATAATATATGAGTTAGGTTTTTTTTCTTATATAATAGGTCGGCACATGACGGTAATGCCCGTGATGGAAAGCATAGAACAATCCAAACAGAACGGCAACCACCGAGTTATACAAATATGTTGAGTTTTGCAATTCTTTACGAAAAGCTAAACTTATTTAATAATTTTATTTTTATAAACAGTTATTTACCAGTGTACGTTTTTTACTATAGAATTTATAATATGTCTGTTTAGTGTAATTTAATAAGAATCTTAGAAGCGCAAAAATACCAAACAACGACATGTATGATATAAATGTAGATATAATGGATATTTTAATTTAAAACATTTAAAAATAACATTAAAATCTATCTACAAATATTTAAAAATAATAATAAAAGCCCAACCTTAAATTATTACAAACGTCAGTCATATATGGGTATCAAACCCGCTACCCGACTCAATAGTAGCACTTACTACCACTGGGCCACGAGGCCTGTATGTGTATGTAATTATGTAAGTATATGTGAGATAGTCCTTCATAAGAAAAAATCTGTATTTAAAAAACCAACATTTTTGTTTGGGTTCTGTTCTCTAAAACGAAATTAATTACGTTAAACTAACCAAAGAGTAATTAATAAACTGATAATTAGCTGACCGCTTACCGCATTTACTTATTTGATACCGCTACCTGGCTTATATTCTTGTAACGGTTCTGTTCAACATCATTTTTAAGCCAACATTAGAACTATGATAACTAGCGGTCGCCCAATGATGAAAATTCGACCAGCGACTTTTTAGTCATAGACTATTTTCTCTTTGACATTTAAACAATGAATATTATATCACTTGCTTTCACTTTTCATTGCGTGACAAAGTCAATACTTTGGGGCTCTAAGTTCAATGGCACTGGTCGTTTTAGGATTCGCAGTATTAATTTGATTTAATTTAATATATTAGTAACAGATATTAGATAAATTTAAGCTTTCTGCACTCCTTCTCCATATAAACTTTAACCATGCCAAATCTGTCTTTCGTGCACGCAATACGCTTAAAGAGGGGTAGAAAGCTTTTGTTTAACGTATTAAAATAATGATAATTTAAGCACATGATGGTCATAAGCTTAGGAGCGGTAAAATATCAATAGCAAAGCGATAGCACAAATATCTAAAATATCGAATAATTATTTATACCAGCGTTCATCCAATGGTCGAAATTCGACCAGGAATTTTTGATTATAGACTATTTGTTTTCAACTGACTTCAACAAAAGACGAGATGTTACTCAATTCATGGTTTTTTTAATGGATGTTAAGCCCTAACTTTTTTGTTTATGAACCAATTGGATGAATCTATTTTTGTTGGATATGAGATACCTAAATGGTGGTCCCATTTTAATTTCATTGGCATTGGACCTTCAACTTCGAAGATACACCAGATTTCTTATACATTTGCATTATGAACATAAACAATGAATATATATATCACATACTGTCACTTTTCACTCAAAGTTAATTCAATGTTTTAGGGGTCTACGTTCAATGGCAATGGTCATTTAGTATTCGCAGTATTATTTTATTTATTGTATTTGTAACAGAGATTATATATGAATTTTAGCTTTCTCCTCTCCATCTCCATATAAACTATAACCATGCCAAATCCCACAGTATTCTACATACATACATACATAAATCACGCCTATATCCCAACGGGGTAGGCAGAGACCACGTCCTTCCACCTGCTACGATCCTGGCATACCTTGGAATGTTTATAGTAACAGTCATATAACAGTCAGTCAGTCTAACAGTCATACCATACAGTATTCTTTGCGCGCAATATGCTTGAAAAGGAATCCTATGTTTTCTCCTCACGTATTAATATAAAGATTATATATCAGACATAATGTAAAAAACGTATAAACTAAATTCGTGATTTTGAAGCAGATATGTAATCATTTATCGGTTTTTGTTACAAAATTTCAGCGAGTACCAAAAATATTACGCGAGCAGCAGCGTAAACGCTTCCATCTTAAAAAGAGTGCAGTAATCGTCAATTTTGCGAATTTCTGGTTCAACGAAAATGGCACCAGAAGACCCTTAAGTAAAGAATAATTCGTGTTATTATGTACATTTACAATAATAAAACATTATCTTTTAGCATCAGTTAAAATAGAGATTTAAAAATAAATAACCGTGTTTTTCTCCTAGTCGCTATTTTGCAAGTACTGCATTTACTATAAAGGAGGGAAAGAAGTAAAAATTCTTATAAAGGGAGGAGCGGTTAGGCTAATCCGTATATTAGATACCTAATGTATAGCTGTCTTTCTCCTACTCTCGTAAGTTATTGGTATCTTTCTTCTCTCTCGTGTAACGAAAGGTGTCTAAGGGGACGCGTGTTTGAAATTTCACTCTCAATTCTCGTTCAATTATCGAATCGTCTCTTAAAAAATATTTTAAACCTACATACCTTTGTTGATGTTTATTTTAGTGCCTGGTCCAGCGAGCATACCGCGACATATTCTCGTGAAAAAAAGTTTAAAGACAACACATATGTAGATAAGCACAGAAATTAAAACGTTTTATCTAAATAAAAAATTTCATCCAAATTCCTAAAGCAGTTTCCGAGAAACCACTTATTTTTAATTACTATGAGAAAATTGTTGAGGACGACGAAAAACAAATCTTATTAAAATTTAAGCTCCCTAACAAGTGCCTCATCGCAATTTTCCATTTCCCATACAAATAATATGAGAATTAAAAAAAACAAACAAATAAATTTTGTTTAGATTTTATCTCGTTTAAGAATCATCGTCTTGGAATGACTAATGCATATTGTTAACAAGAACAATTGTAAGAATCTACATTTAAGGTATTTTATAATTTTTATTAAGCCAGCTTTACCAGCTGAAAAATGGATAAAAATTGTATACTTTTTTAAAACTATTAATAACGATTTCTATAGTCTATTAATTAAAGTACATGTTATACTTTCCATGTTCAAAATTTTATCGACATCAGCTGAGATTTAATATCAAACTATTTCATTTATTCTTCGGCTTCTGTAATAATTTATTCTACGGTTTCTATAACAATAATTGCCAATTCTTGTAGCCTATCAATTGAGCAATGACATAAGCTTCCCGTTTACAACATTTTATAAAAATTGGTCAAGAAATTTTTTAGTTAAATCTGAACCGAACATACTGAGATTTTTCTTAAATGGCGTATTTGTGATCAGTGTGCTATAAAATAGACATCTGTCGGTAAAGAAAAAAATACCTACATATACAAACATAACTACATATCTATGAATATAGATTATGATTTAGAGTAATGACACTATCGCCTGACGGTGAAGGAAACCTGAACACTCGAGAAACATTCGCATAACACTATTGGAAAAATACATAAATCTCATAGATCAGCGATTCCTAACTTTTTCAATATTGTTACCCCATGACCTAATTGGAAAACTTATTTTACACCCTTCATAAAAGTTAGTTAAATTATAATAAATTGCACAAAAATGTAAGATCCTGTGAGTGCCTATAGTAATGAGTTACTTAGGATATTTTCGTTTTATATAGTTTTTTTTATTTATTTTTTTATAAAAAGTTTAAATTTCATTGGTCGAAGTATATTATTATCGAAGCACTTTTGCCATTTGAATGAAAAGTTCCCTAAGGACGGAAATGAACTCTTTAAAGGCGTTTTACACCGCCATAATGTTTGTAATTATTACATTGTAAAAAGCTTTATTACACCCGAAGGTTAGCCTAGGTTTTACCACTCCCAGGTTAGGAACCCAGACCATAGATCATCATTCATAGATACAAAGATAGTTCAGTGTCTTGGAATGTAGGTGAATACATAGTCAGTTAGTTATCTTTGAAAAAAACAGTTAGCAGTTGGTATGTCGGTCGGTGTTCATAAAATTTCGTTCCGCACACTTTCACCATGCTGTTGCAACGTACATTATGCTCCAGTGCTAATCAAGTAATCTATCTTCTACACAATTAATAAAATTGAAGTGTCTGTTTGTAATATAAAAATAACAGCTTCTAAATCCATATCAAAGTATATACGATAGCTATATACAAAAAACAAAAAAAAAACATTTTTGTTGTCTGATTAACTGGTCATGGTGAATCAATTCAGGCGCTTAAATGACTTACGCTAAGTAAACCATAAGATGTTCGAGGGATGGAGCTATAAACATGAAAGTGTCCGACCGACAATAAAAAGGGACAAAACACATATCTATAGGCGTTAAGCCTAGGAGACAATGATATAGATAGAATATACAGCGTGAATGCAAAGTCCTGATTTTCACGATTGTTATCGTCGTCCATTTGGCTTAGCTGTTTGACGACCAGACTTATACGCAATGTTGTATATACAGTACGAGTGGTCGATAGTTCGAGTCTCGCTAATTTAGTATTTATTACCTATATAAATTGTATTTTCAGATTTGTTTATATAAAATTATGAAAATAAACATTTTATTAATAATTACTAGCGACCCGCTCCGGCTTCACACGGGTCTAATTTACTAAGATAGTGTCATTTTCGTTTAAAAAATTATGTTCGATTGATGTAGACTTATGGTGTTTATCGCCTTGGTTTGATTAGTTCAAATATGTAAGCCTCAGCGAGGCGCAGATTGCCGGGCAACCATTATGTTGCGAGTAATTTTTTGGTTTCGCGTAATTTTGAATCTTTTATATCTTCTACGGTATTCATTTTAATCCACATTAAATGCCCCAGGTAACTAGTATATTTATGTGGATAAGGATTAATACTGAATTGGAGAAAATAGCTTCGCAAAAAACGTAATTTTTTTAGTCAATATTTTAAAAATTAAAATGGTTAATACGGGTCAACCTTAGGAGATAGGATTTTTCCCTATGCTTTTTGAAGTACTACAATTCTTTACTACAATATGTTAATGTAACTATTAAGGTTTAGCCAGCCTAAGCCATGTAAGTGCACGACTTTATTACAAAAAATTGAATTTTCTCTACTATACAAATTTTCATTTTATTATCAGACGTCATACTTAAATTATACATATATATAAATATATGTTTAAATAGCCTATGTCACTCCCACAATTAAGACAAAGTATGCTATAATCCATCAAGCCGTTTATGGTACAGACCGTGGCAAAGAAATAGACATACTACGGCTCGACAAATCATAACCCTCCTTTTTCGAAATCGAGTAAAAAGCTGTTATTTTGACATTACAGACACTTCAACTTTATTTATTTGTGTTAATTCGAGATAATTTTATATTTATTTTGAGATAATCGTTCTTGTACCACCGAACCAACCAATGTACCGACGATTTTTTTTGTATTTGCTTACATTTACTAATTGGCTGGAGTGGTGTTCAAGCCATTATGTTCCCTTGGGAAGAAGCCTTTGCCCAGGAGTGGGAATGACAGGCTGATATTATTATTATCATAATCGTTCTTGAAAAGTAAATTCCAGTCACCGTTGTAAGAAGCTTAAATTTCCACATACCATCACGCCTGTATTCTCCGAAGGGTTAGGCAGAGGTGTACATTTGTACACACACAGTTCGCCGAGTATGTTTTTAGGTCCCATGTAATAGGGGGCGAACCTATTGCCCTTAATCGGGCACAAAACCAAACTCCGAGCTGCTACTGAGAATTTCATAGGAAAAACCCAATAAGACTGCTCGACCTGGGATTCGAACCCAGGACCTCGCTCATAGCAGTCTCGCTTACGACCACTAGGCTAACGAGGCAGTTAAATTTCCATTACTGGTTTCCCTACAAGGACGGGAAAACTAAGGAAAAATAGCGAAATTTCACAAATAAATTAATTACGTAATACCAAGAAAGTGTTTTTGTATGCACTCGATACGTCAAAACATAATTTGTATTCAGATTTAGTTTCTACAAGGTCTTAACGATATGTCTAATGCATTATTCAATTCAACACAAAATTGGCAAGTGTTGTCGCGGTACAGGTTGATCACTAAATAACAATTGAAACGTCAACGCACCCGTGTCATAATTGTTCTTCCCGCAAGTACAAATTATTTTAATTTTTCATTATCCGCTAAACTATGTTTCCAAATAATATGATCTAAAGGCAAAATTTTACTTCATAAAATATATGTACTTCATAAATATTCCATGTCTAAAAAGAATGTTCAAAAATCACTTTAATCTTCAACAAACAAAATTCGCAAAATACCATATTGTGGTTTATATATAAGAGATAGACATATGCTATCGCTGCCTTTTTTTTACATATACTAAGGGCCAATATTTTTGAAGAACATTGTATTTACGTATCAATCACCATTACACCAGCGCACGCGGATGCAGCATTTCGGGAGGGGTGACACTTCCGACTTACATAACAAAAATCAATATTTATGGCTAGCTGAGAGGCGTAGCCTAATGCGCCAAGTTCGGTGAAGCTGTGAAAGCCGCAGCGGCTTCAGGCTTCAAGGCTAACAGTGTAGTCAGTTCTAAAAAAAAAATATTCCTCATGAATCTGACTGCTATACACAAAAATATTTTTTGAATCCAACAGTTAGTTCCAGATTTTAGCGTATTTAAACAAACAAAAAAACTCTTCCGCTTTATTATATTATTACTAGCTGTGCTCCGCGATTTCACCCGTGTTGGCAATTTTTTATACTTTGTGTAAAACTATCAACATTTTTATGAGGAATAAATAAACTTATCAAATTATTATATAGCCTACGTTACTCGCTGACAATGTAGCTTTATATTGGTAAAATCGGCCCAGTCGTTTTTCAGTTTATCCATTACAAAAACAAAATCAAATCTTTCCTTTTTATAATTTTGGTATAGATAAAGTATAGATAAAATATTGTACTACCTACTTCATAGAATTTAAAATTGATTTTGATTTATTAAACATTAAGCAAAAAAAATTTTTTTTAATGTAATTTCACAATCGCTTTGAGACTATAAATAAAACCCAAGTAGAAATAATCATTATTAGTACGTGAAGCAAAAACTTTGTACCCCTCTTTATGTGTATTGCGTGCACGGAAAACTGTGAGATTTAGCATGGTTAAAGTTTATATGGAGGAGTGCAGAAAACTAAAATTTATCTATAATATCTGTTACTAATATATTAAATTAAATTAATTAATACTGCGAATCCTAACACGACTAGTGCCATTGAACGTAGACCCCCCAAAATATTGACATTGTCACTCAATGAAAAGTGACAGCAAGTGATATAATATTCATTGTTTAGGTCATACTGCAAATGTCAAACAGAAAATAGTCTATGATTAAAAAGTCGCTGGTCGAATTTCAATCACTGGGCGACCACTAGTTTATATAAAAAGTTACAAATGCGGTAATATATTTTGTTGAACAGATAATCATGACAATTTAACATAGCATTATCCCATATGAAAGTAAGTAAACCAAGAAACACAGTCAGAGGGCAGCCATAGCGAGCGGCTGCACGTAATTATTTCAAGAACACTGCCGGGATAACATACTGTTTAATTTAGTGCGTAGTAGAGTGCTACCCCATCCCCGCCAACGTCTATACTATCTAGGACGGTCGTCCACGATCTTGTACGACTATAGTCTATTGTGACAGACTACTTAGGCTTTAGAATATTTAAATACGACGTCTGGGAATCAAATAAAAAGCAAACACAGAAAAATAATTCAGTTTTTTTTTTGTCGTATTTTTGTAGTTACAGTCGGGGTTTTGGTTTCCTTTTTAAAAATTTAGCTTGTTTAAACTGCTTATCAGCAGGTAGAAGAATAAAATTTGTATCGCAAACATGGCACAGAATACGCATAACATTAGGTCTTTACCTATGAAATTGCCGTTTTGTATGAAAAAATTTAAACGATTTTTTTTCATGTATTTTTTATTTGTATTAATCGAAGTAATCACCTATGCAATCAATGCATCTTTGCCAGCGCAGTGGCAGTTTATTGATGCCCTTCTTAAAGAAATCAGCTGGACGGGAGGCAACAAATTCTTCAAAGGCATTTTGTACTGCCTCTCGGGTATTGAATTTTTTTCCCGCCAAGGAGTTATCCAAATTCTGAAAAAAGTAGTAGTCTGTAGGCGCAAGGTCTGGTGAGTAGGGCGAATGACGGAGAACTTCCAACCCCAGTTCTTGCAACTTGGAGACCGTCTGCTGTGCAGTATGAGGTCGCGCGTTGTCGTGCAGGAGCAGCGGAGACGAGCGATTGACCAATGCTGGTTGGAGATGTGCCAGCTTCTCCATCATTGTGATCAGTTCTTCACAGTACACATCTGCAGTAATGCTCACCCCGTTTGGTAAGAAGCTGTGATGAATCACACCGGCGCTAGACCACCAAACAGTGACCATCACTTTTCTAGGGGTAAGTTTTCGTTTAGGGCATTGTTTAGGTGCTGAACCAGGATCCAACCAACTTGCTGAGCGCTTGCGGTTATCAAACAGAATCCATTTTTCATCGCAGGTAACAATGCGGTTCAAAATTCCTTCATTTGTGTGTCTGTTGAACAGTGCAAGGCACGTCTCGACGCGTACTTCGCGCTGGCGATCATTGAGTTCGTGGGGCACCCATTTGTCAAGCTTTTTTACCTTGCCAATTTGACGCAAATGGACCAATATTGTTTTGACGCTAACGTCGAAAGCTGCTGCTAATTCAGCCGTAGATTGTGTATCATCAGCTTCCACAATCGCCTTTAATTCGTCATTGTCGACCAAAGTCTTCGAACGACCGCGAAGTTCATTTTTCAGGTCGATATTCCCAGAACGGAAGCGAGCAAACCAATAACAGGTGGTGCGTTGGTTTGTAGTGTTAGCTCCGTAAACGTCGTTGATGTTGCGTGCCGCTTGAGCCGCGTTGCTGCCACGACGGTACTCATATTCCATAATTACTCGAATTTTTTACGTATCCGTGATGACAAAAACGATTGAAATGCGATGAAAATGTAACACTAATCAATAAACAAATGACTACTTTTGGAAACATAATTCCATGTTTTTAAAATAAAATTAATTTGAAATTAGAATTCTTAGCCAAACAAAAATTATTTTGATTTGAAATGGCCAATACTGCAGAACGGCAATTTCATAGGTAAAGACCTATTATTACAAAAAGATATTTTGTTAATATCATTATAAAGAGTTAATCTCCGAAACTACTGAAGCGATTCTGAAAAAGTTTTCACTAAAAGGAAGCTACATTATTCCCGAATACTATAAATTATTTTTTATTCTTATTAAATTTTATATAGAAATTAATACGAATGAAGTCGCAGCTGGTTGATTGTTAAACGGATATATAAAATAAACACTTATGTAGAAAACAACAACAAAACAAACCACCTATTTTGTAAAAAATGAACACAAAATTATAATAAGTTTATTTGAATACTCTTATACACTGGCATTTAGATTTATCACGTTATTTAACTACTATAAAACTCGGACACAAAAATTTATTATTAACGTAAAAAGTATGTGAAAAATGTCAAATTAATACTCGATTCCCCGTTAATAAAAAAGTCATACCAAACTCGTACCTAAACGATGCTAAAGGAATTGCAACTTGCAGTAGGTAACGAATCTGCTTTTCACTAGAAAATATAGCCATGCTATATTTATTTGTATGATGACGTTTCCAATACAGTTTCCACCGATTTTTAATCCGATTTCCGCGCAGTCGTATGAATGCCGTTTTAAGATTTGACTCGGGCCTGCTCACACCACAAATTATTTAGATTTAAAGAAATCGTTCGAAATTATATTTACCTACTATATTTGCAAATAATTTATATACTTTATAATAAAATAAATAATATCGATATACAAGTGTTCAGATAAATTATTCTTCGTATCTTTGCGCGTATTATTTATATATACATATATATAAAAACCTTTAAGAATATAATAATACTGATTTAATTATAAACTGTTACTCTCTAATCCAGAACTAGGTCTTGTAAGCCCGAGTTTGCGCATTACAGAACCTCCCATCTCGAGCCTATTTTTTTTACTTTCACTACTCACATCGAGTTACGCAACGTAATAATAAACATTGAAACAATTTCTCCTACCTTTATTTTATCGAAAGTATTGTCCAATTCCAGTTTATGGACGAAAGGGTTTAGTATTTCTGCTCGCATGTCGTCAGATGAGAAAGCGCCAGTTTCACTGTGCAGTTTGCCATTCATTTTCACGTAATTAATAACACGTTTAACTTATTCTTGCGTGTAATTAAATAACACAACTGCGCACATTTTTATACGATAGTAAAATTATATTTTTCCAAACACTTCGTATTT
Organism: Saturnia japonica; assembly: GCA_033032175.1. Taxonomy (NCBI): domain Eukaryota; kingdom Metazoa; phylum Arthropoda; class Insecta; order Lepidoptera; family Saturniidae; genus Saturnia; species Saturnia japonica. The sequence continues at coordinate 2,100,846 of CM065315.1, forward strand.
TAATATAATTAATTTAGTAGACCGCAACAATAACACACTCTCAGTACACCGTACGAAATTTTACTGAATTTTTAAATTTTACCACAGATGACAAAATACAGAGCCAGTGCTGCTAACCTAAATTATAGAAAATTGGTAGATGAAATTCCAAAAAGTGGTAGAAATTTATAGACTTTAAAATGGAAATTCGGTAAATCTACCTACTTACTCTAGCATTCTAGTAAAGTAGATTTGGAAGATTAAAATATTATAATTAAAAGGTGCTCTAGAATAACTTATTTATTTGAATAAGTTTTAAATGTTCTGAGCTAGGATGCTCATTTTTTGCAATTAATCTTTTAGTATTCTAAGCAACATTATGTCTGTGCAAAATATATTTCTCTAACAGGTTTTTATATTATTTAAAGAAGAAAGCACTCTCTCAAGACCCAAATTTGGAACTGCTATGTTAGAATGCGTAATTTTCTCACAAATTTGCATAGCATTGAGTTCTGGTAAGACGAAACATGCTTTCAAAAGGTGTACAATCCACATTTCTTTCTGTAAAGGGAAATGTCATGTTCAATTTGGTCCAATTTGGTATTGTTTTCTGATCGTAGTCCAAAAAAGTATTAATTAAATCATAACGAAAAGGAAATCTAAAGTAAAAAAAAGTTAGTCGTCACGGGCCGCCTGCCCGGCAGATGCGAGACATCTTAATAAATATTTAAAAAAAAACACTAGGTGATCCCGCAACATGACAAACCAAAAGAAAGTCACTGTGAAGATGTTCATTTTATTACTATGTGTATGGTTGTCGCGATCCCAACCAACCGCTTTTAATCTACCCATATTTAACATGAAAATATGAAATAAATAATCCAGTCTGCTTATTATAAAAAACCAACTCGGCTCTACACCACCAACGTTCGGGCCAAACCGTCGCGTCGCACGTGGCTCGTCCCCATACAAACGGTTTGACATAGGTGACTTAAAAATTCAAAGTCATCATTTCACAAAACCTAATGCACCATTCGATTGCTATATTAATTGCCAACACATACGTGTGAAATGACTTTTTTGATTGGAGTCATAGCTTTGTTGTAAATCGAGAAAAACCGTTTTTAATGTACGGGAGACTACCTATATATATCTCGTATGTCTCGCGAATGGGATATCAAACAATAAAATATTTTTTCTATTCAAACAAGTATTTCCGCGTTCAACCATACAAACAGACAAAGAAAGGTTTCAGTTTTATATTATTATAATAGATTCATTAACTTATGTTTTAGACCCTATTTTATGTAATACTGATAGCGTTTTGTGTGATATAGCTTGGTTATTGTGCTTATTTGAAGTGGATTATAATTATAAACTGGATGTGCCACAAAAATTACCTGGAAAATTTTAACAAGGGAGCCACCATCTTGTTGGGATACTGAATTCGTTTTAAGACAGGACACTATATTCATTTGATAATGGCAGTAATGGTTTTCAATAAAGAGGACTAGTTGGCAAGTTAATAAGAAGAGGAAGGGTGATTGAATACCCACTGTCGAAAAAAAAATTAGATCTCTGAAGAAAAAATCGACAATGAAAAAAAAACCATTTTTCAATACCTTTTTGTTTTAATTAAAAATCGATTTTTATCACCAAATAATAGCTAATTAATCGATGTTTTAAAAGATAAATTTTTTCACATCACTAGTTTTGATCAGTTTTGATCTTTTCATTATTTGCTCATTTTGAAAAACGTTTATTTTCTGTTATGGATATTCGTAAATATAATGGAAACGATAGTTCAAAAACAAATAATTGATTATTTCACATATTTCGAAGAGTTTTATAACAAATCAAAAACTTGCTTGAGAGACTGCCAAAACTGCGCAGTGTCTATAAATAAACTTATAAAACGTTGTAAGAACATAAAAAGGTGAGTGAAATAAGTTGAATAATGTTTTATTTAAATTTGTCTGATAGTTTAAATGTTCGTAACAATAGCTACACCTTACACATCCCCCTTCGAAGATCGTTCATCTTAGAAAAAATTTCACTAGAAATATTACGTATTTCTTGATTCATCTTGGTGCTTTTTACAATAAATTTACGTTATTATCTGTTGAAGGGCCGACGTGACTGACACGCCTTTGGAAGAATACCAAGAAGTGCAAAATATCTTATGTGCATCAATACATAACCTAATTTCGGAAGAAATACAAGAAATTAAGGCAGTGTTGTAAGTAAACCTTTTTTTTAAGATTAGCGCTTGACAACAATATCGTTTGATGTTGTGGATAAATGTGGTTACATGCCAATCTAGATAAGAGACTTTGTGTTAACCATCGGTATCAAAACACATCAATAAGTTTGTAATTGCTGATTTTTAAATTAGAGGAGTATTAAAATCGCCTTAACACTATGCAGTAGCTAAAGTGCAATGTTTTTTAATCATAAGCTCGTTATAAAATTCACAGTTACGTCAAATAACACTGAGTTAATTTGCTGTAGTTATCTTAGAAATAACTACATTAAAAAATGATTAACTTGTAAACAGCTGAGTCCATGTATTTATGGAACATAAAGAAACATTTAAATATATAGAAAAATATGAGAATTATCCTATCTTTCTTGAAAGTATCTACTCCATTAGAGACTTTTAACTAAACTTACATAACAACATAGGGCTGATTTTTCAATCGTCCAATAACATTATTTTCTGAAATAATTTTGACATGTAGACAAATAATGTATGGAGAACCTCTTAAAATTTAAATATTATTTCCCAAATAAAGTTATCTGGGGATTGAAAATCGGTCCTAAGAGTATTAAAACTTGTTCCCTAAAAGAAAGTAGCAACACTGATTCATCTGGTTCGAATAATCTAAAAATTACAAACAAATTCTATATTTCAATCCTCATATTTGTATATAAGTATGTCTTTTCAGATCAACTATTGAAGAATTGTTTGACAAACTTATTCACAAGAAAAGATCATTTGTTGAGAGTTGCAAGGAAATTAATTTGGAAGATACAACACCATTAGTAAAAGGCACACCCTTACAGCCATCACTAATACAACTTCTACAATTTGCAGATGAAACAATAACATTTGCTAGTCAACTTTGTACACAAATAGAAATTGCCCTAGAAGTGTTAATTTTTAAACAGCTTGACACAGAGTCCTTTGCTAAACACTTCAGGATTTCATCTGACTGGTTACTCATAATACCTGAGATAATTGCTTATACATCTTTTGTATCTGAAAATCAAATATAAAAATGGATTTTCTTGACTCTATCCTTAATTCCATGCAGAAGCCACCATCGGCTAGTGAAGCTCAAAAAAATGCTATGAAAAAACAGAAAGAGGCAATTGAAAAGAAACAAAAGGAAGAAAAAATCATAATTAACAAATTCCGTAAACGTCTTGAAGAAAAAGTTGGTAAATTCATCAAAGACGGTGGAAAGCCTAACATTGAGTTTGAACCCATGGACCAAATGTATCGATCCATAATACGGGATGTGGCTGAAACTGCAGGACTGCAAGTTTTCTCTTTCGGTCAAGAGGGTGTTGACAGATATTCTGTCATATACAGTAAAGATTTCGGACCATCTGAAGATGAATTGACTGTCCGTAGAGCAGGAAGTGTTTGGGATGAAGACAAAGCTGCTGAAATGGCTCAGAAGAGAATACAAATGCAAAAGCAAGCAGTTTTAGATATAGCTGATGAAAATGATAGAAAAAGGAAGCGTGGTAAAGAGGAACTCAGTGGAACATTCTATAAACAAAAGTATGCTCATTTGATTGGAGAAGAGGCAGCTATAGATGCTGCACATAAAACAAATTTAAACAAAAGTTATGGAGAAGTGCCGAGTGAAAATAAAAGAGATCAGCGTTCTATAGAACAAGTAATGGCGGATGTGAAAGCAAAGAAGTTGAAGAAGCTGGAGAACGACAGAGTTAATTCAGATGATGAAGGACAAACTTAGTATTTGCTTAATATAGATAGTGTCATATTTAAATTTTACTCATGGTGACAGGACTCGCGGTCTACTATGAACATTTAGTAGAGCTCATTGAATATGATAGTTTTGCAATTTTTCAGGTTATCAAGAATGAGTTAACTGAAAAATTGTGAAGAAGGAAATAGAGTTAGTAAGTCCTATGCAATTTTTAAATTATTAGTGTACCTGATTATATCAAGATTTATTCTAACTCCTCGTAAAGTGCATTTTTTAATCCCAGTGAGTAAAATGACATTTCATGTGTTATTAGTTTACTGTGTTTTTATAACAGTGATGTCAGCATGTCAGCAAGCTGAACTAATAAAACCTTACTAGATATTATTGCTATTATAATTTTTTCTGAAAAAACATTGAACCCTCCAATAATGAAGACGGAATAAATCAAACTAAATAACATATTTCTGGGCCAACGGAGGCATTCTTTTTTTGTAAGTTGTTCTCTGTTACATTTTATAGTTTCCTGAATTGTGTAATGATAATAATAAATTATCAGGTATGTGTTGAATAATACAAAATATTTCTATTAATTAATAAAACCCTCTATTCAATATTTCAAATTATACTATTAAAATAATTGGAATGTAAAATATATGGTACTTAGCGCACAACACTACTGAAATAAATGCGGCAACATTATTTTCAACATTGACATATTTTAGTGACTGTCAATTTGTTTAGTGGGATTAAAAAACGCACTATAGTTGATAAATTTTCAAAAATCCTTTCTTTATGCTTACATATGAAACTACTGTGCAATATTTTATGTTTCCAGACAACAGTTTAAGCTCTGTATTGTCCGGCAGTTAATTTTAAGACTCGTGAACTAAAGCAGATTTATTGGTGCAAGTATAACCAATTTAATAATGCTAATTATGTTATGTATAGTTGGTAGTACAATGTCACCTTTCTTATGAATTTGAATTATAATGAATATACTTCACTTACAAAGTATTACTACTACACTTATGTTACTAAACGTAAATAATGCACATATAGCTATAGAGGGGAATAATCAGCTACTTTTGACTTCATAGAGCGTCATCTCTGTCACTTCAATACATTATGTGGCGTTTTCACATTTTCATTAGTTGTTGTGCAAGTTGTTAAAACTCTCAACATAAAATTGTCCAATGGCATCTAAAATAAAACCTATACACAGTCAGTCATGCGAAATTATTACAATGTTTATAAATATTTAAGGAAATCATTGAGAAGTTAGTACCCGCTCCCCACTTCATCGCACTTGCCCCTCGCTGCTCACGCATACTGCGAAGTGCGACGGAACAAAAGATCATTCTAGACGTTTTTCATGCGAATAGGATAGGTGTCCGGTACTGCATACCGCGTATCGAAGCGTTGTGCATTACGATCGATAAAATTAAAGTGTCTGTTTGTAATGTCAAAATAACAGATTTTTACTAAATAAATATGAAAGTATAATAATATATACGGTATCTATAATGAAAAAACAATTTTTATTTTTTTTTGTTCCGGATAATCGCCGAAATGTTTACACCGATTATGACGGGACTTTTACTAGCAGATAGCTGATGTTATAGGGAGTAACTTAGCTACTTTTATTTTAGAAAAATAATTAGGGTTCCTCCTAATAAATAATAAACTGGTCATGGTGAATCAATTCAAGCGCTTTAATGACTTACGCTAAGTAAACCTAAGTGATATATCAAAATAATGTATTACATAGTTGTAGATATTAAAAAGTAAATGAAAGCATTTTTATGTATATCTTCTAAGGATCACCCACAATAAGCATTCTTATCTTTAAAATAACCAGGAGCGGAGACAGCACAATTCGCGCGTGTGCCCGATCGACGGCATTCTGTAGTCCACGCGAGCGCAATCGCGGGCACAGCTAGTTTAGATTAATTACAAGACCATCAACAAACTGCCTCGTTAGCCTAGTGGTCGTAAGCGCGACTGCTGTGAGCGAAGTCCTGGGTTCGAATCCCAGGTCAAACAAAGTGTTATTGGGTTTGTCTCAGTAGCAGCTCGGAGTTTGATTTCTTGCCCGATTCATGACAATAGGCTCGCCCCCTATTACATGGGACCTAAAAACATACTCGGCGAACTGTGGGTGTACATTAGTACACCTCTGCCTAACCCTTCGGGGAATACAGGCGTGATGGTATGTATGTATAAATCTACAAACATTAATACAATAATTCATATTTGTTGTGAACCCATTCGTATTTTGTTTAATTTCTACTTCGCGACTGTTAATATGACAAGCCATAGATTCGTCCGTGTCATCAGTTCCAATTTTATATTATGTACCAAATATTTACGTATATAAAGTTATAAATTTGATAGGAATTATGACTGTTATAGGAACGTTTTATTATAGTTTATAATTATATTAAGACTGGTTTTCATTTATAGCAATAATAGTAATTAAATTATTTGTTTGTATACTGAATTAGTGTTAAAAGCTATCAGTTGCTTCTAACCTTTTTTGAACAAGAACAGAACCACTTTAATTTCCTTGTTGTTGTTATCAGGGACCAAGGCTCAAGAAAAATAAAACTGTGTTTTAACTATATTGTAGTTTTGCGGACCACTGGTTGAGAACCAGAGCAGTATCTGGATTTTATTACGGATTTTGAGCTATTTCGTTTGGCGACTGTTTTGCTTGTTTTTATCCATCCATGTTGTCGATAATGCGTGTAAGCAAATTCTAAGTACTGAAATAAATTTTTGAATTTAGGTTTTATGTTTTTTTATTACCCATTTACTACATTATATTTACAACGTCCATTTACCGAATCTATACAATCAATAATATAGAGGTACATCTATATTACAATTAATAAAATTGAAGTGTCTGTTTTTAATGCCAAAATAACAGCTTTTTACTCGACTACGGCAGAGCGAAAAGGAGGGTTATGATTTTCACCGTTATGTATGTATGTTCATCTGTACGCGATTTTCTTCTAATTCACGTAACATAGTTTGATAAATGAGATATCGTTAGAAGCGCCTTGATTGTTCGCTGGTTATGGGATATATAATTTCATTAATTTCACACTGAATTCAATATGACGCCCTCTAGAGGACATGAAAACCTGCATTTTGAATTGTATCATGTTGGGTGTTGGGTAATGAAAGGGTTTAATTAGTACATTTCAAAAATATTATATATTACTAGCTGTCGCCTGCGGATCTGCTTGCATTAACTCGATAAGTGCGTATAATAAAATTTATAAAATCACGTCTCTTGATGTTCGCTTAGGCTATAATAAAAGTTTATAACTCCAGTTATGTGGGTTTTGTAAGAGTAGGAAGCTGTCCCGTCTGCTTTCTCTGCTTCCCACCAGTTCCGCTAAGCGCGCCAAATTATACTAAATGTTGAAATCTCTAATTTGACTTTTTAACATTACGGCCAGAGGTTAGGTAGTGGACCTCCCGCCCTCTCTGTTCTTTCACGTACCAAACGATTCCAATTTTTTAAATTAACTTTCCTTTGCCTACACCCAGCCTCTGATTAAAATCCTGGCTAAGCCAATGAGCATTGCCACACACTTTCTCGCTAAAACAAAACCCCAAAATAATTTAAATAAAAAAAAACAAAACCCGAAAATAATTTAAATAAAAAAATAAGTTTAAAAACTAAAACCCGACTACGGAATATCGCTCTCTAAAATGTAAGAAACATGGAAATATTGTCCGAAACATTGTGATGAAACCATAGCATGGTGGTTGAACTTTTTGTAATGGCCACAACGCTAATTCCTTACCACGATGCTATGGTAGATATTATCGCTATTTTTTCAGAGTGAATCAAGTCTGAAGAATAGTTTTTTTTTATTAAATCTATTTTTAATTTAGAGACTTGGGTTCAAAAAGAACATGACAGTCTCATCATAACTTAATCATAGCAATATACAACTGTCTTAGTGCATTATTAACAAATTTCCACAAAATTTTGGCTTCCTCACTTGCATGTTATACAGGTTTAGCCAGGATTCTGTGAAAGACGTCTTCGTCCATTATGTTGGCGACAGAACAGTTGTTTTCGTGTCTTATGTTAGGGTATTAAGTGATATTACTGTGTTTACGTGTTATATACTATGTGTTACGATAAAATAGATTAATACAGACAATATTTTAGAGAAATGTTAGCGAATACGCTACATTACAAGTTGCATGTTATATATTAGGATGTATATAAACGATTATGTATTGTGTGTCACATATGTGAAAATATAACTAATATAGAATAGATTAATGCATAGAGTAAGCCAATAGAGTAAGGATATCAAATATTATAGAGATTTTACGAACGGAAAACAGTGATGCCGCCCGTAATTTACATTGTTTTTGGCTTATATACGGAATATATGCTTGATGTATATTATAAGTGAATATGTAATAGATAGGTAATACAAAGAGGAACATTTTGATATATGATATGTGTACATAAAATATATAATGACAGAAATATAGAGAGATTAACAGGGCAACCAAAGCGAAAACTGAAATTAAAACAAAGTTAAAACACGAAATAAAACGGGGCTCTCTTTACGGTCTATCCTCGAACTAATTAAGCTCGAAGAGAGGCCGTATTGGGCACGGTGCAATTCAACGAGTCTACAAGTACAAGTAACAAGTAAAAACGAGAAGAAAGCTTTGGTCGTCCTGCGAACAGTCAACAATCAAGATATCGACTTTCATTGAAGACCCGGCACCTCAAGCGGTCGTGCATTATTGCACCCCCCGGAACCCCTCACTACTAACATCACGCCACCCACTGGCATCCGTACGGTGTCTACAAGACGGGCATCCGGCGCAACAAAATGCCCGTCCAAACCGGGGAAACGTCACCCCCCCCCCTCACGCAGAGGGGAAGTGACGCGTACCCAACACATTACATTCAAGTTAAACTGAAATCTATACTAATATAATAAAGCGGAAAAGATTTTTTGTTTGTTTGTTTAAACATACTAATCTCTGGAACTACCAGTCGGATTTGAATTTTTTTTGTATATGATAACCAGACCCGAGGAATAGTATAGGCTATCTAACATTAGGCCACAGTTCTCAGATAGCCTTAAATATTGATTTTTGTTACGTAAGTCTGAAGTCGAGGTCCTCCCGAACTGCTTTAACCGCGCGTGCTGTCGTAATCATTAATGATACGGAAATACAATGTTCTACAATAATATTGGTCCTTAGTACATCTAAAAAAAAGTCACCGATAGCAAATGCCTATCTCTTATACATGTGCTACAATAAGGTATTTTGTGACAAAGATTTGTTGAAAATTAAAAAGTGATTTATAAGCATTATTTTCAGGCATGGCATAATAATCCGTATAAACAAAAGTTACTTCATCATAAAGACAATTTTATTAAGTTATATTTTGCTCTTTACAGTATGGTATACATAGTTTAGGGAGATAATGAAAAATTAAAATAATTTGTAATGGCGATAAGAACAATTATGATAGACGTTGGCGACACGGTGTTTGTCGGATAAAATTAACACGGGTGAAACCGTGGGGCAAAGCTAGTAAAACATTATTCACTGACCCGCCCGACCAAACCGAAAAAGCTAACGCGTTCTACGCCGACACCGTCTCTCCAAACAGAGCGTGCCACCGCCCACGCCCGCGTAACCACCGTTCTCTCCGCAGAGGACGGGCGGTCAACTTCGCTCCCGCACACCCGTCACGTCCACCCTCTCTAGCGGCAACCCAAGCCTAGGTCCGTTCCTCGGGGTGAAGCCCTTGGGTCAGGCAGCCGCCCGCGCGATACAAAGTGACACTATACGTCACCACACACAACATTACACACGTATGAACACACACACGTGCACACCACACAGGTACATAGGTTCTGTAAGGGACCTTTTTTTTTTCTTTTTTTGCGCTAGTTAGACTAATGCGCTAGTTAGTGTAGAAAAACCATTCCGATTAACAAATACACATACGCATGGTCCACTCCTTCCTCCCAGGAGGAGGGGAACGTGCATATGAGTATATATTAGTTAGCTCGAATTCTCATAAGATTAGGGAATTAGCTAGATCGCGACTTTTTCGCATTCGCGACGACCGCCCGAGCCGAGGTTCGGCCACTCTGGCACCCTCGTGCGGGTCGTCACAAACTTTCGCGGCTGAGTGCCCTAAGCGCTCGCCCCCAAGTCCGGTGAAGCTGTAAAAGCCGCAGCGGCTCTGTTTGACGATAGGGCCCCTAAGGCTAACAGTGTAGTCAGTTAAAAAAAAAAAAAAAAAAAAAAAATAGTAAAACATATTTTCGTTGAAGATTGTTCCGATCACATTCAATCAACAAATGTTGCACGTCTTCAATCGATCCACAGGCCGCGCATTTTGGGGAATTAACGTTTTTTATAAGGAAAGCAAACTTGTTGAGGGTAAAAAATTACTTGTCAGCGCGATTTCTACCAAAATGCAACTTAAACCGTTGAATAAAGAATAACAATTAGTTTTTTTTAATCTTTATTTACTAACAACACGTTTATAATTAAGTATATTACTTATACAGAAACAACAATTAATGCGAAATTCTTTTAAAAGACAATTCAAAAACTTTAACAGCTAAAAATTATTTAGATACCAAGGAGGTCGTTCATAAATTACGTAACACATCTGACGAAGCAACAAATGTCTACCTACCATATATATTTACTTAAGTCTCAAAATTTTACTTAAACCTCGCACCAAACTTTATGACCGCTGTGAACATAAATCTTGTTAGTTTGCCTGTACAATTATTACAGATATTTTAAAAATTTATATTTAATAACAATTATATAAAGAAACTAATGATTTATCTAAAAGCAAGATAAAATATTATTGTGGCGTTCTAAGTATTATTTATTTGATTTTACCTTATTATGCAAGTTGGAACTCGTCGCGGTGTTTAGACCGACCATAAAATTTGGCGAGAGTTACAATAGGTTCAATGATTTAATTTATACACGGCCCCTAATGTCAACTTTATTGTGACCGATCAGGAAAACATTGGACATATATTAGGTAAAATATTTTAATAGCTTTGTGAAAACAGTAGCCCGTATCTTTATCTCTTAAGTATTATAGCATAATTATAAACATACAAGCGGATCTTTGATTTTCATTAACTACACTGGTATCTAATTCAATAGCTGAAAGTGCTGTTGAAGAGAACAAACGATAGACATAAAGTTCTGGCACTGAAATATTGCCGTAATTAGACACATACTTTTGAATACACACACATACTAAGGACAGTTCTTTGTTTCACTTTACAAACAGAAACTCTGAGCAAAGAATGCCACACAGGTTTTATTACAAGAACAAAATTACCCGTTGAAAATTCACATTTTTAATTTTTTGCTTAATTAAAAGACATAACCTTCAGAAATTTTAAAATTAGTGTCCATTCACAATCTACTAACAGTTTACAATTAGATTCCCATTATACATGACCTATACACCTATATGTATTTGAGATCACCTTCACATCATATGTGTAAAGTTTATGTACCTAAATATGACATATATGATATCAAACTAAGGTAGTTTCCTCACTGTTTATAAACTAATGGTTCATACAATCCTAAGGCATATTATACATACACAGTTCACAAGGTTGTTTGTACAAATTAGACTGAATTCGCGGACAACGGCCTAACCTGAGTTACGGCCACTGCCATGTAAGAGTTTCCCCGTCCTCCTACTGACTCCACTGGCAACTTTCCCTTTGTTAATTTTGGTAACATATATTCTAAAAACAATAGAAAATACTATACCTAATAAGGTCACAATAAAGTTGTGTAATTTACAATACTCATATGTTAACAAATTCAAAATTCATTATCATTATTGTCGAAATATCTCATTGCGAGAATAAAATATAAAGATATTATGCGAGTTATTATTGTCATAAAGTAGCCTTATTGTCTTGTTTTGTCTTAAATTCATGATTACACTAAAACTAACATTGTAATATCGAATTAATTATGATTTAATAATAATTTGCTTTTGTCCATTACCGATAATACATATACATAACATTACATATACGGGTAGAGGTAACGTAAGAAAAGCTAACAAAAATTGTTCCTTTAAAATTATAAAATTAAGATGGCGTCGTCACTGTACTAGAATACCGATACTTAGCAAACGCCCAAAGTTGTGAGATTCGATTAGAAATTATATTTTATAATTACAATAAAGTTTTAATATTATAAAAAAATCTTAATGCTTTCAATTATATGTCTTAATTACATTTCAACGTAAAACAGCTAAGTTCAGGCCACAGAAGCAGCCAATTCTGGCTACATTAAACTTTTTCCTTTTCTTCTTTTCCACAGTTAATTTCAAATTTAACATAAATTTTCTGGTTCACATTAACAATTAATAACAGAGGTTCTTTGTTGCACAAAGACTGTTAGATTAACATCTGTTTCAGGCAGAAGTAGCAGAATAATGTCAGATAAATTATTTACGATGGGTTTCTCCGAAGTTGATACGCCTCCGTCAATAAAATAGTTATACACCTAGTGTCTTTGAATTTGCGATTTAAAGTTTACAATATTAACTGAAGTCAATGCACTCGGCAAAGGCATAAGGGAAAATGAATTTTTATCTGATTATTAACGACAAAAAATATTGATGAACACGCTACAAGCTATCAAAATGTTTATATAAAATCGTAAATCTTTTTTCTTGCAGCTTGTATCTTATCAACTTATTTGATTATCGTTTATTGTCAATTTTTTTTTAATACTTGGAGTAATTGTAAATACAGTTTTAAACTCATCTTACCTAGAATTTATTATCTACGATTTATTTAAATTAAAAATGGCACCAACAATCCTTCAAAAAGTCAAGCTAAATGGACACTTCATATTTAATTTTCTAATAAATATTATAAACTATAACAAATGTTATTTTTGTCTTAATTATGCTTATTTATTGTCATTCTGTTTCTTATTTATAAATAACCGATTTATAATCAATCTGAATACAACAAAAAAACGTCTTAAAGATAAATACAATTAAATTTCACATAGGTATTCATAAAAAAATTATAAAGATAACAACGTATTTTAAAATACATATCTCAAATATTTTAGTAAAAAAAGTCTTGATTATTGGTGTCCGTCTACGTTTGCGGAATACATTTAGGGTTTTAATTATTTAACTATACTTATATCTAAAGATTATATATAGAAATAACACGACTTGATTAAAATTAATAACAAAATACATTGATCAATCTACTAGATACAGCGGAAGGCCATCTTAATTAGTTTCATAACATTAACATTTTCAGGTTATATTTTGGAGTTATAATTTCATAATACCATAGGGTTGTCATTAAAAATCCTATGTTTTTAAGTTATTATTCTTTTGGCGCGTTTAATAGTGAGTAAAGTTAAGAGTTGCACGCGTCACGTGACGGAAGTGTAACATGATGAAGTTAGTCATTAATGATAGTAATATGAATTTATTTTATTGACTTTTTTATTGTCTTTCAATATGCAATAGGCAAAGAGATGATTGATTGATTCACTGAATGATCGACCGATCGACTGACAGGTTGATTGATTGAGTGGCTATTGATTTATCTAAAAGCAAGATGATGTATGTATACACGTACGTGATTTTAAAGTGATTGGTTCGTAAGGTACGTTGCGCAAAGAACGTAACGCTTCTTGTGAACGCTTTTATACATTTCACTCCTTATAAAATTTCTATACCTGGGTTCTTACATGAAAATCGTATTTTTTTACATTTTGGCTTTCTGCCTATGTAGGCAGTTTTTTTTTATCAAGCTGTCATAGCTATTCAAAAATTGAGATATCAAAGACTCGGTTTCTACTTATGTATAAAATTTATATAGGCAATTTTGCCAATGTCAAGTGTATACTCCAATTATTAATTTAAATTGTTATCATTGATGGCTAACTTCGCCATGTTGTTGGCACGCGGGATAAAGTTTTTAGAATTACTTTTAATTTTTTTTACGCCGAAGAAGTATAAGTTATTAGGAGCGTACATAAAAGTACACACTATTATTTTAATAAGAAGTAACGTATGTAAAACTTTATCTTTAAAAGTACCTATAAAATCCAGTTTAAATAACTAATTACAAGTTTATTGGAAATCGGACAATGGATATGTTCATATTGAATCGATATGAAATAGATATGCAAATTTTCTAAATTCATCAACAACAGTTAAATATCGATCGAAACTATTTTATAATAGGTATTATATCTTACAATCTCAGATTTATAAGTTCAAAGTTAGATTATACCACGAACTTACGAATAATCTGAAACTTTTTCTTTAAATGTGGACCTGTGTGAAATCGTTTTCAAATTACCGCAGCTCAGCGTAGGCCCACTTTTCATTAGATATTTTGTCGATATTTCAAGTTTCGATAAGTCTGTTGGAAAATATAAATGATGCATATTAAATAGACCTTAAACAGAAGTATTTAGTGCCTAATTATAGTACCTATATAACTGGTAATAGGCGTTTCCAATCCAACAATTAAAAACATCAATAGTGCCCACAGAAACAGTTTTATCCAATATCTAATCAAAGCTGCCCAATTAATTTCTAATGTGAGCTCTAATTTGGAATTTATGTTAGCTGGCGAGCCAACCAGCGAAATAATAATTGTTTACAACTATGAAAGATTCAGATATAGGTGAATAGCTAGACCTATTTAAATGAATAGAGTTATAATAATTGGTGGCCAAATTTAAATACCACGGTGGGGTGCTAAGTTTGAGCATCCTTAAACTAAATCCCGTCAATAGTAATTTTCGTTTGTAAAAAAACGTGGGAACTTATTTTTTACATGCTAGACAAAGATGTAAATAATGTATAATAAATAGTGTTAATGTCCAAATAGAATTGGAATTTATTAAAAAATTGAACGGAGCAGTTTTGATTTAGCCGCTATATGAGTCGCCCACAATGCAACACTGAACTGGTAGCTTTCTTGGTGAAGTTTTTATGCTGTTCTCTAAATTGGCGACTTATGAGCGATAATTAACAAAGTTTTCGCCAACTTTGTTTTTTTTTTTTCAATTATTTTATATATATTTTGTGGTGTTTTAATGAAAATAGTTTGGCCAAGCCGCATGAGTTTCGTAAAGTAAAATTAATTCTGTAAGATAGCAGTAAAACCTTCATTGACAGTTTTAGTGGATTAGTCACCATTCTCCCAAAACGTATTTGACAATCCTAACGTGCAAAATAATATTTCACTTGATAACGCCAGATCAGAAAACTTCAGGAGTTTTTGGCGGGATCTCGAAGTAACATGTTGTAGTTTTTATTTGTAATACATTAACTTAGGTTTTTGAGTTATAGTTTGGTTATTGTGCTTAAGTGAAGTGGATTGTAAATATAAACTGAAAGCATGCATTTTGAAATCTCACAAAAACTCCGTAAATCGTTCTAACAAGGGAGCCACCATCCCCACCACCACTTGTTAGATCCTACTTTGAAGAAAATACCTACTACTACGAAGGTTTGAAATCATTGACGCTGGCAAGTACTTTTTGCGGTGCTAAAACAAAAAAAAAAGATAACTTCATTAAAGAAGATAATTATGTTCTCAAAATAAAGTAAAGGGATTTGTATTCTGGGTCGTTGTCGCCAAAGAATTTTTATTTTGATTCAAAAATATAATCCCAATAAATCTTCAGGGAGAAAAGAATGTGTAGAGTACTTGTGCGATGAATTTATTCCTCGTCATCAGTTTCGCAACAGCCTGGCCAACAAAGACGTTCGGTGCCGTCACTCCTCGTACAGAATAGAAGAGTTTCAGCCTTAGAGACAGGTCGCGGTTCGATTCCGTGAAAATCTCTTAGATCATCGGCTGGAAACCAAGCACGCTCTTCATCCTCAACTATTGGTATGCCGAAATACCTGAAAATAGAAAACATTACTAAAGAAATTTTCTGCGTTATACCCATTTAAAGGGAAAAACATTCCAGTAAATTAACTATGAAAATTGTTTTTTAACTCAATTATAAATTTCAATTATATTATATTATATAATAATAATAATATATTACATTATATAAATTATAATTATATAATAATAATAATATATTACATTATATAAATTATAATTATATAACTCAACTATGCCCCCGCGAATCTTGCTCCCCGCTGCCGGTTATTTTGAAGACAATGATGCTTATTGTGGGTGTTCCTTAGAAGATAGATGTACACTCTCCGGAAATTTTTTGCAAGTCTTTTTAATGCCTATTATTTTGCTATATCTCTTATGGTTTACTCAGAATAAGCCAGAATTGATTCACCATGACCAGTTTTAATTTGTGCGGAACCCTAATTATTTTTCTAAAATAAAAGTATTCTAAGTTACTCCCAATATCATCAACTATCGACCAGTGAAAGTTTCGTCAAAATTGGTTCTACCGTTTCGGGGATTACCCGGAACAAACAGACAGGCGGACAAAAAATTTAAAAATACGCTTTTTGTTGTAGGTATCGTATATACTTCCATATGCATTTAGTAAAAAACTGTTATTTTGACATTACAAACAGACACTTCAATTTTTTTAATTGTATAGATATAGGTAGGTAGGTAGGTCCCTGACATGCATATATACAAATAAATATAAAATAGCTTTTATTAAATGCATGTGGTATTATATATGGTATATGTGGTAGTAGCACTTGGCAGTAGCTTATGTTATTAGGAGTGACTCAGGCTACTTTTAGTTTGGAAAAATAATTAGGGACGAATAACAAAAAACTGGTAATGGTGAATCAATTTGGGCGCTTAAACGACTTACGCTAAGTAAACCATAAGAGATATAGGAAATTAATGTATTGTAGTTGTAGATATCAAAAGACCTATAAAAAAGTCAGCAAAAGCACATATCTGTCTTCTAAGGATCACTCACAATATACATTTTTAATTAAGGGGGGTTAGCCGCGGGCACAGACAGTAGTATAATAATAAGCAAATTATAATTATTAATAACATAATTGATTGATATTGTAAGTCAATTTTATGACATGATACCTAGTTAACAACTTTCAATTTTGAACACGAACGCGGCAACCGACATTTTCGAGGTAGGTTTTTTTTACAACATAGTTTCTGCCTATGCTGGCAATTTCGCCAACATCAAATTTAACAAAATTCGTCACTTTTACGAAGCATTCTACACGTAGCACGTTTTATAGTGTATATTGTGCTATTATTTTACTATTTAATGTGTTATTTGGTTTATAAATAAAAAAATAATGAAAATTGCTTATTATAGTAACAAAGAATTGTGCTTAATCTACCCCTTATCAAATGAATATTTACGACCTCAAAACAAAAGGTCCCCGTCCCAATATAAAATACAAATACTTGTTACCTACTTCATTCGAAAGAAATTGTTTTCAAACATTATGAATGTAAATTCGCTTTGTGTCAAGAAAACACGCCGCCGCGCCGCGCCGCGCCGCGCCGCGCCGCGCCGTCCTCCGATCAATAATTACGTAATTTAGTTAACTCTCATTGAGTTTAGGACCCGACGCCCTTTCTTGATTCAGTCTGCGTGCAATGGAGCGTGTCAAATTGTGCTCTATTGTAGAACGAGCAGTGTGGAATTACAAACGAGTTAATGAGCAATAATCTATACAATTAATAAAATTGAAGTGTCCGTTTGTAATGTCAAAATAACAGCTTTTTACTAAATGCATACGAAAGTTTAAACGATACTTATAAAAAAAACACCAATTTTACAAAATTTTGTCTGTTGATCCGTCTGTTTGTTCTAGGTAATCTCCGAAACGGATTAACTCATTTTGATGGGTCTATCACTGGCAGGTAGCTGATGTTATAAGGAGTAACTTAGAGGCTACTTATATTTTATTTTAGAAAAAGAATTACGGTTTCCGCGCAAATAAAAAAAACTAGTCATGGTGAATCAATTCGGGGGCTTACATGGCTTACGCTGAGTAAACCGTAAGAGATTATATTAATTGAATGTACTATATAATTAAATTTTAAATAAACTTTAATTACAGGCGAGCGCAGCCGCGGTTACAGCTAGTCGAAAATAAAGTAAGATATGTTATTATAAAAAGTATCCTATCCATACCACAGAGGTAGCCATGCGCCGCTTGTAACCTTTTTGGCTGATAAAGCGAAAAAAAAAACCATCAGCAATTTATATTATATCGAGCTGGTTTAATGGCAGATGTTCGTCCGACTTATTAATTATCCTAGTTGCAAGTAAATCACACGACGGCAGTTATACAAGAAATCATTCTATAGTCCCACAAGTTCGTGCGCGCCCTCCTATATGGCGACAGACGTTGGTGGGGGCTAGGCGATAACATATGATAACGGGGGCGGGTTGTGTAGCGGGGTAGAGGAACGCGTGCAATTACATGATGTAGACGCACAGTCACAGTATACTAAAGTAAACAGTATACAAACGGCCGCGGCCGCCGACCGGTCTAGACGACGACGTACTTCTAAATTTGGTAGACAATAGTCACGAGTACGCCTCAGTTAAAAAACGAAATATAATTTAATTTATTACAATAACCAAAAAATTATATATTATTCTTTTAAATAATAATATATACGATACAAAATACATATAGTTATATATACAAAAGTAGACATAAATATTTTGGTGAAAAGATATTAATGGTAATTTAATATAGCATTATCAGATAAGTACGTAAGTTTGAGGTAACTCAATAACACAGTCTGAGGGCAGCCTTAGTGCGTGTTTATCTACCGAGCGGTTGTAGGTATGTAATTATTTCAAAAATACTAGACAACATACTGTTTATCTTAAGTGTACTGTGTAGCGTAGTGACGTAATGACATGGCTACTTCGTTCCCGCCAACTTCTGTCGCACATAGGAGAGTCGCACATGAACTTGTCCGACTATAACAACGAGATTCAACGAGGTATCTAATAATCTCTTATGAAACAAACTTCTCACTAACCTGCACACTGCTAATACGGGTATCCAAAGCACCGAAGCCAGCACCAACACCAGCACGAGCAGCACTGCCCACATTGGCCAGGGTTTCTTCTCCGTGTCCCCTTCGGACTTGATCCAAGCCTCGTAGCCTGACCCTTCCATAGCCAGCTCGGCGAAAGAAGATATCAGGATCAAGAGCATCGCCAACGGTGACAAATACTTCCAGCAGATCAGCCAATAAATGCCGGGGCGTTGGCCGGTCATCAACTCTATGTCGTCAGCGAATCTATAAAAATTACATTTGTAAAAATACTTTTTTTATTTATAATTCTATTTAACTATCACATTACTTTAATATACAATGTCTATCTATATTAATAAATCTGTAATTCTGTCTGTATATGTAATGTTTTTACACGTCTATGAAAATGAATGGTTGCGTTTTTCGAGCGTATGTATGTCTATTTCTTTGGCACACTGTAGCCTAAACGGCTTGATGGATTTTAGCATACGAGGTGTCGTTAAATTCATCTTAATTGTGTGAGTGACATACGCTATATAATATTAAGGTACATCGTCTGAAAATCAAATAATAAGCAATAATAGAAAAATATGTTTTTCTAGTCAAGTGTTATTGTTGTAGTCGGTTTTTTTTCATTGTTTCCTTTTTAATAATTTAGTTTGTTTTCCTAATTTCATAATAATGCTTTTATTATAAAGAATTCTGAGCATGAATATTATATTAAAATGTTATTGTCTGTTTGTATGTCCGGATTTAAGTCAAAAACAACTCGACCTTTTTTATGTTTTTATTTTTAAATTATCAATGCCATCTGGTAGTGCTAATGGAAATATATTCAACTTTGAATCTGTTTAAGTAACATGACATCTGTTAGAATCTTTACATTTTTCAATATGCGAAATATTCGAACGGATTAGCTCGTTATACAGGATTTCTGGCCCACCCTGTATAAACCTTAGGTAAAAGTAATGTAAGGATAATTAACTGACTGAAAAACCAACGTACAGCTACGCTACTGGGGCTGGGACCTCGAAAATTTGCATTATACCCTTTTATACCGAAGGTGAGCACTAAGGAAGGATTTTCGGAAATTCAACCCCTAATGTGGTGAAAGGGGGATGAAAGTCAATATTTTTTTTAGGTAGATTTACGAAAATTGGGATTCAGCGATTCAGTTAGAGTGGAACATAAAAACGTGTAACTATGATGCGAGCGAAGCCGCGGGAAATTTTATATACAATTAATAAAATTGTACTTAATTCATATGATACCTATAACAATTTGTTTTTAATTTTTTCTTTCTGTTTATTCCGGGTAATTTCCGAAACGTCTGGACCTATTTTGAAGAGACTTTCACTAGTAGATGTCTGATATTATAAGCAGTAACTTGGGCTACTTTAATTTTTTATAAAGAATTAGAATTCCACGCGAATAAAAAAAATCTGGTTATCATGAATCAATTCTGGCGTTTAATTAGGTAACGCTGAGTAAACCATAAGAGATATATCAAATGAATGTACTAGATAGATGTAGACATTAAAAAGACCTACAAAAAAGTCACTAAGAGAATATGTCTAGCTTCTAAGGATCATACATAGTAAGCATTAAAGATGAAAAAGCTAATAACCAGGAGCGAGCGTTGTACGATTCGCACGTGCGCCTGAACGACGGTATTCTGTAGTCCACGTGAGCGCAGCCACGGGCACAGCTAGTTAATAATAATTAAAAAGATTCATAAAGTGTTTTGGTAATTACTAAAAGATTTTTTCTTTTGAACAAAAAAAAAATGTGACAATAACAGTCAACGCCTCGTCGCGTCGCTAACATCTGCAAAACTGCCATTTATTCTTAACTAAAAACGGTTAAAGTTGAGATCAACTTTACAAATTCTAACTTTTTGTCTCGCCGACAAAACGCGTTCAACTTTCGCTTCTAAATTCTTACAATTAAAACTGAAATCTTTCATGCTTGCCTGAAGTAATATCACAAGAGTAAAGTCAAAGTTTCTAAACTTGTTAGCTGCTAAGTTCTAACATTATTAAACACCCAGCTTGTTCGGATCCCTCCAATGTGCCTGAACTTTCGGTAAGGGAAAATATCGTGAATCGCATTTTCCGATGCCCACCCGGGTAGCTACAATGTTCATGTTGAAAACCTGTCACAAAGCACCTATCTTATTTGAAATCGTTTCAAAAAACATGTTTACAAAACCAATAACGAAAAGGACAAACGACCTCAAGACCTAAACCTCAAGACTTCAAGCCCAAATGAAGTTGAAAAGTTGTCCGAACCTCACCCATTATTGTTTAAAATCATGCATCTTTTTAACGTTTGTAAGGTTACTTCTTAGTCACAGGTGAGGTCACAATGGCCTTTAAAAAATCAATTTAATACAGACTGTAATGGCTTTCGCTTCACTGAACTCAAGAGTTCGATCGATCATACACAACCGAGATTAGTTAAGCTAAATAAGTACAAAAAATATTCCATAATCATTTTTTCAAAGGGTATATTTAAGAACTAGCTGGGCCCGTGGCTTCGCTCACGTCGAATAGAAAATGCCCGCGCGAATCTTGCTCTGTCTACAATTGTTTTTGTACATTCATTTGCTATATCTCATATGGTTTACTCAGAGTAAGCCATTTAAGCGCCCGAATTGATTCACCATGACCAGTTTTTTTTATTTGTGCAGAACCCTAATTCTTTTTCTAAAATAAAAGTAGCCTAAGTTACTCCCTATAACACTAGCAATCTATCAGTGAAATTCCCGTTAAAATCGGTCCAACCGTTTCGAACAAACAAACAGGCGGACAGACAAAAATAAAAAAAAAATGGGTTTTTTTGTTATAGGTATCGTATATACTCCCTTGCGTTTAGTAAAAAACAGACAATTCAATTTTATTAATTATTTATAGATAAATGCAACATCAAATTTAGATATTTGTTTTAACAAATAACTTGAAATACATGTATAACACGATTCTAAGAGCCGTAAGAAACCTTGATAAATTTCTAGACAACACATAAGATTTCGTAAAAAAGGCCGACATCAAAAGATTCACTTAACCATCAGATTTTTCGTAAGCCCTTAAGGGTCGAGTTGCTCGCGACGACTCGATTTCACGGTCCTTTAAGCAACATTTACTCAAGATGGCGCTTTGACCTTTCCAGTACACTAAGTTAAGGGCTGCGAACGTGTCGTTTGAAAGGAATGGATTTTTAAATAAAGTGCTACTTTGTGCTATTTACGCACTGTCTAGTCTCCTGGATTTAGAATTCTGAAGTTTTGCCTAACTTTTGTCTGAGTGTCGTAGCAATTCATTATTTTTTAATTTCTTTATACTTTTGTAAATCACAGCCGAAATTTTAATCTTCTATATTAATTAACAAAATTGAAGTGTCTGTTTGTAATTTCAAAATAACAGTTTTTTGCTTAATGCATAAGAAAGTATTTATATACGATACACATAACGAAACACGATTTTTTTTTTTTAATTGGCTGTCTATTTGTTCCAGGTAATCTCCGAAACTGTTGGGCCGATTTTCACGGGACTTTCACTGGCAAATAGCTGATTTTATAAGGAGTAACTTAGGCTACTTATATTTTAGGAAAAAAAATTAGGGCTCCGCGCAAATAAATAAAAAACTGGTCATGGTGAATAAATTTAGGCGCTTAAATGGCTTACGCTGAGTAAACCATAAGAGATAAATATATCAAAGTAATGTACTACATAATTTTAGATATTAAAAGACCTACAAAAAAGTTTACGAGTGCAATTTGGATTTAAGGATCACCCACAATAAGCATATAACCGGGAGCGGAAGTAGCACGACTCGCGCGTCTGCCCGATCGACGGCAATGTAAAGTCCACGCGAACGAAGTAACCCCATCTTTTAGACGTAGTAAGGTAAATAAAAGTTTTATATAGGTAATTGTGTTAGGTTCTACAATCAATTGGCCTCAAAGAAGCAAAGAAGATTTTTGTACTTAGTAAGGCGAGACGGTACTTTAGGTCGACAAATCGCCTAAATCTTTATAAAGCACAAATTCGACCCCACATGGAATATTGTTCCCGTCTCTGTACGGGAGCCCCCAGTACCAGCTACTTCCCTTTGACCGCATTCAGCTTCAAGCTCTTTCCGATCGGCTTGATCCATTGGCTCTGCTTAGAGATGTTGGTTCACTCTGTATTTTCTACCGCATTAATCATGGGGAGAGTTCCGAGGAATTGTTTGGATTGATTCCAGCTGTGGAATTTCACCCTCGGTCATCGCGCCAGAATTGTAAATTCCATCCATACAATCTCGATGTCCAGCGTTCCATAACAGTGCATTTCTTAAGGCACTTTCTGCCTCGCACAACCACTCTGTAGAACCAGCGACCTGGTGACCTTCAAGAAGAGAGCCCGCAACGCATCTGCGAGCCCTCTGGTGTTGAGGATGTTTGTGGGTGGTGGTGATCACTTTCCATCAGGTGCGCCACCTGTCCGTTTGCCCCCTTTTTATCATATAAAAAAAACATTCTAAGCTCATTACCGATTTGCCGATTAAGAATCATGTCAAGCAAGTTTTTTTGTCTAAAGAATTTTATAGGGTGGATCATTACGAGAATGAAGGAGATGTCTGGAAGTGGCTCCCTCTCTGTACATCTACTAAACATGGATAAATAACTGTAAATAATACAAGCATTAAAAAAATAAAACTAAAAACATATTTATAAACCCAATCAAGTTTCTTACTGCTCGATGACTGAGATGTGTTCCAAACCGGCAGTAGTGTTTTAACATTCATTAAATTCACTCATTGTATCGTAACACGCCTAAAGAACTTCAAATAAATAAATATCGTATATCATGATTCACTTACCTCTTAACTCCATAAACGTAAGAGATGCCAATACACTCGAAGAACGCGATGATCAACAGAGGGAAGTTCCCACTGTACATGTCGAAGAGCAAGAAGATATAACTGCCAGAACCGTGAGCGAAGCCCATCGACAGCAAGCAGCACAACAGGCACAAGCCCCCGGTCAGGTATTCCTTGCGTAAATTCGGAAATAACTTCATGTCTACGATGGACGTCACAACTCCTTCCAAAGTCCCGAACTGAGAGTCGATGCCAAGAGTGAAAAGCATCAGGAAGAATAAAACAGACCAGAACTGCGCCCCGGGGAATTGGTTTATCGCTTCCGTGAATATTATAAATGCAAGTCCAGTTCCAGAAGCTGTCTGTAAAGATAAGTCAAGTAAAAAAAATGTCGTTAAAAAACCTACGGTGGTGTTAAAAATCATTTAAAACATAAGAACTTAATTTTGATGTTCCGATTGTATTAGACTAAAATTCTGAAATTATTTAAAGTTATTGAAACACTGATCGTTCCTAATAATAAAATTATAACTTACGAAGGGAGATCCAAAAGTTCATGGAATGGAACGGTTTTCAATAAAATGAAACAATAAATCTATTTTTCCTTTTCAATATAATCTCCCTTAAGCTGAATACATTTATTAGATCTATAAATATTTTTTACGAGTATCTTTTTTCCTCAAAATGAGCCAAAATTGCCTCCTTTACCCAATTGTCGTCAGAAAATTTCCCCTTAAGTATTTTTTTAAAATTGGGAAACAAATAAAAATCACTAGGGGCTAGATCTGGACTGTAGGGTGGGTGGACAAGTGATTCGAAGTCATGCGTGTGCAGAGCAGCCATTGCAAATCTGCTCTTGTGTACCGGCGCGTTGTCTTGCAAGAGCAGCACACACTTGGTCAATTTTCATCGACGTTTTTCCTTGATGGCCTCCTTTAATTTTTCTAATGTCGTTGCGTAGTATTCTCCGGTTACGGTCCTTCCCTTTTCTTTGTAATCAATCAGTATTATCCCTCACAATCCCAAAATACAATAGTCATCAACTTTCCAGCCGACTCCGACACTTTGAATTTCTTTGGCAGTGGTGTCCCCTTTTTATGTCATTGCATGGACTCTTGTTTGGACTCAGGCTCAAAGTGATGAACCAATATTTCATCTTCGTTAACAATCCGCTCCAAAATCTGTGCAGGTTTGTCTCCACACAACTCCAAAAATTGTTTTGACGCATCGACGCGCTGCAGTTTCTTAAGCGGCGTGAGCCTTCTCGGAACCCATCTTGCACTGACTTTTGTCATAACCAGGTGGTCATGTAGGATTCGCAAAATGGTGGTATCTGATACTCCAACTACAATTTTTTCCACTTTTTGACGATGTCTGATGCGGTGGCCTCAACTGGCCTTCCTGAGCGGGGGTCATCTTCAATCGACTCCAGACTATGTTTAAAAAGTCCAAGCCACTAGGGCACTGTTCCCCATAAACGGTTTCCATTTCATTCAAAATGGTCTGAGCGTTATTTCCTTGCTTGGTAAGGAATTTTATCACAGCATGTTGTTAAATTTTCTCCATAGTTTCAGTTTTTTCCAGATTGACTTGTTTAGCAGGCAAGTGACGCAATAGAGCTGAAACTCAATTTATATACTAATTTTTTTTTTGACGTGACAACGTCTTATAATTCGATGGAGCCGGCTGCACGCAAGAAAAAACATGACTCATGCGGCGTTACCTCGCTCTGAGGCGTTCCATTTAAGGCTTGAAGTGCAAGCGAGAGTGCGGAACCAGTGACGAAGAGGCACAATCGGCCTCCGTGTTTGGCAGCGTTCGACATCTGTCTCTCTCCTACTTGAGTGAGCGATGCGTCCGCGTGGACAGCTGCTATACAATAATACATTTACATGTTTTCGTCAAGTATGAAGTGCAGAGAAAAGTGATTGTGGTGTCAATTGTTTATAGCAACGATAATTGCGGCGATAAAGGTAATAAATTCTTTCGATATTAAATATATGTTCAGTGATATATAGTCGAATATTCGTGCTTTCATCATTAAAATAAATAGCATCGGTCCGCTAGTGCAGCGATTGTAGGTTATGCTATAATTGACAAAACTATAACAATAAGTTAACACAGCTATTTCACGATGAGTAAAAAATCAATTGCTTTACTATTCGTAGCTATGATTTCAAAAAATTATCAATTATCCTATCATCGTCCTATTATCAACAGAATAACACAAATTGTAAGAAGTTAAATATCACACATTTTTAAAAGTTGTAAAACAATTGCTCAAAGCACATTCATACTTGTAAAAACTATGTACATTGTAAAAAAAAGAGAAAATGACATATTTTTATTTATGCGTACAAATAAATGTAACTTGATCAATTCAATTGTCATTTTTATTTACCTCCTTCCTCTATATCCATACAAAATATCTAACAAACAAATAAAATTAAAATTTTCTTTTGAAAAATGATACCATTCCATCAGTATTTTCTTATGACGTTGTCACGTTCAACTATCGTCAGTAAACCGACTTTACAGAAAACCGATTTTTTTTAGAACTGTCTCTATCTATACTGTTAGCCTCAGAGGCCTTGAAGCTGCTGCGGCTTTTACAGCTTCACCAAAAAAACTAATAAACTTCATAAACTAATGATGAGTCCCCAATTAATATGACACTAAGCGAGCGCCGCTATCTTCACTCTATCCCTTCCAATCCACGAACTTTTGGACCTCGCAGCGTACAACAGTTACATTCTTTATTATTAGTTTTGTTAAGTACGCGTTTGTTTGTATACTATTGACAATTTATATAGACTATAAACAAAAGCAATAACATGAACCTAAAGAAAATCAGTAAAGAATTATTAACAAAAAACATAGCCAATTTCGACGATTTTTAAGAGTTTCCCGGTGTATCTTCGAAGTTGATGGTACAATGCGAATGAAATTAAAATTAGACTACACTTGAGGTGTCCACTATCCAACAAAACAATAACCATCCAAATCGGATCATAAACAAAGAAGTTATGGCTGAACATCCAAACTAAAAGAATATCGAATTAAGTAACCTCATTTCTTATAACTAACCAGTCTAACCGTTTTTTAGTTTAATCGGGACATGCAAATAAAAACAGGCAAATAAAATTAAATGTCATGTTCGTGATCAGTGTCTTTTATAACAAATGCCTATCAGGAAATATGAAAAAAAAGTATCTAGTATCCGTTATAATCGTTTTGTATTCTATAATACCATACAATTATTTTAAGGTATTCAAAATAAAGTCAAAATAGTAACATTTATGTTGTTAAATTTAAATGCGTACTTTTATGTCACACATGAATATTTTGAAACGAAAATTTACATCACAAAATATCACTTGACGAATTTAATCCACCAATTAGCTTTAGGGAAAATATAATTAAAATTATTTTTGCGCACTTTTGTAGAATACTTTTTTATTAATGGATCATTATTCTTGGAGACGTTTTTACGTTTGTAGCAGTGTAATACACAAATTGCAAAATTACCTTTTTTTCACAAAAACAAAACTGACTCAAATATACAACTTACTTAGAAACAATGCACTACTTGTTTACTTAAAATATCCTTTTTTTAAATCAATTTGATATTCCTACAAACTACTCGTCTGCCACATAATATACAATTATTCTTATTTTTGGAGTCGGTGCCAGCCAAATATTTAAGAAATTTTAGGTAACACAAGTTAGTACTGAACGTCCTTTGGAGTTTTTGGTGGGATCTTGAAGTGACATGTTGTGGTTGTTATTATTACTTAGGTTTTTGACCCTATATTATTGTAATATTGGTGGCGTTTTGCGTGATACAGTTTGGTTTTTGTGCATAAGTGAGGTGGATTATAAATATAAACTGAAAGCATTCATTCCGAGATCCCACAAAAACTTCTTAGAAACTTCTAATAAAGGAACCACCATCTTGTTAGGATACTGAATCATCATAACACATGACAATATAAATCACTCCATAATGGCAGTAATGGTCTTCATTAAAGAAGACCGGTTGCCAAGTTAGGAAGAAGAAGAAGAAGAAGAACGTCCTTAGGTACACCTAGTCTTAGATTATGATAAACCTACGAATATATCAATCACTATACATTTCCCATTCGATTTTGAAGAGTTTTCAGGTGTATCTTTGAAATCCAAGATCCAATGCCAGTGAAGTTAAAATGGGAACACACCTGAAAATATCCCCTTTCTGACAAACAAATTATATTTTAAATCAGTTTATAAATGACGAAGTTATGTGGTAAGAAACATTAGAAAAAAACCGAATTGATAACCATCTCCTTGGAGGTTAAACACCTGGTCTTGGATTATGATAAAACTACCAATATATCAATCACTATACATTTCCTATTCGATTTTGAAGAGTTTTCAGGTGTATCTTTGAAATCCAAGGTCCAATGCCAATGAAGTTAAAATGGGACCCACCTGAAAATATCCCCTTTATGACAAAAAAAAATTATTTTAAATCTGTTTATAAATGACGGAGTTATGTGGTAACAAATATATATTTAAAAAAAAAAACAACCGAATTGATAACCTCCTCCTTTTTTTGAAGTCGGTTAAAAAAAAACAAATTAAAAAAAAAAATAGTTTAGGCTCTAAGAAGGCACTTGTGAACGTCAAAACACCGCTACCGGTTTGGAAAACATCCCAGTCATCGAGAAGAACCGGCAAATTACGTAGTTGACCGTCCGTAGGAGGTTTTTAAAAAGGCAATTTTTAGTCCTTTACAAAACTTATAATAAAAATTAATTAATTACAATATATAAATCTTAAACTAAGGTGTGAACCTCCAAGCTCAGGCGATCGAGCGAGATTGTTCTTCCGTCATTCTTTCATTGTCCCACGAAGTGTTCATTTCGCCTGGTCAGCGATTTCCGATAATTTCACGTGGGAACTTGCATTGTAATCTGAGTCCGCGTTATCTGGTTCTGGGTGGTCGAGTACGTTGGGTAGGTAGGACAGTAGGTAACACCTCCCCTCCTGGATGAGCAATTATTTGCACGTTTTTAATGCAAATATTGCGGCTTGGCGATTCTGCAGGTTGGTTTCCTGAATATTTCCTGAAGATGAAGTTCCAGTTTCAGGATGCATTATGGTAGGTATTTCTATTTCAGTTTGTAGAGATGATTTGTTCTTCAACAATAAACGGCATCGGCGGCGACGCATAATGTACAAGAATAACAGTACAATTGCACCCAATATGACAATTCCATATAATGGTATTATACTATGATGTATGCTAGAAAAATCCATGGTGTTCAGGCTTGAATAATTTTCTATCTGAACCTGATGCTGAATGTTGTGCAGTTTATCCAAATCAGTTGTCGTAAGATTATAATGCGGCGATCGATTTCCAAAGATTGATGGCAACTTTTGCGGGATAGACATTAGTTCAACGGCACTCCCACGTACTTTGTCATTGGAGTTAATAATAGTAAATTCTGGCGACTTTATATTGCAATTTCTTGGTATCGTTGCAAAGTAGCTGCCCTTCATTAGTCGGTGTTCTTCTTGTCCGCATATTAATTGAATCCTTGTGGGTTTCGGGAACGTGATTATGTAATGTTGACTATCCAATTCCAGAAGTGCTTCTTTATGAAATGAAATAGAAGTAGAATGACATAGGTTCTCTGTTTCTTTTTGATTGAGTAGGTGATAGATGCAATCTTTGTGTGTACGCCTTTGATGAGAAATTTCCTGTTCGCAAATGTACCAGGTGTCGATCTTAGGGCATTCTGCCTCCATGTACACAAACTCCTTGGAGTTGGTTGCTATATACGGGAATGGGGGCAAGATTACTTCGGATTTTCTGTTAGGAACGGGACAGAGCCTATATAGGTTATAGGATGTTGGAGATAAAATTGGAAACTTAAGGACAATCACTATTTTATTGTCAGCGTAATATGATCCTAAACTAATTATATTATAATAGTACCTAATATCTAACTCTAACATTTGTTCCGAATTGTATAAAGATTTTAATTTGCTTAGCATGTTATCTAATTGTTTAACAGTTATAATGGAATGGTGCATAGAATTAGTGCGACTAAAAGCTAAAATGTTTTCTAATCTAATAATTTCCAGGTAAAGGTCCTGAACATTGTCACTTAAGACATTAAATAACTGTAACAGGTTAATATGTTGAATTATGTTGTTATCACTCGTACGGTTTAATAAGAGTGCCATAGACTTTGTGAGCTTTTGCTGATTACTGTTTAAAATGTCTAATACTCGGGATTGTTGAACCGTCATATCTTTAAATAAGCTGATGTGCTTATTGAAACTGGCTGATAGCTCTTTATCGTTTTTCTGCAAAACTTGAATAGCGTTTTCGAATCGCAGAGCATCTGCATGGTCAAGATTACCTGTAACACTTTTTATTAAAGATCCCAAGGGGTCGATAAGACCTCGCCTAAATCTCTTCGGTTCAAATGTTCCTAAACGGGAAGTAATCTCGTCTAATTTCTTAAATAAGTGTAGAATTTGATGTTTAAACGTAGCTGTATTTTGTTTTGATAGGTTGGAAGTCGAGTCTCTAAGCTGACATCTTAATAAATTAATTTGGCGCTGAATTTTGCCGATATTAATTTCCTGTAAAAAGGTATGGTGTTTGGATATTATTCTAGTTTTTCCTAAGTTAAATGGTAATATTCCGGGTCCGTCAGATAAGTCGTCAAGTCGTATGGTTTTGTCCGTCGGATTGTCTGCTTGTACTGGGACCAGGGTCATGATGAAGGTCGCTATCCTGTAACAATGTTGGTTTTTTAGTCACTTTTGCTCTCTTTATCCTAGCCTTAGCGACTGGCCCGCGTTTTTTAGTGGTGTAAATGTGTATGGGTAAGTTTGACATAACTTTGTCCTGAGTATAACGAGCAGCGAGCTTTTGCCTTTGAGCTATCGGGTTTCTAACGTATACATTCTGACCTTGTTTGTAGTCTGTTTGAGGTTCTCGGTTGAGGTTACGTCGAGTCATTGTCTGCTCACGTTCGGATAGAGATGAATTATGTATGATGTTGTATACTATATCCATCTTTCCACGGTGGTCCTGTAGGTACTGCTGGTATAATTGTTGTGACAAATCCAAGTCTGTCGGGTCTCTGGGGTCAAAATGTCCACTCATAAGGTCAAACGGTCTGCATTTGGTAAGACTATGTATAGAACTGTTGTATGCAATTAATGCGTAAGGAACTAAGTTTTGAGCTGGCTCGTTTCTATGTTGTAATTTTAATAGACGTAGATGTTCAAGAAGTGTACTGTGAAAACGTTCTATCATTCCGTTTTCGTGAGGGGCATCGGCTGCAATAATATGATGCTGAATTTTATGTAATTTGAGGAATTCTGCCACTACCTGGTTCGTAAATTCGGTTCCTCTGTCTGTCGTTACAGTTAAAGGGAAACCATGATGTGTACAGAAGTTCAGAAGTGACTTTACTATGTTAGGAGCTGTACAATCTGGTAAGCGATAGGCTTGGGCATATTTTGTGAATGCGTCGATAATAGTTAAGTATTTTTCCTGTTCTATTGTCACTACATCTGCGTGTGCTAACTGAAAAGGTTTTGAAGGCGGTGTTACGATCTGAAATTCAGGACGTAGAGGTACGCGATCGTACTTAGCGCGGTTGCAAATAATACATTCATTAATAAAATATGTTATTTGTTCTTTGAGTTTCGGCCAAAAATATCTTTGTGATAGAGATAAATAGGTTTCATTTATTCCTCTATGATTCGTTTTTCCGATATGATATTGGGAAATTATGTGTTGTTGTTCTAAATAATCCGTTATGTTTTGAATTTCACGTTTAACCAAGATAATGTTAATGGAAGAGCTTTTTAGGTTTTGTTGAAGAATAGGAACGATAGTGTACATTTTTTCGATTGGTTGAAATAGAATAGCGGTACGAAGTTTAGGATCGATAAATTTCTGTATAATTGATATAATTTCTTCTTCTAAATTATTTTCCGAGATTTGAACGACTGTTCTCCTAAAAGTTTCAAAGGGAATAGTGATTTTAGGTTTAGCTTTTGCAGGCCCACTAGTGCAGTTAATAATAAGTTGTCGCTTAAATTTATTCAATGGTTCTTCAGAAGTAGGTGTTTCAAGGATAGGGTTTTCATGTGATGTGTGAATCGTTTCATTGTCAGGTATATCTAAGTCGGGGATCGGACTGCTCAATGCTCTTAAGGTTGGTGCAGTGTCAGTCGAAGAGTTACTAATCAATGGTCTATCGTCAGGTGCTGTTACGGTTGATTCCGAGTCAGACACATTTACAATTATTGAGGGTGATTCTTCGTTGTGAATTTCTATTCTGGACAATGCATCGGCGTTAGTGTTCGCTTTGCCTTTTTTGTATATTATTTTAAAATTGTACTCTGATAATTTAAGTTTCCATCTCGTGAGGCGAGAACTAGGCTCTTTAAGATTCATCAGCCATTGCAAAGGCTTATGATTTGTAATTATTGAAAATTTACGTCCAAAAAGGTATGGTCTGAAATATTTTACCGCCCAAACAATTGCCAAAAGCTCTTTTTCAATTGTTGAGTAGTTTATTTCACTGTCATTTAACGTGCGAGACGCGTAAGCGATCGGTTTGTCGGAACCTACCTGACCTTGTGACAGGACTGCTCCTAGCGCAAGGTTAGATGCATCTGTCGTCAGAATAAAGTCTTTGGTGAAATCTGGATATTGTAGAATGGGGTCGTTCGTTAGAAGAGTTTTGCAGTGTTCAAAACATTTAATATATTCGGGTGTGAGATTTATTTTAGCACCTTTTTTTAAACACAATGTAAACGGTTTGGTAACTCGAGCAAAATTTGGGATGAAACGTCTGTAGTAACCTATAAGACCTAGAAATCCTTTAATTTGTTTTTGAGTTTTAGGTATAGGGTATTTTAAAATGGCTGAAATTTTATCCGGGTTAGGCTTTACTCCTTCTGTCGTAATGACATGACCTAGATATGGTGTTTCGCGTTTCATAAATTCAGACTTATCTAGTTGTAATTTAAAATTTGACTCCCTGAGCCGGTTAAAAATTTTGCGTAGATTTACTATGTGTTCCTGAAGCGATGTTGAAAAGCATAAAATGTCATCTTGATAAACAATGCATATTTCGTGCTGAAAGCCTCTAAGAATATTGTCCATTACACGCTGAAATGTAGACGGGCTGTTTTTGAGACCCATTGGCATTCGCAAGAACTCATAATGTCCATTACCGTCGGCTACACTGAATCCGGTTTTATGAATATCAGCTGGGTCTAGTTCAACCTGATAAAAGCCACTAGCCAAGTCTAGGGTCGTAAAGTATTGGCAACGTCCTAATTTATCCAAAATGTCAGTAATGTTAGGGATCGGATACTTGTCGTCTATGGTCGTTTCATTCAATTTACGGAAATCAATAACAAGCCTCCATTTAGTTTTACCTGACGCATCTGACTTTTTGGGGACTATCCAAATAGGCGCGCTCCAAGCTGATGTTGAAGGCCTAATAATACCCTGTTCAAGCATTTTTTTTATTTGCTGTTGTACTTCCTGTCTATGTATATACGGGTATCTATATGTTTTAGAATAAACAGGATTTTCATCAGTGGTGTTAATTTTGTGTTTAATTTTATTGGTGAAAGTCAAAGCTTCGTTTTCTAAATAAAATATGTCCGAGAATTCTCTACATAATGAAGTGAGGTTGGCTTTTTCCTCTGAATTGAGGTGGTCGGTTCGTATTCGCGATAAGATTTCTTGGAAACGTGCATGTTCATTGTCGCCGGTAAGTGATATCTGTTCGCTAAATATATGTGCGCATATTGGTTTATTTAGACTAAAAATTATATCGTTATTACTAGGGTTGGATATTTCTATCATGCATTTACTATTTTCGGCGGTAGATAGACACTCTGTTATTTTACATCCATTGACTGACTGCTGATTAATTAATACGTCACCTTGAGGAATACTTATAGGTACTTTAATTATTTGAGTTGACTGTGCAGGAATAATTGACTCAAATAAATTAACAGCTTTAGAATCATACATCTGAATATTATTGCAAGTGAATTCAGTTCGTAGTGTACGAGTCTGAAGGTCTATTTTAGCTTGCCAAAAGATTCCATCCTATTAGACCATCAAAATAGTCGTGAAATTTATAAATGAAAAATTTTATTGGATCATGGCCTTGAAATTTGGTTTTTTAGTCACTTTTGCTCTCTTTATCCTAGCCTTAGCGACTGGCCCGCGTTTTTTAGTGGTGTAAATGTGTATGGGTAAGTTTGACATAACTTTGTCCTGAGTATAACGAGCAGCGAGCTTTTGCCTTTGAGCTATCGGGTTTCTAACGTATACATTCTGACCTTGTTTGTAGTCTGTTTGAGGTTCTCGGTTGAGGTTACGTCGAGTCATTGTCTGCTCACGTTCGGATAGAGATGAATTATGTATGATGTTGTATACTATATCCATCTTTCCACGGTGGTCCTGTAGGTACTGCTGGTATAATTGTTGTGACAAATCCAAGTCTGTCGGGTCTCTGGGGTCAAAATGTCCACTCATAAGGTCAAACGGTCTGCATTTGGTAAGACTATGTATAGAACTGTTGTATGCAATTAATGCGTAAGGAACTAAGTTTTGAGCTGGCTCGTTTCTATGTTGTAATTTTAATAGACGTAGATGTTCAAGAAGTGTACTGTGAAAACGTTCTATCATTCCGTTTTCGTGAGGGGCATCGGCTGCAATAATATGATGCTGAATTTTATGTAATTTGAGGAATTCTGCCACTACCTGGTTCGTAAATTCGGTTCCTCTGTCTGTCGTTACAGTTAAAGGGAAACCATGTATAATTGATATAATTTCTTCTTCTAAATTATTTTCCGAGATTTGAACGACTGTTCTCCTAAAAGTTTCAAAGGGAATAGTGATTTTAGGTTTGTTTTAGCCTATAATAACGTATCACTTACTAACTAAAAATTATTTTTTAGAATACCCAGAACGAAATATGCCTCGGGGAATTCATACTTCGAAAAGAGAAAGCGGGTTTCAACAGAGAAAAGCCAAAAAGAATAAAATGGATGAAATTCAGAGCATGTCCGGTTCTCTTTTCAAATATGTATGTCACAAAAGCAGATAGCGGCCAAAGTTCAAGTAAAGTACCCGAGTCTCCTGCTGACGAAAGTTATGATTCACATCTTGGAGACTCACATTCAGATAGCATCATCGACAATATGCCTAGTGGTGAAAAAATTCTACGATCATGGATGGTATTTTCTCCTATATCAAATAACCTGTACTGTTTTTGCTGTCAGTAACATACATACAACATTTACAACTGGATTTGGACCATGAAACTTCATGTGAACATTTAGAAAATTTCGAAAAGTGGAAAACTTTGGAAATGAGATTAAAATCTCACACCACAATAGATGATGCAACCTTGCAATTAATGAATACGGAAAAACAGAAGTGGAAAAATCTTTTATCTAGATTATTAGATATAACATTGTTATTGGCTAAACAAAACCTAGCATTTCGTGGACATGATAAAACCCAAGGGTCGTCTAATAAAGGTAATTTCTTAGAACTAGTCAAACTGCTGTCAAAGTATGATGCAGTACTCAAAAAACATATACTATATTTGGAGGAGGAAAAATCACCTAAAGTATCATATTTATCGCCAGAAATACAAAATGAGTTCATAAATGTTTTAGCTAATCATGTAAAATGTCAGCTTGTCAACGAAATTAAATCTGCCAAATATTTCGGAATCATGTTTGATAGCACACCTGACGTTTTACATGTCGATCAAATGTCTGAAGTGATTCGTTATGTAAAAATTAATAGTAGAAAAGTAGAAGTCAAAGAAGTATTCTTAGGATTCTTTCCTTTACATGGAAAAAAGCAGCTGATTTAAGCGCTGAAATACTAAAGAAGCTTGAAAACGATGGCTTAGATATTATGATGTGTCGTTCTCAAGGTTATGATAATGCTGCAGTTATGAGTGGTATACACGGAGGAGTGCAAGCTATTATAAAAGAAAAAAACAATAAAGCAATTTTTATTGGTTGTATAGATCATTCAATTAATTTATGCGGCCAACATTCGTTCGCACAAAATGTGACTTGTGTTACATTTTTTGGAGCAGTGGAAACAATATTTAACTTTTTTTCAATTTCTACAAGCCGTTGGGAAGTGCTCCTCAATCACAGCAAAGCATCTGTTAAAAGACTTTCGACAACGCGCTGGAGTGCTCATTATGGTGCAGTAAAAGTATTTGCTGAAAATTTTGATGGGAATTGAGGAACTATGTGACCAAGACGTAAATTTAGAAACTAGAGGTGCTGTACAAAATCTTATACCTGCTGTGTGCAATTTCTCATTTCTTTGTTTTCTTTTCTTTTGGAATGATGTGCTAAGGGAAGTGAACAATGCTCAGATTGCATTACAAAGTAAAGGTGTATGTGTTGATGAAATAATCATAAAACTAGAAGCACTTCGTCTATTCATTGTAGAGAAACGGTTGCATCTAGCAGAAGAGGCAATAGATTTTGCTGTACAAAAATCGGAAAAATACAACATTTCGATGGAACGACGAATTCATCGCAAGAAACGCATGCGCGGTGAGTTAGTATCGTCCACCGATGCTGGACTTACACTTAGAGCGGAACTTCAAAAGGACATGTTAGAATATCTTGACAGATTCAATATTGAACTCGAAACAAGAGTAAAGTCCATTAAAGACGTAGCTTCATTGGTTGAGGTTGTGCAGTCAAAGACCTTGCTTTCGGCAAACACTGAACAGTTAAAATTTGCTATATCAAAATTTACTAACCTTTACGATGAAGTATCAGAAACAGAACTCCTTTTAGAAATACCAAGATTGAGATGACATTTAAAAGCGGCTAATATTACTGTCTCTAATTGGGTGACACTGGACTTTTTGAAATTTATTGTAGAATGGGATTTTACAGAATCTCTTCCGAATCTAACGGTCGTACTAAAGTTATTTATAACAATATGAGCATCAGTTGCTTCATGTGAGAGAAGTTTCAGCTAATTAAAATTAATTAAAAATTA
Organism: Saturnia japonica; assembly: GCA_033032175.1. NCBI lineage: Eukaryota > Metazoa > Arthropoda > Insecta > Lepidoptera > Saturniidae > Saturnia > Saturnia japonica. The sequence continues at coordinate 2,137,802 of CM065315.1, forward strand.
CTTGCGGTCTACAATGACTGAAACCAGATTAAACAATCTTGTTATTTTAACGATAGAACATGAAGCAACACAAAATATAAATTTTGAGACGTGATTTCGGAGTTCGCTAGTGTCAAAGCTAGAAGGAAGAAATTTTAATTTTTAACAAAGTAATTTGTTTCACATAATATTCAAATATTTGTAATAGGTACTCGTATTTTAATAAAACGTAAATGATTATAACTTTTTTATTTTAACAGTTTCGATTAAGTTTTGGGGTGACACCTATAAAATCCGCCCCGGGTTCCACCTATGCTAGCTACGCGACTGCTTCCAGATATAACTGTCATTCACATAATGATTCACCCAATACTTTTTCACAGTAAAACTGGAATAAACCGGTTTGCGCTAGTCAATTAATTGCCAAATCAACCGGAAATTTCATTGACTGCTATCAGATAGGTGCTATCTAAAAGCAAATTTCATTCTTCAGAAAAGGAACCCAACTTTAAATCCCTTCAAAAGAAACTGAATCGTAATCCTACAAATATAAATGATTTATCAGATCAAAGCAAGATGAGGACGTCGACGAAATATCTAAAGTTGAAGAAATTAATTTTTAAAAATAACGTTTAATATTTGTAATATTATGTACCTACTTAAAAAAATTAAAAATATTTCAAAACAACTTGCTCTTGCTCATAAGCTACTACAAACGTAAAAACTTCTCCAAGCTGACTTGGTTGTACGTTTAAAGAAACTATTATTTTCTTTATAAATGGATTAAATGTATAGCTATCATTAATATAGAGTATTTTGGAGCAAATATAATTCAAAATATTAGTTGTTATAAAAATTACGGGCACTTACGTTATCTAATTCTTTCTGCAAATCACAAACAGGTAAATGCGGCATCACCAATTTCGTCAGAGTTCCATTTATCACAACAGTTACCATCTCACCAGCGTCTGGCAGCACCATCGATTGAAATTCCGATCCAAAAATCTCTAATAGCGTCTCGTTTCTCACCTCCAAACACTTTTCATACACCATTGTAGCTTTAAAACCAATAATAGAAAATACCACGATCCCGGCGAACATCGAAGTTAGGCAATTTGTCATTGAAACCATTATTGCGTCTCTATAGCAGTTATTATCGACTGGATTGTACGAGGAGAAAGCTATTAGTCCCCCGAATGCGTAGAAGAGTTTTGCAGTGTTCAAAACATTTAATATATTCGGGTGTGAGATTTATTTTAGCACCTTTTTTTAAACACAATGTAAACGGTTTGGTAACTCGAGCAAAATTTGGGATGAAACGTCTGTAGTAACCTATAAGACCTAGAAATCCTTTAATTTGTTTTTGAGTTTTAGGTATAGGGTATTTTAAAATGGCTGAAATTTTATCCGGGTTAGGCTTTACTCCTTCTGTCGTAATGACATGACCTAGATATGGTGTTTCGCGTTTCATAAATTCAGACTTATCTAGTTGTAATTTAAAATTTGACTCCCTGAGCCGGTTAAAAATTTTGCGTAGATTTACTATGTGTTCCTGAAGCGATGTTGAAAAGCATAAAATGTCATCTTGATAAACAATGCATATTTCGTGCTGAAAGCCTCTAAGAATATTGTCCATTACACGCTGAAATGTAGACGGGCTGTTTTTGAGACCCATTGGCATTCGCAAGAACTCATAATGTCCATTACCGTCGGCTACACTGAATCCGGTTTTATGAATATCAGCTGGGTCTAGTTCAACCTGATAAAAGCCACTAGCCAAGTCTAGGGTCGTAAAGTATTGGCAACGTCCTAATTTATCCAAAATGTCAGTAATGTTAGGGATCGGATACTTGTCGTCTATGGTCGTTTCATTCAATTTACGGAAATCAATAACAAGCCTCCATTTAGTTTTACCTGACGCATCTGACTTTTTGGGGACTATCCAAATAGGCGCGCTCCAAGCTGATGTTGAAGGCCTAATAATACCCTGTTCAAGCATTTTTTTTATTTGCTGTTGTACTTCCTGTCTATGTATATACGGGTATCTATATGTTTTAGAATAAACAGGATTTTCATCAGTGGTGTTAATTTTGTGTTTAATTTTATTGGTGAAAGTCAAAGCTTCGTTTTCTAAATAAAATATGTCCGAGAATTCTCTACATAATGAAGTGAGGTTGGCTTTTTCCTCTGAATTGAGGTGGTCGGTTCGTATTCGCGATAAGATTTCTTGGAAACGTGCATGTTCATTGTCGCCGGTAAGTGATATCTGTTCGCTAAATATATGTGCGCATATTGGTTTATTTAGACTAAAAATTATATCGTTATTACTAGGGTTGGATATTTCTATCATGCATTTACTATTTTCGGCGGTAGATAGACACTCTGTTATTTTACATCCATTGACTGACTGCTGATTAATTAATACGTCACCTTGAGGAATACTTATAGGTACTTTAATTATTTGAGTTGACTGTGCAGGAATAATTGACTCAAATAAATTAACAGCTTTAGAATCATACATCTGAATATTATTGCAAGTGAATTCAGTTCGTAGTGTACGAGTCTGAAGGTCTATTTTAGCTTGCCAAAAGATTCCATCCTATTAGACCATCAAAATAGTCGTGAAATTTATAAATGAAAAATTTTATTGGATCATGGCCTTGAAATTCGGGAAGGCAAGGGACTATTATAGAAAATTCGTTCCTGGTAGTTGCATGAATATTTGTGACCTCGAATGGATCATAATATAACTCTAAGTGACTAAAATATTTTTCTACAATTTCCGGACTGATAAATGATTGGTTGGCACCAGTGTCAATAAGTAATTTTAATGGTGGATTTTGAATTTGAATATAAGGGAGTTGTCTTTTACCCTGTAAGTGTAATTCTATTCTGGGGAGCTCGAACTCGGATCCCCCTGAAAATTTTGATCGTAATCTTGTTCAAAGTTTTCAGTTTCGTCATACGGTGTACAGTCTTCGTGGAAATATTGTGTGTAATCTGTGTCGTAATAATCATAGTTATAAGGTTCATTCGCTTCATTTAAGTTAACCTGTCTTTTGTCAGTTTGTCCAGTCAAAGGTAAATTTCGGGCTACTGGGTGACTTATGCCGCTCATAGGTACAGGTAAGTTCGGTCGGCCTTGCTGAAAATTGCCACGAGAGGGAATTTTGAAACCGGTAGACATATCAGAACGTGGTACCGCTCTCATTACCTGTTGTGTTCGCGAAGGTCCTTGATATTGAGGTCGGAACATAGGCTGTGGTGCAGCGTTCACCTTATGAGGACTCTGTTTAACGTAAGGATTATTGTTAAAAATGTTCGGATTAAAAATAGGCTTATTTTGATTAGTTGACGATTGGAGGAAGTTTTGTTGCGGTAAATTCAAAGGCTTTTGATAACTAGTAGGTAAATGAGTTCTCCTAGGGTTTCCTGATTGAACGTTTTGATTCTGTAAGTATACTACATTTATTTCTTCCTGTGCAAATTCAAGTGCTTTTTCTAATGTCTCCGGACGCATGCATCTTACGCGCGATCCAATCGGTTCGTGCAAACCTCGCGTAAAGGTTTGTAACGCTAATTTATTATAAAGTTTTCGCTTAGCTTCTACTGTGGTTGTAACTGAATCGTGTAACTGAATGTATGTCATAATAGTACTAAGCGTGTTCTGTACGCGTTCATAAAATACGTTGGGCGTATCGATACCTTGGGTCAATTGAGATAAATCTGTATATAATGAACATTCGTCTCTGTGATCCGAGAAACTATTAACTAAGGTATTTCGAATTCCTTGCCAGTTATCCGGGATACCGTTGGTAGCTAAAGTTCTGGCGGCAGAACCAGTAATTTTATTAATTATTCCGTTCAGTAAAGCTGCCGTAACTAATTGATTTTCTGGGCGAACATACTCTAAAACTAAGTTGTCACATATGTTTAAAAATCTAACTAAGACATGAGAATTTCCGTCAAACTCCGGTACTAATCTAAGGGCTTTCCAAATGTTGTCAATGACAACGCTATTATCGGATTGAGCCATTTCAGTTTCTGAAATTTCCGATACACTACTAAATCTTAAATTATCTATAATAGTGTGCCGCTGATCCGGCTTTATAACCGTATTTTTCCCTGGGGAAAAAATTTTGGCTATTAAAATATACTACTAGGTTAAATTATAGAGGATGATCTATTACCAGGATAGGGAATAGCAACCAATAGGATATGTGTAACTAAATCTAAACTCACAGAAGGTTCTGCATATCTGGTCTCATCGATGATTGGATGATGTCCTCCTCAGCAACAGCAGGTTCTGTCGACTCCTTCGACGGCCTCCTCGTAGATTCTTAAAGATAGTCACCGCGTCGACGAAACGACTATCGGGCGGGAATCGAAGTTAGATCCCGCAAACCGACGCGACTATCCTACCGACTGCGCCAATTACGTAGTTGACCGTCCGTAGGAGGTTTTTAAAAAGGCAATTTTTAGTCCTTTACAAAACTTATAATAAAAATTAATTAATTACAATATATAAATCTTAAACTAAGGTGTGAACCTCCAAGCTCAGGCGATCGAGCGAGATTGTTCTTCCGTCATTCTTTCATTGTCCCAAGTGTCCGAAGTGTTCATTTCGCCTGGTCAGCGATTTCCGATAATTTCACGTGGGAACTTGCATTGTAATCTGAGTCCGCGTTACCTGGTTCTGGGTGGTCGAGTACGTTGGGTAGGTAGGACAGTAGGTAACAGGCAAGAAACTCGATCAGGTTTATCTTTTTTTTCCAAGTTTACATAATATTAACATATACAAAATAATATGAAATATAATACAACAATAAAACTATTTTAACAATTTGGAGAATGCACAGAGAGTAAGTCACTTCCAGACGTAACTGTCATTCACATAATGATTCACCCAATACCTTTCCACAGTAAAACTGGAAAACCGGTTTGCGCTAGTCAATCAGTTGCCAAATGAACCGGAAATTTCATTGACTGTTATCAGAAAGGTGCTATCTAGAAGCAAATTTCATTCTTCAGAAAAGGAACCCAACTTTAAATCCCTTCAAAAGAAACTGAATCGTAATCCTACAAACATAAATGATTTATCAGATCAAGGCAAGATGAGGACGTCGACGAAATATCTAAAGTTGAAGAAATTAATTTTTTAAAATAACGTTTAATATTTGTAATATTATGTACCTTCTTAAAAAAATTAAAAATATTTCAAAACAACTTGCTCTTGCTCATAAGCTACTACAAACGCAAAAACATCTCCAAGCTGACTTGGCTGTACGTTTAAAGAAACTATTATTTTCTTTATAAATGGATTAAATGTATAGCTAACATTAATATAGTATTTTGAAGCAAATATAATTCAAAATATTAGTTGTTATAAAAGTTACGGGCACTTACGTTATCTAATTCTTTCTGCAAATCACAAACAGGTAAATGCGGCATCACCAATTTCGTCAGAGTTCCATTTATCACAACAGTTACCATCTCACCAGCGTCTGGCAGTACCATCGATTGAAATTCCGATCCAAAAATCTCTAATAGCGTCTCGTTTCTCACCTCCAAACACTTTTCATACACCATTGTAGCTTTAAAACCAATAATAGAAAATACCACGATCCCGGCGAACATCGAAGTTAAGCAATTTGTCATTGAAACCATTATTGCGTCTCTATAGCAGTTGTTATCGACTGGATTGTACGAGGAGAAAGCTATTAGTCCCCCGAATGCGAGGCCAAGCGAAAAGAATATCTGCGTCCCCGCCTCCAGCCATACAACAGGGTCCAATATCGTGTGCCACTTCGGTGTGAACAAATGTATTAGGCCATCGCTCATCCCTTTTAATGTTATACCTCTAAAAAAGAATATTACAAGGACGATGTAAGGGAATGTTGCGGTGACGTAAACCACTTTACCGGACGAGGCGATCCCTTTGATCATGCAAAGGTAGACTAAAATCCAAGCGACGACAAGAGCCAATGCGATTTTGTAGTTAAATGTCTCTGGTTCGTTGATATCTTCAGATATCTGCAGGGTTGTCCTGTACCAGAAATATTGGGTCGGACTGCTTAACTGTAACAAATATGAAAATGTTGATATTAGGGATTTTATCGTTATAGGTTTAGCGTTGTGGCCCAAAATCTCACCTGATCTTATGGGACGTTGTGGCCCAAGAAGGTAGCACGCCAAGCCTAGTAGAAGACTAGTTTTCAAATGCAGCTGCCGGAACACACCTATTGGTGTTTGGCGACAGAAACTCAACTTGAGGGTGGTAGTTAGCTAGGCGGGTTTTAAGAAGCCCTTCCATTATGCTTTCATCCCTATATTTTCCTTCACCGGGCGCTAAAGCTAATTGCAGGGATTTGAACTTACGTCGATTAATGCTGTGTCCATACACGTTACTACTGAGCCATAACTGCATTGCTTTATTACAATAACGACACATAATATGTAGCATGCAATGGTTGGTAGGAATTTTTACTTGACTGGGTCGTGCCCAACATACAGATGGTGATTTGTTAAAAATCATATTTCACATGGACACACGAGGTATTGCAGCTGAATATTCAGAAGTTACAACTTATTGTTGACTGATCTCAGCTAACTACCGGGCGTTTTAGTAACTTATCTATCTATTGTTTTTAATCTATCCATTTGTACTTACTTTCATTTCAATAACCTATTTGTGGATAGTATTTCGTATCTATAGTATATATATCCATATCCTATAGCTTGGATAGATAAGAAGGAAGCCGAATCCTCTTTTAAGATAAAGATAGTTAATACTTAGTACAAATATGTATTAACCGGGGATAGTGACCTCAGATATGTTATAGAAAACGGCCGTTAGTCTAAAAGCGATCCCTTTTTCAGAGATATTTCTTTGCATATATCTCTTCACTTGGGGCAGCCCAACTCATGGAATATCTCCACCCTACAGAAGATCGCAACCAATTGACATTGTGTTGTGTTCCTGTGGTAAATAAGGTTTCCAGAGCTCTTTCGGGCAGATGGATTCATCGTCGGCGACGCGTTGGTGATCTTATGGTATTACAAGCGTCCATAGGCAACGGTACCCGCTTATTATCACGCGGCCCCTATGCATGTTTGCCTCTAAATATAGGCCCTAAGAAAGCACTTACGTATGTTCAAGATTGCACTGGCTCGGAAAACATCCCGGTCATCGAGAAAAACTGGCAAGAAACCCGAACGGGTTTATCTTTTTTTAACATGTAAGTATTGCTTACATTCCATAGTAATTTTTTGTGGATGTACAGATGAGGAATACATTGTATAGAACATTTATTATGAGGTGGACCAAGGGTCTGATTGCTATCGCTTCATATTTTAAAATAAAATACGATATAATATGAAAATATATTACTTATTTGAAAAATGAAATGTCTTGTAATAAATATATAAATTAAATCCATTACAAAGAAATACAGAATAAATTGTCCTAAGTAATCTTGAAGGCAGATGATAGCGCATAAAGTTTTATTTTTGTTACTTTATGCGGCGTCCCGAACGCCTTATAAATTGCGAACGATTTAGGAAATATATTTTGTCAATTTATGTACCATCACCAATTTTATTTCAAAATGGTAAATGAACATTCGAATATTTTGTTTTTAATTCAGTATATTACGTATGTCTATAGTAAGGAAATTGATGTTATCTATTAGATATATAATAAATTTTACCTACGAGTAAGTATTAAAAAAAGGAGTAGGAAATCCATCAGTATTTATTTCAAAATAAAGCTCTCTGATAGAAATTATAGGGTGCGACAAAAAAATTATTCATTAGTAATTACTCCTCAAACCGATCATCAAAATTATGACCAATGATATTATATAGGTAGATACGGCATTGAGGCTCTTTACGTGCCATCGTGAATGGCAGGTAATCGCCCTCAGTTCACTTTCGACGTGATACCGGTGTGAGCGAGAAGAAACTTTTATCCTTTTTTGACAACAGAGTTTCCGCCTTACGCTGTTATTTCCTATCTCTTTTATTTCAACATGCTGATAAAAATTTTGTGCCGTTCTCAAGTTGCTTTTAGTGAGAGTATAACGCGTCTATATAAGGTCGGTGAAAAAGTTTCTTCGCATTTTTATATGAAAACTCAAGACATTTTATTTTAAGTTTATTTACAGTATATATGTGCCGTTTTGTTCGATGACTTTCTGCCTTTTTGTAGGAAGAAACATGATCCCGTTGCTATAGAAACTTTGGGACTTCTGATCAAAAAAACGCAACAAATAGTTTTGGCAGTTCTCTCTTGATGATAACCTTACAGAACCTAAAGAATTCTGAAGATACCGAAACAGGTGAAAATCTGAAGGTGCAAGGTCATGGCTATATGGTGGATACACTAACACCTCCCAGCCAAACTCTCTTAATTTTTACTGAGTGGCTAAAAATGTGTATGTACTAGCGTCATCGTAATGAAAGACCACACCCTTCCTGTTGATCAATTCTGGCCGCTTTCTCTAAACTTCTTTAATCTCATCAGTTGTTGGCAGTAGAGATCCGAATTAATAGTTTTGCTGGGCGGTAAAAGCTTATTATGAGCAATGCATTTCCAGTCCCACCATACACACAGCATCACCTTATTTCAAGTCAGCCAGGTTTAGCCACAGTGTGTGTTCTTGTCGTACGTGATCCACTTTTCAACGCTAGTTATCAATCTCTTCAACAACAGCTCGGTTTCATTACGTCTGAATAATGAACAGCAAATGTTCAAATGAGTACACGGTTCATTAGGTTTCTTTTAGTGAGCTCTTGTGGCACCCAAATATCGAGTTTTTTGGTATAGCTAGCTTCCTTCAAATGGGTTAAAACTGTTTTGTGGTCAATTTCCAGTTCTTCAGCTACATCGTAACTACTGATACACCGATCAAGCTCCACTTTTAAAAAAATGGCGTCCGTTTTATTCGTAGCAGGGCGACCAGAGCGAGGTGCATTCTTAACATCAATATTTCCGGACTGAAAACGTTAGAACCAACTTTGTGCTACTCTTACTGACACTGCATTAGGTCCATAAACATCACAATTTTTTTTTCGCTGCTTGAGTTGCATTTGTGCCTTTTTTGTAATAATATTTTAAAATGTATCGAATTACTTCATTAGATTCACTTATTTTTATAGAAAGAAAAACAAATGAAAAATAGCGGGAAACAACTTTTTTATTTTTAATGTAACCTTTTTATTGTTACCCAAACCAGCCAGATACAAATAGTACAGCCAAAGAAATTTTATAACAAGTTTATAAATAAGTTATGCGGAGAAACTTTTTCACCGATCTATTATAAAACGTCATTGGTTACGACAATGAAATAAAGACTTTAGGCATCGATTGTTCAGTAAATTACCTAAAACCTTATGTAGCCTACTATTCTTTAAACCTAATAAGGCTTTAAATCAAAATTATTTCTTAAGTTAATTTGTTAAGATTGGGTTATCTTTTCCGATTGCGGAAATCCCAGAGAGTAATGTTTCCTTCTACAAAATAAACACTCTACACAATCAAAAAAAGAATCTTCCAAATTGGTTCATAAACAAAGACATTATGGCTAAACATCCATTAAAAAAAACATTCGAACTAAGTAACGTCCCATCTTTTGTCGAAGTCGGTTAAAACGGTACGCGCACTGGTGTCCTCCGTTTTTGGTATTGTCTAAATCAACCTATTACCTATCTATACTATACTAAATCTATGATACATATTTACCCAGTTGGTGAGGAATAAAAAACCATGAAACGGAACCATTTGTGAGGGAGCGATGTTTTTCCCTACGATACATAACATATTAGGTGATTCAGTCCGCGAAACATAAAAGCAACTAGGGCGAGCTAGCCGAGACATACATCAAACAACGAAACGTGATGGGCGGAGGAACATTCATTACGAGCCTTTGTAAAGGAATCTCAAAGAAACTACACATTTTCTGCCGACGCGATTGCTTTTTAAACTTGTTAGGTATTCGCTTTTCTTTTCAAAAGGTTTTAGATAAGTTTGAACTTATCTTTTAACTTTTATCATTACGTGAATTATACCGATAACTTTAAACGAAAATTTTTAACAAAAAAGAAAACCAACTCCAATGATTTTGAAGAGTTCCCTGGTGTATCTTCGAAGTTGAAGGTCCAATACCAATGAAATTAAAATAGGACCACTATTGAGGTATTTCCTATCCATAGAAAAAAAGAATCACCCAAATCTTTGGTTCTTAAACAAAAGTTGGACATCCATAAAAAATTAAAATATATAGATTCGAATAATTGACAACATCCTTTTCTTTTAAGTCTGTAAAAAGGCACAATTTTAATATTTGAAATAAATATAAAATAGTAATCCCATCTTTTAGAGTTAGTAACACAGGTAAAAGGTTTTTTAAGTAATTGTTTTAGTTGCGTTCTAAAACAGACTTCTCGAGCACAATATACCGATTGTTTCCAAAAAATTCCAAGTGTTAAGTAAATCCGGTTTAATTGTCATAACTGTATTTTAGAATGGATCATTTCGTATATAATAGTGTGACTCTTTCCAGGTACATCCATAATTTTTAGTTTTAAACAATCACTAAAAATATATGAATAAACTTACAAAAAAATTGATTGTAACAAAAATCAAAACAATATTGTTAATTTATATATCGTTAAATTATTTTTGGACAATTAAACAAGAAAGTCTGACCGACTATGAACTTTGCTCGGTATCTTAAAAAAGAAGAAAAACTCGTATCTGGGTAAACGTGAAATATTATTGTAAAACATTAAATATCTGAATAAAAAATTTCATCCAAATCATTAGAGCCGCTTCTGAGAAACGAATTACATATACATATTTAAATACATTTATACAAGAATTGCTCAAATAGTATTCAGATTAGATTAATAGTTAACTTCATCATATTGTAGCTCTTCCGTCACATGATACTCTTAATTTTAGCCTCTCTACTAAAAGCGCTAAAAAGTAAATTTTCAATAAACTCATTAACACAGGCACTTTGATATAAAAGTTTTACAGGAGGAAAACAAAATCACCTTACTCCAACAAAGTTATTAATTTTACACGAAGTGGAAAGATTTTAGTATCTCGTAAATGACATGTAATTATTTTCAACGCATTCCCAACGTTAATGGAAAACTCACAGTTCGTAACTTTACCTTTAAATACTTTAAAAGTTACTACAAGGCTTTCAGCGAACGACAGATGAAGGAATGACTTCTATGTAATGTACCTAGTATAATCTACGAGATGTATAAAATATTAATAAAATTTGAAAAGCTTGTAACTTGTATAAAATTGATTTCGTTTAAACTATCGAAAGGTTGAATGAAGGTTTTTTTTTCCTATTCTTCTCAAGAAACTCTTTTATGTGATACTCATATCATGAAGGTGCATAAAAAAACTGGTCCACCATCTTTAAATTTAGAATAACGTCACTTAGCTAACCATGCATTGTCATCCAAACAAAACGTGTATGCAATATTTCAGTTTAATCGGTTAGGGATAACTGTTTTAGAATTCAGTTGCAAGATTTGATCCAAACTCACAAGGCGAGTTAAATAAACCCTTGTAAAAATAGATGGATACTCTTTCATACTATCTTATGCCTGAATTTAAACTGATAAAAATGGTGTCAATGAATAGCTACTTAGCTAGTAGGTACCTACATAGATACAATATCAAACAATAACAGTAAATTGTGCGGATTTTTGTTTTAAATTTCAAACTTATAATATTTTACCCCATGTTGTATAATTTTAGCAATATTTTACATGTAGTTTGGTTATGGTTTAAAGTTATCCGGCCTTCGGAGACTACGAGGTCAGCTAACAGCTTGCGAATAAACCAATAACGCGCTTGACAGTTTTGCACAAGCTCTTTGATGAATTATTTTTGACGTGACAACGTCTTATAAATTGGTTTGCCGGGTGACACTTCAAGAAACTGCGTTACGCTCCGCTCACGTTATGCGCTCACAATGAGAGCGAGTGAGAGGCACGCGTCCCTTCCACTCGGGCATGGTTAGCCCGCCTAAGAGCGAGAGAGACAGACATAAAGTCGTTGTCACGTAAAACTTTCGCCCGTATACCGACTTTACAGGCAACCAATTTTTTCATAACATCGATAAAACGTTGAGTAACCGTGACGAAGCATTTTGATAAATTACTTTAAATTACATTTTATCGTAAAAATCCACATGTCGACAGTATGTTTAAAAATTGAAGTCATGAAAGCACAAACCACTAGGGCTAAGACCGTGAAAATTTGCATGTGGGTTCCTTTTACACTTTAGGTGAGCTATAAGGCAGGGTATTTGAAAATTCGACCCCTATAGTGGTGAAATAGGGGATGAAAGTCTGTATGAGAATCCGTCAATTTCGATGATAGATCTATGAAAATTGTTATTTAGCAATTCAATTGAAATGTTGAAAAGATACGACTCAACTATGACGCGACTGAAGCCACGGGAAAAGTGACAGTATATGTTATAAATGAAATTATAATGTTTTTCTCATTTTGGTTTACAAACGTCACGCCTACACTTCTCCCACGCACCATCTTATGACTATTAAACACAGACTGGTTTTCATTCATGTCTTAAAGGGCAAAGGTTGTAATAAAGTAATAAAGTACTTAGATGAGATCTCTTAATGCTTTTCTAGTTTATTTAGCTACCTATTAGTTAATAGATACCTATTCGGCAAAGTAGAAATGTAAGAATACTTTGTCTTCATACTTAATAATCCCAAATCCCCTAAATATAGATAGCTAAGATCTTCTGATTCTCTGATACTAATTTCCGCGACCGATCTTACGTCGTAACAGCAGCACGACTGTGGAATTTGCTTCCTATCAACATTCAACTAACCAACTCTCGGGATTCCTTCAAGTATTCGCTACGTAGGTTTTACTTGGAGCAGTTGAATATCGGCTAGATTTTTTTTAACCTATACATTATGCACTCCTTTTTCTTTCTCTTGCTCCCCTGGAAGGCCTGTAGAGAATGCTTTTTAGCATTTAGTCCTCCAATTGTACTTTTATGTGCAATAAATAATATATAATTAAACTGTTTTTATAGCCGTAGTACCACAAAATGTCGTCACTATGAAATTTATTTAGTTTAAATTCCCCTTATATCCTTTTTTATTTGCGCTGCAAGCTTTTAATTTTTTTTTATGTAACAGTTACATTCACCTATATAAATAACTTTATTATTTTTATTTTAGTATTCAGAAATATTGAATAAAAGCTTGTTATAAAAAAATCTTATTCTTCCAAGTAAACCCTTTCATTTGATACCCATATCATTGAGGTATCAACGACGTTACTTAGCTAACGCAGTGTTGTTATCCAAACTTAAGATTTATCTAAAGTTTCAGTTAAAATTCTGTTGCAAGATTTGACACATAATAACAAGGCAAGCTTTAAATAAAACCTTGTAAAAACAGGAACCCACCGAAAAAGCCAAACATATTAAAAAACCAATTAAATTTCAAAAATGGTAGAACTTTTACCTTCCTATAAAATATCAGAAGTTAATCTGAAATTCTTTTCGTTCCTCAAACGTTTCTGAATCAACGATCGCAATAATTCAACCTGAGAGTGTTGCGCTCTGTTTGTTTTTAATTAAAAAAACTATGAAACGGGAACGTAGCTAGACTTTAGGTAGCCACATTTAAACAGGTACAGTGATTATATTGATCATCCTAGCTAACATAATCGTTAATTTCAGTCAAGTAAGTCTTCCTACTCCTTGTATTTACTAGCAACGTATTTATTCTTTATTTACAAAATACAGACTTCAATCAAAACTTTAAGAAGATTGGCTCTCATATTAAAACTTTCCAGATAGTTTTTGTGGTAACTTCAAATTCAGGCTTCTAGTTATTGTTTATAATTCACTTCACTTGTGCAAAATCAGACCTCAGGCCATTGTTGTAGAGTTTTTTTTTTTAATATTGATATTACATCTATCTAGGGCTTGTATATGAATTTTCAAAGGAAAATTATTTGTTTCTGGCACTCGCCGCACCGCGCCGGCTGCCTCATTTCGTTCACTCGGCTCGTGCATTGTGATCATAGAGATAAATAAAAACTTCACAATGCCTTCCAGTAATTTAGTATAGAAAAGACAATAACTAATACCCAATAAATAAAGCATGTACCTTGGAGATTAATTAAAAAACATGGCTTTTTTTCTATATACATGTAAGGTTTTTCCGTGTAGGATTAAATCAATGTACGCAATTTTCCAACGTACAGGTATTTCTTGTAGGTTCATGTAACATTGCGCTTTTTTTGAGCATATATTTCATGTACGCTTTTTTTACTGAAAAATTTATTGGGTGATTTCTCTTATTTGGGGCAGTCCGACTGGTGGAATACTTTCACCCTACAAAAGATCACAGCCAAATAACCTTGTGTAGTGTTCCTGCGATGAGTAGGGTTTCCAGATTCCAGAGCTCTTTGGGATAGGGGACACAAGGTCGGTAATGCTCTTGTGATACCTATGGACCTATAATTAATTAATAATATTAATATAATAATAAAAAGGATAAGACTATGATTTCATATCCCCGTTTAGTATTCTTCGTCTTCTTCTTCTTCCTAACTTGGCAACTAGTCCTCTTCAATGAAGGTCATTACTGCCCTTATCAAGAGAATATAGTGTCCTGTCTGATAACGATCTCAGTGGGTATCCTATTTAGTAGGCTCCCTTGTTAGAAATTTCTAGGGAGTTTTTGTGGGATCCCAGAATGCATGCTTTTAGTTTATATTTATAAACCACTTCACTTATGCACAAAAACCAAACTATATCACGCAAAACGCTACCAATATTACATAATATAGGGCCAAAAACCTAAGTAAATGAATTAAAAAATAAAAACCACAACATGTCACTTCAAGATCCCGCCAAAAAGTCCCCGTTTACTATTGCCTAGTCAACAAGGTTTCATAATAAATTATTACTCAGGCGTATTATAAATTTTCATAGTTGGCCTCTCTTACATATAAATCAAGCTGTCAACAACACAAATAAGTAATTGCGTCTGAAAGACGAAGCGACGCTCGGATGTAATAACATTTTGGTTCTTCTCGACGTGTTTATGTATAAAATATTATCTCGATTCATGTATTATTCACAGGTATTTCGTTTATAACCGTGTTTAAATAAATTACCTTAATTCTGGCTATGGAGGGTAGAAACCAAGAGAACCATCTCTGTGCGGTATACAGTGTCCGTGGAAAAGCGCCATAAGTTTTTTTTTCGCCCACTTGAACAACTTTTCACTCCACAAACTTTTCAATAATTTTTTTTAAGTTTGACAACAGCAAAAAATATTGTATCACGAAAAAGTATCATTCCCTATTGCTAAGCTAGCGCTATTTTGGTGGAGGTTTTTATGCGACTTCAACAAAAGCCTGAGATTACTAAATTCGAATGTAATTTTTTTTATGGATGTTCAGCCATGACTTCTTTGTTTATGAACCGATTTTAAACTCTTCAAAATCATTGATGTAGGTTTTCGTTTTTGATAAAAATTGTATTGTGAATTGTAAGTTGCTGCTTACATCTGGACACTTTTTCAACATTTCCCCCTTATAAGATGTTTTTCCGTACCTCTACTGCTCTACTCTCCATAATTCTGTAGTGGAGTTCCCCACGCCTTTCCTTAGTCGGCCAGTGAACAGAGAACGGGGCAAAATTTTGCAGATATTTACAAAAATAAAGAATATTTTCGCTTTTGGTACGTTTATTTTTACTTTATCAGTCGTACCTAATTGTTTATTTTAACATGCTGTTATCAAATTAATCATTAACGAGCTTTAGTAATTTCTGAATGTGTATACCTAAGTATTTTCTATTATTTATGGAGTTACTCCAAAATAAGCACAAAAATATAATTATCATCCCCCTCATTACCGTCTACTTTAAGAGGAATGGTAATAATTATAGAATTGTGTTAATGACTTAAGATTTTGCTGTTGTGCTTTTAGGTAATAATTTTTTTAAGTCATACTGATTCTGCCCGTTGTCGATGCTGCGCTTTGACCAAAAAAACACTAAGAACCTCTTTTCTTAATAACCATATTAATAAAAAGCTAATTTGATATAGATGTTTTATTTAATTCTTTTATACTAGTGTCATTTTTTTACTATCATTTTTGATTCTACATTATCGTGCCTTGAAACAAATTTAGTATGTCCATATCTTTGCTAATTATGCGTATAATTTAGTAGAATTTTAATTATGTATTATGTTTATTTTCATTTAGATGTTCACAGGTAAGAAAAAAATTCCAAAATAAAATTTTGATCTAAATCCAGCGGCTCGCCGCTGTCATGCCGACCTTCACATATCAGATATCTTCATATATCTCTTCACGTTACGCTTAAAGGACCCAATGTCGTAAGGAAGGAACACTCTGGCCGGGAGTATATACCACAATTTCACGGTACGATAAAGATAAAATATAGAGAACTTTCTAGTTCGTGCCGAGATGGAGGTTTGTATCAGTTCCATATATTATTTCGTTTTGTGTTAGCGATAGGATTGTATAAAGACAACTAGGCAAGGGCCAGGGCTTCCCAAAGTCTTTTAGTTCAAAATGCACTTATAGATTTAGTATTTTGTCATGGCAAGCACACGATCAACTAATTATGTATGTATTTTGTACAAATTAGGTACAATGTCGCTAATCAGACACAGAAATTAATAGACATTTTTAGTTAAACGTTATAATATGAGGCTCACAAATACATATAATATATTATTTTGAAATTAAGTCATCTTAGGCACACTTCTGAAAACCCTAATCAACACCAGACATGTGCGAGAATTCCAAGAAAAATTTAAATTTATAATGTCTAGCCAGTATAAAACTTACAACGTTATAAAGTCTATGATTTGTTACATAATACTTATACTTACTGCGCATTCAGGTTCGGTGATGTAAGAACCATTGCTAAAATATTTCTTCGGGCACTCAGACCACGGCAGCTCTGCCTGGAAGCTCTGTGCGAAGTAAAACAGGCACCACGCGATAATAGAGTTGTAGTACAGCGCAACGTTGAATGAAACCACAGCAGAGCTGATGCCAATACCGCCCAAATAAGGAGACACCTGGTGCCACACGCCAATCGCCCCCTTCCTCAAACGCTGACCAATCGCCAATTCTAAATAAAATATCGGTATGCCTTCGATCGCCAGCATCACGAAATACGGAATCAAAAATGCACCACCACCATTTTTCTGGGCTAAATACGGAAATCTCCAAACATTACCCAAGCCGACGGCATACCCTACCGTCGCTAGGAGGAAGGTCAGTTTACTATCCCAGGATTCCCTTTCGATTTCAACACCCTCCGGTTTTAAATCACCACGATCTTCCCCGGAGCTACCTTTGCTTGTAGGAGTTTCGGATGACTGTCTATTAGGGCTCGTGTCTTCGAAAGCTTCGTTCGTGGTTCCGTACATAACGTGGGTTCTGTGAGACGGAAGCCCGTTTTCCATTGTAACCAGGCGACCTCTCAATTCTTTCATTTCCATGCGGTCTAAAGAACGTTGGGCGTACAGGTCTCGAGAGCTCTGCCGTCGCATCAAATGAGCCGTGTTCGCCATTTCTGATCCTTATTAACACAACTGTTCAATAAATTCACAATTAATTAAACGTGAAACTATTCCTCTTCATTGTCATGACACAGCATCAATAAACAAAACGTGAATCCTGATTTAATTATGTCAAATATTAATTTTAATTGCACACGTAATGATTGAACTATGAGCATTTTTAATAACTAACTCGTATTCTACGTAAAACGGTTTACGGCGGTACTTCTTCGTTTTAGCCGTACAGGTTTTTGTTGTAATTAATGTTATTTAAAGCTTTGGATTTTGTGCTAAAGGCGCTAACAGTACCGCCCGTTTCTGAATGGCATCTCTTCACAAATGCGGTAAGGATGGCTGAATTAGATTCCACGCATGCGCGTTGTGAACCCCTTATCGAGAGACCTACACCCCCTATGAAGCTCTTTCAATGTAAAAGGGGTTTGGTGTTTTTATATTGTGTAAGAGCTTACTGATATTAATTCTGGCTAGTATGGTTTAAGCTCATAATTTGTTGCATACAAAAGAATAATACAGATAGCTGTCTAAATTACAATTTTTAATTATATTTTTGCAATATTGTTTATGCAATGATTTAGAACTGAGAAGTAAATATGTTTTAATGATATTTTTATTTTCAAGGACCAATTTTGAGTTTTTCGCAACTGTAGGCATTATATTTTTCCATTATGATGCTTAGATAAATACATATGAGTACATAAACTATTATCGGTATATATTTGTTTGAAAACTTATTTCCATGAAGTGTATGTACCTTGCCCTCTGGTTCGTGAATAATTTTAGTTTGTTTAGAGGGTTTGCTTTTATTATTGATCCCCTCACCGCGTGTTACTTGGAACAAAGGAATATTATGGATCTTATCTTAGGGTTAAATCTAATATCTAAATATAAAACAGTGGATTACAAATACCGTCGACCGGACACACGCACTAATCGTACTATCCCCGCGCCCAGTTATTTTAAAGTCCACAATTATTATGTAGTTCATTAATTTCATATATTTCTTATTATTTACTTAGCATAAGTCATTTAAGCGCCCGAATTGATTCGCCATGACCACTCTTTATTTTATTAGCGCGGAACGTTCATTGGTTTTCTAAAATAAAAGTAATTAAAGATACTACTTATAACATCATCTATCTACCAGTGAAAGTCCTATCAAAATCAATCCAACAGTTTCGCAGATTTCCCGAAACAAACATACAGACAGACTAAAATTAAAGAAATGGGTTTTTTTGTTATTGGTATCGTATATATTTTCGTATACATTTATTAAATAGCTGATATTTTGACATTACAAACAAACACTTCAATTTTATTAATTTTATAGATTTAAGAGCACGTTTGTTTGTCCATGAAACACTCTCAAACAGCTGAATGGATTTTACTGAAATTAGGCATAGAAGTGGATTATGTCGTGGAATAGGACATAGGATACTTTTTATATAGACTGGATAATATCAGCTAGAATTTCATACATTGTTCAGTTTTTTATATATTAGGTCGGGGAAAAAGTGTTTTCGCATAACGTAGGTATACCTAAACTTGTTATAAAATTTATTTGGCTGTACTATTTGTATCTGGCTGGTTTTGGTAAAATTAAGGTTACATAAAAAAATAAAAAAATATATTTAAAAAAATTGTTTCTCGCTATTTTTCATTTGTTTTCCTTTCTGTAAAAAAGAGTGAATGTAATGAAGAAATTTGATACAATTTAAAATATTATTACAAAAAAGGAAAAAATGTAACTAAAGCAGTGAAAAAAACTTGTGATATTTATGGACCTAATGCAGTGTCAGTAAGAGTAGCACAAAGTTGGTTCAAACGTTTTCAGTTCGGAAATATTGATGTTAAAGATGCACTTCGCTCTGGTCGCCCTGTTACGAATAAAATGGACGCCATTTTTGAAAAAGTGGAGCAAAGTCGGTATATCAGTAAGTACGATGTAGCTGAAGAACTGTAAATTGACCACAAAACAGTTTTAACCCATTTGAAAAAAGCTGGCTATACCAAAAAGCTCGATATTTGGGTGCCACACGAGCTCACTAAAAGAAACGTAATAAACCGTGTACTCATTTGCGATTCATTATTGAGAGGTAATGAAACCGAGCCGTTTTTGAAGAGATCGATAACTGGCGATGAAAAGTGGATCACGTACGACAAGAACGTGCGAAAAAGGTCGTGGTCTAAAGTCGGCCAGGCTTCACAGACTGGTGCTAAACCTGGGCTAACTCGAAATAAGATGCTGCGTGTATAGTGGGACTGAAAGGGCATTGTTCATTATGAGCTATTACCGCCCGGCAAACTCATCGATTCCGATCTCTACTACCAACAACTGATGAGATTAAAGGAAGCAGTTGAGAGAAAGCGGCCGGAATTGATCAACAGAAAGGGTGTGGTCTTTCATCACGATAACGCTAGACCACACATATCTTTAGCCACTCAGAGAGCCAAATTAAGAGCCAAATTAAGAGAGTTTGGCTGGGAGGTGTTAGTGCATCCACCATATAGCCCTGACCTTGAACCTTCAGATTTTCACCTGTTTCGGTCTCTTCAGAATTCTGTAGGTTTTGTAAGGTTAACATCAAGAGAGGACTGCCAAAACTATTTGTCGCGTTTTTTTGATCAGAAGTCCCAAATTTTCTACAGCAACGGAATCATGTCTCTACCTACAAAATGGCAGAAAGTTAACGAACAAAACGGCACTTAGATACTGTAAATAAACTTTGAAAAAAAATGTCTTGAGTTTTCATATATGTAAAAATGCGAAGAAACTTTTTCCCCGAACTATTACATATAACTAAGGTGACAAACAAGTATATAGCCTACGTGTGGTAAGCGGTTACGTTAACCTATGGACGCTTGTTTTTTTTTTTTTTTTTTAGAACTGACTACACTGTTAGCCTTAGGGGCCCTAAAGCCGCTGCGGCTTTTACAGCTTCACCGGACTTGGGGGCGAGCGCAGAGGGCACTCAGCCGCGAAAGTTTTGTGGACGACTCGCACGAGGGTGCCAAAGTGGCCGGACCTCGGCTCGGGCGGTCGTCGCGTTCGCAAATAGGTCGCGATCTATTCGAATCCCTACACCTACGATTCGAGCTAACTAAATATACACATAGGCACGTTCCCTTCCTCCTGGGAGGAAGGAAGGAACCGTGCGTATGTGTATTCAGTAATCGGAATGTTTCTACACTAACTAGCGCTAACTAACTAGCGTAAAAAAAGAAAAAAAAAGGTCCCTCACAGAACCTATGTACCTGTGTGGTGTGCACGTGTGTATGTTCATACGTGTGTAGTGTTGTATGTAGGTAGCTAAGTGATGCACGTACAGTGTCACTTGTATCGCGCGGGCGGTTGCCTGACCCAAGGGTTTCACTCCGAGGAACGGACCTAGGCTTGGGTTACCGCTAGAGAGGGTGGACGTGACGGGTGTGTGGGAGCGAAGTTGACCGCCCGCCCTCTGCGGAGAGAGCGGTGGTTACGCGGGCGTGGGCGCTGGCACGCTCTGTTTGGAGAGACGGATGTGTAATATTTATTCGAATTTTCGATGTGATCGTCGGGATCAATAAAAATATTGCGCGGCCGGCGTTTGCACCGGATGTCCGTGGGTGCCGGAACATAAGTGGCGGCTGTTTTTATTAACGGATTCGCGTGGTTCGACGCGGTGTCGAAATACGAACGGGAGAGCTGTTTAACGTAGGCATGTATCGAAGGAAGCTCCATATCTCTATGGAGATCTACGCTTCGAACATACCACGGGGCCCCGGTGAGACGATAGAGGAACCTATTCTGTATCGATTGTAACCGTTTGAAACTCGACTCGGACATATGTGCGAACACGGCGCAACTGTATGTCAAAATTGGTCGAATACACGTCTTGTAGAGCGTGAGCTTATGTCGCGTGGACATTTTACTCACCGAACACAACAGAGGATGCAACCGGCCCAGGACCCACGCGGCCCTGTTCCTAACCTTACGGATGTGGGGTCTAAAAGAGAGCCTACTATCTAGGGTTACCCCTAGATATTTGGTCTCTCTTACATACGGAATCGGATTATCGTAGAGCTTAACAGGTTTAAGCTTCCACGGTATCTGTGACTCCATGGACGCTTGTAAAATCAAAAGTATTTTATAGTAGCCCGTTGCGCCGCGACGCGGCCCATCTCGAACCTCCCTTCCTCAAGAAGCTCTAGAAACCCTACTTACCCTAGGAACACAACACAAGATTATTTGGCTGCGATATTGTGTAGGGTGGAGCTATTTCACCACTTCCTACTGGAGAAACAGAGAAATCTGCAAAGAGATTAAAGACTAAAGTCACGCAAATTGCAATTTCTGTTCCGGCTATGTCCAAGTTCGTTTCAATGTAATCTTATATTATGATAATCAAAAGTTAATTAATTATAAAGTATTTTTTATACATTTTTAAACATTTCTTATACAAAGGGAGAAGAGCTCACAAGAGAAGTAGAGCATAGATTTCTCTCTAAATCCTGCAGAAGATCGCAGTTAAATACCGTATGCTAAGTTTCTGCGCTGAATATGTTTTCCAACGCACCTTGGATAAGAAGGGTTCAAGATCGCTAAAACCTCCAAGCCACGGAGAAGCTTTAAAAGCCGCCAGAGGCTCTAGTTTCTGGGGTCCCTAAAGCTAACAGTATAGACAGTAAAAAAAAATTATCGATAAAGCACTAGCGATAACTTGTGGTATTACGTTACAAGCGTCCATAGGCTACAGTAGCCGCTTACCATCCGGCGGGCCGTGTGCTTGTTTGCCATCTTTGTTATTATATTATTTTTTATATATTAAAACGTGAAGCAAACGCTTTCTACTCTTTTTTAAGCGTATTGCGTGCACGGAAGACTGTCTTGGCATGGTTAAAGTTGCAGAAAGCTAAAATTGATCAATAATATCTGTTACTAATATATTAAATTAATACTACGAATTCTAACCTGACCAGTGCCATTGAACTTAGACCCTCAAAATATTGACATTGTCACTCAATGAAAAGTGACAGCAAGTGATATAATATGCATTGTTTAGGTTGATATTGCAAATGTCAAATAGAAAATAGTCTATGATTAAAAAGTCGCTGGTCGAATTTTGATCATTGGGCAACCGCTAGTTATATTAAAAACTAGCTGTGCCCGTGGCTTCGCTCACGTAGACTACAGAATGCCCGAGCGAATCTTTCTCCCCCGCTCCCGGCTATTTTAAAGACAAAAATGCTTATTGTGGGTGTTCCTTAGAAGATAGATATATACTGTCCCGGACTTTTTTGTAGGACTTTTTAATGCCTATAGTTATGTGATACATTAATTTTCTATATCTCTTATGATTTACTCAGCATAAGCCATTTAAGCGCCCGAATTGATTCATCATGACCAGTTTTTTTTATTTTTGCGGAACCCTAATCTTTTTCTAAAATAAAAGTAGCCTAAGTTACTCCCTATATCATCAGCTAACTATCAGTGAAAGTCCCGTCAAATTCGGTCCAACCGTTTCGGAGATTACCCGGAACAAACAGACAGACAGGCAAAAAATTGTAAAAATGGGGGTTTTTATTATAGGTATCATATATACTTTCATATGCATTTAATAAAAAGCTGTTATTTTGACATTACAAACAGACGCTTCAATTTTATTAATTGTATAGATGCAGCTTTTTGAAGATTGGGTTCGCCACAGATTATAAACTGAACTGTGGTAAATAGACAAGACTAGATAATTCTTTTTTCCTACTACGGGGCCACGGTCGGTACAAAATTCACTTTACATTAAATTGACCAAATTCTTGATTATACTCAAAGTATTAATCACATTATTCAGGAACCGTAATAAATCAATGTCCGAAAACCCTCTGCCGCTCATTACCCAACAATCCAAAACGGTCCAGAACATATCTGTACAATAAATAAAACGAAGTGTCTGTTTGTAATATCAAAATAAAAGTTTTTACTAAATTCATATTATGAGAGTATATTCATTCATTCATACCATCACGCCTGTATTCCCCGAAGGGTTAGGCAGAGGTGTACTAATTGTAACCCACAATTCGCCGAGTATGTTTTTTTTAGGTCCCATGTAATAGGGGGCGAGCCTATTGCCATTAATCGGGCACGAAACGAAACTCCGAGCTGCTACTGAGAATTTCATAGGAAAAACCCAATAACACTTTGCTCGACCTGGGATTCGAACCCAGGACCTCGCTCACAGCAGTCGCGCTAACGACCACTAGGCTAACGAGGCAGTTATGAGAGTATATACGGTACTTATTACAAAAAAACAATTTTTGTCTGTCGGTCTGTTGTAATTGTTCTACATAATTGTAGACATTAAAAGACCTACAAAAAAGTCAGCAAGGGTATACGTCTATCTGCTAAGGAACACCCACAATAAGCATTTTTGTCTTCAAAATAGTCGGGACCGGGAGTAGCATGATTCGCGTATGCCGATCAACAGTGAGCCCAGCCGCGGGCGCAACTAGTATTATAATATAACTGTATGAAGAAGCATTCAGTTATACGAATTAAAACATGATACATTACTATGTGTTATAAACAGTTTAAAATATTCTATAATCATGGGAAATTGTATCTATATTAGATGTTAATAATTATCAATATTAAGGCGGCTTAAATCATTTACTTATAAATTATTTAATCAGATTTAGGATTAACGGTTGCATACATTTTTATACAAACTAAACTTATAAATAAAATAATAACAAGGTTAATGGAAAATTTATTAAGCCCAGACACAAGTAACCAATTCATTGAGACCGTTCTAATGAGCCCAAACCGTGGCATCAGTCCAAGCAGAGGTTCGGCCACTTTGGAACCCTTGCGCGCTTGTTGCTCACGTATCAGCGCTCGCCCCCAGGCCCGGTAAAGCTGTAAAAGCCATCAGCGGCTCTGTTTTTGGATAGGACCGTCAGGATAACAGTAAGGTCAGCTAAAAAAAAAAAAAGAGAAAAAAGAACGGTATCACTGCTTTAAGTTTCTGAGGAGTTAGGTATCCTACAGATTCCAGATGATACGGCAGCGTCAATCAAGTTTTTTTAAATATCATTGAAGTAACAAAACACTAAATCACGATTCAATCAGACCTGTTGAAGATGCTCACATCTATTTTCAAGTAGAAAAGAGCTGATAATCTTCAAACGGCTTCAAACAGATTTTCTCAAATTATAGCTAAGAACAGTCTCGAATTAAGTCACCTTTTAAACGAAAAACCTGGATCTAAATCGGTTAAACCGCTTGTGAGCTACGATGCCGCAGATAAACACACAGATACACTCGTTAAACTTATAACACGGCCCCTTTTTTTGCGTCGGGGGTATAATTGATATCAGCCAGTAAGTAGTGTAAGTGAAAGACCTCTTCCCATGAGAAGGTATGGGCTTACGGCCGTTTTCAATAACCTATCTATCCGTTGTTTAAGTTACTAAAGATAGACAAATATAATCATTTGTCTTTACTTTTTCTCTATAACCTATCGATAGATAGTTTTTCGTATCTAAATAATATTTATTAGTTAATAATATTAATATTTATTTATGGGAAATCCTGCATTGGATCCGCCTCCCGAGCTGGGCAACAACGAAAGGGGTATGTCGAACTCTTACCGACTAAAACCCCACGGTGTCCTCGCTACCTGTTAGCCGGGGAGCGGGAACTTCATGCGCACAGCATCCGCTCGACCCATAACAATATTATAATTTTATTCTTAATTGAAATGGAAATTTCAGTGTGTAGGTATAATATTTTCACTATGATTTTCCAAATACAAATCTATATATTAATACGTGAAGCAAAAGATTTCTACTCCTTTTTAAGCGTATTGCGTGCACAGAAGACTGAGATTTGACATGGTTAAAGTTTATATGGAGGAGGAGTACAGAAAACTAAAATTTATCTATTATATCTGTTACTAATATATTAAATGCCATCCAGTGCCATTGAACTTAGACCCCCCAAAATATTGACATTGTCACTCAACGAAAAGTGACAGCAAGTGATGTAGATAATACTCATTATTTAGGTTCATGAATACTGCAAATGTCAAACAGAAAATAGTCTATGATGAAAAAGTCGCTGGTCGAATTTAGACCTTAGGGCTATCGCTAGTACGAATAGTTACGCTAGTCAAGCAATGACATTTTATATACTTGACTTTTATTTTGACACTATAAAAACATCTTAGTAGTCAAGTACCTAAAATATAAGGCGGTTGGAGCGCAGTGAAGGCTAATTACATCTGATGACTAAAACTATAGAAATGTGTTGAAGAGTATATGAAAAAGAATTTAGAAAGAATTTTTGAAAATTAGGTTTTCCCAAGTATTTCATACAAAATTTGATTTGTCGCGCTTTTTCAGTTTCTTCTTTCGTTAGCCAGATTTTAGTAATTTTATTCTAAGCTAGCTAACCTGTGCAACTTTGTCTGCGTCATATAACAAAAAGAGAGAAAGGGTTAGAGAGCGTGGGTCGTAGGCACTGTATTTATAAGTCCCACATCATTCCGCTTAATAAAAATGCGTGTACGGTACTTGATCGTTATTTTGCTTAGGAGTTATTTTAAAACTATGATACCCATTCATTTAAATCAATTAATGTAAAGGGCAATTTTGCACTAAGTTAAATACTTGTGATGAATAACGTATTTATTTCGATAAGGATTAATATCATGTTAATAAAAAAACCTTCGCAGATAATGCATGGTTTTAGAACAAATTGTATTACCATAAAAAAAGGTAAATTGAGTAAACTTTAAAAAATAGACATATGCTATCGCGGACTTTTTTTTTTAACTTTTTAAGAGAAGCAGTTCCGTCACACACGATTTTCGCGTAGTTTTAACCATTTACGCAGCACACGCAATGGAAGCTCTCAAAAGGAATAAATTTACCCCGTTTTTGCAACATTTTTCATTGATGCTCCGCTCCTATTGGACGTAGCATAATGTTATATAGCCTATAGCCTTCCTCGATAAATGAGGTATCCAACATATTTTTTCCGTTCGAATCAGTAGTTCCTGAGATTAGCTCGTTCAACCAAACAAACAAACAAGCAAACTTTTCAGCTTTATAATATTAGTATTTATAGATAAAAGTAGACTTATGTGTATTCCTATCTGTAGCCTCTGTAGGTGTTTCTGCAGGTGGTTAAATCTTGCTTTAAACGTTTCTTATAATAACAATATTGACATGATAACATTTCTTTTTGTTGTTTTGGCGCCTTAAAAAGCTCTTGCCATTGTCATTGTTTTTAAGCCTTCGTAGTAGTAGGTATTCTGTATTCAATGTAGCGTTTACCAAGATGGTGGCTCCCTTGTTAGAATGATCTATTGAGTTTCTGTGACATTGCAAAATTATATTTACAGTCCACATCTTAAGCACAATAACTCAACTATATCACGCAAAACGTCACCAATATTACATAATTTAGGGTTAAAATGTTTTTTCGTTCACCGGTTTAAAACCTAAGATAACAAATCAGAAATAAAAAACTTCAAGAGCTCGGCACATACTCACATGGCAACACTAAAAGTTTCTGTGAACGTCATCGCTGTCATTTCTGCCTATCTGTCAAGTCAAATCAAATGTCAATTGTCATTTTGTTATTGCTAACTTGTTGTAAAGACGAATTGGGATTTCGCATCTATTGTTTCATAAAATAGGCAGTTAAGTTCGTGTCTATAAACTAACTAAAGTTATCATGTCGATAGCGGCACACGGGCTGATTCACGTTATCTCAACACGATAGTCTTCACAAGAAGAAGCTAGCACCCTGCGATATGTATTGTCTGCAATGGCTTATTCCGGTACTTCTAATACCAAAGCCTGTGAACCCGGCACTAGTGAATACGCACGTAATGTTCATGGCATTGTATTTAATAGGATTTTTCTTAGAAAGGAAACCTTGTACCGTGTGCAGTGTCGTTTTTCTTGCAACGGTAATACTCATATGTTATAGTGGGATAGGAAACTGTTTGTTCTGGAGTCAGTGTGATGGAGAGAAATACGACACCTAATCAAGAGTAAAATGTATCTTCCAGAGTTACAACAAAGTACTCAAATACATCCAAGTGTTCCTGTTATCTAAAGGGCAGGTTTCTAATATTTGAGGCTGTAAACTTCCATTATCATAGCCTTATGATGTAGGTATTCAAAAAATGATTTTGTAAATTTTTGTAAATAGAATATATTTTTATCTGTTGTACTGTTATGTTCTATCTGTCTTGAGATTGTAAGGCCAAAATTAAAATCTCAGCTTTAGATTACATGCTGTTGAGTTGAGACCTGATTCAGAATCTGAATCAATACAAATTTCAGTTTACATTTGAATGAAAGGTAAAATTTTTAAATAATTGTAAAAAAATCTATACCTTTGTTTGTCAGTTTTTGAATGATTATTGTTTTGTTTATGTCAACCTGGTAAATTTTTTTTAGTAAGATATTTCCATTTTTCTGTTACGGTGATAAAATTGGTTAGGTTAGGTTTGAACTGTAATAAACATGTTAGAAATATATAATTATTAATTGAAAATTCATATACAAGTCCAAGAAAAATAATCTCAAAATTGAAAAAAATTACATAATTTCTTAAAAACATTTTTTTTCTGCACTTTTTCCTTCACGGTGGGATGTACCTCTCACTCTCCCCCACCTCTGTCTCCCTTTCACATCATCAAATTCAGCAGCATGTAATCTAAAGTCTAACCTTAAAAGCCTAATTATTATATACAAATATTATAATTTTATAGGTATAACTTACCAATTCAATTGTATAATCTTTATTTACATATTAATGTATGTAAATTAGGTAAATAAGTAATTCAATAAATTAATAAAGTATTAATTATAAAATAACAATTTAATAATGTCATTGTTATAATGTAGATTCAAAAATACTGTTACTATAGCAAGTTTCATAACAATATTGAATTATAAGAAACGGATTGTTACGAACTGCTTAAATGTAATTGTTATATCAAACAAAAGTTTTTTTTTCTTTATGAGTTTAACATTTGAAAATGTCTTTCAAAGTAACCACTATTTATAAAAAAACATAATAAAGGGGGTGACTTCCTATCAATAAGTAATTACCAGAGTTTTTGACAGGATCTCAAACTTCCATATAGGTTCTTGTTGATTTTTTTCATAAATTTGTGTTGTTTGACCCTGTATTGTGTAATATAGGTGGCATTTTACATAATAAATGTCAGATATTGTGCACATGTGAAGTGTATTGGAAATAATAACGGAGACCATGAAATCTGAGATGCCACAAGAACTCCCTAGAAAGTTCTAGCAAGGGAGCCATCATCATAAGAAAATACACTCTATATTCAAGATAATGGTAGTAATTGTCTTCAATAAAGAAGACTAGTTGCTAAGTTAGGAAGAAGAAGAAGTAATTACCTTTCCTCTGTCATAGTCAAGGGTTTTATAAACTTTTTTATTTAATCCTGTATTACCTAAACTTAAAATAAAAAAATTACTAAAAATAAATAAACTTATTTATTAAATAACTGTATTTATTTCTGTTATTAATTGAATTACAAAGCACAAATACATTCCACAAACGGTACATACTTAAATTTGTTTAATTCTATTAAATAATTATTGGATATATATTTTTCAATTTTAGTTCTACATTTATTTTGATGCTTCAATCAGGAATGTTCATCACTTTTTTGTTTGCTTTCAACAACAGGTAAAAACTTTTAGTTTTCAATTTATACTGGCTGCATAATCAGTGATCATGAGTTCATGTGAGAATAGTAGAAATTATTGTCTGTTATTTTAAATCTTTAATGCGTAGCAATGTATTTTTACATCAATAAGTTTTTTTTTACAGTTTTCTCTATTCGTTGAATTTTGTAAGTAATGAAAATAAATAATTCTTAATTTAAAATGAAAGAAACTTTTTCATTTTTTTTTTAAATATATACTATATACATATCTACAAAAGACTTATTTATGTAGAAAAACATCACTAAAATTTAAGGGTTAAGTTATAATCAAGATTTAAAATAATTTCTGAAGTTTATTTCTCAACCATTTTTTTTAAATTGAGGTAAGTAGCTCAGTATTCAACTAGGATTCCCAAACTTAGCACTATGAGTTATATGACTTATATGTAACTTTACCTTGTATATTCTTCTCTAATCCCATCAACCCGATGGAGATCTACTCACACCACTTTGAGAATTACAATCTACAATTTGTGGAAATATCTACCAAACGTGACATTTACATAGGGGGTTGTAATAGCAATATTAATAAGTTACTTCTCCTTTATCAAAAAGCTATTATTGTAATTATAAATACATAAATCAATCTTCAATACATATTCACTGATATTTATTGAAAAAGAAAAATCTATCACTGTAATATTTTGTTAATAAGATTTGGAACAAAAAATTTTATCACACATTTCAAATAAATTATACAATCTTTGGACTCGACACACCTCAATGGCTTACAACTATCTTTTATATTTGGTCCTTCGAACCCAGATAATCTTAACCAACTTACATTGACCTTTGTTTATTTTTAAATGTTAAGCTCGCTAAGCTACCTGTCACCTTGTGACTATGGTCATCTGTTCTTTAATTTAAAATCTCAGCTCTTGTCAGTGTAGCAGACGCCACTACTTCCTATCATCTGTTTTTAATTTGACCTCTTGATGTGACAATTCTCACGTTATCCTGCACATGTTGGAGAAAGCTTCATCTAGATCTTTCCCTTCCTCCCTTCCCCCTAATTTTTACTTCTGACATTGTTTTAAAGAACTTGTCAAGCCGTATCAAGTGTCCAATCATCTTTCCTCTTCTGCTATCTATGTTTCTCACCAACTGTCCTCGTCAACCATTCTTAACACTTCCTCGTAGTCCTTTCTGTTTAAATGATGTTCTCCATTCTCCTCCAACACCACGTCTTATCTCTGTCCCTTTGATAGGGGCATAGGGTCGTCTAGGGTCATCAGTGCTTAATTAAAATACAAAAGAAAAAATATTACATACTTCATATGAAATTAATCAAAATATTGTAATGGAAAGTGTGTCAATCTGTGCTTTATGTATCTCAAATTGTTACATTTATCGAAAAAAATTGTGATTTTAATATTGTAATGTACTATTGTTAGTGATTTTATCAATTTATTCATAAATAAATAAAAAACCTCGTTTCTAGTTTACTGCAAACTTTTTATTTCTCGACTAGGTTTTTTAATTTTGCTAATATATTAATTAATTAGCTGTATTTCTGTGACTATAGAATGCTGTCGGTATGTAGTGACCCCGCTTCCACCCACAGCGGTCAACCGCCGATTATTTTAAGACAAAAATACAAATTATTTTCGCGAAACACTTCTTTTTAAGTCAAAGCAGTAATAGCCCACATTTAATAAACCGTGATAAGACACTTATTTCTCGTGAAACTAAAACGGTTTCTGTCTTGTAAACGTCGCAGGCACTATTTATGCATATAAATAAAATCGAAGTGTCTGTTTGTAATGTCAATATACCAGATTTTTTTTTTAGATGTAGGTACCTAACTAAGGACGTTCTGAACTAATTTGGACTGCGAAGGCACAACGGAACTCTTTGACAACAAACAGCACGAATGTGAAAGGTTTCCTCACTTGCTTTCTTGTGTGTGTTACTACCGTTTATGTAATGGGTTTTGTTCCGAGGAACTGTTCGGTATGGTACCAGCGTCTACTTTAGACCATCACACCGCTCGCCATCGGCAGGGAGTCCGTCCTCACACTTTGGAACCTAAATGGTCGCAGACAGTCCGGTTTCAGAGGAATTTGATATAAACTCCCTGCTGAGATTTTCCCTTGGGACTGCAGTATGAGGTTCTTCAAAAAGAGGGTAAATAGGTTTTTATAGGGTCGGCAACGCGCATGTGATACTTCTGGTGTTGCAAGCGTCGATAGGCTGCGGTGACCGCTTACCATCACGCGGACCGCATGCTTGTTTGCCACCATCATGGTATAAAAACAAGGTAGAGAGAGGTAGGGTACAGAGAATTTTTTTGGAGATTTCTCTCTACTTTGGACAGTCCGATTAGTGGAATACCCTACAAAACGCAGCCAAAATAACATAGTATTGTGTTCCTGTGGTGAGTAGGGTTTCAGAGCTCTTTAGGGCAAGGGGGTTCAAGATCAATACAATAAGGTTATTTTATTTACATTGATATATTTTAGGAAAAACTTTAGCATGCCAACAGGCAATTACAAAATAGCTACAAAATTAACACTGTCTAATCGACTGTTCCACATAACTAAAAACAATGCAATCGCTTCAATATAGGCCATGCCCTGCGGCATTCGCTAAACTTGGACATACATGAATGCCCGCGAAATACTATGCTATCCCGCTTACGGCATTAAAATTATATTCCAATTACTAAACAAGGAGTGCTTGTAGTGAACGATTGACTTAGAAAGATATCTATGTGAGTTATTCATCGTGCTTGATCTCTCGTTGTATAAGCCTTGCTAATACGCACTAAAGGGCTATTAAAAGTAGTATCAGTGTATTTGTTAGCTGTTGTCGGAATGTAAAATATATATGGGTTGCGCACCGCACGGGTATACGATCTAAAATACAAGTAATTAATAAGGAACGCATCTATTGAACCATTTACAATTTTGTAAAGGATGAGTAAGTCAGCTATATTTCGCCTCTCTTTTAGGCTTATCATGTTAAAATATTTTAGTCTATTAACATAATTAGGGATAGATTTACGAATACCATTTCTTATGCTCAGGCATCTAACAAGACGAGCTTGGACAGATTCTATAAGCTCTACGTAGGTGGTATAGTGAGGTGACCATATGGCAGAACAATATTCAAGAATACTTCTAACTAAGGTCTTATAGAGCAAGATAACACTCTCGTTATTGCGAAATGGTCGTGAAGTACGCATAACAAATCCAAGCACCTTTTTGGCTCTGAGTACAATATTAAGTATATGTGGTCGAAAAGAAAAAGAAGAGTCAAACATGACACCCAAATCACGAGCAACGGATACTCTCTCTAAGCTTATACCTCCAAGCTGATAGGTAAAATCAATATAATTTATTTTATTGGTAAAAGTTATGTATTGACACTTTCTCACATTAAGAGCCATTTTGTTGATGATACACCATAACTCGAGAGTGTTAAGGTCACTCTGTAACTTAATACAGTCACTTAGGTTTGTTACCCGAATATATATTTTTATATCATCCGCATAGGCTAGGCAATCACAATTTAGGGAATCTAAGAGGTCGTTCATAAAAATTAAAAACAATAATGGTCCCAGTTTTGATCCTTGAGGGACACCAGATGAAGGTATGAAAGGTGAAGATTCGTAGCCTGCCAATGCAACTAGCTGAGAACGATTACATAAATAGCTCTCAAACCACCTTAACAGATTGCCATGAATGCCAGCGTGATTAAGTTTGGCTATGAGTAAAGAGTTATCAACGCGATCAAACGCTTTGGCAAAATCTGTATAAATAGCATCAAATTGGCCTCGGCCTTCCAAAGTATTGGATATAAAATTAGCATATATAAGTAAATTTGATGTTGTAGAACGATTAGACATGAAACCATGCTGGCGCAAGCTCATCATGGGGTTTACTTGACAATACACAACTTTGTATATAATACCCTCAAATATTTTTGCTAATTGTGAGATAATACATATTGGTCTGTAATTTGATACGACATTCCTATTACCTGACTTGTAAATAGGGACTACATATGAGATTGGTCGTGAAGTACGCATAACAAATCCAAGCACCTTTTTGGCTCTGAGTACAATATTAAGTATATGTGTAATAATTAGTGATTTCTGTGACTATAGAATGCTGTCGGTATGTAGTGACCCCGCTTCCACCCACAGCGGTCAACCGCCGATTATTTTAAGACAAAAATACAAATTATTTTCGCGAAACACTTCTTTTTAAGTCAAAGCAGTAATAGCCCACATTTAATAAACCGTGATAAGACACTTATTTCTCGTGAAACTAAAACGGTTTCTGTCTTGTAAACGTCGCAGGCACTATTTATGCATATAAATAAAATCGAAGTGTCTGTTTGTAATGTCAATATACCAGATTTTTTTTTTAGATGTAGGTACCTAACTAAGGACGTTCTGAACTAATTTGGACTGCGAAGGCACAACGGAACTCTTTGACAACAAACAGCACGAATGTGAAAGGTTTCCTCACTTGCTTTGTTGTGTGTTTACTACCGTTTATGTAATGGGTTTTGTTCCGAGGAACTGTTCGGTATGGTACCAGCGTCTACTTTAGACCATCACACCGCTCGCCATCGGCAGTGAGTCCGTCCTCACACTTTGGAACCTAAATGGTCGCAGACAGTCCGGTTTCAGAGGAATTTGATATAAACTCCCTGCTGAGATTTTCCCTTGGGACTGCAGTATGAGGTTCTTCAAAAAGAGGGTAAATAAGTTTTTATAGGGTCGGCAACGCGCATGTGACCCTTCTGGTGTTGCAAGCGTCGATAGGCTGCGGTGACCGCTTACCATCAGGCGGACCGCATGCTTGTTTGCCACCATCATGGTATAAAAACAAGGTAGAGAGAGGTAGGGTACAGAGAATTTTTTTGGAGATTTCTCTCTACTTTGGACAGTCCGATTAGTGGAATACCCTACAAAACGCAGCCAAAATAACATAGTATTGTGTTCCTGTGGTGAGTAGGGTTTCAGAGCTCTTTAGGGCAAGGGGGTTCAAGATCAATACAATAAGGTATTTTATTTACATTGATATAGATAAGGAAAAACCTTTGCAATAAGGTTGAAAATAGCTACAAAACTAAACTTCTAATCGACTGTTCCCGAACTAAAACGTTATTTTCAATTAGCTGTGCCCGCGGCTTCGCTAACTTGGACTACAGAATGCCCGCGCGAATCTTGCTCCCCGCTGCCGGCTATTTTGAAGACAAAAATGCTTATTGTGGGTGTTCCTTAGAAGATAGATGTATATTCTCCCGAACTTTTTTTAAGCCTTTTTAATGCCTATGATTATGTAGTACATTAATTTGCTATATCTCTTATGGTTTACTCAGCATAAGCCATTTAAGCGCCCGAATTGATTCACCATGACTAGTTTTTTTTATTTGTTCCTCTAATTCTTTTTCTAAAATATGAGTAGCCTAAGTTTTACTCCCTATATCATCAGCTATATATCAGTGAAAGTTCCGTCAAAATCGGTCCAATCGTTTCAGAGATTACACGGAATAAACAGACAGACAAATTTTAAAAATGGGCTTTTGTTATAGGTATCGTATATACTTTCTTATGCATTTAGTAAAAAGCTGTTATTTTGAAATTACAAACAGACACTTCAATTTTATTAATTGTAATATAGATGTACCTCCTGAAAAATGATCCTACTGAAAACCCCTACTCTGTCACAAAATTCATACCTAACATTGTTACATAATAATAAGCCTTACCTATGAAATTGCCGTTCTGTAGTACTGGCCGTTTCAAATCAAAATAATTTTTGTTTGGCTAAGAATTCTAATTTCTAATTAATTTTATTTTAAAAACATGGAATTCTTTTTCCAAAAGTAATCATTTGTTTATTGATTAGTGTTACATTTACATCGCATTTCAATCTTTTTTGTCATCATGGATACGTTAAAAATTCGGGTAATTATGGAATATGAGCACCGTCGTGGCAGCAACGCGGCACAAGCGGCACGCAACATCAACGACGTTTACGGAGCTACTAACACTACAAACCAACGCACCACCTGTTATTGGTTTGCTCGCTTCCGTTCTGGGAATTTCGACCTGAAAAATGAACCTCGCAGTCGTCCGAAGACTTTGGTCGACAATGACGAATTAAAGGCGATTGTGGAAGCTGATGATACACAATCTACGGCTGAATTAGCAGCTGCTTTTGACGTTAGCGTCAAAACAATATTGGTCCATTTGCGTCAAATTGGCAAGGTAAAAAAGCTTGACAAATGGGTGCCCCACGAACTCAATGATCACCAGCGCGAAGTACGCGTCGAGACGTGCCTTGCACTGCTCAACAGACACACAAATGAAGGAATTTTGAACCGCATTGTTACCTGCGATGAAAAATGGATTCTGTTTGATAACCGCAAGCGCTCAGCAAGTTGGTTGGATCCTGGTTCAGCACCTAAACAATGCCCTAAACGAAAACTTACCCCTAGAAAAGTGATGGTCACTGTTTGGTGGTCTAGCGCCGGTGTGATTCATCACAGCTTCTTACCAAACGGGGTGAGCATTACTGCAGATGTGTACTGTGAAGAACTGAACACAATTATGGAGAAGCTGGCACATCTCCAACCTGCATTGGTCAATCGCTCGTCTCCGCTGCTCCTGCACGACAACGCGCGACCTCATACTGCACAGCAGACGGTCTCCAAGTTGCAAGAACTGGGGTTGGAAGTTCTCCGTCATCCGCCCTACTCACCAGACCTTGCGCCTACAGACTACTACTTTTTTCAGAATTTGGATAACTCCTTGGCGGGAAAAAAATTCAATACCCGAGAGGTAGTACAAAATGCCTTTGAAGAATTTGTTGTCTCCCGTCCAGCTGATTTCTTTAAGAAGGGCATCAATAAACTGCCACTACGCTGGCAAAGATGCATTGATTGCATGGGTGATTACTTCGATTAATACAAATAAAAAATACATTAAAAAAAATCGTTTAAATTTTTCATACAAAACGGCAATTTCATAGGTAAAGACCTAATATTTACTGTTATAATATTAATACTTGCTTTTATATTGTCCTTTAGTATTTAAAATTCTTAAAATCATTCTATGTTACTAAGTTACCATATACTTCCAATAATAAACGTCTTTTCTTATTAAGCTAGGATCAATAATTAAAACATTGTATACGATATTCTACAACGTTGTAAATAATATTAGTTAAGAACAAAACATTTAAATGTAGGTAAATTAGGTAGATAAGTAATGGCTTTTATCAAATTGATGATTGCGTTTGAAAACTTTGATACACACGTAATTATGTTATCTGTTTACCTTGCTTCATTAATTTGATAGTTCATTACTGAGTATGGCGAAATCCAGCACAAATATGGTATTAATTATGCTTTTAATAGGGGTAGTTGTACGTAAAGGTCATTACTGTTCCCTAAAGGCGGCATGATATGGACAAGATACCTTATAAAGATTAATTGGCTGGTTTTATTTTAGACCTATTTATTCCAAATTGAAAAAAAAAAACGAGATTACATACATCAACCGTTGTACGTGTGCTAACTAGGTATATAGTATATAGATTAGTCTAGGGTTCACAACCTAAAGAGCGACAGTTAACATACCAGCAACGTCGAAAGTGTCATATTTTCGTACATAACTTAAAATGAAAGCACTCAAAGCACATGTCTACTACACAATATTTTGCCTTCCACTCTTCAGAGCCAACTTATTCCCTCAATGTTTATTGTTATACGTAAGCAATCGTTGTTCGAAATATCCACATCATTTACTCCTTCCTTAGCGCGGCCAAGTAGTAAAGCGCGAGTTTTTGAAATGCCGTGACCGCGTGGAAAATCGGGACGTAATAGTGCTTTAACGGAGGGTCGAGTCAGAGGATGTACCGATGTACTAACGGTCAGTCTCGATATATTGGCATGAAAAGCAATCCTAATCAATGCAAACCAAATGAAGATTAATTTCTTTATATAAGTAATTATTCTTTTCATTTAAATATTTTCTGTACAGGAACACGTTCGTTAAAATTAGTAAATAAATAAATAATAAAAATCGCATAGCCCAATTCATGTTGTCGCGGCTATACGCTATTTGTTACCATATAAAATAAAAAAGCTGGGTCCTCATTACGGGATTTTAATTTTTCTGGTCAGGATATATCAATATTTGTTCTGTGTACTGTAAAGAGAATACACGTAATCACAGAATATTCACTTAATGTCAAGATGTAAGGCCTAGAGAAATTTCTTTCCACTTGAGGCTGTCCAACAGGTGGAATACCTCTCCACCCAACAAAGAATCACGGCCAAATAAACTTTTATTACTGCAGTAGGGTTTCCAGAACTCCTTGGGGAAGGAGAGTTCAAAGAGTAGTTGGGCAAAAAGAAATTTCTTTCTATTGGACTTACGGAATACCTCTGCCCTTCGGAAGATAGCAGCTAAATAACCTTGTGTTGTGTTCCTGCAATGTATAGGGTTTCCAAAGCTCTTTGGGGGTACGGGTTTCAAGGACAGCTACGTGCTAATGATACCTATGGTATTAAAAGCATCCATATCCTGTAACAAGTCACTTACCATGTGGAAGACTCTGTGTGCTTGTTTGCCACCTTATATGTATAAAAAAACAACACAAATCAGTCAATAATTTCGAAATAATATTACATAATGGGATATTATTAAATGACTAGCTCGTACCCGCGACTTCGTCTGCGTATCATTGGATATAACGTTGGTTAAACTAGGACTTTTACCGGGATAAAGAGTACCCTATATGTTATTCCAGGTCGTAGACTATCTGTATGCCAAATTTCATTGAGATCTGTTCAACCGTTTTAGCGTGATTGAGTAACAAACATCCAAACATACTCACTTTCACATTTATTATACTACTATACTATTAGTAGGATATGATATAGAAGACATGTGCATATGACATTTGTCTGTGGTACCCACTCACTATATCATACAGAAATAGCTCTCTCATAATAAATATTTAGTTCAACCGTTTTCTCTAAATAGTTTTTTATATTTATTTATGTCCATAATACAGACTTCAATTACGAAGTTATTGCGAGGTAAAACACATGTGATAAATATATTTTAAAAGACTTTGGGGGTCAACTAACTAACATTTAAATTATAAATAAAACAGCAGAAATACACAGAAAATTTATATATTACGAGCTGAATACAGAGATATCATCTTTGACGGTTTCATATTATAGTTAACACATAAATTTGAAAAGCTGGTACAACATTATGAGCCTTAACCTAAGATATTATTAGTATCCTTAATAGGACCTGAAACAAATAAAAAATAAGTTAAGTACAGGTAATTTCAACCAAAAAGTCGAACAAATATAATTTATGAGTTATATAAAATCAAAGGCAGCAAAGTAGGTCTGACCAATAACTTGGTAATTCAAATAAAACTAACAAACTTCAATTGTTGTAAGAAATATATGTAAATAACTGACAGTTTTATAAATTTGTGAAAAAAGTTAAGAAAGTATGACTACAATATTGAATACTAACTGAAACAACAAAAAAGATGCAGTTGAGCCCCTAGACTCAATCATTATAAACCTATAAGGAATCTCATCTGCATCATAGCTTTTAATTATCATTTGTTTAATACTTTTAACATTTAATTTATCCGAAATTTCTTTACTAATTCAGCCTGCACCATTTTTTCAGGCAGGAGTAGTAAATAAATTTTGGATAAGTTGATTACAATAGATTTCCGCAAAGTAATGCTTATGTTAATCAAATATGTTTGACATTTATTCCATATAGGTTAATAACAATCAGACCTACAGGCTTTTACTAATTACTAATATTTTACTTTGTGATTATTCTTCTTTCTCACAATTGGTTTCAGATTTAACATAACAATTAATAACAAACATTATTTGTTGCAGAATGATGAAACAACTGTTAGTCTGTTTCAAGTGGAAGTAGCAAAGAAATTCTGAATAAATTAGGGATTTATTATACAGCTATAACCTATGAAGACTGAGATATAACGACTGACAAGTTGTGAAATGATAAATTGGTAAATATATATAAATATTATAATATCATTTGAATCAAATGTGAACAATTACAGGTAACACCACAATAGGCGGAACTGAACTGCACTGAACGCAAAGCAGTGCGGCCGATTATTCTTTATATAAGACTGTATGATATAAAGTTCATATAAAGAATATTTGGCCACATGGCTGCTCCACTCCATTTCAGTTAAGTTTGCAAATTACCATGAAACTTTATATATGAAGCTTCATCATCATCATCATTTCAGCCGTAGGACGTCCACTGCTGAACATAGGCCTAAGCTTGGATATGAAGATATTGCATAAATATCGCACTACTGTCCTGTCGCCATTTTTTAACATAATTTAAAACCAATGAACTTTGTTCGTATTACTGTCTGTTAAAGATTACAGTATAAATAATAATAAACATTTTTCTATTTATAATACTTCCTTTAAATATATATGTATTAACAGCTATTGTCTAGAATACTGGTGAAATGAAGTTTTTTTTTCTAAAAACTAACATAACCTTAAAGATTGAATATATATCAAAACTGATTATTATAATACAATCAAAACTAAATGGTTACCGTTTATCGTAGTCTCCTGGCTTCACGCTCAGACTCGAGAAGGGTGAGTATGTCACCGTCGCGAACGGGTCCCTTCACATTTCTAATGATTTGACGACTCGTCTCTCCGATAAACTCCACTTTGA
The DNA here is from genome assembly GCA_033032175.1 of Saturnia japonica. Classification (NCBI taxonomy): domain Eukaryota; kingdom Metazoa; phylum Arthropoda; class Insecta; order Lepidoptera; family Saturniidae; genus Saturnia; species Saturnia japonica. Next base: position 2,177,942 of record CM065315.1, read on the forward strand.
CCTGAGTACACTGGCCCTGCGATCCGGTGCGGCCGAGCACTTTCACAACGCGAGCGAGAACGTTGGGCTTATCCATTTTGAGTTAAATATCGAGTTACGAGAAACAAACACGTGCACCAAAGCTGGCGTGTGTTGAAAAGAAATTGACAGCTTGAATGTTGCCAGTGGTGTACATTAAACATCGACTAAGCGTTTGTTATTTATACTATTAAACAGTTGTTAGTCGGGCTTAAACTTTCGTTAGTACATATTTGTTAAATTTAAAAAGAATCCAGGCCCCATGGCTGAATTTTGATGGCTACAAAGATTTGCCAGAATTACATAATTTTTTAAACATTATTAAATAAAATTAGTTCACGCCCGCGCCATGGGCCTTGTTTTATCTTTCAAAAGAACTACCTTTTTTCAAGTAATATCAGCATTACCTTGATCGCTCCTATATTAAATACGTAACTAACCACAAAATATTTAATTGTTAATATATTAGATGATAATTTCTAATCAATATAATCGATTCCATTTAAATAAAAAAAATCGATTTTAATGAACAGTTGCCAGAGCTACCAGACATTTACTACTAAAGTTTTAGTCGATTAATATTAGATATAAAATGTAGAAAAGTTCATACAAAATTATTATTCTTTTAAAGCAATTTATTTCCTAAATAAACACTATATTTAGTAAACATTAGTTATACAAGTAAAACCTTTTAAATTACTTTTTTTATATTTAGAACACAACTTTAATGCCTTGTCTATTGCAGCCACGCAAAAATTGATGTCTTCTTTATTAATACACATTGGTGGTGTTATTCGAAGCATCTGAAATAATAAAGAAATAAAATTTATTAAAACAAACTATAATGTCTCAACTACATAACGAACCTAACCAAAACATAGATACTTAATGCGCGTTGGCACCATGGTGTCTTACTAACAGTAAAATACCGTAAATTCGACCATATAGGTAAGTATAATGTTCATATACGAGTTTGTAATTTAGTATTATAGTAAGACAACCTGTCCCTAGTACTTCCAGACACCGTGATATACGTCTCCCGTCTAAGTACTATGATTACTCTATGTAGGTTGTATATGCATCGGTTGTTGTTAGTTCTATTCTTGAATTTGACGGAGAATAAAAAGAAGAGGTCTAGCTAGCGCGTCGTTTTGTTGTCTTTTAAAATGACTGTCGTGTTTTCTGATTATTTTATATAATAGCCTAACTTACGAATGTGTAATACATTGTGGTGGTTGAATAAACATTTCAACGATCTGCCGACTATATTATTTATAACACTGAGCTAGCTTGGCGAAAGTATATTCTTTTAGTACATTTCAGTTTAATTTAGTTATAGGTATGAAAACAAATATCTCTGTATTAATTACCCATTAAACAGATTTCACATAACTTACATTGCCGTGCCAACCTCCGAGACCGATTAACACACCATAATCCTTTATAGTTTCAAATATTTCAGACAAATAATTCTCAGGAACAGCTATTTTAGTACCTGGAACTACCAAATCAATTGCTAACATAAGCCCTTTTCCTCTAACATCACCAATAACTGGATGCACGTTCTGCAGTTCCTTTAATTGTGTGATAAAATATTTGCCTAACTCTTTACTTCTTTGTTGCATTTCCTCCTCTTCAATTACCTGAAATTAATTAAATTACATTGGAATACCATAAACCTTTTAGCTTCGTAATTATTAACAGCGTGTATCGATCAGTCCACTGCTAAACTTTTCTAAGATTTGCGGCTGGGCTCGATCTTCATTTCTTTCTTCAGTCAATCTAGAATATTCATTTTGTTATCACGTTTTTGCTCACATATGCTTACGTTCCATAATTTTAAAGAACTGCCTATGTATTTCTACAATGGTTAAATTAAAGGTTTTCAACTATACATTAAATATACAAGACGCAACTCGGCGGAATGACAATGACTTTTTAAATTCTAATATTTCGAATCTTTTTTTACATTCATAAATAGGTAATATGTATTAGTGTAAATGTATAACATACCTAATATGAGAGTTATAAAAAAAAACTAACATCTAAAACTGCTTTTCCTGCAGTGCACGCCAAAGGATTTCCTCCAAATGTATTAAAATATGAACCTTTACTATCATGAGCTGCTGCAATTTCTGCCGTAGTTGCAACAGCGGCTAGTGGGAATCCGTTACCGATTCCTTTTGCCATAGTTACAATATCAGGAATAATTCCATGTGATTCGAAACCCCAAAACGTATCACCAGTTCGCCCAAATCCAGTTTGGACCTGAAAGTGAGAAGAAATTTTACTTATAAAGTTATTATTGTTTATAAGTACCTAGTTATATTATACTCAGACAGTATGTACCTCATCACAAATAAAAAGTCCTCCATGTTTTTTTATCAGTTCGTGCGCTTTCCTTAAATATCCTTTTGGAAATTGTATAACGCCACTGGCACCCTGAATTGATTCAGCGATGAATGCTGCAAGACCACTCTTGGGCACCGAACTTTCTAAAAGCTATTAATTCAGTTAACGTAAGTCCTGAAATTTAATAATTATTCTACTTCGGAATTGACTTAACTAACCTACTAAGATTTCAATTTTTAATGTTTTATTTTGTTTATTTCAGGTTTACTCGCAAGACCTAAGAACAACTAACAATTATTTAACTTCATTTTTAAAAATTCTCTTGCAAAAGAAGACATCGGATCGGCCAACATAGAATTAATTAAACATACATACCATTGTGAAAATAACCAGAAGCATTAATTTAAGACCTAGTAGATTCACTTCGAACATACTTCACCAAAATATAGCTCAGTGGTTTTTTTTTGTAGAATTGAGAAGTTTTGATGTGTATAAACCATACGAAAGAACTTAGCCATAAGAATTTCTAGACATAAATGACAGTGGATGAGGAACATTGCTCGTAGGATGTGTGGCAGATGGAGCCGATTAGTCCTTGAGTGGTAACCGCGTATCGAAAGATGGAGCATGAACAAGTTTGCAGAAGCCTTCTGTACTTAAGCAGCACAGATTTGTGGTGATCATTAAGGATGGCTTAAGTCCAACCGCGGATGTCTTATGGCTGACATAATAATGATGATATGACATTTAGAAATGATTAAATGTAACTATCATCATTACCTACTCTTGTATAAAATTTATATTCGTAATTTATTATTATTATTTACAGAGAAAAGAAAAAAAATATTAGGTACCTGCTCAAGTAGTCGTATATACTTGTCAGAAGCAATACAGTCTCCAATACAGGAACAAGATCCTGGTACTTGAGACAAAGAATCTCTACAGCCAGTCCATATACCCCTATAAGGATCTGGTAACACGGCCTGCGGAACAATATATAAAACATTATGTTTTTTTTTGTACTGGCTTAGTAAAATACTTGCATTGCTCCGACACCTCATGATACAACATGCCAAGAGTAATGGAAAACACCAAGGACACCTGTAATAATAATAAAGCTTTATGCCAAAATTTACAATGTTATAGTTTTACTATCTTTGGTGGTGTTTAGCCAATCTCGTCCTGCAACTGTCGCTATTTCATCCACTCATCTAATGTGCGGTTGGGCAGCCTCCGCTCTCAGTGTCCATCTGTTATAGATATACCTAGCAACTTGACCTGCCCACTCCCATTTCCTTTATAGCGAGAAAGTTAGAGCGTCTGTAACTTTGGGTTTCTTGTAATGTCCGCATTCCCCGCCTTATCTTTGAGTTTTAAACCTACGCTGCTTCTTTCAATTCGTCTTTGAGTGGTCTGGATTTTGCTCTTTGTTTTGGCATCGAACGCCCAAGTTTGACAACCATAAGTTACACATAGTAAAATAGCCGTTTCCACAACAATTTTCTCAGTAGACAACGGAAATTGCGATTTGAAAATTTCTTTGTAGACCCAGTATTTCCTCCAAGTGATCGCAACTCTCCGGTCAATTTCTTCTAAATTAATATCTTTATTAAATTCTACGAATACGAGAAAATCAAAGTTATGCCTAACCATCACACGTCACCAATCTTAATCAAACACAGGATATACGAGGAGAGGTCCAAAAGTTCGTGGAATGGAAGGGTTTAAATAAAATTAAACAATTAATCGATTTTTCTTTTTCAATATAATCACCCTTAAGTTGAATACATTTATTAGATCTATGAATTAACTTTTCTAAACCATCGTAAAAATATTTTTTTACTTTTACCTTAAAATGAGCCAAAATTGCCTTAAGTTTTTTTTAATATTGGGAAACAAGTAAAAATCACTTGGGGCCAGATCTGGACAGTAGGGTGGATGGATTAGTGATTCGAAGCCATGCGTGTACAGATCAACCATTGCAACACTAGTCTTGTGAACCGGCGCGTTGTCTTGCAAGAGCAACACACCCTTGGTCAATTTTCCTCGACGTTTTTCCTTGATGGCCTCCTTTAATTTTTCTAGTATTGTTGCGTAGTATCCTCCGGTTATGGTCCTTCTCTTTTCTTTGTAATCAATCAGTATCAATTTTGTACAATCCCAAAACACAATAGCCATCAACTTTCCAGCCGACTTCGACACTTTGAATTTCTTTGCGCTTGTGTCCCCTTTCTAAGCCATTGCATGGATTCTTGTTTGGACTCAGGCTCAAAGTGATGAACCCATGTTTCATCTTCGGTAACAATCCGCTCCAAAATCTGTGCAGGTTCGTCTCCACACAACTTCAAAAATTGTTTTGACGCATCGACGCTCTGCTATTTCTGCAGCGGTGTGAGCATTCTCGGTACCCATCTTGCACTGACTTTTGTCATACCCAGATGGTCATGTAGGATTCGCAAAATGGTCGTATCTGATACTCCAAGTAATGCAGAATAACTGTTTTTTCTTCAAACGGGTGTCCTCCAGTACAATTTTTTCCACTTTTTCGACGATGTCTGATGTAGTGGCCTCAACTGGCCTTCCTGAGCGGGGGTCCTCTTCAAAAAAGATCATGCCACTTGTAAATCATTGATTTACTAGGGTACTGTTCCCCGTAAACGTTTTCCATTTCGTTCAAAATGGTCTGAGCGTTCTTTCCTTGCTAGGTAAGGAATTTTATCATAGCACGGTGTTCAATTTTCTCCATAGTTTCACTTATCTTCCGGATTGACTTGTTTAGCTGGCTAATGTTCGTAAACGAATGACGCAATAGGGCTGAAACCCAAGTTTAACCCATACTTGTAAAAACTATGTACATTGTAAAAAAAAGAAAAAATGACATATTTTTATTTATGCGTACAAATAAATGTAACTTGATCAATTCAATTGTCATTTCCATTTACCTCCTTCTCTATATCCATACAAAATATCTATTAAACAAATAAAATTAAAATTTTCTTTTGAAAAATGATTCCATTCCATCAGTATTTTCTTATGACGTTGTCACGTTCAACTATCGTCAGTAAACCGACTTTACAGAAAACCGATTTTTTTAGAACTGTCTCTATCTATACTGTTAGCCTCAGAGGCCTTGAAGCTGCTGCGGCTTTTACTGCTTCACCGGACTTATAGATAAGTCCGGTCATAAACTAATGATGAGTCCCCAATTAATATGACACTAAGCGAACGCCCCTATCCCCACTCCATCCCATCCATTCCACGAGCTTTTGGACCTCCCAGCGTATATATTGTACAAGCTAAATTATTAGAAAGGAAACAAAAAACCCGACTGCGACAAAAACATTGACTAATTTATTTATTTTTATACGCTTTAATTGATTTCTACACTTCGTACTTAAATATTACATGGCCTATGTTACTCCCCCAATTAAGACGAATCTAGAGACACCTTGTATGCTTAAATCCATCAAGGCCTTTAGACTATAGATCGTGCCAAAGAGATTTACATACATACATACGCTCGAAAAACATAACCCACCTTTTCGCAGTCGGGTCAAAACTCTGGTCTTTTTCTAACTATCCGTTAATGTTTTTACCGAGCCCGAACCACTTATTCGATTTACATAGTATCTTCTTAATACGTTACCTACCGGAATTTACTCAAATCCAATGTAATTGTTTTTTACGGATGCTTAGCCATAACTTTTTGTTTATGAACCGATTTAGATTATTCATTTTTTTTGTTTGAGAGGGACTATCTCAAGAGATAAATACCCATTTCTATTTCATTGGCATTGGACTTTGATCTTCGAAGATACACCAGGGATCTCTTAAAAACCATTGAAATTGGTTTTATTTTTTTTGTTAAAAATTGCCTTGTATTGATTAATTATCATATACATACATATTCATTAATAGCAGTACCCCGCCGAGGCTCCGCACGCGTTTGTTACGCAGTAATCATCATTATATTAATACGTGAAGCAAAAACTTTATAAGCTTTTTTAAGCGTATTGCATGCACGGAAGACAGTGAGATTTGGTATGATTAAAGGTTATATGGAGAAGGAGTGCAGAAAGCTAAAATATATCTATAATATATGTTACTAATATATTGATTTAAATTAATTAATACTGCGAATTCTAATCCGACTGTGCCGTTGAACTTAAGAGATCCAAAATATTGACATTGTCACTCAACGAAAACTGACAGCAAGTGATGTAGAATGTAGATAATAGTCATTGTTTAGGTTCATGAATACTGCAAATGTCAAACAGTAAATAGTCTATGAATAAAAAGTCGCTGGTCAAATTTCGATCATTGGGCGACCGCTAGTTATTTTTAATATTATCGCTAGGATCGCAGACAATTCCTCGATTTCGATTTATTATCTAATTAAAAGGTGTTTTATTTAAAGCATGGTAGGTCAAAAGGTATTTTATAAGAAATACTAGCTGTGCCCCAAGGTTTCACCCATGTAAATTTTATTCGACAGACTCTATGCCCCCAAATCACCCGTGTAGTATATCATATTTGATCTCACTTCCCGCAAGTAACATATTATTTGAATTTTTCATTATCTTCCAAACTATGCGTCTAAGTAACATGCTATTATGGACAAAATTTAACTTAATAAAAATCTCTTCATGATTATAATAAATAGATAACAACGTAAAGTATGTATAGACTTTATATATTTATTTTAACAGACATGCTAGTGAATATCTGTGGTCAAGACAATCACAACTTACATGATGAAAACCAGAAGGCACGACAATTGGCATCCGAAAGAGATGTGTTGCAGTCAGTCCCATGATGGCGCTAGAGTGGCCATGATAGCAACTCTGCAGCGATATGATGTCATTCCTCCCGTATATGTCTTAGAAAGAACAGTTGCTAAGTCGTTGGCATCAGTTCCATTATTCACTAAATAAATCACCTAAAGGAAAAATACCTCGATACAATTTCATTTAGTATAGTGCTACACATATAGTGCAACCAAAAAGAGTAGAAAATTAATGATCGCGCTAGTAACGTTCATTATCATTTATATGGTATCCCTGTATACTGTGACTAAAACGGTTTTGATACTTACGAATTTTTTATTATCTCTCTCTAGTCTTTTTCTTAACGTACATATAATACGTACAAGTACGCACGTACGTATAACTTATATACCTAACTTCATAAAGGTTTTACAGTGATTAAAAAGTGTAGGGTTTTATTCACAAAATATTATACATGTAAATGTATGACAGAAAATATTAGAAATGAATGTTATTGAACAACAACAATTTGTATTACAGGCAAACAATGCACACTACACTATGGTGCTAAAGTATACATTAATGACTGACATTAGTAGATTTTCACTTCATGAAGTTTTAATCACAAAGGTATAATTTTATTTTGATATAATCAATAAACTTAAGCAAATTATGTAGATGATGTCCATTGAGCCTACACAAGTTCTTAAAACCATTAATCATAATAAATATACAAAAAATAAAACTAGATTATATACATGTCTAAATTTATTATATTTAGTACATTGTATATAATCAACCATATCTTTATTTTAAAGTAGCAAATTTAGCATGACTGTTTAGCTATATCTCGCAATTAAAGTGCTTTCAGATTTATCTAAAGCGGTAAAGAAACAAGCAATCCAATTTCAATTTAATTCAGTATCAAAAGCATTTAGTCATACTATAAATAATACTCAAAAACGAAAATAACCTTCACATGTTATAAAACACAAATTATTGTAGATAAATGCATACTTACGGTCTATTTCTTCCAGTAAATAATTGTATTAATTACAATAATAATTAAACAAAATGAAAGCATGCATGAAAAATGTTATTGCCAGTACTACAAAATATTATAGTTACGAAAACATTAATTTCTACTCTTTGTGGTCCTAATAGGTATCTACTTAAACGAAAAATTTACAAAAAATTTGACAACAGTATTCTCATCTCTTGGTTCACGTAGTTTTTGAACTATAGTGGTCTAGAACTAGAATAATTAAAGTTATTTAATACACAGTAAAATTGTTTAAATATATTTGTATAATTTTGTACCTTTAATTTTTCAGGAAGTTTTGATGCTAATTTTTCGATGTATTCGTAGATTTTTGGATGCCGATATATACTTGTTGTATGCCAAAGCGTATCAATCTGCTTGTGTAGAGCAGCAACAACTTTACTAAAAGAATGAATTATTTATACAAATTTGCCTATTTATGTACTCAAATGGTGTTTTTGGCGGGATCTTAAAATGACATGATGTGGTTTTTATTTCTAATTAGTTAACTTAGATTTTTAGACCCTATAATATGTAATATTCTTGGTATTTTATTTGACATAGTTTGGTTATTGTGTTTAAGTGAAGTCGATTGTAAATATAAACTGAAAACATGCATTTTGAAATATCACAAAAACTCACTAGGTCGTTCTATCAAGGGGACCACCATCTTGTTACACGCCACATTGATTAAAATACCTACTACTACGAAGTCTTGAAAACTCTGATGCTGGTTAGTGCTTTTGCGATGCCGAAACAAAAAGAAGAAGAAGAAGTACTAAAATTTAGCAATGTTCGCGACCGGTACAAGTTGCTTTTATATGCTAAAGCCTCATTAATAGCAAATAACCAGTGTTGAGTGTGTTGCATGGTCATGAAGCGGGATATTTTCGGGATATTACCTAACTGCTAGATACGCGCGAAGTTGACATATCGATATTGACAATACTGAAATGTACTAATTATGTAAAGATGTAATACAGCGTGAGCCACGCCTCCACTCATAACGGCAAACAATCCTATTAAAACGATCATGACTTAGAGGTATTTTCGGACACTGCGTCGATCGACGTAGGCTTAAAACCGGCCACAAACCAGAGCTTTCGGTGAAGGAATAAATCGTGATAAAACCAAAGCCTGGTTGTAGAATATTCTCTAATATTCACCTGAACAACTGTAGTTGAAAAATTAAAATCTAGATACTCTGGGCTAAGTCGTTATCATCTCAGGCAACATTATAGTTATTTAAAATTAGATAAGATTGTGGTCTCACGTTAACCCTATCTATATATATATATATATACAATTATTAAATTTGAAGTGTCTGTTTGTAATATTAAAATAAAAGCTTTTACTAAACGTATATGAAAGTTTAAGACAACTGTAACAAAAAGCCTATTTTTAAAATTTTTGTGTCTGTGTGTTTGTTCCGGATAATCTCTGAAACAGTTAGACCGATTTTCACGGGACTTTCGACTTTCACTGGTAGATAGCTGATGTTATAAAAACTAACTAAGGCTACTTTTATTTTAGAAAAAGAACTAGGGATCCGCATGAATATAAAACAACTGGTGGTGGTGGATCAATTCGGGAGCTTGAATGGCTTATGCTGAGTAAACTATAAGAGAAATATCAAATTAATATATAACATAATTGTAGACATTAAAAAGACCTACAAAAAGTTAGCGATAGTATATATCTATCTTCTAAGGAACACCCACAATAAGCATTTTTGTCTTTAAAATAACCGGGAGCGGGTCTAGGAAAATTTGCGCGTGTGCCCAATCGACGGCATCCTGTAGTCCATGTGACCGAAGCAGCGGGCACAGCTAGTATAATATAAAAATATAATTCTTTTAATACTCACGGATGGCAATGACCAACAGATACAGTGACAATACCACCAAAAAAATCCAAGTACCTCTTACCGTCTTGATCATAAAGCCATTGCATGTACCCTTGGTGCAGGTTGAGTGGCTTTTTGTAAACTAATTTTAATGCTGGTGGTATATTATTCTGCTCTATTAACTGTATTTTTGATGGAGAAGGACCCTTAAACAATTTGAACAATATTGAAAATAGCACCTCGGAGGATTGATTACTAAATAGTTAAAAACAAATATTGTTGTATGTTGTAAAAGTAACATCACTACGAGACATAATAAATTGGAAAAGTTCTTTAAAAGTTAAAACCAGCGATATAAACGAGTAGGTCCTTTTAGAAGCTGTGACTTGAATTATCCTGAACTACTGCAGTTTAAATATAATAATTAAAAAAAACAGTTAATGTAATAGGTTAGTTTAAAGTCTTAGAAACTGTGCAAGGTTCAATGTCCCAACACGTAGAAAGTAATTGGTAAAACTTTCTAACATACATTCCAATATCTGCGACTGAACTCAGCTAGGAGTACAATTTTGCTTGCGATGGATTTTAGATGGCAATAGGAAGCATATCCGGAGAGATTATATTGGATCATTCAACAATCCAATCCATCCCCATCCCCATTTATCCATTAAGCTAAAAGACGTCGACTGTTGGACGTAGGCCCCTCCCAAATATCGCCACAATGACCGGTCTTGTGCTGCCTGAATTCAGCGGCTTCCCACAATCTTTACCAGATCGTCGGTCCAAGTCTACCCACGCTGTGTCTTCCGGTAAAACACAAAGTAGAGTATTATGTAAAATCACTGACATAGCTTTCAGAATAACAGACTTAAGTGGCAATAGGCGGAAAACATCTCTCGTAGAACGGACGACCAATGCGGCCGTAGAGTTCTCGAGTGTCGGCAACCAAATATTATTAACAAAAATATCAAAATATATATTTATCACTTACAGTATATGCTTTAGGTACAAAATCACACTGGGTAGTTAAATTATTACAATAAAATCTTACAGCCTTCTCTTTAATTAAGCATTTTCTCGTAAAATATATTAAATGATTAAACATTTTTAAATATAAAGAATGTGGTAGTATTGTTATTGGAAAAATTATTGTGTGCGATGGGTGAATATATAACAGAAGGGTCCTGTTATCTAATAACAGATAAGAAAATGTGTAAAGGCTGGTTTACTATAGTTTAAATACATATCATTAAGTTCAACAAATAACGAAACATTGTTTTAATTAGTATTCTCATTAAAAATGTACTTGTAGATAGGCAAAATGGTGGCTTTATAGCCAATGGTAAGCATAGTGCAAATAAAAAACCGAGAGATGGGGAAACCATCACCGGTCAGCGGTATCATACTGGCCTGAGTTATGTTTGAAGGACCTGATATCTGAGGAAAAGGGAAAACATTTTGTAGGAGACAATTCCATAGTTTCACAGTACCGCAAAGGTACGAAGCGGCGTCTTATTTGGTGATCGTTCGCTCTAACAAGCGATGATTGCGTCGCGATATTGAAACTTTTTTGTTTGTTTTAAAGAAACATAAAACAAGAAAAATAATAGTGATAATGGCTACGCTAAGCCTTTGAACCGAATTTTATAAAATTTGTACAGTGGTAACTTGAAGCTTAAAAAATAATATAAGGTAAATCGAAAACTAATCAGCCTACCGAAAGTTAATAAAATAAAAATATTTTTTATAATTAAGCCGATCCTTTCATCGTAAGCGAAATCGCAGGCGTTAATAGTATAATGTATTAAAAAGTTTTTTTTAAACCCTGAAAATAAAATTAATTAATCGACCAAAAAAGATTCATCAAAATTGGCTCAATAATTACCGAGATACACATTGACAAATATATATAAAAATAATTATATTTATATATAATAAAACAATACACATAAATAGTATTACGTAGATAATTTGATCGAATTACAAATGTACGCATTGATTGTAGATCCACCTTTAGTTCCGATAATACATTCTTAATCATGGGAAACTGGTTGTCATATACGGGGTAGCACTGAAAGTCGTTATTTAATATTCTTTGGTTCATATTATTTTACGTTGAAACTATGCCATTATTTATTGATGTTATGTATGTATGTAAAATACATACTTTGACTACAAATACTGGCATTATATTTGGATCATTTAATAAAATGTGCTGCTTCTCAACTTGACAGTGTTGTCGGTGGTTGTCGGAATGACAGACCGGAGTACGCCGATTCCGGGGTGGTTTTGATGCCGATTTTTATAGTACTCCGACAGCATCTAGTTACAGCTTCAGCGTAAGCCAATAATTAATATATGAATGTTTAAAATAATGTTACTGAATTAAGTGAATTTTTAAAATTAAAAAGCGGCAACGTAATATAGATACTTTGTTAAATTATATGGGTAACAAGTGCAGAACATGTTGCTTATCTTTAACTTTTAGTATTTAATATTCAAGGCCAAGATAATCACATAAACTCGTGAGTTAAAATGAAACTGAATAATATTACTAGCGACCCGCCCCAGCTTCGCATGGGTACCATTTACAAAGTGGTGTATTTAATATTTAAATAGCCTGATTTCGAGTTTAGCGTTTTAATATTGACAGTTCATAACTTCATAACCGCCTTATTAGACTAGTGTTCCTAAACGCGACTGCTATGCTCAAGGTTTGATTCTCAGTTCGAGCAAAGTGCTATTGGGTTTTTCTATGAAATTGTTATTAGCGGCTTGGAGTTTGGCTTTGTGCCCGATTAATGGCGATAGACTCGCCCCCTATTACTTAGGACCTAAAACATACCCGGCGAACTGTAGGTGTACACCTCTGTCTAACACTTCGGCGATTCAGGAGTGATGGTATATAACTGCATAAGTACGAATAGTGCGCTTAGCTTGCGTGGCGCAATTTATCATAGATTTTTTTAGGTAGGATTTCTTTGGTCGCAAATATATTTGACTTCATGAAATCTTTTACAGTATTTTTTAAATGGACAACTGTAAAAGCCAATCTTAATCTACATTGAATGCCCAAGATAACTAACAAACTTATCTGGATAAAGATTAATACTGAATTGGAGAAAATAGCTTCTCAAATATAGTCATTTTTTTATTATTATGTTGAAGATAAAAATAGTTACTGTGAGTCAACATTAGGAAATAGATATATGCCACCGCGAACTCTTCTCTAGGCTTTTTGAAGATTTACAATTCTTTAGAACTTTATTTTGATGTATCTCATAAGGTTTACCCAGCGCAAACTATGTAAGCGATTGAAAATATTTTTTTGACAACTTGATTACAAATACATAATTGTATTTACTCTATTATGCAAAATTTAATAGGAATTTATTATATAATTATATAAACCTTCCGTAAAAATCCTCTAAATGTTAGTGAAAACCGCATTCAAATCCGTTGCGTAGTTTAACAGATCTAAGCGTACATAGGGTACAGAGAGCGGGAAGCGACTTAATTTTATACTATGTATATATATAATTATATATTATTATGGAGGAAAATTAGTAGCGCAAATTTTGCAGTCAAATGGGTAGATAATCTATACTAATGTTATAAAGCTGAAATGTTTGTTTGTTTGTTTAGTTGAATCCGCTAATCTCATGGACTACTGGTTAGAATGTAAAAAATGTTTTAGTTTTGGATAGCCCATTTATCGAGGAAGTCTATAGGCTATATAACATCATGCTACGAACAATAGGAGCGGAGCATCAATGAAAAATGTTGCAAAATCGGAGGAAAATTCCTTTTGAGAGCTTCCACTGCGTGCGCTGCGTGAATGGTTAAAGTTATGTAAAAATTATATGTGACGAACTTATTTCTCTTAAAAAGTTATAAAAATAGTCCGCGACAGCATAGGTTTACTCAATGTAACCTTTATTTGGTAATAATTTTTTTTCTAAAATAATGAATTATGTATTTGCAAAGGTGTTTTTATATACATAGTATTATTCCATAATGAAATAAATACGTAGTATCATATTTTATTTATTTCGCATCAATTTTAAAATTAAATATTTTTAATGAATACATTAGAAGTATTTAATTTTGAACAAAATTACTAGTCTAAAAGGATTTCTCATTAATGTCAACATGAAATACCATTCCAAATTTTATTTTCTCTAAAAAGTTAGACTGAACTTTAAAAATGATTTCAACAATTTTATTATAACTTTCGCTATTTGCAATTTGTTAAAGTTTTAATTAATTAAACAATAAAAATAAGTTGAAAAATGTGACTGACCCCTAACATATAAATACGATCAAGACCTTATCTTTTTTAATGACTTAGTACCTAAACAATAATCAGTTTAAATTTTAGTTGCGGTGTTCACAAGCAAATTCGTTCAGAAATCAGTAAACTGTTTTGTATCTTTGTTGTAGAATTAGAAAAATAAAACAATAATTTCTGCTTAGCACTTCATTGTTTATAAGAATGTCGGCGACATTCGTGAATTTGCGTGAATTTTACAATCTCCTCAGTGTCAATTAAAACGTAAACGAAGGAGATTGACCGGAAAAGAACTCTAGCATGTTATTTTACAAGCCGAGTTAGTTAAAAGGCAAGATGTCACAGCATTTAAAATAACCTAATCTACATACAAAAGATATACTGCCTCATTAGTCTAGTAGTCGTAAGCGTGACTGCTATGATCGAGGTCCTGGGTTCGATTCCCAAGACAAGCAAAGTGTTATTGGGTTTTTCTATGGGATTCTCAATAGCAGTTCGGAATTTGGCTTTGTTTATTTTTTAGTAAATAATACCATACGTAGTTATATATTTTGACCCCAACGTTGGGGCCAACGTATGGAGCCGGGGTTATGATAATACATCGTGTACGGACATATCGTGTAATAGAGATAGATTCTTCTTCTTCCTAACTTGGCAACCGGTCCTCTTTAATGAAGACCATTACTGCCATTATCGAGTGAATTATATTGTCATGTGTTATGCCGATTCTTCAATATCCTAACAAAATGGTGGCTCCCTTGTTAGAACTTTCTAGGAAGTTTTTGTGGAATCTCGGAATGAATGCTTTCAGCTTATATTTATAATCCACCTCACTTATGCACAAAAACCAAACTATATCACGCGAAACGCCAACAATATTACATAATATAGGGTCAAAAACCTAAGTAAATGAATTAAAAATAAAAAGTACAACATGTCACTTCAATATCCCGCCAAAAACTCCACCACAACATGTCACTTCGAGATCCCGCCAAAAACCTCCGAGAGATAGATTAAGACCTTCGCTATATTAACGGATGTAAAAAGTATTATTTGTACCGCTATTATATATTAATTTTTAGTCTTTGCTTAAAACAATCGCTTATACTTTGTTTTAAAATATTGCGTATTATTTTTAATCTAAATTATATTTTTATTACATTGTACTTTTTTATATCGGTTTGTTTACCGGTAAATATTGCGGTGAGTTACATCTCTAATGACACATTATTCCACGTCAATCGAGTTGGAGTGAAAATTGTCATCTGTCATTTTACCGCAGGTTACTTGCGCTATTGGGAACTGAAAAAAGTGAATGTCCTACAATCATCAACATTAGTCGTTAACAATTTTATTAGAACAGAATTATTTTATTCAAAATGAAATATCTATTTTTAACTTGTTTAATACTCCCTGCTGTATTGCTGTGTATACAAAACGGTGAGTATTTCAATATAAATTATATACAAATGATTACAGTATGGAGTTTATGAACAGTACGTGGCATCCATAATTTTAAATTTCTTGAGAGAAAGTGTTTAAATAATTACATCGATTATCAATATAACTAAACTACGTATTATTCTAAATCCAGGTATCTATTAGATACTTATAATAATAATATTATAAATATTTTCGGTCAGATACCGCATAAGTTTTCTTAGGTTATTTTTAATTTATTTATAAACTATCCTTCTCACATGGCTTTTATTACTCTCATAATGCATGTATGCAACCTGTGTTAAATTTTAGTCTTACAGATTGCAAAATTTTTAATGGCTAATCATATTCTTCATTAATCTCTTAAAACAAATTCTAACAAGTTATGATATACTCTTCCAGATGTAAACATTGCTTATTACATAAGAATCACATAAATTAAAAACTGGCAAAGTAGGGCTGTCTGATAATATGGCAATTCAATGCATATGCCAGTTTTTATAATCACATTATTATTTAGCCACCATATTGCAAGACTGTTCTGTTATTGGTTATTCCCAATAGATTACCTTACAAAAGTATCATATTTAAAAGACATTTAGATAGTTGTTTTATTTTTATTAGAAAAGTGATCTAAGCAAAAATACATTACCAGTTTCAAGTATTACTTTACAAATTTTTAAAACAAGTTAGATATAATATGAGAAAAATAGTAATTTTAAATAATTTTTTATTAGGACTTACATACCATGATATATGGAAGAGAGTGAGATTACTATACTATTTCCATTTCTGTATTTGCTTGATGACAGTTCTAATTTGATTGTTGTAGTGTTGTGACCAAATAAGTAACAACCATCGAGTGACAGTGACGATTCATCGGACTTTGACTAAAATAAATAAATAAAGATTTCCTATCATTATAATTATTTTGTTTCATTGTCGAGGACCTGCCTATACCTACTTATTTAACAACAGCTTCGAAAATTTTGAACAAGTTGGTATTATCAATCAAGAATTAATATGTGTAACATCTTGTAATGAAATATAATATTAGTTAATAAATTTGTATAAAAGTATCCGGCAGTAGTTTAGTTTCTTACATTTTGTAAAAAAATATTGGGTTTGTTATCGTGTTATGTTTATCGATATAGCTCCGTCCCTATCAGTTTCTCCGACTCTGGTATAACCTTGTATGTGTGTAAACGTCATATTTTTATAAAATAATGCATACATAATGTAAAAAAGATCAAGTTTTCACAGGAGCTGTCATTGAGAAATAAAGGAATGGAAATGGTATAACAGTAAAAAATGTTATGCAAAATAAGAGTGTTGCTAGGTAATAAACAAATTGATACCAGACACAAAACTTGTCTAAATCTCACACTACTAATCTAAATATATACTAAATTATAATAAAGTGGAAGAGTTTTTTGTTTGTTTAAACATGCTAATCTCTGGAACAACCAGTCAGATTGGAAAAATTCTTTTTGTATATGATAGCATAGATAACATTCAGCTACATGTCTCAAGTAGCCTCAAATATTGATTTTTGTTAAGTAAGTCAGAGGTGGAAGCCCTCTCAAACCGCTTTATCTGCTTGTGCTGTTTTAATGGTTAATGATATGTGAATATAATGCTCAACAAAAATATTGGTCCTTATTATATCTAAATAAAGTCTGCATTAACATTTATGCCTATATCTTATACATAAGCCACAATAACTTTTTTTATGATAAACAATTGTTAAAATTTTTAAAGTGATTAATGAACTCATTTTTATACATGGCATATTGATCCTTATGAACAAAAGTTACTTCATCATAAGGAAAATTATATGAAGTTAAATTTTGCTCTTTATAGCATGTTTAGGTGACAATGAAAAATTAAAATTATTTTTACTTGCTGGAAGAACAATTATGATAGGCTACAATGTGTCGTCGGTGTTGTGGTGTTTGTCATATTTAATTACCAGAGGTGAAACCATACGGCACAGCTAGTATTATATATAAAAGCTACAAAATTTGTTATGGAAGCTTAGAAGTCAGGACAAACATTTCATTAATTTAATTATTTTATGTGTTATGTGAGGATTCCATAAATGAAGTATAGGATTTGGTAGATTATCCTTGTTAGATTGTGGTTGCCAGTTTGTCTTAGGCTTATGAAATGAAAAACTAGGTCTTAGAGTCTTGGAAAGACGGGAGTCCTACTGAGTGAATTTTAACAATTAACATTATAAGTTTTCCTTTTATAACATTTCAGGAAACACAATCCTAGCTCGAGCAGAAGAAGATGAGCTGGATGAGGTGGTCGACATTGAAGGTGAAGACAACCAGGTTGTCGGTGAAGATGCCCTTGGTGATGATGATGATTCAGTTGTGAAGTCATCTCAAGATGTGGACACTATGATATTGTTTACAAAACCTGTGACCAGTTACGGTGACAATGTTTTTGGTAAGAATTAAAATGTATAACTTTTATTTATTCAGTGTACCAAAATAGTTAGTAAATGTATTTTGTTATAAAAATTGTAAATATCTGAAAATGTTGATACTTTTATGTCATCTTAATCTGGCTTATAGTTTCTTTCTTTAACTCTCTTTAGAAAGAAGAGAAAAAGAAATTTGTCAATCTCATTTTTATTCCATTTTCAGAGCAAGTTCCCTATCTAGAATTAATATATTTAAAAAAATATTTCATGATAGAGTACATAATGGTAATTAATATTACTAATATGTACCACCTTTATGTTAATTAGGTAAACACTGCCTTATCAAATAAATTGACATGTCAAAGAGAGTCACCTTGAATGGAATTACAATATTAAGTATTTATATTTGTTATAGTGGACCTATTTTTAAATATTGTAGCCTTTACCTTGTTACATTTGTAAAGACGGTCCTAGAGTATATCTATAATATAGATAGAATCTATCATCATTATTATAATCTTACAAATAATTAATTTGATGTTCTCCGCAGACATTCAAGCTGGATTTCCTGTAGAATTCTTAGTCGGTTTCACCAACAAAGGTGCTGAAGATTACACGGTGGATTCAATGGAGGCCTCTTTCCGCTACCCAATGGACTACACATACTACATCCAGAACTTCACTGCATTGCCATACAATAAGGAAGTCAAACCACAGCAGGAAGCCACTTTTGCTTACTCTTTCATTCCTAATGAAGCGTTTGCTGGCCGACCATTTGGGTTAAACATCCAGTTGAATTACAGAGATGCCAGCGGTAATTACTATCAGGTGAGATATTAATCGATTTTGAAGACATGTTCATGGATGTTTAATAAAAAATTTAGGTACATGAGGTGTATAATTAGTCTTAGAGTAACCTACATGGGACCATTGTCTTCTTACTGCAGGGAGCTTCTCTTCCCACGGCTTTCCTTTGCAGACGCCCGCCACTCTGGCAGGAATCAGATCGGTGGCGTGGCTGCTTCTCGTTACCCTATGGGTCTGTCTGTCCAACCTGGCCATCCACCAGAATAGCACAGAACTCCCGTCTGGGGGCGCCAGCGGGTAGGAGGCAGCCAGCCAGCAGTTTAAGGGTTCCACCTTAGCACGGCCCCATCTTCCTTATTACCTTCATTCAACCTCTGTCACTAATATTTTTTAAATTTAAATTGATAGTTTATCAATTGATAGTTAATGAATTGGTTATTTATTTTCTGTAGTGGGGTTAGCCGTCTCCACTCATCCAAAAAAAAAAAGAATTATAACACTCACACTTTTCTTTAAGTTTAACTTATATATTTCAATCACACAACAAACACTCTTTAACATAGAATAATTATAACATTACAAAATTAAACGCCCTAGACCTAGTGTTCCGCGCTCCGTCACGCACACCGTTTACCTGAAGTTTTGGGAATCATCTATTCTTTCAAAAGGCAATATAGGATGGACCATTATGTGAATGATAGTTATATAAGTGTGAATAAGTGTAAATGGAGCAACCTCTTCGGGATCATTGGTTAGAGTCGGCGTCCCTCAGGGCTCGATTTTGGGACCATTTTTGTTTCTCGTTTATATAAGCGATCTACCGTCCGTTGTTGAAAATGGCGCTCGCATGGTTCTTTTTGCAGACGACACTTCACTTATATTCAAAGTGAAAAGAATAGATTCGGAGCTTAGGCAATTAAACAACACCTTATTTAAAATCTCTGAATGGTTTGCTTTAAATAATTTACTACTAAATGCAAACAAAACGAAAATGTATGAGATTTGTCTTGCCCAATGTTCGGCGTGTTGATAGTAGTATCAAGATAGAAGGGAATTTAGTAGGCTTAGTTGATGGTACTGTCTTCTTGGGCATTACCCTTGATTCAAAATTACAGTGGTGTCCGCATATTAAAACTTTGGCTGGAAGATTAAGTTCTGCTGCATTCGCAGTACGCAAAATTCGCCAGTTAACAGATATTGCCACCGCTAGGTTAGTCTACTTCGCTTACTTTCATAGCTTAATGTCTTACGGTATTTTGCTGTGGGGTTCAGCAGCTGAGGTAGTAAAGTAGAGTAAAAGCGGGCAGTTCGAGCAATTTACAATATGAGACCCCGCGAATCACTAAAGAACAAGTTCCAGGAATTTAGTATTTTAACTTTGCCCTCCCAATATATCTTTGATAACATAATGTACGTCCGTAAAAACTTAGACAAGCTGGATTTTGTCAAAGATCAGCACAATGTAAATACTAGAAATAAAGATAAATTAGTTGTACCGTGTTTTAGACTTAGTAAGACTAATAAAAGTTTTTTAGGTAATAGTGTTAGGTTCTATAACAAGATCCCGAAGCACATTACTGATTTACCTGACAACAAGTTCAAGGACCATGTCAAGCTGGTTTTACTGTCAAAAGGTTATTATAGGGTGGATCATTATGTGAATGATAGTGATGTCTGGAAGTGACTCCCTCTTTGTGCATCCACTAATATAATATTATTGTACCTGTTATATTTGTAACATTTGTACAGTTAACAAAAAAAAAGAGATAAACCCGATCGAGTTTCTTACCGGTTCTTCTCGATGTCTGGGATATTTTCCGAACCGGCAGTAGTGTTTTGACATTCATAAGTGCCTTTTTAGGGCCTAAATTGAATAAAGATTATTCTGATTTTTGATTTTGATTATCTAGAAATAACCCCCTCTCTGTGCATCCATTATAGTAATTATGTAACTGTATACATTAATAACTCACTTAAAAAAAGTGAGTGTTTTGCCGGTTCTTCCCGATGACTGTAATCCTATTTTAGAACGGGTATCTAAATCAGCATTAACAGATTCTTACTAAATCTGGCTTGGCAGTGAGGGTGTCCCAAGCAGTGAAAGTGAGCGCTAATGTGAATTAAAAGGAGGCCCCCCAAACCTACACCTGGGTCCCAAGGCTCACGGGCTGCTCATGTTTGCTCTCTCTGCCAAACGATAGGCCCGCATAGTGTATCCATGGAATGCTAAGATGTTTGTTTCTCTTTACTGAGAACTGGTAGTAGTGTTTTAAAGTTCATAGCTGCCTATGTAAGGCCTAAATTTAATAAAGTATATTTGATTTTGATTTATTTTCCTCTAGGCTTTTGAACCGTCTGGTATGCTCTGTGGAGATACAGGTACTGCTACAATAAATCCGCTAATCATTGTTCTCAGGAAGCGGTTTACAACCAGACACTGAATATAGTTGAGGTGTCGGAAGGTCTCGACGGTGAGACGTTCTTCCTGTATGTGTTTTTGGGTGCGGCGTGCGTACTAGCACTCGTACTGGGACAGCAGGCATTGTCTTCCTTGGCTAGACGCAAGGCTCATCGCGCTACCGCCCGCCCTATTGAGACTGGAACCGCGCAGGACGTCGATTACGACTGGCTCCCTAGGGAAGTCGTCAACCAGCTCAGTAAGTTCCTCTTTAACTTTCCCCGATATAAAAATATCTTTTACATCGACATTTACCCTATATCGTCATTTACCACATATCGTAATTTGCCTTATTTGCATTTTCCATTTATCAGAATTTCCTTTTTACTGGTATTCCCTTATTTCGAAAAGCCTCTTATACTGGCAATCCCTCTATATCGTTTCTTTTACATTGACATTTTTCCTATATCGACATTTACCATATATCGAAATTTGCCTTATATTTGCATTTACTATTTATCAAAATTTCCTTTAAAATGGTCTTCCCTTAATATAGAAATGCCACTTATACTGCTATTCCCTCTATATCGAAATTTCTATTACATTAACATTTACCCTATATCAAAATTTATCTTATATCGACATTTACCACATATCGAAACTTACCTTATATTTACATTTCCCATTTATCAAAATTTCCTTTATACTGGCATACCCTTTATCAAATTCCCTTTATACTGGCATTCTCTCTATATCGAAATTTCTCTTACCTCGACATTTTCCCTATAACGACATTTACCGCTTATCAAAATTTACCTTATACCCATTTATCAAAATTTCCTTTATACTCGCATTCCCTTAATATCGAAGTTTCTTTTACATAGACATTTTCCCTATATAAAAATTTCCTTTGCATCAACATTTCTCGTATAAAATCATTTACCACATATCGAAACTTGCCTTATATTTGCATTTCCCATTTATGAAAATTTCCTTTTTACTGGTATTCCCTTATATCGAAATGCCCCCTATACTGGCATTCCCTCTATAATGTTTCTCTTACATTGACATTTTTCCTATAACAAAATTTATCTTATTTTTTTTAGAACTGACTACACTGTTAGCCTTAGGGGCCCTAAAGCCGCTGCGGCTTTTACAGCTTCACCGGACTTGTCAATTTATCTTATATCGATATTTCCCTTATATCGACATTTACCATATATCGAAATTTGCCTTATATTTCCATTTCCCATTTATTAAAATTTCTTTTATACTGGCATTTCCCCTATAGCGACATTTACTACTTACCGAAATTTACCTTATATTTGCATTTCCCATTTATCAAAACTTCCTTTATACTGGCATTCCCTCTATATAGAAATTTGTCTTACAACGACATTTTCCCTATATTGAAATGCCATTGGCATTTCCCCTATAACAAAATGCCGCTTATTAAATATTAACATTTTTCGTATAACTAACTGTATAAATAAATATAGGGTGAAGACAAATTCACTGCAAGGGAAATAATTTCTCATATTCTAAATGTTATTTGAGAGTTTTAAAAAACTTTAAGTAAATAAAAACCTCTAATCGTTAAAATTATGATTCAATTTAGGATGCTCCCACATAGCTCTGTCATCGCACGATCGAATTGTAATGTAGCTGTCGTGTAATATAATATCACGCCCGCGCTATTTTTTAACTGCGCTTTTCGTATATGTAACTAATGTAGAACGTGATATATTTTATATCTAGTGATACTTGAAAGCCTCTATGCCTGATACAATTTGAGGTATATTTAATATAGTATCGACGTCGAAAAAAAAAATATGGGTGCTTTTGAGCAAATACATAAATGATCTCTTATCAACATTACCTTCTACATTGATCGTTTTAACAGAATTCTTAGGTCTGACTACAGTTTTTTTAGGCGCGCTTTGGTTCACAAACTAGATATCATATCAAGTAAACAAAGCATTAAAAAAACTTATATTACCGAGATATCCAATAAATCGACTTTTTAGGAGAGACTAGATATATTACTAGATTATCTGGGCTATATTGAGTATATACTATATTTCTATATTTATATCGATGTTTTGGAAAAGATCATGAATAAATCCTTGTCCCTAATCCCTTTATTGACGTTTCCCGCACATCGATATATTTAGGACACCACTAGAGATACGATCTGGATCGTCTCAGATTGTAATAATATAGATATTAAATTTTTTAAATGAATGAAATGAAAAATCTTAAAAAAGAAGTCAGTGTTATTTATTGCTATAAATCATTATATTTATTAAAAAACTCAGTAGTAAAAAAACTGATAATAATTATGTAGGTTTCTTGTAACCCACTTTGGGTTTCATGTATTCTCTGTCCTTTGTCATAATCTAGTATGGTATATTATTTACTATTTGATATGTGATAAAGAATTCGGGCGCATTAAATGGATTCTGTAGTTTAAAAATTACGCGATAACAAATATCAGTTTTCAAGGTTATGTTTCATGAAGAAATTAATGTATTTTATAAATTTTCGCTTACAGAAAAATCACCGAAATCCCCTAAACAGTCACCACGCTTGAGGAAGGCGAAGAGATCAGCGGGTGACGACTAATTCATAGTCGAAATTCAGTAAGAGAAAACCGAGCACAACCGTGGTGCTAGGTCGTCTTATAACGGCGAAAATAAAAATAGGTTCACAAGAAGACTTAAGATTCGCGACCTTTGCTTGTTCCGCCATGTTTGAACAAGGCTGTATGATACCATGTCCTTTGCCTTTTAAATAGTGAAAGTATAGAAAAGACAATTATAATAAAAACGTAGTTAGTCAATTGAAAGTGTTCCAGGCCTATTATTATTTTAGTCGATTATGATGCAAGACTGTGCGCGTGTAGATTGTAAGTTGTGATGCGAGAGTAAGTTATGGAACAAAATGTGCGGAGAGCTTTGTAACAACGCGAGCGTTTATGTGAATTATTTAATAAATAAAATATGTTAAATTTTTTATTGTTTTGTTTTATTTCACCATTAACATTATTTTAGTTCTTTCCTTATCCATGCCGCTCTATTTGATTATTTTACTTTCGTGCTTAATTGCTTCTAGTTTATTCAGACCGTGATTCGATTTACGCTAGGAATTCTGTCTATATTTCATTTATCCAAAAAATAAACTAGGATATCTTTCTTTTTGATATAGGCTAGGTATTTTTTCGAACTCTTCACGTCGCTATGAGCTTATTCGTCTGATGTAATAGAACTAGATGTGGTTTTGTGAATATATTTCACATTTTTACACGTATACTAGTTGACCCGCGCAACTTCGTCTGAGTCACATAAGAGAGGGAGTGGAATGTAAACAGAGCTAAATAACAACTGTCAGGCACCTACAATACAATTTCCCCACCTGCCACATCATTCTACTAAAATGCACGCGCGGTACTTGATTATTTTGCTGTAGAGTTATTTTAAAACTGATATCTCCTAAGATAATTTTCATTGAAATCAAATAATGTAAACGGTAATTTGGTCCAAAATTAAATATTTGTGATGAATAACGTATTTATTTCGATAAGGATTAATACCATGTTTATAAAAACACCTTCGCAAATAATGCATTATTTTAGAACAAACTTTATTAAAATAAAGAAAGTTATATTGCGTTAACCTTAAAAGATAGACATAAGCTATCCCGGACTTTTTTTTGAACTTTATAAGAGAAACAATTCCGTCAAACATAATTATTACGTAACTTTAACCATTTACGCAACGAACGCAATGGAAGCTCTCAAAAGAAAAAAAAGTTTGCCCGTTTTTCAAACATTTTTCATTGATGCTCTGCTCCTATTGGTCGTAGCGTGATGTTATATAGCCTATAGCCTTCCTCGATAAATGAGCTATCCAATACTTAAATTATTTTTCCATTCCAACCAGTACTTCCTGAGATTAGCGCGTTCAACCAAACAAACAAACTCTTCAGCTTTATAATATTAGTATAGATTCAGCTGTTTAGAACTAGGTGTTTTTGTAAACCCTTTTCATATTAGGTAGGTACCTACTATGCACATTGTCATCTGATACAATAATAGAATTAAATGTGGTTTTGTAAACTCTTTTCACATTTTTAGGTACATATTCGTCTTTTACAATAAAGAAACTTCCATTCGATATCTTATTATAAATCAGGGTGTATTCAAATACATCACAAGCAGGAAAAAGAAATAGAAAAAAATATCTGCGTTAGTGCCTAGTGTTTGTTACCTTCGCTAATTGTTTATCATGACATTAGCATTTTTCGAGTAAAGACCTCGATCTTTTTGATATCAGATAAAATAATTGCCTCGTATTATGAATCTAAGTCTGTTCTTATAGTATACGCGGCTACCAGTCGCTTTATATTGGTATGTAATTAGACATTTAAAGATCCCCAAATTATTCTCTTTTTATCGTTTCCTTTTTTTACAAAATTTGATTACGCAGAAAGTGTTTATTTATAATAATTTTCTCATATTTTTCATATAAGTCGTTGATCGTTGAGATAGACAGTTCAAAACGAAACTAATTTTTTACCTTATTGTTCCATACTTTGATGAATATTGGCCAGCGTACACAGGCGGACGGCGCGTCGCACATTGGACTGAAATCGGAGCCTCCCTTTCATAGGCTTTTAGAAAAATTAAATATGTTATTTCATAGTTTTAAGTATACAGTTTTGTCAAAACAGTCATATCATTGTATAATTTAGCAATTTATAGCTTTATTTTTAAATTCTACACCATATAATATGTCCTTTTGATGATGATGAAAAGATGAAGCTAAATTGTTATTGGTAAATTCTACATCAGATAAAGAAAATATAGAGTTTGTAGATGTAAGAAATTTGTGTGACTCTGAGTAATGTATGAGTGTAATTAAGTAGGTATCATCGGAACTATATGCGTATCATAATTTATAATATCATAATTTTGTTATAAAATATTTTTATATATTTGGAATTTACATTTACATCATCTTTTTAGAGGTACTGTTGAAATCGATAAGTTAAAATGAATATGAGATCTCAATATATTTACACTGCCTTCATTTAGAATCCTAATCTAGCCCCAGAAATAACTGTTTAGTCTTTTATGACAAACATCAATATCAACGAAACAAATAAACTAATGACCCTAATTAGCAAAATCAAGACATTTTGGTACAAATGTGGAACAGAAACAATCAAGAATAGTAGCAAGTAATGATAATTGGTGTTAATTTAAGTAGATAATCCAAATTTATAGGTAATGTACAAAGCTTTAAAAAAAAAAATAGGTATATTGAATTTTTAAAACTAATTCTGAATCGTATTTTTGAAAGATAATGAAAACGAAGCGGTAGGGTAAATCAGGGGTAACTTTATTAATCGATACCTGTAGCATTCAGGTCGAAAATAAACCTACATATTTGATTATTTCATCTCAATACAATGTCATCAAAGTATGAAATTTTCATCAACAAATATCTGTTGAACGGGGACGCCCGGGGTCAAGGTGAAAGGTCCTAAGGGTCCGTTACTACCCCAGTATAAGTTTCAGCTTTACAACTCAAAACAGATAAAAGTTATGACGAAAAGAAAATCCATTTTCATACATTTGAAATTTACATGTCCATATTATATGGTATAGAAGGTAAAAATAAAGCTTGAAATTGCTAAATTATACAATGATATGACTGTTTTAAAACTGTATACTTAAAACTATGAAATAACATATTTAATTTTTCTAAAATCCTATGAAAGGGAGGCTCCGATTAGAGCCCACTGTGCGGCGGGTCAAGGTATTTTTAATTTACCAGCTTAAATTAGTACATTCCTAATGGTAATAAGATATAGATTCCATAGCTCAGAGAATGACCACGGAGCATCAATGGGGATTGGTTTCTGCGGTATAAAAGATAGCGTCAGAAGATAGCGCGGCAGGGTGCGAAGGTATGTGACTTTATCATTATATATATCCCAAGTCCACCAACATACAATCGAGCGGAAAAGGTAGTACAAGCAGGGTTGTATGCTAAAGCATCCAGAAGTGCGCTGGCGGCTGTTGGTGGCATCGCAAATTAGCATTGTGCACTGGCTAGCGGCAATACCTCCTTGGTGCCCTACCCTGCCGTGTTCCGGTGTGCGCTGGCCATATTATGGTAAGACTCATAAATATTAGTAAGCCAGTAACAATATTCTATACAGACAATTGGTTTTTATAAACTCGTAAGAGACAGAGCATACTATGCGCTTGTGTTAGAACGAGATAGGAACACGAGACCATTTTCGTATGTGCTATCGGTGTACGTAAATTGTAATCAAAATAAATCCCGCTTACTTTTGAAAAATATAAGGTTCTAAAGTGTAATTTAATGTTTAGTAGACGTATAATTGTGGTTACATGTATTGTAACTGGATATAACTCGTTTATCAAATAAATAAAAAAAATACGCACACTAGGGCATTGCTTTTTTGGTATCGTCTCATTCAACCTATTTCCAATCTATACTATAGTTATTAACCAATGATATTTTAACTCTATGGTTATTACAGTTGTATTGCTCCCCCAACGTTACTAACCAAATACATCCCTGGTTTCATCATATCTATTCAGTCTGCATTAATTTCTAAGACTTCACTTAATATACAACAGATAAAAATATTATTTGTTTAATTAACTTTATTTAAATATGATAAAAAAGTAATCTGTATACATACTTATTTAATTTGTTAATATTGTTATGTAGCGGCATGTTCACAATAGAAGCTAATTTTTGTTTCCCGCTTATATTTCTTCTTGTTGTTTTTATTTAATGGCAACTGTGTTAATTCACAATTCTGCCAGCGTCACGCGAATTGTTTTTTTATTTGTAATTATTCCTGTAATCTTCAAACTCAGTTCCAACAAAACTGCAGCGCGTCTGTTAAAATTGTCTAGGGAGTTTCTGAGTCAACTTAAAATGCGTGTGCTTAGTTATTATTTATAATTCACTCGTGCACTATAATAATCAAACTGCACCATGTAAAATGTCGCCAAAATTATATAATATAGGGTCAAATATATATCATGAGTTTACAAATTAAAATATAACCCACCATCTAACAAAAACTCCTACATGTTCATATTTATTAATGTTAGAATATTATTAAAAAACAATAATTACATAACTGGCAGTAGCCATATCTGAGTTAAGGTCGGACACTAGAATTTAATTCTTGTACATGTTGGCTTTAGGTTACAATCTCACTCGATGAAAAGTAGTACTGGGCTTTAAGACGGAAAACCCATAAGTTAACAAGCTAAATTATTATTAAATAATAGTTTAAAAAAACTAAAAAAACACGCTTTCATAAAAAATCCAACTAAAAAACAGAAAATAAAATTTAATAACTTTGATTAAGTACAGTGTAAAAAAAAATGAATGTACATTATTGTAAAAAAAGCGTGGGGTGTATTCAAAGCGCTTTTTAAGATATTATACATATTATCGAAGTGATGATTCTTCTACTCATTATCTGTCAATAAAATGTTTATAATTATTGACATTATGCACCCCACGCTTTTTTTACAATAAAGTACATTCATTTTTTTTTACACTGTACTTAATCAAATTTATTAAATTTTATTTTCTGTTTTTTAGTTGGATTTTTTATGAAAGCGTGTTTTTTTTTTGTTTTTTTAAACTATTATTTATTTTTCATTTTTTAGTTAAATTTTTTAAACTATAAATTATTTAGTTCGATTTGCTAACTATCAACTGCACTTAATATGTACAAATGTGTTCCGATTGTATCTTGGTTAAGAACACATATTCAAAGATTTCTATGATGCCAATATAAACAGCGAGACACATAGAGGTGCAACCTTATTTACATATACAGTCAGTTACATTAATGCTTGAGTATGGAATTTTCAATCCGTAATCACTCTACATAATATTATAATCATAGGAACGAATCTGTTGGCGGCACTGAGAATGAGGATGAGTGTGAATTTTCACTCTGTGACTGATTGTAGATTTTATGGTTTATCTCCTAATCGAATCATTTCATTCAATGCTTCACTGTTACATGGAGTTCTTCCTGTTAATTTTGAGCAATCAAGTTCTTCAATTTGTATACCGTCCAAGGATCTTCCACAACTAAGTGCCACATAAGCTTGTCCAGCAGCAAACAATCGCGGACCCAAATAAATGACTGCATGATCAACTGTACAACCTTGCATGCCCGAAAGAGTAAGTGTGGAACTGCACCCATGCGTAGTTCGCGCACTAGCTCTATATCTCTTACTCGCATGCAAAGAATGCGGAAAGAAATTAATTAATCCTGGCGAATCTAATTAGGATAATCGGATGCTTTGATCGGATTATTGCATTGTCATCGACTTTTGACAGGTGTGCAAAGTTTGAATTAAATCTGATCATTCAAAGTAGGACAAAATCGAGCTCAAAGGGGTCGGTTACATACATACATTCATACATACAGGTGAAGCTAATAAAAGCGTGTTAATAATAAAAAAGGAAACAAAAACCCGACTGCAACAATAAAAACAGGTGCCAAAATAATATTCCATTTGTTCTTTTTATTTCGCATCGTAAGTACTTAGATATATCCTATGTCACTCCTACAACTAAAAAGAATCTAACGACACCTCGTATGCTCAAATCCATCAAGCCGTTTAGGCTACAGAACGTGCCAAAGAAATAGACATACATAAATAAATTCATACAATAGAAAAACATAACCCTCCTTTTTCGCAGTCGGGTAAAAACGGTTACATCAATTTTAATGCCATCCGCACTTTATAAAAGCTATTTAGCGTATATACTCTATACTATAATGATAAAGAACGTGAAAATTATTTTCATATAGTTTGATTTATCCAGTGTTAGCTGTGCCCGCGGCTTCACTAGCGTGGAGGACAGGACGCGTAACCAAATATTAAGGGTAAAACAAACAAAAAAATGTATCCACTTGTTTTTCGTGATGTGTGACAATGGCAAACCTCAATCATTTTATATAAATACATAAATAAAAAACATTATAAGTATAAATTACACAGGTATTTTTCCCAATTAAAAAAAAAATGTATTTGTGGCATATAAGATGTTTTTTAGGATAACAGAGGAGGTTTTTGGTGCGATCTTGAAGTGTCATGTAGCGGTTTTCGTTTTAATTCATAAAGTTATAACATAATATAACATACCATCACGCCTGTATCCCCAACAGGTTAGACAAAGGTGTACTAATGTAGACCCACAGTTCGCCGGGTGTGTTCTTAGGTCCCATGTAATAGGGGGCGTGCCTATTGCCATTAATCGAGTACAAACCCAAATTCCGAGGTGCTACTGAGAATTTCATAGAAAACCCCAATAACACTTAGCTCAACCTGGGAATCGAACACAGGACATCGAGCATAGCAGTTGCACTTAGGACCACTAGGCTAATGAAGCAGTTAATAAACTTATACGTATGTTATTTTGCCCTACATTATATAATTTTGGCGGCATTTTACCTGATGTACCTAGTTTGATTAATGTGCACAAGTCAAGTTAATTAGGTATAAATAATAACTGAAGACATGTATTTTAAGTTGCCACAAAAACTGCCTGGAAAGTTTAACAAGGTGCCGCCATCATGTGAAAAGCTATGTTTGAAGATAGCAAGATAATTGGATAAATATTCTATAAACGTGACTCTGGCAGAACTGTGTAAGAACGCAGTTGGCATTAAATAAGAAGAAGTTAATGGAGAAAAATTAAAATGAAAGTTTTATTCAGAGTTTTTAGCGGGATCTTGAAGTGACATGTTGTGGTTTTTATTTTTTATTCAATAACTTAGGTTTTTGACCCTATATTATATAATATTGTTGGCGTTTTGCGTGATATAGTTTGGTTTTTGTGCATAAGTGAGGTGGATTATAAATATAAGCTGAAAGCATTCATTCCGAGATCCCACAAAAACTTCCTAGAAAGTTCTAACGTGGGAGACACCATCTTAGGATACTGAATCGTCATAACACTTGACAATATAATTCACTCGATAACGGCAGTAATGGTCTTCATTAAAGAGGACCGGTTGCCACGTTAGGAAGAAGAAGAAAGTTTTATTTGAAATTTAAACTTGTAATAAAAGAAATTGTTGCCAGTAAATTGAAACATAATAATATCGAGAAATAAAAAAACATACTAGATACCATAAAAATGACAAGTAAACAGTAAACTTTGGTGAGTTGTAATTTTTGGTGCACGTTATCTTTATGGTATAGAGTAGGTATATAAGTACAACCAAATCCACGAAGGGAACTACACCCTACATTACTCCATCGCGGCAGGACAGGTCGGCGGGGACTCGCTGGTGCGGAACATGCGCATCCTGTAGGACTTTGCCGCCAACATGCCAGGTGACACGGAGGTCAAAGACGCTTACCTTGAACGGCTAGAGGTCCGCCTAAACGGTGCTATGCACTAGCAACACCAGAGAACCGTCCATCCGTTGATGTACGCGATGAAACACACTGAAAAGGGTTCCAACCCTGGTGCAGTTTCCTCACCGCCTCATTGAGGAGGGTGTGATGATCTCTCAGAACCCGTACAACCCGTTTATAGGTGGTGCGTATGTAGTTTTATTTCGAGGAACGAAATTACGGACAAAATCTAATTTTTAGTAATTCGTACAGAAGCACAATTAATTCATAAAATAGGTTAAATACATCAAATCTTTGATAATTAGGTACTTACCGCATATGGTCTAGGAACGAAGTCGGTTGGAGGCATTTTAACCCCGGTGCTGCAAGCTCTTACGACTGCACGGAAGCAAAGTTTCGTCACTAAAATAAATAAATCGAATTTTACTTCCTTCATTGTTGATAATATTGTCCAAGTTCGGTGAAGCTGTAAAAGCCGCAGCGGCTCTGTTTTTGGATAGGGCCCCTAAGGCTAACAGTGTAGTCAGTTCTAAAAAAAAAAGAAAAAAATATATTGTTTGATATTTTAACACTCTTTCACGTTCATAAATCCTAAAAGTTGTACACCGTTAATATTAAAACGGTATGGAATAATCATTGAAATAAAAATACACACACGATTTATGTAATTATTATTTAACTAGGTACCTACTTATAAATTTTTACATCAAATTTCTTTTATCTTTTAAATTTAACCAGTGGAACATTGATCTAATAAAAAAACATTTATATCAATGAGTGATAGGTGCCTATGTACTTAATATTTAATCATTCATTTTTTAAAACTAAATTTTTTATTAAATATTAGTATAATTAAATTATTCCGTACCTCTATTTGCCATATGACCGTGTTGATCGGGACGCGAAACCCGATTAATGTTAAGTACTACGATGGGAGGTAAACAATTATTTTAGGTTTATTATGGGTCATGTAAATATTGACTTTGTAAAATAAACTATTTATTTTTTAATAGTAACAAGGTAAATTGACAGTAGTGTCTCTGATGGTAAGCACAGAACAATTCTAACACAACAGCGGCCACCGTGAAATCATAATCCTTTGAGGGTCACCGCTGTCATACCGGCCTGCAATAATTTATCTGGAAATGCTGAGGCTGATCCCGAAACACGAGACGCAAAAGCGAGTCACTATGACGGACTATTCACGACATGTATGGTGGTCGCGACCCAGCCGGGCGAAACAGCCCACTAAGATAATTAACATTAAGATACATTATTTTTAAACGTATAAAACTACTAGCTGTACCCTGCGGTTTCACCCGCGTATAATTTAAAACCCTTTAAAAAACCTCAAAAGTAGCCTATGTGTTTAATCCGGGGTGTAAGTTACTTCCAAACAAAATTTCATCAAAATTGGTCCAGCCGTTTGAGCGTCAAGAAGTAACAAACGTAAACACACAAACTTTCGCCTTTATAATATTAGCAGGATGGATCAGTAGGATTTTATTTTTACAAGCTAATATTGTTGTATTGTTTGTTTACGTCAAATCTTGAAAACTTAAATTAGAACCATTTCATTTTGTATTATTTAATATATATTTTGCATTCTCAATATAGGTAAGACACGAGCACTATAAGCAAAGCATTTTAGTTATCACCATCATCATCAGTTCAATATACACCATCATCAGTATAAGTATAAAGTAAAGTCGTTCCCGCCGTCTGTCCTCTGTACGTTTAGATCTTTTAAACTACGCAACAGATTTTAAGCAGTTTTCACTATAATTTAAAGAATTCTCACGGAAGGTTTATTAAATACAATACATTTTAATGAAGTAATGTGATAATTCAATGATTTGTAATTAAGTCGTCAAAAGATGACTTTCAGGCGCTTACATGGCTCACGCTGGCTAAACCTATAAAAGATACATAAAAATAATGTAGCAAAGAATTGTAGTTATTTAAAAAGCCTAGAGAAAAGTTCGCGATGGCATATATCTATCTCCTAAGGTTAACCATTTTTATTATTAACATAATAATAAAAAATATAATATTATATGTTAAGCTATTTTCTCCAATTCAGTATTAAATCAGATAAATGTGCTAGTTAACTTGGGAACTTGATGTAGATTAACATTATAATTAGTAGTTTTCCATTTAAATGAATACCGAGAAGATATCACGAATTCAAAATTACGCGCAACCAAAGAAATCCCTCTCAGAAAAATGGTCGCGGTCGGTTGGCTGGCACTTCGCACCTATGATGAATTGCGCGTCACGAGCTAAGCGTACTATTAAGTTCCATAACATTATATCATGCCTATACTACTGAAATGTTAGGCAGAGGTGTACACACACACAGTTCGCCGGGTATGTTTTAGGTCGAGTAAGAGGGGGCGAGCCTATTACCATTAATTGGGCACAAAGCCAAACTCCGAGATGCTACTGAGAACTTCATAGAAAAATCCAATAGCACTTTGCTCGAGCTGAGAATCGAACCTAGGACTTCGACCATAGCCGCGACTGCAGGACCACTAGGCTAATGAAGCAGTTATGAAGTTATGAACTGTCAATATTAAAGCGATAAACTCCAAATCAGGCTTTTTTAAACATAAAATGCATCACTTTGTATATTTTACCTACCCGTGGGAAACTGGGTCGGGTCGGTAGCTTAAAATAACATAGAATCTTTTATTTTTTCGTAATATTTTAGGTCCTTACATACGAAATTGGCGTTTTGTTGAACTGGTCACTTTGATCTCAAATATCTGACGTCTGGTTAGAAATTCCAAATTCAAATTTATTTCAAATTTATACTTGTGTATTTTCGCACCATTTTATTTTTCTTTGACATCGTTCTTATCACAAAATAGAAAATTTAAAATATCGTTTATTTACGAATATAAGTTCCATTGTGGCATCAGCGCTGCAGAATCAGCTCGAAGGATTAATGATGTATATGGGAAAGCTACTGTAAAAGAAAACATGGTACGTTTTTGGTTTCAACGTTTTCATTCTGGAAATTTTGACCTACAAAACAAACCCCGTGGATGGCCGGAGACCCTAGTTGA
This sequence comes from Saturnia japonica, assembly GCA_033032175.1. Classification (NCBI taxonomy): domain Eukaryota; kingdom Metazoa; phylum Arthropoda; class Insecta; order Lepidoptera; family Saturniidae; genus Saturnia; species Saturnia japonica. The sequence continues at coordinate 2,212,857 of CM065315.1, forward strand.
AAATGAAGAATCAAAGGTTATCGTTGAAGCGGATAATACGCAAACCACATCAGAGTTAGCGGCAGGCTTCGGTATGAGTGATAAAAAAAATAATTCACTTAAAAAAAAACATGAAAAGTAAAAAAATGGGTACCGCATGAATTGACTGAAGCACGCCAACAAACGCCTATTGAGTTCTGCATTACATTACTCAACCGTCACAATAACAAGGGACTTTTGAATCGTATTGTTACTTGTGACGAAAAATGGATCCTTTACGACAATCGGAAACGCTCATCACAGTGGTTGAACCCAGGAGAACCGTCCAAATCCTGTCCCAAGCGAAAGTCGTCTCAGAAAAAGGTACTGGTGAGTGTTTGGTGGACCAGTGCTGGTGTCATAAACTACAGCTTCGTAAGATCTGTCCAGACGATAACGGCAGATCTGTATTGTCAACAATTGCAAACCATGCAGCTAGCAAAAGCTAGCCGTTAAACAACCGAGATTGGTCAATATCTCAAGCCCACTGCTGCTTCAGAACAACGCTAGACCCTATACTTTACGTACCGACGGTCGCCAAATTGGAGGAACTGCGGTTGGAATGTCTCATATTCCCCGGACATTGCTCCAACAGGTAACCACTTTTTTCGGAATTTAGACAATTTCTTGCAAGGAAAATAAATTCAATTCCGATGAGGCTGTCCAAATTGCCTTCAAAGATTTTATTGATTCTTGCTCCCACAATTTTTTCAGCAATGGAATCAATGAACATCCTTTAAAATGGCGAAAGTGCATAGATAATAATGGTACATACTTCGATTGATTATTTTTTTTTTTTCATTTTACTTTTACCATATAAAACGCTAATTTCATATGTAAGGACAATATATAAGGATTTCATTATTTCTGACTGCAATAAACAAGGTTTAGTTACGATTAAGAAGACAGTTCACTGCACGGTTATCTATAACATTGCAAATGTCAAAGGGGTATTGTACCAATAAATAAGAAATGTTTAAATAATGTGCATCACTCAAACTGTAAATATTTAGGGTCAAATAGGTGCTCTCTATTAATTTAGGGGTTATTTAACGAACATCTTTATAATTCGCATGTTTGAATTGATAAAAATATTGGTAACATCATGGATAAGTGCATTGTTAAAGGGGAATGTATATAATACATGGAATAATTAAATTTTTCTTTCCTCGATCTTATTATTTTAGTTACCGCAATGCACCTGGCTACTTGAGCTAATGTTCCCTAAACCTTTATTTATTTATTGTCACATCAACGACACATTCACAGAATATTACAATAACAAATACATCACAAATTAAGGACTGTGTGATGTATCGAAATAGCAATTAAAGACGTCAATATCAACATTAATTTTATTAACATCGCTATACAATTCCGTATGGCGATTCAAAGATGAACAGATATTCGTTCTGAAATGTGTTTTAGAAAAGGTTCTTTGAATAGGAAATCTTGGTATCTTCCTAGGAACATTTAGATTTAATTCTTGTAATACATCAGGGACTAAAATAACTCCGTTAACAAGTTTATGTAAAAGAATAAGGTCGAAGATCTTACGTCTATTTTGCAGCGACATAAGATTAAAGTGCTATAAATGAGTTTTATAATCAGCGCGGTAAGGGCATTTCTGTTCTTTACGAGCGAGGAATTTTGTAAAATTGCGTTGAATGCGCTCTAAGCGATCAATATGGATAATATAGTGAGGGTTCCAAATACTTGTGCCACACTCTAAAATGCTCCTAACTATGTAGGGTTTTATAAAGATATAATATTGTTTTTACACATGTGCTTAACAAACCCACATATTTTCCAGACCTTAGATATCGCAATACTTATGTGATCAGTAAATTTTTGCTGTTTATCTCAATTCCCAAATCTTAGTCTTACCTAAATATTTAGTGGTATCTTTCTTCATTTAATTGTTTTAATATCAGCAGTGGTATGAAGTGGTCAATGCTAAACTATTACAAAATAAGAATAGTGTATATTTTTAAATTAAGCTAAAGTGTTACTTATAAGACAGAACTGATATACAAAAATTAGGGAAAATTAATTTTAGATATTTAAAAAAATTATGTTATTTACTTTCGCTGTATTTCACTTACTACATTTACATACACATCTATTAGAAACGAGAAATGTAAAAAAATATATAAAAAATAATTAATTCGAGTACCTAAATAATAAAAAATGTATATATGTGTAATATAATGTACCTTAATGTTAAATAAACTTAGGTATAGATTAATTTACAAAGTCGACGTTCGTACGTACGACTTACAATAAAATTAAAATCAGTGTGTACATCCTATCGTAGCACATTACCACAGTCTCTGCGTCCCGATCAACACGCCAAAATGGCAAACAGAGGTTAGGAATAATTTAATTGTATTAATTTAAATTTAACAGTCGTAAAAACCTATAATTTTTTCGTGTTTAATTTTAGGATACAATTTAAACATTGCCTTTTTCTGCTTGTATCAAAAAATAAAACACTTGAGAAATGTATGGAATAATGCTAAAAATTAACAAACATTATTATATTAATTAATAAATTAATTAGATATATTGTATATATTTTTGTTCAACTTTAATTTGATATTAATGTTTTTTTTTATATCTTTATTATTTTTTATTTGTATTATGTGAAGTGTTATTAAAATATCAATTAATTCTCAACAATAAGGTACTTACTAAACTTCGATTTATTTATTTTTAGGTACAAAACTATGCTTCGGTGCAATCGTAAGAACTTACAGTACCGGGGTTAAAATGCCTCCAACCGATTTCGTTCCTAGGCCGTATACAGTAAGTATTACCAGATAATTTGAATTTTATATAATCAAACATTTATAGTCTTAGACGCTCGCTCAGCAAGTCGTCCAAAGAAATATGGAATGGACGATGTTAAGGATTTCTCTTCGAGACAGGATCCGCTTTTTGACATTCCCGCTGTCGTAGCTGGAATGATGGCAGACAGATCAAACCGGTGGAGTGGAGACTCAGATCTGGTCATAGTAGCATGGGTGGACTGCTGATGCCATGGACTGACGATCTAGTAATTTAAATGTCTCTAGACAGGCGGTAATGGTGGTCATTGAAAGAGGCTTAGACTTAAGTTTGGATAGCAACAGGCTGAAGAAGAAGATTGTGTAAAATACGGCAACTATAACTATTTTAAACAAAATTACCTGAAAAACCTTTCTTCGGGCGCAATTAAAGCAATTTTGATTAGTGATTACTATCCAATATTTAAGTACTATTAGCGGTTGACCAGTGGTCGAAATTCGAACAGCTATATAAAAATTTTAACTTTCTGGACTCCTTCTCCATATAAACATTTACCAAATCTCAGAGTCCCTTGTTCGCGCAATGTGGTTAAAAAGGAGTCCGAAAATTTCTCTTCAGGTATTAATATAATATAATTGAGGTCAATAGAATGCACTTAGAACCCAACGATCCCGAAATGTCCCATTCCGAGATACACCGGCTAGAAACGCAACCGAGTTTATCTTAGGTAGGTACCTACGGTAAAGATAAGATATTACGTTGTTTTAAAACTAACTAACTACGTATTGTTTAAATATATGTAATATAATATCATTTAAAACATAAAATTTAATTACCTCAAAGTTAATTCGAGTATCAAGAAACTACAAAATACGAAAATAGGATGTCAGTAATTTATTTCGCAAATAATAATAAATCTATAAACGTTGTCGGTAATATAATTTAATACGTATTATCATAATTAGATATCTCGCCTTAATGTGGTTTTTTTTACACAGCAAAGGTCTAGGCCAAAGTTCGCTTCTTTTCATAGTACTTCGTTACTTATGTACGTGTTGATCGTTTTATATTTTGACAAATGTAATCATTGACTATATTATTAATATTATTACAGACAAGCATGTTTCACGTTACCGAGAATGTAAGGTATAAATTGCGAAATGTTCAAAAGCGAAGAGCATTTGAAGGAAAATTTTAGTGTGTGTTTGAAAAATGAAAACATCAATAATTTTCCTACCCTCGCGATATTAGGAAACTACCAGAAAAGATTTGCCGGAAAATTACAATTGTGTCTAACAAAAAAAAAATGCCATAACAGAATTAAATAATAAATATCTGGGCGACCGAGATGTGCTCGGTGTCTTATAAAAAAAAAACACCTATCTAGGTAAACTTGGAATGTAAAACTAAATGCAAAGTTTCATAGAAATCGTTGGAGCCATTTCCGAGAAACCAATTACTTATATATACAAGAATTTCTCACTTAATATAATAATAAGATAAGACAGTATATTCTATTAAAATGGCTGTTCTGAGTTGGATAATGAATATAAACGTAATATTTATATGACGCAATGTTACTAAATATACACAGACTTAATAATTATATATCAAACATATACAGACATAGACATAGGCCTCGTCCAAAGATCGTCACAACGACTGGTCTTGTGCTGCTTGCATCTAGCACCTTCCCGCAACTTTAACCAGGTCGTCTGACCACCTTGTGGTAGGTCTACCCACGCTGCGTCTTCCGTTACGTAGCCACCACTCGAGAAAACTCTTCGGCCCCAATAGCCATCCGTTCTACGAGCTACATGGCCCGCCCACTACCGTTTCATACTAGCTATTCTTAGGGCTATCTCGGTTACTTTGATTCCACTGCGGAGCTTCTTATTTCTGATTCGATGACACAGAAAATCCGGGTATAGCCCTCTCCATTACCCTTGAGCTTTCTTATGAGGCCCATAGTTAATAACCACGTCTCAGCACCGTATGTAATACCCACTGGTCATTGACTTTAGTCTGGAGATACGGCGGTATTTTGGACGAGAAGATGTCATATACCGTATTTAACGAAGCCCAGACGGCTGACTCCATTCGGCCTGGGCGTTTAATAAAAATAAAATAAAGTATAGATTATTATAATTAGTGTAATTATAAATTACAAGCTGTGCCCCACGGTTTCTCCCGTGTTAGCAATTTTTTATACTTTGTGTAAATCTATCGTTATTTTTATGAGGAATAAATTAATTTTTCAAATTATTATTATAGCCTATGTTACTCGCTGTTACTGTAGCTTTATATTGATGAAATAATTTTTAAAATCGGTCCAGTAGTTTTTGAGTTAATCCATTACAAACAAAAAATCAAATCTTTCCTCTTTATAATATTGGTAGGTATAGATTTATAGATACATTACTTTAATCTGCTTCTACTACCTCTCTTTAGGTCGATAAAGCCAATTATGTTAATCACTCCTCATATATGTATTTCATTCTACAGGGCCCTAGTTACCAAATGACTGATAAGATCAAGGCGGAGTACATGCCACCAGCGATCACCAATGCGTACAGAAAACCAGTGCTTATTGGCCAGGGGCACATGCAGTGGCTCTACGATCACGACGGGAAGAGGTACCTCGACCTCTTTGGTGGTATCGTCACTGTCTCAGTTGGGCATTGCCATCCGTGAGTATTATCGTTTTTAATTATTACTTTTCTACTCTTACTACCTCTGTAGTTTTTTTACTGTGTCATATAGATTAAGGTTTGACTATAAAGAAATAAGACTAGCCTTCAGGTGTACTACCGAAACTCATCGAAAAATATTTGCTGATGTAGCACCAGATAATGCCTTTCCACAACTACCCAGTAGACACGTTACCTTAGTTTGACGTCACACACAAGGCATACGTGTGTCACAGCGTTTATAAGTATACATGACATAAAAATTGAGATGAATAGTAACCTCAAAATTATATTATTGCTGTGATATTACTATAGCACAGTACTGATGTAACATCAGATTTTAATGTGATGTCAGTGTAATCATTTGATATGTTACGTTCATCTGATGTAACATTAATATCATAGTGTTACGTAACATCTGAGTAATATTCTATGTACCACTGACATAACGAAAATTTTTACGTGCCATTGACATAGTAACAAAGCAGAATTTTACATTAAAATAAATCAATTTACTATACATTATATAATGATAATAATAATGACTTTATCGACCCTTTACCGCCAATATTTTTATCAAAATGGTGTAAGATTTAAGTATCTTCCCACACCTTATTATATTAAACGAATGTCAAATATACGTCACCGATATATAAAACTTGTAACATCATCATATTACATAAAAGTGTGACATAATAAGTCAAATATAACACATTAGCTTACGCGCGCAACTTCGTATGCGTCACATGAGAGAGAGGGTTAGAGAGAGTGGGACATATGCAGAGACAAATAACAATTATCGTAGGCACCTACGATTCAATTTGTATGTGCCGTCCGCCTGTCACATAATTTCGCTAAAATGCACGCGCGGTACTTGATTATAATTGTGTTACGGATTAATTTTAAAATTGTGTACTCTTCTAAGATACTCATTGAAATGAAATGATGTAAAGGGAAATTTTGTCCAAAATTTAATACTTGTGACGAATGACATATTTATTTTGTATTTACGCAGCGCACGCAATAAAAACTTTCAAATGAATAAATTTCCTTCGTTTTTGCAACATTTTTCATTAATGCTCCGCTCCTATTGGTCGTAGCGTGATGTTATATAGCCTAACTCGATAAATAGGCTATCTAACACTAAAATATTTTTTTTATTTCAACCAGTACTTCCTAAGATTAGCGTGTTCAATCAAACAAACAAACAAACTCTTCAGCTTTATAATAATAGTATAGATAACTGAGTCATTTCGTACATAATAAAGGATGATATTGCTCGATGTCATTCAGACAGACAGATTTGATCGTTCATTCGATTTGTTGACACAAAAATAGCTCTTGCAAAAATAATTGAAAAAACCGTTTTATAGTGAACAATCGAGGTGTCATTTGTGCTTAGTTTGGAGATAAGTGTTTGTTATTCGTTGTGATCTAAAAACATTTGATAAACTACTGATAAGTCTAGGGCTAAGAAGGTTTTTAAATTAAGGAAACTTTATTTTCTAATACCCTCAACTTCTAATTAAATTATCGTGCCGTGTTTCTGTCAAGTTGACAACTTAAATCAATTTTGACTTTTGTGTCCTCTGTCAAATTAACACTGCCTTCTAGCTGATTAGCGGTTCAGTGTTACCTCTGCTATAAAAAGTTATAAAGTGTGGAAGTAATTGAATAAATCATGGCTCAATGCTTTAAGTGTGATGTACAAATTCAAGATGATAAGAATTCTAAAATAACATGCAAAGGCTGCAGGAGGGCAGTATGTGTCAAGTGTAGTGGATTAACTGCAACTGAACTACGTGTGTTTGGTCTGCAAAATCCTAAGCTATCGTACTTGTGTGATGAATGTGAGGAAGGATTGAGACAGGTACCAGAGTTACGCAAGTTGGTCACCGAACTCCAACATCAAGTGCAAGACCTCAGTAAACAACGCTCAAATGCTATAAACCTGGACATGGTGATTAATGAAATTGAGGATCGCAATAATCGTAGCCGCAATGTTATCATGTATGGATTATCAGAGTCTAGTTCGACTTCCTCGGTAGACAGAAAGCAACACGATAAACTCTCAGTAACTAATACATTGACTCCACTCCTTATACAAGAACCAGAGATAGTTTCCACGTTTCGCTTAGGTAAACCTTCATCCAACAATGGTAAGCCTCGTCCACTCAAGGTGGTACTAGCTAATAAACATGGTGCTATTAATGTTCTGAAGAATAAAAGTAAACTACCTAAAACAATCAGCGCTCAGTCGGATATGACGCCCTATCAAAGAGACCAACTTAAGACACTTCGTGACGAGTTGGCTGAGAGGGTTGAGAAAGGTGAGAAAGACCTGACCATTAAATATATAAACAAAGTTCCCAGGATTGTGAGTATCACAAAAAACTAAACAGTGTTGTGGTCTCTGAACTGCTCCTTTTTTATACAAACCTGGCATCCCTAACGGCTAAATTCGATTTATTTCTTCTTGAGGTTAACAGCTATAAGCCTGCTTTTATTCTAGTAACCGAAACACATTTACACTCCTCAATACCAAACAGTATTATTAACATACCTGGTTACATACTTTAACGCTTAGACAGAGATAGTAAAAAATGTGGAGGTGTAGCTATATATGTTGCTAATATAATAAATGGATCAACTATTATATCTAAAGTTAATAGCACATATCAAAATAATATGGTCGAAGCACTATGGCTTGATATTCAATACAGAGAACTTACCTTACTTATGGCTTGTGTATACAGGCCGCCCTCAGGGTCTCTTTCTGAATTGGATGAGATTCTTTTTAATACCATTGGAAAAGCTGCATCTGAAAATACTGTAGTCATTGCAGGAGATTTTAACTTACCAATGATAAAATGGCCTCTTTACAAAACTCATGGTTATGGCAGTCTCTGCGAAAATTTTGTTAGTATGTATTCGAACAGCAACTTAAACCAACTTATAACGCAAATTACCAGGAAACGAAACCAAGAAGAGTCACTTTTGGACCTTATATTATGCAATGATGACTCATTAATATGTGATATTGAATATCACCCTCCAATAGGTAAAAGTGATCATTTTGTTATCACTGCTACAATGCAAGTAATCAGTACCAGCACTAAAACTAATGAAAATCGAAATACCATTCAATATGACTATTTCAAAGCAGACTACGATAAATTATCTCTGTATTTTGCAAATAATTTGAATATAGTAGAAGAATCTGTAGACGATGTGTGGTTCACTTTTAAAAACCAATTCCTTTACGCAGTAGATAATTTTATACCAAAAAAGAAAATATATAATAAACATTGCACCAACAAACCCTGGATTAACAAAGATATAGTCAAGTTAACTAAACTGAAAAAAGTACTGTGGAATAATTATAGAATTGATCAAAATGAACACTCATATAAAGAATATAGAAAGGTCAATAACAAAATTATTAGTCTATCTAGAAACAGAAGAACCACTTTTGAATCAACTATTATAGACTCAGGTCCTAAGGCTTTTTACAGTTACATAAGAAAACAACTGAACTCTAAAATCTGCATCCCTAACGTAATAAAAAATGTCTCAAATGAACTTGTTATGAAGCCTGAACTAATTGCCGAAGCCTTCGCTGATCAGTTTAAATTGAACTTTGTCAACGAGCCTGATGGACCGATGCCAAATATCAACGTTCCTAGAGTCATAAACGCTGTTCAAGACTTAAGTATTACTGGAGACTTAGTAAGAAAGAAGTTATCTAGCTTCAGTGATACTACAGCATTAGGGCCAGACGACATACCCTCAGTGGTATTGAAAAAATGCTCAGGAGCTCTAAGCGACGAAATAGCGAAAATGATGAACAAATCTCTGAAGGATGGAATAGTGCCAGCTGACTGGAAAACGGCAAATGTAGTACCGATTTATAAAAAAGGAAATAAATTACTGCCCGTCAATTATAGGCCCATAAGTTTGACCAGTGTATTGTGCAAAACCATGGAGATGATGATAGCTTGCCACATAAGAGAATTTCTAATACATGAAAAGATTACCCTGGATGAGCAGCATGGTTTCATCCCAAAACGATCTGTTACAACCAATTTACTAAATTGCTTAAACGAGTGGACACGGAACCATAGTAATGGACAGCCAACAGATATCATTTACTTGGATTATGAGAAGGCATTTGACCGTGTTCCTCTGAAACGCCTCATACATAAATTGGAACACCTTGGCATACGTGGAAGCATTTTAGCCTGGATATGCGACTTCCTTTCTGGTAGAACGTTTCGGGTGCGCATTGGCGAAGTCATGTCCGATCCGCGAAGTGTCCTCAGTGGCGTTCCTCAAGGTTCGGTGCTTGGTCCATTGCTCTTTATCTTGTTCCTCTCAGACTTGAAAAGTACTCTGCAACTACCTTTTTCGCTTTTTGCTGATGATACCAAATTTTTTGCTAACCCTCGAAGCAACTGGCGAGCTATACAGAATGACCTTAATGCGATTTTTAAGTGGACTCATGACTGGCTTCTAACTTTAAATGTGAATAAGTGCTCCGTGCTACACATTGGTAGTAATAATCCTTGTCAGATATACTATCTTGGTGGTGAACAATTAACCGCAGTTGAAACACAAAGGGACTTGGGAGTTACAGTATCCAAAGATCTTAAATGGGGAACTCATGTGCTTGGGGTTGTGAAGAAAACTAATTCGATCCTTTATATCATTCGCAAGGCATTTAAATTCCTAACAGCTAAAACTTTTATAAAGTTATACAAGACCTATATTAGACCACTTCTTGAACATGCTTATATTATCTGGGATCCCTACTTCAAAAAAGACATTAAGCTCATTGAAAATGTACAGAGAAGGGCTACTAAGATGGTGTATGCAATGCGTAACTTACCCTATGAACAGCGCCTCATAAACCTTGGCCTTACCACACTAGAACACCGTAGACAAAGGGGCAGGTTAATCGAAACTTATAAAATCCTCACTAATTATTACGATGTGCCCAGCCTTAAAGATATGTTTAAGTCAAATGAAAATAAACACCTACGAGGTCATCCCTTGAAACTTTGGGAATTCCCAGCAAAAAGAAACCCAATGAAGCAGTTCTTGCCTAACAGAGTGGTCACAGCATGGAACAAACTTCCAGAAAAAGTTGTGATGGCTCCTACCATAACCTCCTTTAAAAGCAGATTGGACAAGGAAGATATCTCCAAGCTATTTGATACGCACGCATCAGCTAATTAGCTGCTAGTGTGTCTTACCAAATATAATAATAATAATAAAGATAGCACAGTGACATAAATTCGTTTAAATGCTTTAATTCAACGATAATTTAGTGTCATTGTAGTGTTCCGACTTCAAAACCAAGTTTCCTCGACGCGGCATTGTGTTGTACATTGAGTGATACCCCTTCAAAATGGTGTGAACTTTGGTGCAACAAATGTGGCGATCACTCAGATCAAAAAATGACCTTTGAATTATTTTAACTCTATTTTACAGTAAAGTCGTCGCAGCTTTAAAAGAACAGTCTGACATTTTGTGGCACACAACAAACCTTTACCGGCATCCAAAAATTTACGAGTACGTCCAAGCTTTGGCGGCCAAGTTTCCCGGTGATTTGAATGTAAGTAGTTGTTTCCTTATATCGAAATGCATCGATATATTATTGTGTTTACTTTATTGAACATACATTGTATAACAAATTATAACAATTTCACAAATAACGATAAAGTAAACCAACTTCAATGAATTTGAAGAGTTTCTTGGTGTATTGTCGAATTCGAAGGTCCAATGCCAATAAAATTAAAATGAGGCTACCCTTGAGGTATCCCTTTTCCAAAAAAATAGAATCATCTAAATCGGTTCATAAACAAAGAAGTTATGGCTGAATAAACATTTAAAAAAAACATTCGCATTGCGTAACCTCTTCCTTTTTTGAATCAAGTTAAAAATATATGCTCATATCCAAGGTGGTGTATCTGGTGAACAGCGGTTCGGAAGCTAACGAAGTGGCGACACTCCTCGCGAAGGCTTACACTGGAAACCTCGACATCTGTGTCCCTTCAGACTAGCTACCACGGCTACAGTAGCAGTCTGATGGGTCTCACCGCCACACAGTCCTATCGAATGGCGATACCAGTTCCACCAGGTTTCCATCACGTAAGTTAAAGTACTTCATTCTTTCTCTGTTTGTAACTATCTGTCAATTGATCTAACTTTTCTACTATCAGAAACCTCTCACTACCGAACAAAAGCTCATAGCCTTATAACTTTGAATGAAGCACATTTAGTTTGTACACTTTCCCTCAGCTAACCAGGGGTAATGTGGAAAAATATTATTGTCGGTAGTGTAATAGGAAATTAAATTTAAAATGAAACAAAAGTAAGCAAACACAAAATTAATTCTTTATTCATGTTATATTATCAATTTAACATGAACAAGTGTAATAGGTAAATATGTTGAAAGGCTTATTATTCTTGTAAATAAACTTTGACAAAAATCAACACTTGGATATAAATTAGAGGGTACAGATTTATTATTAATTGAGCGTGTACGTATAAAAGATGTCCATGTAACAGAGTAGGTAATTATTTAAAATTTTAATTGTTTTCACTACATTCTTGATTAAATACGAGATGTACATCAGAGTCTAGAGATACACGAGTCACGAATGCGCGACAATTTTGGCCGAGACCGTAACCGAACCTTGGTTCGGTCAATACTCGAAACACCTTACTACCAAACCGTCATCCCTTCGAAAAATGTTAAGCATTTTTGAATAACTGATATAAAAATACAGGCCGTGCACCCGGATCCGTTCAGAGGCATCTGGGGCGGATGCAGAGACTCGCTGTCTCAAGTGCCTGGAGCTTGCAACTGCACTGGCGAATGCGTCACAGCTGATAAATACGCACACCAACTGCATGAGGTAAAACCTATTGTATAAGTAGAAAACACTATTTAGCATATTTATAGAATTTAAACAATGTAACAGTTGTCATGTAAGTTAACCAAATTATATTATAGATGACGCCTTCTACATGTTAGTTGAATTTAATTATGAAAATTGCTCTATATATGCATTTAATTATTATTTTTTAATCTTTTTTTTGTCAATTGTGGTGTACGTGAGCTTTATATTTGAATCATTAATTTTGGTGAAGAATAATATATAGAGATGATAATCAATTTACTTCATTTGGTTAATTATTAGTGCTGTTATATTTATGTAATACAGGATTATAGGTAATTCGACAAATTCCTATTAGGAGGTGTTAAGGGTGACTATTTGCGATAATTTTAACCCCTTAAGCATTATGCAAAAGTGAAACATTTTTGAGTTCTAAAGTGTCATGTGTCATGAGGTCATGACGATCATGTTTTTTAGCTATTTTCAAAATAAATCAAAAATGGAATATCAAACATTTATTTTAAAAAAGTATCAATTTAAATCTTTTTTTTTCGTGTAATTTATAAAAACGATTAAAGACTGGTTATTTATCAATATTAAAACAACAATTTAAAATCCAAATTTATTATGAGCGACGAAAATCGATATTATTTCAATATTATATTGAGATTTATTTCCACTAAAATGCCTTAAAAACTAAAAACGTTATGAAACTTGACTTGCATATTATTTTAGAAACACAACCGTTTTCTTAGCTCTCCAACAACGCATAACAACTAGAACTTATTTTTTTTTTTTAATAATAAAATGATCACAAAGGAACTAAACTTTAAAATCGCTGTTTGAATATCTTGTAAATTGGTTTAATGTGTACCGAAGCTAATGCAGGAAGCAAACTGGCAGGTTAAGAAAAAAAACAATGTCTTAAAAGAGTTATTTTTTCAAAAACTGCTTCGGGTGTTGCAAGCGTCCATAGGCTGTGATGACCGCTTATCAGCAGGCGGGTCGTTTGCTTGTTTGCCACTATTGTGGTATAAAAAAAAGTAAAAATTGCGCATAATGGATTTTGGATTCAGCGATGGTATATTAATTCAATTAATGTAGAAATAAAACAGCAGAGCTAGAAGCTTTAGTTTTATAGTTAAATATATTGAAGTCCAACAATAACACTTTTCTATAATATACGCAACGCGAGCAAACAAGAACAAGGACAAGAAGTTTCTATGCCTGTGGTTATGTAACATTTGTACGATAGGTGGCGCTCACCAGCTTGTGTTTATTTCTTTACTACAATTAATAATATAAATTTTAATTTTTTCCAGCTTCTAGGGAATTCAGTGCCTGCCGGCAAAATCGCAGCGTTCTTCGCAGAATCCATTCAAGGAGCTGGCGGCACCATACAGTTCCCGAAAGGATACCTCAAGAAAGCTCAGGAACTCGTGAAGAAAAATGGAGGACTGTATGTCGCTGATGAGGTATAGTTATTGTTGAAATACCATATTTATTTATAGGGATCAGGTCGTGTTTATTAACATTCCACTAAAGGCATGAAAAATCATGTACCGGTGTATTCTATTCGGTGACACTAGGTGTGTATCTATGTAGGGCGGGACAGGTATTGCGCCATTAAAAGGGGGCGCAAAATTGAAGTTATTCAACATACAAGATAAGACATATGCTCTCGCAGAATTTAGGTCTTTTTAAGGTCTAAAATTATGTACTACATTAATGTGATTTATTATTATCTCTTATTTTTTACTTATCGTAAGCCTTATGCGTCTCAAAATCGTGGTTTTCGGAATTGACTCAAATTTATTCCACAAACCAATTCTTTTTCTTAAATAAAAGCTAGCTTACTCTTTGTAACATTAGCTATCTGCCAGTGAAAGTCCCGTCAAAATTGGTCCAACCGTTTCGGAGATTAGCCTGAAAAAATTTTAAAAAAAGTTTTTTTTTCGTTTTTACTTTCGCATGCATTTAGTAAAACCCTGTTATTTTGACACAGGCACCTATAATATTTCTGATAATTGGTCAATATCTGTCGTCAGTTCTCACAGCTTATAAAATTGAAAAATTCCTTTAGGTTCAAACAGGGTTTGGGCGTACTGGCGACGGGTACTGGGGCTTTGAGACGCACGGTGTGAAGCCCGACATTGTCACAATGGCGAAGGGTATCGGTAACGGATTCCCACTGGCAGCTGTCGTCACCACCAAAGAGATCGCCGCTTCGCACGCCAAGGCAGCCTATTTCAACACGTTCGGAGGCAACCCTCTCGCATCAACCGTCGGCAAGACCGTGCTCGAGGTATTACAATGAAAATAATTATTTATTCATTTTATGCCCTAAGAAGGCACTTATATCGACTTAAAAATCTACAAAATGAGCAAGCCCAGTCGTAAATGATTTATTATTACGCACTTACAGAATAAACTTCAAGCTAAATAGGTGATACTTTATATGTTGGTTAAAAGTTAGTAAAGAAGTTGTAAAGTCTCAGAATATTTAAAAATAATAAACCAATACGTATAGCGCCATCTATGATTACTCCTGAAAACTGCATACGTTTGTATTATACACCTATATGTATACAGGGTATTAGTAGACCGCTCCCGAAAATGAAGACAGACGATAGTACTAATGACACCTTTGATGATGGGATGGAAAAAAAATTGATCCTGATAAAAAAAAAATCATATTATTTAAACTTTTTATTAGCATTATTTACGCTCCATCGTGTTAGTACAGCTAAATGAAACGATAATTTCATAAAAAATACATTACTTTACTAAAAAAAAACCAGCAATGAACACCAAATTAAATACAGCTGGTTGCTCGGGTCAAATAACGCGCAGGCGCGGCGCGTCGCGGCGCCAGTCCAGCGCGAGCGCGGCGCGGTGCCATTCTCGCGCGGCCCGCAGCTGGCGATCGCACAAATACATATTTACAATATTGTCTAAATACCTAACTTATCTACTTTGCCACTGTGCTAGTGTCTACCTGGCCACTTTCATTCGAATTCTCCGGTTGAATTAAAAAAGTAACGGGTTCGATTCCCCGCGAATGAAAAAAAAAAACTTAAATTTTAACAAGCATTGAGTCATGTTTTTTAATCCATCGTGTAAGAATGTTTATTATTCTGATGTATTCAGTTATGTACCTATTCATATCAGTTCAGTACTAAGTTATTTATAAAAAATGTAGGTATGAAACAGCTTACCGATCTAAAGCTTCCGTGGTCTTATGAGATGCGGCTCAAATTGTGCCCCATTCATTTCGAGGCAGATTTGGGCTCGGCGTTGCGTATCCTCATGCAGGCATCGTCGTGGAGTCCTCGACCCAGTCCGCACGTAGTTTATAGTATAACACACTTGTTACATCTCGAAGCCTTAACAATTTAGCAATACCTCGTTTAACTAAGTTCGGATTTCAGCGAACGACATCAAAAATGCTCTCCTCGAACTGAATAGCCACTTGACTTCCACCTCCTGTCGCTACTGGGCAAGTGGGCCGATTTTCCAACACTCGCTGAATAGCTGCTGTTATCAGGCGAGAGTCAGTCGGATGTCCAGCTGTCGGGAATCTCTCTCGGTAAATTCGTAATGCACGCGAAGCATTCCCGCGAGCTTCTCCAAGGCACATTATTCATTAACATGCTACCGTATTCACGAACACTATAAACGTATGCGTTAGGCATTATTAAAACAAAACTCTCATAAAATCAACACAATCTTAAAAAGAAACAAAAAACGTAACAATAAAATAATGACAAGAACTTAGTTAACAATACGATTGAACGAATATCTGTCGCCCACGCACGCGCACATGAAATGAAAGTCAAAGTGTAACTGTCTCAAGAACTAAAAATACTAAACTTAATAATCAACCCCGCCAAAAGAAATAAAGCGCCGCGGGCCGCCTCCTTGCAGTAGCCCCTCGTTAGCGTCGAAAGCGGCACTTTGATCTTTTCCTCAGATCGATAAACCGTTATACCTACATTCACGACTATTATTTCATAAGTTTAGTTATTCCTACTGACTAGTCTTCATATGGAATTTAGAAGTTATAATTCAATTTTTTTTAATACATTTATACAATCAATTGTACCCTGACGTAACAAGAAGCTCGCTACTACAAAAATGATATTAGAATATTAAATTAATCTAATTGGATTATCACGTACACAATTAAAAAATTTACAATTTTGTACAAGAAATTAAAAATGAAATGGTAAAGAATAATGTAATAGTTGAAGAAACTATTTGCAATTATGATCGACAATTAATTAATGTATCAGAATGAATTTAAAATAGAATTCTTGTACTTTATGTTAACAGACTTTCTGTTTTTAGTCCGGCCAATATTTTAATTTGGAAACAGGTAGGTACGTCACATCTATTCAAGTATCATATCATTCAAGTATTTTTTTCATAAGCGGGGAATCGAACCCGGTACTTAGCTTATTCAACCGGTGAATTCGAAAGAAAGTGGCTAGGTAAAGACTAGCACAGTGGCAAAGTAGATAAGTTAGTTATTTAGACAAATGTTGTAAATAAGTATTTATTTGATTGTTAGTTGCGTGCAGCGCAAGATTGACGCTGCGCCCGGGCGTTCGTTGACCCGAGCAATCAGCTGTATTTAATTTGGTGTTCATTGCTGGTTTTTTTTTTTAGTAAAGTAATGTATTTTTTATGAAATTATCGTTTCATTTAGCTGTACTAACACGATGGAGCGTAAATAATGCTAATAAAAAGTTTAAATAATATGATTTTTTTTTATCAGGATCAATTTTTTTTCCATCCCATCATCAAAGGTGTCATTAGTACTATCGTCTGTTTTCATTTTCGGGAGCGGTCTACTAATACCCTGTATTATTATTATTTTTATGCTTTATTACTGCATATACTCCGACAGATCCCGAAGCGCGACAAACCAAAAGAAAATCAGTGATGGATTTATTACTATGTACTTACATGGTGCATCTAGTCCAGTTCGATATTGCCGCCTAAAAAGTTGCACTAAAAAAATTAAATCTGCCTTTATTGCACCGCCTTGAGGGATGATTTTTCAAAATCAGGAAATTCTTTATTAGTTACCAAAAGCATTAATATATGAATTTTTGATAACCCTAATTTGAGAAATGATGGATTCTTCATACAAACTTTCATCCCTACGTATTTTATTTTCGCGACAAAAGGTAGCCTATGTCCTTCTCCAAGGTGAAAACGTAACAAATAGATAAAGTTACTTTCGCATTTACAATATTAGTATTTTTTAATACATTTTTATTTGTAATTCTCTGTTCAAATAGCCATAAGTTGTGTTACTGTGGTGAGTAAGATTTCCAGAACTCTTTAGGAACGGGGGTCCAAGGTCGACAAAGCGCTAGTGATATCTAGGGCATTACAAGCATCCATAGGGTACAGTAACCACTACCCTAAAAAGCGACATTTGTATATTTTTTTTATGTTTATTACTTCAGGTAATTGACGAGGAAGGTCTGCAAAACAACAGTAAAGTCGTCGGAAAGTATTTCATTGAGCAGCTGATGCAGCTACAGAAGCAATACCCTATAATAGGCGATGTGCGCGGCCAGGGTCTGATGCTGGGAGTCGAGCTAGTAGAACCAGGCACTAAGAACCCCCTCAACCTACAAAAGATGACTGACATTCACGAGTACATTAAAGATAATGGTGCTCTAATTGCCCGTGGTGGACGATTCAACAATGTAAGTAACTTATAATAACGAACTACGAACGAATCTTGACTTGATCGATAAATTATATAGAAATACTAGATATTGCCCGCGGTTTCACTCTCCTAGATATTTAAAGATAAATTTTTGAGAAATACTCGAATCTATTCGGAAACGCGCCGAAGATAATTTTTTTTTTCGTAAAAGATTACTAAAATCGCTATAAAAAAAATTAGAAAGTAGGTAGGAAGGTTAGGAGGGTGAAAATTTGGGGTTATAGGTATTTTTTGTTGCCAAATAAATAAAGAACACAGAATTATTTTATCAAAAAAAAAAAAAAAAAACGGTAATCCATCGCCGTTCGCTATTATATACCTACTCTGTATGGTAATCGGTCTGCTCCTAACGGTCGTAGCGTAATGTTATATAGTCTAAACCTTCCCCAACAAATAGGCTATAAAATGAAAAAGCATTTTCAAATCTGATTATAGCGATATAGCGCATTCAAACAAACACACAATAGACGGCTCGTTATTAATAGCGTTGAACGTATCTATCATACAATGTTGAAGTAAGTATTCGTGATTGTGTGAACACGGCCATAACAGATGTCAAACCTATCTTCAAAAATCACGATTAGAATAATAAAATGAACCGTTGATATGTGTATGAACATTTAAACAAAATAATTATTTATTATAAGTCTTCAATAAATAGGATTAATACGTGAAGCAAAAGCTTTCCTCCCTTTTCTAAGCGTATTGCGTGCACGGAAGATTGTGGGATTTGGCATGGTTAAAGTTTATATGGAGAAGGAGTGCAGAAAGCTAAAATTTATCTATAATATCTGTTACTAATATATTAAATAAAATAAATTAATATCTACTACGAATCGTAACCCGACCAGTGCCATTGAACTTAGAACCCCCAAAATATTGACATTGTCACTCAACGAAAAGTGACAGCAAGCGATGTACTTAGATAATACTCATTGTTTACCGCTGGTAAGAATAATTATAGGTTAGGTACTTTTAGCGTTTATTGTTATTGTTTAGATCTCATAACAGTGAAATAATGAAATAACAAGGTAAATTGAAAATTTAATAAAACCCCCGACACAACTAACCTATTCCTTAAAATGATTCCAATGAGCCCAAATACGATACCTCTGCTTTAAGTTGGTGAGGATTTAGGTATACTACGGATTCCAGATGACACTGCAGCATCAGGTCAAGGTTTTTCTATTATCATTGAAGTAACTGAATATCAAATCTCGATTTAATCAGACCTGTTGAAGATGCTCACATGTATTTTTTTTATTAACTAGAAAAGAGCTGATAATCTTCAAACGACTGAACAAATTTTATTTAACCATAGCTGAGAACACTCCCGATCAAGCCACCTTTTAAACAAAACAAAACTAGATCGAAATCGGTTCAGCCGTTTGTGCAAAACAAGTGCTACAGACAGACAGACAGATCTAACGTTAAACTTATAAAACCCCTCTTTTTGTGTCAAAGGTTAAAAACATAATATATTTTATTATCTACAGGTATTCAGAATAAAGCCACCTCTTTGCATCACAAAACAGGACGTCGACTTCGGAATCTCAGTTATGGACGATGCTTTGAAGAAATATTCAAAGTAAAATTATTTACATCTCTGCTTATGTTTACATTCATATGTTTAGTACGCATTACAGTTATTGTTATTTATTATTGTTTTATTTTTACTATATTAACTTACCAAAAAGTACTCTGTAGGTACCTACTGCAATTTTCGGCGGGATCATGAAGTGATATTTTTAATTCATTTACTTAGGTTTTTGGCCCTATATTATGTAATACTGGTTGCGTTTTGCGTGATATAGTTTGGATTTGTGCATAAGTGAAATGGAATAATAAGCGTAAACTGAAAGCATGCATTCTGGGATTCCACAAAAACTCCCTAGGTCGTTCTAACAAAAGAGCCACCATCTTGTTAGACGCCACTTTCAATAAAATACCTACTACTACGAAGGTCAATTTTCTTTATTGATGAGTTACAACAAGGCACTGTTTAGGTAATCATAACTGTAATACGTCTACCAAACACTAAATTATAATTGAAAACCTTAGATTTAGCGAAATTAAGCGAGATTTGTTTTACACAATAGTGAATAGGGGCAATATGGGCAAAGAGTAAAATAACTAATAGAATATGAGCCACTAGTTTTTAAAAACTCGTCCTGTATCTATCTCGCTCTGGCATATGCCTATACTATGCTCTTTTCTGTCGTACAGTCAATTTATATAATTATACTACATCTATGTCGGAACCGTACTAGTATAAAAAAAAAAACAAGGAATTATATTTCACAAGTAAACTCGCTTGTAATGTATTGAATTGACTTCTTGTTTTTTACATAAAATTATTGCGATATAAATTTAACCTATTATCGGTAAAACGATCGACCCTCGAACTTGGTACCGCAAAGATGCCGAATGCGTACTACGGTAAGCAGCGAGCTGCCAACCAGTGTACGCAAGCCCAACTCACTACGTGCGACCAACTCTGTTCACACCAGAACTTACCAGGCGTGAAGAGAGCGAAACAGAATGGCACACACGCAGTGAGGTGCCTACACGGAGGCGTGGCGCTGGCGTATCTACTGAAAACTAAGTGGACTGGATACTGGACACACACGAACACCAAAATCAAGTCGCTGTATTTAATCTTCACAATGGAGAATGGCCGCTTACAATAATTCTTAATACTATCCAGTGCTTAGGTTTCTTGAACAGACCTTCTTGCAAGTCTTCAGGGTCTTGTCTTGAATAGCGTTTGACACTCTGTGTGCCGGTTGGCCGCAACAGACCCTTATTTATATCGGTGTTAGAGCGGGACGGAACGATGGCGTCTATCCCCCTCCTACTCTAACATTGCCTAGTAACACGGTTTGTAGCGTGGCGCATTGCGACTATTACGTTAATAATTATTATTACAATTTCACGTAATTAACTAATATCTCATAAGATTCTTATTGGAATGTTACAAAACCTATTCAAATATATTATGAACATTAATATCTACCTAAATACACATAATATAACATTAAGGATTAGTAAACTTCGTAAATATTAAACTTTAAACATTACAACACAAAACGGCCTACAAACGCGTTATGTATGAATTATAAACCTTAAAAGCAGAATATAATTCACATATAAGCCTAACTATTCCTATAAAATCACAAACATTACACATATCTGGTTTAAAACAAAGATTATCAATGGAACACAAGTTCAGTACGTTTTTACGTTATTCTTATGAAATTATAAGCATTATTACTATGTATTTACTATGTTTAAATCCCTACATTTTATTTCTATAATACAGATACAGTAAATCAATGATTTTTCATATATAATTGTTCATTTCTTAAGCCTAGCATCTTATACCTACAACTAAATATGAATATTATCTCTTAAATCATCACGCCCTAGTCCTATCCGTCGCTATCATTTTATATACCTACGTTCTCCTCGATGTAACATGCTTTCGCCACAATTTTGAAGAATTTTATTAAGAATCTCTAATAAATCAGAGCACCCGAATTACAATAAAAGTTTTAAGCAAAATCTCTATTTATTTTTTCGTATAAAGCTCTCGCTATATTTTCCCCTTTGCCTTGCCAAATCGGTGAAAACGAGTTCGTCCAGTGAGCTTTTCGTGCAAACGACTTCGTCTCGCCCAGTTTAAGATCAACCAAAAAGGCTAAAGCATAACAAGCAATAAAATTCTTATAATGTTTATTAGCTAAATTTGAATGATAGCCCTGACTCAATAGACGTGAAAAAGGAAAAAGCTTATAAGATTTTGGTGGATCAGAACTGATCATTTCTCCATGTGTATGTGCTAAATCGGCTAAAGAGAACAAAGCTTGACAACATATATTAAATTTCGACATGATATCCCATAGCTCATAATTATTGATACTATACAAATTCGCAACTTCATAAAATAGTTTCGCAAGGCCTATACCATTATATTCCATGTAGTTTAAACAAGTGTGCCTGAAAATTTTTCTTGTCTTACCCTTACTGTTTAAGTACCCGTATAAAATTAAATTAATTAGCGGTACTGGTTTATCAAATTCAAAAATGAGTTTGTTGTTACGTTCGGATAATTTCGGTAAGTCGCTGTCGAGCGGATTCGGGCACAGAGTTGCAAAATCTTCGCAAGTCTTTTTTGATAAAAGTGCTCTTTTGAATTCCTGCTCAGACTTCACAATCCTCCGAGCCAGTAATAGTGCCAAATAAGTTACGTTCAAATTGAGCTGCTGGTATTTATTTTCGTCATATTCACACAGCAAGTCTGTTATTAGCTTGTTTAGGTTTCGGACATATTTTGTGTCACCTTGCAAGTTATCTTTAACAGTTTCATGATCAACGTATAGTACAATTTCTTCTGTACCTTCTTCAGAGAAAGAGTAAAGGTTTTTCGATGGCTCGTTGAAGTCTCTAGAATGTGCCAATAAATATACTAAAGTATTGTGAAAACATAAATCTAAGATGTTTGTATGTTTACCCAACCAATTATAATATAACCATTTCACTGCTTTGATGTACTCATTTAAATTGAACTGTGGACACTTAAGTTTCTTAAACATTTCGATAACTACAGAGTCATCAAAAACGATATGTTTATCTGAATTGTCACTAGTGAGTGGCGACCAAAATAAACCATCTACAGATAAATACTCATCATCGGAATTCACTTCACTGTCGTTAACCTCGATAAGTTCACGTTTACCTATCGCTTTGTAGAATTTTAGCCTTTTCGCAGCGAGTACTCTTGGCAGATTTTCTTCTGCCTGCTTCTTTTTTTTCGCATGTTCGGACAGTAAACGCTGAAACGCTTCTTTTTCTACGGTTTCTTCGTTTACCTTCTTCTCAGCGTGTTCCATTTTAGAATAGCGATTGATAAATATTAGATATATCGTAAACAGCAATACGATATTAAAACGGAGAAACGAGCACAGAGCACTGCTATTCACAAGGCTAATCCGTTGCTGAACGGAATTTAACTTTATGCTGATGACGAAACATGAGCGCAAAAGTCAAAACATAACCAACTTACTAAACTAACAGCTCCAGTTAATACTTAATAACTCGTGCTTCGTGCAAGGATTATTATAAACACACGTATAAATGTAAAACATTTTTTTTTTTCATGTGACTACACTGTTAGCTTTAGGGGCCCTAAAGCAGCTGCAGCTTTTATAGCTTCACCGGACTTGGGAATGTAAAACAATGTAAAATATACAAACAGTGCTGTAATATATTATAATACAATTAGTGTTGCCGCGTTATAATACAAAATCAACCAAATCTATCGTATATCGTCCTCTGACACGGACGCGAGGATCTTCCATAAATAACTTAATAAAATATTTTTAATACAAACAATAATAATTTATAAGATTTAATCATTGCTTAGTTTATACAGTATAGCTATTATATTCGCTATAGTAAACATACCGCTTATAGTAAACAGTAGTTATTAGGTAGTTTGGATTTTTTATTCAGTGTAGTATTATTATTCAGATATTAAAACTATGTACCTTGACCGATTTGTGACCACATCCTTTGAACCAGCCCGATACTTCGAGTAATTAAAAAGTAAGACGCGTTTTAGAGTTGCGTTAAATATGTATTATAATATAAATAAAACACGATAATTTAAAAAGTGTTGTCTTCAGTTTGTTGATATTTTTTCTACAATATGCTGAAAATACATTAGTCAAGAACTAGCTTTACGTGACAAGCTATTTCGTCTGAGACAGTTCATGACCTACGCCAGTAGTACCTATTAAAAGCCAGCCAACGGAAGTGGGCATTCATGACGTTAAAGTATCATCCCAAATTCAATCAAAGTTCAGAGTCACAGACGAACAGTTATCATAGGTTATATTTTCCCTTACGAGGATACTGTCTTACTGCTGGAAGGATACACGGGCGTAATTACGTTGCACACGACGTATTATCGATTTGAAATCCCAAGGACTATGTAGTTATATGGTTTGCCGTCAGATGACTTTACTATTAAAACATTCCATGTGCGTACAAACATAGGAGTGTTTTTCACTTTTCAAATTAGTGAATATCGACACAAACCTAATGATTTTAAGATAGTCCATTGGCCTGAATTCTTCCAATTATTATTTTTGCAAGAGAGTAAACAATAATCCACACATTGACTTTGAGATCTAAGACGTAAAAAATTGTTTATTGATTTATGGTGTTATATTTTGATACAATAAAGGAACTCACTATTTCATATGTTTTATACTTTTATATTTGCACTAAATATAATGTAGGTGCATAGTTACTTAGATTATTTCCTAGTATTATCATCAGTGGTACTACGAATGAAAGAACAGAACAATAAGAATGTAAAAACGATATTAAATAAAATAACTATTATATATGTTTATTGTTATTTACAAGAATTTAATTTTATACAATATTAACTTGTATTTAACTTTCTATTTTTCCCAATTTATAAGTAAATTGTTTCATAACCATACAACACTAAAATTTCCAGGGAATACCATTGTTATTATATTATGTGATGTAATTTATTATGAATATAATCGGATTTCCCCAAATAATTTTTAAATGCTGTCCCAAATAAAATTAAGAACATAGCCGATATTATGGTTAGGAAAACTATATTTAATAAAAATTTCAGATTTTCATAAAAATATAAAACGGCATCTGCTGAAGTATATTACTATATAAATTACTATTATCAAAATATTGTAGTACTAGCTAGCGATCCGTCCCAGCGACGCGACGTATGGGTACAATTTACAAAGTGGTGTATTCTATGTTTAAAAAGCCTGATTTTAGAATTTAATTCATTCCATTCAAAATTCAAATACAAGTCCTAGACAAACTGAAAAATTTAATACTATTTGTTTCCGTACTATTTCCTTCTCAGGGGGATGTATTTCCCTTTCACATCGTTAAATTCAGCGGCATGTCATCTAAAGTCGAACCGAAATCTGCTACAAGCGAATACCGATATGTACGAGAACTTTTTATCGATATCTACTAGATACTTCGTCACAAAATACTAATACCAAAAGCATTTGATTTAAAAAGAAAAGTATCAAGTAATTTCCTCGTTTTGATGCATCCCTAGAAACTGTCAAAAATGACAAATAGAATTTAAGCTAGACATAGGTAACCACAGAACGATATACTCTCTATAGGTAACTCAGCAAAATTCCATGAGTCAACTCAATAACTAATTCTCAAGTGCAGCTTACTGCGCCAGCGCATTGAGTTAACTTAAATTTACGCCATGGCGCGGGCGAAGCAAAGTTGTACGGGAGGCAAGCAGGTTAGAGAAATGAATGAGTCGGCTGACTGGAGCCAGCGACAGGGTGCGAACGTGGCGCTGTGCCATAGCCAGCTCGCTGCGCCACACCGCGCCGCAGTGTAACACATTTGGAATAAGATAAGTCTGTTAATACATCCAGGGCAGTGAACTGAGTTGACTAGTTGGTCTAGTTCCAGTGTTGCCAAGTTGGCCATTTTGTGGCTATATCTGGCAACATTTAACATTGTTTTAGCCATAGCCACCTTTATGAAATATTAATGGCTAAATATTTTAGCCACAAATTTAGCAACTTTTATAATAATACAGAATTCTTAGAGTAGAAAACTTAAGAAGGGGACGTGGCTAGCTTGTTTTTAACATTCTAGCAACTTCATCAAAATGGTTGGCCACTTCTTGTTTCTTTGACTTGGCAACACTGTCTATGCTAGCCACAGACTCCTCTGGTTATTGGTCTATGCCACAGACTATTATGGTTCTAGCTGGTTCTATGGTTCTATGGTTCTAGCTGTAATTCAATTTTTCACTTTTCTGTGTTTGAATGTTTTTGACAATATAATATTAATTATTACATAGACGATATATCTGCCAGTTCCATATGAATTTGCTGCTTAATTCTCAAAAAGCACAATAGAACAGTTTTGGTAATCACAACACTAAAAGTTTATATTCTTTTGTTTTAGTTGCATTAATTTCAAATAGAATGGTCTTCAAATGCCAAGAAGACAGTTTTTTAAAAGAGGTACACAAGATATTGTAATGATTTATTAAATGCACTTTTAATTAATGGCTCTAAAGATTATTAATTTCATAATTTTAACTTGACAAAATTTGTTATAACGTTTAACGATTCTACATGCATTATTATTTTTTATTTTTTATAAATCTTAAATTACTAAAACTAAGATAAAATTGGTTATGCCAAATTAAAGCCAGAAAGAAATAATGTTATGTATTTTACAGCACTCTGTTATTCACATTTTTGAAAAATAATAATGTGTATTTTTTTTAGTATCACTCGAAAGTTGTAAAATGTGAACCAACAAAGGAACCAGTGATAGATTATGGAAAATCCACAGAATTCGAAGGGTATCAAATAAGTTTGGAGAACACTATACTATTTCCTGCTGGTGGTGGTCAGGTCTGTAGAGGAATTTTTAAATCGGTAGAATGATTAGCTAAAATCACTGAAATAAAAAATATATTGGATGGTTCTATTTTCCTTCACTGTTGGCCCAATTCCAATTAGTAAATGTAGACAGACAAATTTGAAAAATTCATTGGTATTGGTATTGGTAAAATAATATCAAATTTCAATACTTATAATCCTACTATCATAACTTTTTATAGGAATTTTTGGCTTTTTATTTATTGGCTTTATTCACGCCTGTTGTATACACAACTTTTATTATAATAGCTAACAACCAAATAATAGTATACTGCAAAGGTATCAGCACTGTCCGGATTTGACAATATAGCTTAAAAGGCACCATGATCCCACATATTGAGATCAAGGCAAGATCAAGAACATCCCACTCTGTTGATTTGGACACTTCCCATCAATACTTGCTGCATATTTTGTACTTATACATATCTGACAACTTAATCACAATTTTCAAAAATAGACAAAGTGTGCTTTTTCATCAGATAGCAAATAGCTGTTTTTATACAATATATTTAACTACTAATTCTAGCCTCATGACCTCGGCTGGTTGGATGATGTAGAGGTAGTACAAGTTATTCGTAAAAGTGATGAGGCTCTCCATTTCACAAGGAAACCAATAGAAGTCGGCACTATTGTTTCACAGAAAATTAATTGGCAGAGAAGGTTTGACCATATGCAGCAACATTCTGGTATGAACAACTTTTTTCTTTTCTTTTTAAAAGTTTGCTAAAGAGTTAATGAATGTATTGAAGTAGCCATGGCTGAGAATACTGGGAGTGTAAAGGTGGGTTTTGGGTAAAGGAAAACACCGTGATACAGTTGTAATATGGGTCCAGTTCTTGTCTATCCAGTTACCAGACTCGAGGCTTTTTTAATAATAGCTTGGCACATTGGGTGGTTGCTGATGTCATGCTGGCCTGCATAAATATCTCTTCATAGTATGTTTGAAGGACCCAGTACCGTAATAAGAAGGGAATATGTTGGCTGGGAGAAGGTTCTACAGTATGATGATAATAATCTCTTGTGAAGCTTCTGTTCATGTTTTATTATATTTTTTTTATGGATGATTAACAGCTAAATTAACAACATAAAAACTGCAGAAAAACCTGTTAGCCAATAATAAATCATCACCTACAAAAATCTGTTAAGATAATTTTAAAAAACTGGCCAAGTGCGAGTGGGACTCTCGCACCAAGGGTTCCGTAATTGTAAATAATTAGGTAGCATAGGCGAGCTCTAGTGTGTTTAAACAGAGTAGGCTCGGCGTGTTTGTTTTATGTACTGTATTTTCAAAATTAAATAATAGCTGTCTAAATTCTAGACACATGGCCAAGTTCGAAAAGGACAACATCGGCTAGTGTGTATATTTAAACGACCCTTTTCGAGCTACTTTCGGCCCCTTATGTCAAAAGCTATTAGACCTACAAATTTTAAACGTTTAACACATACAATCCCAAATTTCACGAATAAGTTATTGACATGAATAGTTATTAAGGTCTGAAGAGTAACTGACTGACTCACTCATCAGAAACCTAGACCACTTCTAGGTAACTCAGAAACTTGAAATATAGCATCAAGGTAGATCATCAACCATATTATACCAAGTTGGCAAAAAAATATATCAAAATCTTTAAAAAAATCGCTATCACAGTACTAATAGCCACTACTTTGAGTCTTGACTTTTAGAAACTTATGTCCTCTTTTTTCCGAAAATGGTACTGCAAGTTACATATTAAATTAAAACTCTCTTGTTTAAAGATAACAATTTTATTTTGTACACAATCACTTTATAGTCTTTATTAATCTATACTCCAGTACTACAGTTTTAGAGTGCCGCTCGCTACTTGACGTTAGATGTCGCTATGTATTACAGTCGTTATTAACAAAGCACAAATTTGCAGCTGTTTTAACTACTCACTAATAGATGGTGTTGTGCAGTTTGTGAAAATACTCGACAGGTGTAGCTGATTTTTATTTTAATATTGTTTTACGAATAGATAAACTGGACAAACTTAACTTTGCCGTTTGAAACTATTGTCCCCATACATCAATATATGCTGCGGTTAGTTTACCAACTGCAAATAATAATAATAAATCTTATTAATTATCTAACTACAAATTTACAGTTTTTGGATTTTTTCCTTTACTTGTGCTACATGACACTACTTCTTGCCAAATTTCATGATTGTAGGTCAACTGGAAGTGCCCTATAGGTTTTTGTTCCCTTTGAAATTGTATAGAAATGAGACATAATCAAGCCATATCTTTGAATTGTGTTGACTTAAAAATTTAATTTTTTCACAGCTTCAAGGGATTGTAGACCTAAGTTTTTTATATTAATTTCAACTTGATACCTCCACCCACACCTGAGAAAAAGGGTATTGACAGACAGACAGACAACGAAGTGATCCTATAAGTGTTCTTCTTTTCCTTTTTGAGAATCGGAACCCTAAAAATGTGATCAACTACTCTAGCGCAGCTATTGTTACTTTAACAGTAGCAAAAATCTTATCCAGTCATTGTATGATTAATGAATATCATTATATTGGACATAACATTAAAAAATACTGAAAGATTTTAATATCTAGAATAACAATTTACTTCCAGGACAACATCTTCTATCAGCAGTTTTGGAGAAGCATTTCAATCAGCCGACAACGAGCTGGTGGCTTGGGGCAGAGGAATCATTTGTAGAGTTGGACTCCACCACTCTTAGAGAAGATGATATAAGATCAGCAGAAGCTATGTGCAACAACATGATTAGAGCAGCCGAACCTGTTCATGTAAAATTTTGCAAAGCCAATGACCCTAACTTAGACCAGGTAAAAAAATTTTTTTTTATTACTTTTGGCTGGCTTAGCCGAATGACTATAAGGCACACCATGGCAGTTTTAAGCCAAGATTTGTGGCTACCATTGAGTAATCGAAGCTACAATTTAATAATTATAATAAGTCAATCACATGGACCATTCTTGTATTATATTAAACAAGTAATGATCAATCAAGATTCGGTTTGTCACTTTAGACCAAAAGATCTAATTTTGGTCACAGTTTCCGCAAAAAAGGCTGAAGAATACTCATGGGTATCTCTAGACTCTAGTGTTCTAACAACAAACGAACAACTTGTGTTCTATGATTAAAAATTATTATTATTAAAAAAGAGCATGATTAAAAATAAAAATGTAAAATAAAAAAAATGTAATGTGTGGTTTTATGAAACCACGGTAAAAGTGAAACTTTTTTTCACAATAACTAACAAAAACAAATGAAATAGCGAGCGCCTTTCACTTTATCCCTACTCCGCGGCCGACCGTCACGCGACATGCACACACAGACCAAAAAGTTTGAGACGATCTAATAAAAGTTTCACTTTAAAATACTCATTACAGTGTGTTTCAAGCTTTAATTTTATTAATTTAAGTTAATTATCCGTTTAAGGGGGAAAAAATTACAAATAACATTCTTAATTTCATTACACAATAGAAATTTTAACATGTTTAAACAAGCTTCGGTTTCGGCGAGATCGACGAGATGCCGAGGCCTAAAATCTGGTTGACATATCCGTTTCGGCTGAAAATCCTGTTTCGGTCGGACACTTAAAAAAGTTACAAGCATATTAGCTACCTACTCAAAAGTAATTGCTACGAAACTTTGTAATTATTTCATCCAAGTCAATAAGTTCGGAAAATATTCCAGTCATAGAGAAGAACGGCAAGAAACTCGTATCAGGTTTTTTTTCACCAACTGTATTTTCGATTTTGAATTTATTATAGGACCTATAAAGTTTATACCTACTTTATACACGGTGTTTTACACCGTGTTTATATAGATACAACTAATTTATTTATATTTCTAGTATTAAAACTGTGCTGGTCTTTAACAAAATCCGTTTCCGCATATATACATTTTTAAGGATCTGGCACATCCCTAATTCTAACATACTGTTTTTAGGCGCACACAAGAGGTCTACCAAAAGACTGTATGGACACAATAAGGATAATTTGCATTGGAAGTTTTGATGAGAACATGTGCTGTGGTACCCATGTCTCCAATCTTAGGTATTTCTTTAGATAGACTTCGAAATCCGATTATTAATAAATATATGATTGAATGAAAACCTAGTTTATGATGATTAATAAAGGCTATAAGATATTATTTCAACTAAATTTGTATCACTAAAGTTCCTAATTGAAGTATTTTTATGAGAAGAAATTTTATGTTTTAATTGGCAACTGGAAAACTTTTCATAAATCATTAATTATTAATCACTAGCAAAACCGGCCACGAGTTGCTGTGCCGTCTTGGAGTCTACAGGGAACATTGGTTCGATCGCTACCAAATTTAACAGGATCAACTGCTGGGCTAATATGAAGATTGTCTCAAAATTTCATTCATCAAAATCGCTCCAGCCATTTTGGAGTCCATAGGGAACATACATAGAGACATCGATTTTTATATATAAGAGAAGATTTATATAAATAGGAAAAGTATAATTTCATATACTTATATGAATATCTAACTCACTTTAAGTACTTAACGTTTTAACATTTTTAAATTGGCGTCGATACCATAGAGTGCGTGACATCACAGGTGGAATCAGTACTAAATAAACGTTCGCTTACACACAAATGACGTCATGCGTTGTTATTGGTGTTTCGTTTGATGTGAAGAACAGCACAATGTTCGAACTTATTTATTAATTTATAAATAAAAATCAATTTTATTCCACAAAAAAAACTTGAATTACTTTCCACTACATTCATTTTTTTGTGATTATTGTCTGCTTGCCTATTATAATAGTACTTTGATGTTACAGTCAGCTGCAAGTTATAAAAATACTGGGAGCGGAACCTGGTAAAAAGGGAAAGACGAATCTAAGGTTCCTTGTAGGTAATCGTGTTTTAAACACGATGCAAATTATGTTGGACAGAGAGAAAGCCATGACGGGGCTGCTTAAGTAAGTTTTATAAAACATATTATTAACTTAGCATTATTTTGAATAGGATGGATGAAATCAGTAGTTGTTTTGTTGATATACAATTTATAGCATTTTTTTGCCCATCAAATGTATGGAGGAACAGGTCTTATATGAAGACTATACTCCAGTTTGTACTCTAGAAAATGGCGTCTACTGATAGCGGAAGATTCCATCAACAGTTGTTGCCATCATGTTTAACTTTCTACATTTCTTTTTTAATATAGACTTTCAAATTTATGTGTATTCTATCGTCAAGTAGGAAAGGATTCTTTCAATTATTTTTTTATTTACAACATGCTTTGTGTTGGTCTATTATTAGACTTTATATTGTTTGAGATATTTGAGTTCTGTGTAGGATGGTTAATTATATTTTTTAACAAATCAATGTTTATTACTTAATATACAGTTTCAAAAGGTACAAGTGTAAGACGAGACTGATAGATGTTTTATTTATTACATACGTCTGGCTTGCACGGCCAGCTGACACGACTGACGTACGAGTGACGTGTACACAGAAATACACAATAAATCACACCTCCTCACTAAATATATGAATATCCTTATAAGTCTTATATAACAATAACTTTTACAAGACTATATATGGCATAACAAAATTTTAAATGAACAATAACATAATCACATATAACATATTACAAGCAACATTCACTTATGATATTCATCAATGCCATATCTAATAACTGGTTTCCGTGATCGCTTAGGATAACGCGGTTCTTTTGGAGACTCCAATGGAGGTGAAGTTGCGGACTCGTATTCAGGGGAGCCAGGTGGACTTACTGGACAACTATCAATCTCATTCTCTTGTTCACTGCCTACCACCTCATCATCGGCAACCTTCGCTTCCATTTCCGATCTCGGGTAAACT
Source organism: Saturnia japonica (assembly GCA_033032175.1). Taxonomy (NCBI): domain Eukaryota; kingdom Metazoa; phylum Arthropoda; class Insecta; order Lepidoptera; family Saturniidae; genus Saturnia; species Saturnia japonica. The sequence goes on from CM065315.1 coordinate 2,245,368, forward strand.
ACAGCATCCTCACCACCCCTGGACACTAAATTATCTTTATCATTTTGTGATGGGTACTGAACATCAGTTAATAAAGATCTACGTTTCAATTGATCAACATGTCTTCGCGAAAGCCGACCATTACCCGCGTCCACAACGTACCTTCGCGTACCTTCTCTCTCAGTTATTGTACCTCGAACCCATTTGTCTCGTCCCCCATAAGCTCTCATCCAAACCTCCTCGCCTTCATTTAAAGTTCGCGGCTTTCCGTCTGCGTTTTTTGTTTGTCGTGCTTGTGAATCCCTAACATGGTCATCGAGAGCACGTCCGCCACGTAATAAATCGAGACGAGAACGTAAATAGCGACGTTGGGTAACAGCGCTGGGCTTTCACCAGTAGTACTATGAATACTATTTCTATAAGCTAATAGAAAAGTCTGTAGTGCGGCATCCACGTCTACTGAATCCCTATATGCTTTTTTAATGGTTTGCTTACATAATTTAACCGCATTCTCAGCGGCACCATTGGATGATGGATGGTATACCGGTGAAAAAGACTGACGGATTCCATTAGTGGTTAAAAAGTTTTTAAATTCTAGACTCGTGAACGGTGGTCCTTGGTCTGACACCACTTCAGTCGGTAGTCCAAAGCGTGCGAAAGTAGCCCTGAGCTCTTTGATTGTAGAAAAAGCATTTGTTTTCGGCATTTCAAAAATTTCGAGCCACTTGGAACTAGAATCAACGAGAACCAAAAACATCCTACTATTATAAGGGCCCAAAAAATCTAAATGGATCCTAGACCACGGTTGAATATGATAAGGCCAAGGTTGCGGCGGACTACGAGGAGGGGCTTGCGATTCTGCAGCACAAGTTTCACACTGCTTGCATACCTGCTCTAAATCTATATCAATATCGGGCCACCACACGTAACTACGGGCTATGCCTTTAGTTTTGACTATACCCATATGACCAGAGTGTAACTGTTTTAACACAGTTTCTCGAAGTAGTGGTGGTATGATTATGCGATATCCCCACATTACACAATCACGTTCTAGATACAATTCATTACGCTTAATATAATAAGGTTTAATTGTGTCTTCCGGACATGTCGTCGGCCAACCCGTTCGAAGGTAACTTACTACCCTACTCATAACAGGATCCCTCACAGTAGCCATTCTTACATCATTATTCGTTATAGGTAAAAATCGTTCCACAAAATTAACATAAGATACTTCTCTATTTATTTTGCTATCGGTACCGGTTACCGAAAGTCGCGATAACGCGTCGGCACAATTCTTGTCCGATGCTACATATTCTATATTATAATTATATCCAGATAGTAAAACGGCCCACCTCTGTATCCGCGTAGCCGCCATAACGGGTATACCTACTTTATTTCCAAAAATATATGTCAACGGCTTATGATCAGTTCTTAGCGTAAATTTCCTTCCATATAAGTATTGGTGGAATTTCCGGATTCCATAAACAATTGCTAAAGCCTCCCTATCTATCTGTGCATAACCGCGCTCGGCGGAAATAAGTGACCGCGACGCGTATGCCACCGGGCGCTCACCATCCGGTGTAATATGTGATAGCACTGCCCCAACGCCCACCGCACTTGCATCCGCTGTAAGTACTAACGGTAGCTCTGGAGAGTAGTGGACCAGGACTTCGCTACCACTCAAACTGCGTTTAATATGATCAAAAGCGGCTTTACATTCATCATTCCAAATAAACTTAACGTTAGCTCTCAAAAGATTGTACAAATGTGCTAAAATTGTACTCACATTTCTCACGAATTTAGCATAATACATAATGAGACCTATAAACGCCTTGAGTTCCGAAACATTCTTGGGAGGGGGAGTATTCCAAACGGCTTTAACTTTTTCGGGACAAGTTTGAATTCCATATTTGTTTATAATATGACCTAAATAACTCACTGACTCCGCAAAGAATGTACATTTTTCTTTTTTAACCCTCAAACCGTGTGATCTTAATCTATCAAACACCCTGTTTAAGTTATTTATATGTAGAGTAGTATTTTTTCCGGTAATAATGATGTCATCTAAAAATACACCTACACCTGGTAAGTCTGCAAGCAATTGCTCCAATCGCTTTTGAAAAACACCCGGGCTGGATGCTAGACCGAAAACCAAACGATTATACATAAATAAACCCTTATGTGTATTGATGACAGTATATTTTTTTGAATCGTCCAATTCAAACTGAGCGTAGGCCTGTGATAAATCTATTTTACTAAATCTCTCTCCACTATCTAAGCGAGCCAATAAGTCCTCCATACGAGGTAACGGGTAACGGTCGACCTCGATGACCTTATTTAGAGTTAACTTATAATCAGCACAAATTCTAATGTTACCGTCTTTCTTAACCACTGGTACGATAGGCGTGGCCCAATCAGACCGATCAACGGGGGTGAGTATGCCGTCGCGCACCAGCTGGCTGAGCGTGCGCTCCACTGGCTCCCGCAGCGCGTAAGCAAGCGGTCGCGCACGCATGAATACAGGCCGCGCGCCCTCCCGCACACTTATGCTCACGGTGCCGCCAGTGAAGCGGCCCAACCCGTCCGCAAACACTTCACAATATCTGGAACTGAATTCCTTCAAATCAAAAATCTTATCGTCTATATTATTAAGTAAATTATATTCTAATGTAGGTAATTGTATCTTCAATTCCGATAACCACTGTCGGCCTAACAGAGATGATTTCGCATCAAGTAACACAAATAACTCCAAACATTTAGTTCTGTTTTTATATTCTACGGCTGGTTCGATTACCTCCATAGGTCGTACTAATTCCCCCGTATAATATCTTAGCACTAAACTACACGTGTTTAATTTCAAATCATTAAAATACTTATAGTACATGGTAGAACTAATACACGAAACGGCACTGCCCGTGTCACATTCCATAACGACATCTCTGCCGCGCACCTTCAATGTTAACAGTATAGGAGGATAACATGATAAATTAAGTTGATTAAAGTTTTCAATAATCACCTCATCACTGCCCTCGCTTCCTACGTCATCAGGCTGGCTCGGAATCACCTCACACACCCGATGTTGGCGCGTAACATGTGGACATACCCGCCGCAAGTGCCCCTGCTGGTTGCATACCTTACAAAAGTAGCGCGCAAACCGGCATCGCTTCATGTCATGAGGTCCTCCGCATGCACGACACCGGGGGCCCTGGGCCGCCGCTGTGCTCGCCGGCCGCTTCCAGCGAGTTGCACGCGATGGCCCCGCTCCCGTCGCCGACACCGCCGTGGCAGTCTCATTCCCGTTCCGTGGCACCAGTGCGCGCCCTTTCCTCACGATCGCTTGACAATTATCTATGTTTATACAGCTGCGTCCGTCTACCTGGTCTTCAATCAAAGCCGCGTCCCTCTCTGCCGCTTCCAAACTGATAGCCAGATTGTAAGCTTTCCCGAAGTCCAGCTTGTCCTCGGCAAAAAGTCGTTGACGTATGGTTTCAGAGTTCAACCCGCAAACTAACTGATCCCGCAAGCTATCTTCTAACCAGTTTCCAAATTCACACGTTTTCGACATTTTTTTTTAATGTTGCGACATATTGTGATATTTTTTCACCCACCTTCTGTTTCCGCTGTCGAAATTTGTATCTTTCAGCCAGTATACTTGGCTTAGGCTGCAAATGGTTTTCGACTATATTTGTTAATTCAATAAATGTTTTACTGGTGGGTTTATTCGGTGTACACAAATTCACTATCAGCTCATAGCATTCCGCACCGATTACGGTGATTAATGTCGGTACACGTAAATCTTCGGAAATTTTATTCACCACAAAATATTGTTCCGGACGATCTATGTATAGTCGCCAATTATCTGTTTGCAGATTAAACTCACTAATTTTGCCAATCGACATTTTATAAAAATTATTTACTGCACTGCAAGGTCCGTATTCGTCGCCACTGTTTTATTTATTACATACGTCTGGCTTGCACGGCCAGCTGACACGACTGACGTACGAGTGACGTGTACACAGAAATACACAATAGAGAACAATAAAAAAAAACGTGTGCGTCTCGGGTCGCTCGACAGAAGTGATAACTTAAATAATCATTTAAAAAAATGAAAATTGAAAAAAAAAAACAAAATTAATTTAAGTATAAAAAAAGGTGGATCTGGGTTAAAGTGAGAGAGGAGGAACCTGCCTACTGCTGCCGTATGCGTGAGAGAAAGGGAAGCAAGACGGAGTGGTGCCGTAACGCGTTACGTCACGAAGCGGTTTACCCTCCCATATGAAGTTATCACTTCAATAACATTGCCACATAAAAGTCAGTTTTACTGCAAAATTAATGTGGGATTCTGACACTGGTGGTCCTTAGACCAAAAATAAAAAGCAGGAAAATAAATATTTCACAAATGGTTGAATAATCTGTCAAAGCTCAAACAATGGGATCATATCCAACCTATTTATCTTTGTTAATAAGAATATAAAACTTTGTTTAAAGTAATTGTTCTAAAATATAGTTTATTTTTTTGATGTGTAACATCTTTCCTCTGCTTTCCTGCAATCTAGAGTAGTGATTTAGTGGAAAAGGACGGAAGTGTGTAACAGGAAATCGGGAAAGCGCGCGCTATTTGATTTGACCAATGAGCACGCACGGTGGTAGAATTGGCCGTCATATGGTACCAGTCCATTTTCCGAGAGGTTGATACTGTCAGCAAACAGTGTGTGCGTGAGTGTGACGAGAAGGAGAACGCATCAGCTGTACGCTTAACCCACAGTGCAGTGTATAAAGTGTGCTGTTATATAAAGTAATTTATATGTGTGAGCTATATTAAGTCAAATGTTACACATCATATGCGACTACTGTAAGGCGAGCTCGTTTTTTTTTATTACTAGCATGCCAAATTGGAAAGTACATTATAATCCACAAACAACTACACGACGACCTCTGAGTCTCCTGGTAGCTAATATAATACACTAGCTCAGCCCGAAACAATAAACCAAAAAAAAAAGGCAGTGACAGGCCTGTGGCTGGTCGTATTGTATCCAGTCAGGTACAGATATCATCGTACCTTGAATACCAGATATTCAAAGGCTGATTCCTCCGGAACGCACGCTTACGTGTGCCTCTTGCCGGGTATTACTCCTGGCATATATATGGTGGTTGCGATCCATTGGACACATTTCGCACGTTCGATAAGACAAGGGTGTAACTGTGTTTTTGTAATTTTTGATGATAGACATTTGTTCTGCTAATATTGCTATGAAGTAATTGTTCTGTGTGAGTAATATGACTTACACTTTTAAAAGCGTCTTTGTTCCTCCAGATGAAAGGATGTATTTAAAGAACTTAGTGTGGTGTATGTAGCACAACTCTAATCTAGTATGAGTAGTCTATGATGTTCTTCTTTTGTCTATGATAATTTTTAGTTAGAATAATAAGTCAGTCATAGATGTGGTTGTATTTTATAAATAAATATAGTCTTAAAATATAAAGTCTTACTCCATCAATATTCCTAGTAACTTACATATGATCCCACAAACACAACACTTGGGTGTACTTAAGCCCTTGTCTTACCCAAGATGTGATTTGTTGGGTGCCAGGAAAAATGTGTAATCATATCAAAACTTAAGCTAAATTTTATGTGATTTTAGAAACGAACCAGCCCGACATGAGGAATTAGTACAGAAATTACAGAAAAATATGAAAATTTGCAATAAGAATCTACAAAATGTTCTATCGAAACTGGCACAGCACGAAGTCGATAAAATCAAAAGAATGGAACCAAAACCAAAATACATATTTATGTATAAGAAGGAGGCGACTCCGGAATTTTACAGGGCTATAATAAAAGGTTTGGACGGTGAAGGGTTCTTTATGCTGTTCGTGTCTGATGACCCGGACAAGCCTAAAGAGGGTCAAATCATTATTCAAGGACCTGAAGACCACTGCAATATTTTAGGAAAACAGTTAGTATAACTTTTAATGACTGACACGAATTTGGGTTTCGGTTTCGACAAATTTTTGACCGAAAGCAGGAAAAGGAAATAACTAATCCGAATTTTCTTAGCTACTTCCGCCTGCAACAGACCAACTGCAATTTTTGTCTTCCTAAAACATAAAAACATTTAATTAGTAAGACAATAATAAATAAGGAAAGTCATAAAAAATAAAAAATTATGTGTGCAATTCACACGTGGTAGAAGAGAAACCTTCACATCTATGTTTTTTTTTTAATTCAGAAAATGATCAAATACACACTAATTTAAAGTTTATGAAAATGTACATACAAGTTCTCAATCATTATTCACAATATCATTTTCAATTAATGCACATTTGAAATATCCATGGTAACCTAAAACCTAACACAATATCAATCACTAACAGAATGTCATAAGTGTTGTTTAAAAAGTTTTTGTTTCGTGCCTTTTTGGTGAGGTAAAATTCATTATTGCATGGCAACAATCCCCTTTTGTACCATTTTACCATTGCCTAACATTTTCCTATCTCATTTTCTCCCACGGTAAATCTTATGAATTTATGTGTCCGTCTCTTTTTACTGTCGCTTTCGCTTTTTCGTTTCATCGACTTTGAAATCACAACGATGCTAAAGAAGTTTTCACTTCAATAAAAGTAGTTAAATAATCTTAAATAACTACATTTTAAATAATAATAATAAATAATTAAAAAAGTACGAATAATATTTATGAATTAAAACATATGTTGCAGGTGAGATTGAAAGGACTACAATTTCGCCCCTCATCCTCAGAACGAAGATATTATATTAATGTTATAGTCATAAATCATATTCAATATTATTCGTATTTTTTTTTGTTAATTATACTTACTTTTACTATTATTTATTACTTTACTTCATTATAATTACACGTTTTTAATGTTTTATATGACGAAAACTGCTGTTGATCTGTTGCAGGTGGAAGTAGCTAAAAAAAATTCTGATATATTATTTACGATGGATTTAGATGATTTCTAATTACCATAATTAAAAACTTTGTGAGTGATCAGCTGCTTAAATATGGTTTTTATTGCTTTAAATGAGTGCCGGGTTTCACTAATGTCCTCTTTGCCTATTTTTTAGTAATTTTATATTTATTATAATTTTAGGTACTGTTTTTTTTTACATACTGAAAGTTTCCAAGAAATCTTTTGTAATTTTTCAGAATAACTGAAATACTGAAATGCAAAGGAGCGTTCAAACATGGTAAGTTCCAAGGGAAAGTCGGCGACTTGGGGTCCATTAATAAATGCAAGAAATTGATTGAAGATTACTTTAATACAATACACTAAACATTTAACATACAATATTTTATTAATATGTGTGTAGATAAATAATGGTTAACAATGGAATATAATTCCTTTAATGCAATTAATTTTATATATATTTCTAGTTGAAATAAAGAAAAAATGATTAAATACTTTAGTTTCGTTTTTGACTTATAAATTAAGTGAGATCCACAAGTACGAATGGTACAAATTGTCACATTTGTCACTCCATTAATATGTGTGGCTATTGGCTTGAGACGAGGGAATTTTTACTGTGCAATAAACATTGTAGTGTATGTGCAACTATAATGTACCTAATGTAAGGTATATATTTATACTATTTATATAAGCTTATCTACACTGATACATAAATATACACAGTATAGTCAATATACTATGTCGAGCGCACCGCGCCCGTAGCACGAGGGCAATGGGCGAGATTGGACGTGTTACAAGTGCGTGCGTGATACACTGTACACTACGAATAGTATTAGCGAAGCTTACGAAGGGCACATAAGGAGAATTTCAGTGTGGTTGGAAAATACAAATGTCAAAACATTGCTTTTTTAAGCTATAAAGCATCTTGATAAGAAAGCTGAAACCATGATGTGACATTTTTTGCAAATATCTATTTAAATAAAACGTGGTGTCTGTAAGTGTTGTTTGTCTATGTGTTCTTCAGAACCCTAATCTGCAAAAACATAATTTTATAAAGTGACTTCCTAAGACTGATTTGATACTGGCAGAATACGTATCTATGAGACGCCAGTTAAAAATTGATGAAGTTTTTCCTAAAATAGTATAGTATAGATTTTAAAAAATCTGTGATTATAATAACTGTAAACAATACATTTGGTTTTTCTTTTTACAAATAAGAAATATATTGATAATCCCGATCGAGTTTCTTGCCAGCTCATCTCAGCCACAGATTTTCCAAACCAATGGTAGTTTTTCAATGTTTATAAGTACTTTCCTAGGGTTCAACTTTTTAAAGTATTATTGATCCTGAAGAGCAAGTTGACAAGTGGCATCAGAACACTTACGCACATCTAAACGCGCCATTAAATGTTTTAATCCATAATTATACAGCTAATAAAAGTGAATGGAGAATATGACAAAGGATTTTCAGAATGTATTTTGAAATAATTGTTTTATATATATTAAAATTATTATTCAAAGCATTTCTTGATTCGGGGAAGCTAAACTCTGGACTGTGTCAAAAATGTTGAGTACCTTAAAGGATTTTAAGATAAATAAATACTACATTTAAGATTATTGAATAACAATGTGAAGACAATTTGACTTAAACAGTTATATTATTAGTATTAGTCAAAGTATTGGTTCAATGGAGATAAAAATACAAGACCAAAAGTAACTAGTACAAAAAAACTAGTTAAAAAAATCTTTCATACTTCTTGTGTATTATGAGCAAATTACCGTAAAAACAGTAAAGTCGTATATTTATTTATACAATAATATATGAAAAAGTTAACATTTTTCACATGGAATTACACATAACTAAACACATCCAACAAATTACCTAATAACCATTTATAAACAAAACAAATTATTCTAATATATTTCCTGCTACAAAATGTCTGAAACTCGAAAATTCGGAAAAGATTTTCAGTCACGTATTTGACGCGTTAATACTGACAATCAGTTTCTCAATAGCCAGGTTAGACCAATCTAGGGACAGGTCATCAAAATAATTGTCAAAATCTACCAAATCTTTCTGGACTCCTCTCTGTAGAAGATGCGAAACTGTTTCCAAGGAATAAGGAGTTTCTGGAAAAAAAAAGACAGTTTAAAATAAAGTTTAGTACATTAAAATTATTGTAATTTAACTATAATAGTATATCAATAAAATAAAAATATTGTGTTCTACAAAGTAATAAGCCTATTATTAATGGGTTTCAAATGCAGATTTCAGCTGTTCCATATTTTATTTAAATATTAATTATCCTATCTACATAATCTTTTTTTCATTGTTTATTTAAATGCATTCATAAATTAATTTATTTCAGAATATATCCAATAATTATTAGTAAACTTAGTCTAATGTTACTAAGAATACAAATTACATTTAACAAACACATATGTTGACACACAAGAAAAATCAGTAGCTTTGCATGCTTTTTATTAATTTTGTCCAATAGTGAAGGACCAGGTCTATTCAATAATATTCTCAGAACACTATAAGAGCTACCTAGTTGACCCATCAGGGAGTATGCTTTTTTATGAATTATCACATAAAATTGTCAACACATGCTTCAGCAAACATTCCTACAGTGCCTGAGCAGCCCCAATAATGCTGTGAAACTGTTTTTATATAATATATTAACACTAATAAAAAAAGGCAAGTTAAACTAAAGTTCTCACTCATACAACATATGAAATATACAACAAGCCAGTTTGTTGCCAATTTTACTAGAATCTACTAATAGGGTACTTACGGAAAAGTGACACTTGTGAATCTTTTGATTTCCATTTTCCGTCATTGTATTTATGTAGTTTGATTGCTGTTGTATCTAAATGTTGTACCATTTTCTTATTGTCAATCTGGAAATTTAACCATATGAGTAATGAAAGTAAAAACAGCACTTGTTATAGGTCAGAATAAGCTACATTTGTATTTTCTTATATGATTAATGTGGCAAAAATTGTAACAACAGATGTATTACTAGTGCTTTGCCAACCTTGAACCCACTTCCTCAAGGAGCTTTGGAAACTGTACTCATAGTAGAAACAACACAAGGATATTTGGCTATCATCTTATGTAAGGTGGAGGTGATTTACCATTTGGGCTTGCCCAAGTTCAGAGATATTTCTGTGTCTATGTTATATGACAGTTCTTTAAGGCTAATTTTCAGCTATCAGTCTGCTGTCAACTGATTTACACAACTAGTACAAATAAACATAACGACACAATCCTATGTGCAATGCACCTTAATTTATTTTGATTATTTTAAGGTACTAAATTTATTATATGGTTTGTCAAATAACTTCACTGAAGCTGATAATAATGTACAGTAGGATCTGATAGTAATGGCTGCTTTTGGAAGATAAAGATGACCAACATTACCACTTCCCCGATCATAATTATATTAACAATTTCTGTGTACATGCTTACCTAAAATTAATTGTAAGAAACATATTGATTCAGCAATGAATGCTGTAAAATATTGTTAAAAGTAAAATATTCTAATTTAACAATGTGAAATAACTAATTCTATAGACAGAATTACATTGTTAACACAACATGTATTTACATATAGTCACTACATGTATCTATGAGGATGGATGAGAAGACAATTTTATATCATTTCCTTTAATGGGTACTCTAAATTTGTACACACAATTTGTAACATAAGCTTATATTATTATTTCAAAATTAGCTAAAATTACAAAAATAACTTACAACAATAAATACAGCTGAAGGAAAATGCTCAGCAATTTTCTCAGCTATCTTTAGTCCTGGGCATTTTTCTATAGTATTGTCTTTGAAGTTTTCACATGCAGCATAATATCCTGCTATTATACGATTCTCAGCTTGCGCTACTGTCTCAATCTAGAAACAAATAATAATGATTGATGCCGGAAGACTGAATTATCTTCCCGGTAAACAATGTCTAAAATGCAGTAAAAAAAATAAGTGCACTTACCTGGATTAATGCTATCTCTGCCATAGGAGACAGATTATGACTGTGGTGGAAAAGTGGTATCGCGTCCACGATATCCAATTCTTGGACTTTATTAGTACCATCCCTAATCTTTGTAGCATCGGCTAACAAAACTCCGTTTACCGCACAGTGTGGGTATTTGGCTGCATGAAGTATTATTTTAGCGTAAGCTACCAACTCCAATGACGCTTCAACCATGTTTTCTCTTCCGTCTGTGAATTTATAAAATTGGCTCAGAAATGAGCAGTGAAGATGAGAGAAGAATGACTGAATGACATAGACCAATAGGCAATAACCAGAGGCTCAATGAGAATTGAGAAGATAGGAAAACACAGGGAAAATCGACGTGGATATGACAGTTTAATTTTGACCATAGAGTAAAGTAATAATTTTGACACTATGGTACAAAATTTCAATGACTAAAATGAAAAAAATATACCGCAGAACTTTTACTACCAAAAAACAATCTTTCTTACTTCATACCACAGAACAAAGAGTTTTTCCATGGTTCATAGTTTATACTTATTTATCTCTGGTTTATACTATAATCAGGATAATTATCAATTACTATAAAACTACATCTATGGTTATGGTTATGTACATTTGTTATTTATCTCTGGTTATGTAGAAGAGTAGTTTATTCAAAATTAAGAACATATGAAAACATAAATGCATATCAATCATCAGATACCACGCTTGACGTAACTTAACTTGTAGAAGAGGTATTATTTTTTTCTTTTATTTTGACACCACTTCCGTCCGGTGCTGCCACCTCTCTCCATTGAGAAAACTGGCTTGCCGCCACAGTTATGTCCAGTTAAATCCTAATGGTTAAATCCAGATATAATTATCTGGATAAATCTCTGGTTATAGTCTCTTTAAAGAAGCTTAAGGCTTCTTGTTTTTGGTCCCTTTAGTTATTTGTCTATTAGCGGTGGGTGATGAGTTAAACTAATGTAATCATTCAAATATGAAGATATTTCGAGTTATTTAAATTATAGCCATCAGTGATTACTAATATCATTCGATGATGAGGTGATCATTCACAATAGAAGTACCATTTTATATTGAAAGAATTTTAATATATAAGTGATAGAATGGCATATTATTTATCAGATTAACACATTATTAATAATTGTTGACGACAGTATTAATACTATAAAAAATCAGAGATAAATAACAATTGTACAAATCACTATAAACTGAATAAATATGTGATGCACAGAATAATAATACTCCTAGTGCACAGTTTTATATCTTTTCTTTCTACGTCCTAGTGGATGTCAGAGTTTTTTTTGATCTGACTACACTGTTAGCCTTAGGGGCCCTAAAGCCGCTGCGGCTTTTACAGCTTCACCGGACTTGGGGGCGAGCGCGGAGAGCACTCAGCCACGAAAGTTATAAGGACGACTCGCACGAGGGCGCCAGAGTGGCCGGACCTCGGCTCGGGCGGTCGTCGCGTACGCAAATAAGTCGCGAACTAACTGAATCCCTACACCTACGATTCGAGCTAACTAAATTATACACATAGGCACGTTCCCTTCCTCCTGGGAGGAAGGAAGAAACCGTGCGTATGTGTATTCAGTAATCGGAATGTTTTCTACACTAACTAGCGCTAACTAACTAGCCTAACCTATAACCTATAACCTAACCTATGTACCTGTGTGGTGTGCACGTGTGTTTGTTCGTACGTCTGTAATGTTGTATGTGGGTAACTAAGTGCTGCACGTATAGTGTCACTTGTATCGCGCGGGCGGATGCCTGACCCAAGGGTTTCATACCGAGGAACGGACCTAGGCTTGGGTCACCCGCTAAGGAGGGTGAACGTATGGAGTGTGTGCGGGAGCGAATTTGACCGCCCGTCCTCTGCGGAGAGAACGGTGGTTACGCGGGCGTGGGCGCTGTCACGCTCTGTTTGGAGAGACGAATCGATATATTTTATTGTACATATGAGAATAAAACTTTTTGCGCGGCCGGTGTTTATGCCGGGTGGTCGCGTGTTTCGGAGTCGAGACGGTGTAACGTCTCAACGAGGCGGGGGAAGGCGCATATGGTCTTGACGAGACCGTAGCGCTCTAGGTGGTCATTGTAATCAATGACCTCCTGAATGCCGTGTTCACGAAGGAGCAAGATCATGATATCATTGCTCGCAACGTTGGAGGGAGCGCGGGGCGCGGAATTATCCATAGCCATACGAGGCTGTGGATTAGGGCGACGGGGCCCCCATGCGTTCGGAGCCGAACGCACGGGTTGTGATTGACCGCGAGGCGCGGGAGGGCCGGCGGCGGCCGGGATCTGGCGAGGGACTGGAAGCGCAGGAAATTCCCCTGGCGCCAGCAGAGGTTGCGCTCGGAGGGCTGAGGCGGGAGGCGCCGCCCGGGGGGCCGCCTGCCTCTGGTGCCGAGGCCGCGTGGTGCGCGGAGCTTTGGGGCAACCGCGATAATTCGCAGGGTGCCCCTCCCCTTCGCACAGTACGCAGCTCGGGGGGGTGGTGGAGTCACGCTCGCGCGTGCACTCCCTAGTCGGGTGGTCCTCTCGGCACTTGACGCACCGCGGACGAAGATGGCAGTTACGGGCGGCGTGCCCGTAGAGCTGGCAGTTGTGACACTGCGAAGGCATGTGGGTTTTGTATGGGGGCTCGACGGTGACGCCGGAGAGCCCGCATACATTTTCCAACTGAAATATTGCCTTTCCCTCGGGGGAAAGGTCTAGAATGGCCACTACCATTTGTAGTGGCCGCTTCTCCTTGTTGTACATTCTATGTACCTCTCTGATAGGATAATCTTGCTCCGCGAGCGAGGAGCACACCTCCGCGAGGCTGACTTCCACCGGAATACGGCGGATCACCACGCGGAGGACGCGCTCCTCCGCAAGGGAGTAAGTGAAAAATTGAAGCCCTCTCTCCCGGAGGAGGGCAGTGAATTTACGGTGAGTATCCGACGAACTCACCGTAACGGAAATACCATTAAGGGTATTTCGAGCTTTGTGGTATGGCAGGTTAAGCCTGCGCAACTCATTTACCAGAGTCGTCCAGGCCGCTTTGTCCCGGACGATAATAGGAGGTGGGGGGCGCTCTTTTTTCCCGACAGCGGGTGCGGGGAGCGCGGAGGACGCGGTGGCGACGGCGCCACTGACCGTTTTCACGGTTTTTGTTGCGCGAGACGGTTGCGCAGTTGGACTAATTCGCGACGGGCGTTTGCGCGACGCGACAACGGTAAAACCGTCATTTGGGGCCGCGGTATCCATCTCCGGAGACGAATCCGGGCACGCGGGCGAGTCTAATTCGACCGGAAGGGCCGAAAAAGAATTGTTTGTTTTCATCGCGGTTTCTGTGGAACGCGCGGGACGGACGTATGGGCTATTTTTAGCCGACCTAGATTGGGACCGCGAATTGCGCGGCCCTCGCCTAACGGACGCGGGACTTGACCCGCGCGAATGGTTAGTCGGGACTGGGGGCGTGGCTACGGCCCCGGATGACGCGACGGATGGACGCGCGACGCTGCCTGCGTCTTTCCACGACGCGACACGTGGAGGCGCGGCGGTTACTGGCGCGGCGCCAGTCGGCCCGGCTGTCCCGGCAGAGGGCGCACCGCTCGCATAAGCGGCCCCCTTATTGGCTGTGGTCGCAGCGGTGCGACGCACATTCGGAGTTTTCGTCAACGAGTCGAAAAACTCGTCTTCGGCCGTAGGGTAACGCACGAACATAAAGTTCCGATATTTTTGGTGTGCGAGTTCCATCGCTTGTATTCTGTCCTGTTGATCGCGAATGCAAGCAACCAGGTCTTGCATATTTTTTGCCAATTCGGCGGCATTGGGTGGGGTTTGGGACATGTTTTTAATTGAGGCCTCCCTGCCTTAGGGGCAGGGGGGTGCGCCAAAAATTAAATACGACTATCCGAGTCGGGCAAGAGTCCTGTGGTCAAGGTGCAATGACACACAGGAAGAACCTATCGGCCCTAAGGAACCCTAGCAAGCCCGGGACTGAGGACGCAGACCGGTAATTAAACCGGGCTAGGCCCAAACAGGTTCCCGGGGATGGAGTGTGCAGGATCGGAGGGTTTGGCAGGAGACACCTGGGGCAAGACTATGCGATAACCGCAAAGGCCTAGATTCCCAGGCCCGTCCGAGTCTGGCTGTTTGCCTCTGAAGGAGACAACCAGCGGGCTGCTCGGGTCACGCCCCGCTCACTTTAGTTAGCACCGTCAGGTATCCAGTGAGCGACCACAAAACCGTGGATTTACAAAAAAAAACAGCAAGTCGCACCGAAAAGTGCGGTTTACCGCGAGCGTTCGACACTTGTTGATGTACGATGAATATTGCGAGAATATATTTGAAATAAAATTTCAAACATACGATCGCAATAGTATGGTCACGTGATGGTCGAGAGCACAAACGGAGACACGTCCATTCGCAACCAAGACCAAATCGGAACCTGGATGTCAGAGAGTGGATGTTGTTATTTATCTCTGGTGGATGTGCTGACAAAACAGGTGTGAACAATCTCTGGTGTGAACTGTAAAGTTGTCAATGTCAGTGTCAATTTGTCAAGTGTCAAACTTTAAACTTAGTGTCGTAAACAATCAAGCAGTAATAGTTACATTTTATCAAGTTCAATATTCTTTAAAAAATTTGCCGTATTGCATTTGAAATGGATAAATACGATACGTCTCAACTCACAGAGTTCCCACGATACGAACCAGAATCGTCACCGAGCGGCGTATCAACGTTTTTCAATAAATTTTGGAAGTTCCCGATCTTTTCACCTGGAGAAGCCTTGGAAGGTGTTTCAAACAAAACGACAGAAGATGGGATGGACAACGCAGATTGTGAAGAACAAGGAAAGCAAGAGTATGATGATAAATCTGAGACAGGAACATATGCTGAAGACCTTGAGGGGCGTAGCTTACCTAATGTTCTAAGAAGAATAAGTAGTCTTGTTGCTATTGGATCTGGAGTAAGGGTAAAATAATTTATATTTTGTATAAAAATAATGTATATTATGGAACCATAAAAAATATAGTGTAATGAAAAATGCACAAGACCGTTCATTGTAGAAGTCCTTGGGGGAGGCTTAGGTCCAACATAGGCTTTCTTTCGGGTTAAATGATGATGATGAAATAGCTGATTTGTTTTACCAATAAGTAAGGTTTTTTTCTCTCAGACTGGAACTAAATATTCGGATACTGAATTGGCAAGATACTGGATGCCAGATGATATATCTCGAGAATGTTACGAGTGTGCAACTAGGTTTAGTGCTCTACGCCGACGGCATCACTGCAGGGTGTGCGGGCAGATATTCTGCTCCCGTTGCTGTAGCCAGACCGTTCCAGGTCAGTGATGAGTTTTTATCAAAAAATAACCAACTTCAATGATTTTGAGGAGTTCCCTGGTATGTCTTCAAGATCGAAGGTCCAATGCTAATGAAATTAAAATCGGGATATTTTTAAATTTCCATAAGTATTATCAAAATTACTGTAACCTATTAATTGAGGACTGACATAAGTTTTTCATGTAGAAAATTTCATGTAAATCAGTCAAGCCACTTTTGTCACACATCAATATTTTGTGAAAATGACAATGATTAAAAACTATTTTGTTGCAACATACACAAACTGCTTTCCATTGACTATTGTCGACATAAGTCAATCTTTCTGAAATTTAGGTTAAAATTCACAAAAATTCATGTATTTTATATATATTCGAATTGAGAACCGCCTTTACTTGAAGTTGGTTATAATATAAGAATTACACTTATAATTCTTTCTGTTTTGTTTATGTGGCTTAATAAGGGGTGCTATGGTTTATCAAAGTTTATTGCTTCACTGAAAACTCAGATTCCATGCACACACATTCTCACTATAATTATTGACATAATATAATTTTAATATCATTATCATTAGCCTAGTGGTCGTAAGTACGACTGTTATAATGGAGGTCCTGGGTTCGATTCCCAGGTCCAGCAAATTGTTATTGGGTTTTTCCTATGAAATTCTCAGTAGCTGCTCGGAGTTTGGCTTTGTGCCCGTTTAATGGCAATACGCTCAACCCTATTACATGGGACCTAAAGCATACCTGGCGTACTGGGTGTAAACTTCTGCCTAACATTTCGGCGATCCAGGCGTGATGGGGTATGTTATGTATCTTCATATTTACGAATAGGGCGCTTAGCTCGCGTTGCGTCAAATGCGGGGAGTGCCGGCCAACCGACCGCGACCGGTTTTGCTGAGAGGGATTTTTTGGATCGTACGTAATTTTGAATTCGTAATATCTTCTACGGTATTTTTTTAAATGGATAACTGTAAAAGACAATTTTAATACTGAATTTCAGAAAATAGCTTCGCAAATAACGTAATATTTTTATTTAATTTTTTAGAACATTATGAGGTAGTATTTTAATCTACCTCATAAGGTTTAGCCAGCGTAGGCCATGTAAGCGCCCGAAAAAATTTTTTTGACGACTTGATTACAAATAATTCAATTTTCAAATAATTCAATTTTCTCTACTATATGAAAACTTAATTGGAATGTATTGTATACATTAATCTTTAGTAAAAAAAAGTCTAAATGGTAGTGAAAATCCTAAAAGATCTAAGCGTACATAGGGACAGACTGCGGGAAGCGACTTTATACTATGTATAGATCTGTCACAGCCGCCATCATTGGCTCTAACAACCAGTCTGACCTGGTGTATTAGATGTTTCACATCAACAAGCATTACGAGGAGGACAATATTTTGTAAATTGTTATCGCTGTAGCAACCTACAAGCTTCTCTTCATTGAAAAATACACTGGCTGATCCTTAAATTCTACAAGTCAAAAGAGATTCACTTTAACGGATAAATCATCACGTGTATGGGGATTGTGACCTACTCGGTTGCAGATTCCTACCACCATCGTTGATTACTTGATTCCAGCTGATTTCAGAATCAATCACACCTAAGCCTAAAATTTCAGGTCACATTTTCGGTTGTGCTGGAGGGCTACGTGTTTGCAATTACTGCTGTAACGTCGTCCTTAGCTACTTAAAAGAGAATGATTTAAATGGTGATATATCACCAGATTTACGAACCTTGCAGGAGAATTTACAGGTCTGTACTATGTGGTCCATTACCAGAACAATATTCATTATTCCACCTGATTAATAATACAGCTGATGGCAATCTATATCCATATACATTTTAGAATCAATATTTGGTTGACGAAAGCGTTACTTTGCGAAAATCCATCGTATATAATTTATCCGAAATTTCTTTGCTACTTCCCTTGAAACAGATTAACAGCTGTCATGCCATCCTGCAACAAAAAATGTTTGATATTAATTGTTAATGTGAATCTGAAAATAAAATTGGGAAGGAAAAAAAAGAATAATTTGGAGAAAGTGTTTCAGGCAGAAGTAGCAAAGAAATTTCGAATAAATTATTTTTGGAATCGTGTCTGCTTGCACTATAACAGGAGCTACTAAATTTAATAGTACTGTCATGTTGTGACTACTGCAGTCACAGCAAAGGCTACTTTCGTAGTTTCTACAATGTAACTAAAACGACAACATACTCGCGAATTGGCAGAGTAGTGTAATAAGCAACGTATTATCTAAAGACCACGCCTAACCAGGGAACAGGGCCATTTTACACAGTATCATGGCAAATTGACGATACCGTTCCTGATGGTAAGCACAGTACAGACAGACCACCGCGAGATCTAAATCCAACGACCGTCGCCGCTGTCATGCCAGCTGCATACATTTAACTGGATATGCACAGGCTGATCTCTAAATGCGTCACGCAAAAGCAGAATTTAAACCACATGCACCATGCATCGAGTTTCTTACCGGTTCTTCTCGATGTCTGGGGTATTTTCCGAGCCGGCAGTAGTTTTTTGACGTCTTCTTAGGGCCTAAATTGAATAAAGATTTTTTTGACTTAATTTTGATTTGATTTGGTTGCGACCCAGTCGGTAAGACGGTACATCGCCATATCCTCGTTCGATACTCAGCAGGGTGCACCCTGTCTCAGTCCTAAAGATGTTATGTGACATTCTTTTACCTTGGGATCGGATAGTGTAATAAGCGTTTAAGTTTTTTACTGACGGCTGTGTCGGTGTCAGGTGAAGTTTCCAGAGCACGGCAGACAGCAAGCGAGCAAGATGCGCGACAATTTCGTATTCGCTCGCGAACAGGACGAGCGCTGTGAATTAAGATCCTCGCCGAAGGAGCCCCTGCACGACGTCTACAACCAGCTCTCATTCACGTTGCCAACGCAACAACACAGGTATGACTTCTGGCTTTATTATAATTCTCTACTGTTATTAGTGTTGGTCATAATGAAATTCCTCTTTCCTAAATGTAGACTTGTACTTCGCCTTGGGATTGGTTGAAAGAGAGGTAGGGCACAGAGACGTTTCTATGGAGACTTTTTAATCTAAGAGGTCCCCCCACTGCAATGACTATTTTATATATCAGTTTAGTAAGCAAGTAAATTAGTGACTCAATATTTATAACTAACTCAACTTGTTTTTTACTTCTTCGATCGTTTTACGGCAGGGCAGTCGGGTTTTTTAATTTTTAATTAATTATTTCTGCTTTAAAGTTAATCTAGGACTATTAAACATTTCCTCGATTGATGTTGCAGGTATAGACTAGTCCGTTATAACGGAGTGTGGCGTGGCTGTGACATACTACAGTGGGTTATGGATAACACGAACAATAAGACAAGGTAGGTTACATTAATTTTTTTCTTCTTAATAATATTACACTCGTGGGTAGTAAAATGCCGTTATATTTTACGTAAACAATTTATTCGTACTTACAGTTTCTCCCTCTATGGTCGTCTTGTAGATTTATTTTTTTAAATCGCTTGTTGTTTCTACTTCGCTTTTAAAAAGAGAACTATCGTGACTCGGGATGCGGCTTGCTTATATACTCATATAAGACTATATAGAGATATAAAACGTTGTAAATAACATGCGTCATCGTTTTTAAAAGAAGGGAAAATTCTATTTTTAAACCATTGTTTGTTTATGTCATTTGAGCTATAAGGTTTTGTATGTGTGAATAAATGTAATGCTCCTTCTATGTTTCGAGTACATTCTAGACGATTCCATAGATTTCGAGAATATTACTCAGACCGTAACAATATATTTAGTAGCACCTATAGCTGATGGTAAACAGAGTGCAATCTAACAAGAATGGCGAAGACCGAAAGATGGATAACCCATCTTCAGATGTCATGTCATTGCTAATGAAAATATAATTAATTAACGTGTAGGGAGCTCCATGTATTAAAAATATGTTTAACTAAATTGCCAGCTGTTATCTAGTTATGATTAAATTCAAATTATTAATAAGGACCATAATTTAAAAATCTATACTTATCTATACTAATATTATAAAGCTGAAGAGTTTGTTTATTTGGCTAATCTCAGGAACTACCCGTTCCAATGGAAAAATTATTTTAGTGTTGGATAGCCCATTTTTTCTAGGAAGGCTATACTAATATAATAAAGTGGAAAAAGTCTTTTTGTTTGTTTGTTTGTTTAAACACGCTAATCTCTGGAACTACCAGTCGTATTCGAAAAATTCAATTCGCGAGGAGTAGTATGAGCTATCTAACATTAGGCTACACCTCTCAGCGCTAGCCTTAAATATATTTTTTTTGTTAAGTAAGTCGGAAATCGGAGCGCTCATGAACTGCTTTATCCGCGTGCACTGGCGTAATGGTTAATGATACGTAAATACAATGTTCTACAAAAATATTAGCACTAAGTATATCTAAAAAAGTTAGCGATAACATATGCCTATCTTATATACATAAGCCACAATGCGCTATTTAGTGACAAACATTTGTTAAAGATTAAAAAGTTATTTCTGAGTATTATATTTAGGCATGGCATTAATCCTTACGAACAAGAGCTACTTCCTCATAAAGACAATTTTATGAAGTTAAACTTTGTCCTTTATAGCATATTTGGACAAATAGTTTTGGATTGCCCTTGCGGGAAGGTATGTTTTCGGATTATGATAGGGTACACGGCTACGTTGGCGGCGCGGTGTTTGTCGGATAAAATTAATACGGGTAAACCCGTGGGACACAGCTAGTGATATGTATATATATATGCATCAAAGCACTCTGACGTCACTCAATTGCCTTTTACACACACATAAAATAATTCACCTCAAAAATGGTTGGTACAACTTGCAGAGCTCAAGCGACCCTCGTATGCCAGACGTTGCTGAGCGCCGGGTACATGGAGTGTATGACAGAGTTGCCTCAGTTCGCCGACTATGCTCTGTATAGGCCAGTCGTCCTACCGCCTCGGGTCACGGATGATGATGATGACTCGCGTGAGTCATTGCACCTGCCATATGTACGCACTCGCTCTCACGCACACATTATACAAACACATACATCACGCACACGCAGGCATCGCACAGTAACACATACACTTATCTCATACTCCCATCGAAAACATACACAAAGACACCCATCCACACATGTGTACATACACACATGCACGAACATGCAAACGATGGTTAATTTATAAACAAATTATCAGTCTTTTTTTATTAGATCTGTGTTTCTGTCTCTATACATGTAATTCTTTTCCAAATTTTGTGGCAAACAACTATTAAAAAACCACTAATCAAGGATATGAAATAAAAAAGATTTGTCTTTCTATTTATATATCTGGATATAACTAAAAAACGGCTTGATCGATCTATATGAAATTTTGTACGCGGGAAGTACATACTATATTGAATTTCTTAATTAATATATTGTTAGAATTATCAATAATACTTTTAAGAATTGTAAAAAATATCAGAAATTAGTTTTTATTTTTTCCCGAACGTTTTTAATGAAATTTTGTATAGATGGAATACATTATACTTTCAGAAATAATAAAACGTAAGTATAAAAAATTAGGTACGATACAAAAATAATTAACTATTGTGTAATAAACGTAAGGGATGCCGCCGGGCACCGGTAGTTAATTATATCCTAGCGCTAGTTGTGTATTTGTATGAAATGTGTTTGTTTACAGCGACCGAGGAATGTAATAAATTGGTAGAGAGTGTTTCGTCTTATTGCCTCGACTTGAACCTATGTGACAGTTCTGCACGATTGATCAAAACCACTAAAGGCTGGTGAGCTGTTCTTTATATAAATAAAAATGTATTGCTGTTCGTTTGTATGCATATCACTTGAGAAATCCTGGACCGGTTTGAACAATAATTTTTATTCAATGTTAGTAGTAATAGTCCGGATAAGGTTTTTTGGGAAAGAAAAATTTGAAAAGTTTTCTGGAAATAGAAAAAATTCGGGAAAAGTGAAATTGCTTTTTGTATTGGATTATTTATATACTGAAGACCATAATTCACGATTGGAATTATGATTATGAGTAATTATTTTTTGTATTAATAAGCTATATATTAATACGTGAAACAAAATCTTTAGGTACCCTTTTAAGCGTTATTGCGTGCACGGAAGACTGAGATTTCGCATGGTCAAAGTTTATATGGAGAAGGAGTCTAGAAAGCTAAAATTTATCTATAATACCTGTTACTAATATATTCAATTAAATAAATTAATACAGCTAATCCTAACCCGACAAGTGCCATTGAACTTAGACCCCCCAAAATGTTGACATTGTCACTCAACAAACTTTGACAGCAAGTGATGTAGATAATACTCATTGTTTATGAATACTGTAATGTCTGTTAGCGCGGCGGCTAAACTATATAGCCGAGCGCGTCAACAACGGCGGGATGGTCGCTGATAAAAGAAACTGACTGACCTGTAGCTCCTTGACCGGTGCAGACCGGGAATACGCTACGCCACCTCGTTGATGGTCTTCAGGTTGTACAGCGCGTTCCTTGATAGGTTGTAGTGGACTGTATAGCGGGTAAATATAACTCACGACAACGTTCATGCGCCGTCCGGGCGCACGTGCACTTGATATAGCGGGGTCGTAATGTAATGCACGCTGTCAACACGCATGCGGGCGAGCGTAGACTGTTGGTAATTACAAACAGCTTCCCAATCAGCGACGGAAAGGGGACGACAGGTAGCCGTTGAAGCGGATTGGTAAATATAAAAGAAGTGCCAATTAAGTGGCGAGAACAATGTCCAACAGAAAATTATCTAAGATCAAAAAGTCGCTGGTCGAATTTCGACCTTACGGCGATCGCTAGTTATGATAATATTAATTGCAATTAATTTTTTCCTTCACGTTACACTGTAAAAATAAGAGTTCATATTACTTTTTTAATATTATTATTTTTTAAGAGTTGAATTACCCGAAAGGGCGTTCTTAAATTATCTATTGAAACTCGCCCTTACAAGAAAAAAAGATTACCTCTTTATTTATTACTGTTTTTTCTTTGAGAAATTATTATTTGTAAATTTTTTTTCCAGAAACTAAATCGTTATCGTCGGAAGAAGGACCACCTGTTATAGAACAAAATGATGGTAAAACACTTGAAAGTTTTTTTACATTTTTATACATTTTATATCATTATACATAATATATCGACTATGACTTTGTGATGGTGATGAATGGTAGTTGTCTTTATAAAATAACTTCGTCTCTTCTTGATGGCTGGGATGTTTATTGAAATGGTGGTAATGGCCTGTATTTCAATTTTACCATACGTCCTGGCTGGTTTGGTAATTTGTCCTTTTTGTTTATCAGTCTAACGCTCACTGCTCACTCAAGGAGTCTGTCGAATCGTTAAAAATTGTATTATTTTGCTTATTACTATTCAAACAAGACAACAATATAATTTATATTAATGTATTTTATTTATCATTAGATATCCATCAGACTTGCGATAACATACGTAAATATGTATATCTGAAGATATACGGTTTCATCTAATACCGTGTATATTCATACACATCCGCTGCCCCGCGTCCCGCAAACCTTAGGGAAGGTCGCGCTTATAGCGGTCCGGCTATAAAGTCTAGATTCGTAGCTGCTCAGACTAGGCTAACAGTGTAGTCAGATCTAAAAAAAAACTGCTCAGACTTCAGTCCCGGTTTAGAGCTTTTTTATTATGTTAAGCCTATTAAATTAAGTATTTCTAATTTTTTCCAATGCTAGACGTCATATAACAACGGCAATAACTATTTTCACTTTGTGTATGGTTATAATAATAATACTAGCTTGTAAGCGCCCCACTATGGAGCAATGGGGCTTCTTCGCTAAGGTAGGCATACGGGCTTGAATCTTGAATCACCACGTCAGCCCCACGACGTCTTGGCGATTTCAAACACCGAGAAATCAACAGTACTATATTTTTCTCATATACAGTGGTACTAAAAAACATTTCTCGAGCGTTCCCGTTTTCTCACGATGTTTTCCTTCACTGTCAGCCGTTAGTGTTCCTCGGCTCAAACTTGCTAATATCGAATCGTTATTCCGCCGGGCTAAACCACTCGACCGTCACGAGTTTAATCAAATATTAATATTACAGCGAATAGCGAGACTAAGCAGGTGTGCAATGCGATTGCGGAATCCGGTGATGAGCATTTAAGACTGCTGATGCGGCAGTGTCTCGCCAGGGGGTCGCTCTCCGCCGCGTGGCTCAACGTTCTGTACCCGCTCTGTATACAAGCTGTCGAGATAATCACGCCAGGTGATTACGAAGATCTTTAAAATTTATTTATTCCTAAATATAAAAATATTTTGTGCGTGTGTTAGTGATTCTATAACTTTGAACGACTTGACCAATTAAGCTCATATTTAGTAAGTACATAATAATACATACTGCAACTTAGCATTTTTTTAAAACTTGTGTATTGTATAGTTAGCAACTTAGTATAGTTGGCAAAAGACAACGATTATAAAAATAAATATTAAGAAGTTATTCTTTGGGATAACAAAACAAAAGTAAGTCCAAAAATTTCATTTGGCGAACAACATAATCAGTGTGACCATATGTGGAATGTTTCTGCTATTTGGGCAGGATTGTTATTCTACTTGGAAATAGGGCAGATTAGGTGACGTTTCTGAGCTAAGTTAATAATTTACTAATATGCACTTATAAAAGCAGGGTAAAATTTTAAATTGAAAACTCTAAAGTACAAAAAGACTGAAAACAATTTTATCGGTGGCCGTGATTTCTCGATTTTCCCAAAAATTCAATAAGCGACACAACTGAATTCGGATTTTGAAGCTTCAAAGAATGAGGACCTCTATTGCTAAGGTCTAGAGGCTGCCCATCTTTTAAAAGGGTTGATCTATAGTAGGTAGCCGGTTAGTCACTAGTGTTTACTTATGCTAGTGTGAATATTCCGCACATTAATATCGACAAATGGAATTCCTCATGAAAAAGTTTTTAAATAAATATTTTATTAAACTATTTGGTTCTATGTTTCGTCAATACTGTCAAGTGGTAAATATAAATTATAAAATGACATTTTAAGTTTTATGAAGAACTAACTACTAAAGTTGTGTCGCTCGCGAGCGAAAGATTAGAAGATATATAATCCCGACAAAAGAGCGAGTATATCAGTAGCTCACTTGTTTGTAAAGTATATCTTTAGCTCTTTAGCTCTCAGTAATAATGTTCGCTCGGATATAATCAGAGCAATTCAGATCAGTTGAATAAAAAGATACACCACATTCTTACTTAAGAAAGAGATAGGTAGCTAATTCGATCCAACAAGCCGAGAGCGGAAAGGCGATCGGGTACTAATGATTATAAGAAAACCTATGTTACACCTTGATAATAAAGCACAATATTGGTTACGTAATTACCGTGGCAAGTATTTATGTAGTTTGAAGTGTTTTTATTTTTAAGGGTTTTTGTTTCAGTATTTCTAATTTTGAATTTAGTTTAATGTCACGCGTGATTTGACCCATGCACTTTGGACTTCGTATCGCTAAAAATAATTATCGTTACCTACGTATTTCGGATTGTGTTCATTATTAGGTACCTATAGATAAAAAACTTTCTAAAGTGACTAGCAAATTTGTAAAAAAATATTGACTTAATACATGTTTATATTTTAAGGTAGATAATGTACATATACATTATTTCAATTCAAATCAATATAAATGTAGCCATGGCCACTGATTATAAAATACGCTAACATATTTTGTTACTCACACGATCTTCTTCAGTTTTATTGTTGTTATTACAGGTTTTAAAATAATAATTTGACTATCTCTATAATACATACTTTTGCATTTCTAGATTCACATTAGTCTTGCGCAAAGTATATCACTGAAAAGAAAAGAGTGATATATATATTTTCAATTAAATATATATATCTCTCTTTTATATCTCGCTCAGAGCGAGAGATATCGGGCTCATTGATGTTAATGATTTACAGAGCTGTTTGGTTGATAAAGAGCGAGATATATCTTACAAAAACAAATCTTACGATTTACAAATACGTATAAAATTATTGTCAACTATTTTGTTTAGAATAGAGTTATTATCTTGAAAAATATTATTCAAACATTTGATTTCCATCATTCTTAACAATTAGCAGGCTAAAGTATGTCAATCTAGAAATGCAAAGTATGTATTATAGAGATAGTCAAATTATTATTTTAAAACCTGTAATAACAACAATAAAACTGAAGAAGATCGTGTGAGTAACAAAATATGTTAGCGTATTTTATAATCAGTGGCCATGGCTACATTTATATTGATTTGAATTGAAATAATGTATCTACCTTAAAATATAAACATGTATTAAGTCAATATTTTTTTACAAATTTGCTAGTCACTTTAGAAAGTTTTTTATCTATAGGTACCTAATAATGAACACAATCCGAAATACGTAGGTAACGATAATTATTTTTAGCGATACGAAGTTCAAAGTGCATGGGTCAAATCACGCGTGACATTAAACTAAATTCAAAATTAGAAATACTGAAACAAAAACCCTTAAAAATAAAAACACTTCAAACTACATAAATACTTGACACGGTAATTACGTAACCAATAAAGCTCTCTGCTTGTTGGATCGAATTAGCTACCTATCTCTTTCTTAAGTAAGAATGTGGTGTATCTTTTTATTCAACTGATCTGAATCGCTCTGATTATATCCGAACGAACATTATTACTGAGAGCTAAAGATATACTTTACAAACAAGTGAGTTACTGATATACTCCTCTTTTGTCGGGATTATATATCTTCTAATCTTTCGCTCGCGAGCGACCCAACTCTAATTGACATACTTTAGCCTGCTAATTGTTAAGAATGATGGAAATCAAATGTTTGAATAATATTTTTCAAGATATCTCTATTCTAAACAAAATAGTTGACAATAATTTTATACGTTTTTGTAAATCGTAAGATTTGTTTTTGTAAGATATATCTCGCTCTTTATCAACCTAACAGCTCTGTAAATCATTACATCAGTGAGCCCGATATCTCTCGCTCTGAGCGAGATATATATCTTTCATTGAAAAGATATATATCAATCACTCTTTTCTTTTCAGTGATATACTTTGCGCAAGAGTACTAACTACAATATCATGTAAAAATAATTGTTTTAACGGCTGGTAAACGTATGTATTAGTTGTAAAAGAAATCAGGTTATTATTGGTGTGAAATGCAGTGTTTTAATTATCAGTTTTAAGGTTTTTGTAAAAAGCCACTCAGACAGCGACAACACCCCACTCTCCCCCGTAAAGGGGAGCGAACGATCATCGATAGCTAACGGTAGGTTCTACCGTCGCCAGTCTCACGCTCAGGGTGCCGCGCCACGTCTCCTCATCGTGGTCGTGGTTGATTCACATAGTGTGAGTATCTCGTGAAGAGCTTACTATAGAAATGATCCTATGAAGTAAGGTCTTGCCGTTTGACGATTAGTTCGGAGACGTCATTATTTTGAGAAGAATTTTGACAGCGTGATTATGAATATATCTACAATTGTTTAGTGTCATCTATCGGTGTTCAGCGAAAAACTTCACAACTAACACTGTGTTTGACAGCAATGACAGCTGTCAACAAAGTAAGGTTATGTCATAAACTCAACTGAAGTTTGTTTACATTGTCATGTGATTAACCTTGACCTAGAAATCACCGACACGACGCGACGAGGCGCATGGCTGTTTGCCAAGTACTCGTAGAATTAATTCTTGTTTCATTTTTATCTCCTTCTATGATAATGAAAATAAATATCGATTCCAGTATTTACATGGATAAAATGTTAAAATTATAACATTTTAAGGAGCATTCTGATGAAAGTATAATATTTTGAGAAACATGATTAAATTATAATGTTTTCAAAAGCATTATGATGAGGCTATAACATTTTAAGAAACATTATGATGAAAGTATAATATTTTATGAAACTATAACATTTTAAGAAGCATTATGAGGAAAGGAACATTTTATTTAGTGCACGGCTGGCTTGCTTCTTGATCTTGAGTTGAAAATCTCTTATTAAACTAATAACTGTATGTTACTAGCAGAAGCACTTAAAAAATCAATCTTTTATTAGTCTTAGCTTATACGCTGCGTAATGGGTTTGTTTACCAATCGTACTATAATATTCTAGTGCACTATATTTAGGATCTACATATTATATACTGTTGAAAGTTAGTTGGGTGGAAATGTGACACTTATCGTACAGAAAAATTGTCAAAATATAAAATTTAAATAAAAATAAAATAACATTAAAAATATATTTTCATATTACTTTTAAAGGTGTGATAATGAATAAATATGAATTCTAGGGTATTATTTTCAACATATTTTAGAGTTTACAACAATTTTCCAATTTTTTCTACTCACGTATTTATTTAAACTAGCGTTCGCCTTATGGTCGAAATTCGGTCATCTACTTTTTGATCATAGACTATTATTTATTATGTGTTTGACATTTCCAGTATGAATGTAAACAATGAATATTGTTGGTGTCACTAACTATCTATAGTCGTACAAGATCGTGCGCGACCGTCCTATGTTTCAGATTGACGTTGGCGGAGGCGAGGTATTAGATACGCCAACGGGGGCGGGTTGTATAGCGGGGAAGGGAAGCGCGTGCAATTGCGTGACGTAGGCGTGCAAGTTACATTACACTAAAGTAAACAGTACTCCGTCTTCACGCAAAAGGCTAAAACGAAATCTAGGTAAACTTCAGTACACAACAGTCACGAGTACGCAATTTATAACTAATGACGAAATATTGTATTACCTACTTCCTGGAATTTAAAATTATATTTGACTTATTAAACTTTAAGCAAAAAACTTTACTTTTATTAAATTGTAACTAGAAATAAAACCCAAGCGGAAATAATAATTTATAAACTTACTAAATTAGCAATAATATATTTTGTTGAAAAGATAATCATGACAATTTCATTATCCAATACGTAAGTAGATAACCCAAGAGACACAGTCAGAGGGCAGCCCAGCCATAGTGCGTGTTTATCTACCGAGCGGCAGCAGGTAATTATTTCAAGAACACTGCCGACATGACGTACTGTTTACTTTAATGTGTAGTGGCGTGCTACCTCATCCCCGCCAACGTCTATACTGTCTAGGACGGTTGAGCGTGATCTTGTACGACTATAGTACTTTAGTATCGTATCTCTGGTCATGCTTCAAAAATTAATTCCTATATGAAGAAGCAATATGATATAACTTCACGTTACGATCCTAAGAAGCAGATTATTAACCGTACACACGTAACTAAAGTGAGAACAATGATACAACAACGACACAAAGACCCGTGTGTATTGGTGTTGGTCAAATTAAGTTTTTG
Organism: Saturnia japonica; assembly: GCA_033032175.1. Classification (NCBI taxonomy): domain Eukaryota; kingdom Metazoa; phylum Arthropoda; class Insecta; order Lepidoptera; family Saturniidae; genus Saturnia; species Saturnia japonica. The sequence continues at coordinate 2,275,031 of CM065315.1, forward strand.
CAATAAATGTAACACGGCTGAAACCGTGGTGCACAGCTAATTTAAGCTAGACAATATGAAATGTACTTATTTGTTAGAACGTCTCGCGTGCCATCTATTATAAGTTGACGATACTATGTTAGAAAATATCACCCAAGTACCAACAACTATTGTTCAAGGTTTCAACTGAATCCGATGTAAGTTGTGCAAACAAACGCATAGAGTAGAACATAGAAACGTTCATTTATAGATACAAGATATAGTTTGTACGTATATTTCTTTAGCACGCTCTGTAGCCTAAACGGCTTGATGGATTGTTAGCATACGAGGTGTCGCTAGATTCGCATTAATTGTGGGACTGACATTGGCAAAATAATATTTAAGTACGACAAAGTACGAAAAGCAAAAATAGATAAATATTTTTTTTACTCAAATATTTTGTTGCAGTCGAGTTTTTTGTTTCCTTTTTAGCGTTCCGTACCTTAAAAGGAAAAAGGAACCTTTATAGGGTCACTTCGTTGTCCGTCTTTCTGTCTATCAAGACCCCTTTTCTCAGGAAGGCGTGGAGGTATCAAGTTGAAATTAATTCAAATACTCAGGTCCGCAATCAGTTAAAAAAAATCTATATATTTTTTTTTTTAATTTCACGTTACAAATATATTTTGTAGTCAAGTCTTATTTGTTGTAGTCGGGATTTTTATTTCCTTTTTAATAATTTAGCTTATGTTAACTGTATTTTTTTATACAACCAAAATCAAAATGTTTGCAGATGTGAACAGTAATGATATAGATGTGCGGAATTACGTACAAGTGAAGAAGGTACCGGGCGGATCTATGCGTGAATGTCGTGTCATACAAGGAGTGGTGCTCACGAAGAATGTTGCACACAGGTGAGTGGGTCTTTGTTCGTCGTAGATGACCAAGTCGTCATGAAAATAGACTATATTCAATTTAGGCCCTAAAAAGACACTTACGAATGTCAAGACACTACTATTCTCGATCTCTCGGTTGTCGCCGTTGTATTAGGATTGCACTGTGCTTACCATCCGGGACAACACCGTCAATTTGCCGTTCTACTATAGAAAAAGCACCGGTTCGGAAAACATATCGGTTATCTTTTTTTTCCGTAAAATAATTTTATAAACTTGTAACACAAATAAAAAAGTGCGTAAAGGTATTTAAAATGATTTTTTTACAAGTTATAAAGCTTATTATTTTATATTATCATATATTATTAAATTATTTGTTGTAACATTTATATACAGCTATAAATAACATTCAGCACAACCCTCAGATAAAATAATTATTTTTATTTTAGTAAAACTTAAATATTGTTTTTAATTAATATTTTTTTATTGTGTAAATAAAATAATATATACAGTTAACAGTGATATCATTAATGATATCATGTATAACAGAGAGGGAGTAATTTCCTCACATCACTATCATTCGCGTAATAAGCTTCTTGACATTCCCCATGAATTGACAAATCATTGTGTGCTGCATATTTGTAGTCCATGGATTTCAGGGCCAAATTAAAATATTGGAAGGACATGGGGCAATGAAGAAGTGGAGTGTGGTAAAAAGATTTTTATATACAATATGTATAAATAACCCCGTCGAATCTGAAAAGGGTATATAGGTACCCCAATGACATCACCAAAAAAAATATCAAAATTGTATTTATTATGAAAATAAATATGTTATTGCGTTTGTTACCTACTGTCCTACCTACCTAACGTACTCTACTACCTAAAACCAGGTAACGCGGACTCAAATTACAGTGCAAGTTCCCATGTGCATTATCGGAAATCGCTGACCATGTGAAATGAACACTTCGTGGGACAATGAAACGATGACAAAAGGACAATCTCGCTCTATCGCTTGAGCTTAGAGGTTCACACCTTAGTTTAAGTTATATATTGTAATCAATTAATTTTATTATAAATTTTGTAAAGGACTAAAAATTGCCTTTCTTTTAAAAACCTCCTACGGACGGTCAACTACGTAATTCGTTTTAAAATTAACATATTTAGTTTTAGTTTCCCTAAAATTTAGCAAATTTTTAAAACGTGATAACACCGTTGCCAGCCCCGGTGCGGTGCAGCGGTACATTTGATTGTATGGCGGTACTCTGCGCCGCACCGCCTGTACTGCTATGTGAGTTTCCTAATTAAACTATATTTTTTTTACATTTTATTAGGGGTAATTTTTTTACTTATAAATAACAAAAACAATATAATCTCGATACCTGATAACACCTCCATGGATCCGACGGGGTTTTTAATACATATCGTATACCTTGGATTATTATATACATATTCCTTTTTCTATCATTTATTTTAGTATATAATTATTTATTTTTTTTAGGGGTATGCCGCAACAGATAACTAATCCGACAATATTATTGTTGGACTGTTCCATCGCTTATCAAAGAGTGGAAGGGAAATTAACATCTCTAGAGCCGGTGCTTTTACAGGTGAGCGTGATGAGGTTTTATTGTAGTTCGTTTCTAAAACAGGAAAAAAGGGCAATGACACATGGTATCATGTTTGCTACGATAGAAAACGATACCTATCGCTCTTCATACATATCTGTATCGCTAACGCTTAGCAACGCGTTTAGTGGTACGGGGTGGGGTGAGCGACGCGGTCATTCAGAGAAAACGAACCTGTTTAAACATGTTGCGCAGGAAACTACATACATAAATAGAGAATCCACAGCAGAGTAAACTGTGAAACTGATTGATTGAAATTAATTATTTCTAGTTTTTTTTCTGTCATTAATACGATTGGATAGAACCACATAAAAATGTTGGTTACACCTGTGGCTGGCGTATAGGTCACTATCCGTTTTTTCGCCTGCCCTAGAAACAGACTTCAGTGCAGCCTGAATCTATTGATAATTGACCTCAAGAATACCCTGACTCGGGACTCCTGAGGCCGGTCATAGTAATTCTCTATTCCCGAGAGTCGAGTTGGAACGGCTTGAATCGATGTATACATCACATCTCTAGTATGAATGCATATGAATTTGTATAGTGAACTATATACTATTTATGAAAATAGATACAAAATTTCAGTATGATCCAATTTGTTTGTTGGATTACAGTTACTAACCATTTGATACCCCATTTTGTATCACATAAAATGGTCAAGTGCGATTTGGAGTCGCGCACCTAGCGTTCTATTACTTCCACTATATTAAACCACCACATAACAGACGAGACGACATAATTTTTAACAAAACAAGAAAACCAACTTCAATACTTTTGAGGAGTTCCCTGGTGTATCTTCGAAGTCGAAGGTCCAATGCCAATGCCAATGAAATTAAAAGGCACCACCCTTGAGTAAACATCCATAAAAAAAATATTCCAATTGAAAACCTCCCTCCTTTTTTTGAAGTCGGTTAAAACCTTCTAAATGCCATTAATAATATAGGAGCAAGAGTATTTGTCGCGGTGTGCGGCTCGCATCGTGGCGTTGCGTGCACGCGTAGTGCTGGCGCGAGGCCGCGTCTCACGCAGCGTACAGGATGCGTTGCGTGCGCGGGGACTTGCGCTCGCGTGCGCAGTGCCCGCTGCCGCGCTACGCAGAGCCGCACGGTGCGCACGCGCGGACCCGCTCACATCCATCGACGCGAGGGTCGGCACTCCGCGACTCGGCAGTTGCGACAATTTCTACATTAACACCTGTGAGTGGATATGCTATAAAACGGTAAACAAGCTGAATTTATAAAAAGGTACAAGAAACTCGACTGCAACAAAAATACGATATTTTTTTTTCAATTAAATATTATATAGCTTATGTCACTCCCACAATTAAGACGAATCTAACGACATCTCGTATACTAAAATCTATTAAGCACAGACGAGGTGTGTCCCAAAAGTATCCGACCTGTACCCATGACTTCGCGCCTAAACGTCCGAATAACCTTTATGAAGTACGAGCGTAACAAGTGACTCTTCACGAAGTCATAGGCTTCCATGGCAACCGACGAGATTTGATATTTCGAGCGAACCGTGTCTTTACGTATATTATCGTTTTCGCGTTCATAGGATTTTGCTATCGTTGAAAATGACGGAGAGATCGGAACAACAAATTTGCATAAAGTTCTGTTCCAAATTCGGAAAGAGTTATGTAGAGACCATCGAAATGGTGCAGGCGGCCTTTGAAGATACTTGTATGGGCAAAACTCAAATAAAAGGGTAGTATAAGCGATTCAAAAACGGTCGCACGAGTGTTGATAGCGATCCGTTCTGGCCGATCATCGAGCGAGATAAAACCGAGAAATATCGAGCGTGTGCAACTCGCGATTGCGTAAAATCGTCGTTTGACTGTGCGCGAGATAGAAGATGATCTCGGGATTCCGAAAACTTGTGTTTCGGTAATCCTAACCGAGAATTTGTGAATGACTCGTGTGTGTACGAAATTTATTCCAAAATTGTTCACAGTAGAGCAGAAAAGGTTTCGATACGAAATCGCTCAGGACAAGAAAGTAAATTGTTACGTCGAGCAAATTATGATATAACCTAAAATCATGAATTTCAACTATCAATTATCTTTGAAATTTATTTATACTAATAAAAGTTTTAAAATCCTTTTGCACAACAAAATCCTAAATAATTTCCTCTAAAAGAAATACAATAATTTTTGTGAGTTTTTGTTATTTTTTTCTTACTACGTACAACGTACTTACTACGTTCTATGTTACTTAAAACTAGAGTAGACCAATATTATAAAACAAGGAATCGAAAATTAATCGAATTGATCGAACGCCGTTGTAAAAATTTCATTTATTAGTTTTTTTCTTTAATTTCTAATAAAAATATATTATACACTTATACCTAATTCGTATATTTTTACAAGCCTTCTTACGATGAACCAAGTATAGTTTTAAAATGTTGTTTTCTAGAATCTGGTTTAAATCGGTAATTTGCCTTTCGTGTTTTTTTTAGATCCTGGAAAAACATTAATGGTTCTAGAAGGATGTGCGGAGCCACATCTTGGCTGTTGTATCTTACTCCGCGGTGCGTCATTGCAAGAACTGATCAGAGTAAAAAAAGTTGTAAAATTCATGCTTCTAGCCTGCTATAATTGGAAATTAGAAAAATCATTTTTGGGCGACATCGAAGCTATTTTACCCGAACCTGGAATGACATTTTATGATGAAATCGACAGTGAAGATACAGAGAAATCAAATGCGAACCAAAATTCCATAAAATTGAAAGAAGAATTCGATAAAGAAGAAAATGAAACTAATATAGCTAATGAAGAACTTGCAGAAGCAGATGTCACTAAAATAGATGTTTTAAGTCAAGGTGAAAGTGATTCTAATGTTAAAATCGAAGTAAATAAAGAAATATTAAGCGAAATGGTCCCAGAAGATAATTATGAAGCTAAAAATGACGAAGAAAGACTATTTAGTGATACCGGTAGCAACAGTAGTCCAAATAACGATTCTTTTAGCGACGATAAGATCTTTTGCAATTTTCAAAATACGGTTACTGCAAAAATCGATGGTGCAGAGGATGGGGAATCTTTATCAGAAAATAAAAAGACCACAAATTTTGAAGAGGAAATAGGTGATCATAGTACTAAATCAGAGGAACATGAATCGAAGCCGCTTACCCGTAAAACTGATAGTGATAAAACTTTAAGTTGCGGTGTGCCTATTAGAGATTTTAGTGATCCATTACGATCAACATTGTCTGTCGACGATGACGTATTTTTGCCTAAAGAAGCCGAATTGAAGGCAGATGTACATACTAACAGGTAAGTTTATATGTAAATTCTTACGAGTATAATATATATTTTTTATTTTAGACTAGCTGTGTCCCACGGTTTCACCCGTGTTCATTTTATCCGACAAACACCGCGCTGCCAATGCACCCATGTAATCTATCATAATTGTTCTTTCCGCAAGTATAAGAGCAATGTCATACTCTAAAGAGCAAAATTTAACTTCATAAAAATGTCTTTATGGTGAAGTATCTTTTGTTTGTAAGGATTAATATGCCATGTCTACAAATAATGCATATAAATCACTTTTTAATTTTCAACAAATCTTTTTCACAAAATACCTTATTGTAGCTTATGTATAAGAGAAGGCATAATATGGTATCGCTAATTTTTTTTAGATATACTAAGGACCAATATTATTGTAGAACATTGTATTTCCGTATCATTAACAATTACGTCAGCACGCGCGGTTAAAGCAGTTCGGGAGGGCCTGGACCTTCGAATTACGTAACAAAAATCAATATTTAAGGCTATCTGAGAGTTTTAGCCAAATCTTAAATAGCCTATACTATTCCCCGATAATGGCTATCATATATAAAAATATTTTTTTAGATATACTAAGGACCAATATTATTGTAGAACATTGTATTTCCGTATCATTAACAATTACGTCAGCACGCGCGGTTAAAGCAGTTCGGGAGGGCCTGGACCTTCGAATTACGTAACAAAAATCAATATTTAAGGCTATCTGAGAGTTTTAGCCAAATCTTAAATAGCCTATACTATTCCCCGATAATGGCTATCATATATAAAAATATTTTTTTAGATATACTAAGGACCAATATTATTGTAGAACATTGTATTTCCGTATCATTAACAATTACGTCAGCACGCGCGGTTAAAGCAGTTCGGGAGGGCCTGGACCTTCGAATTACGTAACAAAAATCAATATTTAAGGCTATCTGAGAGTTTTAGCCAAATCTTAAATAGCCTATACTATTCCCCGATAATGGCTATCATATATAAAAATATTTTTTCGAATCCGACTGGTAGTTCCACAGATTAGCGTGTTTAAACAAAAAAAAAAGTTTTCCGTTTTATTATATTAGTATAGATTATTTCTGAAATTGATAGATAGGGCCTCATGGCCACATAATTTAAAAAATGTGAGATGTTGAGGAACATCCCGAAATGGCGATGTTTCTTAAGTTTTTCTACATAAATTCTAACAATATAATTGAATTGTGATATTATTTTTTGAATATCCACCTGGCTAGCTACCAATTTCAAAATAAAATCAGTCACCGGGTACCTATAAATGTTTTCCGGCAGTTGCATATACAAGGAGATGCAACCATCTTGGGTCACACCTTTATTTACGATCTGGTGAGATGATGGTCAGACGCCAAACGTATAAAATATAAAAAATGGTATACCACCATGTGCTACAAAGATGGTTTTTTTTTGGGAAAGTTCAGAGAATATCTGTGTATCCTTACCACAGCGGTCATCATTACAACACACATACTCTCACACAAACTCTCTCTCTCTCTCTCTCCCTCCCTCTCTCTCTCGCATACGCTCCCGCACACACATTCTTTCTAACACACCCTCTGTGAGAATAGTACTGTCATCAACAAAATTATTCATCTTTAATAACTAGTTATTAAATAAATAATCAGATGGTCGACTGACGACGCAGTGCTGGTGATGTCTCCGAACATGATCATCCCTCCACCGTTCCTGGAGACGGAGGCAGGTCGCCGCAGCAGTGTTCGCGAGCATCTGCTACATGCTCATCACCACTACGAGCGGGCACTCTCTCAACACCACACCCCCAGTTCACCCGCCCCCAATCATAGAAAGATCAGCAGGCTGCATCAGGACAATATACTACTAAGGGTAAATTATTACCTCATAGATAAATTTATATTATTTTATTTGTTTTGTTTTGTAATCGCTACTTTTTTTACTTTATGAGCTATCATTCAAAATAAAAAATACTAGTAATTTATTCGAAATTTCTTTGCTACTTCCGCCTTAAATAGATTAACAGTTGTTTCGTCTAGCTGCAATTAATTGTTAAGATGAATCTGAAAATGTAAAATTTGAAACTAATTGAAGAAAAAAGGAAAAATAAAAAAGTGAAATGTTAGTAACTGAAACGATAAAAGATGCGGTCGAGCCCGTAGACCCGATTGTTATTAACCTACAAGAAATGAATGTTAAAGTGTTAAACAAATAATAAAATAATAATTAATGAATTTTTTTTAATGTTGCAAATGAGACGTCCTTATAGAGATTTCTTATGAAAGAACTCGTTGTAGAAGAATTTTGTTGAACTGTTTAAACAAGAGAAGCATTCGATCTCCTCGTGAGTAAGCTAATTATTTATAACGAACAACTTGAAAACATCTTCAATGTAGTTTGTAATCATAGACTAATGATTGGTTTCCGCTGGCGCTTCAAATAGATACCGTCGGAGTACTATAACAATGCAGCAATCAAAACTACGCCGGTTCGGCGTACTCGGGCCATTGTCATACTGACAACACTGTCACGTTGATAAGCTTCATTTTAAATAATAACTACACATTACGATATAAAGTTGCCGTATTCTAGAAAGTATTGTTTGTAGGTAGCGCGTTATGTAGTTGAAGCAACGCGGAAACCAAACATTAATATTTCAACAAAATGTAATGCATTGTTGCAGGAGGAACACCCGTTCATCAGACAGCCGATAACTAGTTCTGCTGAGGACTCAGCACTGAAAGCGTCGCTCGCACACTTCAGAGCAATCGGATGTCCACCGCGTCACAACAACCATAAGCGTGAGTTTTTTTGACGGCACAAATACAACGGCAACCACCGAGAGATCTGTCATCCCGGCCTGCGTAAATATCTCTTCACGTTACGCTTAAACACACTGGCCGGGAGAAGGTTCCACAGCTTCACGTTACGACTAAGATAAGTCATAGAGAATTTTTCAGTTCGTGCCGAGATAGAGGTTACCGCAAAACAGTGACTCCGAAGCCCAGGGTATGTTGTTCTGTTGTGGAAGGGAGTCGGTATCATTTACAGTGGGGCCATCCCGTCCAGGGTTTCGAGGAGGTATTTTGCAGATCCATCTCAGAGATGCGAACAGTATTCCATACAAGGCCAGTTTAAAAAAACCCGGTTTGTACTAAGACACAACTGATTTCTAAACGTGCATCAACAATCTTCGTTTACTTCTTACAGCATCATGCCCCCTATACAAACCGTCGGTCCTTAAGAAGCTACCCAAAGTACCCTCGGAGGTGGAAGAGTGTAACGATAAGAAAGTAGAGAACGCGGAACCCTTAGACCCACTTGCCCCGGAGAGTCACCAGCGTTTGAGTTTATTGCTGTACAGTTTTAGTAATAAATCTGCTAACGTGCCAGATTTCTGCGTAAATCCATGGTAAGTACATATTATGGATTATTATGTGAATGATAGTCATGTCTGGAAGTGACTCCCTTTACCTGAGTCTGACCTGATTTATTCTTTTCGATAAGATATTTAGCAATAATCCGGGAGTTGACTGTATGTTTAAAAATTAAAGTAAATTATTGAGTAATATTGGTCTATAGATAAAAAGACTAAAATAAATAAAAATTTGGAAAAAGTAATAATTTATTTATTTAATTTTCCACGTGATTTCAAATGGCGATTAGAAAACGTGACGTTACCGTTAAGGAAATATGAACGTTGGACACTTGCGTAAAATGTCAAACTTGTCACTGTTATCATATAAAATGACATATACAATGAATGAAGACGTCACGGGACTACAATGCAGCGTTTTTGTGTGGGGTATTTTTTATTTAGATTAAAAAATATTTTTAAATAACTTTTTATGGTGTATTAATGAAAATAATTATTATTTATAGATATTATTTTGTGTTTAAAACAATCTTCCAAAAGTTGTCAATTTCCGGATTTGATAAATTTCCATTCGTGAGGACATAATTAAAAATCATATTCAACCCACCCAAGGAACCGCAGCTGACGTTAACGAGGCTTCTTGATATTTTACGAGTTATTGCATGAAAGGAACTTGCTCGTGAAAATCTGTTGCTGTTTTGTCGACTATAAAGACGACACAGTTTCTTTCTTTTTTGTAATACACTTTGAACTACCCATGGTCTACTATAGATGGGAAAAAAATGTGTATTTCGAGTCTCGTTGATAGTAAAAGAATGGTTCAAAGTAATATATATTGTTAAGTTCTTATCTAGAAAGTAATTAGTAAGTTATGGATCAACGATATTGTGGAAAAAAACAAAGATTTGTTTTATCGTTTTTTACATCTTAGAATGTAAATAACAATGAAAACACATCTAAATATTTTATTTTTTCACTAGTTTGACAAAATTATGTACTCTTCCTTTCGGGAGCACTCCGACCGAGAGCTTTATTTTTTAGCTCAGCAAAATGACGACCGTCGGTGACAAATTTAATTAGCAGTCGTCGATGAAACGTCTCTTCACGTCTCGTTTGAAAGACCCAGTATTATAGTAAAAAGTAGACACGACAGGCCATTCCACATCTGCACGGTACGACGAAGTTGAGAACTTGCGAGCCCGTGATGCGCGTAGATCGCGTGATTCTATAGTGGAAGGGAGATGATGCGATAAGGTCAATGAAGTTTATAGAACGTTCAACATGATACAGACGATAAAAGACGCTCAGCGAGGCAATGTCTCTTCGCAGAGGAAGAGGTTCTAAATACGAAATGACGGCTGTGTTATTGACAATGTGGACAGACTGTCTAGGGTCTGCCCAGGGCATCGAGAAGGTATTAGACGGAACAGTTCTGCTGACGCGAACATATTCCATACACGGTCAAACTTGAGCCTAAAAAATATAAATGAATAGGCGTCCACTGCCCCTGCTCGTGCTGGGGTTACTTCAATTTCAAGGCGTACATTATGCATTGCGGCCTGGAAATCCTGGAATATTCTCACACTAAGAAAGAATCCTAGTCTGGACGCATGCATGTTTTTTCTATTTATATTTCTAATAAAGTTATATGTCGTTAGGATAGTGACAATGGAGATGTACGGACGTCACGATATATCTCTCGGTGGTTTCTTGGACAAGTATTGTTTCAACGGTGACAACAAGTGCACTTCGAGCAACTGTCAGGTTCCGATGAATCAGCATGTACGGAGGTAGGTGATACTTAACCTTTTTCATTATATCGTACTCAAGAAATAGTATTCCGTAGATCTATTTGATTAATGCTACGATTCAATAAGCCGGTCTGGTTATTCTCTTACGCGCCGCCTCCACGAGCGAGTGTTTCGCCACGAATCCGTCCTACTGTTACGGATTACTGCATGTCCACAACAAATTGTTTTGTTGAAAAGAGCCCAATTTGGTGACAGGCAAGAGCGAAATCAGAAGTGTTAATTTTATAAGTTTTGATAAGCCTCGTGATGAGGTGGTAACAAGCCCTTCTATTGAACGGGTTCGATTCACTGTCACAATTGACTTTTGTGTGATGAGCATAATTATCAGCTATCAGTTCTTTTGTTACCAAAATGCAAGAGCTGCTTAGTTTGAAATTGAATGGCCATTTGTGAATTTTTGTCCCATATTTATTATTATTTATAGAGACAAAGATTTGGTACTGAATATGTTATATATTAGAAGATTTAAACTAGTTTAGCCGCCATATTACTTCCATTTAGTAGTGTTCAAAATGATAATAATTCATTAAACGTTTCTCGTAAAAAGTGACAAAATAAATCACATGCTACTATAGTTACGTGCATCGAAAATGACTGTGACATATCGCGCTAACGATAAAAAGCTACGTTATAGTTCGCAAAATTCAATCGTTTAATGAGTAAAGTACACGTATGAAATATAATTTGTTTGATAAAAATTGAATTTTATTTTCAACACGATTAAGCTTCGATTTATTTAGACTTATTATAACTGTTAAATAATTTTGTGAGTGTGAGAAATTATTTCACTTGCAGTGTATTTTTCTGCGTCGTGTTCCGCCGTGGCTGTGTTATTGTTAATAGCTAACTGTGAAATATAACTAATCGTGAGCTATCACAGGTGATATAACGTAACAGAAAAATAATTTCACAAAGTTCATTTCAGTGGTTAGTTTTTGTGAAGATTTACCCCCTTACCCCCTGTTTAACTGTCAACAGGTTCGTGCACGGCGATGTCTGTATAACTATTACTTGTAATACAATCGGTCACAGCAACGTCGATAAAGTCCGGGAGGAGCAAACTAAACAGGTATCAATTATTGTACATTTTATGGCAAATGGTTATAACCATCGACTTAAATGTGTTTAACTGTTTATCAAAGGCCTCTTTTTGAGTGAAGGCATGGGTTTATTATACTGATTTGCCAGACAACAAGTTCGAGGAGCATGTAAAGCTGGTTTTACTGTCAAAAGGTTATTGTAGAGTGGATCATTATGTGTATGATCGTGATGTTTGGAAGTGAATCTCTCTCTTTCAAGCCACTAAATTATTATTATTGTATTATATTAATACAATAGTTTCTTGCCAGTCTTCTTAGGGGCTAAATTGTATAAAGAGTTCTTTGATTTTGACCCTACGGCGTTCAAAAATTAATAATATATAGCTTATGTTCTTTTCCTCTACTTAATTATTTTTTAGACGTTCGAGTTTCCTCTCGATGTTTTTCTTCATCACCAGAGGTGGTGCTGGAGGTACTATTAAATAATTTTTTTAGATAAACGCGAATGTTGAAGAAATCACTTGAGAATACCAGATCGATATTCAGTTGCTTTTGTCACTTCACTACCGTCTTTTTCCATTACCAAGTAAACTTGATATAGACTACAATAATGTTCAGGTTATGTTCTGGTCGCGATGCGAGGTTTGCGGCGCGACCGGGCACGCTAGACGAGTGCGAGCGAGCACACTGTCCCTCTCGCTCGCACAGTACCTGCGCTGGCGTTGCATGGCGACGCGGTACGTGCGCGCGCGTGCCTGCCCGCACCCGTTACATGCGCACGCGCACGCGTTCGTCTGCAGGCTCACCACGGCCAGCTTCAGGTTACTTTTACAAACTAATTTAAATACTAGAACTATCCGTGCGCGATAAGTTGAGACCCGCGTGGAATACGACTCCCCGCCTGCTTCCTCGATGATGGTACCTACTTTTTTATAGTGCACAACGCCATTATTTAATCTAGGTTTTTTAAGTCTCATTACTAAGCTTGTTGTGTTCTTTTTTTGTGCATCGTACCTGCACCTAACAGTGACGTCACCGCGCTCAAGTCTCAACTTATAGCGCACGGGTAGAGATGTATTAAAGTTATTTTAGCCAAATAGCGTTTAATACTTTTGACGATTTTCATTTTTGATTTTTCCAGGATAAATATGATCTAATAAGATTTTTTTATCTGATTGGTACATACATAAATCACGCCTATTTTCCAATGGGGTAGGCAGAGACCACGTCCTTCCACCTTCAACATACATCAATCTTTTCACGCACGTTAGGCTGTTAGGTAGTACTCTTGACCTGACCATTCTTCAGGAAGGTACACATATGAATAGAGAAAACTTTAAATGTAGTGCCATAATACACAACGCTTTATTGGCCTTTATAGACGTAATACGAACTAAACAATTTTTTTTTACAAATTCAACAAAATAACTTATTTGTTGACAGAGACGATGCATCCTATGCAATATAAGAAATATTTAAGTCATGTTTTTTGTATTTACATTAATAATACTACAAGAACGACTGCGAACTTAAATATAAAAAGGAAAACTAATTTGGAGATTGTTATTAAAATTTGTACAATTTAAATATGTATGTTACAGGTACAGCAAAATATCGACGTACGACGTCGAGCTACCTCCGGATGTGATCTCGACGAAGTATGACATTAAGCAGATACGTCAGAACCTCATCAGCCAACTAAACGATCTGATGCTCAAAGGTAAAAACATTTATTTAGTTTTACGTATTTTATGAATAAAAGTTGCGATTGTTGCAGTTTCGTAGTATCATAGAATAGTAACAGAAAGCCAGCTTCATACAACGAGCGATCACGGGGCATGCACACATAAACGCTTATTTATAAGGATCTCAAGTTATATCAAGTAAACGCCAATCGCGAGTGTTCACGCTCTAACGATATTAATAATTATAATTTTCTTTTTGAAACTAAATTTCGAATTGACAATGAATAAACGATTTTGTAAACAATGTTATGTATTTGTTCGTTTAACTTTAAAAAAACATTTTTTATTGAAATTCCAAATATAATATTTCCAATATTCCTAGCAATATAATCGGACGCAGGAAACTTAATTTAAGGTTGGCCGGAGCCACCTTCCTGATACCTATTCTGTGATAATATTATTTGCTTGCTCGTGGTTCAACTAAAAGCACCGAGTCGTTGGTCAACACCCGGCCAAAGTCATTGAATTTTGCAGTTGATTTATAATATCCCGCATTACCAAAAGCAACAAGTTTCCTACATCTTAATATTTGTATCTGTATTATAATTTGTTGGTATTTGACTAAATTTTTGTCGATTTCATTATTATTATTAAATTAGGAAATGTTGAAATTTGAACATGAAGTTTCGTACCACACACAATCGCGCATAGATTAAATTGAAAGCAGAGTTTGAATGACATACGGTTTCATTACAATAGTTGAAGCAGCGCAGACTTTCTAATTCAGCTTCGTCAAGTCTAATGGGAGTGGGAGGAGGTGAGAGATAAACCGAGGTATTTGCCCCGTGTGGAAATTTAAGATGTGCCAAATTCATACTAAGTGTTCCAAAAAATTGGTTATTTAATTATTTTCCAGGTCACGAAACTTTCAGTGTACTGACAGACACGGAAGCCGATAAGGACTACCAAAGCTTCAAGCAGCACATGGAGACCATCCACCTGGCCCTCACTTCAACCAGTCTACAGGAACACACCACTCTGGCTGGTCAGTCATGCGTAGACTATCATGGATCTTTCCTAACGTGGTTTACGGCCGTTTTCAATAACATATCTGAGTTTACTATCCCCGATTAGTACCTACATATTTATATTAAGTACTATCTTTAATTTAAGATATATATCGGCTTCCCTTATCTATTCAAGCTATAGGATATGGATATATATTATGTAGATACGAAATACTATCCATTGATAAGTTATTGAAAAAAAAGTAAGGACGTAAGGCTATATTTGCCTATATTTAGTAACTGAAACAACGGTTAGATAGTTTATTAAAAACGGCCGTTAGTGGTCTACAAAAGGCTTTAGCTGTCACTGATGGATAACTTTGGAAAGTTGTCTTTAAATTAACCGGGAGCGAAGTATCACGATTCGGCTGCATTCTGTAGTCCACGAGAGTGCAGCCGCGGGCACAGCTAGTTTGTTATATTTAGACTTAAAATAACTGATTTTGCAGACGCAACGATAAAAATCTCAATACATTGTCGATGTCTGTATTTATATTCCAGGAGTTGTACGCAGCCTCTGGAATGTGTCCGACTGTGTGATATCAGGGGAGAAAATGCTGAGAGATGCCCAGGACAAATGGTCCAGCCCGCCGGCTAAGGCAAGCAAGCCCCAGCCAGAAGTAACAGGTACGGATTTGTAATCCTACATAGTAAATTAGATAACATTCTCTTGATCTCTTTGCTATAGCGGCATATTTTTATTATACTATTGAAATTTACAGTAAGTAAAAAACATCCGATGTAATCAATATCTTGTTACATACTGCTATCAGAAATTATAATCGATTAAATAATAGTTTTATTACGATATGTAGTAATTCCCGGAGACAGATTTCTTTATGCCTCTTTAGACCTCAGGGTCATTCGTGGTGTACCTTAACTTACACTGCATGTATGTAATCATGAGTATATTTGTCAACACTTCTAGTGACCGAATGAACTGGATTCAAATAAAATGAACTGAAGTTTCGGTTTCAAACCAAAATGGACTAAAGTTTCGGTTTCAAACAAAAATGAATCGAAGTTTTGGTTTTAAATTAAAAACCAGTTGAAGTTCGGTTTCGAACTAAAATGAACTGAAGTTTCGGTTTCAAATAAACATCGTCGGCAGTATTGGTTTCAAATAGTAATCAATTATAACTTTTGCTCGTGAGTTGTCGAATCACAATCGGCATCACTGGGTCGCGTACGGCGCCTTTAACCTTAAATGCTATTCTATAAGTAAGATAAAAATATTTGTATATGTAAGGGTGCGAACTTATTAGCTGATGTACATCGCCAATGTGTACACATCCTTAGAGAATCTATACATAATAACTGGACGTTTGTTTCAGCTGACGACAAGGCTGACGTGGAGGATTCCGGCGATACAGGTAACAATTTCTCTTACAACATTGTTATGTAGCTTCCGTGCAAGTAACTGCCCACCTATTGATAAAATAATTTTGTTTTTACAATTTTTTTGGACTATTTAAATAAATTTAGATACTTGTAGAGAAGTCATGCGTCATGTTGTAATAAAACGTCTTGAGTTATTACTTTCTTGGCGGGGACGAGGTACAACAGATAATAACGGGGGTGAGAAATGTAGCGGATAAGGGAAGAAGCGCGTGCAATTGCGTGACGTATGCGCGCAAGTCCCAGTACACTGAAGTAAACAGTATCACGTCTTCATAGAAACGGCCGAAACTAAATATAGGTAAACTTCAGTACACAATAATCACTATTACGCAATTTATAACTAATGACGAAATATTATATTACTTACTTGCTATAATTTAAAATTGTTTTTAGTTTATTAAACTTTAAGCAAAAATATTATATTTTTATTTAAAAAAAAAGCACATTCCCTTCTTACTACTTCACAATCACTTTTGAAAGTAGAAATAAAATAAATTAAAACTAACAAAATATCAACAAATAATGTAATTTTAATATAGCATTATCAAGTACGTAAGTAGGCAACCCCAGAAATACAGTCGGAGGGCAGCCCTGCTGCGTGTTTATCTACCCAGCGGCTGTAGTTAATTATTTCAAGAACACTGTCGAGACG
Organism: Saturnia japonica; assembly: GCA_033032175.1. Taxonomy (NCBI): domain Eukaryota; kingdom Metazoa; phylum Arthropoda; class Insecta; order Lepidoptera; family Saturniidae; genus Saturnia; species Saturnia japonica. The sequence continues at coordinate 2,291,813 of CM065315.1, forward strand.
ACATACTGTTTACTTTATTGTCCTGTAGTGACGTAATGTTTTGCTACCTCGTCTCCGCCAACGTCTCTCATGGGACGGTCGCGCACGAACTTGTTCGATTATAGTTCATATTGTTTACATCGTTTGTGTTTGTGTAAAGAAAATTATATTTTCTCAATTAATTGTCAATAGTATTAACAAAATGTTTGTTTTTAGCAAATGGGCCCGAGTCGGCATATAAGCTGAGGGATGGAAGTCCTCCAGAGCTAATAAATTAGAGTAGTTAACTTTTAGGCTGTAAATAGTGTTGCCACTTTTAGTGCGTGGATATGGGGGACATTTTCAATCATAATACGGAACATGGCTGAAAAAAGCGGGACCTAGTTGCCAAAGTATAGGGAGGTGATGATTACAATCTTCACTCGTCATCTTCAACGTTTGTTCACTTCTACTTTTGCTCAAAAGTTTACTTACTATATTGAGGGACAATTGGCATCTCGTACAAATCTTTCGCGAGACTCAATATTTAAGAGTCTAGAAACGGAACATCCCGTTTCTTTGGGACGATTGGTAACCCTAGCTGTAAAGTAGGTCGTGGCCCAAAAATGTAGAGAAACGATGTCCTAAGCTAATCCACCAATACATTGTATATATCCGACTCTCTATTATAGAGTTTATCATGTCATGTGCTAACCGAAACCGAATGATATAAACGCATGACTCTAACTTCATACTCATTTCAACTGATTCTAATTATTACACTAACCGTCTCTTTATAGGAACCACTTATGTGTTCACGACAGATAACTCGAGTAAGGAACTCGACAAAGAACACGCAGGTAAATCTGTATAATGTATACTTTATTATATGTAAGTTGAGTTTAACACCGGGTAAACCTATACCGAATTGTATTTCTGTTTTTTTTTCTCTTATCTATACCATTTCTATTTCTTTATTTTCTCGATGACAACTCCTGTGAAAACTTGAACGAGCGTCTTTTTTACATTATGTATGCATTATTTTATAAAAATATGACGTTTACACACGTACAAGGTTATACCAGAGTCGGAGAAACTGATAGGGATGGAGCTATATCGATAAACGTAATACGATAACAGACCCGATATTTTTTTACAAAATGTAAGAAACTAAACTACTGCCGGATACTTTTGTACAAATTTATTAACTAATATTATATTTCATTTCAAGATGTTACACGTATTAATTCTTGATTGATAATGCCAACTTCTTCAAAATTTTCGAAGCTGTTGTAAAATAAGTAGGTATAGGTAGGTACTCGACAATGAGACGAAATAATTATAACGACAGGTAATCTTTATTTATTTATTTTAGTCAAAATCTGATGAATCGTCACAGTCGTAAATATGTATATGCGATCGATATCATTACTTATTTGGTCACAACACTACAACTATCAAATTAGAACTGTCATCGAGAAAATAAAGAAATGGAAATAGTTTAGTGGCAATGTGTGTTTATATATAATTCAGCCAATGTCAAATGGATAGATTACTTTTCTAATCTTCGAAATTCAAACAACGCTCTAATAAATTGGCCACCATGTTAAAACTGATCAGGGAGTTTTTGTGAAAACTCTAAATGGACGTTTCTAGACATTATTTAAAATCCAATTCTTTTCTTCACAATAACCAAACTACTTCACATAATACGCTAAAATATTACATGATGTAGAACCAAATAACATAAGTTTATGAATAAAAATAAAAATCACCACATGAATTAAGATCCGGCTAAAAAACGCGGCGTTTCTATTTTACCAAGACATCATCAAAGTGACTACATTTAAAACAAAGAATATAGGTAAATTGATTTAGAGACGTTTTTGCGTTTGTAGTAGTGTTAATACACACAGTGACTAAAACCGGAATAAACCAGTTTGTGCTAACTACCACGTGCCTTGCACATAAATTGCTTATATTTTATGTAACGTTAGAAAGGTACAAATACATACATTACTACAAACGCAAAAACATCTCCAAGCTGATTTGGCTGTACCGTTTTATTATTTTAACAGTTACATAGGTGGCGTTAGTGATGTGGTTTGGTTAAGTATTTTAAATCTCAATCGAAGCTCTTTTAGCAGTTTTAATTTTGTTCTGCAATGAATACACTTGCAATGAATACACGGGCGGTATTTGATTACCAATACGTTAATTCCAACTGTCATATAAGTTTTACGTATTAACAAAATTATATTTTGTTTTGGATCACGTTAAATTTTTTTTATTAATTATATACCGAAACTATGCATGACTCGCGAAAGACTATATTATACGCAATGCGCAATGAGTCTTCTTTGCAATAAAGAACAAAAGACCACATGTCCAATACGTAGTGAGTCCAGGAGAAAAGTCAGAAGTCAATTCATTAGAACAGAGGAATTTGAAAATCACTGACAGAAATGAAAATAACATTACAGGTGCAGAAGAAGATGAGGAAAAGGGTGATAAGAAGACCGTGAGGCAGATACTGTCGCAACTGTTGTCCAACAACCAGCCGGCTAATCAGGTACGTTGAAGCAGAACACTTCAGCTCACAAATTTCTATATATTATTATTTCTAATAAAAAAAAATTAGAATTGTCTGTACTGTTAGCCATAAGGACCCAAGATAATTCGAGCCTCAGATGGATTTCACAGCTTCACCGGGCTTTATCTCCCTTAATTTTTCATCAAAATTGATGATTAAAACACCATTTTAAAGCTTATGATAAAATATGTCAACGTTTAAAACTAATGATTTCGTTTTGTTTTTATTTTCATTTGTTGATGGCATTCCTAATTACAATATATTAATTTAACATGTAGGTGGCGCCATCTGTTAACAATCTGAGTTACTAAAATGACAACTGTTAGATTGTTTACATTCTATAATGTGCGAAATGATCGCATGGTTTTTTTCTAAGTATACTGTTTGCCATAAGGGCCCTGAAGCCTCGGACTGTTTTTACAGCTTCACCGGGCTTGAGGCGAACGCTTAAGGCACTCAGATATGCAATATCGTGATCTGTCCAATTCCCTATCCATCATTCGATCTTCTCTCTGGGAGGAGGGAATAAACATGCGTATTGAATTTAATGAATTGTTAATTTTGGTCTACACTAACTAGCCAAAAAAAAGGTCCCTTATAGAAGCTATGTATAGGTGTTGTTTGCACGTATGTGGTGATACAGTGTAATGGTATCTGTTGGTAGCTACTGATTGCTAGTGCAGAGTCACTGTATCGCGCGAGCGGCTGCTTGGCTCAAGGGCTCCACGCCGGAGGAACCGATCCGTATTCGCATTGGTCAGCTAGTAATGTTGTACTGTATAAAATATAATAAAGGGCGTACTCAACAGTTATCTATCAGTTCCAGGCGCAAGTAGGAAAGTAACTATTTCGGCAAAGTAACGCCTTCATTAATTAAATACCAGAAAATAATTCAGTTATATAAAGAAAGAAAAAATATTTATTCAACATGCAACAAGTCATATTAATATGCATATATAATCGATGGCGTTTTATAAATAGACGCGTTATACTCTCACTAAAAGCAGTTTGAAAACGGTACAAATATTGATTATCAGACTGTTGTAACAAAAGGGATTGGGAATCATAGCGTAAGTCGAAAGCTGTGATGTCAAAAAAGGATAAAAGTCTCTTCTCGCTTACGCGGGTATCAAGTCGAAGGCGATTGCACATCATTCACGATGGTGTATAAAGAGTGTCAATGCCGTTTGTACTTATAACATAATCTTCTATATCATGGTGAGTGGTCTATCTAATACCCTCCTCTCCCTTCCACAATAGAACCACAAACTGGGCTTCGGAGTCACAGTTTTACGGTAACCTCTATCTCGGCACGAACTAAACAGTTCTCTATGACGTTATCTTTGTCGTACCGTGAAGCTGTGGAACCTTCTCCCGGCCTGTGTATTTCTTCCTTCTTATGGATCCTTTAAGCGTAACGTGGTAATATTTATGCAGGATGGCATGACAGCGGCGACCGCCGATGGATTTGGATCTCTCGGTGGTCACCGTTCTATGATTACCATCAGGGACAGTGCCGTCATTGTGCCGATCTATTATTAAAAAAAATAACTGAATTCACAGGAGTATATGTTGGGACTTGTTTAAGCCCGGTGAAGCCGTCATAGAATCTGACGGCTCAAGGGTTCCAGTTCGAAATAGAAAAATTGGGACTGTGGTTAGTTACTTATAAATAGTTAAATATAGGGTATAGTGACAAGTGAATTTTTGGTATCAGGTGGGTATGATAGTGTCGAGCGGTCTCGTCCCCGTGGTGGTCCACGCCGGAGAAGTCGGCTCCGTGATAGCCGCGACCCTCGCCTCCCTCACGTATCGACGAGCTTGCACAACTCATAGACACAAGTATGTTAATCTATACAGTTAATAAAATTGAAGTATTAGTATAGGCTAAAATTTCCAGCTAATTTTAAATATCGATTTCTGTTACGTAAATCGGAAGTCGAAGCCCTCGCAAAATTCTTTATCCGCGTGTGCTGGTGTAATGGTTAATAATAGGTAAATACAATGTTATACAAAAATATTGGTCATTAGTATATCTAAAAAAAGTCAGCGATAGCATATATTTATCTCTTATACATAAGCCACAATAAGGTAATTTGCAAATATTATTTTTTGTTAAAGACTTAAAATTAATTTATGAGCATTATTTTTAAGCATGTCATATTAATCCTTACGAACAAAAGTTACTTCATCATAAAGATAATTTTATGAAGATAAACTTTGTCTTTTACAGCATGAAATTTGGACGCATAGTTTGAGAGATAATGCAAAATTAAAATAATTCAACACTCGGCTCGGGTCTACGTCTATAGTAGTTAGCGGCGCGAACGAACCGATAAAAATATTGTTTTTACTGAAGTATTATAAATCATCAATCAGTGATTTCTTCTAAATTATATGCGGGTAAAACCGCGGGGCACAGCTAGTATCTCATAAAGGTATTTAACTAATCGGCGTTTCCAGCCTTTAACGACATAATGTAGGTAATAAATTCTGCAGCACACAAAGTGAACAAGACGAGCTCGACGTCTATTCGACGGGAAAGGAGAAGAACGACAGTGATAAGGCGAGGCAATCCAAATCGAATGATCATGTTGAAGTACTATTGAAGGTAACGCGATTATTTTGTCTTTTTATTGTTTTGGCGCCGCAAAAAGCACTTGCCAGTGTCAGTGTTTTTAAAGCTTCGTAAAATTTTACTAATAATTATTATACAAAGTGGGGTCTTCTAGGGAGTTTTTGTGATATCACAAAATGCATGCTCCTACTTTATAATTTACTTCATTTATGCACAGAAACCAAATTATATCACGCAAAACGCCACAAATTATACATAATATAGGGTCAAAAACCTAAGATAATGGATTAGAAATAATAAACCACAACATGTCACTGTAAGATCCAGCCAAAAACTTCCTATTATTTTTTAAACATTAAACTTACCCCGGCTCCACTCGTTAGCGCCAACGCGACATGTTTTAGCGCGACACTATGATGGGTGTATGGTGGTAGTGATGCAGCCTGACGCAATTGTTGTTCTAGCATCCTGCTAATTCGTTGATGGTTGTTTAAAGCACATCATAAAACACTGAACCACTTATTACATAACAGACAATTTTTATTTAAACATACAACGTTGAAATCATAATAATTTTGCCGACTGTACACACATCGGTTCCAAATCACGGCAAGACTGAATAAAACGACATCTTTTGGATACATCTCCAAAGTTTGTACACAATTATTTTGGTATTTCGGACACGAGACGACCAACTGCCAATGATTGCTCGAGCGTTGGGCCCAACGTGTAGACCACTTAAGATTAGGGCCCACAAAAAGAGATAAAAGTAAAGTATGTAATAGTTTTAAAAAAAGTTTTTTTTCCAATTACTAAGTTTTTCGCAGTTAACTTATATTTTAAATACTTATTCATTTTAATTTGGTAACACTATAGGCTGATGATGAAGGAGAAACATCGTAAGGAAACCGGAACGCTTGAGGAAATGTTCTTGCAGAACAACTGTATAAAGGAGAAATTCAGAACTGTGGATTTCTCAGCCTTTGAATTTGCCATTACCTTGACCTTTGTCCAGCAATGCGATATATATAGGCCAAAGTAATTTTTGTTCGTAAACATCATAATTATCACTTTTTGTAGTCAACGTTCTGTGTATAATGTTTTTAGCCCTAAAGAATCTTTTAGTCGTTACGCTGGTTTTGAAAAAAAAAAATTTTGTTGGGCAGGATGGGCTGGTGTGCCGAGTGTACTACGCGGCGCAGTTTGCGTCGCTCCGACACGCGCTCGTCGCAACGCTCGACCCCGAAACTAAACCCAAACCTGACGCTAAATGCTGCTGCCACGAAAGTCAGTATTACCAAATTAATAGTTTAGTTTGCAAATTGTCACAAATTCCATAGACCTATTTGAATTTTCAATCGAGGCAGTTTCCGGCGACACTTCTTACACTAACAGTTCTAGTATAGGTTAAGCGAAATAGACATACTAAGATGAAGATTAATTTATTAAAAAATACAAAATCATTTGTAACACCACATATTAGAAGACTATGAGACGCCATTATTGTACTAAGTCACGAGCACAGCAGGTTTACACCATACGATCGCTATTGGTACGGGAGCGGCGGCAGTGCGGCGGCGGTGCTCCTATAAAGCGCAGGGAGCTAAGCGATATGGGTGATTCCTGTACTAGTGTTGTATTGTGACGTTATTCTGCCGAATGTGTGGTGATGGTGATTACCTTTGTGTGGTAATGCTGATTACCTATGTGTGATAATGATGATTACCTTTGTGTGGTAATGGTGATTACCTATGTGTGATAATGATGATTACCTATATGTGATAATGGTAATTACCTATATGTGGTGATGGTGGTTACCTATGTGTGGTAATTACGTAAAGTGTGAAAAAATAATAATGTTTCCGTATAATTTATCATTAAAGTCAAGATCGTAATTCCACTGTATTCACAAATAAAATTTTTATTCTTTGGTCAAAATTTCACCTGATGTTAAGTCACGGTGTGGGGAGAGGTGGTAATACGCTAAGCCTAGTGGGGGGCACTGGCTCTCAAGGGCAGCTGCCGGAGCACACCTATAGGTGCTTGGCGACAGATTTTTACCTTGATGGTTGTGGTTTTCATCACGATGTTTTTCTTCACTGAAGCTTAAGCTCACTGCAGGATTTGAACACATGTTGATCGATTCATTGTCCGAAGTTATCAGAGAGCCATTATTGCAGCGAAATAGTGTAATTTCTTTTTACTTCAAACTTTAATGGTTGCAACTTAGTTTATTTAAAACAAAAGTAGGATTTTTCCTCAGTGCTGCGTTGATTTTGTCAAAACTCGTGGAAACTGTCTTGTCATGGTGTTGATTATTTTTTGATAAGTTTAGACAATTCTCTGTTATTTGGTGCTCACTTTTTAAATATGGGATGTTGATTTATAACCGACTTCGAAAAAGGAGGAGGTTTTCAATTCGAATTTATGAACCGATTCATTTTTCTTTGGAAGGGGGATACCTCAAGAGTGGTCCCATTTTAATTTCATCAGCATTGGACCTTCAACTTGTAACTTATATTGTTCATTGATATAACTGATTTTGTGCGACATTTATTAATATAACTAAAACATGTTCGACAGAGGGTTTGTGCGACATCGAGGAAGGGTTTATCAGATCGTTGGCGCACTGCGTACCGTGGGCCGCTAGGGGAGGCAAGTCTGGTTCAACCTTCTGCAAGACGAAAGGTATTTACTTATTATTATATAATCATGAATATTATAGTTCAAATTCAGTTGAATGTGTAGACAATTTTATGTCCAATATGAAAGACTATAATTATATACTAGCTGTGTCCGCGGCTTCAATCGCGTGGACGCGAAAGCGTGTAATTCTAATAAAAATCCTAGTTTCTTAAAACTTTAGTATTTTTTTATTGAATGCAGATATCGTGTTAAGGACCAAAGTTATCTTTGAAGTAAAACAAATTTTTTTTATCAAATTCTGTCCAGTAGTTTTTGAGTAATGCACGCACAACGGCAAATTTCTAACATTTTGTTTATATAGATTACTTCTTAATTATTTTTTCTCAGCAACGCCATATACCCTTTGATTATTCCTCAAAATGAATCGTTCAAACAGAAATCTGAAGCTTTTTTTAAAAAACAATCAATGTATCAATTGACTATCGATTTCTTAGTACGGTATGTATGTCAGCTAGGGTTTCCAGATAGTTGGGTTTCGTCTGGATTGTGCCGACATTTTATACGATTCCAGACTCCTGAAAAAAAAACGTAATGTCGCGACAAACAGTTTCATAGGTAATTTTGAACAAAACAGTAATTTAAATGACTGCGCGGTTTCAAACTCATTTTAAGAAGAAAAAAAAGTTTTTCTCATTATTTTTATTTTAATAATAAAGAGTAACCTTCTTTTTGTAATTTTATTTGTACCGAAAATAATCTGACTCTTTTAAACTTTGCCCCGATATTTTAGTCTTCGCATCTGGCAACCCAAATGTCAGCCTTCGAGCGACGTCAGCGAAAAAATAGCTCATTCGCAGAAATCTTTACTTTGCACTAATGATTATCAATTAATCGATATTTTACCAAAACTAGTGACAGTAATAAGTAAAGCTGTGGGCCTTCTGTGATGATAAGTTGCACAGATTGTAATGTGAAAACTGAAGTAACGATAAAAACCGTCGATCCAGACGATAGGTACGTGCTGAAGGAGATGACTAAACCGGAGTGGCAGCAGTTCTTGGAGTTCGCCCCCCACTACTTCAACTATATCAACAGCTGCCGTCAGAACAAACAGCCGAGCCTTCTGGGTGAGTTATTCACTTGATATTATTCGTATTTTTTTATATTACTAAGGTGGCAAACAAGCATACGGTCCGCCTGATAGTAAGCGGCTACCGTAGCCTATGGACACTTTGAACCCCCTATCCCAAGGAGCAATGGAATCCCTATTCTCCGCAGGAACACAAGATAAGGTTATTTAACTGCGATCTTTTGTAGTGTGGAGGCATTCTGCCAGTCGCATCTTCAATTTTACTTTTTCCTTTGCAATGAGCCTGAGCGCCCATTGAAGGAAAACATCGAGATGAAGTCATAGTATGGTAGTAGAGAATTTTTTAAAGGCCTATCTTGCTAGCTATCACCCTCAAGTTGGAATTTTTTCTTCAAACACCTACATGTATTTTCTGGTAGCTGCAATTTAGAGCCAATTCTCCACTAGACTTAGCGTGTCACCGTCTTAATTTACATCTTCACTTACCATCAGCCGAGATTGTGGCCAAACGCTTAACCTGTAAAGGTGTATGTGTAAAGTTTGCTATACAATATTAAATTTTTATTTTTTATATATTATCTTTTTTAATGCACATAAAAAAGTACAATGGAGGACTTAATGCTAAAAAGCATTCTCTACCAGTCTTCCAGGGGAGCAAGAGAAAGGTATAGGCAAGGAGTGCATAATATTTAATAAAATAAATCTAGTCGATATTTAACTGCTCCAAGTAAAACCTACGTAGCGAATACTTGAATGAATCCCGAAGCGAATTCCATAGTCGTGCTTCTGTTACGGCGAAAGATCGATCGCGGAACTTGTATTATGACTTGGTATACTGAGAAAGAATCAGATGATCTTAGCTGTCTGTTAAGCGTATCCGTACAATATCCGCACATCGGTGTAATTAAAGGTTTTTTTTGTGTTTGTAATTAATATATTTCTTAAAATTCTCATCTCTTACACAATACATTCTGATTTTCAGTTTGTATTATATTCCATTGAGATTATGAATAAAACACGGTAAAAGATTGGTAATTATAAATGTAATAATGAACTGTGTTGGTGATTGGCTATCCATTTCGATAAATATTAGCTCTTTACCTGTGAAATTGCCGTTTTGTATGATAAAATTTAAACGATTTTTTTTAAATGTATTTTTTATTTGTATTAATCGAAGTAAACACCCATGCAATCAATGCATCTTTGCCAGCGCAGTGGCAGTTTATTGATGCCCTTCTTAAAGAAATCAGCTGGATGGGAGGGAACAAATTCTTCAAAGGCATTTTGTACTGCCTCTCGGGTATTGAATTTTTTTCCCGCCAAGGAGTTATCCAAATTCTGGAAAAAGTAGTAGTCTGTAGGCGCAAGGTCTGGTGAGTAGGGCGGATGACGGAGAACTTCCAACCCCAGTTCTTGCAACTTGGAGACCGTCTGCTGTGCAGTATGAGGTCGCGCGTTGTCGTGCAGGAGCAGCGGAGACGAGCCATTGACCAATGCTGGTTGGAGATGTGCCTGCTTCTCCATCATTGTGTTCAGTTCTTCACAGTACACATCTGCAGTAATGCTCACCCTGTTTGGTAAGAAGCTGTGATGAATCGCACCGGCGCTAGACCATCAAACAGTGACCGACACTTTTCTAGGGGTAAGTTTTCGTTTAGGAAATTGTTTAGGTGCTGAACCAGGATTCAACCAACTTGCTGAGCACTTGCGGTTATCAAACAGAATCCATTTTTCATCGCAGGTAACAATGCGGTTCAAAATTCCTTCATTTGTGTGTCTGTTGAGCAGTGCAAGGCACGTCTCGACGCGTACTTCGCGCTGGCGATCATTGAGTTCGTGGGGCACCCATTTGTCAAGCTTTTTTACCTTGCCAATTTGACGCAAATGGATCAATATGGTTTTGAGGCTAACGTCAAAAGCTGCTGCTAATTCAGCCGTAGATTGTGTATCATCAGCTTCCACAATCGCCTTTAATTCGTCATTGTCGACCAAAGTCTTCGGACGACCGCGAGGTTCATTTTTCAGGTCGAAATTCCCAGAACGGCAGCGAGCAAACCAATAACAGGTGGTGCGTTGGTTTGTAGTGTTAGCTCCGTAAACGTCGTTGATGTTGCGTGCCGCTTGTGCCGCGTTGCTGCCACGACGGTACTCATATTCCATAAGTACTCGAATTTTTAACGTACCCATGATGACAAAAAAGATTGAAATGCGATGAAAATGTAACACTATGGAAAAATAATTCCATATTTTTAAAATAAAATTAATTAGAAATTAGAATTCTTAGCCAAACAAAAATCATTTTGATTTGAAATGGCCAGTACTGCAGAACGGCAATTTCATAGGTAAATACCTATTATAATGTGTTTGTGGGGGGGGGGTTGTTAGCGCGCATAGTGGGCGTGTACAGCGTGGGCGGCGCCGGCAACGGCGTGCTCGTGATGGAGAACGTGTGGTACTCGTGCAGTGCGCGCGCTCGCAGGTTCGATCTGAAGGGCTCCAGCCGGCACCGGCTCGCGCATGACACGCAGCCGCTCGCCGTGCTCATGGACGAGAATTTGCTCAACCGTAAGTCCGCTTTACACTTTACTCCCCCTAGCTTTTTTTAATCTGAAACAACTATTGACGCGCCTTGGCAGTAAAATCGAATCGTATGGCGTGACGGCAAACGGCATTACGCTCTCCGCCGCCTCTTGCCGCTCCGTTACTTCTCTGTATGAGCTGTTTACTATATATATTATTTGCAAGATAAGATAATAATCTTTATTATTATTTTGGAAGTTGAATTTTTTTTCAGTTTTTTGTATGTAAATTTTATGAGTGAAATTTATAAAAGCGTTACGAAAAATTAACGAAGAAGTATTAGTGTTAGAAAAATCTGCGGCGCGTATGTACCTTGCACACATTTCACTTTGAAATTATGTATGTGGTGTATACATGATTTTGCTTTTAGATAAATCACTAACTACTCAATCAATCAATCACCTCTTTGCCTATTGTATATTCAAAGACAACCGTACTTAAGGAGTTAACACTAGTTGTGCCTTGGAGCTGACCCATAAAAACGTTTACTCCTTTTTTTTATTTGTTTTTGATTTTTATTTATTAGAATTTTGTATATTCACTAAGACGTTTCACATCAATTTTTGTATGTGTAAGTAAATGTAATGCTTCCTCGAACTTGTGACCATATACTCAATATTTCGAATACATTCTAGACGTTTCCAGAGATTTACAGCATAGTGATTTTTTTGTGAAATTGCCTCATTAGCCTAGTGGTCGCAAGCGCGACTGCTATGATCGACATCCTGGGTTCAACTCCCAGGTCGAGCAAAGTGTTATTGTGTTTTTCTATGAATTTCTTAGTAGCAGCTCGGAGTTTGGCTTTGTGCCCGATCAATGGCAATAAAATTACATGGGACCTAAAAAACATGCCCGGCGATCTGTGGATGTAATTTAGAACACATTTGCCTAACCTTTCGGGAACACAGGCGTGATGGTATGTTTATTTGTGAATTTTCTCTACTTTTTACCAAAGGTTACTAGAACTGTGTGAAATTATTTTCTTTCACTGACTTATCACGGGTGATATATCATGACCAGTTACACTTTGCATGTAACGGTTAACAAGAATAGGCCGCCGCGGAGCACAGACAATACAAACAGACTGCCAGTGAAATAATTTCTGACATTTGGAAAGTTATTGGATGCTTATAAGAAACTTTTTAAGTAAAACTTAAGCTCAACTCAGCAGTGTTGAGAATAAGATAAACGTTAATTCAAGTAGATCCTCGTTTATAGTTGGAGCATGTGTCACTGTGATGCTATTTTTATCTTTCCCATTGTAGCTTTGCCATCGCGGGTTGAAATTCTACGAATTCTAATGCAGCATTGCCCGTTTGAATTTAAATCACGCTCGCGCGATTTGTAACAGTCTTGTTCAGTGCATGTAACACGCGTGAAATGTGATTTATGTTATCACTTGTTATATAATCAGTGTTGCGTGAAATTTTTTCATTGTCATATACAGTGTAAACTCTTTATAAACTTTGTCTGACGTTTTTTGCTATGCCAGTACTTGTTTTGTATTATTTCATGTATTCTATTCATATTTAAATATGTGGTGGAATCGTCTTCCTACACATTTCTTCGTAATAGAGAATGGCGTATCGCTATAAGGAGTGTTTCAATATGTGGGTTTTAACGCAAACCAACCAAGTTGGGCTCACATCAACGTTATAGGGAGTTTATCGTTATAAAGGATAACGTTATAAAGAGTTTACACTGTATTTACAATCTATACGAAAGTTTTATCTGATCAGTGCGTTGGGAGCGACCGTTGTACGTGGAGTTCGGTACCGGCAGAGTCGTTTGGGACTGTATGGAGCGGGACACATCGTTCCTCGCGCGTCTCGGCGTCATGGACTACTCACTGCTGCTAGGGATAGACAACAACACGCTTGTCATCGGGATCATTGGTAACGCACTTGTTTTAGATCCCATTTTAATTAAAAAATCAAAATATCTTTTATTCAATTTAGGCCCCAAGAAGCCACTTATGAACGTCAAATCACTACTACCGGTTCGAACAAATATCCCTGCCATCGAGTAGAACCGACAAGAAACTCGATCTGGTTTATCAACATCTTATTATTTTTTTAAAAACTGTTTTACAGTATTCTATTATATAAAGTTGTTATCATTTTCAGTAGATGTATAGAGAGGAAATTACATCCAGACATCACCATCATTCACGTAATCAGCCACCCTATAATACCCCTTTGACAATAAAACTTGCTTTTAATTTGATTCTTGAACTTATTATCCGGCAAATCGCTAATGTGCTTAGAAAGTTTATTATAGAACCTAACACAATTACCTAAAACACTTTTATTTGTTTTACTAAATCTAAAAGAGGGAATGACTATTTTGTATTTATTTCTATCATTGAAATTGTGCGTGTTAGTTGTAATTAATAAAATTCGCGAATGGATTTTTTTTTTACGGATGTTCAGCTATAACTTCTTTGTTTATGAACCGACTTGGATGATTATTTTTTCGTTGAAAGGGGGATACCTCAAGGTTGTTATTAGTATTGGGACTTCGACTTCGAAGATATACCATGGAACTCCTCAGAACCATTGAAGTTGATTTTCTTTCTTGTTAAAAATTGTCTTATATATCCATTATTAAATTAATACGTGAAGCAAAAACTTTGTATCCCTCTTTAAGCGTATTGCGTGCACGGAAGACTAAGTTTTCGCATGGTTAAAGTTTATATAAAGGAGTGCAGAAAGCTAAAATTTATCTATAATATCTGTTATGTACAAATATATTAAATAAAATAAATTAATACTGCGAATCTTAACCCGACAAGTGCCATTGAACTTAGACCGCCCGAAATATTGAAATTGTCACTCAGTGAAAAGTGATATAATATGCGTTGTTTAGGTTCATACTGCAAATGTGAAATGTGAAGTCTATGAATAAAAAGTAGCTGGCCGAATTTCGATCATTGGGCGACCGCTAGTATAGTTAGTTTCTGCTATGCAACCCCATATCTCAATTAATTCTTAATCAAAATTAATGGTTCAACCATCATTTTGAAGCTTACGTTCCCCTGCTACTGACTAAACGTAGACAAAGAGTTTAAAATTTATGTTTTCGTAATATAATGATTATAAGGCTTTTTGATTACGAATGCTATATTCTGTGGATGCTACTAAAAAATAACAAACTGTTTATTAACAAATATAACAGCTGTTATGTTATTTACATTATATATTGTGCAAAATATTCGCAAGGGTTAGTTAACACTATTTTGCATTAACAGATTACATTCGCACTTTCACGTGGGACAAGAAGCTGGAGCATCTGGTGAAGAAGAACCTCGGATCCGGTCAGCCGACTGTCGTCTCCCCTGAGCAGTACAAGCGACGGTTCTGCTCGGCCTGCAGGAAGTACTTTCTCCAGGTCCCGGCGCACTGGGACATCCTACACTCCCAACAGCACTCCAACTCCTCGCAAGTTTGATGGATTTACCAACATTGTTATTATTAGCTTAGAGGTTTTCTGGTTAAGGAAAATATTGCGATGCAACCATAGCCAGCTGGTGAAGATGCTATGATGGCTCAGTTGGTAGCGTGTATGGACTTCACGTCGATCGACGTGAGTTCGAATACCTGCAATAAGCCTTAACTCTCGGTAAAGGTAAACATCGTGATGAAAACATAGCATGGTGGTTGGGCTTTTCTAAAATCTGTCTCCAAACACCAATAGGTATGATCCGGCAGCTGCACTTGAGAGCCAGTCTCCGCAAGGCTTAGGCCACAAAGCTAAACATATAAGGATAAAATGTAATGATATGGTAACATAAAATATTATGGTATCATAAGGTGTCACAGTTGTCTAGATTACGTTAATATGTGAAATAATTTCAGTGTCATAAAAGTCTGCTTAGGTATCGCACCTTTTTTACCAACACTAGGCGTAGCCAGTGCACTTATAAGAGAGATGTGAAAGTCGCATTATTGATCATTGACGTCTTTTGTTTAAGTTACACGTCATATCTTATCTTAATTTTTGCTTTCATGATATAACCATATCGCTCAACAGTTTAAGAAACTGTAAGATGGAAATACATATATTATCTTCGCCGTTTGTGATAGAATGTCCATTGGATTTTATGGCGAGCGATATTTTATTTTATATTAGACTCAATTTAATAGATTACATTTGAATTGTGTCAGTCATAGAAATCTGTCTGAGAAATTTAAATGAATTATTGCTTACAGATTATTCCACAGTAAATTCTATAACGTGTATTTGTCACACTTGACATTGGCAAAACTGCCTACATAGGCAAAAAGCAAAAATTGAAAAATGATCGAATTTCAACCACAAGGCGGACCTCCAGTTACAATATGTATTTTTTTTATGAAAAAAAGTTAAGCAGTTGACCAGGACTAAGTTTGAAAAAAATAATATATTGTATACGTTCAGTTTTGTGGTTACGTTGTTGAATTTTGATGAAGTGTCAAATGTGAGCTATTAAGTTGGCCATACTTAAATAAACAATCTTATAGCATGGTCTTTAGTGTTGAAGTTGAAAGCCAGTTTTTCCACTAGGCGAATGCAAAAATTTATAAAGAATTAAAAAAAAGTGTCTGCTATAAAGATTGCTTCAAATATCATTCCGGGAAGTTTAAAACATTCCAATCAGTGAATAGTTATTTATTAAAATTGTTTAAATAATTGTTTTATTACACTTTGTTATTGTTTTAGTGCTTGTACAGATTTAATTTTAAAATTATTTACTTTTGGAGGGTTTTCCAATAAGGTTGCCATCTGTAGTTTTTAATAAAGAATTGTATGTAATTTAAGGCAATTATAGTTCAATAGTACTAAGTAAAATCAAGTACGTCACAACTTATTTTCTGTATGGAGTATTACGACAAATTTATTGGGCATTGTTCCTTTTATTTAGCACAAAAAACAACGGCGATCGCCGCTGTCATGCCTTCCTGCAATATACTGGACGATTCCGAAACGAAACTAACCGAGAGTCGAGTACCTTGTCCTTACCATTCCAATTGATTACTGAATATGTACGTACACCAGCTTATCCAGTTATGCGAATACACAGATGTAGTATATAATACTAAATTTATGTATTATATAGCTTAATTATTTTTGCAAGGCTTAGTGCGTTATTAATTACGAAGTAATTAGAAAAATGTATTTTATTAAATAAATTGTTATTGGAAAAGAATTGTCTTGTTATATCCTCTCTGTATTGGAAAGTGTCACGACTCGGTAAATTGTAAACGATAATTTTCCTTTTTTATTTAAAAATATTAATTTGCAAAATGTTTAGTTTTTCCTATACTTATCACTTGATTTAGTGATTTCATTTTTTGTACCCTTTTTCTATTTCGAGTTTTTATGTATCTAATAGGGAACAGATTTTAAATACATATGCAAATAGGTACAAATGGAGATAAAAAAATCGTTTGTGTAATTTTTAAATTGTGTCGTTGCCTACCATAATATTTTTACTCAATTTATAAAACAAATTCATTTTAGATGAAATTGAAAAATTTCTATATTCATTATAAAACATATTTAATATATCACAAAGATTTGAAAAAAAAATGACAATTTATTAATAATCTACAGGGCTTACATTATTTAAATGAACATGGCTCATTTTTTATTGCTTTAATAACAATAAATCTAAAATAATTTTACGGGAGTAAGTTTTTATTAGAGTCGTAAAAGTTCGTGCGCGACCGTCTTGTTAGACGTTGGCGGGGACGAGGTAGCACGCCACTACGTTACACTACACAATAAATTAAACAGTATGTTATCCCGGCAATGTTCTTGAAATAATTACCTGCAGCCGCTCACTAAGGCTGTCCTCTGACTGTGTTTCATGTATTGCCTACTTACGTATAGAATAATACTATATTAAATTGTCGTGATTTAAAATAAACTCATCAAAAAAGTCTAAGCAACATGTACTAATTTAAATTTTATTATGGTTCTTCACATTATAACGTTGTATTTTATTTTTAAAATAATATCTTTAGGGTTCTATGATGTAAAAATAACAGCTGTTGTCTTTATAAGTTCTTTTAATAACAGAAATGAACAATATTAGAATATACTGTAGAAACTAAGATACATAAGAAACTAAACTTTTTTCTTACAAAATGAAATTTCTAAAGAAAATGTATTTATTGTGAAAGAATAGAACAATTTAATACAAAGTATGGGCTCCTCTGCTATTCAGAACTTGTCGGCAACGATTATTCATTGAATTAATGAGACTGTTTATGTCATCTTGCGGTATTCGCTCCCAATGGAGTTGTAGCAAATCCTTCAGCTGTTGGGTTGTTGTCGCTCCGTCCAAGTCCTTCAAAACACGTCTCTGGAGCATGTCCCATGCGAGCTCGATGGGGTTGAGATCTGGCGATTGTGTAGGCCAGGGCAATACCCGGATGTCCTCCGTTGCAAAGTATTCACTGGTTCGCCGAGCTGTATGTGAACGCGCATTGTCATGCATTAACCTATAATCGGAGCCAAAGGTTTGTGAAAATGGGTAGACATAAGGTCTGAGAATATCCTCAATGTAATTTTCAGCATTCATGTCTCCATTTACAAAAACGAGCTCAGTTCGCCTGTTCTTCATAATACCCGCCCATAACATAACTGTTGAGCCGCTGTATGGATGAACTTCCTGAACGCACCTGAGCCTTTCAGTATTTCCGGGCCGACGATACACTCGCACCCTTTTTGTATCAGGCTTAAACCCGAATCGCGACTCATCGGAAAACATAATTTTATCCCATTGTTCCTGGGTCCATGTTATGCGTTCTCTACACCATTCATATCGACGAGCGCGATTCCCGTGACGTATCGGTGGGCACCTGATTGGGCGTCGAGCTCGTAGGCCGTACTCATGCAGTCGATTTCGCACAGTTTGAGGACTTACATCAACACCACTTGAAATTTGTAGCCTCAAACTTATCTCTCGAGCGGTTAACATCGGCTGGCGTCTTGCAGTCAGTTGTATGTACCGGTCTTGCCGAGTGGTTGTACTCCTTTTACGGCCTGGATGCTGTTCAGTGGGTTCTCCTGTATTATTGTAGCGCTGCCAAAGACGACAAATAACACTTCTATGAATGCCAAAATGTCGAGATACCTGAGATTGATTACTTCCCGCTTGCAACATCCCTATAGCTCTTTGCATTTCATCTGCCATCAAATGACGTCGCTTCATGACGTAAAGAATATCTAACAATTCAATTTTGTCGCTAACTTTATTTAAATGGTTGGTAAAATTATAAAATCAAGACTAAACGTAGCAATTAAAACGCACTTAAATTCAAACAAATTCGCAGTCATTTGAATTTTATGAAAAAAAAAAAAACATAATCAAATTTTTTTTTACAACCAGCCAGTATGTCATCAATAACAAAAAAGTTTACTTACCTACGCACTTTGTTTGAGTAAATATTTAGAAATTAATTAATATAAATGGAAAAATTTGTAATATCATGCATGTTGCTTAGACTTTTTTGATGTGTGTATATTACCGCTAAATTTATAACTTTTAATACAAACTACTAGCTGACCCGCGCAATTTCGTCTGCGTCACATAATGAACGCTCTCAAAAAAAAAAAAAGATTTTCCCCGTTTTTGTAACATTTTATAAAATTTGCAATAGTCACAAGATTTAGTACAATAAAATACACACCATCTTAATAATATATTAAAATCAAACAATTTTTTTTGTATTTACACATATTGTTTTTATTCAGGCGTAAAAATTATTCGATTCAGGACACAGGATTAGATAATTTTGAATTTAGGTAACTATTACAACAGTGCAAAAGATACATAATTGTTGTTACAATAGCAAGTGAAAAAGAAACATGTTATAGAGATTCAGAACAAAAAAAAATACAATTAGTTTAATAAAAACAATTATTTTCGTGATATAACTTGAACGGAGTTCAATACACGAGTACAACATAATTTTTTGAAGAAAAAAAAATGTTTTTTGTTTTGTTGACATACGTAGCATCAGACTCATTATTTATTCATGATTATGTCATATATATGCAAAAGGAACAATACCTATTTTCACGTTAAAATGTGTATAAATTAACATATATAATAAAAATCATATAATAAATGACATACTGTATGTACATTTTATAATTTTTCATTATTTTCTGCTAATATTGCTCTGAAGTAATTGTTCTTTGTGTGAATTAATAATATGCCTTACACTTTTTAAAAGCATTTTTGTTCCTCCAAAAAAAAAATGTTTATAACTTAGGTGTACCTCTAACTCATTTTACGTATTTTAAGCAATTGTGCAAGAAAAGAATCTTACAGAAGGTTCGTTATGTCTCTGATATTCATAAAATAGAAGTAATATTATAAAAATGTACATCGTTTCCTTTGTTTCTATATGACTCAGGATGCTTGAAATGTCAAGATAAATATAAAACATTATTGTAAGATGAAATCGAAAAAAAAAATAACCAAAAACAAATACACTCATTTGTGGAACATGATGATAAACTTGAAAAAGGCCATCCATGAATTCAGTAACTTAATTTACAGATTTTTCTTTAAATAATTCCGACGAATTACTCAGTTTATGTTTACTTACAAATAACTTGTGTGAGTTACTAAATTTATATTTTTTCTTCTAAATAACTCGTGTCAGTTAATTTATATCCCTCATTTGAAATACGAATTTTTATATTCCCTTCGAATATCTCAGTTGAGTTACTCAATTTATAACTTTCATTTAAACATCTAAATTAAGTTACTTAATTATTTTTTTATCCTAAAATATCCATTTCCAAAACAATCTGCCAAGTTTTTCTCGCTTTGTGTTTTGTAATATTGTAAGGGAGTTTTTTTTTAATGGAAGAGTATAATAAAACTAATCGGTAATCTGGTTTATCTACCACATCGGCACGCATTGGATGAGAACGTTGACCAACCAACCGGTTGCTCGTAGTGTGCCTCCTGCTGGGCATTATTTAAAGTAACAGCCAAAAAATCTAGCGAGTTTCACAAAAAAATATTCCATAGTTATTTATTTAACTGTCTGCTTTGACGGTATTGTAACAAAATTTTAATTTTGTGCTGACTTAACTTTCAATTGTTGATTTTATATTTTATAAGGGGCCGAACTCTTTGACAGGGGTGAGGGGTCTAAGGAAACGGTGACGTTCGTAGCTCATAAGTTTTGCCGTTTTCTCTCCGTTTTTTAATTTATTGCTTTATTAATTTTATTATTGCAATTAATAAATATTGAAAAATATCGAAATTAATGTACTGTATTTCTAATATATCATGTAGGAAGGATCTGTAATTCGTGACGCAATATTGATAGAGGGATAGGTGCAGAAAATTTTTGACAAAAGGGGAGGGAAAGTTGACTAAAAATTTAAAATTTTGCGTGACGTATTTTATGAACGTCCCCTAATACTTTTCTTCTTTTATCTTTACTTCCCACCATCACTCTTCATTAATTTAGATACTAATCCGTTTCAACGATTCTTGTTGATTTAACAAAAACAATTATTATTTCTAAGACGAAAATAAATATGTACACCAACCAAAAAAAAAAAGCCCAGAAAAATGCCCACTCATCAAAAAGTCATCAACCGAATAATCATACAGCACAACAGTAAGTCCTCAATACAAGAGAAATGTACCAAGTTGTACAAGTAATAGAAAAAATATATATAATATATTTCCTGACACACTACATGGATAAGCTTTAAGAATATTATACAACAAACATCCAAATCTTTGGACTGGAAACAGGTATTTGAAAATAAAAATACACAGGGAATTAGCGCTTCGCCGGAGGAGCAAAACAATCCTTATCTCACTGGTGTGATGTAGGGTCTCACCGCTGGCATCATGTAGGGTCCAGCGTAGCACTTAGATCTTTCAGTTGCTCCAAACCGGCCAATAAATCCCTGTACGAAATAATGTATTTAAATAAAATTATTGAGGTTTGCCATTTTATGTGGATCACACAAAACGGATAGATTTTTATCAATTTTTTATGGTCCTTTTATTGTTGGGCTTTTGTAACAAAAATTAACACGATATACAGTGTAAACTCTTTATAACGAAACTCAAGGGACTGAGCATTTTTTGTCGTTATAGAGAGTTATCGTTATATGGAGTGACCAAAAAAACAACCAAATTAACAAGAATTCTTAATATGTATGTCTTAGCTAATAAATGCTTATAAATTATTGTTTACACATATAGTCTGATAACTTTGTCTCACGTTTTTTGCTCTGCCAGTACTTGTTTTGTATTATTTTATGTATTATATTCATATCTAGATATGTAGTGGAATCGTCTTCCTACACATTTCTTCGTAATAGAGAATGGCGTATCGCTATAAAGAGTGTTTCAATATGTTGGTTTTAACGCAAACCAACCACGTCGGGCTCACTTCAACGTTATAGGGAGCTTATCGTTATAAAGAGTTTACACTGTATTTATATACAGCTAGCTATTCCTGCGGCTGGGCTCCCGTGAACTATAGACCCGCCCGAATCATACTACCCCTGCTCTCAGTTATTTTAAAGATGAAAATGCTTATTTTAAGTGACGCTTAGAAGATACGAGATATTATGATTTGCCTTTTTTAGGTCTTTGTAAGATCTACAATTATGTTGTACATTGATTTGATATATATCTCATAGTTTACGCAGCGTAAACCATTTAAGCGCCCGAATTGATTTACCATGACCGGTCTATTTTTAAGTTACTCCTTAATGCCAGTGAAAATCCCGTCAAAATCGGTCCAAACGTTTCGGAGATTACCCGGAACAAACAGACAGAATTTTTTTTTAAATAAGTTTTTATTACAGTTATCGTTATTTTGAAATTACAAACAGACTCTTCAATTACATTAATTGTATAGATAATGCTGTAGTTAGCGCGTGCGGAGACGCTGGCCCAGCCAATATAAACTAAAAACTCTCATTTCCGTTTGATGACAATTTTTCTTGCAGTTATGTAGGTATAATTCTATAAACGGGATCTCTGATGGCGCGGCCGAAAACCAGACTTGCGAGTGGCAATATTTCAAAACATGGTCATCAATCAAACACTGGAAATGTCTGGTTGTGAGTTGTTATTGCTATCATGCATTCACATGGTCTGATGGTCTTTTGGATGGATTTTATTAAGCAGATAATTTAACTGATAATAAAGACAAGCCAAAAGAAAACTTTCCAGAGAAAATAGCCCATTATTATTGGCAATTTTACTCAAAGAACTCGATCAAACTAATTTTCTTGTAGATTTTTTTATTCTAATAATTTAATAGATTTAAATAAAGTTAATAAATATTGGTTCCATATTTTGACGTGTCTAACCACTAATGTCTATGGGCTATTAGATAGTATGTGCAAACTGTTATATACCACAATTAACATGTGCGAAATCAAAACAATAGCAACATGAATCTATATAAAATGCCATCATAATAAATAATCATAAAGAGCTTAGTGTTCAGCATTTTTTCTAGATTTGAGCATAAAGTTACTAGTGTTGAGCCTAAAGTTACTATAGTTGAGCATAAAGTTACTGGTGTTGAGCATAAAGTTACTGGTGTTGAGCATAACGTTACTAGAGTATAAAGTGTGGTGTACCTAAGCGAAGCCTCTGCGACGAGAGTGGCGCGGCGCAGGCCTGCGGCTGCACTGCTCTGCGTGGAGCGTAGGGCTTGAGAATCAGCGCGGGCTTCGCGCACCTCATCCTGCCAAAAACAAGTTCATTTATGTTACATTTATAGCAAATTATAATAAATTTAGGGGCATTTTACGTGAAGCAAACACCAGGGAAAAAGTGAGGTTCTGAAATTCGTTCATACTTTTTTTATGATATTTATTTGTCAAGTTATGGGCCTTCTAAAGAATAGTCGAAATTGGAATTCGGATTTTTTGGAAGTAGTTTTCGAATCAAATATATTTACAATAATATATTAAAAGTAGCGAAAATTATAGAAAATTTCGTGTTGAAATAAAATTAAAATTTGACTAACTACGACAATTTTTTTATTTCGAAACATAGCTTACAGTACATTTAAAAAACACTAGTAGCTTTAAAATGAGATTTACATTATATAAGGAGATATGTGGATTAATGTACATACATGTCGCACAGAGTTGATGAAAATGAACACTGGTATAACAACACCGTTATGAAGGGTAAAATATGCCTTTTATGCCAGTATAGTCAACTATAAACTGTGGATTGGAAGTCTTGCTTTGCAGCAGAAATATAGTTATAGAACTGTGGTAATTCCACAAACAAATCGTTTATAAAAAGTCCAATACAAAAAATTGTAGTAATAAATTCAAAATCAATTCAAAGACAGGACTTCATGAAATTTCATATTTACATGATAATATTCTTATTTCTATTGTACTTTACCGTAAAATACAAACAATTCTTTTCAACAGTATTACTCAATGTCTACTTTAAAAATATTTACCTTTAATTTCTTAATTTGATTCTTTAGTTTTGTAACAGTAGATTCTGCCTCCGTCGCTCTCGACTGCAAGGGAATTAATATTTAAGATATATCATATCTTAGCTAACAAAATTATAATTATTAATCTGTCTGGTTTAATTAATTACAAAGCGGAAGGCACAAATTCTAGCAAGTATATTCCCTATATTGGGAAGTTTTAACAATGAAAGGAGTCACAGTGTCTGTGATTTTTGAATTGAGTTCAAGAGATATAACTGAATAGGCAACCGTACAAATTTTCAAAGAGCGTTAATTATTAATCATTATGGATTTATAAAGCTATACTATTTCTATTTCCTTATTTTTTCGATGACAGTTCTAATTTGATAGTTGTAGTGTGTAAGTAATGATATAATAATGATATTGATCGCATATATTTACCACAGTGACGATTCATCAGATTTTGATTAAAATAAATAAATAAAGATTACCTGTCGTTATAATTATTTCGTCTCATTGTCGAGTACCTACCAATACATACTTATTTTACAACAGCTTCGAAAATTTTGAAGAAGTTGGCATTATCAATCAAGAATTAATATGTGTAAATCTTGTAATGAAATTTAATATTTGTTAATAAATTTGTACAAAAGTATCCGGCAGTAGTTCAGTTTTTTACATTTTGTAAAAAAATATCGAGTCTGTTATCGTGTTACGTTTATCGATATAGCTACATTTCTATCAGTTTCTCCGACTCTGGTATAACCTTGTACGTGTGTAAACGTCATATTTTTATAAAATAATGCATACATAATGTATAAAAGGCGCTCGTTCAAGTTTTCACAGGAACTGTCATCGAGAAAATAAAGAAATGGAGATGGTATAGGGAAAATATAATTTCCAATAAATAATGCATTATAAGTACTTTTAATAACGTCGAAACGTATTTTTTTTTTAATTGCCGCGCAAACGATACCGCAGAGCGCGTGATGTCATAATGGAGAGTTCGTACTAAATAATTGAAGAAAATTATAACAAGAGACAGCAGCTTAAACCACCAATTGGGTAAAGTTCCCTTACATATGAATAACGTCACATTATAATATTAGTGTTTCGTATGTTTTGAAGAACAACACAAAATATTCGAGCTTATTTATTAATTTAAAATTATAAATCAATATTATTTCACAAAAAAACTGAGCGAGCCTTACAGTAGTTGCATATGACGTGTAATATCTGACTTAACAAAGTTTAAACATATAAAGTAGTTTATATAACATACACTCTCCTTAGTCTAATAAAAAAAATAGCATGCACTTCCCTGGCTCCCTGTTACACACTTCCATCCCTTTTCACGAAATCACTCACACAGATTTTAGAAAAGAGAAAGGAGAGATGTTACACATCAAAAATTAATTAAAACATGTGATTATAATATTAGGAACATTATTTTCAAATACATGTTATATTTTTATATGATTATGGTCAGGATGCCTATTATTGGAATGATTTAAATATAAACAATGACGTAGTTGTCACATTTAACCGAAAAATTGAGAAAGCCACATACCGCTGCATCACTGAGATTCGAGTGCAGCGTGTCAACGGCCGCATCTAATTGTCCTGCAAACTGTCTGTCGCGATGTACCGCGCCGGCCAGTCTGACGCGCAAGGCTGCCTCGGCCGCTCTAGCCGCCGCGGCCTCGGCGCGTAACAGCGAGGCGGATTCACGTGCAGCGCACACTTCCTCCTCTAACCTGCATCGCCTGCTGCGTTCGACGAACAACTCAGACCTGAAATGATATTATGGATATAATAACAAATGTATAGTTTCATGGTGCATGGATCTTTTAAAGTCACTAAAATGCATAAAAACTTAGGGAGAACCATTTGCACTCGTATAGGCATATTATGAGGTGAGATGATGACCATCTAGCTAAGAGTCATGAATATAGAACAAGGAAAAAGAGGCTGTGGACGACCACAAATTTTTTTGTTACAAACAATAAAAAAAACACATAATATTGAGCAACACAACAAAAAAGACAACCCACAACCCGTATAGTGTGGCACAGAAGTACAAGGGGCACTGACTCCAAATAAATTGTGATAATAGCCAGGAGAAAGATGAAGAAGAATAGTTATGGGAATAGTAGACACATTATGATGGTAAGATCATTAAAATACCATATTGGTAAGATGTAAACAATGCTGATTAGTTCCACATAATATCACAAAATTTAAGTCAAGTTTATAAAAAAAAAAATTGTTTTATTTACCTTGTACGTTCTAATTCAGACATGATTTGCTGTAGCTGCTCATCTTGATGCTCAGGTTCTGGTGATGTCCTGCCCGGGTGCACTGGTAGAAAGTCTGGGAGGCGCATTGATTCAGCACCTGGATCCAATAAATAATAGTTAACAAAATAATTAAATTCACATACAATCAATAACATATATTTTGTATTGCGAGTGTAATTAAATATATTAAATGATTTTTTTTTATCTCATCATTGACTTTAAGATATAAATCATTTTAATACAGTGTATAATTACTATAACACACACTGTATATTATTGTAAAACAAATTATCCAAGAAAAAAAAACCTATAAATATGACAAAAAATAAATAAATTGACACACAATCACTATGTAAAATATAACTTTTTCTATAATGTAAATAAAAAAATTAAAGATATCATTGGCTTTTATGCTACACACTGCAGCCACTTTGGTCATTGGCAACTCGCTTTTGATGCCAAAGTTAGCGTGTGCAGGTGAATATTAGCTTCGATTTAATGTCGCTAGCGATGCGGCGATTACATCGCTGCAAATCTGAAAAGTCGTTAGTAGCTACCGACATCTCGGCTGTGTGGATGAAACACGGGTGAGCCCCGCGACTTTTATCATGGTGGACCTACGAAAATATTCACGTAATTTTGTAAGAAATTCATAAAAATTTACAGAGATTTACCTACTTTATGGTTAAAAGGTAAATATTACTCAAATAGAGGTATGAAGAGCGGAAGTTGTGACATTTTAGTCAAAAATTTTAGGTGGAGCTAATCCTTACTTGGAGCGTTATAAAATAAAATTAAACAATGTTTTTTCAAATCAGGAATGGCTATACAAAATATTCCTACATCTTCATTATGCTATTACATCAGAATATCTTGGTTTTTGAAGTATCCATTTCTTCATCTAACATCTTCTATTTTCTTAATCATTGCCATTTTGCAAACATCTGCTAGAGCAAGCAACTCAGAACTGAGAACTGGCAAGATTTTATCATCAGCATGCACACATTCTTTTATCTGCTATGTCTGCACATGTCAGCTACCAAATGAATATTGATTGATTGCTATAATGTGGACACAAAAGACTTAAAGTCGCTGGCAATCAAAGTCACTGAGTATATACCTGCTACAAGATAATATACACTGGATATTAGAGAATCACTCACTGTATGTTATAGTAAAACAAATAAATGATAAAAAATCAAAAATTAATTAGCAACATACTTTGAGTACTCCAGGTACAAATTTGAAAATAATACTATTCATTGCTTTCATATGTTTAAAATCTTACTTCAATTTGCAATAATAATTATTTTAACTTAAAACTACCAATTGATAATGCAAATGTGTCTAAACTTATGTTGCAATCAATACTTATAAATAATAAAAGCTTAAAATTTTTCTTTATTTCTAATATTGCACTGAACTCTCTCAGTCGACACACAACCTCTTCACATTACATTACATTCATTACATTCCAATGCATCAGACTAACGTTCGAGGCAAATATCTATCAGATAACTGAGCACTTATAATAATTCAATCAGTGATAGACTTTTTCAATAAAAACATCACAATAATATTATAACCTACAAAACAATACATAACATTTCTCTTTTTGTAACATAATTATTAATATTATGTATGATTTAATTAATACAAATTTATAATTTACTGGATTTCTGATTAACTATATAGTTTTTTTAATAAATTTCAGTGCAATGTATTGTTAAATTAAAGTAAATAATTAAAAGTGGAACAGTTCATACCTGCATTTGAAGGTAGATCTAAAGGGAAGGTTGGATTCCTCAAATCAGGCTGATTGACAGACTCAGTCAGATCCAGATTGAGATGTGGTGGTAAATCCAAGGGTGTAGGTCCAGCAGCTTCAGTGCCTGTCGGCAGATCTAACGGGATGGCTCGACTCGCCTGCCCTTTGTCACTGGAAGTGGATGCTGTGCCGGCATATCTCTGAGCTTCATAGTCGTAACCCCTATTACTACTATAGCCATTATTTCTTCTGCCTAATGATGAAGAGCCCGTACTATAATTAGTGTTAAACGTAAAGTCTGGTAAATTATCCAAGTCAACTGATATTGGGCCGTTTGCATTCAGGTAAGCTTGCTCTACTAGAATGTGATCTTGAACAAAGTCTGGTAAAGAAGGCATACCGAGTGGCTCGGATGCCAAATTCGACCTGTTGTAAAACTGCACATCGTTATTGTCAATGTAAAAATTATGCTTAGAATCAGAATTATCCACTACACTAAAAGGTATTTCTACTGAACTACTTGAAGACGTATTATCACTGGAGCGGTGGGTGCCAGCCTCACTGCCTTTATCTTTGGCTTGGGTGTCGGTCGAGCGGGACTTCTCCCGCCGTGAGTCGGCGTGAACGTCGACCCGGGTCGGCGAATGCTGCACTGTGTTCGCGTAAATTTTAGGCCGGGCGCCTGTGTTTTCGTACGTCGAACTGCCCGGCAACGACAGGTCTCGTTTCAGGAAATGTCGGAATGAAAAAGGGTTTCCGTCTTTACGGGTCGCACCCGACGATTCTGCAACACAAAATCACGGTCGCCGAGAAATGTCTTTACATTTAGAACAAAAAACAACTTCGTAAAACACTCACTAGAACATGAACTTTTCGTCTCAACAGGCGACGTGTCACCATTTTCCTTGCTGTTGTATTTTGCCTCCTCAATGCCTAGATCAGGTTTTGTCGCATTTTGTTCAGTGCCTTGGGCGGAACCGTCATTTTCTGAATTTTGCGGCGATTTCTTATTCGAAACACCATCTTCGTCCTCCGCCATGATAGATAAAAATGTCAGTTTTGTAACGTTTGGAAATTAGTAGTTTTCACAGAGCTAAAATCTTTTACGTTTAGAAATAATAATATGTCGATGACAGTAATATTAAATCTTTAAATTGTAAAATTCCGTCCTAATAATCTATGTAAAATATTAAGATCTTCGAATTTATACATCACGTAACTGACGTAAATATACTTCAAAAGTTGCGTAGTCATTTTTCTCAACATCATATAACTTTAATCCACTCATCTCATAACTGATATTAGTTTAGGTATCAATTTTATTATTATCAATGGTAATGTTTGCAACAAGCAGTTTAGTCAAGAAATCTTACCAAACTAGCAACTCAAGCAAACGCTTCAACCTCTGGCTTGAACGTCGCGTCAAGCCTTTTGAAGTTTTTGAATTTCAACGGTATTTCTATTTTTAACCGATTGTAACACTAACAAAAAAGAAAACCAACTTTAACGTTTTTGAAGAGTTCCCTTGTGTGTCTTCGATTTTGAAGGTCAAATAATAATGAAATTAAAATGGGATCACCACCTTAATCTAACTTAATCTTCAAAATCATTGAAGTGAATTTTCTATTTTGTAAAAATTGGTTTGTATAACCGACTTCAACAAAAAGACGGAGCTGCGGAGGAGGTTACTCAATTCGAATGTATATTTTTTTATGGATGTTCAACCTTCTTTGTATATGAATCCATTTGGGTGATTCTTTTTTTGCTGGAAAAGCGATACATACCTAAAGGTTGATCCCATTTTAATTTTATTAGCATTACATCTTTGACCAGCAGAGGACTCCTTGAAATCATTGAAGTTAGTTTTCTTTTTTGTTAAAAATTGACTTGTTAAAGGTCTCTAAACATTGTAACTAAGTTAATTTATATAACTAACAAAGATTTTGATTTGCATCCGGAGACTACCTATATTAAAATTATCAGTACCGTTCATGTTCTGCTAGCTACATAAATTTATAGGTCTAGGTTTGTTTTTATATTTAGACTAGCAGGCCCGCGGCTGCGCTTGCGTGGACTACTGTTGTATAAGCTATGTTTGTTTGCATTGTCTATGTTCATGGGATTGTAAAATGTATCTACCTGTGTAAAGTGAATACACATTTTCCTTTCATAATTTACGCTTTCATTTTATAACAGAATAATAGAATTTTATAATAAAATGCCGTCGTTCGGGCACACGCATGTATCGTGGTACCTCGCTCTCTTGGTTATTTTAAAGGCAAAAATGCTTATTGCGGGTGCCCCTTAGAATATATACATATACTCCCGCTGACTTTTTGTAGGTGTTTTTAAGATTTACAATTATGTACTACATTAATTTGATATATCTCTTTACTCAGCGTAAGCCTTTCATTCGCCTCAGTCGTAGTTTTTCCGAATAGAGTTTTATTTGCGCGGAACCCTAATTCTTTTTTAAAATAAAAGTAGCCTAATTACTTTCTATAACATCCGCTACCTGCTAGTGAAAGCCCTTTTAAAATCGGTGCAACCGTTTCGGAGTATACCCGGAACAAACGAACAGACAGAGAAACAAAATTCCTTTGTTATAAGATACTTAAAAGCTTTGAATGCATTTAGAAAAAGCGGTTCTTTTGACATTACAAACAGACACTTCAATTTTATTTGTTTGTATAGATTTATGATCTGTTGGAGTGGTTAAGCTCAATCTAATTCGCTTTATGATGTTTGTTGGAGATAATCTCTGCAACTAATCTGAACTAATTCCGAAGTTTCTTTCTCTAATAGGAAACTACAATAATCGCCCCTATAACACGGTACTCTTACAACGCATTTTCATATTACGCGAATGACGTGAACTTCTTAGTTTAACCATAGACTTATTTATGTATAACTGACAAACGTTTTCACTATATTTTATCTGTCATGTTTAGATTTTAATACGTGCAATTTTAATGTTGAATAAAGCTAAAGTTCTCAGTTATATCGTATTTATTATGCATCAATTTATTCAACATTAAATTTTTCGATAATAAACATTGCGTCATGTACGAAGAAAAATCAAAAGTTCCGGCCTCGCCGTCTTCGAGTATATCACGCTATTTACGCCCTGAACGCTTTGATGTGGAGCCTGCTACTGCTACTTCAGACTTAAAATGGACCCATTGGCGGTATTCTTTCGAAAACTTTTTGTCTGAAGAGGCTCCTGATGCAACTGAAATATTTAAATATAAGATTCTCGTAAACCATATATCACCAACTATATTTAATTTCATACGTGAGTGTGGCGAATATAGTACTGCTATAAAAATACTGGATAATAATTACGAGAAAAGGAGAAACATTACTTTGGCCCGCCATCACTTGACCTCTAAAAAACAGCAACTAGGAGAATCGATAGCAGAATATTCGAGAGCCCTTACCTTACTCGCTCATGACTGTCATTTTAAAGCAGTAACAGCCAAAGAACATCAAGATGAAACAATTCGTGGAGCACTCATCGCAGGGCTTAACTCTAAAAAGATTCGAGAACGACTCCTAGAGAAAAATACAATGACTTTAGAGGACACGCTAAATTTAGCGATTTCCCTCGAAAGTGCAGAAAACACTTCTCATGTAATAGAGACCAACGCAAGTACTGCTTCTTTCAATGCTGTTACCGAAACAGTAACTTTAGAGAAATCACAACTACCAACCTTGTCAGCAACTAGCTCACAAAATAACCGTAGAAGATGTTTCTTTTATGGAGGAAATATTCATCGAAGGATTAAATGCCCTGCATATAATGTAGATTGTCAACTTTGCTCAAAGAGAGGCCATTTTGCAAAAGTTTGTCGTTCTGTTCAAATCAAAGAACCAAACGTTGCTGCTACTACAGAGAATAACTCTCACAACTCAGGCTTATCATCAGCAATTTCAGCCGCTTCTCCTTCAAGTTTATGTAAGGCAACTATACCTGTTACTGTTAACAATTATCGAGCTGATGCTCTAGTAGATACAGGAAGCTCTATTAGTTTCATCGATAACAAATTGGCAACAACCATAAAACTGAAAAGAAAGCCTTGTAACCAAGCTGTAACTCTTGCTTCTCTTAACCATATCTCATATGTAAATGGACTATGCTATGCCACTATACAAATCAATCACCACGTTTACAAACACCAACCATTGCTTATCGTAGACGATCTCTGTGCAGACATTATTATAGGCCACGACCTTCTCAAGAATCATTCGTCTCTTGAACTCCAGTTTGGTGGTGACAAAGAACCACTGAAAATCTGCAATGTGCTTGAAGCTTCTGTTCCACCAGCGTCGGTTTTTACTAATTTATCGCCTAATATCAAACCAATCGCTATCCGATCTCGACGCCACTCCGAAGAAGATCAGCTTTTTATATCAAATGAAATATCTAACCTTTTAAAAGACAATGTCATTGAGCCAAGTGTGTCACCCTGGAGAGCACAAGTTCTGGTTGCTGGAGGAGGCAGTCACAGGAAACGCCTTGTAATTAAACCATAAATAAATATACAGAGTTAGATGGCTATCCTTTACCCAGCATCGATTCAATTGTCACTCAAGTCGCCAAATATAACTATTTTAGTCAGATAGACCTCAAGAGTGCTTACCATCAAGTGAAAATCCTTCCCAAAGAAAAAATCTATACAGCATTTGAAGCTTGCGGAAATCTTTACCAATTTACTAGAATACCTTTTGGAATAACAAATGGAGTTGCCGCATTTCAAAGAACTCTTCAATTCATCATAAACGCTGAAAAGTTAAAAGGAACCTATGCTTACATTGATGATGTAACGATCTGTGGGAAGGACAGACAAGATCACGAAACTAATTTACGCAGATTCATGGCAGCTGCTGAAAAATATCAACTCACGTTGAATACGCAAATATGTGCATTTGGAACGGAATCTATCAATCTTCTGGGCTACACTATTCACAAAAACATAATCAAACCGGATAAATGCAGATTGGATTCACTCATAAATCTACCTGTTCCATCAGATACAGCGTCCTTGAAAAGAGCGCTAGGTTTGTTTGCTCACTATTCAAAGTGGATCGTCAATTTTTCCGCTAAGATCAGACCGTTAGTGGAAGCATCTTTTCCGCTATCAAAAGACTCAATAAACTGCTTCACGAAACTCAAGTCTGACATCGCAGAATCAGCCCTCGCAGCTATTGGTGATAAACAAGTATTCTCTGTTGAAACTGATGCTTCCGAGTATGCTATTGCTGCAACTCTGTCACAAGAGGGTCGTCCTGTCGCATTCTTTTCACGCTCACTGAATAATTCTGAACGTCGACAGCTCTCCATTGAAAAATAGGCTAGTGCTATTGTAGAAGCATTGCGAAAATGGCGCCACTATTTAATCGGAAGACATTTTTTACTTGTTACAGATCAGCAATCGGTCTCATTCATGTTTGATCAGCAACATTCAAGCAAAATTAAAAACGAAAAAATAGAAAGATGGCGCTTGAAACTTTCTTGTTATAAATATGACATTATTTATCGCCCAGGAAAACAAAATCAAGCTGCCGATGCACTGTCTAGAATTTGTCTTATAATGGATACTACTTCCAACAAACTCACATAACTTCATAACTCTTTATGTCATCCAGGCGTCACAAGGATGATACACTGGATTAGAGCAAAGAACTTGCCTTATTCTGTTGATGAAGTAAAAAGAATGACTGCGGCATGCCCAGTTTGCGCCGAAATAAAACCGCGATATGTAAAAAACGAAGGACAACTCATAAAAGTGACAGCACCTTTCGAACGCCTTAACTTGGATTTTAAAGGACCGCTTCCATCCAATACTTCTAACCGATACATTTTGACCATAATTGACGAGTATAGTCTGTTTCCCTTTGCCTTTGCTTACAAAGATATGACATCTGAAACTGTGGAAAAATGTCTTCGAGAACTTTTCTCCTTATTCGGAACTCCGGCCTACATACACTCCGATAGAGGCTCATCGTTCTTATCTGATGAATTGAAGAAGTTTTTCACATCTCTAGGCATAGCCTGTAGTCGGACGACTCCTTATAATCCCCGTGGAAATGGCTTAGTAGAACGTCTTAACGGAACATTATGGCAGACTATCCAGCTACATCTCCGCTCTACAAAACGAGATATCGCCGAATGGGAAAAGGCAATATCGATTGCACTTCACTCAATAAGATCTCTGTTGTCCACCGGAATAAACGTCACTCCACATGAGAGGATGTTCAACCACCCCCGCCGATCTGGAAACGGCCAATCAATGCCAACTTGGCTACTATCTCCGGGACCTATATATATGAAGAAAAACGTAAGGAACTCAAAATATGACCCAGCTGTTGAAGAAGTAGAGCTTCTACAAAGCAACCCTCATTATTCTTACGTCAGATTACCGGAGGGGCGCGAGACAACCGTCTCTAACAGACGTCTAGCACCAATACCAGTGACTGAAGAGATTCCATCTGATGATAAGTACTTAACTCCAGACTCTGAGAGAACTCAGACCGCTGACGAAGATCCATCTCCTAATGTAATTGATGAGAATATTCAAGTACGCCGTTCGACTAGAGAACGTAGATCTCCTTCATACCTTCAAGACTACGTTACAACTTAGAAGGGAGGGTGAATGATGTGAACTTCTTAGTTTAACCATAGACTTATTTATGTATAACTGACAAACGTTGTCACTATATTTTATCTGTCGTATTTAGATTTTAATACGTGCCATTTTAATGTTGAATAAAGCTAAAGTTCTCAGTTATATCGTATTTATTATGCATCAGCGATTTAAATCCCTCGTATAGCACGGGTATTCCTCCATATAACGCGGAGATTTCCCTAAGTTATATTTCTGTACTCACAAATTTGAGAAAAAGGCAGATGGAGACGGTCAGAACACAAAATGTCCCATATTAGTATTCAATTGTGTCAATTTTCTTAATATTCGATTTAAAACCTCTATAAGGAGAAAAGTAATACGTGAATCATTTGTACATAACGCGTTAAACGGGGTCGTACAAGCGCGCTATACGAAAATACTCCTTTTTTTTTTTTTTTTTTAGATCTGACTACACTGTTAGCCTTAGGGGCCCTAAAGCCGCTGCGGCTTTTACAGCTTCACCGGACTTGTGAGAATACTCCTACAACCTAAGATGTTTTTATAGGTGTAGATGCGTTAGCCACGATCTATTTTGGCAATATTAGAGTCAGGTAATTGCCTGACATTCTCTTAGTCACGTATTATCCAGTGTCGTGGTTGCACGTCATTAAAACTCAAAATATATATTTATTTCGTTCTAACAATAAAAATAATATATAATGTCTTTCATATTCTTTCCGTTTTTGCGTTCTATGTAACTGGAAGCATTTTTTATAGTTTGTATGTATAGTTTAATTAGTACGCTTTTTAGTGCAATGATGTTGGCGTATGACGTGTCTATACGTAAAATGTCATTGCCTATAAGGCGTTATAAATATACTGTGTTTTAGGGGGGATTACTGTAACTACATGAATACATGATTCCTAAATGTTGTGGATACTACTAATATTAAATTTTATATCGCATTTCATGCGTACGTAGTCACGAGCTGTTGCGCGAGCATTAGCATAAGTACATTCGTATTGTTCAACCAATGATATTAGAAGCAAAGACGGTTCAAACCCGCAAATTTTTTTTTATTGTAATTATATTCTACATCAAATGCTAACGATATGCGAATTTTACCACTTTTGTAATTACCCATAAAGAAAATGTAGCATTGAACTGTAAAAAAACCTCTTGCGTATTATTATAGGAGCCTATTTCATTTACGAATGCCAAAAATAGAGATAGGTAACAACAAAAATATAGTAAAATATTAGGTAGATCATGGCCTATTTGTAATAGAAAGCATCCCGTGACTTATGAAAAATCATTAAAAAAATTATACAATATTCAAAGTAAAATCTACTCAATAGATGCTTTGGCTTTAATATGGCAGTAGATAAGTTAATGAACAGTGGAGAGGATTATAAACAGAATGAAATGGATAAGCAGAAAGGTGAAAGACTCAAGACGAATAGAGAAAATTGTGAAAGCAATCAAACAAAACAAATATTTACTATTACACGGACGAGACGTAGGCAAATGGGATCTGAAGAAAAATACTAACAATAGGTACTAATCCAGAATTGTACATAAACAGAAAATATTATTTTTTGTTATTATTTACAAAAGATGCTAACTTACAATTTATAATTAGTACTTTTTTTTATTAGGGGAGTACAAAAACAAAAATAAGGGAGTTGGCCAGTGACGACCACAAAAGGCTAAAGAAACATGACATTCTCGAAAGTTACCAGGTTATTTAATGACTCAGTCGGATAAGACTAGGTCACAGATAAATCTTCAAAAATATAATCCAATATAACAACAAAGTCCATAAGTTTTGATTAGATAAATTCTTTATTTTGTCTATAATAATCATAAGGCTCTGTTTATTGATTTACAATATAAATATTGATTTGTTAAATACTTTACAACAAGTATCAAAACACATTGAGATTAAAATATTACAGTAACAAAAAATAAATTCGTTAACAATAAATGCATTATTATTTTTATTCACACGCTTACATACATCAAGTTTTAATAGAAAAATATACATATACGGGGAATCATTTTATAATTCTGAGCACTAGTACTTGGTACTCTCGAATCATCACACTTCATTCCGTTTTTATTAGGTCAAGTACAAAATTTGGTTTATATGTTACCTAATTTATAAATAATCTAGTCAGATTGTGTACGGACAATAAAAATTTGCAATGAAACAGTTACAATTTCGTAGGTTTGTAAACTAACTGGATCGGTTAGGTTAGTTGTAAACTGTGATCATAACGCACGAGCTGAGCGAGCGAAGCATACGAGCCAAGGTAGCAGACGTCGCGACGCGCGACGTGGCGACGTGAGGCGGCGACGGCGATTGCCATAACAAATTATGCGTTGAAAATTCATACTTTTCAAGTACAAAATTTTGTTTTTTTAATATTAGACATAACCTTATATATTTAAAACTATACTATTCCGTTCACAATCTACCGACAGTTTACAATCTCACCAGATGGTTCATAAACTAACTGTTTGTACGATTATCCGGTGACATATAAAAGAACTGTTTAAGAACAGCTTCTTCTTACATTAAATTATTGGAACAGTGAAATGGGAAACCTTAATATATTATGTTACAAATATTTCTCTACTCAAAGTGTACATCGATACAGTGTATATTTCAATACTGAGGAAAGCTAAGTTATTCAAATTGTTACATAATATAAATTTTGATTTCAATTAATTTTCCAAATTTTTTAACTAACTAATTATTTTAATGAAATTACAATAAATTTAGTTGAATACTTTTTACAAATAATTATTTATTTCAGTACATATTTTATTAGCACTTTATATTTATTTTATTACGAATTGGCATAAATGTATTATATTTTATAAAATAACTTATACTACATACATACACATTTACATTATTCATTTTATTACCTTAAGTTTGACTTTACAAACGTAATTACAAATTCGTGAAAGCGGGTAGTTGTAAGGGTTTGTGAAAGACGTTTTTCTAAGTCTACCCGCGAGCACAAACTTTGTACATTTTACACGTATTATAATAATATATTGTAGTAAAATATTATAATTTACATAAACATAAAAAAATATCTAGGAAGTATCACTATATAACAGTCTAAATAATTCATAAAAACAATGAAACTTCAAAATAATTTTAATTTGGCACAAACATTGTAAATCAATTATAAGAAAATGTATTATCGACATATCAAAATGATTTAGCATGGAGCATTCCAAAGTGCAGGTGTTGCGAGTGGGTGGCACAAATACTGAAGTATTTAACGCCTTTCGGTAGATAATGTGTTTAAAATTAACCGGGCTTCGCTAAACACAAACTTTAAAATTAAAAGCTTTCATAATATTTCAATTGTGAAAGAAAACATCAAAATATCATAAAATGAAGATTTACTGTGAATATAGGCAACTTTTTGAATGGAAAAATATCGTATAGTGGTCCATAATATTAAGAGAAATAAATTGTTTGGAAACTGTCCGAGTAAATCTCTTTTCTTTTTTATATATGTATACATTCTTGTACTAGCTTTTACCAGAAGTTCCGCTCTTATGAACCAATAGTTTTACACTTCGTTTTCAAAATTTCTTCAAAATTGTTGCTGTAACACCGATCTTTATCAATGGCGTCGACTCCCGCGCAAACGTTGTAGAGGTGCGGGACTCTTCTGGTAGCATAACCAGCGCCTTCTTTAGGGGCGCTAGGGTAAGACGCCGCCTGCTCTAACCTACTATAAAGTTATTGTTAATACCAAACAAACATTAAACTGGCTGCCCAAGTGAGTGCCCTAAACTACAGTGTGTGAAACTAGGTGAAACAATTATAACAAAATGCCAAGCCCACGTCACCCGTCGAACCGCCAGACAGATTTCGAAGATGCCGAAAAAGAAATGGACTCCGCACAACAACAGCTAAGTTATACAGCCGATAACTTGGCGTCCTAAATAGAAAGAACACACAGCATACTGAAACCGTTGCATTGGAACGTTCCATAGACATAGTTTTTGAGAGGGCGACGCCGACGCCGAACGCGTCGTGTTCACCGCCCGCGACCGCTTTATACTCGGCGAGTTTCA
The DNA here is from genome assembly GCA_033032175.1 of Saturnia japonica. Taxonomy (NCBI): domain Eukaryota; kingdom Metazoa; phylum Arthropoda; class Insecta; order Lepidoptera; family Saturniidae; genus Saturnia; species Saturnia japonica. The sequence goes on from CM065315.1 coordinate 2,330,524, forward strand.
CAGCGTGCACCCGCACCGCGCGGTTCAACGGAACACCCGACGACTTCCTTAATGGTTTTGTAGACGCTATCGAAGCATATAAAGTGTGTGTGCTCGCGTAGGCAATGAGAACGCCTTACGAGGACTTTCAATGCTGTTAACTAAAGACACTGCGGTATGGTGGCAGGGTGTCAAAACCACTGTTATGTCATGGACCGACGACATGACGTCATTGCGAAGCGCCTTCGGAGACAATCGCACGCCACACAGACTTTATCAAGAGATGTTTGGCCTGTCACAGTGATCTCACGAAAGGACGGAGAGGTTTTATCACCAAAAAGCGCGAGCCCTACTAGCTCGACTTCCCCCATGCGATATTAACGAAAAGTTCAGCTCGATATAGTATATGGACTTTTACATAATCGAGTCCGCGAGCGTCCACGACGAGACGAAGTTAAGTCGTTTGACGTCTTATTACCAAAAGTCGCGAAGCATAGGAGACGCGATCGATGAGAAAAGGACGACTTCTCCAACTACCACATTACGTGGGGAGAGCCTGCTAAGAATCCGGCTACGCTACCAACGCAATGCGACGCAATGTCGCGGCGGGACCGCAGGTATCATGCATCGGTGGCCTGCATCGGAACGGCGCTGGCTCCGCATCTGATCCTTCATACCAGCAAACTGCGACAAAACCTGCGGTAGTGGAAGCCATTACTACGCTACTAACTCCACGGTATAGCGTAATATATTGCCGCCAACAGGGTCATAATTGAGAAGAATGCTTTAAATAAAAAATAAAACTAACAGTGACGTAATAGTTAAGATACCCATGTGTTATGGTTGTTACAAAAAAGACTTTACTCGTTCACAACGTAAAAATTGTAATACCGATTTTTATGTTGTCGAAATTGCGCCATTGTTTACAGGGGATACAAAAGACCCTAAAATAAAATCACCAATAAAATGTTATAATGGTTCGGAAAGACGATTTCCTTATTACGTTTCAACCAATGCAATTGAAATTATTTAAAGCGATAAAAACGCTATTCTGAAGTCGAAGTATTAAATACTAGGTCCCAAGTTCGATCCAGTCTTGAATAGTAATAGTTATTTAGAATATCCTAGTAAACGAAATAGGGTGATCACGTCGGTAAAAAGTATGGTTTCCATGAATAGTAAAATATCGATGAGAAAGTTGTGTCAGCCACGCATCTGCTATAAACATCATTACTTCAACAACGAGGAGAAGGGCCAGCCGTTCTATTCTATTCTATTCCATTCGAAGTTCTACACACAGGTGGGTAGAACTTTTTGCACTTGTCGATGCTACTGCTGAAGGAGTATTACTTACGGTACGAATTGCCACGAAGAGTTGTGTCAGATAAAAGTACACAATTAAAATCTGCTCTTATGCAGCGATGCATGCATCTAATGGGCGTAAAACAGGAGCTCATACCGTTATATCTCCTTGAATCTAACTCCAGCTGGGATTGAGATTTAAAGGAACAACTTTCTATGTTAGTTAAAACAGCTCACACTGAATGGCCAAAGCATTTAGCACATATCAGGATTGCTATGAACAGCGCTATCTGCTCAGGTAAGACGCCTGCATTTTTAACTTTTGCCCTTTTCGATGTACATCATGACTTACGTAGTATTTTGTCTAAGGACAACTTTATTCCCCTGGTCACAACTTATTTCTTACTTCGTCTTATAACTTCTACTTATAATTAAGTTATAGATCGGGTAGAAAAGTGCTAAGACACTCGAAAAGAAATAGCAGATGCTTCCCGTCGAAAGGAGCCTAGATATAGCGTAGATTTAGTTTTACTTAGAACACATGAACTAAGTAACGCTTTTAAATTGTATTTGCTTTATAATATTATCGACTGACTCTCTTTTTAGAACGACCTAGGGAGTTTTTATGACATCAAAATGCATGCTTTCAGTTTATATTTACAATCCAATTTACTTAACCAAACTATATCACGCAAAACACTAACGATATTACTCAATATAAAGTCAAAAACCTAAGTTAATTAATTAGAAATAAAAACCAAAACATGTCACTTCAAGATCCCGCCAAAAACTCCTGCCAATAGGTCTTCTTCTTTCTAACTTGACAACTAGTTCTCCTTAATGAAAACCATTACTGCCATTAGCAAGTTAATATAGTGTCCTGTCTTATGACGATTTCAGTGTCCTAACAAGATGGTGGCTCCCTTGTTAGAACTTTCTAGGGAGTTTTTATGGGATCCTACAATGCTGCTCTTAGTTTATATTTATAATCCACTTCACTTATGCACAAAAACCGAACTATATCACGCAAAAAGCCACCAATATTACATAATATAGGGTCTAAAACCTAAGTTAATGAATTAAAAACAATAACCACAAAATGTAACTTCAAGATCCCGCAACAAAAACCTGCCAATGGGTCGTGCACGGCGATTCAACAAAATCCAGTTTTATTTTTATATGGCTTCTCGTAAATAGAAATTCTGTCAGTGTGTCAACTCAGTCAGGGACTGTCACTTAATAAGTAGTAATTAAGTTTTATACAAACTTGTTTTTCCAGATTAAGCTTCTGCCTACTGATAGACATAAAGGGACTTCATGGTTAACACCGACCATCCTACGACCCTTTGCCCAACAATGGGAGTTTTACAACCTAGATAATATTACTATCATAACCCTTTCAAGATAGGCGTGGTTGTATTACATAATGCATACGTGAATCTGTTAAAAATTTATTGCAAAAATAGTAAAGCGCCTTATTGTATTGAACATGTAACCGAATGTAACTAAGAAGTTATTAGATAAAGAACTATTATTTTTTAGGTAAATTGTTGCAAGTAGACACATGGAAATGGGAATTTCATTTACAATATAAATGTGATTTTAGTAAAATAAACGATGTACAGCTAGTTTTATTAATTTTTTTTAACTCCTACAGGCGTGTTCATAAGACCTAAATATGTCGAGAGTTGTTGCCTTCAATGTTTGTTATTTGAACTTTTATATCGATTTTAATCAACATAAAGTTGCTTCCAGCGAATGTAATTCCATTAGCATTTGTAATTTTTTATTAATACATACATGAAATAAACAGTCTGCAACATAGACTGTGAGTATAATTTTGTTTTTATTAGCTGATGGATACTTTAAGTATAAAGTAATGATTAAAATGATGTTTGAAATATAAAATGTTAATAAAAAAAGTACTTTTGAAAAACAAGTCTTTATGCAATATTTCAAAAATTTAAAAAACTTGTAACTCACGCATAATTTGTTTAGTTTTTAAATTGCGCTATAAGCTTTTAAAGTTATTGAAATATTCAATAAAGACTTGTTTTTCAAAAGCACTTTTTATCAAAAAAAAAAAAAAACATCGTGTTCTTCTCAACAAACCTTTTCATTTGATACCCATATCATGGGGTACATGAAAAATAAGGTGTGCCGTGTTTGGGAATCCACCATATTGGATTTAGAATGACGTCACTTAGCTAAACATGCACTGTCATACAAACTAAACGTTTATGCAAAATTCCAGCTCAATCCATCAAAAAAATCCATCATCCTGTTTTAAACTTCAGTTGCAAGATTTGACATATACTATCAAAGAAAATTAAATAAAGCTTGTAAAAAAGGACGTAGGTACATCAGGAAACTTCGATGAAAATTAAGTAATGGAAGTTTTTTGCGTGATCTTTAGTCTTTGGTATCATGTTTCAGTGGTGTTTTGTCTTTTATTCATACGCTAGTGTTTTTTGACGTTATACCGTGTTATATAGATGGCATTTTGTATAACAAAGCTTGGTTATTGTGCACACGTGAAGTGGATCGGAAATAATAACATTGGTCATAATTTCTGAGATACCACAAAAACTGCCTAGAAAGGTCTAAATGAGAGCCACCATCTTTCGCCATCTAATCGCCAAGTTATGAAGAAGATGAAGAACGTACGTTTGGACGAATAATTAATTACTATAATATTAATTATTTACGAATTCTATATATGTAATTTAATAAAAATATTTAAAAAATTAAGTAATCTCAATTGTGATTCTTTAGATTATATGAAATTGAAAAAATAAATAGACACAAGTAACTACTACATGAGTAACGTATGTGATCTCTTTGCCATGTTTTTAAACTTGGAAAACATTTTTTTAAATCAGACTATACTGTTGGCAATAAGGGCCCCGAAGCCTCGGACAACTTTTACAGCTTCACCGGGCTTGGTAAAATATTTAAAGTCAATGAACATGTACCTACTATATTTATATTACACTTTTTAATTGTATACTGCAAAAACGGGTTTGCATATCTACTCATAGAATTGTTAAGATTCGTACAATTATTCTAATCTTGAAAGTTCAAACATCGCTATAACAAGACGGTTTCGTAGAATTATCCCGGAGAGTTTGCATGACAGCTTAAAACGCATGCTTCCAGTAAAGATGTGTAGAGAAAAATAAAATATGCGTCTAGTTATATACTGTAATTTAAATATTCGTTTATGTGACATTGTTACCTATTTAATTAAAAATAAAGTTTAACTTTTAATAAAAGATTTTCTGTAACCTTCAAAACAGCATTCAAATAGCTAGCGTATGAAACACGACTTAAGCCAGGACTCCTCGAGAAATAAGATCAAGTACCCCACCCGTGTCTCTTTCAACTAAATTCCTCCCATTTGATAATGGCAACACAGCGTAAAGAACTACTATGGAGCCAAACCAGCCACCACAGATCACTAATGAATTGACGTGAAAATTGAGCATATGTTTTACCTGTGTTAAAATGTATACGAATAATAAAAATGATTCTTTCTTTTATAGTGTGGCCACTATGCGTTTCTAAGCCATTAATCGGTTTGCGATGAAACTTTGGTGATGTATTGTGCGCACACCCGGGAATATTTCTGTAATAGTACCAACAGTTTATAATAGGTGGGGTGCGAGTCGTTTCAGTTCAAATACAGCGTAAAGGAGCATGCAAAAGTCAGTCGTAAATAGAAATTAATAGTTATAATCAGCATAAGTTATTAGTTATGAGCGAGATCCTGGGTTCGAATCCCAGGTCGAGCAAAGTGTTATTGGGGTTTTCCTATGAAATTCTCAGTAGCAGCTCGGAGATTGGTTTGAATGCCCGATTAATGGCAATAGGCTCGCCCCCTATTACATGGGACCTAAAAACATACTCGGCGAAATGTGGGTGTACAAACGTACACTTCTGCCTAACCCTTCGGGGAATACAGGCGTGATGGTATGTTATGTTTATCAGCATATAATGTGTGACTTTAACTGATTTAAATTATGAAGGCCGTGCCACGAGCGCCTCGAACTTTCAGCCATGATATTTGATATTGTGATAAGATATTTAGTTTTATATTGCTTGTCTAAACAATATAATATAGAAATTACTAGTACCTAGTCCATTCGAAAATCTAAAAGTCTCTCCTTTTTTACCCGATTGCAAAAAGGAGGGTTATGTTATTCGAGTGAAACTATGTAGGTATGAATGTATTTCTTTCGCACGCTCTGTAGTCTAAACGGCTTAATGGATCTTAGCATACGAGGTGTCGTTAGATTCGTCTTAATTGTGGGACTGTCATAGGCTATATAATATTTAACTTCGATGTCTGAGAATCTAACAAAAAGCAAAATAGAAAAATATATTTTTTGTCAACTTTTTTTGTTGCAGTCGGTTTTTTTTTGTTTTCTTTTTAATAATTATTATTTGCTTACGAGCTAACGAGCTGATGACTGGTTAGTTATTCTTGTATCATGATACCTTTTTTGTTGTTGTTTATATCACTGGATTAAAAGGGCGTTCCTTTAAAAACATAACCCTAACAAGATGTTGATTGACTTGTTAGAACTGTCTAGTAAAACAACGTATGCAAACAAGTTTTTTTTTCAAACATATGAATTTGACGCCACTTCATATTGTCACCCGGGCGGAAACCTCGGTTTCTGTACCCTAGATTCGACTTTGAATATAATTTACATAAATAAAAGGCGATAAGGCCCTATGCTTAAAGTGAGAAGTCGCGGGTAGGATCCCTATAAAACTTTTGTTTGTTGATAAGCATGATTTTAAATTGCGTCCGAGTGTTAAATATATATGTATAACCATATAAACTGGGAGCTATAATTAGACTAATTCAATAGCTATGCGTAAGAATGACACCTCACCTCATATTAATGACCCCCCCAAGGACAATTTAGTGACACGGATATGAAAGGAATACCAACCGTCAGTATCATTTAATACGCATTTTGGGAACTTTTTTAATACAAGCTAGAAGCAACGGTGTTTCAGTGTTTAGCGCTTTCGAACAACGCGTCGATAGAAGAAGACTCTTTAAATATTTTTTTTATTTAATCATTTTTCTCTCCGACTGTACCTAGGTAGTAGTAATAACTATTTACGTATAGTTAAATTTTAATTTTTACGCAACCCACTCGCTACGTCGATACATCGCGTCGATCTGTTTACGTTCTCCTAAAATTACTAAACTAACTGTGCCTCGCTGTTGCACTGCGTTTTTCTTGCACTAAGCAAGTTTGAGCTGCGGTCAAACCTGTGCCAGATCGCTCCGCGTGGAAAAAAGTGCAAAAAATGGAAAATTGTGGTTTTTGTGCGCATATATATAAGTGTAGCATATCAAAAGACGTGGCTTGTAGCGGGGAACAATGTGTGATACTCAGTTTTTGTATATGTAAGAAGTCCACCGAGATATGTGCAAAAAACCGGAGTGTGAAAACTTTGACCGCGTGCGGCTCCATAATACGATCGATAACAATATATTTTTAAAGTGTGAAAAAGTGCATTGGCAACTCCTCTTTATTTTGACACAAAAATGGGATTTTTGTGGCCAGTACTTTTCGAAACAAACAAAAATTAAAAAATTGGAAAAATTTAAGTGATATCCCTAGGGACCCCGTTCATACGGTGCTCAATCTCGAGCACTTGAACGAATTCTCTTGAGCGAGAATATATAGTGTTGCGTGAGCATGGGGCAGCCACGTGACATGTGTACCGCTCGCGCGCTGTAAGCGTCATCCCGCGCCGCACACCAGTTAGCTGCCTTCGCGGCCTTGGTGAGTACCATTTTTATACCGTTTTATCAATTTTTGAAAATGTTTTAGTTCTGTAATCATTATTAAATTAATTTGCCAACTTGCTCCCAACCGCTTGTGGACAGACTATCTACACGTTTGTCCACAAATATGCCACAAGTCTCTTTACTCCAAATACAAAATAGCCATACGACGACCTATCATCACCGAAAAGGTGACAACGTATTTTTTTTTTGTTTGCTGTGAAAAAGTTTATCCAAATTATTATTTTTGGTTCGATAAACAATACGGACATCTGAATGTTTTCTTATGTTTTCTCCATTAGGTTTATGCATTTTAGTTTAATACTTTTACAGACGTTTTTGACTTATTTCAATTACTAAATATATCGATAATATCAGTTAAGAGGGTTAATATATCTCTTATCGATATTTTCTTGCCTTCGATATAAAAATAAATTTTTATCATATTGGGCATCCCTAGTCGTAGCGTGAAGTTACATATTCTGGAACCTGCTACACAATAAACTAGCTAACTGTAAAATACATTTTTTTTAACTGTATTGGTAGTTACCGATAATAGTGCGTCCAGACAAACAAAATCTTGAACTGAATATTTGTATAGATAGTACAGTCATAAATATTGGAAACATTCCAAATGCATCGAGCCGAACAAATAATATCCCTTTATTTCGGTTCACATTAAAAATGTTGGCAATGTTATTTCTTATAACGTGTTTACAGTTGGATATACACATTGACTTGTGTTAACAGACTGACTAAAAACTGAACGGATAAAGAGACGGCAATCCATACTAATTTATAAACCCGAAAGTAACTCGGTCTATCTATTACGTTTTCACTCCAAAACCACTGGACCAATATCGATAGATTTTGGCATAGAGATAGAGTGGACCTTGGAGAAGGACCTAGGGCTATACCTATTGTCGAGGACTTGATGGGGTGAACTAGGCGATGCGAGTTTGTATGGAAATCTCATCATTTATTCAATTAGGAATATGAAAATTCATAATAATAAGAGTTTATTTGTATCTAATAGCAAACTATTGATTATTAGATCCGATTAGTTAAGCTAAAGGGCTAAAGAAGAGAAAAGAAAAGACAAGCGTGAACGGAATGATAAATGACATCTATATTACAATACCAAAAAGGAACAGGAAATAGCGATAACAGATCTAAAATACAATAAATGTTGCCAGCCAGTTAAAGTTATTGGGCTGCGTTCATATTCCAACAGTATCTAAATCCGTTGGCAGATTTCGATATTTGTCGGAGATATATCTTGCATGAGACATGTTTAGAAAAGGGACGTGCAATTTTGATAAAGGATATGAAAGCGGAGAGAGACAGAGTACAGGCTCCTAAGCGCGGAACGGCGAGAAGAAGAGCAGTTCGCGGGCTGGGACACTCTAAAAGCGTGGAACGCTCAATTGGGCGAATAAGGGTGTGCTAAGATCCTTTTTGAAGGACAAGAGGGGCGCTGGGGCCACTGACGATGATGAGGTGGTCTTCATCGGTGGCGACAGTGATGCGGAGAGGTCTGCCAGCGCAGATGTGCTGGACTCCGGGACTCTGAGAGCCCGAACGAAGGAGGGGGTGGCCGCCATCCTTGAAGTTTGCCGTATATCGGGGAACTTGAAGGGGACTTGTAGTAAGTTTCTCAAGGAGGCGGCCAAATCCTTAAAGGAAATGGTGGAGGCGCTTCTTCAACGCACCACGAATGAGGAGACAGCCCGCTTGGGCCGTGATACCAGGTTCCTCCGCCAGCAGGTGAAGGACCTTAAGGAGGAAGTCCTTGCATGGCGGAGGGAGGCTAGTGAGAGGAGGATGATGCCTCCTCCACCTTCACCACCTCAGCCGGTTCAGGCGGAGGCGCCTCCCCTTGGATGGGAAAATGTTTTGGAGGCAGCAGTGGGCAGATTGGAGCTGTCCATCCGTGCCACTGTCGGGAGCGTGATAGAGGCGAAGTCAGGATTGACTCCATCCGGCATGAGTGAGGGGGGGAGTGGCATTTGTGTCACTCCCAGTGGAGGGGGCCAAAAAGTTGACCGAGGCAGGGTGTTTTTGGTCAGGTGAAGTGTGGCCCGTATACCGCCATTGGCACAGAAGCCCAAAGCTACAAATTCAAGGGCTTGGGCCACACTCGCCCAACGTGCGAGGCGAAGGTCAACTGGGGCACCCTGTGCTTCAGATGTGAGGATTCAGGCCATGCGGCGGCGAATTGTGCGGCTCTCAAGCTGCACTGCGCCGCATGCGCAGCCGATGGCAAGCCGGCGGACCACAACATGGGAGGAGCAAGTTGCAGGACCCTCTCCAGTAAGAAGAGGCCCCCTGGGGCGCGGCCGGGAGGACCGAGGTCGGGGGTGGTTAGTATGGTTCAGTAATGCAGCAGAGCCATACTAACTACCTCCAGGCGAAACTGAACCACTCCGCCACTGCACAAGTCTTATTTGTGCAGTCAGTGGCGGAGTGGAACATTATCGTTGGGGTGGCTGCGGAGCCGTATTGTATCCTTGCCCAACCTTATTGGGCAGGTGATCTTGAAGGCTCTTTAGCAATCTATAGTACGGGGTCCCCCTCTCCATTACAGAGGGGGTCAGGGTTCGTGGCGGCCGCCTGGGGAGGATACGGAGTTGTGGGAGTATATTTCTCCCCAAACCGGCCCCTGAGTAAGTTCGAGGCGTTTCTCGACTCCCTGAGGCCAGCGGTTAGGCGGCTATCACCGCTCCCCATTGTCCTGCTTGGCGACCTTAACGCCAAGTCACGGACATGGGGAGCGGTTGCTACGGATCCTCGGGGGGAAGTGGTGGAGGAGTGGGCAGTCCAGGTTGGGCTGTGGGTGGTCCCCGGAGATTGCCAGCTACGACACTGCCACCAGCGGTAAACCTGGCAGGATGGAGAGGAGGCCCGGTTGTATGATGCCTACAGGGAATTTCAGTAAGTCCCTGCAGGCAGCCTTCTGCCGGGCCAAGGATGAGAGATGGGAGGAGCTACTCAGGACACTGGATAGGAAGAAAACCGGATACCGGATGATTAGGAAGAAGTTCAGGAGGCAGGCGCCCCCTCTAACGGAAACACTAGATCCAGAGGTCCTGACGAGGGTCATGGCCACACTATTGCCCGACCCTCCGGTGCTCCTCCCACCTCCCATTTTCTATGGGGGTTCTGTTGCGGAGGAGCTGGTACTGCCCCATATCGCCACGGATGAGGAGATGGGGCAGGTGGTGCAACGCCTCCGCAACAAGCGGAGGGCACCTGGCCCGGACGGAGTTCCAGGCGTCCGGGCCAATCACTAGGAGTGGCGCTGGGTCACATGGGGGGAGAGCTTAGGGAGCTATTCGACCGTTGTTTGTTGGCCGGAAGGTTCCCGAAGCTCTGAAAGGTGGGGCGACTCTGCCTGCTGGCGATTTGCAAATTACATTGACCACATGGATTACAGCTCTGGAGTCCGTAGATCTAAAAGTAAGTAGAGCAAAGACTGAACATTTCCAATGCCAATTTAATAACAACTGTAGCCCAGCCAAAATCTACTACCCTGAATGTACGCCTGTGCCCAAAACAAATAAATTCAAATACCTAAGCTCGGTCATCACAGACCAAAGAGACGTCGATGTTGATGTAGCACACATAGTGAACGTGGCATGGCTACAGTGGCGATCACTAACCGGAATCTTATGCGATGCTCGTATGCCAATAAGAACTAAAGGCAAGATCTACAGAACGGTGGTGAGACCAGCCTTGATGTACGGAGCGCAATGTTGGTCAGTAACAAAGACCTATGTACAAAAGCGTCACACTGCCGAGATGAAGATACTGAGGTGGTCTGGAGGTGTAACGAGACTAGACAAAGTACGAAATGAGCATGTCCGTGGTAGTTTCAAAGTCGCCCCTATATCAGAGAAACTAACCGACAGATGGTATGGTCACGTAATGTGAAAAGACGAGGAACATGTAGTGAAGCAAGCATTACAACTACCTGAATATAAGAGAGGTAGAGGAAGCTCTCCGGCTCCCCGACCCGACAACCCAGGACAGATCAACATGGCACCGAAAAATTAGGAGAGCCGCCCCATTTAAAGTGGGATAAGGCTGGGAAGAAGAAGAAAACTAATATTATAAAGCTGAAGAAATGTTTGTTTGTTTGGTTGGTTGAACACGCTAATCTCAAGAACTACTGGTTCAAATGGAAAAAATGTTTTAGTAGGCTGTATAACATCACGCTACGGCCAATAGGAGCGGAGCATCAATGAAAAATGTTGCAAAAACGGCAGAAATTTATTCCTTTTTAGAGCTTCCACTGCGTGCGCTACGTGAATAGTTAAAGTTACGCAACAACCGTGTGACAGAATTGTTTTTCTTAAAAAATCTTCAAAAAATTCCGCGATAGCATATGTCTGTCTTTTAAGGTTTACTCAATATACCCTTACCCTTTACCTTTACTCAATATACCATAAGTAATAAAATTTGTTCTAAAATAATAAATTATTTGCCAAGGTGTTTTTATATTATACATGGTGTTAATCATTATCGAAATAAATAAGTTATTTATCACAAGTATTTAATTTTGTACAAAATTGCCCTCTACAGTAATTGATTTAAATGAATATCTCAGGAGGTATCACAGTTTTAAAATAACTCGGCAGCAAAATAATGATCATGTACCACGGGCGCATTTTTATTATAGAGAATGATGTGGGAGGCGGGCGGCACCTATAATAAATACGTTGCCTAAGAGCCACTCTCGTTAACCCTTTCTCTTCTCTCTTCTATATGACGCAGACTAAGTTGCGGGGGTTAGCTAGTAATCAATATGTACAAATTCAATATTGTAAATTTAATTAAATGTAAAAAGACATAGATAATAATATATGTTTTTTGTGCAAATATCAAAATTCTTTCTATATAATATCTATATTAAGAAATCTTTAGTTCCGTCTGTAAATGTAATTTTTTTTCTATAATTCCTTACAAGCGTCTATTATAAAAGACACTAATCACGACTACGACATTAGAAACAATTTTGTCTGTTTGTTTGTATGTCCAGATTTAACTAAAATGTCTTGATCGATTTTTATGATATTTTGTACGCGAGACGTATATGTCATTCCAAAAACGATAGGTTATTATAGGAATCGTCAAAAATATGAGTAAAAATAAAACTAAGTGAGGAAAAAAATTACTGCGTAATAATCTCGTGCAAAGCCGCGGGGCACAGCTAGTATTTATATATCGTTTTATAATCTTATAAATTTAATTAAGCGAAAAATATTTCTAAACTCTAGTAAAATTTAATGACATTAATGACAAGTATTCGATGAATTCAGGGTTACCATATTTAATTTATACGCGCTGATAATGATTGGTTCGTCCATATCAGTATAACATAATTATGGACATTACTTTTACATTTATTTTAAAATCGAATATGAGCGTGTGCTCTAAAGCAGTCAAAATATCACCAGTTAAGTCAAAAAACACATACTTAATTAAACCTTCGTTATATATAATATCTTATATTTAATTTACAGACTAAATATTTATTGCAGAAACGATTATTCAGGTATTAGTTTATACATATACCTTCCTGTTTTGTTTCTTATAATTACTACTGTGTTTCAAATAATAAGATAATTGTCACCTTGTTTCGCATTTCGTTTGCAATTTATTGAAAAGATTCAAAGACGTTTCATCAAGGCCAGTCCGAGTGCGTTTTCAAGATGGCGATTTAAATTTGGCGCCGTTTCATTAAAAAAAATGACGCCGACAGGTGAGGTCATTGACTTTAACGCGGTATGCAACAGTAAGTTACATGAACGTCATGAACCAACGGTTTATTTATATTCCTAAAATCAACTTATTATATTTTAACGAACCCTCATTTTAGCATCAAAGAATAGCGAATATTGAGAGCTCCGCCCCCACATTATGTTATTATAAAAAATACGACAAAAACCGAATAGTCACTCAGTAATTATATATTAATTTATTAGCCGCAATTATTATCCGAACACCTGACTATACCACAGATTAAATAATTTAAAAAAATATACCTAAACATAGGTAACGAAGAAATAAATTAGAAAAAAAAACACCTATCATAATCTTCCCACACACAATATAAATTATTCTCTTAGAGGTAAATTTTTTCGATTACAATGTAATATCACTTGGGTATGACCCGTCAAATTCACACGCGCGCTTCGGGCTCGCCTGCCGGTCGGAGGCACCCGTCGCGTCGAACGCGTGACCCTAACTTAACTGTTCATCCAATACGCTGTCCAGGTCGGTGGACGCTCGGACCGTGGGCTAGCTGATGCTAGAGCTGCTCGACGAGGATATCGTCTCTTGTCCCAACTCGGCGGCCATTATCGCTATAGTCAACTCCTTGCGCGCCTTCTGCACCACCCACACCATGAGCGTGATGCCGATCAGTATCTGTAAAGGAACAAAATGGTCTATTACTGATTTCGCGCAGTTGTTTATCAGCGGATAATTTGTCAATAGTGAACGAAAGTACAAAACCTAATTTTCGAAATTATGTTATAAACCTAATGAAAACCCTCGATATCTGCAGTAAGGCTAAAAATTGTAACGGAGAAGAGCAAAAAAAAAAGGAAGGTAATGGAAAATTGAGGACAGTTATTTAAATAATAGAAAACAAGCGGTTGTACAATGTGCATTGTACGTGGAAAGATTAAACCATGACGTACATTCATGGTATGTTTGACTTGATAAGGAAGAATTGTACCAATTGGCACTTCAACTTGTGGCAACGTGAAATGTATTGTATTTACCACGTTTATAAGATACAGCGATTTACCTGCGCAGTTATCATGTTTTTATAGGCGCGGAAACATTTCAACTAATCGTGAATCAGTAAACGTTTGCGTGTAATTGCAATTGGCTGATTGGGAGCGTCCACCAACCGGTTCGTCAGCTACCATTGGCAAAAAAAAAATCACGTTCACGATAGGTATTTTTCGTTTTATTTCTGCACAATGAACACGAAACTTTTATTTGTGCTCCTATTATAGGTCACCTTCTTCCTTTATCGTGTTAACCTTTGTAACCTCAGAGTCAAACGAGGCTATTCATAAGTCAAGGATCAATTAGTCAGGTGTGGCCAGTACTGAGTGTCTACTCATAATGATAAGCTTGGAACCTTAAACTGTACGTAGTTATTACAGGCACACTAAATTTTTTTATGTGTGATTAGGATGAATATAATTTATTTACAAAACAATCCCAAACAAAAAGCGGATTTTACTTATTTATAATATTTTAACATTTAGCGATTAGAGTAGGATTGAATAAGAAACAATTTGTTTCTTAAGTTATAAAAATGTAATAAATAGAATAATACATGGGAACGATATTTATAACTCTAAGCTCTTTTTCCAATAGTTGAATTGAATGTGTATTTTGTCCTTGCCGCTTCTGCGCATGACCTTTTTCTTTGTTCCCTTTTTTTGTTACTTTTAAGGCCTCTAAATACACGTCCTTAAAGCTGAACTCTGTATCATCTTTCGTAGCTCGCTTGTTAGAAATGTACAGGAAGTTTTTGTAGCAATTTAAAATGAATATTTCTCATTATTATTTATAACTTAATTCACTTGTGCACAACAACGAAACTACATCACGTCAAATGCCACCAATATTACATGTAGAGTCAAATAACGTAAATTTATAAAAACCAACACATTATAGATCTGCCAAAAACTCTTTGTTATCATCATGGCCCCAGGGTGACTCAGAGTCCGAATAATGTTACTGGTTTACGAAATGTTGTCAGCCAATTGTAGAAAAAGAATAGGCGCTTGGCGCACTTAAATACTATATTCTAAAATAATCTGTTATTATTATTCGAGCGTTTTGTCCAAAACAAATAAACTGATTCGATTTACCTGCACCCAAAATAAATTAGGTATTTATTGTACGAAACATCTAAACATATTTATTTATTTACACAATTAAATCGAAAATTTACTATGCCTGTTCCCTATGACGTTATATCTTTTGAAAAACACTAAATCAATATGGATTAAAATAGGATCTCGTTCCAAAACGTTACTTGTAAGGACTACAATTAAATAAGATTTTAAGTAGTAATGGTACAATTGCAGAAAGACACGTCGCCATGTGAAACATTAACATAATCCACGTGAAGTCTAAGGCAACAAGGTAGGTTTAAAATAAAAATGTCAACTCACAAGTAATCATGTCAAATCCGGGAAAATAACTATCCATCTATCATGACGCTATGTCCCTACAACATTAGGCAGACCGGAGATGGAGCAAGACTTTTATCAATCATCGTAAAACTCTTTCCCTTCGCTTTAAATCCATTCATCAAGCATTCATGCTAGTTCCAAAAACGTGTTACTTCCTCTACGACTAGTATTTTTTTTTTCGATGCGTATATGTTAAACTTAGTCGAAACCCGCTTCGAATTTCGCATTTTATCCTGTATCCTCTTTATCATACTTTCATCAATCTTGCGTTCCACTTTCCTGAACCGATGAAGGATAACTTTAAACATTATATTGGTAGTAAGTATTCTCTTCCAGCCCAGCCATTCTACATATCGTCTTATTCTTAATGCGATCTGATAATTAATACAACATAAGAGGATTAGCAAATTCAAAGGGAAGTTTCATGGTATAGACTTTTAGTTACAATGTGTAAAAATTCAATCTCATCATATTTCCGTAAATTGCCGAAAGGTATAACTTTAATAAAATCCAAGACATTTTCAACAGTACCTATTCCCTCTCCTTTCCATTTATTGAAACACGCGCTCCGGACTTCGGAGACACACTTTTACGAACTTTTATCTCAGTACGAACTACAAAGTTTTGCTGTACCGTGAAACTGGAACTGTCTATTTATTTCGTCAGTGTATTTCTTTCTACTTACGACATTAGATCATTTAAGCGTAACATAATGACATATTTATGCAGGCCGATATCATAACGACGATCAGAGATCACGCGGTGGTCACCGTTTTTTTTGGATTATACAGTGATTACCATTACGGACAGTGCTGTCGTCGCTTTACCGTGCTACTATTAATAAAAACATATCCCTGATGATAGATATGGATTCACTAGTAAATTATAGATATAAATATAATATATTTGATAGATAACTGATGCTAATATCATGATAAGGATATATATATTTATCATTAATCGTCGCGCTGTTATCTGCGACGTAGTGTATGCAGATTTACGTAAATGACACATTATATTATTAACTATATCATATTGCCCTATCTTGTTAATTATTGCTCAACCTGTCTTTATATTGCGTACAATTTTGTATATTTTATATGTTTTATATATTGTTACGATATATATAAATGTCTAGAAACTACTACAAAACGTCGAATATAAATAAATTCGTAGGTAAGAAATGGCGTCACGGAACACACAGAAAAACCTTATCGGTAAGATTACGTAAACAAACAAACAATGTATAAAAATAGTACACTTCCCCTTTCCTTTAAACGTTATGCTAAAGATAGATAACGGAATAGTGAGTTTATTCCAATTTGTCTTGTTGAGTACGAACAAATTATTGTCGTGAAAAAAAACCGCATTATATTATTAGCCACAGAGCAGTAGAAGAGTTCTTGAGTGGAGACCACCTCTTGGCAAATGTACGACACTCCATAAGGGTAACGACTTGCGGAAGACTGTTGGAAGCGATTGAATGCGAAAAACCAGAGATCGGATCTGATGATGATTTAAATAATGTACAAACAAAAACATAATATAGTTTAATTATCCTTTTTGCAATACAATATATTTAAATGTTATGCAGGCCTGTTATCTGAATGGAATGGAAATGATAATACGTAAGTAACCTTTTTGTAATTATTCAGTTGGCGTGCTAAATGTATAAAATAAATAAACAAAATAAAGATGGTAATAAGTTTTCAGCCGAGGTTTATATATCTATATCTATTTCTGGCTTTTCGTTTCCAGCTTTTCATACCAATTTTGTACTCATTGCGAATGCTATCCAAAAGTCTGACTTTTGTCTCGAGTTCTATATCCATCTGGTTTTTACTCACGATGTTTTTTGGGTTACCCTTATGACATTTGCTGCCTATAACGTGGGCATCCAGTTGAAATACATACAGTTTTATTATTCTGCATTTAAGTTCTTTTTGGACTAAATGAAAAATCTATTTTACAAGTATTCTACTAGCAAGAAGTATAATTATAATTTTCATTTCATGCCTTAAATTCATAAACATGCTTTATTCTATTGAATTGTGAAACGAAGTAATTCACAGCTAATTTATAAAACGGTACGGGGGAATATAAACCATATCCGACAGGACTTCAAAAACATCGTGCGGTTTAAGCCGAGGTCGTACAACATAGAGGGGTCCGTAATTGCATCCCATTGACGACGGTCGAGGTCGACATGACAATAAACCGCTAATAAATCCATCAAACGTCTTTACTACCGGCCGGTCCAATTCAGAGGTGGTGCATGAGCGATGGTATTTTTAGATTGTCCCTTGGTTATCATCTTCCCGAGACTTTCTGCTATCAAGAACGGTACATTAGGCGTAGTAATCAATACTTCACACTATTAGATGCAGCTATATTTTTCATGCGACTGTTATTGTTATCGTGACTGCATTTATTTTCACATGCTACATTTCACTGTGATAGTGACTTGATACAGAGCTCAGCGCTAAGTTCACTAACATTGACTTGTTAACGATTTTTTCAATTAGTATTTTCAATGATCTTTTGCTCATACTTCGACAGGTTCGGGTCTGTTAATGTGTATCTAATTCTTCTTACATTGGCGTATTTAAACATTCATAGGATAAGTTCAGTACACTATTTACATGTGATTTAGAAAAAAATCACACGGTACTAATCGATGAAACAATATACAAAGACGATATAAATCGGAGTTTAATAATATGAGCCGCGGCGGAACACGGCAATGTGATACGACGACTTGCAGATTACAAGTGAAATGATTTCTCATATTCACAAAGTTATTTCATATTATTTACCTAAGTACGGTATAAAAAATCAAACCTGGCCTTCTTTTGTACTTCGACATATAAAACCTAATAATACCAATTTAAGAGTGTTGTTTTACCCAAAAACTGCCTTGTAGCTTATTTCTTTCACAAGATACTAATTTCACAACGCAGGTTTATGTAATGTGTAAATAATTTATAGAGTTGTTCACTTTCTCAACATAAATGCTACCATTTCGATAAATTGCTAAGCGATTGAGGAAAATACTTATTGAAAGATTTCATGCGGCCATTGACGTGTTAATCAGTGATATGTATGAACAAACAGGCAGAGCGTAATTCCCCGCAGGAAAATGTTTTTTTTAATCTAAAAAATTATACGATACGGCATAGAGATAAAATATATGGAATAGGGTCTACGCAAATACCTACGATATTTATTATTAAAAAAAATATATAATATTAATCAATTTAATAATCTAGTCGATGAACCAAGTATATCAAATGTTTTTGAAATTACACAAACTCTTCGAAAAGTTCTAACAGGGGTTTTGACAACAATAAATAAAAAAACATAAATCCTTACAAAACCCTTCGTAAAAGCAAATAGTTACCTACTTGATAATGACAGTAATAATCTTCAATAGCGAGGAGTTGTTGCCAAGTTAGGAAGAAGAAATTTCGGAGACAGTTGTTTCTCGAACATTAGGCCTCTTCTTAGGTCTTAAGAACTAATATTAATAATGAAATAATAAATTTTATTTGAATTTGAATTAATAGAAATGCAATGATTAAATTCTTTTTCTTCTTTAGGTGTAAGCATAAAGTGTATTTTAAATAAAAATATTTCAAGCCGTAGTGAAAAGATTCAGTGAAGCTGGAATTGGGACTGACTGCCCAGAGTGCGCCAGACGTATTCCGGTATCGACAATCGAGGAGGCTTTTTATGTATGATTATTAGATAAATCGTGTCTAGCTACCTGCCAACCAACCAACTAACCAACGTTATTTCGTTAATACCTACACTTTATAAATAAATCTAATTCGGATAACAAAATATCTGATATATAAAATTCTTAAAGTTATCTTGAATAATTGATAAGTATGGAAAATTTAATAAAACAAAACATACGAAAAATAGAATGGAAGACGACTAAGGCTCCCCTTCACGAGCGAGTGTATCGCAAAGAACAAATATTTTTTTACAATCAACACGCGTGATTTGTCAGGCAGGTAACGATGGAACGGTTGGCTGGAGTGACCTGTGACACGCGCTGGCGGCGCTGGTCATGTTTTCCGGCGAGTCCGCTACGAATGAGTCGCTTTCGGGGCAAGCAATGTGCCGTTTTCTTCATCAATGTTACTTGTCGCACCGCCGCGACAGTATCGCCGTGTGCAGACACGTTCATAGAGATATTAGAATTAAGAGGCAGGACGATAATATTGCCGCGATATATTTATTAAGAAAGGTTATTATAGGGTGGATCATTATTTGAATGACAGTGATGTCTGGAGGTGACTCTCTCTCTCTCTCTCTGTGTGCATTCACAAAATTATAAACTATTGCGTTATATTATATATTACTGTATCATTGCTATTATATGTTAACATTTTTGTACTGTTGAAAAAAAATAACAAGATAACCGGCCTCCTTATTAAGTATTTCGCAATTAACAAAGCGATAGTGGAAATCGTTAAACAATTGTGTCGTAATGGCAAAATCAGATTGTGTTTGATAAATTATAGGTATTACATAATAGGAATTTGCGATTTCGAAGCAAATATTTGGCGATTATTGCTACTGCTTTGCAATTGCGAAATACATAATAAGGGTGCCGATCGAGTTTCTTACCGGTTCTTCTGGATGACTGGGATATTTTCCGAACACGCAGTAGCGTTTTGACGTTCGTAAGTGCCTTCTTAGGACCTAAATCGAATAAAGAATTTTTTGATTTCGTTAAAACTCGTTTGTAGTGGAGGAGGCGCCTGAGGGTAAGCACTCATAGAAGCCAAGATTCCAGGGTCAGTTGTAGTATGGGCCGCGCATAGAACGTTTATCTCATTGAACGATTTCTAACCGGCCGACTGGACCGGTCAGAAATATAATATAATATGGAATTCATAAAAATAATGGGTATTTATGCTTGTCTTCTATAAATATTTTGGGTGCATTCGACTATTAAGGTTTAAGATCCAATCGTAACTTCTGTTTTACTTGAAAGTTGCTGTAACTTTTTATTATAAGCGCAGGGCGCGCTTCGATCAACTGAATCAATTCTTCGAAATCGGTATTGATTTCATCAATTTTGATGCTAATTGCATCAGTAGGTAAAGCTGGCCGATTTGATTGACGTTCATGCGTGGTATAATATATGAAACACTTGTGTTCTAACTGACCGATGGTTTAATCGGCCGACGAAATCTACTTCCATGTGCGCGTAGCCTATTAACAGCTGACCGCGCGTCGCGGATCGCGGTAGTGCGGCGTCGACCGTGAATTACCTTCATTGATAGGTCTGTACACTCTGTACCATTTAAATATATCTTTTTTATAGAGAATCAATTTTGTATTAATTATTATAGCTTATAATAATTTCATAAATTATTGTTGGTCAACCCGAATTTTCCCATTACACCGTCTAGTAAACAATCATGTTTTTTAAATAAGATTTTTCCACTTTCATAATCTAGACGTAAATTAGAAGAGTATTATTTTAATTGTATCTTATAGGACCGTCCTAAGATGGTTCGACTCTACACAAGAGGTCGGACGTAGGCCACTAAAAAATATCTTAAAGTCGTAATTTTACAAAACTTTTAACGCCATTCGATTCCTCTATTAAAAGCAACGAATATGAATCAATCGTCTTTTTACAATTGATTTTCTAGTTTAGGAGTAAAAACTGGAAGAAAACTGTTTTTAATGTGTGGAAACATAAAAAATTAATATCTTATGACGGTCGTCGATTTTCGTTCAGAAAATTTCACCATAGTATCTTGCCATTATTGCTACAAATCTCCCAAAGACACATGGTCCACTATATAGCACTTGTTGAGATATGGGACATTTCATATGAAGCGAACAACGAAAAAAAGAGAGGTTCTAAAATTCGTTCATATTCGGTCTTAAAGGAGGTTATAAGTGTAAGCAGACAATCTTTTTTCTATTTTTATTTATGTTATGGGCTTTTAAAGAATAGTCGAAATTGAAATTCGGATTTATTGGAAGTAGTTTTTCGAATTGAATAAATCCTACTAATATAATAAATGTGTAAGTATGTATGTTTAGATGTTTGTTACTCAATCACGCTTATACGGCTGAACAGACCTCAATGAAATTTGACACACGGATAGTCTATAACCTCAAATAACTATGGATACTTTTTATCCCGGTAAAAGTCATAGTTTAACCCGTGTTCTCCTACAAATATAATAAATGGAAAGTTTCTATGTTTGTTACTCAATCAATCAATCAATTTAGATGTGTCGTGTTCCGAGATCAGTCTGTGTATATCCAATAATACGCAGACGAAATCGCGGCTACCAGCCAGTAATACTATAAAGCACACGGGAGCTGACATTGCCTGTCATATCCTTTCAAAATTGACACAATTGAATACTAATATGGGACATTTCCGTGATCTGGCCAGCTCCATCTGCCCTTTTCTTAAATCTGTGATTTTGAAGGATACAAAATCTTATTGTTTTTGGCAATGGTCTAGAGTAAATATAGTGTTTTATACGAGTAGGGTTGCCAATTATCACTTGCGTTATCCCCAGCGACTTCGTTCGTATTGATCTATCTATCTAAATAAATAAAATGATAGAGGTGTGCCGTTGTGCGCGTATCACGCGAAAACTACCGGATAGATTTTGACCATTTTACTGCTTCGATACTTGATCCTTACCAAAAAGCAAAAATTATCACGATATTTTCAATCAATCTACAGTTTTAACGTTTTAAGAAAGTACTTTTCTTATAGGCACTACGCGTTCTTCAGTCTTCCACGCGAGCGGAGCCGCGGGCAAAGCTAATTACAATATAAAATGCAATAACAGGGATAATGTAGCTTTCTAGTAGTGTAAGAATTTTTACAATCGGATCAGTAATTTCAGAGATTACCTGATACAAGCACACTAACTTTACCTCTTTATAATATTAGTACATCTTATGATATAAAATTACTATAGTTGTACTATATTTAGAATTTGCGTAATATTATAATAATATTTAAAAGAGCATGAAATACTATATATTATATTGCAGTTGGATCAATCCAGATGGTAAAAGATGCAACAAGTGCAAAAACAGTGTTTAAAAAAATGGACAAATCATAAAAATATATTTGTAATTTTTACTCTTTCCAAAATATACTCTATAAAATGTTAGCAACCCTATAAAATATGAAACAAGTCGCCCTTGTGACAAATGTCAACACTAAACGAAGGTTATCGAACTTTTGTGTTCGCGTGCGAAAAACGTCGTGTTTGCCAAATAGGCCAACTTTTCATAAACGTAAAATAGTAAAATACTTAAAAATATGAATTTGTCATCGGATCACTGTATGAACCGTTACTTCATAAACAACTTTTTTAAACGCATTGTGATTGGCAAGTGCTTTTTGCGGCGCCAAATCAAGAAGAAGAAGAAGAAAGAGAATAGTGAGATTGCAAGCTGTCAATACCTTGTGAACGGACACAGATAATTGTGGAGCTTTGAAGTTATTTCTATTAAAATAAGCAAAATCATGATACCTAAAACCTTGCAAAAATATGAATTTTCAACGGCAAATAAATAAGTCTTAGTGGTCGAGTGATTTAGACCAACGGAATATAGGTTTTATATTTAGGGTTAGTCGTGGCATGTATCAACGAATTATTCGGAGTTCGCGTGCATTTAAGATTAGTATTACTGTCGGCTGACGGTAAATAAAAACAGCCTGTGGAATCCTGACCGCTTGAGGAATATTCTTGTAGGGTACTACAACACTAAACTGTTTATAGGAACTGTCAATTGATTTCTCGGCGTTTGAAATGGCCAATACATCGTGGGCTGGCGTGGTGATTAAACCCATACCTTCCGTTGGCAACCCTACTGTATCTACTATATTAGGCGTCTGACAACTATATTTTTTAGACCAAAGCTTTTATCTCTTTCAGAATGAGACTTGGTATGTCATTGTTAATTTGATTATTTCTCATTATCATCATTATCTGTCTATCAAGCAGTAAGATATTCCTTTTAAAAATAAAATATTTGAAACCTACTTTCTTTTGCCATCTAAAATACTATATTTTTTCAGGTAAATAGCCTTGAAAATACTATATTTGACATAAAAAAAGTTGGCAACCCTATATATTGCCATCGGGACGCGACACTTCGAACCGTGCCTCTATGGTGGGTCTTACAACAGGGACCCAAGTCTGCTATTTCACATTTAAGAATCTACCATTGTCATTATATCCACACTCTATTTATATTAATTGAGATTGTAACAAATTTGGTATTCTGCTAAAATTTCATTACTGTCTCTATAGCGTTGTGATAGTGTGTCACTGGGTTGGCAATAGAAACGTCGCTGGCGTTGCCTATCAAAATCTACCATGGATTCAGTGTTGCTAATCGAAACTACCATTAGTTTACAATACTTGTTAGTGCTATTCTTCCTGTTAAATCTCAATAAATCTTTAAGATTACTTATAAGACGATATTTTTTACTTCAAAAAACAAAAATCCATAATGACGAGTCTCTGTTTTTTTGTAAATAATCTGAAAACTTGTTGCCGATTGTTGATGCAAAGTCATTAAAAAATATAAATGACTGTCAGTGTCATCTGAAGCCGTCATAAAGATGCAAAAAAAGTTGAAAGTTTGAACGCGAAAGAAAAAGTAACTTTTTTGTGTTCATATTATTTAAAAGGTTTTGGCAAGAAAAGTCCTTCTTCATAAATGTGGGAAAAGTACTAAATCAAAAACATAAGTTTCAGGGTGGTCACTTCATGCATTTTTGTTTCGCCTTATAAATGCAGTCTGCGTTTGGCAGCATTAATTAGCTAACGCTAAAATGCGGAAGCGCAGCGATACCGACGGACACATCACGATTTATTTTTATATTATTTTGATAATATTTGAAAAGTTATTGTTGTTCAATGGTTACTCAATAGTCAAAACACCATAGAAGTACGACTGATAAAGCTGCCAAAAGTTTAAGAGAATACCGTTTTGACTACTAT
Source organism: Saturnia japonica (assembly GCA_033032175.1). Classification (NCBI taxonomy): domain Eukaryota; kingdom Metazoa; phylum Arthropoda; class Insecta; order Lepidoptera; family Saturniidae; genus Saturnia; species Saturnia japonica. Next base: position 2,354,868 of record CM065315.1, read on the forward strand.
CGAGTTGCTATCGAGATATCATTGAGACGCCATTGTAGAGTAAAATACCAAATGCCTATTAAGATACTATCGGCACAATATTAAACCACTATTTTGTTAGCATACTTGGGCCCCGGGTGTATGGTGGTCGCGATCCAATCGGATACAATTGTTTTGTTTTTAATTAATTAAACCTAGCGCCTGAACTAGGCCGAGCCTGTATCTCAAACGCTAGTCTCTTCCCGTAGTACATAGTAATATATTACATAGTAGTAATTATAGTCGTGTTTCCTCTGGTTTGGCAGTTGTCTTCAGGCGTAACCATTTGACTTCATCATGTTTGCTGCCCTTTTGCATACAAAAGATAAATTATACATGCCATTATGTATTTAGTCATGATAAATGCGTGATAATGTCGAGTATTATTGTGACGTCACGGCAACGATTCATTATGTGATAATAGATCTAAACACAGTGTAAAACCGGTAATCATGACATTGGATTCAATTATAACGTGCGTGTGAGACCACTATGATTTATAAATAACAGGCTAGGTTACGTTAGTCTGTACTGGTGCATAATGTGTTTATTAAATCTTGTTATCTTACTAGCTGTGCCCGCGGCTTTGCTCACGTGGACTACAAGAATGCCATCGATCGGGCACACGCGCGAGTTTTGCTGCCCTCTCCCGGCTATTTCAAAGACAAAAATGCTTATTGTGGGTGGGTGTTGCCTAAGAAGCTATAAATATACTTTTCTTGACTGTTTGTAGGACTTTTTAATATCTACAATTATGTAGTACATTAATTTGCTACATATCTTAAGGTTTACTCAACGTAAGCCGTTTAAACGCCCGAATTGATTCACCATGGCCAGTTTACAGGCTCAGAACCCATTTATTTTTCTAAAATATTAAATTAATATTAATATTAAAAGTTACTCCTTATAATATCAGCTATCAACCAGATTACCCGGAACAAACAGACGGACAGGAAAAATAAAATAAAAATGGGTTTTTGATAAAGGTACCTTATATATGTACTTTCATATGCATTTAGTAAGAGCAGTTATTTTGACATTACAAACAGACACTTCAATTTTATTAATTTTATACGTTATTATCGTTATAAGTTCAGCGCTATGGCCACAATCTCATCAGTTTTTAAGTGATGTGATGGCCCAAGATGGTTATGGTTATTATGATATTTGGTTATTGTGTTATTGTTGTTGTTACTTATTATTGGGTTTCTGTTATTGTTATTGTGTTAACAATTTGATTTAAAGCATAAATTGTATTCAATAAATTAATTTGTAAATTGAGATATCATATAACATTACCGTTATAGTATGATGACTAAGAATGATGAATTATGGATTAACGCACGCTAAAACCTAGTGGAAGACTAGCTCTCAAGTGCAGCTGCCGGAACACACTTATAGGTGCTTGGCAACAGAATTTCAACTTGAGGATGATAGCTAGCCAGGCGGGCATTAGAAGAAGCCCTACCACCATGAAAATGTGCAGAAGTGCCCCACGGTTTTATCCTTGTTAAATTTATTTAACCAACTCGTCACCATACCCGTGCTGCCTATCATTGTTGTTGCTTCTCGTACTTTCTTACAATTTTCCAAACTGCTTCACGTTCATCGTTAGTTGGTTACTGCTCCGCTCCTTAGTTAGGGTCATGGCGTGAAGTTAGATATCTTATACCATCCCTTAACAAGATAATTTTTAACAAAAAAGAAACCCAACATCATTGATTTTGAAAAGTCCCCTTGTGTTCGAAGTTGAAGGTTGGATGAAATTAAAATGGACCATCCTTGAGGTATCCCCTATCCAACAAAAAAGAATTATCCAAATTGGTTCATAAACAAAGAAGTTATAGCTGAACATTCATTAAAAAATACATTCGAATTGAGTAACTTCCCGTCTTTTGTTGAAGTCAGTTCATAGATAGAAACCAAAAAGAACGTTTCAAATCTGACTAGTAAAACAATCTCTTAAGTTTTGTTGTATTTGTATAAATTCCAATAATCTTCCATATTTGATATTGAAAATATAAATGCTGCATTGTTGAGGACAGATGAGTATGCATCGCCTCAGAGTATGTAACATACGAAATGTAGTTTTGTTATATAGCGAGTCTAAGTTGTAATCTTTGTATTTTTCATGTATATACCGTCAATGTACTTTATTTCGTGTTTCTATGGTAAATGATTGAGAATATCCTTTAAGTAAACGACGTCTTGTTATTTTGTGCTTTTATTTTGTAGGTATATGAACTATAAATGGGTTTCTCTTATAACGTATGTCTATGTGTTATTAGCAAAGTGCTTAGGAAATGTATGCGGTTTAAAATGACTTCGTTATTAAAGTTACGTGTCTCATGAAGTTAGGGTAAGGATTACCTAGGTTATAGTGTGTTTTTATGACTATTTACTCGTTAGGAACTGTGATTCATGTAGTGAAAGCAACTACGTCGTATATACTACCATGTTGTGTACAATAAATAGTTTGTGTGTTTGTGTTTTATTTGTACGGTAAGTATTCCCTAACCAGAAGACTGTTTCAAGTCTTCTGAAGTAAACGACCTATGTAAATGGTCTTCTGTAAATTGTCTTATGTGAATTATTGTACGTAAAACTGTATTACATAACTCAAATGAGTCATTGATTTTTGTGGAATAATTATTATTTTTATTATCATGTAATTATTAATATTACCGATCAATTTGGAAACCTGTGATTGGTTAAAATGTAATTCTATGCATATAACGGTCAATGTAATAGTTATAAGTACATAAATCATTTAAAGTCCGTGCCAAATTGTTCGAGGGCACGGCTCGAACAATTCAGTTCACATCCCGATATTGTACGGGATACCGGTGGCTGGTTAAGAAAGAAGAAATAAATACAGTCTGCTACTTAATCCGATGGTGTTTCTTGGACTAACCCCAACAATGATAATATAGCTGATGATTTACATTCTTAAAAACAAAAGAAATACACATGTGAACTCCTAACTAGGACCGACAAACTACAAAGTTTGGCTTTCTAAATAGATTATAGAAGTACTGTATTTCGTAAAATTAATGAACTTCTTTAAACGATACTAGCGAAATTGAAAAACGATACTCTCAAATTAAAATTAATTAAAAGCCAGTCTTCTACTAGGCTTCCCGTACTGCCATCTTAGGCCACATCGTCACTAAAGATCAGGTGAGGTTGAGATTGTGGTCTCTAAAACTTAGAACTATAAAAAATAACACGAGGATTCCTTAAAAAAAACGAAAATGTACTTTTAACGTGGTAAACCCCTGTCCACTATGCCAATATAGACAACACTGGAAAATCCATTTTGTGTCATACATCATAACGCATCAACGCTCGCTATCTCATTTAAAAAAAGATAAATTCCGATCACAATTTAACTAGTAAAACTTTAGTCAAGCAGTAACTGGAATACATCAGTGTAGTCGGCATTCAGCACCTACTTGGATATGAATACACTGATTAGATTAGAACCGGTATTGTGTTGTTGAAGTAGGCAAGATCGATTCTATCATCTTCTAGATAAGAGGTCACCAAATGACGGACCACGGTCCGCATTCGGACCGTCGACTTATTTTGTGCGGACCAGAGTAACACAATAATATATAATTTATAAGTCAGAAAATCCAATAAAATAGCATATAACATGCACGTCATAATTTTTGTATTTAGGCCGCGCTTTGTGTATGTGATATGTACTACACGAAGTGATCAAACTAGAAACGTTAAAGTAACGTCGAAATGTCGATTAGTCATTGTAGATATAAATTGTGTCTTGGAGAAATTAATACGCAATATGACAGTATAATGTTGCACAACAATTTAAGGTAATAAAAAAAATGAAATTTTAAATTGGAAGACATTTGTTTGTACTACTGGTTAAATGTCAGTAGTTGTCTAATTGAATTTTCTAAGCGAAAAAGTATTTGTTGCTACTGTTACTTGCTTAGCAGACATTTTTAAACATATCAACGACCCGAACGTTAAGCTTCAAGAAAGAGAAAAGCTTGTATGGAAACTTCTGTCTGTCGAAATGAGAAGTTTTTCACGAAAAGTTACCACTTGAATAACTAATTAATGGATGAAAACTTTAAGCCGCAACGCGATAGTATTTTTTATATTTTCAAAACGAACCTTCAATAAAACTAATTGGTGATCCTAGCTCCAGATAATATTGGAAATAATGGGAATCATACATTGAGTTAATATGAAATTAGCTAAATTAAACTAGATAGTGAAGAGATGTAGGGCATCACCACACCACCACAGAAACACAGCACTAGGTTATTTAACTGCGATCTTCTGTAGGGTGGAGGTTTGCCACCAGCCGACCTGCTCCAACAAGAGAGAAATCTCCAAATTAATTTCGCTGAGCTCTGCCTCTCATTAAATTTAATACTTATTTCTTTAAATTAAAATTCTAACCTGAAAAGCGAACACGACGTAACCGGTGAGATGTGACTCGTGGAGAACGTCGTGCATTGACCTGAGGGTGGACCCGAGGTACACGTTGATCACCTGAGCCGGCAGCAGCCCCAGCATTGTCGCCAAGTGATAACCACAACCGCGGACGTCGCTCACCTGGAAATCAAATACTTATTAATCATTATAACCAGTAATCATTACTTAACCGATTTTATAAAAGGAAGATGTGCTCAATTAGAATGTATAATTTTTATGGATGTTCTGTGGATGCCAAAGTACAAACTACAAGTGCAGTTAAAGTATTCATTCATTGACTCATGTTTAACCATAACTTCTTTGTTTATGAACCGATTTACATGATTTTTTTTTTGCGTTGGAAAGGGGTACCTCATGGATGGTCCCTTTTTAATTTCATTGGCTCTGAACCTTCAACTTCTCTAAGATACATCAGGGAATTTTTCAAAAACATGGAAGTTGGTTTTCTTTTGTTATTTGCTCAATTACGCATGGATCTCAAAAACTGGTACTTGATGTCAGATTTTCATCTAAAAAGACGAGCATTAGAAAATACCAAGTATTTTATTTTAACACTAGCTATGCCCGCGGCTCCGTTCGCGTAGATTACAGAAGTTACACTGCTACTTTAATTGTTTTTATATGTGCGGAACTCATAAACAAATACTTCAATTTTATATAATTTTTTGTCATCGTGTAAGTCGTTTTAAACAACATATTCATTTTTACTGTCATAAATATACTGTGCATTTACCGGTATAAGGTATGGTTTGTGAACCACACAAAATAAAATACATGTCCAATAACTAAGAACAACATTTACAAATACACTGCATAGTATATATGTCGTATAAATCATAACGGAATGCAGAAATAAAAGATTAGATAAGGAAATAACCGTCCTTATCGGAGTCAGATTTATACATAAATAGCCTATTTGTATCGATAACTTCACGTATTATGTTAAAACAGTTGATAGCTTCAACAGCGGGATAGGTAAAGCATTGACCCCGACTGTAGAATACAAAATTACGGATTCGAACCTACTGAGGTATAATCTATCTTTGCATTTGGTACGATAACTGCGTTAGAAATGTTTGCTGACTGTAGGTGGACTTCGCAGTCGGTCGTCAGGGTCAAACCAGTTGTGTCAACTTCGCCAAAATCGCATCCAAACTACAACTATTCAGCTAGATTGCAGATCTTCTGTGATGACCCTTAAATAGTCCGTGGACATTTATTCATATGTCATGTATCATCAAATGTTGCGGTTAAAATCTGCACAACCACAACTGCTTGCGTAAGTCTAATACCTCCTACATACAACCTATGACCTATAAGGTTTTCTACCACCCTTATTGTACCTTTAATGAATGTGACCTTTTACTACTCTACAACGTTCGTTTAGAACGAAAAGGTTAACAAACAACGTATGAATACCTTGACCTTTTCGTTTTAAATAAAGTCCGCAGTGTTCTTATCAAAACTTATTCCTTTGTAATTTTGACCAACATTGTTTGACTGAAAAAAGAACTGCAAGTTGGTAAAATAGCTTAAGTATTTAAATACTTTTGGCCACAATCACACCCAGGACATACCTATATACTATCTACTTGGTGACAGATTTTCAACAAGAAGGTGGTAACTAGTCGCGTGGGCATTAGAATATGCTCTACCACCGTCCTATTGTTTCATCACGATCTCCATTACGGGAAGCTCAGGCTAATTGTAAGGATTCGAACTCACGTTGATCGACGCGACGCTATATCAGTACATGTTACCACTGAGTCATAATTGTTTCTCATTATAATGATTTTCTTTGAGAAAGTACGTAACTTATGAACGTCCTTTTTACTTGTAATTAGGGATGTAACGGTACATAATTTTGCCGATGCGGTACCGATATCGATTATATTCTTTACTGCACATAAAAGTAAAATTGGAGGACTTAATGCTAAAAAGCATTCTCTATCAGTCTTCCAGGGGAGCAAGAGAAAGATATACGTAACGTATGCATAAAATAAAATAAAAATATTAAAAAAAGTCTATCCAATATTCAACAGCTCCAAGTAAAACCCACACAGCGAATACTTGCTCCCCTTGCATGATGGATGTTGATAGGAAAAGGAAAAGCAATCGTGCTGCTGCTATCGGCGAGAGATCGGTCTCGGAAATTAGTATGATGACTTGGTATACTGAGAATTAAAGAATCAGAAGATCTTAGCTGTCTATTGTGCATACCCGCGACAGATTGAAATAGTGTTTTTAAATATTTAGGGGATTTGGGATTATTAAGTATAGAGGAAAAAGTCCACTCATTCTTACATTCCTACGTTGCCGAATTGGTAGACATATCAAACTGGTTTTGTATTCAGATACATGATCAAACTTACGAAGATGAAAGATGAAACGGATAATCGGCGATACCATACCGATATCGAAGTTTAGTAATAAATGAAATATGTAACTTCCTACACATTTTCACCCGGCTGGACTGGCGAAGGGCAGTTTTTTCAGTGATGTATGTGTCTCTATTATGCCCAAAACTGGCGATAAGCATTTTTAATTATGAGTACGTATTTCATGTTTCATTTTAAAATGAGTATTAATAATTAAGCATGTCAAATCAAAATTAATAATAAATAGGTACAAAACAATACATCACGCTTAGTAAAGACAGGAATGTCGCTGCTAGCACCATCAGCGGCTCGATGAAAGAGCAACGTCATCGCTCTCAGTATGTTTCAATTCTTAGATATCGGATGATAAAATAATCGATACCGAATAAATCGGTATGCCGATGCCACTGTGGTATCGATAACGGTACATGCCTGCTTGTAATCGTTATTTCATAATTACAAGAATGCGATCTGATCAATTCACCTCTGTTAACAATGCTAACTGTATAGAATACGGCGTGAGTACACACCGTTTGAATTCAACCACATCCTAAAACAATGTAACAATAATAAATAAAAAACAAACATTTGCGTGCTCTCCCTATTGTTTGGTTTCGAGACAATCGCATACCTAATCAGTGAGCACGCAACACGAACCTCATGTTAGCTTATTAATTAATAACAATAATTTAATTACGTTTCGAAGGACAATTTTGGTCCTTCAGCCGTTTCATTTTTACTCATGAAGTCACGAAAAATAATAGTCAGAAATCGGAAAAATTGACTGACCATAGAACTGTTAAATTAGTTACAGACAAAACTAAAAACTAAGTTTTGCTGTGCTTTATTGATTTTACTGATACTGCACTGCACATCTAAATAATCTCATAAAAGCTTGTTTTTAAAAAGTTCGTTTTCATTAATAATTTTTTTCGCATCTTCTCAGCAAACCCTTTAATTTGATAGCCGTAACGCATTGGGGTACATAACAATAACTGGTCCACCATATTGGAGTTACATAACTAACCATGCGTTGTCATCCAAACTGAACGTGTATGTAAAATTTTAGCTCAATCGTTTGAGCTTAAAATTAAGTTTTTTCTAGCTCTTTTAAAGGTACGTTGCCAATTATTTAAAGAAATGTCTGTTTGTAAGCTTTAATGTTGGTGGATTATGTGGAAGAAGCTAGTTTGAGTCACGAAGGACATGGTACAACACGTTAATAGGTTACAGTGCTAATTCAGTTAGCAAACCGCTAAATATTCGATACGCCGCCGCGCGAACCTGTTTCTGCAATACACCGTCTCGGCAATTCGTTTACATTAAACATTATAATATATTTTTAGATTATTACCTTACAGTAGTGATGATCAAATTGTTATCGACATTAATTCAACGTTGTTTTTCAGTCTGTCAGTCAATCTTAACGAGATAATCAAAATTATTTTATACCGTAAATCGGTATTTTGTACTAATGTTTAATGTTGCGAGCCTGATTGGACCAGAAATCGCCTCGTGCTTAAAATTTGTAAAAAATATTAGGGTTTAAAAAATTGCAAGTTATTCAGTGGATAGTTAAACTGTTTTATCTTCTATAACAATATTATAAAGAGGAAAGATTTGTTTTTTGGTTGTTTTTATTTTTGTTTGATATGGATAAACTTAAAAACTACTGGATTGATTTTAAAAATTAAAACCCAATATAAAGCTACAGTATTAGCGAGTAACATAGGATATATTATAATTTGACAAATTAATTTATTCCTCTTCAAATGTCGATAGTTTTACACAAAGTAAAAAAAAGCCTACACGAGTGCGTTGGCGATGATGACGATAACAGCTAGTGTAATATAACATCGAAACATGGATTCATATCAATTACTGTAAAATCTTAAATTACCAAAACAGATGGTGAGGGATGGAAAAACAACATCTCAAGAGTCTTGAGTCAAGCCCCAACCTCGTCCACTTGGTGAACCTGCTGGATAACGAACAAGGAAAAGGAGATAGCGTGGTGGTAGGGCTGTATGCATTTGGTAAAAGGCCCGTCATAGTGATTCGCTTGTGAATATCACGTTCCAGGATCAACCGGTGCATACCCAGTCTCTATTAATGCAGAACGGTATGACATCGGTGACTGTCGATAGATTTTTGATCTCTTGGTGGTACTCTAATTACCACCCATCACTTTGTCGTGCTACTGTTAAAAATATATTAACGTTTTAGTATCAAAATGACGAAGTATTGCAGTGAACCTGAACTTACGGTGAAGGGAAACATCGTGATGAATCCATAGAATGGTGGTAGGGCTGTTTCTAATGCCCGCCTGGCTAGCTACCACTCTTAAATTGAAAATCTGTCGTCGAACCCTAATAGCTATGTTCCGGCAGCTGCACTTGAGAGCAAGTCTTCCACTAGGCTTCGCGTGCTAACCTCTTGGGTCACATCGTCAATTAAGATCAGGTGAGAATGTATGGGCCACAGTGCTAAACCTATAACGATAAAAAAAAAACAGTTGACGTATTTATCAGATACCGGTAAAATTTCCCAATAACAATACCGATATTTCTCATCTCTATTATCTAATATAGGAAGCGTACAATAAATTGAATTTCCAGACACCATGCAAATATTTACTTTGATGTAAATAGGTTTACTACCGAAAAGTTGGAAAACATATTTACATTCTATAGCTACATATTGTATTGAATGTAAATGTTATTTTTAGACGCAAAGAACCATGAACGCAAACCCTCAATATGTATAAAATCAAGCAGCGAATATGCTCGGGCATAAAAGTCGTGAATATAGGAAATTCGTCCCAAACACGATTATTAGGGACCGGATATTAACGACCTTTTGCGGGAATGAAGTCAATAAGGCTACGTGACTAAAGCGAATCTAATCAGAATTCATTCAAGGAGGAGTGTGCATTACATTTGCTTGGCATTCACGCATCATAATCGACAATCTAATCATAAATTATACTTTGAAACAGTCGGAAACCCAAGATACAAGCAAAACTGTAGTTATAATACGGTATGTGTAATCCTTATACATGGACCCTGTATAGGGCGGCCATACATTGAATTTCTTTTTCAGATATATAATTTATTTTTACGTTTACATTTATCTCGGTTAATTAATTATTTATTTATCTATACATCATATTTATCTATTTATTTGTCATTTATCTTTATCATGTCAAGTGTAACTTATTTATTATTAGTTTATTGATTTCTGATTTCAAATCTAAAGAGTATTAAAAGACATTAATATCAACCATCATTATTATTAACTTCGCTAAACAATTCTTTAAAACGATTCAGAGGTGAAAAGATGTTTGTTATGAAGTCTGTCTTAGAACAAGTTCCTTGAATAGGAAGGAAATCTTGCCTTATATTAAAAGTGCTTCGAGTTTAATTTTGAATATTATACACATTTTCTTTTTTTACTGATTCATTATTGTAGATTGCTATAGATCTGTATTAAGGACTGTTTTAATAAAACATATTTAACTTAGGTCCTGGAATTAAATAATGCACGAATTGTAATGTTGCACGTTAAACAGTGTTATTAAAATTTATCTCATAAAAGTGACCACAAGAATAATAGTGTACCAGTTAGTTACAATATACTAAGCCAGCTGATGATAAGCATGCTCAACCTTGAAGACAGACTTGTGATAGGAACGTTACGAGAGAGATAATGTCCAAAACCAGATATGAAGATCGTACTATGTTACGCTAAATCAGGGCGATATGAAAACTATTCATATATTTGAAGTTTTCTCTTAATATATCGATTTTCATAAAAGGATCCCGGTACGGATATTTTATGAGTGAAATTTATAAAAGTGTTAACAAAAAGCGTTACGTTTTTCTGCGCAACGTGCCTTGCACATTTTTCACCATCCATCCATACATCAGCCAGCACAGTACAGGTACAAGTGAATTATTTTAATCTGATTAAAATAATGTAAATACGACATTAAATTAATTTTGCACAATATAAAAAACGGCAGTAAAATAAATCCACATTATCCGTCATAATATGGTGCAAGCTGCTGGCAATTTTAGCCACTACAATTTCTAATATAGCGTTGTGTCAGCCTCCGCAAATACCAAGGCAAAAGACTTTCAATAACAAGTCTTAGTATAAGACATACATCAAGGCGTTATTTCGGATCCTGAATGGCCAATAAACATCCAACTGAAGTTTCTTGATGATCTTTCCGAGAAAACGGCGTATAATAAACATGTCGCCCACGTTCCGTTGAATGAAAACACAGAAAATGTTTTCCACGCTAGAGATGACGTACATTTTTGTTTTCGTATCGATACTTTTGAAATAATCGCTTTTGATGTCAGGTATGTTATGGTAAGACGACGATTTTTAACAAAAAAGAAAAGCAACTTTAATGATTTCGAAGAGTTCCCTGATGAATCTTCCAAGTTGAAATGGATTGCGATATCTTCTATCTAACAAAAAAAAGTATCATCCAAATCGGTTCAGAAACAAAGAAGTAATGGCTGAACATCCATAAAAAATATAAATTTGAATTAAGTAACATCCTGTCTTTTGTTAAAGTCGGTTAAAAAAGAAAACTATCCAGAACATATTCAAAAGCAAAAAGGGGGTCATCTTATATCTATACAATTAATAAAATTGAAGTGTCTGTTTGTAATGTCAACATAACAGCTTTTTGTACCTTTAACAAAAACCCAATTTTTTAAATTTTTGTCTGTCTGTCTGTCTGTTTGTTCCGGGTAATCTTCGAAACGGTTGGACCGATTTTGACGGAACTTTCACTGATAGATACCTGATGATATATGGAGTAACTTAGGCTGCTTTTATTTTAGAAAAAGAATTAGGGTTCCCCACAAATAAAAAAAAACTGGTCATGGTGAATTAATTCGGGCGCTTAAATGGCTTATGCTGATTAAACCATAAGAGGTATAGCAAATTAATGTACGACATAATTATAGGCATTAAAAAGATCTACAAAAAAGTCCGGGAGAGTATACATCTATCGTCTAAGGAACAACCACAATAAGCGTTTTTGTCTTTAAAATAGCCGGGAGCGGGGGAGCAAGATACGCGCGGGCATTCTGTAGTTCACGTGAGCAAAGCCACGGGCACAGCTAGTATTATATAAGAAGACTTAAGAAAGTTCAATGTTTTCTTAATTTTCTTGACAAAGGAAGTGTAGAAGAATATCATAAAACTTAAGACAAAAAATTGAAAAATTTAAAATTAAATATTTTTTTTTAATAATACTTAATATTTGTATTATAGTTATTACATTCATATGTATTTCAGAAATTCATAGCATATTTATTATTAGAAATAAACAAATTCTTTTAAATTAAAAGTTAATATTTTTTTAAATACAAATTTAAAATACGTTATGTCTTATCATACTTATACTAGCTTTTGCCTGCGACTACGTTCCCGTTGTCTTCAAACTTCAACTTCTACGCCATCTTTTGTAAACTGGTTGTACTGATACAGAAACCTTCGCGTGCGTAAGCCCAAAAATTGACAACTCGAGACAGCTGCGAAATGTATGCAGCATGTATTCCATAATAATAGGTCTTTACTTATGAAATTGCCGTTATGCAGTACTGGCCATTTCAAATCAAAATAATTTTTGTTTGGCTAAGAATTCTAATTTCAAATTAATTTTATTTTAAAAACATGGATTCTTTTTCCAAAAGTAGTCATTTGTTTATTGATTAGTGTTACATTTTCATCGCATTTCAATCTTTTTTGTCATCATGGATACGTTAAAAATTCGAGTAATTATGGAATATGAGTACCGTCGTGGCAGCAACGCGGCACAAGCGGCACGCAACATCAACGACGTTTACGGAGCTAACACTACAAACCAACGCACCACCTGTTATTGGTTTGCTCGCTTCCGTTCTGGGAATTTCGACCTGAAAAATGAACCTCGCGGTCGTCCGAAGACTTTGGTCGACAATGACGAATTAAAGGCGATTGTGGAAGCTGATGATACACAATCTACGGCTGAATTAGTAGCAGCTTTCGACGTTAGCGTCAAAACAATATTGGTCCATTTGCGTCAAATTGGCAAGGTAAAAAAGCTTGACAAATGGGTGCCCCACGAACTCAATGATCGCCAGCGCGAAGTACGCGTCGAGACGTGCCTTGCACTGCTCAACAGACACACAAATGAAGGAAATTTGAACCGCATTGTTACCTGCAATGAAAAATGGATTCTGTTTGATAACCGCAAGCGCTCAGTAAGTTGTTGGATCCTGGTTCAGCACCTAAACAATGCCCTAAACGAAAACTAACCCCTAGAAAAGTGATGGTCACTGTTTGGTGGTCTAGCGCCGGTGTGATTCATCACAGCTTCTTACCAAAAGGGGTGAGCATTACTGCAGATGTGTACTGTGAAGAACTGAACACAATGATGGAAAAGCTGGCACATCTCCAACCAGCATTGGTCAATCGCTCGTCTCCGCTGCTCCTGCACGACAACGCGCGACCTCATACTGCACAGCAGACGGTCTCCAAGCTGCAAGAACTGGGGTTGGAAGTTCTCCGTCATCCGCCCTACTCACCAGACCTTGCACCTACAGACTACTACTTTTTCCAGAATTTGGATAACTCCTTGGCGGGAAAAAAATTCAATACCCGAGAGGCAGTACAAAATGCCTTTGAAGAATTTGTTGCCTCCCGTCCAGCTGATTTCTTTAAGAGGGGCATCAATAAACTGCCTCTGCGCTGGCAAAGATGCATTGATTGCATGGGTGATTACTACGATTAATACTTGAAAAAAATTCGTTTAAATTTTTTCATACAAAACGGCAATTTCATAGGTATACACCTAATATATTATACTTACATTAAAGCATTTTAGCGGCGGGCGATTATGAAATATACTAATGTAATCATTCAATTATGAAGATATCTCGATTATATCCATTAGTAAATACTAATATTAGTAGATATTTTGATGATGAGTGATACTTCGTAATCGAATTACCATTAGTAATTACTAATGCTAGGTTAATAATATTAGTAGTTACTAATTTGATAATTAGTAATTGTTACGACCGAACGACCTTTTTAGTTAATTGGTAAACACATGTTCTTCTTGTAAAGAACCTTGTTTACGACGCGCGATCTTTCTGTATATGATAGCCAGATTCACGAAGAACAGTATAGGCATAGATTAACTAACATTAGGTTACAACTCTCAGCTAGCTTTAAATATTATTTTTTGTTAAGTAAGGCGGACGTGGAAGCCCTCCCGAACTGATTAACCGCGTGTGGTGGGGTAATTTCTAATGATACGTAAATACAATGTTGTAAAAAAATATTGGCCAATAGTATATGTAAAATAAGTCAGCGATAGCATATATCTATCTCTTATATATAAGCCACAATAAGGTATTTGTAGTTTTTTTTTTATTATTGAAGATTAAAAATTAATTTATGAGCATTATTTTTTAGCATGGCATATTAATCCTTACGAACTAAAGTGACTTCATCACAAAGACAATTTTATGAAGTTAAACCTTACCCTTTATATAGCATGTTATTTGGAAACATAGCTTAAGAGATGATGACAAATTAACATAATTTCTACTTGCGGGCAGTGAGAACAATTATAATAGGCTACACGGCTGCGTTGGCGGCGCTGTGTTTGTCGGATAAAATTAACATGCGTGAAATCTTCAGGCACAGCTAGTATGACATAAGAAATGATCGACAGTTCTAAAGGCCCAAGTCTGGTGAAGCTGTCAAAGCCGCAGCGGCTTTAGGGCCCCTAAGGCCTAACAGTGTAGTCAGTTCTAAAGTTCCTTCAAAGCAGATAACATCAGAGACATCATACGCTATCCATTGTTTACAAATTAATGAGAAATAATAAAATATAGCCATCGCATAAAACTATGACATCACATCCCATATGGAGTCGCAGTAAAACGCAAAACAATTAACTGCACACTATATAATTATATCATCAAAAATAAAATTATATCTTTTTTATTAGCACCATAACTGACGGAACTGTACCAGATGGTGAGTGAGCAGCACAGGATCGTCAGTCGCTGCTGTCATGCCGGCCTGATCAAATGTATTATCACGTTATATTAATTGAATGTAGCAGGATTCAAGTCAATAAATCTCAAAGACTACAATTCGTCAAACTGCGGTTAAAAAAACGTATATAAAGTTTATTACATTTTTTTTACTGGCAAACGACTCGTCGTCGTTGACATGCGTTGTTGTGTCATATATCTGGGCTACCGAGATTAACTAGGTGTCTTAAAAAGAAGGAAAAACAACCTAAGTAAACTTGAAATGTAAATCATTACCTAAACACAAAATTTGATGCAAATCGTTAGAGCCATTTCCGAGAAACGATTAGTTAACTAGCTGTTACTTACGACTTCGTTCACGTGTTTTTGAATCCACGGGAAGTATACTTAGCTTAAATTACTTCTTACAACATTAGCCCGTGAAAGTCCCGTCATAATCGGTCCAACCGTTTCGGAGATTAGCCAGAACAAACAGACAACCAAAAATCTAAAATATTAATTAAGCTGTTATTTTGAAATTACAAACAGATACTTCAATTCTATTTATTTGTTTATATAAACTCCCACTATCTGTAAAAATTACCATCAAATGGGTCCCTATTCTTTTTATTATCGTTAGTTATTAAAAAAAAAATACATTCTCATCGCATTTAATGGAATCATTAACGCTTGAATTATTACAACGCTCGTCTCACAGTCTGAGAATCTGTGCAAATAAATCGAATTAATAATATCTCACGCATGTCTTGTCCTCACACTATTCAAAGTCCATCTCCACACTCCAAACTAATAATTTAATATTCTGTACAAATAAACATATTCATAGCTAAGTACTTAAAGTAAGTATGTATACATATTTGTAGCTATTTGTGGCCAGTGATAAATGTAAAACTGCAATTAATATTACTAGCGGTCGCCCTAAGGTCGAAATTCGACCAGCGACTTTTTGATCATAGACTATTTTCTGTTTGACATTTGCAGTAATCATGAACTTCATAGAGTAATAAAGTCCACTCGCTACTATACCGAATTCATAATTCTATGATGAACTTACACAATGAGTATTATCTACATCACTTGCTGTCACTTTTCGTTGAGTGACATTGTCAATATTTTGGGGGTCTAAGTTCAATAGCACTGGTCGTGTTAGGATTCGCAGTAATAATTAATTTAATTTAATATATTAGTAACAGATATTACAGATAAATTTAGTTTTCTGCACTCCTCCTCCATATAAATTTTGACCATGCCAAATCTCCAGTCTTCCGTGCATGCAATACGCTTATAAAGGGGTACAACCCGTACAACGTATTGAAAATAATCTCATATTAATTGAAATGAAAAGATATGCACTATTTAATATATCAAGCAAAAAACTTTAATTCTAAAATTACCCAGTTTAAGGATTGTTTTTTTGTTGAACGCGCCAGTCATATTTGAGAAATTATTTTTGCATTTTATATCCTATTTATAGAGGAAGGCATATATTCACGCTATGATGCTAAGAGGCGGAGCAGTAGCCCGTGTACGTTAAGCAATGTAGGCGAGTAATTTAAAACTATTTTTGTAATTTAACATTATGATTCGAGTCTCATATTTGCTAAATAACAAAAAGGCGTCTAAAACGATAAGAAAAAGCTCCTAGTACGTGCCAAGAAGATTATTAAAAAAAACCGGGTATCATAAAGTACCTACTTCGTAAAAGGTTAGTAAACTTGACCATAACCTAATTAAAGATAAATTCCAAGCACATACTTAGATTTCTGCTAAACGATAAAAAAAAACCAACTTGTTACTCCATACCACATTTATCAGTTTATTGCGTAGGAAAATGTCAACGTAGCGACGCAACCAAGTGAAAGTGACACAGACTAAAGTGGGTACTATATGGTAAATAGTTCAATATAGTAACAGTCGTTCAACTCTAATAAATAAATAAAAAATGATGTGTACTAATGTATTGAGTAGGAAGTTATATTTCTTTGTCGTGCCAAAAAAAAGAACTCCAAGAAATTTTATCCCGCGAGTCAACTAATCGACGAAGTTAGCCATCGATGATGATAATGTGAAATCATCAAACTGCCTTTTTTGTGTAAAAATAATTTACTTAACAGGTGTAAGCAGCGGTTGGACCAGTTTTGACGGGACTTTCACTGGTAGATAGCTGATGATATAGGGAGTAACTTAGGCTACTTTTATTTTAGAAAAAGAATTAGGGGTTCGCGGATGGAAAATCTGGTAGTGGTGAATCAATTCGGGCTTACGCTGAGTAAATCATAAGAGATATATGAAGTTAATGCACTACATAATTGTAAGTATTAAAAAGACCTACAAAAAAGTGAGCGAAAGCACATGTCTGACTTCTAATGAAGAACCACAATAAGCTTTTTTGTCTTTAAAATAGCAGGGAGCGAGGAAGCAAGATCCTTGCGTGTGCCGAATCGATGGCATTCTGTAGTCCACATGAGCGAAGCCACGGGTGCAGCTATTGAACTGACTATACTGTTAGCCTTATGGGCCGCGAAAGTTTTAGACGACTCGCACGAGGGTGCCAGAGTGGCCGAACCTCGGCTCGGGCGGTCGTCGCGAATGCGAATAGGTCGCGATCTAACTAATTCCCTACTCTTGCAAATTCGAGCTAACTAATATATACTCATATGCACGTTCCCCTCCTCCTGGGAGGAAGGAGGGAGCCATGCGTATGCGTATTTAGTGATCGGAATGACAGGTATGCTCTTTGACCGCACGCACTTTATAAGCATGCAACGACCGGCTTTATAGTCTTGGTAAAAACATCGATTGTAATAGTATAGTATAGTTTTGATTGTTTTGTAAGTAATCTATAGATTAATCAATTGACTATTGATTATTTATTAGTACGGAATGTATGTCATGAATGAATGTATTCGCTCGCCTTTCGCAAGTATGCGAAGTTCGGTAATATGGCGAGGTAAACTATTAAAAAAACTCGACTGCAACAAAAAACTTCAACTGAAAAAATTTTTTTTTTCTATTTTTGCCTTTTATTTGATTACCAGACGTCGTGTTTAAATATTATATAGCCTATGTCACTACCACAATTGAGACGAATCTAACGACACCTCGAATGCTAAAATCCATCAAGCTGTTGAGGCTACACAGCGTTCCAAAGAAATAAACATACATACGCTCGAAAAACGTAACCTAACCCTTCTTTTTCGCAGTCAGTTAAAAAAGGCACATTCGTGCAAGTCCTTGTAATCACAAAATGCAATCCCACATTATACACATACTTTTCTTTGGAAATAAACCGTTGATAGATCCACATCTATCGATTCTTCGTGCGTGCAAATGACTATTGAATATTCGTTGCTTTACCACCACTACGGCTTGAAGACTATTCCCGTTCGAGGTGTGGGATAGTGAAGAACTCAATTATAGTAAACGCTGTTCCTAAATATTATAAGCACACGTTATCTTTTTCTCAAAACTACACTTTATTACTGTAACAGTTTTCCTTAATCGTCCCACTGTTAAACATATACACTACGTTCACAGTCGCAAGTTCGCAACTAGCATATATCTAGGGCGACCCCAAGTACAATCAAAGGCTTAATACTATCAATTACATGCAAGTACCTAACCACTACGAATGCAATATCATTTACGAGTGCAATAATAATATAAGCAGATGATTTTACCTACTCATACGAAGTGGTCGAACGGTTACAAAAGTACAATATCTATGTACAAGGCGTGGAGAAGTCGAAAAAATCTTCGTAGTTGAAGGTCCAATGCCAATGAAATTAAAATGGGACCACCCTTGAGGTATCCCCTATCCATCAAAAAATGAATCATAAACAAAGTAATATTGCTGAGTATCCATACAAAAAAAAAAAAACATTCGAGTTGAGTAACGTCTCGTCTTTGGTCGGTTAATAATTATACAAAAATGACATCTTGGTTGCATAATTTATAATTATGGTGAATAGCCTAAGCAAGTCGATAGGTTTAGCTTCAGTGCATTGCGATTCGAAGGGCGAGTTTGGCAAAAAGCACAGGTACTCAAACCGATTCAACTTTCTTCTTGGGGGTGGCGTAATTGACAGACCTCAGAACTTCGCTACTGTTTAAAATAAGTTATAGCTAACTAACTATATATCCTGCATTGATCACTCAGCATCAGGGTAGACCGCATGCCTGTTCGCTAATTAATTTTATCTGTCTAGATTATCTTATAAAATTGAAGTATCTGTTTGTAATGTCAAAATAAGTACTTTACTATATTCATATGAAAGTATATACGACACATATAACAAAAAACCTATTAAAAAAAAAACTTTCTGTCTGTTTGTTTGTTCCGGGTAATCTCCGAAACGGTTGGACCGATTTTGACGGGACTTTCACTGATAGATAGCTGATGATATAGGGAGTAACTTAGGCAACTTTTATTTTAGAAAAAGGATTAGGGTTCCGCACAAATAAAAAAAATACTGATCACGGTGAATCATCTCGGGCGCTTAAATGGCTTACGCTGGGTAAACCATAAGAGATATAGCAAAGGAATGCACTACATAATTGTAAACATTAAAAAGAGCTACAAAAAACGTCAGGGAGAGTGTATGTCTATCTTCTAAAGAACACTCACAATAAGCATAATTGTCTTTAAAATTGCCGAGAGCAGGGGAGCAAGATTCGATCGTGTGCCTTATCGATGGCATTCTGTAGTCCACGTGAGCGAAGCCGCGGGCACAGCTAGTACATAATAAATAACGCAATAATAATAACAAGCCACTGCTTAAACAATGGCCTTTGTTGTACCACACTTTGTTGTACCACAAGGAAATTTCTTAAGGTACTTATGTTACCTTACAGCATTTTTACCACCATATGTTACTACACTGTTACTAATTATTATTTTTATTGTATCACGGCAAAATGACAGCAATGCTCCTAATGGTAAGCACAGTAAAAGACAAAAACAACGGCGACCACCACGAGATCGGCAATCAATCGCTGGTCATCGCTGTCAACAGCTGGATAAACAATGGCTGATCTCTAAACGCGACAAACCAAAAGAGTCACTGTGACGGGTTTAGCATGTACATGGTGGTCACGACTCCAGTCGGGTACAGATCCCTACCACCTCGCAAATTAATTCACCAATGTGACGGGTTTTTATATCAG
The DNA here is from genome assembly GCA_033032175.1 of Saturnia japonica. Classification (NCBI taxonomy): domain Eukaryota; kingdom Metazoa; phylum Arthropoda; class Insecta; order Lepidoptera; family Saturniidae; genus Saturnia; species Saturnia japonica. Next base: position 2,374,981 of record CM065315.1, read on the forward strand.
CATATACACGGTGGTCACGACTCAGCCAGGTGCAGATCACTACCACCTCGCAAATTATTATACAAGGTGTCCAGAAAGGGTATCGGGTATTTGTAAGTTCAATGAAACAAAAATTATTTGTATGCAATAAAAAAGTTTATTGTTTATTATTAGCATATGAATTGGAGAATTATTTGGAAAAGATCATGTTATCCAAATGATGACCGTTACGTTGCTGGCACTCTTCTAAACGGAAACGAAGATTGGCGATAACACGTTGACACATAGCTATTGATATTGCTGCCATTTCTGACCTGATGTTTTGCTTTAACTGGGTTAGATTCGTCGGATTGTTTTGATAAACCTTACTTTTAAGGTATCCCCATGCAAAATAGTCAAGCGGGCTAAGGTCGGGGCTTCTGGGAGGCCAGTGGATGTTACCCCTTCGCGAAATGACTTTATTAGGGAATAATTCGTTAACAACTTCCATTGAGTCATTTGAGGTATGGCAAGTGGCCCCATCTTGCTGGAACCACGTTCTTGAGTTGAAACCTGCAAACTCCTGCAACTCTGGGACCAAAAAATTTCGCAACATATTGCAATAACGGTCACTATTCACATTAATTGCTCGGCCTCGTTGATCTTCATGAAAATAAGGACCAATTATGCCTTTAGCAGACATAGCGGCCCAAACAACGACCTTTGGGCTATGCAGGGGTCGTTCATGCTTTCGTCTCGGATTCTCCACTGCCCAGTACCGACAATTCTGCTTATTAACATAACCATTCAGGTGAAAATTTGCTTTGTCACTGAACAGTATGTTGTTAAAGTTGTTAAATCGCTGCAGCATTTCGTTCGCAAAATTCAGTCGATTAGCATAGTCCGTATCCTTCAATTCTTGAACCAATTGAATTTTATAGGCTTTTAGATGTTAGTCTTTCTTTAAAATCGAATATAAAAACGATTTTTTGACGTTCAACGCTTGGCTTCGCTTTCGGATGGATAAAGACGGATTTTGACGAACCGACGCATCAACTTCTTCAATTGTTTCTTCATCGCGAACTGAACGAGGACGACCAGAGTTTTGAATTTTAACTGTCGCACTTGTATTCTCGAACATCCTGATCCATTTCCTAATGCTATCGTCACTTGGCGCGTGGCGTGTACGATATTCCCCACGATAGAGACGTTGAGCAATCACTATTGAATCACCATTACGATAATACGCTCGTACGCAAAATGCGCGATGCGTCCCCGAGTACTGTTCCATCGTGACTAAAACTCCACAAAATGGCGGACGCCACGAACCCCTCCCCGCACCCTTTAGACGCCCCGTTTCGAATATGGCGCGAAAACAAATACCCGATACCCTTTCTGGACATCTTGTATATACGCAAATTTATGCTCAAATCTGACAATATCGATTAGAGATTGCACTCTTCTTATGCCCGATTTCTGAGGTTCCTAATTAAAACTGTGCATTAGCTATTGATTCCATAAAGATAACTGTAGCTTAAACCAAGTCTATCTCATCATGTGTTTCTGTATACATTTGTGACTATACGACAACTATCTATCTAATAAGTTGTTCAATAAGCTGCCACAAGATGGAACGTTTACGAAACTTATAGTAAATGTATATATTCTGTTTATACTACTGAACAAAATACATTATATTTCGATTCGAAATTTGACTCAAACCTTTTTTCAATTTTAAATAAATCAAAATTTCGATGATTTTTGTTGGCCTGTCAGTCGGATATAATTATCGGCTCTTTGTTTTGAGGTTAACAGAGGTTAAAGTATTGTTTGGATATTTCGGTGATTATTTTCATTTTGTGTATTGTTTGACGTCCTGAGTAATAGCTTAAAAATCCTTTTTCTTAAATCTGTGTTGAAAATTAGAATGGATTTTGGAAAACGCAGCAAAAATTTTACAGAAAGAGAAAAGGTGCTTCTAACTGAAATGACTAAAGAATTTGTACCTATAATAGATTTAAAAAAAACCGATGGAACCACAGTTGAAGCAAAAAAACAAGCTTGGGTGCAAATTACAAGCAAATATAACGGTACTTGCGAAAGTGGGCCTAGGAGTGAAAAACAGTTACATGCTTTATATGATAATCTAAAGAAAAAGGCACGAAAAAATATCGGCGATGATAAGGTTTTTTATTTACTAAACTAAACTAAACTGTCTAAAACGATTCAAAGTACAATCATTATTGGAGTAGATACACTTACATCCTTTATTGATAACATAAGTTGTAAATTATGAAAATAAGCTACATTAAAGGCCTTTATCTAGCCATCAACATTGTTTTATTTTCAGGCAGAGTTGCACAAGACAGGCGGTAGAACGTATCTGCCAAAAACTACAGTGATAGATGAGAAAGTTGTTGCTCTATTAACTCCACAATGCAATTCATTGACTAATGTTTATGTCTCATCAGCACCTAATTATCAAGGTAAGCTAAAAATATTTAAATATTATAATGAATGAACTTGTGTCTTCCTCCAGCAGGGCAAAAGTTAACGTTGCCTTTTATTTATTACAGATTCTGACTTAAATGAACAAAGTACTAAAGAAGAGCTACTTAAGTCACCTTTACAAGAGGTATCAATAGTTGTTTCACACCACGACTTGGCGACTGACACATTACTATCTCGTGGTCCATTAAAAATACCACATTCTTCAAACTCAGAGGAGTCCGAAAGTATAACTAAAATAAAAAAGGTATGCTTAACTGACACTAAGAGAAAAACTATGAACAACATGAGCACTTCAATAATCAAAAGAAAAAAGTTAAAGCAAAACAATGAAGATTTATTAACTGCTAAGAAGTTAGAAATATTAGAAATTGAAAAGCAGCAGGTACTGATGAAATTAAAAAAAACGGAGTTAGTACTGGATGCCGAAATTGAGCTAAAAAAAATATTGATTGAAAATGCAAAGTTAGAATTAGAGTTTAAGAAGTGTGAAAATAAATAAATTTATTTTATTACATGTATATATTATAATATAATAAATCTGAAAAGTTTGTTTGTTTAAACACACTAACCACTGGAACTACCAGTCAGATTCAAAAATATTAATAAAAATATAATTCATGAAATTTTCAAACTGCTGAAACATAAACTTTGCGAAATTATACCTGTGAATTAACTCCGGTACTAGTCGGATTTTATACGCAATAAGATGTAAGACGGGTTTAAAATCACATGCAAAGACGATTTTTTTAAGTTTAATACTTGAATTCTCTTACGAACAGATAATTCTGAATTTAAACGTATCGATTATCGGACACATTCGATCGTTTGTTCGACTCCGACGACATGTGGGGGACCATTATTTTAAATTGTAACGGTGGATCCCGTGGATACAAACATTTTCATCCATTTTCGGAAGATGTTCTGGTGAGGCGGAGCTCGGATCTCATAATAAGCACAAAACAAACGCTGAGCGGTAACAACAGAATTATTGTTTCAGTGATATCCTCGGACACAAAATGCACGCCGTTGACTGGTGAAAAGCTCCATCGCTACTAAATTTCCACCAACCGAGCTGCTTAGTATTGCACGCCCCGCACCCCTCCATCCGCGCGTCTCTCAGTGATTTTAAAAATAAATAGCAATTAACCTTTCTGGACACCTTGTACTTTCTAAATTTCTAAAACTAAAACAACGAATAGAAATAAGTAATAACTGCCCTATACAGGAAAATTAAACTAACATGATTGAATGAGCAGCTACATAAAACCACATTACAATGTGTACTGTCTGGTTTTGTCCAGACTTCAAATAACTATCGAATAGATAAACGATCCATTTTTAACAGACTTAAAAAAAAGACGGAGGTTATGTACTCAATTCGAATGTACTTATATTTTTTATGGATGTTTACTCATAACTTGGATGGATAACCGATTTGAATGATTCTTTTTTTGTTGGATGTCCCCCTCAAGGGTGGGGTCCCATTTTAATTTCATTGGCATTGGACCGTCAACTTCGAAGAGACACCAGGGAACTCTTCAAAATCATTGAAGTCGGTGTTCTTGCTTGTTAAAAATTGTCTTGCGGTTAGTTATGTTAAACCAAGTTTATCTAAAGTTTATCGTTTGATGTGTTCAGAAACGCAATTTATGAGTTATTGAACCGATAACGCTATCGAACAGATAAACTAACGTCAAAAGTACTTCAGATACCGAGCATTAACCATTCGGATACCGAATATATTAAGTAAATAAATAAATAAAAAATTAAACCGTTATTACTCGTGTTTGACCCATCCACTTGACATTGAGTTACTTTTACTTCTGCTATCTTATCAAATGTTATCAACTGCAATTAATCATCGCCTTCCAAGTTTATATAAATAATTCATTTAAAGAGACAAACATCGTAGCAGTTCATGAATTCATAATGCGGGTGCCGGGTCCATCGTGTGGCAGAGAGAGGGAAACACGAGCAGCCTCCGGGACTTGCGACTCAGGTGTAGGTTTAGGGAGGCCCCCTTATGATGCACATCAGCGCTCACCTTGACTGCCCGCGATACCCTCCCTGCCAAGCCAGATTCGGTAAGAGCCTGTAAATGCTGCTTTAGATACCCGTTCTAATAGAGAACTTACTGCAGTATTCAACAGGCTGAGCTCATTTAGCAAGTTATAAAGAGATTACGGTGAAATACCTCTCGCTCTCACTTCTACCGCATATAAGTTAACCACATAGCCGTTTTTTGTTAGCTCATTACATAGATCGTAGTAATTATTAAATTTTATTGCGTGGTTTTAGGTATATTAGTTTCCCACGGTACAGTAAGCTCAAGAAGTCTATACGCTTGATTTCTCGAGAATAAACAAATATGTCTGGTCTGGATGACGAAAGACCCATATTCTCTGGGATTTTATAATGTTTTTGATTTGTGCCACTAAAATAGTACAATCAGGTGCAGAACCTAGGACTGAGAAAGGCTCACTTTTGAACCTTCTTTTATAAAGTTAATTTGTCTCCTGTTGGTGGTCAATCCTTTTGAGCTCTAGCTACTGAAAGACTTACTGCTTCACGTATAATTTGAAGCACTCTATCATGGCGACGTGAGTAGTGACCCCTATCAAGAAGCACCTTGCATCCTACTAATAAGTGCCTGGCTGTACCTATTACCTCACCACAATTATAGCAAGATTTTTCAGAGGCTTTCCCCCATCTTACTGAGTTACTCTGGTCTGGGAGAGTCATTTGGAAGGCATTAAGATAAAATTTCATTAGGGCAGGAGACCAGTCATACAACAAGGCGCGTCACTTCAGTGCTACTGGGATGCAGAACTCTCCTATGACTAACTACCCATTTTGAATTTCTAAATTAAATACATTTGAAATAATTATGTGTATTTCGATAACTGATCAACTTATTTTATTATCAATCTTTTTTTTTCCTTTACATAATGCCACTTGATGTCAAGTGGCGAATTCTACCACCACACCACACACCCAGGGCAAGTTAAAGCGAGATCAGATATCCGATTATGCTGCCCCTAATATAAGCCACCAGTTTTGCTGAGCATGGAATTTGGACTCGACTCGCGCGCGTCTCAACAGATTTAGTCGTTTACATACTAGCTACGTCATGTTCGCAAACAAAGTATCGAAAAGCAAAAACAATAATTAATTATTCCTTTACTACTGGGACGTCCCAAGGGTTTTGGAACCTGAAGCTGTCGGTTGGCACCATAATACGGGTGGATAATCTAGCGAGACTTAAATTACAAAATGCTTTACCTGTACCACCGTGCTTTATTTACTCAGAACAGCTAAAGTTCGTTGTACTTTGACGCGACGTTATAAAGCTAATCTTAAGCACAAACGTCAAGCATTCTAGAAAACTGTGGAAAATACTGGATTTACGGGAACTTATAACACGGGTGCGTTGGTGAGACGCAGTGGAGAGTTGGTCGAATAAATTTAAAGAGTGAAACGGTGACGCACGACTAATCTATAGTAGTGTTTTGACGTTTATAAGTGCCATCTTAAGGCCTAAATTGAATAGACTTTTTTTGATTTATAGATAAACTAGCGGTGTGCCTGCGGCTCCGCACATGTTTATTACGCAGTAATTATTTACATTCCGAAATTTTATTTTTACCCATATTATTAACAATTCATACAATACATAGCCTATCAATTTAGAGATGAAATATTAATTACACTTGCCTTGTCTAAAATTGTTACATTTTAAATTTTTTTTTTTTGGATTAACTTGTATATTATATCTGAAAGGTTTATTGAGCCTATAAATTGATCAACAACATAAGCCTACAGTTTCATAAGAATTGGTCAAACCGTTTTTAAGTTAAATTCGGGCATACAAACAGACAGACAGACAAAAAAATATTTAAGGGTATATTCATGATCAGTGTCCTTTTTATAGTATGTCCACATCGGGATATTTGGAAAAAACATTGCACGCATAGACATAACTACAGACCTGTTAATATAAATGTTTCTTTGTTCCTTTGGCTCTTATGCTTTCCTAAACCGTTCATCGGATTCCAATGCTTTTTTTACGAAGATGTTGAGCGCATGACTGTTAAGTTTTCTGAATTAATATAAACTTTATACAATAAGTGGCGCGCTTATCGTTTTATTTTGTAAACAACGGGAACATAGTAAGGGGGGAAAGCTAATACTTATTTAAATAAAATTGATAAATAGTATGGTGTGTTTGTTCACCTTGGTAATGTTCTTGAATGAAGCATGAGGGAATTCTTAAACACACAGTTACGTGTTTAAACGCCCTTCACCCTGGCTTGCCATTACACATAGAACTAACCACTTTCCAGTATGAATTTTTTATAACAACACTCCTCATTTCAACATTTTAACATTAGAAACTATGACATGTCATGCTATAAGTTGATTAATGTTATCTTTGATTGTAAAGGGGTATAATACCAGCTAGGGAATGGAAAATTTCAATATTTTGTTGAAAAAGATATCGAGTGACCTGTAGTTACGCATTCCTAATACTTTGGAATGATGACAAATATCAGAAATACATTGGCGATTTATTGTTCACACATCAGTAAAGATTCCTGTATTAGTACATCTAGTTTACAACAGATGGCGTGCAGTAGTTTCATTTTCAAGACAATGGGAACGATTTTGGGGTCAAAAGCTAGTCAGAAATAAAAACGTTAAATGGGTAAAACAATACAAAAATCATGGCTCATAATTTCATAAAGCAATGATTGCTCAGTGGTAATGGGTACGGACATCATGTCAATAGACGTGAGTTTGAATCCCTGCAATTTGCCTGGGCTCTCAGTGAAGTGGAGTAAATAAACATTGTGATGAAACTATAGCATGTTGGTACAGTATTGTCTAATGCCCGCCTGGCTAGCTACCACCTTCAAGTTGAAACGCCAAGTGTGTATTACGGCAGCTGCACTTGAGAACCAGTCTGACTAGACTTAGTATGTTACCATCTTAGGCCACATCATCATTTATGATCAGGTGAAATAGTTTTTAAAACTTTTGTCTATCTGTCTGTTCCGGGTAATCTCTGAATCGATAGGACCGATTTTGACGGGACTTTTGCTGGTAGATAGCTGAATTTATAGGAAGTAACTTAGGATAATTAAGACATTCTGTAGTCCACATGAGCGAAGCCACTGGCACAGCTAGTAAATTAATAAGCCCCCGACACAAGTAACCAATTAATTCATTGAGACTTTTCCAATGAGCCCATACATGATATCTCTGTTGTATGTGAGGATTAGGTATCCTGCAGATTCCAGATGACGCTGTAGCATAAGATCAAGGTTTTTCTAATATCATTGAAGTAACAGAATACCAAATCTCAACTCAATGAGTACTGTAGAAAATGCTCACATTCATTTATCAACTAAAAAAGAGCTGATAATCTTCAAACGGCTGAACAGATTTTCTTGAATCATAGCTAAGAACACTCTCGATCATCTTTCTAACAAAAAAACCAGATCTAATTCAGTTCAGCCATTTATGAGTGTTAGCGACGCGTAGGCCTAAGCGTAATGATACGAGAATAACAATTGTAAATATAAGTTGTAGGGATGAATCATTTGCAGGAACAATCAATAATTTAATGTTTCAAATGCTTTGAATATGTTACTATAGCGTGTAGGTATATAAGAATAGTATATAAGTTATGAAAATGTTTGTAATTCAATAGAAATAATCACTTACAAGTATTAAACTCATATATCATTGATAATTCATATTATATAGAAGTTGTATGTAATGTTTGTGTTATATAAGTAAAATGGCCTTCTGTATATGTTTTATAATGTTTGTAACAACAAATAGTGTGTATATAACGAGTCGCAAGACGTTTTAAAGTTGCAATGTTTAATGCTTTGTATCTCCCATGTTTATTAACCTATAATGTTAAAGTTAGTGTTTCTGAATAGGTATTTGTGTCTACATTTATGTGAAATAGTTTTTATAGTAATTGAATAATTGTAATTAGAGATATTAACGATTTATTGTATTCTGTATACAAGTAATAATAATAATAGACAGAGACAGCGATAGTGCAACTACGACGCATTACCGAGGTTACCGGACCACACCCAAGTTTGGTAATGAGCAGTACAGATAGAGACGCCATTGTCCGTCTCGCTCTCCGGCAAACAATATAAAAGGCGCACTACTGGGGCCAACGAGCACACACGGGTGCCACAAGCTGAAGAATCAAGACTCAAGACTCAAGAAACTGGAAGAAACAGTACCCAGAAGATAGTACCTATAAATTGTATTGTCTTGAAGAATACAGCAAATTTTATTGTGGTGCCTGTGTGTCATTTTTGCATCTTCTAAGTGTTCAACCCGCCAGCGACCCAGTCCATTCCGCTCCGTGCTACGTCATCGCCGCGCCTACCAGCAGGCACCTCACTACGTGTGTGTACCTTGATGTTTCGCCCTCTTCACGCCTAGTAGTTTCAGGTGTGAGCAGGGTTGGTCGCACTGGTTTCCAGACAGCTGGTTACCGTAGCGTGTTTTCCGCCGTCGGTTATACAGAGTTCGAGGGAATCGTTTCCGTCGCGTTCGCACCCTCGGTGCGCGGTCCCACTCTGTATTTTGTTAACGTAGCACATTGTATAATTGGGCGTACGCACGCGCCTCATTTTAATGAGCTACAATCCCACAGACAGACACATTAAACTTATAACACCCCTGTTTTTTTGTTGAGGGTTAAAAAATACACCATTTTCCTGTGATAATAAATTGTGTATTCTAGAAAGTACTCATTTGGCTTCTGGTTCATGATGGTTTGTATGAACTTCTTGTAATGAATGATTTATAAAAAAATTAGCTTTTATATAATAAATGGAATATAACAGTCAATATCCTAATAGAGCCTGATTATGTTAATTCAGCACAGTTTAAACTCAATTGAAACTTGTAGGCCAATATAGTAATGTCTCAGATCCAGCATAAATTTGGTGAAGTTATATCTTTATTAATTATAGTGTTTATGAACCGATTTGGATGATTTTTTTGTTGGATAGGGGATACCTCAAGGGTGGTCTCATTTTAATGTCATTGGCATTGGACTTTCAACTTTGAAGATACACAAGGGAACTCTTCAAAATCTTTGAAGTTGGTTTTATACTATTTAATTATCGTGATAAGTAGATAGTATATTCATGTTTAATGTATTTCATATCATATTTTATTTATTTGCTAATATGATGAATTATGAAAAGCCTACTTGATTAGCTGTCTGCAATTGTTTTCACTACCATCATGTTCTATATTTTAGGATTTTCGTTTTTGTGTATGAGATCTACCCTATGGTGATTCTCAGAAATTATTAACATTATAAATGACAACATTTTCTTTTACATGGTTTATTACATTATTTATCTTTAAAGGATATTTGCTTTACATACTTTTTCTAAATTTAAATTATAAGTAGATAAGTTAATACTCACAGCGAAAATTGTGTTCTGCAGTCCAAAAGGTATAGGGGTCAGTCTTGCAAAAAATACAATTTTTAGGGCTTGTGGCCCCGAGATCACCCTAAGCAGAGCTCGTGCCGTCTCGTTCTTCAGTAGCCGGTCGAGCGGCAGAAAGCTTCTCAACGCCTTCAAAGTAAAATGCGCCACCGCTACACCAAAGTTCGCGCTCACTAGCACAGTACCCAAACCTTTCACTATACCAAACAAATATCCACTTGTTATTATCAACACAATATAACCAATAGTCACCGGGAAGCTTACGATCAAAAATAAACCCATAAATAACAGAAATATTATCCACGGATCTTGTGCGTCCACCCAAAACAAAATCGTCTTTAGATACTCTTTGAAGAAATATAACACTAAAACAAGACAAGTAAGAAGTAATATGGAAATAACTATATTAAATAAATAGCTGTACGTAGTCCTACTGTTAATTTTAGACCATAAACTTTTCTTCCTTGTGACCGCGACAGAGTCGGGCTGGCATTCCTCGACGTCCACAATTTCCATTATTATTTTATATTGTTAAAAATAAACACTGTCCGTTTTTACGTGCAGTATTCCCTTCGGTGTCGTTTTACTCGAGTCATGGCCTACTTATGAGTACTGTTTATTTCACATTCGTCTAACAACCGGAGCGAAATGTTTGGAATACAACCAATACAACCGACTGACAGAACAAATCGAACTCAACAAGATAAAATGACAAAATTGACAACTGACAATTTGACATCAACTTAAAAACGTTCAACAAGGTGTTGCCAACTTAGAGATTTTGTCACTAGATCTAACTTTTAACTATTCTTGGCGAGCTATTTTAGTTGCATCGAATTTTTATTTTCTAGGGATTTCTAGCAATATTTGAATCCTTTTTGAATAAAGTTTCTATTACATAATGGATACCTACTGGTGGATCTACTAATGGACCTACTAACTATTAAAATACCTAGTTAAAAGGACACTATATTATCTTTGTGATAGTAGTACTGGCAATATTATTATGGCTGTGAAGTTAGTACGAATGACAAATACAGTGTATAATAATTCTAAGTCGATCTATAAGACTTTACATAACTTACGATAGGCTTTGTTACTGAATTGTGATTCCGTAATTAGAAGACATAATACCATTTATTATGACTGTAGACGTACAAGTTATATTTTTGATTCAAATAACATTTTTGTTTTGTTAGTGTGATGATTTTATTATCATGGAAGCTCCACCGAAAAAGAAGTTTTAATTTATTATATTCATTAATATAGATACGAACGGGAGTCTTTAGAAAAATTTAAATATTAGCTAAAATCAGCATAAACTGATATATCTATGCGTTTTCTGTGACACATGTTGGTTTTATGTTTGATTTTAATTAAAAGCAGAAGAAAATTTATATATCTGGTGATTTTTTGAAAGACAGATCTAGTTATATCCATAGATGTAGTATAATATAGATCGGCAATGAGTAGAATTGGGCGAGCTGAAAAACAAAATACATTAGTGGCGTTTAAAAAGCAATATTAATTTTCATTCAATAATTGTATTTTACTTTTATTATTGACGATTCATAAGCTAATGACATATTTTCTTTCTATAAAATTTTATGAAAATCAGTTTTGAATCAATACAAATATTTCTTTTTACGATTCCTAGACGTGTTATCAACGATTCGTATAGTCTGTTAATTATACAATGTCTTAAATTTCCTATGGACATAATTTTATCAGAAACGGTTGAGAATCAATTAGAATAATTCAAATTTCTCAATTGATGTCATATACATATAAAGGACACATTCGTATACTCAGAAATAAACGAATTCATAAAAATCGTTAAAAAAATACGTGACTGTATGTCCCGATTTCACTCAAAATGGCTTTACAGATTCTTATACAATTTTGTACTCGGGAAGCATAAGTCATTAGTTAATTGATAGGCTATAAGAATTTTCAATAATACTTTTAGAAATCATGAAATATGGGTAAAAATAATAATTAGGATATGAAGAAATGATTGAATAATAAACGCGTGAGGAGCTGCGGGTATTGCTAGTATTAACGAAATCTATGCTTTTGAGTGATTTCCATTTTCATGAAAGTATGCAATAATGTAAGACACGTTTGTAAAAAAAAGTTGAAATTATTACCCATTTTCCATGGCTATTGTTAAAAATCACTCTATATTACAATAAACATTATATTAACAATTAATAAAATTCAAGTGTCTGTTTGTAATGTTTACTGAATACGTATGAAAGTATATACGATACCTATAAAAAAAGTCCATTTTAAATTTTTTTGTCTGTCTGTCTGTCTGTTTGTTCCGGGTAAACTCCGAAACAGTTGGACCGATTATGACGAGACTTTCACTGATAGATAGCTGATGATATAGGGAGTAACTTAGGCTACTTTTATTTTAGAAAAAAATTAGGGTTCCGCATAAATAAAAAAAACTGGTCATGGTGAATCAATTCTTGCGCTTAAATGGCTTATGCCGAGTAAACCATACGAGATATAGCAAATTATCTAAACAATTGTAGGTATTAAAAAGACCTACAAAAAATTTTCGCGAGAGGACACCCACAATAAGCATTTTTGTCTTTAAAAATAGCCGGGAGCGGGGGGGGGGGGGGGGGGGGGGGATCAAGATTTGCATGGCTATTTCTGTAGTCCACGTGAGCGAAGCTACGGGCACAGCTAGTTAATCATAAAATAACAAACTGGCATTAATAATATAGGTACAGAACCAGAACACATCTTCACTAGTTTTACGTATCTATGAGAAAAACATTATTTTTTAAAATGCTTGCTGCAAATCTTTGAATGTTATTTTAATAGTTATATGTATATATATATATATATAACAAATAAATTAATAAATAATCATTAATAAATTTATTATAATATTCGAATATTTTGAGAAAATCTAAAAAATTACAAACATTAAAAACTATTTTGTAGGAATACGCACAAATTCCTTTCGATAGACTGTTAACGACATATGTCAATCTCTTCAAATTTAAGTTAAAAATTGCAAATATTCACGTATTTGACAACATTTTATTTTGAATTGGTATATTTTCGGAGAATTAATATGATTAAATACGATATTTTTCTAAATTTATTTATGAATAGAACTTTTATGAATTTTCGAAAACAATTTAGTTTGTGAACTAAACATTTTAATCGGCCTTACATGTGAAATGAATATTTTCTAAATTTTCTTATTGGATGATGACATATAACGATAACTGTAATATATGTACCAAACATTAAATTATATTGTAAAACCTTATATTGTACGAAAATAAGCGATATTTATTTTCGTCACGATTAACAATGGGCTCTGCGATATCTTGGCTTTTAGAGTCGCGTGTCCCTATCTCGACCTGACATATGCCTTACTATGCTCTGCTATGCTCTTTCTTTGTCGTATAGCAAATCTATATTATACTACATCTATGGTTATCTAAAATGACTTTTGGGCCTGATCTGGCGAATATTATTTTCCCAAATGGCAGCACTGCATTATTCTTAACAACTATTCTTAGCACATAGCAATGCTTATCAACAGAGTTATGTAATCTTATCAACATTCCCATAGACAAATAACCAAAGAACATATCAAAGAATCAACAGCTGTCAACCAGCAGAATGTATGCCATAGATAATTTATTATATCCAATCATACATCTCAATTTTTTTAAATAAATCGATTTCTGCCTAATTAATTAGCCTAATTGCCTCATTAGTCATTAGCCTAGTAGTTCAAAGTGCGATTGTTATACTTGAAGTCCTGGGTTAAATTTCCAGATCAAGTAAAGTATTATTGGGTTTTTCGATGAAATTCTCAGTATTAGCTCGGAGTTTAGTTTTGTGTCTTTTTAATGGCAATAGGCTTATTAGGCTCGCCCCCTATTTCATGGGACCTAAATAGCATACCTGGCAAACTGTGGGTGGTACATTACTAAGCCTCTGCCTAACCTTTCGAGGATACAGGCATGATGGTATCTATCTGTCTATCTATGTCTCAATGTTATCAATACCTACTTAAATTAGTTTATTGAGACTTGTTACAAAATTATTAAGTATGTTTCAAGTATCTTTGCTCAATATCTCAAATAAATACATTTACTTTATGTAGTAATTTTATTGTCAAATCCTCATTACTTGAATTAAAATTAATATAAGGTATCACAAGCTACTTGTAAGGTAAGATCCAGTCGCAAGCTTCGGTTCAGTCTGAGATCAATACTTAACACCCACGGCTATCACCTCTCTAGTCTTATCATATTAATCTGTGGGCTGGTTACCAGAAAGCTCTATTTTATCCTATGATTTTATCTACGACTGATAAGCTCAAATGAAGTGTCAAAACTTAAAATTGTCATTATTGTCAAAGACGTTGTCTCCGTGGTCCGTACAAGGTGGACGAATTTTTTATTTTAGGTTTATTTTCATATTTTATTGCTAAAAAGTGAACAATTTATGACTTATATCTGCAATTTTGTTTAATCTGTCATATTATTTTGTAGTTGTATAATTATAAGAAGTCATCAGAAATTTAACCATGCCACCAAAAAAAGCGGCTGGTGGTGGCGGGGCTAGCAAGAAGACTGAACAGAAGAAGAAGGAGAAAGTTATCGAGGTTAGCTCTGTATGAGTTATTAGAGTTGGAAGACTGGTTCCAAAGTAAAATCCTTTCCGTAATATATTCTGCTTAGAGAGCCAATGCATAAAATACACCAGCGATACAATCCTTTAGTAATTCTCAGAGGCCTTGTGCTGTATTTAAAAGCCCGTAGGATTTCTCTTTGGTGCAGTTAAGCTTTGAAAAGAGTCTTATCATATAATTATTATCATGGTAATGGGCCAAGTTTAGGCACAAATATATTCTAGGGGAGCTACTACCTACTCTAATAAAGCTGATTGTTTTGTACACTATCCACTATCATTTGGGTACACTGTACAGGAGGGCTGGCCAATATATGTTGCTTAAAAAAAAAATTAAACTAATCAAGAATTGTCTAACCAGTAGCAACAGCCTATCCAAGGAAAATTTAGGCTCAACTCTAGAATTGTTACAGTTGAGTTCACTTCAAATTTTTTTTACAGTCAGATTATTATGACATTACGCTAAATATAAAATTTCACACTGCAGAAATAAATCATTTTGGAGAATGAAAGTTTTTTAAATAAAATTTATTATAAATTTTACAATACAAATTTTCATTCTAAGCAGTTGTTGAAATTTATTTGTTTTTTTTTTCTATACCTTATTTTGTTAGTTTTTGAATGATTATTGTGTTGTGTACAACCTACTTTAACATTTAACATTTTTTGCCATCTTTTGTTTTCAGAGTTATTTTCATATTTCTGTTTTGGTGGTAAAATTGGTTGGGTTATGTTTGAACTGCGATCATAAAGCAAATACTTATTTGTTGAAAATTCAAATACAATTCCTAGATAAACAACCTCAAAATTGAAAAAAATTATAATTTCTCAAAAATAATTTGTTTCTGCAGTTTTTATTTTCAAATTCAGCGGTAGCAATTTTAAACTAAAGTTTATTAATAAAAAATATCAATTAGTTGATATTATTAAAAAATAACATACTGTTTGCCTCATAGACATATAAAAAAAGGCGGGCGGAATGTTCTCTAATTGTATTAAGATTTATTTTATCTATTACCAAATTGTCAGTCAGACCTACTTTGCTGCCTTTGATTTTATATGACTCATGTGTATGAGACTTCCTAAACGGTTTTTCTCTTTATTACAGGATAAGACTTTTGGCTTAAAAAACAAAAAGGGAGCTAAACAGCAAAAGTTTATTCAGCAAGTGGAAAAGCAGGTGAAGAGTGGTGGTATTCACCCTGCCAAACCTGTGGAGGATAAAAAGAAAGACAAGGAACAGAAGTTAAAAGAACTGAAAGAACTTTCATTGTTATTCAAACCAGTACAGACACAGAAAGTTGAAAAAGGTAGGTTTTTTTTGTTTAAAGGACTCCATGAGCTGATTGCTCATTATAGGTTTGTATTTATGATAGATATTTGTTTTGTATTCACTTTGCTAGCTGTTCACCTAGCTTCTTTTTTCTTTAATCACATCTGTATTAAACCTTCAAATTAAAATCTTAGGATTCAAATAATTGTACTGTAAATATATAAGTTTGACAATAGTGATTGTTAGTTTGGAGTAATTTGGAATAAAAAAAGTAGTATAGAATCTTCACATTTTTTGGTCTGAGAAATACATACATCTGTGTTTAGATTATCAAAAATAAAATGATTGATGTTTGCCTGTATAATGCAAAAACTATTACATAGATTTTGATCAATTTTTTTTCGTTATTCAATTTTCTTGGGTACTTGGATCTTACCTTAAAAAAATACCATAATATCTTCATTCAATTAAAAGTTATTAAAGTTTTAAGAAACTAGGATTTTTATAAGCGCTATGAGTTCAGTGATGCATTTTCTTGCCATGGCATTAATATAATAAATATCACAGACAAATTAGTTTTCATATCAGCTAGTTGAAAATAATTTTTAAAATTGTTTGTTTTCAGGCACTGATCCGAAGTCTGTTGTGTGCGCATTTTTCAAACAAGGGCAATGTACAAAGGGAGATCGGTGTAAATTCTCACATGACTTGACTATTGAAAGAAAGGTTAGTTTTGGTTAAATTGCTTACTGTGTTTTGCCTACAAAATTAAATTAGGAAGTTACTCAAATGAGAAATAGCTATTTATTGCGAAGGTAGCTGGTGAAGGCTCGTCTATCTCACATAATTCTATAATAATGACTAAAAAATTAATTAAAAAATCTAAAAATGTTTATTCTACAGGCTGAGAAACGATCACTATATGTGGACATGCGAGATGACGAAGACAATATGGACAACTGGGATGAAGAAAAGCTTAAAGAAGTGGTAGAGAAGAAACACGGAGAAGGAGACAAGCAGCGACCTACAACAGATATTGTAATTATCAGGCTAAATTACTATAATGATAGTTTTTTTTTGCTCTTAAAATTTCTGATGGAGAATCCTTATTAATGAAGCAAAAGTTATTCTTTACTATCGCGCTCCCGGTTATTTTAAAGATAAATATGCGTATTTTGGGTTATCCTTAGAAGATAGGCATATGCT
Source organism: Saturnia japonica (assembly GCA_033032175.1). NCBI lineage: Eukaryota > Metazoa > Arthropoda > Insecta > Lepidoptera > Saturniidae > Saturnia > Saturnia japonica. The sequence continues at coordinate 2,392,108 of CM065315.1, forward strand.
CTTGCAGACTTCTTTGTAGGTCTTTTTAATTTCTACAGTTGTGTAGTACATTCTCAATGTAAGCCATTTAAGCACCCGAATTGATTCACCATGACCAGTTTTTTTTTATTTGTGAGGAACCCTAATTCTTTTTGTTACTTATAAATACCCTAAGTTACTTCTTATAACATCAGCTATGTACCAGTGAAAGTCCCGTCAAAATCGGTCCAACCGTTTTTGGAGATTACATAGGGCAAACACACTGGCAACAAATTTAAAAATAGGTTTTTTGGTATAGGTATCGTATATATGTACTTCCATATACATTTAGTAAAGAGCTGTAATTTTTGACATTAAAAACACTTAAATTTTATCAGTTGTATAGAATTGTATAGAACGGTCATGCAAAGATCTCATAAAATAAGTATAAAATATGTATTTGCAGATTTGCAAACATTTCCTTGAAGCAGTTGAGAAATCAAAGTACGGATGGTTCTGGGAATGTCCATCTGGGACGAAATGTATATACAGACATGCTTTACCCCCTGGCTTCGTGCTGAAGCGCGATAAGAAGAAAATGGATGAGAAGAAAACTGAGATATCACTGGTCGACCTAATAGAAAGGGAGAGAGCAGCGTTGGGATCTAATCAGACAAAGATTACATTGGAAACCTTCCTCGCTTGGAAGAAAAAGAAAATCAAGGAAAAACAGGTTTGTAAATGTTTTTTTTGTCCCTGTTCCTCTAACGCAATACTCTAAGAGTAAGTAGTTGTATGTTGTTTTAATTTATTTATTTAGTTTCAGACTTTATATTATACTTCCCTTAATCTCTTGTCTGCTATTTTCCAAAATATGTTCCCCTAAGATTCTAAGCATTCTCCATTTTCAATCACTCTTATTCTAATACATTTCTTTACATACTATCTTATACTAATAATACATTTTTATCCATTTCCTACTATTAAATTCACAACTTCGATACGTTATGTATTTACAAATTTATTTCGCATTTTGTATCATTATTTGTTCCTTTTCCCAACAATTTTTATGACCTTCGTCATGTACTCTAGTAGAGCAAATTTTCAAGAGCGATTTTGTTTGTTTCTGTTAGAATTTCATTTGGAAAGGCAAATGGGATTATTTTTGCATAAATAGAAAAACTATATCTAATTGAACCCTTTTAAATTTTTGGGTGGAATAATTCTATTTGAAGTTACTTGAGAGTAAAAGTATATACTTCTACAAAAAAAGAGAATTTTTAATTTTCTTACAATTTAATGAGTAACATTATCCGTCAGTAAAGGAAGACATCGTACATAAGCCTAAACACTTGAGAAATATTCTTGTACTATCACTTTGTAATTGGAATATATAGAACTGTAGATTTTAGGTGTTTCGAATCATCAATAATATGTCATGGGTTAGCGTGATGATCCAGCCTTGGTAAGTCATCTTAACCCAGTGCTAAAAAGTTTATAGGCTGGTATATTACCTTTAATTTTAAACAACACTAAATACTTAAATCACCGTAAGGATGCTCAAGGTAACTCAATAAGGGGCAAAGTTTAATTCAAATTGTCTTTATGATGAAGTAACTTTTGTTTGTAAGGATTAATAAGCCAGACCTAAAAATAATGCTTATAATTTACTTTATCATTTAAAACACTAAATACCTTATTGTGACTTATTTGTAAGAGATAGGCACATAGTATCGCGAACTAGTTTTAGATATACTAACGACCAATATTTTTGTAGAACATTGTATTTACGTATCATTAACCATTACGCCAGCGCACGCGGATAAAGCAGTTCGGGTACGCTTTCACTTCCGACGTACGTAACAAAAATCATTAAATATTTAAGGCTAGCTAAGAGGTGTAGCCTAATGCTAGATAGCCTATACTATTCCTTGTGAATCTGGCCATCACATACAACGCTTTATTAAATTAGTATAGATAATGGTCTCATTCCAAAAATTCTCTTCCATTGGTGGCTCTTGAATTTTCCAGGTACGTGCATTGTTTTTTAAGCAAAATTAATAATTCTGCTTGTGTATCATGGTTGCAGGAGACACTGGTGAAGTTGGAGGAACAACGTCGCAGTGATTATAAGGCTGGCCGAGCGGTCGGTCTGTCCGGACGTGAGATGTTCTCTTGGGATCCGGCGCTGGTGGCTGACGCGGACGAGGATGGTGACGAGGCGCTCGATGTACGTTACTACGACAGCGATGAAGATAACTCTGATACCAACGTGTACCGAGAGCTGCAGTTCGATCTTGTCGCCATGGAAGCATCGGAGGTACGTTTAAGCCCACTCTCACGTCAAGATACGTCTAGGCGACAGTACTTTTGTCAACTGACTAGGAAAACTGATTGGTAATATAATATCAGTGAGATGAAAAAAGAAAACATTGGGTTCCCAACATAAATTTCATAGAAAGAGAGGAACTTCGTGCATTTCATACTCTCATAAATGCGGGTGGAGCTCGCATTTTCATGTATTTTTGCATGTCAGAAGTACAAATTAAGAAAATTCATGACCCTAAAAAAATGAAGTCTGTTGGAGGGCACTTGCAGATAATATGATGTCAATCGTCCTAAGACGTGTACGCTATGTACACATTGTCAGATGCGTGTTAGATACCACTTCCACTATCAGACGAATGTCTAGGATCTAATTTAATTCTACATAACTGGTCGTTATTAGTATTGCTAAAACAGTCGATTAATCGATTGTTTTTAATACGGAATATATGACGTCATCCCGAATTCGAAGATGACAGCATAAAAGGCCACGGTAATACTTTGATTTAATAATAATAAAATAATAATCCTTCTTTGTTTTCATAAAAAATCATATTTGTGGGAATATGTCATGGAAATTAAAAATCGATTGTTTTGTTTTCATTATTCGATAGTACTAATTATTATCAATTAATCGATGTTTTACTAACACTAGTTCCATATTAAATGTGTGGGTTGCGACGCGTTCAGATCGGTGTACGTGGCTCACGTGGATTTAGTGTACTTCTCGCTTTATTGGCTAAATTTGGCAAACTTTTTAGGTTAGTCAAGTATAGCCTTTCTACCGTCAATTGATGTCGACCATATTGTTACATCCGTGGGTAGTAAAATGCCGTTATGATTCAAGTAAAAAAATTATTTGTACTAAAAACACACACTTCAAACATAGTAAACGGGATATCAACATTGTTTATTAAACAACATGCGTCACCTTTAAAAAAAAAGGGGAAAAATCTATTTTTAGGCCATTGCTTATTGACGCAGTCCGAGCGATAAGGCTTTGTATTTGTGAATAAATGTAATTCTTCCTCGAACATATGACAAACATACTCGATATTTCGAGTACATTCTAGACGATTCCAGAGACTTCCGAGAATGGTGTTTTGTTTCTATTTTTAGTCATATCGTAACAATATTATACATCCAGGTGGATGACACGGGTACGAAAGCAACCTCAGATCGGCTCCAGCACCCGAACACGTCAGATTCTCCAGCTCTGGTGAACGGCGACGATAGTCCTGCAGCGGCGGTACCTATCAACGAAAACCTATTCCTCGATGAAGACCTCGACGAGGAACTCCAGAACTTGGATTTAGACGATTAACCCTCCCTTTCATTTTTCATTTACCACATCGTTAATATAGATTTACATTCAGTACTAGGGATGGGTGATATTTTGTTTTCGATGCATGTCGATATTCAAATTGACATTTTTAGGTAACATTGCCTTGATTACACGGACGTTGGAAGGATTCGAGTTCAAAAACGTCGGACCTAAACCCGTTCAAAAATATGACAAAAGCTACAATTTTATTAGGCGTCGGCGATCATGAATGATTTACATAATAATAGAGACATTTCATTAGAGATATTATAAAGTGCCAAAGGACTTTATATAGAGCAGTATAAGCACCACTTAGCCATAAAATTTTATGAAAAACTGGATACCCAGAAAGTAGGTACTTTACCGGTAGGTAAAGGCAAGGAGGCAGCTGTCCCACCCTCCTTTGTAAATACTTTGATTGTAAAAAAGTGTTGCCATGTTTAACGTATAAAGACATTGTCTAAGGAATTTAAAATATTTATAAAGAAGGCAACGCTGCTGCGATGCATAATATTATTAATAATACTATAAGTTTTCCCTTGCTTGCCTTCTGAATATAATCATAATCCAGGTTAAATCTTTGCAGGCAACAATTGTATAGTGCAAATCATAGGATATTATTTGGTGCCTTTTTTACAAACTAACCATTATTATAGTATTTTGCGACTGTAAAGCAATGATGGCTTAGTTTTTACTGTTATAAAACTTAAAAAAATAATTGTAACAAAATGTTAAAAGTTTGTGGAGTGAAAAGTTGTTCTAGTGGGCGAAAATAAAAAAAATAATAACTTTTGACGCTATTTTAAAATTTTTACGCATTTGCTAGCGCAGCGCCACCCGATAAGACTTTTCGACGGACATTTTATATGTACATACAGAGATGGTTGTCCTTACCCCTTTTCTCCTTGAGAGACCAGGGGTCGGCAACCTTTTGAGTCGGAAGAGTCAAAAATTACAATTTACTAAATTTCAGAGTTTTTAAAGAGCCACAAATTTTGATCTTGCCAACAATAAATAGTACTTGCTTGTATAAAGTTTTTTGGTTTAAAAAAACTAATCTATTTATTCATAAGAAAAATATCTATTTATTCATATATAAGTAATGTTTTTTCACTACAAATTAGATAATTTAAATATGGAATTATTAGATAATCACATATTATTTGAGTAAAAAATTAAAACAATTAAACATTTACTTACAACACTAACTTGTACTTCAATATCAAACAATTGAGCAAACAAATTCAATGGGAGCATTGGCTTTGCATAGTTTTAGAAAGTTTGGATAAATTTGGCTCATAACTTGTTGTTTTAAGTTTCAAACACGACTAAATTTTCATTTGTTAGTTGGCTTCTTACTTTACTTTTAATTATATTCATGCAAGAGAACGCTTGCTCGCACGAATATGTCGATCCGAAGATAGTCAGCGCTCCAAATGCCAACTTCTTCACCTCACTGTAACAATCTGGAAGACTATTCCATGCGTCGAATATAAGTGCCTCAATTCGCGGTATTTCTTTTAAAGCTGACCACTTTTGTTGCGCTACGTACATACATTTCTGGACCTCCAACTCTTCTAACTTGCTTTTCAACTCTGTAAATTTTCCACTCCACAAAGCTTTACTTTTTAAATCGATCAATTGCATTTCTAGAGATCCAGTATCAACTCCAAATGGCTCAATGTGGATTTCTTTACTATTTGTGTTGAGAGGATTTACTATAAATGCTAGAGTGGTTTTGTTGGTTTTGAATTGCTGAAATCTGTCAGAAAATTCATCTTTAATTTTTTTTATAACTGTGCTGAAGTAATTCGTGTCAACAGTTGCACTGGTTTTATCGCGATATTGCTTTGGAAATTGAAAATGAAGTAATTTACCGCTCTGAATATCTTCTGCAAAAATAAATAATTTTTCTTCAAAACAAACCAATTCTTCTACCAAAACATAGGCTGGGTTGCCCTTTCCTTGCAGTTTTAGATTCAGCTCATTTAATTTCGCTGTGATGTCCACCATAAAGTAAAATTTTTGCAACCATTTGCCTTTCTCTAATTCAGGGTGATTAATGCCTTTTTCATTGAGGAAGGTATTTATTTCATTCAAGCACAAAGCAAAACGTACTCTTTTAGCTGATAGTGGCAAATCTTTGATTTTTTTCAAGATTTCTGATTTATTTTTAAAATCACGAAACAGTTCTTCAGATGCACGTATGAAGCAATTTTTGACATACTCACCATCTGTGAATGGTTTGCCTTTTTTTGCAATTTCTAGTGATACCGCGAAGCTTGCCAGATTAACATTACTTGTAGATTGCGTCCAGTTACTTAACATGGAACTTGATTGCTGTTTTTGTTTTTGGAGCTCGTAGACAGTTTTTTTCGTTCTTCGCCGGCTGGATATTTACTAGCAAACTGAGTATGTGTTGTAGTGTCTCTCTAAATTTGATTTTTTATTGTGTGCAAGTTTGTCGTGGCAAATGAGACAAGTCGGAAGGCCATCCATCTGAGTTGCACATGAAAGCGAACGACTCCATCCAATCCAGATTGAATTCTCGATGCTCTTCTTCAGTTCTTCTATTTCTTTTGTAGATGCCATGCTTGCAGTTCTGCTGTAATAAAGAATTTTTAAAATTATGATTTAGGTATCCAAAACAGCAGATGGCAAGTTTTGCAATTATTTACTATGTCAACGTATACCTACGTAAATAAATACGAGAAGCTGGGAATAATGAAATATAATTTATCAAAAAACATTTTACAACGATATTTCCCAATTAAAAATACTTATCTAAATAAAATAAATAATTCTCTAATGATTTAATTATTAAAATAAATAATTTAGATACGAAACACTGTTTGTCTCACTCTCTTACGTACTGATTGACTGTAGGTACATAGTTTGGTCGCATCTGTGGCCGCCTCCCGTATGCGGTGATCGCCGACTGGCACGAACGGACTTGTCAGAACGTGTTTATCACGGCGCGCGCGCAGTCTGCACAGTTTAGTTTTTATTTAATTTTGGCAACTATTAGATACTTCGTTTACGAGTAAAGGTGTTATACCAACTACCCAGCTATGCTGAAATCAATGAAAATTGCCAAACATATAAACAATCTAAAACTGCAAATACCTACTTACTTTAATCCTCAGAGTTCGAAAATAGGTTTATTAAATAACAATTTATAGGTACTTATTTACACTTATAATTATTATCTTAACGCTAATTTTTAAATAATAAAAGCTATAAATTAGATAAATAACAAAATAGGTAATTTATTAAATATATATTTTAACTAAAAAAACTTTCGCGGTAATTTCAGACAGTAGTAGGTAATTTGTTTCTTTTTTGACAATTCTTATTGTCTTCAAAAAAGTAGTTAGGCATCATATTTGGAAAAAAATATGTAGGTACATTAAGTATTTTAAAAATATAATACTTATTATGCTACCTACCTTTACTTCGGTTTTTTATTATTATTATATATGTAGATACATACATACCTTTGAGAAGATAATTTGTTTCTAACTCTTCTACTTCAAAACTATACGTCACAGCCAAAGCACTGGTGAAGACGCCAAACGGCCAAACTGTCTTGCGTCGAAAGCGAATTAAAACCAATTAGAAGCATCCGACGACGGCGTCATTCGAAAGCTTCCGACGGACTGACGAGTGATGACACTGACGAAGCGTGTCACGGGGGAGGGGTGCGGGGAAAAGCGAGTACAAGTGGCCGAGAGATAGAAATGGTGCCTAATCCTCGTTAATCGATTCAGAACGATTGTTTTTTTTTTTTTAAATAAAATAAATAATATTTGCGTAAGGAACTAAAGAGCCGCAGCTTCACATCCATAGAGCCGCAGGTTGCCGACCCCTGATCTAGGCGACTAAAAAGGTGGTTCGTGTAACCTCTTGGGGTTGGTTGAAAACAGTGTACTTTCCTTTTAAAATATAGTAAAGTTGTACTATCGATATTTTAGACCTGACTATCGGTTAATCCATAGGCAATGGATGTAGTGAGCACTACTTTAACCAGTGCCTTTCCTTAGTACTCGGATGCACTTGCGCGGGAAACGAAATGTCTCTTTTTCTTACTGCCCACTTTACGACGATGTTTTATCTTTAATGAATAATGTGTTAAATAAAAATAGGAATATTAATACTTCTTCATAAATTGTAATTTAATTTAAACTTTTTTAATTTTTGTAGGGTTAATTAAAATGCTTTTTTTTTTACTCTCCTGGTCTAATTAATTTTTTACATGCACATTCGAAGTCGCCGTAAGTAATACAAAAAATGAAAGAAATATATATATATATTAATTGTATATTATATATGTTGTAAATAAACATTGAATCATTATAATATTGGTTTTTATTATTAATAACAATTAATATCTTAGTCAAAACTGGTACATAATTTATACTTATTAATTATTATGAAAATTTTAATAATTCAAAAAATGGGAAAGACTAGTTTTTGATAGAAAGCCACCTTGCCGGATTCTCCTTGGTGATCTGATCGATGATTTTATCAGAAATCCCCTTGATCTTCATTCTAGGTAGTACGTTGTTAATGATGTGGGAATACCCGTGGCCGCCAAAATGTATCTGAGATCCGAACATATTTTATATTTAAGCCATTAAATAAATAAAAAATAAGTAAACTTAAGTGGCAGTGTGTGGTGCTGATGGAACCAGAGAGTTCTTGAGAGGGGACCTCGTACAGGATGATGCAGATTGCGAGGATACCTTGGGTGCGAGCAGCGCTGGACTGGTCGTTAAGTCAATCTTTGGAGGAGTCATATGTGCCAGTGGACGTCTATCGGCTGAGATCATGGTATCAACCTCGGGCTGGTGGTTTTTCAAAGGACCAAGTATGCAGATTACACCCCCCGATGTACCCCCAAGCTACCAAAAAGTCTGCAACTAACAACGTAGATCCATATACCGTTCTTCTAGGACGTTCCGCTTCTCGTTGATGGTCTACGTGAAGGTTGTAGCACGATTAACAATAGTCCTTAGCACTTTAATGTTAGTCAGCACGCACGGCGCGAAGAGTCTTCTTTTTGCTCTTAAGTCAAACATTCGTGAGCCTAATGATTTGAAAAATGGCTGTTTAGACCCCGGCCGGTATTAACCAATCTCAGTTCAGTGGTGGATGAACGCGATCAGTCATTAAACCCTGCATAACTAAAAGTAGGGACTAAACACGGAAAAATAAATATATCAAAATATACTACACTTTAGACACGCTTCTATACAACTAGAAATAAAGCTGACGCAACGAACCGAGGACATTCGGCTGAGTGCCTTCTGCACTCGTAACGTAACTCGGTGAAGCGGTAAAATCCCTTCTGGCTAATGCGAAGTCAATTCGAAAAGTAAGCTATCTTTGTCGCTTGGGTCATCGGACTGTTCACATCTCTATGAATTTTTAATGGTAGCTGTAGTGCATTTTTTAATCCCACGGAGTCAATTGTAGGTATTTAAAGATATTTTACGTCCCAACTATTTGAATCGTAATATTTTAGACGCCATTTTGTTTACCTTAATCGGTCTTTATCTTTCGAAGATTAAATGTTTTTCAGGAAACTTAAGACAAAGAATATCTCGTACCCACCTACGATTATGTAGGTATCTATTACCACCACCACATTAAAAAGGATCACTTGTAGGAGAATAATAACTGTGCAATATTATAATAAATGTATTGCGAGTAATATATAATACATAAATTAAAATATTTAAAATGGCGGCGAATCAACGAACGTGCGCTAGGTGGTCGTCTCGCTCTGAAGTTAGGCGCACGGCGCGGCGCATCGCTACGCTACGAGTATCATGGAGTCACATCATGTACCGCGGTTTAAACTACGTAAGCGGAGCGGGCTATACACCACAATTAGATCGGATTGTTGTACAGCACTATTTTTGAAATTAATTCAACTAGCAACACATGAAATGTGATTTTACTCCGTCAGTTTAAAAAACGCACTATAGCTCGCCGCAAGGCGAGTATATGTTCCATGCACTATAGGGAGAATCAATAAGTGCCCCCTTAAAATGTAGGTATCTTGCTTGATTATCTTTTCCCTCTCGCTATTTCATTTGTTCTCCGGCATAACCTTATTTTTATTGCACATGTTAAAAAATAATTAAATATACAGTTTTCAATTTCATACCAATCTGTGTTTAGTGTGAATGTCGTGAGACATCAGGATCTTGTCAGACTTGCCCTCATCCACGAGGAGTTTTATCTTGTCCAGACGCTGACCGTCTGAAGGCATATCCGTGTTCGGACTTAGTTGGTAGTATGACACTTCAACACCGAAAAGATCGAACTGGCAGTAGGTGCCTAAGTCAGCGAATTCCAAAAGTTTCTCGTTCAACAATAACGTTCCTGTATATACATAATAAAAAATTTAAAGTTGTTGTTTTTATGTATCGCGCTTTTGAAGATTTATTTATGTCACAATAAAAAAGAGCTTAAGCGCCTTTAGAAAGCAATTTGTAAACAATAATGTAGACATCTTGTTACAAAAACGAATTTATTGCTCTTGTGTCACATGTAATGGTGAACATCGAGAAATGTGGATTTATTGGTTCAGCTAATTTCGAAAAAGCGCGACACTCTGACCAGTGTGTATATTTACACGAACCATTTCGAGCTACTTTCGATCCCTCTGTAAGTCAAAAACTATTCGACCTACACTCTTGAAATTTAGTATGTTTAACAAACCTCCTTTGTACTAGAATCATTTCTTTCATCTAGAATCCCAAAGTTGACGAATAAACCTTTAGTAGTTCTTGAGTCATTAGGGTCTAAAAAGTAATATTTTTATCACTCACTCACTGACTGAGTCGCTCATCAAAAATCTAGACCACTTTTAGGTGATTTAGAAACTTGACATGTCGCAGCAAGATTAATATATACATAATTTTTTTAAGATTTTAAGTTTTTATATTTATTACGTTAATAAATATTTAGGTACAATAATTTCTAATTAAAGGAGTCAATATTTTTGATCGTAATTTATTGACAATTAAGACTTGCCAAGATAGAAATTCCATAACAAAGAAATTAAAAAGTTGTTTTGTAAATTAATTGAAAAACGTACATTCCTACAGCTATGGAACTAGTCACCCGTTAGATTTCAGCTCTTATCGGTGACAACGACTTCGACTACCGAAAGCTCGGACAAGTAGATAAATGAATGAACGTTTACGTTACTAAGTTGCAAGAATACTTTAAACACTCACGATCGAGATGTGACATGACGACCTTTTCTACACTTCCTCCAGCTTCGAGGTACAATCGAATTATCTCGAAAGGTGCTTCGACGTCACGGTGAGGGTGGAAGCTGACACCGCACCCGATCTGTTGTTGTAGTTCACCGGCGGCAATTATCGCTTTCCGTTCAAAGTCTAGAATGTACACCAAAGTTTACTAGGCAAACGACTTTTATAGTTAATTTATATGTAATCTAATTATATTAGTAAACTGATAAACACAGTAAAAGTAACAAGGCAATTTTTAAACGAAAAAGAAAACCACCTTCAATGATTTTGAAGAGTTCCCTGGTGTATCTTCAAAGTTGAAGGTCCAATACCAATTAAATTAAAATGCAACTACGCTTGAGGTATCTCCTTTCCAGCGAAAAAAGAATCTCCTAAATCGGTTCATAAACAAAGAACTTATTCCTGAACATCCATAAAAAAATATACAGTCGAATTGAAAACTTCCTCCTTTTTTGAATTTGGTTAAAACAATAGTGGCCCGAAAACCTTTTTGCAGCTGGATGTTACACTGGGTGATCCCTAAACGTAACAATCCAAAAGGGGTTCACTATGTATATTGAAATATGGCATTTTCATTTCAGATAATTTCAGTAATGTAAAAACTGTAAAAACTGGTTCGCTTCTTTTTCAAAATTAGCCTGATAATTAGTAGAGGCCACCTTCCTAGGTCGATTACAATATATGCACAATGATACGGAAGGAGTAAAGGGACTCACCAGACTACTGCTTTCTGAAGTTTTGGAGGCCTTCTCTTCTTTCACGTTTATTTGACTTATTAATATTAGCATTTTTCTTCTTCTTTTTCCTAACTTGGCAACAAGTCCTCTTTAATGTAGACTATTACTACCATTATCAAGTGAATATAGTAGGTATCCTAACAAGATGATGGCTCCCTTGTTAGAACTTTCTAGGAAGTTTTTGTGGGATCCCAGAAGGCATGCTTTTAGTTTATATTTATAATCCACTTCATTTATGCACGAAAACAAAACTATATCATGCAAAACACCACCAATATTACATAATATAGGGTCAAAAACCTAAGCAAATAAATTAAAAATAATAACCACAACATGTCACTTCAAGATCCCGCCAAAAGCTCCCTATTAGCATTTTAAATGTTTATTATTCGATTTAGTAAACATCGTAGCAGGCACGGATCCAGCTCCCAAAAAGGTAGTGGCTGTTCAGATTCAAAACTCGAACTAACATTGGTGAAAGGTTAGGCGAGAAAGGGATAGACAGAAGAAAAAAAGGATGGATTTTATCATTGTGCACTTTTTGCCAATTTTTGGCATTTGTGGCAATGGAGCGTTCTAACATGGCGTCATCATTCATTTTATTCTTTTCTCAAATTAATGCTGTAATATTCATGATTATTGTAAAAGTCGTTTATTTATAGAGGGGGTTTAACTTTTGTGACGTTATATTCATTAGGTTAGGTTAAAATGTAACGCGACGTGACGATGGTATAGCGATGGGTCCCAAAACTCCAAATTTAGTGTGACGTTCTTTAGGAATGGGCCATATATATATGGTTCAAACGTCATGTTTTCCAATAATATTGTCCAATTTTCCGGCATTTTACGTGAAATAGTTGGGTTATTGTGCACAAGTTAATTGGACTATAATTAATAATAACTAGAAACAAGCATTTTAAGTTACCACAAAATCGCCTTGAAAATTTTCAACAGGGGATCCGACATCTTGCTAGGGCTATGATTTGAAGATTATAAAAATATGACGAAATTAGACTTAAAAGACGTGGATTCAGGGGCACAACAACAAAAACCATTTCCGAAGTTATTCTCATCAATATAAGAATACCGTACCTCTCAAAGGCCATACGCTGGCTATTTCGCCCATGAAACCAGCCTTCACATTCGTATCATCGACACAACCCTTTGTCAACTCTTCCAACATATGATTATACATATCCTCTTTGCTTTTGGAAAGCACGGTGTCGCTTTGTACATCTGCGATATAATAACCAGTGCCAGCCACAATATGGACACCCGTTTTGTTCGATAGCGCCTTGTAGAACGGCACATTACGTTGTAAGCCGTCACAAGAATTGTCCACTATAGTACCTGGAGACGTAAAATAATTAAAATTTGCAATAATATCGTGTTCGCGTTCACGTTACATTAATTTGACATCACATTGACATCATATTTCCCATAAAATTATGTCTGCGTGACGTCAAGAATAGGTCGTATGTTCACTGTGCTATGAATAATGATATTATAAGTAAACCTTTTTTAAAGTCAAGTACCACAGGAGGTATAATTTACAACTGAAAAAAAGTAAAAATCGAAAAAAGAATACTACTTAATTGCAAGCACGAATCTAGGAGGGGTAATAGGGGTCATGACCCACAAACTAAACAAAGTTCCCAAGCGTAATCAGCTTGGAGATGTTTTTGCGATTGTATTAGTGTTAATATACAGAATAACTAAAACCGGAATAAATCAGTAAAACCCATAAGCCAAGCAGCCGCCTGCGCGATACAGGCTCACTGGACTTGCAATCACTAGCTACCAACAGACACCATTAAACTACACCACCACATACGTGCACACCACACAGGTACATTGGTTCTGTTTGGGACCTTTTTTTGGCATACTTATACGCATGTTTCTTGCTTACTCCCAGAAGGCAGAAACACGTTTATACGTATAGTTATTTAGATCGTGACTTATTTGCATGTACGGCATCAGCCCGAGTCGAGGTTCGGCCACTTTGGCACCTTTGAGCTCTCTGGCTCGCTTTCGTGGCCGCGCCTCCCGCGCTTGCCAACAAGCCCGGTAAAGCTGTCAAAGCCCATAATACAGAATACACAATGCCAGCACGAATCTTCCTCTCCCGCTCCCGGCTATTTTAAAGACAAATATGCATATTGTGGGTGTTCCTTAAAAGATAAATATATACTCTCGCGAACTTTTTTTTAGATTTTTTTAATGTCTACAATTATTTAGTACATTAAATTGCTATATCCCTTATGATTTACTCAGTATAAGCCATTTAAGTGCCCGTATTGATTCACCATAACCGGTTTTTTTTTAATTTGTGCGGAACCCTAATTCTTTTTCCAAAATAAAAGTAGTCTAAGTTACTCCCTATAAAATCAGTAAAAGTCCCGTTAAAATCGGTCCAACCGCTTCGGAGATTACCCGGAACAAACAGAGAGACAGACAAATATTTTAAAAATGGGTTTTTGTTATAGGTAACGTATGTACATACTTTCATATGCATTTATTAAAAAGCTGTTATTTTGACATTACAAACAGACATTTCAATTCTATTAATTGTATAGATTAAATACGCTTTTGTTCTATTACTAAGTTAATACATTATACTCCAAACGTACCTCCCCCGAAGCGTTTGTATTCTGCAACGTCATATTCGACCGCCTTTTCCGCGTCCTCATCATTTAAAGACAGATTCCACGTCGAACTGTAAGGATATTGTCTCAGGTAGCCGACATTCTGTATGGTAGGTATATCAAATTTGTATTTTAGATGCTCGGGTGGTAGCTTGTAGAAATGCTTGAAATTTATAGCTAAGTGTTCGTGAGTTAAAGTTATCCCTAGTTGATCGGGTCTGATGTCTCCAAGAACTGGAAGTAGGAGGCAAATGGTAAGTTTATTATTTATACTTGGTTAGCGCTTTACCTGTGGCTTCGCTCGCTTCATAATTATCTTCCATTTTAACTGAATTGCTAAATGATAATTTCAAAAATGGAAACAAAAATCTCGACTAAAAAAAATTCTATCTTTGTTTTATATTTACGTCGAACTTAAAAATATTCCCACAATTAAGAGGAAGCTAGCGACACCTTTCCGCTAAAATCGATCAAGAGCGTGATATATAAATAGTCATATATTCATCTATACATAGGTACACTCGAAAAAACATAGTCCTTCGTTTTCGCAGTCAGATAAAAATGACGGATATCCACAAAATATGTCATCCCATTTTTGATGACCTTGGGAGTTGAATTTGCAAAAATCCTTTTTCACTGCTCATCTACAACGTTAAAGGAACCCACATGCGTATACGCTTGAAAGCGGACTGCAACAGTTACAAACTTAAGGAACATTTCATAAAACTGGAAGATGATCTTAGATCATAAGCTTGAAACTGTTGCAATCCGCAGTACTTATACCCAAGGACCAATTTTATTTACACAACTGTTCCACGCGCATTTCCATTTAGACTGTAAACTCACCTAGCGGTATGAAATGGAAATAAAAGCTTAAAATATATAAAAAATACTCCTTTAAAATTTCAGCCTATATATAATATACTTACTTCAGTAGCATGTAGGTAGGTACTTGAAATCCATAAAATCGCTCGGCATAAAAAAAAAACATGAAATTTACAGCTTTAAAAACAATTAATTATTAATTTAATTAATTGAATATGCGATTTCGAAAACGGTACATGTATGTATATTTAAACTTTTCAGGAAATGAAGACAACTAATTATTTTCTAAAGAAGTACCAACAATATTTAAAGAAAAATATTTTAGAGTCACATTTTGGAGCCAATTACTTAGCAACAAAAAGTTATAGGAATATTATATTTTTGTCATAAAATTCTATATATTCTGCCGGTATATTGTTAAAAACCAGATATGTTTCCTTTTCGAACATAATAGGTACCTACAAAAAAGCATTTACAACACATTGGTATGAAAAAACGTATTTGATATAACATGCGACTTGTGCCCTTTTCGAAATTGAATTTTCATTTGCAATATACACGTACTTAAAGCACTCACCTGTTTGAATTTTTGACGCCATCGCTTTTAATGGCCGTGATATTAAAAAATAATTTAAAAATAGATATAAATAAACGAGAACGTATTCGGCAATTTCACTTTATCGTTCATAAACGCTATACCTACTTACGTGGTTACACAAATAGACGACAGTGTGTAATGTTTATTTAGACATACGATGGCAACCGCTTATCTACAGACTACATAATTATATTACCTACTACTTATTTGTTCTTGACTTGTCCAGTGGTGTTGTCACTTGTTTTTTCGAAATCGTTTTATCTTAATAAACTGAATATCGTATTAAGCACAGAGTTACAGAGATAAAAATACTTTGTTTATAAAGCATCCGACACACTTGCGGTCAGCTTATGTAACCCGTATTATGTTTTGTGATTGTGATATAATAATAATAAAACACCGTTTTCTTGTATATTCATTTAACCGGGCATTAAAGGACGTAATGGAAAACGGTGTGGGAAAAACTGCAGTTGTTATGGTGTATACATAATATAGTCTATGGTTTTATTCAAATAATTGAGTAACACGCTATCTAACGGTTTTCAGGGAGCAATTTTGTTTTAATTTATTTTTTATCTATTATTTAAGTTTTCATTATCTTCGTATTCCTATGACTTTAAACTCTTGCTTGCGTCAATTAATTGTACGACAATTTTGCTTACATAAATTAATATAGCTTCTTAAATATTAGTAACTACTCGTAATTTGCCGCCAACATTCATTTAAGTCGGCAAAAATAAATATAGTATGTGTAGCTGCTACCAAGCTAAATATTATCAATCACAAATACGATCTCATCCTTGCGTTAAGCACATGCGAACCTACCGCATTGAGGAAGCGCTCCACAGGATGCCACCCGGCAGACTGGCGCAGATACTTCGTCTTCACAATAGCGCAACATTAATAACGCAATAAATAACGAAAGGGATCGGCCGAGAACAATACCCCAAGCGGACGCTCCTCGGCACAGTGGCGCTCGACCCGCTACCGCATCTGTTGGGCTACGACATCTATTGTCCACACTGCATTGACCACACGCAAGCAAGGAACAAGGGACCGGATTCTCCCACTCTGACAGACACATATGTTCGGGTATAAAGACCCGAACATTTTAGTAACAAATACCCCTGGCCAAGTCCGGTGAAGCTGTAAAAGCCGCAGCGGCTTTAGGGCCCATAAGGCTAACAGTGTAAGCCAGTTCTAAAAAAAAAAAAAAAAAGAAGTAACAAATACACTTTATATTCAACCTTCTGATTGTATGTTTCATTTATACAAACTACATAATCTTAGAGTGGCACAGTGGACCCTAAATATGATTTCAGATTAAAGATAATACTCCGTCTCCAAGACACATCAACAGATTATAGATAATGATTACCTATGTAGTATCATAGATTAATGATCGGTAGTGTTGTAGGTTGTTGATAGGGTGGGTTATAGTATACATTATTACGGTAATGTTTTTTTATTTCCTATTTTATATATTCGCATGAAATTAATGCAAATATTCTTAGAATCACTTGACTGAATACTTGACCAATATTACGAAAATGTAAAGCACATATAGATTAACGTTGTCTTAGGTTTGTTGAAAAAAGTAGCGCATTCCGAGCGGCAAATTTTTAAATTGAAGAGGAAATGAGTTTTCCATAAGAGTATTGGTCACTGAGTACATTTTTGTACAGTGGTATTGATTTCCTGTAATTTTTCTTAGATTACCATGACAACGAATAAACACTACATTTTTATATTTGTAGCACGTAAATAGTAAAATAATAATGCCGTTAATAGTGAAAGATTTTACTTGGACGCAAACGGCTACAACAATTCACATAAGAATACCAGTGAATCTTGTGAAACATGAAAAAGTTGATATATTTACAGCTGATTCTTACGTTAAAGCACACTACAGTCCATTCTTTTTTGAAGTCTTCCTTTTACATGATGTAGATAACAAGAAAAGTAAATGCACGGTCAAGGATGATTTGATTACTTTTGATTTGGTAAAAAAAGAAGAAATCGATTGGGAATGTTTGGAAAAAGAACTGAGTAAAGATGAGAAGCTTAAGTTTAAAGAAGAAATTTATCAGAAGAGTCAAGAAGAAGCCAAAAAGGAATCTGAAGATCGTAGCGTAAGAAAAAGTCAAATGGATAGGTTTACAGTACAGCAGGCTATGCAAATAGACAATCAACAACACGCACTGATGGATTCAAGGCGAGATGAGCAGCGAAAAATAGCTATGGATGCTTTAGAAGAATGGCGAGTACAAACTAAGTATGATGTAAAGCCGAGAATTACAGAGGAATCGGGAGTCAAAATAACTGAATTACCATCATCTGAAGATGATGAAAAAGTTAAAACTGACGTCCCCACGCCAAAATTACAAATAAAAAAGACTGTTCCGAAAAAACCATTACAGAAGCTAGTAAAATCAGAATATATAGATAGGAAAAAAGAAGAAACCTCTAAGCGGGTATTGCCAACATTAAGACAATCCGCAGAATTGCAAATTAAGCACACTCTAAGAACATTTCCAACACCAAGTAGGGAATCTACGGCAGATGAAGAGCAAGCATGGCTGAAGAACGTTACAATGGCAAGAAGAGCTACAGGTATATAACACTCTAAGCAATTATTAAACATGTTCTATTTTTCGTGACTTGAACTCTTCGTAATATTTCATTCAGTACTTACTGCCACACCACGAACCTTCATTTCTCCATCGGTCCATCCATTTTCTGCAGAAAATTAAAAATACTCCTACCATACGGATTGAAGGTTACAATTTCATGGTTAAATGAAATGTTTGTTGACAGGCTTCGTATCAGAGGATCTTCGACCCGAAGAGCAAGATCCGCAATGGTGTAAGGACAAGGGCGATGAATTTTTTCGCAGTGGTAACTTTTTAGGGGCTATAAGTGCATACACCCATGGTATCACATTATCTGATAAACTACCCAGCTTATTTGCGAACAGATCAGCCACGCATTTTGCTCTGGGAAATTTTAATAAGTGTGTAAGTATGGATATTGATCTAAACGTCATTTTTTTCGTGGTCTAGTTCCGCAAAGTGACTGCACTGTGTCTGATGGTAACGTACAATCCAAAATCAACGGTGACTACTGAGGGATTATCAAGATTGGTTGCCAGTCATCGCTGTCATTCCAGCCTGCAAGCCTCTCTACGCCTCCCTGCGTCATTACCGGATATAAACCGGTTGATCCCAACGAGATACCCCAAAGGAGTGTCACTGTGACGCGTTTATCACCTTGTGCATGGTAGTCATGACGCAGTCGGGTACAAATTCCTACCACCTTACGTGATTACCAGATATAAACCAGTTGATCCCAACGCGACAAACCAAAGGAGTGTCACTATGACGGGTGTTAAACCTGGTCGCGATCGAATCATAGTACTAGAGTATCTACCAGTGCAAACCCGTAGATGCCTTAGCAACTTTTTGATGTGAAACATTTAATGCGGCGGGTTAGACCGGCTGTTGGCGTGTCGACGCTTTGACCCACGTTGGCGATGTGGAGCCGAGTTCGTTTTTTTTTTTAATAGACAGACTGAATCATTTCAATGTTTCACGTTAAAACGTGAAAAGACTAAAAGCGTTTTGTTGGGATCGCGACCACCATACACATAGTAATAAAATAAACATCATACAACGGTACAGCTACAGTCAATCAATCAATCACCTCATTGCCTATTCAAAGACAATCGTACATAAGGAGTAAACACCAGTCACGCGTTGGAGCTGTCATTCAAACATTTTTTTTTAAATATTCACTTCACTAGCTTTTTTTATATACAACAAAGTTGGTAAACAAGCTTACGGCCTGCCTGATGGTGTGCGGCTACCGTAGCCTACGGACGCTTAGTAATACAATACGTATTACTAACGCGTTGTTGACCTTGAACTCTCATACTCCAGAGCTCTGGTACCCTACTCACTACAGGAATACAACACTACGTTATTTGGCTGCGATCTTTTGTTGAGTAGAAGTATTCCACCAGTCGAACTGATACAAGTAGAGAGAAATCTCCAAGGAAATTTCTGTGCCCTACCTCTCTTTGAATCCAAAGTCCCCAAGGAGCTCTGGAAACCTTGCTCACCGCAGGAACACCAAAAATTTATGTGCCTTTACCTCTCTTAAAACTCCAACTGTAACTGAATTTGAAATGTCAAGTGGGATAAACCGTTACATATTTTCAAATCCTTCTTAATCCAGCAAGTACACTAATTTTTTTGATTCTGTAGAATTATCTATAAAGTATATTAACTAATATAATACTATGTGCTTTCTAAATATGCGAGACTTGTTTATTGGTTGCTTGTAAACTCGTGATCATGTCAGTACAGATGAACGACTGTTCGACTGCCATCGATCTCATGAAACCGCCGTGCGAAAGTAATCGACGAAGTCGCGCGAAATGCATAGCAAGACGTGCGGCTGCGCTCACGCGTTTGGGCTATCTGAACAAGGCCATTGATGAAATGAAAGCTGCAGCGAAATTACTGCCGGAAGACGAGAAAATAAAGAAGGATGTTTATGATATGGAGCGGGCTTGGGAACAGAATCCTGATTCTGATTAAAACTATTGCAATAAAATTAGACCACCACTATACAATTAATTTGTAGAATGATTAGTTATTTGATTTTTTATTTAATAATTAGTAATTATTAAAGGGTAACTTGTTACTTTAAAGATGAGTCTTTTTTATTAAATAATCGACACCATTTTTTTTACAATTGTTTCTATTAACAGAAATTATTATATTACAAATACTAAATTCAAGTTTTACAAGTATCACGACCTAATACTTGTTCGATTATAACTTTACTTTGAAAATGCGATAAAATTCTAAATCGTGATAATTACAAAAACCTCACTTCGCTTTTATATTTTATTCCTCGGTCACGTTTTTAGGTAAGCCTAGATTTTTCAACAGGGCATGAGGAGACGGATCTCTTCCTCGGAATCGTCTAAACACTTCGCCAGGATGACAACTTCCACCAACAGCCAGGAAAGTGTCCCTATATCTTTTTCCAACAGCGAGCACATCTTGGTCACTCGTCCTTGCTTCCTCAAAAGCGCTGTACAGATCCGCTGCGATCATTCTTGACCACAAATGGCAGTAGTAGGCTGCTCCCCATTCTTCGGAAACTATTTTAGTGAACGACAGTGGATGCGAATCGTATTTATCAAAAGGCAACGCGTGATATTTAGGCCACAGTTCCCTTACAATGTCTCGCCAGAATGCCTTCTTTGAATGTAACTCCAAATCTAACTTAGAAAGGTATAAATCTTTGCATAAATTGTATCCAGCCATGTGACTTCGGATGTTTTGTAAGTTTCTCACAATTTCGTCCTGTAGTGGTTCATCCGTACTATAATGCCCACTGATTGATCTTATCGTGTGAGGATCGTAAAGCCAATGAGTCATGACTTGGCCGCATACTTCTGCCGCATCCCATTCAACGTTCGACAAACCAGCCACTTCCGAGTAATTTGCTTTAGTCAGTAAATGGCGCAAAGAATGCCCGAATCTCTGGAAGAGTACACCGACTTCATTGAACGAGAGTAGTGATGGTTTTCCTTCTACCGGAGTTTGGAAATTAAATATTAACGCCGATAAAGGAAGTGTCGATGTTGAAGTGCATTTGTTACGTATTGCAATATGCCAACCTGCGTCGTCGTAAACTCGTATTTTTTGGTCTTTACGTGCGTACGGGTCTAAATAGAACCCGGCAATTGGTGTGTTACTGGAATTATCATAGACATCATAAAACTTGACACTCTTATGCCATGTTTGAACACCTGTACGCTCAACTATCTGTATTTTAAAGAGTGTACTGCATAGATTAAATAAGCTTGTGATGACTCGTGGTAATGGAAAGTATTCCCTTATTTTCTCTTCATCGAAATTATAGAGAGACCATTTCTGTTTCCGTTGCCAATATGGTATATCCCACCACTGTAATTTTTCGTCAAATCCTCTCTCTTTGGCGAAACGCTGTAGCAATTCTAATTCCGCATCCTGCATAGACCTCGCACTTTCAAGCAAGTTGTCAAGTACATTGTTGACGTTTTCTACATTGCCAGCCATTTTTGTTTCCATGCTCATGTCAACATACGTGTCGTATCCTAATAAATTGGCTTGTTCTGTTCGAAAGCGACGTATGTTGTCCAAATTTGTTGCCGTTTCCAATTCTGTATTGACATAATTAGAACACCTTTGGGCGTATGCTTGCCATGTGTTCCTTCGTAGTGACCTATCAGAGCAATATTGCATAAACGGTTCGTAAATGTGAGGCTGTAATGTGATCTTCCACGGTCCATTGTTAGGATCATTGCTGACTGACATCGATTTTACTAAGCTATCTGGGAATTCTCTCATAATTCTTCCATCATTTATAGTGCTTGTAAATAACTTGTTCGCCATATTAACTTTGTCGCGAAAGATCTGTCTCTCTTTTTGTAAAGCTGTCAACAAGTTGTTTAATCTCTCCCTCTTTATTCCTTTGACATCTAAGCCATTAAGTTTACCTTCCAATATGTACTTGTCTAAAAGCCTTTGCTCTTCATCTGTGAGTTTTTTAAGGCGATTCTTTTCATCAACAGCAGCTTGATAGATTGGAACACTGTTGAATTTAGTAGATCGCGCCTTATGTGCTCGTTCATGTATTTGTATGTATGACTTTGTGGGCATAAGTGAACTGTTACCTAAATACAAAGCTTTTGCCATACCCCAAGTCAATTCTAGCTCAGAATCAAGCTTTTCAAGGGGTTGGAATATTTCGAGAAAAGCGTTTCTACAGTTTTGTGATGAGTGTTCAATTTGTCTGATTCCATTCTCATATTCCATACTCTGTCTGCTTATTGTACCGATGCATTTTTCTATTGTAAGATCATTGAATTCTGGCAGCCCATTTTCTGATAACAAAGTTTTGTCTCCATCTTCTCCTATTTCTGGAATTCTGTAAATAGGAAAAATAATTCTTTCATTAAAATTTCGTCAAGTATTCAAGTAAAATATATTTTTATTGAAGTATAATTTATACAACTGCTTCTAAATTTAATCAAACAGTCATAATAATTTGGTTATACAATTACAAACATTGGAATTTTGAGTTGATTTTAAATTCATTAAATATGTTCAAAACATTAGGTAACATCAAGTTCCTGATAAATCTAACCAGAACAAAAATATTTCTCATAGAAACTTTGTAACTTCCATATGGGTTGAATTTCAAGCAATCCATTTTTAAACAATACCTACAACAAAATATCAAGGAACCTCCAAATTTTAAATTTCTATTCTTAGCTATTTGAACTCCTTACATTTAGATACTTGGTGCTTACATTTAAATTCGAGAAGGCTACCACTTCCGGCTTACTTAACAAAATCAATATTTAAGGCCAACAGAGATGTAGCCTAATGTTAGATAGCCTATACTATACCTCGTGAACCTGGCTAACATATAAAAACATATTTATTCGAATTACCAAATTTATTACCAATAAATTAATTACCAAATATTAGTGTGTTTAAACAAACAAACAAAAAAACTTTTCCGCTTTTTTATATTACAATATATATATGTAAGTATAATATAGTATAGATTGTTTATTTAAACAACGTCAAACTATTATTATACAAATAATAAAAACAGAAGTAAATATATTCACATTATTATGATTTATTAGTTTATCATGTCGCACTTTGGTCACATGATGCGCGCATAGCTCTCAATTTAACCCTCTTAGACTGCCTGCCCACTGAAGCGAAACGGAGCAAAGCTGTGTATTGAC
Organism: Saturnia japonica; assembly: GCA_033032175.1. NCBI lineage: Eukaryota > Metazoa > Arthropoda > Insecta > Lepidoptera > Saturniidae > Saturnia > Saturnia japonica. Next base: position 2,415,634 of record CM065315.1, read on the forward strand.
CATTAGAACTATACTTATAAAAATCTAGTGATGCAATTATATTGGCCGAAATTTGCTAGATATGTAATTCTATTCATGAAAATTTCCACAGCTCCGCTTCAATGGACAGAAAGACAGATTTTCAAAAACTTATTGATATACAAATACATCTTTAAATGTATGATCATATCTATACAATTAATAAAATTGAAGTGTCTGTTTGTAATGTCAAAATAACAGTTTTTTTTACTAAATGCCTATGAAAGTATATACAATACCTATAACTAAAAGCCCATTTTTCAAATTTTTGTCAGTCTGTCTGCCTGTTTGTTTCGGGTAATCTCCGAAACGGTTGGACAATTTTGATGGGACTTTCACTGATAGTTAGCTGATGATATAGGGAGTAACTTAGGCAACTTTTATTTTAGAAAAATAATTAGGGTTCTGCACAAATAAAAAAAAACTGGTCATGGTGAATCAATTCGGGCGCTTAAATGGCTTATGCTGAGTAAACCATAAGAGATATAGCAAATTAATGCACTATATAATTATAGGCATTAAAAAGATCTACAACAAAATCCAGGAGAGTATACATCTATTTTCTAAGGAATACCCACAGTAAGCATTTTTGTCTTTAAAATAGCCGGGAGCGGGGAACAAGATTCATTCACTTCTCTAACTCTCTTGCCTCGCGTACTATTTTGATGCGCCATGGCGCAAATTTGAGTTAACTCGATGCGCCGGCGCATTAAGCTGCACTTGGGTTATTGAGTAGGCGCAAAGAATTTTGCTGAGTTACCCATGGCTATGGTGGGCACAGTTTCATACACGGTCATTTAATTTCAAACTAAGCCTGTATTACGGTAATTAAACAGCTTATATAAATACATATATAAACGACTGACTATTATGCTCACCACACAAAAGTCAGTCATGCGCGGGGATCGAACCCTGAACCTCTCGGCTTAATACTAACTTACTAACACTGCACCATGAGGCCTTTTCAAATGAATATGGGTAGAATCACCAACAAATTAAACATCCAGTGCCTCCTCAACTACTATCGATGCTGCCACTAACACAAACTTAAAGTTTATGATTTCAAATATTTTCTGAGACTATACGGACAAGAGAGGCTTCATGGAGCAGTAACAGAAAGCCCTACTATTGGGCTGAAAGTTCGCAAGTTCTAATCCGACACAAGTACACATGACTTTTGTTTGTTGAGTATAATTGTCAACTGTGTGAAGGTGCAGTTTCGGCCAAAATTCGGCCGAACCTTCGGTTGTGCCGAAACTCAGAGTTTGTGAATTATCAAGCGCCATTTGGGTAAGTTCAGGTGTAAACTGCTTATTTTAGCATGCTATATAACCTTTTTAATTAGAAATACTCAGTTCTGTCTTTACCATAGGGACACACAGTGCTCCTGGCCTCACGGGGCCCCAAAATGGCAACATATTTGTTTACGTGGAAGGAGAGAAGCTCGTTTTTAGTATAATTTTACAAACTTTAAGTTATAATACTAAAAGCTATTATATTAAAATAACCTATTTCTTATCATTTATCATTTTTGAAGTGAAAACTTCTTTAGCTGCCTTGAGCGATTTTTGGCGAAAAACTTTCGTGACGTATTGCGCTTGCGCCATACCAACGACGCGTAGTATAGCGGCCTGTGTACATGTAATACGTATATATACACTAATACATTGTATATACTCAACTGTATCAAATGCATGTTTAACTTTTTAGATGAGTAAAATCTTGTGATTTCACATCACCTACATACTCAATAATTCAGACTATAATTGATTTAAAAATTCAAAATCCTTATGATTGCCTCTGTTTTTTTTCTTTCTACAGGGGCCCCAAATTGTTGTGTACCCAAGGGCCCCTGCATGGCTTAAGAAATCCCTGTGAATACTGTAATAATTAGTAATGTAATAATATTTTTTTATCAACTATGGTAAAGTCAAAAAGAAAGGTTATGTCTTTAGCAGTCCTTTATATTTAAATTTGCACACTTAACACTTAAACTACTAATCCAATTTTAAAGAATAACATGTCAGTCCATTCATTATTATGGTCCAGGTCACTCCCCTAAATTTTATGTAAACAAAATCAATGTTACATTAATGGAGGTCTCAGATTTCATATACAGTGTAAACTCTTTATAACGAAACTCAAGGGACTGAGCATTTTTTGTAATTATAGAGAGTTATCGTTATATGGAGTGAACAAAAAAACAACCAAATTAACAAGAATTTTTAATATGTATGTCTTAGATAATAAATGCTTATAAATTATTGTTTACACATATAATCTGATAACTTTGTCTGACGTTTTTTGCTAGGCCAGTACTTGTTTTGTATTATTTTATGTATTCTATTCATATCTAGATATGTGGTGGAATCTTCTTGATTAAACAACAAAAAAATTTCTACCAACTTAGCGGCATCTAGGGCTTGTTGAATTGTTAGTGGTGATTCGGCTTTGTCCACTTGATCATCTTCTTCATCTTGATTATCGGGTGTTTCCTGACTTTTTGACACTAAATCAACAATTTGTTCATCTGTAAGTGTACCAGTTGTGGCTACATCCTCATCTATATTTTCGTACGATTGTAGATCTTCGTTAAAATTGTTTGGTATGTTGAACTGGCTTATCCATTCACTCAGTGGTAGATTGTCTTCACTGTCAAATTGGTTCGTTTCTTGGCTACTACATAATCCAGCATGTAGAAAAGAATGTTGGATAGTGGCTGCTGTTACCTCTTGCCAGGCTTTTGATAAGAAGTTCACTGCTTGTAGCATGTTGATCGAGACCTTGATGTCAGTTTCGATCATATCCATCAACATTTTCCGTCTATAGTGGCCCTTTAGGCTTTTAATTACACTGTGATCCATTGGTTGTAAAATACTGGTTGTATTAGCTGGTTAAAATGCTAACTCTATGTTTCGAAGATTAGATATGATTGGGTGAGTAGGACAATTGTCTACTAGAAGCAAGATTTTCCGTGATTTTAATTCAGCATCCTATTTTCTCACTTCCTCTTCAAAAATCTGCGATGTCATCCAAGCTGACTTGTTTGCTTTGTACGTAACTGGCAACTGTTTTATGTTCTTGAAACACTGAGGGTTTTTCGATTTGCCTATAACTAAGAGCTTTCCTTTTTCTGTGCCACTCATATTGGCAGCACTAGAACTGTAATACGTTCTTTAGACAGTTTTCCTCCAACACATTTTTCCCCTTTGAATTTTAAAGTTTTGTCGGGAGTCAACTTGAAAAAAAGGCGTTTCATCTGCATTAAAAATGTCTTCTGGTGAGTACTTCATCTTTAATTTAGGCCACACTGTACTAATCCAATTGTTAGTCACATTCATATCGACATCCCGCGCCTCTCCGTTCATTTTACCGTACGTAATTTGGTGACGGTGCTTAAATTTTCCGAGCCAACTTTCAGATGCTTTAAAGTCAATTATGCCAAGTTGATTGGCAAACTTTTCAGCCTTAGCTTTTACAATTGGCCCCGAGATGGGTACATTATTCTGGTGCTAATTGTTAAACCACGACAACATTGCCTGATCGAAGTCTTCGAATTTTGGCTTTCTTAATTTTTTAGAAGAGTTTCCTTCCAACGCCGCCTATAGAATTGTTTTTTGGTTTTTCCAAATGGTAGCAACAGTGGATTGACTTAGTTCAAAACGCCTTCAAACGTCACTTTTATTTTCTCCCTTTTCAATCGCACGTATCACACAAACTTTTTCGTCAACACTAATCGCTTTCCGTTTACTGGCCATGTTAACAGTTTCAAAGTAGGTTTACGACTGATAATACGATAGGTACCCAGTATGCTTGGTCGAAGACCATCACTTCCGAGAAAACAATGCGTCATACTGCACGTGTTCAAGGTAATTAAGGATAACAAAAGCTAGACCGACCTAGGATGGGATGTTTCGGAGCTTCAAAGTCTTTTGTTACCTGATAATAAACAATAATACCGATAATAAATATTTACTGTCTAAAAATATGAACACATTCTTCATAATAGAGAATGGGTATCGCTATAAAGAGTGTTTCAATATGTGGGTTTTAACGCAATCCAACCAAGTTGGGCACACTTCAACATTATAGGGAGTTTATCGTTATAAAGGATAAGTTATAAATAGTTTACACTGTATATGCAATATTAAATATTTAAAAAAATAAAGAAATTTTATTTTAGTACATTAAATATCTAAATTAGAATAATCTGAACTAATTATCTGAACTTATAATGAGGGAAAGGGTAAATCACATAGTATCTCATTAATAGGAAGGAAGCCAAAAAAATCTTAAATCAATGTTTTATTTAGCTACTAGTCATTAATACATGTAATATGTATTAAATGTTGTATAAGCCTTGGAAACTTATAGAAGATATCAGTATTAATGCTTAAGGATTTAGTTGCATGAAGCAAATAAAAGAACTTAACAACTTAATTTAATAATTAAAAAAGTATAGGTTAAATCTCATATGAAGGAGATCTCCTACCAATGGAGAGAAATTTAAAAAAACATCACATGTATTAAATAGATGATCACTAAAACGAAAACGGGCAGTGAATTAATTTTTTGTATGAGATGCTCTTGGATGTTGGGCCAATTGCCGATGGGACCAAAGAACTCTCGAGTGTCGGGCACATATCGGAAGGTGTAGCGTCGGCAGACCTTCCTCAAGATGGTCGAATGACCTGGTGAATGTTGCCGGTAGCCGCTTAATGCGGGCGGCTCAGGACCGGTTGTTATAGCGATCATTGGGGCAGGTCTATGTTACTATGCTGTGGACGTCTTTCGGTTAAAATGATGAAGATGACGGAGTTCTAGAATAGAATCGAACGCATCAATAAGAATGATCGTTGCCTCTCCCGGCTTGTATACGTCACACAGTGGGCTGAATCGGAGGCTCAGCTTTCCATTGACGTCTGTCGAGTTGGGGATGATTTTTTTTTTACAAGAAGGTTACATTATTGTAAGCACATACGCAAAGTTTCAACATGCGGAAACCCGTAGTTTTTGAGAAAAAAAATTTAAAAAAAATTATTTTTGTATAATTGTCAATCCCTACCACAGATTATATAGAATTTACGCCATTGAACATTTCGTTTTACGTACGGTTAAGTTGTCATACGTTGTCATACGTTCAGTAACATTTTATTTTATATAAATTTACGAAAATAATTATAGATTGTACTCATTTCAATAATTTATCAAGCACATATATATTTACCAGTTTATATATATTAAATTATAGAATTATTTTCATTAGGATTCATGAAATTAAAATGTGTAGAGTTAGTCTTTTGTGGGCTTGCAGAACGAAACGTAAAACTGACGCCATTTTGTACTGTCATTGTCAGTGTCATCGTTAGTCTTCCAACTAATGTATATGTTCAGCCAAAAGTACAGTTATCTTCAAGTCAAATTAGAGACAGCCCGTGAAGATCGAGAAGCAGTTTTATCAACAAGGACAATAGCTGACTGGTTTCCTTACTGCCGGGAGACCGTAGTTGTTTATATATTGGAGCACCAAGAAGTTAATGGCAAGATTTGTGGTCCAGGCAAAATCGTACAAATGATGAATTAAAATTTGGAAAAAGAAAGTACAATAGAGGGAGACACATTTAAGGCCACTGGGTGCAGGGCATGATAGAAAACGGGAAAGATGATTTAAGATTAGAAGTGTGTCCCGATAATGATAGATCTGCGGAAATGTTGGTGCCACTAATAAAAAAGCATGTGGAGGTAGGCACTGAAATCCATACCGATTTTTGGAGAGGCTATGATTGCCTATCTCAATATGGATACATGCATAAGAAGGTAAATCACAGCAACCCTATAAATAAATTTGTGGCACCAGAAGGGACACACACACAACAAATCGAAATCCACTGGCAAAATTGAAAAGTGATGTTCCATAGGGATGGTTATAAAGGAAACTTCACAGACTGGCTCATAGAATATTCTTGGCGAAGAAAAATAAAAATAGTGCATAAAGATGTTTTTCAAGAATTAATACAATATGTTTATAAAATTGATTAAAATATTATTAATTAGTATTTAATTTGTTTTATTTTAACAGTACCTATTAGGGAAGATAACAAATAAAATAATAGGTTAGGTTCAATTTATGGCAAAGAACTAAATTGATTGACTCCAACTCTACCTGGTACGAGTCTCTCCTTCCCCTAGAGTGTTTTTATAAAGCCGGAGGCACGTAGGGAGAGCAGCCTCCGACTGCTGTTACTAATTGTAGGCATCGGACGAGGCAAAGCGGCTGAGGCTGGTCACCGAAGGCAACCAATAAGCCGAAGCTGCGGAGGCGAGAATGGATGCCTGTGATTTGTTACGCAAGGGCGTAGAGGCTACTCTTCCCGCAGCGCTGAAGATGTTGCAGTCTCAAAATAGATATAAACATCCCTCTGAATCTGTCCCATTTTTCGTTGATGAAGGGGGTTCTACTCCTTCCGAAGGGGACCCCTTCCCCTCCAAAGGGTCAACCCTTGTTTTTTACACTTATTATTAGTTTTAACCCATAAAATGAGGAAAACTTGCCGAGAATTAAAAATTTAAAAAACAAAAAGGGGGGGGTTTCCGCAACTTTTCCTTTTAAGGGGGGGTAGTAGCCCTCCCCACCCCTCTCCTGGCTATCAATTCGACGGATGTCAATGGAAAGTCGTACCAAATCGGAGCCTCCCTTTCATAGGATTTTAGAAAAATTAAATATTCTATATGTCATACGATAAAATCTACGGTTCTAAACTGATCACCAAAGAGGATGCTCTAAAGTGGGTCCTAATGGGAGGTCTATGATAACTTTTACTTTACATTTCACATTTTTTCCCGATTCCAATATCCACAACCAGAATAGAAAAACGAAAACAAAAAGTATTTATTATAATTATACTTACAGCACAACGTATCCAGCGCTGCGTTTATTCTGGTAAAACTGTCTTTTTAGATGACGACTTAGAATATTTGTGCGTAAAAGTGATAACGCCATATTTCTATTATTATTTTTTCAAAAGATAAATTAATTTGTTCATTGAATCGCCGCACACATGACAAATGACAATTCGAATGACACATATGTGACATTTGACTGGACGTCAACAGTATTGCCAAGTGAAGGAAACAATAGTATAGGATCCCGCTATAGAACGACTTTCACCGAGCTGGTTAATAGATGAAAGGTATTTTATATCAAATTAAATATGTCAATAAGTACATCGTAGATGTGTTGATTAAAAAATTTCAGTCCAGAATATGATTGATTAACAATTAAACTGTTTTTTAAACATTTTACTGGTTTGGTTATTGGACAAATTCCATACCAATCGAAAGTATGAAGCCTATAGAATAAGCAAATGTTAGGTTGCCTATTTTTTTCATGTCACAACTATTGGGTAGTCAGGTATAAACAGGTAAGTCGATACTAGTAACTTGCACTGGTCTGCTTAATGAATTAAAGTTAAGTTAAAATAAAGATTATTTCATTACGAACACTGTGGTATAGGGTTGTCTGCGAAAAATCAGTCCAGACTTCCGGTTGCCGAGTTTTAAAAAGTGAAATATTGCTGCGAGTGAATACGTACGACAGAGAGCTCCCAGCGAACAATCCTATGCGATAGAAGAGGACACAGCATTGCAGCTGTGCAGGATGTGAGAAAACAAGTGCTATGAATAAGAAAATATAAATTATTGTGTATTATTATAAAAGTTGTGGCTAAAATATTTAGCCATTAATAATTGATATTTTTGGCTAAATCAATCTTAAATGTTGCCAGTTAAAGCCACAAAATGGCCAACTTGGCAACACTGGTTATCGAAACCGTCAAGAAAACACCACAGAGGCACACACAAGTTCGGTGAAGCTATAAAAAGGCTTCAGGGCCCATATGACTAACAGTGTAGTCAGATCTAAAAAAAAAAAAGAAAGGCGCAGACATACTGAAGCAGAGATAAAATAAATCAAATTGATTATTAGCACCAGAATAAATATTTTTTCTAATATAAATGTAGTCTATGGATAAAATATATTAATAACTCTGCTTTAGCGCAGAGAAATAAAGAGAATTAGAAAAGTTTATAATAATATCAAACATTTCAGAGCTTACCTTTGCAGAGACAAATGAAAGTACAATTGTTTTAATATCTTTTCTTTAAACCATAGAAAACATTTACATAACTATACATAGAATTTTTCGAATCTTTTATTTTAGTATTTACAGGATATTTTTAAATTTGTATGTTCATTTAACAATTAAAAATGCATATGTAATCACCATTAAGTGATAATAAAAGAGTTTTTAATTGTATTTAAAATTAACGAGTATAGAGGATTAAGATTTTCAAGGGAATCAGATCATAAGGTGGTACAGTTATAATAAATAAATCGACTCTATATATTTTTAAATCCAATCAGTATATTTATTTCATAAAAACAAACTCAACTTTCTCACATTGTTTTTCAGCTGATTCTATAGTCTTTTCCATAATCAGTACGTCAACCATTTGAACAGAACACACCGGATTATCAGTGTTATAAATAGATTCCTCCGTGTCTTTACCCGCTAGCTTTTTATTCGGTATGGTTTCTTTAACTGGAGGCTTACAACAAAAGTCTGTATCGAGTCCCATTCTTTCACCATCTTCTAAAGTCTGGGGAAGATGTTGATTCAGCGTTTCGGGTAGCAGCAAACTTGCTATTCCACCAGCTACTAATAGAGTACCCATGATGATCAGTGGGAGGATCATAATATCGGAACCCTGAAAAAAGTCCATAACCACTATCCAGATAAAAAAATATTTGATGTTTTTATCTTGATACTTCCATTAGAGATGGGAAACTTTGCTAGACTATGAGACCTCTTTGCAAAGGAAGGCAAGGACTTTATCATTACGTCAGCCCACGACGTTTGGTGATTCCAAACGCCGAGAAATCAACTCTTCTTTAAGTGTCTCACATACATTGGTAGGTACTATATGAACTTTTCTCAAACGTACATGTTTCCCTCGCGATGTTTTCTTTCACCGTCAGCCTTTAAAAGGGGCCATCCATAAATTACGTCACACGAATTTCATGATTTTTGACCCTTACCCGTCCTTGTCCCAGCAGGTCACATTTCTGAGACTCCCCCCCCCCCCCCCCCCCCCTACCTAGTGTGATGTCACATATTTTGCAATTTTATAATTAGAAATTTATGAAATTAAAACAGCAGTGTTCGGAAATTATCTTAATTTCCATTTTTTTATCAAGAAACTCCAAATACAGAACACGTGCAAAGACTTAGACTCGCACAGGTATTAAAATACAAATTACAATCGTAAAGCAAAAGTAAAAACAATAAATTAACAATAGCGTCTGAGCAACAATAAATTGACAAATTAAACAATATGACTTGCTTCGCTAAAGTTCAAATGAAATCAAAAATAATAAAATTAAACACAACATCAAAAAGCAAACACATCTTAACGTGAGTCATAAATTCGTGGTAATCCTATTTATTGTATACTCCTAAATTAATTTCTAAGAAACAATGGTGTACTTACATTGTCGATAATATTCTTAAAGTCGGTAACTTATTTTTCTTCGAACTATAAAGGTAATAAGTTTCAAATAATCGAGTTGTAAAAGTTGTTAAATAAAACATTTCTATGTTCGAGATACAGATGTCCAATTTAATTTTTTTTCTGATTGTTTTGACTAGTGGGTTGAGATTTAGTGCAACGGAGGTTTTGGAGCTTGAATGGAAGGGAACACATTCTTTCGAGTTTGGGAGGTTTTCGACTTAAAGAAGTTCCAATGTACTTAGATATAAAATATTATATTTTGAACTAATGTGATGTCACAAAATTTGGGACCCATCCCCACCCCTTGTCACACAATGTCACACTTCGTCGACCCCCTCCCTCACCCTAAACGTGTGACGTAATTTATGGATGGTCCCTAAGTGCTATTAATTTTAATTAGTAAAAGTACGCGAAGTCCGAAAAAATTGTTGATAGGTACATACCGAGCTTCGAACTCGCAGATATCGAAATGATATTCCGCCGGTTTTAACTTTTGTTTTAATTTATTTGATTTTTTAAATCACTCACCAAATAATTTACTAGCGGTATGAAGATAGGTCCAAGCATTCCCAAAACTGAACTCAAGCTCATACCCAGTCCTCGAACTACAGTTGGATAAAGTTCAGAAGCCATGAGTGGTAGTACCACAAAAGATGACGATATGCCCATTTTACCCACACAATATAGAGCTAGGGTGACATAACTTTCTGGAAATTTAATGAAAATTGTTACAAGTTTTATTGTAACGGCAGTACTTAGGTAATATTTAATAGTTGAGGCACACGATTTCACACTTCTTAAATTTATTCAACCAACTCTTTACCATTGTTTTCACTTTCCGTACTTGAATACAGTTTTCCAAATTATTTGACGTTCATGTTACTGCTTTGATGCTTAGAATCTTAGATTTAAGTACTAAATATAGCCTACAACCTTACATAATAAATAGACTTAGTAAATGCATTAAGAATTCTACAAACCTGACTGGTAGTTCCAGAGATGAATGTGTTTAAACATATCGCATTGTATATAATTTGATTTAGAAAGGCAAATTAGATAAAAGCTTACCGTTTTTCCTTATTTACGTTGGAAAATTTTGAATCGAATCAAAGTGTACAAAATGATGGAGAATTCAAATTTTAATTTTTGACACAAATTACCCAGGGTATGCTGTTAATTTGTGATCCATCTCAGTTTATTGTGATATTAAATAAGAACCTACGAATACAGATAAAAAGATAGAACTAACCGTGCTGCACTAGAAAAGTGGTCAGACAAGCGACTCCGCCGACAACCATGCTCATACAAAGCGTCCACCTTCGTCCTAACCTCTCCATTGAAGGCCATAAAAACAAATAAGTCGGCAGTTCCACTACACCAGCCAGAAAGAAGTTCAGGAACTCGTCTCCACCGAGAACTGGTGCGTAGTATGACAACCCGACATAGACGCTCGTGTTGGTGAACCAAATAAAAGTGATAATAACGGTTTTTTTCCTTAAATTTGGTGTGCGGAACAAGTCCAATATACCGTATTTGCGAGACTTCGCTTTCTGTACTTCGTTGTTGAGTTTATTATCTGTTTCGTATTTGCGATGAAGTTGAACCATGTAGTTAGCTGGTAAGGACTTTCCGTTGATTCTGACAATAGTTTAAATTTAATTAAATCATGACGTTTTAAATTCCCAAATACAGCGAAATTTAAAGGTTCATCAAGTTTTGGTTAATTTGTGATGATACCTTGCATGTATTTATTGCATTGGAAAATTATGTTTTCGGGATATAAATGTGCGTAGATTCAGAAGAGTTAGAAAATTAGTAAGATGTATTTTTGGTTCCTTTTTTTGGAAATTCTTTACAGGCTTAGCCATAATCATACCTGATGTTTGTAATTATGTGTCCTAAGATATCACGCTAAGTATAGTGGTAAGTAGTGGTAATATCACGCTGGCCCTCAAAAGAAAATTTTCAAATTGAGCGTATTAAACAGGCCAGTATTAGAAATTGCCCTACCACCATGTTATGGTTTCACCTCGATATTTTTCTTCATTAATGCTCAGGCTTTTTGTAGTGTTTCCAACTCACGCCGTGTACTGAATTACCTAATTACTCTCATCATGGCTAGCCGTAAGACATCAGTGGTGTCTAGTTATTTTCGGGATAATAAAAACAAAGTTAGTTTTACGTAAGTACCTTTTCATATCGAGAAGAAATCACACCATAATTCACTAGATTAATTCAACGGATTCTGCTGTACTACCAACTTTTGGTAAAACAGAATAAATACCAATTTATAAAAATTTAGCAGAAAAGGTAACAAAGTTAAGGATAATAATTACCGAGCTATATTTTTCAAAATCACCTCAGCTTTATCAAACTGCCCTCGTGCGAGCAACCATCTCGGGCTTTCGGGCATCAGCCATAGATATAGAAAGAGACAGATGAATGGCAGAGTAGTGGCGAGAGCTAAGTGTCGCCAGTCGCGCACGATGTAGACAACTCCAGCCAACATTATCAAACCCAAGGAGTATGCAATGTTCGATAATATCGTGCAAAGAGTTCGGTAGCGAGGACCCACCAGCTCTATAGCTAAAAACACAATATCTATCTTTTACACAATCCTTTTACTAAATTTTAACGCTAGAGAGTTCTCCATTTTGTTAAAGATGTTTCTGGAGCATTAATTAAATTGATATTTATTATTATAATCTCTAAAATTATGAACTTTAAAAAAATACGTTTTTAATAAAGACATAAAAAAACGACCTAATAAAGGTCGCTGGGAGCCATTGGGTGCAGGCCGCACAAGATCGGTCGCTCTGGAGATCTATGGGGGAGGCCTATGTTCAGCAGTGGACGTCCTGCGGCTGAAATGATGATGATGATGATGATAAAAAAAATTAAGACCCAGTTCTTAGTCTGTGAATCAGATATTTCGAATTGTGTATATGCGTTTATTTACAAAAACCTGTATGAAACTTCTGGGTAAATACTATGCGGTAGCTATTATTTTTAAGAGTAGTCGGTCATAAAAATAATTAATAATATCATGTAAATTGTGTAAATAACAAGAAAAGCTTAATTACCCAAAACATAAGGTGTGGTCATAATAGCGGGAACAGTGAAGCCAACACCAATTCTGTAGATGATCCAAATAACGTAGTTCTGCGCGAACGAAGTGGCAACACCGAAGATGCACTCAATAAATAAATATATGAAAAATGACGGTTTCCTCCCCAGTGTGTCTTGGACGTAACCGAAAATGTAATTCCCTATAATGCCTCCAACGGCTAAAAGGATCAGGCCAAGAGTTGGGTAGAAGTCTCGACTGCAAACTAGATTCCACTGAAATAAAAAACATGTGTGCAGTTTACTACATGCGGTAGAAATGAATGAAACCTTCAGAAAACATTGAAATATTCACATGAACAATACACGTGAACAATACACCACGCTGGCTATGACGCCTATTCTCAAGGCTTCGTAATACGCAGGCGCACACACATGTACTAAAAGAGGAGACCGAGATAATAGAAAACACCATTTAATGTATTCTATCTCATTCTCTCAAGGCTAAATCCTATAAATATACGTTTTTGTTTCTTTTTATTTTCATAGCGTTTCAAATAACAACGGTACTTATAAAACATCTATACAATTCATAAAATTAAAGTGTCTATTTGTAATGTCAAAATAACAGCTTTTTACTTAATGCATATGAAAGTATAAACGACACCCATACGACACCTATAGCAAAACACCCGTTTTTTTAAATTTTAATCTGTCTGTCTGTTTGTTACGGGTAATCTCCGAAACGGTTGGACCGATGTTGACGGGTCTGTCACTGGTAAATAGCTGATTTTATAGAGAGTAACTTAGGCTACTTTTATATTAGAAAAATAATTAGGGTTAGGCACAAAAAAACTGGTCATAGTGAATCAACTCAGGCACTTAAATGGCTTACACTGAGTAAACTATAAGAAATATAGCAAATTAATGTACTAAATAATTGTAGACATTAAAATACCTACAAAAAAGTCCGAGAGAGTACACGTCTATCTTCTAAGGAACACTAACAATAAGCATTTTTGTCTTTAAAATAGCCGGAAGCGGGAAGCAAGATTCGCGCAGGCATTCTGTAGTCCAAGTGAGCGAAGCCGCGGGCACAGCTAATTAAAAATATTAATAAGATTATTCTTCACACCGTCTATCAAGTAATGGTAGATCCTGATTCCAGATCAAGAATTACCTGCCTTTGTTTGTGCCACAAAGAAACAGTACTCGCGATGCTGTGTGGCTCAGTTGGAAGGGGGAAGTTAGCATTACGCACTAAATAGGAGTTCTAATTCCTCATCTTTGGAAAACCTATAATGACTAAAATCAGAACAGCATTACTAGATATTTGTTATTGGTTACATAAGGTCTCTAATAGATTCTAGCGCTCGCCCAATGATCGAAATTCGACCAGCGACTTTTTAATCTTAGACTATTTTCTGTTTCACATTTGCAGTCTGAACCTAAAAAATGAATAATAATAAATCACTGGCTGTCACTTACATTGAGTGACAATGTCAATATTATAGGGGGTCTAAGTTCAATGGCACTGGTCCGGTTAGCATTCGTAATATTAATTTATTTAATTTAATATATTAGTAACAGATATTATAGATAAATTTTAGCTTTCTGCACTCCTTCTCCATGTAATTTTAATTAAGTCAAATCTCACTTCCTTTCACGCAATACACATAAAAAGGTGTCCGAAGTTTTCTTCTCTCGTATTAATATAATGATAATAATAAACTATTTATCGTAGTGACTGCTTCGTTGATTATTTGGAGAATTTCACATTCCTAATTTACTTTTAAACCGTTCCTTCAATTGCAAGTATTAATGATTGAGGACCAAAGAAGCGAGTGGCAGGTAGACAGCATTCAAAATCCGTTTAGCGTGGTAAACAGATATTTGTCATCCTTTAGGTGGCACGTCATTTCTTTTAAGATTAATCTGGTACTGGACCGCGTAGCTCTAATTATCCCTTTTTATAAAAAACCCTATGTGGAATTAGAAAACTTTTTTGATTTCAATTGTTTATGTAACAACGGATTTTTGTTAAATTTGCGCAGTATATCATATAAACGTGGGCAAACCTGCCACAAAATATGGTAACTATTTACATACCTACGAGCAGGACAAAATCGGTCCTTGTGACATATATATGTATATAATTACCTCTGTAACGACAGTATTTTTGTAAACACTTCTATCGTAGTTCCATCCGTGGGTACAGGACACGATCTCCGATCGGCTGTCTTTGGGTATATTATCCAAGTTTATACGGTTGTTCACTATTTCAGTGTAGTTCAATTTATACATGCTACATTCCGAGTATTGTAGAACTCCATTCCTCATTTCTAATGGGACACTGAAAGAAGATTTTAAAAGTTATTGTCTTAATCTGATTCACTCCAACTTGTGGTTAAAGTAGAAGTTTCAAAGAACTTGTACTGCTACAGTTGCGGAAGCAGAGCGAATTAATCTTTTTTTTTTTACTTGATAGGTTTGCGTTTGACCACTATCTCGCCTGATCGTAAGTGATGATTTAGTCTACGATGGAGCACGCTTGACTAAAAGGTACCTATTCACTCGAGACTTGAAGATACGCAATTTATAATTATCGGGAAATACAAAGTCCGGCAAAGTGTTCCACTCTCTAACGGTGCGCATTATAAATGTGCTAGCAAAACGCTTTGTGCACACTGGTGGAATATCTACCATAAATCGATGACGCTTCGCCGTGTCTCTTGTCGTCCGATGGTGGAAAGGGGATGGGAAATTAAGTTGTGCAATTCCAACGCACACTCGCCGAAATGTTTTTGTTAAAAAACCGATAAACTGGCAAATTCCGCCGATATTCAAGGATCTGTCAACATCATGATGAATGTTCTAAATAAACACTTGTTTGACCTCGTCTTCATCATTTCTCTTCCACAACAAAACGATGCGTGCTGGTTTATGGGGTCATAGCTGCTGCGTTACAAAGAATATATCCAAACTCTTTATTCTTACATAGTACCGCTAAGAAATGTGGCGCGGTAGTATAGGACTCTTGCCTGACTGGATATTAAATACCATATGCTTAATGAAAAACTTAGAACACTGACTCGTTTCGGTGCATTGCCTTTCGGGATCAGCTAGTATTTTCCTACACAGCCTTTCACCTTGGTTAATTTATAGGTCAATAGAACGAAAGTCGTTTTCAACAGAACCTTGTCTGTAGAACAAGCAGTACTGTTCTCAAACTGTAGATACCCTCAAGCAATTTGCTGGGCTTTAACAACAAAAGTTTCTCCCGACCAGCGTGTACCCTTCTTATGCATATCGGAATAGTCGTTAAAGTGAAGTAAAAATAAGTAAATACTTAGGTTACGTCATCAACAAACTACATACAAGTTACAATTGGGCCAGTAATGGAAGTAATTGAGTCACTCCATTTTATATACTCTCACTTTCACTACATATATTAAAACTCTGCTCGATTGTCAACATCCACAAAACTTTCAGTGAACATTTAATCATTTATAAGCTAATTTTTTTTTTAATTTTACTTAATTTATTTAATTTTTTAATTGACACCCTTTTCATCCTTTTCGATCTAGGTTTATTTTTTAGCTCACCATTGTATGA
This sequence comes from Saturnia japonica, assembly GCA_033032175.1. Classification (NCBI taxonomy): domain Eukaryota; kingdom Metazoa; phylum Arthropoda; class Insecta; order Lepidoptera; family Saturniidae; genus Saturnia; species Saturnia japonica. Next base: position 2,431,903 of record CM065315.1, read on the forward strand.
AAGTGTATCCGTCTCCTTTGTTTTGGCGCAAGCGGGAATCGTTTCTGCGCCTTCGTGGTATTTTTTAGTTTTACCACGGTGGGATGAAAGTCAGATAACTAGGATAGTGTTAAGAATGAAAGTGGATAGTGGATAGAGGAGTAGAAGAAGACCACAGAAAGTAAGTATGGATTATGTGTTGCTTTATTTTTGTACAAATCTGTGAATACTGAGATGACATCATATTTACATCGTATGTATCAGATTTACATAAATTTTACACATGTGACGTAGAATAAGGGAAAAGGAAAACATGTTGTGCTGAACCTATTTAGTTTTGAATAAGGGCAATAAAAAGAAGACACTATAATTATAAGTATTAGTAACCTTAGGTTCTTGACAGCATCCAAATTATCAAGATGCTCCAGTTCAGGCACCCTGCACCAATGGGTGACGCGGGCTGCCATGAACAGTTGGGCGTAAGCGTGAAATCCACACGGTATCACCGCCGGCAGAAGTATAAAATATATCACGAGTTTTTGGTATCGTCCGAAAGCGCCAACGTCTTCTAAGATCGCGTCGAAATCCATACTTCATCAAAAATTAACATTTAATTAAATTTAAAAAAAGTACGTATGTTTTTCTTAACTATAATATGATTTTAACTTTGAAGTCTTGGAGGCCGAATTATGGCTAAGAGTATTGGAATATAAATATAATTTATATCCGATGTACGTAAGTTCGTGTCTCTGCGTGTTACGTATACATACCAAATAGTGGCTTTTGTTGAGGAAGAAACCATTGCCCTCTTAAATTTCCTGGCTAGAATCATTATTTAGTACGGTTTTATCTTATGATACGTAAATAATTGTTTTTTTTAAATCATAATAATGGGGCAAACGGGCAGGCGGCGCACCTGATGGAAAGTGATCACCACTGTCTACAAACATCCGCAACATGAGAGGGCTCGCAGAGGCGTTGCCGGCCTTTTAGGGAAGAATAAGTTCTCTTCTTGAAGGTCACCAGGTCATAAGGGCTCGGAAAAATTTCAGGCGACAGCTGGTTCCACAGAGTGGTTGTGGTTGTGTTATTTATTACAGAAGCGCCAACAGCGCGCATATTATACTTACAGCGCATATAATACAGTTATGCAAACCTAATATAGACGCCAAATAGATTAATAAAATAAAAAAAACGCAAATAAAATAACATTAAGTACAAGTAAGTTATTATAAGTATTTGGAAATATAATAAAAATGAAATTGTATAAAAACATATCTGGTTTGTCCGTTATAACTCAGTTTTAATTGTGACAGTGGTTTGTAATAATTGTAACAGTTACAGTTGTAATAACTATTTACATATTTCAACAAGCTAAATTATGAAAAAGGTAATAAAAAACCCGACCGCAACAAAAAAAGTTGATAATTTTTTTCATTTTTATTAGATTCCCATACGTCGAAAATAAATATTATATAGCCATAGGGTACTTCCACAATTAAGACGAATCTAACGACACCATATATGCTAAAATCCATAATGGCGTTCAGGCTACAGAGCGTGCCAAAAATAGACATACATACATAACCCTTCTTTTTCGCAGTCGGGTAAAAATTGAGGTATTTTTGTTACTTTAAAATTATTCTTTGTAAAGTTCATTCTCATTTACAACATTTCATTTTAACAGCTAAAACAATTCAAGTACATTACATATTATTTCTTTTAACAGTTTTTTGGCGGGATCTTGAAGTGATAATGGTGCTATTTTTATTTTAAATTCATTATTAAAAATAACTTCTTTGACCATATATTATGTAATATTGGTGGCGTTTCGCTTGATATACTTTGGTTATAATACATACATACCATCACGCCTGTATTCCCCGGAGGGTTAGGCAGAGGTGTACTAATGTACACTCATAGTTCACCGAGTATGTTTTTCGGTCCCACGTAATAGGGGGCGAGCCTATTGCCATTAATCGGGCACGAAACCAAACTCCGAGCTGCTACTGAGAATTTCATAGAAAAAACCCAATAACACTTTGCTCGACCAGGGAATCGTACAGGACGTCGATCATAGCTGTCGCGCTTACGGACACTAGGCTAGCGAGTCAGTCTATACATTACAGTCGATAGTCTATGGCAGTCGAGTTATAATGTTTACGTGAAAATTAAATGGATTATAAATATAAACTGGAAACACATATTTTGAGATATCTCAAAAACTGCCCAGATCGTTTTGACAAGGGAGCCACCATTTTGTCAGACCCCACTTTGATTATGTATTAGAAAATACTATGAAGGTTTAAAAAATATTAACACTGGCAAGTGCTTTTTGCGACTCGACGCCAAAACAAGAAGAAAAATCAGATTATTTCTTTTAAATTTAAAACAAGGTACCTTACCTTAGGTATCAAACAGATCTGCGTAATCACTAGTTGCCCGACTGCCGGCTAGCGTTGAAATCTATTGACGGTACTTCGACTCTTCAATAGAATCAAACACTGCCGGGATATCTACAGGATGATTTTGAACACACACTCTATATTTCTTTTTCTACAGAATCTATTGTTAGTTGCTCCACCTATGTTGTTACGATATAAATGATTATCTTACTTTCATTGAACCAAAAAGAATATGGAATACTGTTCGCACGTAAGGGACGGAATCGCAAAATGTCATCTCGATACCCTGGACAGGTTGCTGAGTTGGGCTGTCAGCATATGTGTCTAATTAAGACGTTACCTCTGACTCAGGCTAAAAATTATTCTTTGGTCCATCGAGCCGCTTTAGTTTTTTTTTTATAGTATCTCAGCAAATTGACGGCTCTGCCCCTGGTGGTAAGCATAGTACAATAAATGGGTTTAAAGGGCAAATAATGCTATATGACAATAGTATTGAAACAGTTTATTAAGAGATATAAAACACACTATTACTATTACAACTACTAGAACGAAAACAAGACAGTATATTGGAATACACGACCACAGACAGCAAACTAGCTCTATGTTTTTAAAAAGTATTGTTGCATTATTGCCAACAACAATTCTAACACAACGGTGACCACCGAAAGATTGTGTTATCCATCGACGGTCGTCGTTGTCGTGACGGCCTGCATAAATATCTCTTCACGATACGATTCAAGGACCTAATAACGTAAGAAAGGGGGAACACATTGGCTGGGATAAGGTTCGACAAAGATAAGAGAATTTTTTAATAGGTACATGTCGAGTCGGATGTTACCGTCGAACTGTGACAGAACGTCAGAGCGAGTGCAATGAAAAACTGTTCCACTTATATCCCTCGTATTCCTTTCATTACAGAATCAGCGCTAGGTTCCTCTGCACAGCTTTATGGTAACCATCATTTCAGCACGAACAAAGAAGTTCGCTATCTCATATCTTGTCCAATACCTATATACCATATACCTATCGTCACCGTATGTCTTTAATATTGCAAAAACGGTCAATAGCAGCAGTAATTTGATAAGAATAATTTATGGCCTATATCCCCGAAGGTTTTGGTTTACTAATGTACACCCACAGTTCGCAGGGTGTCGTTAGGACCTATGTAATAGGGGCTGAGATTATCGCCATTAGTCAGGTATAAAGCCAAACTCCAAGCTGCTACTGCTTTCATAGAAAAACCCAATAACACTTTGCTCGACCTGAGAATCGAACCCAGGACCTCAAGTATAGCAGTAGCGCTTAGGAACAATACGCTAATGAGACAGTTAATAAATATGATAATAACATTTTTTATTAGTGAACATAGTATTTTAACGACAAATAAGGGATAAATAAAAGTTAACATGGATTTTTGTATGAAAAAAAAAGCTAATCAACTCTTCTGAGAGTAAATTTTTTACATAGCAGGTATACCTTTTCTTTAAAAATAACCTCATGTAGTGAATAGGATGCGCGTGCGCAATTATTCCATTTATGTCCAGTCATTCAATTCGATTAACGGTATAATTGGAGCAGGGAAAGGACAGTTGCTACCCACAAGGTCGGGATATGACGACTTAAAATCATATTGAGTTTATTATATTTAATTTAAAGCATCCAAATATACTCGGAAACAGAACGGGTAACTACAGTTAATTTTGACCACGTTAACGTACGTTAATAATGACGTGTATTTATGGTTACCATATACGGTTAGAAACTCATCGGATCGTAAAGAGAAAGAAAAAAAAAACTAATTTACAAAGTATAATGTATGCAGTGTTTTACACGTAGTTTAATCTTATTTTAATGCAGACTGTACTTTTTTTCGAAGTGAAAACTTATTTACGCGCTCTAAGCAATTTATTTTTTAGGTATTGAACGAGACTGAGCCGTCACGCTCGGCAGTGTAACGCTTGTTCGGGTAAAGTCGGCTCGAGACGACTTTTTTTTTTCAAAATTAAAATCATCTTTATGCAATTTAGGCCCTAAGAAGGCACCTGTGAACGTCAAAACACTACTACTGGTTCGGAAAACATCCCTGTCATCGAGAAGAACCGGGGGAAAAACTCGATCTGGTTTATCTTTTTTTTTCCAACTGTACAAGTGTTAATATATATTAGGTACAATAGTAATTATTTTGTGCATGCACAGAGTGGGGGTCACTTCCAGAAATCACTATTAACCTCGCACGAAGTTTTCACTTCTGTCGTGTGGTCTTAAACACAGACCGTTTCTTTTGAAGTAATTCTTTCTGCCCTTTTAAAAATTCCTGCAAGTTATATTGAAGTTCCTCAAGCACTGCCTATTGCCACTGCCTATATTGTCTCGTCAGTCTCCAGCACCAAACGATTTAGTTTATCAGTCCACTGGATTGATATTAACGAAAATAGTCCTTCAACAGTTGCGCAGGCGTTTTCGCCAGGTAACGCAAATAAATATTCGCATAAATAATATTTGAGCATATGGCATTTTTATTCAGGACTAGCTGTGTCCGCGTGGACTATAGGATACCGGCGTTATTGTGGTGACACCGCTTCCACCCACGGCGATCGCCAGCTGGTTATTTAAAAAATAAAATGCTTTATCATTTTATTTCCGCGGAACCCTTATTCTTTTTCTAAAATAAAAGAAATTACTCCTTTTAACATCAGTTTTCTGCCAGTGAAAGTCCAGTCAAAATCGGTCTAAACGTTTCGGAGATTACCCGTAACAAACAGACAAAATTTTTAAAAATTGTTTTTTTTTATGGACTTTATACAGGGTATTAGTAGACCGCTCCCGAAAATGAAGACAGACGATAGTACTAATGACACCTTTGATGATGGGATGGAAAAAAAATTGATCCTGATAAAGAAAAATTATATTATTTAAACTTTTTATTAGCATTATTTACGCTCCATCGTGTTAGTACAGCTAAATGAAACGATAATTTCATAAAAAATACATTACTTTACTAAAAAAAAAAACCAGCAATGAAACACAAAATCAAAAACTGCTGATGCTCGGATCAACGAACGCCCGGGCGCAGCGTCAATCTTGCGCTGCACGCAACTAACAATCAAATAAATACTTATTTACAACATTTGTCTAAATAACTAACTTATCTACTTTGCCACTGTGCTAGTCTTTACCTAGCCTCTTTCTTTCGAATTCACCGGTTGAATAAGCTAAGTACCGGGTTCGATTCCCCGCTTATGAAAAAAATACTTCAATGAAATTTTAAAAAGGATAGATTCATGCTTTTTAATCCGTCGTGTAATTATGTTTATTACTCTGATGTATTCAGTTATGTACGATCTACTCAGATCAGTTCAAAAATAAGTTATAAAAAAAAAATTGGTATGAAACAGCTTACCGATCTAAATCCTCCGTGGCCTTATGAGATGCGGCTCAAATTGTGCCCCATTCATTTCGAGGCAGATTTGAGCTCGTCGTTGCGTCTCCTTATGCAGTCGGGGCATCATCGTGGGGTCTTCGACACAGTCCGCACGTAGTTTGTCGAAAACATTCACGATCCTTTGGCGCATTTGGTTAGCACTATCACACTCACGATGAAAAACCCTTTCTTTCACATACCCCCACAGAAAGAAGTCTAACGGGGTCAGATCGGGTGACCGAGGTGGCCAAGCGTGTGGTTCTAGCCTGCCGATCCAGCGATCATCAAACAGCTCGGTGAGGCGCTCACGGACGAACCTTGCCACATGTGGAGGTGCACCATCATGCTGAAACCATGTGCGGCGATATTCAGTCAATGATAGGTCGTCTAAAATGTCCACTATTTGTTCATTTATAATGTTTAAATATCGCTGTCCGTCAAGTCGCTGTGGCAGAAATACTGGCCCTAGTATGCGATCCTTAAATAAACCTGCCCATACATTAACCGACCATCGGGTTTGGTGCCCGGTTTGTAGAACTGCGTGCGGGTTCACCTCGGAATACACGTGTGTATTTCTTCGGTTCCACAACCCGTTTCTGGTAAATGTTGACTCGTCCGTCCAGATGACGTGTTCAATGAAATCAGGGACACGTTGTTGCTGGTATAATAACCAACGGCAGAAAACTCGCCGGCGGTCGTGATCGCCGGGTACCAAAGCTTGCACTTTGTGCACTTTGTATGGCCGCATTCGGTTACGCTTTAACACCTTATGAACTGTCCAGTACGACACACTTGTTTCATTCCGACACCTTAACAATTTAGCAATACTTCGTGTACCTAAGTTCGGATACCGGCGAACGACATCTAAAATGCGCTCCTCGGCCTGAACTGCCACTTGACTTCCACCTCCTGTCGCTACTGGAGCAATGGGTCGATTTTCCAACACTCGCTGAAATGCTGCTGTTATCAGACGAGAGTCAGCCGGATGTCGAGCTGTCGGGAATCTCTCTCGGTAAATTCGTAATGCACGCGAAGCATTCCCGCGAGCTTCTCCAAGGCACATTATTCATTAACATGCTACCGTATTCACGATCACTATAAACGTATGCATTAGGCATTATTAAAACAAAACTATCATAAAATCAACACAATCTTAAAAAGAAACAAAAAACGTAACAATAAAATAATGACAAGAACTTAGTTATCAATACGATTGAACGAATATCTGTGGCCCACGCACGCGCACATGAAATGAAAGTCAAAGTGTACCTGTCTCAAGAACTAAAAATACTAAACTTAATAATCAACCCCGCCAAAAGAAATAAAGCGCCGCGGGCCGCCTCCTTGCAGTAGCCCCTCGTTAGCGTCGAAAGCGGCACTTTGATCTTTTCCGCAGATCGATAAACCGTTATACCTACATTCACGACTATTATTTCATAAGTTTAGTTATCACTACTGACTAGTCTTCATATGGAATTTAGAAGTTATAATTCAATATTTTTTTATACATTTATACAATCAATTGTACCCTGACGTAACAAGAAGCTCGCTACTACAAAAATGATATTAGAATATTAAATTAACCTAATTGGATTATCACGTACACAATTAAAAAATTTACAATTTTGTACAAGAAATTAAAAATGAAATGGTACAGAATAATGTAATAGTTGAAGAAACTATTTGCGCACAATTTGAGCCGCATCTCATAAGACCACGGAAGCTTTAGATCGGTAAGCTGTTTCATACCTACATTTTTTATAAATAATTTAGTACTGAACTGATATGAATAGGTACATAACTGAATACATCAGAATAATAAACATTCTTACACGATGGATTAAAAAACATGGCTCAATGCTTGTTAAAATTTTATTTAAGTATTTTTTTCATTCGCGGGGAATCGAACCCGTTACTTTTTTAATTCAACCGGAGAATTCGAATGAAAGTGACCAGGTAGACACTAGCACAGTGGCAAAGTAGATAAGTTAGGTATTTAGACAATATTGTAAATAAGTATTTGTGCGATCGCCAGCTGCGGGCCGCGTGAGAATAGCACCGCGCCGCGCTCGCGCTGGACTGGCGCCGCGACGCGCCGCGCCTGCGCGTTATTTGACCCGAGCAATCAGCTGTATTTAATTTGGTGTTCATTGCTGGTTTTTTTTTTAGTAAAGTATTGTATTTTTTTGTAAAATTCTCGTTTCATTAAGTTGTACTAACATGATGGAGCGTAAATAATGCTAATAAAAAGTTTAAATAATATGATTTTTTTTTAATCAGGATCAATTTTTTTTCCTTCCCATCATCAAAGGTGTCATTAGTACTATCGTCTGTCTTCATTTTCGGGAGCGGTCTACTAATACCCTGTATAACATACTTTCATATGCATCTAGTAAAAAGCTGTTTTGACCATAGATGTAGTATTTATATAATTATTTAAATCCATGGTTTTGACATTACAAACAGTTTTATTTTTTGTTTAGATTTTTTATTTCGTTTAGGAAGTGAGACCACATGTATACTATTATAGATTTTTTTTCCTTTCACTCTTCCTAGACAACTTTGTCCTCCAAATGACATTGTTGTAAAAGTTGTTGTCTCTCAAAAGCTCCACACCATTATCTTCCTTCATCCTTCCCAGCGTGGTCAAGCAATTTTGCGAAGATTTTTGAAATATCTCGACCGAGCGGGAAATTGGGACGTAACAGTGCTTTATCGGGACAGAAGCCGTAATGACAATTAGTGTTGATAAAACATCGAGTTTTTGGCCAATCGATAGTAGTAGATGATTTTTTGTGAAAACAATCGATTAATTGATTGTCCATGGATTGTTCTTTGTAAGGAATATATGTCGACGAGTTCTCGAAGAAGACATTAAAAAGAGCTTACGTAGATACCTTTGTAAAGTTTGTAACTTGATTTTGAACCCCCTTCCCCAAGGTCCTGTGGAAGCCCTTATAACCGCAGGAACACAATACAAGGTTATTTGGCTAGGATCTTTTGTTGGAGGGAGGTATTCCAGCAGTTATAATGCCCCAAATAGAGAGGAGTCTCCAAAAAACGTTCTTTGTGCCCTCCCTTTATTAAATTTGGCAGTATGCATGCATTAGTGACTAAAATTTAGTCCATATAATTTAAGTGCTGTGGGTTAATATCTCTAGGTACTATAATCTACGGTCAATTTAAGTGAATAGCAGTGCCATCTCTTGTAAAATTGCAATCCCATCGCGGACTATTTCTACAATTTATTTAGGAAACTAACTTCGCTGAATTTGCTAGACACAAAACAAAACATCAATTTATACATGTTAAGAAAATCATCGATTCATCCATCATTGGAATAAAAATAGTTTAAATAGTAGATAAATTATCGTTAAAATGAAAACCACATTTTTGAATACAATTTTTGGTATTTGGTGTATTTTTTGGTAAGAGTGAATGAGAAGTGAAACTAAGTAAATCATTCTGTATTATTTGGTGGTCATTACATTTAACCCCTTAGAATGTATAAAATCCAAGAGGTGCCATGTTAGTTAAACAGTATAAGTAAATGATCTACCCCTAATGGTTAAGAACTGTGCTAGCATTTTTCTTTTTGCAGACGATACTTCACTTATATTTCAAGCGAAGAGAAAAGATTTAGAGGTTAGGCGTGTAAATAATACTTCATTTAAAATATCAGAATGGTTTGCTTTAAATAGTCTATTGTGTATTACAAAAACGGACAGTTCGAGCAATTTATGATATGAGACCCCGCGAATCATTTAGAAATAAATTTCAAGAATTTAGTACATATCTTAACTTTGCATTCCCAATACATCTTGGAAAATATAACGTATGTTTGGAAAAATGAAGATAATTTTGAACTTGTAATTAACACGCACAATTTAAGTACTAGAAATAAATATAAAATAGTCATTCCGTCTTTTGGATTTGTAGAACAAAAGTTTTTTGGGTATTTGTGTTAGGTTCTTTATAAGCAAGTTTTATTGTCGAAGGGGTATTATTATACCGTGGCTGATTACGTGAATGATAGTGATGTCTGGATGTGATTCCTTCTCTGTACATCTACTGAAAATAATAATAACTGTATATCATTTTATACTGTAAAAAACAATTTAAAGAAAAGATAATAAGATGTTGATAAACCCGATCGAGTTTCTTGTCGGTTCTTCTCGATGGCTGGGATGTTTTCCGAACCGGTAATAGTGTTGTGACATTCATAAATGCCTTCTTGGGGTCTAAATTGAATGAAATATATTTTGATTTGATGTCAATAGATGGTGCTTCCTTTAATTTAAGAACAAATTTAATTCATTTAATTTAAGAAAAAAAGTTGACTAAAATTTCCATACCCTCTGCATATTCTAAAAGTTGTGTCGGCGACATTAAGCATTAAAAGGATATAATTATAAAGCAATTAGAAACAATTGTCGCATTTTATTGATATCGCTGCAGATTGATCCAATACTTACGTCGTACGTCCATCCATAAATGTTGCCAAGCAACAACTGCTAAAAAAAATCCCGTGTAAAAGAACATTTACTAAGGTTTTCGGAGATAAATGAAATATGTGATTCTTGTTATGTTGATTTGATAACGCTCTGACAACTACCTAATTTATTAATCATTGTTTATTGAATGAAATTGTCTTAAATATTTACAGCAAAACACAACTATAAAGAGGATTATTATAAATAACGAATTAATTTGTTTAGTTAATTCCATTTTATAAGAAAAGTAAACCGATGACGTAGACTTTTTAAAGAAATTAAAATGGAATCTCCTTTCAAACAATAAATGAATCATCGAAATCGGTTCATATATACAGAAGTTATGGCTGAACATACATTCAAATTGAGACCCTATTAAATAAGTTGTTGAAGTCTGTTGGTTTTTATATTTTGTGGCACATTTTTCTGTACCATTCCGGGTCGTTCTTGGCGACGCTTTCAGGCCGTCCGTCGGTATGCCTGTAGTGGAATTCTGACACTCCCCGTCCTGGGACGTTGTTGACGACGAACTTGCAGAAACGTTCCACCATCTTCGCATCCCACTCGTCGGAAACGTAATGTGTCGATTCGTATTCGACAGTCACCTGTTCATGTAATACAGATATTATCTATACAATTTAATAAAATTGAAGTGTCTGTTTGTAATGTCAAAATAACAGCTTTTTACTAAATACATATCAAAGTTTAAACGCCACCTATAACAAAAAACCATTTTTTTTAATTTTTGTCTGTCTGTCTGTTTGTTCCAGGTAATCTCCGAAACGATTGGACCGATTTTGACGGGACTTTAACTGGTAGAAAAAAAACTGGTCATGGTGAATCAATTCGGGCGCTTAAATGGCTTACGCTGAGTTAACCATAAGAGATATAGTAAATTAATGTATTACATAATTATAAAAATTGAAAAGACCTCGAAAAAAGTCAGAGAGAGTATATGTCTATCTTCTAAGGAACACCCACAATAAGCAGTTTTGTCTTTAAAATAGCCGTGAGCGGGAGAGCAACACTCGTTCGGGCATTATGTAGTCCACGTGAGCGAAGCCGCGTGCACAGCTAGTTACTATTAAAATCAGTCAAGGCTAAGATGGCAGGAAAGTTACAGAAGTCCGTACAAATAGAAATGACCATTGTTTATCATCCAAGGGTCAACATTTTACCTACGCTTTGCTACCCGTGACATATTTTTTTAAACATGTAAATAGATTAGTCATAAAAAAGCAACATCCAATGGTATCTAATATTATTAGGCACAATGGGAAACTTGATTTCTTTCTCAGAAATAATTAGCTTCTAGGATATTTCACGATGACTCCATACAAAATATTCCTCCTCTTCGAAGACCACATATACTTCTTAAATTTCATTACAAATGACCTTTATTTGTCGCTCACTTTTATTTTTTTATTATTGAACAAAACTGCATGATATAGTTTATCGTGCGTAATATAGAATATCAAGGCAAAACACTAAAATGCATCAACTCCGTTTGCCTTCACTGTCTTTGATCAGAATGAACAAATAGTAAAACTTATTTTTTATCGTTATCAAACCTCTCCAAAGTTTGTTGATGGACCCTTAAATATGGAAGATGTAAAAACCAGCTTTGGAAAGTCAATATAAAGATTAATCGAAGTAGTGTAGTTTGAACTAGGAGGAAGATTACTTTCATCATGCTAAATGGAGAGAGGAAGAGAAGAATCAACTAGACATATTGGAATGATGTTTACCTGAACTGTATATTCCTCGTCTCCGGCTGAGAATCTGAAAGCGTAATCTTTGGGAGCTACTCCGCCCTCACCTAACTGATACAGCTTTAAATCAACCCATTTTATCGGAAGAGCTTCTTTGTTGGGTAACGCAATCCATCCAGCTTCAAATCTGAAAATATTTAGGTCTTATTATACCTAGCTCTCCGGACGAATTAGTTTGAAGCGACTTATTGTGCTTCAGCTCATCTGCTGTACCTTTCCAAGGTGGCCCTGGCGGCTTAGAAGTGGACTAAGCCAGAGTGGGGCTTATAGTAACAATATGAGCTAATATAAAAATTACACTAAAAATTTCGTTCACTTGGGAGCGTGGAGTTAATCTTTACTCGTATAATGTGAGCGGATGTAGAAATAACGTTAAACTAGACTGGTTGATTGCGAAGCGTGATAGGGAGACACTGTGGTTTATACCCTGGCAACTGGATTACGATGACGAATTTCTCGGTTAGTCGACAAATTTCGATAATCCTTTCTAAGAGATCCGGTGTTCGTATCATACCTCTCCATTAAGCAGAGCTGAGAGAGATTTGGGGGACAACCAGTCTACAATTTTCATTCATTACAAATAAAGTTTGTTATGAAATGCCATTTTGAATGACGAAATGAATAAAAAGTAGTCAAGTAGTTTTTCTTAATAACTTACACTGAAGCAGTGGTAGGCTGGCAGATCACTCCGACACAAATATTGGTCCCATTCTCTAAAAAGATTTGGTGAAAGGCATATCTATGCATTAGGGTCCAGTCACGCTTTTGTCCTGTGAAAATATTTAATGATAATAAGTGTAAAACAGTTACTAATTAATTAACTTGGTTTTTAGGTTTTTATTTTATACATTTTAAAGTTTTTTCTGAAGATAAATGTTGGAAATTTCTTGTTTAATTTGGTGTTAATCAATTCTAATACAGGATAAACTTTTATGATATATTTCAAACACTTCATAGAATCACTAACAGTATAAGTGATAATATTGATTTCTTCTACAATAGCTCTTTTGTTATTTTTGATAAAATAAAATCAATCTTTATCCTCATCCCGTTTTTGCTAGTAATACTACTCGTGAATGATTCAGTCTTACTAAATATTGGTAATGGTACTTTCTCTTTCGAGTTGCCGATCTCTTAAGTATTTATGTCTATGCATAAAACCAATAAATCCTTTATAAGTTTTCTCAGAACTATTGAAAATCGAATATGCTTTTGTGTGAATCTCTGTGATCTCTAAATGAGGGCGTTGTAAATTCGAAGGATTAAGAAAGTTCTTACCGAAACTGTGATCTCTAAATGAGGGCATTGTAAATTCGAAGGATTCGCTGTCGATCTTAAATTTGCATTTTAAAACTCCGAATTGTTCGTAATGGGATTGATGAGCTCTGCCAAACAAAAAAACAATTATATAATAAATAACCTTCTAGTGATTTCCTTGTAATGTGGTTGAGACGCTAACTGAAGCTTGGTGTACCTGCAAAGTTCGCTTCTATCTACAAAATTTGTCAATTGAAAAAATAAAAACAGATTAATAACTTATGTGGAATTTTATTAACGTTGTTTAGCTGTTAACCAACTCTCATAGGACCATTTGTCTTCTGTAAAATTTGATTAGCTTTTATCTAAATGTTACAAATTTTCCGAATATTGGAAATGTTCTCGATGTGTAGAGTACAAAAACCAGATAATATGGTCACAGGAGTTTAAGAGAACAGTAGATAAAGGAATAAGACATCGGAATTGAACTTTAAATAGGCAGGACAAGTTAAGCGAACAGTGTGTTGCAGCTGTGTAAGCATTTAGTGTAATTAGTATTACTAAATACTACAATTGATGATACGAGAAATTAAGTGTTTATAAATACAATAAGTCGTACAAAGAACATACGTGTATAGATTGTACATACTAATGTTTGTATATTCAGTTTAGAAAGAAATGTTGTTTTAGGGGAGAAAAAGGAAGAGATACATGATACACAAAAGAAAACAAGTATGAGTTAAGATGTTAATTATGGGGTTTATCTATGTTCCCAATACACTTCGTATAATAATATGTTTAATCAGTTCGTTTATAATTTAATGAATGAAGTGAGGTGAAGTGAATGTAGGCACGGATCTTGTCCAATTGGTAACCCGCCTATGAGTTGCTATCTTCGTTATGAACAAACGGTAACATACAGAGTATTTTAATAAAAAAAAATTATTAAATAAGAAAAACGTATCCTTACACTTGCTACAGTTATTTAATCATTGAATATTGAAAATCTATTGGCTTATTGAGTCTTATTAACGTACATTATGTTCTATCTACGAAGTGTACCTATTTTAAAGCCGGTATCAATAGTTGGGATAAAACTTACGTTTTTAGTCTCTCGAAGTATTCTTTGCACCATTTTTCTCTAGCTATCGATCTGATGATTGCTGGTGGATACAAATCGCTGTCAAAATCGAAGTACTTTGAAGTGGCTTTCCATTCTCCGAAGAAATCGACCTCGACAACTTTATATGGATCGTTTTGGTACCTGGAAAATTGATGATCAACTGTTGAAGCAATTCATCCCTTCACATAACCAATATAGCGAAGTTTTATTTTATGCAATTTTTATTTCGTGCAAAATTGTAGAATGAATTGTTTATAAATTATCGATAACGAAAAACTTTTTAGCATTTCTGTAGCTCTTAATTATTGGAAGATATGATGTTAAAGAACTATTTTATCCTTACCACATCTGCCCTTTATATGAGATATTCCATTTCACCATGGGTTCCACAGGGGTCATTTTGATCCCCTCTGCTCCAAATTCACCGATCTCAGCTCCAAATAACACTGTATCAGGAATCTTTTTACTGCATAGCAAACCTTTGCTTGGTAACTGATAACATAAAATCATTAATAGATACTTAAGAGTTATCAAAGTATTAGCATTGTTCATTTTAGATTACACTTACACCAATGTAAAATAAACCGTTGCACATTCCCATTGGTCTTCGCTCACAGCCTGAGATTACATAAACACCCTTATCGTCTTTGTCTCTTGTCGCTGATATGAAGAATATTGCGTCGAAAGCCTGGTGTGAAATTAAAGCTTGTAGTAGAATTTAATCGTGTTCTAGAAATAAATTTTCTAAGAAATTTGCCTTCACAGTGTAAGGCTCATTATTGTTTACCAGCTATTTTTTCATCTATACAATTAATTAAAATTGATGAGTCTGTTTGTAATATCAAAATTACAGCTTTTCTAATGGCATTTTATGAAAGTATATACGGTACCAATGAAAAATATATATTTTTTTATTTTTGATTGTTTGTCTATTCGTTAGGATAATCTCCGAAACGGTTTGACCGATTTTGATGGGACTTTCACTGGTAGATATCTGATATTATAAGGAGTAACTTAGGTTACTTTTATTATATAAATATAATCAGGGTTCCGCGCAAATAAAAATTAATTCGGAAAAACGACGATTTTGGGGCGCTTAAGTGACATACGCTGAAAAACCATAAGAGATACCTATACCAAATTGCATTTTTGTCTTTAAAATAATAAGGAGTAGGGGTAGTACGATTCAAGCGTGTGCCCTATCGACGGCATTTTGTAGACCACATGAGTGCAGCCTAGGGTACGGCTGGTCGCAAATAAAATGAACGTTTTTTGGAGATTGTTTATCCGTCGCCAAAGTTAATTTCTTAAATTACCTTTGCATGATCGCTCAATTGTTGTGCTCTGTCCATATCAACAGGGTTGGCTATGGCCTTGACACCTTGACCTGCACGACCATCATGACCGGCGTCTGAATTCTTGTTCGAATACTGTAGAAAATGGAACAATTTTTATTTGCATTTTAATAGTGACTTCTTCGATAGTTCGACACAATAGATTTCGTTAAATATATATTAGGTCCTTACATATGAATTTAGCGTTTTGTCGTACTGACCACTTTGATCTGAAATATCTCCTCTTTGGTTAAGAATTCCAAATTCAAATTTATAATTTCATTTAGCTGGTACATTTGAGTTTTGAAAACAGTCATTCATTTGTTTTTTTCCTCATTATTGTTTTCTTTGGCGTCGCTTATTACCGCACAATGGAAAACATGAAATATATTTACGAGTACGAGTTCTACCGTGGCACCAGTGCTGCTGAAACAGCTCGAAGGATTAATGATGTGTACGGCGCTGGTGTCGCAAAAGAAAGCACGGTACGTTTTTAGTTTCAACGTTTTCGTTCTGGAAATTTCGACCTTCAGAACTAACCCCATGGACGGCCGGAGACCAAAGTGGAAAATTAAATATTAAAGGCTATTGTGGAAGCGGATCCATCACAAAACACTTCAGAGATAGCTGCAGGCTACGGGTTATGTGATAAAACTGTATTAATCCACATGAAGCAAATCGGGAAAGTAAAAAAACTTGACCGATGGGTGATTGAGTGAATCGAACTTGCAAACACGCGTCGACTGCTGTATTACTTTGTTCAACCGACACAATAATGAAGGGATTTTAAATCGAATCATTACTTGTGACGAAAAGTGGATACTGTACGATAATCGGAAGCGCTCGTCCGCAATGGATGAACCCTGGAGACCCAGCCAAATCCTGCCCTAAACGAAAATTGACTCAGTAAAAGTTACTTGTGAGTGTTTGGTAGACCAGCGCCGGTGTCGTTCACTACAGCTTTCTAAAATCTGGGCAAACGATTACAGCAGTTATCTATTGTCAGCAACTGCAAACCATGAAGGAAGAACTAGCTGGCCACTGCGGCTTCACGACAACGCAAGACCACACACTGCACAACTAAGTTAGATGAGCTACAATTGGAATGTCTGCGACATCTACCGTACTCCCCGGATCTTGCTCCAACAGATTACCATTTTTTCCGGAATTTGGACAACTTCAAACGAGGAAAAAAATTCAACTCCGATGCGGCAGTCCAAACCGCCTTCAAAGAGTTTATTGATTCTCGCCCCCATGTTTTTTTTAGTAAAGGTATCAATGAACTACCTATGAGATGACTAAAGGGCATAGATAACAACGGTGCATACTTTGATTAATTAAATATATATTTAAAAAATAGACTTTATATTCCTCCCGTACAAAACGCCAATTTCATATGTAAGGACCTAATATTAAAAAAAAACATAAGTATTTATTTTCGTTTCAGTACTTATAAAAGTGTATATTCTCTGATATAATAAACATAACATAACATACCATCACGCCTGTATTCCCCGAAGGGTTAGGCAGAGGTGTACTAATTGTACACCCAAAATTCGCCGAGTATGTTGTTAGGTCCCATGTAATAGGGGGTGATCCTATTACCATTAATCTGGCACGAAACCAAATTCCGAGCTGCTACTGAGAATTTCATAGGAAAAACACAATTACACTTTGCTCGACCTGGGATTCGAACCCAGAACCTCGCCGATAGTAGTCACGCTAATGACTACTAGGATAACGAGGTAGTTATAATGAAAGAATGTAAAGAATTATTTGGAAAAAATTAAATTCATAAGTATTCCTCAAAGTTTCAATATATTTATACTAATATTATAAAACTGAAGAGTTTGTTTGTTTGTTTGGTTGAACGCGCTAATCTCACGAACTGCTCGTTCGAATGGAAAATATGTTTTAGTGTTGGATAGCCCATTTATCTAGGAAGGCTATAGGCTTTATAACATCACGCTACGACCAATAGGAGCGGAGCATCAATGAAAAATGTTGCAAAAACGGGGGAAATTTATTCCTTTCGAGAGCTTCCACTGCGTGCGCTACGTGAATGGTTAAAGTTATGCAACAATAGTGTGTAATGGGATTATTTCTCTTAAAAAGTTCTAAAAAAAAGTTCTGGACAGCATATGGATATCTTTTAAAATTTACTCAATATAACCTTTTTTATAGTAATAAAATTTGTTCTAAAATAATGAATTATTTGCGACGGTGTTTTTTCATAAATGGTATTAATCCTTATCGAAATAAACACATTATTCGTCACAAGTATTTAATTTTGAACATAATTGCGCTTTACAGTAATTGATTTAAATGAATATCTTAAGAGATATCACAGTTTTAAAATAACTCGACAGCAAAAAACAGTGCCTACGACTCACTCTCTCTAACCCTTTCTCTTTCTCTCTCTCTCTTATATGACGCAGACGAAGGTGTGCGGGTCAGCTAGTATATGTATATAATGAACTCGCCTTGTTTATAGTTATATTAAAAACATCAATATTGCTAGTGTCATTAATACAGTTAAAGACATTAGGGGCCATCCATAAATTACGTCACATGTTTAGCGGTGGGAGGGGGTCGACGAAGTGTGACATTGTGTGACAAGGGGCGGGGAGGGGTCCCAAATTTTGTGACATCACATTTTTTCTAAATATAATATTTTATATCTAAGTACATTAGAACTTCTTTAAGTCGAAAACCTCCCAAACTCGAAAGAATGTGTTCCCTTCCATTCAAGCCCCAAAACCTCCGTTGCACTAAATCTCAACCCTCTAGTCAAAATAATCAGAGAAAAAATTAAATTGGACTTCTGTGTCTCGAACATAGCAATGTTTTATTTAACAACTTTTACAACTCGATTATTTGAAACTTTATTACCTTTATAGTTCGAAGAAAAATAAGTTATGTTAGTTAAGGATTAAGTTTTTATCTTTCATTAAAGTGTTTAAAAAAAAAAAAAATTCGTGTGACGTAATTTATGGATGGCCCCTTACCAAGATGCCATAGGAATGAGTTTTGACGGTAGTTAGTAAAAACGAAAAAGAAGGTTTGTTCGCAAAATGAAAATGTCTTATAATGACAGTGTCGGTTATTGACCAATAAAACGTTGTTAGAATGAAAATTGGATTTAATCACTTGACTACCATCGAACACCTGTGTGATAGACGGGTCTCTGGTTACTTATTAAGGTGATAAGAAGCCTAAAAACGATAAGCCGCTTATACACGACTGATTTGTTTAATACACGTTCTCAGGCAAACATATATTTAAATATAAATAATATATGTAAATTTCTTTGCAGATTATTCTCTACTTGGGGAAGTCCGACTGGTGTAAATATATGTTAACCAACTAACTAATCTTGTGTTGTTTTCCTGTTGTGAGTCCCTACTCACAGAGCTCCTTCGGGAAGGGGAGTTTAAGGTCGGCGAAGCGCTAGTCATTCCTATGGTCTTACAAACGTTCATACTTTCATTCGCTAACGTAGCCGCTTCCTACTAAGCGGGTATTCAGCTTGTTTGCTTGTTTGTTGTAAAACATTATTTGGAATTGACATATTTGAACGTTAAGATAATTATGTCAATTCTATACATTTTATATTTGTGATCGTGATGAATCAATAGGCCCAGCCCATAGCTTGTTGGTAGGGTATTTTCCAATGCCCGTCTGGCTGTCTGGCTATTCACCACTCTCAAGTTAAAAACCTGTCGCCAAGGACCTATAGGCGTATTCCGGCAGCTGCACATAAAAGCCCGTTCTTCCACTAGGTATATCACATCGCCACTTAAAATCAGATGAGACAATGGCTATAAAGAATATAAAGAGTTTGAAAATATATGTATAATGTAGGAGTGCATTTCAAATATGTATGTAAAAAAAAAAAATGTTTCTACAAACCTTTCTAAAATAATAGATTGCGGCGAAAAGAACATATTTCAAATAATACCACTTCCCTGGAACGGAATAAATACCGAAAATAGGTTTTGGATCTTTTGTTTTCACACTGTACACAATTAAAATAATTATGAAGCCGATCGCGCCGAGTAACACAGACATTTCGTTCGGTTCACTAGACTGCGACTGGAGTGAAAACAGATAATAACCGACGCTCTTAAGTACTTATTAGTGTACCTATATATCGTGACAAATTATAAATTGAATTATTTACAAGTGCGGTTTTAAATGTGTTTTACTGATAATGTAAAACTATTATCTATTTTCGTTTGAGCTGATGACGTTTGATAAACTTTTTGTAAAATCACTTCATTAATTATGTAGGTGTTTTAAACAATTCTTCTGTATCTATAACTATATGATCTGTAGTGTATTTGGGATATATTTATAACTAGCTGGTACCCGCGACTTCGTCTGTGTAGAATTATTAATTTGAGTGGCCGATTTCTTTCTTTGAGGTTTCTTATGCCTCTATATACTACACCAATTTTCGGTAAAATCTGTTTAGCGGTTTAATCGTGAAGAAATTAAATAAGTAGAGATACTTTCGCGTTTATAGTTTTAGTATGAATTAAAATTTTCCCGTGACTCCGATCATGTTATCGTTGAAAGGGAAAACGACACGAGTGCCAACTAATTCTACTAATACAAAAACTTCGGCAGACAACGTATAATAAGTTAACATTTCACCAAAGTTTTATTAGTACGATTGAACTTTCTACGGATAGGAATTTAGTCAGTTCGCGACTTATTTTCATGTACGGCAATAGGCCAAACCGAGGTCCAGCCTCTTTGGAATCCTTAATAAGCTTATTGCCACGATTTCACCGCTGAGTGCCTTCAGCGCTGGCCCCCCAAGCCCAGTGAAGCTGTAAGTGGTTGAAAGTTCGTGAAATAAATTTAATACGGGTGAAACAATGAGGCATAAATAGTTTTTTTAATAAAATTCTTAAGATTAACTGACAGACAGAGACATTATACACATAAAATCATTAATCAAAATTTCAACTTTCTTGTTTTTATTTCATGTGTTAGTAACAAAGTAAAGTAGGTAAATAGATTTATCCACTTATCGTATTGTTTCGAGGTATCTGACTCATAATTACATAGGCCGTGGTCAAAGTGATGCATCATTCTGTTTATTTTAGAGATAAAAATAAATAGCAGTACACAGTTCTTATTCCAACGAAATAAAGTACATTTTGATTTAATATCTTATTTCTTTAAACCGATAACACTAAAATCAATAATCGCCTCACAGTGGCAGGGCCAAGCTGCATCCGAATAATAAAGGAAATCAGCCCATGTGAATGTAGAGGAGAAAATGCTATTACAAAGGTTGTTTTTGTCCATACTCTGTTGCAGGGTGTTCAAACTTGCAGTGCCTGTTTAATTGATCTAAAAACAGTGCAGCTGCCGGAACACCCGTATTGGTGTTTGAGCTACAGATTTTCAACTTGAGGGTGGTAGGCAGCCAGACGGACATTTGAATAGGCTCTTCCACCATCCTATAGTTTCATCACGATCTTTTCTACCACTGAGCCAACATTGCTTCATTAGTAACATAACATACTATATAAATACATTGTTTGAATATTTCTAATTTTGTAATACATATGATTAATTTTACAGATGAATTTAATTAAAACATTATTATAATAAAATTACCGTTTTATGGTAAGCGAGAATGATTGTTTTTAAATATAGAATATGATTATTTTTAATTATATTATGTTGATTCAAATATTTATGTTATGGTAATTTACTGACTTTATCTTCTGTATAAATTTTGATATTCTTAAATAATATTGCATGTCAGTATAAATGCTTAAGTATTGTAGCGACATCTCTCGCCACAACTGACGCATCAACGCATCGACACAACTACGTAGCGATACATAGCGATATCTATCGAGCCACATAAGTAGCTTCCTACTATCCTACATTGCGCTATAGAAATTAACTCAATCGTTGAGTATATATACAAGAACCCGACTACAACCGTCGAGGCAGCTGCCCGCCAGACAGCACCCGTCTGGCCGGATATCTTCCCTTTTCTATGGCGGATGAGGAACTTTACTCTCTGTTCCTCACCCCCGCTAAAGTGGTGACCCCGACGTGATACGTCAGCACAACCTTCTTCACAAAGCTACGTCATCATCACTTCCTCAAGCTTTCGAGCAGCGAGTCAATACAGCCAGCCAGCATCCACGGCTACTACAGGTATCCTGACCATACGCATGCAGCGGACGCGCATTCCTGGTCAGCCCCACAGCCTTCTCAGCGACCTTGGCACACAGCACACTGCACTTCGGCCGGCCAGCAAGCAGCAGATAACGCACTTCTCTCATAGTCGATGCAGCAGCCAATCACCGCAGGCAGTTCCGACTCACCGTGAACTATGCGACATCATCCCGACTCACTGGGGCAATCACCGCAGACAGTTCCGACGCGACATCATACCGACTCACTGGGGCAATCACCGTAGACAGTTCCGACGCGACATCATCCCGACTCACTGGGAATCACCGCAGACAGTTTCGACTCACCGTGAACTATGAGACATCTAGTTCCGACTCACTGGAACATTCCACTGGCCTGGCAAGCATCACAAGATCTATGGAAGACTCAACCTGCTATCGACCTCCGGTCTCGGAGGGGAGTGATGTAGCGACATCTCTCGCCACAACTGACGCATCGACACAACTACGTAGCGACACATAGCGACATCTATCGAGCCACATAAGTAGCTTCCTACTATCCTACATTACGCTATAGAAATTAACTCAATCGTTGAGTATATATACAAGAACCCGACTACAACCGTCGGGGCAGCTGCCCGCCAGACAGCACCCGTCTGGCCGGAGGATCCTCCCTTTTCTATGGCGGATGAGGAACTTTACTCTCTGTTCCTCACGTCCGCTAAAAGTATTGTCTACTAAAATCCATATTAAACTGTATTTTGATTCAGATTGTTTGCAAATACTATGGTAAGTAATAAAATTATTATTGTTATTATTACCGTAACATAATCAGGCCTGGAAGGGTTAAGCAGAGGTGTAATAATGTACCTGTGTAAATAGAGGCGAGCCTATTGTCATTAATCAGTTACAAAGCCAAACTCCAAGCTGTTACTGAGAATTTCATAGAAAAACCCAATGATAGTTTGCTTGACCTGGGAATCGAACCCAGGACCTCGATCATAGCAGTTGCGCTTACGACCACTAGGCTAATGAGGTAGTAAGCACAGTAAGTACATACCGAAAACAACGACGATCAGCCTACAAACTTCTCGGCAGCTGGTTGATCCCGGAACGCGATACGCTTTTTAGCTTGTCACTATGGCTGGCATTTCACATGGTGTATGGCGGTCGCGATCCTGTTAAACACAATTGTCATATCCATCCACCAAACTGTACTGTTTCTAATCTACATTTAACTTTCTTAGAGCAGTTACAACTATTCAAAAAGTCCCTGAATGTTAGAGGAAATAAAAGTAAAAAATACTTCATAATCGAAATATCAATTTTTTTATTTATTACTAAATGTAAATTTACAAAAGTAATGTAAATTAATTCTATATCTCTGTACTTAATAAGCCTAGTCTTGGAAGTTAATAGTAAAGTTATAGTAAGTAGTATACATATCGATATCGAGTATAAAAAATATGAACGCCGCGCCGACATTAAAAGAATCGATTATATTCGATTACAATAGTTATACAGTTTATTTAAGTAAATGTATAATATATGTATATTACTTTAGGTACAGTAAAGAGAGACGATATTATATAATACTAGCTGTGCCCGGGACTTCGCTCACGTGGATTGTAATTTACATTTTGTAGAATGTAAATTGATCATGCATACGCGCGAATCTTGCGCCCCCGCTCCCGGTTATTTTAAAGACAAAAATGCTTATTGTGAGTGTTCCTTAAAAGATAGATATATACTGTCGTTGGCTTTTTGTCGGTATTTTTAATGTCTACATTTATGTAGTAGATTAATTTTATATATCTCTTATGGTTTACTCAGCGTAAGCCATTTAATCGCCCGAATTGATTCGCCTTGACAAGTATTTTTTTATTTGCGCGAAAAACCCTAATTCTTTTCTAAAATAAAAGTAACCTAAGTTACTCCCTGTAAATACAGCTATCTACCAGTGAAAGTCCCGTCAAAATCAGTCCAACCGTTTCGAAGATTACCCGGAACAAACAGACAAAAATTTTAAAAGTGGGGATTTTGTTATATGTATCGTATATAATTTCAAATGCATTTAGTAAAAATCACTTATTTTGACATTACAAACAAACCCTTCAATTTTATTAATTGTATTATTTAGTATTTACGGTGATAACGTTACGTTTATTAGGTAGTAATAACTCTGTTTGAATTATGTTAGATAAATTTGAAATTTTGTTAGTAACTGGAACATTTGTTAACTGGTATAATTGACACGTTGAAGGAGATAGGAAAAGTTAAAATAATTTGTACTTGCGAGAAGTAAGAACAATACTTATGATAAGCTACACGGGTGCGTTGGCGGCGCGGTGTTTGTCGGATAACATTAACACGGGTGAAACCGTGGGGCACGGCTAGTACATCAAATTAGTACAGGTTGTTGGTTTTCTGAACATACATTTTTTACTAAAGTTGCATATAAAAGTTTAAAATCTTATTGCAAAATAAAAGTGGACACTTAGTTAAGCTACTTCATACCAAAATATTTCGCGTACTTCAACCAACTTTTCATAGATTGGCACCGACTCAGCCTTGCACCGCTTGACCGTTGGTCTGGGCTTCATTCTTGTTTCTACACGCTCCGATGATGGCCGGAATGAACGGGTAGACGGCGATGATTTCCTGGCTTAGAATGAGAACGGCGAACACGTACTCCTCGTGTGAGATGCTGTACTTGTGTTTACCGTCCACCATGAGTTGCGTGTCGTACACGAGGCAGATGGAGAACAGCAGAGCGCAGAGCGAAGCGCAGAACAGGACCATTACCTTGTAGGTACGGACTGTCATTACGTTGATATCTGGGGGGCAAATGTGATTATTCCTTATCTTTAGCCGGAATCTTTAAATGTGTTATTACATACGCTCCACCGCTCACGGCTATGTTAAATACAAAAATGCTTATTGTTGGTGTTTCTTAAAATATAGATGTATACTCTCACGGTATTTTTTGTAGGTTTTTTTAATGCCTATTGTTTGCGTCAGAATCCGAGAGATGGCGCAGTCTCGGTTTTTGAACAAAGCGAGTTAATGTTCTAAATAGTTTATTTTTGGTTTGCACAGTGTGCCAACAGATGTCGCTGTAGCAATTATAAACTAGCTTATAAGGTCAGAATGATATTTTGTATACATAACGCTTAATTAAATAAACACCTTTTTTATCCCCTAACAACTATTCGTTATTTTATTTGGTGCTGAACATATTGGTCATTCGAGTCGAATAGAAGAAATCAGTCAGCAGTGGAAAGTGATGGCAATAAAGTGAACAAAAGGCAGGAAATATCAAACAACAGTTGTAATAAAGTGAGTGAAGTTGAAGTGTCTACCTACCTACATGTGAGTACAGTTACAACATTACAAAAGAACTTAGAAAAATTAGAAAATAAGCGACAACACGGGGAATCTATGCCCGAATTCAAAATCTTGAAGAGTTCAAACACTTAGAATAATTGAAGATAAAAATAACTCTGAAATAGTTATAAGTCAGAGTTTCATATTATTTTGGAAACTTCAAACACAATAATTTCTTTTCATCGACTTAGAAAACTTAACAAATAATCTACAATGGAGGTCTTAATGAAAGTTCAACTTGATACCAAAGAATCAATAATAAAAGCACAATCAAACTTCAAGAAATCACCGAAAGACAGAATAACTGTTACATATTTAGAAACGCGGTTAGAAAACCTGGAAAGGCAATGGAAGGCGTTTTCAACTCAACATAAAAAACTTGTGGAGCAGAAAGAATATGAGACGTCGGCGTACTATAAGGAAAACATCTTTGAAATCATCGAAGAACTGTATATGGATTATAAATCAGATTTGAAGGAAAATGTGAATAATGTGGCGAAAAATAAACTTACAAATGTGTGTACAAATAGTGTAAACGGAAATATTAAACTACCTACAATTTCTTTACCCCTGTTTTCTGGTATTTATACAGATTGGTGTAGTTTTCGTGACTTGTTTGTCTCATTAATTCATTCAAATAATACACTCGATGATGTTCAAAAATTACACTATCTTAAAA
This sequence comes from Saturnia japonica, assembly GCA_033032175.1. Lineage (NCBI taxonomy): Eukaryota > Metazoa > Arthropoda > Insecta > Lepidoptera > Saturniidae > Saturnia > Saturnia japonica. The sequence continues at coordinate 2,457,923 of CM065315.1, forward strand.
CTCATTTAAGCGGTGAAGCCGAACAATTAATAAAACATATACCTATAACAAGTGAAAACTATGAAATATGTTGGCAACAGTTAGAAAATAGATTTAATAATAAAAGATACATAGCAAATTGTATAGTTAAGAGGTTTCTAAGTCAGAAAAATATACTTGTTGAAAATTCTAAGCAAATAAAAGAATTGTTAGATGTAAGTAATGAGTGCATAAATGCACTCAAGAATTTAAATATTAATACAGAATCTTGGAATCTGATCGTTGTACATTTGTTATGTTTAAAGTTAGATAACGAGTCAAGGAAAATGTGGGAGTCAAAAATAAGTGATTCTACTGATATACCTACATTTTCACAATTTAAAGAATTTTTAGAACAACGTTTTAGATCTTTTGAATTTTTAGATAGTAATAAGAAAGAATGTGTTAAATATGTACCAAAAAACACTTCTGTAAAAACACTACACGTTGCAAATGTTCAAGTATGTGAATTTTGTTCTGACAATCATAAAGTTGCGCGATGTAAACAATTTTGTAAGAAATCAACTCAGGCTCGTCGTGATTTTGTACGCGATAAGAGTTTGTGTTTTAATTGTCTCGCTAGTAATCATTCTGTTAAAACTTGCCGTCAGCCAATAAGCTGTCAAATCTGTAACAAGCGTCATCACTCGCTATTGCATATATACAGTCCACTTAATAAAACACTCGATCAAACTCATGAAGTTCAGCCGGTTTATAACGCTGTTGCTAATACTAGTGCAGCATCCAAGCAAGACGAATGTGTAAACGTTGTGACAAATTGTTCATAAAGTTCCAGTAGTTTAGAATTACTGCCCACAGCTTTAGTTAAAGCTGAATCAGTAAACAGTTCGGTGGTCACTTTAAGAGTATTATTAGATCAAGGATCTCAAGCATCGTATATAACCGAATCCTCAGTCCAATTGCTTGGGCTGAAGAAAGTAGCAAGCAAAAGTTCCGCCGTTCGGTTAGGGGAAGACAAGCCAACGTTAGTATCCAAGCACACAGTTTCTGTGAAACTGAGTTCTTTGCATGATCCTAATTTCAAGATCGCAGTCAAGGCTCATGTATTGAAAAAGTTAACTACACTTCTTCCAGAAAGGAAATTTACGGTTTCAATGAAGCATCCACTGTTAAACTTAGTTTTGGCAGATCCACACTTTAATAAGCCGAATAAAATTGATATGATTTTAAGTTCATCGGTTTACGGAAGAATATTAGAGGAAGGATTATACAAGGGTCCGTTAGGGTACCCTATAGCACAATCTACTAAGTTAGGTTGGATTATTTCTGGGGAAATACAGAAGAATCAAGTAGATATAGAAGAGGAGGAAGAAATAAATCATAGTTACTTGATTATTGAAAACAAGCAACAAGAAGAAGACAAAGTTGGTGAATTATTGGAAAGGTTTTGGAAGGTTGAGTCTGAGCCATCTACCGTCGATAACAAACGTCATCTGACGGAAGAAGAAAGTAAATGTGAAGAACTGTATAAGAACACTACTTATAGAGATTCAACTGGAAGATACGTTGTGAAACTACCGTTTAAAGAAAAAGAGCCTACTTGCAAAAATGGAAACAGCAAGAATATTGCACTAAAAAGATTTTTAATGCTCGAGAAAAGGTTAATGAAAAATCCGCCATTAAATAAAGATTATACATCAGTGATCCAACAGTATGTACAACTAGGACATATGGAGATTATACCAAAAGAGCAACATAGTAAGGAAGGTGTTGTGTACTTACCACATCATCCTGTAATCCGAGATGACAAAACCACTACTAAAGTAAGAGTGGTATTTGATGCTTCTTGTCTTGATAGTCATGGTACATCACTAAAAGAAAATTTAATGGTTGGTCCAACACTTCAAGCAGATCTACGGCATATAATAATGAAGTGGCGTACTTACCCAATTTGTATTACTGCCGACATTGTTCAAATGTATCGACAAATTAAAGTGTATGATGATGATTCAGAGCACCAAAGAATTTTCTGGAGAAGTCATCCTCAATCTGAAATACAGCAACTAAGAATATTAAGAGTCACGTTTGGAACTGCATCTGCACCGTACTTGGCGGTCAGGACGTTGCATCAGATAGCATACGATGAAGGAATGAAGTATCCAATAGCTGCAAAACATGCATTACAAAGTTTCTATATGGACGATTTAATGGCTGGATGTCAAACAAAGGCTGAAGGCTTAACTTTGTACAAAGAACTGACAGAATTATTGAACAAGGGTGGATTCGAATTACAGAAATGGAATAGTAATAATGAAGATTTATTAATGCAAATAAAAAATAAGAATACCGAAATGGGAGATGAAAAACTAAAGCTAGATAAAATAATGAAAATCCTAGGACTTACCTGGAACAGAGAATCCGATGTCTTTGAGTACTGCGTTCAGCTGCCTCAACCGAAGATACCTGAAACAAAAAGAAGTGTAATATCTGTCATAGCAAAGTTGTATGATCCATTGGGATGGCTAGCTCCATCAATTATAATAGCAAAAATATTTATACAAAAATTATGGATTTCTGGTATAGGGTGGGATGAAGAGCTGCCAAAAATCTTACTTAAAGAATGGATTACTTACCGAAGCGATCTCGTTGCACTAAATAATTTCACTATACCCAGATGGGTTAAACTAAAGGATTCTGATGTCGATGTACAACTGCATGGATTTTGTGACGCATCTAATGACGCTTATGCAGCAACAGTGTATTTAAGAACCATAGATGATCACGGTAAAATTCATGTTAGCTTGGTAGCGGCCAAAACGAAGGTGGCCCCAGTTAAACAAATATCCATACCTCGTCTCGAGTTGTGTGGTGCAACACTACTAGCTAAATTATTAGTAGAAATATCACAAGTTTTAAAGATTCCTAAACACAAAATTCACGCATGGACTGATTCTTCAGTCGTGTTGGCTTGGTTAAGTAATCGTCCTAGTTGTTGGAAAACCTTTGTGGCAAATAGAGTTGGCGAAATAATGACTCTATTGGAGGGAAATCAATGGGCTCACGTACAATCTAAAGATAATCCTGCCGATTGTGCGTTGCGTGGAGTCATGCCTAGTGATTTGCCAAAGGTTCTTCTTTGGTTAGAAGGTCCAAAATGGTTGAAAGATAAAGTCATAAAATTTGGAAAAAGAGATCAAAGTGAAACCGATTTAGAAAAGAAAACGAGTAAGATATGTCATTTGACAGTCTATGAAGAAGATAGAGACAGCATATTTACCAAATATTCTACTATGAGAAAACTTATAAGAGTAGTAGCGTACTGCAGAAGATTTGTAACTGTAAGAGAAGCAAAGCAAAATTCTGTTAAAGTTTCAAGTTGGCTAACAGTTCATGAACTAAATGAAGCATTAAATGTGTGTATCAAGCAATGTCAAAAGCAACATTTTGATATAAAAAATAAAAATAAACTTACCTCATTAAATCCATTCGTCGACGCTGCGGGAATCTTAAGAGTAGGTGGACGCTTGGACAAATCATCATTGGACGAGAACAGGAAGCATCCGGTGATTTTACCTGCTAAAGCACATCTAACGTATCTTTTGATAGCGGATGCTCACAGTAAAACCCTTCATGGAGGTGCTCAGGTGATGATCAACTATTTGAGGTCCAAATATTGGATACTTGATTTGAAAAATCAAGTTAAGTTTTATGTCAGGAGATGTATAACTTGCATTCGCTACGCTGCACGAACGAAGGAACAACTAATGGGTCAGCTACCTGCATCTAGAGTAATGTCTTCTCGGCCATTTCAAAAGGCTGGTGTAGATTATGCCGGTCCTATTAACATAAGAACAACTAAAGGTCGAGGACATCGTTCATATAAAGGCTACATATGCTTGTTCATATGCATGGCAACTAGAGCAATACATTTAGAAGTAGCTAGTGATTTAACGTCCCAAGGTTTCATTTCGGCCTTTAAACGCTTTGTAGCTAGACGGGGATATTGTTCAGATCTCTATAGTGACAATGGCACTAATATGGTTGGTGCCGCTAAAGATCTGAAGAACTTATTTTTTCAAGAAAAGTCAACCATAAATAAAGAAATTGCTGAGTGGCTAAGCTCCAATTTTACAAAATGGCACTTTATTCCCCCTTATTCACCACACTTTGGCGGTCTATGGGAGGCGGGAATAAAGAGCACTAAACACCACCTCAAGAGTACTCTCTTGGAAGAGAGAAGAGTACTACTGTTGGAAATTTAACTCTAACCTTTGAAGAGTTATACACTGTTTTGACACAGATAGAAGCCTGCCTTAATTCGAGGCCGATATCTCGCATTAGTAACGATCCAGATGACCAAGCTCCCCTGACTCCAGGGCATTTTTTAGTAGGTGAACCGCTTGTAGTAGTTCCTGAGTCTAACTATGAAACTTGCAACATAAGTACACTCAAGCGGTGGCAATTAACACAAAGAATACTACAGAATTTTTGGCGTAGGTGGTCAGATGAATATTTAAATCAGTTTATGTCTCGATACAAATGGCGTTATATAACCCCTGAACCTAATGTAGGCGATCTTGTGTTAGTAAAAGAAGATAATCTCCCGCCAGCTAAATGGCTATATGGAATTATAGCCCAAAAACACCCCGGCGCAGACAATATCACGCGAGTGGTGAGCCTAAGATTCAAAGGCCATAATAATATAATTAAGCGGCCTATTACCAAGTTATGTTTTTTGCCAATGTAAAATAATATTTAGTTTTTTTTGTTTAATGTTTTGTTTATGCTTATCAATATCCTAATTCGTATGGAAAATGTAGTTAGTTACATTTGTCCATGGTGGGCAGGATGTTTGCGTCAGAATCCGAGAGATGGCGCAGTCTCGGTTTTTGAACAAAGCGAGTTAATGTTCTAAATAGTTTATTTTTGGTTTGCACAGTGTGCCAACAGATGTCGCTGTAGCAATTATAAACTAGCTTATAAGGTCAGAATGATATTTTGTATACATAACGCTTAATTAAATAAACACCTTTTTTATCCCCTAACAACTATTCGTTATTTTATTTGGTGCTTAACACCTATGATTATGTAGTACATTAGTTTGCTATATCTCTTATGGTTTACTCAGCATAAGCCATTTAAGTGCCCGAATTGATTCCCCATGACCAGTTTTATTCTATTTGTGAGGAACCCTAATTCTTTTAAAAAATGAAATTAGCCTTAGTTACTCCCTATATCATCAGCTATCTATCGGTAAAGTCCCGTCAAAATCAGTCCAACCGTTTCGGAGATTACCCGGAACAAACAGACAAAAATTTTAAAAATGGGTTTTTGTTATAGGTACTTATAGTATATACTTTTATATGCATTTAGTAAAAAACTGTTATTTTGACATTACAAACAGACACTTCAATTTTATTAATTAAATATAGATTAGCGACAGGTTTAACAATTAAATGACATGCACGCCATCTTTTGTAAACTAGTTATACTAATAGAAACACCTTCACAACTATAAGCGCAACGACTTACCAAAGATTCATCGCGACCTGGCCACTTGCATAGGCAAGTTGCAAGCCAGGATGAAAGCGCTGGAGTTTCAATACCAGCGCTATCAAAATTTCGTCGTATTACGGTGTCCCTCTCTAGACGAGGAATACCGTAATCTACCTGAGAACGCCTGCGTGCGTCGCACCGCTGCGACCGCGACCCGTCATGAGGCCGTTTCAGGTAGCGAGGCGGCCGCTTCAGGTAGCAAGGCGGCCGATGACGTCACGGCCGCGACCGTTACATCCACTGGCGCCGCGCCAGTCGGCGTCGCGCCCAAACGTCCCGCGCGCAGCGTTACGCGCCTGTCCGCCGCGTCATCCGGGGCCATGGCCGCGCCTACGGCCACGCCCCCTGTCCCGACTAGCCAATCGCGCGGGTCAAGCCCCGCCTCCGTCAGGCGAGGGCCGCGAAATTCGCGGTCACAATCTAGGGTTACCAAAAATAGTCCGTACGTCCGTCCCGCGCGATCCACGGAAACCGCGTTAAAGACGAAAAATTCGTTTTCGGCCCTTCCGGTCGAACAAGACTCGCCCGCGAATCCGGATCCATCTCCGGAGATGGATACCGAGAACGACGGCTTCACCGTCGTGGCGTCGCGTAAGCGAACGGCGCGTAGCAGTCCGACTGCTCAACCGGCGCCTAAGGTAATAGCTAAGGCAGTAGTCAGGGGCGCCGCCGCCCCCGCGTCCTCCCAGCTCCCCGCGCCCGCCGGCGGGAAAAAAGAGCGTGCCCCACCTCCAATCATAATCCGGGACAAGGCAGCCTGGATGGGAGTCTGCAATGAGATGCGCAGACTCAAACTCGACTACCACAAGGCTAGAAACATAGTCAACGGGATTTCTATTTCGGTGAGTTCTTCGGAAACTCACCGTAAACTAACCACCCTCCTCCGGCAGAAAGGTCTGCAATTTTATACGTATTCGCTCGCGGAGGAGCGCGTCCTCCGAGTGGTCATCCGCCGCATTCCGGTGGAGCTCGACCCGTCGGAGGTGTGCTCCTCGCTCAAGGAGCAAAGTTATCCCATCCGGGAAGTACACCGGATGTACAGTAAAGATAAGCGGCCACTACAAATGGTAGTGGCCATATTGGACCTTTCCCCCGAGGGAAAGGCCATCTTCCAGCTAGAGACGGTGTGCGGGCTCTCCGGGATTAACGTGGAGCCCCCACACAAAAACCACCAGCCTGCGCAGTGCCACAACTGCCAGCTGTACGGGCACGCTGCCCGTAACTGTCATTCTCGTCCGCGGTGCGTAAAGTGCCGAGAGGACCACCCCACACGGGAGTGCACGCGCGAGCGTGACTCCGTCGTCCCCCCGAGCTGCGTGTTATGCGGGGAGGAGGGGCATCCCGCGAATTATCGCGGTTGCCCCAAGGCCCCGCGTACCACGCGGCCACGCACGCAGAGGCAGGCGGCCCCCCGGGCGGCGCCCCCCACCTCAGCCATCAAAGCGCAACCCCCGCTGGCGTCAGGGGAATTTCCCGCGCTGCCGGTCCCGCGCCAGTCCCCGGCCACCGCCGGCCTCTCCGCACCCCGCGCGGTGCAACCGCAACCCGTGCGTTCATCGCAGAACGCATGGGGCCCCCGTCGCCCCAATCCACAGCCCCTTATGGCTATGGATATTCCCGCGCCCCGCGCGCCCGCTAACGCTGTCGTTAATAGTAACGACTTAATGATACTGCTCCTTCGCGAGCACGATATCCGCGAGCTCATTGACTACAATGACCATCTGGAGCGCTTCGGTCTCATCAAGACCGCTTGCGCGTTCCCCCGCCTCTCAGAGACACTACAACGTCTCGACCGTGAGGCGTGTAATAATAACTTAGGGCCTTTCAATGGCAAAGTTTAAACCGAAAGCGTTAAATCTTTCGTTTTTTAACGCACGGAACCTATATCCGCAGCGTGATCTCGTCGCGACCTTTCTTAAAGATCACCAAGTAGATGTTCTTTTAGTGCAGGAGACGCTCTTAAAGCGTGCTAAACGTGATCCAAAAATCGCGAACTACAATATTGTAAGAAATGACCGGGCCGGCCGCGGGGGCGGCACTCTCATTTATTACAAACGATCGTTATATTGTACGCCGGTAGATCCTCCGATACTTACCAATATGGAAGTATCCGTGTGTAGACTAGGAATGACCGACCACCCGTCCATAACGTTAGTCTCAGTTTATCTCTCGCCGAGGAAAGAGCCTCTCAGGTCTGACCTAGAAAAGCTACTTTCGCTCGGTGAATCGGTCATTATAGCGGGTGACCTCAATTGTGGACACACTTCGTTTGGCAATTGGAGAAACTCCAGTAATGGGGTTAAACTCGAAGAGCTAACGAACGTGCTAAACTTTGATGTCATAGCGCCACCCACTCCCACCCACTTTCAAGACAACTGTATGCCGACAGTGCTTGATGTAGCTCTCATTAAAGGTATCGCGCTTCGGTTACGACTCATTCGGGTCGTACACGAGCTCGACTCCGACCACCGTCCGGTCATCATGCAGCTAGGTCAACCAGACGACTCTAGCCCTCCTTCGGTCCAAGTGGTTGACTATGCCAAGCTAAAACATTATCTTGCGGACAGGCCGTCCTCGTCCAGCTTAGATAGGATCCCGGACGTATTGGGGTCCGTTGCGGACGTAGATCTCGCGATCGATTCCCTGGTCGACCACCTGCAGGCCGGCATCGGAGAGGCCTCGAGAGAGGTCGAAGAGGCGAGCGATCGCCGCTTCGTACTCCCTGCCGACGTGCGGGCGTTGTTGACGGAAAAGAACGCGGCGACTCGTGCGCACGACCACTATCCGACCGAGGAAAACCGCGCACGTTTACGTGCACTTCAAAGATCGGTTAGAGCCCGTATATTAGAACTCAGAAGTCACAGATGGGACGCCCTCGTCGAAGGGCTAAGGCCGTCGCATCTGGCTTACTGGAAATTAGCTCACAGCCTCAAAATAGAGGCTTCTTATCTTATGCCCCCCCTCGAGAGGGGTCCCGGTATACCGCTCGCCTTCGATAGCAGCGACAAGGCGGAGTGCCTCGCCACTTGTTTGGAGAGCCAGTGCTCTCCGAACAGTGTCGATGCAAATACCGACCGGGTCGAGGGTATCGATGGATGCGTGCGGGAGCTGGATAAGCTCCCCGCGACAGACTCCCTGTCCCCAGTCACGTCTGAGGAGGTTCTTTCCATTATAAAAAGCCTTAAGCTTAGAAAAGCACCAGGTCCCGACGGGATCAGGAATGAAGTACTTAGACTTCTTCCCGATCGCCTCATAGCTCTTTTGGTCTGCATCTTCAATGTAGCCACAGCCCACTGCCATTTTCCAGCCGCTTGGAAAAAGGCCATAGTCATAGGTATCCGTAAGCCCGGCAAGAGCGCGTCGCTTCCCGACAGCTATCGCCCGATCAGTCTCCTAAATAAGTTAGGGAAAATGTACGAGCGGATCCTTCTGAACCGTCTCAAGTCAGTAATAGAGGAGAAAGACCTCTATCCGCCTGAGCAATTCGGTTTCCGTGCTAGATATTCTTGCACTCATCAAGTGCACCGCCTCACGGAGCACGTTGCATTTAATTTTGCTGAATTATATAAACCCCGCCGTACACTTGCGGTCTTTTTCGACGTTGCCAAGGCCTTCGATAAGGTCTGGCACGAGGGATTGATCTACAAGTTGTATCACTTTGAAGTCCCCGATAGGCTAATTAAAATAATTCGCGACTATCTAACAGATCGCACCTTTCGCTATAGAGTGGAAGGTGAATTGTCCACGCCCCGTCCAATACGCTCAGGCGTTCCCCAAGGTTCGATCCTGGCTCCTAGCCTATTTAACCTGTACGTCAGTGACCTACCTCGACTCCCGGAGGTCGAGGTAGGGCTATACGCTGACGATACAGTCTTATATGCCTCAGATAGGAATAGATCCCACCTCAGACACAAAGTCCAACGCTCCGTGACCACTCTCGGGAAGTGGTTTAACGAGTGGCGTATAGCCGTTAATCCCTCGAAGAGCGCCGCGATGCTCTTCGATGCGGATTCGTCACAGATACCGTGGAAGCTTAAACCTGTTAAGCTCTACGATAATCCGATTCCGTATGTAAGAGAGACCAAATATCTAGGGGTAACCCTAGATAGTAGGCTCTCTTTTAGACCCCACATCCGTAAGGTTAGGAACAGGGCCGCGTGGGTCCTGGGCCGGTTGCATCCTCTGTTGTGTTCGGTGAGTAAAATGTCCACGCGACATAAGCTCACGCTCTACAAGACGTGTATTCGACCAATTTTGACATACAGTTGCGCCGTGTTCGCACATATGTCCGAGTCGAGTTTCAAACGGTTACAATCGATACAGAATAGGTTCCTCTATCGTCTCACCGGGGCCCCGTGGTATGTTCGAAGCGTAGATCTCCATAGAGATATGGAGCTTCCTTCGATACATGCCTACGTTAAACAGCTCTCCCGTTCGTATTTCGACACCGCGTCGAACCACGCGAATCCGTTAATAAAAACAGCCGCCACTTATGTTCCGGCACCCACGGACATCCGGTGCAAACGCCGGCCGCGCAATATTTTTATTGATCCCGACGATCACATCGAAAATTCGAATAAATATTACACATCCGTCTCTCCAAACAGAGCGTGCCAGCGCCCACGCCCGCGTAACCACCGTTCTCTCCGCAGAGGGCGGGCGGTCAATTTCGCTCCAGCACACCCGTCACGTCCACCCTCTCTAGCGGTAACCCAAGCCTAGGTCCGTTCCTCGGTGTGAAACCCTTGGGTCAGGCAACCGCCCGCGCGATACAAGTGACACTGTACGTGCATCACTTAGCTACCTACATACAACACTACACACGTATGAACATACACACGTGCACACCACACAGGTACATAGGTTCTGTGAGGGACCTTTTTTTTTCTTTTTTACGCTAGTTAGTTAGCGCTAGTTAGTGTAGAAACATTCCGATTATTGAATACACATACGCACGGTTCCTTCCTTCCTCCCAGGAGGAAGGGAACGTGCCTATGTGTATATTTAGTTAGCTCGAATCGTAGGTGTAGGGATTCGAATAGATCGCGACCTATTTGCGAACGCGACGACCGCCCGAGCCGAGGTCCGGCCACTTTGGCACCCTCGTGCGAGTCGTCCACAAAACTTTCGCGGCTGAGTGCCCTCTGCGCTCGCCCCCAAGTCCGGTGAAGCTGTAAAAGCCGCGGCGGCTTTAGGGCCCCTAAGGCTAACAGTGTAGTCAGTTCTGAAAAAAAAAAAAAAAAAAAAAAAGATTCATCGCAATCAGATGAATGATTTAGAGAAACATGCAGTACAATATAAGAAACATTCCAGGCAGAACTGCAGAAGTTGTTCCTTTACGGCAATTAATGGCTCTGGCTCGAACGCAAAAATTAAAGCAACTGAAATCGGAAACATTTTTTTCTATTAGATACTCACTGAATATAAGAAGTACGACAATGGTGGAGAGGAGAATAGCACCAAAAGTATTGAAGCTCCACTTCGTCTGCAGCGCGAAGACAGTCAGGGTGAAGCACACGACAGCCATGATGCTCACCACCGTCAGGATCTATATAATAAAATATACTTTAGTACATTACAATATCAACTTCATATTAACAAGACAATTTTTAACAGAAAACCAACTTCCATGATTTAAGAACTTTAAATACTGGGAGGGGGTATTTTTAAAGTTGAAGGTCTAATGCAAATGTAATTAAAATCAGACCACCCTTGAGGTACCCCCCGTCCAAAGAACAAAGAATCATCCAAATCAGTTCATAAACATAGAAGACACGACTGGACATCCATTAAAAAAAAAATCGATTTGATTAAAATCAGTCTTTTTTGAAGTCTGTTAAAAATAATTAATTTAATAATAGACAGTCATGGGAACTTCCGCCAGAAGTGAAAATTTAAAACTTTGGAATAATTGTTTTTTTTTTTAAATTATTTGTAATATCATAATTTTAAGTTGAAATTAATAATGATTATTAACATTAGATCAGTAGAGTAGTCCACGCATGCGATACGCTGTCCCGCTCTGTTATACTGAAAAAGTGTTCTGTTTCACTCAAACTTTACTCTCTGTTACGATCGCATTCGGCCAAAAACGATTTTAAGAGTCCTTTAATTTTCACCGTACATTGCTCGTTTGCAAGACAATTAACTTTGGAAATTTCTGTAGCGACATCTCTCGCCACAACTGACGCATCGACGCAACTACGTAGCGACACACATAGCGACATCTATCGAGCCACATAAGACGCATCCTACTATCCTACATCGCACTATAGAAATTAACTCAATCGTTGAGTATATATACAAGAACTCCCTTTTCTATGGCAGATGAGGAACTTTACTCTCTGTTCCTCACACCTCCGCTAAAGTGGTGACCCCGACGTGATACGTCAGCACAACCTGCACAACCTTCTTCACAAAGCTACGTGATCATCACTTTCTTAAGCTTTCGAGCAGCGAGTCAATACAGCCAGCCAGCATCCACGGCTACTACGGGTATCCTGACCATACGCATGCAGCGGACGCGCATTCCTGGTCAGCCCCACAGCCTTCTCAGCGACCTTGGCCAGCACACTGCACTTCGGCCGGTCAGCAAGCAGCAGAAGACGCACTTCTCTCCTGTTCGACGCAGCAGCCAGTCACTACGCAGCACTGCAATACTCCGACTCACAGGAGCACTCTTGCAGCATCACCCCAACTCACTGGAGCAATCACCGCAGACAGTTCCGACTCACCGTGAACTATGCGGCATCTAGTTCCGACTCACTGGAACACTCCACTGGCCCGGCAAGACCGCTTATAAAGAAGTCAAGTCCGGTGAAGCTGTAAAAGCCGCAGCGGCTTCAGGGCCCCAACATACCATCACGCCTGTATTCCCCAAAAGGTTAGGTAGAGGTGTACTAATGTACACCCACAGTTTTCCGGGTATGTTTTTTTAGGTCCCATGTAATAGGGGGCGAGCCTATTGCCATTAATCGGGCACGAAACCAAACTCCGCGCTGCTACTGAGAATTTCATAGGAAAAACCCAATAACACTTTGCTCGACCTGGGATTCGAACCCAGGACTTCGCTCATAGCAGTTGCGCTTACGACCACTAGGCTAACGAGGCAATTCCAAAAATATACCGTCATTTTTAAATATGAGCATTACGTACACAATTATTGTAATCGTTGGAAATGAAATGATTAAATCTAGGCAGGCGAAATCATACGCTTTGCTTTGTTTTGCACTTGAAATTAATTTTTCTCACTAAGATGTTGGTAGGAATAAAAAATAATACCACCGGCGCGGCGTTCGTTTGATATAATTTTGTCAGAGTAGTCTTATGAATGCTTCCGCGACAGGTGGTCGTGTTAAAACCCTTTAGAATTTGAGTACTTTTTGGAGATTTTGTGAGCACTTAGCAAGTAGTCAAACCTAGAAGATGTTTTATACCCAAAAGCTTCTACAGCTATTTTTGTAAGAAGCCGTTGTACCTTACTCCACTCCAGGCTGGCCGACATGTTCAAAATCCCAGGTAGCAATTCCTTTGCGAACTAATTCTTGATACAGCGCTACCACTTCCGTGCTAGGTGACGATGGAATGAGCTCGAGGGTTTCGATTCAGCTGTACGAAGACTCAATTGTGGTAAGAACCCAGGTGGTGATAGCGTATTGGCCTAAGTTATCAAAGTGTCTCGTGTGGCTCCCACTCTGTATAAACTTTTCATTACATGATGGATGGCGGAACATATACCGCAGGATATGCGTGACGCAAATATCGTCCCTTTGTATAAAGGAGAGGGTGGCCAAGGCGACTTTAACTCGTTTCGTGGTATCTCCCTGCTGAGTATCGTTGAAAAACTACTCGGTCCCATTATTATGACCAAACTGCAAAAGCTATCTGATCGCGTTTACTCTGAGTCGCAATGTGGTTTTGTGTTCAGCGGTCCACAACAGATTTGATTTTCTCTCTTCGTCAGCTCCAGGAAAAATGTAATGAGCAAACAACTCCCTTACTGGTAGCATTTGTTGATTTAAACAAGGCTTTTGATAGTGTGAGCAGAGAAGGCTTATATATCATATTGGAAAAAATTGGATGTCCACCAAAGCTTTTGAATTTGATAAAACCTTTTCACCTTTACATGAAATGCAATGTTATTTAGAATAGGTACACGTTCGGATTCTTTTTAAATGCACAAGGGAGTGCGGCAGGGTTGCGTTCTAGTTCCTTATCTTGTTTGGTATATTTTTCTCCATACCTCTGAGGGTTGCTTTCGGTGGCTCTGTTCAGGGTGTACATATTCACAGCAGGCAGGATGGTAAGCTTTACCACATCTCTCTTTTGAAATCCCTTAAACACCGTCAAGAGATATTTGTCGACAACTTGTTGTATGCCGGTAACGCAGCCTTTTTCGCGACGTCTTCAGAAGAGCTCCAGATAATGACTGACATGTTTGACCTTGATTACAGGCAACGAAAGCATTTACATTAAATACTGATTAGTTAATTATGTGGGGCGCGACCGAGAGATATAAAAAAATACTATTTAAAATTAATATTTATTTAAATCATTTCATACAATTAAACTTAATTTAAGAAACGTGTCTACCGATCGAAGTATGATCAAATAGTGGCCAGAATGAGACTCCGTATCTCAAGCAGTTCTCACGTTAGTGACGAGCCGGAGTTCCTCGTAGCGACGCCATGCGCTGGCGGTGGTCGGCATGTCGCAATACTTATCCGTAATTATAACAATGCAATCGATGGTTCTCATGCATTACGACTATGTAACAAGTTTATAAATATATTTTAAAACAGATTGACATAACAAACAATTATGTACAACGTGCAATATAAGTCCGTCTCTTTCTGTCATGGGATCGAACCATAGACCATATGGATCAATGCTAGGATTAATGCAACTGCGCCAAAAGGCTTTTCGAATAATAAGACTCGATATTATCATTTGCTTAGCTTCAGGGTGAGCGCTGTCCACCCTAAAATACTCATTACCCACCCTAGAAACATCGACAGTATTGAATTATCCCTTTTATCCACCCACGCAAAAAGAGGGGTGTTATAAATTTAACGTGTGTATCTGTGTGTCTGTCCGTGGCATCGTCGCTCCTAAGCGGCTGAACAAATTTTGATCTAGTTTGTTTTGTTTGAAAGGTGACTTTATCGAGAATATGCTTAGGTATGATTCAAAAATATCTAATAAGATGTTTGATGATTATCAGCTGTTTTCTAGTTGATAATCTGAGCATCTTCTACAGGTATGATTGAGTCGAAATTTGGTTTTCCGTTACTTCAATATTAGAAACCATGGCAACCTTAATCTAATACTGTAGCATCATATAGAATCTGCAAGTAACCCAACTCCGCACTAACTTACAGCAGAGATCTCCTGTTTAGGCTAATTTTTATTTCCAGCTTGACCAAAAATTTTTATAATAAATCAGGATATCGAATCATGCTTCATCATGCTATATTTTCTTCATGATTTTTAATTAAATTACGGAAATTTAAATATTATAGTGGGTACTCCCCCTGGAAAAATGCGCCAATGGATATAATATGTAGAAAACTTACCGCATCACTATACAATATGTTCGAGACGATGCCGAAAAGGAAGCCCTCGACCAGCGTGAATATGCCAAGGACTATTAAATTTTTAGGAGCCTTGCGAAGCACGTTCCCCCAGTAACGCGTCATGATCATACAACCTATGGCGACCGCTATAGGCACCCAGCTGCCATTAACAAGAAACATGATTTTTAATAATATTGTGAAAAATAAACAACCTTGTCTAATATATCTATATATCTTCTATACATATTATAAAATTCAAAGTCTTCTTTTAATTCATAGCTTATCATAGATATATTTCTTAAAATAACATACAAAATAAGCAGTGACAATAATGGTGAAACAAATCGGAAAATAGTCTCTCTTGGGGCACTTATATGACTTTCGCTGAGTAAACCTTAAGAGATGTACTAAATTCATGTACTACATAACTGTAGATTTTAAAAAGACCTACAAATAAGTCACCACGGTTGTATGTTTATCTTCTAAGGATCACCCACAATGAGCATTTTCAAAATAACCGGCGGGCGACTGCCGTATCTCAGGGTGTCGCAGCATGATATCGCGACGCGGACGGCATTATGAAGCCCACGCGAGCGGAGCCGCGGGTATAGCTAGCACAGAATAAAATACCTAGTATAATAATTAATCTACGTGCATTTGAATAAACTTTACACGTTAGTCAATTCGCATTTCCACCTTCGATTTATTAGGCGTTATTTACGACCGTTTTGCAATAAAAAATGTGATAACTATTCTAAAGCACAAATCAAATTTTGTTCTGCCATATGATCACCCCCTCACTATTACTATACTACTACTACTACTATAATATACTATACTATAATGTACTATTATCTATGCCAAGTTCGGAAAACCATTTCGAGCTACTTTCGACCTCTCCTTATGTCTAGAACTATTTGTACAATAACCTCCTTTGAACACCTTGAATCACAAATTTCACTATTAAATCTATAATAGTTTTTGAGTTATTGAGGGTTGGAAAGTAGCATTTATATCACTCACTCACTCACTCACTCATCAAAAATCTCGACCACTTCTAAATGAATCAGAATCTTAAAATTTGGCATCAAGGTAGACAAGCTTAATAAGGAATACAAAGGAGAAAATTAGGAAAACTTCAAAAATAGTTCAATTATTTTAATTGAAATAATGCTCATAAAACGGCGCTTTCATCCTCTCGCTAATAGACGGCGCTGTACCGAGTTAGACGCCTTAGCGTTATGTTTTCCCAATTTATATGGTCGATAATTAAATCAAAGCACTTTATAAAATACGATATTTATAATAATCGGTTGACAATATAAGACTTGCTAAATTAGAATTTGTTGGTATATTTATTGAGCAAGTTTAAAGACTATATAACTTCATGCAATGATCTTCAGGATATGAGCAGTAAACATAAACGACAAGAAAGCTGTAAGCAAGTACTAGAAGTGAGAAGTCGAGGAGAACTGAGAACGCGGGTGAAGCCGTGGGGCGCAGCTAGTGGTTTATATAAATCTACGTTATAAAACAACAAAATAGGGTAACGCAAGTTTATGAATTAACAAACAAAAAAACAAGATGAACAGTGATATTCTCGCCTCACAAATATTCACTTACATACTTACAATAGCCAAGTAGTGTAGTGATAAAATGGCGTCGCAGTTTCACTCAACGGGTCGTAGGGCACGAACAAAGCCACAATATTTCTTGTCATGAGGAGTTGGCACGTCAGAATCGAATATACCTGAAAATTAACGCGAAAATACATTATCGTTTCTTTGACTCGGCGCTCAAAACTGATTACACCGTATAATATCATTAAATGGGACATTCAAGATTGAGATGCTCAAATATTAGACCAAGGCGAAGTTCCACAACAGTGTATTACAGTCCAGAAAAATACCAAACAGATAAGATCAAAATTGCAGGAACATACTAATTTTAGACAAACTATTGCACTCACTTCAACACACCGCGTTCAGCATTAGTCAATACAACTATGTGTCTACAGGTCTAGACTAAGCCTAAGTACGATTTTAAAAACATGAAAAAAAACCAAAGAAGAGAATAAAACCTCACCTTTCTAATAAATGCTATTCTTTCATTCTTCGCTGTGAAGTCAAACACTTTGACTTCATCGTCTTCCCTGAGTTTATTGTAGTCGGGCGGTGCGTAATCAGACTGGAATTTTTACACCAATAATGTATTATGCGAGTATACATGTTTACAGCGTAAATGTGCAAGACAATTTTTAACAAAAAAATTAAATTATTAAACAGGAAACAAAAAACCCGACTGCATCAAAAATATTTTTCAATTTTTGCTCTTTATTTGATTCCCATACGTCGTACTTTTAAATATTACATAGCCTATGTCACTCCCACAATTAAGACGAATCTAAGGATACCTCGTATGTTAAAATCCATCAAGCCGTTTAGACTACAGAGAGTGCCAAAGAAATAGACATAAATATATACGCTCGAAAAACATAACCCTCCTATTTCGCAGTCGCGTAAAAAGAAAAACAACTTCAATATTTCTGAAGAGTTCTCAGGTGTATCTTCAAAGTCGCAACTAAACGGGACCACCCTTGACTAATTATAGTCCCTTCCAACGAAAAAAGAATTATCTAAATCTATTAATAATAATAAACAAGGAAGTTATGCCTAAATATCCATAAAAATGAATACAAAGTCGATTCATAAACAAAGAAGTGATGGCTGTATATAAATTTTAAAAATAAATTCGAATTCAGAACATTCTCTTTTTTTTTAATCTGTTATATAGCAATAAAAGTACGAAACGCGACCTCTATAAAGTAAAATATTAATTTAAAAATTTCAGAATACGTTTAGGTAGTGCCCACCGAAGATCATAATTACCTGACGAGAAATTGACCAATATTACAGGAAAACACTAAATTTAAGTATGCTCTTTGCAGTACTTCGCGTTCGCTAACATCTGTCTAAGCCAAAGCCTAGGCTAATTACTATTTTACAAACATGAAAAAGGCCAAATAAGAAAGTAAACTCACCTTCTCGATAAATGACTTCCATATTCTTTGCGCAGTGGTGTCAGTTTTTTTGACTTCGCCATCTTCCCCGAGGTTATTGTAGTTGGGAGGCGCGGTGTCGGGCTGCAATATGAGAAATATGGACTTTTTTAAACATTGTTAGTATATATTATATTACGTATTTTTATCCTAGCCATGAGTGTCTCGTAAAAGTTAAAATTCATTGACACAACTTCTGTCCAGATTATAATTCAGTCTAAATTACCGAATTCTTCCTTTATTACGTCATAATTGCCTTTAGACAAATAAAGTGCTGTAGTTTTTTATTGTAGCTTTATTATTCGTGAATTAAAATAGTTAATGGTTAATAACAAAGGTTAGATTAGATTTAAAAAACAGTCGTGAATTAAGGAGAAATGGGAGATTAGGAATATTCCTCTCTTAGCCTTTGCTGTATATCATAATGATTGTCTACCATAAATAAATTATTATAAAATAAATAAATAAATAAACTGTAGGTTCGATTTCTTTTTGTTTACTTACATCTCCGTTAGGTGCACTTTCATAGCCAGGCTGGGAACCTAGCTGCGGTGGCGAAGAGTCCCCACATTGCCGGTTACCGTCTTCATTCTGATCTGTACATAAAAAAATTGAATTTTAAAATGTAGCATAATATTATAAATTTACGTTACCGTGCCCAAAAAAGCTTCGCTTCAATCATTTGATTTATTTTGATGTTTAATGAAAGTATTAAAAAATCGTACGTTTTTTATTTAGATAAAAAAAATGGGTGCGTGTAATTATGTACGCGCGTGAGAAGTTATACTTCTTTGGCATAATTAAAAAATATTTTTTAATTGCATGCAAATAATTAATTACAATAAAATAATAGAATTGGAAAAGGATAATCAACAAAGTTCATTTATTTACAGAATAATAAATATATAAGACATAATTTGTACTAAATATTATAAGATTCTTAATTTTAAATGTAAATAACCAATAATAAGTATTTAACATTAATAATTTAATAATATTTAGTGTTAATTATATTAAATAAAAGTATTTTAATTTATATCAATAAAAAATACATACGGATAGTTAACCTCAATTATATTGGAGCACTTCAAAAAGTATATAAGCACAATTTTTTTCACTAATATTCACAAATAGTAAGTAATATCAACCAAAATATTCAATTTAAATCACTACTGAATATAATTTATTAGCACATATATAATTCGCACTTGTATGAGACTAAAACACGTGTTGGGAATGTATAAACTAGAAACATATTGATAAATATTATAAATATGAAACAGTGATCAGAGGTGACGAGCGTACCAACATGCGCGACTAATATCGAGGTTCAATTTCTATTTTGTTGGTAGCTTTTTTTCGAGACTTAATGAGCGGTTAAGCAGACAACTTCATACTGTTAATTTTGTGTCACAGATGCGCGCGCATCTTAAAATTTCACTCTCATCATTTTTTCATAACGCGCCTAAAGAAGTATAACTTCAAAAATTAAAGAGAAAACTTATATAGGCTCGTTGGGCGGTATCTGTATGGAGTAAATCTTATGAGCTCGCGTCACCGATACCGACCTGTAGGCTGTAGCTATGTAGTATGACGTGTTGGATTGATACAGTGTTGCCAACACTGTATTTAGATAGAGAGCTAGAAGGTTATGAAAAAAGAGCTAAAAAAGAGCTAATTATTTTAGTCAAAAAGAGCTAAATAAAAAATTATATGGAAATAACATTTTAATCAATGGCTTATACTGGCACATAAGACAAACAAAAATCAAAGACCTTAACATATACGATAATGTCTAATAATCAAAAGATAGTGCAAGTATAAACGAAGAATTTTAGACAATATTTCTAAGTTAAGACAGTATTTAAAAGTGTGCAAACGTCAGACAAAATATGATTAATTATCGTCATCAGAACAATCATTTATTAAATTTATCAATGCTATTCCACTTATGCTTGGTTCTTCTTCATTCGCCCTTGAGTTTTCGTAAGTAGCTATTGTACCAATTTTTTTAATACATCTTTCGGCAATTCGTAGCTGTGACAACATTTTCTGACTCGTCGTAATCCTGACCTAATAGTCAGAATTGCATTGGTGGTGTCATTTTGAAGTCTGTTTCGGGATTTGTTCTTGATAATATTAAGCTGACTAAATACCCTTTCAACTTCAGCGTTAGACCAGGGCAAAGAAACCATTGCAAGAGCGAAAGAACACAATTCTTTAAAAGGATTCATGTCAGCAGCATCTTTAAAGAGTAAAACTTCAGACCAAAATGCTATTGTGTTATTCTTCTTTTCCCACGGCACTAGGGTGATGTTATGCCATTGCGTTTCTACTTTATTGATGAATTCTTCATCATGACCCATTTCCTGCACCAGTTGTGTAATGTTCTCTTTAACCTGTTTTAAAGTATTTGAAACTGATAATTGATTCACTTTTATCAAAATGTGGTAGTTGTTAACACTTGCACTTTCCTCTACTCTTACCTCGGCCAACACAAGAATACAGAGATCACGCCATGTGTGGTTTCTAATAAGAAACAATGCAAATCTTTGTGCCGCGGGTGGTGGCGCTAGTTATCGTGGGTATGAGAAGAAAAAAATACGTGTTCGCGAGCTGACTACTGAGCTCCGGAAAATAAATAAACAAAAGGTCTCATCTATACTTTAATGGGGCTCCATTACCATCCCATCCTAAGTGCTGTGATTGTGCTGTGAGGAACTATAAATCTACAACTGGATACTGCAACTGCAACTTAATCAAAGGGATCGAGGCGACGTGTATCTATAGGCCGAGCTAAGTTTTATACATAACCTTTCCCGATACGTTTCTCCCACGTGCAAGTTGACCAGAGTTCAAATTCCATCAATAAATTCACTGGTTAAAGACTTTCGGTCTATAAAGACGATCGGTCAAGTTTCACCATAAAATAGTGGTTATTTCGAGCGCGATTTTCCTATGGATAAATTGGGTTCAAATTCATTAGAAAACTCCAATATATAGTGCATTCTAAAATAATAATTTCTTCTTTATTATATTTTAATTACTTTTATTAAGTTTTCCAACTCTTTAATATAATTCTTGTGCTCAGATAAACCGTATTTACGTTTTTTATTTTACGTAGGTACATTGAAAATAAGTTTGTGTTGAATTTGGCAAATATGGTTATGGACGATAGTTCTCAGTTAACGCTTGTTACTACCCGGAAAGAATATATCTTTCGTGAAATACAAATATTGTATGATTTGTCAAGAGATATCGCGAAAGATAAGTCGAAGATCAGTGCATTTAAGAGTAGGTACAAACGTATCGAATCTATTCGATCGGAATACATAGAGGTAGTGAACGAAATAAATGCCTTGAAACTTAAGATCGATCCAAAACAAACTATTGACTACAAGTCCGTGGAATCATTCGATATGCTGTACTACACCGTACAAGCCCCGGCCGAAAATATTTTGTACCCGCCGTCTCTGCCCGGCGTGAGCACCGCTTCCGGCACCGCCATCGCCGGCGCACAGGTCGACGCGACCGCGGCCGCTCACCGAAAACCTACCGCACAAGCTAGGCTACCTAAGATCGAGCTACCTAAATTCGACGGAAACATAGAATTATGGCAAACGTTTTTCGATACTTTTTCGTCACTAGTACATGACAACAATAATTTGATGCCGATTGAAAAGTTTCACTACTTGTTGTCTTGTCTGTCAGGCTCGGCGTTGTCAGTGGTAAAAGGTGTTCCAGTGACAGCGGATAATTACAGGGTAGTTTTTGATACTCTCGTTAATCGTTTTCAAAATAAACGCATTTTAGCTATAAACTACCTGGATAAGATTTGTACTTACCCTTCATTAAAAAATGGTAGTTTAATTGAGTTGCGAAATATGACAAGTATGTTATACGAATCGGTCAATGCCCTCAAGTCAATAAAAATCGATAACCTAGGCGAATTTGTACTTTTTCATTTAGCATCTCGTAATCTTGATTCCGACACACGTAAGCGTTTCGAGTCTCAAAACAAAGAGTCGATACCTACATTCGACAGCTTGTTACAATTTTTACAAAATTATGTTAAAGTACTGGAGGTGAGTGAGCCTTGCGTTTCATTTCGCACGACTAGTCAAACAAGAGTTATACCGCGCCCGCAAAATTATAGGAACCTGGACATGCGTAACAAATTTAATAATCAACAATATCAGTCCGCGTCATTACAGGTGAACGTAGGTTCAAACCTGGAAGCAGGATCGCACTTGGATTCGGTACCGTACACAAATACAGAACCGCACTTGGATTCAGAAACAGGGCCGTACTCAGACACAGGGACGTACTTGAATTCAGTGCCGTACTCGAGTAACGGGCCGTACTCGGACTCAGGACCGTATTCAGAATTTGAATTTGAATCAGCAAACGACTACAGGGACGTACTCAGCCGTAGTTTCACATAATAACGCAAATAAGTTTCCCGACTGTGCTTGTTGTGGTTTCTCGCATCATGGAATTTACAAGTGTCCGTTATTTCATGCTTACAATTTAACGGGTCGTCAAAATGTAGTTAAATCAAAAAATTTATGTATTAATTGTTTATGCCCGAATCATAACGCAGATAAATGTTTCTCGAAATCGAATTGTACAAAATGTAATGCAAGACACCACACTTTATTGCATGAGCCTGTCAATGTTATAGTCCCGGCTAGTAACAACAATATTGAATTGGAACAATCTACTAATACTGCGGTTACAATGAATTCTATAAGTATGAGCGGACACGGAAGTAATAACCGCGCTCTAGTTCTTCTTGGTACATGTACGGTTCGCGCGCGTGGCCCTAGTGGCGTTATGAATATTCGTGCACTGATTGATAGTGGGGCTCAGGATTGTTTCATGACGACCGCCTGCGCTCGTCGTCTCGGTTTACCTCTGCGGCGATGTAATATTACCGTAGCAGGTTTGGGCCAACATACTGTGCATCAAATAAAAGGCATGACGTCATGCACAATACAGCCACGTGATTCTGACAACCCACGTTTTGATATCTGCCTTATTGTTATGGATACGATAACAAATCAGATGCCCACGGTGGAGGTTCCGTCTTCGGTCCGGGAGGCCTGTAAACACCTGGTATTTGCCGACGAAGATTTCGATAAACCTAACAACATTGAACTTCTGTTGGGTGCTGAATTGTTCCACGAGTTTTATGATGGAAAACGTCTGGATTTAGGCCCGGGTCTACCTGCCGCATTACACAGCGTATTCGGTTGGGTCATAACAGGCAAGCTAAACCTGCTTTGTCGACCGCCACAAACGACCTCTTCGCTATTAGTGTCTACCCTTGCCCTTGACAAAGTAATCAAGTGTTTTAGGGAAGTCGAAGAGTCGCCATCAGTTATCATTACAAACCCAGAAGATAGGAAATGTGAACGGTTATGTTTAAATTTAGTAAAACGGATTCCGGATGACAGATATGTAGTTCCGATATTGCTCAAGGAGCCTTCCGTGGTTCTTGGAGAATCCTATCATTCCTCATTGGCTCGGTTGTTCAACCTCAAGAAGCGCCTTTGTCAGTCTAAATTAAGGGAAGACTATGTGGAATTCATGAGGGAGTACTCCAGTTTGGGTCACATGCAGTTGGTCGAAAATTCTGAAAATTGTATGAACATTATAGCGCACAATTGCGTCCTAAGGCCTGATAGCGCCACTTTATTTGAGCTGATCGGATTCTGCGATGGATCTACCAAGGCATATGGATGCTGCATATACCTACGATCATCTGGTGACGGTGTGACCTCGCCACATTTGGTGATCGCAGAACCTAGATTAGCTCCCTTGAAGCTGTTAACAGTTAACCGTCTTAAACTTCTTGCCGCCGGACTACTAGCGCGTGTTCTTCAGCATACGTTTCAGCTGCTTCATCCAAAACTTCACATCAAGAGGATCACTGCATTCACCGACAGCAGTACTGTTTTGGCTTGGCTTAACACTCCACCTTATAAGCTCAAGACTTTTGTCTCTCATCCCGAAGCCAAGATCACCGACGAAGTTAGTGTCAAGAACTGGCAACATGTATCTACCCATGACAATCCGGCTGATTTATGTAGTCGAGGCTTGAGCTGCTATCAGCTGGTTCAGTCTCCGACCTGGTGGTTTAGGCCAACATGGTTGTCTACCGATCCTGCTACCTGGCTTATTCTAAAGGAACCATTGCGATTAGATATCATCCTAGAATTAAAGCCCGCCACCCAGGTATCGTTCCCTGTCGCGAATCTTGAAGAATCAAGCGTGATTACTCAGTTGCTGAACAAATATTCATCACTTTCTCGAGTTCAGCGTGTGATAGCATGGTGTTTGCGTTTCGTAAAAAAATCAAGGAGGCCTTTGGAACAACGCGTCATTTTTGGACTGACCGCTGAGGAACAGGATACGGCCCTTCTCCAGTTAGTGAAGCACGAACAATCCTTGTCGTTCTTTGAGTGGGGTAAAATCGATGAAATATCTCCTTAAGCGAGTGGTGGGTCTGCAGGTACTTACCAACGAGGAGTTGACGACGGTACTTATCAAAATTGAGGCTATCCTCAATTCTCGTCCGCACTGTGTGATCTCCAAAGCTCCTGAGGAAGTCGATGTATTGACACCCAGGCATTTTTTAACAGGCAGGCAGTTAGTATCTTTGCCTGAACCTCAATTAAAAGACGCAAATCTTCCTCCGCGTGAAAGATGGAGTTTGCTTCAGAAGCTAACACAAAGTTTCTGGTGTGTCTGGCAGCGTGACTACCTACACACGCTACAACAGCGAGTCAAGTGGTTCAACAGTCAAGCTAATCTGCAAATCGGGGATGTCGTTATGATTATTGATCAGAGTCTCCCTCCGTTAGAGTGGCGCTTAGGGAAGATAACGGCCCTTCACCCTGGCGAGGACGGTGTAGTACGCGTTGTTACACTTCGTACCGAAAGGGGTCTCTTTCGGCGACCTGTTTCAAAACTTTGTCCGTTACCTCTAACTAATTAGCCGTTTGCTGTATTCTAGCTAGTTAATAAGTCCAAATTTAATAACATTTCGTAATATTACAATATACTTATCTGAGCATAATGTTATCTAACAATTAAATTTAATTATTTATTTTATATTCTAAATGCATCTTACATTCCTGTATCCAGGCACCTTTGCTGTGCTTACATTTTCCCGTATATTTTTTGTTTGTGAAATCCCTTAGGTAATTTCACGTGGGGGGGGGGGTATGTTAACACTTGCACTTTCCTTTACTCTTACCTCGGCCAACACAAGAATACAGAGATCACGCCATCTGTGGTTTCTAATAAGAAACAATGCAAATCTTTGTGCCGCGGGTGGTGGCGCTAGTTATCGTGGGTATGAGAAGAAAAAAATACGTGTTCGCGAGCTGACTACTGAGCTCCGGAAAATAAATAAACAAAAGGTCTCATCTATACATTAATGGGGCTCCATTACCATCCCATCCTAAGTGCTGTGATTGTGCTGTGAGGAACTATAAATCTACAACTGGATACTGCAACTGCAACTTAATCAAAGGGATCGAGGCGACGTGTATCAAAGGCCGAGGTAAGTTTTATACATAACCTTTCCCGATACGTTTCTCCCACGTGCAAGTTGACCAGAGTTCAAATTCCATCAATAAATTCACTGGTTAAAGACTTTCGGTCTATAAAGACGATCGGTCAAATCTCACCAGTAGTTGTCTGGTAGTCTTTGTCTAAGTTGTTTAATTAGGCCTATAGTAAAATGTACGCACTTATCTCTGAATTGCTTTTCGTCTTCTGTTGAAAATCTATTGGTATTTGTGATCTCTCTAAGCTTGTTTTCTACTCTGAATCCTAAATAAGGATGTGGCACTAAAAAATCTTCTAAATTATTAACTTCAAAAATATCAATTTGCATATTGGGGTTGAGAACTCTTCTTCCTATAGATTCAATAGCAATTATTAGGTCGTTTAATAATTTGCTAGGGTCAATATTATTGGATAGGAAAATTTTCACAAGAGATTGTAACTGGTCTAAAACGGAATGGATATATAATAAATATGCTTCATTTGTAGGATTTTGATATAAGCTGTAAAGAGTTTCTGCGGCGTAACATTTTTCAGTATTCCTAGCTAGATTAAAATGTAGTTTTAATTCTGTCCATTGATCCAACACTTTTTTAACTGCTGGTTCTATTGAAAGCCATCTTATGGCACAGGATTGAGTAATTTTTAATGGTTCTTTATCGTTGATTGTTAAATATAAATTTCTGTATTCATTTTGTCTATTTGAGGATTTCGAAAACCAATTATAAGTCTCCTGAACGAAATATTCTAAATGTCTTGGTAAGTATTCCGCAGAAGCATGAGAAACTGCAAGGTGGATAGAATGACAAGAGCATTTAATCATAATAAGATGAGGTACATCCATTTTCAACTTCTGGTATACTCCATTGTGTATTCCCGTCATAACATTTGCATTGTCAACTCCAATACCAGAAAGTTTTTTTATATCCAGACCATATGCAAGTAAAGTGTTTTTTACAGCTTCTGTAATAGATTCAGAGTCGCCTTTTTTTAACTCTTTTAGAGTAAGAAAGGAAGTGACAATCTCAAGAGAGGTTTTGCTAAAATATTGCACAACTATTCTTAGCAACTTGGTAACACTTATATCAGTACTATATATACTATAATGGTATAAAAGAGGTTTGTTGCCACGCAATAATGATTTTTATTACCCCACCAAAAAGGTACGAAACAAAAACTTTGTAGACAACACTTATGCCATTCTGTTACTGAATGATATTGTGTTAGGTTACCATGGATATTTCAAATGTGCACTTGAAATTAGTGTGTATTTTATCATTTTCTGAATTAAAAAAACATAAATGTGAAGGTTTCACTTCCACCACGTGTGAATTGCACTCATAATTTTTTTAAATTCGTGATAGTATCCTTTATAACAAATGTCCATCGGGAAATAAAAAAATAAAAAAACATTTTATATTATATAGACAGAATAACAAATTTATTAATTAAAATAATGTTGTTAATATACATATATTATTTATGTCGTATGACGGTAAGTACATCGCTCTGGCTTGGCGTAATGTAGAACTTGTTGCAACTTACAGTAGGTACCTACTTAGTGGGGTGCGATGTCAGAAACCTCCTCGTGGTGCACCCCGGGCAACGTCGACCAGTTTGGTTGGCGGCTAATTTCTGACGCGCTCCTCCTTGTATCCCTCTGCTTATCAGAGGGGACTATGGAGGAGCGCCGGCTGGAGGGCCGTTAAAAGCTCCTGGGTGTGGCGTGTGAGCAGCGCACCCAGTACCGGGCTGGGGCCGATGAGGGCTCAGTTTGAGCCCCAAGGGCCCAGTTCCGGGTAGCGGCTGGCGGGATCGGTTATTTCATACCGATCCTGGCAGGCGTACTGCGAACTCGACGTACAGGTAAAGCTAAGATGGAAAGTGCACAGCTAAAAAATAAACTACCCCAGGAGGGTACCCGAAAGGGAGAATCCCTCTCCGAGCCTAGCTCGGGCTGCCCCGCGTCTTCTGGGGGGGGCAAAACTTTGCGCAATCTGAATAATAAAACGACGACTTTGGCTAACAATAGGACTAGTGATGATGCAAAAACGACGACTTCGGCTACGGACAAACGGACGACTGATAGAGCTATTGTGATTTTGGAGCGCGATTCTATGCTTGACCAATTCTCGGTCCAGCATTGGGGTGACGGCTCTAGTAGCTCTCCGACTGTGTCTGCGGTTATAGGCAAGAAACGATCGCATGGCGACAAAGCTGGCGCGGACGGGGTAGCCCCTAGCAAGGTAACGACTGCCCAGAGGGGTAAAGCCCGTAACCTGGGCTCTTCTGCTGGGGTGTCACGTACGGCAGTAGTCGTTGAGGCAGGCGGGGCCAATTGTCCTGCTACTGAACCGGCCTGCACCGATGAAGCGGTCGCTTTCGCGGATGTGGGGGTTCTCGACGGGATCGAGCTACTCGACCCGGATAGTCTGAGAGCCCTCGCTAAAGAGAACACGGATGAGATCCTTAAGGTTGCCAAAAAATCTGGCAACCTTAAGGGTACTTATGTCAAAAAACTGAAGGAGGCAGCCTGGATCCTCCAAGAGGTGACTGCCACTGCTCTTGCGCGGACGGTGGCGGAGGAGACCCTCCTCCTCCGGCGCGAGACGGGGAGGCTCCGTCGGGAGATCGATGAGCTGAAGGCGGAGCTCTCCTCACTGCGCAGTCGGGTGGAGGTTCCTCCTGTGCCGCCTTTGACGCGGGAGATGCCGGTAACCCAGGGACAGGATTCCCTGATGCAGGCTGTGATGGATGCGATGGCGGAACATATGTCGAGGATGGAGCGGTCGCTCCGTGTGTCTATGGGGGAGTTAGTTACTGCCCGCATAGAGGCCCTGGATGACCGTCTCCTCCCCGCCACGGTGATTCGACCACCACTGTCAGCAGACCAAAAGACGGCGTCTGGTTCCGCAGCTCTCAAGGCTGTAAGGACTAAAACAGCGGCTTCACGGCGTCTGAAGCCTGCCCCTGACCCTCCTTCTGAGAGCGTGACGGCGGATATCCTGCCTCAGGAGCCCTTGGAGATGGAGTGTGCCCAGCCTGGGGCAGCAGCCTCTTCTATGCCAGCAGAAGGCACAGAATGTTGGTCAACTGTGGTCCGCCGTCGCCGTAAGGCAAAAGAAGACCACTTCTGCGGTTCCAACGGCTGTAGCAAAAGCGCCTCCTGCGACTCGTGAGAAGGCTGTGCCCAGGCCGAGGAAGAGGCTCCCCTCGGCGCCGCGCTCGGCCGCGGTACTCATTACACTGCGGCCGGAGGCAGTGGAAAGGGGAGTGACCTACAAGGCGGCCCTCATGGGGGTGAATCGAGCCGCAGTTGCGCAACTGGGTATAGAGGGCTTGGCACTTCGCCCCGCGGCCACGGGGTCTCGCCTTATAGAGATTCCTGGCGCTCGTGGCCCGGAGCAGGCTGGCGAGTTAGCTTTAAAACTCCAGGAGGCGTTGGCGGATGTGGCCACAGTAGCCATACCAGTTAAGAGGGCTAGCATACGGATCGTAGGGCTGGACGAGACAGTGACGGAGGAAGAAGTCGTCGCGGTGGCGGCAGCGAAAGGGGGTTGCAAGTCATCCCTCATTAGGGCGGGCGAGATACGCCCCTACGGGAGAGGCAGTGGAGCGATCCACCTGTCGCTCCCAGTCGCTGCCGCCAAAGCGTTGATGGAAGCAGGTCGTTTCCTCGTGGGCTGGAGTTCGGCTCGCGTCCACCTACTGGAGGGAGGACCGCTACGATGTTATAGATGCTTGGACGTAGGCCATACTCGGCCCACTTGCATGTCAGAGGTGGATAGAGGAGCTCTGTGCTTCCGGTGTGGGGAGCCAGGCCACAAGGCACTGCAGTGTGTAGCTAAAAAGCTGCACTGTGCCTTGTGTGCCGACGCCGAGAGGCCGGCAGACCACTACATGGGTGGCGCCAAATGCCGGCCACCCGTAAAAAAGAGGGTACCACCACCTACGAACGCTAGCACCGTAGGAGATGCGTAGACGTTGGGTAGAAGGGGGGGGGCGATTTCGCCTCCTTCCTACCCTTGCTGAACCAAGGGGAGACGGGTCGGGGGGCCCGTCTTCCCATTGCACTGGTTCAGCCGTCTGGGAGACAGTTGGGGTTGTACCAGACTGTCTCTCTTTAGCGCCGAGGCCCGACTGGGGCCAGCCGCCGGGGCGACGCGGCAGATTGCAACCGCATTGCCCGCGCGCCCGGCTATGGCGGCCGATGGTACACCGTGGAGTTTTAGTGAGTAGGAGTCTCACATAACCACTCGTCCCCCCGGGCGGGTGTGTACCCATGACGGGTTTCTCCACGTAAAAAAAAAAAAAAAAAAAAAAAAAAAAAAAAGGTACCTACTTAGTGGGAGTGACTTGACTTTCTCTAGGCACAGAATATATTCCATAAAACGGGTCGAATAGACACACCTTTCCAACTTCTACACCAATTTTTTATGTGAGTCTTGTTGTAATTTACCAAATACTATAGCTTATAACGTGTAAAACAATGACAATTCTTAATACACTACGAAGGAGTAGGTGGTTTCTATTTACCTAAAAACCGCGGTCATAAGTTACGACATACGGGGTGAGTAGAAAAAAATGCTAAGGTTGTTAAAAATACTTTTAAAGCCTATTTATCTTCTGCTTATATAATATGTTTAATGTTGTGGTTTGGTGTTAAGAATCATGAATGACTTTCCGAGAATTGAAACTACTTTATTTAGCTTGTTTCTTTAACTCTAAATAAATAATGAAATCTTTTTTCACCAAACCTAAAATAAAAACGAAATCATTTAATAACTTATAATCAACTTATCATTTTATAAGTAACAGTTATGAGACTGAGCGATCCACATAACTAATTTTACAAAAAGAAAGCCCCATCTAACTTATCTTTTAAAGAAAACTTTTTGAAGAGCCTAAAATCACGTCTCAACTAGTTTGACTGCATAATTATTTGTGTTTGAATAACTTCACGTTAATTTATTCCTTGCAAGATTAGAGGAAAAAGATTGCTGTGTAATAAATAGTATAATTTATATTTAACCGTCTAGAGACAAATCTAGAGACATCTTTAGCAAATTATAGGATTTTTTTCTATTCTCGCCGTTGGCCATTCCACAGTTCTATGTTCTATAAAGTCATGTAATGTGGATAATTCGAGCGACGAGCGAGTTTACTAGACACGTCGCTCGGCTTGTAACGTCATTGGGCGTGCCAGTTTTACTGGGACAGTATGAGGAAAATAAGCAACATATTGGAACGGAGATATAATAATACAAATGTTACTTGCAATTAAAGAGGTTTCAATAATTATAACTAGTTTAGTTTATTGTGACTGTGTTGTTTGACTGCTTCAAAATCAGAATATTTTTATTCAATTTAGTCCCTAAAAAGGCACATATGAATGTCAAAACACTACCACCACCGGTTCGGAAAACATCCCAGCCATCGAGAAGAACCGACAAGAAACTCGATCGGGTTTAGCAACATCTTATTTTCTTTTTTAAATTAGTTTTTACTTTTTACAGTATTAAATTATATACAATTATTATCATTTTCAGTAGATGTACAGAGAGGGAATCACATCCAGACATCACCATCATTCACGTAATCAGCAACCCTCTACTACTACTTTAATAAAACTTGCTTATCATGATTCTTGAACTTAATATCCGGCAAATCGGTAACGTGCTTAGGAAGTTTACTATAGAACCTAACACAATTACCTAAAAAGGTTTTATTTGTTTTACTAAGTCTAAAAGATTGAAAGACTATTTAATATTTATTTCTAGTATTGAAATTGTGCCTGTTAGTTACAAGTTTCAATTTTTTCTTCCGAAAGGATTGTAAGAAACTGGATAATTTTATGTAAACAAAACCTATGCATTAGTTTTATTAATTTTTATGGGGGAAAAAGACGTTTTATCAAACAATTTAATATTAAGCTAAAACTTTTTCATAAAACACTATACCTAAAGTAATTTTTACAGTTTAAAATATCTCGAAATTTTTGCAGTTCTCCCTCTGTTCCATTAATTATACATCCACACGACATTATAATTGCAAACCAAAATGGAGACGGCGATTTTGTACAAGCAGTAGTCACTTTACAATAACGAACAAAACAAACCTCTGGTTTCAGACATTACATCCAATAACTTCAAAAGGGGGCAGGGCGCTGGCACTTCGCGATAAATACAGCACTTTTTAATACAGTGTGTTTTGCAGCTAAACGTTTAGCGTTTTGTTGCGCGACACTAAACTCAAAACTACACTATATTTATTATTTATGTAATTAAAACGCAAAACACTCGTTGAGCGTCTGAGTCTTGACTATACGTGTCGAGTTAGGAGTGAAGTTGACACACTGCAATTCCAGTTTTCAGTTTTACCGTTTGTCTAGATGGCGTCGATGGCGACCACAAAAAACACGATACAGAAGGACCGCCCACGCTCTCCCATGTGGATAGAATCTCATCCTCATTCCATCATTCACGTGGATAAAATCTCATCCTCATCCCATTCTCCACGTTGATAGAATATTATTCTGATTTTCAGGGTTCAAGCAACGTTTTAACAAAATAGTGGCATTCTTGTCAAAAGTGTTCATGTAATTTTTGTGGCAACTTAAAATTCATGATTCGAATTATTATTTATAATTAACTTCACTAGTGAACAATAATCAAACTATATCACATAATACGCCACCAATATTACCCTACATAATATAGGGCCACATACCATATTATGAATAATAAAAAACCACAACATAACCCATCAAGATCCCGGCAAATACTCATGATTTATTTCCAATATTTGTCACGTAAATCTTGCTAACACAATATAAATGTTTTTTTTTTTAAAGTGACTATACTGTTAGCCTTATGATATAATCTCGTTATTTCTAAACTTGCTAATAAAATACGAAAGAGATAATAAAATACAGTGTGTTTAACAATTAGAACTACAATTAGATGAAAAATGATTACTACTGAAAAACAATTAGATTTCTTGAACCTTTAATTTCTTCTATCTTACCCTTTTCCCATCTATTCCTTCCACTATACTCTCTTACCCAAACAGGGTCACCTACCCTCAGCTGTCTATTTTGTTCTCCTGCATTTTCGACTTGTTTTTGTTGTGCTACTTTAACTCTCATTTCTAGTTCTGATCCTGGTCGTAACAGATCTAATCTCGAACGTAATGATCGTTTTTGTAACATCATGGCCAGTGACTGTCCTGTAGTACTATGGATTGTATTTCTATAAGCCATTAAATACGCCTGCAAAGCTACATCCTGCTCGCAACCCTCCACTAGGCCTTTCTTAATTGCTCTCTTGCACAATTTTACTGCACCTTCTGCAGCACCGTTGGAAGCCGGATGATAAGCTGGCGTAAAAGTATGAACAATACCATTGTTTCTCATGAACGTTGCCATCTCTATACTAGTGAATGGCGAGCCATTATCCGAAACTATTTCTTTTGGCAATCCAAATCGAGCAAATGTTTCCCTCAAAACTCGAATAACTGCTGTGGTCGTGGTTTTAGCCATTTGAAAGGCTTCTATCCATTTAGAAGAAGCATCAATTAATACGAAAAATGATTTTCCGTACAAAGGCCCTAAAAAATTCATATGTAACCGACTCCAGGATTCCACAGGATATTTCCATGGCTGAGGTGAAGCTCGTGGTGGTGCTGGAGCCTCCTTGGCACACGTCTCACATTCTTTACTTAATTTCTCAATATCGGAATCGATTCCCGGCCACCATACATAGCTTCTTGCCATAGTTTTCATTTTAACAATTCCCATGTGACCTTGTTTACGAAATTCCTGTGGTATAACTATTCTGTATCCCCACATGATGCATCCATCGTCTAAAAATAGTTCGTTTTTCCTCAGAAAGAACGGTTTTAATTCGGGGTTTTCCTCTTGATTTGGCCACCCTGACTGCAAAAACAAAACAACTTTTCTTAAAACACTATCTTGTTTCTGCTTTTCCTGAACTTGTTTATGTGAATTGGTAAAAAATCATTTACAAAATTTATATATGTAACTTCATTATTACTATCTTCGATTTCCTCGAATGGTAGCCGTGTTAACGCATCGGCGGTATTCTTCTCGGTTCGGATATATTCAATTTCGTAATTGTAACCTGACAAAATAACAGCCCATCTTTGCATTCGTGAAGCCGCCATTGTCGGTATACCCTTCTTTGGCCCAAATATAGCTACTAATGGTTTATGATCCGTTTTTAGTATAAACTTTCTACCATAAAGGTACTGGTGAAATTTTTTTACTCCATATATTATCGCTAAAGCCTCTTTATCAATTTGCGAATAACCTTTTTCTGTGGCATTAAGTACTCTAGAGGCATATGCTATTGGTCGTTCGAAACCATCGGGCATTATGTGTGATATCACTGCTCCAATACCTATACTGCTTGCGTCGGTTGTTAATACTAAAGGCAAATTCGGATTATAAAAAACTAAAACTTCGCTTGATATTAATAATTCTTTTACTTTTTTAAAAGCATTATTGCAATTTTCTGTCCAGATATATTGTGTCCCTTTTTTAAGTAATTCGTATAAAGGGGATAAAATCATGCTAATATTTTTAACAAATTTGCCATAGTACATAATCATGCCTAAAAAAGCCCTGAGTTCTGTTACCGTTGTAGGCCTAGGAACATTTTTAATGGCTTTGATTTTTTCTGGATTATATTTAATCCCCTCTGTATCCATAAATATGTAACAGATTCTGAAAAAAAGAACATTTTTCTTTTTGAACTTTTAACCCATATTTTTGTAATCTTGATAAGACTTTATACAAAGTTACTAAGTGATTTTGTGTAGTTTCTCCTGTCAATATTATATCATCTAAAAATACCCCCACTCTAGGCATGTCAGCAAACAAAATTCGTTGAAATATACCAGGGCTAGAAGATACACCGTAAATTAATCTGTTATATTTAAACAGTCCGCGGTGAGTATAGATCACTGTGCACGGTTTGGATCTTTCATTTAAAACTAGCTGTGCGTACGCTTGAGATAAATCTATCTTTGTGAACCTTTGACCCCCTTTTAATTTTGTCAATAAATCTTCAATTTTTGATAATGGAAAACGGTCTACCTCTAAGCATTTATTAAGTGCTAATTTATAAACACCACAAATCCTTACCGTACCGTCCGGTTTAATGACTGGTACTATTGGCGTTGCCCAGTCCGACGAATCAACAGGTGTGATGACGCCGTTCGCTACTAACTTGTCGAGTTCCCGCTCGACTGGCTCGCGCAATGCGTATGCGAGTGGCCGTGCGCGCAGGAAAACCGGCCTCGAGTCCGGCCGTAATCGTAAGCTTACTTCGCCTCCCGTGTATCGCCCGAGTCCCTCCGAAAATACATCACTGAATCTGGAACTGAGATTTTTTATATTAAATGGTGGTGATACATCTATATCATTACAATTAATGTCTTTTAATTCAAACCCTAATTCTTTTAGCCACATTATGCCCATTAAAGGTTTTCGGCCGTTATCTACTACGTACAAATCTAAAGTTTTACATATGTTTTTGTACTGTACCATCAAAGTAACCTTCCCTCGAGTTAAACTCTTTTCTCCCGTATAATAACTCATTAAAACATCTGCGTTCTTTAATGGTACATTGTAAACCCATTTATAATATAAGCTTGTACTTATACACGATATAGCACACCCAGTATCTGCCTCAAAGTCAATTAATGCACCTTCTACTAAAACCGTGATTACAATAGGTTTATACAAACTAATATTGTTAACATTTAATTGTGAATTAATTATCTTATTGTAATTTTCACAATCATCACTCGATAGCTTGTACACTTCGTTATTCAAGTTTCTACAAGTATTTATAGTTCTCTGTAACGTCGGACACATTTTCTTAAGATGACCTTGTACATTACAAACTCTGCAAACATAGTGTTTAAATTTACATATTGCTGAGTCATGCTGGTGCTCACAAACGTTACACTGTAATTCCCGTGTCATTCTCGACGATGTAGACGCCCCCGTATACCTTGCCGATGCCTTCCTATTTGAACCGTGTACCTGAGATTCTTCAGATACTCGTGAGCTCTGCGCCGGCCTTACTTCACTCGCACGCCGTGCCATCAAGCCCCTTCTCTCCGTGTGTTGCGCCCCCGAGGTCACCATCCAACAATCAGATGTTTTAATGGTTTTTGATTTACCGTAGCGATGTTCATAATTGTCTTCTACAATCGCTGCATTTTTCTCCGCGGCTGTGCTAACTAGCATTATTGGAAGCGGGAATGGATGTTGTTTCGTCTCCTGGATTTATTAATAAATTCGCATCTGTGGTTGCACTTAATATATCGCGTAGCGTACCGGTCTTGTGTAATATGTACCTGAATAAATGTTTCTAAATATATAACCTCGAGTCTTGGTGGTCGAGTAGTTTATTGGATTTTATTGGATGTCTGCAGTTTCAAACCTGATACTTATATTTACGTAATTTTTTTTTTTAGCACTGACTACACTGTTAGCCTTAGGGGCCCTAAAGCCGCTGCGGCTTTGACAGCTTCACCGGACTTGGGGGCGAGCGCAGAGGGCACTCAGCTGCGAAAGTTGTTTGGACGACTCGCACGAGGGTGCCAAAGTGGCCGGACCTCGACTCGGGCGGTCGTCGCGTTCACAATTAAGTCGCGATCTAATCGAATCCCTACTCCTACGATTCGAGCTAACTAAATTATACTCATAGGCACGTTCCCTTGCTCCTGGGAGGAAGGAAATAAACATGCGTCTGTGCATTTAGTAATCGGAAATGTTTTCTACACTAACTAGCGCTAACTAACTAGCGTAAAAAAAAGAAGGTCCCTCACAGAACCTATGTACCTATGTGGTGTGCACGTGTGTATGTTCATACGTGTGTAAGGTTGTATGTAGGTAGCTAAGTGATGTACGTACAGTGTCATTTGTATCGCGTGGGCGGTTGCCTGACCCAAGGGCTTCACGCCGAGAAAACGGACCTAGGCTTGGGTTACCGCTGGAGAGGGTGGACGTGGGGGGTGTGCGGGAGCGAAATTTACCGCCCGTCCTCTGCGGAGAGAACGGTGGTTTCGCGGGCGTGGGCGCTGGCACGCTCTGTTTGGAGGGACTGATGAGTTGTATTTATTCGCATTTTCGATGCGATCATCTGGGTCGGTAAAAATATTGCGCGGCCGGCGTTTATGCCGGGTGGTCGTGGGTACCGCGACATATGTAGCGGCTGCTTGAATTAACGGATTCGCGTGATTTGACGCGGTGTCGAAATATGAACGGGAGAGCGGTTTGACGTAGGCATGAATCGAAGGAAGCTCCATATCTCTATGGAGATCTTCGCTTCGAACATACCAAGGGGCCCCGGTAAAACGATAGAGAAACCTATTCTGTATGATTTGTAGCCGTCTGAAATTCGACTCGGAAATATGTGCGAACGTAGCGCAACTATATGTCAAAATCGGTCGAATGCACATCTTGTAGAGCGTGAGCTTATGTCGCGTAGACATTTTACTCACCGAACACAACAGAGGATGCAACCGGCCCAGGACCCACGCGGCCTTGTTCCTAAACCTACGGGTGTGAGGTCTAAAAGAGAGCCTACTATCTAGGGTTACACCTAGATATTTGGTCTCTCTCAGAAAAAGAATCGGATTACCGTAAAGTTCAAGAGGTTTGAGCCTCCACGGTAACCGTGACGAATCCGCATCGAAGAGCATCGCGGCGCTCTTCGAGGGATTTACCGCTATTCGCCATTCGTTAAACCACTTCCCGAGAGTGGTCACGGCGCGTTGGACTTTGTGTCTGAGGTGGAATCTATTCCTTCTCGAGGCATATATGACTGTATCGTCAGCGTATAGCCCTACCTTCACCTGCAGGAGTCTAGGTAGGTCACTGACGTACAGGTTAAATAGGCTAGGAGCCAGGATCGAACCTTGGGGAACGCCTGAGCGTATTGGACGGGACGTAGATAATTCACCTTCCACTCTATAGCGAAAGGTGTGATCTGCAAGATAATCGCGAATTATTTTGATTAATCTATCGGGGACTTCAAAGCAGTACAACTTGTAAATCAATCCCTCGTGCCAGACCTTATCAAAGGCCTTGGCCACGTCGAAAAAGACCGCAAGTGTACGGTGGGGTTTAAATAATTTCGCAAAGTTAAATGTAACGTGCTCCGTGAGGCGGTGCACTTGATGAGTGCAAGAATGTGTAGCACGAAAACCGAATTGCTCAAGCGGATAGAGGTCATTCTCCTCTATTACTGACTTGAGACGGTTCAGAAGGATCCGCTCGTAAATTTTCCCTAACTTATTTAGGAGACTGATCGGGCGGTAGCTGTTGGGAAGCGACGCGCTCTTGCCGGGCTTACGAATGCCTATGATGATGGCCGTTTTCCAGGCGGCTGGAAAATGGCAATGGGCTATGGCTACATTGAAGATGCAAACCAATAGAGCTATGAGGCGATCGGGAAGAAGCCTAAGTACTTCATTCTTGATCCCGTCAGGACCTGGTGATTTTCTAAGCTTAAGGCTTTTTATTACGGAAAGAACCACCTCAGACGTGACTGCGGACAGGGAGTCTGTCGCGGGGAGCTTATCCAGCTCCCGCACGCATCCATCGATACCCTCGACCCGGTCGGTATTTGCATTGACACTGTTCGGAGAGCACTGGCTCTCCAAACAAGTGGCAAGGCACTCCGCCTTGTCGCTGCTATCGAAAGCGGGTGATATGCCGGGACCCCTCTCGAGGGGGGGCATAAGAGGAGAGGCCTCTATTCTGAGACTGTGGGCTACTTTTCAGTAAGCCAGATGCGACGGTCTTAGCCCTTCGACAAAGGCGTTCCATCTGTGACTTCTGAATTCTAATATGCGGGCTCTAACCGCTTTCTGAAGTACGCGTAAACGTGCGCGGTTTTCCTCGGTCGGATAGGAGTCGTGCGCACGAGTCGCGGCTTTCTTTTCCGTCATCAACGCCCGCACGTCTGCAGGGAGTACAAAGCGGCGATCGTTCACCGCTTGGACCTCTCTCGAGGCCACTCCGATGCCGACCTGCAGGTGGTCGACTAGGGAATCGATCGCGAGATCTACATCCGCGACGGACTCCAATACGTCCGGGATCCTATCTAGACTGGACGAGGACGGCCTGTCCGCAAGATAATGTTTTAGTTTGGCATAGTCAACCACTTGGACCGAAGGAGGGCTAGAGTCGTCTGGTTGACCTAGCTGCAAGATTACCGGACGATGGTCGGAGTCGAGCTCGTGTATGACCCGAATGAGTCGTACCCGAAGCGCGATACCTTTTAAAAGAGCTATATCAAGCACTGTCGGCATACAGTTGTCTTGAAAATGGGTGGGAGTGGGAGGCGCTATGACATTAAAGTTTAGCACGTTCATTAACCTTTCGAGTTTAACCCCGTTCACGGAGTCTCTCCAATTGTTAAATGAAGTGTGTCCACTATTGAGGTCACCCGCTATAATGACCGATGAGCCGAGCGAAAGTAACTTCTCTAGGTCAGACCTGAGAGGCTCTTTCGTCGGCGAAAGATAAACGGAAACTATCGTTATGGACGGGTGGTTGGTCATTCCTAGTCTACACACGGATACTTCCATATTGGTAAGTATCGGATGATCTACCGGCGTAAAATAAAACGAACGTTTGTAATAAATGCGGGTGCCGCCCCCGCAGCCGGCACGATCATTCCTTACAGTATTGTAATTCGCGATTTTCGGATCGCGTTTGCTACGCTTTAAGAGCGTTTCCTGCACTAAAATAACATCTACTTGGTGATCTTTAAGAAAGGTCGCGACAAGATTACGCTGCGGAAGTAAGTTCCGCGCATTAAAAAACGAGAGATTTATCGTTTTTGGCCTAAACCTAGCCATTGAAAGGCCCTAAGTTGTTCGCCTCGCGGTCGAGACGGTGTAACGTCTCTACGAGGCGGGGAAAAGAGCAAACGGTCTTGATGAGACCGAAACGTTCTAAATGCTCATTATAATCGATGACCTCGCGGATGTCATGCTCCCGCAGGAGCAGGATAATTAAATCGTTACTCGCGACATTGGAGGGGGTGCGGGGCGCAGGAGCGCGGGGCGCGGGAATATCCATAGCCTTAAGAGGCTGTGGATTGGGGCGACGGGGGCCCCATGCATTCTGAGACGAACGCACGGGTTGCGGTTGCACGCGGGGCGCTTACGTAAAACGTTACGATGTGTTATAAGAGCGGGAGGGGGGTTCGAACAACGCGTTACGTAACATGTTTTTTTTTAAAATATTAATTAAAAACAAACCAATTAAAATTTTCCAAGATTGCAACAAGTTACACTGGGATCTTATAGGATTATTAGAAGTCCGAAGAGAGGGTGAAGACACGATAATCATGAAATCCGGTAACTTGTTCTATTACAGGGAGGGCGACCAACAGTCCCTAGGTGGTGTCGGGTTTATCGTCCGGAAGTCTCTCATTAACAACATCGTGACCATCGACAGTGTGTCGAGCAGGGTAGCGTACCTGATACTCAGAATATCCAAAAGATATTCGTTGAAGGTCATACAGGTTTACGCACCGACCTCGGCACACCCTGATGATGAAGTAGAGGTTTTGTATGAGGACATTAGTAGGGCCATACATACCTCGAAAACCCACTTCACTGTTGTAATGGGAGACTTTAACGCGAAGATGGGCAAAAAAGATGGTGAAGAGTTGGGAGTGGGACAATTTGATTATGGGCAACGGAACCCTAGGGGCCAGAGGTTGGCCGATTTTATGGAGAAAGAGGGACTCTTTATGATGAACTCTTTCTTCCAGAAGCCACCTCATAGGAAATGGACCTGGATGAGCCCCGATGGTTCCACGAAAAATGAGATAGACTTCATCATGACCACGAAGAGACAAATATTCAATGATGTCACTGTGATCCACAGAGTGAAAACCGGCAGTGATCACCGAATGGTTAGGGGCACATTGAATATCAATCTAAAAATAGAAAGCTCTCGCCTGATGAAGTCTACGCTCCGACCCTCTAATGCTCAACTCCAAAACCCCGAGAGCTTTCAACTCGAATTGAAAAACCAATTCGATTGCCTAGATAGTTGCGTCTCCGTAGATGAAATTAGTAGTAGGCTGGTAGAAACTGTCCATGCGGTTGGGTCCAAGTTCTTTAAAACTCACCGTAGCAATAGGACTCAAAAGACATCAGATCAAACCCGAAAACTCATGGCGGATCGGCGTGGTATGGCGCTGCAGTCTTCCGATGACGCTAAGTCCTATAGGCAGCTCAATAGATCTATTCATAAATCCTTGCGATACGATGTCCGGTCTTATAATACCAAAAGTATTAAAGAGACTGTAGAAGAACCATCGAAAAGGGAGGATCCTCCGACCAGACGGGTGTTATGTCTGGCGGGCAGCTGCCCAACGG
This sequence comes from Saturnia japonica, assembly GCA_033032175.1. Classification (NCBI taxonomy): domain Eukaryota; kingdom Metazoa; phylum Arthropoda; class Insecta; order Lepidoptera; family Saturniidae; genus Saturnia; species Saturnia japonica. The sequence goes on from CM065315.1 coordinate 2,499,110, forward strand.
TTGTAGTCGGGTTCTTGTATATACACTCAATCGAAGAGTTAATTTCTAAAGCGCGATGCAGGATGCGTCGTATGTGGCTCGATAGATGTCGCTGTGTGTCGCTATGTAGATGTCGCTACATCACTCCCCTCCGAGACCGGAGGTCGATAGCAGGTTGAGTCGTCCATACATCATCTAGTGATGCTTGCCGGGCCAGTGGGATGTTCCAGTGAGTCGGGGTGATGCCCCAGTGAGTCGGGGTGATGCTGCAAGAATGCTCCAGTGAGTCGGAGTGTTGCAGTACTGCGTAGTGACTGGCTGCTGCGTCGACCAGGAGAGAAGTGCGTCTTTGCTTGTTGACCGGCCGAAGTGCAGTGTGCTGTGCCAAGGTCACTGAGAAGGCTGTGGGTGATGACCAGGAATGCGCCGTCCGCTGCATGCTGGTGGTCAGGATACCAGTAGTAGCCGTGGATGCTGGCTGGCTGTATGACTCGCTGCTCGAAAGCTTGTGGAAGTGATGATGACGTCACGATGTAGCTGTGCGAAGAAGGTTGCGCTGACGTTCATGCTCGGGGTCACCAGTGTAGAATTACTATTGCAAAGGGAGGATCCTCCGACCAGACGGGTGATATAACCGGCGGGCAGCTGCCCGCCGGTTGTAGTCGGGTTCTTGTATATACACTCAATCAAAGAGTTAATTTCTAAAGCGCGATGTAGGATGCGTCGTATGTGGCTCGATAGATGTCGCTGTGTGTCGCTATGTAGATGTCGCTACAAGACGATAGAGCGGAATAAAGGCTCCACAGTGTTCGCAAGGAATGCATCTATTGGGCAGAGCCAGTTGACGAAGCTGAAAATGGATGATGGCAGCGTAGCGTCCACCAAGCCAGAGGTATGAAGGGAGATCGAAAGGTTCTATGGGCAGTTATATACCTCATCAACTAAGCCTGTTACCAGCCCGGCTAAAGTTCCGAGAGCCGGGCTGACCCGACACTATACCGAAGATATCCCCGACATCACCCTGTACGAGATTAGGATGGCCCTTAAGCAGCTTAAGAACAACAAGGCGCCGGGTGATGACGGAATTACATCAGAGCTTCTTAAAGCGGGTGGAACACCGGTACTTAAGGTCCTGCAGCAGCTCTTTAACTCCGTTATACTCGAGGGTAAAACGCCGGAAACATGGGGTGGCAGAGTGGTGGTCCTGTTCTTCAAGAAAGGTGATAAAACCTTATTGAAAAACTATCGGCCCATCTCGTTGCTGAGCCATGTTTATAAGCTGTTTTCGAGGGTCATCACGAATCGTCTCGAGCACAAGTTTGATGACTTCCAGCTTCTCGAACAAGCCGGTTTCCGAAAAGGCTTTAGCAACGTAGACTACATCTATACGCTGCGGCAGATTATACAGAAGACTGAGGAGTATAATCTGCCTTTATGCTTAGCGTTCGTGGACTACGAAAAAGCCTTTGATTCGGTCGAAACCTGGGCAGTGTTGCAGTCTCTCCAGCGGTGCCGTATTTACTATCGATATATCGAAGTGTTGAAGTGCTTATACAACAACGCCACCATGTCGGTCCGAGTACAGGAGCAGTGCACGAAGGCAATTCCTTTGAGAAGAGGCGTTAGACAGGGAGACGTAATATCTCCGAAACTGTTTACCGCCGCTCTAGAGGACGCCTTCAAGCTCCTGGAATGGCAAGGACTCGACATCAATGTCAATGGCGAGCACATCACTCACCTTCGATTTGCTGACGACATCGTAGTCATGGCAGAATCGCTGGAAGATCTTTGCACAATGTTCGATGGCCTCGACAAAGTTTCTCAACAGGTGGGCCTTAAAATGAACATGGACAAGATGAAAATCATGTCGAATGTCCATGTAGTGCCCACCCCAGTATCAGTTGGGAACTCTTGTCTAGAAGTTGTTGAAGAATATGTCTACCTGGGACAAACAGTCCAGTTAGGTAGGTCCAACTTTGAAAAAGAGGTCAGTCGACGAATCCAACTCGGCTGGGCAGCGTTCGGGAAACTGTGCGACGTCTTCTCGTCCAAAATACCTCAGTGCCTCAAGACGAAAGTCTTTGACCAGTGTGTGTTGCCAGTGATGACATACGGCACAGAGACGTGGTCGCTCACTGTGGGCCTCATAAGAAAGCTCAAGGTCGCTCAGCGAGCTATGGAGAGGGCTATGCTTGGTGTTTCTTTACGAGATCGAATCAGAAATGAGGAGATCCGTAGACAAACTAAGGTAACCGACATAGCCAAAAGGATTAGCAAGTTGAAGTGGCAGTGGGTGGGGCACATAGTTCGGAGAACTGACGGCCGTTGGCTCAGAAAGGTTCTCGAGTGGAGACCATGCACCGGAAATCGCAGCGTAGGACGGCCCCCCACTAGATGGAAAGACGACATAATAAAGGTCGCTGGGAGCCGTTGGGTGCAGGCCGCACAAGATCGGTCGCTCTGGAGATCAATGGGGGAGGCCTATGTTCAGCAGTGGACGTCCTGCGGCTGTAATGATGATGATGATGATGATGATGATTATTGGCTGACGGGGAAGGAAGATATCGTGAAGAAGCCTGATCGCTTGAGAAATATTCTTGTAATACTTAATACTACCGTATGTGCGAAAATATAGATCTGTTGATTTATCAATGTTTCAAATATTGCGGGGGTCACTGTGTCAGCTAAATTGTTTTTTGATGTGCGATAAATATTACGGCAGTAGTATATAAAAAGAAATTATAAGAAATACTATCTCAGCTAAGTAGGCTTTACAAGTTAACGAGTAGGTATTACTTGACCAACTTATAAATTCTACTTGGAGAAGTAATGTTGTACTACGAGGGCGGCACTGAAAATTTCGGGAATCAAGGAAATGACACAACATTACTATTTAAAAATGTATTTATTGCTTTTCGAAGTATTATCCGCGAAATTTGACACATTTTTCCATACGATGGAACCAATCATTGAAGCAACCATTCCATTCGGAAGTTGGGGTCTCCAAAATGGCCGTTTTGTAGGCGTCCACAGCTTCTTCAGGTGATGAAAATCTCTGTCCACGCAATTTATTCTTTATTTTAGGGAAAGTATAGAAATCATTAGGGCTTAGGTCGGGGCTGTACGGCGGATGGTCTAATAATTCTATGTTTTCTTGCTCTAAAAACTCTTTTGAACTGTGCGCGGTGTGAGAACTCGCATTGTCTTGATGGAGGATGATGCGGCGGTTGCCGTTCTCTTTACGGAGTTCAGAAACGACCTGTGGCAAACAAATGCTAGCATACCATTCTAAATTAACCGTTCTTTGACCCTATGTTGGCTTTAACTCATTTTCGAACACCCAAACTCGTGACTGGTTTTTTGTTTCAGGTTCGTACGCGTATATCCAGGTTTCGTCACCTGATACGATGTTGTATACAGCATTTGAGGATCCTGCGTGGAATCCTTCGAGAGTTCTGACGCACCAAGTCAAACGCACCATCGGGAAAACAACTTTTTTACACCTAATTGTTCATGCAAGATTATTTGTATTTGACTCATGCCAATGTCTAAAGTTGCCTGAATTTCGCGGTATGTCACATGTCGATCTTCCTCAATCAGCTTACGCACAGCATCAACGTTTTCTTGGGTGACTGCAGTTTTTGGACGACCTTGACGAGGATCATCACTGAGCTTGACACGTCCACGTTGTAATTCAGCAAACCAGCGATAAATTGTGGTTTTGGATGGGGCTTCGTCACCAAATGCAGAAATCATCCGGTCAACACACTGTTTTTGTGTTAAACCACTTCGAACGTCATAATAAATTATCGCTCTTGAATTTTCTCGAGTCAATTCCATTTTCTCAACGACTAAACAAGTTTGACAAAACCTTGTGACAAGACCGAGAATCTTTTTTTAAATAAATAAATTGTATTCGATTTTTAAAACCAAGGAGTTTTCAATTAAAAAGATTTTAATATGACAGGAACAGTGGAAATATTCCATTCCCGATACTTTTAGTGCAGCCTATGTATGTCTTTTAAAAACCTATATCTATAAAAATAAATAAAATTGCCATTCGGTTATAAAAACAAACCCTTAAACACGTTTTAAAAAAAAACCAATCGATACCCAGTACAAAATCGTGACAGCGCCATTTCTCATCAATACAAAAAGTAACCATGAAAATATTTGATTTATTGATATATCAACTGATTCATACAGTTAAATAAAATTGAAGTGTTTGTTTGTAATGTCAAAACAACAGTTTTTTGGGAAATGCATTTGAAAGTATATACGATACTTAAAAAAAAAAAACTATTTTAACATTTTTGTCTGCCTGTTTGTTCCGGGTAATCTCCGAAACGGTTGGACTGATTTTGACGGAATTTTCACTGATAAATAGCTGATCTTATTGAGAGTAACTTAGGTTACTTTTATTTTAGAAAAAGAATTAGGGTTTTTTATTTATTTATTTATTTATTTATTTGGCGCGCCAACAGAGCCACAACATGATACATGATTATATTTTAGTCATACGAACACATCTCAATAATTATGTAGTACTCCACTTACAGGCGAGCACAGCATGCAACAATTTTCGAGCCTTAATATTGATTAAATATAGTACTATGTTAACAAACTTGATAAAAATAATAACAATAATTAAAAGCAAACAATAATAATACAAAATAATGTTAATAATATAAATACTCAATCATGTCATAATTGGAGAATTTTAAAGATATAGGATTTAAGAGAGGTCAAAGAACTGAAGAATATGTCAAGACTTTGGTCGTAAATTTCATTAAATGTCTTCGATATGCGCCATATAGGAGACTGCATACCTAAGTTAGTACGTATGAAGTTACAAGCGAAAGGAACATAAGTGCAAGATCTAGAATTTGGACGTGGTACCTTAAGTGAAATTCTCTGTAAAATATCCGGACTGTCAACCAAGTCATTCAGTATTTTATACAAAAATATTATTTCAAACGTAGACCGTCTGGCTTGAAGAGAAAGACAGTTTAACTTTTTTAAACGCTCCTCGTAACTATTATTGCATGGGACCATATGGTGCTGAGCACAGATTTGTCGAAAGAATCGTTTTTGAACCCGTTCTATATTATTTACATGTACTGCGTAAATAGGATTCCAAACTATGCAATTAAATTCCAGCTGACTTCTTACAAGAGCGTTATAAATAATCATTTTTGAAGTCACGCATCTGAAATCCTTAAAATTTCGAGAAATAAATCCAAGCATTCTAAACGCCTTATTTACAACGGAATCCACATGACTAACAAAACGCAGTTCCGAATCCATTACTACACCAAGGTCGCGAATTACACTAAATTCTTTCAAAATAGACCCATTTAATTCGTATGATGTTTTTATTTTATTTTTCCGCTTACGACTAAACTGGATATGACTACATTTTGAAATATTTAAATACATGTTATTGTTTTTGCACCACTTATTTACATTATTAAGATCTTGTTGGAGGTAATATGCGTCAGTACTGTTAGTTATTTTTTTATAAATTTTAAGATCGTCAGCAAATAGAAGGTAGTTTGAATATTTAATTTCTTTTACAACATCATCTACAAAAATAAGAAATAAAATGGGTCCCAAATGGGATCCTTGAGGAACGCCGGAAGTGGGTGTGAAGTAATTAGAGACATAACCATTGACCGTGACATAATTTTTTCGATGAACAAGATAAGACTTGAACCATTGCAAAAGGTTTCCAGCAATACCAAAACTCTCCAGTTTAGCTAGCAATAATGTATGATTGACTTTATCAAACGCTTTACTAAAGTCAGTATATAGAGCATCAACCGAATTACCCTTATCAATTTCAGTTATAATATAATCTGTGTAATGTAGAAGGTTGGTGGTGGTAGATCTTTTAGGAAGAAAACCGTGTTGTGATGACGACAGAAGATTTCTCACGTGTGAGACTATGTGTGGATATACCAGTGATTCAAAGACCTTATCCAATGTGTTCAGTATCGTGATCGGTCTATAATTATCTACAGCTGATATGTCACCTTTCTTGGGAATAGGAACAACTGAAGCCGTTTTCCATTGAGAGGGAAAGGTGGAAGTTGTAAAAGATTTGTCAAATATAATTTTAAGCGGAATACCCAATGAAGTTGCAAGAGCCCTGAAAAATACGGGTGGAAAGCCATCTGGCCCAGCACCCTTGTAGGGGTCAAGACTTTTCAATTTCTTAACGATAACATCCTCATTAAATGCTACGTCGTGAAGTATATTATTGCTTTGTAATTTGAGATTATATACACAGGTAGGGGCACCATGATCGTAAACAGATGCAAAATAGGTAGCAAATAAGTTAGCGATGTCAGTACCATTATCCGCAATAGTATTTACAAGATGAACTTCTTTGGGAATATCAGATTTGTTAGATCGCTTATTTTTAACATACTGCCAAAAGCATTTAATATTTGATTTAATTTTACGTTCTATTTCCATAATGTATATTCCATAGTCCTCTTTTATAAGTTTCAGACATCGATCTCTTAGTAATTTAAATGTGAGCTTGTCTCTTGGGTTCTTATATTTTTTAAACTTTAGTCTAAATTTCTCCTTCTCTTTAATTACTTTTTTTAAACTTTTTGAGAACCAAACTGTTTCCGCACAAATAAAAAAAAGCCGGCCATAGTGAACCAATTCGGGAGCTTAAATGACTTACGCTGAGCAAACTATAAGAGATATAGCAAATTAATGTACTACAAAATTGTAGACATTAAAAAGACCTACAAAAATGTCACAGAGACTATACGTCTATCGTTTCAGAAACAGTCACAATGAGCACTTTTGTCTTTAAAATAGCCACGGCATTCTGTAGTCCACGTGAGCGAAGCCACGGGCACAGATAGTCTATACTAATATAATAAAGCGACGAGTTTTTTTGTTTGTCTAAACGCGCTAATCTCTGAAGTCGGATTCGAAAAATTCTTTTTGTATATGATAGCCAGACTTATGAGGAATAGTACAGATTATCTAACATTAGCCTATAACTCCTAGCTAGTCTTAAATATTGATTTTTATTAAATAAGTCGGAGGCGGAAGCTCTCCCGAAATTCTTTATCCGCGTACGATGGCGTAATGGTTAATGATACGTAAATACAATGTTTTACATAAATATTGGTCTTTGGTATATCTAAAAAAAGTCGGCGATGGTATATGCCTATCTCTAATTCATAAGCCACAATAAGCTATTTTGTGACTAACAATTGTTAAAAATTGAAAAGTGTTTTATGAACATTTTAAAACTTGTTATTGTTAAAATCTAAAGAAACAGTTCATTTATTTTTCATAGGGGAACTGGTTCTTCAAAGCGATTCTGAACGAAACGCTCAGTACTACTCACTACTCAGCAGTGCTGCCATTTTAGCGCTTCTGGCGCTAGATCTAGCGTAATTTTAGGGTAATCAACTCCCATTATTACCAGTTGACTCCTAGCGGAAATTCTAGCGCTTTATCGAAATGGTTGTTAAATTATACCATACTTATTATTTATATCCATTTCACAACGAACGCTATTTCCATTGTATGTTTTTAAACTTTTGAATAAGTTTAAAAGTTATATCACTTCCCTATTTTAATGCAGATATTGAAAGAATATTTAGCACAATGAATATATTGAAAAATAAATTACGTAATGGTCTCTACGTGGACACGATTAATTTGATTTTACAGGTAATGATGGGCTTGTCTTCTAAACAATCCACATAATATTTCAATTATTATGATCGTCCTGATGATGTATTGAGGGAAATCGGAAGTAACAAAAATATAAATTAGGGATATCCCAACGATATATGGATATCACAGAGCCACAGCCAGATCCATCTGATTCTGGGACTCTTAAAATTTTTCCAACCGACGTGACAACGCAGAGGATGGAAATTCGGTTGATGAATTTAAATTATTTATTTGTTTAGATGATTTAATAAATGAAAATTTATCAAAATACTTGATGTTTTAATTCCAATACCGTGCCTTGCGTTATAAATAGGTAAACAAATTTTTGTTCAGAAAGTAAACGACAGGTACTGGAAATTAATAAAAAAAACTATACCGACAGGCTAATAGCACAAATATTTTGTTTCGATCAAACAAAATTGTTGTTGTAGGGTGGAGTTGTGGTGTTGTAGGGAACGTATCTATTTAACTTCTAATTTAAAAATAGCATTATCATCTAGCGCTTTTCTTAATCACACTTGTTTAGCGGAATCTAGCGCTTTTCTTGAAGTGATCTAGCGCCCAACACTCAAACGGAGCTACGGAGCTGACAGCAGTGCTACTCAGTAGAGTCAGTAGTCAGTACAGTAGTATCGAATCGTGCCTAAGTGCTGTACGTGCGTGCCTTAATTATCCTGAAGTGCCAACGCCCTTTTGTAGTTATTGTTATTGGATATAATGTCTGAAACTAGAGGTTTGTTTTGCTCGTTTTTGTTATTATAAAGTGACTACTGTTGTGTGTGTAACAATGTTGCCAGAGCTGTAAAATAACTTAAAATCCATCATGCGTCATCAAACATCTCTGCCTTTTTACTTGAAATAAATTATCTGTTTAAAAAAACAAGATTTTATAGCTAAGAAATTACTACGTACATAACTAATTATCGCTCATGTATATTTTTTTATTTAGCTTGTATTTTTGTTTTCAAGCTTGTCGACTATATCTTTTGGTGGTTAAAATATATGGTGATTTATTTAACTGGGACAGTGTGTGAAGTCTAAAAGTTTGAGTTACTTTAGGAACATTTATGTTTTCTATGGAAAAAATTTTAGTCTCACATCAAAAGATAACATAACATGTATTTAAAAATTTTATGAAGCGCGTTTTTTCCCTAATAATAAATAACTTTGACCAACAGATTTTTTTACTTGAATCAATTCAATTCCTCACTCAAAATCAAAATGTGTCTGTCTTTCTTTTTGTTCCGGGTAATGTCCGAAACGGTTGGACCCATTTTGACGGGACTTTCACTCGCAGATAGATAGCTGATGTAAGGCTGAAAAGGAGTAACTTAGGCTACTATTATTTTAAAAGAACTAGGGTACTACCACGCAAATAAAAAAAAATAGTCATAGTGAATCAATTCGGGCGCTTCAATGGATTACGCTTAAAAAATCATTTGTGATATAAGTAGTAGGGGTTCTAAATTTCCCACTCACCAATCACAGACCAGTTAGTGAAGGCGTTTTTTTTTTGTTTCCTAAATCCAAAAAAATGTTTGGTGTCAAAATGGGGGTTTTTTGTATAATTTTTATATGTTTTTTTTTTTTTTAATAGCAACGAATGTACCATTATTTGATAGTGTACACATTAGAGATACTACGTACGAAATTTCAGCTATTTACTTCAATCAACAACAAAATTATAGATTTTTGAGACGGTACGCACAATTCTGTCTCATAATGCGGCGTCACGCCCGCGCCGCGTGATTGCTATATCCCTGTATCTTTTTATGTAATACATTGCTAGCCACGAACATCATACGTGTAGGTAAAATGAATATCATGAATATAACTAAAAAAGGAGGTAGTGTTTGCATACTATATGTAAGGAAATGGCTAAATAAAAATAAGAAGTCAAATAGACGCTTCAAAATCAAAATCAAAATAATCTTTATTCAATTTAGGCCCTAAAAACGCACTTATGAATGTCAAAACACTACTGCCGGTTCGGAAAATATCCCAGACATCGAGAAGAACCGATAAGAAACTCGATCGGGTTTATCTCTTTTTTTTTTTGTTAACTGTACAAATGTTACAAATATAACAGGTACAATAATAATATATTAGTGGATGCACAGAGAGGGAGTAACTTCCAGACATCACTATCATTCACATAATGATCCACCCTGTTAAGTCTTATGGTTATCAAAAGATGGCGCTGTGTCATTTTTGAACTAGCCATCATGGTGTTTACATTTTTTAATAGAGTATGCACATTTTTGTGATACTGTGTGTTCAAATAAAGGAGTTACAGTCGACGTTGGTATTTATTTCGTTCAAAGTTCAACTTAGTATCGTGAGTTTTAACATTGGTCCTAAACGAGCCGAATATTTTTAAGTTCAACGAGTCCGGGCCTTGGACCCGCACCCCTCGCCTCCGTACCCGCAGTGGATCGATGCGGAAGGGTACGCGACGCCAGTGGCAGCAGGGTCCGATTGGATTCTCATGGGAATAAAAATGAGTGATCCATCCAACCAAAAAAATTTAACTCTTAGGTTTAAGGAAGGTAGTAGTAGCGCCAGAATTGGTGCAGCGTTGAGTGACGAGGGAAGTGCAGGGCGTCAAAAGCCGACAAGAGATCCGCTGGACTTAGATTCCGATCCGGTTGTGGCACCGAAGGTTACGACGGCCCAGAGGGGCAAACCGATGGCGTCCGGGGGTGATTCCGAGGTGTCTGGAAGGGTGGGGAAACGCCCGTTGGGGTCGCCCATGACGGGGTTGGAAGCAGAGCGAGATGGAGTACAGGCCCCAAAGCGCGGAACCGCAAGAAGGGGGTCGGTTCGCGGATTGGGGCGCTCCAAAAGCGTGGAGCGCTCAATTTGGGCCAAAAAGGGTGTGATGTTCGTGGGGGGTGAGAGTGATGCGGAGGGGTCCTGCAGCACTGACGTGCTTGACGCTGGGTCACTGAGGACCCGAACGGAGGATGGAGTGGCTGCCATCCTTGAAGTTTGTCGCATTTCAGGCAACTTAAAAGGGACTTGCATTAAGTCCCTCAAGGAGGCAGCCAATTCATTGAAGGAGGTGGTGGAGGTTCTGTTCCTGCGCACCTCCAATGAAGAGACGGCCCGCTTGGGCCGCGAGGCTAAAGTCCTTCGCCAGCAGGTGAAGGACTTAAAGGAGGAAGTGCTTGCGTGGCGCAGGGAAGCAAGCGAGAGGAGGATCATGCCTCCTCCTCCACCGCCGCCACCGCGGCCGGTCCAAGCAGAAGCGCCCCCCATGGGGTGGGAGAAAATGCTGGAGGAAACGGTGGGCAGATTGGAGCTGTCCATCCGCACCACTGTCGGAAGCGTGATTGATGCGCGCTTCGACAGCTTGGAGGTCGATGGGCGGCTCCTGCCCAAAAAGGTCATGCGCCCGCCTCTAGCGGGTGACAATAGGCCTGAGCCGGCTAGGAAAGAGGGGCCTGCTGTTGGACCTGGACCTGCTCGACGTACGGGTCCCAGTGCGGGGGGGACTGGTGCGAAGAGGCCCCAGTCCGTGTCTCGAGCTAGGTCGGAGGGAGTGGCTGCGCCGTCGGCAGCTGCAGCCCCACTCGGCGTGGAGTGGGCTGCTCTACCGGGGGCGCCTAACTCAGAGGTGGCTTCCCAGGCTCCTTCTGGAGGAGGGGGGGAGGCATGGACAGAAGTGGTTCGGAGGCGCGGAAAAAAGACGAAGGCACAAACCGTGCCTGCAGCTCCCGCGCCTAAAAAGGTGGCTGGGCCGAAGATGGCTTCCGTGCCACGCTCGGCTGCAGTTGTTATAACACTGCAGCCTGAGGCTGTGGCCGGGGGTGTTACGTACGCGGCAGCGGTACTGAAGGCGCGGGAGCATGTTAAGCTGGGGGAGCTTGGAATCAGCGACCCTAAGCTCCGCACGACGGCCACGGGGGCCAAGATTATAGAAATTAATGGCCCCGATGGTGAACTGAAGGCGGATGGCCTGGTGACGCAGCTACGAGCTGCATTGGCTGGTGTAGCTGTGGTTACCAGGCCAATAAAACGGGCGGAGCTTCGGGTCGTTGGAATCGACGACTCGGTCGATGCAAATGAGTTGAGGGCGGCAATAGTTGGTGTGACCGGATGTGAGCCGGCCATGATTAAGGTCGGTTCCATCCGGCAAAACTGGGGAGGGGGAGCAGCGTTTGTGTCGCTACCAGCCGCTGAGGCGAAGAAGTTGGCCGATGCAGGGCGTCTCCTGGTCGGCTGGAGTGTGGCCCGAATATGCCCATTGCCGGAGAAGCCCCTGCGGTGCTTCAGATGCATGGGTTTGGGCCACACTCGCCCACTCTGTGAGGCGATGGCCGACAGGAGCGCCCTATGTTATAGGTGTGGGGGGTCTGGCCATGCGGCGGCAGAATGTGCATCGGTAAAGATGCACTGTGATTTATGTGCCGCCGCTGGCAAACCAGCGGACCATTACATGGGAGGGGCGAGCTGCAGGCCCCCCGCAACCAAAAGGAGGCCTCCCGGTATTGGTGCGGGTAGACCCGGGTTGGAGGTGATTGGATCAGCCCGTTAATGGACCGGAGCTGCATCAATTACCTCCAGGGTAATTTGAACCACTCTGCCACTGCACAAGATCTATTTGTGCAATCAGTGGCGGAGTGGAACATTGATATTGCGGTGGCTGCGGAGCCGTACTCTGTCCCCGCCCAACCTTATTGGGCGGGTGACATTGACGGCTCTGTAGCTATTTTTAGTACGGGGTCCCCCCTCTCCTTCAAGGAGAGGGGCTCAGGGTTCGTGGCGGCCGCCTGGGGAGGATACGGGGTGGTGGGAGTGTACTTCTCCCCAAACCGGCCCCTGAGGGAGTTCGAGGCATTCCTCGACTCCCTGGGGCCGGTGGTTGGGCGGCTGTCGCCACTCCCCATCGTCTTGCTTGGCGACCTTAACGCCAAGTCGCGGGCATGGGGAGGGGTGGCCACGAACCCGAGAGGGGCAGTGGTGGAGGAGTGGGCAGTCCAGGCTGGGCTGTCCCTCCTCAACCGAGGGGCGGTGCACACGTGCGTGCGACAGAACGGAGGGTCCGTGGTGGACGTTTCCTTCGCCACGCCGTCTGTCGCAAGTCGTGTGCGAGATTGGAGGGTGCTGGAGGAGGTGGAGACCCTGTCAGACCACCGGTATATCCGGTTTGGGGTCTACACCTCCTCAGAGGTGCCGGCGCGCCGGGCTCCAGGGGGGGCTAACTTCCCCCGATGGGTGGTGAGCCGCCTCAATCGGCAGGTTGCTGAAGAGGCGGCCATCGTCCAGAGCTGGCGCGCGCCGGCTCCTAGTGAGGAAGATATCGACGCGATCGCGGGCCGTTTCCGTAAGGCCCTTACGGCGGTCTGCGACGCGTCGATGCCGCGGAGCAAAAACCGCCCGCAAGGCAGGCGGGCGGTGTATTGGTGGACCCCGGAGATTGCCAATCTCCGGGTGGCCTGCTCCGCGGCGCGGCGGCAGCTACAACGCTGTCGCCGGCGGCAAATTCGCATAGAAGGGGAGGAGGCCCGGCTGCTTGGCCACTACAGGGAAGCTAGGAAGTCCCTGCAGGTGGCCATCAGCCGGGCAAAGGATGAGCAGTGGGAGGAGCTCCTCAGGACCCTGGACAGGGACCCGTGGGGGCGCCCGTACCGGGTAGCCCGGAAGAAGTTCCGGGGGCAGGCGCCCCCGTTAACGGAGTCCCTGGACTCAGAGGTCCTAGCGAGGGTCGTGGCCACGTTAATGCCCGACCCTCCGGAGCTCCTCCCGCCTCTCATGTTAGATGGGAGCGCTGTTGCGGAGGAGCTGTTACCACCCCCCCCCGTCACTGAGGAGGAGATGGGGTCGGTGGTGGAGCGCCTCCGCAACAAGCGGAGGGCGCCAGGCCCGGATGGAGTCCCGGGCCGGGTGTTAGGTGTGGCGCTGAACCACATGGGGGTAGAGCTTCGGGAGCTGTTCAACCGATGTTTGTCGGTTGGACGGTTCCCGAAGCTCTGGAAGATGGGGCGACTCTGCCTTCTGGGGAAGGAGGGTCGCCCCCCGGACTGCCCGTCCTCGTACCGGCCCCTGGTGCTGCTGGACGACACGGGGAAGATGCTGGAGCGTATTCTGGCATCTCGTGTCGTCCAGCACATGGCGGAAGTTGGGCCGGTACTTTCGGACCGGCAGTTCGGATTCCGGAGAGGGCGTTCGACGCTGGACGCCCTCTCCACCCTGAAGGCGTGGTCTGCGGAGGCGACTGCGGGTGGAGGTAGGTTGTTGGCGGTGTCGATAGACATCGCCAACGCCTTCAACAGTCTGCCGCATGGTGTTATACGGGAGGCGCTCCGGTTTTTCGGAGTGCCCTCGTACCTGCGGCGGCTGTTGGGGGACTACCTCCAGGGGAGGCAGGTCGCCTTCGTAGACGGGAGGGGCAGTGTGGTTCGGTGGCACGTGGGGTGCGGTGTTCCACAGGGGTCGGTGTTGGGGCCGCTCCTGTGGAACATGGGCTACGACTGGGTGCTCCGCGTAGCACTCCCTTCGGGGATTCGCGTGCTGTGCTACGCGGACGACACCCTAGTCGTGGCCCAGGGGGGGACGTTTGAAGAGGTGGCGCGCCTGGCCACAGAGGGCACTGCCCTCGTGGTCGGGCGCATAAAGGCGTTGGGCCTCAGGGTGGCGGCCGAGAAGACCGAGGCCCTGCTCTTTCATGGGCCTCGGTGTGGGCCGCCTCCTGGGGCCCACATATATGTGGAGGGCGTTAGGGTCCGGGTTGGGGCCCAGATGAAATATCTGGGCCTCAACCTGGACGGTCGTTGGCGGTTCGAGTCCCACTTTAAGGGACTCGAACCGCGGATAGTGGGAGCGGCGGCGGCTCTCGGCCGGCTTCTCCCGAATTCGGGGGGGCCGGGCGCGAGCTGTCGCCGTTTGTTCGCGGGAGTTGTCAAGAGCATGGCCGTCTACGGGGCACCGATCTGGGCGGATGCCCTCAGCGCCACGAACAGACGCGTACTGCGTGCTACGCAGCGTGTCGTGGCGCTGAGAGTAATCCGCGGGTACCGGTCGGTGTCCGCGGGGGCGGCCATGGTTCTTGCCGGCTCCCCGCCGTGGGAGCTGGAGGCGGAGGTGCTCGCCGCCGTGTATGAATTCACGGCGGCGAGGAGAGAGATAGGAGAGCCTCCAGCTCCCACCGAGGTAGAACGGGTCCGACGGGAGACCCGGGAAGTGGTTTTCAGGAGGTGGGAGGAGGACCTGGCGGACGCGCGCTATGGACGGTATACCATAGACGCCGTCCGCCCGGTCCTCCGGGAGTGGTGCGCCAGGGAGCGGGGCTCCCTGACGTTTAGACTTGTGCAGGTGCTATCCGGACATGGTTGTTTCGGATGGTACCTGCACAAGATAGCACGGAGGGAGCCAAACACTACGTGCCACGAGTGCGGGGCTGCAGAGGACACGGCGCAGCACACTCTGTCTGAGTGTGCTGCGTGGGTGGGGCAGCGCCGCACTCTGGCCGTAGCTGTTGGAGGAGGAGACCTCTCGCTGCCGAGCGTGGTTAAAGCCATGGTCGGCAGCGAGACGGCATGGACGGAAATGGCCTCCTTCTGTGAGGAGGTCATCTCGCAGAAGGAGGCTGCGGAGAGGGTACGCGAGGGGGATCCCTTGAGCGGCCCTCTCCGCCAAAGAAGAGGGGGTGGCCGGAGGAGGCGGTTTAACCGTCAACTCCCGCCACCCTAGCCGAACCAGAGGAGACGGGACGGGGGGGGCCCGTTCTCCTCATTGCACTGGTTCGGCAGGCGGAGGAGACAGCTATCGTGTACATAGACTGTCTCCTAATTAGGCCGGGGCCCGGTTAAAGCCGGGCCGGCCTCCGGGGTGGCGCGGCAGAATGCCAGCGCAGTGCCCGCGTCGCCCCAGTATGGGGCGGCTGTACACCGCGGAGTTTTTTTAGTGAGTAGGACTCTCACATAACCACTCGACCCCCCATTTCGAGTGTGTACCCATGACGGGTTTTCCACTCCGCGATAACAAAAAAAAAAAAAAACAAAAAAAAAAGGGTCCGATTGGATAAGTTCAACTAAGTTTGAAGTAAGTTCATCCCAGTTCAACAACGGCGATCCGCCCCAGTTCAACAACGTCGATATACTCCAGTTCAACATCATCGATACACCACCGTTCAACAGCGTGTGCATCTTGATTAGTTCAACAGCATCAAGTGTTTTTGTAAAAAATCAAACGTAAGTCAGTGAAGTGTAAAAAAAAACCGTGAGTAGTACATTTTAACTTTATTTAAAAAAACTAAAAAATGGAAAGTTTAATTAAAACACAAAAAGTTTTAAAGGCTACAATTAACAAGAGTTTCGAGAACTTTAAAAAGAGTCCGAAAGATCGATTGTCTGTAGAATATATAGAAACAAGATTAGAAAATCTAGAAAAAGACTGGTCTTTGTTTAGAGATAATAATTCAAAGTTATACGAAACTTATGAGACAGAGGCAATAACTGAGTTACAATATGAAAATATATACTACGAAACGGAAGAGTTTTACATTAATTATAAAACTAAGATGAAAATTATACTAAGTCAAATTGTACAATCTAATGATAATAATGCATCTAAAGAATCTAGGTCCGGTATATCCACAAGTTCCTTTGCAAAACTACCAAAAATTTCTATTCCTACGTTTTCAGGCTTATACTCGGAATGGATCACTTTCCGTGATCTATTTTTGTCGCTTGTTCACAATAACACTAATTTAGATAACGTTCAAAGGCTGCATTATTTAAAGAGTCATCTTACAGGAGAGGCCGAACAATTGATAAGACACACTCCAATAAGCGATGCTAATTATAGTATATGTTGGGAACAGTTATATAAACGTTACAACAATAAGAAATATTTGGCCAATTGCATTTTAAAAAGATTTTTTTGTATAAAAAGTATTAAAGTCGAGTCAGCTTCTGCACTAAAGGAACTATTGGATACCACCACAGACTGCTTAAACGCTCTACAAAATCTTAATGTTGATGTTAATACATGGGATTTAATTATAATTTATATAGTCTGTAACAAATTAGATAGCGAAACTCATAAACAATGGGAACTGCATACGTCTAGTTCAGATGAGTTACCCACTATAATTGAATTTAAGAGTTTCATAGAAAATCGTTTCCGAGCTTTAGAATTCGTAGATTCAAAACGATCTTCAGCACCACATAATACTAGTTCTTATTTAAAACCAAAATCTTTACTAGCTACTAATGTATCAGGTGTGCGTTGTGAATTTTGCTCGGAAAATCACAAACTTTGTTTTTGCAGAAAGTTTTCTAAACAAGAATATACACAAAGACGTAACTTTGTAACCAATAACTCTATATGTTTTAACTGTTTGGGTAGAAATCACACTGTATATAACTGTAGAAACTCTGCTAATTGCAGAATTTGTGGAAAAAGACACCATTCACTGTTGCACCCAGTAAACAATAATACAAACATTAAGAGTCCTATGGCACAAGATCCTGTTGAAGGCACTACCACTTCATCTAATCCTTTACCAATAGTTTCTTGTCTATCTACTCCGAAGATCTTCAAATTTAGACAGGTTATATTAGCCACTGCACTAATAAAGGCCGAGTCTAAATCTGGCAACAGTTTTCTAGTACGCGCTTTGATTGATCAGGGTTCTCAAGCTTGTTTTATAACTGAAGCCACAGTTCAATTGCTGCACCTAAAGAAAATTCCAGCAAAGAGTACGATTACCGGCTTAGGAGGCAGTAAAACAATGACTTCAAAATTTACAGTAACTGTAACAATTCATTCTTGCATAAATACTGAATTCAAAATTCAAGTCAAAGCCTTTGTTTTAAAAAATATCACATCTTGTCTTCCTGACCGAAAGATAGGTGACTCAGTCGATTGGGTGGAACTAAATAATTTACATTTAGCAGACCCAGGGTTCAATTCACCCAATAAAATCGACATTTTATTGGGAGCTGATGTGTATAGCCAGATATTGAAGGAAGGAGTTAAAAAGAGTCCTAATGGAACTCTCTTAGCCCAGAGCACTACCCTAGGGTGGATTTTATCTGGTATAGTTCATAATAGCAATTCACCAGTCTATAAAGATAATTCAATAGTTCATAACAAAGGGTCGGTAGGGCAAGACAAAATTATTTCAGTCATGCATAGCCAGATCATCGAAGATACATTGTTGAAAAAGTTTTGGGAGTTGGAAGAATCATATTCTGTAAGTATTAAACACTTGACAGAAGAAGAACAGTTATGCCAAGATCTCTTTAGTAGTACAACTACAAGAGACAATTCAGGTCGCTATATTGTTAAATTACCTTTCAAGTCCAGTAATCCACAGTGTCAGTATGGAAACTCATATGACATTGCGCAAAGGCGCTTTCTGTCTTTAGAAAAGAGGTTATCGAGCAATCCTGAACTTTCAATGCAGTATTCTGAAGTTATTAGCGAATATTTGACCTTAAATCATATGGAAATAGTCCCAGATAAAGATAAGTGGAAAGATACAGCGGTTTATTTGCCACATCATGCAGTGATTAGAAATGATAAGACTACAACAAAGGTCCGTATTGTATTTGATGCGTCGAGTTCGTTGAATAACGGAACTTCCCTAAATACCGACCTTATGGTTGGCCCAACTCTTCAATCTGATTTGAGGCACATTATTATGCGATGGCGTTGTAATCAAATATGCCTAGTTGCTGATATCGTTAAGATGTACAGACAGATAAAGGTGACAGAAGGTGACATAGATTACCAACGGATTTTATGGCGTGATCAATCAAATTCTGAGATACAGCATCTCAGAATTCTTAGAGTTACATTCGGAACATCGGCCGCACCTTATTTAGCTGTACGGTCTTTACAGCAGCTAGCTTACGATGAAGGTAACTGTTTTCCTTTAGCTTCTGAAAGAGTCTTAAAGGATTTTTACATGGATGATCTCATGACAGGTTGCCAAACCATACAGGAGGGTATTCAAATATACCATGAAATGAAGGAGTTGTTAAGTCGTGGCGGTTTCCAGCTTCAGAAATGGACGTCGAGTAGTACAGAACTATTACGAGAGATAGAAGAAGATGTACAGGATACTAAAGTTGATAGGGAAATGAAGATAGATTCAGTTATAAAATTTTTAGGTTTAACATGGAACAGAGAAAGAGATGAATTTCAGTACACCGTACAACTTCCTCCACTGGAAACTCCACTCACCAAACGTAAGGTAATATCAGATATTGCAAGACTCTTTGATCCACTAGGTTGGATTGCCCCCGTTGTAACGACTGCTAAGATTTTTATCCAGAAACTTTGGCTCTCGGGTATACAATGGGAAGAAGAACTTCCATCGCAGTTGCTGAATGAGTGGCTTAGTTACCGTAATAGTCTCGGTGAACTTACAGGCTTCAGCATACCTAGATGGATAAATATAACCAAAGATGTTTCACCAGAATTGCAAGGATTTTGTGATGCATCTAATGCTGCATATGCAGCAGTGGTATACTTGAGAGTTATTGATTGTACAGGTCACATTCATGTCAATCTTGTAACATCTAAGACGAAGGTTGCTCCCGTAAAACAGGTCTCGATTCCTCGCTTGGAGCTTTGTGGAGCAGTTTTGTTAGCAAAACTTCTGTATGAAGTTTCTGAAGCCTTAAGTATACCGAAGCAAAATATGCACGCCTGGACAGATTCTTCTGTTGTACTGGCTTGGATAAGCAGTCATCCAAGTAAGTGGAAAACCTTCGTCGCTAATAGAGTTTCCGAAATATTGACAATCATAGAAAGCGGACAATGGTCACACGTGGCGTCCAAGGACAACCCTGCAGATTGTGCTTCCAGAGGGATTAATCCATCTGATTTATCAAACATCAAGCTATGGAAAAACGGTCCAACATTTTTATATGAAGATAATATCAAATATACAAAGGGAACAGTAAAATTAACTAATTTGGAAGAAAGGAAGAAAAGTATAATATGCCATACAATCACTAAAGTTGAAGATAATATAATATTAAGATTCTCTACGTTGAATCGGTTAATAAGAGTAATTGCATACTGTAAGAGAGTGTTTAGAAAGGGACCAAGATGCATTAAGTCTCCAAATAATCTAACTACTAAAGAAATAAACGAGTCCTTACTTACCTGTATCCGAATATGTCAGCGTGATAGTTTCCTGGAAGAAATTGAAGATCTAAAAAAAAGAGGTATAATTATAAAAAGGAGTAAACTTACGTCTCTCAATCCTTATCTTGATAGCGAAGGCATTCTCAGAGTAGGTGGACGACTGCAGAGTGCTAACATTCATGAGGATATGAAACATCCGATACTGCTACCATATAAATCGCATTTTACAAACCTTATTGTTGCTGATGCGCACCAACGTACACTACACGGCGGTCCTCAATTGATGCTCAATTTTCTTAGAACGGGGTACTGGATAATAAATGCAAAGAACCTAATAAGGCAGTTTGTTCGCAAATGTATTCCATGTATTCGGCATGCTGGCTCAACACAACAACAAATTATGGGTAAATTGCCCACCTCACGAGTAACTGTTTCTCGGCCTTTTCGACAAAGTGGCGTAGATTATGCTGGTCCGATCAGTGTTAGATCCACTAAGGGACGTGGGTTTCATTCCACAAAGGGATATATATGTTTGTTTGTATGTATGTGTACCCGTGCAGTTCATCTTGAGATCGTCAGTGATCTCACTTCGGAAGGGTTCTTGAGTGCTTTTAAGCGTTTTGTTGCAAGGAGAGGCATTTGCACAGATTTTTGGAGTGATAACGGCACTGCATTTGTAGGTGCTAATAGAGAACTTAAGGTTCTTATGGATAAAGAAAGATCTGCCGTTGCAAAGGATATAGATAACTATTTGGCTTCTAATGGTACAACCTGGCATTTTATCCCACCCCGCTCTCCAAATTTTGGAGGATTGTGGGAAGCTGGGGTAAAATCGACTAAGCACCACTTAAAAAGAGTTATAGGTACCACTACTCTTACTTATGAAGAGATGGCAACGCTTCTGTCACAAATCGAAGCTTGCCTTAATTCCCGGCCAATTTCTCAATTTAGTAACAGTCCAGAAGACCCATTACCACTAACTCCGGGGCACTTTTTAATAGGAGAACCACTTGTTTTGGTACCTGATTATAATTTAGAAAGGTCAAATATAACAACACTCAAACGATGGCAACTGACACAGAGGTTAGTCCAAGATTTCTGGCGTAGATGGTCATGCGAATACTTAACTCAATTGCAACATAGGTACAAGTGGTCTCATCAAACATCTGAGCCTAATGAAGGCGATGTAGTTTTGGTCAAAGAAGATGATCTTCCACCAGCCAAATGATTATTCGGAGTTATAATAGAGAAGCACTTGGGTTCAGATAATCTCACACGAGTCGTGTCTTTACGTTGTAATGGATTTATAATAAAGAGACCTGTATCAAAACTAATCATTTTACCTATTGCAACTTGAAGTTTTGTTTGTTCATTTCAATGTATTTATTTTCTTAATTTACAGTGTGGTTCATACACATCTACAATGTTCACAACGTCTAAATTTAAGTTCACTGTGTTATCTTTAAGTTTTTGTGTATTTGTTAAAGATTGTAAAATTTTGTTTTGTTTTTTTTTTGTTCATAGTTATGGACATGCTGTCCATGGTGGGCGGTAATGTTAAGTCTTATGGTTATCAAAAGATGGCGCTGTGTCATTTTTGAACTAGCCATCATGGTGTTTACATTTTTTAATAGAGTATGCACATTTTTGTGATACTGTGTGTTCAAATAAAGGAGTTACAGTCGACGTTGGTATTTATTTCGTTCAAAGTTCAACTTAGTATCGCGAGTTTTAACACACCCTATAATAACCTTTTGACAGTAAAACCCGCTTGACATGGTCCTTGAACTTGTTGTCAGGTAAATCAGTAATGTGTTTCGGGATCTTGTTATAGAACCTAACACTATTACCTAAAAAACTTTTATTAGTCTTACTAAGTCTAAACCACGGTGCGACTAATTTATCTATATTTCTAGTATTTACATTGTGCTGATCTTACTAAATTCCTGGAACTTGTTCTTTAGTGATTCGCGGGGTCTCATATTGTAAATTGCTCGAACTGCCCGCATTTGTAATATAAATATGGTATCTACCTCAGCTGCTGAACCCCACAGCAAAATACCGCAAGACATTAAGCTATGAAAGTAAGCGAAGTAGACTAACCTAGCGGTGGCAATATCTGTTAACTGGCGAATTTTGCGTACTGCGAATGCAGCAGAACTTAATCTTCCCGCCAAGTTTTAATATGCGGACCCCACTGTAATTTTGAATCAAGGGTAATGCCCAAGAAGACAGTACCATCAACTAAGCCTACTAAATTCCCTTCTATCTTGATACTACTATCAACACGCTGAACATTGGGCAAGACAAATCTCATACATTTGGTTTTATTTGCATTTAGTAGTAAATTATTTAAAGAAAACCATTCAGAGATTTTAAACAAGGTGTTGTTTAATTGCCTAAGCTCCGAATCTATTGTTTCACTTTGAATATAAGTGAAGTGTCGTCTGCAAAAAGAACCATGCCAGAACCATTTTCCACAACGGACGGTAGATCGTTTATATAAACGAGAAATAAAAATGGTCCCAAAATCGAGCCCTGAGGGACGCCGACTCTAACCAATGATCCCGAAGAGGTTGCTCCATTTACACTTATTTTCTGACAGCGCTCTGTTAAATAAGAAATTAGGAGGTCGAGAGAAGTTTCACGCACACCATAGTGTTTTAGCTATGGTTAGTTTCCCCGGTTTGGACGGGCGTTTTGTTGCGCCGGATGCCCGTCTCGTAGACGCCGTACGGATGCCAGTGGGCCGCGATGTTAGTAGTGAGGGGGTCCGGGGGGTGCAATAATGCACGACCGCTTGAGGTGCCGGGTCTTCAATGAAAGTCGTAATCTTGTTGATTGTTCGCAGGACGACCAAAGCTTTCTTCTTGTTGTCTTGTAGTTACTTGTACTTCGATGATTCGCGCCGTGCCCAATACGGCCCCTCTTCGAGCTTAAGTAGTTCGGAGAATGATCGTAAAGAGAGCCCCGCTTTATTTCGTGTTTTAATTTCAGTTTTCGCTTTGGTTGCCCTGTTAATCTCTCTATATTTCTGTCATTATATATCTTATGTACACATGTCATATATCAAAATGTTCCTTGTTGTATTATCTATCCATTACATATTCACATAAAATATACATCAAGTATATATTCCGTACATAAGCCAAAAACAATGTAATTTACGGGCGGCATCACTGTTTTCCGTTCGTAAAGTTTCTATAATATTTGATATCCTTACTCTATTGGCTTACTCTATGCATTAATCTATTCTATATTAGTTCTATTCTCATATATGTAACACACAATACATAATAGTTTATATACATCTTAATATATAACATGCAACTTATAATGTAGCGTAGTCGCTAACATTTCTCTATAATATTGTCTGTATCAATCTATTTTATCGTAACACATAGTACATAACACGTAAACACAGTAATATCACATAATATCCTAACAAGAAACACGAAAATAACTGTTCTGTCGCCAACACCAGATATGGTGAAATATTGACAATTATGGACTGAACTACGATTACTGACATACCCCAAATATAGGGTAACCCAACCTATTTTGATGCAAAGAGAACAACATGGTGGATTCCATACACTTTATAAAGATCTACTAAAAGATTAGTGTAAGTTTTGAGATTATCTTCGGATTAATATCAAAACATTCACAAATTATTAGATAATAAACCTATTATATGCAAACACTAACCTATTTTTAGTTAAACTCAACATGTTTATTATTCTTACACGTATAATTTTCGTGGCTAGCACTGTATTATATAAAAAAGTACACTGATAAAGCAATCATGCAGCGGCAGCGCGGGCTTATTTGTAAATGATTGGAATAATGTTTTGGTTCCCAGTATATTAAAATCCTTTTATTGGGATATACACTATGCAATATCCATCTGAGTGGATTTCTTTTTTGTTTTAATACGACACATGCCATAATTGTTTTTAGTTTTGTATATTATGGTGATACTTGACGTGTTAAATATCGTATTTGTGTTTTATCTCGAAGATTTTTAAAATAAATAATGCAACTTGAATTCAAAGAAATTTCTCTTTGATCTTTATCTTTATGAAATTAAATTCTGTGTAAAATAAAAAATACTCATATTTCTATGATAATTAATTTTAGTAAACAGTAACAGTACAACAGCACAACTTGTGAATAATAACAAATCAATAAGAAATGTATTGTATTTCTAATACTTACCACAGTTCAGTAAGTATTCTTTTTTGACGTTTTCACTATGCAGTACGGCATAATTACTTTTTTTTGTTTATTTTATTAAATGTAACGTGCGCTGTCGACCGCGGCTCGTGAACGACGTGATCTCTACGGGCGACGGGCGAAATGAAATTCCTTTGCTGTTTGGTATTACTTTTAGGTGGCTTCACTAAGACGATCTAAGCGTTATGACTATTCTATTCTTTTGTTCTGAGGTAATGATTGATATAATGTTATATTATCAACATTCTTTTACAAATTTTTATCTTAAATATCTTTAATCTATAGATTTCGAATTTTTGTTGTTGGTTTAGCAAATTACACTGTATCCACTCTTTTCAGTCCAAAGGATGTCAGTATTATCGGAGACTAGTTAAACTTGTTTCAACTAGTCTCTGGTATAATTAATGTTTTACATATATGTTTCGTGTGTCATAACATGTTATGATACATTTCAAAATTATATTTTCCTTGTACAGATCAGAGTCAAGACGGTCACACGCAACCAGGCGTGTATCCCACTCAACCAGACTACCCACAAGAGGGAAATCCGGAGAGCGGAAACCCTTTAGTGCCGCAGCCAGGTCTCCAGCCTCCTGGCTATAAAGAAACTTCTTATAGAGTTGTAAGCAGAAACAACTGAATGTACAGATTATTTTTTAATACCTATTTTATTTAAAAAATCCTAAATATTCATAATTTTCTATTAACCAAACGCTGATTCCCCCGTTTCCCCTCAATGTACGTTTTTTTTTTTTAATTTAATTATTATGAGCAATTAAGAATACTAGTAGAGGAGAGTGGGGTTAAGGTATTCCTTTAATAAAATCAAAAGTATTAATTATATCTAATAGATCTGTTTTTGTTAATTATTATAATTTAGTTCAGAGTAAGAATAATACAAAAGAAACCTAATGTATTATTTCAATAAAATATATTTTTTTAATAACATTTATAAAGCAATAAACAAAAACAAAAACAGCCACTAGTATTCACAATGCTCGTTTTAGCGGGGTTGCTTCCTTTAGAGTCGTAAGTAAATGATGTGGATTAAACTTTATTTATTTAATTTTTATATGATTTACTAACTGTGATTACTAACTGTGGTTTCACCCGTGTTAGTTTTATCAGACGAATATCGCGTCATCGCCCCCTTGGGCCCGTGTTGCCTATCATAAATGTTCTCAATTCCCGCAAGTACAAATTATTTTAATTTTCCATTATCTCCTAACGATTGATCTAAATAAGATGCTGTAAAGGGCAAAGTTCAACTTCATAAAATTGTCTTTATGATTAAGTAACTTTTGTTAGTAAAGTTTAGTATGCCATGCCTAAAAATAATGCTCGTAAATCAATGTTTAATCTCCTATAAAAAAATTATCACAAAATACCTTATTAGGGCTTATATAAAAGAGATAGACTATCACGGAATTTTTGTTAGATATATTAAGAACTAATATTTTTGTAGAGTATTGTATTTACGTATCATTAACCACTATGCCAGCGCACGCGGATAAAGCAGTTCCGGAGGACTTCCACTTTCGAATTACTTAACCAAAATAAATATTTAATTCTAGCTTAGAGTTAGCCTGTCCTTTTCTTTGTGAATTTGGCTATCATATACAAAAAAAGTTTTTCGAATCCGACTGCTATTTTCAGTCATTAGTGTGTTTAAACAAACAAACAAAAACTCTTCTACTTTATTATTTTAAAAATATATTCCAACAACTCTACACCACCTCTCCGCTCAGCCAACGCACCCATTTCATTAGTCGCATCATTGCGCGTTGTGTTGTGTGGGCGGTCAACGTGAGCGCTGATGTGCATCATAAGGGGGCCCCTTAAACCTACACCTGGTTCGCAAGTCCCGGGGGCTGCTCGTGTTCCCTCTCTTTGCCACACAATGGACCCGGCACGCACACGGTAAATCCATGGAATGCTAAGATTTTTGTCTCCTCTTTTGAGCTGATATGAAAAGGTGACTTGAGAAGTCGGATATCTTCAGTTTAGCAACCACTATATCTGTCAACACACCATGCTACTTCTCATCACTAGTTTCTGGCACTCCTCGAAAATTAGAATCTTTCTCCGACTTCTGTTGTCAAGTTGTCATCTATCTTTTTTTGTACATTTAAGGTAGCTAACAAGCATCGGGCCTGGTTGTAAGCGGTTACCGTAGCCTATAGATCTTTGTGACTTCATAGATATGACTAGCATGATGCAAACCTTGAACCCCTCTTCTCCAAGAAGCTGTAGATGCCCTAATCAGCGCAGAAATACAACACAAGGCTATTTGGCTGCGATCTTCCGTAAGGTGGAGGTATTTCACCAGTTGAGAAGTAGAGAGAGTGCACACAAGTAGAGAGAACTCCAAAGGGATTTGAGTTTTATGAACTTGAAGATCTGAGTGCATACTGTCGTTGAACGCAAAGAA
This sequence comes from Saturnia japonica, assembly GCA_033032175.1. NCBI lineage: Eukaryota > Metazoa > Arthropoda > Insecta > Lepidoptera > Saturniidae > Saturnia > Saturnia japonica. The sequence goes on from CM065315.1 coordinate 2,525,583, forward strand.
GTCTGCTGCCAACTATGCCACATTTAAGGGCAATGCATTATCGAGCAGAACTTGGAAGGATGACAAGTATTCATCAAATTTCTGTTTCAAGATTTTATTGTAATATTGGTATAAAATTCTTTAATTGTCATTGCAGTCTGATTATGCGCCGCCCGACTACAACAAACTCGGGTTAGATGAAGATGTCAAGAAGTTTGACATCGCCGCGCAAAATGAACGGAAGGCATTTCTTGCAAAGGTGAGTGTGCATTCTTCTTTGGCTTTTTTTCAAGTCTTATAATCGTAATTCGTTTTGACTTAGGCAGATTATTTTACTGGCTAATGCTGATCGTGATGTGCTGAAATGAAAGCATTACTGTGCCTAAAAATAGTATTTTACTGCAAATTCGTTGTTAATAGACGGTGAATTTTTTAAATTTTTGTTTTGCCATACCATCACGCCTGTATTCCCCGAAGGGTTAAGCAGAGGTGCACTAATGTATACCCACCGTTCGCCGAGTATGTTTCTAGGTCCCATGTAATGTAAATTAATATAAATGTAGACTAAATAAACAATTCACCATGCTATGGTTTCATCACGATGTTTTCCTTCACCAAAAACTCAGGCCCATTGCAGGGATTCGAACTCACATGGATCGACGTGGAGTCCATACATGCTACCAACTGAGCCATCATTGCTTCAAAATATAAAATTGACATATATGATCCCGTGATTTACCTTTGAAATATATGTCAAACTCTCTTGAAAACAATAAAGTAATGTAAACTCCCTCAGTGGGCTATGCTGTGTACACGTGCCGCCATTTGATTTCTCTATACACGGTACATTTATAGTAATACACTGCTAGCCACGAAGATCGTACGTGTAGGCATAAGGAATATGATGAATTTAACTAAAAAAGGAGGTAGTGTTTGCATACTGTATGTAAAGAAATGACTAAATAAAAGTAAGAAGTCAAATAGACGCTTATGGATTCATCCTATCTTGAAGCAAAGAGATCAACATGATCGATTCCATACACTTTATAAAGATCTACGAAAAGATGAGTGTAAGTTTCGTGATTATCTTTGGATGAATATCAAAATTTTCAACAAATTATTAAATGTACCTATTGCTCCATCCTAAGGAGCATAATTATTAATTTTAATTTACAAATGATGAAATTTTAACTATGCAATGTTGTTGTCAAATTTTAACAACAGTTATGTCATGTCTGCCTTTTTTATGATTGTAGGAAGGTAAATTGGCTTGGCTCGCAATGTATTTTCGCATTAATTTTCAGGTATATTCGATTCTGACATGCCAACTCCTCTCGACAAGAGCTGTAGCGGCTTTGTTCCTGATCTACTACCCGTTGAATAGATGGATGAATCATTCGATGGGATATTTGCCATTTTATAACTTCAGTTCCTCGCTATTGTAAGTATTTACTTAAATGAAATTCATGTGACGGGAACTTTATTGTTCATCTTCTGTTTTTATTGTTAATTCATAAACTTATGCTAACTACTTACCCTAAGTATTTTGTAGTTTTTCTGTGCTTTGTGGGTTATAGTGAAGATTTTTACAGACCAAGGGTTAGTACCACAGAATACGTTTAGCCAAAGTAACGAAGCTAGAAATGGTGTCAATGTGTGAACTCACGTGGCACACCCACCATCCCCGCATCCACCATATTATAAGGTTATTATTATTGTATTATATTAATAGTGTATTGTAAAACAAAAAAAGGAGATAAACCTGATAAAGTTTCTTGCCGGTTCTTCTCGATGACTGCGATGTTTTCCGAACCGGTGGTACCTAGTGTTTTGACTATCATAAATGCGTTCTTAGGGCCTAAATTGAATAAAGATTTTTTTTTAATATTAATTTTGTTGTGGAGTATTGTAACAAATTAAAGAAACGTCAAGCACTAGTAAGGCACCAATGTTTCATAAAGTTTTTTGTTTCTCATAATGCTATTATTTGTTACAAAGCTGCGTGCATAGTAGATACACATTGGTTCCATTAAAACCATATTTTAAAACAGTTATTATTTATACCACATAGTATATGTAAATTCCAATAACATGAATATTTAATAAAAACAGATAAATAAAAATAAGATATAATAATGGAAATTTCCAGTTCGTGCAATATCGAAACTTTTGGGTTTATTTTCCTTGTTCATATGCTAATAATAAAGTCATTCTCGTTTGGACATTTAGTTGAATCTATACAATTAATAAGTTGAAAGTGTCTGTTTGTAATTTCAAAATAACAGTTTTTTACTAAATGCATATGAAAGTAGGTATATACGATATCTATAACAAAAAAAAAAAATTGGTTGCCTGTAAAGTCGGTATACGGGCGAAAGTTTTACGTGACAACGACTTTATGTCTGTCTCTCTCGCTCTTAGGCGGGCTAACCATGCCCGAGTGGAAGGGACGCGTGCCTCTCACTCGCTCTCATTGTGAGCGCATAACGTAAGCGGAGCGTAACGCAGTTTCTTGAAGTGTCACCCGGCAAACCAATTTATAAGACGTTGTCACGTCAAAAGCCTATTTTTAAAAATTTTGTAGGTCTGTTTCTCTGTTTGTACCGAGAAGTCTCCGAAACGGTTGGACGGATTTTGACGGGGCTTTCACTGATAGATAGCTGATGATATAGGGAGTAACTTAGGCTACTTATATTTTAGAAAAAGTATTAGGGTTCCGTACAAATAAAAAAAACTGGTCATGATGAATCAATTCGGGCGTTTAAATGGCTTATGCTGAGTAAACCATGAGAGATATAGCAAATTAATGTACTACATAATTATAGGCATTTCAAAGACCTACAAAAAATCCGGAAACATGCACAATAAGCATTTTTGTCTTTAAAATAGCCGTAGTCCACGTGAGCGAATCCACGGGCACAGCCAGTATTTTAATAAAATAGTCATTCTCGTTTAGACATTTAGTTGAATTTATAATAAAATGTGTAGTGAATTAATATACACCTAAACTTAATAATTTTATTTATCTCTCTTATGTTATATTGGTGCAGAACAATTTATGTTACGCTGAAAAAGACGAGATTGTTTATCCTTTCCTCTCTCTCTCTCTCTCTCTCTTGAGATTATTTTATTTAATCTTTATTCTACCGTTATACAAGCCTGCCATACTTAACTTTATATGATGTATTTACTGGTATAAGTAATTGGAATGCTAAATTTTTGCTATTCTTAAGTATTTTACGTCTGTGCATACATTACCGCTTAAAATAATTGCGAATAATTTAGATAGAATGGAAAAAAGCAAGAATTTTGACACTGTATAGAAAGGTGTCATTAATGAGATTAAAAATTATACGCCAATTTCAATTCCATATTGCCACTCAAAATTTTTGAAATCACGCAGCACATGAAACAATTCCTTAATGTTAACCAAAACTACCCAAATGTCTTCCTGAAGGTCGTTCAGTTGACATTAATTTAATTTTCTTCATTGGTTAAATTATGTCCGAGCGAATCTGGCAGTAGACAACTTTTCAAAAATTGTATTAAACACTTTATATGTTGAAAATAATACCTATGAATAAAAAAAAAACATTAATACACCCTAAAATAAGATTTAAAAACCCTTTTTTTTTAAATACGTCACAAAAGGCGGCTTTATGGTCCCGTTATGTCATCATTCATTCTAAATGTCAAAGCCGTCAAGTAACAAATGAACTGACAAATATGACAACTTGCCGGAACCGTAATCTAATCGTTCATAGCTGGTTCCTAGTTCCTAAATGGTGAACGATTTCTAATGTACGTTTCAAATCACGTGACACACAGACAAAAAATATTAATTTGACTAATAGAAAATTAATGTAATAAGCAATTACTTTTCCCAGGTTTATATTATTTAATGGCTAACCTAAAAACCAATATTACTTATTAAGTTACTTTAATATAAACAAACAATCAACTCGGGGTAAAAGTCATGTTTGACGAGATATAATATGTAGACTTCTTTTTACACGACTGCGAAAAAGGAGTGTTATGTTTTTCGACCGTATGTATGTATGGATTAATGCTTAATGGATTTTAGCATATTAGGGTCATTAGATTCGTCTTAATGGCCCACAATTAAGTAGTCACTTCCAAGTGAAATAGACTGTATAATATTTAAGTACGATGTCTGCAAATCAAATAAAAGCAAAAATAGAAAAAAAATTAGTCGTGTTTTTGTTGCAGTCGGGATTTTTGTTTCCTTTTAAATTAATTTATAATGTATAATGTAGCAACGTGTCGCAAAGTTTCGACCTTGTGTCTGATGAGTATACACAAAACAATCCAGAGACAGCGGCAATAGACAGAGATCGTGTTATAGAGTTACAGCCGTTTTCAATAGCCTATCTATCCGTTGTTTCAGTAACTAAACATTGATAAATAGACCCATTTGTCCTTACTTTTTTTAATAACCTATTAATAGATATTATAGATAGTTGTTCGTATCTACATAATATAATATCAATATCTTATTTAGGGGCTATAGGTTGGACAGATAAGAGGGAAGCCGATATTTGTCTTAAGTTAAAGATAGTACTTATTATAAATATGTACTGATCGGGGATAGTAATTCCAGAAATGTTATTGAAAATGGCCGTTAGAGATAGAGTTTTATCAATATATTATAAAATACACTATTTGACATCTTTTTTAATTTCTTGTGGATGTACATAATTAAGAGTTAGAATTAATTTTATTTTTTATTGTTAGACCTTTTGACTAATCTTTGACTAGTAATAACTTTTCGACATATTTTCAAGTCCATTGCAATAAAACATTATTTTTTTTCAATTCTTGTGTTAAGGTCATTAATGAGTTTTTGGCGGGATCTTGAAGTGACATGTTGTGGTTTTTATTTTTAATTCATTTACTTAGGTTTTTGACCCTATATTATGTAATATTGTTGGCGTTTTGCATGATATAGTTTGGTTTTTGTGCATAAGTGAGGTGGATTATAAATATAAGCTGAAAGCATTCATTCCGAGATCCCACAAAAACTTCCTAGAAAGTTTTAACAAGGGAGCCACCATCTTGTTAGGATACTGAAGCGTCATAACTCATAACACATGACAATATAACTCACTCGATAATGGCAGTAATGGTCTTATTAAAGAGGACCGGTTGCCATGTTAGGATGAAGAAGAAGAGGAAGAAGGTCATTAATAAGGCAGGCGGTGCCGGTGGTGGCCTTCAAAGGCTTAGTACACTGATGAATGTTTTGACTTTTCGAATTATAATCGTATCATAGTATATTGGCCATTCGCCATCCATTTATATTATATACGTAAATAAAATAGAGTAGCTTATGACTTTAAAAGTTGCATCTTAGAAATTTTTTTTAATATGTTAAAAATTATTTTATTAATTAATATTTCTCGGCAATGGCAGCTGGATAATTATAGCGGTCTCCATTGGTTGTTTGATCATGATGCGCCTCTGCGGGAACTTGAATCGCAAGGCGCCGAAGAATTTCATATTCCTCGTCATATTCACACTAGCCGAGGGCTTCCTTCTCGGCGTATTCTCGAACATATTGTATACTGATGAGGTGAGTTTGTTTCTTTTTATATATCGCATCTTACTCGACAGGTCTCATAGCACATTTACAATGACCCTAACGTTGAGATATGTGGTCTGAGAGTCGATCTCAGCACTGGATGGTCATCTTTCGTGCGATATACGATATAGAAGGCTAATTAACTGACATATCAACGCACAGCCAAAACTATTAGTGCTAGGATCGAGAAAATTCACATGCGGATTCCCTTTACACTGTAGATGAGCACTGAGGCATGATTTTTGTAAATTCAACCATAAGGTGGTTAAAATGGGGATGAAAGTTTCTATGAAAATCCGTCATTTTTGAAGATTGGACTGTGAAAATTGGTATTTCTTCTTGGAATGCCCCCGAGTGAGACGTTCATCGACTTTCGCGACATAAAAACTTATAATGTGACATAACTATGACGCGTACGAAGCCCTTTGTAAGCGCATATTACAAATTATTTAATTTTGTCTATGATAATGTCATAGATTAAACTTGACTTAAGATTTTAGAAAAATGTCGATAAAGAGTTGGGAACGACAACTGTAGGACCTCAGGGTAATTAATTTTGTATAAAATTTAATGCATAGTTATACACCATTTTCAAATCTCAAGAACAATTATTTAAATTTGACTGAGCTGGCTTTATCTATTAAAAAATAAGTTGTTTTTTGAAGTGATAACTTCTTATGGGAGGGTAAACCGCTTCGTAACGTAACGCGTTACGACGCCACTCTGTCTGGCTTCCCTTTCGCTCACGCATACGGCAGCAGTAGGCAGGCTCCTCCTCTCTCACTTTAACCCACAATTATAATTTTTTTTAAGTCAGGTATCACTTCTGTCGAGCGTCCCGAGACGCACACGTTTTTTTTGTTAAATCTTTTATAATACGATATGGAAATAGGTATTATGTAGAGGTCATAAATAATGTATATTTAGCGTAAATAACATAAGTAATATTTCCTCCTTACTATTCGCAAATTACCCCTCCGTTTTATCCTGTCAATAACAATCAGTATCTCTACTTGATATCTTTAGGCTAATCTAATTCTAAGGCCTAATATTAGTATTAATGTGGGGCCAGCTGAAAACCAGCGGTATGGCAATTTGACATATTAGCACATACCTGGCTAGGACCCTTATTGATTTCGAATGCCGCATTTGCTTTGTAATGTTGCAATATTATGAATTAGATACGTTTAGTAACACTCCAATCTATCGAATCTATTTTCGTGTTTGTAATTATTATATTTTAAACAAAATATGTGCATTCTTTTTGTATTGTAATTTGTAACGTACCTATTAAAGTGTATTCATTTATATAGATAATAACGGCGGTCGGTATCATGGCTGCCGTGTGCCTCACCCTGACTGTCTTCGTGCTGCAGACGAAGTGGAGCTTCAATACTTTTGGTGCTATTCTCCTCTCCACCATTGTCGTACTTCTCATATTCAGTGAGTTACGGGAAAATATGTTTCCGACTTCATTTGCATTATTTTTTGTTCTCTTTCAGTTTTATGGATGGAAACTTCTTACAGCGAAATATAACCGATAGATGTTTCATCGGCTTGAAATTATTCAATAACCATAATTACTACAATAGACTACTTGACTCATATAAATTTTGGCGTAATAAATAAATAATTTATTTAGGTCCTTACATATGAAATTAGCGTTTTATATGGAAAATGTAAAACGAAAAAAATGTTACGAAATTTATTTAATTAATCGAAGTAATGCACTATTAGTATCTATGCACTCTCGCCATTTTATATGTAGTTCATTAATTCCATTGCTGAAAAAATTGAGGAAGCGAGAATCAATAAAATCGTTAAAGGCGGTTTGGACAGCCTCATCGGAATTGAATTTTTCCCTTGCAAGAAATTGTCCAAATTCCGAAAAAAGTGGTAATCTGTTGGAACAGGTTGCCCATTAATCGGGCACAAAGCCAAACTCCGAGCAGCTACTAATAATTTCATAGAAAAACCCAATAACACTTTGCTCGACCTGGGAATCGAACCTAGGACCTAGATCATAGCAGTCGCGTTTACGACCACTAGGCTAATGAGGCTAATCTATATATTAATACGTGTAGCAAAAACTTTCGGTACCTTTTTAAGCGTATTGCGTGCACGGAAGACAGATTTGGTATGGTTAAATTTATATGGAGAAAGAGTGCAGAAAGCTAAAATTTATCTATAATGTCTGTTACTAATATATTACATTAAATTAGTTAATACTGTGAATCCTAACACGACCACAGCCATTGAACTTAGACCCCCCAAAATATTGACATTGTCACTCAATGAAAAATGACAACAAGTGATAAAATATTCATTGTTTAGGTTCATACTGCAAATATCGAACAGAAAATAGTTTATGATTAAAAAGTCGCAGGTCGAATTTCGATCATTGGGCGACTTGCTAGTTTATATAAATTTGCTACATATTATGATATGTTTGTGATGTCAAATTGAGGCTATGTATTAACTAGATATGGATTGATAACATTTGCCCCACAGATATCACCGTAATGATAATAGGCCATAGATACGATCAAATGGGCTTGTTCTTCGCTTCGTTCAGCGCTCTGTTGTTGTCCATCTACCTTGTGTACGCCACGCAACTCACAGTGGATGGTAAATACAAGTACAGCATCTCCCACGAGGAGTACGTGTTCGCCGTTCTCAATTACAAGCTGGATATCATCACCGTTTACCCGTTCATTCGGGCTATCATTCAGGCGTGTAGGAACAAGGAAGAAGACCAGATCAACGGTCAACAAGTGAAAGTCTTAGACCCAATCTTTGAGAAGGTGGTTGAAGTGCAATAAATATTATGATGTGAAGTTGTTAAACTAAGACCCTGTCCAGCGGGTTGATTTCGCCGCGAATCACCTTGCGCGAATTTACTTGAGCTCTAAACATCACGTCTACAAGTATCGCGTGAATATATCGTGCGTACGTTGCATCCAGAAAGAGCGTTTTACGCATGAACATTTAAGGATGGTTTCAGGCAGTATTTTAAAGGAGTTGGTCGAATCGGTTGAGCTGTGACTAGTTGACAATCACTTGAAAAGTCGATAACGATGGGAGACTGGAAGGTAATTAGTATATAGTATAGTAACGAATTCTTTATTATAGAATAACAAATAGTATCGATGCTTGTAATTTTGTATTCTTTAAGACATCATGAGAAAGCTGCTCAACAGTTTCCTTTTTATTCGAAGATACTTTTAAATTAAGTTCTTCTCAAGCTCTCCCTTTTAAATTTATATTCCCTTATGCAGAAGATTCCATATCCCATATTGCCGCTCTTTTTTCTATTTCACCTAAGTATAAAAATTTCTGTATCGTAATTTTGTCGCTCTATTTTTAAAAATACGTGCACTCGCTTGAAGTTTGCACATGATCTGGACGCAACCAAGCGCAATGCTCGCGAGCTGCTTGTAAACGCTATGTATAGAACTCAAGTCCAGATTTGAGAAAAGGGTCTTCAAATCTGTGAGCTCGAGTATCTCCCTGTAGACTCGACGTGCGTTTGAATTCGCGCGAGATGATTAGCAGCAAATCGCCCCTTCTGGACTTTTTTTTAAAATATATACTTTAACTTTAAAAGAAGTTTATTACCTACCTGTATCTTTAAGTCCAAAAATATATTTTCTTGTAACCTAACCGTTTTTTATAAATTTATGATGATAATAAATATTATTTTTATAGTACGATGTTGCTTTTCAATTTAAGAAGATAACTGTCAAACCGCCGTCTTCTTTCGCATTTCACATGCAACCGCAGTAATAAAATGATGTACGATCGGAAAAACAATAACATGTGCTAAATGCAATATGTATATGTCAGTTGAAAAGCAAAAAAATTATAAAATACAAAAATTTGAAGCAGTGGTCGCGTGTACGGACATCGCGTCGATGGTCGTAAGTTCGAATCTCTGCAATGAGCCTGAGCTTCCAGTGAAAGAAAACGTCGTGATGAAACCATGGCATGCTTGTTTTTCTAATGCCCGCCTGACTAAAACTACCATCCTCAAGTGGAAAGTTAGTCGCAAAGCTCTAATAGGTATGCTTCGGCAGCTTCTCTTGAGAGCCAGTCTTCCAACTGGGCTTAACGTGTTACCATCTTGTGCCATATCGCCACTTAAGATCAGGTGAGATTTCTTCTTTTTTTTTAATTTTGGCCTTTTCTGTCTATGTAGGCAATTTTGCCAATGTCAAGTGTGACAAATACACGTTATAGAATTTACTTGGCAAATGTTCGGTATATTGTAGAATAACCCATAAAAAGGGTACATTTACATAAAATAAAACAGTCACAAATTTATACATAATACTTGTTATCGGAACTGCCGGGATAATATAAAACTACATAATATGTGTATACCATAGAGTAATAAAGTCCGCTCTACTCTAACACGCCGAGTTCATAATTCTATGGTGTATACCAATATTATAAAGAGGAAACATTTGATTTTTTGTTTGTTATGGACAAACCCGAAATTATTGGACCGATTTTAAAAATTCTTTCACCTATATAAAGCTACAGTATCAGTGATTAACATAGGCTATATTATAATTTGAAAAATTGATTTATTCCTCATAAAGATGTCTCGATAGTTTTACACAAAGTATAAAAAATTGCCTACACGGAAGTGTTAGTGATGTTTGTCGTATAAAATTAACACGGATGAAACCGTGAGGCACAGCTAGTTAAATATATAAATAAAAAGCATAACTATAATCTATACAGACACGATTGAACAAAGGACATATTAATTTTTTTATTATTACGATAAATAAAGACACTAACTAAATATATCAATAAAATTAGAATATTTTTATGTAAGTTATGTATTGACATTAGTAGGACGAAGAATATTACAAGGAAGAAGATCATATAAGGAATAAGATAATTTGGGACAATCCCTCGGATCCCTCATCACGACCACACTCACAGACATTCTGTTACGGCCGTTTGCAATAACATATCTGAGTATACTACTATCCCCGATTTAGTACATATGGCTTCCCTCTTATCTATTCAAGCCATGGTATATGGATATAGGGTTATTGGTAATTCGACGTATTCCTGTTAGGAGGTGATAGGGGTGACTGTTTGTGATAATTTTAACTCCCATAAGCATTATTAACCATTTTTGAGTTATCATGTTATTTAGCTTTTTTCAAAATAAGTCAATAATGAGTCACTTCTGCATAATGCATAAGGGGGCTATAATTATCGCAAATAGTCGCACCTATTACCTCCTAACGGGAATACGTCGAGTGACCAATGATACCGTCTAATAAGTAGACACGAAAAAATATCCGTTGATAGGTTTTTGAAAAAAAAAGTAACGACAATAGGTTATATTTGCCTATCTTTAGTATCAGACAAAAACCGGATAGATAGGTTATTGAAAACGACTGTTAGTCACGTATTACTTAACCAGTGTCAAGATTGCCCATAAATACAACTAAAATGTGTAATCATTTTCAACATAGACCAATATTTTCAAGAAATGTTTATTGCTTACTGTTTTTTAGTGCAATGATGTCGGCGAATGACGCGTCTATTTAAAAATGTCATTGGTCAAATGCAAAGAAATAAATCTCACGATCCAGCACTGCCAGCAGTCCAGAAGAATCATCATATTCGACTAATCCACAAAATCAAATAATTCAATTATCAATGTACGTCCCGTATGTATAATACGGCTCCAAGAACCCTAATGCTAGCGGATTCCATTAGTATAAGATATCTCGATTACAGCCATTAGTAATTACTAATATTAGTAGATATATTGATGATGAGTGATCATTCATAATGGAAGTACGATTAGTAATTACTAATGCTAGGTTACTATTATTAGTCTGTTCGGATAGAGAACTGTCGTGGAATTTGGGGGTGCATTTATTAATTATAATACCTTTTTTGTTTAGCGGGCAAATATATCTAAAAACAACACGCTAGCTCACTCGATAACAATGCAGTTCGTTATGTCAACAGAGTAATTAACGTTTGCTAGGAGACAGGGGCGAGTTGCCATTTAAAAACCATCACGTTAGTTCCATTTTTGTCCACGACAGTTCTCTTTCCGAACAGACTCTAGTAGTTACCAATTTGATAAAATTAGTAATTTTTACGACCGAACGAACTTTTTTTTAGCTAATTAGTATAAGTGTTCTTGACAAGAAGTTTGTTTACGACTCCACGCGACCTTTTTTTTAGCCTCCCACTCTTTATTTTTAATAGGTACCAGTCAGCATTCATAATCGCCCACCTCTGAGTAAATACTTCAAGGGCTCGATTATGAATGATCATTTATATTCGTAATTCAATTATGAATGATCACTCATCATTGAAATATTTTGATTATGTAAATCATTCATAATCACCTACCTCTACTGAATGCTAACAGTATAGTCAGTTCGAAAAAAACAATATACATACGGATATGGATGTTAGTCGATCCGTCTGTGTTTACATTATAAGTTCTCAGAAAGTCCAACCCGATAATACTACGCTACTGCTTCGCACGTATGTATAACTTAAAACGAAATCCTACACCGTTCTCAGATTGTGATGGAATGTAAGCAAAGCTTTTAGTTTGTACTTTTTTGTACCTATTATAACATAACATACCATCACGCCTGTATCCTCGAAGAGTTAGGCAGAGGTGTACTAACGTACATCCACAGTTCGCCGAGTATGTTTTTTAGGTCCCATGTAATAAGGGGCGAGCCTATTCATCGACCTCGACCATAGCAGTCGCGCTTACGACCACTAGGCTTAGATGCCTTTTATATTTATACTAGCTATGTCGCACGGTTTTACCCGTGTTAATTTTATACGACATACCTCGCCAATGCACCCGTGTTGTCAATTTTTTTTATTTTGTGTAAAACTATCGAATTTTTTTAGAGGAATAAATATTTTTCTAAATTATATTATATCCTATGTTACTCGCTAATACTGAAGTTTTATACTGGTTAAAGAATTTTTAAAACGGTCCAGTTGTTTTTGAGTTTATCCATTACAAACAAAAATCAAATCTTTTCTCTTTATAATGTTTATACTAGCTGTACTCGCAACTTCGTCCTTGAGGATATCTGACAGCAATATGAACCGATAGTCTGCAAAATTTAATTCAAATCAGTTCAACCGTGTTTGCATGATTGAGTAAAAAATATCCAAACCTTCCCATCCTCCTCCCATCCAAAGTTTGTACGTTCACAATTATAATATTATAGTAAGATTTACTTTATATGTTTTAAGATGACTTTTTACTGAATCTGTGGATTATTGATAATTATGCGAAAAAAAATTCTAATAAAAATTCACATCTTAAGTCTAAATTTACATAACTGTAATAAATTTGGAGCCTGAACTCGACGATCTATGAATTCTTAAATTCTTATTGTATTTTGCTTTCGAGGTACATCCATACATAGAACAAGTGTCCAACATTATAATTAATGTAATCAATGATTTTAAAGAAACAAATAAATAATATGTATAAATCATGGACGCATAGAAATGGTGGACGTCCTGTGCACAAAGATAACGATGAATCACACCATAGTAAGTCAGTCGCCCGCCATTATCGTCCCAGACCTCGCCTGAGTGACGGTTTTGACCAGTTTAGTAAAATATTTGAAAATGCCGTCATGTGTAGTATGGAGGGTAGATCCATAATGTGTAGTAAAGATGTGTCAGAAACACCTTGGTAGTAGTTTCATTTTTTTTTAAATCAGGGAAGACATTTTACAAGTATACTTGTAATATATTGATTTATTTTATTGATTTTTAATTAATATTATTGCAATGTAATTATAACACAATACTGGCCAGTGTTGCCAATAATTAAAAATACAAATTACCTCGGAACTGTGGTAGATTGATAATAATTTGTACGAACACAATTTATTTGCATAATTAATTTATTGAATCAATAAATAATTACTAAACTATTTATCTATTAACGAGGTGTATTTTAAAATTAAAATCTACTTAACGAGTTAGAGGACTTTGAAGTTTTAAGTAACCGCCAGGTATCTGCGAGTATATGCTATCTAATCCCATTATTCAGTTTTTAAAAGTTTTAAATAAAATAAATTATGCATTGGAATGTATACTTCTTTTATTGAGCTTTTATCTGCATTTTTTATATTGAAAAAAAAAAATATTGTAAGAGATATGTATTTACCCGACTACGAAAAGAGGGGTCATGTTTTTCGAGAGTAAGTATGTCTATTTCTCTGGCACGCTCTGTAGCTTAAACGCCTTGATGGGTTTTAGCATACGAGGTGCCGTTAGATTCGTCTTAATTGTGCGAGTGAAATAGGCTATATAATATTTAAGTACGACGTTTTGGAATCAAATAAAAAAATAAAAGTGTTTTTTGTTGAAATTTGAATTTTAGAAACTTAATACTCTCCAACTTTTTTCTTTTTTTTTTGTTGTAAAATAGCTAATAGAGGTGTAGGTAATCCTCGCCAATATTCATAATATAATATAATATATTATAACATTTTTGTTTAATAATTATATCTTATTTTGATGTATTTAAAATGACAATAAGACCAGATAATAAGGTTCCTTTTACAATGATTGTAGAAGCTTCACAGTTATCATAATACCTATAGTAGTCGGAATAAAGTCATGGTAGTTTTGTGTTTGGTTTTCCAATTCAAATTTCCAATCCCGGTGTAAGCTGTCAAAGTGCTTAAGGTTACCAGTATAATCAATAGGAAAAAAATTGGTTTTACTTTTATTATCGGTCTACGGATTGAATATACACAGGCTGATACCGAAACGCGTCACGCAAAAGCGAGTCACTATGACGGACTTTTCACCACATGCATGGTTGTTGCGACCCAGTCGAGCAAAACAGCCCCACCACCCCGCTATCGCCATTTCCTCGTTCGTTGCTATCATTACGTATTTAACTGGCTTGTTCTGGAAAGATCTAATGCAAAGACATTATTCTCATGATGATTCAGCAATCTAGGATGATCTAGCACTACTATCTAATCTATAAAGCTAACTAATCAAATTTTGAATTTAGGTCTACATTTTTGAGGAAATAATAATGAAACAACGGTTTATAATTATTCGAGTTATTTACTTTTGATTAATTATGAAAAATATATAAAAAGGCCTTAATATAAACTAAACATACAATAACTTAAATTTACGCCCTACTTAAGTAGCTCTCTAATTATTATAAACTATAAGAAATAAACAGAAATTATTTTGAATATAAGTAAGTTGTAATATAAAACCATTACCGATTAAATAAAAATACCAATATTAATAGGTTCGACATTTTTTTAAATTTATTTTTTAAACTTTTGATGTATTGTAAACCTAGACGATATTCAAATAGGAAATTATACATTACGTGACGAGCGGATTCGGTAAGCTAACTAGCTTATCCATAAATTAATTACGATATATCAATATAATCGACATTCGACTATCCCAGGTTTACAGTTTAATATTAGAAATATATAATTAAAATAAAATATTTAATTTTTGAGAAAATTATCGACCTAATATTATATTACATCATTAAATCAGACCGAATATTGTGTCTAACGAAACACCAATAACAGAGCATGACGTCATTCGTGTGTAAGCGAACTTTACCCATAGATTTAATTTATATACTATGTAATTTTCTGTTTATTTATATAGTAGTAAATCCCACGTATGACGTCACGCGTTCTAAGGTATCGATAAATGCGGCAAATTAAAAATATACATGTTTAGACGTTATTTGAAGTACTTATAATGCGTTGCATGGACTCGGCCTCGGACTAACTCCTTCCCCCAATGATTCTCAGGATGTACAGGAAGATGTTGATAACATCCAGGTAGAGACTAAGAGCGGCGAACACGTACTCCTCGGGGGAGACGCTGTACTTGTGATTACCGCCCAACATGAGCTGCGTGTCGTAGACGAGGTACATGGAGAACAATAGTGCGCCGATTGAAGAGTAGACCACGTCCATTACCTTGCTGACTCCCACTATCATTAGGATGATACCTGGAGGATGGATATCATTAACGGTTACGCTCAGTGATAATGTGTTTTGACACTGCGTTGATATAAAGAGCCTAAGCGCTGACCCAAGATGGCAACACGCTAAGCCTATTGGGGGTCTGACTCTCAAATAGTAACTGCCGGGACATACCTTTAAGTGCTTGGCGAAAGATAATTGTGCGGTAGCTATAGCCAGGCGGGCGATTGAAAATGTCCCACCACGCTATGGTTTCGTCACGAACTCCGAAAGCTCAGACTGGTTGCAGGGACTTGAGCTCACATCCATCGACACGATGCACATACATGCTACCACTAACAGAAAAGAACAGAACAGAAAACGAAACAATGTACGGTATTTGAAAAAGCTTAATCCTTTCCCTTCCACATTCAAATCTCCCGCTAACGAACCGCGGACAGCGCCACGCGCGACCGCGCAACACAAGCCTCACTCGCGCCCTCTAGCGTGAGGGAAAATATACATGCACTGAACAGCGGTTAAAAATCTATCGAACAATTAATGGCCTGGCGAGTGCTCCGGTAAACTCAAAGTAGAAGATACAAAAAAAAATTAAGTAAAAAAGTGAGTGCTCGTTTGGTGAAGGTGACTGCAGCAATTCCGTAAGTCCAAAAATTCAAATCTAACACCTACTCCTATCTTAAGCTGTAACAGTATTGACTGACACATCTCTACGTTATATAAACGCGATCAGATATTTCAATTCCATAAGATATTTTCGTTTTCTGTTCTGCTCAACATTTTCGAAGAAAGTGACTTACGACCGGTTTCAATAACATATCTGAGATCACTATCCCCGATTAGTACATATTTGTACCAATAATTATTTTTAACTTATAAGAGGTATCAGCTTCCCGCTTATCTATCCAAGCTATAGGATACGAAATACTATCCATAAATAGGTTATTGAAAACGGCCGATAATCGCGTGCGATTTCTGTCAAGTAGGGTAACTGTGCGTGCGGAATTGTTTCACTTCACGGCGAAAATCGACCCGTGTGAAAATCTTTAACACAAAAAAATGTAACCTTTCGTTTAATAAATAACAGTTCTCATTACTTACCGAATAGCACAAACACAATAAGCACGCAAAATAGTATAGCGCCCATGACGGTGAAGTCCCACTTTGTCTGTACTGCGAAGATAGTAAGGGCAAAGCAGACAGCGGCTGTGATGCCCATCGCCATCAAAACCTATTTAATAAATTACGTTTTAATACGATACCTACTTATACCTTGTATTTACAAATAAGGTCAACGTTGAAAACGTCAATATCTGAGCGCACACATCTACAGAATGTCTTAAATTAAATAGTCTTAGAATTAGAATTGCCCCCTTGAGCATGTTGCCATGCTTCGAGGCTCAGTGCCTCAAGCCCGGTGAAGCTGTAAAACCCGTCTGAGGATCGAGTTTTCTTGGGCACTTTGGCTAACAGTGTATTCTGATATTGTACAATAAAAAAATATTTAAACATCGTTTGCAGTTCACACGCGGTAGAATTAAATGTATGTAGAAGCAAATAAAATACGTGTTATTTGTAAAATAGAATTTTAAACATCGTGTGCAGTTCACACGCGGTAGAATTAAAAGTATGTGGAAGTAAATTAAAATGCGTGTTATTTGTAAAATAGATTTTTAAACATCGTGTGCAGTTCACACGCGGTAGAATTAAAAGTATGTGGAAGTAAATTAAAATGCGTGTTATTTGTAAAATAGATTTTTAAACATCGTGTGCAGTTCACACGCGTTAGAATTAAAAGTATGTAGAAGTAAATTAAAATCCGTGTTATTTGTAAAATAGAAGTTTAAACATCGTGTGCAGTTCACACGCGGTAGAATTAAAATCATGTGGAAGTAAATTAAAATGCGGGTTATTTGTAAAATAGAATTTTAAACATCGTGTGCAGGTCACACGCGGTAGAATTAAAAGTATGTAGAAGTAAATTAAAATCCGTGTTATTTGTAAAATATAATTGTAGGTATACATCGATAGACTACACGGGTGCGTCGGCGGTAGAACTGTGGAGAGTTGCTCGAATAAGTATAACACAGGTGAAATTGTGGGGCACCGCTAATATGTTAATTTATAAATCTTACCTCGTCAACATCATTTACGGACGAGACGATGCCGAGAAGGAAGCTCTCGGCCAGCGTGAATATGCCGAGGAATATGAAGTTCATAGGAGCCTGTCGACGCAAGTTTTCGCTACAAGACATCGCGATCACACAAATCAAGGTAACCCAGAAAGCCACGTACCTGCGATTAAAAATAAAAACTTCGTAAGTTTTAAATAATATGAAGGAAAAAAAATACAAAACCGAACCGAGAAGATGTAGAGCACAGAGCAATTTATCTCTACTTGGGACAGTTCAACTGGTGGAATGCCTCAACCCTACAGAAGATCGCAGTCAAATAGCATTGAGTTGTGTTCCTTGCGGTGTGAAGAGTTTCCACAGCTCCTTGAGATAGGGGGTGGTTCAAGATACTGGCAACGCGTTAGTGATAAAAGCCTCTAAATAGGATACGATTGCCGCTTACCACCATCAGCATATTTGACACCTTAGATAAATTTAAAAAAAATTAGAGTAAAAGGAAAATATAGTTGTTCAAAATGTTTTGATTATTTTGGAATTGCAAGATCGGTTTTTGTTATGACTTTATTAATAAAAGTTGCGTACGGCCAAAATTCTACTTTAATGAAGACATTGAACACAATACAAATTTAATATTGAAGAGACAAACAGTTTACTTCTTGTCGTTCGTACGGCGTCCATAGGAAACGGAAAAGTGTAGAGACATTACTGTTGGGGCTGTCATATAAAATCTTTATAAGATACTTTATTGCACTGACATTCTAGGTGCCTTTTGCGCTCGCCCCTAAGTTCGGTGAAGGTGTAAAAGCCGCAGCGGCTTCAAGGCGCCTGAGGCTAATAGGATAGTCAGTTCTAAAAAAAGGCATTCTAGCTAGGTACATAACAGTTTTGTTTCACACAAAGCGTGCGCAAAGCAACCGTACTAGCAAATCAAAGAAAACAGATCATCTCCTGTTTTCTGGACGCATTAAAGTAATGTACAATCGTCTATGTTGATTATTCTACTTATATCTAGACACCATGATACCCACAAATATTAATTTCACACTTACATTAACCAATCCATGCTTTTAAGCCACATTTGGGTCGGTCGGTGGAACAGAAATAGAGCTATGGTCGCCGTTGTCACGAGGAGTTGGCACATAAGAATCGAATATACCTGAAAATTCATGCGGCAATACATTTTTGTTAATATTACATTTTCTTTAATAGTAAGTAATTAATACACATCATTGTTTTCATGGCTGGAATCATAGACTTTCTAACTAAAAGCATTACATTAAACAAACTGTGTAATAGTCGCTCTACACTCGCGCGAAAGCGAGAATAACCCGTGAAACATGAATGTGGAGTAGAATTATTACATATTCTTCGCAGGTTCGCGCTGTGTTCTCAGTTTTGTGTTGGTTTTTAACCCGCGTCAAAGTAGTCACGAACGTGTTAACAGGCGGAAACATGAACAGACTCCACACTTACACGTTACTCAATAGTAATTGTGTATTAAAATGAGTGTGATTTGATCTAACGACAGAGAATTGACATTTCAGTAATGCATTCAAGCTAAACAAATTTTTGAAGCTTTATAATTTGTTTTTTACTTTTAATATAGGCGGAATTATAATACACATATTTGTACAACAAAAGGCTGGTCGCAACAGCGACTTCGTCCATTTTCGTCAAGTGCGAACTATACAGTGATATAGTGTACCAAGCGCGAATGACGAAACACTCCGAGCACCAAAGACAAAGTAAAGAAATTCACGCCGCGATTCACGCGTGTAGTGTAGAGCAGGCATTACTGTTTCACAGAAAATGTTAGCTATTTATGACATTATTATGTAGGTAGTATGTGAATTAACGGTAAAAAGAATATTAACCACTGCACCGTAGTGTTGTTGTTTTATTTTCATTTTGCACCTGCTGAGAAACATTAATTGTGTGAGAATAAAAATTAATAATCTTGAAGTATTAAGTACCAAGTATTCTATATAAATTTTGGAGTTGCCACGCTGATGTCTTTTACGATTCACGCTTTTCAGTCTCTACTTTCGTTAGCCAGAGTATATTAACGACACGTCAATGACAATATTTAAAAAAAAATGTAGACGTATTCGTGTTTTATATGTCCACGCGTGGCTCATCAGATTAAGGTAATGTCCCGTACTCTGTAAGACCATCCAATGGCAGATTCAAGATAGTGAATGATGCTCAAATGCAATTACAAAGTGAAGCTAGTCAACGGCACAAAAGCAAAGTTTCAGAAAAATACTAGTTTTAGGCGTATTTACTAACACGCTTGTAACAGTATATCCTGCTCCCCAGGTTAAGGGCATAGCCATATAAGACTTTAAACCACCAAAAAGAACAATAATTTAGCCAAACAAAAAATCACCTTTCTAATAAATGCCTTCCGTATGCTTTGCTCGGTGAAGTCGAACCCTTTGACTTCGACATCTTCTCCGAGACTGATAGTGTTGGTCGGCGCATAACCGGGCTGTAATGAAAATTAAGCAGTCTTTATTCCAAAATTATATCTTCATCGTGAGGTAAAAGTACCTAAACATTCAACCCACACATTAAGTACGACCCAGTTGACAGATTCCTCACCATAATATAATTGGTTAAGCCATAAGAGTGAAGGGTGAAGCTGTAAAAGCCGTCTAAGGCTTCAAGGCCCTTATGGCTAACATTTTAAACAGGTTTAAAAAAAATACCGAAAATTTCGAGAACAAATAAATATACAAGTGAAATCTACTATCGATGTCTCTCATTTAACTCCTCGAGGCATGTCGCACAAAATAGAGCGCAGTTTTCTTTGTTCACTGTATGGCGGGTAGAGCGGGTATAAGTAGAACATCTTATAAAGGGGAAAAGTTGAAAATTTATCCAGCTGTAAGCACCAAATTATAATAAAAAACCCCACCAAAATGGCGCTCGTGATTTTATAGTTTTTACTGTTGTAAAACGTAAATAAATTATTGAACAATAATGTTAAAAGTTTGTGGAGGTAAAAGTTGTCTAATCTTTTGGCGTTATCATTAAAATTTACGCACTTGCTACCGTGGCGCCATTATTTAACAATAATGTTAAAAGATTGCGGGAGGTAAACGTTGTCTAATCTTTTGGCGTTATCATTAAAGTTTACGCACTTGCTACCGTGGCGTCACCCAAATTTGATGACTTTCGTAAAAAAAAAAAAAAAAAATTATTCACAAAAAACTGTGTTACAGCTTTCACCGATAATACAATTTGCAAGCGTTTGATACGCACATCCTACTAATTTCTCGTATGTAGCCGGTATAATGCAATAGTTTTTTTTTACTTACATCTCCATGTTGCGCAGGTAGGTAGCTGGCTAGCTGATGATCTGGCTGCGAGGGCGGAGGATATCCGCCTTGCGGGTAATCCGGCTCGGCAACTGCCTCGCTTTGTACTAGTATGGCTTAATGTACATCGAATGAAAGAAATAAATATATTAATTAGTATGCACTGATATAACTTTACATTGATGATAAAGGACACTCTTTATCTATGCTTGTTAAGTTTATTTTTATATCCATAGATATTTATATCCAATCCTACAATTATTTTTTTTATAATGGAAAACATAAAGAAACATTTTTATGTGACGGAACATCCATATAAAATAATTAAGCTGTGATTATTTAAGAAATTTACAGTTGATAAAAAATATTGTAAAATCAAAAAAACATTGAAAAAGAAGGAAAAAACGATATAAATTATACCTATAATTGTATCGATATTTAAAGAAAATACTACGGCGGGGTTTAGAATCAAGGACAGAATATATTTCGGCAGTTTTTGAACTTTTTTCGTCTGACTGCTAGTTTGAGTAGACCTAACTCTATGAAATTTAGTATGATTGTAGTTTATATAGTATGTGGATACATTTTCATACTTATGGACATTTCTAAGTTGTATAAATTACGTTTGTTATGTTCATATCAAAAAGAATGCATGTTTGTAATACTAGGTATAGGTATTTTATTTCTTATTAGGAGTGTAAATATCGATCTTTTATTCTGCTTAAAATTGCAAAAACATATTAATCTATATAAATAAAACTGTACTTCTGTTTGTACAGTTACTTTTTGAAGTGGAAACTTCTTAAGCCGCGTTGAGCGATTTTTACTAAGGAAAAAACTTATGGATTCGCGTGACCTTCGCGTTACCGATGACCACGTCGCGCCGCGCCATGCTTGTGAGGCATTATGCTTGCGTCAGACTGTACAGCGGCTCAAATTTCATATATATATCTTTGCCAGACGGATACCTAGTATTATTTATACATAGTCTTTCACAACTGGCGAAACGTGGAACCTGTTTTAGTGAATTGCTTTAATAAGTATGTCTTTTTTTTACTGGGCCAATAAAAGGAAAGGAGTTCATTATTGCCGTTCATTATAAGAATCAATGACATCATAATATAAAATATATATTCAATTAATAAATTGAAGTGTTTGTTTGTAATTGAAAATAACAGTTTTTTTTACAAAAGGCATTGAAAGTATGTATATACGATACGTATAACAAAACACCAATTTTGAAACCGACAGACAGACTAAAATTTAAAAAATGGGTTTTTTGTTATAGGTATCGTATTACTTACATATGCATTTAACTAAAAAGCCGTTATTTTGACATTACAAACAGACACTTCAATTTTATTAATTGCATAGATAACTATTGGAATACAAGGGTTAATATGAATACGACACATTTACCGTCACAATACCTATTGTCTTTCTCCTTCTGTTGACCTTATATTAAATTCTTTCTATTGTTATAACCCTACACATTTATTATTCAACAAATAATAAAATTAATCTATGGTCGTAATGCCGTAACGCTATTTTTTTGGAAAAAAAAAAACAATGAAATAGAATTTAAAGTTCTTCATTTTTTTTATAATGAAATCTTCTCTGTTAATTTTACAATGAAACTTTATTTAGGAACTAAAACAATCAATCATTTATTAGCCATAAAACTAGTAGGTAAATAGGTACATTATTAAGTTATGTAATAAAACATAAAAATAATAGAAATGATATTGCGGGAAAATATTTGAAAAAGAGAAAATATGTAATACTTAAAAGTTCTGAACAATGTATCAAAATATTAAATAACTAAAACGAGTAATAATTAACCAAAACTACCATCTTGTATTTGCAAATTGTTTTGATGCAAAGTTTGTAAATAATAACGAGTGTTGTTTACTTTCTTTAGTCCGACTCTATATTTAACCAGTAGGTATGCGAGGTACAAATACACATCCGCGTTAGGATTGCAAGTAGGTATTGCAACCCTTAACCACAAACAAAAACTAGCGGTGGGAGATTATGACATATGAGATAATATATTGCAATCACTCAATTATGAAGATATCTCGAAATATCTCGATTATAACCATTAGTAATTACTAAAGTTAGTAGTTACTAATTTGATAAGATTAGTAACTATTACGACCGAATGACCTTTTTTTATCTCTGCGGTATAGAAGTTATTTAAAAAACAACGTTTACGAGACTGCACACCCTTTTTTTAAGTTTATCAATTAACATTAGTAATAAGTACATATTTAAGTCATCCTTCATAATCGTGGACCTCTGAGTAATACGTAAATGTCTCCATTAAGTAAATCATTCAACATCGAAATGTCTCGATTACGTAAATTATTCATATTGAAATGTCTCGATTATGTGAATCAATCATAATCGCCCACCACTAATCAAAACTTTGAACCCAAAATGGCGACGGCTATTTTTGTATAGTCTAGATGAGATATACTTGCAAAATTTAGTAGCAAGGCTTTTCTAAGTACGAGTATGTAAAAAAACGAAGGTTGAAAACCAGTTTTTAAAATTCTTGAAAGTGATTAGCAGTTTTCGCTCGTTATATTATATTAGTACAATACGCCGCGCCGCACTGCGCCGCGCCGTGTCGCTATTTTGTAGTGGTTTCTGTAGATGAAATGAAATCTTTCCTTCCTACTTTTTAAATCAAAGGTTTAGGATAGTGTGTTACGAAACTTTTTAATGATTTAGTTTAACAACTTAGCATTAGTAGGCGTAGCTAAAAGACTTCAATGTTCGTTGTTTTTAAATTTACACAATAATTGTTAATATTTCAAAAAATCTCTTTAAATTTCAAAAACTGTCAAAATAACTTCTCTAAAATTAGTTCAAGATCAGTTGGTGTCGAAGAAGTTCGCATTATAGCCACAAGTGACAAAAATAAAAAAACAAAAGCAAAAATGTATATGAATTTGAATATAAACATATTTATTACATTTTTAATAAAATACTTTCGTTCACGTAATACTGAGTTTTATTTGTATAAACGTAAAGATAAACGGTGTAAACTAGTCTAAAGAAAGTTGAAGCGATAATCTATAGAGTTAAGAATTGGCGTAATTATGTTCCTTATTTTGATAGATATATATGTCTGTTTACTTAACTGACGAGTCTCTACCCGATCGTAATACTAATTGGGATAACTTCCTAATCCTAAGTGCCAACACAGATTTCGGTTTGTGCACACGGGCAACTTCGAAATAATTAAGGGGCGGTCACTGAGCTTCGACCACTTGCAACCATAAACTAGCGCGTGGCCATATCGTTACAAGATAGTGTGGCGCAGTTGAGAAATATATTAATATCATTAAACTAAATAGATAAAATATCTGTAATGATGATTAACGAAGAAAGTTTGTTGATATCTGCCTGCAAATGAGTGCTAAGACTAAGTGTCTATAGACATTTTTAATATCAAAGTGTAGCAGACAGCATAGAGAAACAAACACACCTGATGGTAAATGGTTACCGTCGCCTATGGAAAGCTACAACACCAGGAATATTGCAGCCATAACTAATTAGTAAAATAGAAATACTAACAACCAAGTAAATAATTATTCGCTGCCATATAATAAAAAGCGACTGCATTCATTTCATTATGCCGCGCCGCGGCCGTGTGCGGATTCACGAAATTTCGCTCGAACATTCACCCGCACTCACAAGTGTGGCTGCAGTATTACAGTTTCTTACAATTACATTTAACAATATCACAAATTATTTACATAAATCAATGCTGTCATTATTATTACAAATACTGTTATATTTTAAAGAAACAAATTATATAAGTATAAAAAAGATATCCTAATTCGGGATTGAAAGTTGGTATTATTGTGTACAAACTTAATTTTTACTTGGTTTGTGTCACAAGACCCTGAAAAATTTTACGCGTACCAAGAAACAGATACATCTAGCATCCCTGCAGTTTACAAAAACTCTAAGGAACAAAAAATACATACCTTTGCTTTCAGACATTATAATTATCCAATAACTACAAAATGGCGTAACAATATGCACTAAATGAGGCACTAATTAAATTACGTAGATACGTGGGTTTTCTTGCTAACCGTTTAGCGTTTTGTTGTGACACTAATCTACACTATTTGTTATTTACGTAACCAAAAATAAAGCCCACCCGACGTGCGTCTAAGCGGTCCGACTTCCCGAATTTTTACATTGAATTTTGAATACTTTGTCTGACTGATGAGTCATAAAATAAATACACGTGATGCGAGAAAGTCAACCCGCCCGGTCAGCGGTGTTTGATGTTTGGGTTTGTGATTTGCGATGTTTGTGTGCACTGTGCTTGTGTACTGTGTAGTACTGGGCGTTTTGTTCAGAAACGGTTTTAATAACCAGTTCTTCTATGAGAAACGAACGTGTTTCTCTATATAATAAAAACAAGTTTCAAAACGAACGAGACCATTTTATGATAGAACAGATCTATGGTTATTGTTATAAGGACTATAATTGAATGAACAGTAAACCGTTACAAGTAACTACTTTAAATTTGAAGGAACGAATAAGCTACAATTAATCTTGTTGCTAACGATATACAATACAAATTTGGTTATAAAATAAAAAGGAAAACGAAGGAACGAATAAAAACTGGTTTTTGGTTAAACGTCAAATATTCGTTTTTTCAGTAGGTACAGTTTGTTCTTGAACTTAAGAAAAAAGCGTTTTTTTATAACTGGTTCTAAGAACGGTTCCTTGAGTGTAAAAAAACGTTGCGTTTCGTTCCTTTTTACGAAAAAACAGAAACGACTCAGCACTAGTGCTTTGTCATGTGTAAAGTTGAGGTAGAGTGAGGTGAATGTTGAGTACAGTATCAGATAGAATACACCTAGTCAGTGTTGCCAACACGATTTTTAAAAAGAAAGCTAATGAATGCTAAGGAAAATCTTTATTGAAAAAAATAATGGTATAGTATTAAATCTGAACGTTCTTCTTTATGAAACAGGATGGGTTGAAAAGTCTACAGTTTTTAAATGCAAGCCGCAAACAGATGATTATGTATATTTTTTTGCTACCACTTCAACAGCCAAATTTGTCTTAATTTCTTCAACTTTACAAAACCTAAAAACAATAGGTAATTGTTTATGCTACATCGAAAAAGTATAAATTTCAATATGATAATTAAATCTTGCATTATTCATTTTTAGTATTAGTCGTTTTACTTCTTAGCACTAAGTAAATATTATAACTAAAAGTCCACATTATTTGTACTGATAAATATATGTATTATTTATTTATATAACGATTTCTTGTTACAAAGTTCGTAGTTAAGGTTCTTGATATAGCTTGTTCGTCGCTTGTAGACTAATTTTCTGTATTGTACTCGTACTGCATTTCAAGTTCATTTTACCAGGCAGCTGCCAAATTGAGAAGACTGTAACTCTGGCGGGGAGAGTCAGGAGGGGGACGCGAAATTTGCACGCATTAAGTAATTCAATGATTTATCGGTTATTTTGTACGGTACATACATGAAACTTATATCGAAGTATTCTTTATGAATTGGACTAATAATAAATGTAAGAAATGTTTATTAACATGAACAATAATATATCGATAATATAAAATTAAATAAACGCACCTCTCTATAATTTTTTTACACAATATGATTCACAAATTCACTATCCCAACGCAGCTATATTTTTAATTGAAATTTAATTTTTTAATTCTATTAAATTTAAAATATAAAAAGTTATTAAATCCAAACATTCACGATATTACGATCGTAGATGTTTTGTAAGATCATTGAGCTTTTCCGCTATAAAATATGTTTGTTTTAACGGTTTTAAACTCAACTTCTTAGCGAATTAGTGATTGTAACAAATTTAAACTCTTATTACATTAATTCTTTGTTATATTATAGATGTTAATTATATTGCTACTGTAAATATAGCTACTTTATTAGGTTATAGAAAAAATCTCGAAAGTATAAATTACTTACCCATTGATGATTTTAAACCTAGCAACAGACACACTTTGCCAAACTTTGTTCATAAAACAGTAACTGGCAACTGGTGGTTCACAACTGAACAATGTATCACAAACAAAATGTCTACCGCACGATGTTTTTGTACCATAGTTTGGTCCTTATCTTTGGTTATTATTTTAAATAAGATAGAACAGTTCAGATGTTGTTTTTTTAGTGCAAATTTGGACTAAATAAGATATGGCGCGCGGTGCCTTTAATAGGCAACATGCCAGGTATTCCATTTTTCGTGTGACAAAATGAGGTGTCTTGCAGGGGAAGGGTGTTGGGTACGCGTCACTTCCCCTCTGTGTGAGGGAGGGGGGGGGGGTGTGACGTTTCCCGGTTTGGACGGGCGTTTTGTTGCGCCGGATGCCCGTCTCGTAGACACCGTACGGATGCCAGTGGGCGGCGTGATGTTAGTGGTGAGGGGGTCCGGGGGTGCAATAATGCACGACCGCTTGAGGTGCCGGGTCTTCAATGAAAGTCGATATCTTGTTGATTGTTCGCAGGACGACCAAAGCTTTCTTCTTGTAGTTACTCGTTACTTGTACTTGTAGACTCGTTGAATTGCACCGTGCCCAATACGGCCCTTTTTCGAGCTTAAGTGGTTCGAGGAATGACCGTAAAGAGAGCCCCGTTTTATTCCGTGTTTATTTCGTGTTTTAACTTTACTTTTCGCTTTGGTTGTCCTGTTAAACTCTTTATATTTCCCTCATTATATATCTTATGTACACATGTCATATATCAAAATGTTCCTTGTTGTATTATCTATCCATTACATATTCACTTATAATATACATTACGTATACATTCCGTACATAAGCCAAAAACAATGTAATTTACGGGCGACATCACTATTTTCCGCTCGAAAAATCTCTATAATATTCGATAAACTTACTCTATTGGCTTACTCTATATGTTAATCTATTCTATGTTAGTTATATTTTCACATATGTTACACACAATACATAATCGTTTATATACATCTTAACATATAACATGCAACTTGTAATGTAGCGTATTCGCTTACATTTTTCTATAATATTGTCAATATTAATCTATTTTATCGTAACACATAGTATATAACACGTAAATATAATAATAACACATAATACCCTAATCTAAGACACGAAAAACAACTGTTCTGTCGCCAACAAAGGGAATCATGTTTTTTATAATTAAACATGAAAAAAGTTTTACCCACACAAAAGCTTTAGGTAGAAATATAAGATTTTAGTGCAATGTGAAATATTTGGTTTTAATCATTAATTTTCTATTGGTATACGTGAAATGTACTCGTGCGTCACCTATCCGCACGATTCTCTTGCTCTCCACGCGCTGTATGACATTTTGTTTGAAATATATTATAGCGATTCTATACAATATAATTCAACAACATGGACACCCTATTTCAAAATACAAATCATAGCTCATTAGACAAGGGCACAATCCTTAATATGAGCATCTCTTTCGGCTCGTTAATCCATTTAGTGATGGTTTATGTAAGTACACTTTATCTTATTTACACAAAATTAATTTTACCTTAGCAAAAGTTTGGAATTGTACAATACTGTTCTTTTTATAATATTTTTGGCCATACCGTAGTCCAAACATAGTCGATAAATGAACTAGACAATACTTCAATGAGAGATCACTCAGCAAAGGCATTTGGTATAAAACAATTAAACCTCACCCTCCTCATGTTACCTGGATCGATAAAGCGGATTAGACGAGAGCTGAAACAGTTACGACTTTGAGACTTCGTTTTGGACACATTCCACTTAATAAATTTGCCTAAGTACTTAATGAAAAAAATTAACTCACCCTGGTGCACTGAAAGCGATTATATAGGGGTTACTTATCATATTATGGTGGAATGTGTCCGGAATCAGCTAGAAAAAAAACCCCTGCTTATTAAAATAAATAATCACTTACTTTTGTTGGGTTTTGTAACAGTATTCTGGCTTCACCTTTGTCGGAAGAAGCCAGGATGCTGTACAGGCGAGTACAAATAGGTACAGATAGAAGATACAGATCAGTGTATTGTAATAATTATAATTATAAATAAATAATATTTATTATGTGTATGCCTAGCAATAGGGATGGCATGCATGGTCGTTTTGTGGCCAAATCCTTTAATTAAATAAAAAGAACAAAAAATGAGTCAGAAACTGTGTATATTTCATTTGTTGTCTGTAGCTATTTTTATAATGTGCAGGCTGCATGAGCCAAGATTTAATTAGAAAAAAAGCTAAATTTACAAATAAAAAATTGATTAATAACTAAATTAAATTTTTTTTAGCTGATGGAATCGATTTAACGTCAAATCTAGCTATAAAAACACTGATTTGGCATCACTGCTCCTAGCAGAGGACTCATAATTACGTAAGTAGAATGACGAGTCGATACCAGCGCTGCCAACCTAAATTTTAAAAAATTGGTATATTCAATGCCAGAAATTGGTAGACTGAAAAATGAAAATCGATAGATCTACCTACTTACCCAGCGCTCTATTTAGTTGAATAGATATCGAAGAATAATATAAAAAGTGGACCGTTACGGAATGCCTGGTAGATGTGAAACATCTTAGTGAATATAAAAAAAATGGACATAAAAGAATTAAAATAATACACCTGGCGATCACCCAAACACGACAAACCAAAATAAAGTCACTGTGAAGACGTTTATTTTATTACTGTGTATTGTGGTCACTGGTCATGATCGCTACCAACAGCTTTTAATCTGACAAAGCTTACATGTCACATATTCATGTCTATTATAAAAAACCGAACCCTGCTCCAAGGCTCGGCGCGGCACCAACAACTGGTCTAACCCGCCATATTAGATGTTTCACATCTTTAAGTAAATTAAAAACTGTTCTAAAAGAACTTATTTATAAAAATAAGTTTTATATAATGTTCTTAACTATTTTTTTGCAACTATGTATTACTATAGAGTGTCTGTTCAAAGATAAGATTTGTCTTCGGTAAGAACTATTAGCTCTCTCTTCACTGTCACAGTCACACTCAGTGACTTTCCGTTTACATGTAGGTTTAATTCAAATATTGGTATTAATACTTGTAGGCTCAGAATACAGAAAAAACCAGAAGCCGCGTTCAAGAATAATTACATACGCTGCACTGTGTCCAAAAACAATACGTACGTCCCGCACCTGCCCCACTTCCCATACGCATAATGTTGCTAGCTCGGAAGCGGTTTCCCACTTTTCGGGATAGTCTTATAACACAAAAAAAAAAAATATTCATTAAAAATATTTATTTATTTACATGGAAGACTATAAATAGAATACGGCTTAAATAACGTAAGTTAAGATTTTATTAAGTTTAATTTTTTAATATACTTTTTAAAGATTCGTACTTCTTGGCAAGTCTGTTGTATTTTTGTTGTAATGTGTTTATTCGTCGAACATGTTGTTCACAAAATATTTGTTTTCGTCGTAATTGAGATTTAAGTTTGACCTTTCTCGGTGTATCAAACACAGATTCCAAATCAGAAATATTGACATCACCGATCTCTGAGTTCGATCGCGCAGGAGATTGTGGTTGTGTAACCTGAAATGAAAAACCTTAAGTTGTATGTTGTTGTATCATGTAATAGATTAACAAAAACTTTAATTAAATACAGAATATTTCTGCCGTACAAGGCATGACATTTCAGTCCTCACGGATGGAAACGCATTAGTAATAGCACTTTGTGCCTGAGCTTGCAAATGTCCATGGGCCTTACTTAGTTTATTTTACATTTATTACTGTTACTACTAGTGTTTATTTACTACATTAGTTTACTTGTAACTAAGTATATCGATTAAGTGCTTTGTTTGCCTTTCAATATTATAAAAAAAATTAAACATTATTATCATAGGTGGGTACGCACATTGTCCGATGTCGAAGGTTTAGACGTTTCTGTGTAACTCGGAAAATTCTGGTGTCAAGACCAAACACTGAAATAGAACCTTAGTATTACATTATTTATATATTTAATTCACCGAAGTTTCATTAGCCCGGAATCTGAAATTTGCGCCCGGTTTAGGCTCGCCCCTTATCACGATGAGGGACGGATAAGCTCGACGAAAAGTGGGCATACTTATTATACCTTTGCATACTCCTTCGGGGATTACAGGCGTGAGCATATATATATATATATATATATATGGGCCAAAATCTTACTTCAAAATACATGACAAACATTTTCACCAGGAGGGATACAATATAAATATAGTAATTATTATGACTATATCTTCCTTAGTTGGATTGGCTGCTTTCTTCAGTCTTTTCAAACCACCTTTTGTATCATAAAAATATTGCGCTTCAAAGTGAATTGAGCAAAGTACGCTCCGGCTTGATGGTTTCCAAAACTCATCTAGCCGTGCTCTTTGATGACTTTCATCCAGTCCGATTTTCTATTTTCATCAGCAGGGAAACTAAAATTACAAAGGTTCTATATACACAAAAATAATAAGCATTCTACACGAGTATTAAAAAAATAAATGGGTAAAATTTTCGATGAAAATAAAATGGCAACACTTAAAAAATGGACGCGTAATTTTCTAAATCTAAAATAAATTAAACAATTAAATAAATATACTTTAGAATGCGCTACTTACAGATGAAATGTGACCCCATCCTGTTTTTTTATAATCCCTGCAGCATTTTTACATGTAGGAACAACAAAAGACGGCATTTTAAAATTAAAATTGGCACTTGTACAATACGTCACGACGCGCTACTTACAAAGGAGTGACTAATCGCAACAACGTCAAACCACTCTATTTAAGAGTGGTTTTTGTATCTTCAGTTTTATGTGCGTTCGCGGTTTCTGGTTTTTTCTGTATTCTGAGCTTGTAGGTACAAAATATATAAAATTTGAGCGTCTTAATAGTAGATTAGTAGGCAGGAGGCAAAATCAGTAGATCTACCAATAAGTTGGTAGATATGACAACACTGGTTGTAGTGTTGGTAGGTCGAGCTTCTCAATTTTCCCAATATTCATATTTTATTTTCCGCAAAATGATACGTTTTAAAACTTTTTTCGAATAGAAAATAAACCAAATGGAAGGACATACAAAAACGTTTAGTTAAACAAATTATATTTTAATATATGTTTTCAAAAAAATTATATTAAAAGTGTTAAATATTAATGTCAAAAATATTTATTTAGTAATTTGTGTTTGTTTGCGCTTCTTCTTCATTTTAGTTAGTAACAAAAATATTGTCCTATTTAGATGTTTAATTAATGTCAATGCGACGTGTTATTGTTTAATTTGTTTATTTGAACGTCAATAAAATAGAAATAGCTTATGTAAGTGTCTTTGACTAGTTAGATTATAAACATGTCTAATTGTCTATGTTCCTAGTCTGGCGCTGGCGTTTCAAAGGAGTGTTTTTGAAATTGCGCAAAAACCGACAAATAAATACACCCACAGACTATTAGATGTACAATAAATACCTACAGCGCGCATCACCTCGAGCTTCCTCTTACTCGTAATGCTTTAAAGATTGTCACACAAAAATATAATTATTGTAATAAACAATAATGCCATTGAATTATACGATTACAAGTTGTGTATGTATGTCATGCAAAGAATAATAAATGTGGTATAAGAATTAAAAAAAAAACATTTAGATAAATTTTATTTTTTTACCAGCTGTGCCCATAGCTTCGCTAACGTGGACTACAGAAAGCCCGCGCGGATCTTGCTCCCCCGCTCCCGGCTATTTTAAAGACAAAAATGCTTATTGTGGGTGTTCCATAGAAGATAGATATATACTCTCCCGAACTTTTTGTAGGTCTTTTTAATGCCTATAATTATGTGATACATTAATTTGCTATATCTCTTATGGTTTACTCAGCATAAGCCATTTAAGCGCCCAAATTAATTCACCATGACCAGTTTTTTTTTATTTGTGCGGAACTCTAATTTTTTTTTCTAAAATAAAAGTAGCCAAGTTACTCCCTATATCATCAGCTATCTATCAGTGAAAGTTCCGTCAAAAGCGGTCCAACCGTTTCGGAGATTACCCGGAACAAAAGGACAGACAAAAATTAAAAAAATGTATGTTATAGGTACCTATCGTATAGTATATTTTCATATGCATTTAGTAAAAAGCTGTTATTTTGATATTACGAACAGGCACTTCAATTTTATTAATTGTATATATTACTTGTAGCATGGCAGTAGAAACTAGAAACACGAGACGAAACAGATGCGATGCCGTCTGTTCGCACGATGACGCGCGACGCCCACCACGTTGCCAACCTGTATTAGGTTGCTGGCTTGATGCATATAAGACGGCGGCGCGGCGTGGCGGCGGCGTTAAGACGTGGACGGGGCGGATACGCAACGTGACAGCGACGTAAAACTGACGTGCTAGTGTTGTGAACAAGAAGAGATGGATTGTTCATTTGAAGAAATGATATTAATCGCTATTGCTTTAGATGATGAGCAAGTTACAACCATTAAGAAGAAAAAGACCACCTCATTTATCACTACTTAGCTCTCCGAAGCGAGTATATATACGGAAAGTACTCTGCAGGGATGGTCATTGTGGCCCAATAATCCTGTTCGCTAAAACTTGCCAACTGAATAATAATCTGGTATTCCTAGGCAAATAGCAAATACACGGGCTTAATACCGTTGTCATGCGCCCCCCTGTAGGACCTTTTCCTCTTGAACCTTTTTTTTTAGCTCCTCTGTGAACAAAACAACAATTGCCTTAATCGATATTTAGTGTTGGTATTATTGTGTACCAACTACCAACATAATTTTTATATAGTACATGGTACAAACCTTGAAACTTTTTACTTGTACCAGGAATCTGGTGCATCTACCATCCCTGATACTCTATATCAGAGCGACGCGACCGAGGGGCGGGCGACTGTGTAATTTGTATACGCAGCGGAACTGTGGACGGAACGTGGCGTGCGCGGGGCGGGACGTTCATAGTATCCGTCCCGTCTGTGCACCCGTGACGTATACTCCTTCATATACATTTTCTATGACACGATGTTTCCAAATATACTCGTTACGTTCCGTCCAGGTTAAAACACGTTACGTATGCAGCGGCCTTTAGTCAGCGCCGAATGGTAGGCATTTAATTCGACTGTTGTTAACTAGTTATTGTTTATACATAAGACTGTGTATGACTGTGGGCTGGAAGTGTGTGTGTTTGAATGAATTAATTTAATGCTTAATTATATAAGATTTTATTATTTAATCTGTAAATGCACATTGAAAATCGTAAAAATAACATAAATACTAATAAAAATATAGTACAATTATTGATAATATTTATTTTTTATATAGTCCACTAGCTGTGCCCCATGGTTTCATCCGTGTTAATTTTATCCGACACACACCGCGCCGCTAATGCACCTATGTAGTCTTTCATAATTTCTCTTCCCGCAAGTACAAAATTATATTAATTTTTCATTTTCTCCTAAATTATAAGTCCAAATAGCATACTCAAAAGAGCAAAATTTAACTTCATAAAATTGTCTTTATGATGACGTAACATTTGTTTGTATGGATTAATATGCCATGCCTAAAAGTAATGCTTATTAAAAACTTTTTAATTTTATACAAATCTTTGTCACAAAATACCTTATTGTGGCTTACGTATAAGAGATGGACATATGCTATCGCTGACCTTTTTTTAGATATACTAAGAACCAATATTATTGCTGAACATTGTATTTGCGCGCAAGAAAAGGCATCGCAGTTCAGTCACACACGCATTCAAAGTTTAGCAAAATAAAATAGCACACTTCCCCTTCTTTAAAAAATTTCAACGATGAAATTCGTAGTAATTTCGACTCCTCCTTGTATTTGAATATAATATAAGCGAGCCGTGTTCCAAGCCAGGACAATTCTGTTCAGATTTTGACAACCAAGCAATAACGATAACCGATAAAAGGAAGAAATCTGCAGAGAAGTGCAAATAACAGAGACTGGAATTTCAATCACATTGCAGTGAACATCTAAATAGTGTTTGTTCCACTTCTGTTTAATAAGTACGAATAAACATTTTCAGGTTAGCATTACAGCAGCGACCGTCAATGCATTGCCGATTTTTTGGTGGTCGCTGTTGTGTTGTGTTCTATGTACTATATATTCCTATAGGCTAGTAACGACTCAGACATACACCGCTTGACCGTTGACCTGGTCTTCGCCCTAGTTCCTACAGGCCATAAAGATGGCTAGAACGAACAGATAGATGGTGGTGATATCCAGATAGAGATTGAGAGAGGCGAACACGTACTCCTCGGGGGAAATGCTGTATTTGTGTTTACCGCCTATCATAATTTGCGTGTCGCATATGAGGCAGATTGAGACAAACAGAGCGCCGAGCGAAGCGTAGATCAGGATAACTATTTTGGTTGGTACCGATTATAACTGAGGTGATACCTGGGGGACGGAAAACAAAAGTTACATTATCTATTTTTAAAAATACTATTATAGAATAAAACATCAATAACTAAACTATATCACATAAAATGCCCTAAAAATTACATAATATACGGCCATATTAGCCACATATCATAAGTTTATGAATTTAAAACAAAAACCATCTCGTGACACTTTGAGATCCTGCCAAAAACTAGAAAAAACAAATCGGAGATGTAGTGCATTCCATAGAATGCCCAAATAATGTATGAAATAAGAACCATTATTTCATACCTTGCCAGCTAGCTTCAGGCATTATATACATTGCCTATAACTTATACACGTAAGAATCCGAAGAACGAAGATTTGTGGCGATGAGGAGTGAACCTGGTGGATGCGCGCTATGGTCGCTATACTATAGACGTCATCCACCCCGTCCTCGAAAGATGGTGTAAAAGGAAGAGCTCTCTGACTTTCCTACTGATGCAGGTACCCTCTGGGCATGGTTGCTTCGAATGGTACTTGCACCTATTGGCGCGCAGGGAGCCAACCACCGTGTGCCACGAGTGCACAATCTCTCAGAGGTTACTACGTGGGAGGGGCAGCGCCGCGCTATGACCGCGGTGGTTGGGTGGACCTCTCACTGCCGATTGTGGTGGTTAACGCCATGCTCGACAGTGGAGGGTCATGGATGGCTATGGTCATCTTTTGTGAGAATGTTATATCTCAATGCAATTTTCTCTCTCTCTCTCCATATCTTTTCTATTATATACGAGTGTATGTTTTCATGCGAGTATCGAGAATCAAGCAGACGGGCATGATGTGTGACTTGCTGTATTACCCTTCCTCAGGTGGCCACCAAATTGCAAAACATTGCGCTTCTGGCGGGGCACCTCAGGGTGGTTTCGCGAAATAGGCGCGCGTTTAGTAACTGAATAGTTCATCAATTATTTTGTATGATTAATAGTATATATTATGTATAAAAGTTAATTGTACTAATAATTATTTAAATAATATTTTGTTTTTTAAGAATTTCGTTCATGTCAGGTGTCCCTGACCGCGCACTTTTTTTCATCTTTTGTATGCTCTAAAAAATATCATTAAACTGAAAAAAAAAATACTTAAGATATTGCAGTCGGAAACATCGTTTTCCATAACTCACCAAATAGGAGAAGTACGACAGTGATGCAGAGGAGAATAGCGTTCATAGCGGTGAAGTCCCACTTTGTCTGCAGCGCGAAGATAGTAAGGGCGAAGCACACGGCAGTTGTGATGCCCACCGCAATCAAGACCTGTTAAATAGATCGAATTTAGCTGGGTAGCCTTTTTGGACACCGCATCGATCGACGTGACTTCGAATCTTTACCATGAGCCTGAGCTTACGCCTTACGGTGAACATCGTAATGAAATCATACCATGGTGGTCAGACATTTTGAAATGCCCATCTGGCTAGCTACCACACTGGAGTTGAAGATATTTTGCCAATCACCTATAGTTGAGTTCCGGCAGCTGCAACTGAGACCCAGTCTTCCCACTAGGCCTAGCGTAACACAGCAATAGGATATTTGGCTACGAGCTTTTGTTCGGTGGAGGAATTCTACCAGTCCGACTGCCCCAAGTGCAGAGAAATCTCCAAAGAAATTTATCTGTTCCCTACCTCTGTTTGCACCCCTGCCCTTTCCCAAGGAGCTCTTGAAACCAACTCACCACAAGAACAGAACACAAGGTTATTTGGCTGCGATCACTAATGCTCTATTACTCGAATAAACTTAACTCGGGTGAAGCCATGGCGCAAAGCTAGTAAGTAGATAAAAAAATCTTACCGCTTTAACATCGTATACGCTCGAGACGATACCGAGAAGAATGCTCTCGACCAGCGTGAATATGCCGAGGAATATGAAATTCTTCGTGCCTTGCGATGCATATTCCCGCAGCAACACATCATAATCGAACAAACGAAGACAACCGCTAAAGCCACCCAGCTGTTAATATCAAGAAACTTCATAAACTCACGATTTTAAACATAGAATAATTAATAATCTTCTATATCCTTAGAAGATAGACATATGCTGTTGCTGACTTTTTGTAGGTCATTTTAAGGTCTACAATGTTTTTAGTACATTATATATTTAAAACAAAGCGGATTTTTTTTTTTTTTTGTTTAAACAGTCTAATCTCTGGAACTACCAGTCGGATTCGAAAAATTATTTTTCTATATGATAGCAAGACTCTCGAGGAATAGTATAGTTTATTAGATTAGGCTACAATTCTCAGATAGCCTTAAATATTGATTATTGTTAAAAAATCGGAAGCCGCAGCCCTCCCGAACTGCTTTAATCGCGTGCGCTGGCGTAATCGTTAATGATATGGAAATACAATGTTCTACAAAAATATTGGTCCTTGGTGTATCTAAAAAACAGCCTGGGCTAGAATATGCCTATCTCTTATACATAGGCCACAATAATAAATTTTGCGTTTTTTTTTGTTGAAGATTAAAAATTGATTTATGAGCATTATTTTTAGGCCTGGCTTATTAACCCTTACGAACAAATTTACTTCATCATAAAAGTAATTTATGAAGTTAAATGTTGCCTTTTACGGCATTTTATTTGGACACATAGTTTAGGAGACAATGGTAAATAAAATAATTTTAAATTCATTTCGGGTCTATGACTATAGTACCGTAGTAATTGAGGCGCGAATGAGCCGTGTGACACAAAAAAAACCTGGCGCCCGACGAAAACCCAGATAAAAATATTTTTGTATTTTACAGCCTATACTACACGCTGAGACTCTAAGAGGTGGAGCAGTAACCATGAAGCTCAAGCAAGGTAGAAAGCTGTACGGCAAACGTGAAATGAGACCAATCCGGTAGTTGACAACTTTTAGGAAATTGTCTTAAACACTTTATATGTTGAAAATAATACGTATGAATAATTTTTTTTTACATTAATGCAGCATAAAAAGTGACTAAAAAATATTTTTTTATCAAAATAAAAAGTACGCCACAAAAACGATGCATTATGGTCCCGTGACGTGCTTATTCATTTTATATGTAATTTTGTATGATAACAGTGACAAGTTTGACAACTAACGCAAGAGTCTAACGTTCATATTTTCTGAATGGTGACGTCAGGTATTCTAATCGGCGTTTCAAAACACGTGACTCACAGACAAAAAATCTTAACTTTCCAAAAAAAATCCAATAAATAAACAATTACCTTTTCCAGATTTGTATTTTTTTAGGCATCTTAGTCATAAACCAATATTGCTCAATAATTTACTTTAATTTTTAAACATGCAGTCAACTCGCGTATTGTGATAGTCTACACGGGTACGTTGGTGGCGCGGTGTTTGTCGGATAAAACAGCTGAAAATATGTTACGAGACAAAATATTGTACACAAATATTTTAAGCAAAATATTGTATATTACTTAAGAATTGGATACAAGTTGACAATAGAACTGTTTAGGAAAATGTTCACTAGCTCTGAACCTTCACTTTTACAATTACATTTCATGTTTACATTTTTTTAACAAGAATTCCATTTCCTGATAATGTATTAGTCTACTATCGTACTTATTTATTACTGTGAGTGATCCCTTTAATGTGGAAGTGCCAATTACCTTCACTGAAATATTTATTAATATACTAACAATAGCCAAATATTGTGTAACGCCCATATTTTGGTCGGTTGGTGGAACAGGAACAAAGCTATGGTCGCAGCTGTCACGAGGAGCTGGCACGTCACTATTGAATATACCTGAAAATTAATGCAACAATAAATTGTCGTTATGGGACATTCGTAAATTACATGAGGGAATTTTTGTACAATATGTATTAAAACCCCCGTCGAATCCGAAAAGGGTATGTATATAAGTACCCCGATGACATTACCAAAAAAAATATCAAAATTTTATTTATTATGAAAATAAAAATAAAATATTTAGTTTTAGTTTCCCTAAAATTTTACAAATACCGTCGCCAACCTCGGCGCGGCGCTGCGCAGCGGTACGTTTGATCGTCTAGCGGTATCCAGCGCCGCGCCGCCTGTATTGCCATGTAAGTTTCCTTTTTTAAAATTGTCATGTGTATTTTCTTAACTTATTATTTTAAGATAGTTAACATAAACAGAATATAATCTCGATACCTAATAACACCTTCACGAATCCGACGGGGTTTTTAATACATACTGTATATGGATTTCGGTGAGATTCGATAAGATGTGGCGGGACTCCATCGCTCCCGCGTTACATTTCAATAATCAAATTTACTTGATGTGTTCATGTATTTTGTTTCACACTACCAAACTTAAGCGTTAATAATACTGATGAGGCCTAGCTAAGTTGCTTTTCTACAATCGTTAACGCTGCCGAAAACGAAAAAAATGTATGGCATTGACATATTATTTCAACGTTAAATCACGTAATCAGATATATCAATTTCATATAATGCGAAAAAGGAGGGTTGTGTTGTTCTCGTTGGAATCGTCTTAGTTGTGAGAGTGACTAATAATATACTTACTGATAATATTTAAGTACATACGATCTCTGCAAATCAAATAAAAAGCAAAAATACAAAAATATTTTTTTACTCGTGTTTTTTGTTGCTGTCGGGTTTTTTGTTTCCATTTTTATAATTTCGCTTGTTATAATATGTACTCGTAATTTAAATATCTATACATATAATAAAAACGTAACTGATCGATGTCTGTACATAGAAGATATATGAGAAAAACTATTATTGGGGGTCTCTATCAACGCAGGAGAACCCAAAACAATGATTGTTAGAATTTTTGTCTGTTTGTCTGTTTGCCAACTTTTGTGCGCGCTAATCTCAGAAACGGCGTAACCGATTTGGAAACGGTTTTCACTAATATATTCTGGTAAAGTTCACTTAACATTTAGTGTTTGTTTTACTTCAATAAATTCATAAATAAAAAAGTTATATCAATTTTAAAAATCACGTCGAACATTTTTTTGATAAAAATGCTATAAAATAGCTCTTCAGTTGAATTGACTGAAATTTTAGTTATCTGTATATTATGATTTGTAAAACAATGTTGATCGAAACCTTTCATAAAGTTAAAAAATGAAGAGTTTAAAAATTGCAATTTGCAATATAAGTTGACCTTAGATCTATGTAATAAATAATATAAGTAATAATATATATGATAAGATATGATAATAATAATATATGTGTAAGTAATATAAAACGTAACAGACAGACGGATAGACAGAGTTACTTTCGCATTTATAATATTAATAAGAATATGTTTACGTACACATAAACAAGCATATATATATTATATATATATATATATATATATATATATATATATATATATATATATATTTGCATACTAGCTGTGCCCCTCGGTTTCACCCGAGTTTTTATCCAACAAATACCGCGCCGCCAACGCGACGGACCCGTGTAGTCTATCATAATTGATATCACTTCCCGCAAGTACAAATTATTTTAATTTTTCATTTTCTCCTGAACTATGTGTCCTAATTATATACTATAAAAAGAAAAATTTAAATTGTCTTTATGATGAAATAACTTTGTTCGTAAGGATTAATATGATAAGCCTAAAAATAAACCTCAAAATCAATTTTTAATCTTCAACATAAAAACTCGCAAAATACCTTATTGTGGATTATGCTATTAAGAAATAGGCATA
The DNA here is from genome assembly GCA_033032175.1 of Saturnia japonica. Lineage (NCBI taxonomy): Eukaryota > Metazoa > Arthropoda > Insecta > Lepidoptera > Saturniidae > Saturnia > Saturnia japonica. The sequence continues at coordinate 2,566,762 of CM065315.1, forward strand.
TGTTATCGGAGACTTTTTTAGATATACTAAAGAAGAATATTTTTGTAGAATATTATATTTACGTATCACTAACCATTACGCCAGCGCATGCGGATAAAGTAGTTCGGGAAGACTTTCACTTCGACTTACTTAAACAAAAATCAATATTTAAGGCTAGCTGAGAGGTTTAGCTTAGTTCCAGATAGCTTATGCTATTCTTCGTGAATCTGGCTATCATATACAAAAAGATTTTTTCGAATCCGACAGCTACCAGTTGTCCAGAGATTACCATGTTTAAACAAACAGACAAAAAAAAACTCGTCCGCTTTACTAAATTATTAATAGTATCTATACACGGACTGACCTCGAAACACGACAAACCAACAGAAAATCATACATGTGTTTAAAACTATGTGTATGATGGTCGCGATCCCTACCACCCCGCTATATTACTGTATATACACTGACTAATCTCTGAACACGATAAACAAAAAGAAAATTATAGATGGTTTTTTTCTTTCTCACTGACTATACTGTTAGCCTAAGGGGCCCTAAAGAAATAGAGCCACTGATTGCTTTGACAGCTTCACCAGGCTTGGGGGCGAACGCTTAAGGTATTCAGCTGCGAAAGCGTGAGCAACATGCGCACAAAGGTGCCAAAGTGGCCGGACGTCGGCTTGGGCTATTACCGCGATTGTGAAAAGGTCGCGAACTGACTAATTCCCTATCTGTAGAAAATTCGAGCTACACTAACGCATATATATATACATGTCCCTGCCTCCCGGGAGAAAGGAATGAACATGTGTATATGTATTTATTATTCTGGAAATATGATCGAAAGTAACTATCGCAAAAAAAGAAAAAAAGGTCCCTTACAGAATCTATGTACTTATGTTGTGTGCACGTATGTATGTACATATTGTGTGTAATGATGTGTGTGGGTAGTTACGTGATTGCAAGTGCAGTGTCACCTGTATCGCGCGAGCGGCTGCATGACTCAAGGGTTCTACATCGAGGGAACGGACCTAGGCTTGAGTTGCCGTAAGAGAGGGAGGACATGACGGGTTTGCAGGAGCGAAATTAGCCGCCCGTCCCCTGCGGAGGGAACGGTGGTTTCGCGGGCGTGGGCGCGAGAACGCTTTGTTGGAGAGACGGTGGAGTAGTATTTGTTTATTTCCTCGATCTTATAAACGGGCTCGGTGAAGATATTCGCGACCGGAGATGTTCGCGTGGGATGTTCGGTTTCGGGGTTTAAGTCGCGGCAGCTTTCACCAACAGATTCACGTGATTCGAAGCAGTGTCGAAGTACGATCGCGTAAGATATTCAATTTACGATTCGACCAACGTACCAAGGGGCTTTGTTAATTTTACGTAAGAATCGGGTTTAGAGGATTTGGAATTTATTAATGTTGATCTTTGACGTATGTGCGAATGTAGCGCAGCTTATATGTCATGATAGGACGGACATATGTTTTGTATAATGTAAGCTTATGTCTCAGGAACATTTTGCTTAGCATCAAGGAGTGCAGTGTATGTATGTAAATCACCCTTATTTTTTAAAACACGAAACACTGTTATTTCTTCCTAAAAGCATAAATATGAATTTTCATAACCCTAAATTTAGAAATAGTGGGTTCTTCATACAATCTTTCATCCCCTATTTCACCCATTAAAGTTTTATTTTCACTACATAAGGTAGCCAAAGTCTTTCTCCGAATTCCTACATATCTCTATATCAAAATTAGATTCTTTATACGAACTTTCACCCCTCATTTCACCGCTTCCAATTTTATTTCCAAAAGTAGCCTATTACCATTCTCAACCAAAGTTCTTCAAAATTGGTTCAGCGGTCTAGGCTTGAAAATGCAAAAGACGGGACAGACAGAATTACTTTCCCATTTATAATATTAGTAGGTATGGATTATTCAATTCATTATGCAGTCATTTTCTATGGTGTCATTTACCAATTAAAATACTAACGGTAAATTATTACCCAACAGCAAAATAACGAAAACAGTTTATAATAATAAATTTTTGAAATGAATTCTCTTTCCCTTTAAACCTGTAATAAATTCTCTCTCTCTATATCTTTCTACGTTTCTCTGTAATAACTGATACTTTGGTAAGGTAAAAATTACAAAAGATCGACTGTTGTGGTTTTCTTTTAATTTTCTATTTTAGGAATTGTTATATTGTTAATACAAATGCGAAAGTGAATCGAAAAAAAAATCAATTTTTGAGAGATCAATCTTTTAGACATCGATTTTTTTGGGAATTGATTCATAAGAGTTCGATTCGAATCAATCTTTTTGGAAATGAATTACCATCCCTAGCAGCGGCGCAGCTATATTCAACTGACAAATATCCAGCATATGCTGACCCCCTTTTAATATTATTTATCACATAGATCTGAGGTCAACTTATATTGCAAATTGCAATTTTTAAACTCTTCATTTTTTAACTTTATGAAAGGTTTCGATCAACATTGTTTTACAAATCATAATATACAGATAACTAAAATTTCAGTCAATTCAACTGAAGAGCTATTTTATAGCATTTTTATCAAAAAAATGTTCGACGTGATTTTTAAAATTGATATAACTTTTTTATTTATGAACTTATTGAAGTAAAACAAACACTAAATGTTAAGTGAACCTTACCAGAATATATTAGTGAAAACCGTTTCCAAATCAGTTACGCCGTTTCTGAGATTAGCGCGCACAAAAGTTGGCAAACAGACAAACAGACAAAAATTCTAACAATCATTGTTTTGGGTTCTCCTGCGTTGATAGAGACCCCCAATAATAGTTTTTCTCATATATCTTCTATGTACAGACACCGATCAGTTACGTTTTTATTATATGTATAGATAGATAAAGAAATTTTTAAAATGAATTCTCTCTCTCTCTATACCTTTCTTTGTTTCTCTTTAACTGATACTTTAGCTGGGTACAAATAGCAAAAGATCGATTGTTGTGGTGTCCTTTTCGTTTTCTTTATTAGGTATTTTTACATTGCTAACACAAATTTGAAAAGCGAATAAAAGAAGGTCGATTTTTTGGAGAGATCGATCTTTTAGACCTCGATTTATTGTGAATCGATCTTTTTCGGAATGAATTGCGTAGCAGTGATGCGGCACTCAACTCGCTTGCGTGGATATATCCAACCTAGGGTAACATCTTATTAATATGATTTATTATATAGAAGTAAGGTCAACTCATATTGGAAAATCCAAATTCTTTAAAACTGTACATTTTTTAACTTTATGTACACTTTCAATCATCATAATTTTACAAATCAGTTTCAAAGTATCAGCCAATTCAACTGAAGAGCTATTTTATCGCATTTTTATCAAACAAATGTTCGACGTGATTTTTTAAATTGATATAACTTTTTTATTTATGAACTTATTGAAATAAAACAAACACTAAATGTTAAGTTACCCTTACCAGAATATATTAGTGAAAACCGTTTCCAAATCGGTTATGCCGTTTCTGAGATTAGCGCGCACAAAATTTGGTAAACAGACAAACAGACAAAAATTCTAACAATCATTGTTTTGGGTTCTGCTGCGTTGATAGAGACCCCCGGTAATGGTTTTTTTCATATATCTTCTATGTACAGACATCGATCAGTTACGTTTTTATTATATGTATAGATAGATAGATATAGATATTTTGGTGCAAGACAAAAATAGCAATGAATACTAATTTCAGGCGCAATATTACGCTCGCTTTAGGCAATTCTAGGCCAAGGTCAAATATGGCTTATAAGACATCTAAAAGGACGAGGAAGAATTAAAACTTACCTTTCTAATAAACGCCTTCCGTATGCTTTGCTCGGTGAAGTCGAACCCTTTGACTTCGCCATCTTCCCTGCGGCTGTTGGTGTTGGGCGGCTCGTAACCGGGCTGTGATTCGAATAAAGTAGTTTTATCCCAATATTATAATGAGTTATATCGTTGTTTTGTGGCAAAGTTACAGTCAACACAAAAATTTATCGAAATGGAATGCTCGGCGACTTACAGTAATAAATGCTGGTCGAACGTGGTGGTTGACTAACGCAAAAAAAAGAAGATAAACCCGAACGACTTTCTTAACGGCTCTTCTCGATGATCGGATGTTTTCCAAACCGGCAATAGTGCTCTGACGTTTAAGTGTCTATTAGGGCCTAAATTGAATAACGCTACGACGAGCTTTGTGGGCCAAAGTCACGGTGAAACTATAAAATCCGTCTGAGACTTTAGGGCCTTTATGGTTAACAGTAAAGTCAGTTGTAAAAAAAAATTGAAAGCTTTGTCGGCATTTTTATTCGTGCTGTCGGATAGAGAAGATCTCTGTTCCTGAGTTCCTGGGATATATGTAAAATACCCATTGTCTTATTCTATACGGTATTCATTTAAATTATATTATGTACAGGGCAATTTCAATCTATATTAAATGCCCAAGATTACTAATATATTTATATGGATAACGATTAATACTGAATTGGAAAAAATAGCTTTGGATATAACGTAATATTTTTAATCAATATTTTAAAAATAAAAATGGTCTGTGAGTCAACCTTAAGAGATAGACATATGCCGTCGCAGACTTTTCTTTATATATATTATGTATAGTTAGATCGAATTTTATATATAGGGGAATTAGTTGGATCGCGACTTATTTGCATGTACGGCACCTGCCACTTTTCTTTAGGCTTTTTGAACATCTACAATAATTATTTAGTACATTATTTTGATGTATGTTATCATATGGTAAATAAAGGATTAATTAATGTTTAAAATCAATATAAGGCCAAGTTTAACGACTTGAATGCCCATTATCTTATCTCTAATAGTTTAAAAGTTTTATCAGTTTGTTACTCGACAAATCAAGTGGCCACTTCAACTTCGGTATTGTGTGTGATACTGAAGTAAGTTATGTCAGTTTGTTACTTGACACATCAAGTGGCCACTTGAACTTCGGTATTGTGTGTGATACTGAAGTAAGTTATGTCAGTTTGTTACTTGACACATCAAGTGGCAACTTCAACTTCGGTATTGTGTGTGATACTGAAGTAAGTTATATCAGTTTGTTACTTGTAGCGTATTCGCTTACATTTCTCTATAATATTGTCTGTATCAATCTATTCTATTGTAACACATAGTATATAACACGTAAACACAATAATATCACATATTAACATAACAAGAAACACGAAAATGACTGTTCTGTCGCCTACAAGTATAAAAAAATATAATGTTTTTTATGGAATACTTTCTTGAGCGCCGCGCAGTGTACCATGCCGTGACGTCAGTGCGGAAACCTATTTTCAGCGTTAAATTAAAATTGTAATTAATGGAGTTGGGACTTGGAACTTTTTTATTAGAAATTTCCTCTTCTTTAAGAATCTTTTTTATTTCTTGATTAACAATAGTTTTTTAATTACTCGCGAAAAACAAAAAGACTTTTTTCATCTTAACAATTGCAATTTTTTATGGGCGTTAAAAACATCGAAATAAATTTCTCTATACGTCATTCCGGACTCAATGAGCAGTCACCGAACTTTCTCAAGAATTAACACCAATTTCAATTTCTTGGACAGGTTAAACAAACTAACGCGACGGTTGCGGATATCGACTTTCTTTTATGATATTTATAGATTTACCTTTTACCTCGACCATATTATGTACTCCAAACAATTTAATGTATTTCGATAGAATTGAGCAACCTATATATATGTCAGTCAAGTCTGTATAAAACGGAACGAAACGCGCGTTTCAATAAAGGCCACTCTGATTGGATAATTGCAGTTGCCAACCGTTTTTGTTGTCCCTTTTACCCCCCACCCCTTCATAATCCAACCGCCTCTCTTCTATCGCGCGCGCACCGCGCGATAGAACATCGTTGCCGATATAAAATTAAGAAAATCCAAATGAGCTGTAAATCTGGTGGAATCAAGTGTCCTGTGACCCTGATCTCATCAAAATTGGTGAGTAATTGTGATATATCCAACACTGTACATATATAGATAAGAAAATAAATGATACAGAAGTAAATAAAATATACGGTAAAAATTCTGTTTTACTTACGGCTTCGTAAGCGATAGGTTGCGGCGACGGGGGACATTGTCTTTGCAGATGGCCACCTTGCGGGCGACCCGGCTGAGCGGGGTACCCGCCTGGTTGTGGGTAATTCCATTGATTTTGATCTGCAGAGACAAATATCTTAGCATTCCATGGATTCACAGTGCGGGTGCCGGGTTCATCGTGTGGCAGAGAGAGGGAAACACGAGCAGCCCCTGGGACTTGCGACCCAGGCTCACCTTGCCTGCCCGCGATACCCTTCCTGCCAAGCCAGATTTGGTAAGAGCCTGTTATTGCTGCTTTAAATACCCGTTCTAAAATAGAACTTACTGCAGTTCTCGAAAGGCCGAGATCTTTTAGCAAGTTATAAAGAGATTTCGCTGGTATACCTCTCGCTCCCACTTCTACCAAATATAATTTTAATGTGTATTTGATAGGGCTATGGCATGGAGCTCTTTAAAAAGGGACAGAAACACGCTCTCCAAGATCGGCAACACATCGGTAATACCGCTTGTGTTGCAATGTCTATAGGTAATGATAACCATTTACCATCAGTTTGGTCGTCATAATATTTACTGTTCTTATGGTATTAAAAAAAAAGTTTGATTGTTGTTAAGGGTGTACTCTTTGTATGACGTAGGCATCCGATAAGAAAGGATTTTCCGAAATTCTACCCCTAAGGGAGTGAAAAAGGGGTGCAAAGTTTGTATGGGACAACGTGATTCCTTCGTCCAATCTACTTCAAATTTTGCATAAACCTTTTTTAACAGAATTGATGGAAGACGTGTTTCGTATTTTATTGAAATTCATCCCCTAACAGGGTTAAAAAAGGGTAGAAAGTTATTTTGGCGGTGGTTTGCTTCGAAGTTGATACCAATACTCCTTAGTGCTTTTAATTTAAATTACATTTTATGTTGACACATGTTTGAAAACTCAATCTGATTTTATTCAAAAAAGTTTGAACTTACTTAAAAACAAGCAAATACTCAAAATTGGAATGTCTCGAAAGTCACCGTACTATATTAGTACCTCATTTGAAGGTTTCTAAGCTTAAAGAGGTTATGCACTTTTTTAGGACACGGCCTCATAGGGACGTAGAGTTCGAAATTTGAAATGGTAAGGACTAGAACATTTGGTTATAAATGATACGAATTATTCCATATTAAAAAAACATGTAGAATCTATACTAATACTAATAATATAATTAAAAGAGGAAAAGTTTTTTGTTTGTTTGTTTAAACACGCTAATCTCTGGAACTAGCAGTCGGATTCGAAAAAATTCTTTTTTTATATGATAGCCAGGCACTCTCGAGGAATAGTATTGATTATACTATGATAACATTGTGTTATATAACATAAGGCTACAGTTTCTAGCTAGCCTTAAATAGATTTTTGTTACGTAAATCGGAAGTCGAAGCCCTCGCGAACTGCTTTAGCCGCATGCGCTAGCTTAATGGTTAATGATGCGTCAATACAATGTTCTACAAAAATATTGACCATTAGTATATATATATAAAAAGTCACCGATAGCATATATCTATCTCTATTACATGAGCCACAATAAGGTATTATGCAATTTTTTTTTTGGTTGAAATTAAAAATTAATTTATGAGCAATTATTTTTAAGCATGGATTATTAATCCTTATGAACATAAGTTACTTCATCATATTGATAATTTATAATCAAGATAAACTTTGTCTTTTACAGCATGTAATTTGGACGCACAGTTTAAGAGATAATACAAAATTAAAATAATTCAACACTCGGCTCGGGTCTATTGTCTATAGTACTTAGCGGCGCGAACGAGCCGTGCAATGCTGCGATGTGACCAGAATATAAATATTGTCTATACTGAAGTATTATAAATCATTAATCAGTGATTTCTTCTAAATTATATGCGGGTAAAACCGTGGGGAATAAAGCGGTAAGAGTTATAATATTTTTTTATTGTATTAAACACGCTAGATTTTTCTGGAACTACTAGTCCGATTCAAAACACTAATTATCCGGATACTGACCAGTCAAATTTACGAAAATATTATCGTATATGATGGTCAAATTCACGAGGAATTGTATAGGCTATCTAACGTTAGGCTAAATCTCTCAGCTAGCCTTAAATATTTATTTTTGTTAAGTAAGTCGGAAGCGGAAGCTACCAGAAGCGCTTCGCGTGCTTATCCACGTGCGCTGGAGTAATGGTTAATGATACGTAAACACAATGTTCTACAAAAATGTAGGTCCTTAGTATATTTAAAAAAAATCCCAGAATAGCATATGCCTATCTCTAATGAGCCACAATAAGGTATTTTGTGACAAAAAATTGTTGAAAATTAAGAAGTGATTTATGAGCATTATTTATAGGCGTGTCATATTAATACTTATGAATAGAAGTTATTTCATCATCAAGACAATTTTATGGAGAAACACTTTGTTCTTTATAGCATGTTAGTCGGACGCATAATTTGGGAGATAATGGAAAATGAAAATGAAATTAGCGTTTTATATTTAAAAAGTAAAACGAAAAAAAAAAATTATGAAATTGTACTATTGTAACATTATTACCTATCTTGTTAGGTATTTCAATGATTCCATTGCTGAAAAAATTGTAGGACGAGAATCAATTAAATCTTTGAATGCGGTTTGGACAGTTCTATGGCAATTGATTTTTTTTCCTTGCAAGAAATTGTCTTTATTCCGAAAAAAGTGGGTCGAAAGGCCCGGGGAGTATGGTGGGTGTCGGAGACATTCCAACCGCAATTCCTCTAATTTAGCGAACGTCTGTCGTGAAATATGTGGCTTAGAGTTGTCCTGAAGCAGCAGTGGGCTAAAGAAATTGACCAGTCTCGGTTGTTTAACGGCTAGCTTTTCCATCGTGGTTTGCAATTATTGACAATTTCAACATTCCCTTGGGACAGGTTTTGGCCGGTTCTCCTGGGTTCAACCACTATGATGAGGTTTCTGATTGTCTTATGGGATCCATTTTTCATCACAAGTAAAATACTATTCAAAGTACCCTCGTTATTGTCAGGGTTGAGTAATGTAACGCAGCACTCAATGCGTGTTTGTTGGTGTGCTTCAGCCAATTCATGCGGGGCCCATTTGTCAAGCTTTTTAACTTCTTCAATTTGTTTCAAGTGAATTAAAAATGTTTTATCACTCACTCTGAAGCCTGTCGCTAACTCTGGCGTAGTTTGCGATGGATACGCTTCCACGATCACCTTTATTAAAATTCATTATTAACTAGGGTCTCCGGCCGTCCACAGGGTTTGTTTCGTAATTCAAAATTGTCAGAACGAAAATCGTACCGTGCTTTCTTTTGCAGTAGGTAGCTTCTCCATACATGTCATTAATCCTTCGAGATGTTTCTGCAGCGCTGATGCCACGGTGGAACTCATATTCGTAAATAACGCGATATTTTAAACTTTCCATTATCGTTAACACTTATCATTCATCTAGAACATTTTTTATGTATGAATAGTTTTGTTCATGGTAAAATGAATTTAAGTAAATTTAATCCATAAATAGTATACGAAATTATACAACCCGTTTTTAAAACACATTATACTATTTATAAACCTTCCTTTTTTAATATTTACAAATTTATCTAATATAGTTTTAATTTCTAAAATATAACATACCATCACGGCTATATCCTCAAAGTTAGGCAGAGGTGTAAGTTCACCGAATACCTATGTTTTTAGGTCCTATGTAATAGGGGGCGAGCCTGTCGCCATTAATCGAGCGCAAAGCCAAACTCCGAGCTGCTACTGAGAATTACATAAAAAAAACCCAATAACACTTTGCTCAACCTGTGAATCGAACCCAGTACTTCGAGCATAGCAGTCCCGCTTACGACCACTAGGCAAATAAAAAACAAATACTTACAAGTTTTAAATAAAACTAAAGCCAAATATTCAAGTCTTTTTTGTAACATTGGTGATCACCAGAGCGAGCCCAAGTAGTCAATTAAGTTCTTAACCTCTTTCTCCTTCCTCGATACCGTAAATCGATATACGGAGACGAGCGCTTCCGCTTTCACCAACTCCCACACCGGTTTGTCAATTTTATTATTTTTTATAGGAAAAGAGAAGCTTGATCAAAGTTTTGCGTAAAGAGACGATATATTTAAGCATTACTTCTACACATCAGCGCTATCAGATTTTTTTTCAAGCAAAGCGAGATTTTGAAACCTTTTAAGCAAAAATGCGGGATTATTGCTTCGAAAGCGGGACCGTCTGTATATAATATTAATACGTGAAGCAAGAGCTTTTTACACCTTTTTAAACGTATTGCGTGCACGGAAGACTGTGAGATTTGGCATGGTTAAAGTTTATATGGAGAAGGAGTGTAGAAAGCTAAAAATTATCTATAACATCTTTTACTAATATATATCTACATACCTCTACATAAATCATTCCCTTTGAGGTATTATATTTTAAATGTTTTTATATTTGTTTTCTTCTGAAAGTAAAAGTTTCCTTTTAAGTAACATTTGGTGAACACATTTTTACCGTTGAAAAAGGTTTTAATTTATTATTTCGGAGAAAGATAGTTTAAAGCACCCGAACTACGAGTCATAAAAACTAGATAGAATTCAAGTATTGTATAGACTGCATACACCAAATGTTACACGATGTAAAAAGGACAACTGTAGAAATATAGTTGTAAGCAGTTAGTTCTCTCTGATCCTTGATGGTGTTAAGACACACTTCCGAAAACTCTATTTCAATAAATAAAAATCTTCCAATGAATAAAATCTTCAATCATTATAAAGAATACACTGTCACATATCCATAATCCCAACATATATAAATTAATACTACGAATCCTAACCCAAAAAGTGCCATTGAACTTAGACCCCCCAAAATATTGACATTGTCACTCAACGAAAAGTGACAGCAAGGAATAATAATGATAATACTCATTGTTTATGTTCATGAATACTACAAATGTCAAAGAGAAAATAGTCTACAATTTCGACCTTAGGGCGATCACTAGTAATAAAAAAAACGTTAATAATCAACACTTTGTTACTATTATACTTTTCCTTTTACTTGAGTTTCAAATTATATTAAGTTTAGTTTAGGCCGGCCAGTTCAGTTACACTTGCCTATACTTTACTTGCCGCGCCTCTGCCGTGCAGCACCATCGAGTAATCCTCGAAAAGCTGGATTGAACTTGTTTCTCGCAGGGAAATTTAAATTTAGGCTAAAAATCGGAACGTCCCGCAAAAATCTTGACATCTAGCAACGCTGCTACACACCCGGCCATGTTATGATTGCAACATTTGTAACCCAAAATGGACGGCTATTTTTGTATAGTCAGTAGGGATGAGATATATTTGAAAAATTCAATACCAGGGCGCGCGCCGTTTCGCAATATTGTGTTGTTTTTTGTAGATGAAATGAAATATTTCATTCTTACTTTTTTAATCACATGCTTAGGACTGTCTGCTAGTGTGTATTTTACGATATTTTGTTATGAGTTAGGTAAACAAAACAACTTCGTATCATGACCACAAGTGACAAGATATAAAAAAAAAAAGAAAAACTTTACTTGAATTTGACTATAAACATAAATACTACAATTTTAAATAAACTACTTTCGCACATGCAGTAATGAGTATAATTTGTATAATCGCAAGGATCAATGACGCGAACTAGTCTAAAGAAAATTGAAGCGATAAACTCTACAGTTACGAATTATTGTAAACTTACACAATTATGTTCCATATTTTGATAGATATAAGCCAGCTTACTTGACAGACGAGTCCCTTCCATACCGTGATGCACGTGTTCTTACTTCCTAAGTGCCTACACATTTTTTTTTGTGCACTCGGGCAAGTTCTTCAGGGACGGTCACTGAGCCCCGAGCACTTACAACCATGAACGAGCGCGTACCCATGCCGCTAAAAGGTGGTTTAGCGATGTTGAAAAATATATTATCATTATCTTCATTAAAACAAATTAAAATATATGTAATGATTAATGAATGTTACAATTTATATAAAATTATTGTATTTATAGAAAACAAGGTGTACCTACCAGCGGCTCCGCATATATGTATATTTAGTACGCAGTGATTATTTTCGTCTTGTTATTTTATTATTATGATTATTTGGAAGTAATATCAATTGATTTTCATAGCTTACCAATTTCTAAATATATTATACTCTCCATATATTTAAAAAAAAAACATTAAAATCAGTTGGTAATAATTAAAAATGTATTTTCAAAACTATAATTTTACTATTTAGATGAGCCATAAACAGTAATTACATGTAGCCCATCAATTGATGAACTACACATCTCCCTTGAACTAAATTTCATTAAAATAAGTCAGGCCGTTTTTCAGTTAAATCCAGACATACCAAAGGAAATAAAGTAAAACAAAAAAGTTTTAAATGTTGAAATCGAGTTCATTCGTTTATATATAGGCAGAGAGCCAAATTTAAAAAAAAACCGGGCCTACCTGATGGTAAACGGTTATCATCCATAAATAATTTAATACGTATGTTAATATAGATTTATTTTATTATTTTTATATGTTGTTTACATCCAACAAGATTTAAAAATAAATTGAAATAGTAAATAATTCGCTGCCATATATTATAGGGCGATTGCATTCGTTTTATTATACTGCATCGTGTCTGATTCAGGCTCGTTCGATGGCGCCTGAAACTAGAAGAATATGATTATAGTATTCAAAATAAGAAGGGAAAGCTAAATTGTAACGCAGATGCGCTTTTCCGAATTCCCATTGATAATACTATTAATATAAATCCTGTCCATGAAGATCCGGATACTGTTCCTCAAAATCAACACGACGAATTACCTTTAACAGAAAACCAAAGTATAGATCTATTAGAATGTTTAAACGACGATGATTCCTATACAAAATGCCTAAAGAATCTTAGTAGTAAAGAATTTAAATCAAACACAAACATTCACGAACATAGTAACAGCATATTAACCTGTAAAAGTAAAATTATTGTAATCCCGACATCCATAGACATGGATGAGTCAAACCACTTCATAAATGACATATTAGGTAATTTAACAGATAGTAGTGAGATAGTTAATCAGGAAAGAATTCTACATTCGTATTTAAAATTTGAACATGACAACAAAACCTACTACTTTTTATTCACAAAAGTTCATCATTTTGACAAAGCCAATTACGAAGACATTTATAAGAGCCTTAAATGTCTAAGAAATTACCTTATAATAAACTATCCAGAAGAAATTAATATAGCTATAACAAATTTTAAAAATCCTTTTGATCAATACCAACTTATTAAAATCAGTAATATATTATTATATCTTTTCAATAACACAAAAATTTCTGTAAATATTTATAAAAACACTTTGATTTACCCTACACCGTCGGAAATTATAAAAATTCTAAGAGAAAATCACGATCTACCTATAGCCGGTCATTTAGGCTCAGTCCGAATGTTAAAGCGTATTCAGGAAAGATTCTATTGGAAAAATATGAGAAGTGACGTTGAACAATATGTAAAGAAATGTGGATTATGTCAAACCAATAAAGCCTTAAGGAAAATCAACCGGGCCCCGATGCAAATCACAAGTACTTCCACACAACCTTTTGAACGCATTGCCCTGGATATCGTAGGACCATTACCAGAATCTGGTAATGCCAAACTCAAATACATACTTACTCTGCAGGACGATCTAACAAAATTCTCAGTTGGCTATCCTATATCCAACGCAACTGCTGAGGAAAGTTGTGAATGCCTCGTGCATTTTATTTCACTCTTCGGAATACCATTTTTTTATTTTGACTGACCAAGGCACTAATTTCACGGCAGATCTATTCAAACAAACTTGCAATTCCTTAAAATCAAACAGCTTTGGTCCACTCCTTACCACCCCCAAACTCAGGGTGCTTTGGAAAGGAGCCACTCAACTCTTAAGGAGTATTTAAAATCGTTTGTTGACGAAAACCAAACAAATTGGCCCCGTTATGTTTACACAGCAATGTATTCATACAATACGAGTACTCATAGTACAACGAACTTTACTCCCTATGAGTTAATATATGGCCATAAAGCATTCATTCCTAATTCTGTGTATGAAAACGCCCCTGATGTTACATATCATGACTATATTCGTATTCTACAACACAGATTAAATTATTCCCGGCAAAAGGCTATAGAGAATATTCTAAAATGTAAAGGTATCTCAAAACAATATTATGATCAAAAAACTAAACCTAAGAAATATTAAGTAGGTGATTTTGTCTTTATTAAAAAGCATTTAAGACTAAGAAAAGCTCTATCTCCGGTTTGGAAGGGACCATACCGAGTGGTCAAAATCCACGGCAACAACACACTCTCCGTCCTGATCAACAGGCGTCATGCTCGTCACCATTATGACGAGATCAAGTTAGCCGAGACCACTTAGGGTTTAAGAAAATCGACATTCTTTCACCGTGACATCAGAAACCGCTTATCTAGGCAATATTATCAAATAATCCAATTCTATATTTTATTTCAGAATGGCCATGAGCCTTTACGTTGTTCAATCAGCCCTCATCGAAACAATTTAGAGGAGTCCCGGTATTTATTTTGATCCAATAGGACATGCTCGATTTTCGAATGAGGAATTACACGTGCTAATACCGGTCGACCTCTCCTATATTCAGCCACACATTGATAATATCAACAGCATTATAGGTACTACCCGTTTCCTGTCCCAACAAAACGACGTTATATTAGACTCAGAATGTCATAATATTTTAGAACCTCTTACGTCTCGGTATACTGACATAGTTAAAGACTATAATTCCATATCGCATTTACTACCCGTACTATCAAAAAGATCCGCATGGATATCCGGCATCGGTACTATTTTTAAACATGTTATTGGTACTCTGGATGAAGACGATGCACTTAGATATGACAACGCTATTCAAATTCTAAATAGTAACAATAACAAATTAGCCAACTTACTGAAATGTAACACGTTAATTACCAGTACCGCGTTAAAGAGCTTCAATGAAACCATATAGGTATATTATAAATTTAAATGAAGCAAGTTTGAATAACGCTGTCGAAAATTTAAGTTCTAATTTAAGAAACCTAAGTTTAGCATCTTATAAGTTAATTATAATGTCAAATTTTAATCAATTGTGTAACAGTTTATCTTCCGCTTTGTTTACTTTGTCGTTTAAAATAGAAGATTTGCAAAATGCAATTATGTTTACTAATAGCCATGTTCTTCACCCATCTGTACTTACACCTAAGGAATTGTATTATGAATTATTGAATAATATTAGATACTTACCCAGATCGCTGGAACTTCCTCTAAACTTAGATTTAGAAAATATTCATGTTATTATAGATATAAGTGAATTAAGTACCCACTATGCAAGTAAACGAATAATATTTGCTTGCAAAACCCCGCTGGTAACTCATAAAATTTATGATATGTATAAAACCATCCCTATACCATTACCACACGATGTTGAAAAACCAGTTTCGTATTAGTTAATTATCCCTACTTCTAAATATGTAAGTATTAGTAAAGATAAATCTTACTATTGTTATATGAATAGCTTAAAAATGTGTAAAGTAATTCCAAATAGTATTTATATTTGTAAAACTGTAACAGAATACCCTGAGAATACAAACCCCACCTGTGAAACAGAACTGATGTTAAAAGTATTAGATTCCTTACCGGATCAATGTAATCCTAAATTTATTAATGGTGACATCGACATATGGCATAGGCTTAACAATAACCACTTTCTGTATGTCCAATCAAAGGTATCCAAGTTAACAGTCGATTGTAATGCTAATATAACGGAATTCAAAATATCAGGCACAGGACTTTTAAACTTACCTTCTAATTGTACCGCCATATGCCGAAATACAGAATTATCCGGTAAATTTAATATTAAAATTAATGTGAACCCTGTAAGATCCGATTTCAATATTATTACTGATGTTTGTTGTAATATTAAAAGACTAGACTTCACTAATATACCACCTATGAAAATTGTAGGAACAAACTTGGATAAGTTAAAGGATTTAGATATTGTTACTAATCAAATTTTATCCTCAATAGATAAACTATCAGAAGATCCAAATTTACTTTTAGAATACAATTCAACTTATCCAATTTTAACATATTGTACACTTGTATTGATTATAGCTATAATTCTACTGATACTGTATAAGAAATTTTACCAAAACCTAACTTCCTTCAAAACCTCACGAAACACAGTCCCTGGCCCTGATGTTGAGGAAACAACGGAAATTTCCGTTCCTCGTTTAAGAACATCACATTAAAACTTTGCACTTTACTACAAAAGTTTTCTTTTACGCGAGGGGCTGTTATACCCGAATTATATACCCTAAAGTGCCAACCTTTCTCTAGTACCACAAAACCATATCCTCCTTAGACCATTCCCAGTATTTAGCGTCAGCACTTCGCCCAGCCCTCTCACGATCCCGTAGCTCATCCTCAGTTCCATCTCAGGCCCAGTCCGTGACACTCATAGTCCGTTTTAATTATAATATTAATTTTAATTCAGTGTTAAACAATTAATATATATTTCTATCTTAAAATAATTCTTTTTTTTTAAGGGATTTTTAAAGTCCCTTATAACAGATCGTTCATAGATAGTTTCCTCCTGGAAGACTCAGTTATGCATGTAGATACATTGGACATTTAAAATATTATTCTTGTTGAGGCCCTTTGCAAAAGTAACAAGAAAACAAACCTTTCATTTCAAACATTATGTCGAATAGTCACAAAAGCGCGTGAGCTGGCACTATAATACACACATATACACGTGTGTTTTCCAGCTATAAGATGTCAGGACACGAAACTGCACTATTTAATTAAAGTAATGAGTTTAAAGCACTCGGTTTGCGTCCGAGTCTCAAATATGCGTGTCGTGTTATGAAGTCGGCTTTCCAACTTCACCCGTATATCACTGATGGCAATTGGTAACCACAATAAAGTTCGATACAGAAGGGCCTCGCTCGTGTCCAGCGAAAGTTGAATTTATCCCGTAAATTATGCTATCACAATAACAAACATCGCTAAGTGTTGGTACTTCGCCGAAATTGTCGCTAAAATGACCTGGCTTGTGTCAAGAATATCGAAATTCATGTTTTCTATTGATTTTTTTTTTTGCGTTTTTTTATAATAGCTCAGCACATTGACGGTACTGTTTCTGATGGTAAGCACGGCACAATCCAAACACAACGGCAACCACCGAGAGATCTAAATCCATCGGCGGTCACCGTTGTCATCCCGGCCTGCATAAATATCTCTTCACGTTACGCTTAAAGGACCCGATGTCGTAAGGAGGGAAAACACTGACCGGGAGAAGGTTCCACAGCTTCACGTTACAACAAAGATGAGTCATAGAGAACTTTTTAGTTCGCGCCGAGATGGAGGCTACCGTAAAACTGTGACTCCGAAACTCGGCGCGTGTGGTTCTGTTATGGAAGAGAAGGATATTAGATTGAATAGCTTTTCAGAATACTCACCATGACACACGATAAAATACGCTCAGCGAGGCGATGTTCCTGCGTAGCTGAAACTGCTCGATGTATTTTTACGGAATGATGTATAGGTACTTGGCACCAGATTTTCTACTTGAGGGTGAAGAACAAGAAAATGCTCTACCACCACGCTGTGGTTTCATCACGATTTTTTCTTCCACCGAAAACTCAGGCTTATTGTAAGGATTCGAACATACGTCGATCAACGGGAATATGTACGCATACAAGCTACCACAAGCCACTCGCTGACGTTGCTTCGCGTTGTTCCGAGTGGACCTTTTGCGCTAATCAATTTATGCAGCTGCATGTGTGCAATGCGAGTGCAAAACACGCGTCTCGACAGTCTCGTCCAACGCGAAGTCTGTGATGATGTCATGAATGATGAATGATATGAATATAGTTATATAAAAAAGCGATAATTCTTTGATGATTATTCGGGTTACATACAAAAAATTTCAACTGTGTCGGTGCCGACCAGTATAATTATCGAATACCTATATTAATATACTTACTTCACCCTTTTGTCTCACTGTAGTTATAAGTGTATATTATTTATTCGTAATTTCAAATCTTAAGTTGTTCCTATATCGCGTTGTAACGATTGACACGTATAATTTACCCGACTGCGAAAAAGGAAGGTTATGTTTTTCGAGATATGTTTGGCGTGTTCAATAATAACGCTAGTCAGTAGGGCTTTAGCACATGTACTTTATAATATTATAATACAAGTTTTTAGTACAAAACGTGTCGTGAAACCAACCGTCTGATTTTCATCTGTCTCTCTGATATGTCATCACTTAAGTACTTTTTAATATTAATGATTAGAAACAACCAGTACAAAAATAGTGGCGAATGAGGCGCCACATCACCCCCCTAAGGAGAGCATTGCGTTAATCATCAAAAATTTTGAATTTAACTCGTCTGCCTGATCGTGTGGTATATGGCTGAGGTTGACATGTAGGAACAGCGACAGGCAGTGGGACAGTAGTCGATTGCAGGTGAGACGTAGGTACAGGCACAGTCGGTGTGATAGTTGTAGGTTGCCGGTAAGACGTTGGCGACAACTGAGGTATCCTCGGTGTCGTAGAAACAGGACTTGAATCTGATTCCTCAATGAAAGCCGGTTTCACGCGGTCTACGCTTACAACCACATGTTTCCCTTTGTAGTCAATAGTTAGGGTCTTTCCATCACTTGCCCTCTGAATAACCTGGTATGGACCAGAATAGGGAGGCTGCAAAGGACGCCGGACTGCGTCATCCCGCAAGAACACATGAGAACACGTATTTAAATCTTTGAAAATAAAAGAACCGGTCTTCGTATGACGTGACGCTGGTACTGGTCGAATTTTCGACATATGTTGACGTAGTTTCACAACAAAATCAAACACTTCTCCAGAAGTACCCACTCCAGGAAAATCAGCTAGCAACTCACCAGGAAGCCGAAGAGTTTCTCCATAAAGCATTTCTGCACAAGTAGCTTTAATATCTTCTTTAAAAGCTGAACGCATTCCCAAAAGTACAAATGGAAGAGCTTTTGTCCAAGAACTCCCATGACACATTAATGATGCTTTAAGCTGACGATGGATGCGTTCAATCATTCCGTTCGCTGCTGGGTGGTAAGCTGTACTTCTATTTCTTTTAGTGGCGAAACTGCACATAAGTCTTCGAAAAAGGTCGGATTCAAATTGTGTACCGCGGTCGGTTGTAATAATAGAGGGAACACAAAATTGTGGTATCCATTCTCTCGTGAAAGTATCCGCTACTTCCTCGGCGGTAGTAGTGCGCATCGGCCAAACTTCTGGCCATCTGGTGACTCTATCAATGGCTGTGAGACAATAGCGGTAGTCGTCACAGACAGGCAAGGGTCCTATTATATCAATATGGACGTGAAGAAAACGACCAGATGGTGTGTCAAAAGTTCCAAGTGGAGCATAATTGTGTCTTGAAACTTTACTCTTCTGGCAAGCCTCACACGTACGAGACCACTGACGGCAATCTTTATTTATTGAAGGCCAAACGTAACGTTCCGCAACTATACGTAAAGTAGCATTCGGACTAGGATGGCTAAGACTGTGTAACTTATTAAAAATAACACGACGTAACTTAGGAGGGACATATGGACGTGGTTTGTCAGTAGTAGTATCACATATTAAGGAAATACAAGTGCCAGGAACTGCAATCGTGATTAGCTTCAAACTAGACGAACCAGATCTTATAAGTTCTGCTAGCTGTTCGTCAGCTTCCTGCAACTTGGCAAGGGTTTCGTACTCTTGCTCAAGAGTGATGGCACTGATTCGAGACATAGCGTCGGCTACGACATTGTCTTCTCCTCTAATATGTTGTATATCAGTAGTAAACTGGCTTATAAAAGACAATTGGTTCAGTTGGGATGGAGGTAACTTATCTCTCCGTTGTACAAAAGCATACAACAGTGGTTTATGATCAGTGAAAATCGTACAATGCTGAATCTCCAAAATATGTCGAAAGTGTTGTACTCTTTCGTACACCGCTAAAAGTTCCCTGTAATAGGCCGGCCATTGAGACTGTTTTGGGGTAAGCTTCTTACTGAAGAAAGCAAGCGGGACCCATTCTCCCTTACTTCGCTGCTGCAAACAAGACCCAATGTGAACGCTAGAGGCATCGGTAAAAAGGCCTAGTTCAGCACTGTATATTGGGTGTTGAAGAAGCGTGGCATCACTAAGGCTCCTCTTGCAGGCTTCAAACTGTTCCCGCAGCTTAAGTGTCCAAGGGTATGGTTTAGCACCCTTGCTGTGCGTGGAAACAAGAACTTCAATCAATGGCGCTTGAAACTGTGCAGCTTTGGGTATGAAACGGCGATAAAAATTTATCATTCCTAAAAACTTTCTCATCACGTCGGGGTCACCACTTTAGCGGAGGTGAAGAACAGAGAGTAAAGTTCCTCATCCGCCATAGAAAAGGGAGGATCCTCCGGCCAGACGGGTGCTATGTCTGGCGGGCAGCTGCCCCGACTGTTGTAGTCGGGTTATTGTATATATACTCAACGACAGAGTGAATTTCTATAGCGCAATGTGGGATAGTAGGATGCGTCCTATGTGGCTCGATAGATGTCGCTATGTGTCACTACGTGTAGTTGCGTCGATGCGTTGATGCATCAGTTGTGGCGAGAGATGTCGCTACATCACTCCCCTCCGAGACCGGGGGTCGATAGCAGGTTGAGTCGTCCATACATCTTGTGATGCTTGCCGGGCCAGTGGAATGTTCCAGTGAGTCGGAACCAGATGCCGCATAGTTCACGGTGAGTCGGAACTGTCTGCGGTGATGCCCCAGTGAGTCGGGGTGATGCTGCAAGAATGCTCCAGTGAGTCGGAGTGTTGCAGTGCTGCGTAGTGACTGGCTGATGCGTCGACCAGGAGAGAAGTGCGTCTCTGCTTGCTGACCGGCCGAAGTGCAGTGTGCTGTGCCAAAGTCGCTGAGAAGGCTGTGGGGTGATGACCAGGAATGCGCGTCCGCTGCATGCTGTTGGTCAGGATACCCGTAGTAGCCGTGGATGCTGGCTGGCTGTATGGACTCGCTGCTCGAAAGCTTGAGGAAGTGATGATGACGTAGCTTTGTGAAGAAGGTTGTGCTGACGTATCACGTCGGGGTCACCAGTTTGGCGTGTTCAATAATAACGCTAGTCAGTAGGGCTTTAGCACATGTACTTTATAATATTATAATACAAGTTTTTAGTACAAAACGTGTCGTGAAACCAACCGTCTGATTTTCATCTGTCTCTCTGATATGTCATCACTTAAGTACTTTTTAATATTAATGATTAGAAACAACCAGTACAAAAATAGTGGCGAATGAGGCGCCACATATGTATGAATGTCTATTTCTTTGGCAAGCTCTGTACCCTAAACGGCATCAAGGATGTTAGATTCATTTTAATTGTGGGACTGACATAGGCTATATAATGTTTTAGAAAGACGCCTGGGAATTAAAAAAAAGCAAAAATAGAAAAATATATATTTTTTAGATAGCCCTTTTTCGTGTTGCAGTTAGTTGGGTTTATGTTTCCTTTTTAATAATATAGCTTGTTATATTAGATTGAGGTTTTCTTTGATTGTTTTTTATTTATTTATTTAATATAGGAGCTACAAATGTAAGACTAATAAGTAAGCTAAATAGATGTAGTAACATTGAAATGGGTCAGTGCAGCGAGAGGAATTCTGAAACTTTAAGAGATACGAGACATTTGTTTTAACTGAAAGCTTATAAAACTAGCTACACCTTTAATAATGTCAAACAGCAGCAATAAAGACCATTTTAACACTAATTAACCACTTGAAACTATAATAAAATCGTTAGGTACCTACTTACCTAAGAGTTGATTACTATACATTGTACAACCGTCCTAATAAAAATAAAATGTAGGTACCTAAATTGTTGGAATGTGCAATATTAATTACGATAGGAATTCTAGGCGATAAACACTGGATCGAACTTCAGTAAGAAGTAACATTAGACAGACTGACTTTACCTTCAGGTCATAGCTAGAGATGTGATCCGGTTCGAGTAAACCGTAAAAAACCGGCGTTTGCAGCAGAAACCCGGTTTCAAACTGGGTTTCTGTCGTTTGCGACTGAACGAACCAAACAATCCATTTATCACTTTACTACCAAAACTAAATTCACTTTAAAGCACTGTATTAAGAGTATCATATACATTACGACGTAGTATTTGCTATGATTGATTATCATTATTTGTATTATAGTTATGTCATGTTTACGTTTTTGGTTCAATCATAGTACAATATGGGCAACGTTCAGAATTTAACGGCTTCAATTTGCGATCTGTGTTGTACAAATCACTCAGCACCTTAAATAAAATCGCATTCAAACATTTGTAAGTTCCTGTGCTGAATGAGATTCAAAAGTAGCTGACGGAAGGACGGAAGACGCTGTCATCCAAATATGCTTCTTTCACTAGAATGATCTCTATAAATAAAATGATAGAGGTTTACCGTTATGTGCGCATCACGCAAAAGCTACTGGATACATTTTAATCTATTTTAGATACTTATTATTATTTAGATTTATCTTAGACTCGGTCCTGATCAAAAATTTTTTTATCAAGATATCTTCATAAATAATAATTCTGTAAACGCGAGCGGAGCTGCGGGCACTGCTAGTTTATTAATAATAATAGAGCATTTTCATTACTTCACTCCATTTTAAACTTTGAGCTTTTCTATATGAAAGGAAATTAAAACCGAGAAAACCGTTTTTTTTTTTTCGAAACTGATTGCTTTAAGTCTATTTCTGGTAATTATAATCGGTTCACATCTCTAGTTATAACAAACTAATTGCATTTCCAATATGTAAATTACTTATAATTAATGACCGATTTTTCAATCATCATAATTTTATTACAGTAATAATTTTAACGGACAATATATGGAAAACATAAAAAAAAAAATTATCTCTGATATCTGTAGATTGAAAAATCGGACCATAATTTAATCAATTTTTTCCACTAAATTCTAGATGAATTATAAATAAAAAACGTTTCGTAATCCAGTTATCAATTTTTTTATTTATTATTATTAAACGAAAGTTAACAAAAAAGCTTAATTTGAACTAAACCTAACATAAATCAAACTTACTTATGTTTAATAAATATCTCTGTAAACCTAGTATTGTCAATTATTACAATATATTAAATGGATAAATAGCAATAGAGGCATTTGATTATAAAAATACGAATGCCGACATAAATATAATCGAAAACGTTATATTTTTATTACAATAATATTAATATTATTCTATGTACAGTAAAGCGAGAAGATATATTCAAATAGAAGGTTCTAGATTACGCGATAACGGCTCTTTAATTATCGTCAAATATTATTGTTATTACGATGAGGTAAAAAGATCATCTATCGATTATTCGACTATCCTAGGTTTACAGTATAACTATATAGTAATAATACATTTACGAAAACGATGGTAGTACTAATTATTATTGGAAAACTATTTTTTTTTTACCTCGAGTTTTTATATTATTAACTCGTACATACACCGAAGCGTGTCTATCGATATATCGCACATTTAAAACCACAACATTAATTGCGTATCGATAAATAAATACTAATAATATAGTGCGGTTTTATTTCATCTGACGATCGTTTAATTTTATCGAATATTAATACGATAGTTTCATATCGATGGAATTGTATTAAACGTTTATGACTAATAATTACTGAGATAGTAAACATTAAGCAATTAATATTGAAACTTTGGATAGGATACATTGTGATATAATTTCAGGCAACGGTCACTATCCGTCGGCATAAATGCGCATCCATCCATACTACCACAAAGGATTCTTATCAGTTAAAAATTAAAAAAAAGTGAAATATATATAATAAAAATGGTAATTATCAGGTTGTTTCAAACTACATCGAAAAATATAGCTTACATAAATTTAATAATGTACAATAAATTTTAAAAGGGATCGAATTCTGGAATGATATTCTAACTTATTCATAAACTAAACGCAGAAAATCCTCACATACAACAATATTTTGGTGTGAAGTAAAATATTCATGATTTTTTGTATACTAAGGTTACGATTTATGTTAATAAGTTTTTTTTCTCAAGGAAGCCACATTTCTAATTCGCTACAGTGAGATTTTGACCCATAGACCTGTTTTGTATAGTGCTTACTTAGCTACGTGAAAGGAAAAGGCAAAGGTATCCAAGACCATACAGCCAAGTCAAATGTATTTATAATTAATGTTTAGATGTCATATATATATCGTATCCTGTTTTTTTCTTCTTCTTGTTTTTCCAATACCAATGTTTTTAAAGCCTTCATAGTCTTTTAAAATTTTCAAAGGTTTTCATACAAAATGGTGGCTCCCTCGTTAGAACTATCTAATTCTTTTAAATGGCAACCCAAACTGTATGTTTCCCATCCATAGACTAAAGAGTCGGTGAAACCCATAGACAAAATGTTTCATATAACCTATTCAGGTTAGAAAAAAAGTACTCATACATATTTGTTTCTTCTGAACTATCCAAATCTGCCAGCGAGCACCCTTAATACAAAATCACTAAGCAACTCCACACCAAAATATATAAATCACCCTTCAACCACCATTCTCCTAGACTGGGAACAACAGACTTACACTGCTTGACTGTTGACCTGGGCTTCATCCTAGTTCCTACTAGCTCCGATGATGGTCAGGATGTACAGGAAGATGTTGATGATATCCAGGTAGAGATTGAGGGCGGCGAAGATATACTCCTCAGGGGAGATGCTATACTTGTGTTTGCCGCCCATCATGAGCTGCGTGTCGTATACGAGGTAGATGGAGAACAACAGAGCGCCGAGAGAAGCGTACACCAGGGTCATTATCTTGCTGGTACCGATTATCATTAGGATGATACCTGGAGGATGAATTACGGTTATTTATTTTATCAAGCTTTTTTTTTCGATCTGTATTCTGTTTGCCTTAAAGGCCCTGAAGACTTAGAAGGCTTTTACTGCTGCACCGGGCTTGGGGGCGAGCAACGAAAAGGCACTCGAACCCAAAAAGCAGGGCAACAAGCTCAAGGGTGCCAAAGTGAGCGAACCTCAGACTAAGTTTGTAGCCTTAGGTTGCCGTTAAGATTCTCTATCCATAGAAAATTCGTTCTAACTAGCTATACATGTTTACATGTTTCTGCCTTCTGGGAGCTTCATTTAACTTGCTTTGTTGGTATGGGTCAAATCTTGCAACTGAATTTTAAAAGTTATCCACAACCGACTGAGCTGTATGTGACGTCATTCTAGATCCAATATGGTAGACCACTTATTTTTTGTGTACCACCATGATGTGAGTATCAAATGAAATAGTTTGTTGAACAACAACTTTTTATTCAATATTTCAATAATTTTAAAACCTTGTATAACACCCAAAATATTTTTTAAGTTTAATTTCCCCTTTCTCCCTTTTTTATTTGCGTTGCACGATTTATTGAAATAAAATATTAAATTGAAATAATTTTTTTTTTTGTTTATATGTTGTGGCCCAAGATGGTAACACGCTAAGCATAGCGTTAGACTGGCCCTCAAGTACAGCTGCTGGAACGGATTTAATAGGTGCTTGGCGACAAATTTTCAACTTGAGGTTGGATTTACTACAAGCTAGCCTTTGTTGCTTCAAGATATCTTTTTCATGACTCACCGAATAGGAGAAGTACGACAGTGGCGCAAAGAAGAATGCCACCCATGGCGGTGAAGTCCCATTTAGTTTGCAACGCGAAGATAGTAAGGGCGAGGCACACAGCGGCCGTGATGCCCACCGCCATCATGACCTGTTTAATAAAATATATTACAATTTAACTCTCTGTCTTCATGACAGGGCATGTCACAACTCTAAGGGTGCCTGTCCACTGAAGCCGAGCTGTGCAAATTTCAACCAATAAAATTGCATAAATATGCAGTCCTATTGGTCAAAATTACTCCTTTCCGCTCCGCTTCAGTTGACAGGCAACTTTAGGGGACCTACCCACAGGAAAAGAAAAACATTTCTAAGTAAGACATTATGTATACCCAAGTTAAGAATAAAATTTCTTTAAAATAATTACCAAGGAATAAATCCTCGTCAAAAAATATAGAGAAAAAATCCCATTTAAGAAATTCCAGAGAAAGAAATCCTCAATAAAAAATCACATGGAGGCTGCGGTCGCAGTAAGAAGGTCTCTTTCGAGGGGTTGCGGAAGAATCCTTTCCAATAACCCGGTGAAAAAAAAAAGCCTTACACATGTATATTATTAATTTCACGACTCGCAAATAATAAGTAAAAAAAATCTTACCGCATCAACATCATATACGCTTGAAACGATGCCGAGAAGGAAGCTCTCGGCCAGCGTGAATATGCCGAGGAATATGAAGTTCATAGGAGCCTGTCGACGCACGTTCCCGCAACATGACATCACGATCAGACAAACGAAGACAACTACGAAAGCCACCCAGCTGCAATTAAAGAGAAAATTAGTGCCTCATTAGCCTAGCGGTCCTGTTTAATGGCAATTGACTCGCCCACTATTACATGGGACCTAAAAGGCATACCCGGCGATCTGAGGGTGTATTAATGTACACCTTTATCTAACCCTTCGGAGAATACAGGCGTGATGGTATGTTAAGTTATTACTGCAATGTTGGATCAGTAAAAGAGCCTGAGCCTTCGCTGAAGGCAAACATCGTAAAAAAACCATATCATGGCGGTAGATTTCTAATGCCCGCCTGGCTAGCTAGCACCCTCAAGTAGCAAAGCTGTCGCAAAATCCTATAAGTGTGGTTCAGGGCAACTGCACTTGAGAACCAGTTTTCCCGTTAAGCTAAGCATTTCATCGTCTTTGGCCACATCGTCGCTTAACATCAGGTGAGATTTAAACCATAAAGCAAAAAAAGACGAACAAAAACACGTTGTTTTTTTTTTTAGTAATTTGTAAAACGTATAACATAATGACACTCAGTGATAGCTTTAAACGAAAGTGAGAGAGAAATAGATTATCTTTTTGTCTCTTTCGGCATTTGCGCTAACTACGAGATCGGTTTTGTTTAGCACCAATATTGGTGGCGGAATGCTGGACAGTGATTGTTTTTTTTTTTTTTTTTTTTTTTTTTTTTGTATCCGTATTGAACAGAATGTCACGCGAATGTACTCAAAGCGGTTCTCGTATAGTGAAAAGTTTTAATTTGGCTCCATTACAATAATTGTGTACATTAAAAGAGAAAGAGAGAGAGATTAAAAAAGAGATTGTTTTTTTGTTTGTTTAAACGATCTAAACTCTGAAACTGCCAGTCAGATTTGGAAAAAATATTTTTCCATTTTATGAAAAAACCAGCTTCGTTCGCGTGCACTACAGAATGTCGTCGATCGTGCATACGCGCGAATCGTGCTACTCCCGTTCCCGGTTATATGATTATTGTGGGCGATCCTTAGAAGATATACAAACGCACTCGCTGGCTTTTTTGTAATTCTTTCTATTATCTAAAATCATGTGGTAATTTAATTTTATATATCTCTTATGGTTTTTACTCAGTGTAAGCCATTTAAGCGCCCGAATAGATTCACCGTGACCAGTTTTTTTTTTAAATTGCGGGGAATCCTAATCCTTTTTCTAAAATAAAAGCCTAAATTACTCCTTAAAACATCAACTATCTGTCAGTGAAGGTCCCGTCAAAATAGGTCGAACCGTTTCGGAGATTACCCGCAACAAACAGGCAGACAAAAAATAAAAAAATTAGTGTTTTATTATATGTAGACATTATAAACAGACACTTAAATTTGATTAATTGTGTAGATTATTCATTCATGAAGGCGCCGGTTCTACGTTAAGGAAAGTAACAGGTACCTTGTCGCCCCACGTCTCCCGTTTTATAGTTTATATTTTCACAGGCACTAGCTTTTTACAATAAGCACTGTATCATAAGTTCAATGCGGGCGCGGGGTAATTTTAAACACTTTTACTCGTTTCTTTTTATTTAATTTAGTGAGCTCGTCTATGACGCAACGACTAAACGATGCGTCGAGAAAGCAACTGGGATGCGAACTAGGAAGGAATGTATAATGAGTTAATTAATCTATGTAGGAATGAGTGGATGAATTATATAACAAATTTAAATAAACATACTGCGTATACACTTTAGTGCTGGGTCGTTCCTGATTTTTCGTAAAACGAAACGAAACGCTTTTTTACACATAAGGAACAATTTTTAGAAACGGTTATAAAAAACGGTTTTTTTTCTAAGTTCGAGAATAAACTGTACTGAACGAATCTTAAATTTCAAAACAAAACAAAAAACAGTAACATTTGACGTTTAACCAAACAAACAGTTTTTGTTCGTTCCTTCATTTTCGTTTTTTCCTTTACAACCAAGTTTGTATTGTATAGCTTTAATAATAAGATTCATTGTAGTTTATTTGTTACTTCAAATTTAAAGTAGCTTCGTTCGTTTTTAAACTTGTTATTGTTACATAGCGAAACGGTTCGTTCGTTTTTCATAGAATAACTGGTTCTTAAAAGCGTTTCTGAATGAAACGCCCAGTACTAATGTACTTCATGCTACGATTCTAAAGAACGAACCAGTAATCATGAAGGCCAAGAAATCTGACAACTGTACGAGAATATACTTAGAACAGCGATAGACAGGTCATTTAATACGCCTGTACAATAACTATAAATCACAAACATACAAAATAAAGAACAAAACAACTCAAGTAAATGAATGAATAATATAAAAACTATACAGTCAATATACCGCTAAAACACCCTCGAGTATATACATTTACACACTTACAATAGCCACGGATTCCTCGCCGCCCAAACTTTGGTCGGCTGGTGAAACAGGAACAGAGCTATGAATGCCAATGTCACGAGGAGCTGGCACATCAGAATCGAATACACCTGTAATTTAATATGAAAAACATTCTAATTAATACACGTCAACTTTTCGAGTCTGCGTACAAAGTTCCGAAATAAAAGCATTGGGGCTCGTGTAGACGGCACCGCAAACGCGCTGTTGTCGTATAATTTCTATATCACAGTACCTTTTTATTTTTCATATAATACAGTGCTAGGCTACGAAAATTATACGTGTAGGAATAATAAACATGTTGAGTATATTATATTAACATTTCTACAGTTGACAAAAAAAGATAAACCCGATCGAATTTCTTACAGGTTCTTATCGATGTCTGAGACGTTTTCCGAACCGGCAGTAGTATATGAAGTTCATAAGTACCTTCTTAGGGCCTAAATTGAATAAAGATTATTTTGATTTTGATTTTTTAAGTTAAATTCATCATATTCATTATGCATACACGTATGATATTCGTGGATAGCAATGTATTACTATATTATTAATGTACAGTGATATAGCAATCATGCGGCTGCGTAGCGGTTGCGGCGCGTCCGCGGTGTCGTCTACACAAGCCCTTACAATAAACACGAAATGTGTTACAATTCTTTGTCTAATTGTTTTTTGTTGTTTGAATAAAGTAATTACAACAGATTTCTGCAAATTAACGCCTACATCAAATCCTTCAAATACCTTTACCTTACAAAGTCCCGTATAACTGACGAAGGTCCGGCTAACGAGATAATATAAGTACTGATGCTAAAACGCAAGACCAAGGTGAAACTTAGCAACGGTATATTATGGTGGTTCATCATTATCCACCGCATCGGCTTCATCATTAACCAGTATATCCAGTTATCCAGGTCAAGGCCAAATACGAATTTAAGAGGTCAAAAAGGCAGAAGAAATAGAAATTAAAACTGACCTTTCTAATAAACGCCTTCCGTATGCTTTGCTCGGTGAAGTCGAAACCTTTGACTTCGCCATCTTCCCCGAGGCTGTTGGAGCTGGGCGGCGCGTAACCGGGCTGTAATGCGAATAAAAAAAAATATTACAAAAATTATAAATTGTATCATTATCTTGTAGTAAAAGAGCAGTCAACGTATAAACTTATACAAATGAGTTGACCAGGACATATGTCTGAACATAGGCCTTCCCTAAAGATCACTACAACGACCGATCCTGTGCTTTTCGCATCAAGCAGCTTTCCGCAACCTTCACCAGGTCGGCTCACTTTGTCACATTTCTGACAACGCCATGTCCTCTGGTGCGTGACTGCCACTCAAAAACTCTTCGGCTCCATCGGTCTTCCATTCTACGAACTACGTACCACCACCACTGCCACTAAGTCTAGCTATTCTTAAGGCTATGTCGATGACCTTAATTCTCCTGCGGATCTCCTCATTTCTAATTGGATCACGCAGATAAACTTTACTTATAAAAATTAGTAAAAATTTGAACACTGAAAGTGGTTCCCTCTTAGTCTAAACAATACTGTTACAAGAAATCAGAGCTCAAGAAATAATTATTTATTTGTTAACAACAACCGGAAAAATTTTAACAATATTTTTACAACGATCTAATAAGTAACACAAGTCAAAAGATGTCATTGCTTTTATTTAATAATCGTTTATAAATGAGGTTTGTCATGAAATAAATTAACAAATGGAGTAGATAGATGTATTAGAAGCTTCCAGATTCCCGCCTCGGCATATAACGACGAGTCTTTTAAAATTAGAATGTAATAAATGCATTACGATGTAGGAAAACATTCTTAGAAGACATGGGAACCAGAGGAAAGTCTCAATACCGCAATCAGCTTGCTTTCTCCTTGTAAAAATATTCAACCAAATCAGTTATAATTAAATCCCACTATTTTACATAAAATTTAACATGAATTTACCTCGACCATATTGCTACCAACAATGTATTACGTTTAAACTGAATTTAGCGACTTATACAAACGTAAATAAGTGACTGATCGCGGAACGATTTTATCACATGTATACGAGGTAAACCGATAGCAAATGGCTGATAAGTTATGAAAACAGATAAGCTTACTCGCAGTCGTGTACATAATCCGGATATATATATTACAAATCCCATACAATCATGCATATTCGTATTTTTTTAATGGCAATACACAATTCTAACAATGTCACCCCCACTCCATACATAGAATATTTCTCTAATTTTCAAAGTTTAAACAAGGCCCTAACAAAACCGTGGCTACCTTATTAAAACTGACAAGGGAGTTTTGTTGCAACTCAAAATGGATGTTTTTACTTATTATTTATAATCCACTTAACTTGTGTACAATAACCAAACTACATTACGTGAAGTGTCACCAATATTACATAATATAGGGCCAAATAACGTGAGTTTATCAATTAAAATAAATTCTAACTTTCACATTATATGGCGTTTCTCACAAAACAAGGATGAAAAATGGGAACAGTGAGGGAAAAACACTTTTATCAATAAATTAGCTGTGCCTCGTAGTTTAACCAGCGTATAATTTAAAATACACCTTTAAAAGAACCTTAAAAGTAGCCTATTGTTAATCCAGAGTGTCAGTTACGTCCATACCAAATTTCATGAAAATTGGTCCAGCCGTTTGAGCATGAAGAAGTACCAAACATACAAACACACTCATACACTTTCACCTTTATAATATTTTCCAGCTAATTCTAGCAAGTAAAAGAGATACAAAAATTTCGAATTTGACTATGAAGAGAACCTTATTTATTTATGCCTTTGGGGACTAATGTTAAAATGTTTAAGGTTACATATACACTTAACATGTAAAAAAACTACTTTAAAAATACTTAAACACTAATTCATCCAAGTATAAAATTATAAAGTTGAAACTGAAACTTTTACAACAAATCAAGATTATTTTTCTACAATAGCTCGGCTAAGTTACGGAACCCTACCTAATGGTGACCACAGTTTAGTTAAAAACAGTGGCTACCACCGACTGATAAACAATTCGTCAACAGTCGCCTCTGTCATGCGGGCCTGCGTACATACAAACTAAATATGAACTACACTGATGATTTCGAAACACGACTTGCATAAGCGAATCATTATAACCATTTTTTCCCCACATATGATGGTCTCGACACAATCGGTCTGTACAGCCCTTTACCATCCAACTATCGCTACTTCTTCATGCGTTACTCATCAGGGCGAACCGAGTGTTTGGTGAGGTCGGGTTGGATGTTTCTAGTCTTAACGGTGTTATTCAGATGCGAAAGGGGGGCAAGCATTTATCTAATATCTATTTTGTAACCTGTTTCCATGAAACTCTTTATATTAGTGATATATTACATTATTGAAATAATGAAAGCAGATTAAAATTATATATCTCATTAAATGCCACACACAGTACTGACTTTTCAGGGTGTACTAGATTTTGAAACTTATTTGACGAAAAATCAATTACTAGATAATCCCTTGCAAATTTTTAGAATGTAAACAATCTAAAAGCTGTCATGTGTAGTTAAATAGACTGATAACAGATGGCGCCTTGAATATATTTTCATTAGCATCAACAGATGGCGTTCCTAATTCCCACACACCCGAATTCAAAATTCGCACACAATTCACAATTCCTACACGAAAAAATTAATTTTAAACTATTTGGCTATGTGCCGTCAATGGCAAGGGCATAAGTTTTAATTTGATTTAAGTATCATTAATTTTGGTGAAGAACTGACGGATATATGAAAAAACTACATAGAGCATGTAATTTGAATAATTTACTTTGAGTGAATTTACATTGATATAATTAATAATTATTTTTTTAAGTTTACTTTACTTTAACTTAACTATCAATGAATATTATGATTTTATATTTCTCTTCCTTTTGTCCTTTACATAGTTATACACACTACCCTTAAATTTAGTAAATAAAATCTAATACGGTGTGCGTTATCTTGTTATATATGAGGACACTTTATTGGTTTGTGAGTTTGTTATTTATGATTAGTTTTAAGTATTATAATCTGTATGTTTTCCTTATAAATAAATAAATAATTTATAATGTATGATATGATTAATTTCGCAGTCACAGAGTTAAGAAAAACGCAGATGGAGGCGATCAGCACCCAAAAATGTCCCTTATTAGTATTCAAATGTGTCAATTTTAAAAGGATATATCATACAATGTCAGCATTCCGCATGCATTATTATTTTAAAAATATGCCGTCTTGTGTGATACTATTATTACATTGTAAAAATTCTTCGGAAAAACAATAAAAGGGAGACGGAGTATCGTTTCATTGCTAACAAAGCGTATTTTGATAGTATTTTCCTTGTTATTTTGCTATTGAAAATAAAATTACAAAAATGTTGCTAGGTTACAATGATATATTTTCCTGGAAGTTATAGTAAAATATAATACGGTTTATTACCTATTATAGCATTTGTAGTGGATGTGTTAGTACTATGTGACTTTCATCAGTAATAAACGATCATTCATTGTATACGGTTGTATCAATAATAACTCCCTTAGGAACCACACAACACATTGAAAGATCTTTTTATTTACAACCTTACTACCACGTAACCAAAAGGATGGTAAAATTTGTTATTTATTAGTTTGTTTGTATGATAACAATCTCCAATCATAGAAAGAGATAGCGATATAGTTTCAAAGTAAAAATTAATAGTGAACCCTAGGCAATTTAGTGTCTCAAGCAAAAATGTAAAATCCAAGATGGCCGGACAAAACTTTCAAAGGCTTCCGACATCCGAACAATTAGCGTTAGGTATGGTAAGTTAAAACAAAAGACATGAAGAGAACCAAGATCTTTTCATTGATAATGAAGAAATCAAGACGGTAGATTGTACGTTTAGTTGAAAATTGGAATGTACAAAATGTAGTAGTACAAAAGCAGTTGTTTGATGGCGGATGATGGATTAACAACTATACTCTTAAGTGGCTCTATGTACCTTTTTCTTAAAACTGTGATCGCAGTCAAAAAAATATATCATCTTCATTTAAAGGCAGTTTACTTTTAACCTTAAAAAAAAGAAAAACCTTGACCAACATTACAAAGCACGTGAATACAAATACATACATATTTACATTGAATATACAATGATTGCACCATTATGCAATAAATAATTTCTTTTAAATTATAGTGATTTAACCATTTTCATTAAAACTTCATTACTAGTGGTTTTACTAATGTCTAAACACTATTTCCTGTTGAGGAATGTCTATTTTACAACACCAAAAAGTATTATAATACATTTATGACTTTCTCTTTATCATATTACAATTAAAACAGACCTAAAATCAATTAATAACCTATAAAACCACGTAAAAATGTGTGGCAAATAGGACTTTATAGCTCCTGATGGTAAGTACGGTAAAGTCCACAAACAACGGCGACCGTCGGTGAACATAGATTTAATTGGTAATTGTAGCCGTTGAATTACCTTTTCGCACCGCGTTTGAAAGACTCAATATCATAGAAAGGAGGAAAGCATGTTGGCTCGGAGGCCATTCTACAACCGTACGCACTGTAAAAATCTTTAAAATCCCTTAGGTATATTTGGGTACACACTTCAGGTATAACAGTGCGCACGGTACGGCATAGGTAATAATTTAAGAACTTCCGTGTTATTCTTTTGATAAAATAACAAAAAAAAATATTCACAAAATCTTGAAATGTTAATTGGGACCGATTTTTCTATCAACATAAATAACTCTGTATTTGAAGTAATTTTTAAATTTAACAGTTTTCTATATCTTAACTGTGATAACGCCAAATGTATTCCTCAAATAAAGTTATCTGACTATTTAAAAACTGGGCCATAATCAAATGAGATTGAAATATGTACCATTCATTAATAACATTATATTATTAACATTAAAGAGTTGTGTTCTGTTTTTTTTTTTTAGTTTTTAAAAGCGATCTTGTAGTTCGTAGGCTCGTAATCCTTTTGAACCGGATATTATTTGTGAGAAGGAATGCAAGGCGCATTTGTTCAATTTGTTTTACTAGATATTAAATTATTCTGATGAAAACAGGAAAAGTTATATAGAAACACATAAAATTTGCTTTTAATTTATTGGAGAAACCACTTTTTATCTACAAGAGCATTCACAGACGTTAGCGATATATGTCTCTAAATAGATTTAATAACATTTTACATTCAAGTTGTCTTATTTAATATACCTAAAGTTGTTTTTATTTTTAAATAATAAATATGCGACTATTTTTAAGGTAAACTATGAGCCGGTTTTTATCGATCGATTTGAATTTCAATGTATTCTCTGAATAATAAAGACTTATTTTGGGGCAAGATTACTTTGTAAACGTCAAAGTAGGTATCATTAATTAATACGTGAAGCAAAAACTTTGTACCCCTTTTTAAGCGTATTGCGTGCACGGAAGACTGTTAGATTTGGTATGGTTAAAGTTTATATGGAGGAGTCCAGAAAGCTAAAATTTATGTATAATCTCTGTTACTAATATATTAAATTAATTAATACTGCGAATCCTAACCTGACCAGTGCCATTGACTTTAGACCCCCAAAATATTGACATTGTTACTCAACGAAAAGTGATAGCAAATGATGTAGATAATAACTCTTTGTTTATGAATATTGTATATGTCAAACAGATAGTCATGATCAAAAAGTCGCTGGTCGAATTTCGACCTTAGGGCGATCGCTAGTAATAATTAAGGTTTAGTAGGGACGGTAGACGTACCAGGTAAACATTATCGTGGTACGCAATATTACTAATTTTTGAATATCGATCAGGGCCCTTGTTGTTTTGTTTATCGAGGAGCTAAAAAGGTCTCCAGGCGGCGGGAAGACGGAAAAGGGCCCCTGAAATCTGCAAAATGTTGTGCATGGACGAGCTCAAAAAGAAAGGTCTTCGGCCGACGGTACTAAGGGCCTGGTATTTGCTATCTGCTTGAGGGTACCAACTTCTTTTACTTGCTCAGGTTAGATAAAAAATAAACCATAATTGAGGAGTAACGTAATTAAAATTCATCTTGAACCGCCTAGATTCTAGTTTATAATAGGTCATTAAGGGTTGTCTACGATAATAAAATAAAGTGTACCGTATTATGAAGCTAAAACTTCTTTAAAAAGTACCGTTGTGATTTGAAACGTGTTGAAACGGTAAAGCGACTATAAAAAGAAACAAACAGACACTTCTATAGGATTCACCCTAAGACAGATTGAGAAAGAATACATTTACGTTATACACGATTAATGCAAGTCCTGTTTTTAATAATTATGATCGTCGTCAAATTGGCCTAGCGGTGTGACGACCAGACTTGTACACACTGTTGTTTGTACAGTACGAGAGGTCGACAGTTCGAGCCCCGCTGATTTAGGATCTTTAAAAAGGATTTTTTAATGAAGATAGTTTTGTTTTCTGAACATTTTTTACTTACGTCTCCATAGGAAGCACCTCCGTAGCCGGCGGGCTGGAATCCTGGCTGCGGCGGCGGAGGATATCCGCCCTGCGGGTATCCCCCCTGGGGATATCCACCTTGTGGGTAGCCACCCTGTGGGTAGCCAGCTTGGGGGTAGCCCGGCTGACCAGGATACCCGCCTTGCTGCGGGTAACCGCCTTGATTCTGATCTGTACATAGAAAAAAACATTTTAAATAACATAATATAATAATTATGTCAAACGTAACGCACAACAATTTTTAACAAAAAAAGAAAACCAACTTCAATCATTTTGAGGAGTTCGCTGGTGTATCATCAATAACGAAGACCCAATGCTATCGAAATTAAAATAGAACCACCCTTGAGGTATCCCCTTTCCAACGAAAAAAAAAGAATTATCTAAATCGGTTCATATATTATAAGAAAGTTATGTCTGAACATCTATCAAAAAAATATACATTCGAATTAAGAAACTCCTTATTTTTTTGAAGACGGTTGATAACATTTATTAGCATACATTGACATATTTTTGCACATAAATGATTGAACACAATCTATTGTTATGTTTATTTTTTATCCAGTTTAATTCATTAATTTTTTTATTTGTACTAGTGGTCACACAATGGTCAAATTTAACGTTGAACATTATTGAGGTTCTTTTGTCAAAGAGTATTTTATTTTACCTCTATGATCATTGCATTATATACTCATGGATAAATTTACAGGATCGCAGAAAAAGCGATTTACAACAAAATATCGGTGATAGGTTTTTAAAACCATGTGTAAAATGATTGTCGCGACCCAGTTGGGTACAGCTTTATTTGCCGTTTAATTTTTTAAATTAACTGTACGAACTTTTTTTTATACAGCTGGATTTTTGAGATGGCGCAGTAAGGGTGGAAGGAGGTATCTTAAACGTTGTAGCTACACGAAAATATTCTGAACTGTCCTTAACTTTTTGAGTGGCATTTACTGTTTTTTTTTTAAAGTGTACATACAAGTCAGCAAGATAATGGACAATTTGCAGAAAAACTTTTTTCATTCCATTCGATCCTATTTTTTATATGGATATCAATAAACTCTATGGGAGCAACTGAGTTTACGATAACATTTTGCAAGAAAAGAGACTCCCAACTAATTTTTATCCTTCATTAAATTTTCTTATTATGGATAGTCTGGGCGCTACAAAGAAGACTGGACAAAATAAAGAAATAAAATAATTGTATGTGTTCGTTCGAAATTAGAAATATGCATAACACAACATAACACGGGTGTTTCATGAAAAAAAACGACGCGTTTAGTAGAACTAGACATAAGGATGCCAGTCCACTTAAGCGGAGCCATATTATATTTTTATAAAAACAAACAATAAACAGTAACAATATAAATCTTTCGTGCAACATTGAAAAGCGAAAACAGAGTGTTGTACATTCACTTTATCTTATAACTAGCTGTGCACCACGGTTTCACCCGTGTTAATTTCATCCGACAAACTCCGCGCCGCCTGCGCACCCATGTAGTCTATCATAATTGTTCTTTCCGCAAGTACAATTTTTTTTTATTATCTCCTAAACTATGTGTCCAAATAGCATACACTAAAGAGCAAAATTTAACTTCATAAAATTTTCATTATGATGAAGTAACTTTTGCCTATAAGTTTTTTTTTTTAATTTCATCAAATCTTTTTCACAAAATTCCTTGTTGTGGCTTATGTATAGGAAATAGGCATATGCTATTCGTGACTTTTTTTAGATATACTAAGGACAAATATTATTGTAGAACATTGTATTTACGTATCATTAACGATTACGTCAGCGCATGCGGTTATAACAGTTCGGGAGGGCCTCGACTTGCGACTTATGTAAAAATAATGAATATTTTAAGGCTATCTGAGAAATGTAGCCTAATCTTAAATAGCCTATACTATTTATTCCTCGAGACACTGGATGTCATACATAAAATTTATTTTACGAATCCGTCTCTGGTGGTTCCAGAGATTAACGTGTTTAAACAAACAAAAATACTTTTCCGCTATATTATATTTACGCGGTGTATACGCAGTCATTATTTACGCCTCGTAATTTTATTTTAATTCACACTTTATTATTTTTGGAGGTAATATTGTTCATTCTTATAGGCTAACTATTGCAGAATGATATTTATTAGGTATGTATGCTACGTGTACAAAATTTCATAAATATCCATCATGAATTTTTCAAATTTAAAGTCAGGCATAAAAAACAAGTCGACAAAAAAATGTTAATATCAAATTCGTGACCACTTCTTCCTTTACACTATTTAAATTAATCTATTTATCTATCACAAAATTTGTATGACATATACAGACTTATTAATATAAATGCTGTTAATAAAATTAAATGTATGTCATAAACTTATCTACGCCGTAAGATAGAGAGGAAATAATTCGGTGTATTTCACAACTGGCCGACTAGATCTGTATGCAATGAAATTTTACGTAAAGTTTATTAATATAGAGCGTAATAACTTTATGTAATTAAAGTATAAAGGTTTAATTTGCGGCTAGCGAAGAACCATGCAGGTATCACAGCTAATCTACCCATACCGATATTATAAAGAAAATGAGAATTTTGTGAGTTTATGTATATGTGGAGTGTAATCTTTAATCACTTTAAATTTAAATATTTAATGGCAATAAATTATTCAGAGATAAATTTTTCTAGTGGGCATGAACGGCCAAATCTTAAATAACGAGGAATAGCGAAAAATACTCAAAAGAGTCTCGGGCCCGATTTTCATGAAAACTAAACGTGCATTATTGGATTTTTGAAAAATCCAATATCCGTAACCAGGATTCGAATCTGTTGATTTAGGAAAAATAAAAAAATGCGTGACTGTTGTGGAACACTCGGTTGGAAGGAAGTTCGTAGTCTTGAACCAACAAGGGCGCACCTATGACTGGGCACAGCCAAATAGCATACGCGCTATGCATAACCGTCTACACTATAGAAAGGGTCATGACGGAAAACTCTTACACTTCTTTTCGCCCAGCCCCCCTCCGCCAAGACCGTTCCGTGCCTTATGGAACTTCGTTCCAAAAACACTATATTATACCCTGTGATAGTGTCGCTAATAAAGATCAAATTCAGCCAAGTAATGACATACGGCAAACCTGTATGACTTCACGAGCTGTAGCCATGAACGAAGCAATCTGAATGCTACAGGCAAGTACGGGAAGTCGGAATGATATGTTGCATAGACGGCTGCGCGGCGCGGTGGACATTTAATAAGGGTGAAACCGTGGGGCATAGCAAGTAACAAATAAAACTAACCTTTGGTCTCCGACATTATATCCAATAGACACTAAAAGGCGCGTATACTTCGCCCAAAATAAGACACTATATTACACACATGTAGATATATGTTTAGTGTGTAATCGCTGCACGTAACTCACAATATTAAATTATTAAAATTGTAAAAATATAATATGTGAACCACTCGGTGTCCGACTGAGTTTGAAATATCATTTGTTATGAACTATGAAGTTGTCACAAGTCATCCGTTGGTCACAGATGACACCACAAAAAAGTTTGATACAGATGGTCCAGCCCTCCTTGGTTTTAATTACCTACAATCGACATTTCGACTCGACTCGACTTGACCTATAGGTCGTATTAAAACTTCCGAATCTTCATCAATTACAATACGATAATTTATTATATCGAATTTAATACGTAAATACTGCTATCACAGTAATAACGTGTTGCTAAGAGCGAGCATTATAAGACAGTGCGGGCGAGCATGGAATACTGGTCACATCTCTGGAACGGATTCGCAAAATACATCCTCGATGCCGTGAACAGTTTGCTGAATTAGGCGTCACTAAGAACGTCGTGTTACTTCAGATACGTAGGGAAATTGCATAGCTGAGCGTGGTCTATCATCCGTATCATGGCAAGTGTTCCAACCGTATTTATATGTCTTTTTTCCGTAACATAACCAAATACACTTGGCTCCAAGTTTTACGGTAGTCTCAATCTCGACAAGAACAAAAACAGTTCTCAATGTTTGGCGTACCGCTATGACATTAGGTTCTTGAAGCGAAACGTGAAGAGATATTTACGCTGGCGATGGACTGATTGTACCTGTGCTTATTTTACCATCATTCACAGTTCCGTCACTACCAAAATCACGATGCGTTGCTCTGAGTGGACCTTCTGCACCTATCTCATTTATGTAAAGTGTGTAATTTGAGTGCATAAAAACGCAACTTCTAAACAGTTATAACTCATACCTGTAAGTGTTATGAATGTAGTTTTTATTATAAACGCCATAAAAGCGATAACTGATCATTTTAACATACTCCGGTTGATAAACGATAATTGTGTGAAGGTTTACGGAATGCAAGTAGGTACGGCGAGACGAGATCGGATGGGTAATCGCGCGTCATTGTTTACACGAACGTTAAAATTTTGGTTGTGTCTATTGTTTAAGTATACGAAAACTTTATTTAGTAATTTATACGTCACATAACATGTTATGTTAAGTTACGTTCTAAATAGCAAGTAATTTTTTTCGGTGGCTCTCGCGTATATGTCGTAATATTTGACTTCATTTTTTTCTTTTGATTTAATGTCAACGTGTGTTTATACACATATGTGCCAGTGTCAAAGTATTAAAAGTTTAGTTAGACAATGATCTAGCAAAATGGTGGCACACCTTTATCTGAACTTTCAACGTAGTTTTTGTGACCACACAAGATTAATATTCCCGGTATTTTTTTAATTTTGCTTAATAACCAAACGAAGTTTCGCAAAATGACAACAGTATTACAAAATACAGGGTCGAATAACGCAAGGTTATGAATGAAATTAAAAACAACTACAGAATATGAACATAATTTCAGGCACGTGAAAAACCGGGGCAACACGAAGCAAATAAAGGAAAATACCCATCAAAAGCAACCGCCATAGCATGCTAATAACAGTTTGGGTACACAGTAAACGAGCACTATAAAAATACCTTATTATCATATTGTATCACGAAAAATTGATAGCACTGACCCTGACTGTGTAAGCACATTACAATCAAAACACAACGGTCTACTTGAAAATACATCTGCCCGTAGTTTGCATAAAAGCAGGCTAGACACCAGAAAGTGCATCCTTCTAGTACGCATGGCGAGGTTCTTGTAGCTCGTAAGCTAGAAGCCCTCGTATACTACGTGTAATGGATATCAATTATTTGTTGCCTATGACATATAAAAAACGTATTTTCATTTAGTGTCCTGTCATGCAGGAATTCAAGCCTCTGGCGGTTTACATTGGCTGAGAGTCACTGTGACTAATGCATGGTAATGGCGACCCAGTCGGGCACATATATCCCACTAACTCGCTTGATTACTTGACAAACAGCGGCTCATCCCGGCTCGCGATGCGCCATAGTGCGTCACTACGACGGCGGGTGTTAAGCTTGGTGTACGATGGTCGCAACACCAAGCCCGGTAAAGCTGTAAAAGCCATCAGAGGCTGTTTTTGTGTAGGGCCCCTCAGGCTAACAGTAAGGTCAGTACGAAAAAAAAAGATCCTATCAAACAATAATCTTGTTCAACCACCCAGCAGAAGAATAAAATTTCTTCGATAGCGTGTATATGGTATAAGGAATGCAAACAGTTTCATTTGCTTTTCTTTTGATTAATGACCGCTACTGCGTATCTATTGATCTTATTTTGAATGGTTGTTTAGTGGAGTAACCATTGAAAAGGGAGGATCCTCCGACCAGACGGGTGTTATGTCTGGCGAGCAGCTGCCCGACAGTTGTTGTCGGGTTCTTGTATATATACTCAATTGTTCGGTTAATTTCTATATCGCGATGTAGGATGTCATTTGTGGCGAAAGATGTCGCTACAGTTGCCAAACGCAGTTTTCCTTTAAATGCTAGTCACTGTGAAAGCCAAATGTCACCTAAGAGTGTCGATATATTAACGTCAACCAGTCCTTACTGGAGGAAGGTTGTAAAATTACTGTGAATAATCCCGACACGAAAGGGATTTGGTAATTTTTTACGCATACAAGTTACTAATACTGATAAAGGTGACAATTTCCCCATGAATAATATATTGCACCATATAATTATTTTGTTTATGGATGGTTAAACAAAAATCGTTACGCTACTGTCGTATGTAGTACGTATTTATAATCAAAACCACCGGGAGTGGACCCTCTGTATTTATTTCTTTTTATGTTATAAACTAGCAAACAGGTTGCGGTTCCCCTGATAATTGGGCATTGTAGCCTATGGCTAAGCACAACCAATTACCAAACTCAAAAATATCACATCCCTCAGCAGGGTTGCCAACTTTAGCGCATGGGATTTGCGGGATATTTGGAATCACAATGCGTGAGTTCGGGACGTAACTAAAAATGCGGGACCTAGCTGCCAATGTATGGGAAAGTGGTGAATTGAATCTTTACTCATGTCTTCAACGTGTTATCACTTCTACTTCTGCCTGAAAGTTTAACCGTACTATATAACGGGACAATTGGTAATTGGATTGACGATTGGCCCACATCTTTCGCGGGACGTCTAGCACACCTTGCAGAACAGTTAGCCACCTTAGTCCTGAGGCCAGTAGTCAGTATATTCATTATCTTTGCCGTACTTTGAAACTGCGGAACAGTCTCACGGCTAGTGTATTTCTTCTTTCTTACATCATGGAGTACTTCAAACATAACGGAGAAGAGACATTTCAGAAGGTGTGCGTGTGTGTGTGTGTGCATGTGTGTGGTGTGCATTGCTCACCATCACGTACAATGCATTCATTTTGCTGTGCCGAGATGTTGCTACTTCTATTGGCAAAGTCCAGTAGTTTTTGAGTTTATCCATTAGAAGCAAAAAACCATAAAAAAATACAAACAAATTATTATATATTTATTTATACACCGCCTGATTCTTTATATGCCTTTGGCTTCCTTACGTCACAAAAATGTACGTAAAGTTGGCTTAAATGCCATCCCCGGAAGCAGAGTTATATAGAATGTACTATTTTTAACGGATAAACACAATCATCCCATTGGACAAGACGATTAAGTGTTGAGTTTCTGACTAATAAAATGCACCTACGTAACTGCGATCGGGATTTCCCTCTGCTCCTATAAGTCATGGTTTTTTACAAAGTATCATTTCTTGAACGCACCAATGCGACTAATGTCCAATTCAACAAAAATAACATATATTATATATAACCACATATATATATTATATAAAAGTACGCAAATACAACCACGCTTTGCAGTTGTTGGAGTTTATCAATCTCATATTAGGTTAATATACCTAATCCAATCCAATTCTTAACATTCTTGACTTCAACATCCAATTTTTATTACTTACTTATACATATAGATTTTATTAATACAAGACGATAAGTTTTGCGCTACTTCCAAGACAACATTAAATATAGATTCCGGTTATATATTTAAATATCTAATTAATTAAACAATTTGGTAATTTATTATCAAAACGTGTTTTTGTAATATCTTTCAATTGAGTATATTATTTATTTTGTTGTTACTTTCTATTGTTATATACGAAACAAGACTTGTGAAAAAAGTAACTTGCTTCGGAAGAAAGGTATATCCTTCCCAAGATCTACAACCCTACCCAGTACCGCAAATTACATAAACGAAATGGTAAGAACCCAAAGGAAATATAAAGAATTCCAGGACTCTTTCCAAACATTAGTATCGAAAATTGAAGATCACAATAAAAATGTCAACTGTCTGTCTGTGATGAAGTATACACTCCATCGGAGACGACGCAGTAGTTTATTTAGTTGAGCACTAAAGTGTTTAACAAAAAAGAAAACTAACTTCACAATGACTTTGAGGAGTTGCTGGGTGTATTTTCGAAGTCGAATATCCAATGCCAATGAAATTAAAAACAAATTAGATGATTCTTTTGTCGCTGGAAAAGGGGTACCTCATGGATAGTCCCATTTTAATTTCATTAGCATTGGACCTTTGATTTCGGAGATACGCGAGGTAACTCTTCGAAATCAAAAGTGGGCTTTCTTTTTTGTTAAAAATTGTATTTGGAATCCTTTGTCGTAAGAGGGAGTTATAGCAGCGGTTCCTAACCTTTTCAATCTTATTGCCCCTATGACCTGGGTATTAGGA
This sequence comes from Saturnia japonica, assembly GCA_033032175.1. Classification (NCBI taxonomy): domain Eukaryota; kingdom Metazoa; phylum Arthropoda; class Insecta; order Lepidoptera; family Saturniidae; genus Saturnia; species Saturnia japonica. Next base: position 2,611,315 of record CM065315.1, read on the forward strand.
AAACTCATTTTATCCCCTATCCCCCTTTAAAATTTTCATGATAGAGAAAACACTACATGAATATACAGTCGTAATGAATAATAATAAATTGCACAAAAATATTAGGTCGCCACCTATGAACTTTCCGTTTATAAAGAAAAAAAATTATGAATTGTATGTACTATGTACTTAATTAGTCTAAGTACATACTGCATATTATTGTGAATGCGCACTTCCATCGCCTTTTGGGTTTGTCATTTTTCCCTTGCAAAAAGCATTAATACTCCTTCAGGCTCGGAACCCAGGGTATATAGGAATCCAATTAATGCGAACTGGTATTTAACTTCTAAGATATACAGAGATACCCAAGTCTACGCGATAGCCTTAAAGCGCATTCAATGTATCATTGATAAAAGATGACTGATAAAATAATTGAAAATTGTTTCTCGAAACACATTATCGCTTCACAGAAAATAAAAATGATTCATGTCACTAAATGACGTATTCGTGTTTATTATAAATTGACGCAAATGTGATTTGCTAACCGTTGATAAATATAGCATCCGTGGTTTTGATATTACGTTTATTTTTTTTGCAAGAGCACTAAAATTTTATTAGAGTTAAAATAATTATCTCCAACTCGAAATCGAAAAATACTTTATTCGATTTTGGCTCTAAGAAGGCGCCTATGAACGTCTAAATACTACTTACTACCGGTTCGGAAAACATCCCAGCCATCGAGAAGAACCGGTAAGAAACTCGGGCGGATTTATCAATAATAATATTTACAGACAATATAGTACGAAACCGAAAACGAGGCCTCAAAAATGTATGCAAATGTACTTCGTTTAGGCAAAGAAGACGTTGCATAAACGGTTTGTATTAAACGACATCAGAACAAGCAACGGTTCAGTTCGTTTTGGTGTTTTAATTTTGAATTTGATTTATTATTTCATTACAAATAACTGTAATTAAAATACAGTGGTGTTAACCTAAACCAATTTAGACATAAATGTTACTTATAAATCTACATAATAAACAAAGTAAATTTGCTCTAGAGAGAGGTACCTATTTCCAAATATCAATAAATTCATTAAATTATCCACCCTGATAACCTTTTGAGACACTTTCAATTCAGTAGATGCGTGCATCTCTTTTTACCCGACTGCGAAAAAGGAGGGTTATATTTTTCGAGAGTCCGTATTGTATGAATATATGTCTATTTCTTTGTCGCGTTCTGTAACCTAAACGGCTTGATAGGTGTTAGCATACGAGGTGTCGTTAGATTCTTCGTAATTGTAATACAGACTAATTACGACTTCTGGGGGAAAAATAAAAAGCAAAAATAGAAAAAAATAATTGTGAAATGTTTTTATTGCAGTCGAGGTTTTGTTTCCTTTTTAATTATTTTATTTGTGTCCCGTAAAAGAGAGCGACAACAATAATATCGCAACCAACTTATTAAGGTTTCGTCTCTAGTTCTTATAGAGGTAACGAAACTTGGAAACTACTACCGGATAAAAAATTACGTAAATAGCCGAACTCTACAGTCTACAACCATTCATGTTAACCTTACTTGAAAAATGTTTGGACTGTATTTAAATATTTTTTAAATTTTATCATTAACGACTGCACAATGTAACTCCAAGTACTTTAATTCTACCGGTGAACATGAATATGAAAATAAGGAAGCTACATCACTTATAACAAAAATGTATATTATGAAATATTTGCTTATATTTTTAACCATATTTAATAAAGATGGATAATGAACATAATGTTATATAAATTATAGCAGTCATTTGATGTGAAAGTAAATTCTCATTATAGATAAGTAATAGAAAAGGGTCCACTATCAATTTTTAAAACAATACACATTGTGCAATTTACACAAATTAAGACAAATACACATGACATGTGGCAGGGATGCAAAGCTATTTATCAAATATCAACAATAAAGGACCATTTGATAAATACATACCATTAAAATAGCTTGAAGTATATTTTAAAAAGGTTTTCTAATAAAGATATATGTAAGTCTTATACTTTGGAGTTATGATATGTATTCATAACTCATGCATAAACTATGGTTTATTGTATAAAAATGGGTCCTTTATAGTTAAAAGGTGTAAGGTGCTACACAGAAAAAAAAAATCTAAAAATAAAGACCTCCTGGATACACTCCTGGGTTCTGCCACATCTCCAAAGTGGACTAGAAAGAAAAAAAATTACAAATGAATTATGCGATAGAATAAAGAAATTGTACATACACATTGTGTTGTAATTGGTCTGCTCTTGGGGATTAAGTTTTTCAGTGGCCGTTTTGAATATATTCTCCTTCACTTACACGGATTGGACGAAAACCTGTAAATAAGATAATTTATAATGTTGCTGCATATTCTGTAGAATGAAGATTATATACTATATATAGCTTTGGAGCTTCATGGGGAAGGGCGGTTCAAATAGTGGTAGGGCACAGAAAAATTTATTTGGAGATATATCTGCATTTGAGGAAGTCCAATTGATGGAATACCTCCACCATAAAGAAGATTGCACCCAAATAACTTAGTGTTATGTTCCTTCAGTGAGTATGGTTTCCGGACCTCTTTAGGGTAGGGAGGTTCAAGGTCAGCAATGTGTTAGTGATACCTGTGACATTACAAGCATCCATAGGCTATAGTAGCTGCTTACCATGAGACGGGCCATATGCTTGTTTGTCACCTTTGTTGTAATTAAAAAAAGTAAAATTGAGTTCAGGGAAAATATATTGCTTCACTGAGAATGTTCTCAAGAGCTGTTTTATCTATCTATCCTTCCATAACAGCACCTCATATGCTGGGGGCCATAGTTTTATTAACCTTCAACCTTAAATTTATATTTGATAGGTCTCTCCTGAATTCATTATCCCACACACAGAACTAAGCAACTTATAAAATAACAGTCCTGCTTAACTCACTGATAGATTTCCAAAGACAGTTGGTCCATAAAACCACACATTCACTAGCTTGAAACACCTAAAGTTTTCTTTACTAATTTATCACAATATAAACAGTAATTGCTCCAAGAACAAGTTATGTTCCCATAACCAGATAAAAGTTTATAATTCTGACATTACATAATAGTGTCTTATTACTGATTTTCTACATATTTACATAGATTTTTTTTTTTTAAATGAATTGTTGTTTTAATAATACACACATCAAAAAAGTCTAAGCAACATGCGTGTTATTACAAATTTTTCCATTTATATTCATTAATTTCTAAATATTTACTCAAACAAAGTGCGTAGGTAAGTAAACTTTTTTGTTATTGATGACATACTGGTTGGTTGTAAAAAAAAAATTTGATTATGTTTTGTTTTTTCATAAAATTCAAATGACTGCGAATTTGTTTGAATTTAAGTGCCTTTTTAATTGCTAGGTTTAGTCTTGATTTTATAATTTTATTGTTGTATGTTAACCGCTCGAGAGATAAGTTTGAGGCTACAAATTTCAAGTGGTGTTGATGTAAGTCCTCAAACTGTGCGAAATCGACTGCATGAGTACGACCTATGAGCTCGACGCCCAATCAGCTGCCCACCGATACGTCACGGGAATCGCGCTCGTCGATATGAATGGTGTAGAGAACGCATAACATGGACCCAAGAACAATGGGATAAAATTATGTATTCCGATGAGTCGCGATTCAGGTTTAAGCCTGATACAAGAAGGGTGCGAGTGTATCGTCGGCCCGGAAATACTGAAAGGCTCAGGTGCGTTCAGGAATTTCATCCATACAGCGGCTCAACAGTTATGTTATGGGCGGGTATTATGAAGAACAGGCGAACTGAGCTCGTTTTTGTAAATGGAAACATGAATGCTGAAAATTACATTGAGGATATTCTCAGACCTTATGTCTACCCATTTGCACAAACCTTTGGCTCCGATTTTAGGTTAATGCATGACAATGCGCGTTCACATACAGCTCGGCGAACCAGTGAATACTTTGCAACGGAGAACATCCGGGTAATGCCCTGGCCTGCACAATCGCCAGATCTCAACCCCATCGAGCGCGCATGGGACATGCTCCAGAGACGTGTTTTGAAGGACTTGGACGGAGCGACAACCACCCAACAGCTGAAGGATTTGCTACAATTCCATTGGGAGCGAATACCGCAAGATGACATAAACAGTCTCATTAATTCAATGAATAATCGTTGCCGACAAGTTCTGAATAGCAGAGGAGCCCATACTTTGTATTAAATTGTTCTATTCTTTCACAATAAATACATTTTCTTTAGAAATTTCATTTTGTAAGAAAAAAGTTTAGTTTCTTATGTATCTTAGTTTCTACAGTATATTGTAATATTGTTCATTTCTGTTATTAAAAGAACTTATAAAGACAACAGCTGTTATTTTTACATCATAGAACCCTAAAGATATTATTTTAAAAATAAAATACAACATTATAATGTGAAGAACCATCCTAAAATTTAAATTAGTACATGTTGCTTAGACTTTTTTGATGAGTGTAATTTGGTTGCCTAATGTTAACTTTTTATATATATTATTCAACAAATATATTTTAATGAACCATCTTTGTCTTCTTTTATTTCAAAACAAGTTTTGCAAGAATCATTTTATGCTTTAATTTTACAATTCTTATTTAAAAAATTTATTTAATTCTAGAATAGATAATATTCCAAATGCAGGCTTAAGCAATACAATCTTGTATCTTGTATTAGACTTAAGTACATTACTCTTAATTCATGTTTTTCATAATAATTATGAACATTTAAAATTACATAAGCACCAAAATGTTATACACAATTAACAAAGACATTTTATACATTCACAATATTTATTAGGTCAAAATATTGATATTTCCCAATAATCAGATTAGCCTAGTGGTCAAAATCGTGACTGCTATAATCGAGGTCCTGGATTCCATTCCCAGATCGAGCAATGTGTTATTGGGGTTTTCTATGAAAGTTTCAGTAGCAGCTCAGAGTTTGACTTTGTGCTTAATTAATTGCAAAAACTCGCCCCCTATTACATGGGTGCTAAAAACCTACATGGTGAACTGTGGGTAAATAGTAGTAAACCTCTGCCTAACCCTTCGGGGATACAGGCGTGATGTATGTTATGTAATTTGATTATAAATAGAATAACACCTATAAAAACATTTACTTTTATAAGCTAATAATTAATACCACCATGAATTTTAAGTTAGTTTTAAGAATCAAGATATTAATTATATTGTGATTCCCCTGTTGGTATCTCACAACTTACAATACAATACCTGCGTTATCTGATAGCTGGATTTTTATTTATTAGTCAGTAGGTAGGTATTTGAAAACATTGCATCAGAGATTGCATCGATATGTATAGTATGTAAGTCCCCAGGTATACTATATAACCATATGGAATATAAAAAAAAGTTTAATTGTAATATTGAAGGTAAACAGTGTATACTATAAAGCATGATACTTCTCCAAAAGTTTTGATTACGAATTTTGTGATTGGAAAATATTACAGTGATGGCGCAACAATTGATCGATCTGTTTTTGAATCTTTATGAAGGTTTCAATTGCTTCAATCATAAAACTCACATATAAGCACTACACGTCCTAGTGGTAATTCAATGTATATTGTATAGTGAACCAGAAACACTTGAAATTATAATAAAAATTGTTAATATTGGTAACGACAACAAAATATAAATACCTCACTTTCACAACGCTTTTCCCAAAGATTGATTCACCTTGTTCGCAATTACTAAAATATTTTATGAATATTTCTCAGCCGGTAAACAAGGACAGATTTTCACTAAGCTGTGATTGGCATAAATATCATTACTATAAATATTGACCAATCATACGTGAATAAAAATATTACTAAGGATGTGACTCATCTGTACCATAGACAAAATTTTAGAAAGAGACGTGATTGCTATAGAAAACTGCCCTAGAAATATCTTGCCCTACAAAAGCTAAAAACTAATTGTTTTATCTCTGCTAGAAACCCTAAAAATTACTTGAAAATATAGGGGGCTTACAAATCAAAGTTTAGGATTTTAGTTTTTACAATCAAGCACATACCTATTTTTTTACTTGCAAAATAAATGTTTAACAAGATAATTCCAATACATAGCTAGAATGGTATTATTTTAAAACACCAGCCTATGCAAAATTGTTATTTGTTGTTATTGTTATTTTGGTAGAATTAAGATTTGCTGAGTCGCGAATAGATCTGCGACCTGTGACATAAACTTATTGATCTGTATTAAGAAACTGTGGCGCACTGTGGCGACTTATCACAGTAAATAGTTCTTACTTCAGCCACATTCTATTTTGTCTATGATAGACTGGCTGACTTTCAGGTCTTGAAAAAGATAAAGAAGACGTCTGTCACTGACTGACAGGAAGATATATTATTCTGTAATTGGTTACTAGCTACAAAATAAATACAGCAATAATTCAAACGCTGAGCTGCATTTTTAATTAATAGGATCGGCCAAACGATCATATAAAACTAATACTTGCAAATCAGATTGTCTACGCTAAAGATGTCTTTAGTTAAAGAAGTTAATAAAATATTTTGCCAAAATTAATATTGCTTTAGCTGAGTGCCAAGTCACGGTGAAGCTGTAAAAGCCGTCTGAGGCTTCAGGGCCCTTAGGGCTAAAAGTATATTGAGATCGAAAAAAAAAATTGCTTTATATTACTAAATTTTACACGTTTTACTGGCTAGATCAGGCCATATTAATTGATTATGTTAAACATGTTTGGGGTAGAAAAATATTACTATAAAGTTATAGTAAGACAACCCGTCCCTAGTACTTCCAGACATCGTGATATACGTCTCCCGTCTAGGTACTATGATTACTCTATGTATGTTGTATAAGCATAGGTTGTTAGTTCTATTCTTGAATTTGACAGGGAATAAAAAGAAGAGCTCTAGCTAGCGCGTCGTTTGATGTCTCTTTAAAATGACTGTCGTGTTTTCTGATTATTTCATATAATAGCCTAACTTACGAATGTGTAATACATTGTGGTGGTTGAATAAACGTTTCAACTATCTGCCGACTATATTATTTATAAGACTGAGCTAGCCTGGCGAAAAAGTTTAGTAAAAATATATTATTCTCTAATGAGTAATGACTCATTATGAGATAACGATGATGTAATTCGGCCAAATTCAGTAACCGACGTAGTTACTCGTGGCTATAAATTCACGTGAACTGCTGATCTAATTACTTATTCTATTAAAAATGTTAATCATTGTACAATGTCCATTTTGACAAGAATACACTGCTACCTTAGAATAAAACTGCTGCACTGTCTCTATATTACTCGGATTTTTGCAAACAATAGGTAATCCAGAAAATACTTCATCTTCTATGTTTTACGTAAAGGAAACAAAAAACGAGTTTGGAATATTTCTTACTCTTTCACTACGAACTGAAAGAGTAACATACAAAAAATATAAGCAGCAAACGAGGAAGGGCTAGGACTTTTCTGTCTTTATCGCTGTAACCAATTTTTTTTTTAAATGCAACAGTTATCATAACCAATAATACTCATTTAATAGTGGAGGGTCTTAACAGTGTTTTGTCGTGGTTTTTTAAACGAAAATAAAGTAAATGAATATTTGATTGGACATTTGACATGGAATAGTGTTTTATGCGTGTATGCAACAGTACATTTTAAGGAAACTGAGTAAATTGAGTAATTGAGTGTTATCACACTTCGTTATCTCACACCGGTTGCACAATCTGTCTGTATAGGTTTGTTCTCTGTCTACAGTATTTCAGTTCCCCTATCTGTGGTTTACAGCACAGATTACAGATCTTTTATATGAACTGTCAAATGGCAGCCGCCTGTCAATATTTCAATGAAAATAGTCCTCTGTCCTCTGGATAATGGTCTATGGAAAATAGTACATATTGACATTTGATTGTATTTGTAGCCAGTGGTGAGTTAAAAAAAAAATAAAACGATGCGCGATGTGCGTGCATGGAGTTTCTATGTAGTAACATTAAATAAGAAACCATAGTTGCGCCTTGCCTCAAAAAAATATCGATCGAATATCAATATATCGCAATTGAAAATATTGACATTAAGAATTGATAATTTATAAAAAATATCGATACTGTGATATATTTTGCTCATCCCTAAAGAAAACAATTAAAATGATAAAAAAATTAAAAGTAACCTAAAAATTATATGACATTTATAGAAACTAATAAATACATTTTTTATTCATATTGAATTATGAATCTAATACTTAGGCAATTTACTATAGTTGCGTCATGTAAGTACTTTTTTAAAAGGCAGGAGGTAAAGTTTGCTTTTATACTTCTATCGTTTATTTGACAGTGTAAGTTATTAATTAAAATTTGGTTTCTGATTTGATAATTCTGATTCTGATATTACTTACGCTATGTAGATGAGACGTAGCGCGTAATTCCACTTATGGCTTATTTAGAATGGATTCAGAATATGAATGGCTAATAATATGAACTATGACATATGGAGGAAGAGGTAATCCAATCCTTGTGATTATAATTACTTCACTATGAATTAAGTTGCTAGTAGTCATTGTTGACATATCAACCACACTGTTCACACATTGTTGAACTCTTCATGACAGCTCATTTTAAATGCGGTTGATAGGTAGGTAGGTACCGAATTGAGGAATTTTTACGGGCAATTTTTAGGGGTATTTTTTATAAGGCAAGAGTTTTTAATGAAATAACTCCGTTCAATTCACAGTCAATAACTAGAATCAGTTCAGTAAACCAATAAATGCTGACTTATTAAATTATAAAGGAATATTATGACAAACCTGTTCAATTTCTTCCTGGTTATTGACAGGGATTTTTTCATAACCAGGTGTGCCTGTGTCTTTTGTGTCTTCTTAGTGCTTAATTTGAAAGAAACTGGTATAGAAGGTGCCTTCATAAGGCACGGTACTTGAGTATATCTGGCCTATTCTGGACAGTCATTCCTAGTTCCAGCTTTATTGACTGACTAAACTTTTCATTATTTAATCTAATTTTGTTCATAATTGCTGTGCTTTGCTTGTGTGGACTACAGCATGTCGGTATTGTGGTTATTTTAAAGATGAAGATGGGTTTTATTTTTTTGCACGGATTCCTTATTATTTTTATAAAATAAATGTAGCCTAAGTTACTCCTTACAACATCAGCTGTCTGCCATTGAAAGTCTCGGCAAAATCGGTCCAACCATTTCAGAAATTACCTAGAACAAACAAACAAAATCTTTAAAGAATGTTTTTTTTAAATTAGGTACCATATATGCTTTCATATGCATTTAGTAAAAAGCTGTTATATTTTATTAATTGTGTAGATATGGCTTGTGCAAACAAGAGAAAAGAAAAAGATAAGAATAAAGTATTTTGATATTATTGAGTTTTAAGTGGAAAATATTGATTAGGACTCTTTATGCTAGAAGTTCATAATGCTGCTTACTTACATACAAAAGTATGGACTACTGTACATTGATGTGAAAAAATTTGGTGTTTTGTCATGTAAATATTTGTAATTTATAAAATTTGTTTCAGGGTCTCGGCCATTCAGTTGCTCTGTAGCTTTGGGTATAAAAGATTGGAGAGTGGAAAGAGGCCTTCCCGTGAATCATAATACAGAAGGTGTATTAACTGATGGACCAGATTATACCTTTTTGGATGGAAGACCTACACCACTGTTGGTGAGATTACTTCAATTTTTTTTAATACAAGTAATGTGGCAAATATTGATTCGGTCTGCCTGCTGGTAAACGGCTACTGTTGCCTACAGATGCTTGTATATCTGGTATATAGAATATAGCTATCACATGTGCATTGCCAACCTTAGACCCCCCTACCCCCTACTCCCTGCAATCTTCTGTAGGGTGTAAGTATTCCACCAATTGGAATGTCCCAAGTTGAGACAAATTTTCAAAGAAATTTCTCTGTTCCCTAACTCTCTTTCAACCACTCCTTCACCAAAGGAGCATTAATTGTAGTTGACATTGTATAAATAACAAAAACTTAATTATGTTTGACTGGAGGAAGGTCCCCATATATGTCACATTATATGCTTCGGTATGTTGCTCTGAGTAAATCCACTTTACCCTTTTTCACATTTTTATATTTGTAGGTAATTTTGATGATGGTGACTGTTGATGCATCATGTTTTTTAGTAGTCACTGCTGACCTCAGATGAAACGAAAAAATCTACTAAAAGTAATGAATCCTACCATATCAAATCAACATTATATTTTATTTGAATTGATAAGCATTTGCCAGTGTCATTGTTGTATTATCATGAAAGTTCTTTCCATTAGTTCTAAACTTCAACAATATTTAAGGCATTTTGTAAGTATATTGAATTTGATCAAATGACTATTGTTATTTGTCACTCTACTATATTAGTAGACTGGTGTCTCTAACTGCCTATCTTTTGAATCATTTCTTTTTTTAAATTCTTTATAGGTTTTAGCATTTGGCTATGAATGATGGTAAGTGAAAATATGGCTTGAGATGGTAAAACGCTAAGTCTAGTGGGAGAATTAGTCCTCAAGTACAGCATTCATACAGCAGTGCATTTCCAACTTGCTGGGGTGGTACCTAGCCAGGTGGTCATTTATATCAATTAAAATGATGCACTTAGCTTACCAATCAAATTCTGTCCAAAGAATATATTGTATATTATAATTTTTTTACAGCACAAACAAAAGCTTAGAATGATGAGGCAAAGGCAGTACGCTGAGAAGATTGTTGAGATGTGCTCGGAGCTTGATTTTGCTAAAGAACGATACCAGAAGATGATACAAGCTGAAGAAGATGAGAGACAAAGGATACTGAATAACAGGCTGAAACCAAAGGGTGTGGAGTTATACAAGAAAAAATAATATTGAACATTAAATTGATTAACTATTATGTATTAGGTAAGTTAGTGTAATAAATATTAGTATAAAGGAGAATATGTTTTTTCTCTTATTTACCTTATTATTTTACTTAGGATTTAAATATATTTTCCATTTAATTATTATGAATACTATAAACAGCTGATTTTTCTGAATTTCAATTGTTTCTTATCTTGTACACACATCCCACTAAAATACTCATAGTCTACCATCGAATTTTAGATCTATGCAATCTACATCTATATTTATAATAAAAGGGTGAGTCAAAATCTCTGTACTTAAGAGATATTTAAAAAAAAATACAATATTCATGGGCAGATCACATTTCCATAGTTTTTTTGAAAATTTTGTTTGTTTGTAGGTTTGAACGCCAATCATGCAAAACTACTGGACCAAACGTAATGAAGTTTTTTTGACTGTAGTTTATAGTCTGAAGGTACATTTAGGATGCATTTTTACATGTATGGACATTTTTTTGTTCTGTAAATTGGGTTTAAGTTATGTACATAAAAAAAGGAATTTATATATTTAAAAGCTTTTTTGAAATAAAGTAAAAAGATACCAAATTAATCCAAATTATTTTATCTCTACATAATTTTCAAACAAAGCACTGAAAGGAAACTTATGTATTTTTATTTTCCAGCCGTATTCATAGATGGCGCTGTTCGGCTTTTTTAAATTATCATGAAATTGGTTTGGTATTTATGGTCACACTTATGTATATTTTATGTAAGCACATATATTAATAATTGACGGCTGAGCTTTTATTATTACTTTTTAATGATTTTAAATAGATTTTAAAGTTATTTAAAAAAATTTAAATAAGTATAATTAAGAATATCTATGGATCTAAATTTTCTACCATAGATGTCGTTGTTTGGTGCTCTTGCGTTACCAAGTTTTTTATTACATTACACAAAAACAGACACATATAAATCGTTATTATTCACTGCAGATTAATGATTTATAAAAATAAAGTTATTAAATAAATTTAGCTTTTCGTAGAGGATTGCAAAACTATAATTTTTGTATGTCTTTTAGATGATATCTATTAGCATTTAAAATGTATATTGTTGGGTATTCCCAAAGCTTACACCGGTTAAATACCGTAAGTTGAGATAAGGCTTTCGTTTAGATGCTGTTTTTCATACACAAAATACAGACGAAGTCGCGGACACGGCTAGTATATAAATAAAATGACTGCGGTTTACCGTGGTATGCGCATCATTCAGAAACGACTGGAAAGGTTTTGATCAATTTTTTTGTATTACCCCATAGATTAGGTCGTTATCTAAAAAAATATCACGATGTCTTCATCTATACATACAATTAATAAAATTGAAGTGTCTGTTTGTAATGTCAAAATAACAGCTTTTTACTAAATGCATATGAAAGTACATACGATAAGTACTTATAACATAACACCCATTTTTAAAATTTTCGTCTGTCTGTTTGTTCCGGGTAATCTTTGAAACGGTTGGACCGATTTTGACGGGACTTTCACTGATAGATAGCTGATATTATAGGGAGTAACTTAGGTTACTTTTATTTTAGAAAAAAAAGGCATTAAAAAGACCTACAAAAGAGTCCGGGAGAGTGTACATCTATCTTCTAAGGAACACCCACAATAAGCATTTTTTGTCTTTAAAATAGCCGGGAACGGGGGAGCAAGATTCGGACACAATAATTTTGTAGTCCACGCGAGCGAAGCCACGGAAAGAGCTAGGTTTTTCAATAAAGTTATAGATTAAAATACATATTACTCAATTTTATTTAGTAGGCTTAAAGATATTCGATATAGCTTATGAATGTATTTATTTATTTTAAGTGAGGTACTTAGGTAGTTTTATTGTTTTAAAATATAGTTGACAAACCTCGTAAATTGTTATTAGCCGATACATAGTGATGGATTAGTAAATAATTTTGAACGTCGATATAACATAGTTAGGTGCTCGGTTACCATGTGGCTGGTATGCGAAAAGCTTTCATCTCATCCAGTACTTACGCGCGGTCGCACTGCGATGCGATACACCCAGAGATAGATAGCCTATGACAGTCATGACTTTAAGTGAATTATATTGTCGAACAACCACGAACTGTACCTAAACCAAATTTGAAAATGTTTTAATAGGTTTTATCTATACAATTAATAAAATTGAAGTGCCTGCTTGTAATGTCAAAATAACAGTTTTTTACTAAATGCATATGAAAGTACACTCATCAAAAAAGTCTAAGCAACATGTACTAATTTAAATTTTAGGATGGTTCTTCACATTATAACGTTGTATTTTATTTTTAAAATAATATCTTTAGGGTTCTATGATGTAAAAATAACAGCTGTTGTCTTTATAAGTTCTTTTAATAACAGAAATGAACAATATTAGAATATACTGTAGAAACTAAGATACATAAGAAACTAAACTTTTTTCTTACAAAATGAAATTTCTAAAGAAAATGTATTTATTGTGAAAGAATAGAACAATTTAATACAAAGTATGGGCTCCTCTGCTATTCAGAACTTGTCGGCAACGATTATTCATTGAATTAATGAGACTGTTTATGTCATCTTGCGGTATTCGCTCCCAATGGAATTGTAGCAAATCCTTCAGCTGTTGGGTTGTTGTCGCTCCGTCCAAGTCCTTCAAAACACGTCTCTGGAGCATGTCCCATGCGTGCTCGATGGGGTTGAGATCTGGCGATTGTGCAGGCCAGGGCATTACCCGGATGTTCTCCGTTGCAAAGTATTCACTGGTTCGCCGAGCTGTATGTGAATGCGCATTGTCATGCATTAACCTAAAATCGGAGCCAAAGGTTTGTGCAAATGGGTAGACATAAGGTCTGAGATTATCCTCAATGTAATTTTCAGCATTCATGTTTCCATTTACAAAAACGAGCTCAGTTCGCCTGTTCTTCATAATACCCGCCCATAACATAACTGTTGAGCCGCTGTATGGATAAACTTCCTGAACGCACCTGAGCCTTTCAGTATTTCCGGGCCGTGATACACTCGCACCCTTCTTGTATCAGGCTTAAACCCGAATCGCGACTCATCGGAAAACATAATTTTATCCCATTGTTCCTGGGTCCATGTTATGCGTTCTCTACACCATTTATATCGACGAGCGCGATTCCCGTGACGTATCGGTGGGCACCTGATTGGGTGTCGAGCTCGTAGGCCATACTCATGGAGTCGATTTCGCACAGTTTGAGGACTTACATCAACACCACTTGAAATTTGTAGCCTCAAACTTATCTCTCGAGCGGTTAACATCGGCTGGCGTCTTGCAGTCAGTTGTATGTACCGGTCTTGCCGAGTGGTTGTACTCCTTTTACGGCCTGGATGCTGTTCAGCGGGTTCTCCTGTATTATTGTAGCGCTGCCAAAGACGACAAATAACACTTCTATGAATGCCGAAATGTCGAAATACCTGAGATTGATTACTTCCCGCTTGCAACATCCCTACAGCTCTTTGCATTTCATCTGCCATCAAATGACGTCGCTTCATGACGTAAAGAATATCTAACAATTCAATTTTGTCGCTAACTTTATTTAAATGGTTGGTAAAATTATAAAATCAAGACTAAACGTAGCAATTAAAACGCACTTAAACTCAAACAAATTCGCAGTCATTTGAATTTTATGAAAAAACAAAACATAATCAAATTTTTTTTACAACCAGCCAGTATGTCATCAATAACAAAAAAGTTTACTTACCTACGCACTTTTTAGAGTAAATATTTAGAAATTAATTAATATAAATGGAAAAATTTGTAATATCACGCATGTTGCTTAGACTTTTTTGATGTGTGTATATACGAATACATATAATAAAACACTATTTTTTAAAATTTTTAGTCTGCCTGTTTGTTCCGGGTAATCTCCGAAACGGTTCGACCGATTTTGACGGGAGTTTCACTGGCAGATAGTTGACGATATATGAAGTAATTTAGGCTACTTTTATTTTAGAAAAAGAATTAGGACTCTGCGCAAATAAAAAACAATTCGAAAAAACAAAAACGACTAATTTGGGGCACTTGAATGGCTTAAATTTAAACCTTAGAGATAATTATATTAAAATAATATACTTATTACATAATTGTAGATATTAAAAGGACCTTCAAAAAATCCGTGAATTCTTATGAGGATAGCCCATAAGCATTTTTGTCTTTAAAATAACTGGGAGCGGGGGTGGCACGATTCTTGCGAGTGCCTGATCGATAGCATTCTGTAGTCCATGCGAGTCTTAAATATTAATGACTAACAACAGCCTGCGGCTTCGTTTCAATACAAAGTGAATAAGAATGTAAAATGTCTATAGCACTCAAGGCCAAATTATAGAATACCTAGATTTATTTGAATTGTTTATAGGTGGTTTTAACGTCTCACCTGATGTTAAGTGCCCATATGACCCAAGATGGTGACAAGCTAAGCATAGTGGGGAACTGGCTCTCAAGCGCAATTGTCGGGACATACCTATAGGTAGATTTTCAACTTGAGGGTGGTAGATAGCCAGCTGGGTATTGGAAAATGGCCTACATACATACATACCATCTCGTATGTATCCGCGAAGGGTTAGGCAGAGGTACACTAATGTACACCCACAGTTCGCCGAGTATGTTTTTAGTTCCCATGTAATAGGCGGCGAGCCTATTGCCATTAATCGGGCACAAACTCAAACTCCGAGCTGCTACTGAGAATTTCATGGAAAAATCCAATAACACTTTGCTCGACCTGGTAATCGAACCCAGGGCCTCGACCTGGGCCTACCACAATACTGTTTGTTTCTTTATGATGTTTTCCTTCATCGAATCCACGAAATGACTATATGTTTAAAAATTAAAGTAAATTATTACTGAGTAATTATGGTTTATAGATTAAAATCCTAAAACAATACAAATCTGGAAAAAGTAAATGTGAATTTATTTCATTTTCCCTTTGGATTTTTTTTTCTGCGAGACACGTGATTTGGAACGCCGATTAGAAAACGTGACGTCACTATTCAGGAAATATGAACGTCAGACTCTTACGCGAGTTGTCACACTGTCACTGTTATCACAACAAAGGATTAAAATGAATGATGACGTCACGGGACCATAATGACGCGTTTTTTTGTTGCGTTTTTTATTTTAATTAAAGAAATATTTTTAAAGCACTTTCTATGATGTGTTAATGAAAAAAAGGTATTATTTTCAACATAATATAAAGTCTTTAAAACAAATTTCCAAAAGTTGTCAACTCCCGGATTCTCTGACTTATTGTATTGAA
Source organism: Saturnia japonica (assembly GCA_033032175.1). Taxonomy (NCBI): domain Eukaryota; kingdom Metazoa; phylum Arthropoda; class Insecta; order Lepidoptera; family Saturniidae; genus Saturnia; species Saturnia japonica. Next base: position 2,627,471 of record CM065315.1, read on the forward strand.
ATACGTTGTTGATCGACGCGGTATCTATAAATGCTACAATTGAGCCATCATTTTTACTTATTAGTGAAATAAGTTTGAGAATCACATCAGTAAGTAAGTAGTTTAAAGAGAAGTAGGTCACAGAGAAAAGATCTTTGGAGATTTCCATCTATTTTGTAAAACCTCTGGTGGAAAACCTCCATCCTACCCATAGAATTATGAACTCGGCGTGTTAGAGTAGTGAGCGGACTTTATTACTCTATGATCCTACCGAATATCGCGTCTAAATACCCTTGTCTGTGTTCTTACGGTGAGTAAGTTTTCAGAGCTCCTTGGGGTAGGGGGGTTCAGCGGCTAGTGATACCTATGTTATTATAAGCCTCCATAGGCTACGGTAGCCGCATACCATCACCTTTGTAGTATAAACAAAAAGTTCCCGAGTTTACCTCCTACGTCCAAACTCAAAGTTTACCTCCTACATCCAAACTCAAACTTTACCTCTATATAATACCAGTATGTTGTTGTATGTCATGTATTTAAAGAGTAAAATGCAAGTTTTTTGTAACGAATTGTGGCATTGCGTATGTGCTAAAATTAGAATTCAGAAATCAAATTATTTTAAACACAAGAGGTGCTAATAAAGTCACGTGCGATGGTGACTTCGTGTACAATGCAACGAGGCTAGAGCGTTGTTGCATTCCGGGTAAATTTCTATGCAAAATTCTGTGTTCCGGCTTTGGCAGCACGTTGTGATGTTGTTGTCCAAATGTTTGCATAATCAGTGCCTGTGCCTGTTATCAAGCAATAATTTTATTTGAATATTTATTGCTTGTATTAGTCTTTTATCTAATATTGTAAGTATATATTTCGGAACATAAGTTACGTTCGTGTATTTTATAATATATTGTATAATTTTAATAAAATAGGTTGTATGACAGCCTATACAACCTATATTTCTATTTTTGTCATAATTAAAATTATTATAAAAAAGATTTCATTTAAATATAGTTAGGTTGTCAACAGAAAGGGAAAACAAAAACAAATTGTACGATAGATCACAGAGTACTTTTGTATATGCGATATATTTTAAATAAAAAAGACTGATTCTTCTTAAAAGATTAAGAAATTAATATAAATAATTAATTTTTTCGTACTTTCTTTGGTAAAGTGAATACCAACGAAATCAAAACAAAAGTATCGAGTATAAAGCTCGGAATTCTCAATCTAAGTTTTTAATAATTCAAATTATATATTCTATTTTCATGGAAACAATAACAACTTGAGAAAATTATTGTTCCTGCTTCGAGCCTGCACTCTGCTGAAGATCCAGGCCGACGCAGCCAAAGAGACAGTTTCGTCTCTATTATCCACTACGCCGATTACCCGAGTTGACGCGGCCACTATATAACCTATAATAACCCTTTGACAGTAAAACCTGCTTGACATGGTCCTTGAACTTGTTGTCTGGTAAATCATTAATGTGCTTCGGGATCATATTATAAAACCTGACACTATTACCTAAAAAACTTTTTTTTGTACCTACCTAATAAGTTTAACACGGCACGACTAATTTGTATACTATTTCTAGTATTAACCATCACCCAGTCGATAATTTGTCGAGTTACTATTAAAAAAAAAGAAAACAATGTGACGGAAGAGCACGTGATGTGAGGAAGTGTGACAGAAATAGTCATTATTATTATGTAGGTACGGTACACGCATCAAATTTTTTTATAACTTGATACATCAATACTTACATATGAAATTGGTATTTTCTTGAACCGGCCACTTTGATCTCAAATATCTGGAGTAATCTAAGAATTAGGAGAGAAGAGAGAGAGTTGTGTTTTGAATTTAGAGATTTATTTGTTTTCGCACAATTTGATTTTTGTTTCACAACGTTTTTTTTGGAAAAGTTAAAATATCGTGTTACTTACGAATATGATGTTCCACTGTGATATCACCGCTGCAGAAACAGCTCGGAGGATTAATGATGTGTATGGGGGAGCCACTATAAAATAAAGCACGGTACATTTTTAACTTACATTTTCGTTTTGGAAATTTTGACTTAGAAAACAAACCCCGTGGACGGCCGGAGACCATAGTTGATAATGAAATATTAAAGGTGATCTTCAAAGCGTAAGTATTTATCGCAAACCACGTCAGAGTTAGCAGCAGGCTTCGTTGTGAGTGATAAAAATTTATTAATTCACTTGAAACAAATTGTAAAAGTAAAAAGTTCGAGAAATGGGTACCACATGAATTCACTGAAACACACCAACAAATACGCATTGAGTGCTGCGTTACATTACTCAACCAATACCTTTTTTTTTGTAAGATTTGAAAGTCATGTCAATAACAGTACTTTTGACTTTTTATTTTTGGAATAAAAATAAACTTTTGAATGTCATTGAATCAAATATTTATATTATTTCATAAAACCTTTTTTAAATTAAAAATTAAATTCTGGACCTTTTTGCCTCCTGGCTGCCCCTTTTTACCCCTACTATGGGGCAAAAACCCAAAAGAGAAGACGGCAAGGTCTAGAAAAAAATGTAAAATGACTTATTTCTATAATATAATTCAACCAGAAATTGAGTTAAACATAGTCAGATAACTGTTTGTTTGATTAGTGTTGCTTATTTTGATATAGTAGGCTCGGTGTTCACAATATAAATCGAAATAGTTAAATTGGATCTTTAAGCCCCGCCCTATCCTACCTATCTCATATTATGAGTCTGCTCACGTAATCACTAACTAGCCTTTCTTTAAACCCAAAATAATTTATTCTATTGTCGTGTGAGGATAAATGCGATAGAAGTAAAAATCTTTTATATGCACGTGGTGGGATTTTTGTAAAGGGTAAATCTTATGAGTACGCGTCACCGACATCGGCATGTAACAGTATATCTGTAGCTATAAGTATATCGTACTGAATTGATTGTTAATTATTCATTACCTTTTTGCTTCGAAGTTTCAGATTAAATTCTCTTGCAAACGAGCAATGTACGATTAATATTATAGGGCTCTTAAAATCGTTCTTGGGCGATCGCGAACGTAACATCGAGGCAAAGTTTAAGTGAAACAGAACATTACTTCAGAGCGTAACAGCATATCGCATGCTCGAGTACTCTACTGATATTACAATTGCCACGGTAAAGCTGTAAAAGCGGCTCTAGTTTTAAGGCACCTCAGGCTAACAGTGTAGTTAGTTATTAAAAAAATAATATTGCCCGGAGTGCCATTAGATGTGAAAAACAAGAATAATGTTAAGAATATCAATTATTTACAAATTATGACATAATTATTAATACTATAATTAATTTAAAAACATAAAATCGATTACTGAATTGTTTTTAATTATTTTTTTATTTGAACGAGGCTTCATTCAGTATATAGTCATGAGAACCTTATACGAGAAGTTCATTTATTAGATAGTTTTAAATGTTATTTATAATGTATAGTCTAGTCAATAAGTTTAAATTGGTATTAATTCTTGATAAAGCTCCTAATAATATGAGTGATAGTTCATTGGATTCGCAATAACGCATAGAAATATATATTTTAATGATTATATTTACAAGATCGGCACTTTTTTTTAGAACTGACTATACTGTTAGCCTTAGGGGTCCTGGAGCCTCTGACGGCTTTTACAGCTTCACCGAACTTGGACAAGATCGGCACAATGACTGGTCCTTTATATACTGCTCGCATGCAGCTCGGCATTCAGCGTACTACATAATAATATTATTAGCGAATACAGCGGCTTCCCACAACTTTTACCAGATCGTTGGTCTCACCTTTGAAACAACAGTGAAACTACAGGGTAGGAAGCTGACTGATTTATTAAAATAATGACACCTACCTATATATGTCAACCATCGACAATATACCAACCCCACAATCTTGTGCTGCGTCTACCCACGCTACGTCTTACGGTACGCGACCGCCACTCGAGAACTCATTGGCCCCAACGTAAATATCCATTTTACGAGCTACATGCCCCACCCACTGCCATTTAAGTCTAACTATTCTTAGAGCTATGTCGATGACTTTGGTTCTACTTCGCATCTACTCATATCTGATTTAATCACGCAGAGAAACTCCGCGCAATGTAGCCCTCTCTGATACCCTTTTAATGACCTTGAGCTTACTCAGGCCCATAGTTAGCGACCACGTCTCAGCACCACATGTAATCAACACACACTGGTAACAGACCTTAATTTTGAGACACTGCAGTATCTTGGACGATATAAAAAAATTAAGTACGATTGCCATGGAATAAATATAAAATAATAATAATAGAAATCGCTACATGTTAAAGAATAAACAAAACTGTATGTATATTTGAAGTAATCAAAACAGTAAAATAATTCTTGCATCAGTTACTAGATGGCGCATAAATCTGACATTTATTAAGGAGTGATGCCCTTTTGACAGAAAATATAACGCTTTTGTGTTAACGCTTTTATAAATTTCAAACTAAACTCCAAAAAATTAGAGATGTAATACACTTTAAATAAGTAAGTAATATAAACCAATTTAGCTGTTCATTGAAGCTCCAGTTTATAGCAATTTTCCGACACCTTGAAGCTAATAACAAATTGCCCGTATAGCTGTAGTGTTGCGAAAGGTGCCTAATTAGATTTGTTCGCGCGGAGGTTCCTCTCCCGAGTGAGATGTCACGTCGTCGTGTTAACTTACGTGAACTTAATAAAACCCCTTAGATCGTGTTGATTTTAATTATTTTAACTTCTCCTTATATTAAATACTTGTATATCATTTCGTTTAATAATTGGTGATGACCGAGTGATTAATGCAGTGGAATAACAAGGCGATATCCGCAGGTTTGCGCTTCGGTTAGTACCTACTAATTTATTTCGCAGAATTCCCGTAGAATTGAAGGGGTGTTCGTTTAGTTGTGGCGTTTTTGGACAAGTGTATTCACAGGCCTCTCTCTCCAAGTATCGTCCAAGTATGGTGACTGGGATCTAAAATTTTGGTACCCAAGGTAATATAATCGAGTTTACAAATGGTATTTTCAATATCCAAATAATTAGAAGTGTTGAAAATTTTACACTTAGAAAAATTTGTTTATTAATTTGCACGTCACAAATGGCGGAATGTGATGGAACTATTTACTAAATTTAAGGACCTGTACCGAATATATTCGGAAAAATATTGTATTTTATTGTATCGTATTGCATTGTATTGTTTTGTTGGAAATGCAGAAATGTGCAATTAACAGTGAATATTTGCAACACTGCAATATGTAAGCACTTTAAAATCTCCTCTCTCTCTAGTAGAAGGCAAGCAAGTGAATTAATTTACCTTCATAAACATTTTCATTCTACTATAGACTGTCCACAACTTCTGAGCATGGTAAGCTTCAACATCAAAATCCGTAGTAGAAGTACAAAATTATTTCATATCCATTTTTATAAAAACAACATATCTTTCAACTGTATTTTCAATAGCAAGTATGTGTCGCTCATACAATAATATCGAACATCTTAATATGAACGGTCTTAATATGAATCCTATTGTTTTCTTTAACTTGAATCTAAGTCGATTCCGATATGTAATTCAAAGATACTTAACTTTATTTTAATATATTCTATATAATGTAATATAATATAATGTAAAGTAAATTCTGCATGCAAATGACATTTTTTTTTCTCCGTTTGGGAAATAATTACAACTGATGTACACTAATAAATTGGATTATAAGCTAGATAAACATGTAAAATGTTGAGATTTTTTTTTATTTTGTTTATAATCTGTAATGTGTGCCTATATAAATAAATAATAAAAAAAAGCATACAAGTATGTAACACGAACGGCAAATTAAAGATAATATTTTACATCCGGGCGACAGATGCTGCAGGGGCTCCCAGCCAACGTGTTCTCCCCTTCAAGCGAGGCGTGAAAAGGCATTTCTGCAGGCCGGTATGGCGTCGAAGATTGTCGATAAAATTTGTGTCACCGACGGTCGCCATTGTTTGTAAACTGTTCCATACGTACACTTACTTAAATCCTTTTTCCTAAAGTTACACAAACAGAAGGTAACAGAATAACATCATATTTTTTTTAAAAAGGTATCGTATTCAATAATATTTACGTCGTTCATATTACAAGATAATTGAATATACCAAACATGAGTATTTTCTCCTTTGGCAATGTTTACATGATAGATGTACAATGTTTTTATAGGATTACTGTTGGTTCATGGAAAATTGACGGTAATGTTTACCGACAATCACGGAAAACCCTCGAGGGAACCGACGCCACTCGACGACGGCGAAACTGAGATATATACGAGGGAATTGAGAATTTATTTGGTGACAGAAATATTTTTGATATTTGATTGACTGAGGCGTTACTTCGCGGAAATTCGCCGTACATAGTATGTTATAATATATTACTTACAACCTACGCGAATAACAAAAAAGCGTTTGTTATTTTTTTACTGTGTTAACATTTGATGAGTATCTGGGAAAAAAATGTTTCATCAAATAACAATATTTAAATAAATATAGGTATTACCAATGAATATTTATTACTAGCAGGACTTAATTTGCGTTAATTACGATATCATTATATTAATACGTGAGAAGAAAACTCCGGACTCCTTTATAAGCGTATTGCTTTCACGGAAGCCTGTAAGATTTGGCATGGTTAAAGTTTATATGGAGAAGGAGGGAAGAAAGCTAAAATTTATCTTAATAACTTTTACTAAAATATTAAATAAAATAAATTAATACTGCGAATCCTAAAATGACCAGTGCCATTGAACTTAGACCCTCCAAAATATTGACATTGTTACTCATTGAAAAGTGACAGCAAGTGATATAATATTCATTGTTTAGGTTATTACTGCAAATGTCAAACAGAAAATAGTCTATGATTAAAAAGTCGCTGGTCGAATTTCGGTCATTGGGCGACCGCTAGAATAATTTAATAAGACATAGATTTAAAAAAATGTATATAAACATGTTCCTTTGTAGTGCTTTAGTCTTATTTAAAATCAGGGTAAAGCAATATCTTATCTATCAAGTATAATTGTGTGAGCAATTTTAGTATATCTAAATATAAGTGGATGTGGATGATATGTTGTATTTAGATAATGTTTTACATTCCAAGTTTATCTGGATAAGTGTTTTTCGTTCCTTTTTAAGACAAATGTAAATGTAATGTAACAGTTTATTTTTGTTATTATTAATCTTGATTTTATAAGTAATTTAATACCTAGTTATTTTTTAATTTTATTAATTTTGGTAATTCTTATTTATCTATAATTTGTGTTTTTGATTATTATTTTTCTTCAAATACGTCGTTTGTTTGTTTTTCTTTACTTTGTATATGTATACAATGTAAGCTCTCTTCGCGTCGAATAGTGTTTAATTTTATTTAAATTCGGTTTATACGTCTTATAATAATTTCTTAAATTGTAGCCTACCCAGTTTAGTAGACAAAGTTAAAAAGAAATATAAAAATACCCTACAACACTCAAGGATCGATAATGCAGATGTCATATACCTAAGTGGAAGATTTATTAGAAGAGGATCATTACTTTTCAGAGATTATCTACTATATTCACAAACTTTATATAGATACCTTTTTACAATAGTCGTACTTAGTACATTGTTAGATATTTATCGGGGTGAATATTGAATCCGTAGAATGAGCTCCTGTTGTTTACTAATATTGACTGATATTGACTGTACTATTGACCCGTATTATTGACTGGGTGCGATAGCAACAGTTGTGCACTGTGACCGCCCGCACTCTATAAGCATGTAACGACAGGTTGGAATGGTCTAAGCCCGGTGAAGCTGCCAAAGCCTCCAATGGCTCCAGAGCCCTTAGGGCTAAAAAAACTGGAAGTGACATTCGTAGCCCGTGGTTCGTAGCCAATTTACCTTTCTACAATCGTTAACACTAATAGAAAACGACATATTTGATCACGTGATTTAACGGTGAGATATGTTAAGTACATACATTTTTCCAGAAGGCAGGGACATATATATATGTATATGTTAGTTTAGCTCGAATCTTACGGATAGGGAATTAGTCAGATCACGACTTTATTGCAATCGCGGCAACAGCCCAAGCCGAGGTCCGGCCACTTTAGCACCCTTGCGCGCTTGTTTCCCACGCTTTCGCGGCTGAGTGCCTTATGCGCTCGCCCCCAAGCCCGGTAAAGCTGTAAAAGCCATCAGCGGCTCTGTTTTGGATAGGGCCCCTAAGGCTAACCTAGCTAGCTGACCTTCAGTTGTTCTTTTTTTATATGACAGCCAGACTTACGAGGAATTGATATAGGCTATATAACATTAGGCTAAAATTCCCAGCTAGCTTTAAATATTGATTTTTGTTACGTAAGTCGGAAGTCGACGCCCTCGCGAACTGCTTTATCCGCGTGCGCTGGCTTAATGGTTAATGATAGGTAAATATAATGTTCTACAAAAATATTGGTCATTAGTATATCTAAAAAAACGTCAGCGAGAGCATATATCTATTTCTTATACCTAAGCCACAATAAGGTAATATGCAATTTTTTTTTGTTGAAGATTAAACATTAATTTATGAGTATTATTTTTAAGCATTGCATATTAATTCTTGCGAACATATGTTACTTCATCAATCATCATAAATACAATTTAATGAAGATAAACTTTGTCTTTTACATTATTTTATTTGGACGCGTAGTTTGAGAGATAATGCAAAATTAAAATAATTTAACACTTTATTTTTTAGATCTGACTACACTGTTAGCCTTAGGGGCCCTGAAGCCGCTGCGGCGTTTACAGCTTCACCGCTGTATTATTATGTATAGTAGGTAGTAGTGGCGCGAACGATTCGTGCGATGCCGTGATGTGATCATCTGGCCGCCCGATAAAAGATTGTCTAAGTATACTGAAGTATTATAACATCAATCAGTGATTTCTTCTAAGTTATATGTGGGTGAAACCGCGGAACGCAGCTAGTAACAATATAATATAAATTACTTTTTAAAATAATCAACTATCAACACTAAAGCGTTGTTTCTAAAGAAAAAGTCAAAGAAAATTATAATAGGTGTATAAATCTTTTTTTGTTCACCACATTTTCTATATCGTTTCAGTTCGGTAAGCCGTTTGAAAAATATTGTTTAAGGCAGCACTTTACTTCGATTATTAACTTTAAAACTTGTCATGGTGTGTTTATTTCGCATTCAATAGAATGGTTCAACACGTAACATGAAGTAGCTATTAATTTTTAGGTTTATGGTTAAAACGGTTGCAATTGTCGACTTATAAATAACAAATGAAAAATTATTAGCAAAAAACAAAAACCCCGACAGCGACAAAAACACATGTTTGTTTTTTTTTCTTTCTTTATTAATGGTATTTGTCGCATTGCGACTACGACGCCTCATAAATAATACCTCAAAAACATTATACAATTTTCTAATAAATTTGAAACATAATTATTAATTCTTATGAGCTAATTTTGCGATTCTATATAATATTTTCGCACTCTGAGACAGAGGGTTTGACAGCATCGAATTACAAATACCCACCTCCATGGATCGTGTCATTTTAAGTAAATTTCTACAATTTTCATACTTAACACATTCCACTAAAATGTGATGTACTTCCTCAACCACGCCACATATCGTGCAATTAGGTAATGCTACTTTTCTTATTAAATGTAAAATTTTATTTGATGAAATATGCCCTGAGCGAAGTCGGAGAGCTACTACTAAGTCAGATCTATTCAACATTGTTTGATCGATCCATGGAAAATCAAAATGAGGATGTGGTTGTATAGTCTTATACCAGATTCCTTTTTCTTGCGATCTCTTATCAAAGTACACTTTCCACATATCTTTACAATAAGATTTTACTTCAGATAAGTACTCACTATGAACAGGAGTGATCTGTATAGGAATACCGTCATATGCAGTTTGGTTAGTTAATAAATCCGCTTGTTCATTACCATCTAATTCAATGTGAGACGGAATCCATTGAAATATTATTATTTTACCACTATATTGGAATCTAAAAATTGATTTTAATATCGATTAAGCAATCGGAATATCTCGTATGGACGAGGTGCACCGAGCCACATGCTGTAAAGCGCTTTTTGAATCCATCCAAATTACAAACTATTGACAATTTTTGCTTTTTATTTGATACTGATCTCGTACTTAAATATGATATAGACTATGTCACTCTCACAATTGAAAGAAATCTAACGACACGTTGTATGTTAAAATCCATCAAGCCATTTACGCTACAGAGCGTTCCAAAGAAATAGACATACATACGCTCGAAAAATATATTAACCTCCTTTTTCGCAGTCGAGTAAAAAAATATACATAATAGTAGTAAAAAGGCTTTATTTTATACTTTTTTTTTTATCATACCTTATTAATGATGTATCTAGAGTTTTTGGCGGTATCTTGAAGTGACATGCGGTTTTTATTTTTAATACATTTAACATCGGTGGCGTTTGCGCAATATAGTTTGGTTTTTGTGCATAAGTGAAGTGGATTATAAATGTAAACTAAGAGCATGCATTCTGGGACGCCACGAATATTCACTAGAAAGTTCTAAAAAGGGAGTCACCATCTTGTTAGGATACTGAAATCGTCATAAGACAGGACACTATATTTACTTGATATTGGCGCTAATGGTCTTCATTAAAGAGGACTAGTTGCCAAGTTAGGAAGAAGAAGAAGAAAAACGATGTTGTGAAAAACGACCTATACCAAATCTTAAAGTCATAGTTATAATAGAGAAGGCATTTAAAATCATATGCTATGCTACAAAATAAACATTATGAAAATAATTATAATATATGATATTAATTACTCGTTTTTATTAATTTTACACACAGCGATAGTTCTTTGAAGTTATTGAAATTATTACACTTCAAGCTTGAATATAATATCATTTACAATATAAAAAAGCTTTATGATGTTTACTTTATGTCAGGACTGATGAAAACCTAATAAAAAATTATTTAATAGAAAAGATATTTCAATTTTTTTATAAAGGAAATTTTATACCAATAACGAAGTATAAAAAAAACTATTTCATTAAGGGCCAATTTTTCCTTCAACAGATAACTTTTATGAGATATATTTTTAAATTTTGACAGGTGTTCCATACATTCTCTGTCAAAACGTCAGAATTATTGCTCGAATAAAGTCATCTGACTATTGAAATATCGGCCCTAAATATTTCCAAACTAACTTCAATATAAAAGAGACAATAATACACGATTGTACCTACCTACTTGCGTACAATGTCACATTCGGTAAAACAATGTCAAGTTTGACAAATTACCCAATTAAGTTCGAATTTAAATAGAAGATTAATCAGAAACGCACTGAAACTGTAGGGTGCGACTACCAGTGGCTCTTCATTAGCGATTAGGAATTATTTGGATGATGTGCTAATCAAATTTTCTTTTAGTTTCTTGCTTCCTGTGTTTCTCGTCAAATCATGCAATCAATCATAGATTTTATAATCACCATAATATATACTTATTTTTAATTTCTTAAAGGTGATTTTCCTGGTAACACCTTATCTTCATTAAGAATTAACGTTAACAACATCAGAATTAATTATCTAAATATTATTTTAAAGCATGTTTCCAGCTAATGACGACAAATAGTTTAAATTTAATGTATTGTTTTTCAAAAAATTGATAAAAAATATCACTAGGAATGCTATCTGTTGATGCTAATAAAAATTGTATATTCAAAACGCCATCTAAATTATCTCTTTTAATTCACATGATAGCTGGTAGTTACGTGGTTTACATTATATGGTCTACAAAATACTGGCAAGTGTCAGTTCATATATTCCTTATTTTCGACAGCAATTAATTTGTGTCTTGTCTTAATTTGTGCTTTATCTAATAAACAGAAGTGATTGATGATACATATCTAATCGTCGTTGTCTTGGCATGCTAAATAGTTTTTCAGGTTATCTACGTTTAAAGGACTCAGTGTCATAGGAAGGGTGTGCTAAGACGATTGAGAGATTGTTTCGAAGCTAGAGGATATAGAAATGGTAAGAAAGACCTTTTTTTGCGCAGATATGGGGATAATCGCTAACCAGCGTGTCGAATCCTCTTTGTGTGGTTTTGTAACCGAATGTAAAATAATGAAAAAAAGTAATTGATCAAAATTAAAACGACAGTAGTTTCTACAACTGTTGCCCTTTTATTAGCTTTACCATAATTTACACAACGAAGTTTACTTTTTAATTAAACGATAATCGCTAAATGTGCCACTGCGCCACTCTAATTGTACGTGGATTACGCCAATAGGTCTCGTCTAGGAGTATTAATTCGGAATTTTCATTTATAAACTTCATTGGCTAAAATTGTATAGGTTTGATCGCTCTGATTTTATGTAGTAAGATAAAATAAAATCGTGTATTTTTTTAGATATAAGTTTATATTATTCTTTAAGAAAATTGCGTGTCAATGGAAAATTTAAGAGAGTATGATTTCTGGGATTTCAGCGGCACTGGTGAGTTTATTTTTTTACGCGGAACAAGAATTTTGTCGTATAACTAAAACAGACTTTCTAAAACACGCTCTATTGTTCTTAATACACTGTCAACATGTATCCTGTTTTATTAATTGAACAATGTAACAAACGCTCTAAATTTGCAGAATACACTGACAAGAAATTGCTCGTCAGGACCCCTTATCCTATGATAGGCATACTGATTTTGTACCTATGGTTCGTCCTAAAAGTTGGACCAGAGTTCATGAAGAACAGACCTCCATATAAATTGGACAGAGTATTATCATGTTACAATGCGATTCAAGTTTTAATATCAGTGTATATATTCGCTTGGGTAAGTTTGTAATCTTATTCTGTTCTGCACGGAATGAATTGGGATTTTGGAAAAAAAAACATTTTTAACCTATTTTAAAACATTATTATTAAAAATATTGATATTTAATGAAAAATACTTTAATTTGTTTTTTTACAATTAATTATAAACAATTAAAAATTTATAAAATTTTAAAACAAATCACATGGCTATAAACGCGCCATGACTGGTCACCATATATATATATTTGTGACATAATGTTATACCTATTTATTAACAGTACAGCGTTTACGGCTATTAATTTACTAATTAATTTATTATTGAAAATTTATAGCTAAAAAATTCGATTTTGTTTTGGGATTATCACGGTGTACTGCTTGAAACCATTTATTTCAACGTTTGTCATCTTGGGGAACATTTAAAAACATTTTGTCAGGAGTTGTTTTTGTAGTATTCGTACATAATGGTACAAAACAAGAACGATAACTTTTGAGGTTCGACATTTTCAATATAAATTTTGGATATTTAACAATTACAACAGAATTAAATAGATGAAAAAGCTGTACATAATATTTCTTTATCAACTCCAATGAGTAAAAACTAACACTATGACGTTACACGCGCTCGGGTTTGTTCGGGAGCTATCGGCGTGTCTTCGGTACTGAATTCAAAAAATAATTTTTATTTTGAAATAACTTTAGAATTATTGTGAAAAAAATAGTTTTGTTATAAAACTTATGTACTTAATTGATCTTTCCATTTATCACAAAAAAAATTATTTCTAAAACCTAATTCTTCTTGTGTCTTGTTTATTTTCGCTTGGTCGCGACCACAATGCATGTGGTGAAAAGTCCGTCATAGTGACTCGCTTTTGCGTTTCGGGATCAGCCTGTGCATATCCAGTTAAATTAATCCAGACCGGAATGACAGCGGCGACCGCCGATGGATTACGATCTCTCGGTGGTCGCCGTTGTGTTACGATTGCACTGTGTCAGGGACAGTAAAGTCAATTAGACGTGCCACTATTAAAAAAAATTTCACTATAGTTAATTCTTCCAAGTCAAAACTGGTAAATATTCGATTATAAAAAGACTAAATGGTTTGGTTTTTGAAATGAAGGCCCTTATCGCGAGATGGGAGCTAAAGTGGAAAAAGTATCCGAACCGACCGACATTAAAAAACAAACAAAGATACATTTAAAGGATTTTCAAAACTATAATATTCGTGGAATTGGCCCAAATGTGTTATAACCAGATTTGTACGCACTGTTGCATTTATGGTACAAGTGGTGGATGGCTAGAGTCCCGCTTATTTGGGATTTTTACGCTTATATATATTTTTTTGTTTTCATTTATAAAGTTAGTTAAATAAACCATTAATTATTCATTATTATTATAAAAATATAAACAAAATAATAATTTTATACATTACATTCAATTTTTAATTTTATTATAATGGAATTTACGAACGAGTTCTTAGTTCATCTGCTGGTAAGCCTTCTTGCAATCGATGACCCCAACAGGAGTTAATGAAAATCAGTCAATGATAGGTGTCTGCAGATATAGTTGAGCCAGTAGTTTTTGCATTTAAATTTTAAAGCACCTTATTATGAAAGTACAATTTAAAAGTAATAGCAGTCTGCTTATTAAATTCTAGAACACCTTAAGAACTGCTGATTATCGAACATCGAAGTGCATTAAGGTACCTGTATATGATAATGCCCGATGCGATTGCGATCACTATACACATAATAAATATAATATCTTTTTTAAATTGGGTCTCTAAACAAAGGGTAATAGCGAAGGCTGTGCTTGGAGTTTCTCTGCGTGATCGAATCAACAATGATGAGATCCGCATAAGTACTAAAGTCATTAACATATCCCTAACAATTGCCAGGTCTTAGTAGCTAGTAGAATGGATGGCTGAATAAGCCGTAGAGACAATATCTCGAACAGGAAGACACATTTTGGGAAGAACCTCCACAAGATGAACCAGCGACTGGTGAAGAATGAGAGAAGCCGCTGAATACGAAAAGTTTAAGACCGGTTATTGTAGTGATCTTTGAGGGAGACCTACGTTCAGAATTGGAAGTCTTACATTTTAAATTACGGTGATGACGCAATCAACCAATTTCTCTTCGGCGCATCGGGTTCTAGTTGTTTAATGCATAAACTGATTTATGTTATTCTGTACTTATTTCTATATATGCTGCTATAGATAAGTCAGTACCTATAAAAATCTGTCTCCATGATGTGTTTATTGATTGCCAACTTGCTTCTACGGTGTTACACAATTGAAATAGAATGTATGCTTCCATTGTTTTGCTTGTATTCATTAGTTTCCTAACGAGTTCAATATCGTTGACATTTGTTGTGATTTCAATAAGGGTATTACTAGTAACAGAGTTCAAGGTTGAAATTTAAATGGAATCAGGTCAATGTTAGCTTAGTATAATTTGTTTAGTTTCTTACATTAACTTTTTTCTTGTTACTTTTTTTTTGTTCTTTCATTCTTCTGTGATAAAGTTTATAATTCTCAAATTATGTGCTGAAAAATATTGAGTATAACATCTCCTTGTTTATTTGCGTTATATATTAATAAATAATTTATGTGTTATATATTTAATAAAATAGTTCGAAATTTATCTCTCATTTGAAATTTGTATATGTATCCCGAATTATCAATCTTTTAAATTTTATTTTTATAATATGTAATAATTCAGTGTTGTTTTATTCTATCTATCTGTATTTTGTGTAACTTGTGCACATTATAGAACTTTAAAAACAATGTGATAAAAAAATTCGGATAAAAAAAATAACTGATCATCTTTATCCTGGTGTGTGTTTGAGTGCGAAATACTTTCAATCCTGATAAAAAAGAAGTTCCAATACTTAAATACCGTTATCTATATCTCCACAATAACAACACATCCAGAGTAAAGAAAGTAAATAGTATGGTTTTAAAAGAAAATAAACAATGATATGTGATTATAAATATTCTGTGCTTCCTCCAGGGATCAATATTTTTAATTCAAAATGGATTATGGAACAAAACGTGTTTGTCCGAAAGGGATGATACTCGATGGTTGGTAAGTGAAATGAAATTTCCATTGTAACTATTGCCGCAATAATGGGTGATGACCCTCGTAACTATTCTCTCTTTGCTTATCATTTCAACTTCAATCACGCTGTAACCAAATATGCTGTATTTGATATTTTAATTGATGCGGTATTGCAAATTCATCAGGCTACATCCAAAACTATGGATATCTACTAAATTGAACATTTGTAGCGTTTGAGACTTGCATTATTTTGGGTATAAAAATTGGCAAATTTTTAATAAATTGCAAATTGCTATCGCACCTGTTTGATCAAATCAATATACTTGTATACTTAGTTTTAGATTTCACTTTGATATTTTCAATTGAACTCGACTGGCAGGAGTACTGAAAAGTTCATATGCTCAGAAGGGAATTCGATCTAATAATACGTATTATTTAAAACGCCAAGTAGAACTGAGTATCTACTAGATACAACTGCTATGCGATTATTACACTTATTGGAATTTAGGACGATCACAATAGATCTCATTTGTCGCAGCGATTTATGTCTGTATAAGCATGCAAAATGCCCTTTTTTAGATTTTTAGCGTTATGACCACAATCTCAGCCAATGTTAAGAGGCGATATGAACCAAGATGGTGACACGCAAAGCTTTTGGGGTTGGGGGGGAGGTGAACATCTGGCTCTCAATTGCACATGCAATTGAAATGAAGAAATGCCGTGCTTTCACTGAAAGCTCTGGGTTTATCATAAGATTCGAATGGATTAATATTGTTTTTGGTTTTCCAGATTGCAGATGGCAGCCACTATTACTTCCTAGTGAAGGTAATCGAGTTGTTGGACACCGTTTTCTTCGTTCTAAGAAAGAAACAGCGCCAGGTGACATTTCTCCACGTATACCATCACGCTCTAATGGTAGTGGCTACTTGGTCCATAGTCAAATACAACAGATCAGACGGCAGATTGTTTTTGGGCGTCCTAAACTCTCTAGTTCATATTTTGATGTATGCATACTACGGATTGTCAGTTTTTCCATCGCTCACCAAATTTTTGTGGTGGAAAAAGTATATTACCATAATACAATTAGTAAGTAGAATCCTGTATGAATAAAATTTGAACTTTATGTCAAACTACTTAAAAGCTCAAACCCATTGTTTGACGCCTTTTGGTACGACGAATTGAGTATAGTTAATGCAATCACGGAATTAGCATTATCAGAATTTCCAATGGCAGAAACCGTCCGAATTTTTTAAATACTTTATAGTTTAATGGTTGATAATAATATTACCTAAAAGTGACAATGTTACAAAGGTTTCATAAACAGGCTAAGTCTACGAGGAGACCAGTTTTCTAGTGCAGCTGCCTGAACTCACTTATATGTGGTTGGTAGCAGATTTTCTATTTGAGAGTGATAGCTAACCAAGCAAGCGTTACCAAAGGCCCTATCACCATGCTATGGTTTCATCAAGATGTTGTACTATAGGGAAAGTTCGGGCTTATTAAAGGATTTCAAAACAATTACCACTGAGGAATTTACCTATCCCTGCAAAATTCCCAGAGAAATTTGCAGAAAAGGGGATTTTTTAAACTAGGTCGGCAAAGTAAGGGCGCTTTACTTGATGGTAAGTACCGTTGATCACCTGATAGATCTACAATCCATTACCGGTTATGTTATCATGCTGATCTTAAAAATGGATATACGAAATGGTGATCGCGGCCCAGTCGTGTACAGTTACCCTACCCCACCCCGCTTGATTATTGGATATACACCGGTTGATCCCTGAACGCGACATGCCTAAACGTGTCTTTAAGGGAACCCGTGTAGGGATCGCGAGGTAGTCATCTACTGAGATGACTCATCCCCTGGTGAAGAAAAAAGTGCGGAAAGAAATATTTTTAGGACTTGTTTATGAATTTTCAATGAATAATTATTTATTTTCGGATGATTACAGTTCAAACCTAACCTAACCAATATCACCACCACAACATAAAAATCAAAATATCTCTCACTCAAAACACAGAACGTTAAAGTTGGTCATATTTAACGTAACATAATAATCGTTCAAAAACTAACAACAAAAAATTATAGAAAATATGATCTTCGAAAATTTATACCTATAATTCAATAGTGAACTGAAATTTGTATTGTCAGATTTACAAAAAATGCAACTAAAAAAAATGTCTCAAAAGCTGTATTTATTGTATTTATTTCCGCAGTGTGAAATTTTATATTTAGCCTTATTATAAAGTGATATTACTGTAAAAAAATTTGGATTCTCAACTCAACGGCATGTTAATCTAAAGCTTGAACTAAGTCAATCATATTTTGTTAAATTATAATTGTTTACAATTTCAGGTCCAATTCATATTTATGTTCATACATATAGTCGTAAGCCATTTGGTATCAGAATGCCCACCGTCGTACATCCTCTTAAGTTCTGTCTTGCACCAACACTGTATTCTTCTTGTACCTCTTCGGTGACTTCTACGTCAAGTCCTACATCAAGAAGTACAACGCGAAAGGACATCGTCAAAGCCGGTAAAGCCATCAGTCAGAATATCAGCGCCAAGAACGTTGACAGTTATCACAAACTGGCGATGAAGGTACACTGAGTCTAAAAGTATTGTATGGTTGACCCGTTGGGAAGAAATCAAAATGCAGCGAATTTCAAGCAGCCATGAAAGCTCTTTCCTTGTACATTCAGATTTTCAAACTAACACTTTTTTCTTATTAATATTTTAATTGCATTAACATTCACTGTAACTATTATGTTTGTCAAAACTTCATGTATAATTTAACTTTAAAACAAACCTCATAGTAAAGTAAAAACATAATTGTGATAGTTTTGCTCACATTGAACATAAAAAAAACATACATATTTTAGAAATACGTCGATGATTTGCATCCCTACCAATAGGTATATATAATATATAGGATAGAATTTTTGTATAGGATATCTTTATCGAAAAGAATCGCTAGAAATTATTTAGAAATGTAGTGATAAAAATTTATTAAATCTATAATGAGATAAACGTCTTTTAGAATTAATTGTTCGCATAATTAAATTGTTAATTATAATTATTAAATTTATGTGGTAATTTTATTTTTAAATAAAATATTGTGAGGAAATTTCACTTTCGTTTTTTTTATATTACTTAACAACAACTTCACACTTGACCTTTTATCATCGTTACAAAGGGTAGAAAATATTATACACTTTTTTTCCGAAGTCAAAGGGGAGATTGCCCAAAGAGCCTTCCACTCAAGTACCGCTTTAAGACCCTATAAGATCAAAGTATATTTATTATATCAGTTCTTAAAACAAGGATATATTCCTTGGATCAAAGATACCTATTTACAGGTTTTGAAGGTTAAAAAACAATTGTATCTCACTGCCGCATGGTGGTAGCACGTTTTCTAACGCCCACCTGGCTAGCTACCACCCTCATGATTGAACATCTGTCACCAAGGACCTATAGGTGTGTTCCTCAAGCTGCACTTGAGAGCCAGTGTTCCACTAAGCTTAACGTGTTAGGTACCATCTTGGGCCACATCGTCACTAAAGATCAGGTGACCACAACGCTAAACCTATAACGATGAAAAGTTTTTTTTTTCGATCTGACCTCACCTCGACCTTCGTGCCGACCCCATATAGTGTGGGATAAGGGCTTGAAGAAGAAGGCAATTTCACCCGATGTTAAGTGACAATGTGACAAGATAACGCTAAGCCTAGTGGAAGACTGGCTCTTCACAGCTTTAGCTGCCGGAACACACCTGTTGGTGTTTGGCGAGCAGATTTTCAAAGCGAGGGTAGTAGCCGAGAAAGCGTGGGCATTAGAAAATAGCGCTACCACCGGTGCCAAAGTGGTTTCATCACGATGATTTCCGTTCATCGAAACCTCAGGTTTCTAGCCGCGAATTGTAATTCACCGAAGTCGCGATCTGACTAATGTCCCGTATCCATAAAATTCGAGCTAAACGACCATATGCTTGTATGTCCTTAACTACTCACCTAGGAGGTATAGAATATAGGAACATTATTGAGTATTCTGTATACTTTAATGACCAACTGTAGATTCCAATGACATGTGAATGACATTCACACAAATAAAAGTAATTGACATATCAGGCATCGCCGTCCGAAATGCTCCGATACAGGCGACATAATAATATATGTACATTGACGATCTCGTTACGCCATTTTGGATATTAGTCACTATAATACCGTCGAAGATGTTATTGCCGACCGTATTGTCTCAGATCGTAGTGTGGGATTTTATTTACCCGTTAACGTAATCGGAAGAAGGCAATTTCTGGTGTAGGGAACCCGATGTTAATAGGGATAGTTACATATTATGTGAGCTAAGATCTACGACTGAAGCCTAGTGAAAGACTGGCATCTCAAGGTGCAACCTTGCAACGGAACACATCACGTTATTCGGTCATGTTGGCAATTCATAAATTGTCTTCAAATCATAGGGTTGGTAGCATACTTTGATTCTAAAATGGTGGTATGGTGGTCATTAAAACAAAAAACTTCCACCGAAAAATGGTATTCATACACCAGATGAGTTTCCTTAAATCGATAAGTCTCAGAATTAAAAAAAGTAAAAGTATAGAATTCAAAAACGCGACAGTTCAGATGGTCCGATTAAACGCTTCGACTAAAGTGTACCATTGCTTGTATGTCAACTTTAAGTTAAAATGGCTACTTTTTTATTGATAGAAAATATAAGATAATCATGTGTTGTGTTCTCTTAGATTTAAATTACTTCGTCATAGGTACTTAATTTAAATACATTTTGAATGAAGGTGAAAAGATCTACACACAAATAAACAGGGAGAGTATGATATCTATCGGCTCGCCATTCCGAAATGCTTCCGATACAGGCGACATAATAATATTAAGTACATTGACGATCTCGTTACGCCATTTTGGATATTAGTCACTTTCCGTCGAGTGTTATTCCGAGTATTGTTTGAGATCGTATTATTTTATTTACCCGTTAACGTAATCGGAAAAGCATTTCTGGTGTAGGGAACCCTTTAATAGGGATAGTTACATATTATGTGAGCTAAATCTAGACTGAAATAAGAAAAATGCATGTAAGGTCAATTTTCAACGGATTACATCTGTTATTCGTCATGTTACAATTCGTAAATTGTCTTTAAATCATAGCTTACCGTCATACTTTTATTCTAAAATTTAAATAACAAAAAACAAAAAAGTTGAACAAAAATGTATATTTTAGTGAGTTTTTAAATATAAGTCTAGATTTAAAAAAAGTAAAAGTATAGAATTTAAAAACTCTACAGTTCAGTGGTGGATTAAATGTACTAAAGTTTAACTTTTTTATTCAACTTTAAGTTAAAATGGCTACTTTTTTATTGCAAAGAAAATTAAGATAATTTATGTTGCGTTCACGTAGATTTAAATTATTCGTCATAGGTACTTAATTTAAACACATTTTGAGTAAGGTAGTAAGTTCATTTTTGTAAATAACTATCAGGGCCCGCGGATTTCACCCTTGTTACATTTATTATCTGCCTCATGCCACACACATTCTTAACAATATCATCGCCAGTAATATTGTTATTTCCCTTAGCACGAAGTGCTTTTGTGCTAATTGGAGTTTTTAAAATAAATTACAAAAGTTTGACCGTCAATTACATCATGACAGACATCACAAGTCCTTTCTAAAGTGTAATTATGATATCCACATTAAAATGTTTACAACAATATAAGAAATATATTCAAAATTATCACAATGAAAGTTCCCATTATTCAAGATAAACCAATTAATCTATTACTTCATTAAATACTAGCTGTGCCCGTGGCTTCGCTCACGTGGACTACAGGATACCCGCGTGAATCTTTCTCCCCCGCTCCCGGTTATTTTAAAAACAAAAATGCTTATTGTGGGTGTTCCTTAGAAGATATACTCTCCCTGACTTTTTTGTAGATCTTTTTAATGTCTACAATTATGTAGTGCATTAATTTGCTATATCTCTTATGGTTCACTCAGAATAAGTCATTTAAGCGCCCAAATTGATTCACCATCACCAGTTTTTTTGAATTGTGCAGAACCCTAATTCTTTTTCTAAAATAAAAGTAGCCTAAGTTACTGCCTATATCATCAGCTATCTTTCAGTGAAAGTCCCGTCAAAATCGGTCCAACCGTTTCGGAGATTACACGGAACAAACAGACAGACAAACATTTTTAAAATGGGCTTTTTATTATATGTATCGTATATACTTTCATATGCATTTAGTAAAAAAACTGTTATTTAGACATTACAAACAGACACTTCAATTTTTAAATGCATAGATGTAGATAGATTTCACCCGTGATAATTTTATACGACAAACTAGCTGATCCGGCAAACGTTGTTTTGCCATGTATATTATTTCTAGGAAACATTTTTTTTTAGATCAATAAAAATAACTATTTACTATAAGTGTTTGGGGATGTACTTATAATCGCAAGCGTTGTAAACAATAAAAGTATGCTTTATTTATGTGATTATCCCACAACATTTGCGCTCGGGCCGGGAAACATGTAGTCAGTACTATAGCAAATATTAGACGAATTTGTGTTCCTGTGCAGTTTAATGCTGCTTCAGCAAGCATTCGGTCCCATTGATTGTCGTCTTCTAGTAAGCCCAGTGTGCAAGGCATGCTGCATCTTTATACGTTGGATACTGTTGTCCATCTACCTTGCGTGTATCTTGAAATGACAATGGTCCGGTGACATTAACCAACATCAGTTGCAGATAAAAACACTCAGTCTGCCTTTGATTGACTGTATATACACGACCCAATGTATTTGATTTAAATAAACCGGGGCACGTATCAACTGGTGTCCCTTTCTTGCGGAGCATCCATTTTTCGACTGAGCCCATGTAAAATATCGTGAAACTTCAGAATAGAGCAGTGTTTGTGCGAAGGCACCAAACGCATCCGCACGATTGCATAGTTAAAAAAATTCGGTGAGCGTGCTTTTTAGTGAATTTATAGCACGATCAAGCGCTGTAAAATATACGCGCTGGCTGTTTTCAAGATGGACAGCTAAATGGATAACTGCTGGATCCCGTTCATGAATCGGGAAACCAAAAATACGCCAGACAGCTTCATTGGAACTGATATACGGGCCAATTTTCGAAGAAATAAATGTGATGTAAATGCTTGAAGAACTTGTTGGCGTTGTTGGTCAATTCCTCTACGTCTGCTTACTATAAATCTGCTCGTATCTCTTCGTTCTAATTGTCTTTGTTGATTTCGTTCATCTCGCGCCTCTTGCAATTGTGATTCACGTAACTGCGTTATGCTTGCACGCACATCTGCATTGTTTTCTTGGATTTTTTCGCCAGACCTTCGTGCTCGTATATCTCGCATGACTGTAGAATTTATTTTTCGTCGACTCAAATTGGTTCCTTTGCGTCTTATTGGCATTGCTGACTGTACATAGAACATATAAATAAATGAAGTTAAAATACTTACACTGATAGAAAGATTTAAAGTTGTCTTCAAAGAAATTAAATGATTAGTTAATAAATCCTTCTATTAGTGTATTTGTAAAAAACAATGACTTAATATTGTATTCGTTTGCTTATTATTTGACTTACCTTTCACAATAATGAAACGGATATATTTATTAAACACGTACACGTTTTCGTTTTGATTAAAAACTATTTCCAAAAAACGTTAAGTACAATATTAATGGCCGTTGTTGGCGGGAGATCACAACACGTGTTTATTTACATGAGATCACTTTAATAGTTAAAACTGTCTTTATCAGTTATTAATAAATTGTAAATAAATAATTATTGCACTGGAAATTAATAATAAATTTACGATGAGAGTCTAATTAACATGATAGATGCACAGAAAAATTAAAATAATACGTATAACTGTCACTGCTACGATCGATAAACAAATAAAACCAAAAGAAAATCGGCGAAACTGTATAGTGAGTAAAGACAGGATACCGGCTTCGTTCTCATCCCTACTCCGTGATGTATGCTGGATGAGAGGTGACAACGGTAGACATCTAGCGGGGGTAACTGATCGATTGATAGTTGAAGATCAAATAGAATTGAGGAAAAAATCATAATTGAAGGAAATTATTAAAAATAAAAATCGCGATGGAAAAATAGGGGTTCATCGTAGAGGGTTGAAAAATCAGGGTTGTATGTATTTTCTAATACTGTATGATAAAAAAATTACAAAAATAAATATATCTAAAAATAAAAAAAATAAAAATTGTGGTGGACTACCCTTAACATTTAGGGGGATGAAAAATAGATGTTGTCCGATTCTCAGACCTACTCAATATGCACACAAAATTTCAGGAGAATCGGTCAAGCCGTTTCGGAGGAGTTTAACCACAAACATCGCGACACGAGAATTTTATATATAAAGATAAGAAGAAGATAACACCAACGCACCCGTGTAGGCAATTTTTTATATTTTGTGTAAAACTATCAACATTTTTATGAGAAGTAAATGAATTTTTCAAATTATAGTATAGACTATGTTACTCGCTGATACTGTAGCTTTATATTGATGAAAGGATTATTAAAATCGGTCCAGTAGTTTTGAGTTTATCCATTACAAACAAAAAATCAAATCTTTCCTTTTTATAATATTGGTATAGATTTATCATATTTTCACTTTTTAATATTAATTTAAATATTTTTGATAATGGATATGAAAAATTGTGTTTTGAGTCCAAAGAGGCTTAACTTTACGGCGCGGTTTGACGTCACCGGGGCTCATATTGAACTTTAACTCACTGAGACCGAACCTGGATATCATCTTAAATTAACTCACCGACGTTTTAATTACTCCGTCCCCTCAGCTTTGATGAAGATCTGAACTCACCTTAACCGACTTAATTACTGAAATTGCTGTATTAAGCGTTTAGTTTGAGTACGTGGTCGCTTAGAGTACCTATCCCTTCCACGAAGACATTTTTTATAACCGCAATGCCTGATGGTAAGCATAGAATAATCTTAAAACGACGGTGACCACCGAGAGATCGGAAATCCATCGACGGTCGCTGTCATTCCGGCTAAAAAGCCTCTTTGTTATTGGATACGGAACGTGACAAGCTATAAGGAGTTACTCTCATAGGTCTATGTATGGTGCACGGTGGTCACGACCCGGTTGCCGATCTCGGAACGCGACACGCCTAAAGGTCCGTCCCTCACGTATCAACCCGGCACCCGACCAGCACCGCATCGCCTTGTGCGGTTGAGATTTCTTTAATGTATGAAGTTTAGTATATATAACTCTCTTGTCAACTCCGTAATGTCAACGTATCGACTCGCATGCAAGTAGTCTATATGCGGACGGCGAGTGGACGGCGAGTGGACCGCGAGTTGTCAACGTTAGGGCAAGATGTTCTGGAAATATGTATGTGTTAGTTTATCTCGAATTTTCTACGGATAGGGAATTAGTCAGTTCGCGATCTTTTCGCAATCGCTACCACAGCCCGAGCCGAGGTCCGGCTACTTTGGCACCCTTGCGCGAATGATGCCCACGCTTTCGCGGCTGAGTGCCTTAAGCGCTCGCCCCCAAGCTCGGTGAAGCTGTCAAAACCATCAGCGGCTCTATATGTTTAGGACCCCTAAGGCTAACAATATAGTCAGTCAGAAAGAAAAAAGAACGATGTTGAATAGTTCGCCACGAACGAGAGGACGTCTGACGAGCAGGCGGTGCTGGTCGGGTGCCGGGTTGGTGAGTGAGTGACTACCTTTAGCGTGCCACTCTGGCGTGTGCTTCACTTGGTATATGGTGGTCGCGATTCAATTCATCACAATTGTTTTTGTTTATACTATGCTCACCACCAGGCAAAGTGTCGTTAATGCAGTGATAAGAAAACATAATAATTTAAAAGACATGAATTGACAAGCGTGAAACAAGACCATAAGTGCGGTGAGCTTGTTGCGCGTAGGTACATTAAGAGCGGCCACACACAGTCGGAATTCCGTTCCGGAATTTCGATTCGATATATCGAATCGAGATTCCGTACATATTTCACACACATACGTTTATTTCCGTTTCCGTTTGGAATAACAAGGGTCAGTTGAGAGACGACGACCATTGATTGAATTTCGAATCAGAGAATACTACGAACGGAAAACTATCGCATGTTTATGATAGGTGCATAGATTTGTATGGATTTACTGCATTCGAAATCCCGATTCGATATTTCGAATCGAAATTCCAAAACGGAATTCCGACTGTATGTGGCCGCTCTAAGGCTTGTTGCGCTGCCGACATACAATTTCCTTTGTTACTAAAATGATAAAGTATATATTCTCTAATAATAAGCCTTTCATATACATTATCACTGCTACAATGCAAGTAATCAGTACCAGCACTAAAACTAATGAAAATCGAAATACCATTCAATATGACTATTTCAAAGCAGACTACGATAAATTATCTCTGTATTTTGCAAATAATTTGAATATAGTAGAAGAATCTGTAGACGATGTGTGGTTCACTTTTAAAAACCAATTCCTTTACGCAGTAGATAATTTTATACCAAAAAAGAAAATATATAATAATCATTGCACCAACAAACCCTGGATTAACAAAGATATAGTCAAGTTAACTAAACTGAAAAAAGTACTGTGGAATAATTATAGAATTGATCAAAATGAACACTCATATAAAGAATATAGAAAGGTCAATAACAAAATTATTAGTCTATCTAGAAACAGAAGAACCACTTTCGAATCAACTATTATAGACTCAGGTCCTAAGGCTTTTTACAGTTACATAAGAAAACAACTGAACTCTAAAATCTGCATCCCTAACGTAATAAAAAATGTCTCAAATGAACTTGTTATGAAGCCTGAACTAATTGCCGAAGCCTTCGCTGATCAGTTTAAATTGAACTTTGTCAACGAGCCTGATGGACCGATGCCAAATATCAACGTTCCTAGAGTCATAAACGCTATTCAAGACTTAAGTATTACTGGAGACTTAGTAAGAAAGAAGTTATCTAGCTTCAGTGATACTACAGCATCAGGGCCAGACGACATACCCTCAGTGGTATTGAAAAAATGCTCAGGAGCTCTAAGCGACGAAATAGCGAAAATGATGAACAAATCTCTGAAGGATGGAATAGTGCCAGCTGACTGGAAAACGGCAAATGTAGTACCGATTTATAAAAAAGGAAATAAATTACTGCCCGTCAACTATAGGCCCATAAGTTTGACCAGTGTATTGTGCAAAACCATGGAGATGATGATAGCTTGCCACATAAGAGAATTTCTAATACATGAAAAGATTACCCTGGATGAGCAGCATGGTTTCATCCCAAAACGATCTGTTACAACCAATTTACTAAATTGCTTAAACGAGTGGACACGGAACCATAGTAATGGACAGCCAACAGATATCATTTACTTGGATTATGAGAAGGCATTTGACCGTGTTCCTCTGAAACGCCTCATACATAAATTGGAACACCTTGGCATACGTGGAAGCATTTTAGCCTGGATATGCGACTTCCTTTCTGGTAGAACGTTTCGGGTGCGCATTGGCGAAGTCATGTCCGATCCGCGAAGTGTCCTCAGTGGCGTTCCTCAAGGTTCGGTGCTTGGTCCATTGCTCTTTATCTTGTTCCTCTCAGACTTGAAAAGTACTCTGCAACTACCTTTTTCGCTTTTTGCTGATGATACCAAATTTTTTGCTAACCCTCGAAGCAACTGGCGAGCTATACAGAATGACCTTAATGCGATTTTTAACTGGACTCATGACTGGCTTCTAAATTTAAATGTGAATAAGTGCTCCGTGCTACACATTGGTAGTAATAATCCTTGTCAGATATACTATCTTGGTGGTGAACAATTAACCGCAGTTGAAACACAAAGGGACTTGGGAGTTACAGTATCCAAAGATCTTAAATGGGGAACTCATGTGCTTGGGGTTGTGAAGAAAACTAATTCGATCCTTTATATCATTCGCAAGGTATTTAAATTCCTAACAGCTAAAACTTTTATAAAGTTATACAAGACCTATATTAGACCACTTCTTGAACATGCTTATATTATCTGGGATCCCTACTTCAAAAAAGACATTAAGCTCATTGAAAATGTACAGAGAAGGGCTACTAAGATGGTGTATGCAATGCGTAACTTACCCTATGAACAGCGCCTCATAAACCTTGGCCTTACCACACTAGAACACCGTAGACAAAGGGGCAGGTTAATCGAAACTTATAAAATCCTCACTAATTATTACGATGTGCCCAGCCTTAAAGATATGTTTAAGTCAAATGAAAATAAACACCTACGAGGTCATCCCTTGAAACTTTGGGAATTCCCAGCAAAAAGAAACCCAATGAAGCAGTTCTTGCCTAACAGAGTGGTCACAGCATGGAACAAACTTCCAGAAAAAGTTGTGATGGCTCCTACCATAACCTCCTTTAAGAGCAGATTGGACAAGGAAGATATCTCCAAGCTATTTGATACGCACGCATCAGCTAATTAGCTGCTAGTGTGTCTTACCAAATATAATAATAATAATAATAATATACATATTTTCTAGGGATGTAACAATACATAATTTTGCCGTTTCTACACCACATGCAGGTGTTTCACGTGGTGTATGGTAGGTCGCTCTCCAGTTGAATACTGATACCGTACCACCTCGTAATCTGTTAACGGTCGTCACCATCATGCTGACATGTTACGAACTACCATGTGAGTGTGTCATTGTGTAATAAATATTACTAGCGGTCGCCCAATGATCGAAATTCGATCAGCGGTTTTTTAATCATAGACTATTTTCTGTTTGATATTGGCAGTAAGAACCTATTAATTAATTTCATTTAATATATTAGTAACAGATATTATACATAAATTTTAACGGTAATTACATAATATATAAAAAATACATAATCCCCGTTAACAAGATAATAAAAAAATATTTTCTATAAAATGTGTTATACATATTTGGAAATTTGTATCAAAATACCTTGTCAACTAAAATGAACGTAAAACGATTTTGTCTATAAATTCAGTCGACTTTGTAATCTCGTTGTTCATACCACACCTGCCCTTTACACAAAGCGAGCCACAAAAAAGATAGGTACAGAAAGACGACTCAGAACGCTCTTGAATTTAGTTACTTACGCTCTACTAACTGTTGCGCTATGGCGTGCATCTACAATATTCTATGAAAATTAGTCTTTGGGATTTTCAATAAAAAACATTTATAAAAAAAATTAGAGTGTCAAATTAAACGTACTATTGTCCAAAATCCAGACCAGGGCCTTATTTGCTCACCTCCACATGCAGTAGGAGTTGGGATTGTCGTCTTCATTCACCATTATTAACCGTATTTCCGTATTGGCAATTACAATCCATTACGCTCTTTGATTCTTATTATGAGATTATGATTTGATCAAATAGATTATAATTAGTACTTTCAGATCGTGCATAATTAGACTGTCTTGACTATATAAAGTTGACAAATTAGACCTGATCGAAGTTCTAACTGGTATTTTGTGACGAAACAGCAGGACTGTGGATTGAGTTTAAAGTTTATATTCATCCGTACTTACATAGTGTTTACTCTAAAGACCTGAACTTATTGACTGGCAATTAAGTTCCATTCAAACGTCCAACCAGTTAGGATCATTAGTGTTCACAAGTTCACGTTAAAGCGCCGGTTCTTGAGGTACGTGTTGAGATTCCGCCTCACGTAGTTCTCCGGGTTCAGTGTTTCGTTATTTAGCACATAATTATACTAAATTACTAACGTATAATTTTTAAATTAATATAAATTATTAAAACTTCACTATTTATAATCTTTAAATAATTAAATCTATTAAATTATTGATTATGTTCATATGCTTTCATGTTTACTTCAAATATAAATCTCATTATTGCTTTTATCGTTATTCATTCTTTTATCTGTTTTATTGTTATGCAAATTTATAAGTGCTGCATAGATTACAAGTCCGTCTTTTAGTACGATTTCCTAGTGATTGTAGAGTGGGATGAGAAACTATATAGAAACACATTCTATCTCATTCTCTCACCGCTTAAAACCTATATATACATTTATATTTGTAGCCATCTCTTTTTTGTTATACATTTTCGTTTCATGAAATCCAATTCACACTGTCCCAAAAGAAGTTTCACTTCAATATAATCATTATATAAGGGAATTTATTTTAAATAAGTAAATATGAAAGTATATAAATGTAATTCGCTATGCAATAATAATGGTCTGGTCTAATCGGAGGCCTTTAGTATGTAGCGTAGGCCCGGCTGAAAACTAGCGCTATATTAGATTGCTATAGCATATGCTGAGCTGAGGTCCTTTTTGATCTTGAGTACGGGTTTTGTATGTATAAATTTAATTAGTAATATTTTAATGTAATCACTTGTTTAATGTGCGTTGTATTAATTACGTCCGTATATTTATTATCAAATAAATTTTCTTTCTTTCTAAATTACATAATGAGAAACGACAAAACCGTTGGTTAAAAACCTGAATTTATTTCGGTTTCATGTCGTATATTTATACAGCAAAATACTTGAGATTTGTTATTCATTGTCAATTGAGAACCTGCTATATACACACAAAACATATAATTGCGTTTATAGGGTGAGCGCTAGTGTTTATTAAAATCTGAACTAGCGAAATTACTGCTTTATTTAAAAAAAGGAAGGTATACAATTTGTCTGCATACAAGAAATCCCGACGATTGACTTTTTTGTCACCGTGGTTGCTAGGTCGCGCTTAGATGTTAAATACGGTACTAAATTAATCGAAAGTTTAGTCAACAAAAGAATTGATACTATCGGATTTACAAAAATCGATGTGTAATGAATACAAGAGAGCACAGGCACTCGCGACTGACTCGTTGTATGGAGCTGGCATTCTGTATGTATCTATTTTATGACGGTGCTCTCGTTCCGGCTTCAGACTTAGATACTAGTTGAAATGTTAATTACAGTTTAACAAGTCCACTGCCCGCGGCTTTGTCGAATTTGTTTAACCCAGTTCACAATTTTGCCACATATTAATTATGCATTGAAATAAGGTTGTACATACAAAATATTTTTATCTATTCCTTAAATTTGACGGTGATAGAATATTTTCTATTTTCCGCCTTGTTAGCTAAGTTGAAAATCTGTCGCCAAGCAACTATAGGCATCTTCTGTAAGCTGTAACGTAAAATTAAGGAATTTGAAGTAACTACGAGTAATCATTACATTAATAAGTTAGAAGAAAACATCGGAGACCTTTTTAAGTGTATTGCGTGCACGGAAGTCTGTGAGATTTAACATTGTTAAAGTTTACATGGAGATGGAGTGCAGAAAGCTAAAATTTATCTATAATATCTGTTACTAATATATTAAATAAAATAAATTAATACTGCGAATCCTAATAGTACCACTGCCATTGAACTTAGACCCCCCAAAATATTGACATTGTCACTCAATGAAAAGTGACAGCAAGTGATATAATGTACATTGTTTAGGTTCATACTGCAAATGTCTAACAGAAAATAGTCTATGATTAAAAAGTCGCTGGTCGAATTTTGATCATTGGGCGATCGATAGTTATATTAAAGTTATCTAATATATTAACATATCTTAACAGCAGTGAAATTAGTATCGAATGATTTGACATTATACAAGACTGTATATAAATGTTCATTATTTGTTGGTAACTCGGCGCGCTATCGTCTTACCTTGATAAGATGCTTTTTAGCTTAGCGCATATCGGTAAATTTTCGTTTTAAAATCTTATCCACAAAATGACTGATACAGGAATGCTCTTAATCGATTTACTTCTTAGTTTTCAATAATTCCTTGTGTATATACTAATGGTGAAATTATAACTAGCTGTTCCCGCGGCTTCGCTCACGTGGACCACAGGATACCCGTGCGAATCTTTCTCCCCGCTCCCGGTTATTTTAAAAACAAAAATGCTTATTGTAGGTGTTCCTTAGAAGATATACATATACTCTTGGTGACTGTTTTGTAAGTCTTTTTAATGTCTACAATTATGTTACCATTAAATTGCTTTATCTCATATGGTTTACTCAATGTTAACCATTTTAGCGCCCGAATTGATTTACCATGATCAGTTTTTCTTTACTTGTGCAGAACCCTAATTCTTTTAAGTTACTTCATATAAAATCTGCTATCTTCCAGTGAAAGTACCGTCAAAATCTGTCTAACCGTTTCGGAGATTAGCCGAAACAAACAGACAGACAGACAAAAAAAAAGGTTTTTTTGTTATATGTATTGTATATTTCATATCATTTAGTAAAAAACTGTTATTTTGCCATTACAAACAGACACTTCAATTTTATTAATTGTATTGTATTGAAGATGAGAAACTAATAATGTTGGTAGGTAATTAATTCTCCATATTACCTTTGCTTGCTTACTAAATGAGGGACGTAGTGAACGGTATTTGTAATTTTTAATCCTAATAATTATACTTACTAATATTACAAATGTGAAAGTGCGTTTTTTAGTTACTGTATCACGCAAAAACGGGAAAATGTATTTGGATGAAATTTGACATACAGATAGCTTATAACATATACAAGAGCAATATATATTATATACAGAAAACGAAACAAGTAATGATTTTTTTAATGAAATCCTTGAATTTTAAAATGTATACAAAATTTTTTACTCAGTTCAATAATATCTTAATAGATGCCTTTTCTTCTGAATTAGGTACTCTTCACCGTTCACATAGACTATCAGTAAAAAGCCATTCTAAATATAATTTCCGGTTGTATCAATGCTCGAAGAACTTCATAATGGAATTCCATCATTAAATGTATTCCGTCATAAAAATATAAGGTATAATCCCTTCCGCAGAGAGGTCGGTTTTGGTTTTAAAATACAGGGCCCAGGTTAATCAATTTTTATGTTTATTTTAATATGACACGACAAGTATTTGGTTATATTTGGTTAGTGAAATGTTTGAAGGGCTGTTGATTCTGAATACAGTACAATCGAGGAGTAGAGGTGCCCTTTAAGAGATACTGTGTCAGAGAATCGATGTCATGTCTTCTGGGCCTAATATATGTCAAGAAATCATTCAATTAATTAATTTTTCGTAATCAGCCTCAGAGTCCTAATTGCCTAAATGCATGTGTATGTCTAGTTTAAATTTAGCAAATTGATTTACTAAATGCTTATTTATATATACTAGCTATCGTCCTAAGCTCGAAATTCGACCAGCGACTTTTTGATCATAGACAATTTTCTGTTTGACATTTGCAGTGTTCATGAACCTTCACAATGAGTGTTATCTACATCACTTGCTGTCACTTTTTGTTGAGTGACAATGTCAATATTTTGGGGGGTCTAAGTTCAACGGCAATGGTTATTTGGGATTCGCAGTATTAATTTATTTTATTTAATATATTATAGTAACAGATATTATAGATAAATTTTAGCTTTCTGCACTCCTTTTCCACATAAACTTTAACCATGCCAAATCTCACAGCCTTCCGTGCACGCAATACGCTTAAAAGGGGTAGAAAGCTTTTCCTTCATATATATATATATATATATGCTGCCAAAATCTAAACAAAAATGTACGTTATCCCTATATAGTGAATAAAATATAGCCCATATAGACCGCATGCAAACTAAAAGAGTCTATAAATTTCCTAGATTGGAGAACAATGAAAGGAATAATAGGGTAGTTTCAATCGTAAAAACAAAAAAAAACTAAATTTGATAAAAACTGAAACCTGAATTCAGTTGAGCACCTAGATCAACCATAATCTTTTTGACGATAATTTTTTATTATAATTTTATTTAAAACATATCCTAGTAACTTCGGATATGTGAAAATGTATCTAACCTTATCTATCTCTTGTTCCAAATTTTTGACTATATTTACCTGGTGGTGAGTACATTGCAATCCAATAACATCGAAGATCACCGTTTGATCTACAATCCCTCGACAGTCGTGGCTGTCATGCCAGGCTGCTCAAATGTCTCTTCACGTTACGTTTGAAGGGCTCCATGTTTCAGGAAGAAGGGAACAAACTGGCAGGGAGGTAGTATCACAGATTCACAGTAAAACAACGATAGGAGGTAGCAGATTTCATCTAGATAATTTCTTACTTGATTCTCCATTATCGTCATTATTATAGAACGTTATATCTATGAATGAAAAAAATTATCGGCCCATCGTTTCCCGAGCGATAAGCGTACCTACTTACGGATAGAAATTAAAGATAAAGATTATGTACGGATACAGTATTTTTTCTCCTGCAAGATAATCCTGAGTACAAACCTGTTTAAAGCCGAGTGTAATAAAAAAATGCCATTTGATCAATACGAATTGTCTGCGAGTTCCTGAAATGTTTAACAACACCATACGGAAATTGACGGTAACTTCATTTACGGGTAAAGTGACTATTATTGCACCAGTTTTAGGTTTATAATGTAGTTTATAAAACACGAGTGCTTTTTACTTAACATTTTTTTTTCTCAGTAAAATAAAGCACACGCTGTCATAAACATAGTCCGTTGTGTGTAAAGTACAGCACTCATTTTTGTTAAGAAATGAAGTGTTTATTAAAATATGATAAAAAATATTTTAACTAATTCAATTAACATCAATATTCTGTGCCATTTTGTTTTGGCGCCGCAAAAAGCACTTGCCAGTGTCAATGGTTTTTTCAAGCCTTCATAGTATTTTCTAATAAGACTATCTAGGGGATTTTTGTGGCAACTCAAAATGCGTGTTTACAGTTTGTATTTATTGTTTGTGCAATTCACGTATAACTATATCAGCTGAAATGCCACCAATACTATATAATAAAGGGTCAAACAACCTAATTTAATGAATACACGAAATGGTAGCTCAACCAAAGGCACAGCGAGCGAAATAAAAAATCCGTGTGAGATTTTTAACATTATATTTCTATAAACATTTTGTTCAATGTTTTCCTTGCGTGTTAAAAACCGTTATATGAAAAGCATAACAATTTTTTTAAGGGTAAACTTCTTTACCGTTTGATTTGAAACGCGATGAATCGAAAAAAGAGCACTAAAACGAGACAAACACATACATATATAGGATTTAGTACACGAGAGAATGTGATAAAATACGTCGTCGAATTGGCTTAGCGGTGTAACGACCAGACTTGTACGTACTGTTGTATGTAAAGTACGAGTGGTCGATAGTTCGAGTCCCGCTGATTCCAGATTTCAAAAAAGAGATTTATATAAGATATTTTTTTGTTTTCTGAAGTTTTTGCTTCTACCGCGAGTGATTTTATGTAATTTTTTGTTGTGCACAAATGAAATGAATTATAAATAACTATCATAAATATAAACATGTTTTTTTCTGTAAACGGCGCGTTTGAGGTTGTTAGATTCTTGGTTTTTTTTTATGGTTAGAACTTTTTTTTTTCTTATTTGGCGTCTACTTTTTCAGTAGTTAGCGAATAGTTGTTCTAGTGCATCGTAGAATTTATCGGGGGAATTTTTATTAATAATTCATGGTTACATTATATTAATAAATTATTCATCAAAGTCCATCCGGTGGCTAACAGTGAGGCGCTTTATGAATTCCCTTTGAGATAGAATATCAAATGATTAGCAGGACGTGACGTGTTGGTTCATTTGTGAATATTTAATTTTCTCCGTTATCTTAATTTGTTCTGGCGGCTTTGAGTGTTTGCATTTGAATTTAAATTGAAGTATACACCGAATCTATGTATTAATACGTGAGTAGAAAACTTCGCACGTCTTTCTAAGTGTATTGCGTGCCCGGAAGTCTCTGAGCTTTGGCATGGTTAAAGTTTATATGGAGAAGGAGTGCAAATAGCTAAAATTTATGTATAATAATTATGTGTTACTAATA
The DNA here is from genome assembly GCA_033032175.1 of Saturnia japonica. NCBI lineage: Eukaryota > Metazoa > Arthropoda > Insecta > Lepidoptera > Saturniidae > Saturnia > Saturnia japonica. Next base: position 2,663,251 of record CM065315.1, read on the forward strand.
TTTCTCTAAATAATACAGCGAATCCTAAACCGACAATTGCCATTGTACTTAGACCCCCTAAAATATTGACATTGTCACTCAATGAAAAGTTACAGCAAGTGAATAAATATTTACTGTTTAGGTTTACACTGCAAATGTCAAACAGAAAATACTCTATGGTCATAAAGTCGATGGTCGAATTTCGAGCATTGGGAGACCGCTAATATTATTTATTAGTTAATATTATTAATTTATTATTTACTAAGTTTCGCGTTTGGAAAAATTTCACACTTATGCGTATTTCCACAAAGACTTGGTTGGGATCTTTTATGTACATAGCTGCCTTCTTTAGGGTCTAAATTGAATAATGTGTGTTTGATTTTGATGTTTTCCGAAACCGAAATCTCTGGCTTATCTATATTAATCTGTAGTTCAGTCTGTACATGTAATTTCTTGTTAGACATCTACTTTCTCACTCGTGTTTAATTGATTCCAGGAACTCTCCAACGCGTCGAGCCAACGCACCCGTGTAGCCTACCTTTGTTCTCACTTCCCGTACTTGTTTGTCTGCAGCTTTCAATCAGGCTTGACTTTCATGGTTACTACTTCACACCTTATGATCGTAGCGTGAAGTTATGAAGAAGTTAAGAATTTCTTCAAACCTGACTGGTAGTTCCAGTTAGCGTAAACAAACAACAAAACAATTTTTTGTGCTTTACAACTATAGTATAGAAAGGATTTGTAGTACATGAAATGTGTGTAGTGGGACACCAAAAATATGTCCATGTGAGCAAAATCGCGGGCGCCAGTTAGCTATGAAATAAAATAACAAATAGCCACATATAGTAATCAAATTTATTGTCAATCAATACAATATAGTATTTACAATAAACTCTTAACTAATTTCATACAATGTGATATATTTTGTTATTATAATACCCATACATACAGTCGTATCGCGTTTGTTGTATGCGTAGGATCTTTTGGAGATTACTAAGAAATATATTAGAACAAAGATCAACGAGAGAATTCAGTTGGACAGTTGTTGGGAAATTGCGAATTATATTAACAATGTATTTGTTATCTGTTTAAAAATAAGGCGAGTGAGAATGGGAACGTTGGAAGAGGAATGACTAGACGAACGTTCCTCGATCAAATCGGGGATGTTTTGAAAAAAGGTCAGGTCAAGAGTACTCTAAACCAATGAGCATGCATGAAGAGATTGATGTATGTTGAAGAAGCGAAAGATTAATGCAAGGATCGTAGCAAGAGGAAGTATGTGGTCTCTGCCTACCCCGTTGGGAAAGAGGCGTGATTTATGTATGTAACTCGTTAAGTCTAACGGGGGACTTTCTCTCAAGTGAATCTATAGGTACTTGCCGACAAATTTTATCAGAAGACCATGCTTTACCACCATGCTATGGTTATTACATGACGATGTTTTCCGTCACCGAAAGCTCAGACTCATAGCAAGGATTCGAACTCACTTCGATCGACACGGAGTCCTGGAATGAGTCTTGGAACTGTATGGTTGGTATAAACAGTGCACAGAACTGGCATTAGCAAAAAATAAACTTAAATACATACTTATCTCAAACGCGATAACTTATTTAAGTAAGGGTCATGTATAAAACTGAAGCTCATACATTCTGCAAAATGCATAATTTGTTTTAACTATAAATTGTTATTTACAATACAAACCCGTTATCTACCGTAATTTTATAGATTGATATAATTTTTTTTTATTACTTATAACTAAAAATAAACTCACACATACAAATTTATCGTAAATATAGTGATATATTATAGTAAAATTAATTACATTTATATCATAAGATAGGAAAAAATAGGAGTCTTTCATTTACAAAATTGGTAAGTATATTTTTGATTTAGGTTTAATTTATTATTTACGAATAAATGAAATAACAATTAAAGGTAAATGTATTTTTTCCTTTTCAATAATGTATATGTTATAGGCAATGTATGAAATACCGGCATTCTATTGAACGCATAAGAGTAGTCGGCAATGTTTGAAATAAAAGAATTATTACATAATTTGCATTGTTCGCAAGTCCAACCTAACCTAATAATGACACTCTTAATATTTTTGAGGAATATCTTTTGTGTTTTTTGAGGAATGCACATCATTTATAACATTTTCTAGGTATTCTATCGAATGTACCTACGTTGTATGTATGAATTACATATATATACACTATTGAATATATGTAGCGGCCTGCAAGTGCCACGGTTCCATACTCTGTCGGTTTCTCATTAGGCATTTTATAGAATGCCCTGGAAAAATGTTATTAATGACGTACATACATACAAATTACAAGTTATTCTGAAAAAATAATAAAAGGCATATATTGCCTATAACATATACAACGGGATTTAAAATCTGTTGATTTAAAAATCTACAAGGAATTTATCAATTTTACTGTTTCATCTTCAATAACCGACCATAAAGTTTATTCTTCAAACTGCTACAACGTGTAAGACAAAGAACAAAAAAAAAAAAAATGAAATAAAGCTATATTTAATTTTGGTGTTTAATCGTAGTGTATGTATTTTTAATTGTTACTAACTTAATTTATATTATAGTTAATAAACAGTTTCAGATCGTTTTAAAAATCGACGTTGTATCACCGGTGGGTCATTACTGTGTCCAAGATGTACCTGATATTAGACTTATATGTTGATAACTCTTTATAAAATACTGAATTATTTCTTACAAAAATAACAATATGTTTTGTTTAAACAATTTGTAATAATGAAAGAAATACCGTTTATATGTATTTTTCGAATATTTTTGTTTGGTGTTTTCATTTTCGTGGCATATGTAATTGTTATATAAATTAATGAACTTATAAACGAATAATTATGACAATCTTTATGTAAAGTATATTTTTTACAACTATAATAATATAAAATATATTTTTATATTACTAAATTCATTCATAAACAACTAAGAGAAAAAGCATAAGTATATATTTTTTATATGATAAAAAGGCACTGTTCGAACCATATTGAAATTTTTCATATTAGTTATATTATGAAAGATTTATTAAACCATTAAAATTAATTGGCAGACATGATTAATATCAGTCATTTTGTGCCTTCATAGTTTTTGAGTGATTTCTAAAATTATATAATTTATAGTATTTAACTGTAATTTCAAATAATGTTTTTAAAACATAAACAAAAAGGTGTTTTATATCTAGTTTTTTTAAATGTTATACGTATAAAATGGTTAATTTTATGATTAATTTATTTTTATTATCTATTCTAAATTTTTTGAAGTTAATATGAACGCTTTTAATGCATTAACTATAGCATATTTTTGCTATAGTATTCTAATATTCTATAGCAAAGAATACTATAGCAAAAGAAAGCCACGAAATGCTATTTTTTAAAAAGGTATAAAAATTAATATCATGTAATATATTTTATTTATTCTAGCTACATCTAAATACAACATCAAATCCTTAAGTGCATTCGCGTTTATTATGTACATACTCGTTATAAATAATTATGATATAATAGTTATTATGAAGAAATCTACCGAATTCTGATTTGATATAAGATATTTTTGATAAATATACAATAATATTTAATTTTAAATGCTATGTAATCATGGTAAATATTATGTTATGCCTTATAAGATCTTTTTAATAAATACTAGTTAAACGTGACACGAGGACGCATTAGAAAATGTGCTACGCGTTCATCGGAGTTTGCAATCCAATAAGATCGGCCGACCGCCGAGACCGACGAGGGATCTTACAATCCATCTCGAGTCGTAGCTACCATGCAGGCTTTGCTTAGTTTGGAATTAAATGGCCGTGTGTGAAATTGTGTCCTCATATTTATTTATTTAAATACGTGTAAATGGATGTTTTGTTTTGCTTGATTTTTCAGATTTTTTGTAAAATCAGTCATTACGACGTTAATATCGTAAAAACTCGAAGCATCGTTTACATTATAAATAAATCATCAAGCAGAATGACGATAAGGCGCAAAAACTAGAAAATAGCAAAATATCATCAATTATTCAATAATATTAGTAACAGTACTAACATAGGCTCTGCTGGTGCATGCGTAAAGTTTAATTCAGAGGGAAAGTATTGGCTTAATTGCCAGCCGACTATCTTTAGCGACATCAAACACCGAGAAGTCTATAGCTCTATAGAGCTATAATTATAATTTTGCCACCATATTGTTGCAATATAAGAACATTTTTAATAGGGCTCAAATTCCTCACGATAAAAAACTGTTTCGCAATAAAATTCGAACAAATAAATGTAGGTACAGGAATTTGGAAAGTTTCGTTGGTATATGCTGGGGCTGAAACCTGTGGACATGGGATAGGTATTCCACTGTTTTTAACAATTTGGCCATCCGGACTCAAATTTATTATTAATTTTCTTATAATATATATAACATGAAACTTCGTCGTTTAGAGCCACAAGTTTGGCGTTTTTATTTCTACTTCACTTCTATTTCGTTTCGGATTGAGTCAGCGCGCCTGGTCGACGCTAAGCTTATTGCACCAATTTTGTTTTACTATAGTGAACAAAATGCAAACATTTCAAATTAGTTTGGTATAAAATGTGAAATATTCACGAGATATTAGTGCAAAATGTCCAAATACAATTGTCAAAGTCTAATATACCTTCAAACGTTATACTAAGATACATTGGTATTTTAATGCTAGGAAGGAATCAATGGACCCTGGATGGTGTTACTTGTAAATATTATTCGATTATAAGTATAAAGCTTACAGCAATTTATGATAATTATCGCTGTATTTCAATCATAACTTAATAATTCAAAAAGAGATGTTTTATTTTTACACACATCTGTGATCTAAGTCTTTTTTTTAAATAGCAATTGCTTCATTTTAATATGAAACCAATATATGAAATCATAGATTTCAAGAAAAAGATTATTTTATTATAAATATCTCTGTTCCCGGAGATTGCATTAATGCCAATTTTACGTACATTTCTTGACGTCCGAGAGCCAAAGTGCTAATCTTTAACCCGTCAGCCCCCAGGTCAAATAAAATGTACGTAAAATTAGCATTAATGCCATACATGTGAGTCAAGTTAGTCAATATAAAAAATTAAAGCCGGTTAATTAATTCTCAATTAAAAGAGACCGTTTTTATGTATATAAATAGTTGTCAATTTTAAATTTACAACGATCATACATACTTAAAGGTAAGACGTATTTAAATTCTAGAGAAAGATAGTAGTACCATGTGGTTTTATTACAGAGTTAAACATTGTTATTGATTATCGTTAAGTTATTTATTTTAATATATGTTTATGGTCCGATAGCTTTTTATATAATAATTATCATAAAAATTACAAGCCAAATTCTCTCATTTATTTCACATACTGTAATCTATCTATAATATATATTTAGATAAATATGCAATATTATACTAATTCTGTATTAAGATTATGAATTTTCGATAAGATCTTTAAAAAAAATTAACCTTTACGATATTACTTTGTCACCGAACTATATATATATATATATAAATATATGTATTAAGTTTTATAATATTTCTAAGTAATAAAATTACAATCCCAAAAACTTTTTTAATGCTAAGATTTATCTCGTTCTGACATGATTACATACGAAAAGACAGGACCGAAAATCATAACTGAATAACAGAGATAAACTTTTTAAACCAATATATCAATAAGAAACTATAGAGGGATCATGTCGATGATGATTTTTCCTTTCCTTTCATCCTTAAGGGCGATAGTTCAGTCAATAGTACGAACACTAGGTTAATAGTGCGCTTACAAGTATTCAATAATAAAATCAACCGATATATTTTCTGGTGGTATACCGGCAACAGAATGATTAAATCATATTTGTTTATTAGGTTCATGGGAATATACTGATACAATATAATTAACAAATTAACTAACTTAACTAACTTACGCAACGAACTTATCCAGATAAGTATATTAAATTCTCTCAAAAATTGGCACAACGATTATTACATACTTTAATGTAATACAATACTTTTAATTTGGCGCAAATCACTGTTAACAAAAAAAGAAATAAATTTTTAATAGTATTTTTAGTTCATTTGAGTTAACCTTTACTAAGTCAAATTTATTAAATAGGTTTTTTTTTTAAATAATATGTCAGCCGAGTTACAAATGGGATAAATTTATTTTGTTCACGTTTAAAGTTGCAGTATCTACGTCTATAAATAAAATTGAAACTGATATGTGTTTGGGTAAAAACTTTTAGATAAAAAATAAAACATTTAGGGCCGATGTTTCAATCAATAGATAACATTAATTTTTTTTTTTTTTTGGCATGTTTTCATTAAAATTATCTGTCAAAAACGCCAAAATTAATCCTCAAATAATTATCTGAAGATTGAAAAATCGGCCGATAATAATTTAGACGATATAAATTAATTGGTAACACAAAACCGTTTAAAATTCAAATTCAAATATTAACCGTGTAATCACGTCACCGTTTTATTCATCACAAAAGTACATACGAGTTTGTGTGCGTTTAGACGAACACGGGTCCGTCGTTCTCGGCTCACAGGACGTTTAAATTCTCACAGTTCTTGAATTTGGAATCTTCTTTACCGAAGATCCAGGTGAACATCTGCCTGGCTTTCATGCTAGCCCGGACCACGCCCCTTGATTTGTACCAATGCCCAGGAGACGATTCCCTGCCTCCATCTGCTGAATACTGCTGCTTTTTCAGTCGTATTTGAGTCAGTACGCCGACGAGTAGCTCATCCACATTATGGTTTATGCCCACGGAGACTTCGATGAATTTTGCCTTGTACGTGCACGCTAGGCATTTGCCGTCTGTGGACAAATTATTGTATTTAGTTTGATCAAATCAACTGGATGTGAACTGAATGGGTTCAAATGGATCGTGACCACCATACACTAGGTGCAAAACTCACTTTAGTTGCACGCTTAGGAGGATCGTGTTCTGGGATCATTCTGTATATAATCAGTATTTAAGCGGGGTGGTAAACTATCTGTACTTGACTGGGGGTCGTGACCTGTATCAGTGTGACCACATTTTAATCCGTCAATCTACTTCGGTAACTTTAAAAATCTACCAAAAACTACTAGAGCTAAGTATGGAAATCTGTCACAGCGTAGAAAAGAATACAGCGACGTTCGATAGTGATAATAATATTTGCCTTTTGTATTGCCTATACGAGATTATTTATAGACGGGGAAATCCCGTAGACTGTGGTTAATAGAAGGTTGCAATTTATTTGATCCAAAATCTACCAAATCTACCGGGAAAAATACCAAAATAGTGTAAATATACCAAAATCAACCGAATACTTTTTCACTACCAAAACCCTTTGGGCCTTAAATCTACCGAAAAGGTAGAAAACTAACACATTCTATTGATTTGTCGCGTTTCGGAATCAGTCAGTTTATACCCAGCGCTCGCTCGATAGCCGATTTCTCGGTAGTCGCCTTTGTTTTAGGATTTTCCTTTGCCATATTGTTATTAAAAAATGCTATTATTTACAAAACTAAAACCAGTTAGCAGTCGAAACAACATCGCATTGTTTGAATACTAGTTTATCAGTCAAACTGTTTCTTTGAAATGCAAAACATTCAAGCTGTAATGTTTTATAATATATATATGTATGTATATATATATATGTATATATATATTAATCATCATTTAAAATAATAAGTTCTTTGGATAGTTTTTGTTTAACCGATATCTGTTAATTTTGTCCAATTTTCAAGAATTGTCATGGTCCCTGACGTTTGCATTGTAATAATAACAGTGGAACTTCGCTTTTACAGTCTCACGAAATGCCGCTTTCGCCTCGACTCTAGACGTGTGTTATCATATCGCACGGGTTGTCACATTTTTTTTTACTTAGTCTGCTGGGTCCCCTTTTGCCGGTTTAATATGGCTCTCCTATGTATTTTATCGTAGATATTCCACCAGTGCGCACAAAGCGTTTTGTTAGCACATTTTTATAATGCGCACCGTTAAAGAGTGGAACGCTTTGCCGGATTTAGTAATTCCCGATAATTATAACCTGGATATCTTAAGTCTCGGGTGAATAGGTAGTTTCTAGGCAAGCATGCTCCATCGTTGACCACATCATTACTTTACGATCAGGCGAGATAGTGTTCAAACGCAAGCCTATGTATCCATAGTAAAAAAATACATATCTTCCCATTTGTGGTAATAATAAATTACAAAAATGTATTACCCTGGCGTGGAGTCACCTCATACACCGGTTTATTGTACGTGACTGTTAGGTATCAGGTATAAAATTAGTAAAATTATAATTATAACGATAAATGGGCTTATTATAAACAAAAATAGTCATCAAGACGATATGAACACAAGCAATTAAAAAAAAAAAAAATTATTTAATTAAAACATTATCACAATGTTTAGTGCAATTTATTTTTCAGTTCTCGTTAAAAAGGTCTATTGATGCAAGTTGGTTCTCGGCAATTGTGAACGGAAACGAACGAAATAATACTTAAAGTAATAAAATACGTCAACCCGAAATGGCATTTCTCAAGCGAGTTTAACATTTATTTTTATTTTATATGAATATTATTTTGTTTGTATATTAAAAAAGAAAATTCGCTAGTTTTATTTCAAATTGCAGGCTGTATAGGCACAGCGGTATCTTAATTACGTTATCCTTGTAAAAATAATGTTATCGGTAAATAATGAAATCGGGCCTACGTGATCGGACGGCGCGGCGCGGCAGCGGCCACTCGGGAAATCTGTCCGCAATTCCTTTTCCGCCTAATAAATACTCCGTAATGAGCTCGACAAGTGCATGTTATCGCTTTTTTCTTCTGGAATCATTCTATTTTTACACACACCATAATTAATCAGCGATGTGACCCGGTTGAAGTAAATACTTATGGTACAATTATATTTTATAGATATGATTTTTTGGTTCTTATCTTATAATATTATATATAATAATATATATATATAAATATATATAATATATATATATATATATATATATATATAATTATTATATTATTATTATATTATATATATATATATATATATATATATAACGGCTCCAACGATTTCGATGAAACTTTGCATTTAGATAATGTTTTACAATCCCAGTTTACCTAGATAGGTGATTTTCTTTTTTTGTTTAAAAGACACCGAGCACAGCTCGGTCGCCCAGATATTGCTTCTAAAGTATAAAAAAGTCTAAAGTCTTTTATGTAATTCGCATATATCAGCTCTGTCGTAGCATAAATAATATTTATTTAATTATTAATAAGATAAAATTGATTTGAATAGATCACCCGTCTCATTAGTGGACGTACTCCTAATATCTTATTATACCAGGGATGGTAGATAGTGGCCCAATAATCCTGGTATAAATTTCGTTAAAAGTTGGTATTTCAAAAACAAAAACAGGTAGCGTCAAGTAAAAACCAGGGCGGTGCCTTCGTCCTTTTTTAAGCTCATTGTTGCCCAAAATTACCAAACGCTAGGAGCCTTATTTCGTCTTCCACCCCGTACCACCATGGGCGTAGTTAGGGTTGGGGGAGGGGTCAAGGGTCGTTGCTGCCCACCTTACAAAACCCATTATTGCTCGGCCTTGATAATTCGACAGTATTGAAGGAATATACCGTTTTTATTCTTTTAATCTCGAGCAAAAAACCAGGATTTCGAATCGCGCATGTCATGACATTTCTTTTTCGTCCTGCTTATTAATTAGATGATTTATTATTAGATTACCGAAATTAAGAACTTGTAGTGGCTAATTAGCTGACTGGCTTAGCTTCTTGGTGAACAAAACACGCGAGGACCGTGAGGACTTGACCGATATTGAAAGTTTGTATTATTGTGTACTACCATAATGTTTACCTGGTATTTAGTATAAGACCCTGAAACCTGGTACTTGTACTAGGAAGTTGATATGTCTACCATTCCTAATTATACATTCCAACGTCTAACTATAGACTGTTCAAATCAAAAGAGTTGACATTCTAAAAGCCGCTCCAGACTCACGCTGTGAAAGGGCGTGAACGCGAGTGTGGATGGATTTCACGCCTGTTCACGAAGTTCACGCCTGTCCGCGCTTCGGTTTCCTTTCTGAGTCGGGTTTTTGTGTTTGCGTCAAAGGGTTCGTGGCCGGGCCACGCAAACAGCGCTAACGATTATCAACATTCACGGCGTCGCAGTTTGATTCTTTATAAATTAAATATGAAAACTAACACCGTATTATAATAATTCTATTAAATGTTTAAATTATTCAATATTTATGATAATATTATCTGTTTCACGGTATTTTAGCTATATCATGTTAAAATAAACATGTCTAAATCATAAATAACTCATTATGTTGCGATGTGTACTCGTTATCCACCATCTGCTTTTTCTTTGTTTCTTTTGTATCTTTATTATGCAAATGATTATAAAGTGCCTGTGCTCATAGATTCAAAGACGCAGTAGCTCAAGTCACGTCTATTTAGTACGAGTGTGTGAACCCGACTGTGAACATTGCGAGTGTGGAGAGTAGTTCGCGTCGCGTTGAGTTCCCGGCGTAAATTGTCGCCGCGACTTCACGGCGTGAGTTTGGAGCGGCCATAAAAAGGGTAATAGCGTGAAATATTGATACGGCCTCTAAAAGGTAAGGAAATTATTGCTTTTTTCAAGGCATTAAACTAGCTTACCATAAAAGGACTCTTCTATATCGAAAAGGATTAACCCTTTTTTTTGTTTTCCCAACAAGTATATTTCCTCGTTCGCGAAAAACCTTACCATTTTTACCCGACTGGGAGGGTTATGTTTTTCGTGCGTGTGTATTTATGTCTATTTCTTTGGCACGCTCTGTAGCCTAAACGGCTTGATGGAATTTAGCATAGAAGGTGTCGTTAGATTCGTCTTAATTTTGGAAGTGACATTGGCTATATCATATTTAAGTAAGACGTCCGGCAATGCAATAAAAAGCAAAAATAGAAAAAAAATATTATAGTCAAGTGTTTTTGTTGCGTCTGGTTTTTTCTTACTTTTTAATAATTTAGCTTGTTTAATCAGGCGTTAATAAAGTGAGAGCGCTTCTCTCGAGAATAAGTATACGTAGCCAAAGAACACCGAAGAACGTCGTCGTTGCCATGCTGGCTTAAAAACCTGCCAGGTTGCAAACTTCTTCGGATTTCACCAGCTGACTTCGAAACGGAACTCATCGAAGCGATTGTATCACGTTTTTACATTATATATATATACGCTTTCTATTCATTTGCATACAAGTTAATTTCCCCATTCCCTTTCCACCATCGGACAACAAGAGACACGGCGAAGCATCATCGATTTATGGTAGATATTCCACCAGTGCGCACAAAGCGTTTTGCTAGCACATTTATAAAGCGCACCGCTTAAGAGTGGAACACTTTGCCGGATTTCGTACTTCCCGATAATTATAAACTGGGTATCTTCAAGTCTCGAGTGAATAGTTACCTTCTAGGCAAGCGTGCTCCATTGTAGACCATATCATCACTTACGATCAGCCGAGATAGTGGTCAAACACAAGCCTATCCATAGTAAAAAAAAGTAAGTCACCAGTCCGTTCTTGCAATTCCTTCGTTTGTTCTTCAGTATTAGCAGACGTATATTTTTTTAATTATTTATAATATGTTTAGTGTTATGGCCACACGCTTATCTTAGTAGAGAAACTTGCTCTCAAGTGCAGCTGCCGGAACATATCTAACGGCTTGGCGTCAGATTTTCAACTTGACGGTGGTAGCTAGCGAGGCGGGCATTAAAAATACCCTGCCATCGTGCAATGGTTTCATCATAATGTTTTCTTTCATGGATAGCTGAGGTACGTTGTGGGTATTTGAACTGACGACAACCGTCGCGTTGTCCGTACACACTACCTCTGAGTTATCGTTGTTTTAAAGACGTAATTATTTGTAAGATCTTATGTCTTGTCGCAGATTTCCTCAAATTGTTTTTTTGCACTACCCGAAAAGTAGCAAAAAGGTTAAAAATCCAATGAGGTTATCAGTTAACATCCAAATAAGTTACACCATCTCAATGGAATGATGAAAATATATCGTCCAAACTTTACCTTAAGTAATTTTTACTACTCGTTTAATATATTTTATTATGTAACAGAAAAAATCCTCTAATGCGGACCTACAAAATTGGAGTCCGATCTCTCTTGGTTCCTTATTAATCTCGACCTTATTATGGTCACCACGCTTATCAGATAGGGTGAAGTAATCAGAAAGTAATTCGATGAGGTTTCACGTGGGCAATTCTATTAAGTCCTTTGTGTTACTTTTCTCTTGTGATTCACACCAATTACACCTTGTACGGAGTCTTTTGGGGGAAATTTAATTATATCTTATCATTTAGTTACTTAGGTATATAAAGTGAAGATAGGGGTGTCTGAAAGCGAAGTGCTGCAGTTAATTTAATATCAGAGGAACACAAGACAGAGGAAAGTTTCTTGTGATTAACAATATTGTAGTTTTGTGTAGGGGTTTATAGTTTTTAAATTAAAGAATAGCTTTGCTCCACGGATTTACCCATGATAAAATTTTGGATAGGATTTTCGTAAAATCCGTTCTCAGTAAGTGTCTACATCACGATAGGAGCAATTATGCTAAATTTCAAGTCAATCGGGATCTATAGTCTCGGAGACATCGTGACGAGTGAGTAAGTGTTTTTGAACCCCCGGTAAACCACTTTAGGAGTAGAAATTTCAAAGGTCCGTTCTTCGATTCGTACAATTAGCCTGAGCAGTCTGGTTGAAGAAAAACATCGTGATGAAACCGTAGCATGGTGATACGGTATTTTCTAATATCCGACTGGTTAACAAGAAACACATAATGTATTCCAATAACTACATTTTAGAACCAGTTCTTCCAGTAGGTTTCCTTCAGGCGAGATTGTAACCAAACGCTAAAATATATTAAGAAACGCTAGTTAAAACGCGTTGGGTGACAAATCTAAACGCCAAACTAACACAAGCTAAACGCAAGTTTAGATTTGCTATTTAGAATTGTACTTATTATGAGATCAGAGACCCATTTGTCAGATTGCCCTCCAAACTTCGATTAGGGAACTGTGATTACATGAATAAAAAAAAGTTTTACAATTGTTTTCCTTTAGGTTTTGGAGATCTATATGATTTCGCAGATTATGTCGAATGATAAACAAACAGTTTAAAAACTGTTCGCTTGACAGAATTAAACGTAAAATTTAAATACACATTTCATACTTCTCTTTGTGAATTTATTGAAGTATATTTCATTTATGTTTTGAATATTTGCTTAGGAGTCGATCTGAAATATATTTCCAGTGTTACGTCGGGTAATTCGTTTCAAAGGTTTTGTATGAAATATAATGTATATTTATCTAAACGTAAAATGCCTACTGGTATACATTATTCATTGCTCTTTTGTCTATAGCAGAAGCTTGCGTAATATTTTGAAATATAAACAGAAATAGTATTTGTTTGTTTATATTTAACTTTGTCCTAAGATTCTTTGTTTATTTTTTCCAAGGGCGGATTAAACAAGCTCGAACACTGGCCGTATTATCGAGCGAATCATCTTGAAGAGGTATCAGAGGACTCTGACTAAAACATAAAACATCTCGTAGTGCTTAAAGCAATGAAATATTAGCAATGAAAATTTACCGAGCATTCGACCGAGACTTACGTCGGATCTAAGAAAACGGCTATAAAAAAGAATAGTAAATGCTTACTTCCCCGATAATTGCATTATGTGATTCTTGGAAAAACCTGTACTACAAATTTAAGAGTTGGAATAATTTTAACAGATATATTTTTAACTAATTTTCCGATTTTCTGGAATAAATTGCAACAAAATAACATAACATCATTTCCACAATTATTCCTTACTGTAAAAACTAAACCTAAGATACATTACATGACAACACGGTTATTACATAATAAGGCTTCCCATGAACATGAAAACGTACAAAATTTCACGGTTTGACTACGCTGCGTAAATATAATGCACACCAGGCCGTGAATACTAAAATTAGTTTGCTCGATTGTTTACATGTCGCACACCGTTGGGTTTAGGATCTTGAAATTTTGCAGTCGAGTAAAGTAAGTGAATGGAAAAGGGTGTAAAATCGTTGGATGTAAAAATCTTAAACCTATTAACGTAAAAAAATCTGTATCTAAATCATAATGGAAAATTATTTCATCTAAGCTTCTAAATATTTCTTAATTTACCAAGGAAAAATAGATGATCGTATTGTAGAGCCATTTTTGAAGTTTCTAGTGATTATGCTCTAATTTATACACGGATATAAACTTAATATAAAAGTTTTCAGAAATCAATTTATACATATGGCCCAACACCCATCATAGTGATTTGCTAATGTGACTCACGTTTCGGAATCAGCCAGTACATATCCCGTTTTTATTTACGCCAGGAGTTTTAATCTCTTGATGGTTGTCACTGTTTTCGGATTGTACTATGCTTATCATCACTTAAATAAACACCAGAAATAAACCATAAATATAAGTTCGTACGGGCGAAGAAATTGAAACTAAATGGTCTATCTACAACAAGTGATGAACCTATACAAGTCATTACCTTGTGTGGATACAGCACGACTTCTAGCCAGGTCAATCTTATTGGCAACTAACAGAGCCGGCCTTGATCTCAGCATGTCGCAATCCATCAGTCGCGCGAGCTCTTGCTCAGCTTTCTGGAACGAGGCTTTGTCCACTACAGAGTAGATTATCACGAACGCATCAGGAGGTTCTGATCTTTCGATTTCTTCCTGCGAAGTAATTATTATATTTTATATATTTGTTTATTTATTCACATCTACATGAACAGATTGAAAGGCGCTTGATGAGTGAATATTACAAGGGGAGTCATCATTATTATCATCATTTCAGTCGAAAGAGGTCCATTCCTGGACATAGGCCTTCCTAAAGATCGCCACAACGAGCCATCCTGTGCTCCCCGCATTCAGTGGTAATCTTTACAAGGTCGTCAGACCACCTTATAGTTGTCTGCCCACGCTGCGTCTGCTATTGCGCCGCCGATGGAGAACTCTTCAGCCCCAACAGCCATCCTTTCTACGAGCTACGTGGCCCACCCACTGCCACATAAGTTTAGCTATTCTTAGAGATGTGTTGGTGACTTTGTTTCTCCTGCGGATATCCTCATTTATAATTCCATCACGCAGAGAACATTTAGCTATTTTATGATGTCCATAGTTAGCGACCACGTCTCAGTACCAAGTCTCAAGACGAAAGTCTTGACCAGTGATTACAAGGTGAGTACCTACTAAAAATGCTTCACTATTACTGTTGTGTAATGTATCGCGATGTTTTATTTCATCCCAATCTCGAACTTATTGTAGGGACCGCATACTCGCTACCTTAGTGCTTAGTTCATTAGCACTTCAACTGTGTACAAATATATTAATAATACATTAAATATCACCCGTTATAAGCCTATCGTTATTTTCGCTTCCTAGAGCTTGACAGATTGATTAACATTAATGGTTACTGCTACGCATCTTAGGGCCGTAGCGTGAAGTTATACAACCTTCTTCAATATGCACGCTATAAAACGCAAATGTAATTTTTGAAATATTACGTATAGTTCCAGAAATAAGCGCGTTCAAAGAAATAAACAATATTTTAGCTAACAATAGCTGAGATTTGAAATAAAACTATCGAATAACCTTTGTGCTGGTGCAGTTGACAAAGTACAGTTCAGATTCTTCTCCGTTCAACATTATTGATACTTTCTGCTCGGAGCTGTCCGCATCTGAAACAAAGAAATAATGGTTAAAAGAATCACTGTAGATAATGAAAAACTAGCATTGGAAGTAGAAGATGAAGCATGTAGTTATATTAAATTGCTATAATTAGGCAAAGAACAATATGACTGCAGTCAGTGCAGTCTTAGCCAAAATATGTCACAATTGGGCTGCTATTTCTGAAGACAGTATTAAAAAGTTTCGTGTTTTCTTGTGCACTCTTTAGAATGGAACATTGCGGTACGTAGTACATAGTTTTGGAAATTGGTGTGACGATAGTGCAGCTGAATTTGCTAAGATACTATTACCTTGCTATGTTTATTACAAGAGTGATAAATATCTGACCTTTCATTATAAACCTGGCGGTAATATATATAAAAAAAAAATCTACTTTGTATTGGGAATTACTAATACTGTGTGTGAAAATTGTTTTAAAATCTGTTAGAGTAAAAGATTAACAGCAATGTACTTGCCCAAACTGTTTCTTACTCATATCAATGATATGTTAAGCTCTGGTGGCATATTTGATACTAGCAGTCGCCCAATGATCGAAATTCGACCAGCGTCTTTTTAATCATAGACTATTTTCTGTTTGACATTTGCGGTATTCCTGAACTTTCACAATGAGTGTTATCTACATCACTTGCTGTCACTTTTCGTTGAGTGACAATGTCAATATTTTGGGAGGTCTAAGTTCAACGGCACTGATCATTTAGGATTCTCAGTGATAATTTATTTTGTTTAATATATTAGTAACAGATATTATAGATAAATTTTAGCTTTCTGCACTCCTTCTTCATATAAACTTTAAACATGCCAAATCTCAGTCTTCCGTGCACGCAATACGCTTAAAAAGGGGTAGAAAGTTTTTGTTTCACGTATTAATATAATGATGATGTATAGGACAGCACGGTTCATGGGTGTTACTGCAGTATGCCTACTTGTAGTCGGGTTGAAACAGAGAGGATGCGGACAGATCTTGTGACCTTAACCATTTCTTTGACCTCTTATCCTCATGGGTATAAGGAACTTGGTTGAGTTCAATGTCAAAATGTCTATTCTCCCCTCTCATTTCAGAATGTCCCACTCACAAAGCGTGACAGCGTCCTAGGAATGGATATTTGTTGTGACCTAAATCTCCAGGCTCACATTGAAAGCGTTATATGCGCAACATCCAGAAGATTGGGCATCGTGAACAGAGTGCGATGCTTTTTCACACCCTGGCAACAATATTTTCTTTATAAAGCTCAAGTTTGGCCGATTATGGAATATTGTTCGCATGTCTGGGAAGGATCCGCCCAATACCTTCTCGATGCCCTGGAGAGCTTACAGCGACGGGCTATCCGCATTGTGAATGATACAGAATTCACTAAGAGACATTGCCTCGCTGAGCGTGTTTTATGGTCTGTATCGTGGTGAATATCCTGAAGAATTGTTTAACCTTATCCCATCATCTCCCTTCCACATCAGGACTACGTGGTCTGGTCGACGAAGCCACTGCTGCACGGTAGCATCACTCATGTCAAGAACAAGAAGGTTCGCTGATTCTTACCTTTGCCGTACAGTGCAGATGTGGAATACTGTATTTTATGTTTTAAAAAGCCTGAAGAGTTTTTATCGCTTTAATATTGACAGTTCATAAATTCATAATTGCCTCATTAGCCTAGTGATCCTAAATGCGACTGCTATGGTCGAGGTCCTAGGTTCGATTGGTCGAGCAAAGTGCCATTGGGTTTTCTATGAAATTCTCAGTAGCAGCTTGGAATTTGGCTTTGTGATTGATTAATGGCAATAGGCTCGCCCCCATTACGTGGAACCTAAAACATACCCGGCGAACTCCACCTACACCTCTATTTAACACTTCGGGGATAGAGGCGTGATGGTATGTTATGTAACTTGATAGTTACGAATAGTGCGCTTAGAACGCGTCGCGATATTTATCATGGGTTTTTTAGGTATGATTTCTTTGGTCACGAATAATTTTGAATTCGTGATATCTTCTACGCTATTGATTTAAATGGAAAACTGTAAAGGACAATCTTAATCTACATTAAATGGCCAAGTTAACTAACAAACTTATCTGTATAAAGATTAATACTGAATTGGAGAAAATAGCTTCGCAAATAACGTAGTATTTTAATTATTATGTTGAAGATAAAAATGGTTACTGTGAGTCAATTTTAGGAAATAGACATATGCCATTGCGGAGAATTCTCTAGGCTTTATGAAGAACTACAGTTCTTTAGAACATTATCTTGATGTATCTCATACGGTTTAACCAGCGTAGGCCACCCATGTAAGCGACCGAAAATCAGTTTTAGACGACTTGATTAAAATAATTGAATTTTCTCTACTATACAAAAACTTAATTGAAATGTATTGTATATATAAACATTCCGTAAAAATTTTTCCAAATGTTAGTGAAAACCGCAATAAAATTAGTTATGTAGTTTCAAAGATCTAAGCGTACATAGGAACAGACAGCGGGAAGCGATTTCATTTTATAGGTACTATGTATACATGTAGATACGTTCAGTGGCTGTACAGTAGTTACTCTCAGATAAAATGCTGTATAATTTACTATCTGAATAATTTTATAATCAAAGTTGGTTGCTTTCTACGTAGCTACCTAGTTTCCAATTTAATCCTCTTGAGTGAACGTAGAAAGCTTTAGAGTTTTTTTTATATTCATGAACGAGAAAGTGGTTCAGCCTTAATGACTCCTTCGTAATATGTTCGTCCGATATTTTTAAAAGCGTAATTTCGAAATTGGTACTCTGTGTATATATTCATAATTATGAAAATTGATTAAATTTTTTATATACAGTTTAGGAAATGTTGAATGGGTTATTAAATGTATTACTTTTTATAGTACAGAGACATGCTACAACAATTTGATTAAATATATTGAAGTCGTCGGATGACAAATACAATGTGTGTTACATAAAAAAATACTATTAGGTAATTCAGCTTAAAACCGCTCCTTCTGTTAATTAAGTATTGATCAATTGAAGGTTACAAAAAGGTAAACGTAAGAAATTCGGCAATTGCCTGTTTTCCTTTTAGGCTAATCAGCAAATTAAAGGAACAAATTCAAATGAATTTTTTTACTTAGTCATTATGCGGTGATATTAAAATTTAAAATTCTTTTTGCTTCACCAAAAGCACAGACTTATTGAGATTCAAAGTCATTTCGATTTCGAATCTGATATCAATTTCGTTTCAGAATTCAATGCTACTGAGCCATCATAAGACCATCATCATCGTGAGCAGGGTGGAGAGGCTCTGTTACTCATCTGGATTGCAAACACTATGCACATTGTGGTATAAGCCCTTCAAAGTGTTCTCCTTTAGTTTGTCGTATTTTGACATCGGCCAGTAAATAGCCAACTGCCGAGAGGTTTGCAGGCCTTTAAGTCCGGTGAAGCTGTAACAGCCCTCAGAGGCTTCAGAGCCTCTAAGCCTAACAGTATAGTCAGTCAGAAAAAAAAGAAGTTTTCAGGCCAGCAAAATAGTGACGGCCGGCGATAGGTTTTCAATTTCTCGGTGGTATCTGTTGTTTTTTGATTGTATTTTGCCTACTATCAGGCTATCACTTTACCATGGTACCATTAATAAAAAACCATAAGCTCGCACATATATTTATTTAAATAACACCATCAAGAGTTACATACACTTTGTAAATCATAAGATTTCTGAGAAATATAACTCTAGAGAAGTGCAATCTTAGTTATAGATATTTATGATTTGATTACACCTTTACGTAATAACAAAAACAACACAATTATTTTTAAATATGAAAGCCAATTAAATACAAACAAAATAGAACAAGTTAGATAAAATAAAATGAATATTTTTGACTAGTTACTTACTTTATTTTCATCCCATTAGGCAAACAGATTTACATTTTTGCAAAGTTGTTCCTAAAGATGTCTAGATCGTAAGTTTTTGATTTAACATTATACTATAATACTAACTGTGCCTGCGGCTGCGTTCGCGTTGACAATAGAATGCCGTCGAACGGCCACACACACTAATCGTGGTACTCCCGCTCCCGGATATTTTGAAGACATCAATGATTATTGTGGATGATCCTCAGAAGATAGGCATATGCTCTCGTTGACTTTTTTGTAGGTCCTTATATCTACAATAAAATCGTCGTTTTCTAAATTTATTTTTATTTGCGTGGAACCCTAAATCTTCTAATATAAAAGTAGCCTAAGTTACCGCTTATATCATCAGCTATCTGCCAGTAAAAGTCAAAATCGATATTACAAGCAGACACTTCAATTTTATTTATTTGTACAGAGTTTGAGAGACTTGAGAGTTAGGCCCCTTGGTTAAGTAATTATTTGTAGCAAAAAAATTAAAACCAGAAGCTTAAGGTACCTTATTCAGAACAATTATATTTTAACTCTACGCAGTAGTATTCGTGTACGTACAATTCCGTATCTTCATTTGTACAAGTAAGCTTCTGCGATCTTTTACATTTTTATTTCAAGAGTTTAAATTATATCACTTAAGGTTTTTTTGTAACAAAGTAGTTATTTATCAAAATTTTAGAAAGACAGTTGTTATTTATTTTATGAATGTTAGTACCTACATATTTGCGTAAATATCCAGGTTATGTATATACGTTTCTAGAGCTAACATGTTTTGGATTTCCCGGATTTCCTTCACATCATTTTAAGAGCCTTGGCAGCTGAGATGGTTGTGTGTTTACTTGACAAACAGTTGGCTACGTTCCAAATCCTCACTAGTACCTTTGGATTTTTAAACTTAAACAAGAATTTGTTATGCTTAGTTCATATTATATACATTTCCAAGATTGCAGCCACTTTTTTAATAATAATAACTAGCGGTCGCTCAATGATCGCAATTCGACCAGCGACTTTTTAATCATAGACTATTTCTGTTTGATATTTGCAGTATGAACCTAAATAATGAATACCTATTATATCAGTTGCTGTCACTTTTCATTGAGTGACAATGTCAATATTTTAAGGGGTCTAAGTTCAATGACACTGGTCAGGTTAGGATCCTCAGTATTAATTTATATTATTTAATATATTAGTAACAGATATTATAGATAAATTTTAGCTTTCTGCATCCTTCTCCATGTAAACTTTAACCATGCCAAATCTCACAGTCTTCCGTGCACGCCATATGCTTAAAAATGGATAGAAAGATTTTGTTTTTCGTATGAATTTAATGATTCCAGCTTTTAAGTGTCCCACTATTGGACAATGAAGTCTCTTCTCGAGGGAAGATGCGGGCTTTAACCACCACGCCAGTCCACAACGTATTGGCAATCTTAATCGCCGAGAAATTGAATTCTATATTTTTCCAAGATACCGTGTTACCAGCTACAAAAACGTTTCTCAAGCGTTCAGGTTTACTTATGAGGTTTTACTTCACCATCAACCGATAGTTTTACCAATTCCAATTAGTAAATGTACGCGAATTCCGAAAAAATTTTGGTCAAAAATGTATTTGGGAATTTCTCTCTACTTGGCGCAGTTCGATTGGCAGAATACCTCCACCCTACAGAAGATCCAAGACAAATAACCTTGTCTTGTATTCCTGCGATGAGTAGGATTTCCAGAGCTTCTTGGGGAAGTGAGGTTCAAGGTAGGCAACGCATTCCCGATACCTATGATATTTACAAGGGTCTATGGGCTACTGTAGCCCTTTACCAACAGACGGGAAGTAATGCTTCTTTGTCACCTTTGTAGTAAAAAGAATATGCCGGGGTTCGAACCTGCGGACATTGAATTGATATTCCGCCGGTCTAAACTACTCGACCATCATGGCTTAGTTTTTGTGACTACATTACCTGAGTTATTGGAGCAATTTATTACGGTTAATGGGACGCTGATTGCGTTTGATGGTACTTCAATTCAAATTGAGTATAGAATCAGTTCGTTGAAAGTCCTTACATATGACATTAACGTTTTATATGAAAAATGAAAAACATTTTATTTTAAATAGTAATTATATACATTCAATCAATCGAAGTATGTACCATTAGTTTCTATGCACTTTTCCATTTTATAGGTAGTTCATTAATCAATAAAATCTTTGAAGGCGGTTTGGACAGCCTCTTCGGAATTATTTTTTTTCCTTACAAGAAATTCCGAAAAAAGTGGTACTCTGTTGGCGCAAGGTCCGGGGAGTATAGGGAGGTGTCGGAGTCATTCTAACCGCAGTTCCTCTAATTTAAGAGAAGTGAAGTATGGGGTCTAGCGTTGTTCTGAATCAGTAGTGGGCTTAGAGAGATTGACCAGTTTCGGTTGTTTAACGGCTAGCTTTTCCATAATGATTTGCAATTGTTTACAATAGATATCTGCCGTTATCATCTAGCCAGGTCTTAGGAAGTTGTAGTATATGACACCAGCACTGGTTCACTAAAAACTCACCAGTACCTTTTTCTGAGTCAACTTTCGCTTGGGACAGGATTTGGCCGGTACTTCTGGGTTCAACCACTGTGATGACTGTTTCATGACGCCTGTATTCCCCGAAGGGTTAGGCAGAGGTGTACATTTGTACACCCACATTTCGCCCAGTATGTTTTTAGGTCCCATGTAATAGAGGGCGAGCCTATTGCCATTAATCGGGCACGAAAACAAACTCCGAGCTACTACTGAGAATTTCATAGGAAAAACCCAATAACACTTTGCTCGACCTGGGATTCGAACCCAGGACCTCGCTCATAGCAGTCGCGCTTACGACCACTAAGCTAACGAGGCAGTTTCCGATTGTAGTAAAGGATTCATTTTTCGTCTCAAGTAACAATACGATACAAAATACTCTCGTTATTGTCAGGGTTGAGTAATGTAACGCAGCACTCAATGCGTGTTTGTTGGTGTGCTTCAGTCAATTCATGCGGTATTCTTTTCTCGAGCTTTTTCACTTTTACAGTTTGTTTCAAATGAATTAAAATTGTTTGATCGCTCATACCGAAGCCTCTCGCTAACTCTGCCGTGGTTTGCGATGGATCCGCTTAGATAATCATCTTTAATTCTTCATTATCAACTAGGGTCTCCGTCCATTGGGTTTGTTTCGTAAGTCAAAATTTCCAGAACGAAAACGTTGGAACCAAAAACATACCGTGCTTTCTTTTACAGTAGCTTTCCCATACACACCATCAATCCTTCGAGCTGTTTCTGCAGCGCAGACGCAACGGCGGAACTCATATTCGTAAATAACACGATATTGTAAGTTTTCCATTTTGAGAAAAGAACGGTTTTAAAGAAAAATCAAATGGTGTGAAAACAAATGAATCACTAAATTCGAAACACTAATACACAAGCCTAAGTAAGAAATAAATTTGAATTTGGAATTCCTAACCAAACGCCCCAGATATTTAAGAAGAAAGTGGCCAGTTCAACAAAACGCCAATCATATGTAAGGACTTAAATCTTCTCGTTCTTCTTTTATATAAAAATTGACGTTTGTATGTATGCTCCCTATGGACTCTAAAACGGTATAGCAACGCGTGACTGGGTTTGCTAGTTTTTTAGGTATAAAACTCAACGTCTCTCTGTCTGTCTGTCTATGTTCTTTTCACGCGATTTATAAATGTGTTTTTCTTTAATTCATAACTATGTCGTCTAGCCAGTTTATAGGATATATTTTGTTACATAAAGTAACGTACGAAACAAATAACGACGATAATGGTGAATCAATTCGGAAAAAATATGCTTTTGGGCGCTTAAACGGTTTACGCTGAGTAAACCATAAGAGATATATCAAATTAGTTTACTTAAATAATTGTATATCTTTAAGAAAACCTAAAAAGAAGTCAGCGATGGCATATTTCTATCTTGTAAGGATCACCCACAGTAAGCATTTTTATCATTAAAGTAAACGGCGCATGATTGCCGTGCGTGGAGGGCGGGAAGAGAGTTTTTGACGGGATTTTGAATTGACATGTTATGGTTTTTATTTTTAATTCATTTACTAAGGTTTTTGACCGAGTATTAAGTAATATTGGTGGCGTTTTTCGTGATATAGTTTGATTTTTGTGCATAAATGAAGTGGATTATAAATATAAACTAAAATCGTGCATTCTGGGATCCCACAAAAACTCCCTAGAAAGTTCTAACAAGGAATACGGAGATCGTCATAAGGCAGGACAATATATTCACTTGATAATGGCGGTAATGGTTTTCAAGGACTAGTTGCCAAGTTAGGAAAAAGAAGGCATTTTGTAATCCACGCGAGGGGAGTTACGGGTAAAGCTAGTATGAAATAAATAACAATTTTAAAAATGATTTCGACAAATAATCTCGCGGTTTATTATTATAGGTTGGTATGAGTACATCAATAAATCCTTATCCTTTGACCTTGGTTACCGTTAGGTTACCGTCTACTTATCAACGTGTGAAATACAATAACTTTATCAAGTGCTGATAGAAAAATTTGCTAATATTAGCGAAGAAAATCAATAAACACAATCACGTCATAGCACTCGAAAATCGGTAATGCGAATACGATAAGGGGTGATTCATCAGAACAGCGGCAATACGAATCGAGTGTTCATTCCATCAATCATGCACATAGATATTATGTGTTTGATAACGTCATGTCATGTGACCACTGTGGAATACGTTCAAGGTACAAATAGACATAATGATAAGTAGTATTAAAGCATGCTATTATTGAGCAATTACCCGGTAAATAAGCGTTGACATTTTATTGTGTTAAGTAAAAGTAAAAATAAAAAATACTCTCACTAAAAGCAATTTCCAAAACGGTACAAATTTTGTTATCAACATATTGAAACAAAAGAGATAGGAAATCGCAGCTTAAGGCGAAATCTTTATTGTCAAAAAACGATAAAGGTTTCTTCTCGCTCGCGCCGGTATCAAGGCGGATGTGAACTGAAGGCAAATGCCCACCATTCACGATTGCATGATAAGTACATCAATGCCGTATCTACTTATAAAATATCATTGCATGGCATGGTAACAGAGAAATGTTTTGGACAGAGTAGATTATCTTTTGTGCGTTTAGTGTTAGACGGTTTTTTATAACGATACAAGCTGTGCCCCACGGTTTCACCCGTGTTAAATTTATTCGACCAACTTCCCTGTCTCACCGCCGCGCCACGCCGCGCCGCGCCGCGCTCAACCCGCCTGTATAACTCCCTATCTTTGTCCTTACCGTACTTGCCTACAGTTTGCCAAATTCTTTGACATTCATGATTACTACTCCGCTCCTTGGATTGTAGCGTGCAGTTATATAGCCTAAAACGATGTTTAATAAATAGGCTGTCAAATGCAAAAATAATTTTTCAGATTTGACCGGTAGTTCCAAATATTAGAGCGTTCAAACAAACAATCTCATTATCTTTGTAATATTAAATAATAATAATAAGTTTCTATTTACTTGACCTCGCACATTACTAAATTAACTTAATCTAATACAATCAACAATCAATCCACAAAAATTGCAAAAAAATAAGAAAAAACAAAATGTGTGGTCTGGAGTCTGAAAAAGGTACAATGACCTGAAACTACAAATCTCCAGACACTCGTTCTCTTGATTACAAGTAATTACATTAAAACGTTAAAAAACACATAAGTAAATATGATCTATATTCATTACATACTAAAGTATCTATTGCCAATTCTAGCCGAAAAATGAATTACTTACCCAATACAAACAATGATAATTAAGAATATGAGCTTTTAGTTAAGTCTGTTAGCAGTTGTTAATAATGTATATTTGTGATAAGGCTGATTCATTAGTCGGAGTATTGTTTTAATAGCCTGTTATCTGCAGAGGTTTGATTGTAATTGACGAACGTTTCACGTACGTATACTACGTCGTATTACACTTTGACGCCGCCAGCGCCACCACCGTCTCTAGGGTATTTCAATCCCGACTATGACAAATCACGTTTACTTCCGGCTATTTATTTTCGACTTATTTCAAATCTATTTACAGAGGAAAGAAATAAATGTTTACGATTATTAAGAAACAATATGATTTTCATAGAACGAGGAAAGTGACCCGTCTTCCAGGCTATCAGAAAATGAAGAAGAAGCGAGGAAGTATAAGGATAAATTTTAATGGATTTCAAGGAGATTTCAAAGGACTGAGAAATTATGTACGCAATCCTTTCCACCTATTTTAGTAGAGTCATAGCTTGAAGAAAGAGCATGAGCATTGGCATCCGTATACTTTAGCCATTTGTTTCATTATAGCTTACATAATTATTAATGATCAGATGAACGTAAGGAATTTCTTGATACGCGAACCCATTCTCTAGCAAAATATGGCCAACGAGTGTGTAGGAACTCAACTGAGGCTTGAAATGATCTTTCAGCGGAAATAAAAATGTATAAATATAGCTTTGAAAAACAAATGTAATAATTTGCAATACCCTATTCAGGGTCCATGTATTCGGATAATATACCATATAAGAACAAATGTACATACATGATTCAAATGGATAAATAAATAAATAAAATATGAAATAGTATACCTACATATTACACAACTCAACGTGTCTCTGTCTATTTGTCTGTTTATGTTCTCTTCTTACGAGAAATATTTATCTGATTTAAATTGTTTTTCTTTCATAGCTATGTTATCTATTTAGGTTATAGGATATATTTTGTAAGATAAACTATTAAACGAAATAAGCAATGGCGATAATAGTGAATGAATTCAGGCAAAAAAGACGCTTTTTGAGACCTTCAATGGCTTATGCTGAGTAAACCAATAAGAGATATATCAAATTAATGTACGACTAAATTTTATATCTCAAAGGAACTACAACAGAGTTATGACAGTATATCTTCTAAGGATCTATAAATAACGGGCGGGTGGCACGATTCTAGAGCCTGTATAGGTACATTCTGTATGCATTCTGTAGACCACGCGAGCGGAGCCGCGGGTACAACTAGTATATGATATAGGAAAAAAACACAGTTCAACAATTAAAAAAAACGAACTTAATAAGACTGTAAAAAAAATAATATAAAGGGTACAACTTCATACATAGCTAAGTTTTAGAATACACAACTAAACGAAGACGAAACAATGTTACCCGTCTCCCTCCCGTTCCCTCCCAGAATATTAATGTAAAACCCTCGTTACATAACATTCACGGTTCAATTATCCTTAATTCACATGCAAAATGTATTAAACATGAAATCTACAACGTTCAAACTTGGATTGTGTGTGTAATTCGAAAGGTAGTTTAAAGGAAAATTTCCATTTTGTTTTTAAATTTCAGTCTCCGATACAAGTCGTTTGTAAGATTAAAAAAATAATGAATGTTATCGATTCGGTATTATGTAATATACTACTGCTACTTTTTATTTATCTCGGTTCGATCATAGTATAGATAAATAGACAAAAGCATAAATGTGAAAAAGAGCTCAGATTTAACGGGTGCCAAGTTCCATTGCAGTTCTGTAAATTATAGCTGTAGGAGTGAATGTGCCGTAGTTAATTAACAAAGCATTATGTTACTTTCTTTGATATAAGATTACTAACTTGGCAAGTCTAAATTGTCAATAAATTACTTTCAATAACTTTGATTCCTTTAATTAGAAATGAACGTAAATTTATTGGCAATTACAACTTGCTGATTCCTTGTTATATTAAGAAGATAATATAGTCCTGAGGTGTCAACTAAGTTTTGCATGAATATATTGTTCATTTTTTTAATATGACTAGTGCTTTTCGTGCGGTTACACTCGCGTCATAGTTGGGTTATGTCCCATTATAATTAAATGGCTAAATACCAATTTTCATAGATATTCAAAGATAACGGATTTTCATACAAACTTTCATCCCCCTTATCAATGTCTTAGGGGTTGAATTTTTGAAAGTCCTTTCTTAGTGCTCATCTACGATGTAAAAGGAACCTGCAAACAAATTTTAACGAACCCAGTCCCAGTAGAAAACTTTTATTTATCGTTTTCATTTTTCTTTCTTTCTTTCCAGTCAAAAGAACTCCTTAATAAGACTTCCCTTACATCCCAAGCAACCACGTAATGTTTACCCGCACACCGGCCACTTCCAACCTCTTCTGTGGCAACTCAAACCTAGGTCCGTACGCTCGGTGTGATCCTGCACTTGCAATCAACTAGCTATCAACAGACATCATTTCACGGTGAAGCTGTAAAAGCCGTCACAGGCTCAAGTTTCCCTGGGCCCTTGTGGCTAACAGTAGTAAGTTCTAAAAAAGAAGAAAAATATTTTTTTCGTTATTTTCCAATTTTTTACCTGACTGCGAAAAAGGAGGATTATATTTATCGATCGTATGTATGTCATATTTCTTTGGCACGCTCTGTAGCTTAAACGACTTGACGGACGGATGTCAGCATTCGCTTTAATTGTGGGAGTGACATAGACTATATAATATTGAAGAACGAAGTCTTGAAATCAAATAAAAAGCAAAAATAGAAAAAATATTTTTTTTTAGACAAGTTTTTGTTGCAGTTAGGATTTTTGTTTCCTTTTTAATAATTTAGCTTATTTCTAGATACATAGTATATTATGTACAAAATTAAAAAAAACGAGTGGGCTAAATAACGCAATTAACTTCCGTTGCGTATATTTTAATATTTATTCGTACACAAATTGGTCGAGTGAGTCGGTTTTTTAGCAATCTGGTTAATTGAAAACGAAACGAGATACGTTTTTTTATTGTGGATCGTTAAATATTTTATAACGTTTCCAAAGTTCAAGAGATAAGTGAATGATACAAAAATACTTACGACACTTTACGAAGTACTTTTTGTCTGGTCAGCCTCGGGAAAAGATATAATTGAGTTGAAACGAATTTGATTTGAAATTTTTCTCAAAAGGGATCTCAATATATGGGTGTAGTATTATTCTACTTTACGACGCTAACGACATTTTTAATGTTATCTTTTTTTATGTTATTTTATATTTACAATACAGATCATTATTAAGAAATTTTACAAAGCATTGCACATCTGTACTTATACTTATTACTTATAAACACCTGGGCGACCGAGCTGTGCTCGGTGTCTTATAAATAAAAAAAAGAAAAACACCTATCTAGGTAAACTTGGAATGTAAAACATTATCTAAATGCAAAGTTTCATCGAAATCGTTGGAGCCGTTTCCGAGAAACCAATTATATATTTAGATACACAAGAATTGTTCACTATAAGAATTCCTTATTCCCTTTTGAGGTGCGGAACCCTAAAAATCAATAATAAATGGCATTTTAACTGAGCGGGCATATTATATTAAAACTGAAACAATTTGCAGTCAGTTCTGTCTCCCATCAAAGCATTGGAGGTGGTAGACGCCGCGTTGGCTCGGATGGAACATGCAACGGCTTGTCAATTGATACATGCACACATTTGTATATTAGATTTGGAGAGCTTGACACGGTGTCTGTTACAATAACTTACAAAATTCAAAGCTACAGAAGCATAATTTTTTTCCGTACCGTATATTTTATATTTCTTACTTTTATATAGATAGAGAGATTTTTTTTTTTTTTTTACGAAAAAATATGTTTAATGTAAGTAGGTATCTGATAAATACCGACGATCACCTGAGTCATAAAACAAAGAGCTGTAAATGAGTAATTTTAATTAAAATTTAAACCAAAACCAGACAAATAGCGAGTAGAAGTAGCGCCGTAAGGATAATTTAAGGTGAGTTACGTAACACACGTTAAATTGTCCTTACATTTTTAACGTTTTCGAAGCGCAATGGCGCCTGTTTAAGTGACTATTTTTTATTTTGCGGATGATCTCATAGTAATTACTACTCAATTAACAGCATATTTAACTTTTCTGCGCATTAATTCCAGATTAATTTAAAAATATGTCACATTAAGATTTATTCCATGACTTGTACCAAAAGTGGGAACCGAATATAGGTTTAACTAGTCAGTGATCGGGACTTTTACTATAAAGGTCCATATCTCTTTATTGCATTACCCTAGAAATTTGATTATTTATTTACAGCAACATGAGGCAATATACTTTATATTATATTTACCAGCTTTTATTTAACTTGTAATGCTTGTATGTTTAGTTAGTTTGTTTAGGCCATATCTTGCAAACTGAATTAGAACCACTTCCTTTTATCGTAGGGAGTTGAATTTTTATTGAATCAGTTCCAATGACAGTGCATTTTTATAGTAAGCACGACCTGAATCGAGATCCAGGATTGGCTTCAGACGAAAGAAGTCTTTAACAAGTGATTATATAAATGTTACATTTTTTCATTGTGAGGTACAGAACTCTAACAAGGAAAACGTTATAAACTCTGTAAATTAAACAGTTGATAGCTCTTAAACTGATGTATGTGATTATTCTATGTAACCTTATCGGGTCGAACTAAGCCTTGCCTGATTGACTCGTGTGACCTTTGCTGCAAAGTTCATGACGTGACGCGGCTCCACGGTATTTCCACATTGTAATTTATATATATTTCTAGATTTTTCCAGGAACCTACTAAAACGTGATTTTTGTTGTACTTTACACTGAAATAATATCTATAGCTTTGATTATATACACGCCTATAATCAAAGATTTTTTAATATTCACTTTATTAAGTATTCATCATCATCATCATTTCAGCCGCAGGACGTCCACTGCTGAACATAGGTCTCCCCCATAGATCTCCAGAGCGACCGATCTTGTGCGGCCTGCACCCAACGGCTCCCAGCGACCTTTATTAGGTCGTCTTTCCATCTTGTGGGGGGCCGTCCTACGCTGCGCTTTTAGTATTCCTGCTAAAATATTCCGAAGTGAAGACTACAAATCTGTTATAAGAAAATTATTTTTATAAAAATATTTTTTTTAAAACAAGGCATTATTTCTATAACGAACTAAAAATAAATAATAATTTGGTTACCCCATCTTCGGTCACTGATTGAAGGCGCATGCAGTACAAAATAAATAAAATTCACATAAACTTAGAACTTTTTAAATTTTTAAATTTTTAATATTATTTTAGCAGCTTGAGGCGTAAAATGTTATTCCACTTGAACTGATTTCCTCATTCTTTACTCAGCAGGGCACACCACATGCAAGTTGGTTTGGGTGTCTCAGGTCTCAAGATTTTTTTTACTTTACCCTAAAACATGTTGGGAAAACGGTTAAAATTTTATTTCTTTTGAGAGCTACCATTGAAATCGCCTAAGTAAATGGGTAAAGTTACGCAACAATCGTGTATCATGGAATTGATTCTCTTAGAAAATTAAAAAAAGTCCGCGATTGTATATTGCTATCTTTTAAGGTTTACTCAATATAACTTTTTTTATGGTAAT
This sequence comes from Saturnia japonica, assembly GCA_033032175.1. Classification (NCBI taxonomy): domain Eukaryota; kingdom Metazoa; phylum Arthropoda; class Insecta; order Lepidoptera; family Saturniidae; genus Saturnia; species Saturnia japonica. The sequence goes on from CM065315.1 coordinate 2,694,332, forward strand.
AAAAATTTGTTCTAAAATAATGAATTATTCGCGAAGATGTTTTTATATACATGGTATTAGTCCTTATCGAAATAAATACGTTATTCATCACAAGCATTTAATTTTGAACAAAAATGCCCTTTACAGTAATAGATTTAAATTAATATCTTAGGAGATATCACAGTTTTAAAATAACTCCGCAGCAAAATAATAATCAAGTACCGCGAGCGCATTTTTATTATGCGGAATAATGTGGGAGGCGGGCGGTCATGTGGGGAGGGGAGGGAGAATGTTGCTCAAATGGTTCCTAGATAAAACAAAGAGAGTTTCATCTTCTTTAGAATTGTATTAAAGGTGCCTACGTCCCACTCTTTCTTACACACACACACTCTCTCTCTCTCTCTCTTATGTGACGCAGACGAAGTTGCGCGGGTCAGCTAGTGTGTAATACGATAACATTGGGCGTTAAAGTTATATTGAAAATTCAAATTTCAATCGATCGGACTAAAACTGCCACTAAGCGTGTCCGTGACAGAGTGTTAATAGCGACGTGTCACGCGTACTATTTGTCAGCTCGTAAGCCAGCCCGAATGCCCGATACAACTTTAGTGCCATTGTTCAGTTTCCAGTTTGATTTATCGTACATTGTTTGGGAACTTCACCGTGTGACTCCTTTGTTGTTCACGGAGCGTTCATTGTTTCACCGTGATTAGGTCTCGTTAAAAGTATCTGTCAATTTTATAAAATACTAGCCTGTGTCCGCGACTTCGCTCACGTGGACTACAGAATGCCATCGATGGGGCACACGCGCGAAAAATACTTATTGTGGGTGTTCCTTAGAAGATAAACATAATATACTCTCGCTGAATTTTTTGTGGGTCTTTGTTATTTCTACAATTATGTAATACACTAATTTCATATACTCTTATAGTTTACTCAGTGTAAGCCATTTATGCGCCCGAATGAACTCACCAAGACAAGTTTTTTTATATGACCGGAACCTTAATTGTTTTTCCAAAATAAAAGTAGCCAAGTTACTCCTTATAACATCAGCTATTTACCAGTGAAAGTTCCATCAAAATCGGTCCAGGAGATTACGCGAAACAAACAAACAGACAACAATTTAAAAATGGGTTTCTGTTGTCGGTATCCTATATACAAAAAGTCGTTATTTTGACATTAACAACAAAGACTCCAATTTTATCAATTATATATAGTAGATGAGTTTCAAATGAAAAGATTATCGCGTTTACAGAGCCATCTTCAATCACTACTTGTCAAAATTGTACCGTTAGCAAAAGCAAAACCAACTTTAATGATTTTGAACAGTTCCTTTGTGCATCTTCGAAGTTCAAAGTCCAATGCCAATGAAAAAAGAATCATCCAAATCGGTTCATAAATAAAGAAGTTACGGCTTTGAACCTTTTGTTGAAGACAATTAAAAAATTGTTTTAAAGTACCCATGTTTTAAATAAAATATTTACTATGGTAAAAAACGATTTAGATTTCCTAGACGTTAATCGATAACAACGGCGAATTTTGACACAGCAATATGGTTAATTTTCAAAATGTACTACGAATTCTATTTTCTAACTCTTTGTTTCTCACGATTTATTTCGTTTTTTTCATGATTTTTTAAACAAAATAAAGGTTGAGGTATGGTGACGCAGGGCTTTGTCTAATGTCCATCTGGCTAGCTACATCGCCCAAGCTGAAAATCAGTCAGCAAGCATCAATAGAGTTTGACAATTATCTTTTTGCTTGAAACGTTATTATGAAAAAAGTTTTTAATAAAAGTAACTTTATCGAAATTAGTACAAAGTTTTGGTTTACGACCGGTTTAAAAATACTGAATTGTTGGCAATATATAACTTCACCTCTGTCTCTACTGCAGTCGATATTAAATTGGTAAATTTAACTTTATACCAAGTTAATAAGACGCGGTATATAAAGACAGATCCACCCTTTGAACTGGCGGAAACTTCCACTGTAAGTGAATTACGAAGAATGGACGATTTCTAGGGATGTTTACTTGTGTCATTTCAATCAGATTTATCGATTTTTTTTTTTTTTGTTGAAGCAGGCAAATTAACTTAGTTCTCAGGGGTAGAGTGACGTACCTGTGACCGGTCCCGAAAAAAACTGCGTTTTTAGGTTTAAAGCCGGTAACATAACATTAACACACCACGGCATCCGACGTGACGTGGCTGTTGTTGAGTGAAATCAAATTGTCCTAATTTCTATTATAGCTAAAAGCACATTAATCAACACAAGACCATCTTTTATCTATCTCGATTTATAGCATAGTTCTGTCCTTTTCACTCCGCGGCGCATCGCGTCACGTGTTACATGTATGTTTTCCCCTTAACTATCTATTACAATGAAATATACACTCGGAAGTGTCTGAAGTAGTTAGAGCAAGTTGCTAAACATAACACAGCGGTTTATACGCTTTCTAGATAGCTATCGAATTTATAGACAGATTTAGCTTACGGTTCGCCCGCGGCTCCACTCGCGTGAATAAGAAGAAAATGTTTTCACCAGGTCAAAACGTATCCTATGTCTTAATCCGCGATATAAGCTATGCCACATCCAAATCTGGCGTTTTTGTGTTCTTGAGTAGCAAACAAAAAACTCACTTTCGCATTTATTATTATATTAGTCAGGATTTCCTTGCTGGGAAGACTGTATATTGATAATATAAATATAAAGATTATAATATAATGTATTATTGAGCAATGAAATCGATTTTGGATAAAATGTAGTCTGTAATAAATTCAGGTAGAGTATATATTTTTACTAAATATAAATAATCGTGACATCAAACGGACCTTGAGAACCTTATTATTTTTTAACCAATGTGAAAAGTCTCGGACTAGCTTTTCAAGGTAACAAAACCAGCCCATAAAATAAATCCTACGAAATATTCACAGCTCTTAATTTATATTAATAAAGTTCTGTATACTACTCACAACTGGAATTCGCATACGTTTACTAATTTAGATTTAATAATCGGTGGTAAAGTAACAGAGTAATAAATACTGGAATGTTTGAGAATTATTCACATAATAGCACTTAGTAAGATAGAATCGTGAGAATACGTTTAGTGAGAATTTATTGAAGAGATTTTTTACGCTGCAATTCACCAATATGTTCCACATAGCGCATGTTAGTAAGTTAAAATTTCAGAAACAAATACAAGGATTTTCAATAATATTCAGTTTTGTGAAATAAATAAAATAATAATTAAGGCTCAATAAAGATGACAATGTCGCCTCTAGCACCATGCGCGGCTCTCTCGTCTGCTACGAAAGGAAAACTTCGTCTTTTCGCGAGCTTTACAAAATGATGGATGACTGATAAATAATCGGCGATTTAATATACTATTCGATCCTAACTCCATTATTTAATTAATTAACAAAATATACTTCTAATCAATATATTTTTGTAAAAGAAAATCATTAAGCTTTTTCAAACAACAAATGTAATGTACTCCAGTGATTACAATTGCATAGCATTATATATAAAAATAAAAGTATATATCATAGTTAATTAAATAAGGGATAAATAATGTATAGTTTAACTCCTGTATACAGCTATATAACTACAATACATATATATATATATAATAATATATATATATATATATATATATATATATTTTTTTTACGACAACGATTTGTTATAAAATTAGGTACATTTCCATATCATGAAGAAAAATTATTTTCATAATACCAATATTATGTCGATATCGATTAATGTTCAGAGCATCTCTTAAAACTGAAGTCAATTACATGTTTCATATAAAACTTTCCATCTCGCGCTGGTAAGATGCCATTTACGTATTATTTATGATAGCTAATGTCGAGAGGAAAATAAAGGAAGCCCCTACGAGGGGCGTCTGCGGTCGTTGATTGAATTTTACCCTGTCAGAGACACATGCTCTAAGCTCGGGAGATTGATTGGCAATTGATGCTTCCAATAAAATAATCTATTTCTCGATCATTGTAAATTGAATCGGTATTAAAATACGATATTGAATGGTTTTCACGGCATAATCCGTAATCTATTAAAATTATAGTACTGTCTGTCTAATATTACACTTGCTAATACGTCATTTGTCGAAGCCCTCGTAGAACAAAATTAATTTTGAACAGTTTCGTAGTGTAAATCGGCTCGGAGACGTTTTTGCGTTTGTAGTAATATAATTTATTGATTTATTCTGGCTCAACAACTGAAAACAAATTAATTATACACAAAATACACATTAATAATAATAACTTAAAGTACTAAATTTATCTTTCTATTATAGTTGGGCACAACATTTTATAAATATTATAGAAAAAAATAGAAAAATAGAAATAAATTATGGAAGTTACTAAATACAAAACAATTCAATTCAATATGTTATTTAAAAAAACTACATAATGTTTTTGCGGGTAAATAGAGTTTTTTTATATCAAATTAAAACATTATTCAGATAATCGGAAATTCCTGCTTATATTTCCGTAAAATATGTCCAAATCCCTTGCGTTATCATTGTATGCTCTGCACATTCTGTATATTGGATTATTATAGTAAGAGGACATTATTTGAGCAATAAGGAACCTGGAAGATACCTTGATTCCGGTTGACTCTTGTGATTATTGATAGTTTGCTTAACAACTCTGTAATAGGTGCATAGAGTACATAAAAATGGAATAAATCAGTTTGCGCTAGCTAGTAGCTACCACGTGCACTAGTACTTTCGTACATGTGCGTAGTAGTAGCGTTAGAAGTGTCATACCATTTTTAACCGACTTTAAAAAAGGTTGAAACGAGATTATTTTCCAACAAAGACATCACAGTAATATCAGTCATAGATGTAATGGGAATTTTGTAATCCACGTGTGATTGAAGCTTCAGTTTAAGTGGAATGTCGTTTTACGCCTGAAGCTTTTAAAGAAACTAGCGGTCGCCCAATGATCGAAATTCGACCAGAGACTTTTTAATCATATACTATTTTCTGTTTGACATTTGCAGTATGAACCTAAACAATGAATATTATATCACTTGCTGTCACTTTTCATTGAGTGACAACGTCAATATTTTGGGGATCTTAGTTCAATTGCACCGGTCGGTTTAGAATTCGCAGTATTAATTTAATATATTAGTAAACATATAAACTTTAACCATGCCAAATCTCACAGTCTTCCGTGTACGCAATACGCTTAAAAACGGGTACAAAGTATTTGCTTCACGTATTAATATTACGATCGCTAGTATTAATAATTGCTTTAGGGTTTACATTACTATATTAATATTATTTTGTAACTTACTAGCTTTTGCCCGTGACTTAATTTCCGTTTCTTCGAAATTAATCGACTCTTGTTCCCTCTATTGTGTACTAGTTGTACGCGACTCACAACTCACCAAAGTTTCATCGCAATCGGATAAATCGTTTTTAAGAACGCATAGAGCGCAAAAAATAAATATTAATTTTTGTATAATTTATAGGTTATTATCATAGGAAGAAGATACTACAAATAGTTCACAAAGGGCTTGTAGTGAAGCCAACAGAAACGACCTCAAAATAACCTATAACAGTATATCAATTACGTGAGTTGCGTCACGAGTGAATACTCGCTTGTTTTATTGCCTCAATATCTTCGAAACGACGCACATGTTGCCCGACACTAGATAAACCTTAGTTTATTTTTTTTTTTTTTTTTTTTTTTTCTATGACGTCGCCCATTGCCTTGTTGTGATTGGTCTATCGTTAAACGTCAAAATGGGCTTTCGATGATTATTTATTCAGCTGTTGTAATAGTAGTTTTTAATCTATCTATTTAAAAGATGAATATGCCCTTAATTTTTTTTGTCCGCCTGTCTGTTTGTATGTCCGGATTTAACTCAAAAACGGCTCGAACGATCTTATGAACTTTAGTATATCAGAAGCTTATCTCATTTTTGAATTGATAGGGAAACTTTTAGGTGTAGCAAAAAAAATCATACAAAAGCACAAAAAACTTTCGTACACAGGAAGTATAAGTTATTCCATAATTGACGGATTGAAATATTTTTTATATCACTTTTAGGAATTAAAAAAAAAAAGATTTTCAAAAAGTTACATTTTAATTTATTCTCCAACAGATTCTGATCGTAGTTACCAGACCGTAGTCTTCACCGTAGTGAATCGAAAAGAAGGATTATGACTTTAACCGCTATGTATGTATATAAGTGATAGGCTATAAGAATCGTCATCTACATCTACATCGTCATCGGTATCTAAAAAAAAAGTTAGTAAAAGATTTTAGAGAGGGAGAGAGAGAGAGAACTGCATAATAAAAATGCGCTCGCGATACTTGATCAATATTTTGCTGCCGAGTTATTTTAAAACTATGATATCTCCTAAGATATTCATTAAAATCAATTACTGTAAATGGAAATTTTGTTCAAAATTAAATGCTTGTGATGAATAACGTATTTAATTCGTTAAGGATTAATACCATGTAAATAAAAAAACCTTCGCAAATAATTCATTAATTTAAGACCAAATTTTATTACTATATAAAAGTTATATTGAGTAAGCCTTAAAAGATACCTATGTACTGTCGCGAACTTTTTTTTAGAACATTATAAAAGAAACAATTTCGTCACACACTATTGTTGCGTAACTTTACCCATTCACGCAGTGAACGCAGTGGAAGTTCTCAAAAGGAATAAATAACCCCTGTTTTGCAACATTTTTCATAAATGCTCCGCTCCTATTGGTTGTAGCGTGATGTTATATAGCCTATAGCTTTCCTCGATAAATGAGCTATCTAACAATAAAATTTTTTTTAATTCAAACCAGTAGTTCCTGAGATTGGCGCGTTCAACCAAACAAACAACCTCTTCAGCTTTATAATATTAGTATTTAGTAATACAATTACTAACTAAATTACAAAAAGAGTACTTTATAAATTTAACTTATGCTCTCAAATTTAACAGTTTTTTAGTTATGATGTGGTACAACATGGTAACACGCTAATCCTAGTCTCTCTAGGCTGGCTCTCAAGTGAAAATATCGGAACACATCTATAGGTGATTCGCGACAGATCTTCAACTTGAGAGTGGTAGTGATAATTATCCAAGCCGGTATTAGAAAATATCCATCATCATTCGTTATGGGGTTTCATCACGATATTTTCCTTCAACGAAATCCTACGCTCATTGTAGCACTCGTCGATCGGCGTGGTATCTAAATACTCTACCAATACCGCTATCTCATTGTATTATATACTAACTGAGCCCGCGGCTCCGCTCGAGTGGGCTACATAATTATTGTTTATTAAGAAACCGTGATAATGTTTCTTTTAATAAGGGCAGAGTATCTAAGGGGTAATTTTTTTTTTAAATCAAAATCTATCAAAGTTAAATCTAATGATTGCTACGGCTGACCATTGACTGTATTTACTTAGTGTATGGTCATCGCAATTAAATTATGTTCGAATGCCTCTCCACCCTATTATCGACGTCTCTATTTATTTGGTTCAGTATGGGGTAACCGCATGCTGGTGAGGTATAAAATATGCTTTAGTGGAGTTATCCGAAACATTATATATTAAAAAAAAAGTTTTTATTTAAATCGTTAGCTATAAACTACTTAAAGGTTTTTAAGCTATTGTGAAATATTAAATATGATCGACAGGGCGTGTGAACATAACGTGCCAGGTGGCCGCGACCTTTGGATTAAAAAAAGAACGTTTATTTTCCTCGCATGTCACGGACACCGTATTTTTTTGCTTTTTTATTTGCTTGACCTTTATTATAATATTAGAATTATGTCATCTCTATTTATCTAAAGGGGATTTATTATATGACTCGGAGTGTTTTCAGTTAGTAAATCATATTTAAAAGTACGTTAACAGCTATCATATTAGTACAACGCCAGTAAGTAAATTTAGTTTTGTAATATAATATTTTAACAAACCGTGCTGCACACTTTATACATGTTATGGAAATTTTACATGGTTAAGTGGAAACGCGGACTTTGCTTAGTACATACAAACGTAGGCATTCCACTGGTTTATCCTTAAACAAGACAAAGACAAGTGAACTAAAGCAAATATTTTTGTACCATACAACATTTAGTTAAAAACGATTTTTTTTGTTACTTCTCACATGAAAATATGTTAAGTTAACACTTTTTAAGAATTATAGCCAGAAACACCAACTCGGTTTTTGAAATGAAAATTTCTTTGCCATCGTTGTGATTTGAAAGTCGATACAAAAGAGGTTTGTTGCAACGCAATAATGAATTTTATTACATCACCAAAAAGGCACGAAACAAAAACTTTTTAGACAACACTTATGACATTCTGTTACTGATTGATATTGTGTTAGGTTATTCAAATATGCATTAATTAAAAATGATATTGTGAATAATGATTGTGTACTTGTATGTACATTTTCATAAACTTTAAATCAGTGTGTATTTGATCATTTTCTGATTAAAAAAAAAACATAGATGTGAAAGTTTCACTTCTGCCACGTGTGAATTGCAAAATAATTTTTTAAATTACAAAAATAAAATATCACTTCATGTTATTGCGGTTTACGGTTAACATTATAATTATTCTGAATTTTTTTATTATACCTTTAAACATTTAACCGCTATTGTCATTTTTCCTACGTTACGGTTTTTTTTTTTCAAAAATAATCATTATTAGAACTATGTAGCAAGTCTTCTAAAATTACTAAAATTTCCCAGTGATATCTCCGTTATCAAACGTTCAGCATACTTTGATGTATGTATATAAGGACTGCAGATGTCTTTCTCGTGCGCTCCAAGTCCGGTGAAGCTGTAAAAGCCGCAGCGGCTTTAGGGCCCCTAAGGCTAACAGTGTAGTCAGTTCTAAAAAAAAAAAAAAAAAACTTTCTCGTGCTGTATTCGATCATTCGGTCACAGTGCGACAGCAATAGATCTCATTTATTGGGTTCAGATTTTATGATTTTCTTTTAAGTCACTAAACTAATATATTATTCTAAGATAGCTATGAACTATTGTCTTGATATAAAAAATATTTGAATATGAGCAGAATCGACGAAGGTGTTTTAAAAGTTACATAACAACTAACAAAAGCACACATGATTTTTTATAATATACAAAACATTTAATTGATAAATTAAAATTTAAGAAATATTTTACGGTATATCGTTAAAAACGAAATCAACACCGAGTTAGATTAGATCAAAAGTATATTATACGAGACTGCGTCCATTAATTTAATGTACGGTTTAGTTGAACGTAAAATATTGAAGGCATAATAATAATAAGGAAAATTGTTTGTTACCCCTGTCTATTTGTCAGGTCGGATTATGGCCGCCTTTCATTTTGGGTATTTCATAATTCATGAGAGTCCTTCATGCTTGCGTCGGTTGATCCGACAGCCGACAACTTTGTTTAGCAAACATGGTTTCACATTAATTATTCTACATTTACGTAGTTAATTAAACGCAGTGGTATCAATTTGTTTCTTATTTATTGAAGACTAGTCGTGCTCCGCGACTCCGCACGCTTTTATTACGCAGTAATTATTTTCGTCTCATGATTTTCATTTTTACTTATTATTATTGTTAATGTACTATAGACCATAGAGGTGTTTTAATTCTATACTAAAGACTATCAATTTTGAAATGAAATAAATTGTTACTTCTTGTCCACTAAAGTCAGTTGAAAACTATTATTGATAATTCTTATAGCCTATGAGTTGCGGAATTAAATTTACCTATTTCCCTTGTACAGTATTTCATAAAAATCGATTATAACCAATTATTGAGTTACATCCAGATAAACCAAAAATAAGATATAATTGTAATCAGTACATAGAAAAGTCGCAAAGTCCATAACAGTAAAAAAGTCCAACATTACCTAATTACAAAACAATTATTAAAATTAGCACGGTGTACAAAATTATAACGTAAACAAACTTCGCTATTTTTACAAAACAAAAACTTACGAAGGAATTATGAATGCAGAGAATATAATAAACGTTCCATCGAACGAAATGCCGTCGTATAAACCAGTTTTTGTTATTGAAATTGCAAACAAAAAAGAAGTTGCACAGCATCCGAGACTAACGTTTTGTTTTTATTCCGTCAACGGGTAAAAGAGTGAACCCAAAGCTATTACGAGCTATTTCCATTGGAAAAAATATGAGAAAATATAACTTAACGCACGTTAATTATATTAAGCCGCTAGCTATGAGCTTTGTATAGAGAAAAAGAGCTTGTTGTGATCCACTTACAATATAAATATTTCTCTTTTGCCTCCGTTTCGAATTTCTGAATAAATTAATTGCTTTAATTGCATTTTATATTTTGAAATTGCGATTTAAGTATTAAATTATTTATTATTAATATTTATAATACGAAATCTATTTATATAAAAATGGATGTTTGTTCCCTGTGGACTCCCAAAACAGCTGGAGCAATTTTGACAATTTTTTCATACAATATTAATATTATTAGCCCTGCGGATGATTCTGTAAAGTAAGGTAGGGATTGGATAAAAAAAAAGTTTTCTAAGTCACAGTGACGCGTGGCCGGGTTTTTAATATATTACTCTATTTTACGTATAAATTGTTTTTCGATATTCATTTACACACAAATTATAATAAGCGCGGAGACTTTATAATTTGACTGATGTCAAGACGTTTTTGAAATATAAACAGACACACAAAAAAATAAAAAATAAAGGTATATTCGTGATTACTGTACTTTTTATAGGATGAATAACGGATAATTTAAATTAAAAAAAAACACGTAAAAAAAGAAATACATATTTATTAATGTGGATAAAAAGAAATAAATATTTATGAATGTGAAAAACTTCCCGATAAATTTCTTATTTCTAATAATAATAATAAATAAAATCTTTTATTTTAGACGAAAAGGCCATTTGGTTAGTATACACGCAACTTAGAAACTAGTGTGAGTAACCTATACACCTACCAGGAAAATAGTAAATAATTATTTACCAATAATTACCCAATTGTCTAATATGGGACTGACCCTTCTGTTTGCTACAGCCCTCGGAATGCTGTTGGGGCGAATTAGCTAAGCAAAGGCTATTCTGTGATAGAAGGCTCGTGCATTAAACCCGTGCTTAATAATCTCCCAAGTCCTAAAGCATTTCGTATCGCCAGCACCAGGACGTCGAAAGGTTTTATTGTTTTCCCACTACATTAAGTAGGTAACTAGCTAACCCCGTGCGCATTTTACGCACAATATAGAATGTTAACAATCTAACAGTCTTATTTGTCAAATAGATTTTTAATAAATAGCGTCACCTACCACATGTTAGTTGAATAGCTGAAGATACGGACGGACTAAATGAAAACACCTGTCATGTAGGTACATACTCACTCGATTGACTTATGTCATTAAGTTGTGTTGAATTTTAAATGTATTTAATACTAGCGGTGTGTCCGCGACTCCGCACGCGTTTATAGTTACGCAGTATATATTTACATCCCGTAACTTCATTTTTACCCATATTGTTGACAATTCATATGCCGTATCAATTGAGGAATGGCGTGTATTTCCCGTATACAATTTTCATGAAATATTTATTTTTATTTCTTTCTTACCAAAAGTATAAATATGAGTATCCCTAATTTGAGACATAGCAGGTTCTTCAAGCGAGTTTTCACCATAATATGTGGAATAAGCACAATAAAATGATTCACTTTTAGCAAAACTGTATAATCCAGTTAATTTACAATAGGTATATATATAGCTTACAATATATAAACTCCCGCGAGCCGCGATTGATAGCGCACGTCATATAAAACAGTAAATATGCCGTACTGCGTAGTTAAACATTTCAAAAACACTGCCAATCTTAAAAAGAATACTGGATTATCATTTAATAGGTATCTGTTAGAAATACAATACATTTCTTATTAAGTATAACATTGTCAATATATCAACAAACCAGATTGACAATCAACAAACTGGTTGGTATGGCAGCCGATGTCATTTCACCATTATCGCGCATGCGCATTTTGTGTTTCCATATTTTGTTCATGGAAACCCATCCCCTATTTTCTACCCTTAAAGTTTTAAAATACCCTATGTCTCTTTCTAAGGTTCAATCTATCTCTATATCAAAATTCATCAAAGTTGGTTCAGCGGTCTAGGCGTCAAAACGTAACAGACAGACAGATTTACTTTAACATTTTATAATATTAGTATAGCCCTAAGGTCGAAATTCGACTAGCGACTATTTGATCATAGACTATTTTCTGTTTGACATTTACAGTATACATAAACAATTAGTATTTTATCTACATCACTTGCTGTCACTTTTCGTTGAGTGACATTGTCAATATTTTGGGGGTCTAAGTTCAATAGCACTGGTCGGGTTAGGATTCGCAGTAATAATTAATTTAATTTAATATATTAGTAACAGATATTACAGATAAATTTAATTTTTTGCACTCCTTCTCCATATAAATTTTTACCATGCCGAATCTCACAATCTTCCGTGCACGCAATACCTTTAAAAGGGGTAGAAAGCTTTTGCTTCACGTATTAATATAATTATAGATATGAATCATTGTAAAGTATGCGGACAATGAGATTGTAGCAAATTTTTTTTATTTATAAATGCTATCAAGAGATGGCATATGTAATTAGAAAGGTTTTATTATTATTATTTTTAAAGAAATAGTTTTAACTAGTTTTAACTAAAATGATCTTTTACTAATTATTTTTGACGAAAAATTAAGGGAGATATGGCGTTACCACAAAATACACTTTCAATATATCTGTAGCGTCATCATTAATGTTTAATGTTGTACTTGTGCATTGTGTGCACCGGCAGTCCAGTCTCGGTCGGCACACGCAATGCACGCGGTAATAATACAGAAATAAAAGATTTAATTTGGAAGGATTGTTTTCATATTTATCTCCAGACTGGTAAACCTCCAAATTGGTGACCACCCGACGTGATTTTTAAACGTGCCGATTTTTTTTTGTTGTGTGCCGACCACCGTGTTACGTAATAAATTTTTTTTTTCATATCAAATTTCATCAGAACATTTAGTGACCTGTACGTTAAATATTTTAAATAATGACTCAACCGGAGCCGGAAATTACCAACTTAGATGTAGCTCAGATTACAGTTTCTTCGCGAATACCAGATTTTTGGGAAGACCAGCCACGGACATGGTTTATTCAGGTTGAAGCAGTTTTATATAGCCAGAAACTATCTGACACAGCGAAATATCATCTTGTCATTGCTAAGTTGGGAAAACAAGTTGTTCAGCAGGTGACCGATATTCTGTTGAAACCACCTGATGAAGGGAAATATGAAACTCTGAAAACTAGGCTCTTAGCAATTTATGAAGAATCAGAGACTCGTCGACTTCAAAAGCTTATTGGCGAAATGGATCTCGGAGATCAAAAGCCGTCACAGTTACTGCGACGTATGAAAGACTTGGCTAGAGACAAGATTTCGGATGACACACTACTAATTTTGTGGAAAAACCATCTGCCTGCATCGGTACGTGCGGTCCTGGTCGTCACGGAAAGCAAGGATCTCAGCACCCTGGCGACTGTTGCAGATAAAGTCATGGAGTCGACCAAATCTGTTACTGTAGAGGAAGTTAGTTCTTCTTGTTCAGATACCGCTACCTTACTGACAGAAATAGCGAAAATCAACGTCCGACTCAATGAGATACAGTTCCAGTCCTCATCAAGGTCACGTGGTCGCGGCAGGTTGTCATCGCGCCATCGCTCTCGCAGCCGTTTTCGTGCCCGTACACCTCGTCGCACACCAGCTTCCGAGGATTGGCTGTGTTTTTACCATTTTAAATATAAAGATCAAGCACATAAATGCTTACAACCCTGCGCCTGGAAAAAAACTGAACAGCAGGTAAACTAAAGTCCGTGCAGTCGAATTCGGCGGACGACTGCATCGGAATCGCAAACCACCGCCTGTGTGTTACAGATAAGTTAAGTTGCTTAAATTTTTTAATAGATACGGGGGCAAATATTTCTGTTCTACCCCGACACCAAGTTCGTAGAAACCAGTTGAACAGTGAGTGCACAGACTATACGTTATTTGCTGCTAATGGCACAAAAATTAAGACATACGGTGTTAAAAGTTTACAATTAGATTTAGGGTTACGTCGCGCATTGCGTTGGACATTTGTAATTGCTGATGTTCGACAGCCTATTTTAGGCGCTGATTTTTTATCTCATTATAAGTTAATAGTAGATTTAAGTTCACGTAGACTAATCGATCAAATTACGAATTTAAATGTGTTAACTGCTATCGTCAGTTGTAACGAAAAATCAATTAATACTATTAATGAATGTCACCCTTTTTACGATTTACTGTCAAAATATCCTGATATTACGAAGCCCGTTTCATTTAAAGAATCACCGAAACACTCTGTTTACCATCATATCGAAACCAACGGACCACCTGTACATGCTAGGGCAAGGCCGTTGCCTCCACACCGGTATGCCAAGGTAAAAGAGGAATTTCGAATTATGCAGGAGATGGGGATTTGTAGACCGTCGAAAGGTGCGTGGGCAAGCCCCTTACATGTGGTAGCAAAAAAAGATGGCCAAATTCGACCCTGTGGGGATTATAGAGCTCTTAATGCAATCACGAAACCAGACCGATACCCTATACCGCGTCTTCATGATTTTACATATTTGCTAGCGGACAAAAAAGTATTTTCGCGTATAGATATAAACCGAGCGTATCATTGTATCAGAGTAATCCCAGAGGATGTGGAGAAAACAGCCATCATAACACCATTTGGCCTTTACGAATTCCCGTGTATGAGTTTCGGTTTACGGAACGCCGCACAAACTTTTCAACGGTTTATGAATCACACAGTGTTGGAAGGTCTAGATTATTTATATACCTATATCGATGACGTCATCATTTCTAGTGAATCTATGTCTATGCATAAGTTACATTTAAACGAAGTTTTTGACAGACTAAATAAATTCGGTTTAGTAGCTGTCGTCATATTGGTAGTTTTGTGCCTCATAATCACCTACATTATTATAAATCGCACCAAGGACAGAATTAAAAAATGGATTCTCAAACAAGTCGCACGCGTCGCAATAAGTAATGTGCAGACTCAGGATTCTACGAGTGGAACGATTACGAAACCACCTCGAGGAATAATTGCTTGATGTTCGAAAATGCATTGCGCAAACACAATATGTATATTGGAACATAAATGTTATTAATACTATTTTTTTTTAAACTACATTGTTATTTTTATTTTGTAATTTTTGTATTGTCTTGGGAAAAATATTTTTTTTTTAATGTGTAATATGATTTATTTTTTGTGTAAAACATTGTATTTCCTTAGTGTACGTTCATTCGTATTATATTGTTTATACTAGGTATATATTCGCTTACGGATAGTAACGTCGTATTTTACCCCATGTTATAATTTTGTAATTTTTCAATAATTTTTAATTAATTGTATAAATCAATAATTTTTCATTTTATGTTTCTAATTGTTGTATTATGTTTTTTATTTTAATTTTTTAAACTTTATATTTAAGGGGGGAATGATGTAGCGTCATCATTAATGTTTAATGTTGTACTTGTGCATTGTGTGCACCGGCAGTCCAGTCTCGGTCGGCACACGCAATGCACGCGGTAATAATACAGAAATAAAAGATTTAATTTGGAAGGATTGTTTTCATATTTATCTCCAGACTGGTAAACCTCCAAATATCTATCATCTATTACAATTAAAAAAATTGAAGTGTCTGTTTGTAATGTCTAAATAAGAGCTTTTTACTAAATGTATATGAAAGTAATTATGGTACCTATAACAAAAATCTAATTTTTACAATTTTTGTTTGTCTGTCTGTTTTTTCCGGCTAATCTTCGAAACGCTTGAACCAATTTTGACGAAAATATTACTGATTTATAACTGATCTCCTTATTTTCATTATTATCATCAAGTATATGACATCATTGTAGACATTAAAAAGAGCTACAAAAAAGTCAGAGAGAGGATACGTCTATTTTCTAAGGAACACCTACAATAAGCATTTTTGTCTTGAAAATAGCCTGGAGCGGCAGAGCAAGATTCGTGCGTGTGCCCGTTCGATAGCATTCTGTAGTCCACGTGAGTAAAGCCCGCGGGCAAAGCTAGTAAATAATGTAACGAGATGTTAAATTTAAGAGAACATTTCTCAAGGGGAGGAGGTTTCCTCATTATAATTTTTTTATTCATCATATTCAATTCCGATAGTCGAGGGAATATAAATGTATTTACTTACCACGTTGTCTGTCATATGCGTTGATGCACTCGCTCGTCTGGAACTGGCTGATGAGAGCTGTTTTACCGACGCCCTGTGCGCCGACCATTGCGACTCGATGGCACGCCACTGGTCTACGCTCAGTGGATTCTGGAGCCGATTGTGCTGGAGACGAAGGTGCTAAACTTCCCGACCGAGATCGACGTCGGCGAAATGAATCCCCTCGGTTCACTATACCTGAGAAAGGAAATAATGTTTTAAAACATGGTCTATTAAAAAGAAGACAAAGCAGTAATGAGGACTGCCGACAGAAGTGAAAATTTAATACTATAAACAAACGGTTGTTATTTTTGGATGTCCAAATTACTTAATTGTTTGATATTAAATTAATACTTGTAAATCAAAACTGTTTTACACAACAAATTTGTTAGTGAAATAACTCCTAAATTACTATAAAATACGCATTGCAGTAATTGTAGGTAATAAAAAAAAATTATGTTCTTAATTATAACGTTATATTGCTACAAAGACTCCGTTTCCTTCGTTATTCAAACTATATATCTTTATGAGAACATTAATATATATTATACTATTTATTATTATAATTTTTTTATATACATTCTCCATTCTATACATTCACAGCTGACCCAGCGCAATAAGTTATACTAATAGGAACAGATAAAGTGTTATCATTAACACGTCACGTGACCATGCCGATGACGACTTACATGAATATACTCCCTATCCAAATTTCAATATAGAACTTTTTACTTCAAAAAATCCCATTTATGTCTTAAGAAGGGAACGAACTGGTTGGGAGATGGTTCCACAGTTTTACGGTACGGCAAGTAATCTCAATGCCAGTTCTGCATACTTGTTCAGGTTACTTTAGCTGTTGTAGAAAGGAGAAGAGAGAATTATAATTGAACAATTCTTCATAATACTCAACGTTGGATCAGCTGCAATGGAATTTTTGGTTGAATTTACGTATTTTGTTGTAGTGAGTCTCTTTTTACTTCGTGTCGGCAGAAGTCGTGTCTATACTAATATTATAAAGTGGAAGAGTTTGTTTCTTTGGTTGAACACTCTAATCTCAGAAACTACTTACTGGTTCGAATGGAAAAAATGTTTAAGTGTTGAATAGCACATTTATCGAGAAAGGCTATTAGGCTATAAATAAAATTACGCTATGATCAATAGGAGCGGAGTATCTGTTGCGGACAGCGAGCGGGGCGAGCGAATAACGATAGTCTAATAGTATAGAATGAACAAATAAATGAAGTAATACGTGTTAGGAATAAGGTTTATAAATACGTGTTAGGAATAGATATAATAATATGAACTGAATATGTGTGAATATGTGTATTTTAAAACGATTAGAATAAGAATATAGCTAGTTGTAAGTTTAAATGTATAAATTTCACTAGTTGTAAGGATGAACCATGCCAGACTCGGAACATCTGGCATGGTGACTCATGGTAATGCCGCACACAGGGCGTGCGCGCTCATTGGCTGAGCGACGCCCCGCACGGAATCCATCGCAAGACCGGTTGCGAGGCAAAGGGCGAGGTTAAATATAGCGGAGAGGGCGGCAGTACTACCCCAAGTCCGGTGAAGCTGTAAAAGCCGCAGCGGCTTTAGGGCCCCTAAGGCTAACAGTATAGTCAGATCTAAAAAAAAAAAAAAAAGGCAGTACTACGATCAGTTCGAGAAACACCACAACACCAGCAACAGCAAGCAGCGAATCTAAAAGCAAACTACAGTCAAGAACGTTATTATGGAACCACATTGTTACTACGAACTACTGTAACTTTGTAAGAAACAAGAATAAAACAAGCGCTATTAATTTAGCACACATTAAAATATTGTGGACGTCTTTTTATTCACAATAGTATCAATGAAAAATGTTGGAAAAACGGGCAAATTTTATTTCTTTTAAGAGCTTTATTACGTTCGCTGCGTAAACGGTTAAAGTTACGCAACAACCGTGTGTGACGGAATTGTTTCCCTTAAAAATTCAAAAAAAAAAGTCCGCGATAGTTTATGGCTATCTTTTAAGGCTTGCTCAGTAATACCTTTTTTATGGTAATAAAAATTGTTCTAAAACAATTAATTATTTGCGAAGGTGTTTTTACATACATGTTCATAATCTTTATTTGATATAAATACATTATTCATCACAAGTATTTAATTTTGAACAAAATTGTTACCTTTATTAACCTTACCTTTTTTACCTTAATTGATTTAAATGAATATCTTAGGAGATATCACAGTTTAAAATAACTCGGCAGTGGATATTATTGGTTTTTCAGTTTCTGTGTAGTCTAAACCAACTTGTCATTTTTTTCCTTTACTTCATATCTATTTTAGTTTACCATATAGCATAATACTTATTTATTTTATTTTATAATTGTGAGCTTATAATGTTGTAATGTCGAGAGGCAAATGTGGTCTGATGTTTATCTACATGGCAAGTAATTTTAGCGCTACGAGTAGTATGGGATGGATTAAGGGATGGAGTTTGGCTATGGTTTTTTATTATAACTTTGGTATAGTTGATGGTTCGAGTCCCGCTGATTTGGGTTATAATTCAAAAATTAATGTACAGACTATGTTTATAATTTTTTTTTTTTTTATCATAATAATAATAAAATGTTTATTTACATAACTTTATAAACAACAACAAGAAAAAAATCTTTATCTATAGAAACGTTATTCCAGCGGAACTCGACTCGAAACATCACTCGTACTGTGTATATATAACAGTACGTACAAGTCTGGTAACCACATAATATATACCTAAAGGAACTTCGTTAATACCGGGTGTTCCACGACATTCTTCCAGTTTTTTTAAGTTGTATCTATTTTTATTGATGTTCTCAATACATTTGATGATATGATATTATGTAATGAGATTTTAATGTGTCTACAATTAATGCACAGGCGAGAAATTTTTCTCCAGTAATAACATTGTTAGCCCTTCGGTTAATCAACGCATGACCCTCCTATGTATTAGCAATTTTAAATGCCCGGAATTCTAGTTTCGTGAACCTAGCTTCATCATAAAACATAAAATGATCTTTACTTTATAGAGGTGTTTATAATTGTACGATGTACTGTACGTCAGTTATTATTGTTTGACACGGTTACGATCCGCGTCAGTAGTGGATTTCAAAGCAGTTTCCTCTTTCGTGCCAAATTACTGACAAAAGATTCGCACTGAACTCGAACATTACTTTATTTCGGAGATTCGGAATTCTAAACAAGGTGCGACGGTGTTTTACACCCAGTCAACTGTATCTTCCTTATAAGGCACAAGATCGGTCGTATATGGAATACTGTTCGCATCTCTGGGATGGATCCGCAAAATACCTGCTCAGGTGCTTACCTGATGCTCAGGACAGATTGCAGATAAGGGCTGTTCAGCGGCCGCTTCAGCTGCGCAGGAAAATCGCCTCGCTGAGCGTGTTCTATTGCCTGTATCATGGTGAGTGTTCTGAGGAGTTATTCAATCTAATTCTCTCCTCTCCCTTCCACAACAGAACCACACGCGTTGGGCTTCGGAGTGACAGTTTTACGGTAACCTCCATCTCGGCACGAACTAAAGAGTTCTCTATGACATATCTTTGTCGTACCGTGAAGCTGTGGAACCTTCTCCCGGCCAGTGTGTTCCCTCCTTACGACATGGGGTTCTTTAAGCGTAACGTGAAGAGATAGTGTTTGTTTTTTATTATTGCGTTTTAAAAATAAATCTTTTGTGTCATAGGTGTAATATTTACCTTTGCAGGTCGATCAAAGACAAACGCTACTTTACTAGTAAAAAAAATCTTGAGTGACCTCTTTAAAATTTCAGCACTTAACTATTTCAGAATACATAATTATAATGTCTGCACATGTAATGTATATAAGTAAACCATAATTACTGAGGAGAAAAAAGATGAAATTAATAATAAATAATGATTTCTAAGCATTTTGGAATCTAAAAAAAAAATATTTTTTGCGATCTTTTGTGCTTTTCTTAAGAGAAGTAAAAATTAGTTTTTTTTGCCAGCTCTAATACACGGCATATACAAATACAATACGCACCAGACGAATTCAGAAATTCTTCCTATTTGAAGTCAATTAAAATGACTAATACGAGATTTTACAAATCTTTCTCTTATTTACGCTTTTTACAATCCAAAATATTATTCACCTAAAAGCACATGAGCGTGAGACAAAAATATATTTCTGACTCATAAGACCCGTCTGATTTTTGAAGTAAAAAAGTATTTTTTTATCTTGTCACTGTAGACTTATTGGCAATGTACTTTAACACCGCATCAATCGACGTCGCGTGAGTTCGAATCCCTGCAATGATCCTGAGCTTTCTGTGAAGGAAAACATCGTGAAGAAACCATAGGTATGGTGATATATTCTAATGTTCGCCTGGGTAGCCACTACAAGTTTATAACTAATCATTCTTGGCTTAGAGTTTTTTCATATTAGACCACATTTTCAATAACAAGCAATATTGTCAAACGCTAAACCTATAAAGCATACATTTAATCGTGACCTTAGATTTTATTTATACACTAGCTGTGCCTGCGGCTGCGCTCGCGTGGACTAGAGAAAGTCGTCGATCGGGCACACGCGCGAATCTTGCACCGCCGTTCCTTGCTATTTTAAAGACAAAAATACTTATTGTGGGTGAACCTTAGAAGATAGACATATGCCCTTCTAGACTTTTTGGTAGGTCTTTTTAATATCTACAGGTATGTGGTACATTAATTTAATATATCCCAGAGATTACCCAGAACTAACAAAGAGACAAATAGATAACATTTTTAAAAATTGCTTTTTTTTATATAGGTACCGTGTATACCGTAATATGCATTTTGTAAAAAGCTGTTATTTTGACATGACAAACAGACACTTCAATGTTGTTTATTTATATATATTATCTTTGTGGTTAATATATGATAATATACATTTTATGCAAATGTTGTTCGTAAAATTGATATTTATTTTTATTTATCAATCAAGGCCGCACCAGACACGCCTTCCGTCCATCTCACCCCATTACATCCGTACGCGAATCTCCAAATTTAGAACGGTGGTATGACGCATGCCAGATGTATTGTTGTCCACGCTGTAAATCCACTGACGTCAATGATTGCGCATCGGTACGTTGCGTTGCATATCGTTTATCGCCGTAGTTTTATTCGATTTAGCCAGCGATTTCTTCGAATTTGCATATTATCCGTAGATAAGGCTGAAATAAACTAAGCTGTAGTTCCTCGGTTCATTGATCCAATACAAAGTTGACATTGTAGTGGAACGAAAGGAGGTGAGGAATAAGATAAGTGCAGGGTAGATGAAACAATACCAAGTCTCAAATACGAGTCAAAATGTAAATAATTAGATACAATACGTGCTAAATTAACTTTACAAAAATAAGATCACTAAATTTTACATAGGGAAGTTTACAAATGAATTCATTACAAATAAGATAACCAAATCAGAGCAATCCGTAGATGAAAACTCTAAGTTATAATAAGTAAGGAATCGACAACATAGCGGTGGCGTGGCACCCTTAAATTCAGTAATTGAGTGATAAGAAAGTTCCTCCTGAAGCCTTTAATTGGCCTTTGTTATCGTAGTTGGTTTGGGTTTAACTAAGCCATCTGCATGTTTAAGAATGCTAGATCATTCATTAATGTGCGCTCGCCCAACATCACCACCAAATTTTTTTTTCTTTTCTTGTCATAATTTACTTGTAACACATATCGGGACCTTTATTACTTCTAGCTCCTTCGTCTTTACGGTATATTTTTGTCTTAATGCTAATGAAAGCTTTTACTTCTCTTTTGATTCCTTCTTAATTTAACCTTATCTACTTAATCTTATAATTCTTATCCCAGATTGATTCTTTATTTGCCTTGTGGTCTACGTTTCTATATTCTAATTATTACATTTCCCAATTCATCTATGTCTTTATTACAGAAATTAAATGTTTAATCCACTTATGTACGTCTTGACTATCAGTAATATTATCCTATTTAAAGTTCAAGTCAGTTTATTGGTTTGTCCTATAAATGTTTATCGTTATTTATCTAATTTATTTATTTCCCATTCATGTCCCAATGGAACCGTTTAATATTTCATAAATTAGTCTTTTCTTTATTCCATTTTTTGTCGTAATTTTTTATTCACTTTCTTTAAAGGACAATAAGTCCTTACATGTCTTCTCTTCAGCGAGAAGTGTATGTAGATTTTGTCAAAAAAGATTACAACAGAAACAACATACAGAAATGTCCCATCTAATAATTATGCGTTCCTTGCAGTCTCCCGAACAGCAACAGTAAACAAGTAAAGGTCCAATTAAACCGGTCTGTTCCAGCAAATATATTTGGCCATTGACGTCACAGCGCGGTGGCACGATTATGCGTATGCACCGTGCATAACGGCGCACTAAAATCAATTGTGAGTCAACAAACTGACTCAATGTTGATGTTGGCCAACGGATTTTTGATGTCTCTCTCAGACCGTATCAAACACGTTGATCTTGGCACGGAGACAGCTAGACGAATTAAGTGAATGATACAGCATTGTATATTGATAATGTGATAATACGTTAATTTGATGATGATTGGGAAAATTTAAACTAAATACATTGAAACTTTTTAAAATATAGAAATGACTAAAGTTTGTTCGCTTTGAAATGTTAGCCATAAATTGAAGCACTCTGTATAGCGCGAGAACTACTTTCAATAGCGAAACAATACGTCTTAATTGAGACTACAATAAACATTGATTATTTTCTTATTAACACAGAAAAAAGTGCGTGGGTATTGATTTGACAGTCAAACTTTACGCAGCGAACCACCTTGTTCATTATGTATCTATTTGATATTCAAGAACGGTGATATAATTTTTAATTTAGATAATGTGATGTTATTTTAATACATTAGATTATAATTAAATTGATACACTTTCTAATAAAACTAAAGGTAGTAAAGTTATTTTTGTTTATTCTTCCGAAATTTCTTGTACAAAATTTTTGATTTTCATTATCGGTCGGCCGGTAACTCTAATTTCCTTTGGATATTTTACAGAATAAATATTGTAATTATTTGTTTTGTATTTTTCATAGCGGCGTATAAGATAATTCATCTGTTTCCATTCAGAGAAATAGCATTAATGTAACATGTGAAAATATATGTGATAGAAATCCGGGATTTATGTTGAACGTATATTGAAATCATTCATATTTATTTTATAAAAAATATAAGTTTTAAATTTTTATTGTTTTGTTTATTTATACAAACTCAGCAAAAATACTGTAAGTCATTTGATAATAAATGCGGTATAGTCCACAAGCAACCGCACCCATTCATCGGCAGTCTTCAGGTCTCCTCTAACGGTCTATTTGTATCATCAGGAAGAAGAGTACACGTTTTCTGGAAGTACATCCATCCGTACGGATCCCGCATATGTCAGAATTGTTAGAAGATTACAAAATTATTACTTCTGAATTATATTAAAAAAAGATACAATACGTAAGATAAAAAATGATACGCAGATAGATCACGACTATTTTGTGCAAATAACAATGTTTCATCGCGTATATTTATTTTTTAATTCTACTTAATTTACAAAAACCACGGGGAATAAATTTCGCAGGCCATTTCAGATAAATTACCTACATTACCTTAATATATTATTATAGGTTCATCGCTCTCTCATCAGAAACTTTGTTGGCGTAAAAAGTTCTGAACATTATAAATTCATTAAAATACTTCTTAGAAAAATTAGAGTTGCTTTTAAATTTTCGACGTATGCATAATTTCAACGCTATTTTTTGTAACAATTATCTGTTTTTGTTTGATATCGTATCTTGTTATATACGGACAGACATATTCCAGATATAACACACACGTGTACTACACAATTCTTTGGAGATGACTAATAGTTTCAAAACTACTTTATAATAGTATAGAATGAGTTTAATGAAAGATTCATCAGATGATTCTACATTCATGTAATATTACTCCAAATTGACACAGATTTTAGGAAATACAGGTTCCAAATATTTTAACCGTATACATTTTAGTCAATAAACGAAAAGACAGCATGTAACTTTTAAAGATGTAGTAATTTCGCGAAAGTCAAATATCCAGGACACAAGCTATTTTGGCTGTAATATCAGATACCAGTTCTATATCAACAGTGGCAGCTCAAGTTTGGAGACGGTTAGCATTAAAAATGTTGGGCATTTATAACCAAAGAATAAGTTGTTTAAAAAATTCATGGCTCCATGCAGCTGTTATTTCGCTTACCGCTAATACAACATAGCAAAGCTTCTGTTTTGATATTTCCATTTTCTCTTTTAGGTAGCGTGTTACGAGTATATACTTTGGAGATGTGTAGCTTTAAACCGTATAATAGGATATAGAGGAATTGCAATACAATGGAAAAGCTGACTTTATGTGGTGCATTTATTTAAAAATCGTTAAAATTAATATCAGAACCACTAACAGTACTTTCCTTCGTCCAGAACTCTATTCCATTCTAAGATTCGATGTCATGTTTTTTGACGTAAGGTTCGCCCTTTACTTCTGCACCCACATTGTTGAAGATTTTAAACTTAGTTTTTTTTAAATGTTTACTGTATCCACATAATTGATATGTGATTACCGACGTAGAGAGAGACGGAATGCGAATTAGCTGTTTTCGTTATATTAATTGTTTATATACACAATTAAAACCACAGACATTCTACACTTTACTATGTTCAGGTATGTATTATTTTGTTTGTGTCCCACAGTTGGGTAAAGGCCACAGGAAAGCAAGGGCTTAAACACAATGCTAGCCCATGACGTATTGACGATTCCAAACACCCGGACAACAACTCATTAGCCTAGTGGTCGTAAGCGTGACTGCTATGATCGAGGTCCTGGTTTCGATTCCCAGGTCGAGCAAAGTGTTATTGGATTTTTCTATGAAAGTCTCAGTAGCAGCTCGGAGTTTGACTTTGTGCTTGATTAATGGTAATAGCTCGCCCCCTATTACATGGGTCCTAAAAACATACATGGCGAACTTTGGGTGTACTAAGTACACCTCTTCCTTACCCTTCGGGGATACAGTTGTGATGGTATGTTATGTTATGTCAGACAATAACAGTTGTATAGTTTTCCCTCATACACTGCCACTACAAGAACATTTATCAAGCATTCAGGTTTCTTCATGATGTTTCTCTTGACCGTCAGCCGTTAGTGCTACCTATTTGAATTAGTGAATGTAAGCGAAATCCGATAAAAGTGTTGCTTAGCGGGGTTCGAACCTGTGGACATCGTATCGATATTCCGCCGGTTAAAACCACTCGACCAACGCGACTTATGCTCGATAATGTTATATTTAGGTAAATATAGTGAAATACGGTTTAAACTGAGAAAAAAGCAAGTTTTATTGTACCACACGTGACTCGGTCCAATGTTTTCATTCTTCTTTGTGAAAAGACTTAAGACGTACATTACTACTGTATGAAATTAGGTCGCAGATAACTATGGGCGTTATTTATAGACGGACACAAAGTTATTTTATCTTCATAATAAACGTTTTACAAGCGACAACATTAATTAGAAATGATTATAACTGACTTCAAAGACCCGATTGGATCGTGAACATTTTTAAATATAACAAAATAGATCTGCTGATGTCATGATGTAGATATTAAAATATTGGTGGTCTTTTGAGTTTTCTTAGATGTACGTTTGAGTTAATCAAATTTATAAAGTTCATATCGTTACAGATTCTCATTGATTAAAAATATTTATATTTGTAAAGATAACTATTTCGAGTGAATTATGTAGGACTTAATAGGTGTTTTTGGCTTGAACGAACTAGACTTTGGAATGTATAAGAAAACATTAGTCGATATATTCATTAATGAGGCGACCAGTCTATTCAAACTAATTGCATCTTATTATTATATATATAATAAAAACTATTTATGCTACGAAAGTTATAATGGGGCTGATATATAGAATTTGCAAAAACGCCTATAAAATGTAAGCAAAATTATTAAAAAGGAAACAAAAAGCCCGACTGCAACAAAAACACGAGTAAAAAATAATTATTTGTTTGTTTTTACCCTTTATTTGATTCCCAGACGTCGTACTTAAATATTATCTAGCATATGTAACTTCCACAATGAAGACAAATCTAACGACACCACGTATGCTAAAATCTTGCCAGAGAAATAGGCATACGCTCGAAAAACATTTCCTACTCCTAAACCTATTTTTTTGCAGTCGGGTAAAAAATGTCAACCACTGTTCGCAAAATTTATATGAATAAAATCGTGCATAATAATATCACTGATTAAAAAAGAATAATGAGAAAAATAGATAAAATAACGTAGACCACATAACCTTAAGTACATGTAGACGTATCTGAGTTTGTTGCAAATATTTTACAGCGGTTTTCTGAACTACTTTTCATAAATGCTTTGCTTCGAAAATAGCAAAATTGTCCTATAATGTTTGATATTGTCTAATAAAAAGAACATGACTGAGTTAACTACACGTACCTAGTTATAAAGCTTTGAGTGTTTCTCCTAATAGCTTATCTCGAGATCTGGGTCGAAGAAAATTAAGCTATTTCGAGATAACGACGTGTGATAAGAGGCTTTCTCGCTGCTCTGATGGTATTTGCCCAGTTTACGGCCCATTCAGACACGCGAATAAGTTTGTAGTCTTGTTTATTTAGCGGGCGTTTATGTATTGCGGAACGCAATTTGGGGGGAGGGGGTTATTGTAAAACGTTACGTTGTGTTACAAGTGCGGAAGGGGGTTCGTACAACGCGTTACGTAACATTGCTATATTTTAATTTAAATAAAAAACTAGGCAATTAAAATTTCAATCCTGTTCGTTTATGTTTTACTGAGAATCCCTCGATTGCATTGTACATCATTTTTATTTTGTTCTCCCAGGTTGGCAACCATTTTCGTTTGTTTTACAGCGAATCCGGATATAGTCAATGTTATTAAAGAGAGCTCATACTGAGTTTCGAGTGAACAGGGACACTAGTTATGAACTAGCGAACCCTCAACATTTATGGGGCACCATGTATCTATTCGGCGGCGCGCGGCACCTTTACGCTGCTCGCACTGTTTGCCTTCATGTGAGTGGACTGAATAGTTGTGCTCTTTCTAGATTAGGGAACGTTCAAGCATTACGTAACGCAATTTAGAGGGTGGGGTCTTGTAAAACGTTACGATGCGTTACAATGGCGGGTGGGAGGTTCGATCAACACGATACGGAACATTGTCTTTTTTAAAATTTAAATAAAATAATCAATTTCCCCTTTTCGTTTATGTTTTACGGAGAATCCCTCGATTGTATTGTACGTCATTTGTATTTTGTTCTCCCATGTTGGCAACCCTTTTTGTTTTTTTATACGGGGAATCCCTCGACTGTATGGCTGTATGAAGTGTTGTTAAAGAGAGTTCATACAGTAATGTCCTCAAAACAGGGACTTGCTGACTTGGGTATTGTGTAACGTTTAAGGATGGTGAGGGGGTACAGAAAAATGTTACGGCACGTTACATGTATGAAATATGTAAGAAGAAAGATATAACATAGAGAGACGGAGAAAGACAACAATAAATTACGTATCTGAAACAGAATTTAGACTATGTAGGTACGATGCTAAATGTGCAATTTTTTTATGTTATGTTGGTACTGCAGCGTATATCTATTTATTACCAATCTTAGACAGACAGTAGTCTAACTGTGGCCAGTCATTAATAGGTTTTTATTCATGAAGATGGTTTTGGAATGCTTCGTGGGTCAGTGCGTGTCGGTAACCACACACTATGAAGCGGAACAAAGCACTGCGAGCAATGCGACTTTATGACAGACAATAAAAAAATACTTTTATTATATTTTGACCTAAAGAAGGCACTTATCAGCGGTTCAAAAATGATCCAGTCATTGAGAAAAGCCAGCAAGAAACTCGATAGGGTTTATCGATCTATTACTGTGATTTTTTAAACTATATATACGTTTTTGTTACAGAAAATCGCCTCCTCCTGCCGCCCGTTCGTCTTTGGCGGATAGGACCGTTCAGAGGATCATCTTCGCGTGCCCTCTCCGCAGTCTCCTTCTGCGACATTACTTCTTCGCAGAAGGAGGCCACCGCCTCCCACGACCTCTCACTGCCGAGCATGGCGCTAACCACACTCGGGAGCGAGAGGTCCCCTCCTACCACCGCGGTCAGAGCCCGGCGCTGGCTCTCCCACGCAGCACACTCAGAAAGAATGTGCTGCGCGGTGTCATTGGCAGCACCGCACTCATGACACACGGTGGTCAACTCCCTCCTTGCGATCCGGTGCAGGTACCATCCGAAACAACCATATCCGGACAGCACCTGCACCAGTTGAAACATGAGTGAACCATGCTCCCTCCTACACCACTCTCTTAGGACCTGTTCGGACGGCATCTATGGTATATTTACCATAACGCGCGTCCGTCAGGTCCTCCCCCAATCTCCTAATTACCCCCTCCTTTTGAGCCCTCCTCATGTTGGCTACTTCTGTGGGAGTTGGAGGTACACGTCTGTTTGTGGCGCTGAGAGCATTCACCCAGATCGGTGCCCCGTAGACGGCCATGCTTCGCACGACTTCCGTAAATAAGCGGCGGCAGCTCGCACCCGGCCCTCCGTGGTCAGGCGCGTAACTTCTCCCCAGATGGCTCCCTGGGCCACGACTAGGGTGTCATCTGCGTAGCAGATTATGTGCACCCCCCGGAGGGAGCGCTACGCGGAGTACCCATTCGTAGCCCATGTTCCACTGGAGTGGCCCCAACACCGAGCCCTGAGGAACGCCACACCTCACATCTCGTCGGACGATAGTCCCTCGCCCGTCCACGTAGGTGACCACCCTACCCTGGAGGTAGTCCTCCGACAGCCACAGCAGGTACGAGGGCACTCCGTGATATCAGAGCGCTTCTCGTATAACCCCATGCGGCAGGCTGTTGAAGGCGTTGGCAATGTCGAGTGACACCGCCAACAACCTACCTCCACCTCCGGTCACCCCCACAGACAGGCTCTTCAGGTGGGAGAGGGCGTCCAGTGTTGAGCGCCCTCTCCGGAAGCCGAACTGCTCATCAGACAATGTCGGCCCCACTTTCTCAATATCCCGGATGACATGGGAAGCCACTATCCGCTCCAAAAGCTTCCCCACATCGTCCAGCAACACCAAGGGCCGGTACACCGACGGGCAATTCGGAGGGCGGCCCTCCTTCGGGAGCTTCGGGAACTGTCCGACCGACAAACACCGACCGAACAGCTCCCGAAGCACACACCTCACCAAGTCATCGGTCTACCTTTTGGTGGATTTTCCACACTGCACGCTCTACCAGATTCAGATAATCAAATCTTATGAGATTTGTTAAAATTAAAATAAACTCTGTTTTTGCTCACGACTGCCCAAAAAGCTATAAAGCCATTAAATACATAAATTACATTACAACTGCGAAGAGGTTTTTTATTATCCGTCGTTACGCTCTCATCCTCTCGCGGCTTAAGCTTACGCAGTGAAAATGTTTTTCCGTAAGGCTTCGATAAAGATTTCACTGAGAGAGATGTTTCGAATTGAAAGTTATGCAAGAGATTAGAAGCTCAGGACAACGCTTTGATCGACGCGGCTTCCAATAATACGATAAGCTTTCGTTGAATGAGCACAACGCAATGAAATCAAACCATGGTTTTAAGACATTTTGTAACGTTTGCCTGGCTAACAATAACTCTCAAATTTGAATCGATCACTAAATGTATATTATAAACATGTCTCGCCTTCATCGCTTAAATTTCAGCTACATTTCTATACTTACTGTCATTTCATACAAATTCACGTACCTAAAGTATTTAAAAAAAAAAACCATACTATCTATACAAGACAATTTTAAATAGAAATCAACTACAACGATTTTGAGGGGTTTCTTTAAAAAAAAATTGAAATCATCCTTTACTATACCGCTTTTAAGAATGAATTTTCAAATACGCGAAACACTTTTATTTCTTAGCAGAACTTAAAGGGGTGAAATAGGAAATGAAAGTGTAGCAAATTAGGAATATGAAAATTCATATTTATGCCTTTGGTAAGAAATAAAGTGTGTTCTGCGTTTTCGATAATTCATCTCTCAAGGCGGTACAAAGGGGATGATTTCAATTAAACTATACTAAATCGTTGGCAGAATTTTGATATTTGTTGAAGAGATAGTTTGCATCATATCTACTTAAGTAATAGTATCCGAGACATGTTTAGACAAGGAATAGGTACCATAAATTTATGGGAATACTTATTCCCTACTTAAATTCTACATATTCCGCTCAAATGAAGTCGCGGGTACCAGCTAGTAAGCTACCTTATAAGTTTAGGCACAATCTCACCTGTAGTTAGATGACGATATAGTCGAAAATGGGAACACAATAAACCTAGAGGCAGATCGGATGTCAAATGCAGATTCCAGTACACAGCATACTCGGTGGCAAATTTTCCAACATGGTTCGGCATGGTATGGTTTCAAAAGTTTTCAAAATATGCGCGATAATAAGAGGATACCGTAACCTACAGATCTTTGCAACACCAGAGGTATCATTAGCGTGTGGTCAACCTTGAATCTTCCTTTCTCCTAAGAGCCCTGAAAGCCATACTCTCCGCAGCAACATAACGTGAGGTTATTTCACCAGCCAGGCTGCTTCAAGTAGACACAAATCTTCAAAGAGTTTTCTCTGTGCCCTTGCTCTCTACCCGTACCGCGTTCCTTCTTTTTTAATACGACAAGGGCAAAGATTAAAGATTTCTGTAAAATGAAAAAGTTATGATGAATTTCTAGGAATATTTCAAAGGTATAAAATTTCCGATTATTCCGTTGTGATTGTTATAAAGTTTGTTTGAAGGCTTCTACTATAAAAAAGTATAAAGTATTCCCCTTTAATCAGTTGGATTTCATAAAAAGATACAAAAATAAAAAGTTCGAAAATTGAGTTCAATGAAATATACTAACTATAATAAAGTAAGTTATTGAGCTAACTAATGTACAATTATTAGTGTTATAAGTAGAACTATACCATTTCCATTTCTTTATTTTCTCGATGTGAAAACCCGTGAAAACTTGAACGAGCGTCTTTTTTACATTATGTATGTATTATTTTATAAAAATATGACGTTTACACACGTACAAGGTTATACCAGAGTCGGAGAAACTGATAGGGATGGAGCTATATCGATAAACGTAACACGATAACAGACCCGATATTTTTTTACAAAATGTAAGAAACTACACTACTGCCGGATACTTTTGTACAAATTTATTAACTAATATTATATTTCATTTCAGGATGTTACACGTATTAATTCTTGATTGATAATGCCAACTTGTTCAAAATTTTCGAAGATGTTTTAAAATAAATAGGTATAAGTAGGTACTCGACAATGAAAGGAAATAATTATAACGATAGGTAATCTTTATTTATTTATTTTAATCAAAATCTGATGAATCGTCACTGTCACGATATATGCGATCGATATCATTACTTATTTGGTCACAACACTACAACTATCAAATTAGAAATGTCATCGAGAAAATGGAAATAGTATAGCGGAGTGCTCGCGGCTTCGCGCGCCTTTGTTACTATGCAGTAGTTATTTACATCCCGTAATTTTATTTTCACTCATATTGTTGGCAATTATTATGTATCTATTGACGAATTTTTTACATGTATTTCAAAGTCGGTTGAAAATTATTATTCTATCCTACGATTTCTAATGTATTATTGGCGTTTCTTATATCCTTTCAGATAAGGAATGACGTATGCAAATTCGATCAGAATCGGTGGAGAATTGATGAAAATTTAATTTTTTGTACTTCTTTTTTTTTTTTAATTGTCGTAGCTCATCAATTATGTAATTACTTATATATGCCGTGTACAAAAAAAAAAACATCAAAATTTTTTCTCCCAATATTTTTTTACGATTTCTAATAGTAATACTGAAATTTCTTATACCTTGTCAAGTGACCAAAGACATAAGCATTAAGTATACAAAATAAGAATCGGTCAAGCTGATTTTGAGTTAAATCCAGACACACAGAGAGACAAACTATTTATTAATGGCATATTCGTGATCAGTATCATTCAATAGAGTATGCCTATCGGGAAATTTGGACTTCAAATTAACTGTACAGACAGAACTACAGAATTATTTAGAACAGTGGTAAGATTGGATTATTTAGAACAGTGGTAAGATTGGATTATTTAGAACAGTAGTAAGATTGGATTATTTAGAACAGTGGTAAGATTGGATTATTAAAAAAAACACTATCCTTAAAGAAGTGTATGGCAAAAGCTTACATAACGGTTTTTTCCCTCCAAAATTCGGATTCTTTTCGGTATAAGAAGCCGGGTTTTGTGGGAAATGTAATATAATTTTAATTTGTTTAGACTTCCTTCGTTGCTTTAAGCAAAATATTAAGTAATTATTGTACATTTTTTTTATCACAAATGTTGAATTCAATATATTAAAATGAAAACAGTTCATTTCATCTCATTTCTCTATTGCAATTATTTTCTTTAATACACTCATCAAAAAAGTCTAAGCAACATGTACTAATTTAAATTTTAGGATATTTCTTCACATTATAACGTTGTATTTTATTTTTAAAATAATATCTTTAGGGTTCTATGATGTAAAAATAACAGCTGTTGTCTTTATAAGTTCTTTTAATAACAGAAATGAATAATATTAGAATATACTGTAGAAACTAAGATACATAAGAAACTAAACTTTTTTCTTACAAAATGAAATTTCTAAAGAAAATGTATTTATTGTGAAAGAATAGAACAATTTAATACAAAGTATGGGCTCCTCTGCTATTCAGAACTTGTCGGCAACGATTATTCATTGAATTAATGAGACTGTTTATGTCATTTTGCGGTATTCGCTCCCAATGGAATTGTAGCAAATCCTTCAGCTGTTGGGTTGTTGTCGCTCCGTTCAAGTCCTTCAAAACACGTCTCTGGAGCATGTCCCATGCGTGCTCGATGGGGTTGAGATCTGGCGATTGTGCAGGTCAGGGAAATCCCCGGATGTTCTCCGTTGCAAAGTATTCACTGGTTCGCCGAGCTGTATGTGAACGCGCATTGTCATGCATGTGGGATATGTGTCAAAAGTGCTCAGAATAAAGATCCTGTAATTCTTTAAATCTTCTTTTATCTAATATTTATAAATTATCATCGAAATCGTAAAAACACATATTCATTGTTCAACCAACTTGACAGATCTCTTTTGTTGCCAGGAAAAAAATTAAAAATACCTATATTACTCAAATGTTGCTGTGTTAGAATGTTCTATTCTCCCACATGCATTAACCTAAAATCGGAGCCAAAGGTTTGTGCAAATGGGTAGACATAAGGTCTGAAAACATCCTCAATGTAATTTTCAGCATTCATGTTTCCATTTACAAAAACGAGCTCAGTTCGCCTGTTCTTCATAATACCCGCCCATAACATAACTGTTGAGCCGCTGTATGGATGAACTTCCTGAACGCACCTGAGCCTTTCAGTATTTCCGGGCCGACGATACACTCGCACCCTTGTATCAGGCTTAAACCCGAATCGCGACTCATCGGAAGACATAATTTTATCCCATTGTTCCTGGGTCCATGTTATGCGTTCTCTACACCATTCATATCGACGAGCGCGATTCCCGTGACGTATCGGTGGGCACCTGATTGGACGTCGAGCTCGTAGGCCGTACTCATGCAGTCGATTTCGCACAGTTTGAGGACTTACATCAACACCACTTGAAATTTGTAGCCTCAAACTTATCTCTCGAGCGGTTAACATCGGCTGGCGTCTTGCAGTCAGTTGTATGTACCGGTCTTGCCGAGTGGTTGTACTCCTTTTACGGCCTGGATGCTGTTCAGCGGGTTCTCCTGTATTATTGTAGCGCTGCCAAAGACGACAAATAACACTTCTATGAATGCCAAAATCTCGAGATACCTGAGATTGATTGCTTCCCGCTTGCAACATCCCTAGAGCTCTTTGCATTTCATCTGCCATCAAATGACGTCGCTTCATGACGTAAAGAATATCTAACAATTCGATTTTGTCGCTAATTTTATTTAAATGGTTGGTAAAATTATAAAATCAAGACTAAACGTAGCAATTAAAACGCACTTAAATTCAAACAAATTCGCAGTCATTTGAATTTTATGAAAAAACAAAACATAATCAAATTTTTTTTTACAACCAGCCAGTATGTCATCAATAACAAAAAAGTTTACTTACCTACGCACTTTGTTTGAGTAAATATTTAGAAATTAATTAATATAAATGGAAAAATTTGTAATATCACACACGTTGCTTAGACTTTTTTGATGTGTGTATTATTGGACAAGACGGGTAAATTTAAATAAACCACACTATTACAGTAATCACGTACTTATGAGTTGTTTTAGGGTAAGAGACTACAATATACGACAAAACTTTATAGTATACTTTTGTAATTAAGTAAATTAATTGATATTAAACTAGTTGTACCCCACGGTTTCACTCGTGTTAATTTTATCTGACTAACACCGCGCCGCCAACGCATCCGTGCAGTCTAACATAATTGTTCTTTCCGCGAGTACAAATTATTTTAATTTTTCATTATCTCCTAAACTCTGTGTCCAAATAACAAACTATACAGATAAAAAATTAACTTCATAAAATTGTACTTCATATGTAACTTTTCTTCGTAAAGATTATTGCATGCCATGTTTAAAAATAGTGCTTATAAATAACTTTTTTCTTTTCAACAAATCTTTATCACACAATAACTTATTGTAAATGATGTATAAGAGATAGGCATATGTTATCGCTGACTTTTTTTAAATATAATTTCCGTATTATTAACGATTACGTCAGCGCTCGCGGAAAAAGCAGTGAGGAAGGGCTTCGACTTCCGATTTAGGTAACAAAAAAATATATTTAAGGCTAGCTGAGAGTTGTAGCCTTATGTTAGACAGCCTATACTATCCTCGTGAGTCTGGCTATCATATACAAAAATAATTTTTCGAATCCCACAGGTAGTTTCAGAGAGTAGCATGTTTAAACAAACATACAAAGAAAAAAAATTGTTCCACTTTATTATATTAATATACTAAATATACAATGTGTATAATGTAGAAGTACAGATATGCTGTATTTATGCAAACAATTAATGATAGCGCTGCTGTGGAAGCGGCTTCATGTTTAATGAACTGACATAATCTATCGGGCCACTGTTCAGTTGTTATGATGGATCAAAGGTGTCAGGGGAAGCTTTGTACTCGTCCTCCGTTCTGCGATCGGTGTTGCCTGGTATTATGTATAAATTAATACGTGAAGCAAAAACTTTGTACCCCTTTTTAAGCGTATTTGCGTGCACGGAAGACTGCGAGATTTGGCATGGTTAAAGTTTATATGGAGAAGGAGTGCAGAAAGCTAAAATTTATCTACCTATAATATCTGTTACTAATATATTAAATTAAATTAATTAAAACTGCGAATCCTAAAACGACCAGTGCCATTGAACTTAGACCCCCCAAAATATTGACATTGTCACTCAATGAAAAGTGGCAGCAAGTGATATAATATTCATTGTTTAGGTTCATACTGCAAATATCAAACAGAAAATAGTCTATGATTCAAAAGTCGCTGGTCGAATTTCGATCATTGGGCGACCGCTAGTAGTAATAATAATTCATAACACAGTTCTTTTTATAAAGAATTATGTTAATTTTATTTTTGTAAATCGTTATTTATTTATTTCTGAACACATCAGAGAGGTTGTTTTACAAAGTTGCAACTATCACAGACAGATTAATAGAAAGTAGAATTCATTGGCATGGCCACGTGCTTTGGCAAGCCCTAGCACTACCGGACAAGGACAAGAAGAGTGGAGCCATATGGTGGTCTACAGTAACCCACAACATGGAACGACCCTAACTTACAGAACAGAGAACCCAGGAAAAACCATCCTGGCGCATCAGAATGAACCGATCCCAAATAATGGGACGAGGCAAAGAGAAAGAAGAAGAAATAATTATCAGTACAATTAATAAAATTGAAGTGTCTGTTTGTAATGTCAAAAATAACATCTTTTTACAAAATTCATATGAAATAATTATATGATACCTTTATCAAAAATTATATTTTTTAAATTTTTGTCTGACAGTTTGTTCCTGGTTATCTCCGAAACGGTTGGACCAATTTTGACGGGAATTTCACTATCAGTTAGGTGATGTTATTGGGACATTAAAAAGACCTACAAAAATGTCAGCGAGAGTATATGTCATCTTCTAAGGATCATCCAGAATAAGCATATAATCGGAAACGGGGACAGCACGATTCGCTCATGCGCCTGATTGATGGCATTTTGTAATTCATGTGAACGAAGTAGCGGGCACAGCTATTTATTAATATGATTATAAACTTTAAATATTATTTGTACAGTTGAAAATAACAGACAAACCCGATCGAGTTTTTTACTGGGATGTTTTCCGAATCGGTAGTACACTTTTGACGTTCATAAGTGCCTTCTTGGGGCCTGTGTTGTTCGATAGGACAGATAAAAGTTTCAAATACAGTGTAAACTCTTTATAACGTTATCCTTTATAACGATAAACTCCCTATAACGTTGAAGTGAGCCCAACTTGGTTCATTTGCGTTAAACCCACATATTGAAAGTCCACTCCATATAACGATAACTCTCTATAACGACAAAAAATGCTCAGTCCCTTGAGTTTCGTTATAAAGAGTTTACACTGTATTAAAAAATTTCATGGCGTGTGCACGGTTTCACTCATCTTGAGTTAGCGCGGGTCTCTTGTGTTCTGGGACGTGGCTTCGCTCCAGAAGTGATTTTGAGCACACCCCCGGTACAGTTTTACAATAGTTTGCGCGCAAGAAATACGGTTGTCGTAACAGTTAAACGACTTCTATTCGAATCGCCAGATGGCGCCTGGCGCATCGAATACCCGGGTGAGTCCGTGTTGCCAATAATAAAAACCTAACAAGAACTAAATTGAATAAAGTACTTTTTGATTTTCATTTTGAATGCGGGAACCGTCACGAGAAAACGTTTTAAAATTTTAACAGCAATAATAAATTTGCGTAAAAATGTTTAATTCAGTTCTTTGTAACCTTGACTGCTTAATTTTAAAAAGGTCTGCCGAATTAGATGGGTCAATTTTCAATTAAGTAACATTACAATAGTACTGAGGCTAGTGTCGAGGCTTATGGTACTGAGACATGGTCATTAACAGAATATTTTTTAATTCAATAAAAATAATATTTAAGCATACATAATTCAATATTTTCGCACAAATTAAAAATAAAAAGTCAGTAACATGAATTCATATTATTGTCATTATTAGCTAAATTTATCATGACGCACTTCCGTAACATGATTCGCGCGCATCTCCATTTCACCTTCTACTAAGCGCGCCACAAGAGGTACCACTTAAATAAAATACAATTATTATATTAAATCTACGATCAGAATGATCACCTTCTTTCATTTTCTTTCTTTCAGTTTCCAGAAAGACAAGGGAATTAATTTTAATGAAGTACTTACTAAACTGTTGAGCTAGACAACTCGAGAGTCAATTAAATCTTAAATAATGTGTTTTCGTTAATTACCAACAGATATTTGTTCATATAACTAAATATCGAATATACTGAAGTTAAACATATTTGTCTCAATTGTAAACAATATTAACGATAACTATCTCCTTCTATCGCCTGGGCAAATGACATGTGTAAAAAAAGAATACCACTGTTTTGTGGTAAAATACTTTTGTTCTGATATCCATGTATAGCGTGTCGTTTATTTCTATACCCGAATATGTATATTTTCAGATAATGAAGCTTGGGATATTTCCGCCGGTTTCATAATATTATCTCAGTTATCTGGCATCCCCGGCCTCGAGCTGCCATCTCGCCCGTTCTCTTCCGGTGTTTACAAAGCGGACTTAGAATGCCTATACAACTGTTCATTTACCTGATAGTTTACCGACACATGGTAGCTCATTGTAAAGTGAATCTCAAATAACAAAAAATCATAAAATTAATGGTTGTTTTTTAATTACGGTTTTGCGTTTCCTTTGTGACGACAAAACCTATTAACCGGTTTATATTATTAGTTTTAGCTAAAAACTTAGGACTTACCTAATCACACCAAGTTTAAAATTAAAATTAATTTACTGAATAAGTGGTAGGAATACCGAGTCAATCGACGTGAGTTCGAACCCCTGCAATGAGCCTGAGCTTTCGATGAAAGAAAATATCATGATGAAACTACCTGTCGCCAAGCACATACAGTTGTGTTCCGGCAGCTGCACTTGAGAGCCAGTTTCCTATGCTTAGCGTGTTACCATTTTGTACCACATCAAAGTGTGTTTGTGGCTATAACGCTAAGCCTATAAATGATTTAAAAACATTACCGTTTTATAATAAGACAATTTTTACAGAAAAGAAAACCAACTTCAATGATTTTGAAGAGTCCCCTTATGTATCTTCGAAGTTGAAGGTCCAACACCATCCACATCGGTTCATAAACAAAGAAGTAAGAAGATGGCTGAACATCCATAAAAAAAAAAATTACATCCGAATTGAGTAACCTCCGTCTTTTTTTTAAATCGGTTAACAAAATAAAATAAATTCTAAAAATTATATCCTGCGTCTCATCAACTTAATAAAGTTACCGATCAATGATAATCGTATATCTTTTAATAGTGTAAACTTAATTTAATGTTTTATAAAAAACACAATTTTAATTTTATTTCATTAAAATAATGTTTATATATACCGTTGAATTATTTTTAACCAAAACAAATAAATGTGCGTACAGCACCTTACACGTGATAGGAATGAAACTTCCACGGTAGCCTGAACTGTTTATTAGATATACAATGTATAGCTGTCTTGTTCCCTCTCTCTACCTTATATCTTTCTTCTCTCTTATGTAACGAAATCCGGCTAAACGAGACGCGTCCTTGAAATTTGACTTTAAAATGTATTTAATTGAATTCACATTAATTATTATCATATATATTTGATCGCTTACTTCATCATGGGGCGCTTCCGTCAGCAGAAGCGCGCGCAGTCCTCAAATTTATCTTAGACTAAATGCGACCAAAGAAGAATGTCTTTAATTAAACAAGTTTCCTGTCCTGTACCCCGTCCACCTTTTGGTTTTTTTTTACACATTGGTGATAATAGAAAAGTATATTCTGTGAAAATGTCAAACGGTTACCTATTACGGTTCAACTGATACAGCCCTTTAAAGGTTGGACGAACAAAGTACGCTTAGAAAAAGGCTTCCCTTTTAAAGAACGGGATCCTAGAAATCGGAAGCCGAAAGGTCAAATGACGAAGTCAAAGATAACAAAATAAATGATATTGATTAAATTAACATAGATACTAACTTACGATAGCTTGCATTTTATGGTAAATATAAAAATAATGTACTTTTCTATTTTCATGATACCATTATATGATAACAAATGGATGACAGTCCAATCTAATCTAATATTATAAATGTATGTCGTGAAATAGGAAATATATTACTTTTTAATAATTTATAAAAATATTAATAAAAAAATATTTTTAAAAGTGTGTAATATGCAAGATATTTATATAGTTCAAATTCTCCTTTCTCCCTCTTAATTTGCGTTACAAGCTTTTAAAATTATTGCAATATTGAATAAAAGCTTGTATAAAAAAATAGTGGTATATTTATCCTATTCTTCCCAGTAAATTCTTTCATTTGATACCCCAACCATGGGAGCACATAAATAATAACTGGTCCGCTGTCTTTAGGAGTCCGTTTCTTGCATTCAGAAAGACATCTCTCAGCTAACCATGTTTTGTCAACCAAACTAAACGTGTATTCAAAATTTCAGCTCAATCGGTTGGGGAATAACAGATTTAATTTTCAGATGAAAGATTAGACCTATAGGAACAAAGCAGGTTAAATAGAAGCTTGTAAAAATACAGCCAGCAAATCGGGTGGGCACGGACAAGTTTGAAATAAGAGTAAAACACCTTATTGCGTTATTCCAAACCGACATTTGTAACAGCCAAAATAGTTTAACGGATGAATGTCAATTGTAACTGATTCGCGAAACCTTCGTGACTTCTATGACATCCCACTTTAGGAGTCGTTGCTTCAGGCATTTCATGACATGTCTTTTAAAAGAAGATATAGGTTAACAAAAGAAAAATGTATTGTAAGATTGACAAAATAAAATACATAAATGTTACACGGTTAATACATACGGGTAAATTTAATATAAAATCATTTTGTGAGAATAAAAATTATTAACAAATGGGGCCGGTTTTTTTGTGTAGTTAATATAGATACTGTTGAAATATTGTTCAAACATTTTATTCATGAAACAGATTAAATTCAGGATTTTTAAATTTGACACATCGAGGCTTTATACATATTTGACACGCGCGAGGTTTTTACGAGCTTTTATTTAACTTGCTTTGTTAGCATGAGTCAAATCTTGCAACTGAAATTTAAAACAGTTGTCCCCAACCGACTGAGCTGAAAATTTGCATACATGTTTCGTTTGGATGTCAGTGCATGGTTAGCTAAGTTATGTAATTCTAAATCCAATATGTCGGACACTCAAAGATGGCAGACCAGATACACCCCATGATAAGGGTATAAAATGAAAATGGTTTATTGACTAGAATTCAAAAAAATATATTAAAAATAAAAATAAAAATTATTTGATGTAACAGAATATTAGGTATAACTATGAATATATATTTTTTATTAGCCTTTGCATAAAATGATTAGTTTTATTTTAGTACAACTAAAATATTCAATAAAAGCTTGTTTAAAAAAAAAAACTAAATAATTACATACGTACCGGTCAAGAGTGAATATTGACATGATAGTAAATATACATTAAAAATTCAAATAGAAAAAACTTCAATGCGTTATTGTATGTATACAGGTTCTGTATTAGTACAGTAATAATTGGTTTATAAATAGAAGGTACACGTATCGCTTTATTTCGAAGCCAACGAGACCGAAGTCGCGGGCAAAGTTGGTATTGTAAATGTAAAAGTACGGTTGTTTGAATGTTTGTCCATCAATCACGGTCAAACAACTGAATTATAATAAAATTTGGCGTAGAGGGCGATAATATCGTGGATTAAGACATTGGATACTTTTAATATATTATATACAATTGTACTTGTTTTGGCGCCGCAAAAAGCACTTGCCAGTGTCAATGTGTTTAGACCTTCGTAAAACTCTCTAATAATTATAAAAAGTGTGATCTTCTAACAAGATAGTGGCTCTCTTGTCAGAACTACCTAGGGAATTTTTGTGACATCTCAAAATGTATGCTAGTACTTTAAATTTATAATTCACTTCACTTAAGCACAACAACCGAACTATATCACGCAAAATGCCTCCAATATTACATAATATAGGGTCAAAAAACTTAAGTTTATGAATTAAACATAAAATTCACAATACGTCACTTCAAGACCCTGTTAAAAACTCTAAAGCTGGCCTTACAAGTATGTTTTATTTTATGAAAGCCCGAAAATTAGTCATTAGTCATTGTCAGAGTATAAACTCTAAAAGGCATAGCGTAAAAAATATCTTTATATAGTTCATTATAAATCTCAGATAAGTAGTTGGTACGAAAGTACGGCGTACTTAACTATTTTCAGTTGTATATTTTAAATTAGTGAACACTTGCAATTTTGCGCGAAATTGTTAGCTTTGGCTCATATCCAATACATAAAACGCACGGACCGAATTTCAATATCAATAATATTGGTTATAAAATGGCTATATTTAAAACCACATAACTTTGAAGATTTTAACTCTGTGGGTCTATTTACCTTAGCTGGTATAATGTAGGCTTGTTAGGTAATGTAGCATTTTTAAATTTTATTTTTATTTTTTACTATATTTTTACTATATATACCGACTCGGCATTACACGGGTAGCAGAGAAATACATATAACTCTATTGGTTTACTCAGCGCACGCCAGTAAAGCTCCCAGTCGGCATAATTTTTTCGACATCATCAACAATTACCGTCATATTGCAGTAAATTTACACAAAACCTTTAACGAAATATACACCCCTAAACATTCCTCGTGAATCACTCCATCCATTGATGAAAACTGTATGAAAATCCTTTCGGTACTTTTTGTGTTTATCGCGTTCAGACCAACAGACGCGGCGGGGGTCTTTGATTTATAATATAGTGTAGGAATTAAGCAAACAAACTGCGTGGTAGGATATGTTAATGGTATCCGACAGGATCGCAACCACCACATACCAGGCGTACAATCATTTTAGTGGCACACTCAGACCTGTTACGTTCGAAGATCGGCCGGAGTATATTCAGTAGATAAGCGGTGTGGTGGGGATCTCTATCCGATTGGGGCACTCGTCAGCTCTCTTTTAGTTTATCACGTTTTGATACCAATTATAGTAAATATCCATATACCGCGAGGCTTTTAAAACAACATAACAGCGTTGCTGAATTGCCGACACCTCGATGGTCGCTGTTTTACAAGCAACATTAGGCATAGTGCCTTAGCTTTGCCGTGCTACAGTAAATTAAAAAAAAACATAGTTTTCAAAGCTCGAATACTCTGGTTTCAAATTCTGTAATAAGCCTAACCTTTCGATAAAAGGAATCATTGTTATGAAACCAATAGCGTGGCGAGGATTTTCTGTTTTGTATGTTCCGGGAGTCGTAATTGAGATTCAATGCCCATTCTAGGCATAACGTGGCACTGTCTTCGGATGCATCTTATGTTAATATTGGGTTATATATCGGTCACATACACGATACTAAAATAAAACGAGATAAAAACTTGTAGGTTTTTTTTACAACAAAGGTATACATACAATATAATAAAATAGGTATAATACCATAAATATTACAAGCGACCTTAAACCCCCCTACCCCAAAGGAATCCAGCAAACCTTACTCACCGCAGGAACACAACATAAGGTTATTTGGCTGCGATCTTCTGTAGGGCGGAGGTATTCCACTACTTGGATTAGACCAAGTAGAGAAAAATCTCCGAAGATTTTTTTTCCCTACCGCTCTTTTAGGAAATTCAGTATTATAAATCTAAGCGGAGACTTTGCCTCCTTGTATGTGTTCTATCGCTTGTATAATGGATTGTGTTCCGACTTCCGAGGAATTGTTCAATATTATGATGCCAACTGCTACTTTCCATCAACGCACCGCTCGCGATCGGCGAGGAGTTCATCTTCTCACCTTGGCGTCTAAATGATCGCGAACAATACGATTTCAGAGGAGTTTCCCCGCAAACGCTCCGGATGTGGAATAAGCTCCCTGTTAAGGTTTACCCA
Source organism: Saturnia japonica (assembly GCA_033032175.1). Lineage (NCBI taxonomy): Eukaryota > Metazoa > Arthropoda > Insecta > Lepidoptera > Saturniidae > Saturnia > Saturnia japonica. Next base: position 2,738,038 of record CM065315.1, read on the forward strand.
GAGTGCTATAAAATGAGAGTGAATAGGAATGTAAAGGTTCGGCAATGCGCATGCGATGATTTTGGTGCTGAGAACGTATCGACATTGCGATGACAGTTTACCATCAGGCGGATCGCAAGCTTATTTAGTAACGAAGTTTTTTTCGCTATATATTATTATGTTATCACCATATTTCTACGCACTGCTATATTTTATTTGAATTTATATTTATCAAAATAATAAATAAAAAAATATTGATTATCATAAATTTGTAAACAAAAACTAAAAAAATAATATATAGATATTATTGTTATAATTTATAGATGAAATGGTTTCCATTATTCTGGTCACTACTCGTATTATATTCAATAAATTAAACATTGAAATTTAATACTTTTATATTTTACACACTTTAGGTACACATTACGGACAGACATCTTTTTGGTACAGTACCGAGTTGCCAGGCATACAGAAACACAATATTACAACAATATTCAGTGTTACAAGTATAAAATCATATAAATCAACAATTATAAATCTCAAATCAGCGAGATTCGAACCAACCAATCTTACTGTACGTACTGTACGTACAACTCTGGTCATAACACAGCTGAGCCAATTCCACGAATGCCATAGTTTGAAAATCTTATAATATATGTATGTTTTTTTTATTGGTCTGGTCGATCACTTTTTCATTTTGGCTCCCCCGCGTTTAGTAACTTCGTTACAAAAATAATTATGTGGTACTAGCTAATCTTGAAACGTAATTTACTAAAGCGTGTCAATGTGTATTTAGAAACCTACTACCACGCAAACATATTTGTTAGGAATTTAATCTGTTGATTTACTGTATACCTTTCGACTCCTAATAATTAGTAACACTATAATTCGTACTAAAAGTCCTCGAAACGTAATTATTATAGAGATTAGAAGTAAATGTTTTCGTAAATATTCTTTCGCTATTTATTTGATGATTGATATTGATTTTATTGTTATCATGGACCCTATCGGTTGGTGCAATAACATAGTGCATGTCTGTTTTTTGCATTTTTAGTTGGTTCAATTCCCGGTACATGTAAGCTTTTTTTTTAAAAAAAAACTGAATACAGTTACTATTATTTCAAAAAATAAAATAATGTTTCCTTAAAGTAAAATTTGCTGTATTCAATATTTATTATACTTTTCCTCGATGTCCCGTTCGTATTTCCACCCTGTATATGCCTATGATATTACCTATTTCTAATAAATGTTCCTTTTTACATAAAATTTTTATACAAATAAAATGTTACGAAAAGTAGTTATTAGTAGGGTCATAGAATTCATAATGAGATGTGTCTGTCTGTGCTTTAGATTTTTCAAATGAATATAAATAAATAGGATGTGTGAGGGACCTTGAGAAATGACTCGTTTGCCAGCCATTGCAGTATTCGGAACAATTTACGAGCGATAGGGAAGTAAATTTGAAATTTGAGTTAATTTACTGCTTGGAAGTGAATATCTCACTCGTCCAGTCGCCAACCTATCGAGGTTGCCGAGTTAGTTCTGACTGAGAACCGTGGCATAACGCTTGCTGTTAAGTTGCCTCCTTATGTCTTGCTCTTTTGCACGATGTAGGGCTTTGCTAACACCGTATTGCACATAGTCCTCTGAGCCCATAGAGTAATAAAGTCCGCTCGTACTCTAGTATACCGAATTCATAATTCTATGTCTGAGCCGCTTTTGGCATCTCACATTTCTTGAGTTTAGAATTCCGTAATTTCATCAATTCGTCTAAAATTCGTGCTTGGATGCTTAAATGGTTTGGGCATGTAGAGAGGATGAATGAAAGAAGAATGACTAAACAAATTTATGATTGCGAGTGTGAAAGGAATCGTTGGAAAAGGAAGGCCTAGACGAACATTTATCAATTAAATCGGAGACGTTCTGAAGAAAGGTAAGGTCAAGAGTACTCTAAACCGACGAGCATACATGAAAATATTAATGAAAGTCGAAGAAGCGAAAGAGGTATGCCAAGATCGTAGCAGGTGGAAGGACGTGGTCTCTGCCTACCCCGTTGGGAAATAGACGTGATTTATGTATATATGTTGTGTACGTAATTATATTCATTTGTAACTTGGCAATAAATGATGATGATTATTATTATTATTATTGATTTGTATCCCATTTATTTAATAACATAAATCGCTTAAAGCTTATAACTTGAAACAATTCATACGTACGTACTGCACGTTAAAATAACATCGCAAAATAGATTATTTCAGACACAATTTTGCTAAGACGCTCTATTAAAGTTTTGAAATATTGCGTTAAATGTTATTAATAAGTTAAAATATGTGTTCGTATTATAGAAACAATACGTTAATGTCTCGTAAACATACATTATTTGTCAGATAAATATATTCAGATACATTAAACTGGGAAATAATTGACACTGTCTTTCTGTTATTAAAAAATACGGCAGGTAATTGTACCTAAATTACAAAACAATACAATTAAAGGAAAAATAAGATTTCTGTTAAGGATTTTAGATATTTTTATTGTAAAAAGGAACAATTTATACTTTATAGATGTAGGTTTAGAAATTTGCCCTCTGCAATGAGCCTGAACTTTTAATGAAAGAAAACATTGCATTGAAACGTTACTTAGCATTGTGTTAGAGTGTTTTTCCAATAGCTTTGTAATTCTTACGCCTACCTATAGATGTATCCCGAGCTGCACTACTTTAGACAGTTTCCCCACTAGGCTTAGAGAGTTTTACCGTCCTGGGCTACATCGTTATTTAATAAAATTTTGTGGCCTAACGGTGAAAACCTATATTGAATTTATAAAATGGATGTACCTAAGAAGTTATTATTTATTTATCCATTTGCATCATATATGTACATTTGTTCAATTATCCGAATATATGGACCCTGAATAGGGTATGGCAAATTATTATATTTGATTTTTAAACATACATTTTACACATTTTTATTTACTTAACTTGGTAATTATTTATTTATTTATAGATAATATTTGTTTGTGTCATTGTCATACATATATTTATATTGGTCATTTATCTCTATAATCATCATGTCAAATGTTTATTACATAACTTATTACTGTTTATAATATTTATATTAATGTCAAAATTATTTTATGTTGTTATGTCAAGTATACACTTAATGAAATTGAAGTGTCTGTTTGTAATGTCAAAATAACAGTTTCTTACTTAATATGAAAGAATATACGATACCTAAAACAAAAAACCCATTTTTAAAATTTTTGTCTGTCTGTTTGTTCCCGGGTAATCTCCGAAACGGTTAGACCGATTTTAACAGGACTTTCAATTCTGGCGCTTAAATGGCTTATACTGAGTAAACCATAAGAGATATAGCAAACTAATGTAGTACATAATCATAGGCATTAAAAAGATCTACAAAAAAGTCCGGGAAAGTATACACTTACTGTGGGTGCACAATAACCATTTTTTCTTTAAAATAACGGGAGCGAGGTAGCAAGATTCGCGCGGGCATTCTGTAGTCCACGTGAGCGAAGCCGCTGGCACAGCTATTTCATTAATAAATTCAATTATTGAGTAGAAATAATTATTCATCAGATGGTTTTTAAATATATTCGCATTTTCTTCTTCTCTAATATGATCTGGAATTTTATTGTACACGGTAATGGTTCTGTAATAAGGACTGTTCTTGTATATTTCTAATTTGAGTTCTGGGGGGATGAGCTTATTTTTCCGTTTTAATACTTCTTTCGCTTAACAAAACAAAAATAGCTGCATAAATATTATCTCGCGTACCAACATGGTGATGTTATCAAATTCATTTTAGTGACCTTTTTTTTTTTGTTGTAAAATTATTTAACGGTGTATTCATATTATTTTAATTTAATTTGATTAAATTAATGTAAACTAATTTAGATCAAATTAAATTATTGTTTATTTATATAATATTAAATTTCTACTCAAATAAAAGAAAATACGGTTATATTTTATTGATATTAAATTTTCTATTGTCATTAACTTGAATGAAATCGCAGGTGGATACCTACTTTATAATAAAGAAGCAAGCGAATCCGCTCTACATAAATTATGTACGATTACGGAGGAAGAAAAATATTTTTGACAAAAAGGTCTGAAATTTGTTCATCTGGGGCGGACGTTTCAATTGTCGAATACAAGATAACAGACAGAATCGCAAAGTGATGGGGAAAATAAAATTATTCTCGTGAACACATTTCGGCATTGTGTTTTAATATTTGGTGTGTTCTAACGTTAATGTAATATCAAATTAATGTTCATACGCATTAATATATATTTACAAGACAATTTTCCCAAAAATAAAACCAGCTACAATGATTTCGCAATTAAGCTAATATTTTTAATTATCAAGTTGCAGATAAAATGATTATTGTGAGTCAACCCTAAGAGATAGATATATGACATCGTATACTGTTCTCCAGGCTTTTTGAAAAACTACAATTCTTTAGAATATTATTTTGATGTATATATAAAGGATTAGCCAGCGTAAACCATGAAACTGCCCGAAAATTAACTAGACAAAAAAATTATTTGAATTTATTGTATATATAGCCTTCCGTAAAAAAATCTCGAAATGACAGTGAGAACTGTATAATAATCCGTTGCGTGGTTTAGAAGAAGTACGGGGATAAACAGACAGACGCGCATAGAGATATAAATTAATACCCAGGAAAGAATTAAATTTGATTTTTTAAATGTAACCCTTCAAATTGTGAATACCAATAAGGAGACAAATTCACATCTCTCGTAGGCCAACCAAAGATTTAGTTTTTTTTTAGTTGTTCACCATATCCTATGTTAGACGCTTTCTTTAAATTAATTATTCTAGGAATTTGGAACCTTCTAAAATTACTAAAACTTCCCAGGTATCAATCACTCTGTTATCGGAAATCCAGCAAACAAATTTGACGAATATAAAAATAAAACAGAGAAGAGAGAAGATGGGGCATGGAGAATCCGCTAAAACTTGGAAATCGAAGGTGATCCAAACATTGTCGAAGAGATTAAAGCGCACCGTCTTCTGTTGCTCCGTCATATTAGGAAAATAGGAGAGGACCGGGCGACCAAAAAATTGAATGAAGACCCGTCGGACGTCCTAGCTTCAGATGATTTGACGCTGTTGAAAAAAAACCATGAGAACTCCAAGCGAATGAGTGGCAGGAGACGGCGCAATCTAGACAGACATGGTGTCTTTTAGTGTCGGCGGCTAAGATCCACTTTGAGTCGCTACGCCACAGTAGTTAATTAGTCAAATAAATAAATAAAAGAAATACATAATATAGTCATAGCCAAAGTCCTTCTTAAATTATTCTCGGAAAAATATTAAAATTATTCTGTTTTGTAGGAGGAAACAGGGGAATACGAAACTATGATTTCGTCTATTTTACATCCGTACCTATAATCAGCGAGAGATGCAGTTGCCTCTGCCGCGCCCTATTGGTTTGTTCGGTTATAGCGCGACAGCAATAAACGTTTGTTAAAACCTATTTTTCAAATATCTTACCGACGGCGTTTCCTCTTTCAGCCATTGGTAGAATATTTTTTAACCATCTTCAAAAGTAAAATTATTAGAGAGCGGACTTTGCTAGCGCAACGACACTGCATTCATTTTATTTCAAAAGTAACTTAGATGAAACTTCTAAGCAAAGGAGACCGGAGCAAACGCTTGTAAACAGATAAATCTCGGTAAGCAAGGTTGAAGGTAGAAGCATTATATATAAGCTGCCTTACAAGTCTCGAGTGGGATTTCCTTTGCTTTTAGATTCTTTACATTGGACCCTTGGTGTATTTTAATACAACGATACACTTTCCGATCGATCATTTTACTTTAGAAATATTAATACTAAATTCATATGATAATTATTTTTTTTATTTATCTATACGTGTATTGTAGAAAATGATATTCTTATGTAATAAGTTGTTGTTTATTCAATTAATAAATGTACATAGTATGGAGGAAGGGTAAACACTGTGACGTCACTTGTTATTGTAATGGCGGCACATGGACAGAGTCGTACTGGAGAGTGGGGATTGTGTAAACATCATTTTAGCTTGAGACACCGACCGGATCACTCCTGCGAAACCAAACTGTGAACTTATATTACCCTGTTGTTTTGTGATTCTGATTAATAAAGTGACTTACGCAAGGAACCTTGTACAAATCACCGTAATTTAAATTATGTCATCGCATCAAGGTATCTACTGCGGATAAGGAGAAAAACTGGGGCGTCATTTTTATGGTTAGTCTCGATTTCTTTTAATATTTCCTTTTCTTAGTAGGTATGTATTTTTTTTTAATCCGTGTATCGGTTTCGGTCAACACCGGCTGCTACTTTCAGTATTCGCGCTTGCTATTTACCGATATTGAAAATACAGTTAACAACATGCTGGTATATGAAGTGACTTAGCAAGTCATCGGTGACTGATTGTAATCCTATTCGATATTGTATAATATACTTAGCGTAACCGAATTGGGCAACGAGACGGCACATAGGAACAGTGTTTATTGTAGTCGACTTATTCACTGAGGTCTTCACGATGTGTTAAAGCTCAAGCGAGAATGTTTCCATTCGACGGTTCAATCGAGAATGTTGCTATTCCACGTTTCAAGCGAGAATATTACTATTTCACGGCTCGAGCGAGAATGTTCCTCTTCCACGGCTCAAGCGAGAATGTTACTATTCCACGGCTCAAGCGAGAATCAATCCAAGCTTGTTATTTCCTGCCTATAAAGTGCGTGTGGTTGGTGCATACCTGTTGTTATCGTACCTAGGCAATAGGGTTCGGGCCAATAAAAAAATATATATTTAATATGACGTGCTGGTAAGGTAAGGTAAGGTCAAGAGTACTCTAAACCGACGAGCATGCATGAAAAGATTAATGAATGTCGAAGAAGCAAAAGAGGTATGCCAGGATCGCAGCAGATGGAAGGACGTGGTCTCTGCCTACCCCGTTGGGAAATAGGCGTGATTTATGTATGTATGTATGTGTTGGTAGAGAAGGCTGGCCCTTAGTAAGAATTGCTTATTCTGCCGTGGAAATAAAGATACGGTAACTGCATTAAATGAAAATGTTTAAACACTGACGTCAAATGAGGAATGTGAAGAATGTGTGGGATTACAGTACAGTAGGTACTCATTCGTCATAATTATTTTTTTTATGAGGACACACGGCCATTTAATTCTAAACTAAGCAAAGCTTGTAATATGGTAACTAAACAGCTGCTATACATACATATATATACCCAGACACACACAACTGACATTTACGCTTATCACACAAGTTCTATTGTTTGAAATTATATTTTTAAAACTGTTTTAGAATGCACTATCCTTCATTTATTATTATTTAATTAAAGATATCATAAAATAAACCAAAATTCTCGAATGTTCCGTAGATTTCAAAGTTTAGGAAATACTAGTGGTTACCAGTTTATAAAGAAATAGTTTTTCTAATTTTGAGTGTAAGTCTAAAAAGTATTCATTTCGACGGTATTCATAATAGTGGAAGCGTTTCTATGGTATATATGGTTTCTATGGCTATTAGTAAATGTCGTTTCACTTCAACGGTTCGAATATGAACCTACGTGGTTTAGATTAAAACGCAAAATTTGAACTTGAATTATTTTATGGGATTGCCAAATAGTCACGGTTTTCATTCCTGGGACGGACTTTTTTAAAGCGTAAAGACCTTTTTTGTTTTTTGAATGGGCTAATTAATCTCTGGAACTACCCGTCAGATGACAAATTTATTTTTTGTTTTATAGCCTATTTATTGAAGAAGGTTATAGGCTATGTAACTTCGCGCTAAGATCCTAAAGAGCGAAGCAGTAATCATGGACATCAAGCAAGCTTTAGACAAGTACAGGAAATTAAAACAACAATAGTCTACACGGATGCGTTCGGTGCGGTGGAGAGTTAGAATAAATTTAACACTGCTAGTTAATAATAAGTCAAGGAACGTGTCCATAAAAAACTTTTAACATGTTGGCAGTTAGACGGGAAAGTTTAAATTGCGATGCACTGTCTCGGTTGAGGATTTCTCTACCGCTGTGGACAGTTAGTCTATACGACAGATCTGTACTCAATGATTGTTCTATATGGTTGGTACTTAAATACTGTCTATAAATGGCTTCATTTAAATTTGCCTAAAAAAGCGTGTAGCCTTTACGCGCGTTTGAGGTTATTCTTCGACGTTGTAGCAAATATTAGAGAGACAAACATCTTAGCATTCCATGGATTCACCATGCAGGTGCCGGGTCCATCGTGTAGCAGACAGAGGGAACACGAGCGTCACGAACAGGTGTAGGTTTAAGGGTGCAATGATGCACATCAGCGCTTTAAATGCCTTTAATTCTTTTAAAATTTAGGGGTATTTATTGATGATATAATAGGCAGTCTTTTGACTATATAAATGTTATTTAATCAAAGATACAGTAATACCTACACCAAGCACTATAAATAAGACACTTTAATTTCTTTATAAAAAAGAATAAAAGTGATGACTCTTGACGAAAAAAGTTTGGAAAATCCAAAAGTGCACGCCACATACCACTTATTTGTTTTTTAAGCAAAATAAAATTGTTTTTTACGGAATATGAGATAGATTATTGGAACTGTTTTCTTGAAATATATCCACTCATATTATCGTATAAGTGCCAATTGGTTGCGGTAGGGTTTAAGAACCCAAAAAATTGCTTTATTTTGACGTGTCCAGATTAGAGCACAACCTCAACCGCTTCGCATTAATACTTACTTAAAATATTGACTTGCAATAAAGTGAAGTGATACCAAATGAATCCAAATTATTTTATATTTCAATAACATCAATAAACGGAAACAAATGTATTTTTATTTTCCAACAGTATTCGTAGATGGCGCTGTACGGCTTGGTTTAAATTATCATGAAATTGGTTTGATATTTATTGTCACACTTAAGTATATTTTCTGTAAACATGTATATTAATCATTAAAGGTTGGTCTTTTATTTACTTTTAAATAGAATAAACTCTATAAAAAGCGTACATTGGAAAATAACGGTTTATAAAAATAAAGTATTCGTTTTTTGTGAAGGATTGTAACACTGCATATTTTTCTATACCTTTATATATAAAATATATATATGATCACGCCTGTATTCTCCGAAGGATTAGGTAGGGGTTACCAACGTACACCCTCTGTTCGCCGGGTATGTTTTTAGGTCCCATGTAATAGGAGGCGAGCCAATTGCCATTAAACGGGCATAAAGCCAAACTCCGAGCTACTATTCACAATGTCGTAGAAAACCCCAATAACACTTTGCTCGACCTGGGAATTGAACCCAGGACCTCACGCGTAGCAGTTATAGTCTTTGTCTTTTGGAATGACTGATGGACTGTAATATCCGTTAACATTTAAAATTATATTAGTTGGTTTTATAAAAGTTTATACGGGTCAAATACCGTAAGGTGAGTTTGGGGTGAGGTGAGGTTTTTATTTAGTCGATGTTTTTTATTTACGAAATATACCACGTGGACGAAGTCGAGGGCACAGCAAGTAACTAATTAGTGCATTACCTCCATGCAATATCAGTATAGGTGTGTTAGTATTTGTCTTTCTATTTGTTGTGCTTTCATCTCAGGCTACATCGTCAGCTAACGTTAGACGAGATTGTGGTCAGACGCCGGCCTGTAGATCGATAACAATATCCAAATACTGTCTTTTATTACCGGATTGTGAAAAACTTATAGGCTATATGAACTGTCAATAGTATGTATAAAAGCAAAATTACGTTATGTAAATAACTACCGCGTAATTTAATATATAATTTATAATTAGTAAATATACTAAATAATATTAAAGGAAACGGGCTTTATAAGAATTGATAAAATTAATATGAACGTTACTTCATTATCATCAGGCAGAAATCTACTTGTAATTCGTATTAAGGTTGCAAGGGAAAATTTCCACTTCCCTTTTTATTGGAGTAAAAGCGAGTTAAGTGTAACAAGGGTCCCTTCGTTCCCAACGAATCTGACTTCAATAACTCGGCATTTTATTATTTTTATTCTTACAAAAGAATCACTCGGTCCGAGGAAACCGCGCTGTGGATTTTATTGGGAATGTCTTAGGGTTCCGAAATAAGAATGTAAGGTTTAAATAGCACATAATTGTTATTAAAAATTTAAAATAAGTTGCTGTGTGGCATGGTGCTATCACACGTACCAGGTGTAACACATGGCCATATTGGCACATTTAAGGTCCATTTAGATGGAGAGAGTTTATAGCACGTTACAAGGCGAGAAATCGTGCATTATTATCGCAAGCAGTTTATAGCACGTTAAGACATTATCGTATCAGAGAGTCGTTTATAAACGATAAAAGACTAAATTCTGGACAGAGCGTATATAGTCATACGTTAGGCATTTAGACTGAGTAGACATATCGCCTACTAGCACCTGTTTACACGGCCGAAATATACGAGTAAGAAGTTTATAGCTTACGATTTACAAGGACTTGTAGAAATCGATCGCATATATTTTTTTTATTTATACGAGTAGCGTATACTCGGCTCAATAAGTATTACTACCGCTACGTCCACGAGGTCTGTGAGAATAAGAGATAAGAACAATAAAGTTCAGATGCTTCAAACGTGTTTCATTGTCATTAATGATTAGACAAGTCAACATAATTAAACGCCCTGACTGCACCTGTTTACACGGCGAAATATACAGTCAGATTCGTGCTTACGATTTTGGACTTGTATAAATACGATCTCATATGATTTTTTTTTAAATTTTATACGAGTATCGTATGAATCGGTTTGAACCGTTTTCAGTGCAAGATTTGTTGAGTGATTACTGCGGCATTTTTCTCAAAATGATACACAAAAATCATTTTAAATTGGAACTGCTGATAATATTAAGTTCATTAAACTGTATAATTATAAAGGTTATGAGTTTTTGTGAAATATGGAGAATGAGAATCTAAAATTATTAGAATTTAGAATAAATATATGAAAATAAATAAAATATATTTGAGGACACAAATTCACACTCGGCCATTTAATTCCAAACCAAGCAAAGCTTGTATTATGGTAATTTAAACAGTTGATATACAATATATATATATCGAATCAGAAATGAGGAGATCCGTAGATAAACTAAGGTCACCGACATAGCCAAAAGGATTAGCAAGTTGAAGTGGCAGTGGGCGAGGCACATAGTTCGGAGAACTGACGGCTGTCGAGGCAGAAAGGTTCTCGAGTGGACACCACGCACCGGAAAGCGCAGCGTAGCACGGCCCCCTACTAGATGGAAAGACGATCTAATAAAGGTCGCTGGGAGCCGTTGGGTGCAGGCGCAAGATCGGTCGCTCTGGAGATCTATGGAGGAGGCCTATGTTCAGCAGTGGACGTCCTGCGGCTGAAATGATGATGATGATGATGATGATAGATATTTAACACCCAGACACACAACTGACAATTATGCTCATCACACAAAAGTCTGTCATGGGCGGGGGTCGAACCTGCGACCTTCCGGCTCAATAGTTTACTACCGCTACGCCACGAGGTCTGTGTGAATAAGAAAAAGAACAAAAAGTATCAGATGCTCCAAAAGTGTTTCTTCTCGCTATATATTTTTTCGTTTAATCATTGTATTAATTCTTGTCTTAGAAAATCAGAAATAGTTAAAACGCCCTCGCGCACTGCACTCATGGTAGGGGACTGGCACAAAAACTCGAAATACAATTTTTGCTTTCCAATTCTGTTTAGACAGAGGGGATGATAATTCAATGACGAGGCGATTCTCGCCCAAGTGGAAAGGCGATAATCGCAAATGTTTACATAAAGAAACTTTTTTATGCCCTTTCGATAATCGTATCTTCAAGTGAAGAAACTCTCTTCATCTAAATGGGCTTTTAGTTATTGTTACGTTCCGGGATCAGCCGATGTATATCCAGTAATCAAGCGAGGCGGTACACTATAAAGATCACCATACGCATCTTAATAAGCCCGTCACAATGATTTTCTTTTAATTTGTCACGTTTCGGGATCATCCAGTGTAGATCCAGCTACCGAAAGACTTGTGAGCAGCATGACGAAGAAGCCCTACGGCATCTGGGTGATCGACTTTGCTTTTAGATTTTACTGTGCTTACTACCAGCCCCAGTGATGTCAAATATATATTGGCATAAATTTTTGAGTAGGTAATAATTGCGTTGTTTTGTGCTGATAAATAGTTGGTTGCTTCTTAAATGTTTGGGAAATCTTTTTAATGATCCTGATAGGATATTAACCAATAAATCTAAGGTAGACCAATTTCAAATGACTATCAACCTCATATATCTAAAGGATTCTCTGACACATTAGTCATGCTGCCCAAAAATAATAAGATAATCTTGAAAAGCTGATCTTATTGGGCAAGGTGGAAAGGTCTAAGAAAGAAGACCTAGTAGCCGAATACCTTTCCGATGGTTTGAGTAAGATAAAGTCTGCCTGTAACAACTGTATTGAGAATATGATATATAAAAAAAACATACTTATACATTCGAACATTGAACCTATATAGACCAGTAATTTTGGCGCATATATATATAAAATTCACCTACACTACACCATAAAACACATAACCATCCTTTTTCGCAGTCGGGTAAAAAGGTACAGAACCATAGCGTTAGACATGTATATAAATAATTGTCGAGAAGCCACGTCTCAAGCGTGTTTCAGTTATGATTTACAATTAAAATTTAAGGGAAGGTTCATCCTGTAAAGTTATTTTGTTAAGTAATAAAGGATTATGCTTATAAATAAGTTATGACTAAGAGCAAGAAACAAATTACTTAAGTGGGGTACGCACAGGCGCGAGGAGGTCGTAGGTTGAAGATTCAAAATCGAGCACATTATAACAAGAAACTTAATTTTGTACGATAAAAGAAAAAACAATTTAATTTGAGATCATAAAACCCATGACCATCCCCTTAGATTTGCACATGAGTATGCATTTGTTTAATAGTTCTTGAATATTATTTAAACCTAGCGACCCGCCCCAGCTTTGCACGGGTACAATGTACAAAGTGGTGTATTTTATGTTTAAAAAAGCCTGATTTAGAGTTTATCTTTTTAATTCTGACAGTTCATAACTGCCTAGTGGTCCTAAACGCGACTGCTATGCTCGAGATCCTAGGTTTGGTTCTCAGGTTGGAAAGTTGCTATTGGGTTTTTCTATGAAATTCTCAGTAGCAGCTTGGAGTTTGGCTTTATCCCGATTAATGGCAATAAGCTCACACCCTATTACATGGTACCTAAAACATACCCGGCGAACTGTGGGTGTACACCTCTGCCCAATACTTCGGGGATACAGGCGTTATGGTATTTTGTAGTTACGAATAGTACGCTTAGCTCGCTTTGCGCAATTTATCATAGGTTTTTTTAGGTAGGATTTCTTTGATAGCGAATAATTTTGAATTCGTGATATCTTCTACGCCTACGGTATTCATTTCAATGGAAAACTGTAAAGATTTTATTGTAACAAATTATTGAAATCATGCATGTATATTCTGAAAATGTTTAATAGTACTTAAATTTTTTTTTAAACTTGTTATTTAATAGTATTAGTAATTAATTAAATAGTATCTTTACAAATAAATAAATTACCATTAAGTATTTCGTGCTAATTCGAACGAACCAACCACGAAGCGACGTAGCTTCTCAGAAAACACCATTATTTTAAAATCTATATATATCTATACTAATATAATAATGTATACTAATATAAAAAAGCGGAAAAGTTTTTTGTTTGTTTGTTTAAATACACTTATCTCTGGAACTATCAGTCGGATTCGAAAAATTATTGTTTGAATATGATAGCCGGAGTCTCGAGGAATAGTATAGGCTATTTAAGAGTCGGCTACAATTTTTTTTCTGACCGACTTTACTGTTAGCTTTAGGGGCCCTGGAGTCTCTGACGGCTTTTACAGCTTCGCCGGGCTTGGGGGCGAGCGTTTAGGACACTCAGCCGCGAAAGTTATGGAAAACTCGCGCACAAGGATGCCAAAGTGGCCGGACTTCAGCTTGGGTGGTTACCGCGATTGCAAATAAGTCGCGATCTGGCTAATTCGAGCTAACTAAACATATACTACTGGGAGGAAGGAAGGAAATATGCGTATGTGTATTTAGAGATCTGAAAAGTATTTCTACACTAACTAGCCTGGGAGGTGTGCACGTATGTATGTACATATATCTGTGCAATGTTTGTATGTGGGTAGCTAAGTGTTGCACGTGAAGTGTCACTTGTATCGCGCAGGCGGCTGCCTGACTCAAGGGTTTCACACCGAGGAACGGACCTAGGCTTGAGTTGCCGCTAGAGAGGGTCCGTGACGGGTGTGCGGGAGTAAGTCCGTGGGGCACAGCTAGTTTTTAATATTTGTGCAAACTAACTCAGTGGATATTTTGTACAAGTAAAATTTGCTCTTAAATATCTATTTGTTATCTTGCATGATCTATATTTCCATTAAAATATCTATATTAATAAATCTTAGTGCTGTATGTACATTTTTATGTTTTAAATTTCTTGATAGACATGCACAAATATGCAATTATTTTGTCCATGTGTCTGTTTGTTTGTCGTGGTTTAACTCAAACATGGCTTGATCGATTTTTATGAAATTTTGTATGCGGGAAGTTTTGTCGTTTGTCAATTTATAGACTATTATTGACGATAATATATTTAGAAATAATAATAAAAAAAAAAAAGGAATATGATGACTTTTTTAGACGGGATCCATATTTAATTTCACAGTTGATAAGCCGTTAAAAGAATTTTCAATAATACTTTTGAATACGTCATATAGTAAAAATAAATTGTATCTATTAAACTTCAATGATTTTGAGAAGTTCCGTGGTGTATCTTCGAATTATGATATCCAATGCCAATGAAATTCCAATTTCAAATCGTTCATAAACAAAGAAGTTATGGTTGCACATCCATAAAAAAAATAAAATTGAGAAACTCCTTCTTTTTTTGAGATCGGCTAAATCACACAATGGCTTGTGCGGTTTTGCCTAACAAACTTATTCCATCTACTAATTATTTTATATTTGCCAAAATATCATGTTTCAAACCCATTATACATTAAAATATTGTTTGTTATTGAATATACTCTCGGACCGCAACAATACCTTGCAACTATTAAACAATGTATACCATTAGTCAAACCAACTAATCCACAAGACTACGCTAATCGTTCTTCTGTCTTGACAAATTTCGGTACAAAACTACCCACAGCTCTGTGGTGTCGGGGAATTATTCAGGGGCGTTTTAGAAATTCTGATACGTCATTCTTCCTGTCACACATGGTCTATGAGATACGATATTAAAGCGATAATCAAGCTATGGTAATTATTAAAGCCATTAGGTTCGGGCTACTAAATTGTTTATTAAATGTACGCAGATTAAATCCTTGGTATTTACCTATTTTTTTTTTATAATTATTGACATTATCAATTGACTGGGAATTAAAATATCGTAGATAACTCTAGAACAGCTTTTCCCAAACTATGGGTCGCTATGACCCATTGGTGGTTAACAGCGAACATTGCTTGACCTATGAATGAATCTAACAAAAGCAATATATATAAGTCAATGCTAAAAAGGGTATGTATGATTGGTGGCGAAAATGGTGTACTAATTAATATCCATTCAGATGTGACGCGCGTTAACGCTTGATGAAGATTTTAAAGTGTTCATATGACGAGCGCTTACGCGAGCAAGGCCCTTTGTAAGTTTGCCGATGTCAAGAGATATTTTGTCTAAGCGCAGCGTTAACGTGCGTTCACGTGAACGTTTTGTTATAATAATTACATAAAAAATCTTCGCCTTCGTCATCGTTTTCGAAATACGCGTTCATCTGATCGGCGCCTTACACCCACGCCTTAGAAAAAAAACCATATCATCAAAATCAAAAATTCAAACGTCATGTTAATAAAGCTTATTTTCCCCGCTATTGATTAAGAAAAACAGACAAATAGTTTACAATTTATGTTTTCATTATAAAAAAGGTGATTAACGAAACTTTACAATATATTCAACTAACATGTAAGAGGCGCCATCTATTAATAACCTATTTTATTAACATGACAGCTCTTAGTTAGATCAGTCAGCTAGTTTACTTTTAAAGTTTCTGTTTGCGTCGGATAGTCTACGTGAGACAAGGTTAAAGTTCATGTTAGTGGACGATATTAATTAATGGAATTAATAGGACAATAAACGAACTAATTGGATTATGGTTCAATTTTATCTAATTAATTACAGAAAGATATTTTAGTGATTACAAGATGTATGCTTTCGATAAAAATACGGAAAACGGACTCTGTCTGCATATAAATTAGTATTCCTTTTGAACATAGAACATAGCGTGTACGGAAGAAAGAAAGAACATTTATTTGACAATGAAAATACGGACATAATTAACACAAAACACATTAAACAAGAGATTACAATAAAATATTACTAATTAAATTTATACATTTATAAATACAAAATAGCATATAAAGTCTTTACATATAAATACCTCAGTGCCTCAAGACGAAAGTCTTTGACCAGTGTGTGTTGCCAGTGATGACATACGGCACAGAGACGTGGTCGCTCACTGTGGGCCTCATAAGAAAGCTCAAGGTCGCTCAGCGAGCTATGGAGAGGGTTATGCTTGGTGTTTCTCTACGAGATCGAATCAGAAATGAGGAGATCCGTAGACAAACTAAGGTAACCGACATAGCCAAAAGGATTAGCAAGTTGAAGTGGCAGTGGGCGGGGCACATAGTTCGGAGAACTGACGGCCGTTGGGGCAGAAAGGTTCTCGAGTGGGGACCACGCACCGGAAAGCGCAGCGTAGGACGGCCCCCCACTAGATGGAAAGACGACATAATAAAGGTCGCTGGGAGCCGTTGGGTGCAGGCCGCACAAGATCGGTCGCTCTGGAGATCTATGGGGGAGGCCTATGTTCAGCAGTGGACGTCCTGCGGCTGAAATGATGATGATGACATACAAAAGCCGTACTCAAGATCAAAAAGGACCTCAGCTCAGCATATGCTATAGCAAAATACTGTAGCGCTGGTTTTCAACCGGGCCTAAACTACATACTAAAGGCCTCAGATTAGACCAGACCGGATACAGGACGGACTCCGCATCAATCGATGTGGGCTTAGCGTGCTACCATCTTAGGCCACATCGTCACTTAAGAACAGGTGAGATTGTGGCAAAAAACCTAATACCTATACGATTTAAAAAAAAAAAATAGAAACAAATTCTGAAGAATAACATCGATAAGTCGATAGTAATTTGCATTATCAATCACTCGATAGTCGGGGTAAAACTATCGATAATAGAAAATAGCAATATGTGAAAAGGAAGCGTAGGTACATAATAATATCGACTCTTTTAACTACAAATGGCGTAAAAACCATTTTTGGCAAATAGACTTTATTATGTACTCTTACTTATATACGCGTTATACGCCAAAATCAGTGCACTAAAAATCAGCGTAATTAAACTATACATGCAAACAATAAATAATGCTTCCAGTTATATAATACGCAAAAAAATGAAAGAATATGAAAGGCATTATATGCTATTTTTGATGTTAAAACGAAATTAATATATATTTTAAGTTGTATTTATATGCAACCATGAACTGGATAATACATGACCTAGGAGAATTTCAGACAATTACCTGTCTTTAATATTGCTAAAATAGACCGCGGGTAACGCATTTACACTTAAAAAAACATCTTAGCTCTTACTAAGTTTTTCACGCTCATTCGTTTTGTGCGTTTAAAATAAAGCTATTATAAAAAAAAAAAACAAAACGTGATGTGTCACCGCACGTATCTTATATGTAGGCACAACGATTGACTTGGAGACACACAGGTACATAGGTTTTGTAAGGGACCTCTGTTTCACTTTTCTTGTATACCTCCTTTACTCCTTTTTTGTACTCTGAGGAGGCAGAATATAGTTAATTAGCTCGAATTTCTAGTTAGGGAATTACTCAGATCACGAATTTTTCGCATGATCGGCAACAGCCCAAGCCGAGGTTCGTTCCCGTTGGCACCTTTGAGCATGTTTCCACGCTTTTGCGACTGTGTCTTTCGCTCTTGCCCCCAAGCCCGGCGAAGCTGTAAAAGTCATCTGAGGCTCCAAGTCCCTTAAGGCTAACAGTATAGCCAGTTTAAAAAAAAACTTGGGGACTGTCTCGCCTGTGCTGTAGTATAGTGAAGACCTCAGTTAATAAGTCGACTAGAAAAAATAAACAGTGTTTCTGAGTGCAGTCTCGTTGCGTATCCAACGAAGTCGCCTGCGAAAGCTAATATAATAAGCAATTTTACATTGTTGTTAAAATCTTTAACAACTCTAATTTTTTTATCTGACGCTATGTATTTTACGATTGTAAAATAAAAATCCGTAAATTGATTGTAATATTGTTTTTGTACATTTTAATAAAGTGAGATGGTAGTACGTAGATCATTGGCGCCAGGGAACAGAGAAGCAAGAGTTTCGTTTTATTTTTTTCATTAAACATTTAAATCAGTTGGCAAACTCTCAAAATCAATGTTTATCACAACTTTGTTTCAGACATCGTTTACATTGTTAATATATAAACAATTGGATTTCATTAAATTCACGTCTAATTCATGTTTAAATTATTATTACTAATTTTATTATAGAAGCTGTTATTTTGAGAAAGTGAGGCGTTGCCAACAAAACCCTTCTGATAGGAACGCAGCTGAAGAGCATTTTGCCTCTTAATTTGTAACTATTTATCATTAAACTAATTTTATTAAAAACAAGGATAACTATTTATACTACACTAATAACAAGTAACGTCTAAAGTAAACACTTTCTTATATTTTTCGGCAGAGCTAATCTGTTCTAAACTATCGTTTTCAAGTAAAAATGTAGCTGACTGATTGCATGATTTATTGATTTGAACAAACAGATAAACAGACAGTCAACAATTTATAAAATTGGGTTTTTGTTATTAGTACCGTATATATTTTCATACGCATTTAGTAAAAAGCTGTTATTTTAACGTTACCAAAAATAATTAAATTAAATTTATTTATTATATATTTATTGTATAATTATCTGTAAAGTAGTAAAACAAATAATAATAACCAGATATATTGCGTGTCGCTCTACATATAATTTACGTACCGCAGCCTTTATATGAAAATGGATTGTGAGGTAGGTTACAGTAAGCTCCAAAAAATGATGGTATTAGATCATTTATTAGGTCCCGTAAAAACCAGTTCTTGGATGAGTCTGAAGATACTTTCACGCTCCATTTAGTCCACAGTGTACAAACTTCGAACCAATGAACTAGAAATGCGCCAGTTATAACCAAACCAGCGAATAGCGTTCGGTCTATACTAAGAAGTACTTATGTTCAAATATTACGTATATGTTTATTTATAGTTCGAACCATTACGAAATACGAATGAAAGAGTTTTTGTCAGTGTTCACATATAACATATAGTCGAATAGTTTGTAAGTAATTTAATATATGAATTTGAATATTCTTTGGGCCCAGAGAAATCCCTCTAAATGGCTGATATCTTTTGAACAAATTTCAAATGTTTCACAAGATGTATGTTATTGTTGTGTTATTGTCAATTATTTTTATATTAATTTTTAAAGGACAAATTGAGGAGATAGAAAATACTCTCAAATATAATTTAATTAGATTGTTTTCCTTTGCAGAAAACTCAGGTTCATTATAAGAAACCACGACGATAAACGCGAGGTAAGAGGGCGCTACGAAAAATGATCAAAGAATCACATAATGCATTGTTATGTTAGAGCGAGTCTCACGAGATATTAATGCCCAAAAAATTTATTCATCACAATTTCGATTTATAATGTTAAATAGATTAAAAATTAAAGATGAAGAGGATAGAAGATAGGTTCACGGAATCTGATATTAAATTTACAGTCAAATTAACTACATAAAGTCGATTTGTGATCGGAGTTTCTTTCGTTCTGTAGTACTACTGTATATTGTTCAGAAAAAGTAATTTTAGCAAAGTAATAATGCAAAATACTTTATGAGGGTTCGGATGAGTTTATTTTTCAATACGATGTTATTGATCTTCAAAGTTATAACAAATAGAGGAATTCTTAGCTTGTCGTGAAGCGGTTTTGTAATTCATTTTGTATTTAATTCTATAATATTGTTTAATATTAGTGGAATTTCACATTAACATATAACCTTGAATTATGAATTCTTAGGTGTTACAATGTCTAACCTAGAAGGTTTTAATAAGGGGGACTATTTTTTAAATTAGTTTTATGGCCTTTAAACGTTTGGGTTACATCGGTTTTTTTACACCATTTTACATCATTTTACATCATTTTGTTAGAACACTGAAATTAGAAGATACAAATATGTATTATAAAACGAAACCGTAAGCTACTTGAAAATTGCAGTAATAATCATTAGCAACAAGGATCGGTTATCAAAGTCGGAAAAAGAAGAAGGAGAAGAGACAATAGAGGTCTCATTAGTTAAAAACAAAAATGTACAAATTTAACTTTTGTACGGATTAATGTAAAATTTAATAATTCATATAGGTAATTTATTAGTTAGATACAAAAAAGTAAGGGATTAATTTTAATTTCACATTTGTGTTTATTAAACCCTTTAGTCTTCTCTCTAATTAGTCTAAAAAAGGGATTTCTCATCCGTCAACAGTTTTCGTTTTACCTTTTTAAGAAGTTAATTGTTAATTAATCTCGATATAAAATTTAACACATTTTTACAATTCATTTATCGACTTAATAACTTTTATTTATCAATTTGAAAGTATGCACATATAATTATAACCCTCCCAGGAATGTTCAACCAAAATACTATAATGTACAACAAACTTCCAGATAGATCTTTGAACCCTATTATGATTATAGATTTAGCATTGTGACCACAGTCTCACCTGTTCTTAAGTGACGATTTGGCCTAAGATGATAGCACGCTAATCCTAGTGGAAGACTGGCTATCAAGTGCAGCTGCCGGACCACATATATTGGTGCTTGGCGACAGATTTTCAACTTGAGGGTGATAGTTAGCCAGGCGAGCATTAGAAAAAGCTCTACCACCATGTTATGGTTTCATTACGATGTTTTTATTCACTGAAAGTTGGGGCTCATTGCAGGTATTCGAACTCACGTCGATCGACGCGGAGTCTGTACACGCTACCAACTGAGCCGTCATTGCTTCATCATCATATCATCTTCTATACAATTAATAAAATTGAAGTGTCTGTTTGTAATGTTAAAATATCAGTTTTTACTAAATGCATATGAAAGTATATACGATACCTATAACAAAAAGCCCTCATTTCAAAATTTTCTCTGCCTGTCTATCTATTTATTTGTTCCGGGAAATCTTCGAAACGCTTGGACCGATTTTGACCGGACTTTCACTAATAGATAACGCTGATGATACTTGGCTACTTTTATTTTAGAAAAAGAATTCGGGTTAAAAAAGCTAAAAAAATCTAAGCTAAATAAAAAAAAGCTGGTCATGGTGAATCAATTTAGGCGCTTAAACGGCTTATGCCGAGTAAACCATAAGAGATATAGCAAATTAATATACTACATAATTATAGGCATTAAATCTTCTAAGGAACACCCACAATAAGCATTTTTGTCTTTAAAATAGCCGGGAGCGGGGGAGCACGATTTCTGAGGGCATTCTGTAGTCCACGTGAGCGAAGCCACTGGCACGGCTAATTTATCATATAAATAAGGCATCCGAGTTGGTATCATGGGTCATACCATGGGTAATGGGAGCAGGAGAAGAAGATTCAAGTGTCCGACTGAAACGTAACCGCCATGCGCACGGTTGTAAGCCTGTTAAAATGACTCTCTTTCGGACTGTCACTTTTAATAAGCTCGTGTATCAACCCAGGGTCGGCATGACAGCAACGACCACGTGGCGATGAGTTGTCAATATTTTGGTGATCCCCGTTGTGTTAAGACTGTATTATGATAAAGGCTCGTGCTACTTACTATAACAAGAAAATGTTTAACAAAAAAGAAAATGAACTTCAAAGGTTTTGATAAGTTCCCTGGTGTATCTTCGAAGTTGCAGGTCCGATGCTAATGAAATTAAAATGAGACCACTCTTGAGGTACCTATCCCTTTTCCAATAATAAAAGGATCATCCAATCGGTTTATAAACAAAGAAGTTGTAGCAGAACATTCTTAAAGAAATAAATATAAGTTTAACGAAATACACATTCGAATTGAGATCCTCTTCCCTTTATTGACGTCGGTAAAAAAAAAGTATTTATAATTTTAAATGAAATCTGTCTATAAAATATCGATTTAAATTATTAAAACTTCATCTAAAATGGTACTTTTCTTTTCAACTCTCACTAATGATAAAGCGCTTGTAACGCACCATCTCACACAAACAACATTTGTTTCACATCAAAGGCTAAGCGAAAGCGTTTTCCAATTTTAAAACAACCGAACCGACCGTTCCGTAAATAGCCGAACGCAACCGAACGGCGCGAAAATAAACGAACGCACGCCGCGCCACCGCAAGGCGCCGACGTAATTCTTGACCCTATTTCAGAAACGTCTAAGTTCTAAACTTAGATTTTTACGATAGCCATACGTAATAATATCATTTATATTACTGATAATAATTTTGTCATAACTATTGTTATGAAAATAAATTATATCTTTTATATAAGTAGATATGGCATTGACGCTCTTTACATACCATTATGAATCGTGGGCAATTGTCTTCAGTACACTTTCGACTTAATACCGGCGCGGCGGCTTGAGCGAGAAGAAATTTTTATCCCTTTTTGTCAACAGAGTTTCCGCCTTACGCCGTGATTTTTCTATCTCTTTTGTTTCAACATGCTGATAACAAAATTTGTAACGTTTTGAAATTGCTTTTAGTGGGAGTATAACGTGAATCGTCATTGAGTGACATATAAAATATTGATAATGTAAACTGGCAATAGATTGAGAACGTACGTTAATAATTTTGAATTTTAAAGGTTATGTCTATTAATTAATAAGCAAAATCATGTTACAAGAAAAATGTGAATTTTCAACGGTTTATTTATTGTTATGTTATGATCATAGTTCCAACCTAACCTAACCAATCCAGTAAGATTATACACTTATGAAAATCTAAGCGTTAGATTACAAAATACTCACTTAATACTTTTCAAAACGCCGTAATTACTAATTATTATAGATTTATAGTTAAGAAATTGTAGATTACACAACAAGTGAAAAAATAGGGAATTTAATTCGAGAGAATGAAAGAAAGAAAGAAAGAAAAACAAAGAGAAAGAAAGAATACCACCACTGATTTTTATTTTAAGAAGTTTCACTTTTATAACGTCTACGTGCATATTTTTTTGTACATAATTTATAATAATTCGTGGTAAAAAGTTTATATTCTCTTGTGAGTAGATGAGTGTTTTCGAGTGATAATGTTAAAAAATATATTTCACATGAATAATACATATAATTACTTAAAATAATGTCTAAACGTACCTATAAATGTGTAAATTGCAGCGCAAAAGATCTCAGAATATGAGATAATATTATAATAATAAAATGTTTATTTTCATAACTTTATAAACAAAAACTAAAAAAAAAAAAGTTTTTTTAATAAATCTCAATTCAGCGGGGATTCGATCCATCGACCACCTGTAATGTATATTAGAACAGTGCTTACAAATTTGGTGATAACACAGCTGGGCCAATTCCACGACGGTCATAATTTTGAAAATCCTTTAAATATGTGTGCGTTTGTCTCTTTTTAGTGTCGATCGGGTCACCACTTTACCACTTTAGCATCCATCCTGCGATAAGGAACTTCGTTACAAAAGGAAAGTTGTTAGTAACAATTTTTTGAAGTGAAAACTTCTTTAGCATCGCTGTGATTTGAAAGTCGATGAAACGACGAAACGAAAAAGCGAAAGCGTCAGTAAAAAGAGACAGACACATAAATTCATAAGATTTAACGTGGGAGAAAATGAGATGGAAAAGTTTTAGGCAATGGTAAAACGGTACAAAAGAGGTTTGTTGCCACGCAATAATGAATTTTATTACCTCAACGAAAAGGCACGAAACAAAATTTTTTTAGACAACACTTACGACATTCTGTTACTGACTGATATTGTGTTAGGTTACCATGGATATTTCAAATGTACATTAATTGAAAACGATATTGTGAATAATGATTGTGAGTACATGTATGTACATTTTCATAAACTTGAAATTAGTGTGTATTTTCATTTTTTGAATTAAAAAAAACATAGATGTGAAGGTTTCACTTCTACCACGTGTGAATTGCCCACATAATTTTCTTTTCTTGTTTTTTAAATAGTAGTTCGGTACATTGACTATATAGTCTTTGATGGTAAGCACAGCACAATCCACACACAACGGCGACCACCGAGAGATCTAAATCCATCGGCGGCGGTCCTGCCGGCCTGCATAGATATCTCTTCACTTTATGCAAAAAGGACCCGATGTCGTAAGGAGGGAACACACTGGCTGGGAGAAGGTTCCACAGCTTCACGGTACGACAAAGATAACGTCATAGAGAACTGTTTAGTTCCTGCCGAGGTGGAGGTTACCGTAAAACTGTGGCTCCGAAGCCCAACGCGTGTGGTTCTGTTGGTTGCACTATCTATCAAATAGTACTTTCGTATGATATTTCACATATTTACCTTAAATTTTACTTATATTTTGTCTATGTTGTTTACTTTTAACCTCCCGCGACTTCTTTATATAGTGATATAATATATAGCTAATAGGCCAAGCGGACTTTGTTCTGCCCTTTCCGGTAATTAATTGCTCAATCACAATACTAAATATATTTTGTAATAATCTTTTATAACATTAAACTAATATATATGTAGGATTTAATTATATGAATACATACGTTCTGAATGTATTGTTTATTTAAAAAGATAGAAGCGTGTGTGCCTATCTTCAGATTGTAAGATTGTAATATTGAATAGCATTGTACAGTGTACATTGCAGGCGGAATTATTGAATTGAAACTTCTTTGCGCGCATGAGGGTAAAATGTTTACGAAGATGTGAAACGTTTTCGGAGAGAGAGGGAGAGAGCGATTGAGAGAGAGTAAGTAAAGGGCGTATATAGCATGAAGCACGTAGCCATGGATAGAATGTGTAAATAGTAGATTAAATTTATAAATAAACATTTTGTGATAAATTTGTTAATCGTCCTATACTAAGCAGTTGTTCAGAGTAAGTAATATATTTGTTATCTCTTTGCTAATATACAATTTTTTATATTAATTCGTTTAGGTAGGTAGGTTATGAAGTTTTAATATTTACAAATAAAATGTGGCATTTTAATTTGCCACTCGTCATTTAAGAATTTAATATACTATTTTTCATAAAATATAAAATAAAAATATATGTTACATTCTCTTTTCTTAATTTTAATTTTATTGAAAAAAAAATACTAATTTCTAATATTTAGTCTACAGTTAAATAATAATCCAAACACACCAACTACAAATTCAGGAACGACAATAGATGCTATTTTTACAAGATATTTAGATAATGTTGAAACACGGATTTATATTGCATATTTTTCTTATCATAGTTCTTTAGTCACAACAATACCAATAGAAATCGCATCATATGATGTAGATATAGATGCAATACATTAAAATTAAATTTATAATTTGTATTAATTTTCAACACTTTTAATATTTTAATGACAATTAAAATAATTAAATTCCTAACATATCTTCCTTGTCCCTCCCTCTAAGACGCGGAAATCTAAAGCTTTAGATTAGTATAAATATAAACGAGATTCAAAAACAAAGAAGTTTCACTTCTGACACATGTAGGTACTTTGTACGCAAGCAATTTTTTTATTTTTTATTTATACTTTATTTAAAGAAAGTGAATCAAGTTAAAAAAAAGCGTTTACTTTAAAAATAGAACCAAATTACTAACGCTACATAAATGTATATATACTAGCGGTCGCCCAATGATCGAAATTCGACCAGCGACTTTTTAATCATAGACTATTTTCTGTTTGACATTTGCAGTATGAACCTAAACAATTATATTTATATCACTTGCTGTCACTTTCCATTGAGTGACAATGTCAATATTTTAGGGGGTCTAAGTTCAATGGCACTGGACGGGCTAGGATTCGCAGTATTAATTTAACATATTAGTAACAGATATTATAGATAAATTTTAGCTTTTTGCACTCCTTCTCCATATAAACTTTAACCATGCCAAATCTCACAGTCTTCCGTGCACGCAATACGCTTAAAAAGGGGTAGAATTTTTTTACTTTACGTATTAATATAATGATTATGAATATAAGTTATTTTGATTCAAAAAAGAGATTTTTAAAATGATGATTATCGGATCATAACAATGATACAATTGCTTCATGAAAAAACAAATATATAAATACGTGCTCCATCGGTCAAGTCGTTCAGAAGTACTTATATATTATGATCACTAACATACGAACACAAGATAAAATTTTATATTTATGTAGATTTGATATCACAAATATTACGAGTCACGTAATATTGAAGAAATAGCTTTGGTCCGGCAATTGTGCAATATCGATATTCGTGTTCAGAGAAAATAGCTCGAGCGAGCGTTTGTTCAATTTAAATACTTATGAGTGTACGTCATACATTGATTCATTTTTTGCCCGCATCTATCAATATGAGAACCATCATAGTTATTTTAACCGCAACTATAGAAACATATTTATAACAATGAACATTGTTTTAAAATATTACACAAGTGAAATTTTAAATCATACTGAGATATTTTAAAAACGCAAAAGGTTAAATCATAAAGTTAAATTTTTTATGTGAGCAATTAAACACGACTATATCGAGTGTTCGATACGTCGATACATCGATATAATGACCTAACCAAAAACGGCTATGCGGTTAACTTGTATGCGGTGGAAGTGGAAGCGAGAGGTATTACAGCGAAATCGCTCTGTAACTTGGTAAAAGACTTCAGCCTGCCGAGAACTGCAGTAAGTTTTATTTTAGAACGGGTATCTAAAGCAGCATTAACAGGCTCTTACCAAAACTGGTTTGGAAGGGAAAGTTTCGCGGGCAGTCAAGGTGAGCGCTGATGTGCATAAGGGGGCCCCTTAAACCTACACCTGGGTCACAAGTCCCGGGCGCTGATCGTGTTCCCTCTGTCTGCCTCACGATGGACCCGGCTCCCGCACGTTGAATCCATGGAATGCTGAGATGTTTGTCTCTCGATGTCCGCAGGTCCGAACGTTGGCATGCTGTGTTGTCAAATCTACCAGATTTTTGTTAGATCTATATATTTTACCTCCAGTCCACCTGTCTACCACTATGACCCTTGGATGTACCTATTTTCAAAATATGGAAACACAATAATATAAGTTATTTTTACCAACGTTTGAGTTGAACCCTACTTGTACGATATAACAGAACAGGACTTTTTGCTAGCTAGTTTTGAAAAAAAAATAATTCATTATAATTTAATTAATACTTTATTAAACTACGCCCATTGCTAAATTGGAGTAAAAGTGAAGAAGCGTGATATTCCCCTTCACAGAACGAAAAGGGTATTCTTCTCCTGAAGGGTTCTGAAAGCAGGTTTTATCCGACCAATACACAATGTTCGCCGGCTATGCAAATTTGTGTGAAAATGACTCGCATTCCCACAGAGTCTTGAGAGACTGTTTTCTTCTATCAGAGAAATTTTATAGATTTTGCACAGACACTAGAGGGATTGCTGCATACAGTACTAAAAGATTAATTGCAAAAAACGGGCATTTTAGCTCAGAATATATAAAACTTATATTTAATTAAATAAGTAATTCTCTTAGGTTATGTGGCCAGCCTTTTTGGTACTTTACCTTCTGGCGGCGATTTGGATGGTGTCCAATACTTATAGTAATTATATCATATAAACATGTTTATAATTTATAATAACATATTATGTTTTGTTTTTAATTTAATATATAATATATTAAGTTTACTTTTAATTGACACCTTTTTAAAAAGAGGTCTTGCTTTCACACGAAAAAATGTTTACTAAATTTATAGTATCTACTTATATTATAGTAATAAGTATAAGGTTTGTAAATAGTGTTGAGAGTACTGGGTGAAATTTCGAGTGTGAAATATGATTAGTAAAGCCCATTATTTATTTCCGCATAGCAAACTACATAACTTTAAAAGTCCACACGTTTTGGTTACCTTATTGACGATCATTATAATGACGAAGTTTTACCTATAACAAAACAATACATTACATTCATTAAATGTCGAAGGTTTTTATTGTATTATAAACTAACGGACATACAAATAGTCTATTTATTTTTTAACTAGCTGTGCCCTACATTTTCATGTGTTAAATATATTCGACTTAAACTCCACCGCGTCACCGCTAAAGCACTTGTGCTAAAGCATTCTTACTTCTTGAACTTGATTATAGATTGCTTGACGTTCATGGCCACTGCGTCGCCTTTTAGGATCGCAGTATGAAGTTATATAGTCTGTAACATTCTTCAATAAATGAATTTATTTTTTTAAGATGTTAGCGTTGTGGCCACAAACTCACCGAATCTTTTAAGAGACGATGTGGCCCAAAACGGTCGCACGCTAAGTCTAGTGAATTAGTCTGACCGGTAGTTTCAGAGACAAAAAAAAAAAAAAAAAACAAAAAACAATTTCTTGCGCTTTATAATAATACTAGTATGAATATATCAATAAAACATTAAATATTTCCTAAGAAAATAATTCAAGTTACATTTGGGATTGCGTCTTTACTTTTCATTAAAAATCAGTTGATAAATAGGACCAGACGTTCTAGGGTTACCAAAAATAGTCCGTACGTCCGTCCCGCGCGATCCACGGAAACCGCGTTAAAGACGAAAAATTCGTTTTCGGCCCTTCCGGTCGAACAAGACTCGCCCGCGAATCCGGATCCATCTCCGGAGATGGATACCGAGAACGACGGCTTCACCGTCGTGGCGTCGCGTAAGCGAACGGCGCGTAGCAGTCCGACTGCTCAACCGGCGCCTAAGGTAATAGCTAAGGCAGTAGTCAGGGGCGCCGCCGCCCCCGCGTCCTCCCAGCTCCCCGCGCCCGCCGGCGGGAAAAAAGAGCGTACCCCACCTCCAATCATAATCCGGGACAAGGCAGCCTGGATGGGAGTCTGCAATGAGATGCGCAGACTCAAACTCGACTACCACAAGGCTAGAAACATAGTCAACGGGATTTCTATTTCGGTGAGTTCTTCGGAAACTCACCGTAAACTAACCACCCTCCTCCGGCAGAAAGGTCTGCAATTTTATACGTATTCGCTCGCGGAGGAGCGCGTCCTCCGAGTGGTCATCCGCCGCATTCCGGTGGAGCTCGACCCGTCGGAGGTGTGCTCCTCGCTCAAGGAGCAAAGTTATCCCATCCGGGAAGTACACCGGATGTACACTAAAGATAAGCGGCCACTACAAATGGTAGTGGCCATATTGGACCTTTCCCCCGAAGGAAAGGCCATCTTCCAGCTAGAGACTGTGTGCGGGCTCTCCGGGATTAACGTGGAGCCCCCACACAAAAACCACCAGCCTGCGCAGTGCCACAACTGCCAGCTGTACGGGCACGCTGCCCGTAACTGTCATTCTCGTCCGCGGTGCGTAAAGTGCCGAGAGGACCACCCCACACGGGAGTGCACGCGCGAGCGTGACTCCGTCGTCCCCCCGAGCTGCGTGTTATGCGGGGAGGAGGGGCATCCCGCGAATTATCGCGGTTGCCCCAAGGCCCCGCGTACCACGCGGCCACGCACGCAGAGGCAGGCGGCCCCCCGGGCGGTGCCCCCCACCTCAGCCATCAAAGCGCAACCCCCGCTGGCGTCAGGGGAATTTCCCGCGCTGCCGGTCCCGCGCCAGTCCCCGGCCACCGCCGGCCTCTCCGCACCCCGCGCGATGCAACCGCAACCCGTGCGTTCATCGCAGAACGCATGGGGCCCCCGTCGCCCCAATCCACAGCCCCTTATGGCTATGGATATTCCCGCGCCCCGTGCGCCTGCGCCCCGCGCGCCCGCTAACGCTGTCGTTAATAGTAACGTCTCGACCGTGAGGCGTGTAATAATAACTTAGGGCCTTTCAATGGCAAAGTTTAAACCGAAAGCGTTAAATCTTTCGTTTTTTAACGCACGGAACCTATATCCGCAGCGTGATCTCGTCGCGACCTTTCTTAAAGATCACCAAGTAGATGTTCTTTTAGTGCAGGAGACGCTCTTAAAGCGTGCTAAACGTGATCCAAAAATCGCGAACTACAATATTGTAAGAAATGACCGGGCCGGCCGCGGGGGCGGCACTCTCATTTATTACAAACGATCGTTATATTGTACGCCGGTAGATCCTCCGATACTTACCAATATGGAAGTATCCGTGTGTAGACTAGGAATGACCGACCACCCGTCCATAACGTTGGTCTCAGTTTATCTCTCGCCGAGGAAAGAGCCTCTCAGGTCTGACCTAGAAAAGCTACTTTCGCTCGGTGAATCGGTCATTATAGCGGGTGACCTCAATTGTGGACACACTTCGTTTGGCAATTGGAGAGACTCCAGTAATGGGGTTAAACTCGAAGAGCTAACGAACGTGCTAAACTTTGATGTCATAGCGCCACCCACTCCCACCCACTTTCAAGACAACTGTATGCCGACAGTGCTTGATGTAGCTCTCATCAAAGGTATCGCGCTTCGGTTACGACTCATTCGGGTCGTACACGAGCTCGACTCCGACCACCGTCCGGTCATCATGCAGCTAGGTCAACCAGACGACTCTAGCCCTCCTTCGGTCCAAGTGGTTGACTATGCCAAGCTAAAACATTATCTTGCGGACAGGCCGTCCTCGTCCAGCTTAGATAGGATCCCGGACGTATTGGGGTCCGTTGCGGACGTAGATCTCGCGATCGATTCCCTGGTCGACCACCTGCAGGCCGGCATCGGAGAGGCCTCGAGAGAGGTCGAAGAGGCGAGCGATCGCCGCTTCGTACTCCCTGCCGACATGCGGGCGTTGTTGACGGAAAAGAACGCGGCGACTCGTGCGCACGACCACTATCCGACCGAGGAAAACCGCGCACGTTTACGCGCACTTCAAAGATCGGTTAGAGCCCGTATATTAGAACTCAGAAGTCACAGATGGGACGCCCTCGTCGAAGGGCTAAGGCCGTCGCATCTGGCTTACTGGAAATTAGCTCACAGCCTCAAAATAGAGGCTTCTTATCTTATGCCCCCCCTCGAGAGGGGTCCCGGTATACCGCTCGCCTTCGATAGCAGCGACAAGGCGGAGTGCCTCGCCACTTGTTTGGAGAGCCAGTGCTCTCCGAACAGTGTCGATGCAAATACCGACCGGGTCGAGGGTATCGATGGATGCGTGCGGGAGCTGGATAAGCTCCCCGCGACAGACTCCCTGTCCCCAGTCACGTCTGAGGAGGTTCTTTCCATTATAAAAAGCCTTAAGCTTAGAAAAGCACCAGGTCCCGACGGGATCAGGAATGAAGTACTTAGACTTCTTCCCGATCGCCTCATAGCTCTTTTGGTCTGCATCTTCAATGTAGCCATAGCCCACTGCCATTTTCCAGCCGCCTGGAAAAAGGCCATAGTCATAGGTATCCGTAAGCCCGGCAAGAGCGCGTCGCTTCCCGACAGCTATCGCCCGATCAGTCTCCTAAATACTTTAGGGAAAATGTACGAGCGGATCCTTCTGAACCGTCTCAAGTCAGTAATAGAGGAGAAAGACCTCTATCCGCCTGAGCAATTCGGTTTCCGTGCTAGATATTCTTGCACTCATCAAGTGCACCGCCTCACGGAGCACGTTGCATTTAATTTTGCTGAATTATATAAACCCCGCCGTACACTTGCGGTCTTTTTCGACGTTGCCAAGGCCTTCGATAAGGTCTGGCACGAGGGATTGATCTACAAGTTGTATCACTTTGAAGTCCCCGATAGGCTAATTAAAATAATTCGCGACTATCTAACAGATCGCACCTTTCGCTATAGAGTGGAAGGTGAATTGTCCACGCCCCGTCCAATACGCTCAGGCGTTCCCCAAGGTTCGATCCTGGCTCCTAGCCTATTTAACCTGTACGTCAGTGACCTACCTCGACTCCCGGAGGTCGAGGTAGGGCTATACGCTGACGATACAGTCTTATATGCCTCAGATAGGAATAGATCCCACCTCAGACACAAAGTCCAACGCTCCGTGACCACTCTCGGGAAGTGGTTTAACGAGTGGCGTATAGCCGTTAATCCCTCGAAGAGCGCCGCGATGCTCTTCGATGCGGATTCGTCACAGATACCGTGGAAGCTTAAACCTGTTAAGCTCTACGATAATCCGATTCCGTATGTAAGAGAGACCAAATATCTAGGGGTAACCCTAGATAGTAGGCTCTCTTTTAGACCCCACATCCGTAAGGTTAGGAACAGGGCCGCGTGGGTCCTGGGCCGGTTGCATCCTCTGTTGTGTTCGGTGAGTAAAATGTCCACGCGACATAAGCTCACGCTCTACAAGACGTGTATTCGACCAATTTTGACATACAGTTGCGCCGTGTTCGCACATATGTCCGAGTCGAGTTTCAAACGGTTACAATCGATACAGAATAGGTTCCTCTATCGTCTCACCGGGGCCCCGTGGTATGTTCGAAGCGTAGATCTCCATAGAGATATGGAGCTTCCTTCGATACATGCCTACGTTAAACAGCTCTCCCGTTCGTATTTCGACACCGCGTCGAACCACGCGAATCCGTTAATAAAAACAGCCGCCACTTATGTTCCGGCACCCACGGACATCCGGTGGAAACGCCGGCCGCGCAATATTTTTATTGATCCCGACGATCACATCGAAAATTCGAATAAATATTACACATCCGTCTCTCCAAACAGAGCGTGCCAGCGCCCACGCCCGCGTAACCACCGTTCTCTCCGCAGAGGGCGGGCGGTCAATTTCGCTCCAGCACACCCGTCACGTCCACCCTCTCTAGCGGTAACCCAAGCCTAGGTCCGTTCCTCGGTGTGAAACCCTTGGGTCAGGCAACCGCCCGCGCGATACAAGTGACACTGTACGTGCATCACTTAGCTACCTACATACAACACTACACACGTATGAACATACACACGTGCACACCACACAGGTACATAGGTTCTGTGAGGGACCTTTTTTTTTCTTTTTTTACGCTAGTTAGTTAGCGCTAGTTAGTGTAGAAACATTCCGATTACTGAATACACATACGCACGGTTCCTTCCTTCCTCCCAGGAGGAAGGGAACGTGCCTATGTGTATATTTAGTTAGCTCGAATCGTAGGTGTAGGGATTCGAATAGATCGCGACCTATTTGCGAACGCGACGACCGCCCGAGCCGAGGTCCGGCCACTTTGGCACCCTCGTGCGAGTCGTCCACAAAACTTTCGCGGCTGAGTGCCCTCTGCGCTCGCCCCCAAGTCCGGTGAAGCTGTAAAAGCCGCAGCGGCTTTAGGGCCCCTAAGGCTAACAGTGTAGTCAGTTCAAAAAAAAAAAAAAAAAAAAAAAAAAAAAAAAAAAAAAAAAAAAAAAAAAAAAAAAAGGACCAGACGTTTCACTAAATGGATTCCGGGGGTTCGAGTAAATACGAACAGTATTTACTCAGGCGCTTGTTAATTAACAATGAAGTATTGAAATTCGTTAATTGAAGCTCAATGAACTTCGAGAATGAAACTTAAACAGATTCATTTTAATTGGCGAAGACGTCGTCATAAGAAAATCCATTATATAGTTCGTAGACTGATGTTTCTTGGAATATACGTACATTTTAATTTGTTTTTATCGCGTTTGCTGTTTCCATTGACAAACCATTTGAATAAAAACATGTTGATAACTTTGTTTTCAGAATGTATCATATCATGTCCAAATTGTCACAGAGCTTGTTGAATTCAAACATGTTGATACGTCACGATTCAAGATATATTTGACAATACATTTTAATTTGTATTCTTTTTTATCTTATCACTGAGCATTTCGTGATTACTTATATTTCTTAGTGAATAGCTGTTAGTCGTTCTGAAATAAATAAATAATAAACAAAAGAGCGTAGGTTCGAATTCAAATATTTCTGATAGAAATCAAATGGATAAACCAATGATAAATCTGTAGAAAAACATAAGTAATAGATAAGTTTTTAATTAACATTACGTATGAGATAGGTATTTTAAAAACCGTACAAAATTTAAAGTAGTTATCAGCGGTGCCAACTGTACGATATTGCCATCATGGAAATATACCCCATTCCATAAATTTCGGAAATATTGGACCACATGCATAAAAGCACCTCTGAGATTTATCATCATCATTATATTAATACGTGAGAAGAAACCTTCGGATACCTTTTCAAGTGTATTGCGTGCACGGAACGCCAAGTCCGGTGAAGCTGTAAAAGCCGCAGCGGCTTCACGGCCCCTAAGGCTAACAGTGTAGTCAGATCATCATAAATATCTGTTACTAATACATTAAATTAAATTAATGAATACTGCGAATCCTAACCCGACCAGTGCCATTGAACTTAGACCGCCCAAAATATTGACATTGTCATTCAATGAAAAGTGACAGCAAGTGATATAATATGCATTGTTTAGGTTCATACTGCAAATGTTAAACAGAAAATAGTCTATCATTAAAAGATCCGCTGGTCAAATTTCGATAACTTGGCGCGCTCTATTTACTATAAAATATATTTGATGCCAAAAAATTACAAGTTACATATTTATAGTGAAAACGCATAATTATATGTCTAATGAACAAATACATATTATGTTGTTTACGTCAAATAAGACCTACTTTATGATTTTGTGCCGTTTTGTGTTTTGAGTGAGATATTTGGATTTTTCCATTGTAGTGGTAAAATTAGTTAGGTTATTAGTTTTGAACTGTGATCATCATGAAATAAATAATTATCCACTAAAAATTCATAAACAAGTTATACACAGACATAACGTCATAATTGATTTAAAAAAAATCATAAACTATTTGCTTCCGCACTTTTTCCTTCACGGGGGATGCACCTTTGACTCTTCCCCACCTCCACCACCCTTTCACATAAAAGCGGCATGTAATCTAAAGTCGAACCCCTACATCTATAGACTGCGAGATAGTTAGATAGAGTACATTATAATATATTTCCTATTATCTTGGTCTCCTTTTTGTACGTGTGTTAGTATGTGTAAGCGCGCCTGCGTATTACAAAGCTTTAGGTTCACGTTCACGTATATCGTTTATGTGAATATTTTTGGATTTTCTTAAGGGTTTACTTCTTTCGCGTATGAACTGCACACATGTTTTTTTATTTTATTTATAGTATACATAAATATCAAAACAGGAATTGTTACTTGTAAATACTTACCTGTTCTTAAAAACTGTTTCGGAAAATATGCTTTAGTGCGAAGATTTATTTAGTTTGCAGAAGCTTGCGTTAAAATGCCCTCGAATTGTTATTTAGTGACAGTAAAAATTGGACAGATTCAAATTCAATTTAAATGGAATAATTGGATAGCTTCTATGGTAGCCTAGCGTTGTTCTATAAGATCGATTCACATTCTACGAGAAGCTGCACAGTCTAAGCTATTTAGGATGGGCCTGGATTTAATGGAATTACATTCAGCTTGCTGGAGTGGCAATTAAGTGGCTTTGATGAGAGCTTTAGAGTCATGTAGGCCTTTCGGCTTTCGAATTCTGAAATGAAACAATCTTAAATTTATATCTTAAATTATTTTCCTTCTCGTATTTCTTTTGATTTTACACATTTTAGTGTATAATCACAATCTCATTAATGTTAAGTGACGATTTGGCTTGACAGTTACCCCCTTCAACTAGAGGGGAATGGCTCTCAGGTACAGCTAACGGAACACTACGGTGCTTGGTGTTTGTCGACAGATTTTCAACTTGCAGACGTTAGCAAATACCCTACCACCATGCTATGGTTTAATTACATGAATGCAGGACGTCATCAAATATTGAAGCTCATCATTGGATTACAACCTACGGTGATAGACGTGTTTCCCAAAGACACCAGCACTGAACCATCATAGCTTTAAATCATACAGCAAGTTGGTAAAAAATTTCAAAATGGTAACACAAGAAACTGCAGCTTAAAACTTGTAGCATCTCTAATCTTAAGACGACAAGTTATCGTTTGTATAAATGTAATTTAAGATCTTTATTTATAAATATATCTTACGTATTTTTAAATTTTAATTCATCACAAATAATCCAATATAACATTGACTTCATAGGTTTTTTTTTCTAAAGTAAATCTCAATCTTTTGTTTTTCTAATATTTGATTAATATGTAACGTTCTGAGCGTTTTATAGGTAAACACTGTTTTGTACAATCAAACTCAAATGATTTACAAGCTCTAATAATAGCGCCTTGCTTTGTTATTTTCGTTACTACTGCGTTGAGATCGACGGTTTCGCTCGCAAACCGGAGTCAAAGTTTTGCAAAATTTTGTTTGTATAAACAAAACTTTACTTGCCCGAGCTTTACTGCTTGCATCAATTTCTCTTCCGTGTCTCTTTACTCTACTAATAAATGATTAACTACATATATTAATTTTAGATAACATCATTGGTTTATGATAAAATGTTTTTAGTTTGTAAGAACCGTAAATTTCAGCGTAAATTATATTTCTACACAGTACTGTAAAACTGGCACACGATCTGTTTGAATATGAAATCGAAACAAATATATAATAACAATAATTGTCACGTTTTTTTTATTTGTTTTAGGTATTCACCTACTTTTATCCTCATAGATTCAACAATACAAAAATTCACAACAATACTACATAATTCAACATTTATCTTTTGAATTTTTTTTATTGGAGCAGTCGGATTGTTGAATTACCACCCTACAGAAAATCGAAGCCAAAAGCCAGAGCTCTTTGGAGAAGAAGAGTTCAAGGTCTGCGACGCGCTAGTAACACCTCTGGTGTTAGGTACAAGCGTCCATAGGATATGGTAACCGCTTACAATCAGGCAAGTAGCAAGCTTGTTTGTGAATGAACTGTTTAAAAAAAATTGACCTTTAACTACATGCTCGAATGTTATCTAAAAACGAAATCACCTAGAATCATATAAACTCTTTTACACCAACATTTTTTTATTTGTCCTATTCAAAATAGAAAAAATCTCTAAATACCTGTATAGTCCCGTCCAGACTTGTGTTATGAAACTAGTAGTACCCACGATTTCGTTCGCGTGGACTACAGAATGCCGTTATATGCTTAGTGTGGGTAATCCTTAGAAGATAGACATATGCTATCGCTTTCTTTTTTCTTATGGTTTACTCAGCACAAGCCATTTGAGCCCACGAATTGATTCACCATGACTAGATTTATTTTTATTTTTGCGGAACCCTAATTCTTTATCTAAAATAAAAGTAGAATACGTTACTCCTAATAACATCAGCTAGATAGCAGATGCCAGTGAAAGTCCCGTCGAAATTGATCTAGCTGTTTCGGAGATTACCCAGAACAAAGTTACAGACAGACAAAATTTAGTAAAAAGCTGTTATTTTGAAATTACAAACAGACACTTCAATTTTGTTAATCTCTCAGCCCCAATGGATGGCGAATTCGCCAATTTCACGTACATTTCTGTTACATAAGGGAGCCAAAGTGTTAATTGTGTATAGATAGATGACCACCAACAAACACGAATAAAGCTCTGTCGCAGTGCAATTCCAAACCAATTGTGGTCATATGTCATACTCGAACGTATACGTATAATGGCAATTCGAGCAGGAATGTACTTCGATTAAGTTGTAAGGGGGGTAAAGCAGAAATATCTATTAGGTAAAAAACTTTAATCGAAACAGTTTCTATAAATTAAAATAATATGAATAAACTTCGAAGTAAAACTTTGAGAGTAACTCAGATTTTTTTCGGATTATTTATTTCAAAGAATTAATATTAATATTAATAATAATAATTTTATTAATAAACAATATATTTTTAATGAATCAAACATACAAAATAAAGATACAATGTAAATATTTATATCTTTTATAAAAATAAATTAATTATATTATTTTCAAAGCTTGGTATAAATATTTCTGTAAATTATATTATCAATAAAAATACCGCTTGAATATGACTTATTGTTAGTATATTAATCGTAATATTTGCTAGAAAGTTAAAGGTTTACTTCAAACAGGCGTAAAGGTTATATTTATCATTTTTCTTCTTCAGTAAAAAAAAAACAATTGGCTTTAAATTATTTTCCATATTTCAATTTAATCATAAGATAATGGTCATTCCGTTTATCATTTTAACGGGTAACGAGCCATAAATTAGCCTACGCACCCTCCCTTCCTATGTCACGCTATTCTGTATCAAATTTTGTATACGTTTTCTGTTTGTTATTAAGACTACTTCTATTTATTCTATTACTAGCCGTGTACGAAATCGGATTTTCCATCGACAACATCTTAGGAATCATCCTACTTTTATCTCCCTATTTAAACTTTTTAGTAGAAAATTTTCAAAAATATTTTTAGTATGTACTTTAAAAATAAACTTCTGTAAAACAATTCTTGTTCGTTGTCACTGTTGTATGTTTAAAGTTGAAACATGAAAATATCAAAACTAAAAGGAAAAAGCGGACTGTACTACTGTAGGACATTCGAAAAATATGCTTAACGGAAATCTATCGCTGTCGCACTGTACCTGAATTACCGATTAGAGTGCGAGGGAGAAAACTATAGCTCGAACTTATTATACCTATGTATAATAGAATAATTTCGTATTCTCCTGTTTTCTCCTCTAAAACTAGAACTATTTTAATTATTTTTTCATGAATACAAAAATTACTGGCTATGCGTAGTGTATGATGTTTTATATCAGCGGTATAACTGGTTAATTTTAGAAGGCTCCTAGTTTCTGTTATACAAGGCAATGGCGGACATATAACATATTGTATAGTTTATAAATACTTGCTCTAGTGCTATTACTCAGGCATAAAACAGAAGAATACGTTTGTATGAACTAAACGACGCCCGCATTCTCTCCTAATGAATTAATTGGAATTAGAATTCTAAGGTGAAGTAATTAGACGTTTTAATGTCCTTTGATATCAAAGTAACCTTTTAGCATTATTTGTCTTATCTTGCATAACTGAGACCGTAGTAATAACAAAGGAAACAGGTCAGTTTCAACACAACGCATAATGAAGACGTTTTTCAATTCATTACTACACTGACAGTGTTTTGGTAAAAATTATTTAGTTAACTTTTGAAAACTGACTTGAATAAACCTATATTTTTATTCTAATATTGTAAACAGATAAAAAAAATGAGTTTTCTTGTAGGAGGTAATCTTCAGATGTACTAATTCTATCCTGAAAATTATGAAACTAAATTATTCCTATGTGTCAAAGACTACATTTTATTATAATATTATTATTAGTCTCGCATTTAACGCGTACACAGTCGCAGGCGATTGCTAATCATGAATATATCTATGCAAAAATATTGTCATGTAGTAAAATACAATAGAATGACATGTACTAAAATTACTAAAAACTACATATTTTAAAATACATATATGAAGTAGAAACTGAATGCTCAGTCAGTATGCAGACATATGTTTATAAGAGACTACCAATGAAACTTCAGCGCCTTTTTTTGGAAAATATATTATAAAAATAAATGTTCTGTGGGGTGACCCCGCCATAAAAAATAAGATAAGTATAATATTATTTAAAATAAAAATGGCCAAGTGCGAGACAGACTCGCGCACCAAGAGTTCCGTAATTGTACAGCCACCATTCACCAAAACAGTTAGATTACTAAAGAAAGCAACGAATAATACTAACGAAAAGATAAAATATATTAAGGGACAAACTTAACTTTGCCATTAGAAAACTGTTGTCTTCATACATCGATATATGCCGTGGTCAGTTTACCAACTGCAAATATGTTTATAATCGCAATACAAAATTGCTTCTTGCCAAATTTCATGATTCTAGGTCAACTGGAAGTATCCTATAGGAGGCATAAACGGACCTAACGGCGCGGCGCGGCGTAAACAGGCGTTGTTGGGTTTTCATAAATGTCAACACGGGCTCACCCGGGTACGTGACGCGCCTAGCGCCATCTGAGAGTCGTTGAGAAGCCGTTGCGACAACTGAATCGCTCGCGCACGCTAATATTCAAAAACACTAAAATTATTATAAAATTGTGTTGTGTGTGGGAAAAACCCATCTCTGGAGCGAATCCACGTCCCGGCACACAAGACCCGACTTGCGACAGCCCAAGGAGAGTGGAACCGTGCACATGCCATAATACTACCTTAATTTCAAATTTAAAACAGCTATCGAACCACACAGGCGTATATTTTGATTGCGTTGATTTAGAAGTTTCATATTTTTCACAGCGCTGTGGGATTGAAGACCTGAGTATGTAATACTAATTTCAACTTGATACCTCCACGCGTTCCTGAGAAAAAGGGTTTTGACAGACAGATGAACAACGAAATTATTCTATAAGTTACTTTTTTCCTTTTAAGGTACGGATCCCTAAAAAACGATAACAGTTAAGAATATACGTTACGTACTATCCTCTTTATACTAAATACGAACCTTTAAAAACCTTTTTATTTCAAGACAACTAATAAGCCGGGTGTAGACGAGCTTATGTCGGAAACAAATTATAATTATCACCCCTAATAGCTATTGTCATAATAAACGGTGTTTAGAACTGATTTAAGAAGTCGAGAGTAATCGTGAATTTCATGGGGGCCGACTTCCCTATATAAAATACACTTTCCCTATGTTAACATGGTAGATGAATGTTACCATTTGAAAATTTATTCCCTTCTTTATATCACGCCAATTAAATGACTTTATATTTAAGGTTAAGTTAAAGTTATTACTTTAATTTTATATTTGTTCTATATTATTACGGAGTTCGTAATTGAGTTGTGAATTACGAAAATTATGTATTTGAAATGCATATTTTTTGATGATACCCTGAATGAACTACCTATAAATAGACCTTTTAATACACACATGACTCTTACACGAAATGTCAATTTTTTCTTGCTTTCTTTTTTCACATCAAACGAAATGATGCTAGCTAGCTCTTACTAGAACGTTGTGTCCAGTGACTCTTTTGTATGTATTTCTTATTACCTGAAGTTGTTTCTTAAAAATATATAGGTATTTGTATATTTATTAAGTCATTTTTAAAATGTGGTATTACAAAACTTTTTAGTTTTTGCTTCCTATTTATTTGCTTCAGTGTTTGATTTTACAGAACGTAAGTTAACACATTAAAAAAATGTAGTGTTGCTTGTCCAGTTATAATAAAATTATTAGCACTTATTTATTTACATTTTTAGTATTTTCGTGCCTGTTGCAAGTTGTAAATGACGTAAATTTTTTATTAAATTTTTAACACACGTTTCCTATTTCTATTATGGCTAGCAATACAATTTTATTAAAAGGTCTATATTGCACTTAAAAATACGGATACCAATAAATACTAAAAATAAATTATTTTCGAATTGGCCCCCCGTATTAAAACTGGCTTCGTCCCGGTCCGTTCTATGCAGTATACCGAAACGCGTACACAAACAAACAACACTCGAGAACCAATAAGCTGGTGCAGAGAAGCTAGCGTCACAGATCAATATTAATTAACCTTTGTAATCACTACCCCCTATTACGATATACAGCGTTGGTTAATAAATTTATTAATTGGACATGAAGATGAGTATTCTGAAAATTGCATTATATCGAGTTGGGAAGGATTTACTTTTCGAACGCACAGATATCGCAATACTTCCAAAGATCAGATGATGCTTGATTTGTTGATGAATAGGTTTCTTTTTTTACCCGCTTTCAAAAAAGAAGGAGGTTCAAAATGTGATTGTATATTTTTTTAATGTTCAGGCATAGCTGCTTTGTTTATGAACCGATTTAGATTATAATTGGAAAGGGGGTACCCTAAGGGTGGTCCCATTTTAAGTTCATTGACATTGAACCTTCCATTTCAAAGGTACATCAGGGAACTCCTCAAAATAATTGAAGCTGGTCTTCTTTTTTGTTAAAAACTAGCTTGTTAAATATTATAATATTTTCTAAGACTATAAAAGAAACAGAACAAAATTACTTGAAAAATATAATTACAGTGCAGCTACAATGCAACTTAATTAAAATTTACAAAATAAGGTGAGCTAATCTTGTAGTTAATATTTTTATTTGTTTGCTTGTTTTATTTTTTTATAGTCTTTGACCTGTGTATGTTGAAAACATATGGTGTAGAGACGTGGTCGCTAAATATGGGCTTTATAGGAAAGTTCTAGGTTACTCAAAGTACAATGACAGAGCTTTAAGAATTGGTTTCTTAAGAATCAATGGGTAGGGTTCGTAGCGCGTACAGCGGATAGCCGATAAGGCCAAGAGTGGACCAGCGACCTGGTGAAGGTTGTGGGAAGCTGTTGAAAGTGGACAGCGCAGAACCGGTTGTTG
Organism: Saturnia japonica; assembly: GCA_033032175.1. Classification (NCBI taxonomy): domain Eukaryota; kingdom Metazoa; phylum Arthropoda; class Insecta; order Lepidoptera; family Saturniidae; genus Saturnia; species Saturnia japonica. The sequence goes on from CM065315.1 coordinate 2,780,636, forward strand.
TGGCGATCTTTAAAGGAGGCCTATGTTCAAATGTTCATCCTTGATGACATCTTACTTAAACAACTGACACGATTTACCACTTTCTCCGTCATATGTTATCTCTATATATTATTTCTTCAAGGTATTTTTATGGCAACTTCATATCTCTCTTAATTCTTGATCGAAATTAATGGTTCATCCATCATTTTAAAGTTTATCTTCTCCGCTCTTACAAAGGTTAAAATTATTCCGTTAAACATTTGCACGGATGAGTTATTTTCATTTAATATCAAACACGATTTAAACGGGAGTAAAGTACTTTAAAAGAAACAAGACGCACGATTTTTAGACATCTCTTCAAGTATATGTATTTATTTCGTTGCGCTCAATAGAAATTATAGTGGCACTGTTAGTAGAAATAGGTTGAGATATTAAATTATCTCCGCTCGCTCCAAGCCTCTGATATCATTTACCTTTAGAAATTTGAACGCTCGAATGATTTCTGCTTTAATTGCAGTGGGAGTTAAGCAAGTGTAAACTTACATTTCCCCCTCAACCCTACGCGATGTAAGAGACGCCATGATTGAACATAGGGAGATTTTGGTGGGACCTTGAAGTTTTGTGGTGGTTTTTGTTTTAATTCATAAGCTTATGTTATTTGGTTCTATGTTATGTAATTTTGACGGCATTTTACGTAATATAGACTGTACACAAGTGAAGTGGATTATAAATAATAATTGGTAACATGCATTTTATGTTGCCACAAAAACTGCCTGGAAAGTTTTTACAAGGGAGCCGCCATCTTGTTGAAGCTACGTTTGAATACTGAAAGATAATAATAATTCGATAATTATTATAAGGAAGAAAAGAGTGAACGTAAAAGGCGTGTCAATTAAATTATACTTCGCTCGCACGGACAACAAAAAAACGCGTAATGTTAATAAAAATTGTAGTTTCTAAAAAAGTTCAAACTTTAATAACTTTTTATTGAATGAAGATATCATGTTTATTTTTAGAAATGAACCAATTATCCAAGGAGGATTTTTTTTTTATCAAAGCATTTTTGCGTGATGCGGATGGATTTTGGATTTTTTATATTATATATTTTTATGTCCCATTATAATAACTAAATTGCTAAATACCAATTTTCATAAATGTATCGTTAGAATTGACCGGTTTTCATACAAACTTTCGTCCCTTTTTCAACCACCTTACATACAGAGTGAATTTCTAAAAATACGCCCTTAGTGTTCACCTACAGTGTAAAAGAAAGAAAATTTTCACAGTTCTAGTCGCAGTAGTTTGCGCTGCGCATTAATACGTAAATGGATATAGAAGGAAAATTTAAAAAAAGTAGGTGATTCTCAGTTCCTAAGTATATATATTTTAATAGATGTTTAGCCATAACTTCTTTGTTTAAGAACCAATTTAGATGATTCTTTTTTGGTTGGAATGGGAATACCTCAAGGGTGGTACCATTTTAATTTAATTTGCATTGGACCTTCGACTTTGAAAGAACTTGACTTTGAAATTTAGATGATTCTTTGATAAATAAATGTTAATTTAATGGCGATTAAAATGCTATAAAAAATGATTGTGTGCGTGTTTGACTATCTTCATTACAATGAAATGAGAAGTTTTTAGCATGCAACTTCATGGTGTAGAGTTTTTATCACAATGTTCGCGCGCATAGTAAAAATACACTCTCATTATCATGAGTGTAAAGATGTATAAATTCTAAATTAAAAAAAATGTTGTGTGCCGTTCACATGCTGTGGAAGTTAAACCTTCAGAAAACAAAAAAATATCTTCATTAAAAACTCTTTTTAAAAATCGTAAATTAGCAGGACTCGAACTATCGACCGCTCGTACTGTAAATACAACAGTACGTACAAGTCTTGCCGTCACACTGTTAGGCCATATAGACGGCTATCATAGTCGTGAAAATCAAGACTCGTTTTAAACGTGTGTTAAGGCTAAAAGGCGCTCATGACAATCATATGCACAATGATACAGCACCTATCCTTTTTCCTCGTATCTGTCTATCCCTATCTACCCCCTACCTTTCGCCGACGTCAGCTAGCCTTTGAAATTGCAATGGCGAACACATAGTGACTGCGCTATATTTATATTAAATATAATAAACTTTATTTGAAAAACTTAAATAATTATCGTGCATAGTGCGTGCTGAAACAGGAGTGAACACAAGAGGAGGCCTCCAAAGTGCGTGAAAGCTGTTGTTCGGTGAGTCCCTTTTTTCTCCATTCCGTGAATTCCATAATTCCGTGTCATTGTGCATATGTTCTAATCGACAAGGGAAATTGCCCCCAACCAACAATCCGGCTAGTTTTAAGAACGAAATCGAACCAGCGCTTACACCGTGTATAATGTATTTCTATATCATTCTCTCGCAAGCTAAATCCTGTAGATGTACGTGTTTATGTTTATGTCGCTTTTTCGTTTCATCGCGTTTCAAATCGCAGCAGTACTAAAGACGTTTTCAGTTCAAAAAGCAAAACTAGATCTATATTAAAATAACAACTGAACGGTTTCTATTATTAAACGATGAATGCTTCGACGCAAGGTGGGGTAGAACTTTACCGGCCTACATCGTAACTGCCAAGTCACCCGTATAAAATCGAGGTTGAGTACGTACCTACGTCACGAGTGACGTCACGTATTACGTCATTATAGATGTAAAATAATGACGTGTTAGCGCCTATAACATTTTTATATATAATTATTCATAAATGGCCTGGCTCCACTGAGCAAGTGAGTGAGTGACGTACGTATCTGTTATACGTACCTACTATTATAGTAGTACCCATACGTTGAAATATTTTCTTTTTTTCTTCAATTGACCTTGCTACAGAATTTGCCAGTGTCAATGTTTTTTTTTGTTCGGTAAAATGGTATTACCAGATGGCACATAATTGCCAATTTCACGTACATTTCTGTTAAGTTAGGGAGCCAAACAGTTGAAGTTTTTGAAGTCTATGTAATATTCTAAAAGACTAATTAATAACATAGGAAACCATCACGCCTGTATCCTCGAAGGGTTAGATAGAGGTGTATTAATGTACCACCCACAGTTCGCCAGGTATAATTTTTGGCGAGCCTATTGCCATTAATCGGGAACAAAACCAAACTCAAAGCTACTACTGAGAATTTAATAAAAAAACCGAATAATAATTTCCTCGACCTGGGAATCGAACCCAGAACTTCGATCATAGCAGTCGCGCTTAGGACCACTGGACTAATGAGGCAGTTAATTTATGGAAAAAAAATCAAAACATATGAACATGGCAGCGGTAGATTGGTGTAAAAATATTTTTTTCTACTGTAATGCCACTAGATTTATGATGCAGGTATAAAACAAAAGAATTACGTTTGTATGGACTAAACGATGCAGTTTCCAAGAAAAACTAGGTCATATATTTGTTATTACTGTCATCCAAAGTTAGTTTTTATAGTGTTTTAGGCTAACGTCTGTCCGCCTTCGGATTTAATGAGTAAAGATGCAATCGATGATGGGTAACACGAACAAATATAAAAAAAGACAAAGGGCTACCAAAGCAGACCATGTTTCCAACTTAAATGTAGCTTACCAGATATGCAATGTAGAAAATGTAACTATATTTTACGATTCAAACAGGATTGTCCTAACGATGAAGTTCCATACGCAAAAATGGTTCCATTCATCCGTACGAACTCATAGACGCTTCATTGAACAATGAGCGCGCGGCTCGGCTAATGGATGGACTGAATCGCTCACTGATTCTGCATACACGCGGTTGTCAAATCAAACTTTTTTTATCGTAGCTCGGTAAAATACTAAATGTATTTAGTTGTAGTAGGTACCTGGTGGAAAGTACGGTGACAAATTTTATCCCGATATCGTAGGAGGAAGGAACACGCTGACTGGGAGGTGATTTCAAATCTTGATAGTACGGGATGTTTAATACTTGGAATACTTCCTTATTATTGCCAGGTGGATGCTACTGTGTAGTTGTGGCTTAGTGGAGCGGCCTGCGTGGTTTTGTAGTAAATGGGTGTTGAAGAGATAAGTAGTACTCATTAAACGTCGATTGTCTATCGATCAATCAATAGTCATTTTCACTATCGAACAATCGATAATCGGGTTTAAACTATTGATAGTACAAATTTGCTGTATTTTATAAAGATGTTATATAATTTGTTTGATTGCAAAAAATCGCAAAAGGTCATGCTAGTGACTTATTAAATACGGTTTAGGGTGGAAAATGGTATTAATAGGGTAAATTTAATATGTAATAAACCCTCGACACAAATAACCATTGATACAATACCAATGAGCCTAAACACGATATCTCTGCAGTAAGTTGGTGAGGAATTAAATATCCTGCAGATTCCAAATGATACTGCAGCTTTAGTTCAAGGTTTCCATGTTTTTCTAATATCATTCAAGGAACAGAATACCAAATTTCGACTCAATCAGACTTGTGGAAGATGTTTCATCTATTTATCAACTAGAATAGAGCTGATGATCGTCAAACATCTGACAAAACACATTTCAAATTTTAAAAAAACTAGATAAAAATCGAGTCAGCCGTTTGGGAGCTACAATGCCACAAATAGACACAGATATACACACGTTAAACTTATATCTCTCTTTTTTCGTCAAGGTTAAAAAATTAATCAATAGTTTTTTTTATTAAACAATCGATGGGTCAAACAACTCTTCAGAACATTTACAAAATTCATCTGCTTTATCTCTGTTGATCATCCCCATTTCGCGTAGGAACCCTATCAAAAATTGGTACTGTCCTGTTGTGTATTTTATTTCACTGTTGCTCTGAAATGTGGTGTTGCAATATCTATCTATCTGAAATGTGGTATTGTCGGTATTGTCTCATGATTAATTAATGCGTTTGTTTTTGATCGCGATTTCAGTGAAAAATCATATAGAGTTTATTTAAAGAAATGCTTCGTGTGTAATCGAATAGGTGTGATCTTCTTTTATTATCGTAGCATGCCAAGGCAACTGTAGTAAGCACAGTACGACCAAACCATGGGAAAGACACTATGACTGATACCAAACCATGAGAGAGTCACTGTGACTGATTTATAACCACTCAAGCTTATCCCGGAATGCGAAACCATTTGCTGCGCTACAAGTTTTTAAAATTCAAAACCAAAAGAAAGAAAAGGTTTACGCCTTAAATCCCCCAAATGTAATTCATCAACCAGTATTCAACACCCATTAAATAAATTCGTAGATTGAGAAAATAACAGGAGAGAAAAGTATAGGAAAACGTAAAATTATCCCCAACTTGTAGAGTTAATTAAAAATTATAAAATGCTTTCGGTACCTTATAAGCGTATTGCGTGCACGGAAGACTGTGAGATTTGGCATGGTTAAAGTTAAATGGAAAAGGAGTGCAGAAAGCTAAAAATTATCTAAACATCTGTTACTAATATGTTAAATGAAATAAATTAATACTGCGAATCCTAAACCGACCAGTGCCATTGAACTTCGACCCCCCAATATATTGACATTGTCACTCATTGAAAAGTGACAGCAAGTGATGTAGATAATACTCATTGTTTATGAATACCGCAAATGTCAAACAGAAAATAGTCTTATGATCAAAAAGTCTGTGGTCGAATTTCGATCGCCAGTTTGATTAATTCGACTAGTGAACGTGCTCAATTTCACTTTTTTTTCCTTTTGATTGTAATCCACCACCTTTGTTTTTTATCTTCACTAGAAGGTATCGCTCTCTCTCCTTCATTCTTGTTATTTAATTAATCGAAATTAGGGTCGCAGCACGTAGCAGTTTGTTATCAAAATACCTACTGTTTTAGGTGACTTTTTTCGTTAAAATTGTTAATTCCGATGGGGTTTCTTATCGGCAACATCATTCCAATTTAAAAACTTTAGGGGATGAATTTCCAAAAATCATCATACATATTTATATAGTAAAATTCACGGCTTTAACATGATAAAATATAAACAAAATCAATAAGTGGACCAATCAGCCAATTATGAAATTTATTATTAAAATTATACATGGAGGACTTTTGAGATGGGATTGATTATATTGGCTTAACGGCCTGATAAGGCAATCAAATATTTTTTGTCAATTGGATAACCCTGCCACCGCACATATTATGTCTGAGATGAGGCTTAAAAAATGTCGGGAACTGATTTGGATCGTCATTATAATCGACTCATTATATTTTTTAATCGATTTCAAAAATAGACGGACGTTCCAAAATTCGAATGTATTTTTAATGGATGTTCATCCCCAACTTCTTTATTTATGAACCGATTTGCATGATTCTTTTTGGTTTCATAAGGTAGGGTTGTAGGGTAGGGGTACCTCAAGGATTTTCCATTTTAATTTCATTGGCATTGGACCTTCAACTTCGAAGATACACCAGGGAACTCTTCAAAATCATTGAAGGTGGTTTTCTTTTTCATTAAAAACACTCCTGTAATATTGAAGTAGATATTCAGAAAAAAAATGGTGCATGTTAGCTCCGACGCACGATAAAGTTTATACTTTAAGAACGACTGTCTTAGTTAATGCATTAATATATTATTAATTCCATATACAAGTAAGATGAGTAGTATATTATACACGAGTAATCATCATCATCATCATCATTTCAGCCGCAGGACGTCCACTGCTGAACATAGGCCTCCCCCATAGATCTCCAGAGCGACCGATCTTGTGCGGCCTGCACCCAACGGCTCCCAGCGACCTTTATTATGTCGCCTTTCTATCTAGTGGGGGGCCGTCCTACGCTGCGCTTTCCGGTGCTTGGTCTCCACTCGAGAACCTTTCTGCCCCAACGGCCGTCAGTTCTCCGAACTATGTGCCCCGCCCACTGCAACTTCAACTTGCTAATCCTTTTGGCTATGTCGGTTATCTTAGTTTGTCTACGGATCTCCTCATTTCTGATTCGATCTCGTAGAGAAACACCAAGCATAGCCTTCTCCATAGCTCGCTGAGCGACCTTGAGCTTTCTTATGAGGCCCACAGTGAGCGACCACGTCTCTGTGCCGTATGTCATCACTGGCAATACACACTAGTCAAAGACTTTCATCTTGAGGCACTGAGGTATTTTGGACGAGAAGACGTCGCGCAGTTTCCCGAACGCTGCCCAGCCGAGTTGGATTCGTCGACTGACCTCTTTTTCAAAGTTGGACCTACCTAACTGGACTGTTTATCCCAGGTAGACATATTCTTCAACAATTTCTAGACAAGAGTTCCCAACTGATACTGGGGTGGGCACCACATGGACATTCGACATGATTTTCGTCTTGTCCATGTTCATTTTAAGGCCCACCTGTTGAGAAACTTTGTCGAGGCCATCGAGCATTGTGCCAAGATATTCCAGCGATTCTGCCATGACCACGATGTCGTCAGCAAATCGAAGGTGAGTGATGTACTCGCCATTGACATTGATGCCGAGTCCTTGCCATTTCAGGAGCTTGAAGGCGTCCTCTAGAGCGGCGGTAAACAGTTTCGGAGATATTACGTCTCCCTCTCTAACGCCTCTTCTCAAAATAATTGCCTTCGTGCACTGCTCCTGTACTCGGACCGACATGGTGGCGTTGTTGTACAAGCACTTCAATACTTCGATATATCGATAGTCAATACGGTATCGCTGGAGAGACTGCAACACTGCCCAGGTTTCGACCGAATCAAAGGCTTTTTCGTAGTCCACGAACACGAGTAAGGTGTGTAAAAATGTTACGCGGTGAGGCCACATTACCATTTCTTTTTTATTAATACTCGATTTTGTCCCCCATCTAATTCAAATACTGCAGTATATAAATGAAAGTCGATACATAAAGAGTAAACTCCAAAATAGTTTTTTTAAGCGTGTTAAATTTCACACCATTTTTAAAGATATTTAAATTATCAAACAAGAGTATTAAGTTTGTTTTAGGGATACTTAATCCTTAAAGTTTGCATCCGGCTAACTTCTAAACTCAAACTAAGATCGGTCTCCTTGACCCACAAGCCGCAGGTCAATCGCGAGGTCACGCGGTAAAGCTGAAAGCTAACACAATTACAAATTTAACTCGTTCCGTTTAATGAAATGGCTTATCGTATAATTATTTAATTTTTGAACGAATTTCCAAAACGATCACGACAAGACACTTGCAAAAATGTAATATTACATTATAAATTCTTTATAAGTTAAACGTTCTAGCTACAATCTCACCGAAGTGATGATGTGGCCCAAGATGGTAATACACAAAACCTAATAGGGGAATTGGTTCTCAAGTGGTTAGTGACGGATTTTCAACTGGAGGGGGACTATCCATGCGAGTAATGGAAAATGCCCTACCAAAATGCTATGGTTTCATCACGATGTTTTCCTTCACCGAAAACTCAAGCTCATTGCAGGGATTCGAACTCATGTCGATCGACAGGATGTCCATACACACTACTACTGAGCCACCATTGCTTAAAGAGGGGGGCAGTAACCATGAAGATCAAGCAATTTGGTGAGATGTAGGCAAGTGGATAAAACAAACTCAAAACCTAAAAAATAAATAAAAAAACCTTTGACATACTTTTAAGCCGCTGTCGGGAAATGGATTTATTAAAATTCTTTGTTGAAACGTATTTTAAATTAAACGAAAACACTGAAAACTGAATAATTCTGTCGCCACTATAATAGCTTTCACATTGGGAATAAAAATGAGTTTGACATTGCCAAGTTTGTCTGACAGAGGGTAGACAGGGAAAATTAATAATTTCAGGGTTATTAGATTGAAAAAATGATGCTGCTTAAATGATGAAATGCATTCTTCTTCTTTCTTATTTTTAATTATTTTGGAGTATCTATATCCGATGATGATTTAAAAAAAAGCCAAAAATGTAATTCAAACTCTTTAAATAATTTTTGGTATTAATAAAAAAATCAACATTAGTCACCTTTACTCAAACTATCATACAAACACTACACTAAAATAAAATCATAACAGAAAAGAAACAAGCTCATAAGAAGTCGCTTACCACTAAAAACCAAATATGCCCGAAACATTTTTTTATGAAAATTAACATTGAACTTCTGCGCTATACCTAAATCATTTATCAGGAATAAAACACTTTTATTAGATGTTGAAAATATGGACCTAATTACGAACACATTAATTATATATTATTATATTCAGTGAGCAATTCTTGTATATATATGTGGGATAATAGGGTATCATAGCGCGGCAACATTTTAGAAGTAAGGTTTAAGTTAATAGTCTGGCAAGACAGCGGAACAGTAATGGGTGAAGGATGTCAATACATTTTCTATGACGATTAATTGTATAGATTTATAAAAGATTAAAAGAAGTGAATATGAAGGTTTCTTTATTCTGAACACACCAGCACACATCCCACATATACATAATTGGTTTCTCGGAAACGGCTCCAACGATTTCGATGAAACTTTGCATTTACATAATATTTTATCTAGATAGGTATTTTTCTTTTTTTTGTTTATAAAATTCCGAGCATAGCTCGGTACCGCTCAAATATTAATTTATAATATTGCATTATTGCCAAATAAATGCAGCATTCAACATCAAAAAGGACCTCAGTATGTACCTTGGCAAATTACCATAGTGCTGGTTTTCAACTGGGGTCACACTAATACTAATGGCCGTAGATTAGATTACATTAGCTTAGGAAGATATAACGCAGAGATGCTGATTGTTATTGCAGCGCTGAAATAAGAAAGAGGGATAGGTTGCAAATAGTAAAGAGGAACATTACTTATGTTATTTACATTAAATCATTAAATAACCAATGTTTGTAGTTAAAACATTAAAACAGATGCTTTATGTTGAAACATATCTGCAATTTTAAAACATATTCCTTCATATATTAGATTCCATGACTAAAAAACTATGAATATATATATAGGAAACCCGGCCACGCATCGCTGTGCCGTTTCGGAGTTCATAGGTAATATTGATACGATCACTACCAAACTTTGAATCATCCGATTGGCTAGTATAAAGATTGACTGATGATTTACAAGATCATCCGCTGGGCTAATTGTCTGAAAATGTCCTCAAAATCGCTCTGGCCCTTTCGGAGTCTATAGGGAGCATGCATACAAACATCGATTTTTATATATAAAAAGATGTGCCTAAAAATATTCTTCATTTAAATATAAATAAACAATATTAGTTTACAATGAACCAGTATCTAATACCACAAAAATTATATCAACAAAGGATTTTTAGGTACTAACTGTAAGGTATGTCATAAGAACTATAATGGCATGTAGGTAGTTCTAACTATTTTAGTCGTAATAAACTGGTTAACGAACACACTGCATTTTATTATCTCTGTCGTATTTTATTAGCAAGTTTAGAAATAACGAGATATATATCACTAACGAGACAAAAAAAGTAGTGTGGTAGGTAGCTCTTCATATGGTCGAATATATTTAAATAAGTAAGATTAAATTGTTCCTATGCCAAAATATTATGTATAAATAAATAAAAATGTATAAATGGTTCGAGATCGAAGCTTAAAATTATTTCTGAGAGGTTTTTTCCGGTCAACTGAACATAACTTCGTTAACTTTTCATACAAAATTCGAAACGATTCGATAGCTCGTCGAGTGGCATTTTACCTTTCCGTCCACATCACGAGGACCTACATTTAATTGATTGAATAAATTTTTATTGTATAAGTACTTTGAAATCACTTTTTGTTATAGTATTTTTTGTAATATTAATCTACTTCAGGTATTTTCTAAATTTTATTAATGATTTTTAGCTGGGAGTGAAATTAAAAGCAATGAGCGCGCGCGATGGTAGAGTTGACCGTCAAATGGTGGACAAACCCATTTACCGAGAGGTTGCTGCTGTCAGCCAACAAAGTGTGTATGTGTCTGTATGATGTATGTATGTATGTATGTATGTATGTAGTGTGTGTGTGTGTGTGTGTGTGTGTGTGTGTGTGTGTGTGTGTGTGTGTGTGTGTGTGTGTGTGTGTGTGTGTGCACGTGTGACTGTGTGACAGAGAAAATAGAGAAGGAGAATGCATCAGCTGTGCGGTGTTTTTTAAAAAGTTTACTGTTATATTATAGACTAATATATATGTGTAAACTATATTAAGTCAGCTAATATACATCATAAATGTGGCTATTTTAAAGCCAGCTCGTTTTTTTTAAATCTGTATACTTTTGTGTCCACAAACCTAAGAAATGCATTTCGATTGAATTTTCTCAAAGAACCATGTATTTCCGTCGATCTTGCGTAATTTATACATACCATGTTTAATTGATCGGTGATTAATTGGTTAATGTGCCAATTAAAGTCGCCGCAGTAAAACAAATTTCTTGTAAATTTTGTTTTTACTGTCGACGCTTTGTCTCTCGCACGCGGGTCTTACGTTTTGGTACAAGTCCAAGACGCACGGACGTGTATAAGAGAGGGGCTTAGGGTATCTGCTTTCCCCATTAGTCTACGTAATACTTCAATTTTCGCCGAACATAATCCCCCCGGCTTTGGTATCCGTGCTTAAAATAATATACAGTACAAAAATGACTCGGATTTTTAAATTGTTTATAGTTTTTAGCATTATGACCATAATATCACCTGACGTTGAAGATGTGTCTTAGGAAGACTGGTTCTCAAGGAACACACCTATAGGTACTTGGCGACGGTATTGCAAACTTAAGAGTGGTAGCTAACCAAGTGGGAGTTATAAAATACCCTACCACCATTCTATAGTTTCATCGGGATATTTTCCTTTACCGAAAGCTTAGGTTCATTGCAGGCGTTCAAACTAAAGTTGATTGAAACGATGTCCGTACACGCTAACATGAGTTGACATTTTTGGTCATACGGATGATATTTTCTTGTAATTATCAGTGTATTGTTTCTATTGGCACTTAATGTTTTTCCTTGTTTGATCAAGCCCCATGTGAAAGTTATAGCTACGCCCGTGCCAAGAGACATGTAGTTCAGAGCTATATACTGATAGTAACTTAGATCGAACGGATTATGTATAATCAATTTATGTTTGTGATTACACCAATGGCTTCTCATAGCTCATGCAATTTACTTTGCTTGCAAACGATATACATTTTCAAAACATTCAAATGATAATTTTTAAACTATCTATAACCCTTATATACCCTCAAGTAAATAGCAAAACGAAATTAGCAAACGCTAGGGGCTTCATTCCGTATTCCGACCCCGTACCACGACCTTTTCTTTTTGGTTCCTTGGTGAATAAAACATCCAAGGCATTGGCAGATATTGGAAGTTGGTATTGTTGCGTACTACGAAACATTTTTCCTGGTACATGGTATAGGGCCCTGAAACCTGGTACTGAAATGTTTTATCCCGTTTGCTAACAACAAGATGAAATTAGCTATCAGAGATGTGAATTCAGTATAATACTGACTATTTTATGTGAAACGTCTAATGGCCGGTTGTTTGCGTGGCGACGCTTTGGCTAACATTGGCGCTGTGGAGCCGAGTTCGTTTTTTTAATAGACAGACTGGATCGTTTCAAAGTTTCATGGTTAAATATGGATAGACTAAAAGCGGTTAGTAGAGACCGCGACCACCATAGTAATAAAATAAACATCTTCATAGTAATTTTATTTTGATTTGTCGTGTTTCGGGATAACCCAGTATATATCCAGTGATCAAGTGGAGTGGTAGGGATCACGACCACCATATACATAGTAATAAAATAAACATCTTCAAAGTAATTTTATTTTAGTTTGTCGTGTTTCAGGATGACCCGGAATATATCCAGCGATCAAGTGGAGTGGTAGAGGTTACGACCATCATATACATAGTAATAAAATAAACATTTTCACAGTGACTTTCTTTTGGTTTGTCATGTTTCGGGATCACCCGGTGTTTTCTTAACATTTACTAAGATATTTCACATTATTTCAATTTAGTTAAAATTGTGTTTATTTATTCACCGTTAAGTTGTTTTTATACATTTGTATAAAAGTCAGTAAAATGAATTCCTATTATTATAAGTATAAATCAAAAAATGTTTCTTTTACTTAGTTTTCATGTAATTAGGTAATTAATATAGGTACTAAATTTATCACGTAAGATATTGAGCGGTAAATAAATAAATAAATTTATTATGTAGATACGATGACATAATCTTTACAAAATTGTATTCTTAATAGTAATTTAGATTTGTTTTTTTAACTCGTTACAAAAACACCAATGCCCGCAAATATTAGATTGTGACAAGACCTCTGCGTTGTATGTTTTATGTGAGGATATTTTATCAAGGAACATACATTTTATCTACACGTCGACAGAGGAAAACGCTCCTTTATGATTTTTCAACGCGTATACAAATAAAATCACTTGTGGGTTTTATAATAGATCGAGATTCGGAATAAAGGGAAATAAAAATGTTCTTTATTCGATTTATCTTTAAATTTACGAATACGTTATTGAAATATACCTACATACAAACTTTAAAAAAGTCTATAGAAGTTATAGCTCCGAGTTAAAGAAATAACATCTCCGATATATTATATACATATCTATATTATGCCGTGAATAAACTTCTAAGACGACGGGTTGTATAGAGAGTTCTTGAAGTCCGTCGCCAGATCGTTCCGGACATTCCATTTTCAGCTGGAGGACTACTTCAAATCGCTTCTGCTCGTACGGAGGAACTTTATTGATTGCTAAGGTGTGCTTCATTTAAAATATATTTAGTGGACAGTCACATATTCTTTTTATTTAATGACAACTGTGTTCATCCACAAATCTGCCATTGTCACAGGAATACAATTTTTTTATAATTGCGGCCACGAGAACCAAAGTGGCCTATCTGCTTTTTAGATAAAATGTTACGATCACGTATATAAGTTTAAGGCATTGTAGTTTTGTCAAAACAGATTTCTAAAACCAGCAAAACCTACTCCAATATATTCTACTCTGAAAAAATGCACAAAAAAATAAAAAATAATTACGTTATTTATTTACTTCAATTTACTTAAAAATGTTATTTTTTAACTCAATTTTATATTCTTACGAACTATGCATCTGCCACATAATTTATTAAAATAATAATATAGAATTATTGTTATTTTTGGAATCGATGTCAGATAAGTTTTAAGTAATTTTAGGAAACTTCCTAAAATTGACAAAGTATGTTTAAAGTTACGTTAATTCGATAATGTAGCAATACATAATTAATCTAATTTGCATATAAACACAATTGCCTAAAGCGACATCATAATTAGAAATAAACCTTTTTACGAAAAACAAGGAAAGCAGGGTGTTAAAGCGACCACTCAAAAATCTATTGACAAATGATAACAGATGAACCACAATCGAATATACTTAATTGGACAATACAAACGCATCAATAATTTAGATATCCGATACGACTGTTATAGACACGCTTAATTTGCAATCAAATTTAAATTAAATTTATACTTTACACTACTTCGTAACAAGTTTGTTATCATTGGCTGGAACTGACACCAAAAATAACAATAATTGTATATTATTGTCTTAATAAATTATGCGGCAGACACTTATTTCGTAGGAATATAAATTTGAGTTAAAAAGGAGATTTTAAAGTAAGTAAATCATTGTATTTTTTTACGTGCATTTTTTCAGACTAGATTATATTTGTGTAGGTTTTGTTTTTGTCAAAAAATAATAATTTAAGTCTGTTGTAAACTCTTCTATAATATCGGAACTGTTTTTAATAATCCAAAAATTCCAAGATTGTCAAAGGTCTATATTCCTCTTTTATCTAAAAAAAAGATTTATGTAAGTAAGATTTCCATGTTTGTTCAAGTGGAAGGTCCGCATTGAAGGGCAGAGGTCTAATTTCCACCATATATTATGTGTTACGAACACGACCCATGCAAATTTATTTGCCAGACCGGAGCAGGCTACACGTTCATTAGGTACACCCTAATAAAATTATGTCTAAATTCAATTTAAGTTATTTAATTGTTTTAAATTGGATACATTGTTTATGCTTAGATGGTTTAGGCATGTTGAGAGGATGAATGAAAGAAGAATGATTAAACAAATTTATGATGCGAATTTGAAAGCAAACGTTGGAAGAGGAAGGCCTAGACGAACATTTATCGATCAAATCGGAGACGTTCTGAAGAAAGGTAAGGCCAAAGCCGACGAGCATGCATGAAAAGATTAATGAATGTTCAAGAAGCGAAAGATGTATGCCAGGATCGTAGCAGATGGAAGGACGTGGTCTCTGCCTACCTCGTTGGGAAATAGGCGTGATTTATGTATGTATATCACTTCTTCATCGTGCACATTTTTCTACTTTTGCTTATGCCGGGCCGTAGTGACACGCTTAAGTGTGTCGCCTTCTGAGATCAGCCTGTGTACGACTAGTAATCAAGTGGGTGGTAGAATATCTGAACCAGGTTGGCTCGCGACCATCATGTACAGTTTATAAACCCGTCATAGTGAATCTCTTTTGGTTTATCGTGTTTGGGAATCTATCAGTTACACTGTTAGCCTGAGGGGCCCTATCAAAAACAGACCCGCTGATGGCTTTTACAGCTTTACCAGGCTTGGGGGCGAGCGCTTAAAGCATTCAGCTGCGGAGGGAACGGTGGTTTCATGGGCGTGGATAGTGTCTATCCAACTGCTAAAAGACTTATAGCGACATAATAGCGAAAACCGGTGATAAATTACTGATCCTTTGGTGACCACTTTTGTTTTTGGAATGTTACTTAGAATGAATGTTAATCAGATAAAGTGCTGCCATTTTGAGGAGCCAAGAAAAAAAAATGGCGTCTCCAAAAAAGAAAAATAATGTTTACTAATCCTGATATGTCGAAAAGGGAGCGAATTAATACGACGTTTGCAAGAATAGAATTAAATGATGCTTGATCGCTTCTGCCTACTCCAGTATGGTTGATTATCAAGGCGATATATGAAAACTGGCTAATATTGAGCAGCCAACATTCGACTCGACTAGCGAGATGCTAGTAATGTATACGAATAAATAAATTTGAAGTGTCTGTTTGTAATGTCAAAATAACAGCTTATTACTAAATGCATGTGAAAGCATATACGGTACTAATAAAAAAAAAAAAAAAAAAATTTGTCTGTTTGTTTGCTCCGGATAATCATGGAAACTTTCACTGGAGGATAGCTGATATTGTATGGACTAATTTAGGCTACTTTTATGTTATAAAAATAAATAGGAATCCCGTTTTATGAGTATTTAAAATAACCGGAGCGGCGGGAATCCTCCGTGCGCGGAAACGGGTCATCACAATACTGATTGTGGCATTATGTAGTCCACGCGAGCGATCGATAGTATTGTGGTAATGGAACAAATACCTATATACGGTTTTTTGAAAGTTAACATCGTGTCATCTCTTCTGATATTAAGTGATTATGTGACCCAAAATGGCACCAAGCTAAGCCTAGTGAAGTAACCTGGATCTCAATTGTAGCTGCCGGAATATGCCTATAAGTGCTCGGCGATAGATTTTCAAATTGAGGTCTGTAGCTAGCCAGGCGGGTATTAGATTTGTCCATAGTTTTCTCATGATGTTTTTCTCCACCGAAAGCTCGTCGCAGAGATTCGAACTCACGTCGATGACGTGGGTGTTTAAACAGATCAACTTTACTATCCATTATGTATGATTATGATAAGCAATAAACCGAGGCTTTCCTTTGTAGCCAAATTAGTCGCATAAATGTTTACAAATATCTCGACGCTTGGACAAAACAGACAGGGACTCTGAAACTTTGTTCTAGAAATTTCTATATAAACAATTACGACAAATATTCTTCGGACGAATTATTACTATGAGAAGTTGTAACTACCGAATCAGTAACATGAAATTTGTATGTTAATTGAAACCAAATTCCGGTATATTTTTTTTAAACGACTTCTTGCGAGATTAATAAGTTTTTTTAAGTGAAAACTTATTTATCCACGTTAAGCGATTTTTGGTAGGAGAAAAAATTACGAGTTCGCTTGACCTTGGCGTCACCGATGACCTCGACATGCTCGTGACGTATTGCGTTTGGTTCAGACTAGCGACGCGTAGTACAGCGGCCTGTGTACAATATATACGCATATATACACTAATACATTGTATATATTCGACTGTATCATATGCGTGTTTGACTTTTTGGATGGGTAAATTCCTGTGATTTCTCGTCACCGAGTTGCTCTGCAATAACTCAGACTATCCTTATGACTGCCATAAGCCTCTGTTTTTTTTTTTTTTTTCGGTGTCATTGTATGTAATGTAATTGCGTGAAATAAAGGTGCCCTAATATTGCTTTTCGATTTAAAACCAAAAACTTTATAGACAGTTTTAATTAAATTATTGTAATGATGTATGATCGGACATTCCTATGTCTTTAACATAAAAATCAATTCCGTTCTTGAATTATTAAACTAATAACCTTCCAGCAAGTGGTTAGGTTTCCAAAATAAAGCAGAAGAAGAATACATTTTATCATTTAAGCAGCATCATTTATCAACTCTGAAATTATTAATTTTCCCTGCCTACCCTCTGTCAGACAAGCTTGGTAATATCAAGTTCATTTTTATTCACAATGTGAAAGCTATTATGGTGACGACAGAAATATTCGTTTTTCAGTGTTTTCGTTTAATTTAAAATACGTTTTAACAAAAACCGCTGAATTTTAATAACTCCAGTTCCCGAAAGCTCTTTCAAAGTATGTCAAAGTTGACTTTTTAGTTCTTTTGAATTAGGTATTGAATTTCTTTTATTTCACATACACAAAAGGAGCCACTAATTGTTCGAATGATCCCCAATTGAGCGAGCTATTGAACCCTTGTTTTGAGAGAGAAATGAAAACAATGATGGCTCAGTTCGTAGCGTATGGGGAGACTCTACGTCGATCGATGTGAGTTCGAATCCCTGCAATGAGCCTGAGCTATCGGTGAAGTAAAACATCGTGATGAAACCATAGCATGGTGGTACTAACTACCACCCTCAAGTTGAAAATCTGTCACCAAACACCAATAGGTGTGCTCCGGCAGCTGCACTTGAGAGACAGCCTTTCACTAGGCTTAGGTTGCTACCATCCTGGACCACATTGGTGCTACAACGGTAAACCTATACCAATTTAAAAAATGCGTGACTGTTGTGGAACACTCGGTTGGAAGGAAGTTCGTAGTCTTAAACCAACAATGGCGCACCCATGACTGGGCACAGCCAATAGCATACGCGCTATTATATTATAATAACTAAAGGGTCGTGACGGAAAACTCTTAAACTTTTTTTCGCCCAGCCCCCATCCTCCAAGTCCATACCGTGCCATAAGAAACTTCGTTCCAAAAAAAAAAACATGAAATCAAGTGTCGCCGAGGGACATTATAAGAGCCAGTAAGCCAATATTATCTATTATACGATAATACTGTAGGACAAATCACAACATACACATAGACACAAACAATATTATCATAAAATATATTATTATTATATATATTATTATATTATATAATATATTATTAAAAATATATAATACATATATATGAAAATACGTATACCTAACTGAAATGAAAAGGAACAAAGAAAGATAGACAGACACCTAACATGCATATATAATTTACTTTAACGATCGATAATAATATTACAGTCAATCCTCAAGTAAATCCATACAGAAACAAACATTCATCCAACTATCATACTATAAGAAACACAAATAATTCCATTACACAAATTCACAGAGGACTTTTCCCAACACATACTAAAAAAAACATACAACATCTCGCCAATGCACCATACAACAAAAAAAGTCCCTGCGAGAACAGAGGGGAAAGCTGGCCGTCCTCTCTAAGTTTAAGACAGACGGAGGGAATTTAAAAAAAGAGCCAATAAGCTGAAGCGGCATTGGACTGGCCATATATGCCAGACAACCAACAGCCATTGAAGTCAGCGTCTGAGTAACGTCGAGAGAAAATAAAACTAGATAAAGTGACGATCTAAACACAGCTGTAAACAATGACGTTTTGTCATTGGCTGGAAACGATTCATTAGAGGGACTATGGGTAACAGTGAGCCGATGAGGATGATAAAACTTAATTCTATTTCAAGTAATGATGATTCACTACTAGCCAGATTGGACATAAGTTGAAGTAACTACTGCATGAGTTTCAATTATGAGTGTCAGAAAAATATTGTTTATTAAAACTTAAACTATATTGAAGGACAAACTTAACTTTGCCGTTGGAAAACTATTATCTCCATACAACGATATATGCTGCGGTCAATTTACCAATTGTAAATAAGTTTATAATCGCAATTTTTTTTCGTGATGTAGTCACAAATTTACGGTTTTCGGATTTTTCCTTTACTTGTGGTATAATACATTGCTTCCTGCTAAATTTCATGATTCTATGTCAACTGGAAGTACCCTATAGGTTTTTATTCCCTTTGCGAATGTTAAAATATGCGACATAAACGGCCGTATCTTTTGGTTGCGTTAACTTAGAAGTTTTAATTTTTCACAACTTTAAGGGATTGCAGACTTGAGTATTTGATATCAATTTCAACTTGATACCTCCACGCACTCCTGGGAAAAAGACTCTTGACAGATAGATAGACAGACGGTCAACGAAGTGATCCTATAAGGGTTTTTTTTCCTTTAGAGGTACGGAACTCTAAAAAATAGTAGTTTTTTACACTAATTATATAGGTGGATTAAAGTATATTTTTGTTATAATTTTTAATTGATATACACAGACAAGGAGTAGTTTTCAGAAATCATTACCGTTTACGTAATTATTAACCATATTTTACTTTTTTCTAATACAATTAGTTAGGCTAAGGAAAAAAGATAGTACGTGAACGAAATAGCATTTAATTAAGGTAAGGAATCAGAGTAAAATGACAAAGAATAAATAGGCAGTAATACGGGGCTGCGTTCATATTGTAAGAAAGGAAAAAAATCGTTAAGCCAACACAGCATGGTGGTAGGAAATTTTCTATAACTCGCCCGGCTTCAATGTGAAGATAAACGAAGCAATTATGTTTAAATTGATTTTTGAAGCAATGGTAACGTGTACGGACAACGCGTCGAACGACGTTGTTTCGAATCACCACAATGATCCCTAAGCTTTCGATGAATGAAATAGTCATGATGAAGTCAGAGCATGGTGGTATATGGCAATTTCATATAGGTACCCGCCTGACTACCTTACACCCTCAAGTAAGCATTTATAGACGTCTGGTAGGTGTACTTGAGAGCCGATCCTTTTACTAGGCCTTAGCGTGTCTTAAGGGATTATAGAATTTGTAAAAAATCTATCGTCTACTAACAAACGGTGAAGACGTGAAAGTACACTAAGACTTGCCATTACAGGTTCTGGTGATTTTTTCCTCCAATCTCATTAATAGTTAACATCAGATGATATGAAATATAAATTGTTACTATAAAAAATCATACAAGCTTTCTTGTCTTAGGTACCCCAGTAGTAAATTGCAAAAATATCCAAACACTGAAAGAAGTCCCTCAAACACAAGTGTGAGTGTCGAATCAAGAGAGGTGTACCTTATTTCAGCTAATCTCTTTAAGGGAACTGATAAACCAATTTATTTACAAAAATTCTAGGATTTTTAACTGACATAAAAAAAAGAGGTGGTTTTCAATTCGATTGTATTTTTTATGGACGGTTGGTCATAACTTCTTTGTATAGGAACCGATTTAGATGATACTTTTTTGTTGGAAAGGGGATGCCTCAAGGGTGGTCCCATTTTAATTTCATTGGCATCTGACCTTCTAATCCGAAGATACATCAGGGTACTCCTCAAAATTATTGACGTCGTTTTTCTTTTTTGCTAAAAATTGCCTTGTGCATAGAATTATGCAATTCAAAAATCCTTTGCATAGAAAGGGTGAGTAATACGAGTTTGGTATTTGGTATATTATACGACGCAATATCCTTAGACGAGATATCTTCATTCTCCGCCTGTCAATGGAACAATGGTACGGCGAGGCTTTATAGCCTTCCCGTAATAGAAAAAGTTTCTAAATCAGTACTTCGCGCGGTCCGAGAACATTCGAACAAAAATAGCCGTATATAAGCTGACTGAATGGCTTCTTTATGAGATCGTAAAGTATATTTTACAAGTGTATGATATGTATGCTGTATCAAACACAGCATTATGTCTTTAAAAGGCATGTTTAACGTCATATTGTCAGATTTTAAAGGAATCTTTCATGCATATGGCTAAATAATTTATTGAGAAATAAATAATCAGACTTTTCTATCAACAACACATACATAAAAATCAAAAAAATCACATTGCACGGTCACGGATATGATAGGTATTTTATCACTCACAGATTAATTTTGTACTTTATATAAATTTTATTTAATTATTGTATGTTTAAAAAACATTGAAATTACTGTCTCATTGTCACAACCATAATATATCGTTGCCGTGGATGAAAAATTAGATAACCATAAAAAAAAACACGCAAAAAAACGCCGATTTATTGATTTTTTTCGACAAACGTGGCAATAAGTATTTACATACAATTAAATTTACTGTCTATGTTTACAGATTGACACAATTTTTATCATTTGAGTCTGTTACTGAGACCTCGGCTCTTTTCACTTATGTGAAAATCTCTAAAACTTAATTATGAAATATTTCCTGTTCTGACGTATTTTTAAAACGAACTATAAGCGTGGGTAAGACCAAAAGACATTATAGTAAGTACTGTAAACTTTATTTTTATACATTTAACACACCAACAGAACAAATACAAAAAGGTAAACAATAACGTGTTATCATATCCATTTAAATACAGTGTAATCATTCAGATAATAGGTCTGCGTGACATTTAAATACATTATATTCCAATAATGTTATCTAAACTGCATTTTAAAAGTTTTATAACAAATACATTAAAGTTACAAGTTAAAATAAAATTACATTTTATTATCAAGTAACGAATGCTTGAATGAATTAAATATTTATGCCAAAGCAATAAAGTTAATTTCTATATAAGTGTAGTTATCTGAATTCCCCTCTACGGCAGCGATATCATATCAAAAAAACCACAATATAATAATAAAAACAAAACCACAAAATGAAACTCTAGATAGATTTAATTTAAAAAGGGAACTGTACGTGTTTTAAGTCAATTTGTTCTCTTCCTATAAAAGTGCATCGCGCTACAAGGGGTCAAGCCGCAAAGCCTCAATACCACTGAGGAGATTAAAGAGGAAAATCCCCCGATAGTGCCTTCTACATCAGAATGCGCGACACGTTCATAGTTGAAATAAGTTTATAAATTAAAATTCTAACATGAAATTTATATCTCCATTTAAACAATACGATACAATGAGAGATAATCTAAACCTGCGTTAATTTAACTGGATATGCACAGGCTGATCCCGAAACACGAGACACAAAAGCGAGACACTATGACGGACTTTTCACCACATGCGTGGTTGTCGCAACCCAGTCGAGCACAACAGCCCTACCATCCCGCTATCACCATTTCCTCGTTCGTTACTCAGAAGGGTCCTTCACACGCTGGTGAGGTTGACTTGGGCGTCTCAGTTCTAAAGATGTAATTCGACTCTATTGGTTCGGAAGTTATTCAAGATGAAAATTGAACTATTAAGTAATAATTTCTTTCCCGTTTTTTTTATTGTTACGAAATAATCGTCTAAATAAAACTAAAACAACTTATCTTAATAAATTAATTGAGCTATTCTTGTATATAATGTATGTAATTAGTTTCTCGGAAACGGCTCCAACGATTTGGATGAAATTTTGTATTTAGATAATGTTTTGCATTACAAGTTTATCTAAATAGGTATTTTCCTTTTTTTTAAATACCGAGCATTGCTCGATCGCCCAGGTATTAATTCTTAAAATACACAAAAAATTAATTCATAAAAATTGTTTTCTTTCATAATATGTATAGTAATTGGTAAACCAAAATTAAAATGATGTGAATTGAATACGTAATTGCCTGCCTCATTAACCTATTGGTACCAAGCGCGACAGATGTGCTCGAGATCCTAGGTTCGATTCCCAGATCGAGCAAAGTGTTATTGGGTTTGTTGCGACATCCCTTTTTCCTTACAATTTCTCCTATTTCTTGGGGGCACAATTGTATTTAAAATACGCATACAAATTTGCCGCGTATTGGTTCGTTTAACGGAGAACGGTAGAATGGCCGCCGCGGAACTGCAGTGATACACACGCTCTGCATAATTTCGTGGTAAATTGCTAAAGTATCGGAAACCTAGTGAAATTCGTCTTTCTAGTGCTCTAGAAGTGTTTTAGACTGTTCAATACGTGTGAAGAAGTTCAGGGTGCACCTCGGATCGTGGCAGATACAACCCCCTACTTCTCCTTTCTAAGTCTTTCCAGTCGTCGCATCCTCTTGGTTGTGACTAACTTGGATTCAGCATCCTACGAACAGATGATTGAAATAGCTAGCTTGCTCTAATACGCGGCCAGTATCATCCAGGGTTTTCCCATGAAATTCTCAGTAGCAGCTCGGAGTTTGGCTTTGTACCCGATTAATGGCAATAGGCTCGCCGCCTATTACATGAGACCTAAAAACCATACACGGAGAACTGTGGGTGTAATTAGTACACCTCATCATAACTCTTCGGGGAATACAGCCGTGATGGTATATACTATTTTTTAAATAATTTATTACGTATTAACATCATTATCTAAAACATAGATATACCTATATACCTATTATTGAAATCATGGCATGGTGTTTAGAGAACAGTCGAGCACCGACGCCCTACTTTACGCCCACACGTCGCCACTGACGCATATCAGCAAGAAAAAAACATTATTACCGGCATATCACTGTCGAAAAGCGAACTAATATGTTGTGTTTCACTCCATTAACGTTTGTACTACTTATATATAGATATAATTAAGGGCGGGCGTTAAAAATTAATTTCTTCCTTATGCCTTCGAAAAATGTTTATGTTTCGTGTAAAAACATCCGTTTTTGTTTTGTTTTATGCAATAAATGTAAATTACACGGGCTTCGCGAGCTTTCCGATTTTATTATTTTCTTAAATCTGGTATTCTTTTTTTTAGAAATATTTCATTTAATATGCAAATTTCTGAAAAAGAAAACGTTTTGTAGCCAATGAATAATAATACTACATTAAAAAATCTGTATTTTCGTATGAAATTGTCTTCCAAATTTAGCGCTGGAAGTTTATAATGAAGGATAAATCACGAATATGACAATTTGTTTTGTCTGGTTGCCTGTTTGTATGTCCGGATTTTACTCAAAGTAACTTGAACGATTTTGATGAAATTTTATAAACGAAAAGTATTATGTCATTCATCAATTGATAAGTTATAATAATTGTAAATAATACTTGTAGAAATCGTAAAATATGAATAGAAATGTGGGACGAAGAAATTACTAAGTAATAAAAGCATACGGATCCACGGATACAGCTAGTTTTAATAACATATTGATTTACTTTGGTAGTACGTATGAAAATATTTTTTTATTTGAATTAAATACTCAATTAAATAATTGAATTCAGAAACTTGATTGAAGTCTGTTCATAATATCAAAGTGAAATTGAACTGTCGTGATCGCATACTATTGTGTTTCTTAATTAATTTCCATATATTTACATAGTCCTTTATGGTGTTTGGTGCTCCGGTTTGAAAGCGGAAAGAGCGGCTTATTTAGTCGAATTCGTCATTATATTTCTCTTGTTTGTTGTCATTCCAGAGTTTGAAGGGCTTAGACGGCAATATGAAATACACAGCCCCTTCAATTTAAAATTTAAAATCTAGACTTTTTTTATACGTTTATCTTTATGACAACAATTTCATCTGTTGTTTAGTGACGATGTGACCTAAGATGGTAAGACGGTACGGCTAAGACATGCGGGTATCAGAAAAAGCTCTGCCATCATGCTATGGTGTCATCTCGATATTTTACTTCACCGATATCTCAGCCATATTGTAGTGTATTAGAACCTACGTCGAGTGAGACGATATCCGAATACATTACCACTGAGCTATAAATGTGTTACTAAATTCATTGTCACTTCTTTAACATATAAAAATACGCGTATATATTGCAAATGAAATTTAATGTAAGAAACTTCCATTCACTCGTAAATCGAATTTGTTTATTAAACTACAAAATAAATTTCATCTTTGCGACATATACACTGAATATTAGAAACGGTATTTCTGTAATTTCGGACATACGCAGATTCATTCTCCGGGATTCGTAACTAACGCAACATCCTCGGCGTAAATCACCCGAGTAATGCGAGATAATTTTCATATTACTTGTGTATAAATCACGGTATTTCTTTTTAATATTTAATATTAACAGCATGGCAAATTGACAAAAAATGTTTTGATTTTGTTTTTAACTTTACTTGAAAAGTGGTACATAATCGAGAGTGCTCTTAGCTTCGATCCAAAAAGTTTGTTCAGCATTTTGCGCGTCACCAGATCCTTTCATGTTGATGGAAGTATGAATATACATTATTTATTTTTACAACGTTAAACAATTAAAAATATGTTAGTAAAATAATGTCAGAGGAAAATAGAAAATAGCATGCTCGGAATTAAAGCTTTATATATAATAACAAACGATAAAGCAAGGAAGATAACAAAAGTGACAGATGTAAGAGAAAGAAGAAGACTGTTATGATGAAGTTGGGCGGGACATATTTATAGACTACATGATGAACGGTGGACCAAAAAAGTGACAGTATGGGCACCATCGGGAGATAAAAGGAAACAAGGATGACCAAAAAAGTGATGACGCGATATTTTTAAGGAAAGGTGTAGTTGGGAAAAGAATTGACAAATGGAGAAATTTGGGGGAGGCCTACGTCGCAAAGGCGAGTACTTCAATATAAATGATTAATACGATGATCAGGAAATAGAAGAACCAGAAGAAAGAAATCAGAAGTAGATTGTTTATAGATTAGTAGCAAAATACAGTAGTTTTTATTTGTTTAGTAGTAGTATTGTTGTAATTTTATTGTAGTAAATAAAAACATATTTTATTTTTATTTAGTAAAATAAATTATTGTTATTATGATTGTTGGCAAGCATCATCATCATCATCTGATAGGGTCGGGTTTTGTAGTAATTATAATTACTCCTTACTTAAAATCTGGGTACGTCTCTGTGTTTCTCTCTAAAGTATTCCCAACACGACGCGTCGGGGTGCAAGGCAACGGTCGATGACCGCAAACCCCTCCCTCGCTTGATAATTTTCCAACTATTACCTTCTAATAACTTGACAATGCAACAAAATTGTTATGAATATATAAATGTAGAATCAATATAATAAATACATTATCTATAAATATTTTTCGAGGTAAGCAAAGAATATGACTTAAAAAAAACCTTCACTATAGGTAATAGTAAAAAGGAAACAAAAAAACCTGACTGCAACAAAAGAAAAACACCTGCCTATTTATTTATTTTTGCTTTTTATTTGATTTCCAGATGTCGTACTTAAATATTATTTAACCAATATCACTCTTACAATTAAGACGAATCTAATGACACCTCGTATGTTAAAATCCATCAAGTCGTTTACGCTACAGAGCGTGTCAAATAAATAGACAACCCTCCTTTTTCGTAGTCGGTTAAATATGAGGATATGTTTTTGTTTATTATATATGAGTGTTATGTTTTATGGTGAAGTGGATTATAAATATAAACTGGAAGCAGACATTTTGAGATGCCACAAAAAACTTCCTTGAAAGTTCTAACAATAGGACCACCATCTTGTTGGGATAATGATATCGTCCTAAGACATAGTGTTCACTTGATAATGGCAGTAATGGTCTTCATATGCTTATTACTTTAATATTAATACCTATTTACAAAATGTTAAGACATATTTTGTGATTTTTGATATGATACTGCACCTACTTTTACATTTCTAATTCACAAGACAATTTTTAATAAAAAAGAAAACCAACTTTAATCATTTTGAAGAGTTCCCTTGTGTACCTTCGAAGTTGAAGGTCCAATGCTAATGAAATTAAAATGGGACCACCCTTGAGGTATTCCCTATCCAACAAAAAATAATTATCCAAATTGGTTCATATACAAAGAAGTTATGGCTGACCAATCATTAAAATAAATTCGAATTGAGTAAAAAAAGTTAAGTAAGTTTTCTTTTGTTTAAAAAAGTAACGAAACATCTAAATAAGCTTTCAAACCCATACAGCATGGTTATTTAAATTCATTATAATCCATAAATTTTTCATATCATTTTCACCCTCATATACATATTTTATATGAATTAATAACGGAATTTAACATTTATAACTTCAGGAGTTTGCCATTTAACAATCACAATATTAATTACTGGAGAAAGTAACTGTCATTTTTTAGTAAGTAGTTAATTTTTTGGTTTTGGTTGTCGAGTGGTTTGGATCGGCAGAATATCGATTTGATGTCCGCAGGTTCGAGCTTCGGCATGTACTAATGGATTTTTCAGAATTCGCGCACATTTAAATATCTTGAATTTGGTAACGCTACGGCTGATGGTGAAGGTAAATATCGAGAGTTGACCTGAACGCATGGGGAATGTTCTTGTTGTACCATTGTATGGGGAAAATGAACGCTCTGTACCGCTCATAAGCACGTTTTTTTTGATAAATTTGAATCACCGTAAGCCTTATATAACATTTTCAGTGTCTTCGAACACGAAATGGCGATGAAAAATTTAAGACATACTTTTTTCTTCGTTGTTTTTGTCTATTATGCAATTCGCAATACACACTAATTAAAAACAATACTGTATTTAACCTAAATGACAGACCCAACTCAAACTCCGCGCCAAAATTAAACACAGTTGTGTCAATGTTTGACTGAATGTATAACAGTCTCGCTTGTAGGATAGATGGCTGATAGAGTCGAAGAGTTTTCGAGTTGCGGTCACGTACCGGGAGACGCAGCGTTGGCGTACCTGCCACAAGGTGGACCGAAGACCTGGTAAAAATTACGGGGACCCGTTGGAGGCGAACAGCGCAGGACCGCACATTGTAGCGATCATTAAATCAAACCAAATCAAAATCTTCTTTATTCAATTTAGGCCTTAAGAAAGCACTTATAAACCTCAAAACACTACTGCCGGTTCGAAAAACGTCACAGACATCGAGTAGAACCGGTAAAGAGTTGTTTCAAACTTGGGGTATAATGCTCCCGTAGCGCGAATAACAAGACATGTTAACATACTCCATAAATCTAACAAGCTAGACATTTTAAATGACGACGTTCCGGCAATCAAAAAATATTTTGCTCACATAAAAGAATAATTTTGATCCAGTAGTTTATTATTTATTAGAATTTATGTTGTTTATTACCTTTAATTTGATCTCTCTTCTGTTTCTTGTTACTCGCTATATTCTTTTTATCATGTAGTCTACACTTTTAATTATAGTAGCACTAAGCAATGTTCTTTGTCTATTTTTCTTTACTTGTTTTAGTGTTTATTATGTAAGTGTTCAAATAAATAAATAAATAAATCATTAAGAGAGGCCTTTGCCCAGCGATTGGCTTTTTTCGGCTGAGATGATTATGATGATAGTCTAAAGATCATTGTGTCGATCACTTATCATTAATCAGTTCTCTGTAAGCAATGCAATAAGCGGACGTATTGCCAGTATAACATATATTATATTGCTTAATACATCGCTTACAATATACAGTAAATGGCCCAAATATATTGTATAGATGAAATCTAAATATAAAGACTATGACTGTAGAAACTTAATTAACTAAGACTTAAACAGATTAATGGCGTCCCATACAAAGTGTTTTAATCCTTTCACGGCCAATTTGAATTTCATTTATTCCAAGAAATAAACTTTTCAAGCGTTTGATTATATTTACGATCCTTTTGTGTTCAAATGAAATGGTTGTTCGATTTGCGTTTAGTTGAATAAAAATGTAAACTGAATGGCTCATATTAATGTATTTCATCTATTATTGAGAAAGTTGTCTGATGAGATCAGATACGATGGACCATTATATAATAATTATATTATAGTTTTTGTTTTAAGGTGTAATCAATATAATCTATACAAAACAAAAAAAAACAACTTCTATGATTTTGAAGATTTCCCTGATGTATCTTCTACTACCAACCATGAGATACCCCTAGCAAACAAAAAAAGAATCATCCAAATTGGTTCAAGTGATGGCTGAAAATCCATAAAAAAAGAAATACATTCGAATTGACTGAACTCCGTTTTTTAATTCGGTTAATAAAAGAGCGAAGCAGTAATCATGAACATCAAGAAGTTTGGCAAGATTATACATTAACAACTAAAACACTAACACTAAAGAGACTAGATATTTTTTTTGTTCAAATAATAAATTTCACTTTTCGTTTAATCTGATTAAAGGCGCTATATCAAAGGGCACGGTACGCGCCCGTGCGAGTGAAGACAAAACCAATAGAAGCTACATACTTACGACAAAAAACCAATCTATGTGTTTCCTGACAAAATTCTTCAACATAACTCGGTATACGATAGGAAATGCATTCGTGTAGGGGGCACAAATAAGTGTTATTTTTTTAGAAAAGTGTTTTGCCAAAATGCTGTTTCGTAATTTATTTTGTTGTTGTATTGCAAAAAAGCGAACCCCTAAAGAAATTAACATGCTAAGGTGGATTTCAGATAATTAAATTTTACAGTAATGATTATTTTTCTTTTGTTAATTTAACGTAAGGAATCATGCCAGGGTGTTTCAAATAATATGCCTATACATCGTCAAATTAATAAAACATCTTGTAATATTTATTAAAGTAGAGAAAAAAAATCTAAATTACCCGTTTTTTTTTTGTAAAAGGTTTTGTTTCATGTTGTGATACTTTGTATCTCTTTATTCTTAATACGATTCGTTAGTTTATTTTAGATTATAACTCCACTTATGAAGGGAAGAGGTCAATTGACTTAATTTAATTGTATTTCACGGCCCAAATAGACCATTTAAACGCGGCATGGCCTTCAGTTTAAAATTTCCAGTATCATGCAACGTTATTAAATCGTTACCTAGTTACCCATATTTCACAGGATAAGTATAAATAATAGGTAACGGGTAATAATAACAGATGCAGTTAAATTCAAAATTTATAACTCTGTTCTAATCGTTAAGTCGTGGTGGTGGAATGGGTTAGAACGACGGAGTTTACCAGAATGCAAATATGTTTACTAACTAGCTATGCACCACGGTTTCACTTGTGTTAAATTTGTTCCACCGACTCTCCAAAGCGCCACTGTCTACTGTCAAACCTGTATAGTTTTTGTTGTTGTTTTGTACTTCAAGTACTTGCCTGCACCTTTGCAGATTTTAATTTTCACTAAATTTTTGTCACAAAATATCTTATTGTGGCTTATGTATAAGAGATAGGCACATATTATCGCAGACTTTTTTTAGCTATACTAAGGAACAATATTTTTGTAAAACATTGTATTTACGTAGCATTAACTATAACACCAGCGCAGGCGGATAAAGGAGTTCGGGAAAGCTTTCACTTCCGACTTACTTAACTACACAAAAAGAGTTTTTCGAATCTGACAGGTGTCTACCTGGATCTCCAAAGATTAGCGAGTTTAAACAAACAAAAAAACTTATCTGCTTTCTTCTTCTTACCCCCTTAACTTAAGTAGGGTTGGTACAACATATTTTCTGCTTCCACTCTACTCTATCAAATATCATCTCAGTATTCACACCTTTTATAAGAATACCATTCTTCACACAATTCATCCATACATTCTTCGGTCTTCAGAGGAAGTAGAGACTTCTATATCCATCCACCTGCATACTTAACATTATTCTAGTTATATGACTTTCATCCCTCATCATGACATGCTCATACCACGCTAGCGTATAACCCCTCAACTACTCTGTGACTGATGCTATTTACCAAATAAAAACTCATCGGCTTTATATATATAAATGTATATATGTATATTTAAATTAGTATTACTATAGATTACCCTTACTACCAACTGACAGGTAATGATAGCATTGTCAAGAAACCTCAACTCTTAAGTTATACGAAACTATAGATTTCGCTGAGTCATATAAATTTCACACAGATATCACAAGCATGTTATAAAGTGCGGGCCATCGCTAAAGATGAGGCCTTATGAATATTTACAATTTAGTATGATTATATAACAGTAAAATTTCCCCGCTGGGTAATAAAAATTGTTTTTGTATAAAACACAGTAAGTTTTACATAAATACTGTGATTGGATAATATCAGAGGTACTTTATAAAGTTGGGTAAAGGAAAAAGTTTAATAATGTGGGACACTAGAGACTACCCGATGTGCGTAGCCTATTCATAGAGGGTGAAATTCTGTTAGTTTTAAACGTCTTTCCGAGTTTACCCTTACCTTATCCAATTTCTTTTTGTGTTAGCCCAAATTTAACTTTAATATTACGCATAACATTTTAACACGAACTGTGTCTGCGACTTCGTTCGCCTAGAATTTCGTATACAGTGACGGCGGCGGCAAAAGGAAACATGCGTGTAGGTCAGACGCCCTGCTACTTTAGTTTATCTTATTTGCGCGGAATCATAATTTTTTTTCTATAATTAAAGTTACTATGTTACTCCTTACAATATCGGCTATCTGTCAGTGAAAGTCCTGTCAAAATCGGTCCAACAGTTTCGGAGATTAGCCGAAACAAACACAGACGTAAAAAACTTTTTTTTTTGTTATAAGTACCGTATACACTTTCGTATTATGCATTTAGTAAAAAGTTGTTATTTTGACATTATGTACAAACAGATAATAAAATTTTATTATATCTATAGATACTGATAATATTTTGGAATTTTTAAACCTAAGCTTACATATTACACGTTAAAATCTTTATAATTCTACTCAATCTTATATAAGGTATAAGCCATAGTTCAAATTGCAACGTGTAAACCGTTGAACAGATTCTAATGATTTCTATACAATAAATAGAATTCAAGTGTCTGTTTGTAATGCCAAAATAACAGTTTTTTTTTAATAAAAATGTTGTCTGCCTGTCTGTCTGATTGTTCCGGGTAATTTTCGAAACGGTTGGACCGATTTTGAAGAGACTTTCATTGTCAGATAGCTTATGTTATAAGGAGTGACTTAAACTACTTTTATTAGAATAACCGGGAGCGGGAGTAGCATGAGTCGCGCGTGTGTCTGACCGACGGCACACTGTAGTCCACGCCAGCGCAGTCGCGGGTATATCTGGTATAAAATAATATTTGTAGTGGAATAGGATATTGGGTAATGTTTATAATGACATACAAAAAAACAGCGAAGCATGTTACTTAATATAGTTACTAAAACATGGATTTTAAAAGGCCGTCCGTCAATTCCAGAAGGCTCGGTATCTGCAGACTAATTTCCTTTCAAGTCATTAACACGGCCTTCTTGTTAATTACCACAATGTAATTAATATATTGGACGTATTTTCATAGATGAAGGCTCTATTTGAATATAATTACTGTTATTTTATACTAATACTATTACAGAGTAATGTTCTTTTATTGGTGTGAAGCATCTAATATTACGCTGGGAGGTCCGCTGGAGTATCTGATACCACCATTTGTCGAATCCTACATGACCACCTGGCTATGACAAAAGTCAGTGCAAGATGGGTACGGAGAATGCTCACGCCGCTTCAGAAACAGCAGCGCGTCGATGCGTCAAAACAATTTTAGGAGTTGTGTGGAGATGAACCTGCACATATTTTGGAGCGGATTGTTACCGGAGATGAAACATGGGTTCATCACTTTGAAGAAAAATTAAAGAAGGCCATCAATGAAAAACGTCGAAGAAAATTGACCATAGGTGTGTTGCTCTTGCAAGACAACGCGCCGGTTCACAAGAGCAGAGTTGCAATGGCTGCTCTGCACACGCATGGCTTCGAATCACTAGTCCACCCACCCTACAGTCCAGATCTGGCCCCAACTGATTTTTATTTGTTTCCCAATTTAAAAAAGGACTTAAGGGGAAGGAAATTTTCCGACGCCAATGGGGTGAAAAGGAGACAATTTTGGCTCATTTTGAGCCAAATATAAAAAAAAATTATGATGGTTTAGAAAAATTAATTCATAGATCTAATAAATGTATCCAACTTAAGGGTGTTTATATTTAAAAGAAAAAATAAATTTATTGTTTCATTTTATTTAAAACCCTTCCATTCTACGAACTTTTGGACCTCCCCTCTTAATACGGCGTATCAGAATTAAGTCGGAATTTCAATCAGACATTTATTTTTTAGGGTAAGTCATCAAAATTCACGTATATCTGGTAACCAAACGGAGTGGTAGGTGTTGCGACCACCATACACATAGTAGTAATAAATTGCACCTGATGGTAAGCAGAGTAATTCAAATTTAAGGGCGATCACCCATGCCCGATCATCATTTCGCCCTGCAAACCTTTTGACAGTTGGATATATACTGGCTTTTCGCGGAACGTAAAGTTTGTCACTCACGTATCAACCCGGCACCTGACCAACACCGCGTCGCCTCGTGCGGTTGAGATTTCTTTGTATGGAGTTCTATAATATATGAACTCTCTTGACAACATCGTATCGACTAGCACGCAAGCAGTCTACATGCGGACGGCAAGTGGATCGCGAGTTGTCGACGCTAGGATGATATGACGTTGGTGCGGCGCAACGTCACGTACTCAATCGCTCACTAACTACACTTCAATTCGTGGAGACTCGATTTTAACTAGTTGACCACGCGGCGTTCACCCGTCGACAACGAGTGGACGTCGTGTGAGAAGGCGGTGCTGGTCGGGTGCCGGGTTGATAAGTAAGTTACGACCTTAAATGTGTGTATGTTTGTTGATAACAATTGTCGTGTCAGAACCACCAAGCAAAATGAAACAATTGAAACGATTGTCAATTTTACTGACGACGAATTGTTTCGTTACAAGCTTTTGTTTAACATGCTTTGTTAGTATGGGTCATATCTTGTAACTGATTTTTAAAACAGTTAGGTATCCCCAACCGATTCAGATGAAATTTTGGATACACGTTTAGTTTGTATGACAATGCATGGTTAGCTAACTGACGTCATTCTAAATCCAATATGGCGAGCTCCCAAAGATGTCGGGCTGGTTATTCTTTTGCAACCCCCATAATATGGGTATCAAATGAAAGGGTTTGCTGAAAATAATACGAAAAAAATAAAAATTAAATAAAAAATTCTAATTCAAAATATTTTTTATTCGATTTAGGCCCTTAGAAGGCACTAATGAATGTTAATACCACCGGTTCGGAAAGTTATCGAGAACTCTCAAGCAACTCGATCGGGGTTATCAACATCTTATTATCGTTTTTTAAATGTTTTTTTTATAGTATTAAATTGTGTACATTTTTTGCCATTTTCAGTAGATGTACAGAGAGGGAACATATGATTAAATAGCTTTTGTATACAAACTTATAATCAACATTTCAATAACTTTAGAAGCTTGTAGTACAGATTAAAAGGGAGAAAGGGGAATTTAAACTATTAAAAAATGTAATGCCCGTTAGAAGCTTCTAAAATTATTCAAATATCGAATAAAAGGTTGTTTATAAAAGTTTCATTTATTAATTTTTTAATCACTATTAAATTGAAATTTGTATGTAGTAGGAACCATCAAACTAAATGGATGTCCTGTCAATCGCTATCAATTGCTTCAATACCTTTACACATGAATAAACGAATAATTTACATTTTTATATCATCGTCCCAAGCACCATTTATATCTTGACGTATTTGACCGTAAAGATTTACTGCTTACACTATAAACAGAATTTTAAGACCGGCGTGAGCTGAAATAAGATTTATCGACTTCGAAAAGCCATGTTTACTTTTCCGTGGGCGGAGCAGAATTGAAACAGATTTTTTTTGGCCTTATATGTTTTTTAACAACAACCAAATATTATATAGAGTTTGAAACGCATTTTACGCCGTATGTCATGTCCATGTCATATTATTCATAATCCGTACAACCCGAAAGCGATCCCATAATTTCGTAAATATCGATTTCAAAATGACAAATTCGTATTATGCACAGAGAAGGAAATAGACCATTAGATCGTGTAACCGGGTGTGAGATAGCGATATTTTAAATTAGTGATATTATTTTATTCAGTTTCCTTTAAAATTTGATACAATTGTATGCACGAACAAAACAATATTCAATGTCACATGTACAATAACTTGTTAATTAACTTTATTTTCGTTTGAAAACTTTACGACAAACCACTTTCAACCTTGACTATTTTGATATTTGTGGCGCTTTTAGCACCATAAAAGCGATTTGAAAAAAAAAAAGAAACCATTTATTCATAAAAATTAAGACAAAAAAATACATATTATAAAAAGATAAACAAGAAACTGTAAACAAAAACTATACGACATCTACATACACGTAAGAAATCTATACCAATATGATAAAGAGGAAAGATTTGATTTTTTGTTTGTAATGGATAAACTCAAAAATTACTTGAGCTATTTTAAAAAGTCTTTCTTCATTATAAAGCTACAGTATCAGCGAGTAACATAGGCTACAACATAATTTGAAAAATTATATTATTCCACATAAAAATGTCGATAGTTTTACACGAAGTATAAAATTACCACAGGATTACACATATATAGAGCATAATAATACTGTTTGTCTCATCGTTATGAAAAGGTGCTGAATAGCGTTGAATTTCAGTTTGAGTCTATGGTAAATAACGGTGCGTCAGGCCACCATAACAAAAATCGGATAATGGTGTACACAATTACAATAAATATTAATTACATAATAATTAAACCAGTTACAGCGATACAAACAGAAAATCCATGAACCTTTCTCTTCTATACTTCAATTTTTATTTGTATGTCGCTCTTTCAGTTCGTAATGAAAAAATAATATCCCTAACTCTTTTACTTATTCCGTCCACGTATCAAACATACATCTGAATTAACCACTTTAAAGCTAATATTTAAAGATTTCTATTAACACTTTGCTATCGCGAAATACGTCAGTCACTAGGGGGCCGATAATTTGATTAAAACCAGGGAAATTAAAAACGTCACTTGACTTAATCAATAATTAGCTTCAGCATTCAGCTTAGTGCAATGTCGAGTGCTTTGATAGAGCGGAAGTGGTCTTATCTTATCATCACTGAAGTTATAGGTTTTTACAATTTATATGGGTATAATACTCAACCAAATAAATTTGCAAGACCATTTTTTTTATAGTATCATGACAAAGCGACGGTACTGTACCTAACGCTAATCACAGTGTAATGTAGCTTACATTATTAAAAAGGAAACAGAAAAACCCAATGCAACTAAAACACTTGACTAAAAAAAATATTTTTGGTTTTTATTTGATTCCCAGACCCCGTACTTAAATATGATATAGCCTATGTCACTCCCATAAATAAGACGAATATTACGACACCTCGTACGATAAAATCCATCACGGCGTTTAGGCTACAGAAAGTGTCAAAGAAATAGACAGACATACCTACATACGCTCGAAAAACATAACCCTCCTTTTTCGCAGCCGGGTAAAAACAACGACTACCACAGACAGACTGTAATCCATCGGCGGACGCCACTGTCATGCAGCCTGCTAAGCCTCTTGGCAGCAGGACATGCAGTGGCTGATCCCGAAACGAACTAAACGAAACATATAAGAGTGTAACTGGGGTTTTATCTCCATGTCCATTGTGTTATTATATAACATAACCTTCCATCCCGCTTGATTATCCCAGAAAGCGGCAACACGTCGAAGGTGTATATGCAGTAATATAGCGATGTGGTAGGGATCGCGACCACCATACACATAGTGACAAACCCATCTATGATTTTCTTTTGGTTTATCATAAATTGCCTTGTTAATTATTATCAGTTGATTAAATACGCGTTTGTTGGGCTATGCATAGATTTGATATACTGTAAATACCATCACGCCTGTATTCTCTGAAGGTTTAGGCAGAGGTGTACCAATTTACACCCACAAGTTCGCCGAGTATGTTGTTTTTAGGTCCCATGTAATAAGGGGCGAGCCTATTGCCATTAATCGGACACAAAGCCAAACTCCGAGCTGCTATTGAGAATTTCATAGAAAAAACGCAATAACACTTTGCTCGACCTGGGAATCGAACCGAGGACCTCGAGCATAGCATTCGCGCTTACAACCACTAAGCTAATTAGGCGGTTAAAGGCTAATGAGTGAGTATACTGTTCT
Source organism: Saturnia japonica (assembly GCA_033032175.1). Lineage (NCBI taxonomy): Eukaryota > Metazoa > Arthropoda > Insecta > Lepidoptera > Saturniidae > Saturnia > Saturnia japonica. The sequence goes on from CM065315.1 coordinate 2,817,897, forward strand.
TACTAAATCAATTTAGGTCCTAAAAAGGCACTTAAGAATATCAAAACACTACCACCTGTTCGGAGAACATCCCAGTTATCGAAAAGAACTGGCAAGAAACTCGATCGGGTTTATAGACATCTTATTTTCTTTTTAAATTAGTTTTTACAGTATTTAATTATATACAGTTATCATTTTAAACGTGGCCAAAATTTTAGTTATTATATTAATGACGGTATAAAACAATATTAAAGTGGAACATCAGAATATAGACTGATATTGGTACGTATAAACTATGAGGACATAATAAACTTCAACTAAAACTCATGTAGCTAACTTCATACAAATAAACATACGTGAGAGATATTTATTGTTTAAAGTTTGCATCTAAACATTTAATGAAATGAACACACAATGATTTGAAATTACTATTTTACAACGTTTAACGACATTCATGTGTCTAAAATACTGATTTTTATTATATTACATTACACACTAAAATGTAATGTATTTATTATAAAGAATATTTTTATGACTCGTTCTTGTCAATGTTTTTTTTATGTTGTTGTCATAAATACAATAAAAAATGTATAAATATTTGTATAGAATTTTAAATTTCTTTTATTATCAATAATTATTTTTTTAAACTAAGTTAGAAAAAAAAAAGTTCTGCGTCGCGAAGATTGCCTTGGAATTTATAAAATAGGCAAAGTTAAGGAATTCTTAAATTACCGTCATATATTATTACTTCCGTATACAAGTAAGTTGAATACAATGCATGTGGAAAGATTTTAACATTATTTTAAATTATGTATTATATTTTTATATTGTCTTCGGGTACAATTGTGTAATCGACTAATGCGCTGTCCGATCAATGACAAGTCGTTTTGACAACCAAACCGTGGCATAAGTGTGTTGGTAGGAGGTCCTCTCGACAGATCGTACTTCGACACCGCGTTGAATCACACGAATCGGTTGGTGAATGCCGCTGCGCCTTACACCCCAAAACCGAAAGTCACCCGCGAACAACGCCGGCCGCGTAATATATTTTCCGACCCCGTTGATAAAATAGAGGAAATAAACGAGTATTGTTCCACCGTCTCTCTTAACAGAGCATGCTCGCCCACACGCTCGCGAAACCACCGTTCCCTTTCTAGGGGCTTGCGCATGCGTGCAGCATGCCCACGCGACGTGCGCCGGCGCTTTCTCTAGTCAGTCCGGTGTTGAGCCTCTACGTGAGCGTCCGTGTTATTGTTTGAGCACCCTGCGTCGGTTTTACGCGCCTTACGCTGCGAAACGCAGTTTTCTATGTTTGAGTGACCGACACGCCAATAGTTTTGAATATATTAGGGCCCAGCACGCTAAGCGTATGCCGCCGTCAACATTCTCAAAAAGAGATCATTACACACAGTATGTTCACACATACGTGCACACCACACAGGTACATGACATGGGTTCTGTAAGGGACCTATTTACCCTCGAGCATATGTACATATATATATATATATATATATATTTCTGTGGCACGCTCTGTAGCCTAAACGGCTTGATGGATTTTAGCATAAGAGATGTCGATAGATTCGTCTTAATTGTGGGAGTGGCATAGTCTATATAATATTTAAGTAAGATGTTGGGAACTAAATAAAAAGGAAAATAGAAAAATAAACTTTTTTCGGTTTTTTTTTTGTTGGAGTTTAGTTTTTAGATAGTTAGGTTAGACCATGTTTCGCTTTCGCGGTGCCCCCAGCCCCGGTAAAGCTGTAAAAGCCATCAACAGCTCTATTGTTTACAGTATAGTCAGTTATAACTTATAAAATAAATTAGAAGTTGTCCAGTCCCGCACACGGCATGACAGCGTTCTGAACTGTCTACGCAGTTTATTTTACGCTCCCACATGAATAACACGCGTTTAGTGTAAGATGCACGAATATATTGTGTTGTACGACGTCACTCTTTGTTAACACTCGATTTTTCTCATTTAATTTACATAGTGAGGGTAATATGAAAATCGATTCTTCAGGAGTAAACTCCAATTATTTATCAATAAAAAATATTAGCAATGGCCTTAATCCGTCGACAATACTCACAGCTTTAGAATTTCCTTTTGCAAACTTCGAAGATGTTAAAAGGTTTCTTCAATACTTTTTGCGATCCTATTTTAATGGAAAAGGCTGCTAGAATTATTCTCGGATGACTAAACGAAAGGAATTAATTAGTTGACCATCAATGTTTTTATTTAAATAGTGTATTCTTTAATTAAGTTTAAATAGTCTAATATTAATCTAAATATATTAAATAACCCGTAATATACAGTCAACCTTGGCTTCATACAGTCAAGGCTTGGTGGCGCTAAATAGCAAAAACACTTTATTATATATGAAATAATAAACAATAAACATACATGTAATTGTATTATCTTCAATGAACAAAAATTAAACAATTGATATCTATTATTTGTTTAAACGCGCTAATCTGTGGAACTATCAGTTGGATTTTAAAAAATATTTTTGTTTATGACATCCAAACTCACTAGGAATAGTATATAGGCTAGCCTGAAATATTGATTTTTGTTAAGTTGAAAGTGGAAGTCCTCCCGAACTTCTTTAACCGCGTGCGCTAGCATAATGGTTATTGGTACGTAAATACAATGTTGTACAAAAAAATTGTTCTACAAAAAAACTCGCCGAAAGTTAAATTTTGCTCTTTATAACATGTTATTTGGACACATAGTTTAGGAAATAATGAAAAATTAAAATAATTTGTACTTGCGAGAAAAACAACAATTTGACGTAGCTAAGCACAAAGGACTCAATCGACCCACAATTGGGTCAAAAATGAGTTATTGATGCCAAGAGGATCTTTAAGGTAAGATCTTTCATTCAGCAAAAAAGATAAAAAAGACAAGGGAAGTTTACATTTAGTGGCATAGGAACCAACCCATACGTAATATAATAATATTTTGATTTACTATAATGATCTATGAAAAAGGACTCAACCCTTTATTTTTCTTAATATTTTATGATATAAACAAAATAGAATATGTATATAAACGCCAATAACTCGAAAGTGACTTTGGGTTTAGTCATTTCTACATAACTACGTCCAATTATGATGGGCGATTGGCGTTGCGGCGTTTGTTGTATAAAATGAACACGGGTGAAACTGTGGGGAACAGCTAGTCTTACATAAATAACGTATTGGCAGAAAAAAGCACATCATAGCACATGGTCAAGTAATAAAAACATATCTTAATACTATCAAATATTATATAAAGATGTTAATTTGATAATATTAAGATTATTAGTTAAATATTATTCAAATATGATTTTATAAACAATGTACAATTGTATCTTCAATAAACAAGTAGCTATTAAATATAGATATCTTATTTATATAACAATTTGGTACAGGAAGTTGCCCCAAGTTCCAACATAATAACCTATTAGAAACAAATCACACACGAATATTCCAATACATCAAATATAAATGAAATATGTAAATAATGTATATCTTCATCCAACAATTAAGTCATTATTTATATATTAGATAGATATGTTTTATCGTTGGTAGAGGAACTTGGTCCTTGATTTTATTTAATATTACGTGCTGGTACGGAATGTCGGCTCTTGTTATAATAGTTCAAAAAGTTTACAGCTTAGCTTCAATCAAGTTTATTACCTATTATCAAACAACAGTAACTCGCTTTAGTATATTGCATTTTAAGATCCGTCGATGTATATTCGTCTAGTTATTACTGCCGTTACGAGATTATTTCTAAACCGTTTAGGTTCTTCAAGATTTCTCATGGTTTTCCATCACTGTCAGTGGATAATAACAGAAATCGTTGAATTTTTGAATAAATCCACGAGCATCGAAACTTAAGTCATAATGTAGACATGATACTAGTAGGTAGCATATAATTTTAAATCATTGTGTAACCGCCTGCATAATATAATTATTTAAAGTTTAGTTAAAATTATTACAAATTAAACTTAATATTATATATTTCAACAACCCGACTAAAATGTGATTACGACGTTTGATGGGTTGTACTTTTAACCTGATCAATGAGTAGGTATATATGAACATATAAATCAAAAATAATCTAGAGAATATCACAAGAATTATCGTTTAAAACTATGCCAATTATGGGTAATATTGATTTAAGGTTTCAAGTTATTAAATTCGGTTCAGTCAGTTCGTTAAATTCGGCGCCGTCCCCCGTGTAATTGGACCGCCAACTTTGACTTTCAGAATTCCTCCGCAAATTAAATTAAAGTATTTCACAACGGCGCGACGACAAACCAATGCCTGTTGATAAGGAAATAATTTCAAGAGTTAAAGTACCTGTTTTGTATTTTAAATATTTTATTATTATATTCTTTATTGCACAATAAAAAAAGCACAAATGGAGGAGTCAATGCTAAAAAGCATTTTCTACCTGTCTTCCAGGCGAGCAAGAGGTAAGGTACATGCAAGGTGTGCATAATATTTAGTAAAAAAAAAGAAATAAAGTCTAGCCAATATTCAATTGCTCCAAATAAAACCTACGTAGCAAATACTTGAAGGAATCCCGAGAGTTGGCTAACACAGTCGTTCTGCTGTTATCGGCGGAGGATCGGTCGCGGAAATTAATATGATGACTTGGTACACTGAGAATTAAAGAATCAGAAAATCTTAGCTGTCTGTTATGCGTATCCGTGAGAGATTGAAATAGTGTTTTTAAATATTTAAATAAAATTAAACATTTGAAATAAAATAACTATATATATATTATAGTATTTCGGCAAATTGACGGTATACACAGTACAATCCAAACACAACGGCGACCACTGACAGATCGAAAATCCATTGGCGGTCGCCGCTGGATGAAGTGGCAAACAAGCGTACGGCCTGCCTGAAGTGGAAAAAGAATTCATAGTCTAGTTTCTCTGAGTACCCATAAATTATGTATTTTCCATGACTGTTGCTTTTATATTGTGTTTTATCTAGTATATAATATCTGATTTCTTATGTTATGTATTATGTCTATGTGTTGTATGAAATATGTGTATGTAATATGTATAGTTATAGTATGGTATGTTAGTATAATAAATATAAAATGTGTACATAATGTTATTATGAGTACCTATAATATTGTAAGTGGTATGAAAGACACAAGCCTAGTTTGAGGGTCATTGTTAGAATAGCCGTACAAAGTAATTTAGCTTAGTTAAATAAATTTCATGTCATTATTTATTTAAAAGAAAAAGATAGTATAACTAATAAAAATATATATGTAAATTTACTTGTAATAAGAGTATTCATGTTTTCTTTATATTTTTCTTTCTATCATAAGGAAAATAAGTCACGTTTTCTGTTGGAACATCGAAAAAACTTTAGCCTTCATTAGTGTCTAACAAACTTTGTAAATGGAAATCGGTTACGGGGTCGTAACTTTCAAATGAAATGTCTGAATAATGAGTCGTATTAATTATGAATTGATACTCGAATATTAGCTTTTATTAATAATTATAGCTAACTATGGGGCTAATAACTCAACTTCTAAATTACTGCGTACATACCATTTTAAAAAATTAGCAACATACACGTTCTTAATAAATAAAAACACCACAATAATATTTAAAATATATTTCCGATTGGTAAATAAATAATATACACACATGCCAACACTCAGGTTAATTTAAGATTTAGTTTGCTTGAAAATTAAACCTTTTCATTTTTTAACTTATGATAACCGTTTTAGCCGTTTTAGTGTGATTGAGTAACAAACATCCAAACACGAACGTATTTAAAAATACGTAGAACATAACCCTCATTATTTTAACACCTGTGTATTAATCAATAGTATAAGAAGCATTCGTAAAAATATATTTTCTGGTTTTCTTTCCATTCTAATCAGAGTTAACATCAAATTAAAGAAAAATACGAGCCTCCTGGAATTACGACGAAACATGCCGAGCCCATTGTGAATCCAATGAATACCTTTATTGCTTTACCAGTGTTCCAGTGTTGCTTTACCAGTGTTACAGATAAACAGATTCACATAATATACAGTTATTGAGATTCCTATACAGTTTTTAAATATATTTTTGTTTTATCAGTTTTACGGCTGCAAATTGTAAACGAAAAAATGTCTGATGAAAATGTTGTGGCTTAGAATTTTTTATATGACAACAATACTGCTGTATCCTTAAAAGGGTAGGTAGAACAATAACAAGCACCCTACCACATCTGTGTTAACTATTTCGTTTTCTTAATATTAATTAATCCCTATTTCATAACTTCCATTTTATTTCTAATATTTTTCAAGGAATCCGGTCCGAGTATGTATCTTTTGAACCGAAAGACGTAGCCGGTTGTATTATTGTTATGGTGTATGGTTTTAGCAAAAAAAAAAAAAAAAGGTGACTTGTCTGGGGGTTTTAAATAACTAGTGTTATTTCGCAGTAATTATTTACATGCTGTAATTTTATTTCTACTCATATTAAGCATATTGAGAATTCATATAGCCCGAAGTCTACGAAATTGCATCAGAAGTGGTTGAGAATTAATACAAATTACAATTTGTGTTTTTTTTTTAATATATATTTTTATCAAATGACTTATACTTCCCGTATACAAAATCTCATCAAAATTCGCTTGAGGTATCTATCTACCCTTGGATGGATTCCCTTTCCAACAAAAAAAAAAAACATACAAAGAAATTATGGCTGAAAATCCATTAAAAAAAACATTCGAATTGAACCAGAACCAGAATTAGAATGGAATGAGAACCCTCCTCCTTTTTTGAAGTCGATTAAAAAGGATTTCTTAAGTAATATTGTGAACATTACCTTATTTCTTTCTAATACTATAAAGTTACTAGATGTCATATGTTTCTATTTTTAACTCCATGGAAACATCTTATCCTCAGTCATTTGAGTTTTCATTGCCGATTTTTATGGATATGTAGTTATAAAATGGTTCATAAAAAAGTACCAACCTTTAGAGGCGTATTAAAGAGCACGGAATAAATTTTTTGATATAACATTTATTTCACCTGTGTGTATTAATATTATAAAAACTATTAAACATTATGACACATGAGAAATGCGATCATAGCTTCAATTTTATAGTACAAACGGTGATCATTAAAAAGCATACAATACCTTAACTTTTGCAGTACTAACTCGAGAAAATTACTGTAATATAGTTCAGTCCACAGACAATAACGGCCGTCACTGCCGTCAGTGACAGATTTCATCGACCTTGTTTGAAAGATCCAGTGTGTGCTGGAAGACCATTCCACATTTACTGGTACCTACGGTAAAGGTAAGAATTTTCGAACTTTTTTCTTCATTCTGTGATGGGTGCTAATAATTATAGAATATTTGCATCTATACACAAACAGGGATAGTAGAATAATTTTGTAGTATTGAAAAATCAGAACTTAAAATTTCATTAAGAAGTGCATTTCATTATTTTTAGAATGATTTTCAGGCACTGATCTTTTGTTGATGCACGTGTTTAACTATACAAGAATATAATAAATTAAAATATATATTAAATATTATAAAATTAGGGCTGTGATAAATTTTGAGGCAAACTGGGGTCGCCAACAGTTTATAGTCATATCAATTTACGAATAGTTACAACCTCCTTCTTTAAGTAATTCGATATGCAATGGCTGTTCCTGAAAGATGGGTTTTACGTCACATGAGTTTGTGGTATATGGGTCGGTATATGGTAATATAGTATGTGGCATATAGTGGGTAGTGTGTGAAAGTTAAATTACGAATTGCTTGCCTTAATGAAGAATTACTCCATAAAGCGTTTGAATGCAATTTTATTGCAAAAAACATTTAGTTTCAGTAAACAATTTCTCGTAAAACTGTGTGGTATGAGTTATGAAATAATTCTTCGCGCATGGTCGGTAAATTTGAAAAGTTTTTACTGTAGCATAATTTCTGCACTATGTACTTTTTTCTATTTAAACAATATTTCCCACTATTCCCGTTTATTTATGCCGCAAATGTAAGCTAAAACTTTCTCGTAAATGCCTCACGTAAATTAAGGTGACATGGAATTATTTTTTTATGATCATCATAATAACCTGTCTCGTTCCCAATAAACGAATCTTCCGTGTTCCACGCTCAGGGGAGTGGACACTTAAGAACTCATCGGTGGACACCGCCAGGCCGTTTGCCAACTTTTTCGTTCCGAAATCGTATTAAAGAAAGACGTAACTAATTTTCACGCGTAAAAGTATTAAATATAGATTTGTGGGTGAACGGACGCGGCTACCACTGACCTCCTTTCTGTGTGATGTTGAACGTGCGTAGTCTGTACGAGTCCTCGTCTGGTTCTTCCTCTGGCTGGTGGGCAGTACGAGGCACGTCGAGGAACGCGTTGGAGCGGCGTGGTTGAGCGTGCTGACCAGCCGGCGGGCGGCGGCGTGCAGAAGCTTGCCTACGCACTTGCGGTGGAGTTTCAGCCTCAGCTAAACGAGGTTCCGAGCTGTACCGTGCTCTGGTCTCTCTGTCCAATTGCTGCTGCTGTTGTTGACGCCTATGCCGCACTGATCGGCCACCCGTGATCCTGGCGGACTGGGACCTCGCGGCGGGTCGCCTCCGTGGAGCTGGAGTTGTTTCCATAGGGGCTGCGAGTGCTTCCATACTCGCGGATGCTGGCGCGCATATCGATTGCGAGCGCTTCGTACGTCCGTCTGTAGCCATGGTCGCGACGTTACTGAAGTTTAGGCGGCGCCTCTCCGCCCGCAGCGCGGTTGGGCGGGCGGACGCGGACTTGTTGCATTGGATTATAAGTTTAGTGCTCTTTTAAATGTCACTAATCTGTGTATTCTTTCGTGAATAAGCGTCGAGTGTGACTATTGTTTAGACGACGTTGAAATATTAGAAAAAGTATCGTAATTTCTCTTTCTAACTTCGCACTGCGTTGTTTTATTTTTAACGTAACGTGAAATTATTTCAGCTTCAGTATTACAACTCAATTTTATACACATGGTTACTACACAAACATATTTTGGACAGTTTTTGAGGGGCAATGGTAGTAGCTCTACAATTGAAAAAACAGGACAAGGGTTTAATATTGCCGTGGAACTTTTATGTTATTATGATTGTTCATATTAATGTGTGTATTTGCTTACCAAATGAGATTAGATTTAATTTATTTAGTTATATTATCTAATATCATAAAGAGTTACAGTATGTGAGTATTTTCTTTATTGAAACGGATGGCCAGTGATCAAAACACTAAATTATCTATATATTAATACGTGATGCATAAAGCTTTCGGTACTTTTTTAAGCGTATTGCGTGCACGGAAGACTGTGAGATTTGGTATGGTTAAAGTTTATATGGGGAGGGAGTCCAGAAAGCTAAAATTTATCTATAATATCTGTTACCAATATACTAAATTAAATAAATTAATACTGCGAATATTGCCCCCCAAATCCCCCAAAATATTGACATTGTGACTCAACGAAAAGTGACAGCAAGCGATGTAGATAATACTCATTGTTTATGAATACTGTAAATATCAAACAAAAAATAGTCTATGATCAAAAAGTCGCTGGTCGAATTTCTACCTTAGGGTGATCGCTAGTATTTATAAATAAATGGTACATACATTTTTCAGTGCATTAAGCCTTTGAATGTCACCAACGCATTAGCGGTGGCCAATTATGAGATATACTAATGCAATCATTTGATTATGAAGGTATCTCGAGATATCTTCATTATAATTAGTAATTAATAATGTTCAGTTATTAATATTGGTAGTTACTAGTTTAATTGTGTTAGAAACAATTACCTACGAACGACCCTTTTTTAGCTCTTTGATGATACATCTTATCAAGAACTTTGTTTACGACTGACGGAGCTTTTTTTATATGTACATGTCTCAATTATGACATCATTGCTCACCTCTGAGTAATACGTAAATGGTTCGATTATGTATATAATTCATCATGTAATGTCTCGATTATGTCAATCATTCATAATCGCCCACCTCTACAACGCATGTTTTATCCTTGTGTTAGTACCCTTTGCACAATAAAATAATTCCATCTTCTTTTTTTAATAGCAATGTAGGAATTTAGAATGTTAGGAAAAAATGTCAGTCAAAAAGACTAAGAAAAAAAATTGCTTGCAGTTAACACGCGGTGGCAGTGAAACCTTCAAAATACATTTATTATTAAATATTCAATATATAATATTGTTATACATAATCAGTCAAATATGGCGGAAAGATGTTTTATTCAGTTTAGGCCCTAAAGAAGTACCTACTATGAATGTCAATACACTACCACCGGTTTGGAAAACATCCCAGCCATCGGGTTTAACAATGATTTTTTACAGTATTTATATTGTTTACAGTTATCAATATTTTCAATGTATGTACAGAGAGGAAATCTTTCTTCCAGACATCACCGTCATTCACATAATGTTACACCCGATAATACGCTTTCGACAATAAAACTTGCTTAACATAATTCTAGAACTTATTATCCAGCATATCGTTAATGTGTTTAAAATTTTATTGTAGAATCTAACACAATTAGATACCTAAAAACTTTTATTTGTCTTAGTATGTATAAAAGATGGCTTGACTATTTTTTATTTATATCTAGGATTTAAATTGATCGTGTCATTTACAATTTCAAAGTATCTAAATTTTTCCGAACATACGTTAAATTATCCAAGGTGTATTGGGAGGGCATAATTAAAATACTTATTAAATTCTTGAAACTTGTTCCTCGGTAATACATGAGGTCCCATGTTATAAATGGCTCGAAATGCCCGTTTTTGTAGTACAAATACGGTGTCTATCTCAGTTGCTGAATTCGACAATACAGGACATTAAACTGTGGAAGCTAACGACAGTAGCAATAACTGATAACTAGCGAATCTTATGCATAGAGCTTAATAGAGAAATAAGATAAAAAGCTTGTTCAGACACAACGCAAACTGCGCGAAGCCTAAATAAATAAGTCTTCATATTAAAATCTCCCCGCGTGGCTGCCGGTAATCGATAGCTGGAAAAAAAGTTGCAAAGTCTTACAGCCGCTCGCGCGATACAAGTGACACTACACGTGCAATCACTAGATACCCACATACATCATTACACGCTTTTGTACACATAATACATGTATAAATAGGTACGTGCAGATCACATAGGTATATAGGATCTGAAAGGAACTTTTTTTTTCGATATTTAGTTTCGAACATGTTTAAAGATCACTAAATACATATACACGTGTTCCTTCCTTCCTCCCAGGAGGCAGGGACATGTATATATGTATGCGTTAGTTTAGCTCAAATTCTTATGGATAAGGAATCAGTCAGATCACGACTTCTTTGTAATCGCGGCAACAGCCCAAGTTGAGGTCCGGTCACTTTGGCACCCTTGCGCGCATGTTGCCCACGCTTTCGGTAAAGCTGTAAAAGCCATCAGCGGGTCTTGTTTTAGGGCCCCTCAGACTGACAGTGTAGTTAGTTCTAAAAAATACCTATTCGGGCTGTACCTACAGCCACTATTTATGTTTTAGATTCCTTTTTTCCAAAGAGTCTTTGGGCGAAACCTCCCGTTTCTTTATATATACATGTGTGTATCACTGTATACACTATTCATTTATATATATAACTAACAATGCTCGCGAAACCGCTCGCGTGAACGAAAAAGATTGTATTTACCGGAATAAAAAGTATCCTATGTCTTAATCCGGCTTATAAGCTATCTTTGTGCCAAATTTCATCTAGACTCGTTTATTCGTTGTTGCTTGATTGAATCACAAAATCACATTTTCGCATTTAGGTAGGATTTCTAACTTCTAACAAAGGCTATATAAAAATAAATCAAACACGAAACACAGTTGCGATGTAGGTATAAAAAAACACTAGAGAATAATAAATATTACATAGAAATTTATTCAAGTCGTGATACGAACCAGCACAAAAGATTCATCTGCACTATCTCATTTGATGTGTTGCGTTAATGTAGGTACGTCGGTTTTATTGGATCATTTTGATAGACACATACTGTTTAATGCCGCTATGTATTATGTTATCAAAAAACTTTATTGCCCGAGCTCTGCGTGCGACCTTCTCGCGGATCTGCGTCCTACACACCAACGGTTCTTGATTACGTGAAACAATCTACACTAAATGTACGTAAGTAGAAAGCGAGGTCGATGGTTTCTGCAACACCTTTATGTAGGAGATTTCAACTCATAAACTATTCACGCATGTGATTCAATTACATAAACATGTTCAGGTTTTTTAATGTAACTAAAAAATAGTCCTTCACTATATGAAGAGTAGAGATCAGGAGTACCAACTGTATGTATGAAAAAATATATATTAAAAAGGCAACAAAAACACTATAAAATGTTTTTCTTCTACTTTTTATTTGATTATTATAAAACCTATGTCACTCCCATAATTATGACAAATCTAAAGACATCTTATACGTTAAAATCCATCGATCCGTTTAGGCTACAGAGCGTGCCAAAGAAATTGTTATACGCTCGAAAAACATAACCTTTCTTTTTCGCAGTCAGGTAAAAAGTATCCGTCGACAAACCTCAACTTCAAAAGTTATTTTTTAATTTTCGCCCAGTTTTGATCAACTTTTCACTCCACAAACTTTTCCTGTTATATATTGTTCAATAATTTTTTTAAGTTTCGCAACAGTAAAAGTTATAAACTATAACTTACCCTCATTAGCCTAGTGGTCGTAAGCGCGAGCCCAGATCGAGCAAATAGTTATTGGGTTGAACTATGAAACTCTCAGTGGCAGCTTCCAGTTTGGCTTTGTGCCCGATTAAGGGCAGTAAGGCTCTCCCCTAATTACATGCGACTAAAAAACATACTGTGGGTGCACATTATTACATCTCTGCCTAACCCTTTCGGGGATGCAGGCGTGATCGTATGATATATTATATTAAAAATGATAAAATAAGGACAAAGTGACATTCCCTTTTGTTACACTAGCGCCATTTTGGTGGGTTTTTGAATTGTAAGTTGTTGTTTACAGTTGAACATTTTTTCAAAATATCCCCCATATAATGCTAAAAGACCTCCCGTGCCGAATTTCAAGACTATACGTCCCCGGGAAGTAGTTTCCCAATACGTTTTGATAATTGGTCTATCAGTAGGATTTTAACTAAGACACTGTAGCGGCTTATTACGTTAACTTAAGAGCTATAATTTTATTTTTAGTACAGAGCTTAATACCAGTATATAACCGTATATATAGTGTATATTAATGTATATTAATATGTAATATTAATTGAAACTGTATACCTCAATTGGTTTTCGAAAAGTAGGGGGTGTTGACACACGGGAAAACACTCTTTCACTTTAGGCACGGACCCACACCAAATCTTTCTCCATAATATTCTATTTCAAATGTACTGTCCTCAACAGTCAAGATTGAACGAATTGCATGAGAAGCATTTCACCGCAGATCCATTCAGTGCAACGTGCAATAAACTATTACCTACAATAATAATATCTTTACGAGCTATATGAATATTTATTAATTTTAAACTTCCTGTTATTTGAACAGTTTCAGATAAATTTAACATCAATCGTTCAACAGACTCCAATATATATCAGGTGGAAGTTTTTATACGCGCTGTCATAACAAATAATGTTAATGGTACATAATATAAAACATTAATTTTTCAAAGGAAACTTTCCATCTCATCCCGTTTGCGGAAAATTACAACTTAAATATTTTATTATAAACCATCTCAAAGTCGATAAAGTCTCCCGATTAATGCGTTATAATTCATAATCAAAATGAGACACTTTTAAAACTATTTTAATAAACTGTAGCTGGATCGGCAATCGTTCTGCCCTTCCCAATAGTCAATAAATCGACCACACAGCGCCACCTGTTGTGAAGTTTTGCCATAAAACTACCAGAACAATAACGTATAAAATAAAATAATATTTACGCATAATATATTTTTTTTATTTACACTGTTCGCGTAGCTTATCGACATTATTCGACTCCAAGGAATTCTGGAAATACTACTCATCGCAGAAATAAAACACAAGGTTATTTGGCTGCGATCTTCTGTAGTGTGGAGGTATTCCACCAGTCGGACTGTCCCAAGCAAGGAGAAATCTTCAAAGAAATTTCTTTGGGCCCTACCTCTTAATTTGGGCACGGATAAGGCATTACTGGTTTACAAAACATATCTGTTAAAGAGAAAAATCAATACGCCATTCATTATAATATTTCTATAAAAAATGATGTACATAAAGTTTGTAGCAGATTATGAGCCGGTAGCGCAGTGGAAGTTATTTGTAGTAATAAATAAAACCAGCATATAAAAGTAAAGAACAGGAAAAAACATATATATAAGGTAGCAAAGATCTTTACACAACAAAAGACAACTGTATGACACATACCAAATTTAAAATATGGAAGATACAAATTTATTATAAAAGAGTATCTACTCAACACGCTCCCTTAAATTGTACCTTCCAAAACATAGTATAACTATCTACTATATACTTAGAGAAACAAACAAGGTATATAAACATAATAGCACATTAAAAATTTAAGAAACTCAGTAACGCCTAAACCTTCCATACAAAAATAATGTTTCTGCTTAGGCAGTGGTTTCGTTAATATATCACCAAGCATCAGTTCTGTTGGAATATATTTCACCACAATATCTTTGTTAGTTTTTAACGTATCTCTCAAGAAATGATACTCGATACTAATGTGCTTACTGCGGGAATGGAATACGGGATCTTTCGATAACGCTATTGCTCCCTGATTGTCCGCATGTAATTGTACCCTGCTCACAGTCGCTAACCCGATTTCAGTCAACAAACTATTTAAGTAGATAGCCTCTTTCATAGCTACCGATAAACTTACATATTCTGCCTCACAAGTAGAAGTCGCGACAGACCTCTGTTTTTGTGACTTCCAGGATATTGCTGCACCAGCTAAGGTAAAAACATAACCTGAATAACTAGGTCTATCTATAATACAATTGCCCCAATCACTATCAGAATATCCCGGATGCTGGCGCGCATATCGATTGCGAGCGCTTCGTACGTCCGTCTGTAGCCATGGTCGCGACGTTACTGAAGTTTAGGCGGCGCCTCTCCGCCCGCAGCGCGGTTGGGCGGGCGGACGCGGACTTGTTGCATTGGATTATAAGTTTAGTGCTCTTTTAAATGTCACTAATCTGTGTATTCTTTCGTGAATAAGCGTCGAGTGTGACTATTGTTTAGACGACGTTGAAATATTAGAAAAAGTATCGTAATTTCTCTTTCTAACTTCGCACTGCGTTGTTTTATTTTTAACGTAACGTGAAATTATTTCAGCT
This sequence comes from Saturnia japonica, assembly GCA_033032175.1. Lineage (NCBI taxonomy): Eukaryota > Metazoa > Arthropoda > Insecta > Lepidoptera > Saturniidae > Saturnia > Saturnia japonica. The sequence goes on from CM065315.1 coordinate 2,833,234, forward strand.
TCAGTATTACAACTCAATTTTATACACATGGTTACTACACAAACATATTTTGGACAGTTTTTGAGGGGCAATGGTAGTAGCTCTACAATTGAAAAAACAGGACAAGGGTTTAATATTGCCGTGGAACTTTTATGTTATTATGATTGTTCATATTAATGTGTGTATTTGCTTACCAAATGAGATTAGATTTAATTTATTTAGTTATATTATCTAATATCATAAAGAGTTACAGTATGTGAGTATTTTCTTTATTGAAACGGATGGCCAGTGATCAAAACACTAAATTATCTATATATTAATACGTGATGCATAAAGCTTTCGGTACTTTTTTAAGCGTATTGCGTGCACGGAAGACTGTGAGATTTGGTATGGTTAAAGTTTATATGGGGAGGGAGTCCAGAAAGCTAAAATTTATCTATAATATCTGTTACCAATATACTAAATTAAATAAATTAATACTGCGAATATTGCCCCCCAAATCCCCCAAAATATTGACATTGTGACTCAACGAAAAGTGACAGCAAGCGATGTAGATAATACTCATTGTTTATGAATACTGTAAATATCAAACAAAAAATAGTCTATGATCAAAAAGTCGCTGGTCGAATTTCTACCTTAGGGTGATCGCTAGTATTTATAAATAAATGGTACATACATTTTTCAGTGCATTAAGCCTTTGAATGTCACCAACGCATTAGCGGTGGCCAATTATGAGATATACTAATGCAATCATTTGATTATGAAGGTATCTCGAGATATCTTCATTATAATTAGTAATTAATAATGTTCAGTTATTAATATTGGTAGTTACTAGTTTAATTGTGTTAGAAACAATTACCTACGAACGACCCTTTTTTAGCTCTTTGATGATACATCTTATCAAGAACTTTGTTTACGACTGACGGAGCTTTTTTTATATGTACATGTCTCAATTATGACATCATTGCTCACCTCTGAGTAATACGTAAATGGTTCGATTATGTATATAATTCATCATGTAATGTCTCGATTATGTCAATCATTCATAATCGCCCACCTCTACAACGCATGTTTTATCCTTGTGTTAGTACCCTTTGCACAATAAAATAATTCCATCTTCTTTTTTTAATAGCAATGTAGGAATTTAGAATGTTAGGAAAAAATGTCAGTCAAAAAGACTAAGAAAAAAAATTGCTTGCAGTTAACACGCGGTGGCAGTGAAACCTTCAAAATACATTTATTATTAAATATTCAATATATAATATTGTTATACATAATCAGTCAAATATGGCGGAAAGATGTTTTATTCAGTTTAGGCCCTAAAGAAGTACCTACTATGAATGTCAATACACTACCACCGGTTTGGAAAACATCCCAGCCATCGGGTTTAACAATGATTTTTTACAGTATTTATATTGTTTACAGTTATCAATATTTTCAATGTATGTACAGAGAGGAAATCTTTCTTCCAGACATCACCGTCATTCACATAATGTTACACCCGATAATACGCTTTCGACAATAAAACTTGCTTAACATAATTCTAGAACTTATTATCCAGCATATCGTTAATGTGTTTAAAAATTTTATTGTAGAATCTAACACAATTAGATACCTAAAAACTTTTATTTGTCTTAGTATGTATAAAAGATGGCTTGACTATTTTTTATTTATATCTAGGATTTAAATTGATCGTGTCATTTACAATTTCAAAGTATCTAAATTTTTCCGAACATACGTTAAATTATCCAAGGTGTATTGGGAGGGCATAATTAAAATACTTATTAAATTCTTGAAACTTGTTCCTCGGTAATACATGAGGTCCCATGTTATAAATGGCTCGAAATGCCCGTTTTTGTAGTACAAATACGGTGTCTATCTCAGTTGCTGAATTCGACAATACAGGACATTAAACTGTGGAAGCTAACGACAGTAGCAATAACTGATAACTAGCGAATCTTATGCATAGAGCTTAATAGAGAAATAAGATAAAAAGCTTGTTCAGACACAACGCAAACTGCGCGAAGCCTAAATAAATAAGTCTTCATATTAAAATCTCCCCGCGTGGCTGCCGGTAATCGATAGCTGGAAAAAAAGTTGCAAAGTCTTACAGCCGCTCGCGCGATACAAGTGACACTACACGTGCAATCACTAGATACCCACATACATCATTACACGCTTTTGTACACATAATACATGTATAAATAGGTACGTGCAGATCACATAGGTATATAGGATCTGAAAGGAACTTTTTTTTTCGATATTTAGTTTCGAACATGTTTAAAGATCACTAAATACATATACACGTGTTCCTTCCTTCCTCCCAGGAGGCAGGGACATGTATATATGTATGCGTTAGTTTAGCTCAAATTCTTATGGATAAGGAATCAGTCAGATCACGACTTCTTTGTAATCGCGGCAACAGCCCAAGTTGAGGTCCGGTCACTTTGGCACCCTTGCGCGCATGTTGCCCACGCTTTCGGTAAAGCTGTAAAAGCCATCAGCGGGTCTTGTTTTAGGGCCCCTCAGACTGACAGTGTAGTTAGTTCTAAAAAATACCTATTCGGGCTGTACCTACAGCCACTATTTCTGTTTTAGATTCCTTTTTTCCAAAGAGTCTTTGGGCGAAACCTCCTGTTTCTTTATATATACATGTGTGTATCACTGTATACACTATTCATTTATATAAATAACTAACAATGCTCGCGACACCGCTCGCGTGAACGAAAAAGATTGTATTTACCGGAATAAAAAGTATCCTATGTCTTAATCCGGCTTATAAGCTATCTTTGTGCCAAATTTCATCTAGACTCGTTTATTCGTTGTTGCTTGATTGAATCACAAAATCACATTTTCGCATTTAGGTAGGATTTCTAACTTCTAATAAAGGCTATATAAAAATAAATCAAACACGAAACACAGTTGCGATGTAGGTATAAAAAAACACTAGAGAATAATAAATATTACATAGAAATTTATTCAAGTCGTGATACGAACCAGCACAAAAGATTCATCTGCACTATCTCATTTGATGTGTTGCGTTAATGTAGGTACGTCGGTTTTATTGGATCATTTTGATAGACACATACTGTTTAATGCCGCTATGTATTATGTTATCAAAAAACTTTATTGCCCGAGCTCTGCGTGCGACCTTCTCGCGGATCTGCGTCCTACACACCAACGGTTCTTGATTACGTGAAACAATCTACACTAAATGTACGTAAGTAGAAAGCGAGGTCGATGGTTTCTGCAACACCTTTATGTAGGAGATTTCAATTCATAAACTATTCACGCATGTGATTCAATTACATAAACATGTTCAGGTTTTTTAATGTAACTAAAAAATTGTCCTTCACTATATGAAGAGTAGAGATCAGGAGTACCAACTGTATGTATGAAAAAATATATATTAAAAAGGCAACAAAAACACTATAAAATGTTTTTCTTCTACTTTTTATTTGATTATTATAAAACCTATGTCACTCCCATAATTATGACGAATCTAAAGACATCTTATACGTTAAAATCCATCGATCCGTTTAGACTACAGAGCGTGCCAAAGAAATTGTTATACGCTCGAAAAACATAACCTTTCTTTTTCGCAGTCAGGTAAAAAGTATCCGTCGACAAACCTCAACTTCAAAAGTTATTTTTTAATTTTCGCCCAGTTTTGATCAACTTTTCACTCCACAAACTTTTCCTGTTATATATTGTTCAATAATTTTTTTAAGTTTCGCAACAGTAAAAGCTATAAACTATAACTTACCCTCATTAGCCTAGTGGTCGCAAGCACGAGCCCAGATCGAGCAAATAGTTATTGGGTTGAACTATGAAACTCTCAGTAGCAGCTTGCAGTTTGGCTTTGTGCCCGATTAAGGGCAGTAAGGCTCTCCCCTAATTACATGCGACTTAAAAACATACTGTGGGTGCACATTATTACATCTCTGCCTAACCCTTTCGGGGATGCAGGCGTGATCGTATGATATATTATATTAAAAATGATAAAATAAGGACAAAGTGACATTCCCTTTTGTTACACTAGCGCCATTTTGGTGGGTTTTTGAATTGTAAGTTGTTGTTTACAGTTGAACATTTTTTCAAAATATCCCCCATATAATGCTAAAAGACCTCCCGTGCCGAATTTCAAGACTATACGTCCCCGGGAAGTAGTTTCCCAATACGTTTTGATAATTGGTCTATCAGTAGGATTTTAACTAAGACACTGTAGCGGCTTATTACGTTAACTTAAGAGCTATAATTTTATTTTTAGTACAGAGCTTAATACCAGTATATAACCGTATATATAGTGTATATTAATGTATATTAATATGTAATATTAATTGAAACTGTATACCTCAATTGGTTTTCGAAAAGTAGGGGGTGTTGACACACGGGAAAACACTCTTTCACTTTAGGCACGGACCCACACCAAATCTTTCTCCATAATATTCTATTTCAAATTTACTGTCCTCAACAGTCAAGATTGAACGAATTGAATGACAAGCATTTCACCGCAGATCCATTCAGTGCAACGTGCAATAAACTATTACCTACAATAATAATATCTTTACGAGCTATATGAATATTTTTGAATTTTAAACTTCCTGTTATTTGAACAGTTTCAGATAAATTTAACATCAATCGTTCAACAGACTCCAATATATATCAGGTGGAAGTTTTTATACGCGCTGTCATAACAAATAATGTTAATGGTACATAATATAAAACATTAATTTTTCAAAGGAAACTTTCCATCTGATCCCGTTTGCGGAAAATTACAACTTAAATATTTTATTATAAACCATCTCAAAGTTGATTAAGTCTCCCGATTAATGCGTTATAATTCATAATCAAAATGAGACACTTTTAAAACTATTTTAATAAACTGTAGCTGGATCGGCAATCGTTCTGCCCTTCCCAATAGTCAATAAATCGACCACACAGCGCCACCTGTTGTGAAGTTTTGCCATAAAACTACCAGAACAATAACGTATAAAATAAAATAATATTTACGCATAATACATTTTTTTTATTTACACTGTTCGCGTAGCTTATCGACATTATTCGACTCCAAGGAATTCTGGAAATACTACTCATCGCAGAAATAAAACACAAGGTTATTTGGCTGCGATCTTCTGTAGTGTGGAAGTATTCCACCAGTCGGACTGTCCCAAGTAAGGAGAAATCTTCAAAGAAATTTCTTTGGGCCCTACCTCTTAATTTGGGCACGGATAAGGCATGACTGGTTTACAAAACATATCTGTTAAAGAGAAAAATCAATACGCCATTCATTATAATATTTCTATAAAAAATTATGTACATAAAGTTAACATAAATGTATATTTAATTATACATAAAAATAATATTATCTATACAAATTTTGATTGTATGTAATTCCTGAAACTCATAACATGGTATTTGAATTTATTATACCTACGTGTAATCGGTAATGTCCTTGCGGCTATTATTATAAAATGTAACGTAATTACCTGAATAAAATTTATTCTTTTTTATCCAATAGCGTTCGACCTAAGATCGAAATTCGACCAACGACTTTTTTATCATAGACTATTTTCTGTTTGACATTTGCAGTATTCATAAACAATGAGTATTAATTTCGTTGAGTGACAATGTCAATATTTTGGGGGGTTTCAGTTCAATGGCACATGTTGGGTTAGGATTCGAAGTATTAATTTATTTAATTTAATATATTACTAACAGATATTATAGATAAATTTTAGCTTTCTGCACTCCTTCTCCTTAAAAACTTTAACCATGCCAAATCTCACAGTCTTCCGTGCAAGGAGTACGCTTAAAAAGGGGTAGAAAGCTTTTGCTTTACATATTAATATATAGAGTACTAAATTAGACGCTATCCTGTTCTCCCACTTTACTTGTAAATTTGTATAAATACTAAAGCCCAATGGATAACATCATATATCTGAGTGATAACTTACCAAATAGATATAGCTATCTTCAGAACTCAGGATATATATAGGAGAATGATGAATATTGCTGATAATTTAGCAAATAGAACTTACTATCTTTATCGGCAAAGATCTTTTGTGTAAAGCCCCACAAAAGTAATTGTAATAGAATTTGATGTAATGGTTTTAAAATCTTGAGATTTCACAAATCTGATATATAAATGACCCAAATTTAATTAATATCTCCTGATAATATTGCGTCGAAAAGCGTAGAAAATGTTCTAAGAAATAAAAGCCGAAATATGAGAATACAAAAATCAATTCAAATCCCCGATGAATTCGCAGTTGATTTCCAGCAGTTCACCTTGATCATTCATCACCAGGTCCGGCCGAGAGATTTACGCACTGGTATTAATCTATCTTTCGCTTATTTCACTAATAAATTACTTCCTCTGTCGTACAACGTAACTCGCTAAAATACGATCTCCTTGAGTTTTAACAACAGATATGCAATGAAGATATTAAAAAAATAATATACTAGAATAGAAACTTTAAAGTAAAAGCAACAATAGTTTAGGGGCTAACATAATTTGAAGTAAAATGTAGTTTGTTTCAGGTGTCATAATATATAATCAATCAGTTTTGAGATATATTTCTTGTTCTAAATTGGTTATGGCCTTTAATTCTAAATGTGTTGCAAAAATAAATAACTAGAACGTAATTAAACAACCTTAAAGTGTATGTATGCTTTATCCGTATAATTATTATTATTTCAATTTATTATCTATATTAATAAATCTGCAGTTCTGTCTGTTACATTGGTTATGCTTTTATGTCTAAATGTTTTGCAAAATAAAATAGACTATTAAAACTTAATATAAGCAGCTTGATCCTGTAATATTTTATTCAATTTATGAAATGTATAATTGTTAGTCTGTCTATTTGTAGGTACTTTAACATTTAATTTTTAAAAACGGCCCGACTATTATTAAATTTTTTATACATTGTAGAATATAAATTGTCATTTCTAGAAAGCTGATTACTAATTCTGCGTAATAAAAAATGAGCGAAGTAGCCGAAAAAGGCGGAGCATATCTAAGGAAAACAATACAACTTATTAAAATGCTAACAGCAATAAGCCTTTTAATTCATAATTGACAAGAAGGTACCGTATATTTAATTTTATTGATTTCGATAAAATATTGAAGTACACTTCATCATTTGGCAAAGGATAGTCATTTATGGCATAACTTGGCTCCCGGGGTTGGTATGTATGCCAATTTGAAGTAAATTTTTGTAATGCAGGGAGTCAAATGGTTAAGGGCAGCTTGAACCAAATCCTGAAATCATATTTAAATATTTCAATCAGATTTAAGATTGACAGTTGACGCAACTAAACTGAATTTGCTAAAACTAAATTTAAATTTTATGCAAGTCGCCCTAAGGTTTACATTAGATAAGAAAGTACCATAGGAGAACAGTAGCTATGTAACAACGCAGTGCAGCGCCTCGCGTTAGAGAGGGACGGGTAGAAGTAAAGTTTATTTATTAATACTTTTTCGACATCCGCCTGAAACTGATTGACAGCTGTTACCTCTTTCAATTTCGTATCAATTGATCGATTTGAGGATGTCTCGTGGCTGGGAGAAACACGTGTAAAAGATTTTGATGTTTACACGTCATATCCCCAATATATTATTTTTGAATTATTATTTTTACTTAGGTATGTGTTGACAGATTTTAATCACATTATCGATATTAATTAAATTAAAACTTAATTTTAAACAAAATACATACCCACCTTACTATAGAGATAGTGTAATCCAATTCGTAAGTCTAAACAAACGACCCAGAAGGCTGATTGCATTGCTCTTAGGTCTACCTCGGTCACCTTGATCGAAGTATTGGTCAGCAATCTGGCCGCGATACACATCGACCAGGTGACAAGCTTAATTGTCTTAAGCCTAGGTCCGTTTCCCGGTGTGAACCCCTTAAGTCTGGCAGCCGCCCGCGCGATACAGGCGACACTGCACTTGCAATCACTTACCCCCCATACACATCATTACACACAATATGTTCATACATACGTGCTCACCACATAGGTACATAGATTCTGTAAGGAACCTTTTGTTTCTTTTTTACGCTAGTTAGTGTAAGTAGATTATATTTCAGATAACTAAATACATATACAGATGATCCCAGGAGGCAGGGATATGTTTATATGTATATGTTAGTTTAGCTCGAATTTTACGGATAGGGAATTAGTCAGATCGCGACTTCTTTGCAATCGCGGCAACAGCCCAAGCCGAGTACGGCCACCTTGGCATCCTGGCGCGCTTGTTGCCCACACTTTCGCGGCTAGTGCCTTAAGCGCTCGCCCCCAAGCCTGGTAAAGCTGTAAAAGCCATCAGCGACTCTGTTTTTGGATACAGCCACTCAGGCTAACAGTAAGGTTAGATCGAAAAAAAATACAAGCTTAATTTTTGAAGTGAAAAATTCTTTAGTACCGTTGTAATTTGTAACTCGATGAAACGAAAAAGTGACACTAAAAAGAGAGAAACACATACATCTATAGGATTTAGCATGTGAGAGAATGGGATAAAATAGATTATACACGGTTAATGCAAGTTCCGATTTTCACGACTATGATCGTCGTCGAATTGGCATAGCGGTGTGACGACCAGACTTATACGCACTGTTGTATGTACAGCACGAGTGGTCGATAGTTCGAGTCCCGCTGGTTTAGAATTTGCAAAAAGAGATTATTTTAAAGTTTTGTGAACGTTTTTGTTTAACCACGTGTGAAATGTACACACGTTTTTTTAAATTATTAAGTCTTTACAGCTTCAGTATGTTCAATTACATCTCTTTTTTGTCTCATACGTTTTAGGTTTAACTTTTTCAAGTACCTACACCTACCTATACATGAAATATTAACAAACAATGTGTGTTGTGACTTTTTGTCTTTACGTAGGTAACAATTATACGAAAGGTGAAAGGCGAAACTAACTGATTATAGTAAAATGAGGGAATTCCGCAAAACAGCACCTTCATTAATCAAATATCTTGGGAAGAGATTAAATTTAGCGTATGGTTTTTGTTATCATCTACTATTACTGGTTTGATGCTCACACTCATTTCAATAATTATTATAATCAAAAAATTATGTAATAATATTACTTTTTAAAATTCAAATTAATATATACACTTTATGGACATTTAACCCCGAGTTGTCTAAATACGTACCAGTTCTATACAATAAATATAATTTACATAAATCAACCGCGAAATCACAGTAGCGTAATAGGTGCTAACTTTTATTAAAAATAATAAAGTTTTTAATAAACTTACACTGATATATCAAACAGATTTACATTTTACGTTTAACGTAAACAAATCGAATCGACTACGTTGCGAAGAGTGATAATTGGCGAAACGTTTTAACGATTTTGAATAAACAAAACGAAAAATCAAAATATATTGTATTACTCTTTCCTTTATTAATAAAACAGTGGTTTATGAAAACTGCTCCATCATAATTAGAATGTTTATTTAGTGTTAGATGTTTGCAAGAGGTTATTTGTACGGTCATCAGTGTCTATTGGTTAAAGCTTAATTAAAATATATGGACGGCTTCGCTTTCGGTTAGGATTTGCTTGTGAACCAATGGTTTAATGGTAACGTGTACGGATACCGCGTCAATTGAAGTGAGTTTAACCCCTGTAATGATTTTGAGCTTTATTGAAGGAAGACATCGTGATGAAACCATAGTATGTTGGCATTTTCTAAAGTCCGCTTGGCTAGACAATACCATCAAGTTGAAAATCTGTCGCCAAGCATCTATAGACGTGTTTCGGCAGCTGTACTTGAGACAGAGTTCTCCAATGCAGTTTCGTGTTCATCTTCAGTCCTTTCCTTCGCTATGTTTCGAATCCTAGTTGCATTACGGCTTTTTCGGAAAAGATTTGATTGTCATGGTCGCGGCATGATGTTATTAATGATAATATCGGCGCAATAAGCTAATAGAAACTCGAAACTAACACATCAACCGGTCAACTTCAAAATTTCAAATTGTCAAATTTTCTTCTTCTTCTTCTTCCTAACTTGGCAACCGGTCCTCTTTAATAAAGACCATTACTGCCATTATCGAGTGAATTATAGTGTCATGTGTTATGACGATTCAGTATCCTAACAAGATGTTAGAACTTTCCCTTGTTAGAACTTTCTAAGAAGATTTTGTGGGACCTCAGAATGAATGCTTTCACCTTATATTTATAAACCAATTCACTTATGCACAAAAACCAAACTATATCACACAAAACGCCACCAATATTATTTAACATAGGGTCAAAAACCTAAGTTAATGATTTAAAAATAAAAACCACAACATGTCACTTCAAGATCCCGCCAAAAACTCCCCTCAAATTTTCAACCATAGACAACATTACGTTTAGCTGTTAGTTGCGTTTTGTTATTTCATGTCAGTTGCGTTTTATTATACCACGTTTTATGTCACGTTCCACGGCAACGAGATAAAAAGTATCTTATGTCCGTCTCCTGGTTCTAAGGTACCTCCCCAGCAATTTTCAGCAAAATCGGTTTACCCGTTCTTGAGTTATAAACAGTGTAACAAACACTACTTTTTTATAAATATATACATATAGACGTGTTTAACTTCTACTAAATATTTGCATGAAAATATTAATGAATGTTGAAGAAGCAAAAGATGTATGCCAGGATCATAGCAGGTGGAAGAACGTGGTCTCTGCCTACTCCGTTGGAAATAGGCGTGATTGATGTATGTATGTATGTAAATATTTGTACGGACCCACTAGTATAAGTAAGCTAATAACTAATCTACAAATACGTCTACATGGTTGGTCCTTGTTAGCTAGAAATCCTGTCGTACCTTCATACCTTGTCTAGACAAAGGGTCAATTATGTTTGATCCTACGTCTGGGAGTACTATTTGTACAGAATTGCAATAGGGGAGTCCGCAAAATTTCAGTCTTAATAGTAGATCTTGCCACCGGGCGAGCACCATGGACCTTGATAATACCACTACGAACAAAGCTTAAATAAACGAAACGTCGTAATGTTTCTGATGGTCACCACAGTAACATAAAGTACCTACAGTCGGTCAACGGACACTTCTATAAATTGCCTATGAAACAAATTGGCTTTTTAATACAACATTCTTTTTTTGAAAATTAAGTCTTTTTTCGAATCTTTTTTTTACCGTTATAGGTTTAGAGTATGGCCACAATCTCACCTACTCTTAAGTGACGATGTGGCCCAGGATGATAGAACGCTAAGCGTAGTGGAAGACTGGCTCTCAAGTGCAGCTGCCGGAACACGCCTATTGGTGCTTGGCGACAGATTTTCAACTTCAGTTAGCCAGCTGACTAGACGAGTATTGGAAAGTACTTTACCACCATGCTATGGTTTCATCACAATGTATTCCTATGCTGAAAGCTCAGGCTAATTGCTGGGATTCCATCTCACGTCGATAGACGCGATGTCCGTACATACTACAACTGTGCTTGCTATCATCTCGTCATCACGAAAACGATTTAGCAATTTTTTATTAATTATATCCCTGGTTCATCAAGGTAATATTTATTTTAATGTATATGACGCAGCAGGTACACAGTGTGGGCGTATATCGTTTGCAATGATACAGCCTTTAGCGAGGTATCTTGTACTAGGGCGGCTTTAACCCTTGCGTCGACTACAGCCGAATTGAAGCGAGTCGAGCAGAGTTGCATTTATTCCTGTGCGTCTATTTGAGACGAATCGAATTATTCATTCATCGCAACTCTTTAACAAAGTGGGTTATTTGTTTGTGATAGACAGCTCGAATTGAGTAATGTTTTTATTTGAAATATTTTTGATATACAATTTCTAAATGATTAAGTCATATCAACATTTCTTAATTTATTTTGAACGATACATACATACATAAACAGAATATCAATAGAAGCAGCGTGACTTGGCGAGTCAAAACAAACAACCCACTTTGATAAAGAGTTGCGATGAATGAATAATTCGATTCGATTCGTCTCAAATGGACGCACAGGAATAAATGCGACTCGACTCGACTCGCTTCGATTCGGCTGTAGTCGACGCAAGGCTTTAGAGTGCCTGCGAGCGCCGAAACGTTACAAACATGTTTTGAATACAAACAATGTTATTAAAGCGGAAGTTGTGTTATTGTGATCATAGATGGCCCTATTACCCTGAAATATATTATCACTACTGATACTACTTTAGCACAACTGCTATGCTCGAGGTCCTGGGTTCGATTCCCAAATCAAGCAAAGTGTTATTGGGGTTTTCTATGAAATTCTCAGTAGCAGCTCGGAGTTTGGCTTTGCGACCAATTAATGATAATAGGCTCGCCCCCTATTACATGGTACCTAACACCATACCCGGCAAACTGTATATACATTACGTATGTTATGTTATTATTACTACGAACAGGATGATATGGCAACGCGAACGAGAGCCTTTTGACTAAAAATGTCTTTTTTTTGTCTGACTATACTGTTAGCCTTAGGGGCCCTGAAGCATCTGTTGGCTTTTACAGCTTCACCGTGACTTGGAGGCAAGCGCTTAAGGCACTCAGCCGCGAAAGTATAGACAACTCGCTCAAGGGTGCCAAAGTGGCGCGAATTCAGCTTGTGTGGTTGCCGCGATTGCAATTAAGTCGCGATCTGGCTAATTCCCTATCCGTAAATTCGAGCTAACTAACTTGTTCCCCGCCTCCTGGGAGGAAGGAAGGAAACATGTGTATGTGTAATTAGTGATCTGAAAGTATTTCTACATTAACTAGCGTAACAAAAAAATAAAAAAAGGTCCCTTACGGAATGTATGTTCCTGTGAGGTGTGCACGTGTGTGTGTACGTATGTGTGTAATTTTGTATGTAGGTAGCTAAGTGTTGCACGTGCAGTGTCACTTGTATCGCGCGGGCACCAAAAATATCACCCGCCCAACATATTATGTACAAAAAATAAAATATATTAAATGACAACCCGTACGTTTATCTGGACAGAAAAGACATTTCATTAGACTTCAAAGATGTTCTCCCACTTTTATTACACTGTGGTATTACCATTATATACGATGTATCTATATTTATATGTAATAACAAAAATATTAACAATCATTATAATATTACAGTTTGATCCGGATTTGTTTACGCTTCAAAGGGATTCTGATTAGCATTCAGTTATAATTATCGTGTAAAAACGTTAATATTATAATTATTTCTTAAGATAATACAATTGTTTTTCGAGACGATACGACCAGATAATTCAGCTACCACACGAGCGGCCAATGGCCATTACTTGGAGAACACGGCGCGGTCGGTCATTACCGCATACTTGGTCCACAGAGTTATAAAATTTTAGACAGTAATAAAATAAAAGTATTGTTTAAATAGTTATATAGTACCGTTCTCGAACAAAGTATAGTAGGTATATTGGTAAACAAGCGTTTTACTTGTGTCTCAAATTTAACAATTATGCTATACCAAAAAATACCTAAGTAATGAATTACAACTTCTGTCAGACAATATTTTGTAGTGTAAACGTAAGATGATCGATGATGTATTTGTGTACGTGAGTGATTTTGAACGTGTTTGTGTGGCAGAGTAAGCGCGTAGAGCTAATTAATAGATATAACCCTTAAACTGAAATCTAAATTATTAAGGGTGACTTGCGCAACATTTCATTTAACTCACAGCTAAACAAAATTAGTTAATTACAGTTAGCCTCTTAAATGAATTTATCATAAACGCATTTAGGGTCATCTTGCACGAGACATGCAGTGCGCTGATATAGTTAAACATAATTAGCGAGTCGGTAAAGCATTCTCTGCGTTCCGTTTCACATTTTGACGATATTTTTAACCCAAAATGTGCGATAACTTATAAACTTATGCATATAGTATACATAATGAAACGTGCATAATTGGATGTCATTGTTTGTGGTTTGTCAAAATCGATTGAATTACATGAAAATAGTGCAATTATCTTCTATTAGATACGAGTGAGAAATGTGGTAAAAGTCTTTACCACGCTGATGGCCCTTATGATGTTTCTGTTCTTTTAATCCCATAATTTTATACATAATTTGTATTTTTAAATCATAAGGATTCACTTAAACGTGTTTAACGGCGATAAATAACCGTTTTTTTTTTAAATTTGACAGTTCGTTAAACATATTTAGCAACTATTTTTTCTTTGTGCAAGACGCTAATTTTGTTTAACCACTTTAAATGTGTTTAGTCTTAGTTTAATGATATGTAAACGTGTTACGCTAGTCGCATATATTTTTTCCAAATTTCCCTTTAGACTGACAAAGAACATTGATTGTGAATATGACATGGTTTGAAGTGTGAATTGTTTCAGTATAATTTCGACATAAAAGAAACGAACAAAATAACAATATAATATTACCATTAACTAACCATTTCGACTCCAGTGGGGTTCAGATCCATCTTTAGTATTTTCTAGTAGAACACTTTTATATTTTATACGTAATGTAATACAACCTTTTATATGTAATGCATTTTTTTCTTACCGTGCCTAATTTAAACCCTGTCTAATCTTTTTTAGCTCTACGATGCTCCTGCGCAAATGGCATAACCGACAAAACAATGAAAAAACTGTCCAAGACAACCAGTGCCAGTCTGTCGTCGACCGTGAAAAGAAACAGACGTAATGTTCGGTAGTGTCGTAAGTTTGCTGGCGCTGATCGCGTTCTGCGATGGACAACCTCCCCAATACACCGTACCACCAGCCAAGTTGGAAGCTATATATCCTAAAGGCCTTAGAGTCACCGTGCCAGGTTCGTTATCATTCTGAATCCTCCATTTATATTAATGTTTATGAGAGTAACAATCAAATATATTATGTATTATAATATTTGATTCGTAGGTAAATTCAAAAAAAGATATCATGTAAAAAATAGTGAACTCACTTTTTTTGCATGTCACAAGCAAACAAAAAACATCAATGTGGCTTTAATCCACAACAGTGCGTACATGCATGTTTCACATATACAGCGCAATAACTTTTAATGACACTGTTTTATTTTTAACATATTCAGTAAATTTATGTTGTATCAGGATGTTCAATAAAAATATTTTACCAAATTATGTTAATTTTATATCATAAAGGTACACTCAATAATATTCTTGTATTAATAAAGTTTTCCGTATTATTAATTATGACTTTTGTGTAGGTAAAGTTCCATTATCGATTTGTATTCTTTTTATTTGTATACGCGGATTTCTTTTTGATCCATTGGTATCTTAAATCGACAAATAAAATAAAAAAAAAAAAAATTATAAATCGATATGTCTATTAAAGAAATAATTTCCGTGTATTGTACTGCCTCATTGGCCTAGTGGTCGTAAGCGCGACTGCTATGATCGAGGTCCTGGTTTCGATTCCCAGGTCCAGCAAAGTGTTATTGGGGTTTTCCTATGAAATTCTCAGTAGCTGCTCGGAGTTTGAGTTTGTGTCCGATTAATGGCAATAGGCTCGCCCCCTATTACATGGGACTTTAAAACATACGCGGCGAACTGTGGGTGTACATTAGTACACCTCTGCCTAACCCTTCAGGGATACAAGCGTGATGGTATATATGTGTGTATTGAGCAAAACCTACCATTACTGTTTTATTTAAAAGTTTTTTTTTTTTTTAATTAATAGTAAGTAATTTAAAGTGCCTTCGAAGTGAGGTAGGGCAGAGGCAAAATTTTTGTGAAATACCTCCTCCACCCTGCAGAAGATCGCGGCCAAATAACCTTGTGTTGTGTTCCTGAGGGGAGTAGGGTTTCCAGAGCTTCTTGTGGTAGGAGTTTCAATGTCGGCAACGCGCTAGTGATATCTATGGTATTACAGTCGCCCATAGACTACGGTCGCCACTAGTATGGATACTTTTTTGCCATCTTTGTTGATTAAAAAGGCCACATGAAACCGACAAATTTTATAATTGGTAAAAATTCTAAAACTTGTATTACTTCAACATTTGCTTCGACTATACCTGAATCCTCGTATTATACAAGTTTATGTCGAACTGCATCTTGAAAACTCGTTTTTAGCGTCCATTCGCATCTTTTATGCACTGTTTCGAGTTATTAGTCGTATTTTTCGTTTATAGATAAATTACTAGCTAATACCTTGAGGATGAGGATGTTCGGAGGTAATTACTTCCTGAAATAGCGATCTAATTAGCCTCATATAATATTCTGATATTATTATTAGATTAAAAATTACATAAATGTTTATTTATCTTTATAAACCATGACCAGTTTTTATTTTATTTGTGCGGAACCTTAACTCTTTACCTAAAATAAAAGTAGCCTAAGTTACTTACTATAAATTCCACAATTTACGAGTGAAAGTCCCGTCAGAATCCGTCCAACCGTTTCGGAGATTACCCGGAACAAACAGACAGACGGAGAAAATTTTTAAAAAGGTTTTTTGTTATAGGTATCCTATATACTTTCCTAAGGATTTAGTAAAAAGCTGTTATTTTGAAATCACAAACAGACACTTCAATTTTATTAATTGTATAGACAGTTGTATATATAGAAGATGGAGATGTTACTGAGTTCATATCATATTTAGTTCATTAAATCGCTTCAGCTGCGCAAAGACTTTGCCTCACTGAGCGTTTTCTACCATTGAAAAGCTGTTCTTCAACTTAATTCCCTCTTCTTTACGGTAACCACCATCTCGGCACGAACCAAAAAGTTCTGTATCATATCTTTGCCGTTCTGTGAGCTGTGGAGCTGTTTCCCGGCTGGCGTGTTTCCTCCATTCTACAACATAGAGTCCTTCAAACATAACGATGGTTTGTAGATCCCACGGTGGTCACATTGTTGTCACCATCAGATGCAGTGACGTCACTTTGCTGTGCTACGATAAAAAGTTATGCCCGTACAGTAAAGCTTTGAACAAGCTCTGTTTTCTTGTCAGCCCACGATCACAAGTACCTTCTTAAGATCTCATTACAATACAGTATTTTTTATATGATAGATACCTTTACGACTATCTTTATTATTTGGATAATTGAATAAAAATTTGTAATAATTTGATCTTTATAAAAATTTAAGTCACAACAGTTGAACGTCCATACACGCTGTCTAATCCATTACATAAATAACAAAAACAAGACAATTTTTAACAAAAACGAAAACCAACTTCTATGGTTTTGAAGAGTTCCCATTTGTATCATCGAATTTGATGATCCAATGCTGATGAAATTAAAATGGGACAACCCTTGAGGTATCGCCTATCCAACGAAAAAGAATCATACAAATCGATTTATAAGCAAAGAACTTTATGGCTGAACATAGAAACATATACATTTGAATTGAGTAACCTCCCGTCTTTTGTTGTAGTCGGTTAAACAACACATAGTTAAACACAAACTTATGTATACTTATAGGAAAGAGTTGTAGACAAGGAAAAATGTTTAATATAAGACTGCATATGACATAATGCTGCGGATAATTTTCCTAGTGACACATTTGTTTGTAGTGCTAGATTTACAATTGCGTGTTTATTAATGGATGATGCGACTATTAATCTTTCTTAGAACATGAAGATACATATAACCAATGAAGTTACTTTTGCTATGTAGGTATTATTAAATAAAAAACTCAATGAAGGAATGGTAATAAAATTGTATTTATTTTCATAACTTTATAAAAAAATAATTAAAGAAATACTATTTTATTGCCATTTCTCCATTAACTGTGACGTATTATTATAGGAAAAGTGTCGGTCATGTCGGACATTTTTCACGCTTTCAACCGTCAAACGCGCGATGAGGAACTAACTCAAACAACTTACTAAAGTTAGCAATGAATGATAAAAATATTTTTTTTTACCCAACCACCAAAAGGAGGGTTATGTTTTTCGAGCGTATATAATATGTCTATTTCTTTGGCACTCTCTGTAGTCTAAACGGCTTAATAGATTTTAGCATACGAGGTGTCATTAGATTCGTAAAAATTGTGGGAGTGACATAGGCTATATAATATTCAAGTACCGACGTCTGAGATTCAAATAAAATGCAAAGATACAAAAAAATTGCAGACAGGTATTTTGCTTATTTTTTTATAAGCTTGTTTTAGAATTTAATTTGATTTACACAGTTAAAAAAAATCGGTAAAATATTATTACTAAACGCGTTAAAAGAAGAATAACATATATAATTTATTCGTAACAAAAACACTTTGTCAATTTTTTCGCATTCGGGCTCGAATAAAGTTTCGACGCGAGGTTAATAAAACGTTGTAAATAAGTATAAAAAATATGTCAATTAGCGATCCCTGTGCTTTGGAGGCCTAAGATATATTAATTCTATCACATTTATTATTTTTACACATTGTATATTTTGTCTGCATTATTATTATGCTAATTAATTAACACGTTCACAGTATCTTGTGTCAACATTATAGAGATGGCAACGACCCTTTACACCGTAGTCGACTCATAGTGATGATACTTTTTAAAACACCGCCGCGCCGCTCCGCGTCGTCACCCTTCGTGTTTAACCGATGCCGATGCTGCGATGTATGCAATCCAGATTTTAAGTTACTAATGAATTACGACATTGCATTTGTTGATGCAAGTATTAAAAACTTTTATTCCCGTTTCCCCTCACACCATCCATACACACTTTCTTCGTCTACTCATTTATTAATCCACGAATGTCAAGCTACCACTACAGGCTAGAAAAACATCCCAGTCACCGAAAAAAGTCAGCAAGAAACTCGGTCAGGCTTTTTTTTTTGCTTTAATAATCATTCTTTATATTTAGTGGATGCTCAAGAGGGAGTTATTTCTAGACATCACTATCATTCACTTAATGATACGCTTACGACCTAAAATAGCCTTTAAAATAGCCACAGAGAAAACTTGGTCTTTGAGGTTATTGTCCAGCAAGTTGCTAATGTGCTTAGGAATTTTATTATAGAACCTTACATAATTGTGTTAAAAACTTTTAAATTAATTCCAACCCTTCTCCGTACTATACTAACTTAACTTTTACATAAATTGAATTATATATTACATAAATTGAATTATATATTACATAAATCTATATAAATCACCCAAAAACTACTGGATAGATTTTGATATATTTTTTGTTTTATTCCTGATATACCTACCTACTTGGTCCTCATAAAAAAAGTATATATCATCATCTATAAAATTAATGAAATTGAAAGTGTCTGTGTGTAATGTCAAAATATCTGCTTTTTACTAAATGCATATGAACTTAAATAAGATACCTACAAAAAACCCAATTTTTTTAAATTTTGTCTGTCTATCTGTTTGTTCCGTCTCCGAAACGGTTAGGACCAATTTTGATGGGACTTTCACTGGTACATAGCTGATGTTATATGAAGTAACTTAAGTGTAACTTAAAAAAAATAGGATTCCGCGCAAATTAAAAAATACTGGTCATGGTGAATTAATTCGGGCGCTTAAATGGTTTACCCTGAGTAAACCATAACAAATATAGAAAATAAATGTACCTAACACATAATTGTAGATATTAAAATTTCTATAAAAAAGTCAGCGAGATTAAATATCTATTTTCAATGGAAAACCCACAATAAACATAAATACCCGGGATACACAAATATACACACATCTATTATGTTACCTACTGTCCTACCTACTCAACGTACTCGACCACCCAGAACCAGGTAACGCGGACTCAGATTACAATGCAAGTTCCCACGTGAAATCGCTGACCAGGTGAAATGAACACATCGTAGGACAATGAAAGAATGACGGAAGAACAATCTCGCTCGATCGCCTGAGCTTGGAGGTTCACACCTTAGTTTAAGATTTATATATTGTAATTAATTAATTTTTATTATAAGTTTGTAAAGGACTAAAAATTGCCTTTTAAAAACCTCCTACGGACGGTCAACTACGTAATTGGCGCAGTCGGTAGGATAGTCGCGTCGGTTTGCGGGATCTAACTTCGATTCCCGCCCGATAGTCGTTTCGTCGACGCGGTGACTATCTTTAAGAATCTACGAGGAGGCCGTCGAAGGAGTCGACAGAACCTGCTGTTGCTGAGGAGGACATCATCCAATCATCGATGAGACCAGATATGCAGAACCTTCTGTGAGTTTAGATTTAGTTACACATATCCTATTGGTTGCTATTCCCTATCCTGGTAATAGATCATCCTCTATAATTTAACCTAGTAGTATATTTTAATAGCCAAAATTTTTTTCCCAGGGAAAAATACGGTTATAAAGCCGGATCAGCGGCACACTATTATAGATAATTTAAGATTTAGTAGTGTATCGGAAATTTCAGAAACTGAAATGGCTCAATCCGATAATTGCGTTGTCATTGACAACATTTGGAAAGCCCTTAGATTAGTACCGGAGTTTGACGGAAATTCTCATGTCTTAGTTAGATTTTTAAACATATGTGACAACTTAGTTTTAGAGTATGTTCGCCCAGAAAATCAATTAGTTACGGCAGCTTTACTGAACGGAATAATTAATAAAATTACTGGTTCTGCCGCCAGAACTTTAGCTACCAACGGTATCCCGGATAACTGGCAAGGAATTCGAAATACCTTAGTTAATAGTTTCTCGGATCACAGAGACGAATGTTCATTATATACAGATTTATCTCAATTGACCCAAGGTATCGATACGCCCAACGTATTTTATGAACGCGTACAGAACACGCTTAGTACTATTATGACATACATTCAGTTACACGATTCAGTTACAACCACAGTAGAAGCTAAGCGAAAACTTTATAATAAATTAGCGTTACAAACCTTTACGCGAGGTTTGCACGAACCGATTGGATCGCGCGTAAGATGCATGCGTCCGGAGACATTAGAAAAAGCACTTGAATTTGCACAGGAAGAAATAAATGTAGTATACTTACAGAATCAAAACGTTCAATCAGGAAACCCTAGGAGAACTCATTTACCTACTAGTTATCAAAAGCCTTTGAATTTACCGCAACAAAACTTCCTCCAATCGTCAATTAATCAAAATAAGCCTATTTTTAATCCGAACATTTTTAATAATAATCCTTACGTTAAACAGAGTCCTTATAATGTGAACGCTGCACCACAGCCTATGTTCCGACCTCAATATCAAGGACCTTCGCGAACACAACAGGTAATGAGAGCGTTACCACGTTCTGATATGTCTACCGGTTTCAAAATTCCCCCTCGTGGCAATTTTCAGCAAGGCCGACCAAACTTACCTGTACCTATGAGTGGCATAAGTCACCCAGTAGCCCGAAATTTACCTTTGACTGGACAAACTGACAAAAGACAGGTTAACTTAAATGAAGCGAATGAACCTTATAACTATGATTATTACGACACAGATTACACACAATATTTCCACGAAGACTGTACACCGTATGACGAATCTGAAAACTTTGAACAAGATTACGATCAAAATTTTCAGGGGGGATCAGAGTTGAAGCTCCCCAGAATAGAATTACACTTACAGGGTAAAAGACAACTCCCTTATATTCAAATTCAAAATCCACCATTAAAATTACTTATTGACACTGGTGCCAACCAATCATTTATCAGTCCGGAAATTGTAGAAAAATATTTTAGTTATTTAGAGTTATATTATGATCCATTCGAGGTCACAAATATTCATGCAACTACCAGAAACGAATTTTCTATAATAGTCCCTTGCCTTCCCGAATTTCAAGGCCATGATCCAATGAAATTTTTCATTTATAAATTTCACGACTATTTTGATGGTCTAATAGGATGGAATCTTTTAGAACAGTGGCAAGCTAAAATAGACCTTCAGACTCGTACATTACGAACTGAATTCACTTGCAATAAAATTCAGATGTATGATCCTAAAACTGTTAATCTATTTGAGACAATTATTCCTGCACAGTCAACTCAAATAATTAAAGTACCTATAAGTATTCCTCAAAGTGACGTATTAATTAATCAGCAGTCAGTTAATGGATGTAATATAACAGAGTGTCTATCTACCGCCGAAAATAGTAGATGCATGATAGAAATTCACAACGAAGAATCACCCTCAATAATTGTAAATGTGTCTGACTCGGAATCAACCGTAACAGCACCTGACGATAGACCATTGATTAGTAACTCTTCGACTGACACTGCACCAACCTTAAGAGCATTGAGCAGTCCCATTCCCGACTTAGACATACCTGACAATGAAACGATTCACACATCATATGAAAACCCTATCCTTGAAACACCTACTTCTGAAGAACCATTGAATAAATTTAAGCGACAACTTATTATTAACTGCACTAGTGGGCCTGCAAAAGCTAAACCTAAAATCACTATTCCCTTTGAAGCTTTTAGGAGAACAGTCGTTCAAATCTCGGAAAATAATTTAGAAGATGAAATTATATCAATTATACAGAAATTTATCGATCCTAAACTTCGTACCGCTATTCTATTTCAACCAATCGAAAAAATGTACACTATCGTTCCTATTCTTCAACAAAACCTAAAAAGCTCTTCCATTAACATTATCTTGGTTAAACGTGAAATTCAGAACATATCGGATTATTTAGAACAACAACACATAATTTCCCAATATCATATCGGAAAAACGAATCATAGAGGAATAAATGAAACCTATTTATCTCTATCACAAAGATATTTTTGGCCGAAACTCAAAGAACAAATAACATATTTTATTAATGAATGTGTTATTTGCAACCGCGCTAAGTATGATCGCGTACCTCTACGTCCTGAATTTCAGATCGTAACACCGCCTTCAAAACCTTTTCAGTTAGCACACGCAGATGTAGTGACAATAGAACAGGAAAAATACTTAACTATTATCGACGCATTCACAAAATATGCCCAAGCATATCGCTTACCAGATTGTACAGCTCCTAACATAGTAAAGTCACTTCTGAACTTCTGTACACATCATGGTTTCCCTTTAACTGTAACGACAGGCAGAGGAACCGAATTTACGAACCAGGTAGTGGCAGAATTTCTCAAATTACATAAAATTCAGCATCATATTATTGCAGCCGATACCCCTCACGAAAACGGAATGATAGAACGTTTTCACAGTACACTTCTTGAACATCTACGTCTATTAAAATTACAACATAGAAACGAGCCAGCTCAAAACTTAGTTCCTTACGCATTAATTGCATACAACAGTTCTATACATAGTCTTACCAAATGCAGACCATTTGACCTTATGAGTGGACATTTTGACCCCAGAGACCCGACAGACTTGGATTTGTCACAACAATTATACCAGCAGTACCTACAGGACCACCGTGGAAAGATGGATATAGTATACAACATCATACATAGTTCATCTCTATCCGAACGTGAACAGACAATGACTCGACGTAACCTCAACCGAGAACCTCAAACAGACTACAAACAAGGTCAGAATGTATACATTAGAAACCCGATAGCTCAAAGGCAAAAGCTCGCTGCTCGTTATACTCAGGACAAAGTTATGTCAAACTTACCCATACACATTTACACCACTAAAAAACGCGGGCCAGTCGCTAAGGCTAGGATAAAGAGAGCAAAGGTGACTAAAAAACCAACACTGTTACAGGATAGCGATCTTCATCATGACCCTGGTCCCAGTACAAGCAGACAATGTTCAGGACCTTTACCTGGAAATTATTAGATTAGAAAACATTTTAGCTTTTAGTCGCACTAATTCTATGCACCATTCCATTATAAACAATTAAATAACATGCTAAGCAAATTAAAATCTTTATACAATTCGGAACAAATGTTAGAGTTAGATATTAGGTACTATTATAATATAATTAGTTTAGGATCATATTACGCTGACAATGAAATAGTGATTGTCCTTAAGTTTCCAATTTTATCTCCAACATCCTATAACCTATATAGGCTCTGTCCCGTTCCTAACAGAAAATCCGAAGTAATCTTGCCCCCATTCCCGTATATAGCAACCAACTCCAAGGAGTTTGTGTACATGGAGGCAGAATGCCCGAAGATCGACACCTGGTACATTTGCGAACAGGAAATTTCTCATCAAAGGCGTACACACAAAGATTGCATCTATCACCTACTCAATCAAAAAGAAACAGAGAACCTATGTCATTCTACTTCTATTTCATTTCATAAAGAAGCACTTCTGGAATTGGATAGTCAACATTATATAATCACGTTCCCGAAACCCACAAGGATTCAATTAATATGCGGACAAGAAGAATACCGACTAATGAAGGGCAGCTACTTTGCAACGATACCAAGAAATTGCAATATAAAGTCGCCAGAATTTACTATTATTAACTCCAGTGACAAAGTACGTGGGAGTGCCGTTGAACTAATGTCTATCCCGCAAAAGTTGCCATCAATTTTTGGAAATCGATCGCCGCATTATAATCTTACGACAACTGATTTGGATAAACTGCACAACATTCAGCATCAGGTTCAGATAGAAAATTATTCAAGCCTGAACACCATGGATTTTTCTAGCATACATCATAGTATAATACCATTATATGGAATTGTCATATTGGGTGCAATTGTACTGTTATTCTTGTACATTATGCGTCGCCGCCGTTGCCGTTTATTGTTGAAGAACAAATCATCTCTACAAACTGAAATAGAAATACCTTCCATAATGCATCCTGAAACTGAAACTTCATCTTCAGGAAATATTCAGGAAACCAACCTGCAGAATCGCCAAGCCGCAATATTTGCATTAAAATGTGCAAATAATTGCTCATCCAGGAGGGGAGGTGTTACCTACTGTCCTACCTACTCAACGTACTCGACCACCCAGAACCAGGTAACGCGGACTCAGATTACAATGCAAGTTCCCACGTGAAATCGCTGACCAGGTGAAATGAACACATCGTAGGACAATGAAAGAATGACGGAAGAACAATCTCGCTCGATCGCCTGAGCTTGGAGGTTCACACCTTAGTTTAAGATTTATATATTGTAATTAATTAATTTTTATTATAAGTTTGTAAAGGACTAAAAATTGCCTTTTAAAAACCTCCTACGGACGGTCAACTACGTAATTATTATAATACTATTTATAATGCGTTTATATTATCATAACCTTAAATTGTCTTGTTAGGTAAAACCCAAAACAAGTAACCACTTGTCGCCTTGGAATAGAGTTGTGTTGTGAAGCGTTTTAATTATGAAACCGGCTTTTTGGTGCGAACATTACAATGTCATTCATTGATTGAAGAATTTATTATTGTTTTATGAAAAACCAGCCAAAAACCACCAAATACTATTAATTTGCAATCAAACTATGAATCAATTACGAAAATACGTTATTAAATTTAGTGAGTAATTCTTGTATGTATTTATTACTATTTCAAAGGATAATTAACTGACTGACTGACGCATACACCAAACTACGGAGGTTAGGACCGTGATAATTTTTTATTTTACAAGGTATGTGAGCACTAAGGAACGGTTTTTTTTTTATTTAAACCTTAAGGCGAGAAAAAGGGGATGAAAGTTTGCGTAAAAATCCGTCAATTTTGAAGATAGATCTATGAAAACTGGTATTTACCAGTTCAGGTACAAAGTAAAAAAGATGGTACATAACGCTAGTAGCATAAGCTACTAGTGGTAGCATTACCTACATATTATTTTCCGAAAAAAGCTGTAAAACTTAAGATGGAATATTATGTTTAGATAATTTAATATCTAAGTTGACCTAGATAGGTGTTTTTTTTTTCTTCAAGAAACTGGGCGTTGCTTGGTCGACCAAATATTTTCTATATTATGTGAGCTATGTAAAAGTTATAAAAACGCTATTGGCTATTTTTTATCATCGAGTATCACGTAAATATACGTAAACTTATTCAAAAGTAGCGAAACAAAAACGAAACCAAGCAATTTGCATTATTCATTTAAATAAAAAACACGTATTAGTCACTTACTATATCATGACTTGCCACATCACAGTACTGTCCATTTTGTACAAAAAAAAATTGGAAACAATAGTATACCGCTAATTCTTATCGTTCGTTCTCTGTAGGGTTTTCTCGTACTATTTGCTCCAATTTTTTTAATCTGATTTAATATAATAATGAGTAAATCTTTTATTTAATACATAATAATCCTTGTAACTTAGTAAGCGGGTTTTAGTTATTAGCGAATTTTTTGTTTGGTTCCTTAATATAACATACTACTAAACTGTTTGACGAGTTATGGTACATCTCTATAAATGTGCAATCATGACAATAATTATTTGTCGTCCGTCTACGAGACGAGGATAAAAAGGCTGTGTTATTATCGCTTCTGCTTTGATAGTAATGGTATTAGAGGTCATTTACATATAACAGGTTTTTGAAAAACATATATTTAACCTCAGAGTATACAGAGAACAGCCTGAAAGATAAATCTGCGAAAAGAACATTGTTAATTTTTTTATTATTTTTTCATAGTATCTAGTCATGGTTTGATTAGAATTATTTTTTAATAATCCAAACAGCACATTTACAAAGCACGTTTTTAAATATAAACATACCATCACACCTGTATCCCCGAAGGGTTAGGCAGGGGCCTACACTAATATACACCCACAGTTCGCCGGGTATGTTTTTTAGGTTCCATATAATACTATCTATCCTATCCTATTACCATTAATCAGGCATATAGCCAAACTCCGAGTTGCTACTGAGAATTTCATTGAAAAACTTAAAAACACTTTGCTCGGCCTGAGAATCGAAACCATGACCTCGAGCATATAAAAATATGTTTACTGGTTTTGCGAATTCAATAAATTAATACCCTCATACCAAATTAATTCCTGGATAATATGGTGTATAATGTGTAAGCCGGTGTATATTAAGTAATCATTCTGGGTGGTAGAGATCTGTACCGAACTGGGACGCGACTACCAAACACATGGTGATAAGGTCATATTGTGATTTATCGCGTTTCGGAATCAGCCAGTGCTCCCGAGAGTTTTGCAGATCAGCATGACAGCGACGATTGCCGTTGTTTTTGGATTGTACTAAAAATTAAACACTTAAAAAGTCGAATTAAAAAACCTATTTATAGCTAAACTCGAGAACATACAACAGCAACTTTTAATTGAGAAATAATTGACTAAAGATTGAGATAATGTTGTAAAATAACTTAAACTATTTATATATTCTTGCTTTTTATTTGATTCTCAGGCGTCGTATTTATATATTATATAGCGTATGTCACCCCCACAAGTCACCTCATATTCTATATTCCATCAAGCAGTTTAGGCTACAGAACGGGCCAAAGAAATAGACATACATTCATTTACATACGCTCGAAAAACATAACCCTCCTTTTTCGAAATCGGGTAAAAATAAAGGGAGTTTTGGATATAAAGGATAGCCTAGATTCGCAGTTGTTTTTAATCGACAAATTAATGTATTTATTTATGTTCAATAATTAATAGTATGTAGAATCTAGAGAATGGGACAAAGCTTATTATTCTATAGATATTCGCCCAATGAACTTGTTTATTTGTTGAGATAATAGACTTAATCTTATTCGAAACTGCAAATGTCAGGAAGGTGTTACAATAAAAGAAGTCCAATGAACTTCTTTCATTTTGTCACCTTCATAATTATCGCTGTGACAAGTCTCGAGGGCATTATCAACTGCTCAAGACGAGGAAAGGTGATTACAACTAATTAATTAAAAGGAAAAGTACTTTGTAATTAAATTTGGATACATCGAACATCGAACACTTCAGTTGGATAATGAATCTTCTTTTTTATTAGGAATCCAGTTTTCAAAATATCCATAAAGTTTATTTAAGTTTTAAATAACCCAAAGTGACTTTAGATTTATGATTGTATATTTTATTACTATTACTTTCCTATATTATTAGTATATGTAGGCACATAAAATTTGTAAGTCATCCAACGAGTGATGAAAGCCGTAAATTAGAGCATAAAATACCAAATTTATTTGCCCTTTTCCCTAGTAAAATTTTGCACAAAAATTCCACGGTATTTTTGGGAGTATGTTTAAAGATCAAAACCAAAAGCTTGATTAGGAACTCACACACAAAAATCATGTGATTTGAGTCTATCAGGACATACACCA
This sequence comes from Saturnia japonica, assembly GCA_033032175.1. Taxonomy (NCBI): domain Eukaryota; kingdom Metazoa; phylum Arthropoda; class Insecta; order Lepidoptera; family Saturniidae; genus Saturnia; species Saturnia japonica. Next base: position 2,861,265 of record CM065315.1, read on the forward strand.
TTATTGCCAGCACCTGTACTTACTTCCAAGTACGACAAATAAATAAAAAATTTGGTGATAGATTATTTCAGTCAGATGGATCACGAGTTTGTTGACTAGTATAAACATGATAATATGAAACCTTAAGCCAATCTAAATAGCTATCCAATTACATGATTGTCGATACCGGGAGATATAAAAACCAGCATGACAATGAAAATTGCCAATGGCTCATCATTTTGGGTTAAACTTTTCTTACCTTAGCACAATAAAAGTATTTACTAAAGTCAATATTACGCTTTTAGAATAGGTTATAGTAGTTATCCTGACACCTAGATTTCAAATTAAAAAAAAAAAGAATTACAAAACCAGATGTTGGAATGGGAACGCAAAAAGCGCCGCTTCGTGTTCTGGTCATCGACTTGTACTATACAGTTTTTTTAAGATCCACACCACCAGACCTATGACTTTGAATTATAAACGATGTGGCAATGAACTGTATTAAAGTCCAGACATAATTATACTGTATATGATTTGTGAAGAATATTAGGTATATAAACAGGTTTCATTTGCGTCCGCAATGATGTAGCTAGTTACAAAATCATCGATCTTCAACCAACAAGTTTTGTTAATGTTATTCAAATGAGGAGAACTGAATATTAATATGGTAAAAAATATTGTAGTTTACCTGCCTGAGGTTTTTTTTTTGTTTTATAATTATACGATAATGTGTTAATTATATTGTTTACACATAAATTTATGAAAAATATCACTATAAATATTTTATATGAGTATAGGGCAAACAAATCGTTTTTTATTATTATAATATTAAAAAAAGAAAACCTAAATTATGTTTATACATACTTTCTATTTTAGTATTTAATATTACAGTAACCTAAACGGTGTTACGTTTCAATCAAAGATCTATACAAATTATATATACCGTATATTTATATTTTTTGGAATATAGTTAATGTGCGATCTTTTTAAATTCTTTAATGTAAATTTAATTATTATCTACGTTTCCTTTGTATGTCTGTTTTATCTAGTCAATTTGCAACCTGTTTCAATAACTCTTCTGTGGGTAGATTTAAAAAACGTTTTGTTTTTGATTTCGTAGGTACAATCGTGGCTTTTATTAACTGACTTCAAACAAGTTCGATTATTAACAAGGAAACAAAAAACCCGACTTCAATAAAAACACGACTAAAAATATTTTTCTATTTTTGCTTTTTATTTGATACTGAGACGTCTTACTTAAATATTAAAAAGCTTATGTCACTCCCACATTTAAGACAAATCTAACTACACTTCGTATGCTAAAATCCATCAAGCCGATTAGGCTACAGAGCTTGCCAAAGAAATAGGCATACATCTATACGCTTGAAAAACATAATTCTCCTTTTTTGCAGTCGGGTAAAAAGGACAGAAGTTACTCAATTCGAATGTATGTATTTTATGGATTTTTAATTTTTATGGATGAACATCTTCTTTGTTTATGAACCGACTTGGATGATTTTTATTTTGTTGGATAGGAATTAAATCAAGGATGTTCCCATTTTAATTTTATTGGCATTGTATCTTTAACTTCGAAGATACACCAGGAAACTCTTAAAAATCATTGAAGTTTGTTTTCTTTTTTGTTGAAAATTGTCTTGTTTAAATCAAATACGTAAGTACTTTAAATTTCCTAACTAATATGCAATAATTTTAAACAAAACTACAAGTACTGGATGACATCCATCTCGCCATTACAAAGAAAAGTACCCAGTAGGCTGACCGCAATTCTGGTTACTATATGCGATAACCAATCGACTCGCACGTTCCTTAAAAAGGATTGTACATTTGGACTCCACGGTCCCAGGGTTCCGACTTCAAACAGCAGAAATATGTAAAAGTATATCGCATACTTACATTGTATACGCACATTTTCAAATTTGTTAAATAAGATAACAGTATTTTTTCTGAATAATAAATTATGGTTACAGATGATGGTTTTTCGTTATTTGCCTTCCATGGTAAACTGAATGAGGAGATGGAAGGCCTAGAGGCGGGTCAATGGTCTCGTGACATCACTAAGGCAAAGGAAGGGAAGTGGATCTTCAGAGATAGAAATGCCCAACTCAAGATTGGAGACAAGATTTATTTCTGGACATACGTTATAAAGGATGGGTTGGGATATAGGCAGGACAATGGAGAATGGACAGTCACTGGTGAGTAGGGTAAAGCCGAGATACATACCCCAATTGGGTAGGTGCCTAGTTTTCAAACAGTTGTGAGGAACAGATGCATTTTGCCTGTGCGTATGTTACTCTTGCATAACTTTATAAGTAGTAATAAATTCCATTCTACTTTTAATTTAATAATACACTGGATCATTAAGTACACATTAAGATGTCAATAATCGTTCCTTTATATTTAGTTTAGTAAAAAAATTAAAGGCCGTCTATTCGTATCAAAAAGGATTGTCGCCCAGATAGGATGACGAGACCAGTTGTCGAACAAGTGGTGGTGTTGCAAACTTAGAGGACCCTGTGATACATTCGCTTATTTTTTTATTTACGTTAGTGACAGTTTTCTACATTAAGCTTTTAAGATCCTACAAGAAATTGTCAAGGTTAAAAGGTCATTTATTCATTACGTGTTTTTGAGTTTCCATATTCGTTTTCTGTTCTTTTAATACTGATTATCATCAGATAATATAATACTGATTTCCTTTAAAATCACTACGTTATGAAGATATTTGTTTCCTATTATCTACTCTATATACTCTGTTTATCAGTGCCAATTCCAAAACAGTTAACTAAAGTCTCCAGGTCACCTTATAACGACCTATGTATATATATGTATATATTGCCATAGATAATACTTAGGGCATAGAGCGTTATAAGATCTCCATTGACTTATAAAGAAATATAATTTTATTGAAAGACCAAGAATAAATCTTAGTAACGTAATGTAAATTAGTAAGGGTCTTAGCATTGGATGAAAAATTAGCAAACCAAAACATTTTTTCCAGAATTCGTGGACGAACAGGGAAGACCCGTTGACGTCAAAAATCCTCCACCAACACCTGCAACAGGTCCAGTCCAAACTCCTCCGGCGCCTACAGTCGTTTACCCTCCGGTTACTAGGCCAACCGTGCCTGTTTGTCAGCCCTCACCAACCGTTGTACAAGGCCTTGGCACGGTCTGCCCGGGACAACTTGTGTTCAGCGAAGAGTTTGACAAGACCAGCCTTAAAGATATTTCCGAATGGGCGGCTGAGATTAAATTCCCTGAAGAACCGGTTAGGGTGTATTTATTTTTAATGACAAAGGAAATGTAAACTCCAATGAACCTATCTCTCAGTTAGTAATTACGTCATCCATAAAACTCTAATTGATATCCTGAGATGTGAAGTCGGGTATTCGTGATCTATACCTAAACAATGCTGCGGAAGTGTTTTACTACATGAATTATTTGCCTCTTTCAGCTTCTAAACGGCAAGGCTAATATAGTCTGGGAATGTGTTCATTAATAATTGTTCCCCACGTAAATCAGAATTACTTCAATAGATAAGTTTAATAGTATGTCAGTGTGATTACTAAAACAATACTATTACCGCATGATCATAGAATTGACCTAATACTGTCAATAGTAGCTATAATAACTATTGTCTGGACGTTCTTAAAAGGCGGCCAACTGCTAGGCATTTCTCGCTATGATCGTCGAACCGTTCGCATCGTTGATGACTTTATTCATACATTCGCTCCGACAATTCCGTTTTTTTTTCTGATATACGAATAGCATATTACTACTATACTTTGTAACTATCATAAACTAGACGAGAACCTAATTCTTATGGCAGTGGAATTTGCATTAATCTAGTGCATTATTCTAGTGTTTTAACAAGTTTTAAAGCAAAATTATAATGAATCTTACAATAAATGTTGACTATTTATATAATTATTTTTAGATATTTTAAATTATTGAACGTATTTTTCCAAAAGCAAAATTGAATACAGATATTTAATTGATTGATATTAAATTTAGGTATTATGTAATACTTTCACAATGTACATATAATTAGTATTGCGTAACAAATTAAAGAAATAAATGTTTTTGAGTGTTTTTAAGTTAAATACTACCTACGTTTCTTAGTGTGTTCAAAAGAGGTAGAAATTTCGAGCTGCGGCGATCATGTAATGGAAGTACGACGTGATGAAATTAACCATAAATGATTAATATTAATTCATTTTAGTGAATTTTATTTTTTATTGTTTATAAATAATTAACCGTCGCATATATAAAAAATATTTAAATTTTATCAAAATAATGTTTAACATTTTGGCATATTGTAAAGTTTTATATCTCCCATGGAAGACAAAATTTTATATACTTAATAAAAATTTAATAAATTAACCGACCCGTAAGGTTTTTCTTAGTTAAACTTTTGTTATTTAGCAGTCATACTATTCGGCACCCATTAAGCCCTAAAAGATCAGAAAAGTAATTGTTTTGCTTTAAAAAATAATAATATTAATGGATATTTCTTTGGTTTCCAGGATTATCCATTCAATTTATACACAACGGACGGCACTGTGGAATTTAGCGACGGGTCCTTGGTAATCACACCCGTTTTACTAGAATCGCATTACCACGAAGGCAAGCTGAATGAAGAACTGGACCTGACAATCCGGTCTGTGTGGGAATTCTTGTTACTATTAAATCATACCTCATTAGTTTTTATATTTAAATTGGCTTATTAAAACCGGTTGTATCATATTTCGCTTAAGTTAAGTATTTCAAATAAAAATATTGTATGATACGAATAGATCTCTAAATTTACCGGCTTGAAAGGGAGTTACGGCTAAGGCTATATGTCACGTTGATTTTTGGACACAATATGTATGAATACTGAAAGTAGGTTAACTATAGGATAACTTTAAGGAATTAATGAAAAATTACTAATTGTAGATAAGTAGAAACATCGGAATTTACGCTAATTTGTGTGAAGAAAATTTTGCTAGAGAACGTAACATTTCAAAGACTTTATAATATAATATAACGTTATAATATAGGTTTGTATTACAATCAAGAAGTTTATTGTCATAATTTATTTATTTATTAAAGAAGCGCCAACAGCGCGCATATTATACTTGAGCCAATTTTACAATTCATTCTAAGTCCAATATATATATATTATAGGCGCCCACTATATTGATAAAATAAAAAATAGCAAATGTAATTTAAAGAAATAAAATAAAGCCAAGTACAAGTAAGCTATTACAACGTATGAAATACTACTATAATAATAAGAAATAATAATTTAAATGAATACTAATATAAATAACAGAAAATTAATGTAATTGACATTGTAAAATTAAAATAATTCATTGAAAAGACCACTATATTTGAATAAGTAATGGGAAAGAAAAATAAAATATAGAGACCAGTGATTCTGAATATCGATTATTGTAAATTAAACTAAGTGTCTGAAGTGAAATAACTTTTAATCTTGGTGATAATGTTCGGTAATGTCTGTGCAAATATGTCATTATGATTCTAACAGTCGCTTACTTATACAGATCCTCTCTAACACTCGCTGCATTTTTGACTCCACTGTTTTCACCATCAGGTTTAGCTTAATAATTATGGTGATGTGAAAATATAACAGCATATAATCTGATATTTCAGTTGCACTGGTCAAATCGGTACTACCGAATGCAGACGACAAGCATCCGGCGCTCAGATACTCCCACCAGTGATGACCGGCAAGATCACTACCAAGCGGAAATTCGGATTCAAGTTTGGACGCATCGAAGTGCGAGCTAAATTGCCTGCTGGCAACTGGCTCATACCTGGTATTCAACTTATTTTCTTCTATAGATAGGTTGCCGAAAAATTCTTTTTATGGTGCCAGAGATTCAATAATCTGAAGGGGAAATAAACAACAAGACTGCCTCGTTAGCCTAGTGGTCGTTAGCGCGACTGCTATGAGCGAGGTTCTGGGTTCAAATCCCAGGTCGAGCAAAGTGTTATTGGGTTTTTCCTATGAACTTCTCAGTAGCAACTCGGAGTTTGGTTTCGTGCCCGATTAATGGCAATAGGCTCGCCCCCTATTACATGGGACCTAAAAACATACTCGGCGAATTGTGGGTGTACATTAGTACACCTCTGCCTTACCCTTCGAGGAATAAAGGTGTGATGGTATGGATGGTATGGAAATAAACAATTGGTTAGGCGTGGTAAATAATAATAACATTATCCAAACTTGTAGGTTACACAATAAACAGCACTGGATGGGGATCCGATATGATAGACATTATAAAGTCCTCATTTATCTCTCCAAGATACTTTAGACCAATCGAGTACCAAGTACCAATCACCATAGGGAAAAATATATAATTCTTACTATAAATTTTGACCCAAAAGACCCAATAATTGGATTCTAAATTAATAAATAGTTTAGCATTATATTATTAATTTTATGTTCGAGTTAAACCATTTAAACGACATAAATGAAGCAATGATGGCTCAGGTGGTAGCGTGTACAGACTCGATCGACGTGAATTCGAATCTCTGCAATGAGCCTGAGCTTTCTGTGAAAGAAAAAGATTAATATATCTATCTGCCTTTTTATTATTACTAGCGGTCGCCCTAGGGTCGAAATTCGACCAGCTACTGTAAACTACGGCTACTGCAAATAGCACTGGTTGGTTTAGGATTCACAGTATTATTTCATTTAATGTATTAGTAACACATATTATAAACAATTTTAGCTTCCTGTACTCCTTCTCCATATAAACTTTATCCATGCAGTCTTAACAGTCTTCCGTGCGCGCAATACGCTTAAAAAGGTGTCAGAAGTTTTCTCCGCACGTATTAATATATAGATGTAGGTAATCATAATTACATGAAAGTGTTGATTTAAAACTAATTTTCCTATGGTTTCGAAGTTGTCTAATTTACCACTGTGTATGACCTAAACACGCTCTATTAACTGGATTGCCATTTTCCCCATTATAATATCAAATACCTATAGAGAATTACAATATTTTAAAAGATGCTGTATAAATCTTTAATTATACAATCTTCTCTAAAAAATCATTAAATATACACATTACTCATGACTATTTATTTGAAATTATTTTGGCTCGCAGCTGCGCTCGCAAGGAGTACAAAATACAGCACATGCGTGAATCGTGCTACCCCGCTCCCAGTTATTAAAAAATAATTATGCCTATTGTGGGTGATCCTTAGAAGATAGACAACTATCCTCTCGGTAACTTTTTTGTAGGTCTTTTTAAGGCCTACAATTTATGCACTACATTATTTTGATATCTATCTCTTATGGTTTCAGTTTTTATTTACGTGGAACCTGCGTTCTTTTTCTAAAATAAAAGTTGCCTAAGCTACTCATTATATATAATATCAGATAACTACCAGTGAACGTCCCATCAAAATAGGTTCAACCGTTCCGTAGAATAAACAGACAATCAATATTCAATTACTACACCTCTCCTAATGTCTGCTTCTTTTATATTGGTTACAAATTAAAAACAAAATAAATATTACAGAAATTAATTTGGAACCCCTTGAGAACATCTTTGGACCCCGCCGTTACGAGTCTGGTCTCATCAGAGTAGCCTTCGCAAAGGGAAACGCGGTCTTCGCCAAAAAACTGTACGGCGGGCCCATTCTCTCAGACACTGACCCGTTTAGAACTATGCTGTTGAAGGAAAAAATCGGCATTGACAACTGGAATAAGGATTACCATAATTATACATTAATTTGGAGACCAGGTAAATTGTTTTTATTTTTGTTCGAATGATTATAGAAACCGTTCGTTTATATTCAATCTCGTCACATTGTACGCTGTTGTAAACGAACACAAATAATTTTGAATTCTTGACACTATGTCTATTAATCAACCAAAATTATGATGCAAGGACTTCAAAATGTAAATTTTCAACGGGTAATTTGTTTTTGGCACTCGCTAGATGCTCCTCCATCCCGTTCCATTCGCTCGCTTGGTTTTGTTGTACGTTATAATATATTCTGGTGGTGAGTACAGTACAATCCAAAAACAACGACGACCTTCGACAGATCCTTAGTACATCGTCGGTTTCCGCTGTCATATCTGCAAGCCTCTAGGTAGCTGGAAACGCGACAGACCAAGAGATAGTTAATGTGATAAGAATGCCTTGTGTTGTGTTTCTGCGGTGAGTAAGGTTTCCAGAGCTCCTTGGGGTAGGGGGGTTCAAGGTCGGCTACACACTAGTGATACTTATGGTATTGCAAGGGTCCATAGGCTAAGGAAGCCGCTTACCATCAGGCGGATCGTGTACTTATTTGCCACCTTTGTAATATAAATAGTACAAAAAAAGAATGGTGGTCGCGGTATGCAGTCAGTTAAAATCCTCACACCCCGCTTCATTACTGAATATACACTGGCATATCCTGGCATGTTATTTTGTTAATTGTCATGTCCCTTCGAGAACCAACAGCTAATTTTTTTCTGGAACTCGCCGAGTGCTGTTGCAACTTTTTTTACACGGGAAAGTTCTGTATTGGCTATCCTTCCGTGCCGGGCCGCTCAAGGGTCGGACCCACCCAATTTTATTGCTGAAAATGTATCGTTAGAGAAAAAGTAGTTTATAATTACGTTTTCAAATTCTGTTGTCGATTGTTAGCAGAGAAATGAAAACAGGGTTTGTTTATAATTTTGCAACGAATACATTTTGGAGGATAACATTTAATCTTAACTCCTACAAAAGCAAACAGACTCACATGAAAACAAACGAGTTTAATTCTTGCGATCGGATAAATTATCGATCTAAAAGGCGCTTATAAAACGAAGTATATCGGTTTCACGCTATGAGGGCGGCTTGACGTTTGTCCGCACATAAAGTTTCGTATAAATTAACAACTAATTTTGAAGGAGCAAATTGCTGTTCTTCATTGTTAATAGTGACGTGCAATCAGTAAAAAAAAAAACTATCGAATTTTTTATGAAATGAAAATGAAATCGGAAAACTCGCATCAATGCTTAATGCAAAACAAAGAAGTTTCGACTTGATATTGCTTCGAAAAGAACAAACTGTTAGTACACTGCGATTCTGACATAGTTTTGATCTGGCTTTAGATTTCGCATATTCATACTGCACTAGCGGTCGTCCAATGATCGAAATTTGACAAGCGACTTTTTAATCACAGACTATTTTCTGTTTGAGATTGGCAGTATGAACCTAAACAATGAATATCACCTATATCACTGGCTGTCACTTTTCATTGAGTGACAATGTCAATATTTTAGGGGTCTAAGTTTAATGGCACTAGTCGGGTTAGGATTCGCAGTATTCATTTATTTTATTTAATATATTAGTAATAGATATTATAGATATATTTTAGCTTTCTGCACTCCTTCTCCATTTAAACTTTAACCATGCCAAATCTCACATACTTCCGTACACGCAATACACTTAAGTGTAAAAAGGTATCCGAAGTTTTATTTCTCACGTATTAATATAATGATGTCATTATTTATAATTTATAATTTTGATTCACAACAGATGGCCTCGAGATGTATGTAAACGGTGAAAAATACGGATCAATCAACCCTGGGGAAGGGTTCTACTCGCTCGGAAGGCAACACGCTGTACCACACGCCGCGAAGTGGCTGTCTGGAACTGTTATGGCGCCTCTTGATCAAATTGTACGTACCATTTCAAGCCGTTCCCAGAAAAGGAATCCTATTGGATTTTTTTGGAATTGAATCCTATTATTATCCTATATAATATCCTATCCTAAAAATCTACGCTTGGCGTTTTATGTTTAAAGAGCTGTACCCTAATACAACTGCCTCATTAGCCTATATGAGTAGCCTACGATTCCCAGCTCGAGCAAAGTGTTATTGTGTGTTTCTATGAAATTATCAGTAGCAGCTCCAAATTTGGCTTTGTGTTCGATTAATGCCAATAGGCTTGCCCCCAAATACATGGGACCTAAAAATAAACCCGGCGAACTGTGGATTTACATTAGTATATCTCTGCCTAACCCTTCGCAACGCCACAAAACTTTTTACGACAAAAAAACAAACCTGCATCAAATTCAACCGTTACATTCCATTTTGAAACAAAAGAGATAGGAAATCACAGCGTAAGGCGGAAACTCTGTTGTCAAAAAAATACACAAGTTTCTTCTCACTCGCGCCGGTATCAAGTCAAAAGTGGTCTGATTTCTATTGCCCACCATTCACGATTGCATGTAAAGAGTGCCAATGCCGTATCTAATTATAAAATAATCATTGGTGCCTATCCTTATTTGACAGTTCTACCTATCGCTGGGATTACGCGTGGGCGGCGTCAACGACTTCACCGACGGCTCTGACAAACCCTGGCGCAATAAGAACAACAAAGCGATGCTCTCCTTCTGGAACGATCGTGACCACTGGCTCCCGACCTGGTACGATGCGAACCTCAAAGTTGATTACGTCAGGGTTTACGCATTGTAACGAGCATCTGAGTGAATCAAAATGTATAGAAAATATTAATGTTTGTTCTATTTTTTAACTAAGCTGAACATATTAATATCTGGGCAAACAAGCTGTGCTGTCTTAAAAGACAACTCTTATTTAGGTAAATTTCGAATGTAAAATAATATCTAAATAAAAAAATTTAAAAATGGTTGGAGCCATTTCCAAGAAACCAATTACATATTATAATATATACCTATATTATACAAGAATTGTTCACTTAATAGTATTAGATTTGTCATTGATCAAACAGGGAAAGATTCCGTACAATTAATAAATTAATGAAAAAAGTGTATTAGGTATATTATAATTTGTTGTCAGATGGTGTCAGTAATTTATAATTTTTTAACGTAATAATCATGTACATATAACACATAAAGAAATGTTAATAGTAAATTAAATTATGTTAAATTCATTTTGTAAAACGGTAAAATTAACAATAGATCAAGACAATATTCCTATTTTCTATCAATACATAATAGGTTTCAGAGATGTAATTGTGATAAATATACTTTTTTTACAATTTTTAAACTGTCTTTTTTTTTAATTGCCCTAAAAACCATTAGTAGCTTTCTAATAATGAAAGAAATTTAATCATCAGAAAAGCAATTTCAAAACGTTACAAATTTTGTTATCAGCATGTTGAAACAAAAGAGATAGGTAATCCAAGCGTAAGGCGGAAACTCTGTTGTCAAAAAGGGATAAAAGTTTTTTTCTCGCTCACGCCGATATCAAGTTAAAAGTGAACCGAGGGAAATTGCCCACCATTCACGATCGTATGTAAAGAGCGTCAATGCCGTATCCACTTTAAAAATATCATTGTACCAATCAGAAAATCTGCTCAATATAAATTTGTACTCCTTTATATTTTAGAATAGGTTTATACTTATGTATAACAGTTATATCACTAACGCAAGAAAACAGTAATAACTATGTACCTCTTTAAATTAAATATTATATCAGAAAGTACCTACCTATACCTACACAACATTACCCTTGAAATACTGTTCACATAGCAAAGTTATGTCTAAAATAATATTATATTTCATTAAACTGATTTATAAAAATCTTATTTAAATGGAATTTCCTGTATACAGTGCTAATACTACATTGAGAAGAATAACAAGAAAAACTAATTAAACTAAATTTATGTATTTGTTTTATGACTCATACAGGAAAATACCTCATCAACCACAAGACTTATTTATTAAAAGATAATTGACCTTTTAAAAGTTAAATTCTCATTCTATTGAACAAGGCAAAAACCATTCCGTCTACGAATTCTGGACATAGTTTTATGATTCTATAGGAGGTCGAAGAAACACCGTACCTGTATTATCACACGTTGCTAGGTTTTTAAGATCTTATAACACAAAAAATAGTCAAATATAATTTATAATGATAGTTCATCGCTTGTAAAATATTTTAACGACTTCTTGTTATGTGCATTATTATGCACATTATTATTATATTTTAAGCAATGAGTACAAAATCTAATTATCTTTTTTATACTCGTAATTTTCCTTGATTATGTAACTGTATGAAACAGTATTTGATCAATGACATTTTGATAGCGTTTTTCTATTTGTATGATTTAAGGACGTACATTTAACGTACGTAGATACAAATTAATGCTATTTAAAAATAATTGTCACCGCTGTGAAATTATATGTTTATCACTGTTATTTAACCTGCGATAAATGAATTCCATGTGAGCAACAAAAAGAATAGCGTTTTTTGTTATTATTTGTTAGATCAAATTTGTTATTAAGTGAAATGAATTCCTATAATCACATTATATATATTTATAGAAGGAAAACAAACAAAGGTTATTGTCTATGTTGCACATATGGAATTAAAGTGAACATATTGAAATATACTTTATCACATTAGCAGTTAATTTGGATTCAATACAGCAGGTGACAAACTATTTTTGTTTTCATGTGAAAAATAGCAGTGATGCATTATAATTTCCATGCCTAATCTACTCATACATTAAATGTATGAAGAGAATCAGAATTAACATTAAGTAATGCACGGTAGAATACCAAGATTTTTATTTAAATAGTATATAATATGTTGTAGGCAATATGTGAAATGCCGGCATTCTATTGAATGCCTAGGAATGCCTGACGTATAGAATTCCAAATGCTATCTAGGTAAAGTATGAAATACATTTCCAATTCGTTTCAAATATCACGTTTGAGTTTTCGTGTGGAATGTCAGTGTCATAAGATGGTTTTTGTTTTAAATTCGCTAACGTATGTACTTATTTGGCCCTTTAATATGTTTTTTGGCGGCTTTTTATTTGATATAGTTTGGTTTTTATGCCAAAATGCCAAATTCTATTTAAGCAAAGCATGAAATAAGGTCCTGATAATGCAAGCGTGCTCGTTCGACAGGGTCCTTAATAGTCGTCCTTAGAAATCTCGGAGCAGCGATGATGAGACCGTGCTCGTCGTACGAGCATCGTTGATGTTTTGTAATATTGGAACTCTTATTTTTTTTTCAGAATAACTTTTGTATTTTTGAAGAATGCACGTCATTAATAACATTGCCGGGATTCTATACTTTGCCTGTAGTATTATGTAATAACATAACAGTTTGAACAAGCGTAACGCAAAAAGTATCTGTAGTGTTTTGATTGGGTTTTACTGTATGTTAATATATGTATTAGTTTGGCATTAAATTGTTTGTTGAGGCTATAAATACTTTTGGTCTTTAAATGTTGATTACATATATTGTCAAGGTGAGCTTTAGAAAATACCATGCAGTTCATCGCGCTTTTCTTTCAGGGGTTTAATAAATTACAATAACTATGATACAGCATTGTATATTTCAGTAAGTATTTGTAATATTCCGTTAAATTGAGGTATAAACTGAAACACTCGTGCACTGTCAGAGATTTATTTCATACTAAAAACATGTACCCGCCACCCCACGTAACTGTATGTTTATTTCTATGTATCTACATATAAAATACTCGTAATACACTACAGTATTCAAAAGGATTTTTTCTAGATCCAAAGGTATATGGTACAAAACGATACAACCGCATCCTCTAAAGTCACCTTGGATAGAAAATATCACAAATAATCGGCAAGAAGCCATAACAGGAATGAGATTACGCTCGGGACGCATCCCATAGAAAAAATTCACATTTATGATGCGCAAAGCACCATCCTCAACGTGTCCGACTTGCGGACTCATAGATAATGTGCACCATATTCTGGTGGAGTGTGTTCGGAGTGAATCCACTAGGTCTAAACTTAATGCTTCTGGTTCGTTCCACATTGGTATATATAATTCCATTTTGGCCGACCTTTCGACTTCTTTTGCAAGGAAGCTATTTAAAATTAGGTTAAGTAAATGTTAATAGCAGTTTTTATGATGTTTGGAAATTTTCTTGTGAAGTTTAAATTACACAGGCAACAGTCGCTCAAGCGACTAAATTGAAAAAAATAGATAGAGAGAAAAAAGGATATTTGTAAATTCAAATCTTTCAATCTATAAAGGGCGACCAAGCCTAAAATAGATAGAGAGAAAAAGGATATTTGTAAATTCAAATCATACAATCCATAAAGGGGATTAAAACGAGAATGATTCCGATCTTATTACTGATAGATATAATAGGTCTTTACCTATGAAATTGCCGTTCTGCAGTACTGGCCATTTCAAATCAAAATAACTTTGGTTTGGCTAAGAATTCTAATTTTATTTTAAAAACATGGTATTATTTTTCCAAAAGTAGTCATTTGTTTATTGATTAGTGTTATTTTTTCATCGCATTTCAATCTTTTTTGTCATCATGGATACGTTAAAAATTCGAGTAATTATGGAATATGAGTACCGTCGTGGCAGCAACGCGGCACAAGCGGCACGCAACATCAACGACGTTTACGGAGCTAACATTACAAACCAACGCACCACCTGTTATTGGTTTGCTCGCTTCCTTTCTGGGAATTTCGACCTGAAAAATAAACCTCGCGGTCGTCCGAAGACTTTGGTCGACAATGACGAATTAAAGGCGATTGTGGAAGCTGATGATACACAATCTACGGCTGAATTAGCAGCAGCTTTCGACGTTAGCGTCAAAACAATATTGTTCCATTTGCGTCAAATTGGCAAGGTAAAAAAGCTTGACAAATGGGTGCCCCACGAACTCAATGATCGCCAGCGCGAAGTACGCGTCGAGACGTGCCTTGCACTGCTCAACAGACACACAAATGAAGGAATTTTGAACCGCATTGTTACCTGCGATGAAAAATGGATTCTGGTTGATAACCGCAAGCGCTCAGTAAGTTGGTTGGATCCTGGTTCAGCACCTAAACAATGCCCTAAACGAAAATTTACTCCTAGAAAAGTGATGGTCACTGTTTGGTGGTCTAGCGTCGGTGTGATTCATCACAGCTTCTTACCAAACGGGGTGAGCATTACTGCAGATGTGTACTGTGAAGAACTGAACACAATGATGGAGAAGCTGGCACATCTCCAACCAGCATTGGTCAATTGCTCGTCTCCGCTGCTCCTGCACGACAACGCGCGACCTCATACTGCACAGCAGATGGTCTCCAAGTTGCAAGAACTGGGGTTGGAAGTTCTCCGTCATCCGCCCTACTCACCAGACCTTGCGCCTACAGACTACTACTTTTTACAGAATTTGGATAACTCCTTGGCGGGAAAAAAATTCAATACCCGAGAGGCAGTACAAAATGCCTTTGAAGAATTTGTTGCCTCCCGTTCAGCTGATTTCTTTAAGAAGGCCATCAATAAACTGCCATTGCGCTGGCAAAGATCCATTGATTACATGGGTGATTACTTCAATTAATACAAATAAAAAATACATGAAAAAAATTCGTTTAAATTTTTTCATACAAAACGGCAATTTCATAGGTAAAGACCTAATATTATAGTTTATATGAAGTTGCATTACAAATGTAGGTATCTGATGTTTCCTACATAAAAACGTGCTGGTAAAATTAAGCCATAGAAAAAATTGTGTTGGACAAAAACAGTGATGTTACACGCCTCAAAAACCAATAACCACGTACTATTCAATATTATTTCATTGTTGATGTTCGCAAATAATTATACGTGTCCGATTCTAAAATAAGGTTTCGTTCATACGGAGCGACTTTTTATAAATTTCGTCATAATAAACTTCATCGGCATGTATCAGTTTACTGCGAGACGCAAATCACTACCGAAGCTTATTACTACTGAATAATTAATCTATTATCACTGTATCATCAACTCAACATTCTTTTAATTTTAATATATATTATGTGCCCGCGGTTCCGCACGCTTTTAATATAACGCAGTAGTTATTTACATCCCGTTATTTTATTTTTATATAAATATTATTGACATTTCCTATTGCCTATCAATTGACAATTTTCATCAAAATTCGTTAAGTAAGTATTAAAAAGTTATTTTTAACATATTTCTGAAATTATTGTTGACGATTCATATAACCTATCAATTATGAAATCACGTATGCATCCCATCCCGTCTACGAATTTTTTTCAAAAGCGGTTGATAAATAAGACAATTTAAATTTTGTGTTTTTTTTTTTATATTTTTTACAGTCCATAAAGCCTATCAATTATTGAATGACTTATACTTCCCGTGTACACAATTTCAGGAGAATCGATTAAAAGTTAACGAAAATAATTTTAAATAGATTTTTTTCTAGTATTTCTAAAAGTAATATTTAAAATTCTTTTAAGTATCCTATCAATTGATCAATAACATAAGCATCTCGTGTATATAAAACTTCATAAGAAGAAAAAATTGTCATATCATATTCGTGATCAGTATCGTTAATATAGTATATCTATCGAAAAATTTTAGAAAAATATTAAATGAACAGACAGAAGTACAGACTTATTAAAATAGATAGATTATAAGTAAATTGATAGACGCATCCGGTTTCGTTCTAATTAATACAAATGAAATCAAAAACTACTTCATGTTTTTTACTATTATTATATTGTACAAGTCGAAATTGTCCAACACGGAAACTTCATGTAATTTTCCAATTAATAGGCTAAAGATTTATCAGTGATACTTTTGGAAAATATAAAAAATAATAATTTCTAACCGATTTTGATGAATTTGTTTAAACGTTGTATAAGTTACTTTTCTGGGATCATTAAGTAAAGCAAGTCATGTCTTGAATTAATTATAATATTTCCACCGATTACATTGCGATGAATAGATAAACAATAATAAAATATAATCTGAAATGACAATATCTTAATATTTAAAAGAAATTAATAATAAATAAAAAAGTTTCACACGATGCTGAAACACACGTAAAGTATAATATGTAATTTCTTAACTGATAGACTGTAAAGATTTTTAATAGTATTAGTAAAAATAATAAAACATACTGCGTAATAAATGTTATCTCCTTTAACAGTACCTAATCATCAATAAGTTATGTCAGCAGAGATTATAAAGGTTAAGGCGATTCAAAAGAAATCAAGATTTTCAACGATTTACGAAATAACGCGACAGGAAAAAACCTTTGAAGCCGATAAAATAGTAGAATCATCGAAAAATATAAATTAATATTTAAATCATCCCTTATTTAGTGCCCAAGTGACAGTTTGTTTAGAAAACTGATTAAGGCTCCATAGAATTCAGCGAAGAAAAATTACAATAACACTAAAAAATCCAGATAAATAATCTCCAGTCATCGCCACACAATTATAGCGCCGTGTAAACAAATACGGCTTAGGTAAAAAACACTTGCAAGGTAATAATTGTTCAAATAATAAAATCCAGTCTCTAATACCATCACTCAGTGATCAGTAAATCAGTTCTTGACCGCGAACAGTCCAGTACGGTCATATTTAACGTTATTAAAATAGTTTGTAACCATAATTTTTATGATAACGTAAATATATGCTTTCGTGTGTGCGTGTTTTTTTTTAACGTATCTAACTATTTACATAAACGATTAACACCAATTTTAAACCACGATAAATTTTAATGGAATGATGATTTAATTGTAGTTTTTGTTTAGAAAAGAATTACTATACCTGCTATTATTATTGTGCATTGTTCAAAACTGAATTAATTCTGGTATTTTCTACTGAGAAATATACTTAACACATTTAAGGAAGATTTGTAACAATCGATTTATAAAAAAAGGTTTTTATTAGAGATATTTCTACAACTAAAAGGCATCGTACAAGAATGTGTGATGATTCTTGAGGCTATCGGGATAACTTTTGTTATCTGCCAATCCGTGAGGTCCGAGTTCAAGGAAACGTCATGCGATTCACGACCGTCGCTCAAGTGTTTGCTTTATCAATAAAAACGTTTGTTTTAGAAGTAGGTATTTTAATCTATAGCATCAATTGAACGTTATAACTTTTTCACAAGCTAGGGGATTCTTAGAATATAAACTTAAACTTGGACATTTAATATTTGCAAACATTAATTTTAAAAATACATAGGTGACAAAAATTACGCTTTTATGTCAATTGTTTAATATTTAGCTTTGTGATAAAATTATTATTTTAAATAGCTAATGTTCTATTATTTAAATAAATCACTACATTAACATAATTTTGAAATTAATTTAATATTGTCCCAATAAAGCAATTTTTATTATTAAAGGGTAATAAAAAAATATTAAAATAAAAATACATACATACTTTAAAAGAGTATAAATAATGTCTCGTTGTGTGTTTAGTGTTTTTGTTTTTATTATTTCTTCTACACTATTCGTTTCGTCTTATGAAGTACCACCGGCTAAATTAGAAGCTATATATCCTAAAGGGCTGCGAGTTTCAGTTCCAGGTAAGTTTTAGTTACGTTTATATATTATTGTATAGCACGAAAGTGATTTTTGGGCTTTACCGCTTGTTTTGGGGACTACCATTTTCGCTTAAATTCAGGTACGAAGGAAATCTTTTTTATTTTTTAGCTTTGCTGTTCTGTTGCCACTTTTCGAATTATCTAACTGTTTCATTTTATCTAAGATAGATAAGATTTAATAAGCGTTTTGATGGGTCGTCGCTATGTGCCATTCGGTTAGCGTGCGTCTAGTTGGCACTTTCCGACTTCTCTCTCAGCGTTTATACTGAACGCTTCTCTCTCTATTACACACAATCACTACTTTAGGTTTGTGTTAGTGTATTAGCGTGCTGTCCTAAACTAATCTTACAGGATATTCGTGAATATCAGTAATTTTAAACTTTAATAATACACCGTTAAAATATAGGTACTACTTTTATAAATAATTTCATAAAAAATAAAGAATTTTATATTTATCTTAATTTTGTGTTTTTTTTCTTTTTTAATTTTTCACATTTAGATAAAAAAGTGTGATTAAATTTAAGTGTTTTACATTTTCCATATGTTCCACGACGCCTTAAATTTTTTAACGCCTTCTCGCATTTTTTTATATTACGCATCACATTTTTTACACCTCATATTTAAGTCTCGATCTATATACAAGGTGTCCAGAAAGGGTATCGGGTATTTGTTTTCGCGCCATATTCGAAACGGGGCATCTAAAGGGTGCGGGGAGGGGTTCGTGGCGTCCGCCATTTTGTGGAGTTTTAGTCACGATGGAACAGTACTCGGGGACGCATCGCGCATTTTGCGTACGAGCGTATTATCGTAATGGTGATTCAATAGTGACTGCTCAACGTCTCTATCGTGCGGAATATCGTACACGCCACGCGCCAAGTGACGATAGCATTAGGAAATGGATCAGGATGTTCGAGAATACAGGTGCGACAGTTAAAATTCAAAACTCTGGTCGTCCTCGTTCAGTTTGCGACGAAGAAACAATTGAAGAAGTTAAGGCGTCGGTTCGTCAAAATCCGTCTTTATCCATCCGAAAGCGAAGCCAAGCGTTGAACATCAAAAAATCGTCTTTACATTTGATTTTAAAGAAAGACTTACATCTAAAAGCCTATAAAATTCAATTGGTTCAAGAATTGAAGGATACGGACTATGCTAATCGACTGAATTTTGCGAACGAAATGCTGCAGCGATTTAACAACTTTAACAACATATGTTCAGTGACGAAGCAAATTTTCACCTGAATAGTCATGTTAATAAGCAAAATTGTCGGTACTGGGCAGTGGAGTATCCGAGACGAAAGCATGAACGACCCCTGCATAGCCCAAAGGTCGTTGTTTGGGCCGCTATGTCTGCTAAAGGCATAATTGGTCCTTATTTTCATGAAGATCAACGAGGCCGAGCAATTAATGTGATTAGTGACCGTTATTGCGATATGTTGCGAAATTTTTTGGTCCCAGAGTTGCAGGAGTTTGCAGGTTTCAACTCAAGAACGTGGTTCCAGCAAGATGGGGCCACTTGCCATACCTCAAATGACTCAATGAAAGTTGTTAACGAATTATTCCCTAATAAAGTCATTTCGCGAAGGGGTAACATCAACTGGCCTCCCAGAAGCCCCGACCTTAGCCCGCTTGACTATTTTGCATGGGGATACCTTAAAAGTAAGGTTTATCAAAATAATCCGACGAATCTAACCCAGTTAAAGCAAAGCATGAGGTCAGAAATGGCAGCAATATCGATAGCTATGTGTCAACGTGTTATCGCCAATCTTCGTTTCCGTTTAGAAGAGTGCCAGCAACGTAACGGTCATCATTTGGATAACATCATCTTTTCAAAATAATTCTCCAATTCATATGCTAATAATAAACAATAAACTTTTTTATTGCATACAAATAATTTTTGTTTCATTGAACTTACAAATACCCGATACCCTTTCTGGACACCTTGTATAATACATACTATATTACAATATTAAGTTGTATTATATATATATCATGAAATACCTTCCATAAAGTAAAATTATTATTGTATACCGACATTTGAAGTGTTTGGTGTATTTTATTAAAACTAGTATAAAATCTTATGATATAACTCCTATGGTTTGCTTTTTAGGCTATGCTTACTTACATAAAGTGCTAGCGCGAAAGAGTGACTTTTGTTACCGTGACAGTTTTGTCACCTTTGATCGGTTCTATGGATTTGTACGGAGGTGCGCCGGTGCACGTTACGATGTGACATAACAATTTTTTGCATAGAATTGAAAAGAATGAAGAAACAGTCACAGTGACAAATGTGACACGTGCGCGCATACTTTAAGACACACGTGGTTGATACCTTTTATGAACTTACCAATGCCCAAGTTAATATACGCAAGGGTCATAAAAAACCAATTATAGAGCAATTAACTTTTGATGATATAGCCTTTGTAAATACACCCAGAAAGTTTCAAAATTTACCTTTTATAACCTATGTTATTAGTGTTAATAAAGAGCTGTTTGTCTTTATAAAGCTAGCTAGGTTAGGAATTGCAACCGCAACTTAAAACCAGCATGGTTATACCTTGGCAGTAATCACATGACGTCACTACTAAAATAACACTTACTAAACTAAATGCCTAAGTTCATTAATGTGAGATATACGTATTGACATTATATATATCTAAGACAGAATGATTAAATAATGTTTCTGGTTAACATTCTATGAAACAGCTATCAAAATAAAATAACATACAAACCTAACCCTAAGTTCGATGTATGTACAAAAAATTAGCGTGGAATCCCACCCACTGTATAATTAAGGAGTATAAAAATTATAAGGTGCTAAAATAATAAAGTTTCGATATTTTTTCTTTGCGGATATTTGTTAGATTTCTTAATTGAATGCCTTTTTGTTATAATATTTATGTATATATATACTTCGCTAGTAAATCTAAATAGCTTCCTCAATAACTTGGGTTCGCTTTAAAGGAGATAGCTGGCAATTTAGTTTGGCGATGAGACTTCTTGAAGTGCTGCATGCATCTTGCTTAATGGACGAATCTTGGAGGTGCCTGAAAATTGTAATGAACGAATAAAACTTTTGGAATGTGTATTGATCTTTTGCTGAAGATTCAATGACTTTAAGATGGTTGGGCTAGATAATTGCAATTATAACATCATATGAAAGAAATAATTTTTAATATGGTTCGTTGCACTGAAGAATAAACCAGCAGAAGCTTAATGGAATGTAACTTCAAATTGCACATAGAGTAAAACAATTTTCACAACTTAAAGAACATATATCTTGTTAAAATTATTATATCTCTTACGCAAATTTAATCTTGAACATCCAATTAATTTTTCTTGATTACGAAAAACCCTACCATTAACATTTTGTAAAAATAGTAAATATTTAAATCACAGACGATGGGTACTCTTTGTTTGCTTTCCACGGTAAGCTTAACGAAGAAATGGAAGGACTAGAAGCTGGACAGTGGTCTAGAGATATAACTAAAGCAAAAGATGGAAGATGGACGTTTAGTGACGAGAATGCACGATTGAGACTGGGAGATAAAATATATTTCTGGACGTACGTCATTAAGGATGGACTAGGATACAGGCAGGACAATGGAGAGTGGACTGTTACAGGTATATCTTGGCCACGCGTTTAATTTTCGCGATAATAGAATTTAACAATAATGAGACAGAGTGGAATAAACCTGTAGAACGCATTCTTTTTCAAATATGACTTAGTTTTTCTTAAAGTCGTGTTACTGTTACAAAATATTGTAAAAGAACCAATAAACAGACAGTATAATATAATTTATGATTAAACGAACTTACCTGAAGTGAAGTTTTATCATAATTACACGAGATGCTTCGTCCGAATAGATTAGAGTAACTGAAATATAATAACAGCGAGTGGTGAATCCTAGACGAGAAACTACCCGTGTTATTATATATATTTCAGTTACTAATCTAGAAGGACGAAGCACGAACTATAATTGGAAAATATCAACTATTGAAAATTTCAAATGCAATTTTCAAAGATTTAAATAAACATTTGATCGAAATATGAATAGAAAAATGATCGCGTTTATTATTCGGTGTTTTATGTACATAAAATATTAAAATTAAAATGCCTGATTTATTTACTCAGAGAAATTTTATAAGGTTTATCATATATTATATATTTAGGTTAAGAGTATTGAACTTAGGATATTAAAGAAGTTGAAATTATAAATACAGTTAGCTACTCTACTGTGATTTGATAAAACTTATTATTGGATTTTTTTCACTGAAATACTTTTTCTCACTTCAACTTTTCATCTTAGGCACTTCATTAGAAGCACCAATGTTAATTTAGCTAACGCTGGTTTAAGCTGCCCTATGTTTTTCAAATAATATGAATCATAAATAAATTTACCTCGCATTAATCTCATCACTTTACGAGTACAAAACATTAAACCGTATTTTGTCGCAGATAAGATTCTAAGAAACAACATTTCGTAATATAGGTTCATACATATATAATTACACATGAGATTAATTTATATTAGGTCACTTAATGTTATCTTTATTACATAAGTTATTAATAATAATAACGTTGTAAATACCATACTAATAGTAGAAGCATCTTCACGATGGAAGTCACGTGTCTCACGGTAACGCCACTGTACGGTTGTTTTTTTAATAATGACAATAATTATACCATCATGTATTTTTATGGACAAAGGACTCTTCTTGACAGCATGGACTTTATCAGCAAGCTAACCCAAGACTTATTGGTAATTTCAAATGCTAAATCACAATCTCACACATTTATATTTTTCCCACATACAGTGGTATCACAATAACGAGCCAATAGGTTTTTTTTTTCATGATGATTTATTTCACCGTCAGCGAATAGTGCGACCAATTCAATTTAGTCAATGTCCGCGAATTCTGAAAATTTGAATATTTTATTTATTCTAAATATTAAGAATTAAAACACTGCATTCCCTCTGTATTATTTTACTACGAGAACTTTTCGTAAGCGTACTAAAATCCTGACAATGTTTCTCTTTATCGACAGCCAACATGTTTCACCATTTTGATGAATTTGTTCCAAGAGCACCATGACTAGATTTAACATCTATATTTGACTTACTAATAATAATAATAATACCAGCCTGTATGTGTCTCATACTGGTAAAAAGAACATTCCACCAGGAAAGGCTTACAAAAAGCCAAGATATCACCAGTTCCATATTTTTCTCATATAGGACAGTACTACAAGAATGTAGCTCAAGCTCTGCCGAGTGTTACCAATTTGAATTTGGTAAATTAAAGCTAAATCTAAAAATTTCGATAATCTACATGGGATATAAATTCTACTAGTTTTAACCACTCGACTGCCAAGACTTCAAAACTGATTTAATATGATCTCACAGTTTATTTACAGAATGCATTGATGATAAAAAGTAACAACAAAATTCGTAAAATGAATGGTATTAAAGAGATGACACCTGAATTACAATTTAATCATACTGGTATACTAATGATTATTTTGAATATTGCAGAATATGTCTCTGAAAATGGGGGAGCAGCGGACGTTAGTAGTACACCTACACCTGGATACCCGTGCACCTTATCCCTTTCCAAAGTCTCAACGCCAGGTTTTGTTTGCAAGGGACAATTACTTTTCGAAGATAACTTTAATTCACCCATCGGGAAAGGAAAGATTTGGACGCCTGAAGTTAAATTTCCAACACAACCTGTAAGTGATTTTAAGGTGTACAATAAAAATTAAAATAAATACACTTTATTCAATTTAGGCCACAAAAAAGGCCACATAAACGTCAAAAAGCTAATAGGTACCATTTCGGAAAACAGTTCACAATTCGCCGGTTATGTTTTTTTAGGACTTATGCAATAGGGGGCGAGCCTATTGCTATTAATCGGGCTCAAAGTAAAACTCTGAGCTGCTGCTGCTCGACCTGGAAATCGAACCCAAGACCTCAAGCGTAGCAGTCGAACGTACGACCACTAGGCTAATGAGGCAGCTTAATATTTACTCTTAATAATCATATTACTAATTATTTAGTGGATGCACAGAGAGGGAGTCACTTCCAGGCATCACTATCAACCACCCTGTAATCACCTTTTGACTGTAAAACCTGCATGACATGGTCTTTAAAGGTATTATAAGACAAATCAATAATGTGCATAAGGAATCTTAATAGAACCTATGTAAGTTTACAGAAAACAAATCCCCGATTCACAAGCATTGTAAAATTGATATGTTTATTAGATCTACAGTGTAGATGATCTTTTTATTACTGGTTTTAGTTTTTTGTAGAAATTGAAAGTTTATTTACCATAATTGTTTCCATTGAAATCATGTTATAAAAACCTTCAATTATATTTCATCAGCTTAAATATTCGTTTCTATTTATGAATTAGAAAATTTATGTTTGTTCCAGGATTACCCCTTCAACATGTATTACTTGAACGATAAATGCTTACGGGTCTCTGAAGGAAAGCTGTACATAAGACCCATCACTCTTGAGTCGTATTTCGGTCAAGGCTATATCAGACAATCGCTGGCACTCTCTGACAGGTAACTTTGATTGCTTTAATGAGACCTAATGGTCGGAAGTCTTCAATATTTTATAAAATCTAAATAAACTAGCGATCGCCCTAAGGTCGAGGTTCGACCTGCGACTTTTTGATAATAGACTATTTTCCGATTGACATTTGCAGTATTCATGAACCTAAACAATGAGTATTATTTACATCACTTGTTGTCATTTTTCATTGAGTGACAATTTCAATATTTTGGGGGGTCTAAGTTAAATGGCACTGATCAGGTTAGGATTCGCAGTATTAATTTATTTTATATAATATATTAGTAACAAATATTATAGATAAATTGTAGCTTTCTGCACTCCTTATCCATATAAACTTTAGCCATGCCAAATCTCACAGTCTTCCGTGTACGTAATACGCTTAAAAAGGGGTAGAAAGCTTTTGCTTCACGTATTAATATATAGATAAAGTCAGCTTGAAGCGTAAACCGTCACTCCATTTAAATTGAAGCCTAGACCTTTTCAAACATCGATACATAAGATCGATGATCATATCGATCATGCCTAACTTCGAAAAGATTTTCGCCAACAAATAAGATATCATTAAATTTGATCTTATATGTCAAAGATTAAACAATACTTTTAATTAAATGTTGAAACGATTGAATTTCCAGGTGCACAGGTTTGGTTGGCACTCCACAGTGCAGCAGAGAGGCGTCTGGTCCTCAGATCTTACCACCAGTCATCACCGGTAAAGTCACTACAAAACATAAGTTCTCTTTCAAGTACGGACGTATTGAGATCCGAGCTAAGACTCCTCAGGGAAACTGGCTTATACCTGGTATGTATTTATCTTTATATTACGGGTATTTGAAATATTAAACCTTGACCCTTAAACAAATCTATACAATAAATAAAATTGGAAGTGTCTGTTTGTAATGTCATTAAAAATAACAGCTTTTTACTAAATGCATATGAAAGTATATACTTACAACACCCATAACAAAAAAAAACATTTAAAATTTTTTGTTGGTTTGTCTGTTTATTCCTGGTAATCACCGAAACGGTTGAACCGATTTTGACGGGACTTTCAATGGTAGATAGCTGATTTTATAGGGGGTATCAGAAGCTATTTTTATTTTTAAAAAAGAATTAGGATTCCGCTTAAATAAAAAATACTGGCCATGGTGAATCATAAAATCTGTAGTCCACGTGAGTGAAGTCGCGGGCATAACTAGTTGTTAATAGAAGGCGCCGCCTACTTGTTAGCTGAATATATTTCCTTTAGAATCTGTAGATGGAATATTCCTAATAAAAACGCCTATAAATCGTTTTTAAAACATTTTTTCCTATTTCTAAACTATTCGTAAGTATATTTCTTCAAAAGCGGAAAAAAAAAATTCATTCTAATGAAGTATTAAAGTAGATATGGTGTTGCTACAAAAATCATTTATAGAAATTATTTATGTATAGACAATAATATTTCAAAATTATATCATAATATAATCATTTGTATTATATTATGATACTAGCTGTGCCCGTGGCTTCGCTCACGTGGACTATAAAATGCCCGCGCGAATTTTGCTCCTCCGCTCTCGGATATTTTAAATACAAAAATGCTTATTGTAGGTGTTTCTTAGAAGTTAGGTATATACTCTCGCGGATTTTTTTGTAGGTCTTTTTAATGCCTATGATTATGTTGTACATTAATTTGCTATGTCTCTTATGGTTTACTCAGCATAAGCCATTCAAGTTCTCGAATTGATTAACCATGACCAGTTTTTTTTTGTGCGGAACCCTAATTATTTTTGTAAAATAAAAGTAGCCTAAGTTACTCCGTATAAATTCAGATATCTACCAGGGAAAGTCCCGTCAAAATCTGTCCAACCGTTTCGGAGATTACCCAGAACAAACAGACAGACAGACAAAAATTTTAAAAATGAGTGTTTTGTTATAGGTATCGTAATATACCTTCATATGCATTTAGTAAAATGCATTATATTGACATTACAAACAGACACTTTCCATTTTATTAATTATATAGATATCTAATACTTGGGTAGCGGAGCTCTCTGATTTGACTGATTGAACTTTAAGAACAATATGTTTATTGGATTTATGATTGTTGCCAATAATAAAAGAAAATATAAAGGATTTTTATTACATTGATACGTACGTATTGGCCACATTTTTTACCCGGAATAGGATATTTAAAAAAACGCGCATTGAATTCTTTAGATTCTGTTTCGATTTAGAATTTAAAAATAAAATTATAATTATACCCAAAGATTGTGTCTACATTTAAATCTAGAGGTGTTATGTTATTACGTAATAATTGAATGCAATATCAAATATAACGTTTAGGTGACATATTTACCAACTTGAAGGTGGGAACTAACCAGAAAAACACTAGTAAAATATGCCGAATTATTTCGAAATATTATACATAAGGCAAATCATTACAAATTGAGTTCTATTACAATCATTTAGAAATTCAATTGGAACCACGTGACTACACTTATGGTATCCAGAACTACGCTTCAGGGCTGATGCGTGTGGCATGCGTCAAAGGAAATTTGGAGTTCTCGAAGAAACTGTACGGTGGACCAATAATGTGCGACGCTGAGCCATGCAGGTACAATTATTGTTTGTCTTCTTTGTTAAGTGTCTGTTTGTAATGTCAAAATAACAGATTGTTACAGGGATGCCCGTCAATAATAAAAAAATTACCGGTCATGGTGAATCGATTCGAGCGCTTAAATGGCTTACTCTGAGTAAACCATAAAAAATATTAGGTTGGGAAAAAAGTTTCTTCGCATTCTTATATGAAAACTCAAGACATTTCATTCAAAGTTTATTTACATTTATTTATAGTTTATATGTAGCGTTTTGTTGGATGACTTTCTGCCATTTTGTAAGTAGAGACATGATCCCGTTGCTGCAGAAATTTTGGGACTTCTGATCAAAAAAATGCGAAAAAATGGTTTTGGCAGTCCTCTCTTGATGTTAACCTTAAAGAACCTAAAGAATTCTAAAGAGACCGAAACTGGTGAAAATCTGAAGGTGCAAGGTCAGGGCTATAAGGTGAATGCACTAACACCTCCCAGCCAAACTCTCTTAATTTTTGCTGAGTGTCTAAAGATGTATGTGGTCTAGAGTTATCGTGATGAAAGACTACACCCTTCCTCTTGATGAATTCCGGCCACTTTCTCTCAACTGCTTTCTTTAATCTCATCAGTTGTTGGAAGTAGAGATCCGAATCGAAGGTTTTGCCGGGCGCTAAAAGCTCATAATGAACAATGCCCTTCCAGTCCCACCATACATACAGCATCACCTTATTTTGAGTTAGCCCAGGTTTAGCCATAGTCTGTGAAGCCTGGCCGACCTTAAACCAAGACCTTTTTCGCACATTCTTGTCGTACGTGACACGTGATCACTTTTCATCGCCAGTTATCAATCTCTTCAAAAACGGCTCGGTTTCATTATGTCTCAATAATGAATCGCAAATGAGTACACGGTTCATTAAGTTTCTTTCAGTGAGCTGGTGTGGCACCCAAATATCAGGCTTTTTGGTATAGCCAACTTTCTTCAAATGGTTTAAAACTGTTTTGTGGTCAATTTCCAGTTCTTCAGCTACATCGTAACTACTGATATGACGATCTTGCTCCACTTTTTCAAAAATGGCGTCCATTTTATTCGTAACAGGCCGACCAGAGCGAGGTGCGTTTTTAACTTCAAAATTTCCGGACTGAAAACTTTAGAACCAACTTTTGTGCTACTCTTACTGACACTGCATTAGATCCATAAATATCACATTTTTTCGCTGCTCGAGTTGCATTTTTGCTTTTTTGTAATAATATTTTAAAATGTAACGAATTTCTTCATTAGATTCACTCATTTTACAGAAAGAAAAACAAATGAAAAACAGCGGGAAACAACTTTTTTTATTTTATTTCTAATGTAACATTTTTAATGTTACCAAAACCAGCAAGATACAAATAGTACAGCCAAAGAAATTTTATAACAAGTTATACCTACATTATGCGAAAACACTTTTCCCCCGACTTATTATATCAAATTGATGTACTGTATTGATATTACAAAGTCCTACAAAAATGTCAGCGAGAGCATATTATGTCTCTCTTCTAAGATTACCCACAATCAGCACATAACAGGGAGCGGGGGGTATCACGATTCGTGCGTCTGCCCAATCGACGGCATTCTGTAGTCCATGCGAGCGAAGTCGCGGGCACAGCTAGTCATTTATGTATAAAATTTAAACACTTGCAAACCTTTTTATCAAATCTAAATAGAAACGTAACCACTTTTGATTCCGAAGACATTAGTTGGAAAGTATTATTGTTAATCTGTGAAAAATGTATTTATCTTTCTTACACTAGTTCAAGTGCCGTATGCATGACTAAAGATTTAATCAGCGAATCAGTAACATACGGCTGTGGAATGCCACATGGAATTACTTTGAATATGAATTAGTGAGTGTCCGTGTGAAGATCGTCAAAATGTGTCAAATTAAAATGGCGCTACACTGTAGCAACAGGATAAAAGAGACGGGTATTTCTGGGTCCAGAATGTAATTAGTTGAAATATGATTTATAAAATCGAATATATTTTTGTTTTTAAAATCGTACAATATCATTAAAATTCACAATCAACAAAATAAGTAAACTTTGAAGTTTATTACATGACTTCGCTTTTACAAAATACCCTAAATCTCTGCTTTTAGATTGCAAAAAATCCGATTCTATTCAGTGACTGTTAATGTTAATGCATTAGCTATTAATTTACACCATTTTCATATTTTTACATCTCTTTTTTACCCAGGCCCATGTCTGTATCAAAGAGTATTCGTCTCCTTTCAAAGAAATTGCCAAAAGTTATTACAATAAGATAGCGAAATAAAATAAGCCATTGGACATTAAATGTTGGAATAATATTCCACCGCCGATAAGGAACCTGAGATACATTCACGGTTTCAGATTAACGTTGAAAAGGTTTCGTTGTCAAAATCAAAAAAACCAAGATCAAAAGCATGACACTAGTTCTCCTAAAATAAGTGCAAACTAATCTTGTCTTTTATGTTTCATAATGTTTTGTTTCCTGTAAAATAATTTAAAACACCTATTTGTCCTGCATGTGCTCCTGGTTTCTTCGTTTTGGTTGTTTATGTGCCAACCCTTTTTGATACGAGAATATTTGGCTTTTTTTGTTATGTTTCTTTGTTTTTCTTTATGTTGCTTTTGTATGTTTTTGTGTATTTATTGAAATTTTATAATAATACATACCTACTGCTGTTTATATGTCATAAGTCTCACGTTTTTACATTTACTTTTTAAGACTATTTAAGTTAGTATGTGCCGTCATGTGATGCCACAGAATGGCTTGTGGCTTGAATTGTTTACACCCAGCATTATGTTGAGCTGGGGCCGTTTTGTAGCAACTGGCATTTGATATTTGGTTTGATATTAGGTTGTTGTAAATATTAATTTTTTTGTACGGTATCAAATATCTTTGTTACAAATAAATCTTTTCTTTCTAAAAAATCACTAAACGTACTTATTATTTAAAGTTCACAAAAATTCTATGGCGCTCCACGTTTTCTTCTAATAACAGTTATTTTCTGTTATATTTACAAAATTATTTCGGACTAACTACGTAAATAGTTGAGGTTTTTTTATACTGGACAGTCATTAACTACTCTAGTCACAAAAAATATTAAATTTTCTTCACACTTCAATCAGTCAACAACTGCTACATTCGTACCTTTGCCTATGCCAGCGCCATTTTGGAGGGTTTTTGAACGGTTATTTACTGCAAATAGCTGGACATTTTTTCAACTAGTCCTCAACATGAGTCAGTTCTCCCTACTTCTATGCTTCTACCCTCGGTATTATGAACAAGAAATTCCAACAAACATGGCTTATGTGAGCATTTAAATCGTTATAAATGCAAAGTTTATTTAAAAATATTTATAAAATACAGTGAAAATCTCATGTAGAAATCATATGAATGAGTATAATACACACCTAAATAAATACATTGTTAACTTCATTCATAGATCAGCACATTTGAAAGAGAAGACGATATACGAAAGTTGGAGTAACAGTTTCCACAACTACTCCTTAGAATGGAGACCAGGTAACAGATTATTTTATGTTCAAAACTAGCTGTAATAGGCCACCTATTGCCGTGGGTCAGTGTGATCAAATGGAAAACAAAGAAAAGAGAATGCACACGTTTTTTAATATATTTAATTTCACAATGCTTATTATGGTAATACAATTTTTTGTTAATTCATGGTCCTATAGATTGTCTTTTTTTTCTAAAAGTAGGAATGTAAAAATGTAATATTACGCGCTTTTTCGAATGCAAGCTTGTGTCAAAATATCAAAGTACTGTGGAAAAGCTTTCGCATATTTAAGATGTTCTACAAATGAATAATAACATTTTTATAAATATAAATATTCTCAGTCTTAAGACTTATCTATATTAATAAATCTATAGTCATGTCTGTACATGTAATATTTTTTCCAATATATAAATTAAAATAATAATAAAAAACTCTGTTTGTATGTTCGGATTTAACTCAAAAACCGCTTTACCGTTTCTTATGAAATTTTTTACACGGGTATCGTATGTCATTAGTTCAAATCAGCTTTAAGAATTTTCAATAAAACAATCAGAATATTTTTTTTAATAAAAATAAAAACTTTATTGATTGTGATGAAATTTTGTACACGGGAAGTACTATGTTATTTCATAATTGATGGGCTATAACAATTTTTATATTACTTTTAGAAATAGAAAAGAAAAAAAAATTGTGGTGTATTTTGTGTGAGATGAGTATATTTGTGTATTATATTTGCTTGTATAATTCCCATAATAAAAGCTTTGCCTAAATTGGAATTAAATATCGGTGTGTGAAATTGGACACATATATTATGATGTATATTGTGATGCAATATTATATAATTGTTCAAGACATTTATTTATAACAGATTGCATAATCATGTCTGTTGATGGGGAGATATACGGTGAAGTAAGACCAGAGGAGAATTGGTATGAAGAGGCTAACAAAATCATGTTCGATGCTGCGAAACGATGGCAAAAGGGAACTGCTATGGCTCCTTTCGATGACATGGTATATAACATTTTCTTAACTTCTTTTTTAAATATCCGTTCTTATCAGGTGGTAGTCCATCGGGATCGCGACCACCATGCACCATGCCTGATAAATATCCTTCATCGTTTAGGAGTGTCGGTCGCATTCCAGCTCATTCGGTGTAATAAAAAGTAAAAAATTTTTTTCCAAAAAAAAAAAACTTTATCGACGCTTTCCAAAGTGTTCGTATATTTGTTAATTAACTTAGATACCTACGTTTAACTGTCAACATCATGGTACTAGTATATTCATTTTTGGAGAAGGTTCGCGTAATATGTGCTGGGCCCTTAATTCAATCAATCAAGAATCAATCCCTCTCGAAGCTATTGCTGCGATACACAGTAATTATTCTAATAACAAACAAAAAAGACTCACCTCGTCAGGAACGGGCTGTAACCTTGACCTTGACTGCAGATTTTGAAGTATGTATGTGTAGAGTGAACTGTGTGTAAGTGTGTGTGTCAGCCCCAAATACCACCGAACACTATCACGCAAGCAATCTGTTCATCAAAACCCTCCTGGGACACCAACTCAAAGCTATACAATGCAAAAACTTCAACCACCGTTAATCACATATATCTCAGCGCTAGTCGAACGTCCGCAATGACGTAGTGCGTACAAAATAAACCAACACGAGTTCACGGCCAAAGCATGAAGTAGTCTGGCCTACGTGCCAGCAGAGCCGTCGGAAGAAGCAAAGGGGGGCCGGGCGAGCCGGACGATGCACCTGCCGTGCAATTCACCAATCACAGCGATCGTGGCATCGTACGATGCGGCTAATGAATTTGTATTCGAAACATTCATTATACCTTGTATGCTATGAATAGTCCCATGTAAAAAATGGTGGAGCATTTTCTAATACCCGCCTGGCTTGCTACCACCCTAAAGTTGAATATCTGTCGCCAAGCAGCCACAGGCGTGTTCCAGCAGATACACTTCAGAACCAGATCCCCACTATACATAGCTTGTTGCTTGACATCACCTGAGGTTGTAACGACATACTAAAACTTATTAACAATTAAAAATTTATATAAAGAGATTTGTATATTAATCAAAATAATTATATTACTTCCCCAGTTCTACATAGCGTTAGGTATTAACGTTGGAGGGGTGAACGATTTCTCCGACGAGCTTGTCGACAAACCTTGGAAGAACACCGCCACGAAAGCCATGTTGAACTTCTGGGAGGCGCGGAATGAGTGGTTACCGACCTGGTTCGAGGATACAAGCGCATTGCAAATCGATTACGTCAGAGTCTACGCACTTTAACAGCTGAATTCAGTAATTATCCTTTCCAATATGTACGAACCACAGAAGTCTTTAGGGATATTTCAGAACATTGAGTTAATATTTTACGAGTAGGTACTTGCGAGCGTATGTATGCCTATTTCTTTGGGACGCTCTATAGCCTAAACAGCTTATTGAATGTTCGCATACGAGGTGTCGTTAGATTCTTCTTAAATTTGGAAGTCACATATGTTATAAATAATATTTTAGTACGATGTCGGGAAATCAATAAAAATAAATAAATAGAAAAATATATTTGGGTAATAATAAAATTGGGTGGGTCTACATTTTTAAAGCTGAAATGCCCAAGCCAACCTAACCTGCACGTGATGCACCCTGCTGGGTAACGAACGAGGAAATGACCACAGCGGGGTGGTAGGGCTGTACAGTCAGACTGGGTCGCGACCACCACGCATGTTGTGAAAAGTCCGTCATAGTGACTCGCTTTTGCGTCTCGTGTTTCGGTATCAGCCTGTGCATATCCAGTTAAATTAATGCAGGCCTTCATGACGGCGGTGATCGTCGTTGGATTACAATTTCTCGGTGGTCGCCGTTGTGTCAGGATTGTACTGTGCTTACCATCATGGACATTACCGTAAATTTGCCGAGCTACTAAAAAAAACTCTTATCATATTTATGTATTGATAAGTCAACAATTTTTAAGTCTAAATTAGAGTAAAAAACTCCTATCCTAATTCATGATGGTTCCATTGATAAGTTTCGTTTTAGTATAAGTTGGAATGCCGCTTATGTCAGTGCGTATGACCCACAGACTTGGAGCACAGCAGCGTGAAATGCATGTTGAAATATAGTATGGTGGTGTTACTTCTGAAATCCAATTCTGGATTGATTTCTTCAAGTATTTATTTTTATTTTAAAATTTAACATTAAAGAACGTTTGTTTCCTTTATTTAATATAACATCCAGGCTTAATCCCACGAATCAGTCTTGTACAGGAATTGAAGACCCGAAGTTACGGCTTGCAACTGCAACACGAAACATCCTATATTTACTTAACTGTGTCAATATTTTTATAACATTCTTATATAATTATTAATTTTCAGTAAAATAATATCTATATTAAATATTATTTATTTTCTTTCTTACAGGTCATCTGCATACGCGAAAATCTTTTTTTTTAATGGTATATTTTTCTATATACTATTCTAATGTTAGTTGATTAGTTCATATTATTTGAATGTGAATTATTATATAAAATTGTATGAGTATATATTAAAAAATATATGTTTGACATTTTTTACTGTTTTTAATTTACCATTTTATTATGGTTAACGACGTTGCGAGAATAATGTCAATTAAGGGAAAAATATTCTTTATAAATATTTGAACGTACATTTGTAATCAATACTGACTTTCACCTGCGGATCCGCATACTAAAAATATCACTAATGTATTACACAAATGTTCACAAATTTAGTTTATGTACCATTTTTGGTGTTACAACTTTATAAATTGTATCTGCAATGGACGTCTTCCCGACGAAATATATTGGCGATTTTAAAACTCATCAATCTACAGTTCTGTATGATCTAACTACACGGTTTCATGAGAACACCTTACAAGCCGCCAGCGTTAAGGTTTCTTCACAATTTTTTCTTTCACCGTCATTCGAGAATGCTAT
Source organism: Saturnia japonica (assembly GCA_033032175.1). Classification (NCBI taxonomy): domain Eukaryota; kingdom Metazoa; phylum Arthropoda; class Insecta; order Lepidoptera; family Saturniidae; genus Saturnia; species Saturnia japonica. Next base: position 2,896,245 of record CM065315.1, read on the forward strand.
CTTCTGTTATACCTACAGTGGGCGAATACTAATTCTTTTGATGCATGCCGGGGCACAATCTATACGTACCTCTACGGACCATATTCCTTTTAATTTTTAATATAAATTAATAGATGTTATATGAATTAAAAGCCTTCTAAAATTACTAAACCCGTTATACCGCCGCGCCGTTATCAGACATCCAGCAAACAAATTTGACAAATTATAGCAAACTAGCTGACCCGCGCAATTTCTCCTGCATCATGTAAGAGAGAGAGAGAAAGGGCTAGAAAGAGTGGGTCGTAGGCACTGTACCACATTAGGCCACATTATTCTGCAGAATAAAAACGCGCTCGCTTTACTTGATCATTATTTTGCTGCCGAGTTATTTTAAAACTGAGATATCTCCTAAGATCTTCATTTAAAACAATTACTGTAAAGGGCCATTCTATTCAAAATTAAATACTTGTGATGAATAATGTATTTATATCGATAAGGAATAATGAAACACCTTCGTATATAATTCATTATTTTAGAACATATTTTATTACCATAAAAAAGGTTATATTAAGTAAACCTTAAAATATAGTATAAATAACCTTAAATATAGTATATGCTATCGCGGACTTATTTTTAGAACTTTTTAAGGGAAATAATTCCATCACACACGATTGTTGTGTAACTTCAACCATTTACGCAGCGAACGCAATGGAAGCTCTCAAAAGAAATAAAATTTGCCCGTTTTTCCGACATTTTACATTGATCCTCCGTTCTTATTGATCATAGCGTGATGTTATATAGCCTATAGCCTTCCTCGATAAATGGGCTATCTAACATTTAACATTTTTTTCCATTCGAACCAGTAGTTGCTGAGATTAGCGTATTCAACCAAACAAACGAACTCTTCAGCTTTATAATATTAGTATAGATTATTTTTGAAAAAATAATCAATACAATTCTGAAGAAGGGACGACAATCATGATTTATTATTTTTTTATTGAAATGTTTTTATTAAAATCAGACAGTTTTGGAGAAAGACATAGAGCCTGGGTACCGAACCTGGCGGTCATTACCCTTGGTCCCTCGGTAAAATCGCTATCTTGCAGGGGTAATAAGCTTTTTTACAAGGGAAAAATTACAAATCCAATGAGGCGGTGAAACACGCCTTTAAAGTGTTCATCGATTCCCGTCTTCAGGGAACTTTCTATTAAAATGGCAAAATTGCATCGATAATATTAAGCAGTACTTCGACTTATTAAATATTTGTTTTGTATGTTATTTTTTATATATATGTAATTATTATTTTTTTTATTTATATAAACTCAATACAGTTTGGAGGTGGGCATAGGGGAATAACAAATTATGATTTCATCTATTACATTTGCACCTACTTAATAATCAGTCCGAGTTGCAGTTGTCTCTCTCGCGCTCAATTCAATCGTTCGCGCATGATAGCAACAGATTTAAGTAAAAACCTATTCTACAAATGGCTTTTCGTTTAAATAATTTTAAAAATAACATCTTATAAAGGTAAGAAAAAGTTGATCTTTTTGATCTGGTTATTCAATAATAAACGAATGAAAGATCAATATCTTTATAATATTTTCATTATGTAAACCTCAATTTATCTCTCATTTGAATAACGTACAAATCGATTTAGTAATTTAGTCATAAGGACGAAAAATTAAAAGACATTGTTTCACTTTAAATAATATTAGTAGGGATAAATACAAATTAATAATAATGAATTATATATATTTAATAGACATAATTATCTAATCACAAGACAACATCAAAGCTTTCTCTTAATCTCTTCCATTTACACAACTCTAAGCGCAAGTCATTTAGGGGGCGTCCCAGACTAAGTTTTCCTTGACGTAGTCTTCAAACAAGAATTCGTTAACCCCATCTGTTATCAGCTTTAAAGGACCAATCAGCTTCTACTTTATTGTTTATATTACTCAATTCTCATACAAAAAATTGTACACATAAATATATTGTAACTCGATAACTCGAAGATACATTTTAATTCAGCCGCTTTATACCAATGTATGGAGGAACACTAATTAATATGATAACAATTTTCCATATAACTTGATTATTATAACCGCGAATACTTCCGAGTGATATCTTCAAATTAGTCAGACAATACACTTCGAAACAGGTTTATTTATTTGTTTTTCTCATAAAATTGTAAGTAACCAGTATCAAAATGGCTACAACCAAGTTAGCACGCGTATTAACACTGACACTTCTTTTAAAATTATCTGTCTGCCAGAATAAAGTCCCCGATGTAAAAATTGAAGTGTTTAAGCCGAAAGGATTTAAGGCATCTATACCGGGTAAGTAGGAACTATACCTAACCATATAAGACCTTGAACTTCTGGTCGTCTCATATTGATAATAAACCAAAGTCGATCGCGTCTGGAATAATAATAATTTCATTTTAAAAATGACCTATGCTATAAAGTCTCCTTGTGGTGTTTAATGACCACAAGTGCGCCGGGTTCATTGTTACGGTACATATTGCGTTCGTTTTATTACATTGTTCGAGCGGCTCATGAGCGTTTTTTGTTTTTTTTTTTAAATAATATACCTAAGGCTACAATATTACAAAGGATAGATTAAAAAAGCGCAGTACTAAAGAGTATAAGTTCTTAATGTCTATATAATAATTAGTGACTAGCTGATTATAGTAGGTATAGTATATAGTTAAAGGCCTTGTTTATACTTTTGTTACTTTATATACTTCATTTTATTATTTACTGATATTTACTGACTGCAATGTATATTAGAAAATAGCTTAAAAATGGGAAAATTGAAGCTTAAACAAATTTCATTTTCGGTTTCGGCCAAAACCAAAACAGATACCCAAATTCGCTAACTAATTTAATCAGAAATTTGACTTAAAAACGTAAACCTTTGTTGGTGATTAAGGGAAAAATGTATAAAATCATTATGTAACTTGTCATGATGTAAGGATCAGAGTGCTAGGCAATGAAAGAACTGGATGAAAGAAGATTACATGTGGTAGATATGCGAATGTTAAAATGGAAGTGTGGTGTAATTAAAAAATATAAGATCAGGAATTAGTATATCAGAGGAACTGTGAAAAAAGGAACAGTCACAGAGAACTTGAGTTGAAGGGCATTTCGTGAGGAAGAATGAAAGTTACATAACTAGAGGTATGTTATGAGAGTAGTGTAGGTAATGTTCACCTTCATAAGGTCGGCCGCCTGGGCAGTTAAAGGAGTAGAGGGAGACTGAAAAAGGTATGGATACTATGGATGGATATTGTGGGCCCTATTAGATAACCCCGTAAGAAATTATATTGTTAAATTTGTTTGATCGAAACTTACATCGTTGACTACAATTCTGTATTATTATTATAGTGAAATTTATTTGGGACCTTATTTCCTTGCTAGTGTATTATAATTATTTTTATTAGTTTCTTTATTAAACTATTAGTTTCTTTGTTGGGATTTAAGTAATTGGAACGAATAATTCTGTAAAATATTAATAATATTTTTTTACAATAAAATAAACGTACCCGAGTATACATAATAACAATAATTGATGCATCATCTACAAAAATGGACATGTTATTTTTCCGATAAAAACCATTCGAAATGTTCTTCCCCGTTGTGATGACTGGACATTACCAAACATTTTACCTACCTTAATTTGTGAAATAAAAGAATCGTTGAAATTGATTGCTTTACGTGTAAAATGACGTCGGATTTACATACTCGGAAAATTATTCACATATTTTATTTCTAAATAGAATCTGTAATTGATTATCACGTATTAATATTTACATAAAAATTAAATGGAATTGATTCAATTCATTGAAACATAAACTTAGCTGTTAGAGATGTGATTTCTTAAATGCCGATTAATGGAAATGAAAGGCCAATAAGGTTTTAGTTTTTTTTTAAAGATAAGATGAGGTTGGTCCTATTTGGGTATATTTACTAAGATTTATTAACAACTTACATTTACAGTTCATATTTGCTAAGACTAAGAGCAAATTTAATTTACTACTCTGTGAAAAAAGGAAAAAGATCAATCATTCACAAAATTATTCATCCCAATTCATTTTATCGCCTTCAAAGTATGCTTCTTTAGAAATTATACAACTTACGCCAACGAATAATCCAATCATGAAAACATTTTTTAAGCGCTTTTTCCGGAACTCAGATTATTTCTTGCTGCGAATTTTCCTTTATGTCTTCTACCAAATGAAAACAGCTGCCACGAATTGGTAATTTGAGTTTAGGAAAAAGAAAGAAGTCGGCTGAAGCTATATCTGGTTAATAAGGTGGTTTCTCAATGGTATTTGTTGAGTTTTTGGTTAAAAATTAGTTCACATTGATGGCCTTGTGCGAAGCCGCCTTACAGTGGTGCAAAATCCAAGACTTTTTTTCCACAAATCTGGCCTTTTTCTTCGACTTTGATCTCTTAAACGCCGCATAAAGCTCAAATAATATACTTTATTTACCGCTTGATCTTACGGCAAGAATTCCGAGTGCACAACACCGCGATAATCAAAGAAAAGAATCACCATGACTTTGAATTTTGATCGACTTTGGCGTGGTTTTTTCGGTTTCGGTTAAGTTGGAAGGCGCCTCTACGAATCTTGTTGACTGTATGTCAAACTCGTAAACCCACGTCTCGTCACCAGTGACAAAACGTTTCATGAATGGTGGGTCGGAATAGACTCGTTCTAGCATGTCCTCAGCGACTTATGCGGTTGAGTGTTTGGAGAATATTCAGGTCTTTCGGGATTAGTCGAGTGGCAACATGTTTCATACCCAAGTGATTATTTAAAATTATATGGATCGACTCGTGAGACAAAGAAAGTTCAGCGGCTATCTCTCTCACTTAAATGAGGATTTTTAATCACTATTTCCTTCACTTTTGGGATGTTAACTTCAGTTAAGACGTTGATGGCCTATCAGGACGAGGCAAATCTTCAAGCGTATCTCGACCGCTTTTGAACGCTTTGTATCATTCATAAGCACGTGTTTTTGACAAAGTCGATTCAGGGTAAGCCTCTGTAACATTTTCAGTGTCTCCGAACACGAAATTCTATTGGCCATGCAATATTTAATACAAACTGTTTATTCGATGTTTTTGTCCATTATGAAATTCGCTACATTACATAAATGATCTGACTAAAACAGCACTGTATTTAATGTAAATGACAGATGCAATTCAAAGTTTGCGCCGAAATGAAAAACAGTTGTCCTAATCTAACAACATAAAAAAATTGAATTTGGAACCATTAAAAAAACTTGCCTTCCCGATAGTTTTTCTGACTGAATGTATTTGTATCATATTACGTTGGAATTCAGTGTTAAATTAGTATTCTTTTGGGAAGAGAATATATAAATACTTTGTATTCTTTTACTATAACAATTTTAATATACATATTAAATAACTATAGTTTTTGTTTATCTATCTATCTAGTTAGTTATCTTTTTGCTGGGTGATAGGAGACTACAGTTATGTCCGACTGAATAGCGACTTCTATACACCAGATATAATAACATTCACCATAGAGCTACGTCACCCCGGATCTATGATTTTTTCGAACCAATGTAGAAACTTGATATTGGCGCTCCCTCTCTGCAGCGTTTAATATAATAATAATGCATTTTTTTGTGATCGGGATAATAAGAACCGTTTGATAAATTTGCACTCTTCTAATTTTTTTCATTTGTTTGACTAAATGTATGAAGACTTTTTATGTTTTTTTTTCTATAATTTCGGAATGAACCCTTAAGATGTGGATAAAAACCAACTGGGTGTTTCAAAATGAAATGAATAATTGCTAGACGCTGGATGCTAGGCGCTTTTTAATCAAGTTGTTTTTTTTTCAACCATATTTGGCACCCCATGAAAATGCCAACCAGGGCGGAAACCCCCATTTCCTCCCTCTCTAGATCCGGGGCTGGTGCAACGGTTAAGCGTTTCTTCTTCAGGAATCAAGCTAGGTGATAAGGAATTTCACTGTTTTTCTTTGTTGCGTTCCGGCATCTGCTGGTGTATCTAGTTACCAAGAGGCTTACAAGTCGGCATGACAGCAACGACCGCCGATGGATTACCGATTTATCGGTGGTCACCGTTTTTCTTTGATTCTACTGTCCTCATAATCAGGCACAGTATCGTTACTATGACGTACTGCAATAAACAAAAAATCTACCAATTTACACAAACGTATTCTAGCAAACATAATTCATATTAAAATGTGAAAACTTATATTGATTCGGAGATCACATTATGATTTGCATATAAATATTATAAATCATTAAGGTACGGCTCAAAGCTTGTAATAAAAACTGCGGAAGTCACGCGCTCCTACCACAAGTTCTATGAAGCTGTAAAAGCCGCAGCGGCTTCAGGGCCCCTAAGGCTAACAGTATAGTCACATCAAAAAAAAAAAGCGCTCCAACCTTTTTCAAATATATCAGAGATCACTTATCCTAACGTTATTTTTTGATCGATCCTGCGCATTTGAGAGACGATTCTCTTGTTACCGCTATCTGGTATTGGTAATTTATCTATACATTTCTCGTGGCATTTGTCAATGTTCACCTAGAGACCTATTGCCTAATAGTAAAACACATACGATAACTAGCTGATCTCGAAGGCGTTGTTCTGCACCTTAACCACTCCGCCACCTATCACGTTAATGACAACTTTCATGAAAAGACTTTTTTTAAATATTCAATACAGGTATGCGCTTGGCCTCGATCTTACCTGATGGTAAGTAAAGATAAGGCCGACGATGTATCGCGCTTACCCATTAAATGCCTATTCACTCTTCGCTTGAAGACTCCGGGACGACGGGAGTGAACTCCACTCCTTTGCTGTTCGCAGAATGTTAGAGGAAGCATAACGCTTTGTGCGAACCAGGAGAATTTCCACGACATAGGCGTGGAATCCCTCACGGCGTCTAGTTGTCCTATGGTGGAATTGATTGGGCGGAATTAAACCGTGCAATTAGCATACATAGATCTACCAACTTCAAACCACTTTTAAAATATGTACTAGGCAGTTCCTTCCGTCTTTACCATAAGGGCACTGTGCCCCTGGGCTCACAGGTCTCCGAATTGACGACATATTCGTTTACATGGAAAGGAGAGATTTTTATAATAATTTTAAAATTTCTAAGATATAAATTAAAAACCAGATCAAACTGCATAATTTCGCAAAAGTAAATGTTGAATTTAAAAAAAAATACATTTTTTTATCTTTTACATTTTTTACTTTCTAAAGGGGCCCAATATTATTGTATGCCCAAGGGTCACTACATGGCTTCAGACGGCTCCGGTATTAGATTTGCCCTCACGGTCCCACGCATGCTGCGCGCGAAGTAAAAACGCATACTCTCTGATAAATCGACTGTGTGGTAGCTCTAATGATGTCCTGAAGATATTATCAGATAGACCGGATTGTTTGTTCCTTCACCATAGGACTGACTTAATAAAAAGAAGTGTGTGCACTAAAGCAAGTTACTGTTTTTGCTTATATGTGTATGTAAAAGTGTAAATATTTGTAAAATGTGTTTTGTGTCCTTACTAACACAGGCTAAGTTAATAATAATATTGGATGTAAATTTGAAATAAATGTCGTGTAATTTATCTTTAATCCCACTTATTGTAATGCCTACAGTTTTCAAGAACGCTTGACGTGCACGGCTGCTGCGTCGTTCCTTAGAGCCATACCGTGTAGTTGAATAGGCCGTCATTATGACTCTCTTTTGCGTGTCGCGTTTCGGGATCAGTCTGTGCATATTTAGTTACAATTACGATCTCTCGGTAGTCGCCGTTGTGTTTGCAATAAAATAAAATAAACGACCGTCCTCGATAATTAGGCTATAAAATGTATTTGAATTTTCGACCAAAATAAAATGAGCAAAAACAGCTGGCTTATGATTTTATTATATACCTTTTTTTATAGATGTTCCGAATCTGGGAATCTTCGTGTTCCAAGGCAACCTGAACCGAACTATAGGCAAGAACGATGTTGGCACCTTATCCGGTGAGGTGTTGCAGCCGACCAACGGGAGGTGGGTGTTCCAAGACCCCAACGTAGTTCTGAATCCTGGTGACACAATCCACTATTATGTATTTGTGTCTATAAATAGAGAGGGCTATATCAGAGACAACTTGAGCTATACGGTCCCAGGTTTGTACAATTTTATTTAACACTGTCACAGATACAGGAGGTCGAAACGACCTCCTACTTACCTATTAATCTGTGCCTAAGGAAGCGCTTATAACTAAAATATTAAGACCAGTTTAATAAAACATACTAAACATCGAACACACAAGGCAAAAAACTTTATGGAATTTATCAATACTTTTTCAAATAGCTGTCGTCAATCATCTATTGGTATGTTCTGGCAATCACTAGGCTTAGCGAGTTACTATCTTGGGCCACGTCGTCACTTAACATCATGTAAAATTGTGACCAACCTGTAAAAAAAAAAAAAAAAAATAACATCATATTTATTGTTTGCACTTTTTAACAATTTTTGTGGATGTACAGAGAGGGACATACTTCCAGAAATCGCTATTATTCATATAATGATCGACCCTGATGCCCTCTCGGTAATAAAACTTTCTTTACACGAGATTCTTTACACGATATTTGTTGAATAACGATGAAGTTTGTTAGAACCTAAAACAATTGCCTATTTTTTTTATTTGTTGTACTAAGTCTATATTAAATGGAAAAATTAATATTTTTTTCTAGTTCTTATTGAAATAATTCTAGTCGTTAATAAGTTCAAACTTATCTGAGTTTTCCTCGAATATAAATTATATTTCAAGGTTATATTGGTAGGACAAAGTTAAGATTATATATTAGAGTAATACATAGGGAAGTTAAGGTACTAAATTCTACCATTACGGCCTTTTAATTCAAAACTAAGCATAGCTTTTATAATGCTAACTAAACAACTGATTTACGTACCATTATATAGATATGTAACACCCAGACATACAACTGACAATGATACTCGTCACAAAAATGTCAGTCAAATGCGGGAATCCAACCCGCAATTGTAGGACTTACCACCACTGCGCCATGAGACCTGTAATGTGTGTGTTATAGTCGTGATATCCTGTCGACCTCCTTTCACGTTAATTTACGACATGTGATAACTTTATTTTGATTATAATTTTTTTCAAAATATAAATTAGCCATCTAAGTGTTGATATAATTCCAAGACTAAGCTTGTAATACAGCCGTTTTCAACAACCTATCTATCCATTGCTTCAGCTAATAAAGATATACAAATATAACATTTTGGCCTTACTTTTTTTTCATAACTTACCAATGGATAGTTTTTCGTATGTACATAATATATATCCAAATCCTATAGCTTTAATAGATGAGAGGGAAGCCGATATATATCCTGAGTTAAAGAGAATACCTACATAATACAAATATGAACTAATCGAGGATAGTAAACTCAGATATGTTATTGAAAACGGCCGATAGAGGATACGAGTTGAAAATCTCGAATTTCTTATTTGAAAGAATATTGAAGTCACAATAAAAACTAACTTAATAATTAATGCACTGTAAATCTTCCTCGGCTAAAGATTAAAAATGTATAACTTTATAAACGTATGTACTTTTTGATAAATTCAATAAATTAAACATACAATTTTTTTTGTATGTGTGGCATACAAGCATACAGTCCACCTTATGGTAAGCGGCAACCGTAGCTTATTGACGCTTGTAATAACGTAGGTAAGCCCCCTACCTCAAGGAACTCTGGAAACCCCACTCATCGCAGCAACACAACACAATGTAATTTAGCTGAGATCTTTAGTAGAGTGGAGGTATTCCATTAGTCGAACTGCCCGAAATAGAGAGTACAGTAGAGGTCTATAGGTTCTATTTAGGTATATCAATTGTAGTATGTAGCTAATCAAAAAGTTTGTTCGTTTACAGAACCTGGAAATAAATCCAGCACTAGTACTGGTACTCCGAGCGTGTGCACTCCAACAGTGACTACGATACGCGGAGGAACCGCTTGCGCTGGTGACATATTATTCGAAGATAACTTCGACGAACTAGACGAAAAGACTTGGCAGATAGAGCAATATATACCTGTTAATAATCCTGTAAGCATGCTTTTTCTTGTCACTGTGAAAGATGGTAAATCGCTGAAACTAGAAAGTTGCACACCGGTAGAGACTTAATCTTTAGTAGAAGTGTCGAAAACTTGAAATGAGCGTATAAGTCTAAGTCTGTCTGAATTGGTGGACAAAAACCTCTGTCAAATTGTGCTACTCTAAATTTGATCTGGTGAATTATAGCTCATAGCTATTCTTCGTAGATCTTCATTCCAGCTAACAGGAGGCCTTCCACACTACGTTTGATAAAGATTTAAATACATACGTTTACTTATTACTTACAAATCACTGAATCCAATCAAACCAGCTAAATTTTCTTGGCGTAATTTTCATGGGTATCCACTATTACCAAAATGAAACCGACGCTTCTTCTCGTGTATGAGTATCCTTTCTATCGGTAAAGTATCTTATCCAATTCAATGGAATAATTTATTAATTCTTTGTACCCTGTGCAATGAATATATTTTTGGTTCATGGTTTTCTTTACGGAATAATGAAGAGTTGTGAGATTTTTTATTTATATATTAGGTCCATACATATGAAATTAGCGTTTTATATAGTAAAAGTAAAATAAAAAAAATATTATGAAATTATACATTTAATCAATCGAAGTATGTACCATTATTATCTATGCACTTTCGCCATTTTAAAGGTAGTTCATTGATTCCATTGCTGCAAAAATTGTGGGAGCAAGAATCAATAAAATCTTTTAAGGCAGTTTTGACAGCCTCATCGGAATTGATTTTATTTTCTTTGCAAGAAATTGTCCAAATTCCGAAAAATATGGTAATCTATTGAAGCAATGTCCGGGGAGTATGGTGGGTTTCGGAGATATTCCAATCGCAGTTTCTCTAATTTAGCGACCGTCGGTCGTAAAGTATGAGGTCTAGTGTTGTTATGAAGCAGCAGTGGGCTTGAGATATTGACCAGTCTCGGTTGTTTAACGGCTAGCTTTTCCATCACGGTTTGCAATTGTTGACATTACAGACCTTCCGTTATCGTCTGGACAGATCTTACGAAGCTATAGTGTATGACACCAGCACTGGCCCACCAAACACTCACCAGTACCTTTTTCTGAGACGACTTTCGCTTGAGACAGGATTTGGCCGGTTCTCCTGGGTTCAACAACTGTGATGAGCGTTTCCGATTGTCGTAAAGAATCCATTTTTCGTCACAATACGATTCAAAGTTCCCTCGTTATTGTGACGGTTGAGTAAGGTAATGCAGAACTCAATAGGTGTTTGTTGGCGTGCTTCAGTCAATTCATGAGGTACCCATTTCTCAAGCTTTTTCACTTTTCCTGTTTGTTTCAAGTGAAATAAATTTTTTTTAATCACTCACACCGAAGCCTGCCCCTAACTCTGATCTGGTTTGCGAATGATCTGCTTCAACGATCACCTTTGATTCTTCATTTTCAACTAGGGTCTCCAGCCATCTACGGGGTTTGTATCGTAGGTCATAATTTCCAGAACGAAAACGTTGGAACCATAAACGTACCGTGTTTTCTTTTACAGTAGCTTTCCCATACACATCATTAATCCTTCGAGCTGATTCTGCAGCGCTGATGCCACAATGAAACTTATATTCGTAAATAAGGCGAAAAGAAAGATGTAAAAAAAAAATTATGCGAAAACAAACGAATCACTAAATTCGAAACACAAATACACAAGCTTAAAGTTGGAATAAATTTGAATTTGATATTTCTAACCAGACTCCAGATATTTGAGATCAAAGTGACCAGTTCAACAAAACGCCAATTTCATATGTAAGGACCTAAGATTTTATTATCAATTTGTATAGTATGCGAAACATCTTCAGAAAATCACATTTAAACGTGACGACCTTCGGAAACTCGTTTTATCAAATTGTTTAGTTTGGTTTGTGTTGCGTACCATTTTTACTACCTATACGTATATCGGTTTTTTTTTAAATATTGTGTTTCAAAGACTAAATTTTGTATATGATCACGCCTGATATCAACTGATGGTGTGAAGGAATATTGTACACGTAACTCTAGACCCGAGTAGAATGTAGTTACCTGGCATTAAAATATATATTTTTTACGGTCATTCCTGGTATTTTTATACAAATGTAGCTATAATAACAAATGACAATGACGCGAACATAGATAACATATCTATAAGGGACCTGTGCAAGTAATTACAGCTGATAAATGTTTTGCACTTTAAGTGTGAGAATAAACACATGTTTGTGTGTGTTCCTTGTGTTCAAGGAAGTTTTGTCGTTTATTAATAAGGTGAAAAAAATTTGAAAAGGGTCATGTAGTAGTAAGGACTGTCATCATATAAGAATGAAACATATCTCTATGGCGCCGCCATCAGTCCTTGAAATTTCCTTTCACTTTAAAATTTAATTTGTAGAAGCGTCTTTAGCCTGAGTTAAATAGTAATTAATTTGCATATTGATAAATATGAGCGTTTGATTCTTTTGATTGTCTTTTTTTAGTATACAATCGTGTTAACCTACAATAATTTCTTCACATTCTATTTAAAATACCCAAGACAAGATTGAAAGTATTGACTGTCTCTTGTCACCAGGAGTTCCCGTTCATTTCGTACCAGCGTCTGTCAGATCCCACGGTGTTCACGGCTGGCGGCTACCTTCACATCAAGCCGACACTGCAGCAAATTCTACCTGGCTTCACCAACGAGTCCATATACTCCGGCACTCTTGATTTGTTTAGTAGTGGGTAAATAAGTTTTTATCATTAGGTCTATTTTTGATGAGTAATGCGGCTGTCAAACCATTGGTTGGCCCCAATGTTGGCGGTTGTTGAGGTTCGTTGATATATGACAGGTGTTCCGTGACGGCTAACCTTTTTTTATATTAACTAGCGAACGCCCTAAGGTCGAAATTCGCCCAGCGACTTTTTGATCATAACACGAAACAATGAGTATTAAATAAATCACTTGCTGTCACTTTTCATTGAATGACAACGTCAATATTTTTGGGGGTCAAAGTTCAATGACACTGGTCGGGTTATTCAACGAACAACACTGTAGAAGCCTTCAGATAACTCCATACAATACAATAACTGACATTTTTATATCGCGAGGAAAACATTGTAATCAAGCAAAAAAGTAATGGTAATTTACGTTTATAGAGTTTGCCTAACTAGTTACCACAGTCAAGTTATTAATCTATTGTTGAGAATCTTTCAATAAGTACCAGCAGTTGCACATGAGAGCCAGTCTCTTTTATTAGTCTCCCAAGAGAATACCTAATCGTAGTTTAATATTTCCAGTTGTACATCATCGGCAGATACATGTGTGAAACAGGCTTCAGGTGCCGATATCCTACCGCCCATAGTAAGCGGCAGGGTAACGACGAAAGCATTCACGTTCACTTATGGAACTGTTGAAGTGAGAGCCAGGCTACCTCAAGGAGATTGGCTATATCCAGGTAAATATGAGGGACCTACCACTAGCGAATTATACTAAAGGTCAAAAATATTACTTAATATCATCAGAATAAAATAGGTTTTTATAGTTATTACCTAACCCTAGAAGGAGGGTAATGATTTTTGAGTGTAGGTATGTCTATTTCTTTGGCACGTTCTGTAGTCTATACCATCGTATTCATGTTAATTGTCGGAATTACGCATGGTTACAATTATGATATCTACGAATCGAAAAAAAAACTACATAAAAAAGCCCTTCCAATACTCAACTAAACAGTACGTTCTAATGTAACTAAAAAGGTTGCAATGATTTTGCTGACGGTACTTCTCCCTTAATCATTGTACTTGTCCCGTTTAAGTTATAGGTACCAATCATCAATCATTACGTTTTGTTAATATAAATAATAATAACCGTAAATAGAACTATATAGATATATCTATGTATCTATAATAAGATCTCGAAGTACATTATTTTTTATTGGACACGGTACCTTAAGGGTGGTTCCATTTTAACTTCATCTCAAAATTAACTCTTTGAAATCATTGAAGTTGTCAAAAATTGTCTTGTTATTATCACCAATACCGACATCAAAAGTAATTTTCAAAAACAGTGCTTTGATATAATTTAATTTATTCACAAGTGGATTCCGTCATACCTGAAAATTTTAAGAATATCGTCATATTTTGCTTATAATATTTCGTCATAACTTTCCAGAAATACTATTGGAACCGTTTTTAAAGAAGTACGGCGGGCAAAACTTCGCTTCTGGTGTTATAAAAATAGCATCAGCTCGGGGTAACAGACAACTGTTCACTGGACCTAGTGATTACAGTAATAAGGTAATTTAACTAAATACAATTACTGTAATAATATTATATGTGTTTAGTGGAATTGATGATGTGAATGTATTGTAGAAACAATTGTGAAAAACATTTACCATTTGAGTTACTGCTTATTTTCTGTATGTATGTAGGTTTCGTATTTCTCATTGTTTTCTTTTTAATGACTTAGGTACTGTATGGAGGACCAATTATGGACAACCAATGCCGTGAAACATTACTCACCAGCAAAATAAGAAATGATGGATCGCAGTGGGGTGATGACTTCCACGTGTATTCAATCAGATGGGCTCCAGGTATTTCATTGCTGGTCCTTCATTTATATCTAAAAACAGTTTCAATACTTACTACAATTCTGTATTATTGATGTCAGCTCGAAAATGTGAGAATTAGCCAATAAAACTGATATTCTAGCCAAGTAGTTCTCTGATATAAAATGCTTTAAAAAAAAAATTTGATTGTGGAAATTACTAATAACGTTTATAAAAACATAAAAAGTTCTCTATGACAAAGCCTACCGTGAAATGGAATGGTTCCACTCATTCCCCGGTCAATTTTACGACATCGGATTCTGCAACCATAACGCGAAGAGATATTTATGCAGTCTGGCATGTCAGCGGCGACTGCCAAAGGATTTAGATCTTTCGGTGATCGCCATTGTGTTTTGATTTGACTGTGCTCACCATCAGGGACAATAGTGTAAATTTGCCCAGCTACTATTAAAAAAAATCTAGATTAGTATGTGGTACGGTTTTCACTTCTAAATCTTGTTCATAAGCGTAGGTAAATTAACGTTTAACGTAATATTCGTTTGATTTTAGATCGCATAACACTATCCGTTGACGGTGAAGAGTGGGCTCGCGTGGATCCAGCGGCCAGTGGTCTTCGCGGCCGGTTCGCTAAGTTATGTAACTTGCCGCATTCACTGTTGACCATGGGCTCAGCGATGGCTCCCTTTGATGATCATGTTAGTATTGGTGTCATCAATAATCTGTTTTAGACTATTTCAAAATTACTAACTCAGTTCAGATATTAAAAAGGCAGTTGAGAAATCAGAAATACCACCATCAGCTGAAGCTAGCCAACAAATATCACAGATAAAGTATGTAGGATATCTTCACTCAGTGTCTCAACGCTTGTTATTATATGGTGTGGCATTACTTGTCGAATATGAACCTTTCCTTATAACTCCTCAATACAGTTGGGTCAAATTTAGTTAAGTCCAGTTGCAGTTGTTGTAATGGCCGGTTGTACCTATATGTTTTTACAGTATCAGGGTAGTCACACCTGGAAGATTATTGGATAAAAGTGATTGAAGTGTCAATGTTAAAAATTTCAGCCTCTTTCGTTATCGTCATAAAATTTTGGGTGATTATGAGACAAAGATAAAGATAAAGCGAGAGGTTCACTTCGACTCTGTATTTATTTGAGATTTTAAAATTAAATAAGTGTTTTCTAGTCCAATAAAATGTGAAAATGAAGAAAACAACAACCGATTGTTAACATACAATGTGGACACAGGGAAATATAGCGTAGATAACTACAAAACAGTGATAAACAATTGAGTGCAAAAGATTATGCAGTGAAAACACTAAATTATACGGATTATATTAAATGTTGAGGTGTGCAAGTGCAGAGCATCAAGACGCTAAAAACTAAACTAAAACACAATTCTGATCAAGTTCAGTCCAAAAAACAAACCAAATTCACCATATAACCTATTTAACTAACAGATATAAATAAACTGCCAAGTGATACTGTTTTATCGACCGTGCTTGTTTTGATATCAACGCCACCTAGCGAATACTTTCTTTTCAAGTTAGTTCAGCTACTCACCACTAGAGGCCGCCAAGAGTAACAAAATACAATCGACAGAAAATTAAATCGTAAAATATGGACGAAATTATGTTGGCACTTCGAAAGATTCAACAGGATCTGAACGAACAAAAAGCTGACATAAAGAAGACCGGAGAAAAAGTTACTGAAAAGGTAATAGAAAATATGAATATAATACTGGACAAAAAATTTAAAATTTGGGAGGAAAATCAGGGAAAGCTGAAAGAAAGCATTGACAATCACGAAAGAAGATTAGATATTTTGGAAAAACAAGCAAGACGACGAAATATAGTTTTCTTTGGAATCGAAGAAAATGAAAAAGATTATTCACAGCTAGAGAAAAATATAATATCCTTTATAAATAAATATTTCTCTATCGGCTTGAGCTCTGCCGAAATACAAGAGGCAAGGAAAATTGGAAAAAAATCTGATAAGATTCGTCCACTAACTGTAACATTTACCACACTAGGAAACAAAATAAATGTTATAAAACAGAAAGGAAAACTAAACGACACGGGTTACTATATAAAAGAGGACTACCCGCAGCACATCCTGGAAAAAAGTAAAATGCTACAAGAGCAAGTAAAAATAGAAAGTAAAAAGGGGAACAGGGCGGTCATCAAATACGACAAATTTTTTAATATTAAAAAAAAACATAACACGGACTGAAACAACACCAGATATAAGGACTTGAATACACTAAGGACAGTAATACACGAAATACCCAAGTCACTAAGAAGAATAAAACTAATTTAACACGAATTACACCCCAGAGATCATCTAGCTACTCGGAAGGGGTAGCTAAACCAGGTATAATCAACTTTTTGTTAAACAAAAATAATAAAAATCAAGAAGAAACAATCAATAAGAACAATGACATATAGCAACCAGCGACCCCTCTCTCAGAAAATTTACTTAGAAATTGAAAACAAAAATACACAAGAAAAGATCTTCCAAGCCGGCTGGTCCCCGTGGAAGAGTACGACCACAACCCTCCAGGAAAATTACAAAAACAAAAAGCCACTAAACTGGACAAAGACTCCAAGAATTGTATAAAAATTGAAACTTATAATGTCAGGTCTCTGTCATCAATACACCGATACTTAGAACTCAAAAATGCACTGAAAGATATAAATTGCGACATACTAGGACTCTCAGAAATAAGAAAAATGGGCTGCCAAATAGAAGAGTATTCAGACTATGTTTTATGCTATATAGGAGAAACAAAGGGACTGCATGGAGTCGGATTCCTAATAAAAAAGACATGGAAAAATAATATAACTAACTTTAATGGCATTTCGGAGAGAGTAGCGTTATTGCAAATGAAATTTGGCATACTAAAAATTTCAATAATTCAGGCATACGCACCCACGAAAAGATCAGACGATACAGAAATACAAAAGTTCTACAATGATTTGAAAAAAGCTCACACACTAGCCGATGAGAAAATCATAATATTAGGAGACTTCAATGCAAAAATAGATGACAAAAAAGAAGAAAAACTCGTCATGGGACAGTATGGGCTAGGCCAAAGAAACGAAAGAGGTGAACGACTGATAGAATATGCATTTGAATATAGACTAGCAATAATCAATACTTATTTCAAAAAAAGACCTAGTAGAAGATGGACTTGGAAGTCACCAGATGAAAGTGTTAAAAACGAAATCGACTACATCATGACAAATGTCCCAAAAATAGTTCAAAATTATGAAGTCCTCAATAACGTAAAGTTCCGAACAGATCATAGACTAATTAGAACAACAGTCCTATTGAGCCAATCGAAAAAAAGTAGAAAGAGCTTTAAACCACCCCCAAAAATCCCAAAAACTGAAGAGGAAACAAGACACTACATAGACGGTCTCAAATCGAACATCGTAAACAAACTAGTAGATACCAGAAACGTACAATCTTACTATGATGCGCTAGAAGTAACTATAACAAAAAGTTTAACTAGCCAAAACATTCCCAAAAAAGAAAAAGGATACAAAATATTTAGCGAAGAAACAGTAGCCCTAATCAACAAACGCAGTGAACTAACTACACGGAAGAATAAAGATGCTAATACAAAGAAAGAACTAAGCAAACTATATAAGGAAACTAGCAAATCTATCAAAAAAGACTGTAGTAAGCACAGACAAAGGATAATAACAGAAAATCTAAACAAATTCAGAAGCACAAGGAAAGCATTTAAAGAACTAAATTTAAGAAAAACTTGGATACAAAAATTAGAAGGCCAACATAAAGAAATTAAAACAAGACGAGAAATCATACAACAGGCAACTACTTTTTACCAAGAACTATACAAAAATAAAGATAAAACCACCGAGGAAGTCTACGAATCACACTATTATTATAACAGGGAAACAATTAGACCTATAGAAGAAAAAGATATATACGCCGAGCTGAAACAACAAAACCAGATAAAAGCCCTGGTCCCGATGGAATAACCAACGAAGCTTTGAAAATAGGTGTACCAGTTTTACTTAGACCTCTCACAGAATTATTCAATCTCATACTAGAAGATGAAATCGTACCAATCCAATGGTGCATGTCAGACATCATACTACAATATAAAAAAGGAAACCCTCTCGATATCAACAACTATAGACCAATTAGTTTATTGGCAAACATATACAAAATCTTTTCATCTATAGTTCTTAAACGCATAACATAAGAGATTGAAAATGCACTACCAATAGAACAAGCTGGCTTTCGCTCTGGGTTTAGCACACTTGACCATATACAGGCACTGGAACAAGTTATAGAAAAATACGAAGAGCGTAATAAGCCACTCTATCTAGGTTTTATCGACTATAGCAAAGTATTTGACAGCATAAGCCACTACTCTATATGGAAATCACTACAAAATTTAAACGTAAATCCGAAATATAAAAATATTATAAAATACATATACAATAACAGTATAAGTAGTGTTATGCTAGAATCTAGAGGAGATGCAATTAATATCAAAACAGGAGTCAGACAGGGGGACCCCTGTCACCCAAATTGTTTATTGCGGTTTTAGAAGATGTATTTCGAAACACAGACTGGAAAACTAGAGGCATCAAAATAAACAACAGTTATCTAAGCCACCTCAGATTCGCGGACGACATAGTTATACTGTCTGAAACAGCAAAAGAATTACAATGTATGCTCTGCTCTCTTGCTCAAGCAAGCTCAAAAGTAGGATTAGAGATGAATGCTACAAAAACCAAAATCATGACAAACAGCATAAAACGGCCCATCAATGTAAAAGAAAAATCTATAGAATATGTCCACAGCACATCTACCTAGGCAAACAAATATCATTTCTGAAAACGCACAATGAAGATGAAATTGAAAGAAGATCAAACATAGCCTGGAAGAAATTTTGGTCACTCAAAGAAATTCTAAAAGGAGACTACTCGATAAACCTTAAGAAAACAATATTAGATACCTGTATACTACCTTGTCTATTGTATGGCTGCCAAACCTGGATATACACGACAAAAGCAAAACAAAAGATCATAACAACACAAAGAGCTATGGAGAGAAGTATCCTAAATATAAGAAAAATTCAAAAAGTCAGGAGCATAGAGATAAGAGAGAAAACAAAGATAACTGATGCCATCACACAAGCTCTAAAACTGAAATGGCAGTGGGCAGGTCACGTAGGTGGACAATCAATACTACAAAGTGGAAAGGGCCAATCGGCAAAAGAAGGGTAGGGAGACCGAAAAGACGATGGGCTGACGATATAACCGAATTAATAGGAAAGGACTGGTAAACTATCGGCAATGACAGAGATGAGTGGAAAAGACTGGAGGAGGCCTTCACCCGAAGAGGGATCCATATCCAATAGTTAAAACTCTTACTAACATTTAGAGATTAAGCAAAACATAAATAACTAAATACTAACAAATTAAATACCAATATTTGAAATGGGAATTAGGTTAAGGATAAGGAAATACAGGCTTTTTTATTTTTTATTTTTTTTTATTATGAGACCGCGCTAATCTTAAAACTTGGTCTAGTTCTCAAGTAACCTAACCTAAACACTTAAATAGGCGCTTAGCAACAAATTTCTCGATTTAGAGTTGTAGACAACCAGGTACGCTTTACAAAATACCCTACTATTCTCGGATTCTATTTCTATTATAGCTCGGAGACGTTTTTACGTTTGTAATAGTGTAATATAAACAGTGAGTCAAATCGGTATAAACCAGTTTGCGCTAGCTAGTAGCTGCCATGTGCCTCGCATTCTAACTACAAACGTACACTATACACTTATCACTAAAAAGGTCTTCAGGCTGATTTAGCTGTTCTGAGGTATAGATATATCACTATGATTGTTTTCAACAAAAATTTACACCCGTTGCATGATTCAAACCTACATTGGTCGAGATGTTTCCGAAAGTGCTATCAGTGAGTGATTATCCTTCCGTATATGTTCCAGTTCTACATAACACTTGGAGTAGCAGCCGGCAGCATATCAGAGTTCAGAGATGGGCTATACACGGCAGGTGGTAGGCCCAAACCGTGGCGCAATCAGGCTCGTAAAGCTATGTTATACTTTTGGCAAGATATGGACTTCTGGCTCACCACGTGGAATCGGCCGGAACTACTCGTGGACTACGTAAAAGTAGTCGCCCTATGAGAATGATATTTGCCATATTATTATAGCTTTTAAAACAATGAAAATGTGTTTAATTGAAATTATAAATATATTACTATACTTACATATAATTTTTATTTTATTGAAATTTTGCAAATTATTTTGTTGCCGGATTAAGTTTACTGCTAGAATCCGGAGTGCTACTGGGAGAATTCGGACCCCACTTAATTTCTCTTAGTGCAGTCTTCACTCAAGAACTCATGTGTTTCATTTGTCGTCAGTTCTTGTCATATGTGAACGTTCTACTACCACTTCATTTACAATATTAGAAGATTATCATATAAATATTTGATTATATTATAATGTTATGATTACTATATTATTGCTTGTGAAAGGAAAATTAAAAATATTAAATTATTTGCTTGTTTGTGAAATCCAAAGAGGTGTCTGGTGTTTTACCTAATACTGTACAATAACGGTGATTCGTTTTCATATGATGTTAAGGAAATAACAAACTTGAATTACTCATGAGTGTTACTGATGATGAAATTAAATTTAAAATAAAACAGTGCTACAAGGCATAACTTTCTTTTCATTAGGTTAACTTTTCGGCTGATGTAATTTTAAAGTGTTTATAATGTTCAGTTAATAGGTTCTCAACCTGATGGACTGCTTCCAATTTTTCTAACATTATGTTATCAGAATTTGACAAATCCGATTTATATTATGGATTTATATGAAATTGGCGTTTTGTACGGGAGGAATATAAAGTCAATTTGTTTTTTGTAAAATATATTTAATTAATCAAAGTATGCACCGTTGCTATCTATGCACTTTTGCCATCTCATAGGTAGTTCATTGATCCCTTTACTAAAAAAAACCAGGGGGGCGAGAATCAATAAACTCTTTGAAGGCGGTTTGGATTGCCGTTTCGGAGTTGAATTTTTTTCCTTTTAAGTTGTCCAAATTCTCGAAAAAAATGGTAATCTGTTGGAGCAAGGTCCGGGGAGTACGGTGGATGTCGCAGACATTCTAATTGTAGCTCATCTAACTTAGTGGTTATTTGTTGTGCAGTGTGTGGTCTTGCGTTGTAGTGAAGCAGCAGTGGCCTAGAGCGATTGACCAATCTCGGTTGTTTAGCAGCTAGTTCTTCCTTCATGGTTTGCAGTTGTTGACAATAGATATCTGCCGTAATCGTTCGGCCAGATTTTAGAAAGCTGTAGTGAACGACACCGGCGCTAGTCCAACAAACACTCACAAAAGTCACAAGTAACTTTTTCTGAGTAAATTTTTGTTTAGGGCAGGATTTAGCTGGGTCTCCAGGGTTCAGCCATAGCGACGAGCGCTTCCGATTATCATACAGTATCCACATTTCATCACAAGTAATGATTCGATTTAAAATGTCTTCATTATTGTGTTGGTTGAGTAAAGTAACAGAGCAGTCGACGTGTGTTTGCAAGTTCGATTCACTCAATTCATGAGGTACCAACCGTTCAAGTTTTTTTACTTTCCCGATTTACTTCAAGTGGATTAATACAGTTTTATCACTTACCCCGAAGCCTGCAGCTATCTCTGAAGTGCTTTGTGATGGATCCGCTTCCACTATAGCCTTTAATTCTACATTTTCCACTTTGGTCTCCGGCCGTCCACGGGGTTGGTTCTGAAGGTCGAAATTTCCAGAACAAAAACGTTGAAACCAAAAACGTACCGTGCTTTATTTTGCGACACCAGCGCCGTACATATCATTAATCCTTCGAGCTATTTCTGCTGCACTGGTGCCACGGTAGAACTCGTACTCGTAAATATACTGATATTTCATGTTTTCCATTGTGAGGTAATAAGCGACGCCAAAGAAAAAAATAATGAGGAAAAAACAAATGAATGACTGTTTTCAAAACTTAAATGTACCATCTATTTAAATGAATTTATAAATTTGAATTTAGAATTCTTAACCAAAGAGGAGATATTTCAGATCAAAGTGGTCAGTACGACAAAACGCTAATTTCATATGTAGGTAAGGACCTAATATTTTATTTTAAAAATTTTTTAGATCTGGAATTATATATGTTGTCTGGAAGAGATCATATGTAGTTACTGTATTTGAATAAGGCGATGCAGACTAATATTAATATACAGACCGATCACAAAGTGGTGTACAACAGCAAAATTATTTGTACAACATTTTATGACAATACTTATCCATTTCTTACACTTTTAGTTATTAACCAACACAGCTTGATTTTTTAAATAAAGAATTGTCCAAATTCCGAAAAAGTGCTAATTTGTTGCAGCAAGGTCCGGGGAGTATGGTGGGTGTCGGAGATATTTCAACCGCAGTTCTTCTAATTTTACGGCCACCTGCCGTGAAGTATGGGTTCTAGCGTTGTCCTGATGCAGCAGTGGGCTAGAGATATTGACAAGTCTAGGCAGGTCTAGGTAGGTTGTTTAGTCTAGCTTTACCATCATGGTTTGCAATTGTTGACAATACAGAGATCTGCCGTTATCGTATGGCCAGATCTTAGGAAGCTTTAGTTTATGACACCAGCACTGGTCCACCAAACACTCACCAGTACCATTTTCTAAGTCAACTTTCGCTTGGGACAGGATTTGGCCGGTTATCCTGGTTTCAAACACTGTGGTGATGAGCGTTTCCGATTGTCGTAAAGAATCTATTTTTCGTTCCAAGAAACAATACGATTCAAAATTCTTTCGTTATTATGACGGTTGAATAATGTAACGCAGCACTCAATGCGTGTTTGTTTGTGTTCTTCGGTCAATTCTTGCGGTACCAATTTCTCGAGTTTTTTCACTTTTCCAATTTGTTTCAAGTGAATTTAAATTGTTTTATCACTCCGACCGATGCCTAATGCAAACAGTGACGTGATTTGCGATGTATCCGCTTCATTATCAACTAGGGTCTCCGGCCGTCAACGGGGTTTGTTTCGTAGATCAAAATTTCCAGACCGAAAACGTTGGACCCAAAAACTTACTGTACTTTTTTTACAGTAGTCCCCATACACTTCATTAACATGACACGGTGGAATTCATATTTGTAAATAACACGATATTTTAAGTTTTCCATTTTGTGAAAGAACGATTTCAAAGAAAAATCAAATGGTTTTGAATCACTAAATTCGATACACAAGCCTAAATTTGAATATGGAATTCCTAACCAAACTCCAGATATTTGAGATCAAAGTGGCCAGTTTAACAAAACGTCAATTTCAAAAGTATTGTAAGGACCTAATAAAAAAATTATACTAAAAGTTGTGAATGTAAGAAATGTATATAATATATCTCTAAACTTTATTATCATTTGTAAAAAATAATATAATGTCATTACATGTTTGATATAGAGTTCAAAATTAGTTTTAATATTAAAAGAAATTATTATTACATGTACATACATAACTACAGATTAAAATATATTATGAAAAGGAGTCCCTTTAGGCAAGGTTCCGAAGATACTGGCAGCGTTCCCCCTTTGAATAGCTAGACTAATTCTTTGTCCGAGGTAGCTGCCAGCTCTTCGGTCTCCTGTGATGTCGACTAACCTTTTTACTATTTCCTTAAAAAGCCTTGTAGCGCTAGGACCCCACGGGCCAAGGGTCTCGACGCCGAATGGGACAAAATCATATTCAGAGCCCAGACCCCTGTATTTGCATGCCTTAGCTTTTTCAGCCGCCTCACAAGCCACACCAGCTCTGTTGCTGGTTCCAAGTAGATGGGAAGGGGCCAGCGTGTCTGAACAGGTTGCATCCCATACTAGCACCCGGCCCATCTTCCATGGAACCAAACTCATACCGTCCGGTCTCTTGCCATCGTCTCTTGCAATACCAGTCGGCTCAAGTAAACTTGGAACGTTGACGGTGGCAAGGGACCGGCGTATGATATCGTTAAGTGCGGCATGTCTCGAGAAGCGGCCTGCACTTTTTTGACATGACAGTCCGTGATGTCCTAGCTTGTCGACATCACTGCCACAGGGACATTTATGAGGAACGCAGACCGGAACCCCAAGCCGAAGACAGGTTGCGATTCGGAGCGTGT
Organism: Saturnia japonica; assembly: GCA_033032175.1. Classification (NCBI taxonomy): domain Eukaryota; kingdom Metazoa; phylum Arthropoda; class Insecta; order Lepidoptera; family Saturniidae; genus Saturnia; species Saturnia japonica. The sequence continues at coordinate 2,921,122 of CM065315.1, forward strand.
CAGGTTCAAGAAATGTTCCTGTATTTGACGATGGATACGCTTGAAGCCAGTAGCCGGCCTCATGCTCACCCACGGCCAAAAGCCTAGCACGCGCTGAACCCGTACTACAGCTCAAAAAATTGTCATAAATCAATTTGCAGTTTATGTCGTCCCAGCTCCTCTGTGAATTTGGAGAAACTGGAAAATGTTGACCTGGGCATGCAATTAAGAAAGCGTTTCTAGCTTCTTCCATGCCAGCAATCTCAAAGTATGAAGGGGATACCCTTAAAATTTTACTTATGAGATTTGCTGAACTATGGACAGAAGATAGGAAGGCTGGTAAAGCGACACTGGAAATTTAGCTAATCCCTAAACCACCATAACGGATGGGTAAGGATGCTTGGGTCCAAGATTGCTCGTGCAGCTGCAAATTAAGAATCGATTCTAAGGTAATTTTGATTAAATCGTCTACTTGTGTCAAAAGATCTGGGTGATTCCAAAAGGAGCAGCAATGGAGCACATATGTAAATTTAGGGACGAAAAGACAGAATTTTAAGATGCAAAGTGCATAATGTGGACTAATTTCAAGAAGACGGGCAGCAGAATTTTGGAATTTAGTAATTGATATATTCAAAAATTCAGAAAAAGATTTATCAAAAATTGGAGAACCTAAAAAGTAAAGGGAATTACTGTTTACTATCTTAATATTTGGAGCCAAAATATTAAATTTTTGTTTTACGTCATTTAAATTTAAGTCGCAGTTATTTATAAAAAGTTCGCATTTGCTAAAATTAAGCTCCAAACCAATGGCTTCAAATTTATTTTTGATTAAAAAAAGGTCCGAAAACACAGTATCCACATCACCTCCTAGGGTTCCGTCGTCCAAATACCAAACGTTGAATTTAGAATTTAAAGTTTTGATTATCGGATTTATAGCCAAACTAAAAATTGCAGGCCCAAGGGGATCACCCTGTTGACAACCTACTTCCGAGGACAGTTCATTAGAACGATATAACAATTTTGTTGGGTTAGCGTAACTGAGAAGAAGATAATTGTATATTTCAGGTATATATTGTTTTATTTCCGTCAGCAGGGTATCCCTATTTACCGAATTGAATGCATTTTTGACATCAATTTTGAGCAACAAGTCAGGCTGTCCGTAAGTTAGGAAAGCGCGTAGGGCATGGACGGCTGCCTCACACCCTCCTTTTACACCGAAGCCTAACTGTACGGGTTCAAATTCCGAATTTAATATTGGTAAAATATGTCGAACAGCAATTTTGGAGGCCAAACGTCGTAGTGTTGATCCAACAGCAATTGGTCTCACCCCTCCGTCCTTTTTGGTGAGGGCAATGAGGTTCGCGCCGAAAAGAATGGAAACAATTTCTGGATTGACATTACCGGAATACATAAAGTTGATTAATTTAGTGATCGAATTTACAAGTTGCTCACCTGCATCACCCACAGAATGAGATGTCTTTCAAATGTTGGGGTGAGATTCCATCCAAACCTGCAGCCGAACCTGGTTTAAAAGATAAAATTGCATCTGTAACATCTTTTTTTTGAATTTGAAGGCATGTTTGCCTTGCTGTTGGTGGGTCGACAAAATATGGGTTTACTGGAGCTGGAGGATGTTTTGTCCGTAAGGCATGAAGGGTATCAGGGGTATCTGGTGATAGCACGTCGTTGGAGAACAAAAGGCGAGCGGCACCTTTGAGATCTCCGTCACAGATTTTGTTTTCAATAAGTTTGTTGCGATTACGAGGGGCATCATGTTTGATTAGAGGTGCGGGAGAAGGCGGGGAGCTTACAGCACAGTTATTCTTAATCTTTTGTGTCAAGGATAAATTCGGTTCATCAGTTTTTATTATATGTAGTGTGCTGTATGAAAATAAAAATAGGTTCTGCCAGTCTTGAGTACAATTGGTTAAGTAACATTTCTGGATTAATTGTGACAAATGTGTAGCAACGGTTATTCGAGCTCCTCGAGGGATTTTTTTAACTATGGGTATACTATTTTTCAAATGGCTAAGATATGTGTGGAAAGGTGTTGGATCGTTGGCTACATAAGTAGGCGCACTCGGAATGAAGGGATGGGTGTCTAAAGGTGAATTGTTTTGGCTAATACAGTTCCTGTGTGATTTTGTATTGTGTATATTGAGGCCTTTCAAAGATTTGAATGACTTGTTGCATAGTGAACATGTATGGGTCGCGTTCGACATGCCATCACAAGATTGGGTCACGGACTGCATTGACAACAGTTAAATACATTCTCAAAAAATAATAACTTAAAGCAAATAAAAAAAAAAAAAAAATTACAACTAAACAACTTAAAATATACACTGATAACGTAAAAAAGACAAAGTCAAAATATGACGGCTGTTTGTTTTGGTAACAAGACGCATGCGTCGTTACGTAGGTGCGTCACAGGAGTGTCTTGCAATTGGACGCTGCAGTGGAAGAGGCTTAGCAACGAATGACGTCGCTAGGACAACCGATGGCGGCCTTAGCAACCGCATCTTTGATGTCTTTCCAATATATTTTTGTTGAGATATAGCAAGTTTCGAATCTCGTACAGATATGTGCAGTCCATCAAAGATAATCCTTTCGTAATCAATGCACTTTTGAATTTATAACGTACAGACATTTGTGTGTGTAAAAATATTCAAAAATTTTTCAAGCATGATAGTTCATAATAATATCATCTGTCACTTTTATCAAGGTCAATGTTTAAAAAACATAATCACAAATTATAATGTACAATCACCACTGTATAGTTTATGTCTTTGCGCAAATTTTAAGATATCTTAAGACACTGTTATTAAAGTTATTGATTATTAATAATTTTTTTAGTCGGAGCTTTGTAAAAATTTTACTTGTCGCAATGACATCACATGTCACAGTCCCAATTATAAACTTATATTTTCGCTTAGCTGCTTTATATCCACGTACAATGGACGTTTAAAAACATTATATTATCAATTTTCCTTATAACTTGATTATATTTGCGAACTTCTTTTTTTATATAATTACAACCTTCTATCTTTGTAAGTTTATAGTCAGTATCAAAATGGCTACAACTAAGTTAGGACGCCTGTTAACAATTGCGCTTCTTTTAAAACTATCCGTGTGTAATGATAACATTCCGAAAGTAAAAATAGAAGTGCTTAGGCCGAAAGGGTTTAGGGCATCTATACCGGGTAAGTATCAATTAAATATACCCACGCATAAAAGATTTTGAACTTAAGGTCGTCTCATATTGATAATTTTAATTATTGTAACCCAAAGTTGACCGTTGTTCATTATTTTTACTTGAACATTTTGGTGCTTATTTTTATAGTAGCTCGAAAAATTTTGGGTACCTACTGTCCTTGATGATAAGCACTGTACAATTCAACGGCGACCACCGAGAGAACAAAATCCATCTACTGTGGCCGCTGTCATTGCCGGCCTACCTGTATAAATATGTCTTCACGATACGCTTGTTGGACCCAATGTCGTAAGAAGCAGACAAAGATAAGTCATAGAGAACTTTTATAGTTCGTGCCGAGATGGAGGTTAGCTGTAAAACTGTAACTCCGAAAAGCCCAGTGGGTGAGGTTCTGTTGTGAAAAGGAGAGGAGGGTATTAGATTTAACAGCTCTTCAAAACACTCACCATGATATGTCTGTGGTACTGCTATCTAGAATGATACCTATGACTAATGTAATTTATGATTCAAAATAACATTGTTTTCACAGACGTCCCCAACATGTCAGTTTTCATGTTCCAAGGGAATATCAACAAGGTCTATAAGAATGTATTTTCCTGGCACGTTAACCGCGGAGGTGAGGCGGTCGACTAATGGAAGGTGGGTGTACGAGGACCCCAACGTGGTGCTAAATACCGGAGACACTATTTACTATTATGTGTTTGTAAATATAAATAAACAGGGCTACGCGACAGAACATCATGACCTATAAGGTCCCAGGTTTGTACAATGTATCTTAAAATTTTTACAACTAAAGAACGTCGAAACGGTCTTCCTTATCGGTATAAGAATAATTAATGAATAATGTAAAAGAATTAAAAGTTTAATTAAACTTGACACAACATCACTGCAATGACTAAATTAAGTAGTGAAGGGTTGCATAACACTTTATTGTTCAAGTGAAGTAATTTGTCAAGCTTAGGAAAAAGTGCGGTACCTACCTAAGTGACGATAAGATCGAAGATAAGCTTAGAATAGAGGACTTAGCAAAGTCCTAGATACTCGGTGATACATGTTCAGCTCGAGTAGTAATTCAGACTAGTACTAAAAAAATGTATTATCACAAGCAACGGTTGCACACTTTTCTTCATTGAAAGACCATACGAATACCACGCGCATCTTTTAGATGCGTACTGAAGCGGGTCACTAGCGGCCTATAATTTTTTGGATTTTAAAATGTTTCAATCTACATTCTACAACCTGGATTCCGAACCTGGAGATGATTACCTCCTCAGGGATAAAATTGCCATCTTTCGGAAATAATAAAGATTTTTGCAAGGGAAAAAAGTACAAATACAATGACGCGGTGAACAACGTCTTTAAAGTGTTCATCGATTCCCGTCCTCTGAGAACTTTCCATTAAATAGCTAAAGTACATCGCAATAATAGTTCAGTACCTACAAAACTGATTACTATATACAGTACTACTTCCATTAAAAAAAAGTTTTTTTCTATATATAATGTAGTACCTAATATTCTTGTGCAGTTTATTTGTAAATGTTCGTTTACAGAAATCGTTGAATCAGTCAATAATTCCCAAAGTACTACTGTAGCTCCAAGGAAGTGCAATCCAACAGTAACTAAGGTGCGCGGTGGAACCGTTTGCGCTGGTGACATATTATTCGAAGATAATTTTGACAAACTAAACGAACAGTCTTGGCAGATTGAACAGTATATACCTGTTAATAATCCTGTAAGTATGCTTTTATTTGTCGTTGTGGAAGATATTATGTATGTCGCTGACACTGCAAAGGTATCTACATCGATAGCGTTTAAATATTATGTCGCTGACACTGCAAAGGTATCTACATCGATAGCGTTTAAATCCATTATTGGATTCACACTCGTAACAGAGATCTCACTACGTTTGATACGCATTTCATACAGACCACATTTACCGACGTTTACTTATTTGTTCAAAATCATTGAATCCAACCAAACGAACCAAATTTGCCTGCCGTACCACTAAGTACCTACCTAAATTTTGCCGACGGTTATTCCCGTGTATGAATAGCCTCTCGTGACGTCCTTCGGAAACTTGATTAATTAAAAGTTCGAATTTAGGTATTACATGTTGTTTTTAGTTTTTATCGACTTCATAAAAAAAGGAAGTTCTGAATTCGAATTCATATTTTTAATTTTATTGACATTGGAGCATCGAATTCGAAGATAACCAAAATCACTGGAGTTGGTTTTCGTTTTTGTTAAAACTTATCTTGTCGTGTACCTATGTATAGTTTTTTTATTTATAGATTTTTTAAACGATCATGCCATAGGTATAAAAATTTCGATAAAACCAACAAGTTTCAATGACGCGTTCATAGATAACCTATAGCGGCCCGTGTAAGTAAACTTTTGATAAAAATGTTTTGCTCTTGACGTGTGACATTTAAAAAACATAAGTACAGGCACATTTTATTGCGTAAATAAGGGAAAAAATAAGCAAAGAGCTGTATTAATAGTAAGGATGGTAACCATATCTATACAATTAATAAAATTGAAGTGTCTGTTTGTAATATCAAAATAACAGCTTTTTACTAAATACATATGCAAGTATACACGACACCTATAAGAAAAAAACCATTTTTAAAATTTTTGTCTGTCTTTTTATTCCGGGTAATGTCCGAAACGGTTGGCCTTATTTTGATGGGACTTTCACTTGTAGCTAGCTGTTGTTGTTGATAGCTGATTTTATAGGTAGTAACTTCGGGTACTTTTATTTTATAAAGAGGATTAGGGTTGCGCACAAATAAAAAAGCTGGTCATAGTGAATCTACTCGTGCGCTTAAATGACTTACACTGAGTAAACCATAAGAGATATAGCAAATTATTGTACTAAATAATTGGAGACATTAAAAAGAACTACAAAAGAGTCCGGGAGAGTATATGTCTATCTTCTGAGGAACACCCACAATAAGCATTTTTGTCTTTAAATGGCCGGTAGCGAGAGAGGAAGATTCGTGCGGGCATTCTGTAGTCCACGTGAGCGAAGCCGCGGGCACAGCTAGTTAAAAATAAATCTTTTAACTTGTCTTTCCCTATAGCGCTACTATCAGTCCTTGAAATTTCCTTTCGCTTCAAAATTTACTTGCTAAACTAGTTTCTATGGTAATAATTTGTTTAAAGAAATCCAAGAGTTCAGTGTTTGAGTTGACGTCTTTTGTTAGCATACAACATTTTTCGCATACTTTTTACGATACCTAAGACATGTTTGAAAGCGTTGACTGTCTCTTGTCACCAGGAGTTCCCATTCATTTCGTACCAGCGTCTCTCAGATCCCACGGTGTTCATTGCGGGAGGATATCTCCACATCAAGCCGACACTTCAGCAAACTCTGCCGGGCTTCACAAACGATTCCATATACTCCGGCACTCTTAATTTGTTTAATAGGTAAATGAGTTTATATGATATGTATTACGCATTTTTTTTTTTATTATATGTCTTATGATAAAATGGTTAAGTATGTCTTTAACTCTTAATTCGATAAATTAGATTAAATATAAACTTTTTTTATATTACAGTGCTATTAACATAAAATTGAAATGTCTTTAATAATAATTTAAAAAATCTAGGCTATATAAAGTTTTACAAATGAATAGTATTATATAATATACTATGTATTTCTGGGTATTCTGTAAACTACAACTAATTAACTAATTAACCGGCTATACTATTTCGATAACAAACTTGATGAACTGAAAGTCACTATATTGTTATGTATACTGTAGGTATGGTATAAATAAATTAAATTAACTAAATTATTTTTATTGTTTATTATTAAAATTATAAAAACAGTTTCTTTAATCATCAATAAAGCAAAACCTTATTCGACATTTGGTACAAAATACATTCGCTTGCCCTGTTTTACAAAATCTACACCGGCCATATGCTGTTTCAGGTTGACTGTGCCCTGCATTAATGAACCTTACATCGTCACAAGGGCGGTTTCTAGTTTCTACTAGGATTTGATACTTTCCTTGCACTTGGTACTTTAGGCAGGAACCCGCGTCCAAGTTTCCTTAGATCTTCTCTTTAAAAAATATGTTTTATCTGTTTGCTAATATTCAATTTTCCCCGGACACAAAAGTGTTCAAGTTTTAACCAGACGCTTTTTAGAAACTCAGTCCGGACATTTTTTAAACTAGGACAAATCCGGGAGACCCCGGTCGGATGGCAGCTCTAAGGCATATCATGTTGGCAGTGTAGACAGATACCATATTTATATTAAAAAAGCGGGCAGTTCGAGCAATTTACAATATGAGACCCCACGAATCACTAAAGAACAAGTTCCAGGAATTTAGTATTATAACTTTGCCCTCCCAATACCTCTTTAATATCTTAATGTATGTTCAAAAAACTTAGACAAGCTGGATTTTGTCAAAGATCAGCACAATGTAAATACTAGAAATAGAGATAAATTAGTCGTTCCGTGTTTTAGACTTAGTAAGACGAATAAAAGGTTTTTAGGTAATAGTGTTAGGTTCTATAACAAGATCCCGAAGCACATTACTGATTTGCCGGACAACAAGTTCAAGGACCATGTCAAGCGGGCTTTATTGTCAAAAGGTTATTATAGGGTGGATCATTATGTGAATGATAGTGATGTCTGGAAGTAACTCCTCCCTCTCTGTGCATCCACTAAATTATTATTATTGTACCTGTTATAATTAACATTTGTACAAAAAAAAAAAGAAGATAAACCAGATCGAGTTTCTTACCAGTTCCTCTCGATGTCTGGGATATTTTTCGAACCGCAGTAGTGTTTTGACGTTCATAGGTGCCTTCATAAGGCCTAAAGATTATTTTGGTTTTGATTTTGAGTGGTAGTTTTTAGAGCTCACCCAACTAAGTAGCTGGTACAGTCAATTTACAAATCTGTTTACGAGTTACACTTGAGAGCCATTCTCTTCAAAGTTTGTCAGAAAAATACGTAATCCGAGTTTAACGTTTCCAGTTGTACATCATCAGCAGAGACATGTGTGAAACAGGCTTCAGGGGCTGATATCCTGCCACCCATAGTAAGCGGCAGGGTAACGACGAAAGCATTCGCGTTCACTTATGGAACTGTTGAAGTGAGAGCCAAGCTACCTCAGGGAGATTGGTTATATCCAGGTAAATAATGAGAACCTCTCAGTAACAGGTTATACTAAAGGCAAAATAAGTTGTTGTTTAAAGTCTGCAGGTCATGGGAGTGGGTCAAATTTTAGGTTTATCAGTTATAATAAATGTTTTTTCATATTATGGAAATTTCAATGCGCTACTTATAGTATTTTTGATCGATTTAATAAAATATATATCGACATTAGTAACGCGATAAAGCTTAACATAATTCTTTATACTATTTTGTCATAAACTTTTCAGAAATACTATTGGAACCCTTTTTAAAAAAATACGGTGGACAAAACTTCGCTTCTGGTGTTATAAAAATAGCATCAGCTCGGGGTAACAGACAACTGTTCACTGGACCCACTGATTACAGTAATAAGGTAATTAATTTAAACACAATTTTCTGTAACAATTTAATGTGAGTTTATATAGGTGTTCAAATACTAAAATATGTCAACATATATCTTACAATTTAAAATAATATTAATCTAGTTTTCAAGACTCTATGTTTTAGTATGTTGCAAAGCTTCGATATGTAAGGTTGAAGTTGTGACAAGTATTTTAGAATCTGTCACTGATTTGAAACTCAAATCTGTGGTCTAATATTTGTTATCTTTTATGTAAGGAAGAATTTAATCGTAATTCGTATTGTTAATATAATTGCTACGAAAATGGCTTTCGTAATTTCATTGTTTTTTTAATACGTAGGTTTTGTACGGAGGAGCAATTATGGACAGGCCAATGCCTTGATACATTACTGTCCAACAATATGAGAAATGATGGATCGCAGTGGGGTGATGACTTCCACGTGTATTCAGTCAGATGGGCTCCAGGTATTTAAACTTATAAATACACTACCTACTTATTTTTAGCTTGTCAGATTAATCTTTAATTATTGCAACACTTAGATACTAATTTAAGCATGTTTTGTATTTATAGTTTTAGTGAAGAGTATACCTTGTTGGTGGCTTACTAAAATAAAAATAAAACTGCTGGCATTTCATTAGAATTTCTTAGTAGATTTATCACGCATAAGTAGTTATTTATTTCCTAAGTTAACTCTAAATATGGAACATTTACTAATGCACCTACTTAAAATATTTGTAATCAATAAATTAAATAAAAAAGTTTTGCGAGACATCTTACTGAAATTGAGACAGTTACCCAAAACGAGAGTAAATGTGGTTTACGGTTTTGTCTTTTACATCCTGTCTAAAAGTTTGTAAGTACACAATAGTTTGTTTTTAAAGAGAATTTCTAAAGCAAGTGGAAAACGGACAATTAACATTGTGCCAGTAACACGGGTTAGAAATATTTTTTAGTGTGGTTCAATTTTTATTGAAAGTTCAAAGTTCGTATCAAAGTCGGAAATAAAATAAAATTATTTAACATTTTCATTTGATTATTAATTTAGCTGTGCCCGTGGCTTTGCTCATGTTAACTACAGAATTCCCGCGCGATTCTTACTCCCCCGCTCTCGGCTATTTTAAACACAAAAATGCTTATTATGGGTGTTCCTTAGAAGGTAGATGTATACTTTCGCTGACTTTTTTGTAGGTCTTTTTAATGTCTACAACTGTTTAGTACATTAATTTGCTATATGTCTTATGGTTTACTCAGCGTAAGCCACTTAAGCACCCGAATTCATTCACTATGACCAGTTTTATTTAATTAGTTTGCAATCTTAATTCTTTTTTTAAAATAGAAGTAGTCTAAGTTACTGCTTATAGCATCAGCTATCTACCAGTGAAAGTTGCATCAAAAACGTTCCAACCGTTTCGGAGATTATCCGGATCAAACAGACAGACAAAATTTTAAAAAGGGTTTTTAATAAATGTATCGTTTAAACTTTCTTAAGCATTTAGTAAAGAGCTGTTATTTTGACATTACAAACAGACACTTCAATTTTATTAATTGTATAGATAATTACATACGTACATATGAAATATGTTTTGGTTATTTATTCTCTATGTCCTGAGTCCTAAGAATAAGGAAGGTGAAAGAAGGAAAGTGTCGTGCTTAGACGTTTAGAGTATCACTAAGATGAATTTAGGTTTAATTAAATTCCATCAAATCAGTTAACACGTAGGTGATTAATTTATATAGTACATAATACAAAATTAAACCAACAACAAATAAACTAAATCATAAATGAAAGCGGGTTTGTTAACTCTGAAGACCGCGTTGCTCACCACACCTCGTACATACATAATATAATACCATGCGTTATTGTCCGATTTCCGAATGCCTTAGAAATGCACTTTAGTTAATAATAATGAATTTGAAAAGATGTTAACATAATGTTCATTCGATTTTAGATCGCATAACCCTATCGGTGGACGGTGAAGAATGGGCTCGCGTGGAACCAGCGGCAAGCGGTCTTCGCGGCCGGTTCGCTAAGTCATGTAACCTGCCGCATTCACTGTTGACCATGGGCTCATCCATGGCGCCGTTTGATGATCATGTTAGTTCCTACAATGATCTCTGTCTAAGATAATTTCAAAATTACATTTATATCAGTTTATATCTTGAACAAACTGTTGTGAAATCATAAATGCAACCATCAGCTGAAGCCAGCCAACAAATACCACGGATACGAGTGTATGGAATATCTTAAACTAGTGCCTCAATGCTTTTTTAGGGAGTGTGTGTGTGTGTGAATTTCCTAATTCTATTACTGCTCTATATAGTTGGGTATGGTTTCGTTACCTACTGACATGGCCGGTTGTACCTATATGTATATGTTTGTACAGCATCAGTATATAGTCACAACAAGATGATTGTGCAAAAAATTACTGGAAAAGAATGGTAGGTAGATATAGGTACCACTTCAGCCTATCTGTTTAATCACAATCACATTTTATATTAAGTGAGCTTGTGACCCCGATTAAGGCGTAGTTTCGAGAAAACCGTCACTGACGCGGCGTCTATCGCGTCACCGATGCTTTGACTTTGGATATCCGCGACAGACGTACCGCCTCACCACATTGACCTGATCTCACAATAGCTGTTTTGAAATTATGACATTTGCTAGGGATCTACTTGAATTACGTAAAGAGTCTCTTTGATGATTTTACTTCGATACTTTTTCGTTTAACTTTGCTGTAATTTCAGACTACACTTTATCTCTCTTTCTTTTAGTAATGGATGTTGAGACACCAGTGAAATTATAAGTCCATCTTCATCTTGCAATTTTAAAACTAATTGATAAATTCACTTGGTAATATACGTGACGTGAATGTTTGTGGCATGACGCCACAAACGCTTTGCTCGAAAGTTCACCTTAATAAAAACATGCTAATCCTAAAAATGGGTCTGATTTTTTGATTCATTACTTTCCATATATTTAAATTCCAGTTCTACATAACCCTCGGAGTAGCAGCCGGCAGCATATCAGAGTTCAAAGACGGGCTATACACGGTAGGCGGTAGCCCAAACCATGGCGCAATCAGGCGCGTAAAGCTATGTTAAGCTTCTGGCAAGACATGGACTCCTGGTTCACTACGTGGAATCGGCCAGAACTGCTCGTAGACTACGTAAAAGTAGTCGCCCTATGAAATCATCAATATCATATAGTACTTGCACATAATTATTATTGTGGTTGAAATGTTTAGTTTTATTTACACTTTGCTGGCTTAGCGTTACTACTGCTGGAAAAAGGAAAAATAGGCAAGATTGTTACTCTCTTCAAGATAAAAACCTTCCAAAATCTTATCCAGAATGTTAGAAAAAGTTCCATTCTTTTAGGTTCAAGTAACAACGTTAGAATTAAACAATTATTACATAGATAGCTACTAGCGACCCGACCCTGCTTCGCACGGGTACAATTTACAAAGTGGTGTATTATGTTTAAAGCCCGATTTAGAGTTTATCGATTTGATATTGATAGTTTATAACTTCATAACTGTCTCTTAACTTTGTGGAACTAAACACGACTGCTATCTCGAGGTACTAGGTTCGATTCCCAGGTTGAGCAAAGTGTTATTGAGGTTTTCCATGAAACTCTCAGTAGCAGCTCGAAGTTTGGCCTTGTGCCCGAAATGACAATAGGTTCACCCCCTATAACATAAGACCTAAAAGATACCCGGCGAACTCTGGATGTAGGTACATAACTGCCTAATCGTTCGGGGATACAGGCGTGATGGTATATCATGTAACTTTATAGTTACGAAAAATGCGCTTAGCTTGCGACGTGCAATTCGTCAAAGGTGCGGAGTGCCGGCCAACTTACCGCGACCGTTTTACTGCGAGCGATTTCTTTGGTCATGTGAAATTTTAAATTCGTGATATCTTCTACGGTATTCATTTAAATGGAAAACTGTAACAGACAATTTTAATCTAAATTAAATACCCAGTTAACTAATAAACTTATCGCCATAAAGATTAACACTGAATTTAGAAAATAACTTCGCAAATAACGTAACATTTTTAATTATTTAGTTGAAGATAAAAATAGTTACTGCGAGTCAACCTTAGGAGATAGACATATGCCATCGTGGACTTTTCTCTAGGTTCTTTAAAGAACTACAATACTTTCATACATTATTTTGATTTAACTCATACGGTTTAGCAAGCGTAAGCCCTGTAAGTGCCAAAAATCATTTTTTTTTTTTTGACGACTTGATTAGAAATCATTGAATTTTCGTTTCTCTACTATACAAAAACATAAGTAGAATGAATTGTAAAAAAAATTTTTAAATTATACTGAAAACCACATTAAAATCCGTTGTGTAGTTTAAAAGATTTAAGCGTACACAGGGACAGGACGGCGAGAAGCGACTTTACTTTAACTAAATTAGCGTTTTGATGAACTGGCCACTTTGATCTCAAATATCTGGCGTTTGGTTAGTAATTCCAAATTCAAATTTATTTCAGATTTAGTCTTGCGTATTTGTGTTTCGAATTTAGTGATTTATTTGTTTTTGCGCCATTTTATTTCTTTGACTTGGTTATTTTCACATAATGGAAAATTTAAAATATCGCTTTATTTAAGAATTTGGGTTCCACCTTGGCATCAGCGCTGCAAAAACGCGGTAAGTTTTTGTTTCCAACGTTTTGTTCTTGAAATTTTGACCTACGAAACACAATATATTCTATATCAATCGTACACAAATGGAACAACACTATAAATTAGGTACCCCATAAAGAAGACCAAAGGTGTTGGAAAACGTTGTTCGTGTCATAATGACGTTTTATAAATAGACGCGTTATAGTCTCACTAAAAGCAATTTGAAAGCGTTACAAATTTCGTTATCAACATGTTGAAACGAAAGAGATGGGAAATCACAGTAAGGCGGAATAGTCCGTTGTCAAAAAAGGATAAAAGATTATTCTCGTTCCCGGCGGTATAAAGTCGAAAATGAACTGAAGCCAATTACCCACAACCATTCACGTTGGCATGTAAAGAGCGTCAATGCATTTAATTCTTTTTTAGTTATTTACTTCACATTGAATCGATTTTGATATAATTTTATCCAAATTAAAGCAAAATATACAATTTAAATACATAACTTTATATCACATTTTTATAAATTTTTACCAACGATTACAAGATTGTAGAAAACGTCAGAACTTCGGGCCAAGAAAATCCTTGACTGGGACCGTTCTAGAAATAAAACAATACGTCTGGTTAAATTTGATGAGATTTGGAGTTGTTAGAAATGCCTACTGGATGGTGAAAATTAACGATTTTTCAGAATGTAGAAACTTTGAAGCGGGATTTTAGCGATCAATGCACGCAATGAATTTTTGATTAATTACTTCCTTCTTCTTGAATGAAAAAAAACGAGCCATATAAAAATCGGCTGAAAATTGAAACAAACCCCGTTGGCCGGAAACTGTACTGGAAGAGAGAAAGGTACTGGTGCGTGTTTGGTGGACCAGTGCCTGTGTCATACACTACACTACAGCTTCCTAAGATCTGGCCAGACGATAACGACAGATTTGTATTGTCAACAATTGCAAACCATAATGGAAAAGCTAGCCGTTAAACAACCGATACTGGTCAATCTCTCTAGCCCACTGCTGCTTCAGGACAACGCTAGACCCCATACTTCACGACAGACAGCCGCTAAATTAGATGAACTGCTTAAGATTTTATTGATTCTCGCTCTGATGTTTTCAGGGATGGTACCATTGAACTACCTATAAAATGGCTAAAGTGCATAAATAGTATAGTAATATTAGTAAAGTGCATTGCTTAAATTAATAATTTCATTTTTTTTTATCGTTTTACTTTTTCCATTTAAAACGCTAACTTCATAGGTAAGGACCTATATACATATATATGTATAATTCTGAAAATAAATCTGATATGTGAAACCACAACCACAATAATAATTACTACCTATTATTTAGACAGAATAAATTCCGTTTTCTTTATTTTATTCTGTCTAAGTCATTAAAACGACAATCGCATCTAAAATATTAATAATCCAATACCTAACACTACAGAGGTAAAAAAAAAACAATAGAGAAATTTAGAACATTTTTTATTTCTACTATGTATTTATTGTTAATAAATTAATTAATATGTGAAAGATTTCGTGATTAAACTATTTATTTCATTGTGTTTAATAAAAAAATAATTCATAAATTATTAACACTAAAAAGTATGTAACTAATTTCACATTATTTTTGATTTCACAGGAATTGTCGAAATTTATAAAATCATGACATTTATAAAATATAATATTATCTAAAATAATCATAAAAATAAATATATGTACGTACTTATTTTGTTAATCTGTTGAAGTTTTAACATTGAAATCTTATATTACAAAGAGGTGAAAACAGAAAACAGACAATTGAGTCATATAGAAGCGAAGGAGGCAATATCCAATTTTTGTATTATTTATATCACTCCCATTTTAATAAATACCCGGTATGTATTTATTTAGAAATTCTATCACCTATAATATAATTAACCAATGTTGCATGCATTGTGAATACAAATAATCGCTACACCTTTTCAGTGAGAGGGCTTTTGCTTCTGTATGACTCAATTATTATATTTATAATACAAAATATCGATAGGGATTGAAATCGATAATATAAAACATTTTGTCATATACATACTGTAGGTATCCTACATTATATTATGTAAATAAAAAATTTCAGAAATTGTGCATGTCAGCTAACGACACGACGCGCGACTGGAATTTGCTTTTTATGAACGATTGACTTGAAATAATGTATATATTTATAATTACATTATTAGGTATTTTACATATATTATTACCTCCGTACACAAGCTGATTATACACGCGTTCAGTATAACATGCGCGAAGGGACACCATAACGACTTTATTTTAACACGATTTGCCCCCAAAATTTATAGTGCATTTTTCAATCCCACGGAGTACACTGGCAACACAAATAATAACAAACTTGAAAATTTCTGTATTGTTTTGCTACTGTATATTCTACGTTACAATTATTAGAATCGTAAGATTGAAAATATTGCATTGAAGATTTTTATTTATTGATTGCAATATAATATGTTATTCAGTAGACCCGATAATTTACTATTATAATTAAATAATTCTGGAAACTATAAATTATATTTAAGGCGAAAAATTACAAAAAAGAAAAACTAAAAGTAAAAAGACAACGCTTTGTTTGGTCGACGAGAGACTTGACTTAGTTTCTTTTATTCGGCCTTCACATTTGAAGGGTTCAATGTTTTATGAAACTGATGAAACTTATCAATAGTTATAATAATGTCATTTTACTCCGTAAAAATAAAAAATGAACTTTATACGCAACTCTCTCGGACTGTATATGAAATACTCTAAAAATATAATTAACAAAACATTACACAGTATCGATTGCACCCCCTAACGACTTTATTAAACTACATATATTTTGATCAAATCTATCGATAATATTGTTTGATACAATAATTTAATATAGTGTATTAAATAAAATAAACTTTCTATAGTGTCAAAATGTCCTATGGTTTTCTTAATCTACAGAGAGTCCAATTCCTCTAAGAGTAGGGTATACAAACATCAAACTTACTACTAATGTCGATGTGCTTGGCAAACAGAAAACTTAACAATCTCATAATGACGTCACTTTACCTGATAATAAGCACAGAGTGAACCTAAATAACGGCGACCACCGAGGGATGTACAATCCTACACCAGTCGTCGCTTTATTGCCCATCTTTACCATACAAGTTTGAATATAACGTCGAACGTCGATCGTCGTCGTCGATGTCGTGAAAACTGTGGAGCGGAAATCTCAGTTCTTTTTCTTGTCCACAGAGATATACCATCCCTTATTTACGTATTTCGTAAGATCAAAGCAATAGCAATAGCAGAAATGACTAAATATCCACTCCAAAATAATGAGGTTTTATTAATAGTCGCGTCATACTCTCACTAAAAGCAATTTGAAAGTGGCACAAATATTGTTATCAGCATGTTAGAAGTAACAAAAAGAGACAGGAAATCTCGAAGGCGAAAACTCTGTTGTCAAAAAATTATAAGTTTCTTTTCGCTCACACCGGTATCAAGTCAAAAGTGAACTGAGGGTAATTGCCGCTCATTCACGTAATGTAAAAAGCGTCAACGCAGTATCTACCTATTAAATGACAAATTCACATTATGAACCAACCATAATGTCCAAAACACAATCTGAATCACTTTTGCTATCACTTATGGTCAAACCTTATTAATATTCTAAATAACCAATTTTATACATTTCTTTGAACTAATCAATGAACCTCTAAATCTCTTTAGAATAACACAATTATCAAAAAGGTAACTTTAACATTTCCTGTTCCTAACATCAACAAATCCTAACAACTACCTATCCACTGAATTTTATCAACTTTACGATTTATCTAGTTATGGGGACCAAAAAATTAAAACGTTAGAATATTATTTTTAATTAATTATATTAGTTCATATTTTCCATATTACTTTATCCATATCGGTAATTTAAGAAATAAATGGACTTGCTAGTTTTACAAGTAATTAAAAAAAAAAACCATCATTTTCTGTTTTCCAAGCACATGTTTTTATTTTTTAAATATTATATCATTCAACGCCCAATATGTTTTAAAAGCTCACACGTTAGGCAAAATTCATTCGATATGACACAGAATCACAAAGAGACATTATATACTATCACATCCATTACTAAAACGGTTTCCGAACGGTTGCCGATTGTAAAAAAAATGCGAATATCATCAGCCTAGATCCCTATTTTTAAATAATTCCCAGTACATTAATTCTCGTAAGTGAATCAAATCACAGAGTTCAAATTGGCCGTTCAGAAACCATACTAAACTCAAATACTTTCAAAAGCACTACATTGGAAATGCATTAATGCTATTATAATTTAAAAAACTATAGAAAATTATACAATTATCAAAATTAATTCGAATAATACATCGGCATTTTAATTATTCTAAATAATTATAGTGTCGGCGAAGAAAACAGCTGGTTGCAACAAAATATACCTACAAAGTGGAAATATGTATGCATTTCGTTTACACGCGCATTCCGTTGCTTTCACGCAGTTTTAGTACTTTTGCCGTAGCGATACAATTTTATGACGTCACAGGTGTGCACTTTTCCGATCTTCTGCGAATTACGATATTGCCATAGCTATATAGTTTTTAACGTTACATTTTGGCTTCTCTTGTGCGCACTTTGACAAAATGATAGTCATGTGACGTCATAGGTGTGCACTTCACTACTCTTGCGCGCACTTTCGATACTTTTGCCAAAATTATAGTCTCATGACGTCACATGCCAAGATAAATCCGAACGGATTTATGGAGTAATATTTTTGTGCCTTAATATATTTTATGTACTTGTAAAACTAATTAGACAAATGAGATGGTAGAACAGAACCTCGCTGCTGGAATGTGGCAATAAACGCAAAACTAGTATTATTTTTAATGGTGCACCGTAATTCTAGTACAGTTTCATATTACATAATAGAAATATAATTTTACGAGTATAGTGTTTACGAATCTTTATGAAACCTAGGGCCGATATTTCAATCAACATATAACTTTATTTGAAGAATAAATTTGACGTTTTGACAGATAATGTATGGAAAACCTGTCACAATTTAAAAATAATTCCTGAAATTAAGTTAACTGAATCAGTCCTTACTGTCTTGGTAGCGATTTTTTAAAAGGTGTTTATATTTAGGACAATAAAATTGTGTAAGATATGCTCATAGCGGATATTTAATTATAATAACATAATTATGTATATTATATTGATCATTTTCTATTCTTACATAATAATATCAACGCAATTACGCTTTTCAATTAAACACCTTTCACTCTTCTTACAGGCACCATACGTTGACAACAGAATTTTCCGCGTGCAAGTGTTGATTCTCAGTGACTCCAATTTATGCAAACAATTAAAGTGCCTGTGTTTTTTTTTTCGAAATATAGGTTTTTTTTGCTTATTTTCAAGTACCCAAAAACGCAACACGTGTTTTGGATTTTTTTTTTTTCTATCGTGTCTATTTGTCTAGGCCTAATCTCTGAAACGGCTGAAGCGATTTTGACAGTGCTTTCACAAGCAGGTAAAGGACTTTTTAAAATGGTAATCTAGCTTACAGTATAACGCTATTGCATGAGAGCTAAGCAGTAATTAATAAAACTACATTTTAACATAGTAAAAACAACCCTATATTGCAGAGACACGCTTCAGCAAGTGATTGACAAATAAGAAACGAAATCTAGATTTTTTAAATAATAAGAAAATATTGCTAAAGCCCTATACTATTTTCGATATATATCGACATTAATGGCTCAACTACCTGAGTTTATCGAATATGAATATGTCTACCATAACTGGCAAAATATCGTAAAGTTATTTAAATAATTATGATATTACGATTTACAGTTACACTGATTTATCGATAAAAATAGATTATGTCGATAATTTTACTAGACAACGACTCCCAGCTCATTCCACAAACAATACACCGTAAGAATAAATTCAGAGGCGTTTTCTTTTTATATCACAGCCAACATTCACTCAAATAAAACAGGATAAGCATAACGATTCATTCTACAGCATATTTATAGCACAAAAGGTACAACGATTCAACACCGGTCTTTTAATAATACATAGTGACGTGAAATTATAATATTTTTTTATCGATATCCACGATAGTATATTCGACAAGTAAATTTTCTCTACTATAACAATAAGATATGAAGTGAAAATTAAATAATACACGACATTCTACTGAAGATATTGTTAATTTTTTAGCCACGCAAGCTGTGTACATAGCACTAAAAGCAATACTATTTTTGGTCAATACTTTGTTTTTTTTTTTTTTTTTTAATCTTTATTAAGTATACTTTATTTAAGACATTACTTACCGAATACTTTATAGATATAATTGAAGTAATGAAGTTGCCAAAAAAAAAATTAATTTAAATAGCCTGCAATAGTTCTTCATAAACTGGAATTAAACTTTAATCGTTGAAAATCAAACAAAGCGACGTTGTCATTTGTTGTTGTTGTTTCACCTTAAAAAATTAATTCGTCACGGGATGCTTTGAAAAGCCCAAAGCAACTTAATGCGCTATTAGAAATGATTTTTGTTGTATTGAATACAATTTGTCATAGCTATCAAAACTTATGATTCGAGAATTAAAACACTACAAGTTCAGTAATAAAATAGAGTATTCATTATAATTTTTAAAATAAACATTTATTTTCTATTTAACGCAGAAATAAACTTCATAAGTTTTTTTTTCCTTCATAGAATGTACCCTAACAATTATTCCACACCGCAAAAAAATATATCGATAAAATAGAATTTATGACAATAAAATTTTCATCTGTTAATTATATCGATAATTGCAACTTCACTAAACTAGTTATACAATAAATATTTGGTAATTTTTAATAGATATTTACTCATTACGATACTGTTTCGTATTTATTAATAACTTACGACAATTGTAAAGATTGTAAATGACTTAGAAATGCGTACCTAAGCGGTTAATGATAACCCTTAATGGTGATATTTAGTGATGGATTCATATAATATTTAGATTAATATATTTCACATAGAACAAATGCCCCTAATTTAAAATTTACCTAAAGCTAATGAAATTTATATAACTGACCAATAATTACATGGTGTATTTCAGTTTTTATCTAATTATTTTCTTCACGATCATATTTTTGTTAAATGGAAAATGTCAAGTAAAAAAATTTTTTTTTTTCGAATGATGAAATCATGGCAAGTGAGATTTTTTTAACACTGTAACAAAACGTCTACACTATGAAATTTGCTTGCTAATTGATGTTATACGTCACATTACATCGATTGTGTAAATTCAAACTTCAAAGAAGTACAATATATTTTGCACTACTTTTTCTGTTATAAAGAGTAGTAGAATTAATTTTTACATCCGAGTTTTTTTAAAATATAAATATTATAAAAGATATTTTCGAATAAATTGTATGATTTTATTTACATAGGATTTTCGAACTATGTTCACTAATACAATTTAAGAGCGAATTATGAATGTGTAGACCTTACCGACTTCATAATAATGTCGTGTCTCCACTATACACATATTTTTATTAACATATAGGTTTTTTTTTTCAGTTTCTTCGATATCATAATATTACATTAATTTTCGAACATAGCACTGGTTATTTAATGTATAAAAAGTTGTAATAATTAAAAAAAAAACTGCGAAATTCCTAAATTCAAAGTTTATACTGGAAACTCACTATTCACTTCAATTTTGAATTTAAAATATACATTAATTTACATTATATGTGTAATTTCAAATACGAACATTATATAGTTATGCAAAAAAAAAATTTTTTTTTTTTTCAAAAATTCAATAAAAGATTTATTAACTAGGTTCTTAGCCCTTGTTCAGTTTTCAAAAATGAAAAAAAAACACTGCACATTTTATGGAAAGTCAATAAATACAATACCCAAAGGTAAATGGACAACATAATTAAAAAAAATAACGCGTCTTAAAATAGGAGATTACTTTAAATAATTATCCAATAAGCAGTAGCTATAAGTTACTCTATAATCTTGTAATGTGATGTTAAGAACAGTTTTCTCGATACTAATCGATAAATAAAATAAAAAAATTTAGCCAAACTTGATCTATGGATATAACTATTAACAACATTTAATAAAACCTTCTTAAAATTAAACGATACAATTGATAGCCGTCACCATTATAATCGATTAAAATACATCGATAAAACCGAACAACAATGACGAGGCACTAAATCTAATGTTACTCAGTGACCATTACCTAATAGATCCGACGAGCTACGTATACGATTAACACACACACTTTCACTTAAAACGCAAAATAAATAGAAAAAAGCGGATTCGCGACAAAATTTTTTTTACCATTCGAACAGAATAAATTACAAACATATAGAAATATCAATTTTACCGTCGTAAATAGAGTACGGTCCTTTCGAAACGGTCTCGTCGGTGCGCTCGCACTTGCAACGTTCACTGAAAACGCAGTCGGCACTCACACTTTCGCCGCAACTCGTTCGCAGACGCGCGTCCACAGCACCGATGTCGGCGAAACTCGCGGTGTCGCGGTTTCTGTGGACGCTGACGTCGGCGAAACCGGTAGTGACGGCGTTACTGTGGACGCCGAAGTCGGCGAAATCGGCGGTGTCGGTGTCGTCTCTGTCGCTCTGCCCCCCTCGGTGGGTACTTACAGCGCTTTGCCTTCGGACTTGTGTCATACAAAGTCCATGTCGTTGTGGGCCTTCGTCGAGAACTTGCCGAACGATCGCTTCTTGATAGTTCGTTCGATCAGCTTCTTCACCTCGCTCACTATGAAGACGCTCGATGTCAGGCAAATGAGGAATATTATGTCTGAAATATAAAATAGCGTATAGAATACGAGACAGAAGTGAATCTTAAATAAACAATAACTTTTTGGGTGGTGTAAACGACGTACAATTGTGTCAGAAGGGATCGCGACCGTCACTCCAAGTATACCCAGTAAGCGAGCGATATGGTAGGAATCTGTATCCGATTGGGTCGCGACCACCATGCACACTCGTCAGTTGGTCAGTTATGTTTATGGGACCATGTTGTAGGAAGGAGAGAACGCACTAGCCGGTGGACAGTTCCACAGGTTCACAGTATGGCAAAGATAAAACGTGGCTTTCTGTGTTCGTGCCGAGATGGAGGTTATTGTAAATATATATATTCTCACTATTAAAACTAATTTCAATAAATCTACACCAAATATAATACAATAAAACTGAAGAGTTCTTTGTTTGTTTGTTTGTTTGAGCACGCTAATCTCTGGAACTACCAGTCGGATTCGAAAAATTATTTTTGTATTGACTACAACTCTCAGATAGCCTTGAATATTGATTTTTGTTAAGTAAGTCGAAGGTGGAAGCCCTCCTGAACTGCTTTATCCGCGTGCACTGGCGTATTATTTAATATTACGTAAATATAATGTTCTACAAAATATTGGTTCTTAGTATAGCTAAAAAAAAGTCCGTGATAGCATATGCCTATCTCTTATACATAAGCCGCAATAAGCTACATTGTGTACAAATAAAAAAAAATTCTATGAATGTTATTTTAAAGCATATTAATCCTTACGAACCAAAGTAACTTCATCATAATGACAATTTTATGAAGTTAAATTTTGCTCTTTATAGCATGTTACTAGGATACAGAGTTTAGGAGATAATGAAAAATTAAAATAATATGTGCTTGCGGGAAGAACAAATTATGGTAGGTTGCACGGGTGCGTTGGCGTTGCGGTGTTTGCCGTATAAAATGAACACGGGTGAAACCGCGGTGCACAGCTAGTTATATAATATAGAACCAACCGTGTCCCGTGAGCGCTTCGGTCTGAAACACGCGTTGCAATGGCGGGAAGTAGATAACGAGCGCCTGCCCCACGAGGCTGAGTGTGACGGCTATCAGGAACATCTTGTTCGAGAACAGACCGACTTGGAAGACGGACTTGGTCTGCGAGCGGCACGAGAGCGCATTGAACATGTCGAACAGCACGAAGCAAGTGAACGTCATCGTTGTATCGCGAGGGGTTATTGTGTTGTCGGACATCTGTTCATCAAACAAAATATATAAAGTTAATACATACAATACATAATCATGTAAACAGGTTTTTGTCACTAGAAATCGGTAATGGAAGCTAGATCATAAACTATGTGAGACAAACGTTGGCGGGGACGAGGTAACGTCATTACGTCACTACACAGTACACTAAAGTAAACAGTATGCTGTATCGGCAGTGTTCTTGAAATAATTACCTACAGCCGCTCGGTAGATAAACACGCACTAGGGTTGCTCTCTGACTGCGTTTCTTGGGATATACTTATTTACCGTATTGGATAATGCTAAACAAATTGTCATTATTATCTTTTCACCAACATATAATATTACTGCGAATTTTATAACTTGTTATTGAAATGATTTCTACTTGGGTATTATTGCTAGTTTGAAAAGTAATTGTTAGCTTGTAAGAAGGGAATGTATAATTTATTTTATAAATAAAATAAGATTTTTTGCTTAGTTCAATTAGTCAAAAACAATTGTAAATTCTAGGAAGTAAGTAATATAATATTTTGTCATTAGTTATAAAAATTACGTAACTACGGCGCACTCGTGACTATTTTGTTCCCGAAGTTTATCTAGATTTCGAAGTAGGTACGTCCTTTCGGCCGTTTTTATGAAGACGTAATACTGTTTACTTTAGTGTACTGTGACTTGCGCACCTACGGCACGCAACTGCATGCGTTTCCCTTCCCCGCTACACAACCAGTCCCCTTTATCGTCACTAGTACCTCGCCCCCGCCAACGTAAGTCGGCCAATCGGGACGGTCGCGCATGATCTTGTACGACTATGGTAAAGCTATGTTCATCATAAGAAAGGGCTTAAATTATAAGGTCTTGCAAATTTCTTTATAACCTATAGACATGCATTTCCTTTCATAAACTATGCTTTCAAGAAAATTTCTATAATAAGACGAATTATTTAAATGTAAGAGATTTAATGTATCAGCTCGAGTAGTTTCATCAAGCAAAAAAAACTCATAGGAGTTCTTACTTTGCTTTATAAATCTTACCTCTCTGTTAAATACCCAGAGGGTACCAGCAATGATGATTGCAGCGGACAGCAGAACGTTCAATAGCAAACCGCGTGAGATGATCCTTCGAGACGTGTCTCTAGGTCTTCGCCGCACTACCTCGTGGTCTACTGGCTCCACGCCCAACGACTGCGCCGGTGGACCTGTATAAAAAAGTTCATAAAAGGTCGTTTATATTAACGATGTAACGATACCTACATAATTTTGTCCGATACGATAACGATTATTGTATTGTAGTGAATTAATATCGTTTGATAAATAATCGACGATATATAGTATCGGTATAGTTACATCCCTAGTTTATATCGATATCAGTATTACAGCTTGAATACTTATTAACTGATTCAGTATTTGAAGGTATTTATAACTAGCTGTACCTGCGACTTTGTTCGCGTGGATATCGGAAAACAACACACCGATAACAGTTGTTAAGTTAAGTGATTTATTTACCAGGATAAAAAGTATCCGTTCAGCAGTTTTTGCGTGATTGAGTAACAAACACTTTCACATTTATAATAATTAGTAAGGTAAGGAATAAAGAGCGGTACATGAAACAAAAGTCACTTCTGTAAATAATGTTTGAAATTTGTCAACATTTTACATTAATTAGCCGAAACCACTGTACCAAACGATGGAGCGACAACGCTCTCCTTAGACGCGCTCGTCCCTCTGTCTTAATTTATAGGAGTTTTTTTCTTTTTCCCTTTCTAACCACCTACCGCCAGTTCAACTCATTTGTGTTCGTGGCCACAATGCGTGCGTAAAGCGTCTATAGACACAGTGACTAAGTGTGCTGCGTGTCAAGAGGTACAATCAGGTACACAAGATAAATTCTATTAATTATTTTACTTATACATATTATGTTGAAAATTTTTGCATCTTATTTCTTCAATTTTAAAATAAATCAATAGCTCAATTAGGTAAATGCATGTTTATTGAACATATTATTTTACATCAATACCAAACAATGACTTTCTATTAATTTCACTAATTCCGTCAAGTTGTCTTCAATGTTATGTAAGGGAAATATAAATATTTCAATTCCCCAAACATTTTCTCTGGGGTTAAGGATGATATGGTGGTAGACGAAGAATTTTTATACCATATTGCTTAATTATTTTTTTTGTTACCCATTGCTCAATATCTGTAGATTAAAAATTTATTTTGATCATTGTTTTATGACGCATTATAAAAAGCAACCACTGGTTACGTGTAACATTTTTTCCGTGACGAACCTGACATTTTTATCAGCGACTGTACCCGTAGAACAAAGCGATAAAAATATGTGTTGGTCAGAAGACGACTGGCGCGTCATTGTCACACAAATATTTTTTTTTTTTTTTTTGAACTGACTACACTGTTAACCTTAGGGGCCCTATCGTCAAACAGAGCCGCTGCGGCTTTTACAGCTTCACCGGACTTGAGTCACACAAATAAAAAACTGCATGTTAATAAACTCACGCACACATATAGCCGCGCGCAAAGACAAGTTGAACTCTCTATACCTACATATACAATTTACGTCAAAAACGTTGCGTTGCAAAGTCAAATAAATACATTACGGTACAATCAAACACGAGAAAAGAATCCACATTTCCGAATCTAAACCGCGATAAGGAATATTCTCATGGTCTTACCGTCCATAATAATGTTGATCCAGAGAATCTGCATCGCATTGAGCGGGTTCGGTATACCCATCAGGGTGGCGAGAGCGATCAGCGACAGAGCCGCTATCGACGTAGACAGTTGGAACCGTACGAAGTTACGAATGTTGTAGAATATGCATTTCCCCTCTTCGATAGCCGCACTTGAAATTAAACAGTAACAATAAACTATTTTAACAACACTTTACCAACCGCCTTGGTGTTCACATTCTGCAGTAGATGGAGCAATTAAAGACTGATGATGTAGGTTTAACAATATTTCGATCATCCAATAGAACAACGACGTAATTACATTTAAATAATTTTTCAGTAGAAACATTTAGAAGTTCTGAATTAATGAATATTTAGCGAATTTAAGCCAATTTCCTAACGACATTCACTCCCTCTATCATAAACTATTGTAAGAACGATTGTGATATTTTTCTATAGACAGTTTTTGTAACGGGAACTTATGAAACCAAAATGCCGATTTCGGTTTTTTCGTAATTATGTCATTGTAGTTTTGGATGAGCGATTTGTTTGTATTTCATGCTATTAATATATCGAAAATAGGTTCACAACCGTTACACGTACTGCCGTGAACATAATCCTCTATTCAGCCAATCAGACGCCGAGTGCGCTCGTACATGGTTTCATACATGGTTTCCAGAGCTCCTTGTGGTTGAAGGTTGGCATCGCGCGAATGATACCTATGGTATTACAAGTGTCCATAGGCAACGGCATCCGCTGACCATCAAGCGGCTCGTATACATGTTTGCCACCTTAATTTTATGAAGATAACTTTTTTTCAAAGAAAGGGCTCACTCGATGGTCAAAATGCATGCACATACAATTATACCATATAACCATTTACCATATAGATCATTTAACTATATGCACTTGAAACTAATTTGACATGCAACAACTTGGTGACAGTAGTTTTTCAAGGAGAATTATGACCACCGGAAAGTAACGCTGGCTTTGTTAAATCCACCTTGACATTTATTTTCAAAGAACCAGTTATTTAATATAAGCCATTGTCACAAAGAAATTTATTAAACAATGTTCATAATAAGGTTTCATGATATCGTAGAACGTAAATTGGTACGTTGTGCAAATTTCGATATCACCGAAAAATGTACATTTCGAATTTCGACTATTATTATTATTCACAAACCTAAATTACTTCCTAAATACGATGATTTTTTAGTTTTCACATAATACTCTCTTTCACATAATTGACCATTAAAACTAGAGTATAGAAAAATAAAAGAAAACAAGAAACCGAATTAATCGTAACACCAATTACGCTTAAATCGATAATCGTAATGCGAACCTTCGATTTAGATTATGTCGCACCACTAAAATAAACATAATCATTTGACATTTGCCATGCATTATTTCACATAACGAATTAATTATATAATAAAATAGAGATAATCACATGATGGTGGCGAAGTCGTCGTCGAGGAGTATCATGTCAGCTGCCTCCTTGCAAACGTCGGTGCCGTTCCGACCCATGGCAATGCCGATGTCGGCGCGCTTTAAAGCCACACCATCGTTAACACCGTCACCTAGACAAAAGAAAGTTCATATCAAAATCTACACAAAAAAAACTACCCGTCCGAAATATTACGCTACATTATATATATTACGATATATTACGTACGCTATGGCTGGCAAAAAAAAAATCGATTTGTGTAGAAAAAATATCAGTCAATCAATGTTTATTAATTTTTTTTATATATTTTTATTTACACCAAGTCATAACTATATAATCTATATTATTTCGATATTTCTTTTCCAATAAACGATTGACTGAATGACTTTGAAGACGTTATATCCTATTCCACTATGAATAGTTTTACCTATATGACTATCAACAATGTGACCTCACTCAACTTTCAAATTTAGTATCAATAACAAGAGAAAACTTTGACTCTCCTTTGCTTTGTCGAGTTTCGAAATCAGATAATGTGTATTTCAGCTGCCGAGAGGCTTGCAGGCTGGCATGATAGCAACAAACGTTTGGTAGACTGCCAAAGTCATGTTTTTTTAATAATATATATTATACTATGCTAATTCCAAGGCATAGTGTAGTCACTTTGCCATACTACATGTCACACCTCTCTCACAACGGGGTAGGCAGAGACCACGTCCTTCCACTTGCTACGATAATCTTTTGCTTCTTCGACATTCATAGGTCTTTTCATGCATGCTCGTCGGTTTAAAGTACTTTTGAAGTGGCTTTTCTTTAAAATGTCCCAGATTTGATCAGAGAGCGTTCGTCTAGGCCTTCTTCTTCTTCCCATTCACGCTTGTCTTATAAATCTGTCTAGTCACTCTTCTTTCATTTTTCATTCTTATTCATAGTACCATAATTTAAAAAAAAATAGCTCACCTGTCATCCCAACAATATTACCGAGCCTCTGTAATGACTTTACAATAGCCAGCTTGTGTTTTGGAGTCACCCTGTAGAAGACGCTAACCTGTAAAAATTATTGTTATTCGATAATTTTAATGTATATACTTAGTAATTAAACAAAAAAGAAACATCGAAAAACATACAGTATCGATAATCCTGTCCAGTTCTTCATCAGACATAGAATCGAGCTGGTCGCCGGAGAGGGACTGCGAGTGGAGCACATCAAGACCGACCATTTGCGCTGTTACAAACAATTTTACTTAGGAAATATTATTGGATATGAATAATATGAGGCCTCATAGGACAGACATGAAGCAGACGTGAAACATCTAAATTAAATTATATTGAAATATGAATAATTAAAAACAAAAAAAATACACACATCAAAAAAGTCTAAGCAACATGCGTGATATTACAAAATTTTCCATTTATATTAATTAATTTCTAAATATTTACTCAAACAAAGTGCGTAGGTAAGTAAACTTTTTTGTTATTGATGACATACTGGCTGGTTGTAAAAAAAAATATTGATTATGTTTTGTTTTTTTATAAAATTCAAATGACTGCGAATTTGTTTGAATTTAAGTGCGTTTTAATTTCTACGTTTAGTCTTGATTTTATAATTTTACCAACCATTTAAATAAAGTTAGCGACAAAATTGAATTGTTAGATATTCTTTACGTCATGAAGCGACGTCATTTGATGGCAGATGAAATGCAAAGAGCTGTAGGGATGTTGCAGGCGGGAAGTAATCAATCTCAGGTATCTCGACATTTTGGCATTCATAGAAGTGTTATTTGTCGTCTTTGGCAGCGCTACAATAATACAGGAGAACCCGCTGAACAGCATCCAGGCCGTAAAAGGAGTACAACCACTCGGCAAGACCAGTACATACAACTGACTGCAAGACGCCAGCCGATGTTAACCGCTCGAGAGATAAGTTTGAGGCTACAAATTTCAAGTGGTGTTGATGTAAGTCCTCAAACTTTGCGAAATCGACTGCATGAGTACGGCCTACGAGCTCGACGCCCAATCAGGTGCCCACCGATACGTCACGGGAATCGCGCTCGTCGATATGAATGGTGTAGAGAACGCATAACATGGACCCAGGAACAATGGGATAAAATTATGTTTTCCGATGAGTCGCGATTCGGGTTTAAGCCTGATACAAGAAGGGTGCGAGTGTATCGTCGGCCCGGAAATACTGAAAGGCTCAGGTGCGTTCAGGAAGTTCATCCATACAGCGGCTCAACAGTTATGTTATGGACGGGTATTATGAAGAACAGGCGAACTGAGCTCGTTTTTGTAAATGGAAACATGAATGCTGAAAATTACATTGAGGATATTCTCAGACCTTATGTCTACCCATTTGCACAAACCTTTGGCTCCGATTTTAGGTTAATGCATGACAATGTGCGTTCACATACAGCTCGGCGAACCAGTGAATACTTTGCAACGGAGAACATCCGGGTATTGCCCTGGTCTGCACAATCGCCAGATCTCAACCCCATCGAGCACGCATGGGACATGCTCCAAAGACGTGTTCTGAAGGACTTGGACGGAGCGACAACAACCCAACAGCTGAAGGATTTGCTACAATTCCATTGGGAGCGAATACCGCAAGATGACATAAACAGTCTCATTAATTCAATGAATAATCGTTGCCGACAAGTTCTGAATAGCAGAGGAGCCCATACTTTGTATTAAATTGTTCTATTCTTTCACAATAAATACATTTTCTTTAGAAATTTCATTTTGTAAGAAAAAAGTTTAGTTTCTTATGTATCTTAGTTTCTACAGTATCTAATATTGTTCATTTCTGTTATTAAAAGAACTTATAAAGACAACAGCTGTTATTTTTACATCATAGAGAACCCTAAAGATATTATTTTAAAAATAAAATACAACGTTATAATGTGAAGAACCATCCTAAAATTTAAATTAGTACACGTTGCTTAGCCTTTTTTGATGAGTGTATATTAAAGAGGAAACAAAAAACCCACTGCAACAAAAACACTTGTCTAAATAAAAAATATATTTTTCTATTTTTGCTTTGATTAGATTCCCACACTTCATACTTAAATATTATATAGCCTGTAAGTCCTACAATTAAGACGAATCTAACGACACCTCGTATGCTAAGATTCATCAAGCCATTTAGGCTACAGAGCGTGCCAGAGAAATAAATATACGCTAGAAATTTCACTTAATGAATTTAATATAATAATAAAATAGAGATAATCACATGATGGTGACGAAGTCGTCGTCGAGGAGTATCATGTCAGCTGCCTCCTTGCAAACGTCGGTGCCGTTCCGACCCATGGCAATGCCGATGTCGGCGCGCTTTAAAGCCACACCATCGTTAACACCGTCACCTAGACAAAAGAAAGTTCATATCAAAATCTACACAAAAAAAAACTACCCGTCCGAAATATTACGCTACATTATATATATTACGATATATTACGTACGCTATGGCTGGCAAAAAAAAATCGATTTGTGTAGAAAAAATATCAGTCAAACAATGTTTAATTTTT
The DNA here is from genome assembly GCA_033032175.1 of Saturnia japonica. Lineage (NCBI taxonomy): Eukaryota > Metazoa > Arthropoda > Insecta > Lepidoptera > Saturniidae > Saturnia > Saturnia japonica. The sequence continues at coordinate 2,952,201 of CM065315.1, forward strand.
TATATATATTTTTATTTACACCAAGTCATAACTATATAGTCTATGTTATTTCGATATTTCTTTTTGAATAAACGATTGACTGAATGACTTTGAAGACGTTATATCCTATTCCACTATGAATAGTTTTACCTATATGACTATCAACAATGTGACCTCACTCAACTTTCAAATTTAGTATCAATAACAAGGGAAAACTTTGACTCTCCTTAGCTTTGTCGAGTTTCGAAATCAGATAATGTGTATTTCAGCTGCCGAGAGGCTTGTAGGCTGGCATGATAGCAACAAACGTTTGGTAGACTGCCAATGTCATGTTTTTTTTATAATATATATTATACTATGCTAATTCCAAGGCATAGTGTAGTCACTTTGCCATACTACATGTCACACCTCTCTCCCAACGGGGTAGGCAGAGACCACGTCCTTCCACTTGCTACGATAATCTTTTGCTTCTTCGACATTCATAGGTCTTTTCATGCATGCTCGTCGGTTTAAAGTACTTTTGAACTGGCTTTTCTTTAAAATGTCCCAGATTTGATCAGAGAGCGTTCGTCTAGGCCTTCTTCTTCCCATTCACGCTTGTCTTATAAATCTGTCTAGTCACTCTTCTTTCATTTTTCATTCTTATTCATAGTACCATAATTTAAAAAAAAATAGCTCACCTGTCATCCCAACAATATTACCGAGCCTCTGTAATGACTTTACAATAGCCAGCTTGTGTTTTGGAGTCACCCTGTAGAAGACGCTAACCTGTAACAATTAGTGTTATCCAATAATTTTAATGTATATACTTAGTAATTAAACAAAAAAGAAACATCGAAAAACATACAGTATCGATAATCCTGTCCAGTTCTTCATCAGACATAGAATCGAGCTGGTCGCCGGAGAGGGACTGCGAGTGGAGCACATCAAGACCGACCATTTGCGCTGTTACAAACAATATTACTTAGAAAATATTATTAAATATAAATAATATGAGGCCTCATAGGACAGACATGAACCAGACGTGAAACATCTAAATTAAATTATATTGAAATATGAACAATTAAAAACAAAAAAATATATTAAAGAGGAAACAAAAAACCCCACTGCAACAAAAACACTTGACTAAATAAAAAAAATATTTTTCTATTTTTACTTTGATTGGATTCCCACACTTCATACTTAAATATTATATAGCCTGTAAGTCCCACAATTAAGACGAATCTAACGACATCTCGTATTCTAAAATACATCAAGCCGTTTAGGCTACAGAACGTGCCAAAGAAATAAACATATAAACATACGCTCGAAAAACATAACTCACTTTTTTCGCAGTCAGGAAAAAGGCGAGAATTCTCTGTTGGTGTTGGAATGCAAAATACTTGACGCGTTTTCAGCGCGGTGTTGGATAATGAAGAACGGTGAATGCATCAACAATGAACTATACGAGTTATATAAAATACCAAAAGTAAAAAAAGACCAGGATAGTCAAAAAACTTCTCGAGGAAAAACCTGATGGACGCAGAAATTTTGGCAGGCCTATACTCAGATGATTGGATAGAGCCAACGAAAGCCAGAAATAGATCGGTCTGGAGGCATATACAGACTAAGGTCCACTGGCGATTGTAGAGCCTCAGAAGATGACTTCAAGAAGGCTGCGGATAAATAATATAGAGTAAGGTTGCCTGTCTAATAAAGCGGAGCGGAGCTGTACTCATTCGACCAATAGAAACGCGTAACAATGTAAGCAATTCTGTTGGTCGAAACTCGCACAGGTCCGCTTCAGTGGGCAGGCCCAAATGTGGACGGTGTTACCGATAGCGAGCGCGGTGGGCCTCGCGTCTCCGGTGACCATCTTGACGTCGACGGCAGCGCGGCGCAGCGTGCTGACCGCTTCGCGCACGTGCTCGCGCGGCGGGTCGCACACGCCGCATGCGCCCGTGTATACCAGCGCCTCGAGACGCTCGCCCCGGCACAGCGCTATCGTGCGCAACCCTACACGACAAACAAACACACGCAACTGCTTATATTATTATTCTTGTTCCTAACTTATCAACTAGTCCTCTTTATTGAAGACCCATTACTACCATTATCTAGTAAATATAGAGTATCCTAATAAGATGGTGGTCTCCCTTGTTACAACTTTCTGGAGAGATTTTTATGGCACCTTCAAAATGTATTCTTCCAGTTTATATTTATAATACACTTCACTTAAGCACAATAACCAAACTATATCACGGAAAACGTCACCGATATTACATAATATAGAGTCAAAACACCTGAGTTAATAATTTAAAAATTAAAACCATAACATGTCACTTCAAGATTCCGCCAAAAACTCCCGCTTTTATTATTGTTATACCTGTGGGTAGTAAATTCTTTTTTAATTTTTTTGCCACATATACATTTAATACTTTCGGGTAAATTATCATGACACATGCCAAATGTTTATTTTAGAGATATAGCATAACTTAAATTGGGAGTTGATTTTAGGATTATAGATTCTTTTTTAGAGCTGAATATAATCGATAAGATTGAGAGGTGTGAAGCACTGGAAATGAAAAAAAAAAAACTATAACAACAATAGAGATCGCAATCTGTTAACATTTTCAATTATTGAATGCCTGACGCCAAACAACAAGATCATTTCTTCCAGTCAATATTCTCCTTTGCGTATTGCTGCAGTAGAAATATAGGAATTACGTAAATATATATTTTTATTCGAAATAAAACAAAGAATCGAATAAATTAAATGTACAACGGCGTTCGATTAATTCTATTGATTTTCGATTCCTTGGTTTAAAATGATTAACTGATAGTCCAAATGCATGTTTTTAGGTTACGCCATTATTTAGACAACGTAACAACTTACGTTCTGTCGATATGTCATGCAAGCCTTCGTACGATGAACAAGGTATAATAAATAAAAACCCTCAATTTTATTACGGGCATTGTTTAAAACCTTACAATTAAAACAAAAGATACCACAACGCTGCAAAAATAAATATGGCAACATTATTTTCAAGTTTGACATTAATGAATGTCAATTTACTGTGAGATTTAAAAAAAACGCACTTTAGATATGTTAAAATCAAGCCCAGATAATACATACCCATTCGTCCGATATTGTAAGCCTCCGCTATGAAATCGTTCTGTTTCTCCTTGGTCATTATTGCGTAGTTCCCGGCGCTGTCGATGTAATGCGTGCACAGCGGTAGAACCTTCTCGACTGCGCCCTTCACGAACACCTCCTCCTTCAGCTTACCGTCCGAGAACTTCGGAGCGCATTTCACCACCATCATTTTAGTTTCGGAACTGTCGATGTACATGTAATACGATTATTGAATGACATTTCAAGAAATATATATCTATACTAATATTATAAAACTCGAAGAGTTTGTTTGTTTAAACGCACTGGAAGTACCATTCGATTTGGGAAAATTATTTTTGAATTAATTTATAGCCAATAACGTTTTATAAGTAGCGTTATACTTTCGATCGAACGAACCCGCATCGATAAGTACAGTGCAGGTTTTTTTTGGTGGGATCTTGAAGTGACATATTGTGGTTTTTATATTAAATTCAATAACTTAGGGTTTTTGACCCTATGTTGTAATATTGGTGACATTTTGCGTGATATAGTTAGGATATTTTGTGCATAAGTGAAGTGGATTGTAAATTAAAAGTGAAAAATATGAATATTGAGATATCACAAAAAATACCAAGATAGTTCTGACAAGGGATCCACCATCTTGTCAGAAGACACACTTTATATATTGTAAAATTTTACGAAGGCTTAAAATCATTGACACTGGCAAGTGGTTTTTGCGGCGCCAAAACAACAAGAAGAAGGTGCAATGCAGAGTAATTGCACGCAAATAAAAAGCGACACTCACCTGAACGGTATCTCGTGGAGCCTGGTATACTGGTCCCTGAGGTCGCGCATGCCGTTCTTGTAGGCGCACGCTAGTAAAGCGCCCTCTGTCGGCTGCCCGTACAGAACGTCGTCGCGGATGATCGCGTTGTTACAGATCGCACCCACCTGAGAATATCGAGAAGACGTTGGCTCGCTGAGAGTTTTGTGTAAAATCTATGACATACGTACGTATTTCATCAGATTATGGAGGGTTCAGGTAATGAGAATCTTATAAGGGGGACAAGTTGAAAAGGTGTCCAGCTTGTAAGGGGCGTTCCAGTACTACGTAACGCAATTTGGGGGTATGTGGTCTTGTAAAACGTTACGATGCGTTACAAAAGCGGGGGTTTACGTTACGTGTTACGTAACATTGTTTTTTTTTTTTAAACTTAGTACATCATTTTCATTTTGTTCTCCTAAGTTGGCAGCCCTTTTAGTTTTATTTACGGGGAATCCATCAACTGTATTGCTGTAGTCAGTGTTGTTAAAGTTAGTTCATACTGTAATGTCCTGGGATAGGGAGATTTGCGAAATCAGCTGTTCTTGGTCTATAAAAGCTCTCATGCTGACTAGGGTGTTACGTAACGTTTAAGGAGGAGGGAGGGAGAATAAAGAAAAATTTTACGGCAAGTTACATGAGGGGAGGGAGGCTCAAAAATCTTCAAAAATTGCGTTACGTAATAAATACTTAAACGGCCCCTAAGCAGCAAATTACAATACATACAAAAACCCACCACAATGGCGCTACCCGTAGCAAGAGGGAATGATACTTATTGTGATATTGTAATTTTTACTGTTGTAAAACTGAAAAAATAAAATTAGAAAAATGTGTGGAGTGAAAAGTCGTTCGAGTGGGCGAAAATTAAAAAATGTAAACTTCTTGCGATATCTTTAAATTTTTAAGGCATTTGCTACCGTAGCGTCACCCTGATTTGACGCTTTTATCGACGGACAGTTTTTAATAAATAGAGGTGATCCACACTCCTAATCTCTTACCCTTCGTACATCAGATACACGTACATGAATGGCCAGTAAAGTAACAACGAAACTAGTGTAAAACCGTGTCCCTTTGAAGGGTAGTTACTATGTACATTATCTCGCTGCTATTTGAAACTGAATTTTGAAGTTGAATCTCCACGTCACCACGATGGCGGTCCAAACGGAAGACAACGATTAATTTAATTAAACAATGTTACAAGATAATTTACCAATAAAATAGTATTGTTGGGTTGCCAACATCTTTTATTTTCACAATTCGCAAACATACATTACTTTTTTTCATTTCACAATTAGTCATAACTTCCAATAAAGAAAATATCGATGGAAACAATTTAACATTTGTCAAGTAAACTGGATATAGCATATTTGCAAAGCCCTTTTCAATTTTCTTCTTTGGTTATTAGGACCTTTCCATTTAGCAGTAACGTAACAGTTTTGAGCAATAAAAAAAACATGTGTACAGTTTACACGAGTTCAGAAAAAAATCTAGTTTTTTCTTTAAAATCCTATTATAAATAGACCAGCGGGACTCAAACTATCGACCGCTCGTACTTTACATACAACAGTGGATACAAATCTGGTCATCACACCGCTAGGCCAATTCAACGTCAATCATAGTCGTGAATATCAGGATTTGCATTAACCGTGTATAATATATTCTATATAATTTCTCGCTCCTATAGATGTATGGGTATGTCTCTTTTTAGTGTCGATTTTTTATTTCATCGACTTTCGAACCGCAGCAGTGCTAAAGGAATTTTCACTTCAATAACTTTAAAAAGTTAAGTCAATTAAAAGAATGAAACCAGAGAAATATTTTTTAATGAAAAAAATATGGACCTCAAGCATGCTGTTAACGCCCATCTTGGCGACGTCAAGGTCTCTGCCTTTGTAAGCGCGCAGTTGTATATCGCCGCAACTGTTGTACCCTGTTCCAGTCACCTCGGCAATGTGTCCGCCCGATGTCGATATCGTTGTCACCGTCATTTCGTTCTTGGTCAGAGTGCCTTGATTTAAAAAAAAACATACTATATGGTAGAAAGTAAAAATTAACGGGAAATTCTTCTACAATTAAAAAGACGAACGACAAAAAAATGAAGAAACGAAACATACGACGAACAAAACAAAGCTTAGTAATAATACTCCACACTCCTCTCCTTAATCGAAGTTGTATAATATAAGTAATTTTACATTACACTGTACTTACTAACCGATACAGTCCAGTACTTTGCTGAATCAGTTTAAAAAATGATATCTTAAAAAAAACTACAAAAAAATATTCAGAAATATTTTTTTTCCTAATTCTGCATAAAATCGATCTAACCGACTCCATTTGATATACTATCGATATGTAAACATCATCTAATATTAAATAATAATAAATAACAAGCTCAATTATTAAAAATAAAACAAAACCCGAATACAATAAAAACAGCACTAAATTTAAGAAAAAGCTTTTTTTGCTTTTTATTTGATGCCCAGACGTCATACTCAAATATTATATAGCTTATTTCACTTCCACAATTAAGACGTATGCTAAAATCCATCAAGCCGTTTAGGCTACAGAGCGTGCCAAAGAAATTGTTATACGCTCGAAAAACATAACCCTACACTTTCGGAGTCGGGTAAAAATTACCTATTTCTAATAACTGGGTAATTAACCCAAAAATATATACTAACCGGTCTTATCGCTGCAGATAACGTTAACACAACCGAGAGTCTCGACTGTTGGCAACTTCTTCACTATAGCGTTACGCTTCGCCATCCTCATCACGCCGAGCGCGAGTGTCACTGTCACGACAATAGGGAGCCCTGAAATAAACCAAAACATTGCGAGATATGCACGCACGCATACGTGTATATGTAAATTGCAATTGCCTAACATGTTTGAAGACGCACACTGTTTTTGTTATGGGGGCCAATTTTGTGACATCTCTTTTATATTGCAGATTCTCCTACTGTTTGAATCAATTCAAACACGAGAGCACAAGACCATTTTTAACAAAAAAGAAAACCAATTTCATTTTTTTTTTAAAGTTACCGACGTATTTTCGAAGACGAAGGTCCAATGCTAATGAAACTAAAATAGGGCCAACCTTGAGGTATCCTATTTCCAAAGAAAAAAGAATCATCCAAATCAGTTCATAAAGAAAGAAGTTATGACTGAACATTCATAAAAAATAAATTCTATCGAATTGAGAATATTCCTCTTTTTAATGAAAACAATGCATTTTCCCGGGATAAATCACATTTAAAAAATCAAAACTTATAAAAAGTAAATAAAATTAAATCAACATAGACGGCAGATAAAACCATCGACGATGCACAATTTAAAGCAATTAGGAAATTCTTAAGTTCAACTGTTATGTAATTATTTAAATTTCTTAATTTTTTTTTATGAATAATCTGCCCTATTAAATAAACCATATTCTGATAATCACCTTCAGGTATGGCGGCGACCGCAAGACTGACACCAATGGTGAACATATCCTGGATATTCTTCCCTTGCAACCAGCCGGTGACCATAATGAAACCGATGATACAGAACGAGTACAGCGAGAGCTGCCCGCCGAGCGCGTCCATCGACTTCTGCAGGGGCGTCTTCGGTGCTTCCTCGGCTTGCATCATGCGGAATATGTCACCGAATTCGGAACGTTCGCCGGTGCTCACCACTATACCCTGAAGTCAATATTTATTATGCAAGTGCAAGATAGTTACACTGTCTAGCAATATGACGGTAAAACATTTTTAGTTCTATAACACTAGACGACTATAGTAGAACACGTTCGAGGATGAGGTACTGTAGACGATAACGGGGGCAGGTTGCGTAGCGGGGAAGGGAAACGCGTGCAATTGTGTGACGTAGGCGCGCAGTCACAGTACACTAAAGTAAATAGTATTGCGTCTTCATACAAACGGCCGAAACAACGTACTTCGAAATCTAAATACCTAAGTTTCGGTACACAATAGTCGCGAGTGTGCCGCAGTTACGTAATTTATAACTAATGACGAAATATTATATTACCTACTTCTCCTAGAATTGTTTTTTTTTTTATTTATTAAATTAAGCAAAAAATTTTACATTCCTTTCTAACTCACAATCAGATTTGGAACTAGAAATAAAACCCAAGTAGAAATAATTTAAATTTAAACTATTACAATTTAATACAGCATTATCCAATATGTAAGTAACCCAAAAACACAGTCAGAAGGCAGCCCTAGTGGGTGTTTATCTACCGAGCGGCTATAGGTAATTATTTCAAGAACACTGCCGAGACAACATACTGTTTACTTTAGTGTATTGCGTAATGACGTGCTACCACGTCCCCGCCAACGCCTGTCTCACATAGAACGCTCACGCAAGAACTTATACTACTATAATGATATTTTTTTGGGATTTTTGTTTTTATTCTTAGGTCTGTCATAAACCCTGTAAGCCGCATCTAGCATCGAGTGACGATGGACGCTGCTTCCAGCGCTGTGTTAGACGTCGTGTCAATGGTTACTATGGAGAAGGGTCTAGGACGTCAGTTTTACCCGCGTGAACTCTTAAGTGAGTAGATGATTCGAAGAGGAAAACTATGATGGTCTCTTGTTACAAATGTTGCTGAGAAAGAAAAGCAGAAATAGGTATCACGACTTGTTGGTGCACAGAGAGGCTGACGGTTGCTTTAATAATTTGATAAAATACATTTAATTCGTCCTTTTCCCTAGTAAATTTCTCCATTTTTACACGGAGTCAGCACGTCAGAATGCTCCGAAATTGTAGCCGCGGCGTACGACCTACAGTAATGTAATGTAATCATTCGTCGGTCGCGTACAGCATCACTCCAGACGCAAATAGCTTGTGTACCGAAAGGGCGTTAACAATATTATGCTGTGATAATATAGTATGGAAGACTCAGAGCAACCTGATCCCACTCATTGATACAAAGGCTCCCTAAAAACTTTCCCCTCTTTGTTTTGTTCCGTACATATTACATAAATAAATGCTTCACATCTTCAACTTTTGGGCATTTCTCCCCAATTAAGCAAAGTTAGATTTCCATTAGATAACCAAAAAACGTTTACTGTTATACATAGAGCATAACTTATTTTATCTTTAACAAATCATGTACTTAGTAGATGTCAAATAAAATAAGACATACAGGCAGCCATTTTGATTGTATTCCTTACAAAAATAAATGCTAGACAAGATGGCGGTGTGCCAGATATCTTCGTATTTGAAAATATTTTATCCATGGCTCACCTTAGCATTTCCACATCGGACCAAAGTGCCCATGAATGCGATATTGTCCTTGTTAACTCTCCCGGCGGCCGCCTTGTTGGGCATAACATTCTTTGTCGCGGGTTCAGTCTCACCGGTGAAAGAGGACTCGTCTATGGCCAGGTCAGTGGATTCGTAGAGACGCAAGTCCGCCGGCACTCTGTCGCCAACGTTGAGGTGAATGACATCGCCAGGTACGAGGTTCCGAGCGAGGAAATGCTCCAAGCTGCCTTCTCGTAAGCTATTGGAACAGTAACAGTAAAGTTAAATTTAGGGAAAGGAATCATCACAACCAATAAAAGTTTATTTCTATGTAAGTCAGCCATTTACGAACCCTCACCACTGTTAAATTTTATGTTAAAATTAGTGCTCGAATTTTTCGCATTGTTGCAAGTGTCGGTTACAAATATGTGAATTTATATTTGCTAGTCCACAACACAGCGAATAATATCTAATAACGAATTTGAACGAGCGTTTAATCGATCGCTCGGCGCTTCTGCGTTCCTAACATTTTGTTTTTATTCGTAATTTTGCTAATACCTAATTCGATTTGAATACTAAAAATTTTATTACTTCAATATAAAATAGTTTTGCTTTATGAATGAGTTTATATCCGCAACATGTTTGTACAAATTGTAAAAAAATTATGGGAAGAAAGAAAAATTGTATTTCCAGATAGTACAAGTAAGTTTCGATAACCGAAATGTGATCTGACTGAAATGACTACTGATTACACCCTCTATCGACCTTAGACATTGTAAGCGAATTACAAAACATCGTGGTCCTAACATTACAGTCGTAGATGAGATATAGTGCAGTAAACAAAAAATCCATAAAAACAGATAAATCTTTCACCAGTTGCATGATGGCGGTACGAGTTTGTTCAACGCTTCGAGCGACTTCTCCGAACGGTACTCTTGAACGAAGGCTACTGTCACCACAATGATAATGGCCACCGTGATCGATATGGCATCATCAAACTGTCGCATGCACACGCTCACCACCGCGGATCCTGGAATAAAACATTTCTGATATTACATTTTATTCCCCGTTGACAAAAAGTACAAAATTACGTGAACAGTTACGTCGAATGACGCAAACAAACACATCACGGTAGATTTATACTCTCATTACACAGCCGTATGAATGTTTGCTAATGTATTTAATGAGCGTCGCATCGCGATGAAAATTGCTATTATTGTCTACTTTATTTTTACAAACGAATTGTGATTACAATGAATGTTAACGGATCACTTGCACAGTTCATCAGCGCTAACGGTACACCTTTTATGTAAATACAATTAAATAAAAAATTATACCGTGAAAGAGTCATTATGTTTTTCAGTGATATCCTATGTAATTATGATCACTGCATCGAAAGAGTGATTTTGTTCGGAAAAACTAAAGGCAACATCACACGTCACTTGAAAACGTGATCCACACGAACAAATACATGACAATGATGGAAGACAGCAAATTGGTCAATCCTAGTAATGCAAGACCTTCAACAACGCGAACACAATGCAAAAAGCAAAATAACATGAACATGGCGTTTAAAGTTTATTTAGCTGGCAAGATCTAATGGTAAAAAGAGTGGAATTTTAATGTAATATTTCGTAGGTAGTACTCGATCCGCAAGTTAAAATTTCTGCGTACAAAATGATAATAACATTTTTAATTGGTCTCTTCAGCGCTCATTACAACTTGCTTACTTAGGTATTTTGAAGTAGGTCGCTGTATAAAATAAAATTTGCGAGAAAATGCAAATTTTGTGAATTTTTTTTGATAAAAGTGGCAGTGAGTGTTTCTTACATCTACATTTATTGTCGGTTATACAAAGTTTATCTTTTGAGTCTATTACTGTTACATCGGCTATTTTTATTTGAAAAGGTCTAAAAAGGAGTTACATATCAAATTTTTCCTTTAAAGACGTTTTGAAATTTAAGTGTACTTTATCTTTTGAATATTTTTAGACAAACTAAGATATCAGAGCGTGGTCAAGATCAAAAGTCCCATAGTACCGTAGACTTTATGCCAAAGTATTAAATAATAAATACATTTTCGATAACAGTATAATTATCACAATCTCCCTCTACGGCAGCGATAGAAGGCATTTCGAACAAAGCTACCTTCGAAAATTTACTGATCAAATAATAATATCACCTGGCAGACCCTTTACAATTGATAAAATATTCATTTGGTCAATACTTTCACAGCTAAGTCGACAAAACTTTTTCAAACAACTTTTTTTATGCAATACAGGTATGTGCTTGGCCTCGATCTTACCTGACGGTAAGTAAAGATGAGGCCGACGATGTATCGCGCTTACCTATTAATGCCTATTCACTCTTCGCTTGAAGATTTCCAAGTTATAGGTGGATGGGAAAACGGACGACGGAAGTGAATTCCACTCCTTTGTGGTTCGCATAATGAAGGACGAAGCATAACGCTTCGTGCGAATCAGGGTAATTTCGACGACATAACGGTGGAATCCCTCACAGCGTCTAGTTGTCCTATGGAACTTTGCCTTAAATATTCTTAAAGTTCCTACTTCGAGTCTTTCGAGACTGAGAGATGATTTATTTTCAATAACCATCGAGAACTATTCGAAATGGTAATGCCAAATAAGACAGATTATATATTTTATTGGTCCTGAAAATAAGCAAACCGGTACCGTTTTTGCTAAACTCAGACAGACTGTTCATTCGTCTACTGAAGCAGTGATAAGATAATATAATGTTAACAATCCAATAGTAACTAAACCTACATCTCGTTCAAGGCAATTTACAATAATATATTTTCCTTTCAAATTAACATCAACGTGTAAGCAAATTTGATAATAGAGTTAGAAAAAATTTAAAGTACTCTTTTATGGTTAAGCAAACGGCTGTTGTACAAAGGCGACAGTTATAAAGACCAAATATGGTATTTATTTTTAACAAAAGGTAAAGCGAATATAGCTTATAGGAGTAAGGCGCACTAAAAATTTCTGGAGTGAATAAGAAAAAGTACTACGACTGGTCAAAAATAAATTTATTGTTTCTCAAAATATTCTCTCCCTTACCTTCAATGCGCTTTTTCATACGAATAAACTAATTTTGAAAACATTTGTGCTACTCCTACGTGGTAACCTCGGAAACATGCTTTTTCTACTCTCCTATAGCCTCTTCTGATGTTGATAATCGTTGACCGCGTAAATAATTATTGATTTTTGAAAACAGAAAGAAGACGCATGGTCCCATGTCGGGACTGTATGTAGGATGACCCATAATATCTAAATTTCCCTTTCAAAGATTCGTTTGACTGTCTGGCCGTGTGAAAGCTGGCACTGTCATGGAGCAAGATGATACGGCGTTTTTGGTTATTTTTACGGATTTCGTCAATAACTTCCGAAAGACAAATGGTCATGTACCACTCGCTATCCACTGTACGACGATCCTTCAAGGCGACAGTAGCCAAGTGTCCAGTTTTATTTTTTAAAAGAAGCAATCATCCGTATTGCACCGAACCCCACACTCGCCATTTTGGTTGGTTTCGATTCACCTGGAAAGACCCAAACAGTCGATTGCTGCTTTGTTTTGGGATCGTATCTATAAATCCATGTTTCTTTACCTGTCAAATTTGACGTTCCTTTGTTGAATCTGGTAATCATGGCATTGCACTAAGTGACGTGGTCTGTTATTTTAGGCTCAGTTAAATTGTGAGGGATCCATCGGGAACACAGTTTTAATCACACCCAAATGTTTCTGTAGAATTGATTGTATCTGACTCATGCCTATGCGTTAGAATGCCCGTTATTTCGATTATACGACGTACAGCATCGATGTTTTCGTTATTCACAGAGGTAGACGGACAACCATCACGAAATTCGTCACTAAGATTAACACGACCGCGTTGGTATTCTACAAACCAACTTTAAACAATCGACTTGCATGATACTTCATTGCCAAAAGCAGTTTGAAGGCGAGCGATACTGCTGAGGCGTCAAACTACACTTAAAATCGTAGTAAATCATACTATGAAAATTTTCAAAGTTAAATACATGGTAACGTAGACACACAATATTTAAAAGCATGTCGATTATTTTGCGTTCGGTCGAATAAACACCATCCTGAATTTGAATATCTATCATCAAGCACATTCTGGTATTCCAGCAACTCCACTTCAGAGCCAGTCTCCATTCTGATATTAAGTATCAACATATTACCATCTCCAAGCACTTGATCATTAAAAATAATATGTTTCCGAGCACCATAAATACATGTGTAGTAGGTATAATGTACAGTAGATCTAAGGACATTGCAACAAAGTTAATTATATGTAATATCGAAAACAATCATCTAAGAGTGCTATTGTAGGAAATTGCCATATCACTGATTACCCACAAGTGTTCATTCAAACATAACTCTCACGATGCGCATGAAACAGCAGTTTTATTGTTTTTATGTGTCTGTCTTTTAATTTACCATACCGCCGTGTTCCTACTATAGTAAGAAGAGAGGATAGTGGAGCATCATATTATATTTTATTCTTAAGAATCTCTTTCGCTTTTTTTAGATTAATTAATTCTTTAACGCATCCACATTGGTTCCGTGTACATTAAATAGCAACTATGTTCAACACCAATTCTGCTAACGTCACGTGAATAGAATATCCTTCTGTGATTTTCAAACATATCTCTAACAGATGACGGTTCCCTTGCTAAAACTGTCGAGGGCATTTTTGTGGCAACTGAAAATGCATGTTCCTAGTTACGTTATTTATAATATACTTCTCACTTGAGCACAATAAGCAGACGAAATCACGTAAAACGCATGATATATGGCCAAATAACGTAAGTTTTTGAATTGAAACAAAAACCACCACATGATCAAGGTTAATAGATTGTTAATAGATACCGTATCCTACATGCTAGTTGAATATATTTTTCTATGACGCCACCTACTGATAGCATTCCTAATTAAAAAGTTCATTTAATCTTTTTTAACGAAACCTTATTTTTTAATGTAAATAGCGAGGAATAAAAAAACCTTGGAAATGATGTTTGAATCGCTTTTGATGAAGAATTAAGGGAGATATGACGTTACCATAAAAATACCTTTGAGAAATAATAGAGATAACTTTTTTTTTTTAATTCTACACGTGCGAAGCCGATAGAGTAGTCCTCTAGTCATACCTATTATAATAAATTATTTATGCGTTAAGTAATGTATGCTTAACTACTTTAAAATATAGTTTGTAACATTTTTTATGATAAAAAAACATTAATTATTGAACGAAGGTCAGATAGATATATTAAAATTCAAGAATTATAAAGATCCGCTCGATGAAGGGATAGTTTACATAAATACTTTTGAAATCGTAACATAAATTGTTCCTAATTAGAATTCGCTAGATCGCTTACATTTTGTTACTCCTATTAAATCTTTAGAAACGTTTGACTCTAAACACAAGCCGTAAATTTTCTTGGAAGACTTTTCTTGTTCGACTATGGTATAAACTATTCATTTCTTTGAGACAATTCCGGGCCTAAAAAGTACCTCAATACACGTAGGTTAGAATCCTACAAAATGACTGCGCTTTCATGGCATAACAATGGTAGTAGGGTATTTTCTAGTATAACCACCTCCCTCAAGTAAGGAATTTGTCGCCAAAGACGTATTACAAGTGATGTGTGATAGGTCAGGACAATTGTGTCCGACTGGATCGCGAACACTACACACCAGGCCGTATCATAGTAGAAGTTTCGGCGTAAGCGTTCCGGAATCAGCCGCTGTATATTTACATCTAGTACTCAAGCGAGGTGGTAGCGATCTGTACCTCTAGTACATACCCACAGTGACTCTTTTGGTTTATTGCGTTTCAGTATCAGCCAGTACAGCTAACGAGAAGCTTGCAGGCCGGAATGATTGCGACTTGCGACAACCGCTTGTGAATAACCGATCTTTTAAAACACTTAAATAATATAATTTCTAGGATCTTAGTTTTACGATGGATTAATTTATTTTAGTTTTTGTACCGGCTAATGTATTTTTCTTTATCTTATGTGCATGCCGCGTCCGTATCTAGAAGAGTGCAATCATCGCATGTTTTTTTTAAATATGGCTCATTTCTATGTATATACATACATACCCAGATTGTAGTCAGTTTTGTGGACAAACACAAAAAAAATCTCTCGGTGGTCGCCGTTATTTCTGGCTTGTATTGTGCATACCATCAATTATTTAAAAACAGTATGTTCTAGCAGCTGCACTGAGGCAGGCCTTCTTCTAGGCTTAGCCTTTTCACCTACTTAGACCACATCAATTGAGGATTATAGAAAAAACCTAAGCGAAATCTAAATTCTGTTTTGATTTTTTTGCCATTTGATGTCAAGCCAAAATAGCTCTTATAATGCAGTGGCCACGATGCTTTTAGTTTCTTTTGTTTTAGTACCATGGATGGTATCAACACAAAACTTGAAAGTGTGTGTAGAGTATTAAAAAAACTGTAGTAACAATGGGTACAAGGACTCTGCATTTTCCAGCACATATTTATTATTTACAGATAAGTTACTCAGCAGACCTCATATCACAACCTTGTATTTATAACCTGTATTATAATAACTCTATACTAAAACACATAATTTTAACTAATCGTTTAAAACCTCTATTTATTCTGAACAAATACGTATTCAACTCAGTTTAGTGCAAATAACGATTGTAGCTACATAGAGATAAAGAGACTGTATTTTAAACTTAGCCGTTCCAGATCTTCACAATATACTTTACTAAGAACATTCTCGTCTCTAAAAAAATGAGATCATAAATCAGCAGGGCAGCAGGGTTGATATTGATATATTGGTTGATATTGATATATACGTTGATATTGATATATTGGTTGATATTGATATGTTGATTGATGTTGATATATTGATTGATGTTGATATATTGATTGATGTTGATATATTGATTGATATTGATATACAGAATTATTGGTAATTCGACGTATTCCCGGTAGGAGGTGATAGGGTGACTATTTGCGATATTTTTAACCCTCATTTGCATTATGCAAAAATGAACCATTTTCGAGTTATCGTGTTTTTTTTTTTCAAAATAAGTAAAAAATGCAGCAAAAATTTTTATTAAAAAAAAAAGTATCAATTTAAATCTCATTTTTTCTTTTCATTTTTAAAAATGGTTAAATACTCGTTATTAGTCAATATTGCAAATGAAGACAATTGAATTGCAATGCATTGAAGAAATGCGAGACGAAAAACTATATCCTTTCAATATATTTTTTTAGATTTTTTCCACTAAAATGCCTAAAAACCAAAAAAAAATTATTAGGAAAATTGGCTTGCAGATTATTTTAAAATCATAACCGTTTTCTTAACTCTCCAACAATGCATAACAACTAGGAACTTATTTCAAGTAAACTGAAAAAACAATGATCACAAAGGAAGCAGACGGAAATTCGTATTCGAACTAAACTTAAGGTCGTTCTTTTAAATTTCCATAAAACTAATTAAATATGATACATCTATTATATGATAATATATAAGCGCAAGAGATTGTTTTCTTGTCTGTTAATTTGAACGCGATAATCTCTGAGAATACCAGTCAAATTTGAAAAAATCTCTTTTGTATCTTGTTGCCTGTCTATTGAGAAAGTGTATGGGCTATGTAGCTTCAACCTTCGCTTCTAAGGATCAGAACGGTAATCATGAACTTCAAGCAATCTGACAAACTGAAGGCCAAGTATGGAAAGTGAAAACAACGATAAGCTACACAGGTGCATTGGCGGTGGGGTGATGGAGAGTTGGTCGAATAAAACACGGACGAAACCGTGGGGCACAGCCAGTTTCTATATTTGCATAATCATTAATTAGTCTTACAACTAATTATTATACACATTATAAAGCGGTGTAATCCGAGAGTAGACGACTTTTGAAAATTTTTTTAGACAATTCATATGTTGAAAATAACACCAATGAACGTCTAAAAAGTGATTTAATAATATTTTTTTATTTAGATAAAAAATATGCCACAAAAACGTGGCATTATGGTCCCGTGACGTCGTCATTCATTTTACATGTCAAATTCGTCAAAGGTCCACTAGTTAATTGACAAATTTGAGAACTCACCGAACTCACGCAAGAGTTTTTAAACGTTCATATTTACTGAATGGTGACGTCACGTTTTCTAATTGGGGTTTCAAATCACGTGACTCACAGACAAAAACTAAACAATTATTTTTTCTAGATTTCTTATTGTGTTAGGCTTTTTTATCTATATACCAATATTACTTACTCAATAAGTTACTTTAATTTTTAAACATACAGTCAACTCGCGGATTACTTCCTACGACTCACTCAAGCCAATTTTCGTCCATAACATAAACAAGTTCGAAACAATCGAACATTTACATGGGAATAAAAATTATTATGAAAACATGTGGCCATTTGTTATTTATTACTAACTAGCTGTGGCTCGCGGTTTCACCCGCGTATCATTTAAAAGACGCCTTCAAAAAATAACCTTAAATGTAGCCTATGTGCTATAGTCTAGTATAGTAGTAGCCTATTAGTCCAGGGTGTCAAACCGTTTGAGCAAAACGTAACAAACATACAAACACACTCACAAACTTTTACCTTTATAATATTATGATGTAATAATAATAGGAATACCAATACCGGGTAAAGGCATTATTCGAGGTGAAGGTACGGGTTTAAATACCACTCCGGCCCGATATAATTTTAGGCCGAGACTCGCCAGTGCATATCTACGTACCGAGAGGGTCTCATGCAGGCATGACCGCAACGGTCGACAATGGAAACCCGATTTCTCGGTGGTCGCCATTACTTTGAAATTCCAAAGAAACGTTACAAACTTCTTTTATAATTTTATTTGCATCCTCTGAGCAGAACAAACAGCTGTATAAACTCTATTTGAAAAATGCTAAACTCAATTATACCGAGTAGCATAAATACGAGATCGTGTTTTTACATGCAAAAAAGAACTGGTTTTTAATAGCATGCGCAAGTAAGCCGCTGAGCCGTGACAATGACCCGGCGCGGCGCCACGTACAGCGTAATGAGTGTCCGAATCATTGAAGCGATTCACAAAGTTTTATGATAACGCCCCCATTTTTACTGAGGGCACGGGATTATCAGGCAAAATAGCATGCCTATTGGTAATCCCAATTTCGGGTAATGGTATTGATCGCTTACATCGAATACATTTGCACGTTCCCCATCTTTACTGTGGGCAGAGAATAATCAATCAAAATCAATATTAGTAAGATTATCCGTAGCAAATATGTGTGGTATTTTATTTACATTATTATAATCACCAAACAACAACATTGTTTCTCTAAAATTGTGTAGAAACATAGTAAACAGTAATTAAAATGAACACAGTATTTTACAATACAATTTTTAATTAAAAATAAAACCAACTTCAACGATTTTGAGGAGTACCCCGGTGTATCTTCAAAGTTTAATGTCCAATGCCAATGAAACCCTTGCAGTAACCCCTTTCCAACAAAAAAAGAATTATCCAAATTGGTTTATAAACAAAAAACTTATTGCTGAATATTCATAAAAACATTTATACATTCGAATTGAGAAACTCCTCCTATTTTTGAAGTCGGTTCAAAATATCCGAATTTTAGATACTTACATAGAAGCATAAAATATATTTGCATGTCCTTCGTTATATCCATAGCCGTTTTCCGTGGTAATGTTGGCCCCTCATAAAGTTACTACAGAATGTCTCGTTCAGAAGTTTGATACGTCTTATATTTGCCGTACTCAGAAGTTTGATACGTCTTATATTTGCCGTACTGTGAAGCTGCGGAACTGTCTCCCGACCAGTGTGTTCCCTTCTTCCTATAACAAGGGAGTCCTTCAAGCGTAACGCGAAAACATTTGTGCAGGCCGGCATGACAGCGGCGGTTGCCGATGGATTGTAGACCCAACGCTCTGTGCTCACCATCTGATACAATATAGTCAAATTCCCGTGCAACGATAATAATAAAAAAACGCGACACACCAAAGCCTGCCAATATGGCTGGTGTTACAACTGATGTATAATATTTGCGATCCAATCGGACATAATATTCGTGTCCCCCCACCCACTAAAAACAATTTAAAGTTGGTGCACCGCCAAGAACTGCCGATACATCGTTTACCACCGTTCTTCTTACACTATACTGCAGTTAACAGTAGTGGTGTTTAGTCTGTCGAAATTATTCAAAATAGTACTTTTTCCGTAGGGAAATTTGCAAAAGATTAAGAACCTCTGGCCTAGATACTATGGAGTGTAATGAAGTATATTTGTTTAAAACACCCCGGTGACATCGTCCGTTGATATTATAGAACTAAGCCAACTGGTCAAACAGCTTATTATGTTTATTCATAAAATAAAACTTAATGTATTCCAAGAACTGAAAAATTAACGGTTTTAAATACCAGATAGTAAAGATAATATATGAAAGTTTTTATAGAATTAAAAAAAACTGTAGTATCGTGTCAGTGAGTGGAAGTGCACTATAAATTAGCTTTACCATATAAAATCTATGCTAATATTATAAAGCTGAAGAGTTTGTTTGTTGTTTGGTTGAACACGCTAATCTCAGGAACTACTGGTTCGAATTGAAAAAATGTTTCATCAGTGTTGGATAGCTATATAACATCACGCTATGATCAATAGGAACGGAGCATCAATCAAAAATGCTGGAAAAACGGGCAAATTTTATTTCTTTTGAGAGCTTCTATTGCGTTTGCTGCGTAAATGGTTAAAGTAACGCAACAATCGTGTGTGATAGTATTGTTTCTATTAAAAAGTTCTAAAAAAATTTCGCGATAGCTATATTTTAAGGTTTACTCAATATAACCTTTTTTTATAGTAATAAAATTTGTTCTAAATTAATGAATTATTTGTAAGGGGGCTTTATTAATCCTTATCGAAATAAATACGTTAATCCTCACAAGTATTTCATTTTGAACAATATTGACCTTTGCAGTAATTGATTTAAATGAATATCTTACGAGATATCACAGTTTTAAAATAACTCGGCAGCATAATAATGATCGAGTACCGCGAGCGCATTTTTATTATGCAGAATAATGTGTGAGGCGTGCGGCACTTAATAATACAGTGCCTACGACCCACTCTCTCTAACCCTTTCTCTCTCTCTCTCTCTCTTACATGATGCAGATGAAGTTGCGCGGGTCAGCTAGTAATTCATAAAGTTACATTATCGATTCAAAGCTTTATCCCATACTTTACCATGACTGTATTCCAATCAAAATAAAACTTTATCGAAATTATACACTATCAACCATCATAACATGAAAATATATCACGCAATATCAGTGCAGGTAACCACCCTTTTTAAGAGAAAAAAAACTTTTTTTATTTTCAAGCGAAACTGTTTCAGATGTACAAATAGGTAATAATTATCGTAAAATATCAATTAATTAGTCGCAGATGTTAAATAAAACATACGTAAAGCGAGTTCACTGGAAATATGTTTTGCACTGTTACGGGTCTAAGTAACAACGGGGTAGCGTTCTTACACAAAATTTATTTAATACTAGCTTATACCTGCGATTTCGTTTACGTCGGCTTTAAAACGAAACGACACGCCCGCCATCTAGTGTACAATGTTTGCACTAATTCAAAATCCTTCACGGATGTGCGCAACAACGCGACATCTCAATAAATGGTGTAAGAACGCATGCATAGGTGATAAACAAAAAAGCTTCAGTTTTATTTATATGTGTATAGGTACACAATTATATAGACAACTTGATCTAAATTGATCCAATGTAGCCCGTAACCACTAAAAAGGAGCACAATCTCAACTGGAGTTAGTCACATATACAATCCGCGAATTGACTGTATGTTTAAAAATTAAAGTAAATTATTGAGTAATATTGGTCTATTGGTCTAAACTGCCTAAAGCAATACTAATCTGGAAAAATTAATTGTCTATTTATTTCATTTTCCCTTTGTCACGTGATTTGAAACGCCGATTAGAAAACGTGACGTCACCATTCAGGAAATATGAACATTAGACTCTTGCAGTTACCAGTTATCATACAAAATGATATAAAAAATGAATGATGACGTCACGGGACCATAATGCCGCGTTTTTGTGTCATTTTTTTTTTAATGCATAATATATTTTAAACAGTTTTTATGGTGTAATATTAAAAAAAAAATTCAAATGTATTATTTTCAACATATAAAGTGTTTAAAACAATTTTCTAAAAGTTGTCAACTTCCGGATCAACAAAGGATAAAATGGCAATATCAAAATGCATCATAAACTATATTTATAACCGGTTTTTCGACTAGATCAGTTAACTGCGTGTCATAGAACCTCCACGCGTTTATGCCAGTGATACGCAGATTAGCGAAAAAGCGATGCATTAAGCAGATTGCCGAGTTAAAACCTCCGCCGTGTGAGATTTAATTCAAAAAGTTAACAAGTATGAACAATCAGTCCCTTTGCATAAACCCACATAAGTAATTTAGGCGGTCACTTTGTTCATTCACACCAATAAACTAACCGTGACGACCACTGTTCCTACCTTATTATTACTGAAAAGTATATTATGAATAAAAAACACGGTTTATGGCACAAACGGACTGCATAAAAGATAAATGATAAATGAATTACGAGACAATTTTTAGCAAAGAAAGAAAACCCACTTCAATGATTTTGAAGAGTTCCTTGGTGTATCTTCAAAATTTAAAGTCCATTGCCAATGGCATTAAAATGGGACCACCTTTGAGTAACAAAAATAGAATCATCCAAATCAGTTCATTAACAAAGAAGATATGGCTGAACACCCATAAACTAAATATATACATTCGAATTTAGTAACCTCAGTCTTTTTGATATCTTTAAAAAAAAATACAGATTGCACACTATGCGGAGATGCGTCTCGTAAACTAGAACCGGCAGTTTCGGCACTGTTAGCAATACGAACATAAGTGGCAACAGTTTAAACAAGATAAATCGCGATCCGTTCCTAACTTGAGCTACTTCAAATATAACTTGACATTCAATGGTGCGCGCGAAAACCTGTCTAGATAAATTCCGCGAAGGCTGACAACAAATCAGCCAGTATATATTTTTTGGTGGCACAATTTGGGTTCAAAGTACTCTTCACATTGGAAAGCGTGACTTGCGGTGTACATTACATTGAATGTAATTATCATAAACCCAAATTCAAATACCCACATTTGCTTAAAGCGCTTAACGATACTGTCTAGAACTGTATATATGATTTATTCTTCTCTAAAAGATCACAGAGAGTAGATGCCAAAGACGAATGTTTCTACAGAGTTGATGAAATACAGATATGTTAAAAGAATTACGATACAATATAGGTTAGTAGACCCTGTGATAATTTAACCGGAACATCGATTTCTAGCGCAAGTCAGTATTGCTTCTTGCACTGTTGTGTGCCGCTCCCAAGAATCTGAAGGTTTAACAATTGCTAGTAAAAGAGCCGTTCCAAAACTATCCTTAGAATTAGATATGTATCTATGTACCAGCACTGCTAAGTTAGCGTATTACAGTATTTCGTAATTTACTTAAATAACTTAGCATGAGAAGCCTCATCTTTAATTAATAATATTAGATGCTTCAACATTACTCATCAACACATACATAAATAACATATGAAATTGATTGAAATTTGGTTTAAATAGCTTTTTTTGTAGGCACCAATATCCAGTTATACAATACTTACCAGCGTAAGTACCATAGTAAGTAATTTTTATGCAATATTTACCGACTTTGCACTTGAATAGAGATCCTAATTCCAAGACTGTAGTATTCATTTATTATATATTTATATTGAAACGCTCAAATGCTGGAGTCGACGATTAAAAGGTCGAACCAAAAATAAAACAAAATAATATGAAAAATTTAGAAGAACTTGTGGAGGAACATGGTCTTGCTGATGACATTGAAAAGATACCTTATCTTGTCGGAGAAGTGTTTATTTGTAAAAAATTAGATGATCCCTCGATAAGTGCAGTGGTAAATAAAGAAAGCCACGTAAGTTCGTTTAAAAAAATCGATTTCTTATTAAATTCCTTATTACATTCCTTTTTTCATACTGGATGTTCAATGTACTTGATAGGGATATAATTATTATGATACAAAAGCAACGGTGAATGTTTATAGATGAATGTTCATTGAAAAGTATTTCCGTTATATGTCATAAACTTAAACGCCATATAAATAAAAGCCAGAGTAAATACAATGGAACGCTTCGAAAGGCGACACGATTAAGCTACCTTCCATCATATTTTGTGCACTTGTGTCCCATTCTGTTTAATTTAGTAGGAAAAACAGAATTTAATAACAATCACAGTAGGTGACTCACCGAGCAATAGAAGTATGAGGGGATTCTGAAACTGCTCGATGTATTTCTTCCACAAAGGATCTTCTTCCTTCACTTGAAACTCGTTGGGCCCCACAAAGTTCATGCGGTCGTTCGCCTCCCGCCATGACAAGCCTCGGCGGACGTCTACCTTCAGCCTCTCAGACACCTGGAAGATCAAGAATATTACATAAATGAAAGAAACCTTGTCCTTTTTATACAATTTACTTTTGGACAACGTTTATTCTCTCATAATGAGTATAGGCCGTTATTGATTAGCAAACGTTTTCGTTTTATGTTATTCACATCACAAACTCACTTTCGTAATTCAGAAAATGGTATAACGTTAATCCTAGAGACTAAGGAGACCGACTCTAAAGTGCATCTAACAGAGCACACATAAAGACGACAGATTCTCAACTTCAAGATTGCATCTAGCAAGATAAAAAATATGATTCATCATACAATTGTGCCCAATCGCGTAGTGAAAGACATTCATGAAGAGTACTAAATTCCATAAACATGTAAATAAATACATTCAACATTAGAAAAATATCGTGATACTGTATTGTCAATAGAAACTAGGTCACTCCTCGAAGTCACCCTGTCCGCTGTATAGGTTATATGCAGGGCTGTCACAAGTTACAATTTTCTATTTCGTTTAATTAAATGACTAAAGATCTATTTTCTTGAATTATTAAGTGTATTTACTACACTGAAATCTTTCTAAAACGCTACGATTGGATATCGCATTACGTTTCGACGTGGCGTCACATAATTTTTTTCTTATATAGCGAGCAAGTAAGTAACATAACATACCATCACGCCTGTATCCCCGAAAGGTTAGGCAGAGGTGTACTAATGTACAAACCACAATTAGCTGTGCATGTTTTTTAGGTCCCATGTATTAGGGGGCGAGCCTATTGCCATTAATCGGGCACAAAACCAAACTCCGAGTTGCTACTAAGAATTTCATAGAAAACCCCAATAACACTTTGCTCGACCTGGGAATCGAACTCAGGACCTCGATCATAGCAGTCGCACTTACCACAATTAAAAAAAGGAAAATCACAAATATCCTTTTCAACGTCACCACAACAAACATAATTTACGCATTATCACTTGAGCGACAACCCTAATGTATATACAACGTCCTTACGAAGCAATGTCACTTGACATAAGCATGTATTGCACAATACATGATAACTCGGTGAAAGCGCGCACAAGGGGGGAAAACGGCGAGTTGTATTTATATGTAAAGTATTTCATGGAATCGATATTAAAACATTTAATTTTTAAACGGCTATCGTTAAGGATAATAACACACTAAAATATACTAGTGATGCCCCGCGGCTCCACACACGTTTATTTTTTACTCATACTATTGTTAATTCGCATAGCTTATCAACTGATGAATAACATAAATCTCGCGCTCGAAATTTCATAGAAACCTGCTGAGAATTAATACAGAACTTTTTTAAAGATTTATAAAACTATTATTGAGAAATCTTATTAATTAAATTAATGTCATATATCATGATCAATAATAGATGTATCAAGAAATTTGGAAAGAAAATTACAAGTAAAAAAAAAACTACGAATTTATTAAGATAAAACCATTGTTCCAATGAAACCAAACATTTACACGGAATCGGTTAAGGAAATATTTATTATTCAGCTACAATTACATTCAAGGAAGATAATTATGATAAAAACTGTCTGTTTTATTACTTAATTAAAAATCCGGTATAACCCACAAAGCTGGCAACCCTGAATACGGCTAGTCGTGCAACTAAAATACGATCCCAGGTATATCAATTGGGTCAACGGCATGAATAATTATGCACTCAACAATTTCATATTTCAAACATCCAAGTATCATCGATTTTCATGATAAAAACAAAACAAATTGCTAGTTAAGTGAGCAATTCTTGTGTATATAATAATATATACTAACTGATGCCTGCGCCTTCGTCCGCGTGGACTTTAGTTTATTCACTCCTACCTTCTTAGGTATTTGATATTTTGAAAAATGATCACACGCATTATTTCTTATAGCTGCTGCCCGTGACCTTGGTCGCATGTGCTTCATTGTTTGGGTATTCCCAGAATTTCAAATAAGTTACTAATTTAATTAATTATCAAATTTAATAATGCTACTAGTAATTGCTAATATTAATGCTTCTCTGTGCGCGATATCAGACGTATATCCGTAATCTGGTATCGTTACAAAGTTTTGGTGGGCTTAGATTTCTAAGGAGCATTAAGTACAGGCAATCCAATTTTTAAATTTATCTTATGAGCTAGCAATCCAGGATCCCCGAGTGATTCTAAAAAGTTTACTGGATACTTGGTAGATTGTTCTTCTTCCATGACTGTTAAATGGATACGTGACTGACGTTGGTTTGCCGATTCTTATGCCGTATTTCCCTTAATATTTTTCTCTCAGCTAATAAACAATTTTCCTTACTCTGAAGTGTTAGCTCATAGTTTTCTCTAGCTGTTTGCAATCTTTGTCGATGTCCATCTTTATTTCCAAGAATTCCGGCATTGTTGTGACGCTTACGATCAGCTGTTAACCGTGCTTCACGTTCTAAAGTATTTCCAGCTCTCTAGGCTACAAAGTCCGAGCTCTTAGGGAGCTCAAGCGCGTTTCTCCCTCAGTAAAAGTTTAAGACTCACTCGATAGTTCATGTGCATCGAGTTCGGCAGTTAGACGTGCTTCCCGTTCTTCAGGTGTCTCCTGAGACCGAGCACTTGCTGTATCTGAGAGCTCAAGTGAGTTTCTCTGTTAAGTAAGCGCTCAGGCTCACGCGATAGTACATGAGCCTTACGATCGGCGGCAAAAAAAAAACTCATCTTTTTAGCATTTTTGCAGCACTGGGAGAGGTGCGATCTTTTTCGAGGAATTACTTACAATGAATAATACCTACTAACATGTAATTAAAATAAGAAATATAGTCAAGAAAAAACTTATATTTAGGTATTTATTAACTGGCTTCAACAATTTATTTTATGGCAAAACTTGTTTCATATTAAAGGTGAAGCCAAGTCGTTCCCAAAGAAACTAGATCTAAAAATTTAATTTAAAAAAAAATCTGGTTTACAAAGTTTAATCGATAAGGTCATAATATACATACCTAATCATAAAAGTGAACTTTTATACATAATCAGATAAATGTCTTGCATTCAAATTATTTTGGTTGAGGGACTCCGATTTTATGTTATAGATGTCGTGTCGTCCTTATGAAACTTGATCCATTAATTACGCCTAAAAAAATATATCTAGTTTACAAAGTTCAATCGAAAAGGTCATACATAATCAATAAACGTGAATTAAATACATAATCAGTTATATATCATGCGTAGTACCTATGTGAATATGGGATGAGGAGCTTTGATGTTTAAAACGATTCGCAATATCTAAAAAAGTGCGTGAATTTTTACGCATTGTAATAAAAAGTGTACACTATTAAAGTGCCTTGCTAAGTATATTTTATTGTGGTGAAGATATCGCTCGATATTAAAAGTCACATAACACGCCAAGCACCTACATACATCCACTTTTTTTATTATACGTCTCAATTGCCTATTAATTTATAAAAAAAAAACATCACTAGAAAAAATTACAACAACTTACGAAAAAAAAAACTATTTTATAATAAAATTCTGTTTTCTTCCGTTAGTTAAGACAAATTTTATAAAGAAACAAATGTTATTTCTTTTCAAACCTCAATTAAGCGCGACCTAAAATTCACGCGTGAACAATTAAAATGTATTATTTGGCAACACCAAATGATATTTATTAATGTCATTCAAGGAGTACCTACGTGCGATTACGTAATAAAAACTTAGGTCTCATCGGCACAGACGTTTTTATGGGTACAAAAATATTATCGTTGCAATAAAATCAAATGAAAAGCGGCCTGTTCGAACACATACACTTTTTTAAAACGTCTTTCATTTATTTGTTATATACGCCTCGAGTCAATAAGGGGGTCTTAGATTTAATTTATTATCATATATTTTCTTTTGTACCCTGTTTTAGTGAACGTTTGACTCCTGAACTACTAAACCGATTGAGTTCATATTCACATGATAGTATATTTGTTTTATCGAGGTCATCTTCATAGATTAAAAGACGTGCATCACTTGAAAACTGCTGAACAAACTTTAAATGTATTTTTCAGATTAATATGACTAAACCAGAAGAAAAAACCAAAGCTACGTATTATTTATTACATTTTCCATAGGGTCTGAGAAGAAACCATAAAATTACAATAAAAAGAAAATAATAATTAAAGAAGGCCTACATTTAACCCAGATAAGAAACGTATCCGTGGTACATCAAAAGCATATTCATAGGAACAAAGTCGCAAGCACTACCTAGTTCAACATAATAATATTAACGAAAGTAACGTAAATCTCTCGATATGAATATAGAATGATATTTTGCGGTATACACTCACTCGTATTACAATTTTTTTTTAAACTTACGTCGGATGTTCGGTGAATGTGACCCGGTTTGGGAAAAAAATGAACATGAAATTCGATTAAATTTTAACGGAACTTTCTACAGCGTAATAAAATAACAGACCATAATACACCATATTCTACCAGAGAATGCTCTCTATGTTTATTTATTATATTTTACTCCTAAACATTGTAGATTTGGCTTATAAAATTATTTTTAAATACCTATGATGCCATGAAAATTAATTCGTCACCACAACCGTTATCAGGTACATATGCACTTAAAAAATATAACCTAAAAACAGACATTGCTCAAACTTTCGTATTTAGAATGCATACATTAATATATTTAACTGCAAATGAATCTAGTTAAACAAACACATCAAACGGTAGGTTACTGTTGGCGACAGAACAGTTGTTTTCGTGTCTTATGTTAGGGTATTATGTGATATTACTGTGTTTACGTGTTATATACTATGTGTTACGATAAAATAGATTGATACAGACAATATTATAAAGAAATGTAAGCGAATACGCTACGTTACAAGTTGCATGTTATATATTAGGATGTATATAGACGATTATGTATTGTGTGTCACATATGTGAAAATATAACTAATATAGAATAGATTAACGCATAGAGTAAGCTAATAGAGTAAGTATATCAAATATTATAGAGATTTTACGAACGGAAAATAGTGATGCCGCCCGTAAATTACATTGTTTTTGGCTTATATACGGAATATATATTTGATGTATATTATAAGTGAATAAGTAATGGATAGGTAATTCAAAGAGGAACATTTTGATGTATGACATGTGTACATAAGATATATAATGAGAGAAATATAAAGAGATTAACAGGGCAACCAAAGCGAAAACTAAAGTAAAAACACGAAATAAACACGGAACAAAACGGGGCTCTCTTTACGGTCATTCCTCGAACTACTTAAGCTCGAAGAGGGGCCGTATTGGGCACGGTGCAATTCAACGAGTCTACAAGTACAAGTAACAAGTAACAACGAGAAGAAAGCTTTGGTCGTCCTGCGAATAATCTACAATCAAGATATCGACTTTCATTGAAGACCCGGCACCTCAAGCGGTCGTGCATTATTGCACCCCCCGGACCCCCTCACTACTATCATCACGCCACCCACTGGCATCCGTACGGTGTCTACGAGACGGGCATCCGGCGCAACAAAACGCCCGTCCAAACCGGGGAAACGTCACACCCTCCCTCCCTCACGCAGAGGGGAAGTGACGCGTACCCAACAGTTACATAATAGAAATCAATATTTAGACATTTTAATTATATATTGCAAATATTGGTTTATTCAGTGATAGTGACCTGGTTTATTACTTCGCGTCGCCTGTGCACAGGCTTATTAACTTTTTAAGTATACCACTTTCCAAGCATTTGTAAAAAGCCCTTGTATCGAAATAAACGAAGTGTACGCCCCACTTAATGTATAATATTTCGTATTTTTAATCACATAATATATCAAACGAACGATCGAAATGTGTACCTTTTAAATTTTGATAAATTCTTTAATATGACTAAGGTGGCAAACAAGCATACAACCCACATGATAGTAAGCGGCTACCGTAGACTGTGGACGCTTATAATACCATAGATATCACTAGCGCGTTGGCCACCTTGAATCCCTCTACCCCAAGGAGCTATGGAAACCCTATTCACCGCAGGAACAAAACACAACGTTATTTGGCTGCGATCATCTGCGATGCCTTACTCCATGTCTTTCAGCTGCAAAGATACATTGCCTCGTTAAGAGTGTTTTACCCTCTGTATCATGGTGAATGTTCCGAAGAATTGTTTTCTATCTATCTAACCACGCCGAATGGTCTACGGAACCACAGCAACACGGTAGCGCCCATCACGGCACTAATAAATAATTTCATAAATTCTTATCTTTGGCGTACCGTGCGGATGTGAAATGGTCTATAACAACGCGTTGCGTATCATTGATTTTATTTATTCAAATAAAAAACTAAGCAATTAAAATTTCCCAAGTTCGCAACCCCTATCATTTATGTTTCACGGGGAATCCCTCGACTGTATTGTGCCTCATTTTTATTTTGTTTTCGTTGTCAGTATTCGTTAGTATGTACGCAGAAGCTCATTGCTGTAGTCAGTATTGTTAAAGTGAGTTCATACTGTATTGTCCTCAAAACAGGGAAATTTGCGTCATCAATTGTTCTTGCCTATACAAGTTCTCTTGCTGACATACTGATTTGCTGACTTGGGTGTTACATAACGTTAAAGGGGAGGGAGGTACAAAAAATGTTACGGCACGTTACATTTTAAAAAAACTTCAAAAATTGCATTATGTTACTTGAACGCCCCCTAACGTGTTCCCTACCTATGATATGGGGTATTTTAAACGAGGCGTGAAAATACATTTTAACACGCCGCGCCGGCAAGACATCGACTATTGTCAATGACATTATTTCACCGATTGCCGCTATTGTTTATGGACCGTACCTGTTCATCGAGAGCTGAAAAGGCATGTTGCCGGTCTAGTATTTAAAAAAATGTACTTATACGATCAAAATACATTCGTCACGAATCATGCCCGATCGATTTCCGGTACATCCACAATTATGTTTAATTTTATCGCGTCGAAAATATTTTCCTTTTCAAAGCACACAAACCTTTTTCATTGTTTGTATTAAAATATAGTTATTGCGACTATGTTAAAGCGGGTTATTATTGTATACAATAGACTGAGTCATTGAGTGTATTTATAACTTAAATGTTCATAAAAAATTGCTACTAAAAACATCATATTCAATCATTATTTTAACATTGCAGAACTTTTTTGTTCGAGAAATCAGGAAGCGTTTGTGGTTTTGTTATACAATAATTTCAGTGTTTTTATATTACCTAATGTCAAGTAATTAGGTGATCTATAAGTTGGACTTAAGCACACTGTTATCTGTAACCATATAAAATTCCGCAACATATAATTAGAATATTAATATTATTATTGCCATTAATTACAATGTTTTAGGTTCAAATAATTAGGCATAGTAGATTCTAAAGAATAGAACTGAATGAGTAAACGATATGCAATATTTTAACCAAAATTACTTTTTATCTTATATCGACCTCGTAGATTTGACTGTTTGTGAGTTTCACTGCTTTTTATAGACAAATCATCTCGATCGACACTTGGCCCGATTTTTACAGCATATTTTTTGTTGAGATATACTTGTTGACAATTTTATGACTTTTAAGGATTGTAGGTAAGTGGGAAAGAAGAAATGTGTTAAAAGGAGAGGTATCTTGTAGTACTGTTGGTACCATTATCTGACTAAAACGAACCACATTTAGATACCTACCAACTCAAACATTTTAATTAGAGGCCGACCGCTGAAACGCGACCCTTCTGAAGGTTTGTGATACCCTATATCTTAAGGTCCATAGTTCATGGTTGTTATTGCCACTGGGACAGATATGTAATAATAAATAACATAATATTTAATATATGTAGATAACATTGTTGTCTTTATTACAAAAATCTAATCCAAAACTACTATATTGAAACAAGTGGAACTTCTTTGAATTTGAAAGTGTATATTGACAATAAAATTGAATAAAAACGCATTAAAGCATTACCTTTGATTGACTTAATAGTTTTTTTTAATCAGCGTCCGTAATTCTATCTCGGTAAAATAATCTTATGTGTAGCAGTCACAAAAATAATACCGCGTAAGCCCATACAACAAACGTTTATTGCTTCCGGCAGCCCGCGGCCGGCTACAGATTAGCTAATTGGTCGGTCTTGTTCCTCCCTCCCGCGTCCCATAGACGGCATAGACCATTAGAAGGGTCGCGCTTACAGAGGTCAAGCTATAGTAGTTAATACATAATTAATGTAATGTTCTTGAATGTCATCGTAAACTTATTCGATAACAATCTACGTGTCTAGTACAATAGATAAAATCACTGATAAAATCCTCTTCTTCTCCTGTGCCTCATTTCCAATCTTTTTGGGTCGGGCCTCTTAGTCTTAATGTGCCCATTCTTGGCTTAATTATGTCATTTCCAAGTATAATCATATAGTTGTCATGTCCCTCCTATTTGTTCCCATCCAGGTGGTTTTGATGTCTAATCAAAATTTTTTTAGAGCTGAAGGTTAAACATAGAATAAACACTGTCTCTAGAAAGTGCTGCAATACTTTGGCCATATAGCTCGAGGCCCTCCGCCAATCTGTAGAAATTGATCGCGAGAAAGCTGGAAGGAAAGAGATCAAGGGGACGCAACCCGAAAAGGTGGTCCAACCAATTATCCAAACAACTAGACACAGAGATCGCAGAGGCACTTAACCACGCTAAAAGCCGTGAAAAGCGGATTCTGTTGTCACGAGAAGGACCAGGGGCATCACGACGCTCAACATTGAGCTTTCAACTGGAGGAGGAGGAAGTCCATAGCGAATATTGCCACATGCTCTACCTTGCAACTCATAACATGATCATACCAGTGCAAACGGTTTTCGGCAATTTTGTTATGGATTTTAGCAACTTTAAATGTTGCCCGAATATACTCATTCCTAACTGTATCATTAAGAGTAGCATTCTGAGCAGCCTCGTTTCTATTATGTTGAAGTGTCTGCTCATTAAATTCCGCATGACCAGTAGCACTTAATTTACCAATCTATTCGTCTAGTTCAAAATCCAGTAATATAACGAATATAGTTAAAACTCACCTCCTCCCACGTCAGTATGGAGCTCTCGATGGCGCTGATCCACATGTCGCCGGCGCCAGCGCTAACGTTGGCCAGGCCGTGTCGACCGTCACCACCCTCCTCGGAATGCTATAACAAAAGATAAAAGATATCAAAAAAAAATCCAAAAGTTGTACGCCTCATACCACTCATTTGATTTTTTTGGAAAAAAAAAAAAACAAGTCTTACAATTGACTTATTTGTATTATTTAGACAACTTAACAAAATAGGTTATCATTTTAGATCAAAATAGTGAACTTTTTTTAAAGTAAAAAACTATTTTATTAATAAACTACGGATACCTACCTGGCTATTGATATTAAATAGGTAACTAGTTAACGTCATTCCGAAGATACTAAACAAAACTCGGTCTCAATACGTCCATTTTATCAGGAGTTATCGTAACCACCTCGTAAAAAAATCCGACGAACACGTGATTTTTTTTTTAAATAGTTGTTTTTTTTTACCTAATATGAGATAGATTATTTGAACTGTTTTCTTGAAATATATCTACCCATATTATCGTAGAAGTGCCAATTGGTTGCGTTAGAGGCAGTTTAAGAGCAAAAAATTGCTTAACTTTGACGTGTCGAGAGTAGAGCACAGCCTGAACCGCTTCGCGTTATGAGGGCGTACAATATAAAAATTTGGCATGGTGGTAGGGATTTATCTAATGCTCAGGAGGGCTAGCTACCCTCAAGTTGAAAATTTGTCGCCAAACACTAATAGGTGTGGTCCGACAGCTGCACTTAAGAACCAGTCTTACACTATACAAACACTAAACACAAACCTTATTACACTAAACACTCTCTATACAACGTTGCTGTACAAAGTTCTGAAGGCAATATCCGTTTTTAAATTCTCTGGGGTAAAATGGTTTTTGCTGTTGATAGTTAATTGGATTTAATAAATATTTAAACCAACCACAGCTATCCTCTGAACATTAATGTATCTATTATGTTTAATTTAAATATATAAGTAGTCTACTTATTAGATGATAGATCATTAAATGTTTGTACGTTGGGTTGGTAGATTGGTAGGTTGGGTAGATAAGAATTTTGGGTAAGAAATTGTTGTTTGTTTCGTACTTTTTAATTATCATTTTCTTTTCATACTGAATTTTTTTCCGTACTTGGGTTTTAGTTTTTAAACTTATTTTTTTATTTTTGATGTATACAGGTGTATTATTAGGTTACTGCATGAAACGCGTAATATACCCGCTTTATTGGGAGTTATTTGAACACCAATTTTCATTTTCTCAAGTACATCTTGAGTTCAAGGCAATCAGTAAAAACAGATTTGCAGTATTGCTTCATATATTACAAATACAGTATTGAATATGTATTGATATTTTCGTAACAAAGGTACACTGTACTTAACGAATTCAATTATAGCTTGGAAAACGTGATCAAATTTATCGATTCATTGAGTATAATAGAACTAAATGAGACAATTAGCAGTATAATATAAGAAACAGAACAGTACAATAAAACATTATTCATAAACAAAACTGATTGGTTTCTTAGCTATGTATTTGTTTATCACCTACTTATTTAAAGTTAATAACCCGTACGTTCCAGTAATGTTTTAGAAACGCCACCTAACGGCGAAACACAGAATTACTAGAGATTTTTCGTCTTTTAAAATGAACAATACATCGTGAGCTAAGGTAGAATTAAGTCACTATGTTGTCACTTTTACTCTCGGCCATTCTTGTTGCCACTTTTAATCAAAATCCAGTCACATTTTTTTGATTCCTATGATCAATCAAATTGATTGATTTATTCATTATATAAGGATCACATAACTGGGTTAGATCAAACTCTTAGAATATATGTATATGTTTAATTTAAAATTTAATGTATAATGATCAAATCCTTCCAATGTGTAATTAGAGCATACACTAATAGAAGGAAGTACCTATATTAAAATAATACTAAAGTTTAAAAATGATGTGGTGTCGTGGGACACCAGGTAGGAACGAAGTTCCTTCGGCTAATGTAGAATCGACACAAATTGCAAAAAAAATCGTGCTCAATTTTATGTAGGTTTTCTTGATTTTTCTCTTAAATTTTGCTGATTAGTTTTTATTTAAGTACAAGAAAGTATTTAGGAAATTCAGTATTTTAGGAAATAATAAATTACTTAAAATAAAATAAATGATAAGAAAATAATAAAAGAAAGAGGGAGAAAGAGAAAGGTATTATACACTACTCGCTTGTGTATGCGACTGTCACGCCTGCGCACGTCTCATTTAACGGTTTTATTCCACGCACTTTTTTCCACGGATTTTTTCTTACGGTTTTACTATCACATTTTTTTCAGTTCGGTCGCGCAGCAAAATCCCTATCTCCTCCAAGCCTGCCGTAAGGAACTTCGTTCCAATAAAGTTTAACTAAGATGCAACACTTAGCACAGAGAAACATAAGAAAAAATACAAATTAATCATTTAAGTACAATGTATTCCTAGTTGAGGCCAGAGTATCACAAAAAAAAAATCAAGTTTAAAATGTATACTATTGCAAAAAGAAAGGATGCGGTTTAAGGGACTATGTTGGCCTATGTTGGTTCTTAATAGTTGTAAATTGAAGGTTTGGTGATTAATTAAACCGACTACCTTACTCGTGGGACGCTGAAAGATAATTTTTGAAGGAAGTCTGGTGATTCTATATAACTATGAAAATGAAGATGATGTAGATAAAAGTCACTAAGCTAACGAATAGTAAAATTTAAGAACACAACAAATTGTTCATATAAGTCAACATGTTAATTGTGGCCTTTGCAAGCACTCGCCTAAACGAGGCTTCATTTATTTTTTATCTGAGGTAGAAAGAACTACTTTATTCATAATAAAAAATTTTCAGTTGATACATGGTATTGGGGCTTTATTACACACATGAATCGATTAAATGCATGGTTTTCGAAAAATGAAAAGTGATTGGTGAAAAATTATTAATCATAGAAAGTGGATCATCGATTTTCCACTTGCAAAAAAAAACATAAAACACGCTAGTAATATAAGGTTGTTGTAAAACCAAAATTACTAGTGCTAAAGTTTTTGGTTGACAAGAAGCCGGCGTAGATACATTATCGCTTGAAGTCTATGGCAGATAAGGATCACAACTTGACTTCACCGTGTGAATTGGATATTGTAGCTGCTTTGAACTCTTTTAGATGTTTATTTCTCAGATGGTTCGCTAACGTAGACGTAGATCCGGAGCGACCATTACCACATTGACAAATCATTAACTAGGGTAGGTTGGGTTTTGAGGAAGTAACTAGCCGAAAGGAGAAGTAGGCGAGATGCCTGTAAGCAAAATTTTTTTACATGTTCTTAGCTCCAAAATTTGAATCGAAGTTCGGCGATTGTTGACGATGGGAAATCAAACTCATAAATAAAAACCATAATAAGAATCACAAAAAAGATGCAAAATTGATCACTCTAACATTTATCTAATCGCCTGTACCGCTAGAGCAGGAAGTTAAACTTCAAAAATAGAATCTAAAATGGAGCCATTAAATTCAATTATTTTTAACAAGAAGCAAGCCGATTTAATTTCTTTACAACATCCGACATCTGAGGAAAATAAACAAGACGAAAAATGTTTATACTATAGACTACTAACTAAGTATATACAACGCGGTTTTAATATATAGCCAGATTATATCGCGTTTCTTAATTTTATATTTATTTTTCCTTGTTTCGAAAACGGTTCGCATTTGCCAAGGCCGCTGCAGTCTATTCGTCTTCAGTAAAAACGTAAACAGTTGTAAAATCTAGTTGTTACAAATACACTTTATTCATATTTTATAGTCTTGTATTTTGTCCATTATCTTGACCGATGTTAAATAATGAAATCCTTACAAATATCTAACTCGCTACGCCTTGAAAAGACACAGGTTTAATATCTAGTGCACCTGCGCGAGGATGAAACCGTTAAGTATTTTCCGATCGATTTTAAAGTTAAAGTCTAGTAAAACTCCTAAAGCCATGCTACAGACGTCATGTATACATTCATCGAAAACTTATATTTATTATGGATAATAATAATTATATAATAGATTGAAGAGTTTGTCAAAGATTAGCACAATGTTAATACTAGAAATAGAGGTAAATGTCTCGTAACGTGTTTTAGATTTAATAGGTCCAATAAAAGTATTTTAGGTAATAGTGTCAGGTATTATAATAAGATCCCGAAGCATATTACTCATTTGCCAGACAAGTCCAAGGACCATGTCAAGCAGGTTTTACCGTCTAAATGTTATTAAAGAGTGGATCATTACTTGAATGATAGTGATGTCTGGAAGTAACACAGCATCCATAAAATTGTTATTATTGTACCAATTATTTAACACTCGTAGAGCTGAAAAAAAAAGATGATAACCCCGATCGAGTTTTTTACCGGCTCTTCTCGACGACTGGGGTGTTTTCCGAACCGGCAGTAGTGTTTATGACGTTCATAAGTGCCTTCTTAGGGGCTAACATGAATAAAGATTATTTTGATTTTAAAGAATTTCAAGCTCCTACACAATTCACTACAACCATCCCTTCTATTAAGTATTGACGACTGAAGAGTTTAAAATTGTAAACGAAATACATCAACTGGATGTAGTAAAGCAGAAAGGACTCGACCCACAATTTGGTCAAAAATGAGTTTTGATGCCAAGAGGGTCTTTTAGGTAAGATCTTTAATTCAACAATAAATATCTGCAAAAAAGACAAGGGAAGGTGTTCACATTTAGTGGCATGGGAACCAACCCACACATATCGTGAGGATAATATTTTAATTTATTATATGTATCTGTGAAAAAGGACTCATCCCCTTATTTTTCTTTATATTTTATAATATAAACAATTAAACAGATTATAAAATCGATTATGTGTAAAATATTTATTTATCTACCGGTATACAAAGGTTTTATACAATTTTTACAGAACATCATAAAATAATACACGGTTGGACTTTAAACGTCAATAACTCGAAAGTGACTTTATGTGGGTTGAGTCCTTTCTGCTTAACTACGTCCAATTAAACCAACACATTTCTAGTCGTGATAACTTATTTTCCGTCGTCACTGTGTATTGATCCGCCCCCTATAAACAATATATAGCATACCAGCTATGCCCCACGGCACCCGTGTTAAATTATATGGAACAACTCTTCACAGCACAGCCGTGCGCCGACGCCACCCGTTGTGCCCAGCATATCGTCCTTCTGACTTCTTGTACTTTCTTTACCCTACTACACTACACTCCTGCTGTTCACGGTTACTGCTTCACTCGTTAGGGTCGTAGCATGAACTTACATAGCCTTCCTCAATAAATAGACTACAAAATGCAAAAATATTTTTTTCAAATATGACTGGTAGATCTCCAGACGTTAGAGCGTTGATACAAACAAACAAAAAAAAATACTATGTTCAGGTTTATAAAATTAATATGTATAATTGTAGGTATGTTTTTCCCTTTAGTGTGCCATACAGTAAACGACCCAATAAAAAACCAAAACGTATTTCCAAATCGGTGGTAGCTGGGTGACAAACTATATATTATGGATGTTCAGATATCACTTCATTGTTTGGTTGTTTTTCGTTAGAAAGGAGATATCTCAAGGGTGGTTCCATTTTAATTTCATGTTTGAAGATACACCAGGGAACTCTTCAAAAACCATTGAGGTTGGTTTTGCTTTTTGTTAAAAATCGTCTTGTTCTATTTTAGTTACATAAATATATTTTTTA
Source organism: Saturnia japonica (assembly GCA_033032175.1). NCBI lineage: Eukaryota > Metazoa > Arthropoda > Insecta > Lepidoptera > Saturniidae > Saturnia > Saturnia japonica. The sequence goes on from CM065315.1 coordinate 2,990,715, forward strand.
TTGCACATAAAAAAGTACAATAGGACTTAATGCTAAAAAGCATTATCTACCAGTCTTCCAGGGGACCAAGAGAAAGGTATATCGAAGGTGTGCACAATATTTAGTAAAAAAAAATCTAGCCGTTATTTAACTGCTAAAAATAAAACCTACGTAGCGAATACTTGAAAGAATTCCGAGAGTTGGCTTTTTGGATAGCATACTTAATTTAAAAGATATAATAAACACTTACATAATATTTCAAAAGGTCGCTAAACTTCATAGTAAATTTATTTACATAAAAAAATTAATTACATTAGTATATATTTTTAACGAGATTTTTTGTTTCAAATAGATACAACACGTTTGCACTTACACCAGTTCACTTTACAACTGATGTCTGTTCTTGGGCAACAAATTAAGTGGCAATTATCATTCCCGCTTTAGAGTTCCGTAGGGCGTGTTGTAAAACCAACCTTAAATTCATTCGTTTGTTTACAGTAGAATGCGAGTTTTCGTTACTTTTATTATATATGGAGACTTTAATGAAATTCTGAGGAACTTGATACTTAGGGAGAATAGGATCGTCTTTACGCGCTACTTCATCGTCTTCACCGTTGAATTGATTAAAAACCCCTAGAGTTGATAAAGGCGCGTCTCGCCTTTATGAACCTTTCTTTATTAATCGATGCAATTAATTACAAGGTTTTATACACGTGTGTGGTGAAGGTTGTTTGCACCTTTTTCATACTATACAATATTTACCGGCTAGTTCAAGCCAATCTCTATACATTCTTTCTCGTGGGTCTTTTTGTGGTGGTAGGTGAAATCAATTCAAAACTTATGTTCCACGCCGTAGATTCGTCATCGTTAAAAAAAATCTTTTACATTAGGGATGCCTTCAATAGACATTGTGTCTAGAACAACCATGCATATGCTTCAAAGTGCGATAGCAATGTTCAATTAAAAAAAAATCGGTATAATAACAATGGTATTAAGTATTTGGTTTTTATTAATTTAATTCTTTCGAAACTATAGGTAAATCTTATGTGAGGTCGAGGTGGACCCATTACATCTTACCAAACCTCATTAACAAGTCGGAGACAATGTTCAAATTAAACATAAACAACTCACGTAATTAATGGATATCTCATTTAAAGAAATAAAGTGACATTTAACACATTGGACTATATTGTAAGCATATAAAAGATATGTAAAAAAACCGTCCCGAGTATTCGATATCCCGTCGGTCTAAACCACTCGACCACTACGACTTTACACAGCTTACATCTTTAACAGAGGCGTGGTAAAACAATCTTTAATAATGAATATCCGAAATTGAAAAAAAAAAACACAAGAAATATACGGTATTATCTTGTTTATAATTTCGGCCTTATCAAAATATCACTTCTATTTTTACCTACCATTATTTAATCTAAAATAAAGAAACAATAAAACTAAAAGCAAAGACCATTACAATAGTATTTCAATTAAAACAGAATATCTATTCAAGGCAAAAAAAATCAATAAACTGAAGTAGCGCACATCTAATCTGGTATAGAAATGCAAATAACTATATGTCAATATATTTTAATACTAGCGATCCGCCCCAGCTTCGCATGGGTACACTCTATAAAGTGGTGATTTTATGTTTAAAAAAGTCTGATTTAGTGTTTATCACTTCAATATTGATAGATCATAACTGCCTCAAGCCTAGTTGGTCCTAAACGCGAATGCTATGCTCGAGGCCCTAGGCTCGATTCCCAGGTTGACAAAAGTGTCCTTGGGTTTTTCTATGAAATTATCAGTAGGAGGTTGGAGTTTGGCCTTGTGGCCGATTATGGTAAAGGCCCCTATTACATGGGACCTAAAACATACCCGGCAAACTGTGAGTGTACACCTCTGCCTAACACTTCTGGGATACAGGCGATATGGTATGTTATGTAACTTCATATGCAATTTATCATAGATTTTTTTAGGTAGGATTACTTTGGTTGCCAATAATTTCGAATTCATATCTTCTATCTTAATCTTCACTAAATGTCGAAGTTAACTAATAAACTTATCTGGATAAAAATTAATACTGAATTGGAGAAAATAGGTTCGCAAATAACGTAATATTTTTAATTATTATGTTGAAGATAAAAACTTTAGGAAATAGACATATGCCATCACAGACTCTTCTCCATGCTTTTTGAAGAACTACATTTCTTTTTTGATATATCTCATAAGGTTTAGCTCTGAGTAAGACATGTAAGCACCCGAAAATAATTTTTTGACACCTTGATTAACAAATTGTAATTGAATTTTATTTACTATACATAAAATTATCTAAATTATAGTGAAAACCACATTAAAATCCCTTGCATAGTTTAAAAGATCTAAGCATACATAGGGATAGCCAGAGGGAAGCAAATTCATTTTATACTATTTATAATAATGCCCTCTGCAGTTTATTACTTCGCCTTCTTAATATTAAAGGTGCTTTACCAAGTCATAATAACTAGGCTAAAATATATCTAGTAAAAAAAACTTTTCTCAAAACAATTTTTGATAGGGGAAAAACTTATGGGTTCATGTCACCAGCGACCATTGCGCTTGCGCCAGACTAGTGACGCATTATAAAGCGGCCTGTATACATGTATATGCATATATACACTAATAATTGTATACAGTCAACCTGTATCTTAAGCATACTTGACTTTCTGAATGAGTAAAATCTTGTGATTTCGAGTTTCACTAACAATTTTAAACATTATTTACATTTTAGCTAGCATCTTAAAACATGTTCTTTTCTTTTAATTCATAAAGACCTAAACAAGGCTGGATTTTTATTTATTTCCATAATATGTTGAATTAAACTTTTTTATTGAAAATATTTTATTAAAACATACCTTAAATAAGTTTCTATTAATTAATGTACTAGTATATATTTAAGTTTAAATTAAGAAACAGGATTAACTTTCTTTCCTCTATCATAAACTTTTAGAAAAAATAAAATAAATAAAAAAATTCTTTATTCAATCTAGGCCCTCAGAAGGCATTTATGAATGTCAAAATACTACTACCGGTTCAGAAAATATTCCAGTAATTGAGAAGAACCAGCAAGAAACTTGATCGAATTTATCTTTTTTTTTAAATAATAGTATTATTATAATGCAATAATGTCTAATCACTTCAAGACATCACTATCATTCTCATAATGATCCAACCCTATACAAATCTTTTGAAAACTCAAATACAGTCAACAATATGTTAGCATTGTTATCAGATGTATAAAGCATGCATAATATTAAGTATATATAATTTGTTGCATTTATTTTACCTTGATTCTACACAATAAAATTTTTTAGAACATATTCTTTGTCAAAAAAAAAAGAATCACAAGTACATTCTGTAACATTTTACTAAGTGAAAGTGAACAAAATTATTAATGTTATAAAAAGATATGATAAACAATTAATTAAACTTCAAAAATAAACCCTTTCTCTATGAGTGCCTACATCACAATATATCGCGGTGAAAGTGAAGGTGGTAATTACTTTGGATAATTAAATCTGGAAAGATTTCATTGGTATTTTTAATGTTTATTCTTCATAACAATCTCACTTTGACTTATTTAGAATAATCTAGGTTGTTCATTCGAATATATCATGCGAAATAGTCGAAGACAAAAGCGGCATTGTACGTTTCATGTTGAAAGAAAATTTAAGTCTTTCTAATTCAATTGGCCACGAATAATGTACTATAAATACTATGACTAACACCGTACATTAATAACGGACAAATCAATAGCGTCTTTTTATACGAGTTACAACAAACAAAATCAATAAATCTGACAAGAACTTACCAGACTGGCGGTGTCTTGGCTGTTCAACGAATATTTATCCGCTTCTTTCCCGTGATGGTCGTTAGAGAAATTATCATATTTACGTGTCGGGCTACTTTTCATTGTACAAACGACGCCTAGAAGTCTAGGCCTCGATGAACATTTTATTCGCAAATAACACGACACAAAGCACCGACGATAGGCAAACTACTAAAAAATGACATTAGGCAACTGACACTGACACAAGAAAATTCAGACAATATGACATTATGACAAATTATGACATTGACAACTATACAGTGCTTCTATACCTTCTGGTTATTTGTATAGGTTCTATACTTTCTCATCTGTGGTTCACATCAAGGACAGTTGCCATATCAGCATTTGAGGTTTTTACAGGTCTAGAAATTGTAGGACAAAATGTAGAAAATTACACGGTGCAAAAAATTAGCCAAGGCTCTTGAAGGAACTTTTTTGGATTGTACATATTCTTTACTTGGTTATGTTTTATATTAAAAAGTAGCTGTGCTCGCGGCTGCTTTTGTGTGGACTACAGAATTCCGTCCATCGGCCACACGCACGAATCGTACTACCCTCGCTCCCGGTTATTTTAAAGATAAAAACACTTATTGTGGGTGATTCTTAGAAGATAGATATTATGCTCTTGCTGACTTTTTTGTAGGTCTTTATAAAGTCTACAATTATGTAGTACATTAATTTGTTATATCGCTTATGGTTTTAGGTACTCAGCGTAAGCCATATAAGCACCCGAATTGAGCAAGCATGAAGTTTTGTTTTATTTGCGAGAGACCCGAATTCTTTTTATAAAATAAAAGTAGCCTTTTTAACGTGGAAAAACGTACACACCTGGGGGGACGAGTGGTTATGTGAGACTCCTACTCACTAAAACTCCACGGTGTACCATCCGCCGCCCGCCTCGATGGGGCGACGCGGGCCCTTCAGGTAGCATGCTACCGTGTCGCCCCAGCGGCCGTCCCGGCTAGTACCGGGCCCCAGCCTAAATGGGAGACAGCTCAGTACACCCTAGCTGTTTCCTCCATCCGCCGAACAAGTGCAATGGGAAGACGGGAAAATACCAGTGAAAGCCACGTCAAGATCAGTCCAACTGTTTCCGAGATTACCAGGATAAAACAGACAGACAAACAGACAATAAGTATTTTAAAAATTGTTGTTTTACCGCATATACTTTCATTAAACCATTTAGTAAAAAGATGTTATTTTGACATTACAAACAGGCACTTCAATTTTATTATTTGTTTATGTGTACCTAGCTATAGCTAAAAGAATTCGGGTAAATAGATCATGCAGATAACTTTTATTGAAAAAAGTTTCGCCTGGAAGTCCGGACTTTTACTTTCTTATTTTCAGCGCGTTTTACTGTTTTGCTATGATTTTATTTGAATATTGTTAGGTCCAGGGAGAAAGTAAGAAGGACATATAAAAGCCGTTAGACAAGAAATAATTTTAATGAAAAGTAATAATAATAATAATAACGACAGCAATCGGTTCGTATAGATGGGGCTACGTCTAATTGGTGTGAGCTTGGTGCTGGCGTCCCTCAGGGAGGTATACTTTCACCTCTTCTTTTTTCCCTCTTTATTAACCTTTTAACTCATGAACTGCGATGTACGTATCATTTGTATGCTGATGACCTGCAATTATACACACAGGCCGCAGTAGATTCTCTATCAGATGCAATTTATACTATTAACCGGGATCTAAATGCCTTAAGGGATTGGTCTGAGAGATTTGACTTATCAGTTAATCCTTCCAAATGTCAAGCAATTGTAATAGGGAGCTCTCGTATGATTACCAGAATAGACTTCAGCTTGCTGCCTCAGATTATTTTCAGTGATCTTGTCATACCGTTTAGTACGGAAATAAAGGACCTTGGTTTACACATTGATGCCAAATTGGATTGGAGAACTCATGTTTCCAAGGTTAGTCAGAAAGTGATCGGTACCCTAAAGTCTTTTTATCGCCTGAAAAATTTTCTCCCAGTTAAAACGAAAACCATGCTAGTGCAATCTATAATATTTCCTATAATTGACTATGGTGATGTGTGCTTTTACGATCTGAACGCTGACCTTCTTAACAAACTTGACAGATTACTCAACAATTGCATTCGATTTGTTTTTAATCTTCGTAAGTATGACCATGTATCGAGCCATCGTTCAGAGCTTAATTGGTTGCCCATACGCCAGCGTCGGAGTTTGCGGGCTCTGACAACTCTGTATTCTATTCTATTTTCTCCCAACACTCCCTCTTACTTAACTCCACATTTTCAGTTTTTATACTCTAATCATGACCTTAACCTTCGCTCTTCTAATAATCTTATTCTTTGCTGTCCTGTCCATACTTCCGGTCTAGTACATTCATCTTTCTATATCCAATCTATTCTCCTATGGAATGCGCTTCCTTATGAAATCAGGATGTCATCTAATCGTTTCAGTTTTAAAGTCAAGGTACGTCGGCTTTACCAGTGTCATTTAGCAGAATTATCTGGTTAATGCTGTATTTAGTACTTAATGTTGACTAATTATATTTTTATTTATTGTATTGATATTTATGTATGATGTTGTTATGTGTATGTATTGTATATGTGTAGTATATATGTATTATATATGTCTTATATATATTATGTTTTGGTGTTGATATTTATTTATATATTGTGATATTAAATAGGTTAAACATAATTTCAAAAAACCCTTACCTATTACACCTACCAACATTTATCTCTGCATCAACTAATGGTTGACTGGCAGAGAATGCCTTAGTCATTAAGACCGCCATTGCGTATTTAACGCATAATGTGTAAATAAATAAAAAAAAAAAAATTATCAACAAAAATATCCCTAAAACAGTTTTTATTTTCATTTGAACATTAATTTTTTCGCCATAGTTTTCGCCACTTCTGTTATATAAAAAATAATTACTTACCTACGTGAAAAAATGTCAGGAGTTACTTGTGCAACATTATTAGTTTCATACAAGATTTAAACAAGTTTACAACCTATAAGAATTATTAAATTTATTAAGTAATTCTAATAAACTTTTAATTGTGCAAACGACAATTAAAATTGAATTCTTAATATAATAATTAACTTTTTCAGGTGAATGCGTCAATGTGTTATAAGAAAATTTCATTGCCCGCCATTAGCTTATCTTAGCAAGCGGTGTCAATGCAGCTCGTTACTGCTTGCAGTTGAATTCGCTTGAATTCTTGTGTCCGTTCAACCGATAATTACATGTCGGTTGACTTATGTTCCAAAACAAAAAAGACTGGAGAAAAGAAAGATCAAAACCCGCATAAAATCGTGATAAGACATCAACTGATTTACACATGTATACGAAGCATAGACTATGTAACGGTTGAATAAGAGAACAAACTCTTTGTAGGTAGGTAAAAGAAGAGTGTTCCACCTAGTCCGGTTCGAAGACCTGATAACAGCAGTTGAAATATTCGTAAAAAAAAATCAAAAAATTTATGGCGAAACCCAAAAACATCAACACAGAGAAAGTAACAGGATCTTAGCGTAAAAGAACCTATTGCGACCACGCAGCTGTTCAGAATTCAGATATCGCTCAAGTGATGCTGTATAGAAACAAACTTCCGAGCTTCAAATAGCTGACAGGAGAGATACTCTTGAATGAAAAAAAAATGGTGGGATCTCATAACGGACGTCTTGACTCACTTTAAGTCGTTGAGCCAGCGAAGTAACTCTTTCTCAAATAAAAAAATCATGTCTGCAATTCACACGCCGCAAAGTGAAACCTTTAGAAAATATAAAAATATCTTCTATAAAATACATTTTTAATTATTATCCTAAAATTAGCAGGACTCGATTTATCGACCATTCGACACTCGTACTATACAGCCAACAGTTTGTACATGTCTGGTCGTATTACACCGCTAGGCCAATTCGACAACGGTCATTATTACGAAAAACAGGACTTGCATTAACCGTGTATATTCTATCAGATTCTCTCGTAGGTTAATCGTATAGATGTATGCGTTTGTCTATGTTCAGTGTCGGTCGAACGCTTTTTCCCTTGTAGCTTCACGCGATAAGGAACTTTGTTTCAATAATATTAACGTCGACTTTAATAAGAATAGTGTCACTCGGGCGTATCGGACAGTCCTTTTGGATTGTAGGAACCGGCTGTACGCAATGTGGATATTTTTCCTAACCTTATAAAAATTATTATAGACTTTAAACCTACACCTGAATATTATGGTAAAAATAGGTACTTACAATTCCATATTCACTTGTATCATTTATATCCCATATTTGTAATTTAGTGTCAGTTTTCTTATAAGTTTTATTAGAAACACTATTTCCGAAATTTCTACGGAACATCTGAAAAACACCATTTTGACAATTTAATTTATTTTTAACACTATATAAAACATATAATAGACAAGAAGATTTTTATGTTGAAGTTTTTTGTCACGTACAATGATTTACTTTTTTAAAACACCTAGATTTCGTTCACATAATAATTACTGTAATAATATACGTACGTGAATTGATTGAATAAATCATAATCAAAGCGAGATACTAACTGAATAAATATAAAATCAATACTGGATGTGGCTTCATCATGTGAAATTTTCTTATCGCAATAGTACGCAATGAGTACACGGTACCTATTATCGCATTCTATCAAGATAAACGAATATTGTGTGGCTTATCTACAATTAATGAACTTCGTTGAAGTTAATTAATATTTTGTGTCTTTTAAAAAGATAAAAATCGTCATAAATAATTATTATGATAGACATATTTAATTTTTTATTTTGAAGTGAAAACTTCTGTAGGAAGGTTTGGATAGGGAGTAGTAAATTCATGTAAGTATGTTGTCTTCGACATGGTCACGTGACGTGTTAACGATTATCGAAAAATATGTTCATAAGTTACACAATTATATTTTACAAAGTAAGTGTAGCGACATCTCTCGCCACAACTGACGCATCGACGCATCTACATAGCGACATCTATCGAGTCACATACGACGCATCCTACATTGCGCTATAGAAATTAACTCAATCGTTGAGTATATATACAAGAACCCGACTTCAACCGCCCTAGGTCCGTTCCTCGGTGTGAAACCCTTGGGTCAGGCAACCGCCCGCGCGATACAAGTGACACTGTACGTGCATCACTTAGCTACCTACATACAACACTACACACGTATGAACATACACACGTGCACACCACACAGGTACATAGGTTCTGTGAGGGACCTTTTTTTTTCTTTTTTTACGCTAGTTAGTTAGCGCTAGTTAGTGTAGAAACATTCCGATTATTGAATACACATACGCACGGTTCCTTCCTTCCTCCCAGGAGGAAGGGAACGTGCCTATGTGTATATTTAGATAGCTCGAATCGTAGGTGTAGGGATTCGAATAGATCGCGACCTATTTGCGAACGCGACGACCGCCCGAGCCGAGGTCCGGCCACTTAGGCACCCTCGTGCGAGTCGTCCACAAAACTTTCGCGGCTGAGTGCCCTCTGCGCTCGCCCCCAAGTCCGGTGAAGCTGTAAAAGCCGCAGCGGCTTTAGGGCCCCTAAGGCTAACAGTGTAGTCAGTTCTAAAAAAAAAAAAAAAAAAAAAATTCAACCGCCGGGGCAGCTGCCCGCCAGACATAGCACCCGTCTGGCCGGAGGATCCTCCCTTTTCTATGGCGGATGAGGAACTTTACTCTCTGTTCCTCACCTCCGCTAGAGTAAGTATTTCTTATTTCAAATTTCTTCCCATAAAAACTCTTATTTTATATTTTAAAGACACATAGGTACACATTCAAGAGAATGTTGAGGAGAACACCGCGGTCGGGAGTGAATTCCACTCCATAACCAATTTTACTTTTTCCATCTTCTATACAAATAACTAAAATTGAAGTGACTGTTTGTAATGTCAAAATAACAGCTTTTTACGAAATGCATATGAAACTATCTTTAAACGGTATGTACCTAATAACAAGAAAAAAAAATCCAATGTTTGTTCCTGCTAATCTCCGAAACGGTAGATCGATTTTGACAAGACTTTCATTGGCAGATAGCTGATGTTATAAGGAGTAACTTAGGGTTTTAAAAATCATTAGGGTTCTGCGCAAATAAAATAATAAGAATTTTAATTTTTAAAATACCCGGCGGGCGACCGCCTTCGGTCACCACATTATGTGACGGCCGCGGACACAGCCAGTTATAAATATATTTTGAAATGTAACGAATGGTGAATAGGTACTAGACATACTGATTTTAAAATAATACTAGATTGTAATAGGTACTTTATATTACAATTTTTTTTTTTAATTTTTATATTTCGATTTTTCATCGAAATTTTAAGTGTGGAAAGACAAAGCGTCTATTTTTCCCAAATGCTAAAAATAATTCGTGTAATTTTGCCTATTCCACAAAACTGTCAGAAGTTTTTTCTTTCTATCAGTGTTTACTAGCAATTAGCATACTTATATCGCGATTTCAATCCCTCGTATAACACGGGTATTCCCCCATATAACACGGGGATTTCCCACGTTATATTTCTGTACTGTGAAATTTACAATGATTTGTATAGTTAATAATTAATTTAGCGTACCTTTGCACGTGTGTCAATTGTTTTTATAAAATTAAATTAAATTACATAATTAAATTTGTGTTCCTAGTTTTTTAATTGTAAAAATGCACATATTTCGTTCATAACATATTTTTTTCATAATATTCGATTTAAAACCCCTATAACGAGAAAAGTAAAACGTGAATCATTTGTATATAACGCGGAATAAATCTACCGTGTTATAGGGGGGATTACTGTACTTATATAGTACTTATAAATCTTGCTATAAGACAACATACAGGTAAGTTTCCTCACATGTCTCATTAACTCATTACTGAATGGTACGCCACGGGCTTTATCACGAACATAGTATTGACACGCTTAGGAGTGTCGTTTCCAGGGTCAGCCAGTCAACAGACTGTCGCAGTCAGGGTCAGGGTCAGGTGTATATTCATTAATCAATTACGACTATCATGCAAATGGTTTTTTTTTTTTTTTTATATGGTGGGGTACTGATCCCCCACCCCCTAATTTTACCTCTAACATGATCAGAGATATGTGGTTCTATTACATTGGGTTAAATATTTTTTTCAGTTCCCACACAATTTTATTCTCCGACTTTATTATACTAAAACCCTATAACTATGCGTCCCCCCTTTATTATTTCATTTATTTAAAAATCATTCTTAATAACTACCGTACAGTTTTTCTTAAATTTAATATATCTAGTGTCAATAAAAATAAAATTACAATTTCCATCCTTAAAATTACCAAATTAATTTATGTCAGAATTACATTTACAATAACAATTAACAACATATACAACACAAAAAAAAATAAAATTCTCAATTAATCTACAATTTTTCTATGTGACTAGAATAAAAAATAAATAAAATCTAAATAATTCAAAATGGAGACATATTATTTATTACGTTTAGACGCCACTTTTACGATTTTCTCCATGAAAAGACGTCTACTTTCGTCATCCGACACCAACGTTTCCAGGTTTTCCAACTCCACCTTACGGCCGAGCCTGGTTATAAACCCGTCACTGTCTCTTTTCGTTTGTCACGTTTCGGATCCGCTAGTAGGTACCTATATATCCAGCTGCCGGGACTTGGACTATCGCTACGACCGGCTATTGGGTGTTGATCTCTTCAGATATTATAGTTGCTTTTGGAATGCAGTGTGTATATCATCAACAGTGACGTCATTTTGCCGTGCTAGCGTTAAAAAGTTAAGTTATAAATCTATGGTCCTTATACACAAGATGCAAGTAATACTACAGTATTTGTTTATTCTCCAGAGCCATATCAGGTTACACAGTAAATATGTACTTACTTAAATTATTTTTTTAGTGCAACCACAATATCTGTTAAATTAAAATACGACTAAAAGTGACTGGTTCTAAAATGTAACTTTCCGAACACTTTGATGGGTGTTTATAACCTCTCAAAGGTTAACAATACAAAATGTTCTACCACTATATTGTGACAACAAGCATAGATTAAATAAACAAATAGCAAGCAAAATACGTCCATTACAGTTCACAATCCACAAATGAGTGATTAATAATAATCACTGATTATCTGTAGGTACTAACACAGTAAGAAGCCTTGCTGTGCGAAATCGCTGCATTACGCGTTGCAAATTTGCACACTATTTTGAATTTAAGCCCTTACTGAGCCTCTCCTAATCTTTGGATTTGTCAAACATCGAACTTCAAATAAAAATACTTATTTCTCAATAAATGTGCAAACAAATAAGACAATCGCAATGTTCTAACATGATTTATTTAAATATTTCCTGTACAAATAATATTAACAAAAACACGTTTCTAACTAAGCCTTCAATCCCTCTTGCAAACCATAGCCGGGTCCTGTGGGTTCTTCAGTAAGGGAAGTGAGTCCACCTAGAGGCTCTGCAGCGAATCTACCGCTTCTAAAATAATAATAAAAATGTTTAAAATAAAGATTTTAAAACTAACTTAGGCCAAAATCTAAAAGGCCAATCCGAGAGTTGACAACATTTGGAACACTTTATATGTTGAAAATAATACCTATGAATATTTTTTTTTTATTAATACAGCATGAAAAGTAATTGAAAATTATTTTTTAATCTAAATAATAAGTACGCCACAAAAACGATGCATTATGGTCCCGTGACGTCATCATTCATGTTATATGTTATTTTGTATGATAACTGATAAGTTTGACAACTAACGCAAGAGTCTAACGTTCATATTTCCTGAATAGTAACGTCATGTTTTCTAATCGGCAGCGTTTCAAATCACGTGACTCATAGAAAATATTAATTTTTGCATAAAGAAAATTAAATAAATAAACAATTACTTTTGCCAGATTTGTATTGTTTTAGGCGTTTATTCTATAGACCAATATTACTCAATATTTTACTTTAATTTATAACATACAGTCAACTCGCGAATTGAAACCGTTAATATATTAATTTTTTGACTGGGCAATTACTTACAAATTTAAAAAGTATGATGAATTAAATTAATATTCAATTCTGAGATATATTGTAGAAATTCCGGCTTTATTAAGAGTTAGAAGTTTTTTACTTAGCATGACGTTTTTAGGAAATATTAATCTGGTAATACTACTAAGCACTGACAATTTTCAGGGTTTTGCATATAGCATTTTGCGTGATTTAGTGTGATTATTATAAATAACCAAGTGAAGTAAATTATAAATAATAACTATAGTCAGACTAGTTCGTGCTCGACCGTCCTATGTTTTAGACGTTGGCGGGGACGAGGTACCACGATACTACACTACACAGTATACTAAAGTAAACAGTATGTTATTTTAGCAGTGTTCTTGAAATAACTACCTACGTCCGCTCGGTAGATAACAAGCACTTGGGCTGCCTTCTAACTGTGTTTCTTGAGTACTTACGTATTTCATAGTGCTATATTAAGTTGTCATGATTATCTTTTCACCAAAATATATTACTGCAAATTTTGGAAGTTTTTATATATATTCTAGCTGTGCCCGTGGCTTCAGTCACGTGTACTACAGAATGCCGTCGGTATTATGGTGACCCCATTTCCACCCACGATGTTGCCAGCCGGTTTTTTTTTATTATTTGCGCAGAACACAAATTCTTTTTCTAAAATAAAAGTAGCATAAGCCTTATAAAATCAGCTATCTATCGGTGAAATTACCGTCAAAATCGATCCATTCGTTTCGAAGATTAGCCGAACATTAGACAGACAAAAATTTAAATAGTTGATTTTTGTTGCTTTATGTACCGTATATTATTTCATATTCACTTAGTAAAAATCTGTTATTTTGATATTTACAAACAGACACTTGAGTTTTATTTATTTGTATCGATTTCTACTTGGTTTTTATTTTTGGTTTAAAAGCGAAAGTAACTTCGTAAGCTGGGAATGTACATTTTTATCAAATAAAAATATAACTGCTTGTTTAAAGTTTAATACCTAAAAAAAAAACAATTCTAAATTCTAGGGAGTAGGTAATATAATATCGAAATATTAATGACGAATCATTAGTTATAAATTGCGTACTCACTACTATCGTGTACTGAGGTTTACCTAGATTTTGTTTCAACCGGTGTATGAGTATATAATACTTCTTACTATTGTGTACTTTAACTGCGCGCATACGTCACGCAATTGCACGCGTTTCCCTATCCCGCTACATTACGCGTCCACATTATCGTCTTTAGTACCTTGCCCCCGCCAACGTCTGTCGGAAACATAGGAATGGTCGCGCACGAACCTGTACTACTAAAAATTCATTTACTTAGGTTTTTGACTAAATTATGTAATATTGGTGGCGTTTTGCGTGATATAGTTTGGTTTTTGTGCATAAGTGAGGTGGATTATAAATATAAGATGAAAGCATTCATTCCGAGATCCCACAAAAACTTCCTAGAAACTTCTAACAAGGGAACCACCATCTTGTTAGGATACTGAATCGTCATAACACATGACAATATAATTCACTCGATAATGGCAATAATGGTCTTCATAAAAGAAGACCGGTTGCCAAGTTAGGAAGAAGAAGAAGAAGAAGAATAAGGTTGCCATTCATCCCAATATACCGGGACTGTCACCGGCATTACGCCCTCTGTCCGAACATTCCGATAAGATGACTTACAGTTTTTTTAAATATAACTCCGCACATTGACCGTCCTAATTAAATCTTAGACATATATAATGGAAACTTTAATTATGGATAATTATAAAGATATGGTAAATAGCATTTATCCAATTGTTGCAAATAAAGTGCTCACCTGGGTCCTGGTTTAGGCTTCTCATCTCTTTTCAGTTTTGCAATAATTTCTTTAGTGTCTTCTACAGTCAGATCTTCCTACAATAAAATAAACAGGCACATTTAAAGAAATTTCCAGAAGAAATTATTCAGTTTAAATAACGACAGTCACTCCAATTACGACAAATTGTGTTTTACAACATTTTCTGTAAAAATAGTTCTCACCCTTTGACTGTAAAGCTTGGAGATTCAAAACTTACTATCAATTTGACGCCAAACTACACAGCAAATCGACAGCAATGTTCTATCGCAAATAAACGACAAACTAATACCAAAAGTTGGATAGTAAACTTAAAAAAAATGAATATTCGCGTTATCGCGATTTGTGCGGCCGAAGCAATACACCATTGTATGTCAATCTGAACTCGTTCAATATATATTACTATATTTATAAAGTATAACATAATAAAGCAGATTTTTTTTGTTTGTTTTTAACCCGCTAATCTCTGGAACTATTAGTCGGATTCGAGAAATTATTTTTGTATATTATAGCCAGATTTATGAGGAATAGTATAGACTATCTAGCAATATGCTACAACTCTCAGATAGCCTTGAACATTGATTTTTGTTAAGGAAGTCGGAGAAAAATCACTCCCCAAACTGCTAATAGTTATTGATAGGTACATAAATACAATGTTATACAAAAATATTTAACGGATTCGCAGTAAATATTATTATTACTTCAATATTTATTCATACAATGTAAATAAAACCAATGTAATTCTTCTAATTTTATTACGTCATGGTTAAACAAAACATGTTAATTGGAATGTGTTCCAATAGGTGTCTACAACACCTATAGGTGCTTGGCAACAGGTATTTTAATCTGGTGGATATTAGAAAACACTCCCAAACGACTGTATGGTTTCGTTGTGGTGTGGTGGTGTAGGGTTTATTTACTGAAAGCTCAGGCTCACTGCAGAATTCAAACTACATTGATCAATGTGATGTCCAAACATGCTACCACTCAGTCATCATCATTTTAAGCCTTTTTAAATGCATCAGCATATGAAACTCATGTTTTCATTTTAAGTTGTCATTGTAGTGTTCACATTTATTCTGATGAATGTAATTGGGTTGATAGATTGGATTTTAACTTAATCTTACTTAACTTGTACTTACATAATAGTCGTCATTGACTTGTACCATTGGTGCATTCACACAGGCGCCAAGACATTCAACCTGAAATAGAAATGGAAAGAAAATCATTTATCATAGTGCCGATTTCATTTTGTTTCATTCATTTACATAAAATTTTATTTGGGAAGTTTTTTTTTATTTGACAGATGGTGCATACCTTATCTGTCATAATGTCAAAATTATTCTTAACATAAAGTTATCTTACGATTGAAAATTCAGCTCATAAACTAATATTTTTATCTATGTTATTTACAAAATTACATTATTAGACAACAAAATAATTTTAATGATCTATTAAAAATTACAATATAAGATGATTCTATGCCAAAAACTTTAAATAATAATGAAATTTACTTAAAACTCAGATGCAACCTAAATTACCTACTTATAACCTGAATTCAAATAATAAAGTGTTATAATTGTCATTATTTCTATTTTTAATGAAATTATTATATTACATAATGATATATCAACAATAATAAATTACTGTTTCAATTTAAAGTTGTATTTGTCAATTCATTAAAAATCAATGGTAATAGAATAAATCTCTTAAGAAATATAAATAAATAAAAAAGTATACCTCGGAAACAGAGAATTTCCCGCAAGGACTATTCCCACCGACTTCACAACCAGTCGCTTCCTTGATAGCATTCAGAACAGCATCTGATCCTCGAAGCCAGCATGGGGTTGTTGTACATACTTGTACATGATACTTTCCTATAGGTCTCCTTAAATAAAAAATAATTATTTTTTCAGAAACATTTTAACCTTTATAATTTTTATTATTTTATGAATAATGAGGCTTTGATATTGACTATTTATTTATTATAACCATGACTTCACAACACATATTTCTTACATTATAATTTTACTTGTACACAGCGTCATAGCTTAACGAGCAGTGTTGCCAACAACTGCAACTATAATATAAATGTTACCTCAATAATAATTAATAAAAATACTTAATAAAATTCTATTTGTCCACCAACTATTATTAAACTCTCTTCAAATGAAAGGTTAATTATCAAATATATGAATCTACCATGGCAGTATACAATACTATTCATTAGATGACCCGCAAGCTAACATGGATTCAAATTTAAGGTCCACTTCTAAAATTAATTACTTATATGTAGATATAAGTTGTATAAATATGTGACATACAAGGTGTCCAGAAAGGGTATCGGGTATTTGTTTTCGCGCCATATTCGAAACGGGGCGTCTAAAGGGTGCGGGAAGGGGTTCGTGGCGTCCGCCATTTTGTGGAGTTTTAGTCACGATGGAACAGTACTCGGGGACGCATCGCGCATTTTGCGTACGAGCGTATTATCGTAATGGTGATTCAATAGTGACTGCTCAACGTCTCTATCGTGCGGAATATCGTACACGCCACGCGCCAAGTGACGATAGCATTAGGAAATGGATCAGGATGTTCGAGAATACAGGTGCGACAGTTAAAATTCAAAACTCTGGTCGTCCTCGTTCAGTTCGCGATGAAGAAACAATTGAAGAAGTTGAGGCGTCGGTTCGTTAAAATCCGTCTTTATCCATCCGAAAGCGAAGCCAAGCGTTGAACATCAAAAAATCGTCTTTACATTCGATTTTAAAGAAAGACTTACATGTAAAAGCCTATAAAATTCAATTGGTTCAAGAATTGAAGGATACGGACTATGCTAATCGACTGAATTTTGTGAACGAAATGCTGCAGCGATTTAACAACTTTAACAACATACTGTTCAGTGACGAAGCAAATTTTCACCTGAATGGTCATGTTAATAAGCAGAATTGTCGGTACTGGGCAGTGGAGAATCCGAGACTAAAGCATGAACGACCCCTGCATAGCCCAAAGGTCGTTGTTTGGGCCGCTATGTCTGCTAAAGGCATAATTGGTCCTTATTTTCATGAAGATCAATGAGGCCGAGCAATTAATGTGAATAGTGACCGTTATTGCGATATGTTGCGAAATTTTTTGGTCCCAGAGTTGCAGGAGTTTGAAGGTTTCAACTCAAGAACGTGGTTCCAGCAAGATGGGGCCACTTGCCATACCTCAAATGACTCAACGGAAGTTGTTAACGAATTATTCCCTAATAAAGTCATTTCGCAAAGGGGTAACATCAACTGGCCTCCCAGAAGCCCCGACCTTAGCCCGCTTGACTATTTTGCATGGGGATACCTTAAAAGTAAGGTTTATCAAAACAATCCGACGAATCTAACCCAGTTAAAGCAAAACATCAGGTCAGAAATGGCAGCAATATCGATAGCTATGTGTCAACGTGTTATCGCCAATCTTCGTTTCCGTTTAGAAGAGTGCCAGCAACGTAACGGTCATCATTTGGATAACGTCATCGTTTCCAAATAATTCTCCAATTCATATGCTAATAATAAACAATAAACTTTTTTACTGCTTACAAATAATTTTTGTTTCATTGAACTTACAAATACCCGATACCCTTTCTAGACACCTTGTACAAAAGGCCTGATAAATAATTTAATTACTGAATGCGCGCAAATTTCATGTGACCACCCTGAGCCCTGACGCACCAGTGTTGGCCTAGGACTGTTGAAGGTATAACTGAAATCGCAGGTTTATCTATGCTTCATAAATACATAAAAAAGTATGAATGGCATCCCTCTTGAAGTATATAGAAAGTAAATACTAAATGAAATATAACTAGGGGTCACCCAATGGTCAAAATTTGACAAGCGACATGTTTGACATTTGCAGTATGAACGTAAACAATTAATATTATATCACTTGCTTTCACTTTTCACTGAGTGACAGTGTCAATATTTTGTGGGGTCTAAGTTCAATGGCACTTGTCGGCTTAGGATTTGCAGTATTATTTAATTTAATGTTTAGTAACACATATTATACAAAAATTTTAGCTTTCTGCACTCTTTCTACACTTATAATCTTTAACCATGCCAAATCTCAGTCTTCCATGCACGCTATATCCTTAAAAAGGTGTCTGAAGTATTCTCCTAACATATTAATATATAGGGATATCTATATCACAGTTTCTTACCTAATGAACATAGTATAGAATGTTGCAACTTCATAAACTCTCATTCTTGGTAGGTTCAGAACTTCAGCTACTTTGTGCATAGCTGAGATAGGTAACCATCCACCATTTTGGCGTTGAGCTAAGTCTAGCAATGGTATCATAGCCCCACGTTTGTGACCTTCAGGGTAAATTGCCAAGAGGGCTTCAACTCTCTGAAATAATAAAGATTAAACATTAGACTTTGTGTGAGTTTTCAGAAAAATATTAAAATAAGAATTATATGAATTATAAAATACACAAAATTTTACCTAATTCTGTATATGATAAAAAAAACCTATATAAGCTTTTTCGTCGAAAGTGTTATATCATGGTATTTGGATTAAACCACGTTTTAAAAAGTAAGAATTATCTTAATATTCCTAAATAAATTTTAATACATTACGATACGAACTGTGACAACTAAAAAATCTAACAGATTCTAAGATTTAATAAAAACAAATGAAGGTTGGGATACCTTTTGATTAGCTTCTGTAAATTCGAACGGAATGCTAGGGTTGTCTTCAGGGCTGTCTCGGTGGACGAACAGACTATCATGCTGAAGGGCTGAAGTGGTCTGCAGACTTCTAGAGGACATACGCCACTGAAATAACACATTTTCACTAATTATGGAAAACTCTTAAACGTCAAGTCCTCATTATATAATACCAACAAATATATTATCAAATTTATTATTTAATAGAATACACCCACCAAGCCCTGAACACCAGTTCTGAGGCTAGATAGCATAATTTTCATTTACTTTTTCAGTTCTTTAAAATAATATTGCGAAAACACTGTTCGCGAATGATTTGTGATCGTGAAATTCTTGACATTCGTGTTCGTGACCAACTTCACTCTCGTACGTATGACGTATAGTAGGGATGTATATAAATAAATGGTAATGAAAAAATTGAAGTAAAATCGATAATTTGTTTTTTTTTACAAATTGGTTTTTATGACCTAGAGACTGAGTAATGATTATTATATGAATACTGTTTTAACTATGGACTTCTGTCATTCAATTTGATGACTCAAATACAAGGAAAATCGATTATTAAAAATGTATTATTGTTATTAATCCTTTTAATAATATGAAAGAAAAATATTTGTGATGTTTGGCATATCTTCTAAAATCTTTATAATACAAATGCATTGTTATTCTTATTGCGCTAATATTGCAAAAATGTTGGTTAAAAAATGTTGAATCTCGAGCATATATTCAAAAACTTGATACGGTATATACTCTTGACGAATGATAGGCACACTATGTATTAATTTTAGACTTGTCAAAACCTGACCTAGGCTATGTCTATGCTTCAAGTTACTGATCATAACAAGATGATGCATTGCCGGTAGATCGAGTTTTTGAATTTACCCCATATTCAAATATTGCCCCACAAAATGATCATGTTCTGTAACTTTTCCCCCCTTTTTTAAACAGGAATTAAAGGAAATGGATAGATATTCAAGTACGTTTATTATTATTATTATTTACGCTAAAATGTTTTTTTTTAATGTTTATTTAAAAAATTGTATTGATGGTATTCAATACGTCCATCTGTACTTCTTCTTCATTCGTACATTAAGCAATTTTAATTAACTAAATATTAACATTAATAATAATTAAGCTTGCAAGAAACGATTGATGAATTTTAAAAAGCGAAAGATGTATGCCAGGTGGATGGAGCAAGAGGAAGGGCGTGGTCTCTGCCTACCCCTTTGGGAGACAGGCGTGATATATGTTATATAATTTAATTATTTATTTATACAATATGTATTGTAAAGCCCGTCAAATCCGAAAAGGTTACATATGTACTCCAATGACATTACCAAAAAATATCAAAATTTTATTTATTATGAAAATAAAAATGTTATCGCGATTTAAAATTAACATATTTACTTTTAGTTTCCCTAAAATTTAGTTAATTTTTAAAACGTGATATCACCGTCGCCAGCCCCGCCGTGCTGCAGCGGTACGTTTGTTCGTATGGCGGTAACCCGCGCCGCGCCACGCCGCGCCGCGCCGCCTTTATTGCTGTGCAAGTTTCCTCATTTAACTAATTTTTATTACATTTTATTAGGGGTAATTTTTTAACTTATAATCTGATATAGATAACATAAACGGAATATAATCTCGATACCTAATAACACCTTCACGGATCCGACGGAGTTTTTAATACACACTATATAGTACAACTGTATTTACAATTTGTATATAAAACTTATGTTGTGTATATTAGTTGTTGTTGTTGTGTTGTATTTAAATTGATGTCTATTTTAGATTTATACTTTTGTTTTCTCTATATTATATTATACTCGCGACCCGCCCCAGCTTCGCACGGGTACATTTTACAAAGAGACGTATTTTGTTTAAAAAAACTGATTTGGAATTAAGCGTTTTAATATTGATATTTCATAACTGCCTCATTAGCCTAGTGGTCCTAAACGTCCTGGGTTCGATTCCCAGGTCGAGCAAAGTGTTCTATGAAATTCTCAGTATCAGTTCGGAGTTTGGCTTTGTGCCCGATTAATGGCAGTAGGCTCGTCCCCTATTATATGGGACCTAAAATATACCTGGTGTACTGTGGGATTACATCTCTGTTATATAATTTCATAATTACCAAAAGTGCGCTTAGCTCGTATGCGGAGTGGCCGCCAACCGACAGCAACCGTTTTGCTGAGAGGTATTTCATTGGTCGAGCGTAATTTTGAATTCGTGTTGTCTTCTACAGTATTCATTTAAATGGAAAATTGTAAAAAACCATTTTAATCTTCATTAAAAGCCCAAGTTAACGATTAAACATATCTGGATAAAGATTAATACTAAAATATTAACAATAGCTTCAGAAATAGGTAACGAATATATTTAATAATTATGTTGATGATAAAAATGTTTACTGCGAGTCAACCTCAGGAGATAAGACTTGTGCCATCGCGGACATTTCTCTATGCTTTTTGAACAACTACAATTCTTTAAACATTATTTTGATGTATCTCATAAGGTTTATCCAGCATAAGCCATGTAAGCGCCCGAAAATCATTTTTTGACAATTTGATTATAAATAATTCAAATTTCTCTACTGTGCAAAAACTTAATTGAAATGTATTGTTTATACAAACCTTCCGTAAAAAAAAAACGAAATTATAATGAAAATCGCATTATAATCCGTTGCGTACCTAGTTTAAAAGTTATAAGCATACATATGGGCAGACGGCGGGTAGCGACTTTAATACTATCTCTACCTATTCATGATTTAATAGACTAGGTACAAACAACTTTTTTCCACAATATCGTAGGTTAGCTTGAAGAAAATACCGTGTTTGTATTAAACTCAACAGTGTAAGGACTAAAAAAATGCATTAAAGAACCTATTCATTTATTCACTTATTTATAGTTATTTACTTCAAATAAATTAATATTAAATAGCGCCTACTAAAATAATTTTAGCAAATAAAGCTTTGAGTTCTGAATGCGTCATTGCTATATTTATAAATAATGTTAATAATAATTAGATAACTAACAAAATCAAATTATCGAGAAAAAACTGATTTCGTGATTTTATGTACAGTACCTATTTATTGTCGGTGTTTTGTATGTTACTAGCAGTACCCCCTGCGGCTCTTCTCGTGTGCACTACAGAATGTCGGTATTGTGCTGACCTCGCTTCCACCCACGGAGTTCGCCCGCCGGTTTTTTTTAAAGGTAGAGGATTTTTTAGCGCGGCACTTTAATTCCTGTTCCAAAATAAAAGTAGGTTAATTTACTCAATAAAACATCAGCTATTTACCTGTGAAAGTCCCGTCAAAATCGGTCCAACCGTTTCTGTGATTATCTGGGACAAACAGACAGATAAACATTTTAAGAAATGGTTTATTGTTGTATATCCTTTCATTAGCATTTAGTAAAAAACTGTTATTTTGACATTACAGACAGACACTTTAATTGTTAATTATATAGATAGTAACACTGATACAATGTTTATCTTTTGAATCTATTACTTACTAAAACCTCGGCACTCTTCATTAATGGGAAAAAGTCTAAAAAGAAGTCAAGTAAGTATCTACCTAATATTACCATTTCTAATAAAAGTATAATTGTCTAAACTCCTTCTACGGTAGCAAAATAATCTAAAAAAATATTAATTTTTTGTTTGCTCTTTTGTCCCTTTAACTATTCCTCCGATTGGAATAAAACTTTCGGGAGTTGTTATGCCCATGCTCGTAAAGGTGCAACCAGTTTATCACAGATGGCATGAAAGTCGTTTCAAAGTCGCAGGTAACAGCTAGTTAGATATAAAGAAACACAGATGTTGTTGATAATTATTATTTATTTATTTATTTATTTATTTACACACTATGCGTTAAATACGCAATGGCGGACTTAATGCCTAAGGCATTCTCTGCCAGTCAACCATTAGGTGATGCAGAGATAAATATTGGTAGGTGTAAAAGGTAAGGGGGTTTATTGAAATTATGTTTAACCAATTTAAAATCACAATATATAAATAAAATATCAACACCAAAACATAATATATATAAGACATATATAATACATATATTTATTAATGCAATTTAGGTGTCAAACACGTTTACGGCTAACCTAGAGTGGTAAGCGATTAGTGTATCCCATGAACGCTTCATTGATATCATTAGCTATTGCTATTTAAAGCCTACTGTCAGTGCTTTTATACCAGCAACCTCTGGACCACATATGTTCAGCTTGCCTATAATGCTTTGCGTATACAGTACAATAATGTCTTCAGAGCATTGTTGGGGCTGCCTCGGTACTGTAGCGCATCAGGGATGTTTGCTGAAGCGCGCATTGAAGATTTTTACGCGATTATTCGTAAAAAAGCATGCTCCATGATGAATCGACTGTGTGGTAGCTCTAATGAATGGTGTCCTGAAGATATTATCGAATAGACCGGATAGTTTGTTTCTTCACCATTGGACTGAATTAATTAAAAGCGTGTGTACATAAGCAAATTACTGATTTTGCTTTTGTGTGTAAATATTTGTAAAATGTGTTTTTTGTCCTTAATAACATAGGCTAAGTTAACTAACAATATTGGATGTAAATCTGAAATAAATAAAAATATTATTATTATTATTAGCGCGTTGCCGACCTTGACCCCCGCTCCAATGAGCTCTGGTAACCTTACTTTCCGCAGTAACACAGCATAAGGTTATTTGGCCGCAATCTTCTGTACGGTAGAGTTATTTCATAAGTCAAGTAGACAGTTCAGAACACAATTTAACAAACTAGAGAAATCTTCAGAGTGAAAGAGACGGAAAGTTCTTAAGCCTATAATAATCAGATTACCATACAATAAATATAATATCTTTAGAATTTTAGCGACATTTTTTTTTCAGCTGATATCCAGTTTCTATTTAGATATCCATGGTCGCATGACAGCGGCGACTAAAGATGGATTATTGATGTACAGGCTCAGTGACGTGACTTGGCTATGCTAGTATAAAAAAAAACATAAAAATCGTTTCTCGTTTCTAGACATCAAAAACAGTGATGTACGTGTTAAAATAACGACTGCCGCGCCGCGCCTCGCCGCCACCGTCGCGTCGCGCCTGTGCCTATTGTTTTTTTAGAAAAAAAACCCTCAAAACAAAAGCAAAACGAGTAGAATGGCGAGAATCGGCAAAACAACGAAATCGTTGCTATGGCAACTGCCGCACACTGCCCTTGCATCAATGTCTCCTACCGTATTTTTGGTACCCAATACCTACCTTTATGTATAAAGTATAAACTTATATTTTTGGGTATAACTCTATTCATTTTATATTCAATATAGGTACCTATACTAAGCATAAGCAATACCTATCTGTGATAATACTACGTATCAATAAATACAATGATAGAGGTTTGATGTTGTGCACGCATCACGCAAAAACCACTGGATAGATTTAGATGCATTTTTTTTGGAGCCGATTTCTTAATAATCGATTTATATAAATGAATGTATGGAAATTTTATGATGACTGTAATTTAGAAAAGCGTTAACAAAAACCGTTACGTTTTTCTGCATAACGTACCTCGCACACCTTTCAGTTTAAAATTATGTATGTGTAAACATACATCATTTTGCTTTTATATAAATCATTAACCACTTAGTGAGCGAATGGTTGCATAAGTATTCAAAGACAATGATACAGATCGTAAATAACAAGTAAACCAAAGAGTATAGTAATACATCGGGAGTAAACTTCAGTCGTGCGTCGGTGCTGACACACCCATTACTTTTTAAATTTTTGCCTTTTATTCAATGCAAAGTTATTACAATTTTAAGAAACTACGATTTTTATAAGCATTACGCGTTCTTCTGTCGTCCACGCGAGTAAAGCCGCGGGCACAGCTAGTATAATATATAAAAATAGATTTCGATATAGTTAAACGTATTTATATATTTGGCTTATCACCGTGAAACTTGGTAAACCTGGTGTTTTCATGGATAAGATTTTTATGCTATCCCTGAACTCGATAGATGGCACTGTGGTCGAATTATCGACTACCAGAAAGGACAGAACAACGTTTGCGAGAATATAAGTATAAAGCATTAACATTGAAACGATTAAAAAAATAACGCATTTCTTAAATACGGATACAGAATCCAAAACTTTTCGAACTTTACGATGATAATGATATTATCTACAGAACTAACAACCTAATAATAATAACAATAAATTAAAAATATCGAGGCGTACAAAACTAACTTTTTAAAAAATCCGTTTCTTTAAGCTCTAAATCGAGTTATAAAATCAAATAATTACGTCTTGAAATAGACCATACATACCCAGTTTAAAGATCATCGAATATAGATATAAATATGGTAGACCATCACGCCTTTTCTAGCGACCTCCATTTCTTATAAATGTCAGCTATATAAAGCAGAATAAGCCGCCTACTACCACAGAGATCTATGCCCACTTTAGTGTTGTTAACTTGTTACAATAATGTCGAACGCCAAACATCCGTTGGTCATGCAAGCCGCGGTCTATTCGTTCAGAAATTAGATAACGGGGCAGCGCCTTCATTGATAAGGAAT
Source organism: Saturnia japonica (assembly GCA_033032175.1). Taxonomy (NCBI): domain Eukaryota; kingdom Metazoa; phylum Arthropoda; class Insecta; order Lepidoptera; family Saturniidae; genus Saturnia; species Saturnia japonica. Next base: position 3,016,666 of record CM065315.1, read on the forward strand.
TAAATGCAAACCGAACTGGACTTATTGGACTACAATGTAAAAGAAATTGGAACTTTAGAAAGCCATATAGCCGCTACAAGAGCTCGTTGATCGTTTTGATATGAAATTAAAATGAACTAACTTATTAATGGTGTTGTATGCATGATTGTAAACGAAAAATCAATCAAATCAATGATCGAGTTTCATAATGAGCGGAAGCTCGTTTGTAGACAACATAATATTAAAAGTGGTTTTGTTCTGTTATATTCAGAAAATGGCCGCAGTACTTATGAATAATAACTACTAACAAAAATTTAATAAATCGAAAGAAAATAACAATATTTATCTATAGAACATACTACAAAAAATAAAAATAGGTTTTAAAATATCTTACCTTTATCTCTTTCGATGCAATAACTTAGAATTTAGGGTCGTTTTGACCTTTAGCTTTTTATGGGTTTCTAGAAATAATGTCGAATATTCGACCTACAGACGTTCTGAGAACAAGCCTGGTGGGTTTCCATCTTGCGCAATTTTAAATAAGCAAATATTTGTTTATTTGTATTTGTGACAATGGATTACACTTGAATACGAAAGAGACGTAGGTTTCTTTTTCGAAAGACATATTTATGTATTTAGCGAATTTTATAGCCTTAGTTGTGCTTTGAAAAATTATTGCCCTGTGACGTCTGTTTGATACGTTGATGACATTTACTTTTTTAAAGTGAAAACTTCTTTAGTAATTACCGTTTAAAAAAAAAAACTAAAAAGAGACAAACACATACATCTATATAGTCTAAGAGCTCGTGACCACCACGTAATTTATCAGCCTAAATAAATTAAACACCTTTGTTACTTGTTACCTGCCAAAGCGACTATAATCTAAACTTCATAGTAGGCTATCTTTCCTACCTGGGTTAGGGGCATGCGCGGAGAAACTTTCAGCTTTTATAAAATAACGAAGGTCTGGCGGCTACGGGCTCTTGCTCTAGATTTAGGCTGCGAGAGAATGCGACGATGACGACGACCAACAAAGAATCAGCTATCTATCCTCGGTCTTCACCGACATGTCGGCCTGCAAAAACATTTCTTCACGTTACGCTTGAAGAACCCGATGAAGTAGGGCACAGATAATTTTCTTTAGAGATTTCCCCTTACTTGGAGCAGTCCGACTGGTGGAATACCTTCACCCTACAAAAGATCGCAGCCAAATAACCTTGTTTGTATTCCTCCAGTTTCTAGAGCTCCGTAAAGAAGGTGAGTTCATCGACGGCAACGCACTAGTTATTTCTAGATATTTCTGGTGTTACCGTAAACAACCGCTATCATCTAGCGGACTCTACGCATGTTTTTCACCTTATTTATAAAAAAAAGATGTATTTACTCGTTTTTCACCAATCAACTCGTTATATAGAGGTGAAAACTGATGGGAAAGACAGTTTGGATAATGACGTCATACAAGCAAAACACTTTAAAAAATTTGATATGTCTATTGAGTTCCTTGCAGGATTAAAGTTTTCCGAGCATGTTCAAAAAATTTCTAACGTTCAAACCTGCTTTCACAGGGTCAAGATTCGATTCAATATGTATGTTCTCCAATTTTACAAAAGTAAAAAAACAGTTAAAACAATAACACGTAAATATAGCTACTGGTCATGCACATAAATTAGCTATACAATTAAAAAAATTAAGTTTTGTATGTAATGTCAAAATAACAGCTTTCTACTAAATGCATATGAAAGTAGGTATATACGATACATATTAAAAACACCCATTTTTAAAATTTTTGTCTGTCTGTTCCGAGTAATCGCTGAAACGGTTTGACCGATTTTGACGGGACTTTCACTGATAGATAGCTGAATTTATAGGGAGTTAATTAGGCTACTTTTATTTTAGAAAAATAATTAGGGTTCTGCATAAATTAAAAAAAACTGATCTTGGTGTATCAATTCGGGCGCTTAAATGGCTAACGCTGAGTAAACAACAAGAGATATAGCAAATTAATGTACTAAACAATTGTGGATATTAAAATAACATACAAAAAAATCTCGGAGAGTATACGTCTATCTTCTAAGGAACGCCCACAATAAGCATTTTTATCTTTAAAATAGCCGGGATCGGGGGAGCAAGATTCGTGCGGGTATTCTATAGTCAACGTGAGCCACGGTCACAGCTAGTAGAGAATAAAATACCAATATAATAACTAAAACTTTTATCTAATATCTATTGTGTTCATTTAATAGTAATATAATTGCGTTAATTTATAACTTAGAAGTGCCTATCTTTTCAATTTTTCACCTTTCTAACAAAACACGGTAGGAGTGTATTTAACAGCATTTCTTTACATTTTAGAGCATACAATGTACTTACTTAGATGCACTTGACACGCGATAAGCACATTTACAGAGCTTCAGATAGCCGTTACAATAAGAAATAATATCTACCATATCCAATTCTAAAATTATATGTAATTTGAAAGCAGACAATTGATTTTATTTTAATCGATCGTGAGCGAGAAAGAGGATTGGTTTTTCATTGATATAATGATATAGTCGTAAACTGACTACATATAAATAGTCAAATTTTTAACAAATGAGATTTTTAGGTGTTCCTTGGTATGTCTTCGAAGTCAAGTCCAATACTAATGAAAATAAAATATGACCAATCTTGAGGTATCCTCTTTCTATCGATAAAATAACCATCATCACTTCATCAGAATTAATTGAAAAACCGAATTGAGAAGCTCCTCCTTATTTTAAAGTCGATTAACAACAAGAACTGACTTATCGCTTAGATTTGCTAAAGATTCCTCTTCTCATCTATACGAGTAAATAAAATTACAAAGTAATTCGTTTATAAAAACAAACCTGTATAAACACGACGTATCAATTCAAACGATAGCCAGTATAAAATCGTGACAGCGCCATCTCTTAACAATTAAAAAAGTAACCATGAAAATATTCAATTTATTGTTAAATCAACTGATCTATAAAATTAAATAAAATCAAGTGTCCGTTTGTAATATTAAAACAACAGTTGTTTAGTAAATGAATTTGAAAGTATATACGATACTTAAACAAAAAAAACAATATTAAAATTTTTGTCTGTCTGTCTGTCTGTTTGTTCCGGGTAATCTCCGAAACGGTTGGAACGATTTTTACGGGACTTTCACTGATAAATAGCTGATGTTATAGGGAGTAACTAGGGCTATTTTTATTTTAGAAAAAGAATTAGGGTTCCTCACAAATTAAAAAAAAACTTATCAGGGTGACTCAATTCGGGCACTTAAATGGCTTACGCTGAGTAAACCATAAGAGATATAGCAAATTGATGTACTAGGCAATTGTAGACATTAAAAAGTCCTAAAAAAATGTCAGCTAGACTATACGTCTATCTTTTAAGAAACACCCACAATAGGCACTTTTCTCTTTATAATAGCCGGGAGCGGGGAGTAAAATTCGCGTGGGCATTCTGTATTCCACGTGAGCGAAGCCACGGGCACAGCTAGTATCATATAAGGACCCATTAATGGAAAGAGCCCAGTAAGTAAAAACGACGTACAAAAGTTTTTTTTACCATGAATCTATACATGGACCTATGATGACATGTTTGTTTGCTGGGGGCACGCAGATTTTGGTTGTAAAGTGTTAGTTAGATTGAGTCGTCCTAAATGACAAACGGCGCATGTTTGAACTGATATACCTTCTACCATAAATTGATCTATTAGAATGCGTGTTGTATAAACGCTTGTGTATATGAACCATAGACCTACGAACGTGGATTCATAAGCTAAAAACGAATAGCAACGTACCCTGAGTTTCGGTGAAAGAAAGAACTAACTTTTAAAAGACAAACACACACACCTCAGTTTTTTTATTGTTTAGTTTTATATGACATTAAAATCTTAAAAGATTCTTAACTTTTAAAATTAGGTTAATTTTTTAGCTTATGTATTGTCTTGTAAAGTTTTTTTTTAGCTAAAGTACATGCTAACGTTTCATTTTGTTGTTTTTTGTTATATAATACGTTAATGTTAAAGCAAAATAAATATATAAACCACTTTCTATTCTCAGATTGAAAATCTGTTTTGAAACATTTGCTACTATATTCCGGCACCTGCACTATAAAGCAAGTCCTCTTTAAGTCTTTAGGCATAATGTGTTACGATATTGGACCTCATCGTCAACTAGCATCAGGGTAGTTAAATTCTACAATAATAAAAATTACAATTTACTTGTCAATCTTGCATCGATAGGTATTTTATTATCGTATACCAAATCCCATTCCAAACCAGGTAACAAAAACTTATTTTTAATATTGCCACTCGAAAAAGGACCTTTTATTATTTTGTAGAAGAACTATTGCAAAGGGAGGATCCTCCGACCAGACGGGTGTTATGTCTGATGGGCAGCTGCCCAACGGTTGTTTTTTTTTTTTTTTTTTTTTAACTGACTACACTGTTAGCGTTAGGGTCCCTATCCAAAAACAGAGCCGCTGAGGCTTTTACAGCTTCACCGGACTTGGGGGCGAGCGTTTAGGGCACTCAGCCGCGAAAGTTTGTGACGACCCGCACGAGGGTGCCAGAGTGGCCGAACCTCGGCTCGGGCGGTCGTCGCGAATGCGAAAAGGTCGCGATCTAACTAATTCCCTAATCCTACGAGAATTCGAACTAACTAACATATACTCATATGCACGTTCCCCTCCTCCTGGGAGGAAGGAGTGGACCATGAGTATGTGTATTTAATAATCGGAATGGTTTTTCTACAGTAACTAGCGCATTAGTTTAACTAGCGCAAAAAAAGAAAAAAAAGGTCCCTTACAGAACCTATGTACCTGTGTGGTGTGCACGTGTGTAATGTTGTATGTGGGTAGCTAAGTGTTGCACGTATAGTGTCACTTGTATCGCGCGGGCGACTGCCTGACCCAAGGGCTTCACACCGAGGAACGGACCTAAGCTTGGGTTGCCGCTAGAGAGGGTGGACGTGACGGGTGTGCGGGAGCAAAGTTGACCGCCCGTCCTCTGCGGAGAGAACGGTGGTTACGCGGGCGTGGGCGGTGGCACGCTCTGTTTGGAGAGGCGGTGGCGTAGAACGCGTTTGCTGTTTCGATTTGGTCGAGCGGGTCAGTGAAGATATTACGCGGCCGGCGTTTACTCCGGCAGGCATTGGGGTCGGGAACATATGACGCTGCCGCTTTGATTAACGAATTCGCGTGGTTCGACGCGGTGTCGAAATAAGAGCGAGAAAGGTGTTTGGCATAAGCATGTATCGAAGGAAGGTCCATATCTCTATGGAGATCTTCCATACGAACATACCGAAGGGCGACGGAAAGGCGGTGAAGAAACCTATTCTGGATGACTTGTAAACGATCCCAATTATATCTTGGCATATGTGCGAACACAACGCAGCTATATGTCATAATCGGTCGGATACACATCCTGTAGAGCGTAAGCTTGTGTCTCGTAGACATTTTGCTTGCAGCACATAACAGAGGATCCAATCGAGCGAGAGTCCAGGCGGCCCTTTTCCTAATCAGAGTGACGTGGCGTATAAAGGAGAGTCTACTATCTAGGGTTACACCTAGATATTGGGTCTCCTTTACCCAGGGGATCGGATTACCGAAGAGTTCAAGGGGATGATCCTTGAGTTTTTTCGGTATCTGTGAGGCGGTTTGGTCGAAGAGCACCGCTGCGCTCTTCGTGGGTTTGATGGCTATTCGCCAATCGTTAAACTACTCCCCGAGAGTGATCACGGCTCTTTGGATTCTACATTTGAGGTTGAGTTTTTGCCTTTGAGAGGAGTATATGACTGTATCGTCAGGGTATAACCCTACCTCAACTTTCGCGGGAAGTTTTGGTAGGTCACTGACGTACAAATTGAAGAGGCTAGAAGCCAGGATGGAACCTTGGGGGACGCCTGAGCGTATGGGGTGGGGTGTGGATAGTTCACCTTCCACTCTGTAGCGAAAGGTGCGGTCTTTGAGATAATCGCGGATGATTTTAACTAATCTATCGGGGACTTCGCGAGAGTACAGCTTATAGACTAATCCTTCGTGCCAGACCTTAACAAAGGCCTTGGCTACGTCGAAAAAGACTGCCAGTATACGACGGGGTTTATATAACTCGGAAAAGTTAAACATAATGTGCTCCGTGAGGCGGTGCACTTGATGTGTGCAAGAGTGTCTAGCACGAAAACCGAATTGCTGAGGCGGATAGAGGTTTTTCTCCTCTATTACGGACTTGAGACGGTTCAGAAGGAGCCGCTCATAGATTTTACCTAGGGTATTGAGAAAACTGATAGGGCGGTAGCTGTCGGGAAGCGACGCGGCGCGGCTTGTGATTACCTATGACAATGGCCGTTTTCCAGACGGCTGGAAAATGGCAGTTGGCTATGGCTACATTGAAGATGCAAACCAATAGAGCTATGAGGTGATCGGGAAGAAGTTTGAGTACTTCGTTCCTGATCCCGTCGGGACCTGGTGACTTTTTAAGCTTAAGACTTTTGAGTATGGCACCTCCTCCGAAGTATACCTCCTCAGAAGTGACTGGGGACAGGGATTCTGATGCGGGGAGCTTATTCAGCTCCCCCACGCGGGCTTCGATATCTCTGACTCGGTTGGTATTTGCGTTGACGCTGTTCGGGGAGCACTGGCTCTCTAAACATGCGGCAAGGCACTCCGCCTTGTCGATGGTATCGAACGCGGGTGTAATACCGGGACCCCTTTCGAGGGGGGGGGGGGCATGCGATGGTGGGGACCCAACGGTTGTAGTCAGATTCTTGTATATATACTCAATTGAAGAGTTAATTTCTATAACACGATGTAGGATGCGTCGTATGTGGCTCGATAGATGTCGCTATGTAGATGTCGCTATGTAGATGTCGCTACAATTTTATTAAAAACATTCTTATACTCACAAGTGAATAAAAACGTTTCACTTTGAAACAAGCAACAAATAAACAAAAATTTCAAGTAAACGTGATAGAAGTGAAAATTCTTAAAATAAAAATTAGGGATTTGAGAATTCTTAAATCTTTGACTATATTGTGTGTCTTTTTCATCTCATTTTATAATATAGTTTTGTATAACCAATAGAGATATAGATAATAAGAAACACATTTTGCCATGGAGGGGACTTCGTACTCACACCGCACTGTCGCCCCTCCAACAAGACCCACTTTACCGCCCCGTCGAGCGCCATAAAAGGCCGCGCGCCGCGGTACTAAGGGTGAACATACACACGTGCACACCACACAGGTACATAGGTTCTGTGAGGGACCTTTTCTTTTCTTTTTTACGCTAGTTAGTTAGCGCTAGTTAGTGTAGAAACATTCCGATTACTGAATACACATACGCACGGTTCCTTCCTTCCTCCCAGGAGAAAGGGAACGTGCCTATGTGTATATTTAGTTAGCTCGAATCGTAGGTGTAGGGATTCGAATAGATCGCGACCTATTTGCGAACGCGACGACCGCCCGAGCCGAGGTCCGGCCACTTTGGCACCCTCGTGCGAGTCGTCCACAAAACTTTCGCGGCTGAGTGCCCTCTGCGCTCGCCCCCAAGTCCGGTGAAGCTGTAAAAGCCGCAGCGGCTTTAGGGCCCCTAAGGCTAACAGTGTAGTCAGTTCCAAAAAAAAAAAAAAAGGTACTAAGGGCATTCATTCTCAAGAAGTCGGCAAGAAACTACATAGCGACAAGTGCATTCATTCTCAAGAAGTCGGTAAGAAACTACATAGCGACAAACGCATTCATTCTCAAGAAGTCGGCAAGAAACTACATAGCGACAAGCGCATTCATTCTCAAGAAGTCGGCAAGAAACTACATATCGACAAGTGCATTCATTCTCAAGAAGTCGGCAAGAAACTACATAGCGACAAGCGCATTCATTCTCAAGAAGTCGGCAAGAAACTACATAGCGACAAGTGCATTCATTCTCAAGAAGTCGGCAAGAAACTAAATAGTGATAAAGACATTGTCAGCAAGTAGATAGTAACAGTGAATATCGTAAATAGTGATCAATAAAAGCATTATTTATGTCATAACCGTACCGCTTCGAAAAAAAATAAACACAAAGAGGCCCATGACGCGAAATTGGACCCAAACAAACCCCAAACCACATTAAAACGGAAAATAAAAACATTCAAAGAAATAATAACATGAAAATAGAAATGTAATAACAAAGCACCACCCCGGGAGCGGGCCCCCCTCCCGGACACGGCAACCGGAAACGCCTTCCGAAACAAACCCAACAGAAAAAACGAGACTAGGAGAATTCCTTAGAACCGACCAGACGCCAAACCCATAACCTGCGACCAACGCGACATTCTTTGGAAATTACCTACCGAACAAAAACATAAAGTGAAAGACCCTAATTAGCCCTCCCACCGCCCAAAAAAAATCAGGAGATAGAAAAATCCGGAAATTTTTGTCAGCCGAAAGTAAATTAACCCAAAAAAAAAATGCATAAATCCGCGGGGCCCGATACCCAAGCCGCGACTTTAGGCGGGAAAAATTTGAAACAAATAGACTCCAGGAAAAACCAGTAGGAGCCTGACGAAAACACGACGGGGCCGGAAAATCCGATTAAACACAAACCACAAAACCTTTAAAAAACCCGGAATCCGAACGATCGAAATAACTAAATATAAACCGCAAGCAAAGGCCAACAAGCCCCCCGGTAGTCCCTTCACAACAAATCCCAAACGGTACTTACCGGTAGTTACCAGTTGACAAAGCCCGTGGAACGGAACCGACAAATTTGACGCTTAAACAAATCCCAAACCAAGTTTAAAAAAGAAATAAAAAATAAAAGTAATAGGAAAACAACAGTGGCTAAATTTTAAAGAATTCGAGCCAAAGGAATTCCTTGGGTCCCCAAAGGGCCGGAAACCTGGAGAATACGCATCCATCAAGCCCGAAAGACCTCAACAACTATAACGAACGGGTGGAGCCAAGACACTGCAAGAAAATTTAACCCGAAAAAGCAAATAAGCAAACCCGCTACGGTCGGGGCTTCGAGACGAAAAGCAAGGAAAAAAAAATACCCCGACCCGTTGGAAGCAAATCAGAAAATAAAAAAATCGAAAAAAAAACACCCAAAAAATAAACAACACACGATTTGATTAAGACCGGGACCTCCGTGGGTCGGGGCGATCAACAAAAGGTGGGTAAACCCCACGGACGGGCCTAGGGACCTGAGGCGCCCCGCCAGAAGGCAAAACAAAACGGCAATTTTTTCTTAATTTTTATTTAATTAAACTTTTTAATTTACAAAAATTTCGGGGTCCCCCAACCTTCCCCCAAAGCCGAGGCATCCCCCAACAAAAATCCAAACCCCCCCACCTCGGGGATCCCCCCCGACCACGCTCGACCTGGGCCCAAATTCCATACGGTAGGCTTTTTTTTTTTTTTTTTTTTAAAAACTCTAAAGCCTCCCGGGGGATTATCATGGATTTTTTTCCCCGTGCGCCGGAATTGCCACCCCACGAAAACGTTGGCCCAGATAAAAAAAAAAAAAAAAAAAAAAAAAAAAAAAAAAAAAAAAAAAAAAAAAAAAAAAAAAAAAGGTTAAGAAAATTAAGAAAATTAAAAAATTAGAAAATTAAGAAAATAAAAAAAAAATAAAAAAAAAATATTATTTTGACATTAAGAACGAACACAGTACCAGGCCACTTTAAAAAAAAAAAAATTTAGGCATTCACAAAATATTTTTTTTAAAAAAACACCTTAATTCCAAAATTTAGAAAAAAAAAAAAAATTTAGCCTCCATTATCCTTTAAGGGAACTTGGGCGCCAATTTTAATTTTTAAAAAAATTAAATTTTTTTTATTTTATTTTTCATTTTAATTTCCTTCAATAATATATAAAAACTTTAATTTTTATAGCTCTTAAAAAAGAAAAACAATAGATATTCTAAACATGCGGGCAAGGCACTCCGCCTTGTCGATGGTATCGAACGCGGGTGTAATACCGGGACCCCTTTCGAGGGGGGGGGGGGGCATGCGATGGTGGGGACCCAACGGTTGTAGTCAGATTCTTGTATATATACTCAATTGAAGAGTTAATTTCTATAACACGATGTAGGATGCGTCGTATGTGGCTCGATAGATGTCGCTATGTAGATGTCGCTATGTAGATGTCGCTACAATTTTATTAAAAACATTCTTATACTCACAAGTGAATAAAAACGTTTCACTTTGAAACAAGCAACAAATAAACAAAAATTTCAAGTAAACGTGATAGAAGTGAAAATTCTTAAAATAAAAATTAGGGATTTGAGAATTCTTAAATCTTTGACTATATTGTGTGTCTTTTTCATCTCATTTTATAATATAGTTTTGTATAACCAATAGAGATATAGATAATAAGAAACACATTTTGCCATGGAGGGGACTTCGTACTCACACCGCACTGTCGCCCCTCCAACAAGACCCACTTTACCGCCCCGTCGAGCGCCATAAAAGGCCGCGCGCCGCGGTACTAAGGGTGAACATACACACGTGCACACCACACAGGTACATAGGTTCTGTGAGGGACCTTTTCTTTTCTTTTTTACGCTAGTTAGTTAGCGCTAGTTAGTGTAGAAACATTCCGATTACTGAATACACATACGCACGGTTCCTTCCTTCCTCCCAGGAGAAAGGGAACGTGCCTATGTGTATATTTAGTTAGCTCGAATCGTAGGTGTAGGGATTCGAATAGATCGCGACCTATTTGCGAACGCGACGACCGCCCGAGCCGAGGTCCGGCCACTTTGGCACCCTCGTGCGAGTCGTCCACAAAACTTTCGCGGCTGAGTGCCCTCTGCGCTCGCCCCCAAGTCCGGTGAAGCTGTAAAAGCCGCAGCGGCTTTAGGGCCCCTAAGGCTAACAGTGTAGTCAGTTCCAAAAAAAAAAAAAAAGGTACTAAGGGCATTCATTCTCAAGAAGTCGGCAAGAAACTACATAGCGACAAGTGCATTCATTCTCAAGAAGTCGGTAAGAAACTACATAGCGACAAACGCATTCATTCTCAAGAAGTCGGCAAGAAACTACATAGCGACAAGCGCATTCATTCTCAAGAAGTCGGCAAGAAACTACATATCGACAAGTGCATTCATTCTCAAGAAGTCGGCAAGAAACTACATAGCGACAAGCGCATTCATTCTCAAGAAGTCGGCAAGAAACTACATAGCGACAAGTGCATTCATTCTCAAGAAGTCGGCAAGAAACTAAATAGTGATAAAGACATTGTCAGCAAGTAGATAGTAACAGTGAATATCGTAAATAGTGATCAATAAAAGCATTATTACTGCATCCGATCTAGTATGAACCAGTAGTAAGAAATACAACAACTATTGTGTGACAACTAGTTGTCTTTCTTCTTCTCTCTATGTTATATCATCTCTTCTCTTCATGTAAAAAAATATGCCTGAACCCGACGCGTTCTTGAAATTTCACCACCTAAAAAGTTTTCTCGCAGTCAACGGTAAAAAGTAAAGTACATAACTCGTCAAAAAAAATTTAATCTCGGCCCTTGTATCCCTCGAATTTAATTCCCTCTTTTGATGTGAAACATCTATAGGCGAGGGTAAACCTGATTGTTGGCGTGGCGATACAGGCCGTGGTGACACATCGCCACGCTATGTGTAATGTACATGTGTAATTGTTACATCTTTAAATTTTGTATTTAATAAAAATAAATATTTATGTAATAAACAGTCATTTTACATTCTTCACTTCTATTTCATAATTCTCGCCTTACAGTATTAATTTCTTGTTTGACCAACTTTTCACAGTTACAGAAATTTTCTCCCATTTCACCACAAAAATTCAATTATAACATTAAAAGTAAATCCATTTATTATACAGAAATTTCTTATAACAGCTTCAATAGGCCACGTCTTCTCCTTATAGTTAAAAAAAGGCACAACTAAATACACGAAACCCGTAAATTAATAGTAGACGTGGTATAATTGCTCACGTATCTACAACGCGATCTTCTTACCTTAATCGGGACTCGAACATCTGACAATGGGTGCGAGATCGCGAGCGTTTCCAGCGCTAACGGTTACCGGTAAAATCAGATTGTCATTACACGGTCGCTTTTTACTGGCATTCTTGGTCGCAAAAAGTTTTGATTTAACCGCACTAATATAACGATCACTTGAATTGGCCAATTGAATTTAATTCTCTTACTTCTTTTTTACTAATGGTAATTGTGTTCATTCACAATTCTACTAATGTAAAGTGAATAGATTATTTTTCTAATTATTTTTGTAATATTCATATATAGCTATAACCATATGGCAGCTTCCTTGTTTAAAACTGTCTGGAGAGTTTTTTTGGCAACCTAAAATATATGTTCCTAGGTATTCTTTATAACCACACAACCACATTGTAATATAACGTAAAATGTCGCCAAAATGACATAACATGCAAGCATAAAGGTACTTGACGAAAGATTATAAATAAAATAAAAACCACCAAATAACAGATCAAGATCCTTCAAAAACTGAACGGTTTCACGTCATTTTCATTTTCACCTGCCGATCGCCCGCCTATCACAATCCTTCCCGCGATCTCGCCATTCACGATGCAAGGTAATGCAATTACTTTTCCAACGCACATTACTTAACTATAATTTTATTGTAGAAATTTTAAAGATAATTTTAGATCATTTATAATCAAATTTTTGTCTATGTAATTTCAATTCTCATGATCAAAGTATAACTAGTTGACATAGTATTTAGACGCCCCATAATAATTTAAATTTAGGTTTGTGTTGTTTTTCTTTTGACGCTTACACTAACGATCATAATAACAGGATTTTTAATACTACAAAGAATACCGATCTCCTTTTTACTTTCACTTAAAAACTTGTACATTATATCTACCATTGTGTTGGAGCCACAAAGTACCATATTAAGTTAAACGATTGGTAAAAATATTTTAATCAAAGCGAAATAACTAGGCCAGTTCATTGCAAAGCGACATTAACTAAGGCGCCACGCGATCGCGACAAGTGTTAAATTGGAGTTGGGACGAAATAAAAAAGAAGTACAAAGCACTGGCTGCGCTAGAAAGAGATGAACAAAAAAGCAACAAATTGTTGTGCCGATGTTATTGCTTTGGAGTTAGTTCACTTTCTAACGACGAAGCGAGGCGCGTCGGTGCCGCTAGACCAACATTGAAGGAAATTGTAGGGTCTAAGAATTTGTTAGATTTCAGGGTGTTCCATTTAAAGGATGACAGAGTATACAATATAAGGAAGACACACAATCTCATAAAGACAACGTTGTGCATTCAATACTACGAGTATAAAGCAAAATCGATTTTTTTGTTAGTTTGTTTGACCGCGGTAGTATCTGGAAATATTAGTCAGATTTGAAAGGTTCTTTTTGAATATTATAACCTGTTTATTGCGGAAGGTTATTTATATATATACAATTAATAAAACTGAAGTGTCTGTTTGTAATGTCAAAATAACAGCTTTTTACTAAATGCATATTAAAGTATATACGATACCTATAATAGAACACCCATTTTTAAATTTTTTGTTGGTCTGTCTGTTTGTTCCGGGTAATCTCCGAAACGGTTGGACCGATTTTGACGGGACTTTCACTGGTAAATAGCTGAATTTATAAGGAGTAACTTAGTCTACTTTTATTCTAGAAAAAGAATTAGATTTCCACACAAATAAAAAAAACTGGCCATGGTGAATCATTTCGGGCGCTTAAATGGCTTATGCTGAGTAAATCATAACATATATAGCAAATTAATGTAATACATAACCATAGGCATTAAAAAGACCTACAAAAAAGTCCGGGAGAATATATATCTATCTTTTAAAAAACACCCACAATAAGCATTTTTGTCTTTAAAATAGCCGAGAGCTGGGGCGCAAGATTCGCGCGGGCATTCTGTAATCCACGTGAGCGAAGCCACGGCTACAGCTAGTAGGTTATATAACTTCACGTTATGACTCTAAGGCGCGGAGCAGTAACTATGAATATCATGCACTTTAATAAGCTCTAGGCACGTACTGTAAGTGAGAGCAAAGACAGAACAACACAAGAACAAGTCTTATACAATTCAACGACATGTAACAAGAATATGTTAACCTTGTTGTCTTTGGCATTCATTTAAAAATATTAATACGTGAAGCGAAAGCATTCGGTGCCTTTTTAAGCGTATTGCGTGCACGGAAGACTGTGAGACTTGGCATGGTTAAAGTTTATATGGAGAAGGAGTGCAGAAAGCTAAAATTTATCAATATTATCTGTTATTAACATATAAAAAAAAAAATTAATACTGCGAATCCTAACCTGGCCAGTTCCAATGAACTTAACTCTCCCGAAATATAAACATTGTCACTTTTCGTTAAGTGATTTATATATAATAAAAAAAAATAATCTGTAACAAACCGTAAAGCGATTTTATTATATAAAATTTGATTACTACCTATAATATGACTCTCACAGATTTTTTTATGTCAGTGCTCCCTCATGATTGACTTGACACTGGCAGAATTCGTACCTATTTACGAGATGCCATTTAAAAAAAGTTGAATGTGTACCTCTTTTGTTTAGCACTTAATTATTGTTTAATTATTTTGATCGGATTCTGATATGGAACTAGTGGAGATTATTCATAAATTAATTGCAACACTTCAAAACCTATATCCAGTGTGTGTTGCCAGTGATTACATTATGGTTCTAAGACGTGGTCGCTAATTATGGGTCTTTTAAGGTCACTGAAAGGGCAATGCTCAAGGCTATGCTCGGAGTTTCTCTGCGAGATCGAATCAGAAATGAGATCCGCAGACGAACCAAAATCTCCCAGATAGACCTAAGAATAGCTAGATATAAGTGGAAGTATGCGGGGCTCATAGCTCGTAGAATTTATGGCTCGATGAGTCCTAATAGTTCTCGTGTGGCGGCCGAGTCGCATACCGAATAAAGCAGTGCAGCGTGAGTACACTCGCCACAAGGTGGACAGACGGCTTGGTAAAAGTTGCGGGCAGCTCAGGACCTTTCATTGTGGCGATCACTGGAAGAGAACTATGTCTAGCAGTTAACGTCTTTTGGCTGAGATGATGATGATTATAATGACTTCGAAAACTAAAGAAACTTAGAAGTTTATTTGTAATATTTACGGACTTAGAATTTATCTTAGATAGTACCTAAGTTCTTTGTATAATATTAGCTTCTATTAAACGGTAGACGTCTCATTTTAAAATCGGTCCCAATACAGTTTCATTGTTTATATATTAATTATTATTAGAATAAATCACGATCTCATGATATTGAATGAAATTGTTTAAGAACTAATTGTATAATCGGTGCATCGTCACAGTTGAAGACAAGTGGTCCTCTTTCAAAGATGCAATAACAAAAAACATAAACAGCACAACGCTCGCGGACAAATACGTTGACCGGTTGTATCTCGTAATTGTTTCAAAACAACAAAAACTTGGGTTCAACTCATTCAGGGCTGTCTGAATTTATAATTTTGGATAAACTCATATATTAACGATACAATATGCATATGCATAACCTTGTAAACCTTATATTATTTACGAAGTTTTACAGATTACCCAGGACACCTATGGTAACTATTCTATAATTATGAGTAATTAAATACAATAATTAAAGAACTATAATTATGAATTGCATTAATCCAAACACTATCAATGTTAATAACTATCAATTAATAACAGGAAGCAATAATTTACATAATATATTAATAACTAATATTAATAAATTTAGTAGATAAGCCAAATTAACATAAAAATTTCACACTAAGAAAGCTTCAACAGTAATTAATATGTAATTGGCATTTTGTGTCTTACCTTGTGAGCTTGTCTTGCACAATTGTTAAAAATACGTAAAATGAGTTAAGTACGCCTAAGCTTTTTAAATATATTATTTTATTTGGAGGAAAAATGACGCTTCTAAATTGTGTAAAGCATATTTCATGCAAAAAATAATTTCTTCCGATCAATATTAGCAGAACAAATGTCTATAGTGAAAAATTACAAAAAGTGCAGTCATGCCTTTGTCTTTCCCGAGGTGCTATTTTTTTTTAACTGGAAAGATTTGATTTATTAAATGAAAAATAATATTATTAATTTATATTCATCATTGCTATAGGTTTGTAAATATTAAAATAATAATTTAAGTTTATACAATAAGGTTCGTAAGAACATTAACGATTTATCAGACAATAAGTTCAAGAATCATGTATTAAAGCAAGTTTTATTCTCACAAGGGTATATATTATAGAGTGAATCATTACGTGAATGATAGTGGGGCCTAGAAGTGACTTCTTCTCTGTGCATACACTAAAAATATACTATAATACAAGAAAATTTTTAACAAAAAAAAAACAATTTCAATGATTTCCAAGAGGTTCAATGACATTGAAATTAAAATGGGACTACCCTTGAAGTATTCCATATCCAACAAAAAAAGAAGTTATGGCTGATCATCCATTAAAAAAAATACATTCGAATTGAAATCCTCCTTTCTTGAAATCAAATATTTACAAATATAATCGTTTGCTAACCGTGGACCGTAATTTTGTTTATTTGGAAAGAAATTTTAAATTGTTATTATTATTTGTGTTAGTTAAATCGTTGACAACCCTATGAATGAACCATGCGCGCGTATGAATGGGACGCAACGAAACCACCGGGAAAACGATAAAAAGGAGCTCCATATTCGTGAAATGATTAAAAAAAGAAAGACGTGGAAATAAAAGGAAAAATAAAAGGTATGAAGACCGAAGGCAAGAGTTCGCGGCACGTACTGGCTCCTTTAAAAAGAAAACTATTCCACTGGAGCGTGAATGAAAAACGCGCGACGCGACGGCCGCGTAACCGTAATCTTATTATTATTTTTATTTTCGTGTGCCTGTTACCTTTTTTATTATTATTTTATTTATTCGTTTTTATCTTATGAGCCGTATGTAGGTCAGGAGCGGGAGGTCTTTTTGGTTTTTCGTTGAAGGTCGGCAGCGTTTGTTCCTTTTGTGAGATGTGGACGCAAGTGTTAAAGTACGTTGAACCGCGCATTGAACTGCGCTGGTGTCTTGTGACTCGATGCTATTTTGATACACTGAAAATAGATTGTAATATTGTCGTTTAATATCTGCTTTAATATCTACTGTTTGTTAAATATTATTTTACGTCGTATATTAAGTTACTTTATGTATTTATTTTGGGTTGCTTGAGTTTTCATTAACGAAGTAACAGGAATCCAGAAGACATTTTCTTAATTGAAATAAATTATTTGTTGTATAAATATTAAAAAAAAGTACAATTATACTTAATTCTAATTTTAATTTATTACCAACTATCGTATAAATTACTTTAATTTATGTAAATTTTTTATTGAATATTTACACACTGTAGAAATATTTTTAACGTCATTTTAAAATCAGTTTAATTAATTATGTGCTCTAAGATACAATAATACTAAAATAAGTGTCTCTGTGCAAATGACGGAACATATCTATCTATAAGTGTTTGGCGATTATAACTTGAGGGCGGGAGATAGCTTAATTAGAATGTAAATATTATGTAGTAGGTATGCCTAAATATTATACCTATACGTGATCAAACAGAAAATAAGAGTATAACGAATGGTATTGACGCTCTTTACATGTCATCGTGAATGGTGGGCTATTACCCTCAATTCACTTTCGACTTGATATAGACGTGAGCGAGAAGAAACTTGTGCCTACGCTGTGATATTCTGTCTCTTTTTTTTCAACATGCTGATAATAAAATTTGTAACGTTTTCAAATTGCTTTTAGTGAGAGTATAACGTGTCCATTTATAAAACGTCATCGAGTATAAAAACGTATTTACAAACTTTTAATAACAGTTCATAAAGCTGTTAGTCTTGATTTCAATTTAACGGAAGTAAGTACCTCTTATCCTTTATTGCATGTATTTAAGAATAATAACATTAAATATTTGTCTTTGTTTTCGTTAGGTTTCTTTTCTACTACCTGACAGAGAGACAAACAAAACTTTCGAAAACTGTCTAGGTTTTCCGTCCATTATTCTGACCTAAATTGTAAATGTTAATTATTTCAAAAATCTTTAATGTACAGACTTCGACTCTTTACTGTTTTATAATAAGTACTTTTGGTTACTATATTTATATATATATATATATATATATATATATATATATATATATATATATATATATTATTCCATTTTCTTTTATTGGCATAGGAATATACAAATGCGGAATTCACCAAGAAGATAATATTTCCTCTCGTAATATACAGACAATTGTATTTAGAAGTCTGTAAAGTGTTAACTGGGTAAAAAAAAATTACAATATTTTATGGATTTCAATTTCTTAGATGTAAATTAGAACGTCTTTAAACTCCTATTTTAAGTGTTTGCTTTGATTGAGTGAGTGAGTGATTGCATAACATCACGCCTGTATCCCCGTAGTGTTTGGCAGAGGTGTACACCCACAGCTTGTCGGGTATGTTTTAGGTCCCATGTAATAGGGGGCGAGCCTATTGCCATTAATCGGGCACAAAGTCAAACTCTGGGCTGCTACTGAGAATTTCATAGTAAATCCCAATAACACTTTGTTCGACTTAGCAATCGAACCCAGCACCCAGAACCTCGAGCATATCAAAGTTAAATTATTTTGTCTTTAAATTGTAATATCGATTGATTGCTATTTACAAATTTTAATTTTATTGTCTTATAATTCACGTTATCACGTCGCGACTTGGTCACGTAATACGTGTAAAATAAATAATAAGTGAATGTAATATACGAATAAGTGTTTACTTGGATTTTTTCACTTTAATTTGAATACGAAAATGTATTTTTTTTTAATGAATGAATGAAATTAATGAATACTTTATTGCAGTTTTAGTTTGTACACTGGCGAGCTTAATGCTATTTATAGCATTTTCTTCCAGCTAACTAGCTGTAATGCAGAAAAAAATATTATTGTCGGTAGTGCAATATGAAATTAAATTTTAAAATAAAACGAAACAAGAAAAGTAATACAATTTTAAATAAATTTTGTAATTTTTTAATCGACTTCAACAAAAGAATAATTGGAATGTACATTTTTTTTTTAATGAATGTTGAGTCATAACTTCTTCCTGAACCGATTTCGATGATTATTTTTTTGTTGGATAGGGGATACCTTAAGGGAGGTTCCATTTTAATTTCAAGTGCATTCAACCTATAACTTCAAAGATACAAAAGGGTACTCTACAAAATAATTTAATTTTTGTTTTCTTTTTTGGTAAAAATTGTGTTTTGATAAAGTTGGTACGAGATACATTGTCTTCAAGTGTGCGGTGATTAAAAGTACATCTTAATACAAAAGTAAGGTATTTTAGTTATGAACTTGAAGGTGCAGTTAAGATAATGATATTAAATTTTAACTGTTGAGTAACGTTTCTATATTGTGAATAAAGTTTTTCTTTATTGGCGTTTGCACGTATATATTTATTCATAAAAATATTATAAACATGATTATGATTTGGGAGAGTGCCATCGTCACTGCGTTATAATATATTATTAAATTTAACATTAACCAATAAATATTTTAACTAAATTGGAATAATATTAGTGCCTGCGTTAAGTAGTTCTTTAGAATTTAAATATTATGAAATAAATACTTAGTATCCGACATGTTTGACTCAATTTAATTTTGGTCTATTGAAATTAGTGAGTTGCAAAGAGCGCTACTTCGTGATTCATCTAGTGAATTCCAGTATATTTGAATTATAGGGCAATGGTTGGTATTCTTCTAGGTAGAGGAGCTCATAAATTAGAAGTATAAACAAATTAGACGAATCTACATCCTTCTTTAAATAATGTAGCATCTATGAATCTCCATAAAATAAACATTTCCATGCAAAAGTTATTAAGGCTGCCCTTTACACGATGTCATCAAATTTTCAACTAGATTTTTCCTTAGTACTGTAGAAAAGATGAAATAAATAATTCTCATTGCTCTTAATTTTTCGCGACGTGGCGACGGTACCTAGTTGATAGGTACGAGATCATAAAAACACGTAAGTCTAGAATTAAATTTTGCTGTATGGAAGACCTGTATGTCTTTGGTGACAGATTTTCTAATGTCTCATCTTACGTAAAAATTGAAACTTATTGCGATGCGATGCCTGCGTCCGATCTGTCATGAGATTAATAAATTAAGCACATTTGTCAGGAAACTCTGGAAAAGAGATATTAAGCTTAGAAAGCTAGATCTCTGTTTCTAACCAGACGACACTAATCTTGAAACCCAACAGGTGAACTTGACAGGTCTCGTAGCACAGTCGTCGTAAGCCCTACTATTGAGGCGAGAGGTCGCGAGTTCGATTCCGATAAATATCTATATATGTGTATGTGTATGATCTGTTTAGTTATCACAATACAAGCTGAGCTTAGTCTGAAAATAAACGGCCGTGAGTGATATTATGTACCTACACATATAAAAAAAACAGTAATTTCACATGGCTTGGATAAAAATAGTAATTTCTTATAAAATAAATAAATTTTATTTTATGCCTATGGAAAGTAGCGAAACAAATTAAGTTCAATTAGACAAAAAAACTCATCGAAGTTTTATACATAAAAGAAGTTGACCCGGCCAGAACTTGCTTTTCGTATTTAGTCATCGTTCCCAGTAAAAAGTAAAAATAACTCTGACCAAAGACTGCATCTCCGTCTCAAGGTCAAATCCTGGAAACTGAAGACAGAGACGAAATTATAAGCTATCGCTCGTGTGAGCTGGAAGGACGATATTGGTGTCTTCGTCCTTTAAAAAGGGAAAGTGGTAGTTATAGCACTGGCGAGAGTGAGATGAAAAAATGTCCGAAGGGCAAACTGAGATGGATGTACACGGACGGCTTTAGTTAAAATGAGTAGGAAGATAGGAACCGGTTAATTTTGAAGGGCTCGCGATCGGTCCACACTCTACAGTGAAGCTGCGAAGCCGTGGCTAGATGATTTTGTTTATGATTGTTAGTATCGATTGAAGATTTTTTATTTATTTCATTTTTGAACCGTATCTTACATTTTCTATAAGCATTTTTTTTTGTGGAGGAAAGCTTGCTTTTCAGTCATAATGCAAATCGGAGCATTCATTTTTTAATTATTTATATAGTCATGGTTAAAACCAGTCCATCAACCCGACGACTGCTAGTTCGAGTCTTGGGATAAACTAACAATTACTTTGGTAATTCGTGTTCCCTTTTATTAAAACCTTTAATTGGTTTTTTATAGTTATTCTACTGTATATTTTTGTTGCAAAAAGCTGTTAATTTTCCAATAAATAAAAAAAAATCGAATGACATTGACTTGTATTATTATATAATAATATATAAATAATATTATTTTGTAAGGTAAAGAAAAATGTTTAAGTACAATACATTTGCTAATTTAAATTAAATTTTTATAATTAGTGACAATAGCGGAGAAAAATTCTCGTAGCCATGTGATGGGAAAATATAGAACTACTACTTGGCCCGGTAGACGTTGTTCTACCCTCTTCGGTAGTTAAAGACTCGATCGCAGCGTCACATATCGGATCCCAACATAGCTACAAACCATGGCTCCGATAAAACAAATATATTATTTAATTATGAGCTGAATCGGTCAAATTGTTTTGAAGTTATAGAATGACTAACAGATGTACACAAAATTTCTATATACCTAATAGCTGTGGACGCGGCCTCGCGCGCGTTAACTACAGATTTAAGGTTTATGAAGATACCTATCCTAATTTTTTTTTAGATAAGGAACAAGTATCAAAGGAATACAGGACAATTTGTAACAAAAAAAAAAAAGAAAATCAACTTTAATGATTTTTAAGAGTACCTTTTGTATATTCGAAGTTAAAGGTCCAATGTCAATTAAATTAAAAGAATCATCCAAATCGGTGAATAAACAAAGAAGTTATGGCTGAACATCCATACAAAAAAAAATCTATTCGAATTGAGTAACTTCCGTCTTTTTTTAAAGTCAGTTAAAAACAATAAGAAAGTAGCGAATTTTATCATGTAGTTTTTTGCGTACCGCGCACACAACGGCAATTCTATATCATTTCATTTATACCTGTATGTAGTATGGTGCTAAGTCTGTAAATCCTCACAATAAGAGGCTTTTGCCAAAAAGTGGATACAAAATATTATCATTATAATTAAATTATAAGGAATAACTTTATTTTAGTTACCTATTTAATAAGAATGTAGATTATACTCCACCATATGGATCCAGGCCAAATCGTTCAAAGCAATATAATATAACTACGAATTTAATTGGTTTATTTAAAAAATCAATGAAACTACGGCACCCATGGGTTTAACTCACTAAGACCTCAGTCCTATTTGAAACGAAAATTCTGGTGGTAATGGGATATGCTTGCCTAAATGACCGTTCCATTTTCGCTCGAAGATTTCATTAAAACGTTGTTTGTAGATAAAATAATTTAATGTTTAATTTAAAAAAATATTTTTATTAAATTATCATGTTCATTAGATTACAGAGCCAAATGAAGTTCACAAACGTTTTTCTATTAGATAGATGGTCAGCCAATCTGTCCATTCTTTTAGATGTAGGTACTGTGTAAGAAAACATTTTTTTTCTTTATATTTTCAATCAAATCTTGATATTATAATGGCAATTGTCACTGCCATTATCAAGTAGTTGTTTCGTATTATAAAGTGACTTTTGATGACTTCAGTATTCAAAAAAATTGGTGGCCCGAATGATAGTACATTACAAGGAGTTTTTGTGTTATCTCAGAATTCATGATCCGTATTATTTTAAGCACAATAACCTGACTATGTTACGTAAAATGCCACCAATAAAGGATAGGGGTAAAAACCGTACTTAACATTATGAATAAAAATAAAGGCCACTCCATGACAGATTGTGATGCCGCCAAAAACTCCAAGTGAGTATTCTAAAGCAAAGTTACATACACATAATGCGAAGTTATCGTTACCAGGACTTCAAAGCAAAGATGGCTCAGAGTTATCTAACTGACACTGTCAATCGATGTAACAAATTGTTACAGTTCGTTATTACAATTTTAAAAGAAAAAATGAAACACAAACCAAAATTAGTTCTCACAAAATCTAGCAATAAACAATATGAGTTGATATTGCTAATCACAAATAACAGTCCATATAATTCAGCCAAATTATTCAAATTAAATTGGGATATAAGCCACTCCCAAGGTTCGCGATCGAATCCGATCTCCGGCTTTCACATGGCACGTTGTAACTTATCATCATCGTGGTCAGACACTAAACCTATAAAGAAATATATAAAAAATCCCTCTATTAGGCAGTAAACTAATTTGTACTATGTAATCAAATTGATGCATACGAGTTTTGATGGTCTAGTATAGAGTCATTTACCCTAAATTACATTTGTTTAAATTTTCATAATAAGTAAATATTTTCGATGCCACCAATAAAACTTTCGTAATTATCATTGTAATAATAGGTGAAGCAAAAACTTTCGGTACCTTTTTAAGCAATAGCGTGCACGGAAGTCTGTGAGATTTGTCATAGTTAAAGTTTATATGGAGAAGGAATGCAGAAAGCTAAAATTTATCTAAAATATCTGTTACTAATATATTACATTAAATAAATTATTACTGCGAATCCTATCCCGACCAGTGCCATTGAACTTAGACCTTCCAAAATATTGACATTGTCACTCAATGAAAAGTGATAGCAAGTGATATAATATTCATCTTTTAGGTTCATACAGAAACTAGTCTATGATTAAAAAGTCACTGTTCGAATTTTGATCATTGGGCGACCGCTAGTTGACAGTATTCTTTGACTTTGTGGTATAAATCACCTTTTGTTTCTGTTTAATCTTCGGTGTTCTTTTTGTCTCGGTTTTTGATTTACAATGTCATCGACCCATCTCGCTCAACTTCCAAAGTTCCATTTATCCATGTGAATATGCAATGAAAAAATAACCCATTCATTAACTATGTACTTACTACTTTTTCCTTTTCTGATGCAGTAACATCTGTTCTTTATTTCATTGGGTGTGAATCCATTATCCTAATATCTTGATGTCATCAAGCCAGACGTTTTTGAGTAATTCGTTTTTTCATTATCCCAACGAAACGAGTGCATTGCACCTGATGAAGACTACTTACAATAAATTGTGCAATACAGTAAAGTTACAAGAAAAAAAACTGGCTAAATGCTTGTCAAGTAGGGCGTGCGTGTAGGGTTCCATAACTTGCCCGTCATTTTATGGACACTTAGAAGGGGGCTTTAGGAAATTCTCAATGGAATTTCTAGGAAATTACTTTTCCTAGTATCTTTTATAAGTTGATCGACTATTGTAAGCCTACTTAGCTAGGATAGTTTTGATTTTAATTTCGGTATATAAAAAGGTGTGGCGTAAATCCGTTACAGTGAAATATAATTTTACAGTAGAAGAAAATTTATATTAAAAAAATCGTAATACAGATGGCCCTTGGAGTGTTTCGGTTTTCACATAATTATTATTAACAAATCAGACGCACAATTTTCTTATCTAGTTTAAAGTTGTTATTTATGGACCCTAAAGAGCCGTAAAGAACAAAAGCACGAGGTTGTTATACTTATAGGTACCTATATTAACCTAATGATGACATGGACTACTGTTTTTTTCTTCCTAAAATCCTTAACATAACAGCGTCTATTAGGTACTGTACATACTATCGTATAATGTCACTTAAAAAAATTCAGTAACTTTTTCAGTTACACAGTTTTATTATTTTAGATTACGCTACCACCCACAGTTTTGTATGTTGGCAACATGTAAAGTTTACTCGGAATTACTCCCCCCCTCGCGAGCTCCCCTGCCTTCCCGTCCTTCGCCAGGACGGAGTACCGGCCGCGGCCGCGGCAGGGGTAACATACTACATAGCGGCTGATTCGCGGGAACGGGTCAACCCGGCTCAAGGTCAGCGGAACATGGACAAAAAAAATATGGAGGCGATTAATATTAAAAAAAAAAAACATATTTGCGCTTGATTAGACGGATAGATAGTTTAATATGTTCACTGAAGGAAGATGGCGAAATGACCACCTGCATTGCTATTAGACTGTGTACATTCAAAGTTAGTATTGTTTCAAATAGTGTGAAGAATATAACTAATTGTTTTGGGATTTATCCCCATGTGCTAGTTACGCACCATCTACTCTAGAAAAATTGACAGTATATCTATTCTTTTGACGTTGAGAAAAAAAAAGGCTTATAGGGCCTTCACCAGCTGGCTGGCTGCAAGAGAAAATTCGGTAGCTACGCTGGTGTTTATTACTTATGTCAAATTTCAAGATTGTAGTCTCTAGGAAGTAGCCCTATATGTTTTGATAAAATTAGTCAGTGAGTGGGACTTTTAGTATGAAGGCCCTTATCTTTGTATCAGCAGTATGACTCTGTAGATCTTAGTATTTGATATTTATGTCAACTCCATACTTACTCCATACCTTGCGAAAAATGGCCATGAAACACAGACAAATGCACCACAAAGTGATTCTATACGGGTCGTTTTAATCTTAAAAAACTAAACAGTAACAATTCATTTCACCCGCCATCATTATCCGATGCCAAGCAGCAGATTTCTAAAGGCCCCTGTTTACCGGTTCTAACATACCTAATTAATTTACAAATAATGCTTCTTGACAGCGCAACGTAACTTTTGTCCTCAAGTCAACATTTACCAATAAGTATTTGTGTCCACGCACACATATGCGTTCATCTCGCGGCCACGCGTCCGTGTGCGCGTATCCTACACACCGCGCAAGAATGCAACGCGTTGTTGACACAGCCAACTTCGATATTCCTTTATTTATTGCTATAAAAACCCTTTACATAAGGAACACACGATTCCCGACCTAATTTCTTAAAACTTAAAACGTATTTCTCCTTGACACTAAATGTACTTTAGATCCTTTTTAGATTCTCATCAAGAAATCGGATCTAAGCAGTTGTAACTTGTATCATGAGAAAAATAAAGTGGTTTATTCGTTGTGAATATAGTGTGATATAAGCCCTAAAATGGATTTAGTTAGTTAAAGGTATATTTAAAGAAGGATTTATGCTTTGCGTCTGGTCTTTTGGCGAGATTCGTGGATAAAAGATTCGTTTTGTATTGAAAACCGAGATTTGCCCTCAGATTAACAGTTTCGGGAACCACAATGGATCTCGGCAGACAGTCTGGATGACGTATAGTACCATCGAAACCGATTTTTACCTTTTATAATTTAAAATAAACTAATATTTAACTTTCCAAGTACGAATTTTGTAAAGCAAGTGATAATGTAGCGTGGACACGGCCGGCATCCAATAGCATGAGTTCGAATCCTTATAATGCCCTATATTTCAGCCTCACTGATAGAATACCTTCACCTTATGAAAGATCGTGGCCAAACAGCTTTGCGTTGGGTTCCTAGGTTGATTAAGGTTTACAGATCACCACGGGGAAGGGACGAGGGGGGTTCAAAGAGAGGTAACACGGTAGCAGCTTACCATCAGGTGGGCCGTATGCTTGTTTGCCATCTTTGTAGTGTGGGCATAGTAGGTTATAGTAGGGCATTTTGTAAAGGACTGTTCGATTTTGGAGGAGTTTTCTATCAGGAAAATTGAAAATTATATAGCTCCCTACTGAGGTTTGGGAATTTTCATTTCTGAGACTATGTCTTGAGATTCATGCACTCTTTTTTAATGACAGCTCAAGGTGTGAATAAAATGTACTTATAAAACAGTTAAATTATGGCAACGTATTTGATTGTATATTATTGTTATCTAAAGATATTATATTAAAGAAAACCGTGACTGACTATCGACACATAGCTCAAAAAATTTAACGGATTCGCCTCTTTGGCACACAGATAGTTCTAATGACGTAGGTATCCGCTAATAAGAGATTTTTGAAAATCTAACCCCTAAAGGGTTGTAACTGGTGTTCAGAATTTGTATGGAGAAACCCTATAAGAATTATATTTTTCAAACTTGGCGCGAACGACGTCACGGGCATGAGTTAGTTATCTTGTAAACGGGCAACTGACTGATATATCAACGAATAGCGTAAACTACTGGGGCTAGGACCGTGAAAATTTGCATTCCGGTTCCTTTTACACTGTAACGTAGGAACGGAACTGTAGGTACCGTTACTAAGGAAGGGTTTAAGGAAAGTGCGGTAGAGTGCAGCTTGGCTCTCGCACACCCGTCACGTCCACCCTCTCTAGCGGCAACCCAAGCCTAGGTCCGTTCCTCGGTGTGAAACCCTTGGGTCAGGCAGCCGCCCGCGCGATACAAAGTGACACTATACGTGCAACACTTAGTTACCCACACACAACATTACACACGTATGAACACACACACGTGCACACCACACAGGTACATAGGTTCTGTAAGGGACCTTTTTTTTTCTTTTTTTGCGCTAGTTAGACTAATGCGCTAGTAGTGTAGAAAAACCATTCTGATTACTAAATACACATACGCATGGTCCACTCCTTCCTCCCAGGAGGAGGGGAACGTGCATATGAGTATATATTAGTTAGCTCGAATTCTCATAGGATTAGGGAATTAGTTAGATCGCGACTTTTCGCATTCGTGACGACCGCCCGAGCCGAGGTTCGGCCACCCTGGCACCCTCGTGCGGGTCGTCACAAACTTTCGCGGCTGAGTGCCCTAAGCGCTCGCCCCCAAGTCCGGTGAAGCTGTAAAAGCCGCAGCGGCTCTGTTTTAGGATAGGGCCCCTAAGGCTAACAGTGTAGTCAGTTCTAAAAAAAAAAAAAAAAAAAAGTGCAGCTGCAAAAGCTGTCAGATGCTCCGGGAAGTCAACCCCTACGATGGTGAAAAAGGGGACGTAAGATTATTTGAAAATCTGTTATTTTTTAAGACAGATCTATCAAAATTGGTATTTACCAATTCAGTTAGAAGTGGAACATAAAAATATATAGTGGGACACAGCTCAAGTATGGCGCGAGCGAAGTCATTGGACCTAGACTTCGAAGATATACCAAGAAACTCCTCAAAACCATTGAAGTAGATTTTCTTTTTTACTTAAAAGTTGATAAATATAAATTTGATCTGGTTTAAAATAACACATAACACAAGAAACCAAACAGTTAAATACCGACATGTTACATTTAATGAAGGTTATATGAAAACAATACTACGGCTCTGAGTCGAGTGTCTAGTGTCTACATACCAACAAACCTGTCCGAAACATCCAGTTCATTAATTATCCTAAGTATTGGACAGATGGTGTTTGTTAGGTACCTTTTATATGTATGCTTTATTTATTATAATACATGACGATGTGAATAATAATATATATGATGTATCTTGAACGACATTCTTACAAAAATCTTGTGTGCGTCTGTTAGTGATTAAACGACTTCCAACAAAAACGGAACGTTACTTAATTCGAATGTATATAATATACATTTTTTTTTGGATGCTCAGCTATAACTTCTTTGTTTATGAACCGATTTGAATTCTTCTTCTTTTGTTGGAAAGGGGATATCTCAAGGGTGGCCCTATTTTAATTTCATTGACATTAGAACCTAGACTTCGAAGATATACCAAGGAACTCTTCAAAACCATTGAAGTTACTTTTATTTTTTAGGTAAAAATTATCTTGTTCTATAACTTCTGAAGGATTTCACCGATTGAGCTCGTATTCACATCATATATTTTTTTATCGAGACGATGGTTCGTATCTAATCCAATAGATGGCGCTGTGGTCGAGCCCTTGACTACTATACCGGAAAGGGTAGAACAACGTCTGCCGGTACAATTTTTTTTGTTTCTAAATATAGTACTGAAATAGCTTGCGGGCACTACAATTGTGTCCGATCACGATCTCCACATACCAGATATAGAACTTAGTGGAAAGGATTGTGTTCTGGGGTCAGGTATCCATGAAGCAAGCGGCGTGGTACAGATCTGTAACTGACTGGTTCCCAACCACAAACCCGTTACAGTGGGGTAGGTGGTTCAAGACCGGTAACGCGCTAATGGCTTAAGGGTTCATAAGCTGCGGTAGTCGCTTTCTATCAGGCGGGCCGTATGTCTGTTCGCCACCTTTGTTGGAAAAAAAATATCATATATATTTCGCGTAAGATTATTTATTAATCTCTGTCTTTGTTTTTCTATTATTTTAGAAAAAAGCTATCTACATACTGTGGTAGGTTATACAAATTTTGCATACAGCCCTTGTCCATAAGAAATTGTTGTAGGTAGGAGGAACGGTGGATGCAATTTAAATAAACAAACATAGGTAAACAGATTTTTTCAAACAGACTTATTTAAACTGCAAGATAAAATCTTTTTGTTTCACAAGTAACAAAAATAAATCTATTCTAAACGAAATCGAAAGTCGAATAAAAACACTTTCATTAAACCTTTCCCACCGAAGGATTCAACGCTTAACCCGTTCTGATAGCATCACACAACAACAACAAAAAAAAACACTGTATTAATTTGGGATACCCACAAAAAACTAAGATAGCCGCACGAACAAAAAAAGCTAATGGCCAGAAAAAACGAAGAAAAGGATGGTCACAAAAAAATAAAAGAAAATAAAGTCCGAGGAAAGGGTAAGACATATACAGGCTGTTTTATTAATTATTTTTTTTCAATGAAAGAATAACAATATTGGTTTAAAATGAAGTGGATGCTGTATTATTTTTTATTTGTTAACATTATAAAAAATATGTAATCATTAAATGAATACGTGAAGCAAAAACTTTGTACCCTTTTTAAGCGTATTGCGTGCACGGAATATGCATTGTTTAGGTTCATACTGCAAATGTCAAAGAGAAAATAGTCTATGATTAAAAAGTCGATGGTCGAATGTTGGTCATTGGGCGACCGCTAGTTATTAAAAATAACAATAATAACTACTATAATTTGATTTTAGTCTAATACAATTCATTATTATTTAAGTTGTTATACAAACTCGATAAATTAACTGTAAAGCATCTGATTGTAAGTACGAAACAGTCCACAGACAACGGCGACCGTCGAAGCCATGATGTCATGGCGTTCTGCTAAAATGCCTCTTCGGGCCTCTGATACCAATATCGGCAGAATTGCATGACTTTACCAAAATTTGTAAGACTTTTTTTTATATCACGATTGTGGCTAACAAGCATACAGCCCGCCTGGAGGTAAGCGGTCACCTCAGCCTATGAACGCTTGTAACACCGGAGGCACCACATGCGCGTTGCAGACCCTTTAAAAATCTATTCACTCCCCTTTTGAAGAATCCCATACAGTAGTCCCTTTGAAAAATCTCAGTAGATTAGGCAGAGGCACCATGTGCATGGTGGACACAACCTTCATATACCGGCAAGTCTTTTAGAGGTCCTTAACCCATCTAGACACTATCATTAATTAATTTTATAATCGAAATTATAATTTTATAATATATCTACACATTTTGTAATCGTTAAAATAAAAACAATCGATAGAATCTTTTTATTTTCGAAACAGGAATGTGGATCGTGAGATCGAAAGTTGTACGAACTATTTATAGTGAACAAGTGTACCGTTGACGTCGCACGAAACGTTTTTCAACGTTTTGTCGCTGCACCAGTGGACCGCGGCCCACAAGTTTCAAACATGTGACACAATTGGATTTTTATATATCCTGTATTTGAGGCGTATACGTCACCGATACGGTTGTAAGAAAGATTTGTTTATTTTTGATATTATCTTTTACATTGGTATCTTTGAATGACATGTGGGGATTTGAAATTTGTTTTATATGAAATAAAATTCAATTATTAAGGCAGATGTTGTTCTACCCTTTCCTGTACTTAATAATTCGAATACAGCTTCAGCTATCGTATTCCGATTTTGTGATTATATTTTCTTGGAACTAAACCAACGTATATTTTTTATTAACGCCTTCTTTAATATTCTACAAAAGTTACTGCCTTGATAAAGTTTAAAAAGTCTGAATATGATCTCAATCGGTAAAGACGTTCAGAAGTTGAACGATCAATAACCAATCAATTCAAATGTAATGCAACAATGTACGGAAAATACGTCGATCGACGTCAGTTAGAATCTCTCCAATGAGCCTAAGCTTTCGGTAAAGGAAAATATCGTGATGAAACCATAGCATGGTGGTAGTCTAGCCTTTTGCTACCATTCTCTAGTCGATTTTTTTTTTTACTAACTATACTGTTAGCCCTAAGGGCCTTGGAGCCCTTAGAGACTTTGAAAGCTTCACTGAGGTTGGGGTCGAAAATCTGTCATCAAGCTTTTCGTCAAATCAATATAGGTGTGTTCTGGCGGCTACACTTGAGAGCCTCTTTCCCCACCAGGGTTGTTGTGTCATTTAATATCAGTTAAATTGTTGCCATAAACCTATAAAGAATAAAATATCCAATGATAATATATTTAACTAGAATTCGCCTGCGACTTTATACATGTTTACAAAATAATAAAAACGTATATAAAAAAGAATAAACACAAAAACAACCTGTATATGAAAATGGTTGACACTGTATACTTTAGAGTCGGTATTGTAGGGTCAAAAATTCCACGCATCCCATTTCGTTTATTAACTGATGCCTCGTTAGACTGACAATAGAATAGCTTGCTCTAGACAACATTTTTTGCCTTAAGGGATTGCTTAGAAACTTTCAATTAGCTCATTAATGTAGTTAATAAAATACCTATTTCCCGAAATCAAATGAAATGTTTATGAAATCTATAGATGCGAAAGGACAATGTTTTATCCAATTTTATTGAAACAGATAGTTAGATGCAAAATGTTATGTTAGATAAATTTGTTCATTGTGGGAGCAATCGCATATGGAATTGCAAAACCGTCTTTCTCGTTACAATCTCATCTGATTTTAAGTGACGATGTCGCCCAAGACAGTAACACGCTCACCTTAGTGGGAAGACTGGCTCTCAAGTGCAGCAGCCGAATCACACCTATAGGTGTTTTGACGACAGATTTTCGACTTGAG
This sequence comes from Saturnia japonica, assembly GCA_033032175.1. Taxonomy (NCBI): domain Eukaryota; kingdom Metazoa; phylum Arthropoda; class Insecta; order Lepidoptera; family Saturniidae; genus Saturnia; species Saturnia japonica. The sequence goes on from CM065315.1 coordinate 3,048,647, forward strand.
GGTGGTAGCTAACCAGGCGGGCATTTGGAAAAGCTCTACCACCATGCTATGGTTTCATCAAAATGTTTTCTTTCACCTAAAGATCAGGCAGTGATGCAAGTATTCGAACTCACGTCCATCGACGCGATATCACTCCTACCAGTTAGTCATCATTGCTATATTTGCTTTTATTTACTAGGTACTAGCACAGAATGTAGGTAGTGTAATTTTTTATCAACTCTTGTATATAGAATCGCATGTTCGTTTTACATCGAGTAGGTTCCAATAATTATAAAAGCATGTTTATCATTTGAGTTTATCATAACATGACTTACTTACAATTTGTATCCAGTTTTGATAAATAAATGAAAAAAGGTGCGTGTCGGCTCCGAGGTACGAATTTACTATTTAAGAACGATTATCTTTGAATATATCTATACAATATGCAAATATAATTACATAATATATGTATACAAACTAAATTAATAAAATTATTACTTCAATATCATTATATTAATACGTGAAGCAAAAACTTTGTACCTCCTTTTAAGCGTATTGCGTGCACGGAAGACTGTGAGATTTGGCGTGGTTAAAGTTTCTTTGGAAAAGGAGTGCAGAAAGCTAAAATTTATCTAAATATCTGTTACTAATATATTCACATTAATTAAATTAATATTGCGAATCCTAACCCGACCGGTGCCATTGAGCTTAAACCCCCCAAAATATTGACATTTTCACTCATTGAAAAGTGACAGCAAGTGATATAATATTCATTGTTTAGGTTCATACTGCAAATATCAAACAGAAAATAGTCTATGAATAAAAAGTTGCTGGTCGAATTTCGATTATTGGGCGACCGCTAGTACAATTATGTTGAGTACATGCATATAAGGCGTACAGTATAAGATGCGCTTCAGACAACATAACCACTTTACTTTTTGTTAACAATAGATTTTGCTCCCCATTCTATTTACATATCGCGGGATATAAATATATCAAAATCGATTCTTAAGTAGTAAACTCGGAAACAGTTATTAAAGTAATTTACCAATGGCGTCGAGCGGCAATGCTGGTGGCATACCCGGCGGGTTTGCCGCAAAAAAATAATTGTCACACCGGATTAAGTTCATGGATTATTCACTCCCGGTATTACTGTGATAGTGTTGTGCGGTGTATTCAAGTGAAATGATGTTATCCAGTATATTGCCGATTTTTGCGGCATATGTCGGCAGCGGCAGCAGCATACCCACGCGACAAAAACCCGCCGGCCTAACTCCGGCTTAGTGTGTGAAAGCATTTATACGAAATTCATTTTTTTTCCTTTAATGATTACTGTTGGCAAGGAGTTGCAGATCATTTTTACACCTTTGAACCTAAATAGTTGCAGACAGTCTAGCTCTCTGTTGAGATTTGTCTGTTGGACTGCAATATGGGGTTCTTCAAGAGGGAAGTAAACAGGTTTTTAAAAGGTCGGCAACGCGTATATTATTTTACTGGTGTTGCAAGCGCCCATAGGCTACGGTGAACGCTTACCATCAGACAGACCCTACTCTTCTTTGCAACCATTCTGGTATAATATATAAATAAAAACCATAATGTTGTACAATACACGGACATAATGTCACCAGTTCTAAGGTCACCGTATGACATTATCAGATGCTTACAATATGTACTATGCAGCCACATCTTGCATGATAACTGTTGAAGATAGCATCAAGAAATTATTATAAGTGACGAGACTTGTTACTCCTTAAACAAATAATTATAAAACTGTACACATTTTCGATTCTAAGTAAGTCCTACATTCATTGGGTATTTAGAAATATCCTTTTTTAAACGTTTTAGATTTTTATCATTTCGATGTAATTTACAATTCTCTTGTACTATGTAAATTAAATTAATTATACATTGGATAGGCAAAGCTGTGGTAAGAATGTTAATAAATAAGATAATAACCACTCCTAGAATTTTTCCCACGTTTTCTCACCCCCGTTTCAATTTCACTTGTTCTATAGAAAACACAGAAATTTAAACCTTATTACATTAAGTTTAGTTACTTATAGAGTGTATTAAATAAATCTGTAATGTTATTAAGGGTTGAGTCGCATGTAACCGAATTTTACCGAGCTTGTCCGATAGCCCACGGCGCGAACAGGTGCTCTATCCATCTTGCGCTGACCGGACGGTATGCGATTGAACAATTTTGATACTTTTAAATTATTTAATTCTATAAAATGACAAACGAAACTAGCGGACTAGATGTAACTCTACGAAATAGTATATATAGTTCTTAACGCCTTCTTAATGCATAATTACGTTTGTAATATTACGAAGTCCAAAACTGATAAGCAAAGTAACTAATGTTATTATCATTGTCATGCTCCATAATCAATCTACAACCACATTAAAATTCAGTTTCAGATAAGTATCTACAGTTCAGCACTAATTATTAAATACCAATAATTAAAATTATATTTATTTATGTAGTCAATCTTTTTTACTCTTTTCGATGGTCTAAAAAATGATAACATATTTTGTTTGTTGACAAACGTACAAACGTAACAACTGCTAAATAATTCCAGGGCAAGAAGCAAATAAATATTTGAATCAGCTATTTACGATGAATTTTCACAAAGTTTTCTATACTAAGAAGGTGGCGTACAAGCATAACCCCCTACTGATGTTCAACGGCTACCGCACTATAGACGCTTATAATACTATAGGTATCACTAGCGTGTTGCCAACCTTGAACTCCCCTACCCCAAGGAACTCTGGGATCCCTAATCACCACAGGAACACAACACAAGGTTATTTAGTTGCGTTCTTCTGTAGGGTGGAAGTATACCACCAGTCAGGCTGCGAATCGTAGAGATATCTCCAAATTAATTTCTCTGTACACTGCCTCTCTTAACGCCCTAAAAGTAACCCATAAAGTAATTAAGTCCTAGTAAGGACTTAGCGTAACGCCTTCATCAATCAAATATTTTAAATAGCTGTCAATATATCAATGGGAGTGTATGTGAATGTATTAAAAACAATGTCCTGACTGAGACTCATCATTGCACAGTCCAAATGACAAAATGTAGAAATGAAAAATTTTGGTATGGTTTGAAAGGGGTAGCTATAAAACAAAAACTAAAACACTAAAACAAAATACCTAGTATTCGATAGTAAGCACCAGCTAGCGAGTATATGTCCATCGGTGAGTGTTAAGCTAATGGATGAGCCCATCGAGCGTGTATACGAAGCACGCAACCTGGGCTTGCATATGGACTGTGACTTACGATTTGAAAAGCACATTTCAAATTCAGTTAAAGATTGCTTATACAAACTGAAAGTATTGTATAGAATGAGGCCATACATTAAGGAAGGATTGCGTATCCTAGCTTTTGGAGTCACTTGTTTTAGCAAAGTTAAATTTTATGGACACAGTTTTTGGCCCACGTCTACTAACAAGAACACAAAAACTCATACAACGAGTTTAGAATGCCTGCGCCCGCTTTTGCTTCGATATTCCCTCGAGAGCCCATGTGTCTCTATATGTAAACAAACACTCCATTCTTAAAATGAAGCATCGTCGCAAACTTCATTTGGCTTGTCTTCTTTTTGACGTTATAAAGTATAAAACACCAACTTATCTTTATGATAAATTGTCTTCGGTATCCAGTCATAGATCTCATGGGCCTAGGAATTGCGCAATGCAGCTTTCAACGCAAAGGCATAGATCTATCGTTTTTAGAGGTAGTTTTCGTTACGCTGCGACCAAATGTTGGAATAATATTCCACCGCCGATAAGGAATCTGAGATACATTCACGGGTTTAGATTATCATTGAAAAGATTTCTTTGCGAACATGAAAAGAACCAAGAAGATCAACAGCATGACACCAGTGCTCTTTAAAATAAATGCAACCTAATCTTAATACAATTATTTTTCTTAATGTTTTGTCTCCTGTAAAATAATTTAAAACTTACTTGTCCTGTGTGTGCTCCTGGGGTCCTCGTTTTTGGTTGTTTAAGCACCAGCCCTTTTTGTTACGAAAAGGTTTTACTTTTTTGTTATGTTTCTTTGCTTTTCTTTAAGTTGCTTTTGTTTGTTTTTGTGTATCTATTGAAGTTTTTATAATAATACATACTTCTGTTTTATATGTATAAGTCTCACGTTTTTACTTTTATGACTATTTAAGTTAGTATGTACGTCATGTGACGCCACCGGACGGCTCCAACGGAAGACCAGCGCTGGTTGTTACAACCAGCATTATGCTGAGCTGGGGCCGTTTTGTCGCAAATAGCATATGATGCTCGATATGTAATAGGTTGTTGTAAATAAAAAAAATTTTAAACTTTCTACGGTATCAAATGTCTTTGTAACAAATAAATATTTTTTTTCTTTCTTTCTTTTCTATATTTCTTTATGTTATATTTTAAAGAAAGAAATATCAAAACGTATCAGTCGCGCTACGCATCTCACGTGTATCGAAGTGGAGGATTTATTGAAGAATGTCGGTTATACAACAGTATTTAAATAATATTAACACTAAAACAACGATTCATCGTCCATTCTAGCTAAGTTACACCAACACCAAGCGCTTCCTCCCCTACAAAAGACGCAGCCAAATAACCTTGTGTTTTATTCCTGCGGCAAGTAGGGATTCCAGAGCTCTTTGGGGAGGGGGGGGGGGGGGAGGGGGTCAAGATGGGCAACTCGCTAGTGTTACCTATGGTATTACAAGCGTCCATTAGTTACGGTTACTGCTTACTTAAGTAGACTTCTTCGCCACCTTAGTTATAAAAAAAACATGAAGACCCGGTTCAAGTTTTAGCATCTATAATAATTTGTTGAAAATTCGCGTATATTTCAATTTTTATTTGATTGAACTCTATCAAATTTCGATGAAAAAAGATGATTCAATAGTTTTACACTGAGTAAACAATAAGAGATATATCGAAATGTCCTACATAATTGTAGATTTTAAAAAGACCTACAAAAAGCCAGCATAAGTCTATCTTCTAAGGATCATCCCCAATAAGCATTTTTGAGGCAGCACAACTCGCGCGTGCGATTTTCCAACAGAAATCTGCAGTACATGCGAGCGGAGCCGCAGGCACAGCTAGTTTTCTTGTGTGCGTCTGTCAGTTATTCTATAACTTTTTAAAGATTTACCGATCCAGCTCATATAAACATACTTATTTTATCAAAACAATTGCTTATCTATACATATAAAATGCTTTGTCCTGAATGACTGACGGATCAACGCACAGCCTAGACCGCTGATCGTAGAGACCTGAAACCTGGAGGGTGTGTTCTTTGTATGACGTAGGCATTCGTTAAGAAAGGATTTTCCGAAATTCTATTCCTAAGGGGGTGAAAAAGAGGGGCAAAGTTTGTATGGGACATCGTGATTCCTTGGTCCAATCTACTTCAAATTTTGCATAAACCTTTTTTAACAGAATTGATGGAAGACGTATTTCGTATTTTATTGAAATTCATCCCCTAACGGGGTTAAAAAGGGGTAGGAAGTTATTTTGGCGGTGATTTGCTTCGAAGTTGATATCAATACTCCTTAGTGCTTTTGATTTAAATTACATTTTATTTTGACACATGTTTGAAAACTCAATCCGATTTTATTCAAAAAAAGGTTGAATTCACTTAAAAACATAAGCAAATAAAAATTGGAATGTCTCGAAAGTCACCGTACTATATTAGTACCTCATTTGAAGGTTTCTAAGCTTAAAGAGGCTATGCTCTTTTAGGACACGGCTAATAAATGATAATAAATATAAAGGGACATAGAGTTCTTTTTTATATGATACAGTTTCTAGTTAGCTTTAAATATTGATTTTTGTTACGTAAGTCGGAAGTCGAAGCCTCGCGAACTGCTTTAGCCGCATGCACTGGCTTAATGACTAATGATGCGTCAATATAATGTTCTACAAAAATATTGACCATTAGTATATATAAAAAAGTCAGCAATAGCATTTATCTATATCTTATACATGAGCCACAATATGGTATTTTGCAATTTTTTTTTTGTTGAAGATTAAAAATTAATTTATGAGCATTACTTTTAAGCGTGGCATATTAATCCTTACGAACAAAAGTTACTTCATCATGAAGACAATTTATAATGAAGATAAACTTTGTCTTTTACAGCATGTTATTTGGACGCATAGTTTGAGAGATTAAAATTAAAATAATTTAACACTCGGCTCGGGTTTATGTCTATAGTAGATAGCGGCGCGAACGAGCCGTGCGTAGCCGCTATGTGACCACAAGGCCGCCTGATGAAAATATTGTCTTTATTAAAGTATTATAAATCATCAATCAGTGATTTCTTCTAAATTATATGCGGGTGAAACCGCGGGACACAGCTAGTATATACATATATTACTGCCAAAATATGTGGCGCTGTGTTGATCTGTAAACTATTGGATAGGAGGATTGTCTGCTGGGCTAGCTAGTGTGTTAATAAATCACGCTTAATTCACAATTTTTACTAACCGTGGTGAAATCCACATCGGTCAATATTTTATATCTCCGTTAAGTGTTCACTCGAAGCTAATGGTGTCGCAAGGCGTGACGTCACGGACGACCGCGTTGCGCCCGCACATTCGTAACGCTTACCGGAGATAGATTGGAGACAGGTTGATAAAGAACTTCAAGCCTATGACAAGTTTTTTCTTATCTATCGCTCTAATTTCAATTAACTGAGTGATAGGATTCGACAATTGCGTTTGATTGGATCGCGAACACCATGCGCCAGATGACTCTCTTGGTTTGCTGTGTTCGGAACCAGCCAGTGTGTGGTGGCTGGCATGATAGCTATAATCGGCAATGGGTTGCTACTCGCTTGGTGGTCGCCGTTGTTATTGGATTGTGCTGGACCTACCATCAAGTTTGTTCAACTGAAGCCTTTCATTTAGCTTGTCTCTTAGTCTATCAATCATCTTACTAAGCCACATAAGGTAAAGATGAAGTCATGGAAGTAATAAAAGAGGATAGGCGATCTCAAACAAGACGTCCGTCCAATCCAAAGTCATTTGCAAATGGAACTCTACTCCTGTGAAATTAGCTGGGTCGACTAGTGTTCCAATGTATTTTGCTGACCGATAAAACACCGGCTTTAGCTGATAGTACAAAAAATTTGGCCAAACTGCTTGCGGTTATTGACAGTACTTTTAAAGATTTCGGACTAAAAATAAATATTACTAAAGTAAAGCCCTAACAGTGTCAAAATTTCCATCATTAACATTCGAATCAAACTTTATAACATCAAAATTTAACACGTTAACTGCTTCAAATACTTGGGTAGCCAGATAACGCATGACTCTAGATGTACTTCTGACGTAATATAATGAATCGCAATGGCTAAACAAGCTTTTACCAGAAAAAAACTCTTCTCTAATCAAAAATTAAGACCAAGTTTAGAAAACGGCTCATTAAAACCTACATCTTGAGCATGGCTCTGTATGACTGTGAAACATGGACAATGAATCAAAGGTAGAGAGAAAGGTTGGCTGCGTTTGAGATGTGATGTTGGCAGAGGATGAAAGAACATCAGTTGAGTTGAACAGAAATGATTACAAATGCGAAAGGGTTAATAATGGTTGATGAGGAAATACAAATGTTGAGAAACATAGATAACAGAAGAGGAAAGACGATTGGACACATAACACGGTACGAGAAGTTCTTTAAAACAATTTTGAAGAGTAAAATTTAAGGAATTCGAGTAGGAGGAAGACCTAATAGAAGCGTTTTTCCAACAAGTAAAGGATAATGTGGGACTCATGTCTTATCAAGAGGTCAAAATAAAGGCAGAGAGAGGGAACAGAAGCAAATGCACAACCAACAAGAGCTGAGCTCTTAAATTAACGATGAGAGACACTGCAGAAAAGCACTGCTACATCATGGTGGTTAGCTTGTCTTTGGTCGATCATTTTAGGTCAAATATATATAATCCCAATAAAAACATAAATGTGAAAAGGGGCCTCGTTCGGTAGAAACCACCGATAAAAGAGCTTACAACTAACGGGTGCAAGTTGCATAGATGTTCTTTTAGTTATAGCTGTAGACATGTTCGTTGTTTAAATCATTTACAAAACAATTTGTTACTTTCTTTGATGGGATTTATAACTTGTTATGTACGAACAAAATTTCAAGCTTGTAGGTCGAATGGTTTTTGACTTATGGAGTTGTCAAAAGTATCTCGAAATGGCTCGAACTCGAACTTCACTTACACACTGCCGCGTGTTTAGATCTTAAGACCTGAGACGCCCAAGCCAGTCTCATCGGCACGTGGTGCGGTCTAATAAAAAACAAACGAGGAAATGGTGATAGAGAGTTGGTAGGGTTCTACGATCAGCCAATACAGATTCCGTTTTTTTGGATTCTTGATCTCTCGGTGTTTGTCCAAATATTGCGTTCTTAGTTACTAAACAAACATGGAAGCTTAAAATCCTCATCAGATATGTATTACAATGTTTTAAATTAAAATTAGTTCAGTGGTATTTGATTCGGGAACTAAACCTTAATGGAAAAGACTCATTTCCCAGAAAGGTCATTCTATTACAGTAGGTTTTGTTTTAATACCGCTGATAGAATCAAAGATACATGAACCACCTGTCTCTAATATTTAATAAAATTTTACGAGAAACCTTATTATCAAAATTTATAAACGACAAAAAAATTAAACGTTATAAACGTATAAGAGAAGCCTGGATGGAAAAAATATACATTTGATGGAGTGTAGTTTATCTTACAACTGGAAAAACACACTGAAAAAATATCGCGCGCGCCAAACGAAAATATTCCTAAATGAAAAAACAGCAGTCGTCCGTCCCGTGTCTCAGTAGGGATGTCAATATATCTTTTGAAGATTTTTTATTAATATTGATTAAAGCAACGTTAATTCCTGTATATCTAAATAAATATAATAGGAAACCGTGACTGACTGATTGATCTATCAACACATAGCTCAAACTATTGTACGGATTTGGGCTGAAATTTGGTACACATAATTATTATGACGCATGCGTCCGATAAGAACGAATTTTTGAAAATGAAACCACTAAAGGGGTGTAACGTGGGTTCAAAATTTGTATAGAGAAATCATATAAGATTCATATTTTTGAAGGCATTTATTTATTAGGCAAAGTCCTGGAGCTTTACTGCAGGAATTACTCAGTAAATGAACAAATTTTGATAAATCTTTTCGTAAGACTCAATGTTCTTACCGTAGCTCTCGCGGAATCAGAAGTTTTGCAAGACGACCAGCACGCAGTTGATAATATTATACCATATATAAAAAGTAAATATTAAAAGAGTAAAGTACAATTATAATTTTAAAAAAACGGCGTGTGTTTAAGACCGTACGACAAAAGTAAAAACTTCATCAAGATGAGGTTAATAATACGAAATACAATTAGTCGTTTCGAGCCGACTTTACCCGAACGAGCGTTACATAGCCGAGCGTGACGGGTGAGTCTCATTCATAAAGTAAATTCATAAAATAAAGTGCTCATCGCTATATAACTTTCACTTCATTAATCATACTAAAAGTTTATGGATTCAGTTACTTTGTGACAACCCTACTGGTTACTAAACGTGTTCTTTGTCTAAACGCTACTCTATGTAGAGACAGCCGCGACACTCGTCGGTGAATGAGAGCAAACATCTAACCTTCAGATTAAATGAAAAAGAAAAAAAATATGAGTAATTATATTATATTAATCATTATGATCTAGCAGTGTATATTTTTAGACAATAGATTAGAATCCTTAAAATATTTATGCAAAAATAGTGAACTGACTGAAATTACTGATTATAGAGAGATGGAATTTGAATTATAAATTTGATATAAAAGGGATTAAATAACAAGTCATAAATTAAAATATTTTTTACCGTTTCTGAATTACAATTCATATATTCAAATAATTCATTTTTATGATAGAATCATCTTGAGCACCCGCTATATTATAAGAATACTAGCAAAAACCTTAGTTACTTTAATAAGGTATTATTGAGAACTAGTTTTTATGGCATGGTGCTCATAAGTAAATTGAGTTTAGATCTCTTAAAGTCTAATTAAAACAAATTTTACTAAAGATTCTTGTTTATAGGATTACTTATATTTAATAAAAGATGAAATATGGGGTTCACTCTTACAAGTTCTTGGGAGACAAACTAATTTAAATGTATTATATGTCAATTTTTATGATATTATATTATAGTGATTATTAATTTTATTTAAGTGATTGTTTGTAAAGCATGCTAATTTTTGACTAATACATATTAATTTTTCGACATATTTTCAACTCCATTGCTATCATTTCTTTTTTTGTTCGATTATTGTATTAGGTCTTTAATAAGACATGCGGTGGTGGCATTCAAAGGCTTAGTATACTGATGAATGTTTTGAATTTTTAATTATAATTGTATCATAGTGTATTTATTGGTCACTGGGCATCCATTTATGTAAATAAATAAATAAATAAACATGAGCTCTTTCCATCATAACATAAAGAGGCATTTATTTTTGCAGGCCACCATGACAGTAATTACTGACGATTATAGATCCTTCGGAGGTCGCCTATGTTATTGGGATGCACTTTGCATTACCATGAGGTATATACTGTAGCCACTTTGCCGTGCTACGTTCATAATATATCATAAAGTAACCTTTATTGAAATATAAAAATTACTGCTAAAATACAAATTAATATTCTTGATTACTCAATATTCCTCAGCCGGCGGGATGGGAAGCGCGAAGGCCCTGCGCACACGCTCTTGTTATTCTTCGCTTACCGAGCCCAATATTTTCCGAGGGCCTAAAACAACACGGGCTCAGTCGATTTTTCAGGTTGGCTGTTTTTATACCGCGACGATCGTCGGTTCATTTGATGAAGCTATTATCTTTGCGATATCGTTTCCACTGAGAACAGTTTTGATTGTTAAAAAATTATAATGAAATAGATTTTTGTACTTATTATTTTCAAAGTCAAAATAAAATATACTATAATATTTATCTGAGAACCTGAGAATCATCTAATAATGTTAAAAATGCCTTTTCAATTATTTTTTTATTGTTATTATCAATACGGTTTTTCGATATCGATTATAAAGGAATTCGGGAAAATATGTTAACTGTTTTAAACACAATTTAATTCTCAGTATTTAAGAATTCACAAATCATTCGAGATTTATGTCGTTTAAGAATTCAATGTTACTTTGCGACCAGCAACAAAGTAACAAGCATACAACGTAATTTGGACTTAGAGCAGCTTTTAAAACACACAGAAAGATTCATAAAAAAACACCGATTCGTCTAAAAATATTCTAAGTAGTGTTCAGATGTTTCACACTCTTTTTGAAATTATAAAAAAACTAACAGTTCTCGTTTCATTGATTAGGAACAAAAAATTTTGTTTATTATCGTGAAATCTAGAGTTTCCAATCAGAATCGATTTTCGCATAAAACCACGCGCTCGCCGATCGACTCTGCGCGTGCGCTGTCACGCACGTTCTATCGGCACCGAAGTCGACCGTCCGATTCGATATCGATTCACATTTTTATCGATTTAATTTTTAATTCTTTTCTTATTTGTGGAAGGCGCGTAGATGTTTTTTAGCTCGCGTCGCACTTGTCTCAGCCGATCTCTTCGGTGATTTCCTTTTTTTATTAAATTTCCTATTGTTGGTCACCGCGGAAAGAATAGGTCGACTCGTTTTTTAGAATTGGGTATACCGTTGGTTTTTAATGGTTGGATTAAACGTCCGGTGACAACCGTTAGGATTTTTTTTTTATTGTTTAATTTACATTTTTTTATAGGTATATAATTCACCTACCAAGACTTTTGTGGTAATAAATTTAAAACTTGCATTAACATTAAACCAATTATAGCATTTGTCTTACATATCTATGGTATTTGGCGTAGCGTGTATTTATATACTGAAGAATATGCAATGCAGTAGTTGTAAGGAAAAATTAGTCAAGTATTGACACATTACTCAAAATATGTTTTCAAAGGACAAATGAAATGTTCTTAATATTAACATAATTATATGCGACCATATTCACATGAAAAGTTTTTTATTTTATTTGAACACCAACCCTCCCCTCCGGTGAAATTTGGTAAAATGGAATCCCCTCTCCCTTACGTGCGATTTAACCTATGATTTTTAAATAATTAAATTAGGTTTAAGACCCCGACCTTTAAATGAGATGTGGTAAGATTTTGCCACAAAGTCGTAGTTAAGATGGCTACAGTAGGCTAGAGTTTGTCCACTCTTAGAGATTAACCAATTAGATATAAAATATTCTTTTTCTGTTTTCATTTGCACTCCATATATACAATAAAATGTCAGACAATTTCCAAAGATACGGTTTCATCTCAAGAAATTATAATATATATTAAATCAATGATTTGAAACTGTAACCGAATATTCGCCTACTCTTCTAGTTTCGGACGAAACCGCGTTCCTCGCATTTCGAGGGACATATCACAAATAGGCTAATTTCGCACGAAAGTACGTTCTCGGATGCTAGCTTCTGCTGAGCCGCGTTTTCGGGCAACTTTTGACTGAAACCGAAATTACGACCAAAACTAGGATTTTTCCCGAAACTAGCCGAAACCAGTCGGTCACTAAAAATAGGTATTTACTTTATCTACATCTCTTTGAAACTTACGTATTCAATAATCAATGGGATAATATTAAGAAAATTGTTGAAAAACCTCGTTTCGCCGCGGGGCAGTGCACCTGTCGCTGGGCAGTCGTCGCATTCAGGGTCCCATTAGCGGCACGCGAAGTCACAGACTATACAATTACCTACTGTCTTACCCATTATTGAGGCATCTGTGCTTAAGTACCTTTTTTACTATCACAGAAGATATTAGGTGACCGGCGGTACAAGGTGGTCTGTCTACAGCGACTTTAATAATCGAAACAGATCGGCAGCCGTTTTGTAATAGATATTCATTTTAAATATTATGTGAATAAACGCTCGGGACCGTTGAGAAAAACAGCATTGCTTTTTACCTATTAGTAAATTCAGAATGAAAAAATTTATAATCTAAACTTTTGAATATGCTAAGTATAAAAATAAGTAAACGTTGTCAAAATTGGAGATGCTGATAATTCAAGCATATCACAGCCTTTAATGCTTGAAGCAATGATGGCTCAGTTGGTAGCAGGTATGCGTCGATCGACGTGAGTTCGAATCCCTGCAATGTGCTTGAGCTTTCGGTGAAGGAAAACATCGTGATGAAACCATAGCATGCTGGTAATACATTTTCTAATGACCGCCTGGCTAGCTACCACCCTCAAGTTGAAGTCTCCCACTAGGCTTAGCGTACTAGATCATAATGCGTTAATCACTATTATGATATTTTAAAAAAGTACTAAAAAAGATGACATGTTATATACTAGCTACCGCCCGCGACTTAGTTCGTGTTAATCTATACTCTTTATATTACGTATATAATTATAAAGTTAAGATGTTTGTTTGTTTGAACGCGTTAATCTCTGAAACTACCAGTCGAATTTGTAAAAGTATTTTTGCTTTGTATAAATTATTTATTGAAAAAGGTTATAAGCTACATAACTTTACGCTACGACTGTAAGTAGCGGAGTAGTGACCATTAACGTCAAGAAATCTGACAAACTATAGGCAAATATGGGTAGTGAGAACAACGATAGGCTACGCGAGGTCACACGGGTGAAAACGTGGGGCACAGCTAGTTACAATATAAAACGTAATTACAGCAAAAATCACTCTTGGAAAATATGGCATCTTATTAGTGAAATATATTTTAGAATTTGTTTAATAGTTCCAGAAATTGCTTCATACGAACAAACGACTGGTTTGCGAAACTACATCAATTTATTTCGCATTGTCTAATTTATAAATTGTACTGTTTATGTACTGCTAGGTTGTTTTTTGTGTTATTATAACTGTAACACAAATACAGAACTCTAATGTTATAATTAGAAACAGAAACAGTTTTCGGTGGCTATTGCATCTCTGCTCTCCTTACGGTTACCAGCGATCTTATTCTAAAACTAATAATGTTGAATCGGATAAAGTTATATTTATTTATTTATCTTTTAAAAACTCATTGAAAATTTATCGTAAAATTAAAATAATATTAAATTTATTTTTAAATATGCTACAAGAACATTTAAAATTAATAAATTGCCTTGTATTTTTGTATTTATAGGTTTATACTTCGTTTTTTATTCGCATGGTTAAAATTGGCAATCACTAATGTCAAACTTGAAAATAATGTTGCCACATTCATTTTTGTAGTGTTGCTCTACCGTATATTTTACGTTCAAATTATTTCAATCGTAACATTTTAAATACCTACTGAATTGAGGATGTTTATTTATTTATTGAAATATCTTGTATTAATCAACATACCCTATAATTTCAGGGCGAACTAACTACAAAAAAAGAAGAACTCTTCGGATGGTGCCCGATAGACGCGATTCATTCTACCTTATTTGGCTTTCAACTGTTCAATGTTTTTCATAAAAACTTAAGCAATATGACTACTACCTCGTACGGTTTTACGATTACTGGGATTTGGTGGGCGTGATTATTTTTAAAATCCGATTAACTAGAGATACATGAAATGTAATTTTACTCGCTAAAAAAACCGCACAGGTGTTTTTATTGATTGACAAACGTAGGTAACTTTGCGGATAGGTTGTTTGATATTGCTTGCTTTGTTGCTTCCATCCTGTTTAGTTCTCGTTTAGATTAGTTTTGTCAAATAGAAAATGAATTTATTTTGTCAACAAGTTCATTTTAACTAATAGAGTTGCCAGTGCTGCTTGTAACGCCACTTGAGCTACTTCGATCAACGATAATTATATAACTACAATGAAAAAGTTGTGAATTTTATTAAAACAATAAAATGATGCATCGATTATCAGAATACGGCCGCGGCCATACGTGTGTAATCATCAAACTGCAGACGTGAAAAGTTTTCTTTTTTAGAAAGGCTGTCATTAATTCATTAAGTAAGTTAGATTGATTGGGATGCTTTTAAAGTTGTACTCAATTACTTTGTGATTACGTTTTAGTTGGTTTTTATTTTCTATTAACACCTTTTATAGCGTAATGGTTGCATGAGAATCAAACTATTTGATACACTGGGAAATGTGTACACGCTTCCTTATAACCGTCCTCCTCCTACTTCTTTACTCCCATTGCGACAGACGCGGCGCATCGCGGCGCGGCGGGGCGAGGTAGCTCGTTACTAAATGTAAATGTAAATTAAATTAAATTAATTAAATTACTAAATTACATGTACTATTCAAACATTTAGGTTTCCTCACTGAGTTTTCCTTCATCACCAGCTAGAAGTTTTATTAATTTTATCCAAATTAGGAAATAAACACGAATCGCGAAAAAAAATAGAACAGCGGACATGGGATCAATATGCGATCGCTCTTTAACGTTCAAATTCCACGACATAAATATAGAATCTGTATACAAAATATTAATTAATGTAATTTAACGGTGAACGCATATTAATAGTCGGTTTGACACATGTTGATTTGAACCCGCGACCTCGCTTACGCTACCAGCCGCAATGATTGAAGGCACTTAACGTTTGAATCTGCTCGTCCGGCAGACATTTCGCTGCACGAACACTTAGCTTCCGTCCGACGGAGCGTGACTGAATCAAGCTTATTCATCACCAAAAGCTATACTATATCATAAAAAATTCATTTTAAATTTTAAACCCTATTCATTATATAACTTTACGATACATTTCTAAACAGAGAAGTAACCAATCTTCATATCATGAATCAAAGCAGAATATCAAGCAATTAGTCAAGTAGTAAATATGAAATACAGTTTGATGTTTGGGTATTCAGTTATCCATCCATTCAGCCTAAAGACGTCCATTGCTGGACATATGTCCATATAGGTATATGCCCACGTGTTGCGTTCCGGGATCAACCGGTGTATATCAAACGAGGTGACAGAGATCTGTATTTAACTGGGTCGCGGCCACAATGCTGATAAAACCACTACAGTTACTCTCCTCTGGTTTGTCTCGTTTTGGGATTAGCCAGAGAATAGCCAAGAACAGTACCGTTATTACTATTGTTCTGAATGGGGGCTGTGCAGGCTTATGCAGTCCTGTATCGTTGCGACCAATGAGATCTATTCTGATCACCCCATACTGATAAAGCTCCCCATCCAGTCCTGTAGCTTTAATACACTGCAGGACTTTTTGGCAAGTGCAACTGAACCTCTTCTGGGAGTATCACGTTCTTACCTAGAATCCAGTTGCGTCTAGGTATTAGTGGGTCACAATAACACGAGAGGTGCTTTGGAGTTTCGTCTGCACTTTTGCAGAATCTGTAAACTTTTGTGCCGTGGACACGAATGTTGTACATGTTTATTTAGACAAAAGTATCCAATGAGTGCCCTCACTAAGATTCGTAGCTGATTCTTGCTGAGCATCAGAACTTCACCAGCTCTGCACTGGTTAAACGCACCAATGAGCTCTTTGAATTGATTTTGTCATGGCAAAGTGTACCAGAACATTATAGCCTCTTGATTGTAATGGTTGCAGTATCATTACTGTAACGGGAAAGTTGAAACTATAAAAAAAATATACCTCTCTTAATCATCGCCACAATAATCGCAACCTTCACACTAGGTCAATGGTCTAGTTTGGGGTGTGTCTACCCATGCTGCATCTTCGGGGAAGCGGTCGCCACTCGAGAACTTTTCGGCACCATCGGTCATTCTAAGAGTTACGAGCTCCACTCACTACCACTTAAGTCTAGTGATTCCAAGGGTTATGTCGATGACTTTAGTTCTTCTCTTGTTTGTTGGGTAATATTTCAAATAAATAATAAATTTTAGGAACTCCAAAAAGATTATGTCTCAGTGATATTGACGTAGGTTCATATCTTGCAATGAACCTAAGCTTTTCATAAAGAAAAACATCCTGTAACACTGTATTACAATGAAATCGATCGTTTTAATCATTCCAAAAATCCGAAAGCTTTTTTATACTCGGTCTGCAAAGTAACACCTAATTTCACCTAGCTGTGCGTAAAAGTACAAGTATACCGAAGATCACTATGTAATGAGCTAATTTCTATCACACCCTCGAGTAAATTTGTGGTGAAATATTAGAATTCGAGAATTGTAAAACAATGTCTGCATCGCTTGCATCGCTCTAATCTTTCAGTAAGTCACATCCCTTACCCAAAAGCTACTGGTAACAGCATAAGAGCATTTCGTAGGATCGTTATTCGATCCGTGCTCGTAGAATAATCGCCGTCTAACATTTACAATACCTAATCGATTTCGTACATCTCGGAATGTTTTACTATCGATGGTTTGACTTTCAAGTTCCATGTAGAATACGTGTATTATAAATTCATAATCAGATTTTAATTCCGTAATATGATATCTGATTTTCTATCAATCCTTGGTTAGATTCCAAGGAGAGGTAATTGTAAGTATTTAAAAGATTTACAATATACAATACGTACAATAAATAACTTAGTAAGTAATGAATCCATATAGTACTGTAAGTTGGTATATATAGACTATAGGACAATAATCCAAAAGCTAACTATAACATTACCAAAATATATGTATGTAAGTCGCCATTGGTTTTTGAATTCTATGGGCTTACTGTAAGGTACATTTCCTATACTTGGCCGTACTACTTTAAAAAAGTATCTTCTTATTCCTAGTTCTATCCCACTTTAGATTGGGCCGGCTCTCCTAATATTTATGGCGCCAGGTCAATCTGTCCTGGGTTGTCGGGTCAGGCAGTTCTTCCTACAATAGGAGTTTCGTCACGCTAGTCCACCACGCAGCCGGAGGTTATCCTCTACCTCTCTTATATTCAGGTAGTCGCAATGCTTTCTTCACTACATGCTCCTCGACTCTTCGTATCACGTGACGACCATCTGAGGCGGTTCTCAGTTAATTTCTCTGATATAGAGGCGACTTTGAAACTACCACGGATATGCTCGTTTTGTACTTTGTCTAGTCTCGTTACTCCTCCAGACCACCTCAGCATCTTCATCTCGGCAGTGTGAAGCTTTAGCAATAGAAAAGTGTATTTATAATTATTATTATAAGATCGACGTGAGTTCGATTTCCTATTTTCGAAAATAGGAAGCTCATTAACTTGCTTTCGCTGAAGGAAAACCTGACGAAACTAGACAACCTAGGCTTATAGCATTCATCTTAGGCCACATCGTCACTTAACATCACGCGAGATGGGCATAGTGCTAAATCTTTTAAAGAATAAAAAAAAGGTTAAAAAATGTTTACCAATATCACTTGTAAATCAAATCAAATATTAAGAGTAGGCTCCACCCGAAGAATTTAACCACTCATTTCTATAGTAGCTTTTACTAATGGTATCGTTCCTATGAAATTACATCTATACAATTAATAAAATTGAAGTGTCTGCATGTAATGCCAAAATAACAGCTTTTTACTAAATGCATATGAAAGTACATACGATAAACCTTAAGCAAAAAAAATAATTTAAAATTTCTGTCTGTCTGTTTTTTCCTAGTAATCTCCGAAACGGTTGGACCGATTTTGATGGGACTTTCACTGGCAGATAGCATAAAACATCTCGTAAGGAGTGAGTAACCAAGGATACTTTTATTTTAGACAAAAATTAGGGTTCCGCGAAAATTAAAAAAAAAAACTGGTCATGGTGAATCTATTCGGGTACTTAAATGGCTTATTCTGAGAAAAGCATAAAAGATATTTCAAAAAAATATTGCACTACATAATTGTAGATAGCCAGCAAGAGCATATTATGTCTATGTTCTATGTATCATCCACAATAAGCATTTTTGTCTTTAAAATAACCGGGACCGGGTATAGCATTATACCGGGTATGACGGCATTTTAAAGTTAAACAATAAAATGCAATGGGCCAAAGTTCTAAAACTCCTCTTTCCCAAAGAAATTAAATTTAAAAAGAACCCATAGTAATAATTACAATTCAAAAGGGGGGTTCCATCGAAAACCAGTTTTGAATTAAATGGCCGTGTGTAAAATTGTTTCCTCATATTTTAGTAATGAGGATTGGTTGCCAAAGTAGGAAAAAGGAGAAGAAGAGAATGTAGGTCCACAATTCCATTTGACGCTAAATGAAGATGCTGTCGGAGATGGTGCCAATTAAACTACAATTAGAGGTATTTACGGGTGCCGCTGTTAATAATGCTACAACCACACCATGGCTGATGACAGATTTTCCTCAATAGAGCAATAGGTAGTCAGGCTAATTAATATTAAGTAATTAAGTTATCTACTATGGTTGCATAATACACATCTAACTAATCCACGTCAATTGGCGAGCACCCTGAAAGCATCAGGATGAATGATTCTCTTAGTTGCTTAACTAAAATATAAAAACCTTGCGTACTAGGTATTATAAATTTCGGTCAACTGAAAAGTTCGAAGACAGGTTTAACTTTTCTTCTTGAAATTTCGTAATTAAGCGCTGCGATAAATAATTTTAAATTCAACGTTCTATATTGGGAGAAATTTGAAGTCTTATTACTAACACCTCAGTTGACTTTATTCTATTTAAAAATTAATGACATAGTAAATATTGAAAACTAATGATTAGTATATGTATTTAGAAACTTTTTGGACCTAGGTACTTAAGCTATGAAAGAAACTAAATAGTAATCTAATGTACAGTACATACCAAAATTTTGTAAGGCCAAAATACTTTCACTTCTGTCTGGCTTTAACACGTTACGTTTATATGTGCTTCATCCTTTCTTGCATTACCGAATGCTTAGGCTCTTTGTAAGATTAGATGTGGCCTCTTTGCTCAGTAGCCATCATCAAGGTTTTTCTCTGTTTATGCAATTATTGCTTTAATTTCTTTGACTCAACTAATCCATACCTTTGCATACTTATAATAAAAAATGGGTAGTGTTAATAGTTTATATTCCACGGTGATGAGTAAAAGGGTTAATCATTGTCTCGCAAACGAATCGAACTGTCTCACCGCAAACTGTTTGTTTTGGCCCAGACGTGTTCGCTGGTGATCAACATTTCCCAGACAGTTACACGGATCGTGCAACGGTCATGCGGTTTTTATTCAGGCAACGATTCTTGTGATGTGTTTAAATATTTGTTATTATGTTTTGCTAAAAACGGAAATAGATCTTGTGGCCATTAAACTGTTCAAGTTCGAGAATTTATTATAATAATTATTTTTTCATGGTATGAGCTACGAAATAAGCATGCATACATCTACATAGTTTTAAGTAATCACTGTAACTTATAGATATTTATAACCTGCCTCACAAAGACCTCTAAATATGTATTTCGAAATATAAAAGCGCTGGCAGAAATGGCTAACGACTTCAAAATGGCACATTCGCATTATGCACAGGTCATAATGTACCAAAAATAGAAAATTAGCGAATTCTGCTATTGTTTTGTTCTTGCAAAACGTATTTCTTACACTTACTTAGGAGGGGCGGATTCCATACTAAGGCCGTTCATTAAAAGGTTGGTAACTCTTGAAGAGTGAGATGGAACGACTTGTGACAGTGCGTGTTGACAACCACATCCTTTTCTGGAATACCGTAACGCGAACACTCCTGCTTTGAGGCAGAAATTGGTGTAACAGTGATACTTCCGTAATCGACTCTAGATTTTTCAACCATCCGATATTCATTTCAGATTTCAAGGTGTTAATGCAATGTGTTTACTTAAATGTATAACACTAACCTGTATTATCACAACGGTATAAGCAGGCACTATATTTGTGTGAAAGTATTGTATTTGACATCACTGTTGTGGGCCATAGCTGTGGAGCTAAATATGAAAAACAAAAAAAAAGAGATAAAATATTTCCTTATTATTTATATAGTTGATATATACGCTGAACCCAATCAACAATCAATTATCCACAAAATAAACATTCCCATATAATTCTCGAATTAAATTAAAACAAGGTAGAAAGAGTCTTAATCTGACCCAGTAATATAATAATTATAAATATTATTTGTATAAAAATGAAGAAGTTATTTATACTTACATACAAAAAAAATCGAATGAGTTGTTAACTGAATAGATCAAGAAGAAAGCGTGTTTACATCAATGATGGTACCATGTTAAGGATACAGAGGGACTGGCTCTCAAGTGAAACTGTCAGTTGCTGCTTTTAGGTGCTTGGTAACAAAATTTCTATCCTGAGAGTGGTAAATAGCCAGGTGGGCATAACAAAATGCCTTATGACCATGCTATAATTTAATCACATGTTTTTCTTTCAACTAAGTCCCAGACTCATTTGTAGGAATCGGAATCGAACCTACGTCGATCGACGGAATGACTCAATGCATTCATGTACACATGCACAAAACTTAAAATTTCTCACAATCACCTAACTCTATATTTAAAAAACCAAAGTCTGTCGTTTTGTCGTATCATAGTTATTAAGTTGGTGCATCAATTTGCTCCGGAGATGAATGCTTTACTTTTATCAGGTCTGGCTGTCCCGTATCACGACAATCTATAACAGTACTACAGTAATTATTATTATCTACTCTTTGATGGAATAGATTCGGCAAATTGAGATGGCCGCTCATATCAGGAGCGTCGGTAGAACAAAATAATCTTAAATAAATATTTAATACCATAGAGTTTGAGTATGCTGCATTGAAGAATGTAGGTTTAGATTTTAGATCAAATAAATCTGAATAATATTTTAACTGAAGGATAACATCTTGATGCAACTATAATCTTATGGTTGGGCAAATTCTAAAGCAAGCCTGTGTGGTATTCCTTGTTATTATAGTTTATGTTAATATGCTTATATCAATGTGGTAACTGATAAGCCAATAAATCAGTTATGTCGCTACCTCGGTCTATATTTACTCTGTCGTCTCAGTTTATCCCAAAAATCCTACTACCCGGTTTTTTATTCCTATCACCTTTAACGCAAATCAGAGCATTTATATTATCTATTAATATCTACGGGAAATGGGAACAACGAAAGGCTTTACAGGGATGTGTTTACAGCGGCGAGGTGGAGAGCTGGTCTAATAAACTTAACACGGGAGAAACTGTTGGGCATATATATAAAACCTAATAAACCTACAAAGATAAATAATTATAACTTAAATGTGCTCTATTTTATTTGCATACTGTACTCCTCGGTCCGGAGTACGCATGCGCGTCATACCACGTAAGGAGATGGGCATGACATGCACAACCTCAGCATCACGCCTGACATTACTTCATTAAAATTCTATTAACGGAAGCATTCTCCTCACAAATGTAACTCAAACTTTATAAGTGACATTAGTACTCATACAAAATTATACTTTAAGTTTATAAAAATAAAGACCAAATTTTATTATTCACTATTCGGTGTTTAGGTTAAACATGTTGCTGATATTCATGCAAAAAGACATCAGCTTTATTTTTAATAGCATAGAGTTAAATTTCGATTGTTTTAGATATTCGAGTCATGAAACCTCAGTGCGATGGATAGGTAGTTTTCATGCGATCGCGAATCCAACTTCCGAAGTCAATTATTATGTTAAATTAAAAAAAAAAATACGATGAATAAATGCGCTTTTATTGCATTGTAATGAAGTACTTTAGTATATTTAATTTATGTTATACTTCTCTGAGGATTCTCGCTGCCACGTAAAAAAAGTTTTCACTGTTGTTTACACACTCTATCCACCACACATTTATATAATAGTAAAATACAATGCCAAATTTTAATATAACGTTTTGGAACGCAACGATCGGGACAAAAAGATGAATAATAGGTATTTGGTCAAAGAAAGGGAGAAAGAGAAAGGCACTATGCTATAAACTGAAAGAGATAGATGAACGCGGTAGAATAAGAAAAGTATTACCCTCGAGCGAAACCAAGCAAGTAAGAAGAGTAAACTATTAGGGAAAGACAAAAGACCTATTGATTAAAAGTTTTACTTTAAATGTTTACTGAGTCCCACACGAACTTTTTATCCTAACTTCATATCTAGTAGCCAAGATTTTTTAAAGTTATAGTTTTTCAGGCGCGTTAGCTAAAAAATGATGATTCAAAAAGAAATGAAAAAAACTTTATTTAATTTAGGCCCTAAGAAGGTACTTATGAACGTCAAAAAGCTACTACCGGTTCGAAAAATATCCCAGTCATCGAGAAGAACCGGTAAGAAACTCAATCGGGTTTATATTAATTTCTTTTGATTTTTTTTCCAGTGTTCCGAAAATATTTACAGTAAAAAATCACTTTAATAATTATTTTATATACTGTAAAGACTACGTCCATGAAAACAGTATGAAGTTACCTAACAAGCCTCTTGTCTCATTGTGGTGAAGATTGGACACACTTGGTGCTATTCAACAGTGAAACTTTCGGTAGACACTTGTAACCTAGTGAAAATAGTGTTGCTGACCATGGCTAGTTTGATATAAATAATATAGAAATCGATGTTTGTATGTCTGTTGTCTAGGAACCGTAAACAGAAATGAACGTACGTATTTCACAATAGCAAAGCGATAGCAGAAATCGCTGAATGTTTTTCTTACAAATCGCAAATTTGTATTATGTTATACTTATACTTTATCGAACATAATCTGATTTTGCCACTTCGAAGCAAATATTTAACGATTTCTGCTATCGCTTTGATATTGTACGTAATAAGTTTGTTTTAAAAATGTGTTGTTTTTAAATTATGTATCGGTGTCATCTAGAAATAAATTAGAAATGTTGAATTTTTTTCATGTATTTTATATCAACAAAGTTAATTTCGTTTAAATCATTTTGACCACGTCAAAGTAATATAACTTAAGTCACGTACATAAATCTACTAACCCTTTTTTCCCGATTGTCCATTGATGAGAATCTAACAACGAAAGCTATTACTTTACTCTATGAACGAAAGTCTGTAGGCGTTGAGTATACAACTAAATCTATACACTGAAATATACGGAAACGTAAAGTGCCAAGCTATGGCAAGCGAGACATTATATGATTGCTTTTCCATCGTGTACGTTGTCGCGATCCAGTCTGTGCTTAGTGCCTCACAACTCCGTTGTCACAATTACATTATTTTTCAGATTTTGACCCCATTATCATCACTGTATTTACCTAAACAATCTAATACAAATTCTAGTAGCTGTTATATACTGGCTTCGAATCTGCGACCGGTTAGTCCGGAAGCGCTGTTGGCACGTTTCGAGCCGGAACCGAGCGAGGCGCTGTGCCAACCGCAAGATTTATGGTGATTTCTTTTAGAAACCTCATGCGTCCTCACCCGATAACCTAGGAACTAAACTTTTACGTTTTATTGTATAATCGTGCTACTCCCTCTCCCGGCTATACGCTTATTGTGGATAATCCTTAGAAGATAGACATATATACTTGCTGGCTTTTTTGTAGGTATTTTTAATATCTAAAATGATGTAGTACCTTAATTTTGATACATCTCTTAAGGTTTATTCAGCGTTAGCTATTTAAGCACGCGAATTGATTCACTATCACCAGTTTTGTTTTAATTGCGCGCAACCCTAATTATTTTTCTAAAATAAAGGTAGCCTAAGTTACTCCTATTTACAGCTATTTATCAGTGAAAGTCCCGTCAAAATCGGTCAAACCGTTTCGGAGATAACCCGGAACAGACAGACAGACAGCAATATTAAAAAAAAATGATGTTTTGTTATATGAATCATAAATACTTTCATATACGTTTAGTAAAAAGCTCTTATTTTGATATTACAAACGGACACTTCAATTTTATTAACTTTATAGACTACATAATTCATGACAAATAATTTTGAAATAAAATTGTATAAAAAAACCTATGTTTAATTATTGCCTTTCGAATTGTATTTTTTTTAAGAAAAAAAAAAAATCAACGAATCCTTAGGCCATCAAGTTACAGAGATATTTAATGATAAATAACAATAAGTAAAAAACTTGTAACCAAATTGTCTCCTGATGCGTTGTAGGCAGTAAAGCGTTCTACTTTTATATCAATGATATAAAATGTATACATAATATATGAAACTGCGCCTTTCTCAATCCCACAAGAAAACCGCGTTGTGTAACTTAAAAAAATGGAGCAAATGAATTCCTCAAACTTAATTAAGTAGGTACCTCGCGCTCGCATAATTTAATTTTTATTATTCACAGAAAAAAATCAGGCCATAAAAAGCTTTTATTGGCAATGATTTTGTATGGCTTTTTTCTACCGGTACAGTATATTCTAAGAGCGAGAATCTCAGTCACTTTTATTCAACATCTGTTGAAAGTTCATTTTATTATATTATGTATTTATAAAATTATAACTTTTTAACATTACATTTATAATTATTTAAAGTTAAATATTTACAAACCGAAGGTTTTACAAATTTAACATCAATTTTTTTAGAACACTTTCTATTTCATGATTTTATTCCCATTGGGATGAAAAGAGACTACTTACGCAATTTTTTAACGTCAGATGAGACTTTCGTATGCTATGGAAACGTGATACTTTCAAGGAAATAGGCTGTCTATAAATTATATTATTTTTCAAAGATGTTTTAGTGTCACCGCCTTATCAACACAAAACAAAACAAAATGTATCAGATTTGCCTTACCCAATATACAACGTGTTGAAAGTAATATTAAGATAGAAGAGAACATAGTAGGCTTGGTCGATAATACTGTATTCTTAGGCATCACACTAGATGCAAAATTATAATGGGGTCCTCACATTAAAACCTTGGCAGGGAAATTAAGCTCCGCTGCTCAAGCAGTGCGTAAGATTCGCCAGTTAACTGATATTGCTACTGCTAGGCTGGTCTATTTCGCTTACTTCCACAGTTTAATGTTCTCTGGTATTTTACTGTGGGGTTCAGCAGCTGAGGTAGATACCATATTTGTATTACAAAAACGGGCAGTTCGAGCATTTTATAATATGGGACCACGCGAATCATTGAGGAATAAATTTCAAGAATTTAGTATCTTAACTTTGTCTTCCCAATACATCTTGGAAAATATAATTTATATTCGGAAAAATGAAGATAATTTTGAACTTGTAACTAACATGCACAATTTGAATACTAGAAATAAATATAAAATGGTAATTCCGTCTTTTAGACTTAGTAAAACAAATAAAAGTTTTTTAGGTAAATGTGTTAGGTTCTTTAATAAACTTTCTAAGCACATTACCGATTTGCCGCATAATAAGTTCATTGTCGATGGAGTATTATAGGGTGGCTGTTTACGTGAATGATGATTATGTCTGGTTGTGATTTTCTCTCTGTACATCCACTAATAATGATAATAACTGTATATAATTAAATACTAAAAAATAAATAAAAAAAAGATAATAAGATGTTGATAAAACCGATCTAGTTTCTCGACGGTTCTTCTCGATGACTGGGATGTTTTCCGAATTGGTGGTAGTGTTTTGACATTCATAAGTGCCTTCTTAGGGCCTGAATTGAATAAAAGATATTTTGATTTGATTTGATTTTTATTTTTATCTCTTTTATCTAAAAAAATGATTCAAAAATTTCAAACATCATTATAAGTTTATGTAGGTATCCCGCTATTGACGAAAAATAGAGAAATAGCTTAAAATTGATGTTTTCGTTAAAAATGAATGTTTAAAAAAACTCTTTTCATTGTACATCTAGGTGGCTCCATCTGTCAATAATCTATTTAACTAACTTGACAGTTGTTATATTGTCTACATTCTATAATGTGCGAAATATTTGTACGGGGTCAGCTAGTTTTAGGGCTCATGTAAACGGTGCCCCCTCCATGCTACTACCGCTCCACCACCGCTCTGCCACCGCTCCGCCACCGCTCCGCCACCGCTCCGCCACCGCTCCGCCACCGCTCCGCCACCGCTCCGCCACCGCTCCGCCACCGCTCCGCCACCGCTCCGCCACCGCTCCGCCACCGCTCCGCCACCATTCCGCCACCGCCGCCGCCACTGCCACACGATTGCCATATAACAGTTACTTTTTCGTAATACGGTGCTAGCCATGAACATTATACGTGTAAGAACAATGAACATGTTGAGTTTAATTGAAAAAAGAAATTAGTGCTTGCATCTAATAGGTATATCTAATAATTTATCGAATGTTTTGATGTTCATCCGAAGATAATCACAAAACTTACACTCATCTTTGTGTAGATCTTCATAAAGTGTGCGGTATCCAGCATGTTGTTCACTTTACATCGAAATAGGATGAACCCATAAGCGTTTCTTTGGCTTCTTACTTTGATTTTGACAATTTCTTTATAGTATGCAAACATTGACTACTTTTTTAGTTAAATTCAAAATGTTCATTTTGTCTACACGTAATGTTCGTGGTTAGCAATATACTACTAAAAATGTACAGTGATATGGCAAATGAAGCGGAGGCGGCGGCACGGTGACGGAGCGGCGGCGGCACGTGTCATAGCATAGAGGCGCGGGGGCGGCGCCTTCTACACAAGCCCTTATTTCTGCAAGTGTCAAATACTCATATAGTTAAGGTTTCCTTTATGTTGAAAAACCAACTTCTTAAGGTAAAAACTTAGTTCCTTTTTGATGTAAACGCGATGAAACAAAACAGCGACACTAAAAAGATAGAAACACTTGCATCTATACGATTTAGACAGGGAGAGAATGAAATAGAATACATCATACTGGTTTAATGCAAGTAATGATTTTCACGACTATGATCGTCTTCGAATTGGCCTAACGGTGTGACGAACAGACTTGTACGCACTGTTATATGTACAGTACGATGCTGAGTTAGGGTTTTTAAAAATTGTTTTTAAAGAAGGTATGCTTGTGTTTTCTGAAGGTTTCACTTCCACGGCGTATAAACTACATGTTTTTTTTTCTATATCGATTTGTTCATAATATATTTATACCACGCACGTATAGAATTTCTCCTCATCATACATTCACATGACAAGACTTTGCAATCAATTAAGCCGATGGATGACGATTAGTCGATAAAATTTTCTCATCAGACACTATTGTACTCGAACAATGATCATTTTTCAATATCATGAACGCATAATAAAGCTCAGTATGAGATCTCTCTTCGAGGAATTCTATTTGGGTTCCATTAAACACGCAGTATTTTCTATAGTCTTCATGTTCAAAGTCAAACGAGTAACTAAATTCATGTACTAAATTAAATTGCATAACGATGCCAAATTCTATGCTAATAAATATTACAAAAAGTTTTTTGATTACTTTGTAGGAGGTAATCTCCGCTACTACTGATTCGATTCTAAAAATTCTTACAGTAATAAGAAGTTACAATATCTCTGAATGATTTAAAGGTTATTATTTTGTTTTTATCACCGTGTGCATGGTCGTCCCTTTACTACTTACATTAATAAAAATACTCGCTTAAGTTTACAAAACTTAGCAATTTTAAGTTTAGGGTTATGTTCTTTAAGATTTAGGTATTTTCCACAGTTTACTAGCGGAACCGACTTCTGGTTTTTTTTTTTTTTGTTAATAGTTATAGTATAACGGATTAAAGTATGTAGTATTTTTTTATATTTAGTTAATAGTTTTATTTACTGTAGATTTTTTTGTTGAATTTAGTTATGCTCCGATAAAGCAGGCATACACGACTGTGGGGTGCGATGTAAGGGAACCTCCACGCGGTGCACCCCGGGCAACGTCGGCCCTTCTGGCTGGCGGCTGATACCCTTGACACGGAGGCTTCGTCCAGCATTCCTCTGCCCTACAGAGGAAGCAACGGACGTTGTGCGGGCGGACTCGGCGTGCACTAACCCTGCCGTCGAGAAGGTAGGTAGGGTATCTTGTCCTACCTGCCAACGTCGTGCTCGTAATCCCATCGGAGTGTCGTGGTCATGTCTCGCGGCTTCGCATGGGACCGAGGGTCTTGGCTTAACCGCCCGGACCGCGAGGAAGAAAACCTCTATAAAAAATTACCCCAATTCTAAGCGGCGGCGCACCGCGAGAGGATGCATGGCTGATGGGTTGATCAGTTGTTAGTGCGACCCCCGTCAGAGAACCGGCCGACTCTCTGACGGGTTACGCTAGGCTTACCCAGGTACAGGGGCACTGCCTGGGTTGACCTTTTTTTTCCCCCATACTCGTGGGAATAAAAATGAACTTTCAAAACCAAAAAATTTTAAATGTTAGATTAAGTAGGTTAGGTGGGATTGATAGCGAAGAGGGAAGTGGGGGGGGTACGAAGCGGGCTGGGGAGCCGCTTGACGCAGGACTGAGTTCAGTTGTGGCCGCGAAGGTAACGACGGCTCAGAGGGGGGCGCTTCGTGGATCGGGCCGCTCTCGGAGCGTTGGACGCCCAGCGAGGGGAGGAGGAACGACTTCGATCCAACCCTTCTTAAAGGAGGCAGCTTCCAAGGCAGTCCCGGCAGAGGACGAGGTGGTAGTCGTCGGGGCGTTGGCGATGCGGGGTGGGCTGCGGAAGTACAGGATGCGGAGACGCTGAGGGCCCGCACAGAAAGCGGAGTGGCCACTATTCTGGAAGTTTGCCGTATCTCAGGAAACCTAAAAGGGACTTGTATCAAGTCCCTTAAAGGTGCGGCAAATAGCCTAAGGGAGGTGGTGGAGGTGCTCCTGGAGCGTACAGTCAACGAAGAGACGGCCCGCCTCGGCAGGGAAACGAGGGTTCTCCGCCGGCAGGTCGAGGACCTCAAGAAGGAGGTGTTGGCTTGGCGGCGGGAGGCTAGTGCACGGCAGGTGATGCCGCCTCCTCCTCCTCCTCCTCCTCTACAGCCAGTGCGGGTTGAGGTGCCTCCCCAGGCCTGGGAGAAGGCCTTGGCGGATGCAGTGAGTGGGTTGGAGCGGTCCATTCGCTCCACTGTCTGAGAGGTTATTAGCGCCCGATTCGACAGCTTGGAAGTGGATGGTCGGCTCCTTCCGAAAAAGGTACTACGCCCACCATTAGCGGGCGACAAAAGTCCCGCTGCAGCCAAAAGGCCTATCGCTGGACCCATGCCCGCCAGAGCCAAAAGGCCCCGGTCGATGTCCCGGGCAAGGTCCAAGGGGGCGGCTGCGTCCGCTCCTACTCCAGCTAATGTGGAGTGGCCTGCCCTCCCGGGGCCCCCCGTTTCTGGGGCGCCTTCTGAGGCTTGGACCACCGTGGTCCGGCGGCCAAAAAAGGCTAAAGCCCCAGCTGCACCGGCAGCTGCTCCCGCGCCTAAAAAGAAGGCCGGTAACAAGGGGACCCAGGCGAAGATGCCCGTTGTGCCGCGCTCTGCTGCAGTTGTCATCACGTTGCAGCATGAGGCGGTGGCCAGAGGAGTGACGTACTCGGCTGCGGTCCTCAAGGCGCGGGAAGTAGTAAAGCTGGCTGAGTTGGGGATCGATGACCCGAAGCTCCGCACGACGGCCACAGGAGCCAAAATCATCGAGATTAAAGGCTCCGATGGTGAGAAGAAGGCGGCTGGCTTGGCTTCACAGCTGCAAGCCGCACTCGCGGGGGTAGCTGACATTACCAGGCCGGTCAAACGTGCGGAGGTTCGGGTCGTCGGAATTGATGACTCCGTCGATAAGACGGAGCTCAGAATGGCAATAGCCACTGCAGCCGGATGTGAGCCAGACCAGATTAGGATTGGCTCCATCCGACATGACTGGGGGGGGGGGAGTGGCATTCGTGTCGCTCCCAGTGGTGGGGGCAAAGAAGTTGGCTGATGCAGGGCGTCTCCTGGTCGGCTGGAGTGTGGCCCGTATACGGCCACTGGCAGAGAAGCCCATGCGCTGCTTCAAGTGCATGGGCTTGGGCCACACTCGCACAACGTGTGAGACGCTGGCCGACTGGGGTGCCCTGTGTTTCAGGTGTGGGGACTCCGGCCACACGGCGGTGAGCTGTGCAGCTGTTAAGCTGCACTGCGCGGCATGCGCCGCCGCCGGCAAGCCGGCGGACCATTACATGGGGGGGGCGAGCTGCAAGCCCTCCTCCACCAAGAGGAGGCCCCCTGGGGCACGTTTTGGAGGACCAGGATCGGGGGTGATTAGTATGGCTCAATAATGCAGCACGGCCATACTAATTACCTCCAAGGGAACTTGAACCACTCCGCCACTGCGCAAGACTTATTTGTGCAATCGGTGGCGGAGTGGAACATTAGTGTTGCGGTGGCTGCGGAGCCGTATTGTGTCCCTGCTCAACCTTACTGGGCAGGTGACCTTGACGGCTCCGTAGCCATTCATAGTACGGGGTCATCCCTCTCCATTAAGGAGATGGGGTCAGGGTTCGTGGCGGCCGCCTGGGGAGGTTACGGTATTGTGGGGGTTTATTTCTCCCCAAACCGGCCCTTGAGGGAGTTCGAGGCGTTTCTCGACTCCCTGGGGCCGGCGATTAGGCGGCTGTCACCGCTCCCCATTGTCCTGCTTGGCGATCTTAACGCCAAGTCGCGGACATGGGGATCGGTGGCCACGGACCCCCGGGGGGAGCTAGTGGAGGAGTGGACAGTTCAAGTTGGACTGTCCCTCCTCAATAGAGGGTCCGTCCACACGTGCGTGCGGCATAACGGGGGGTCCGTGGTGGACGTCTCCTTTGCCACGCCGTCTGTCGCGCGCCGTGTGGAGGATTGGAGGGTGCTGGAGGAGGTGGAGACCTTTTCCGATCACCGCTATATTCGGTTCGAGGTCTCCACCTCCCCAGGGGAGCTGGTGCACCGTCCCCGTGGGGGGACGGTGTTCCCCAGATGGGTTCTTGGCCGCCTCGACCGAGCGCTGGCGGAAGAGGCGGCCATTGTCCAGAGCTGGCGAGGGCCAGCTCCAGCAGCTGAAGATATCGACGCGGTCGCAGACCGCTTCCGTAGGGCCCTTACGGCGGTTTGCGACGCGTCGATGCCGCGGGGCAACAACCGTCCGCAAAACAGGCGGGCGGTGTATTGGTGGTCCCCAGAGATTGCCGATCTCCGGGTGGCCTGCTCCGCGGCGAGGCGGCAGCTGCAACGCTGCCGCCGGCGGCGAATTCGGCAGATTGGGGAGGAGGCCCGGTTTCTTGCTGCCTACAGGGAATGCCGTAATTCCCTGCAGGCGGCCATAGGCCGGGCAAAGGACGAGAGATGGGAGGAGCTTCTTGGGACCCTGGATCGGGATCCATGGGGGCGCCCTTACCGGATGGTAAGGAAAAAGTTCCGGGGGCAGGCGCCCCCTTTAACGGAAACAATGGATCCGGGGGTCCTAACGAGGGTCGTGGCCACACTGTTGCCCGACCCTCCGGGGCTTCTACCACCTCTCATGATTAATGGGGGCCTCACTGTGGAGGAGCTAGCACCGCCCCATACTGTCACCGATGATGAGATGGGGCGGGTGGTGCAGCGCCTCCGCAAGAAGCGGAGGGCACCTGGCCCGGACGGAGTTCCGGGCCGGGTGTTAGGTGTGGCGCTGAACCACATGGGGGTAGAGCTTCGGGAGCTGTTCAACCGATGTTTGTCGGCTGGACGGTTCCCGAAGCTCTGGAAGATGGGGCGACTCTGCCTTCTGGGGAAGGAGGGTCGCCCCCCGGACTGCCCGTCCTCGTACCGGCCCCTGGTGCTGCTGGACGACACGGGGAAGATGCTGGAGCGTATTCTGGCATCTCGTGTCGTCCAGCACATGGCGGAAGTTGGGCCGGTACTTTCGGACCGGCAATTCGGATTCCGGAGAGGGCGTTCGACGCTGGACGCCCTCTCCACCCTGAAGGCGTGGTCTGCGGAGGCGACTGCGGGGGGAGGCAGGTTGTTGGCGGTGTCGATAGACATCGCCAACGCCTTCAACAGTCTGCCGCATGGTGTTATACGGGAGGCGCTCCGGTTTTTCGGAGTACCCTCGTACCTGCGGCGGCTGTTGGGGGACTACCTCCAGGGGAGGGAGGTCGCCTTCGTAGACGGGAGGGGCAGTGTGGTTCGGCGGCACGTGGGGTGCGGTGTTCCACAGGGGTCGGTGTTGGGGCCGCTCCTGTGGAACATGGGCTACGACTGGGTGCTCCGCGTAGCGCTCCCTTCGGGGATTCGCGTGCTATGCTACGCGGACGACACCCTAGTCGTGGCCCAGGGGGGGACATTTGAAGAGGTGGCGCGCCTGGCCACAGAGGGCACTGCCCTCGTGGTCGGGCGCATAAAGGCGTTGGGCCTCAGGTTGGCGGCCGAGAAGACTGAGGCCATACTCTTTCATGGGCCTCGGTGTGGGCCGTGCCTGGGGCCCACATTAATGTGGAGGGGGTGAGGGTCCGGGTTGGGGCCCAGATGAAATATCTGGGCCTCATCCTGGACGGACGGTGGCGGTTCGAGTCCCACTTTAAGGGACTCGAACCGCGGATAGTGGGAGCGGCGGCGGCTCTCGGCCGGCTTCTTCCGAACTCGGGGGGGCCGGGCGCGAGCTGTCGCCGCTTGTTTGCCGGAGTGGTGAGGAGCATGGCCGTCTACGGGGCACCGATCTGGTCGGATGCCCTTAGCGCCACGAACAGACGCGTGTTGCGTGCTACGCAGCGTGTCGTGGCGCTGAGGGTCATCCGCGGGTACCGATCGGTGTCCGCGGGGGCGGCCATGGTCCTTGCCGGCTCCCCGCCGTGGGAGCTGGAGGCGGAGGTGCTCGCCGCCGTGTATGAATTCACGGCGGCGAGAAGAGAGTTAGGGGAGCCTCCAGCTCCCACGGAGGTGGATAGGGTCCGGCGTGAGGCCCGGGGGATTGTTCTGAGGAAGTGGGAGGAGGACCTGGCGGACGCGCGCTATGGACGGTATACCATAGACGCCGTCCGCCCGGTCCTCCGGGAGTGGTGCGCCAGGGAGCG
Organism: Saturnia japonica; assembly: GCA_033032175.1. NCBI lineage: Eukaryota > Metazoa > Arthropoda > Insecta > Lepidoptera > Saturniidae > Saturnia > Saturnia japonica. Next base: position 3,082,406 of record CM065315.1, read on the forward strand.
GGGCTCCCTGACGTTTAGACTTGTGCAGGTACTGTCCGGACATGGATGCTTCGGATGGTACCTGCACAAGATAGCCAGGAGGGAGCCCTCGCCTGTGTGCCATGAGTGCGGGGCTGCAGAGGATACGGCGCAGCACACTCTTGGTGAGTGTGCTGCGTGGGAGGAGCAGCGCCGCACTCTGGCCGCAGTCGTTGGAGAGGACCTCTCGCTGCCGAGTGTGGTGAGAGCCATGCTCGACAGCGAGAGGGCATGGACGGCAATGGCCTCCTTCTGCGAGGTCGTCATATCGCAGAAGGAGGCCGCGGAGAGGGTTCGTGAAGGGGATCCCCTGAGCGGCCCTCTCCGACAAAGAAGAACGGGTGGCAGGAGGAGGCGATTCATTCGCCAACTCCCGCCACCCTAGCCGAGCCAGAGGAGACGGGTCGGGGGGCCCGTCTTCTCATTGCACAGGCTCGGCGGACGGAGGAGACGGCTAGGGTGTACTGAGCCGTCTCCTATTAGGCCGGGGCCCGGTTCAGCTGGGCCGGCCGCCGGGGCGGCGCGGCTGTATGCCAGCGCAGTGCCCGCGTCGCCCTACTATGGCGGCGGATGGTACACCGTGGAGTTTTAGTGAGTAGGAGTCTCACATAACCACTCGTCCCCCCGGGCGGGTGTGTACCCATGATGGGTTTCTCCACGTTAAAAAAAAAAAAAAAAAAAAAAAAAAAGGCATACACGACTGTAAAAGCCCATTATATAAAGAGAAAAAAAAACCATTTGAGAAATATTGGATTTCATTTTATCTTTGCAAAAAAGAAATGAGATCTAAACAATCAAAATGATAGAAAAGAAAGGTATGAAAATATTTACCTTTTAAATACATTTTTAATGTTTCTATAGATATGATCAACGATTCAGTTTCTCTTAGATCTTTCGGTAATTTATTATAGCTTCCTCAAATGTTATGTTTTCAATACAATAGATTGTTGTTCTTACTTTGTATTACACTAGCAACCCGCCCCGGCTTCGCACGGTTATCCGGGCATACATACCTACACTACACGCGAGTTAAAGCTCTCAATCGCCATGATTTTTTGACATCTTCGTCAATTATCGTGAAATTTCAGCCAATTTTCACAAAACGTTAAACAATTATCCACCTCAACCATCCTCATGAATCACGCCGTCCTTTAATGAAAACTGTATGAAAATCCATACGGTAGTTTTTGAGTTTATCGCGTTCCGACAGACGCGATGCGACCTTGGACTTTGTTTTATAATATATTATTTAGTATATTTTTAAATTAAAATAATAATATAAAATTAATATAATATAAGAGTGTGTTTATTTATTTTGTGCAAAGATATTCTATGAATGTAGAATCAATAATTTACTTTGATTTTGTGAAGGTACGAGTATTGTACTTTCTCTGTGCTTCTGAGCTATATTGTATCTTCTTCGTGCAGTATATAAATTAGATGAATTAATGTGAGGAGTACAGAACCCTTCGACAATATTACCAGTATATGCATGTCTGTCTAATTTAACCTTGACGGCCTAGACGAAGAAGTGTTACTGCCCTCTTTACTATTTATAAACATTTCCACAATCCAAGAAGCAAAAAATTATAATGACTAAGCTGTATTAACAGTGGTACACTGTATGAACCGGTTTATGCGAGATGCACTTATTATGCTCTATTTAAGTCACTGTACACTTTACACAATATGATTTGTGTTTTTACACCAATATGTTATAAATTACATCAGGCGATTTCCATTCTTTCTTGGTTTAATAAAAGTAGCGTGACCGGACCTAGGATTATTTAGCTCATATTAGGTCCTTACATAAGAAATAGACGTTTTATATGGAAAAAGTCAAACGAAAAAAATATTATGAAATTATACATTTAATCAATCGAAGTACGTACCATTATTTTCTATGAAGTTTCGCCATTTTATAAGTAGTTAATTGATTACATTGCTGAAAAAATTTTGGAGATCGAGAATCGATAAAATCATTGAAGGCGGTTTGGGCAGCCTCGTTGGAATTGCATTTTTTTCCTTTCAAGAAATTGACCAAATTCCGATAAAAGTGGTACTCTGTTGGAGCAAGGTCCGGGTAGTACGGTGGGTGTTGGAGGCGTTCCTATAATTTAGTAGTAGTAAAGTATGGGGTCTAGACTTGTCTTGAAGTAGCTGTGGGCTATAGAGATTGACCAGTCTTGGTTGTTTAACGGCTAGCTTTTCCATCATGATTTGCAATTGTTGACAATACAGATCTGCCGTTATCATCTAGATAGATCTTAGGAAGCTGTATTGTATGACACCAACACTGGTTCACCAAACACTCTGCAGTATCTTTTTCCGAGTAAACTTTCGCTTGGGACAGGATTTGGCTGGTTCTTCTGGGTTCAACCAATGTGATGAGTGTTTCCGATTATCGTAAAGGATCCATTTTTCATCACAAGTAACAATACGATTCAAAATTCCCTCGTTATTGTGACGGTTGAGTAATGTAAGTGCAGCACTCAATGCGTATTTGTTGATGTTAAAATTGTTTTATCACTTACACTGAAGCCTGCCGCTAACTCTGACGTGGTTTGCGATTGATCCGCTTCCACGATCACCTTTAATTTCTTTATTATCAACTAGGGTCTCCAGCCGTCCACGGGGATTGTTTTGAAGGTCGAAATCTCCAGAACAAAAACGTTGGAACCAAAAACGTACCGTGCTTTCTTTTACAGTAGTTTCCCCATATAGATCATTAATCCTTCGAGCTGTCTCTGCAGCGCTGAAGCCACGGTGGAACTGATGTTCGTAATTTACGCAACATTTTATGTTTTCCGTTTTGTGAAAATAACGATGTCAAAAATAAAAAAAAAATGGTGAGAAAACAAATTAATCACTAAATTCAAAATACCAATACACAAGCCTAAATTTTAAATAAATTAGAATTTGTAATTCCTAACCAAACATCAGATATTTGAGATCAAATTGGCCAGTTCAACAAAAGTTTCATATGTAAGGACCTAAATTTGATGGTTCTCTTTTGGTGTATCACGTCGAATCTTTTTACAGATTGTAGTTCTCTGGTCATGTTACACTTACTTCCAATTATAATTTCACATATAATAAACCACTAAAGCTTGCCGTAATGATTCGAAATCTACATATTTATAACATCTAACGTACGTGTTCGTATGAATTTAGACATTAGTGTAATGATAATCAGTTATGTCGCGATTAAAAAAACACATTTACACTTTTTTAAATTAATTACCTGTAATATGTAGTCACGGTGTGATAAGTTTTTAATTGTGAAAATTTTGTATATACATACGTTTTTTGGCCGATGGTAAGGCAATCAATCCATCGGCGGTCGTCGTTCTAATGCTGGCTCGCACGCCTCTCAGTAGCTGAATATATGTTGGCTGATACCAAAACGCGACAAACCAAAAGCGAGTCACTGTGAAGTTTAATTATCACCTGTATGGTGGTCGCGAGCCAGTTGGATACAGATCTCTACCACTCCGCTTGATTACTGGATATACAGTGGCTGATCACGGAATGGAACAAGACTAAACGCGTGTCTATAGTGGGCCTGGGAGCCTATCCAAATTGATTTTCTACAATCTTTAACGCTAACAATAACGAAACCAATTTATGGAATTGATATATCTGATCACGTGATTTAACGTTGAGGTATTATGTCAAATCCATACATTTTTTTCGTTTTCATTGACGTTAAAGACCGTAGAAGGGCAGATATTTTTAAAAGTGTCTAAATAAGCGTTCCATTGTGAAACAAAAATGTTTCACTGCCTAACATTTTTGGAAGAATTACTCAGTGGAATGTAACGAAATGCCTTTTTCACAAACATATTTGTATTGTTAAATAAAGAATTTACAAAAATATTTTTCTTATACAATGGAACACTTAAATTAGGTACACTTTAAAAAAAAATCGCCCAGAAAAGCAACTTGGCTATGGCCCTAGGTGTTGGGTGTTCACGATCAAGTCGGACGCGTTATTTGAAGTTGCAACCGGGATGTAAATGGAATCCTTTTTTGAAAATTAGTCACTATCATGCGAAAATTGAGTTGCACATTCTTAGTGTTTTTATATTTTCTACGTGATAAGTTGATTAATGTAATAAAATAGGCATTATAAAAGAATATGTCGCATCTGATTGATCTATCGGAACTGAAATATGCCACTCGTCTCTCGCGCAGATTGCATTAATTTTATGATGGCTCAATAGTAGCGAATCCGGAATCCTACAATAAGCTATTGATGAAGGAATACTACGTGACGAAACCATAAGGAAAGAGGGTATTTCCTAATATCCCTCCAGGTTGTCTCCACTCTCGAGTAAAAAATCTTCCACTAAGCATTTAAGAACTAGTTTCTTTCTAGATTTAGCATATTAACATCTTAGGCCGCATCGTTATTTAAGATCGGGTAGGATGATGGTCAAACAAAGTATTTTTTTTAATCCAATAACTGTTTGCTCATAAAAAATGTTACACCTAACACAGCCAGTCATTAATTTGCGATTATGCGAGCGTACATTCGTGTACAGTTAGGTATGGCGTATTACACGCTTTTAAACACGCTGAAAGCATAACATCACTTATTTCCTAGAGTTTTTTAATGTATTCCGACGTCCGACAAAATAATCGGAGAACAGTAAATCGATTAAATCATGTCGCTTATTAAAAGTGGTATAGTATACCTTGCCTTTAGGTATACTAAATTTCATGTGACACTGCTACTATAAAATGAAAAAATGAAAAATTACATGTCTTATGGATATGTTATGACTGCTAGTTTGGTATAATTTTATGGGTCCAAAATGCCTGTTAATAAGTATCAGGTTTTTATTTATAACATGTCAAATTTGAATGATGAAGAAATTCAGTTTCACTACTTTACAGTTTGTTTTTAGGAGAACCATCATTTCCATGTATCATTTTCATATGGTATGAAAAATAATTTATCATATGGAGTTATCAACCTGTATGATTGCTAATTTTAAACCGTCTTTAAAAAAGGAGGAGATTTTTAATTCAAATATAAATTTGTTTTTTTAATAGTTGTTCAGTCATAACTTCTTTTTTTATGAACCGACTAGCCGTGCCCGTGGCTTCGCTCACGTGGACTACAGAATGCCCGCGCGAATCTTGTTCACCCGCTCCCGGCTATTTTAAAGACAAATGCTTATTGTGGATGTTCCTTAGAAGATAGATATACACTCTCCCGAACTTTTTTGTAGGTCTTTTTAATGCCTATAGTTATATGGTACATTAATTTGCTACCGTTCTTATTGTTTACTCAGCATAAGCCATTTAAGTGCCCGAATTGATTCACCATGACCAGTTTTTTTTTATTTGTGCCGAACCTAATTCTTTTTCTAAAATAAAAGTAGCCTAAGTTACTCTCTATATCATCGGTTATCTATCAGTGAAAGTCCCGTCAAAATCGGTCCAACCGTTTCGAAGATTACTCGGAACAAACAGACAGACAGACAAAAATTTTAAAAAATGGGCTTTTTGTTATAGGTATCGTATATACTTTCATATGTATTTAGTAAAAAACTGTTATTTTGACATTACAAACAGGACACTTCAATTTTATTAATTGTATAGATATGTATCATTATTTTTTGTTGGAAAGGGGATACATCCAATGGTGGTCCCATTTTATTTTCATTGGCGTTGGGCCTTCAACTACGAGGATACACCTGAGAACTCCTCAGAAACATTGAAGTTGTTTTTCTTTTGTGTAATTTTTTTTTTGTGATATGATATTATGGACTCCAAATGCTAGTAAATAGCAGGTTTTTATTTATCACCGGTGAAATGGTAATGATGAAAAAATAATTTGATTGCTTTACAATATTTGTATAATATTAAAATAGCCATCATTTCCTTGCCTTTGACCGCGATTACCACTGGCTGTATTTATGTTTTCTGTTGAGTCATTTTTGAGTATTTCACAAAAATTTCATTTCATTAAATATTGAATTAAATTAAGCCTAGATACGTGATTGAGTGTCATTGGAATAAACTTACAAGCAAAAGAAGATGGATCTACTAATCGAGCGTCATGTGTCAATGATGTTTTTATTCACTACCTTTGTAGGATCATCTTACAAGATTTACTATTAGTATTTATATTTCTTATTAGAATTCATATTCGTCAATTTAGGATCCCACTACCGCACATCGACGTTATAACAACTGAGAAAAGTTCGGTTCATCATTAGTGTTCACTGATCATTATTATTTTTTTATTTTATCCATCGAAATTTAGCACTCACTTAAACCAGTGTCTTTTTAAATGTGCCTCTCGAGCCAAAGTAAAACATCTAATTATATTAAGTGAGAACCCTCGAGGACGGCTGGTAGCGATTTGGATGAAACTTTGTATTTAAATAAATGTTTTACTTTTCAAGTTTACCTAGATAGGTGTTTTTTTCTTCACACGAACTCCGACGACGACTCCAACGTCCATATATTGGTATTTAATTACTTCATTCATATACACTAGCGCTTTTCTGGAGGCTTCGCTAGCGTAATAATAATTGAGTTATGTCCCATTTTTTTAACTTTCTAACTGAATTACTAAATACCAATTTTCATAATTATGTTTATCTTCAAAAATGACGGACTAGAGATTTAATTTCGAAAAATCCTTCCTTGGTGCTCACCTACAACAGTGTTTAAGGAAATCGCATGTAACTTTTTACGATCCTAGCCCCACTAGTTTGGGTTGTATATGTTGCTATGTCAGTCAGTCATTTAGTTACTCTTTTATATACGAGTATACAGATATATTATATAATTCGTTAGATGATCCACTTTTTTGATGCTAACACAAATCGAATTAACTAACAGCACAGCTCACAATCGCCACCATATTTTGTTAACGGTACTCACCACGATAATGACTATTAATTTGTTCCTAATCTCCTTCACAATTTACGCCAGGTCGCTTCTCAGTAACTATGCTAAATGACTCACAGTGTATTCAATCGCATTTCTTGAGTGTTGCTTAAAAAATCCTTGCCTTGCCTTTGATAAAAATAACTGTTCGTAATGTATTGTATAGAAAGTGAATCAAGTTGTTATATATTTCCGACTAGCTATGCCCGCGGCTCCACTCCGTGGACTGGAATATCGTCGATCGAGCACACACGCGAATATTGTCAGCCTCGCTCCCAGTAATTTAAAGACAAAAATGCTTATTGCGAGTGATTCTTAGAAGATGACATATACTTTCGTGAGTGTTTTGTAGGCCTTTTTAAGGATCTACAGTTACGTAGTACATTACTTTGATATATCTCTTATTGTTTACTAAGCATAAACCATTGAAGCACCTGAATTTTTATTTTTATTAACGCGGAACCCTAATTATTTTCTAAAATAAAACTAACCTATGTTACTCTTTATAACATCAGCTATCTGCCAGTTTTGAAAGTCTTGTCGCAATCGATCCAACCGTTTCGGAGATTACCTGGAACAAACAGGCAGACACAAAACTTTTTAATACAAATTAGTGTTTTTATAAGTATCGTATATACTTTCATAATATGCATTTAGTAAAAAGCTATTATATTGACATTACAAACAGACAATTTTAAAGGCATTGTTTATTAATTGTATATAGATTGTTTGCCAGTGGTAAAAATTATGAAAATTATATTAGATTTTTTTTTACATTATCCTGACATTCAATTGTTTATTCTAACGAAGTTACTTATGACAAGGTGAAGGGATCTAAACTGTAAAAAGTTACCTACTCTAATGCGGCGGGTCAGACCGATTGTTGGACCCAATGTTGAATCTGATCTCGACCCCCTTACACAGTAATAAAATAAACTTCTTCACAGTGACTTTCTTTTGGGTAGTGGTAATGGTACAGTCATTCAGTCAGTCAGTCACACACACACACACACATACACACACACAAAATAAACCTTAATATCTAGCATAAAGCCGCAGGCTAAGTATCAGAGAATCCGCATAACATTTATTACACTTCTGTTCCTTGTACAATAATTGATCCAACAATGTTTATAATACAATTCCTGTGTATCAAAACTATGCACAGATGGCGTGCAGAAATAAATACCGCTACAATTTAGTTCAAACTGGATACACTGATTGATAACGGAAGTCGTTAATATTTAATAAGTTTTGTATAAAGTCAATACACTTTATTATAATTATTATTATAAAAATATAAAGAAGAAAGGTCAGGTCAAGGGTACTCTTAATTGATAAGCATGCATGAAAATATTTATGAATGTTAAAGAAGCGAAAGATGTATGCCAGATTCGTAGCAAGTGGAAGAACGTGGTCTTTGCCTCCACCGTTGGGAAAGTGGCATAATTATGTATGTATGTATTAAAATATAAACAAATTATAAACTTTATCAGTACATTTAATAAATTCAATCGACTATTCTTACTGTACATACAACAGTGCGTTAATTAAGGAACTTTGTTACTACTGTGTGTCCCACGGCACCTTTCAAGTATTTTTATTAATATTTTGCCAGTATGCATTTGTTTGATCTCTAAGGGGTCATATAAATATTATGATTTATACAATATACATGGATTTTGATCATAGGTATGTCGATTGATCTTAAGTCGTATTTTATCGTTTGTATAATTGTGAATGTACTGAAGAATTTTTTGACCGTATCCCAACATCTCCCTTCAACAAAAGAACCAAGCAGTCTGGTCTAATGAGCCACAGGTACACAGTAGCGCCCATTATGACACGAACAAAGAAGATCGCAAATTTTTTCCTTTGCCGTACCGTGCAGATATAGAATAGTCATTCAGCCAACGTCCTTCCTCTGGTATTGCGTCCTTTAGCTGCTCCAGACTCACGCCTTGAACACTCGTGAAAGGGTGTGAACGCGAATGTGGATGGATTTCACGCCTGTTCGCGCCTCGATTTCCGTTTCGAGTCGGTTTTTTGTGTCCGCGTCAAAGAAGTCGCGGCCGCGCCACGCGAACTTCGCGAACGCTTATCCATATTCACGGCGCGGCGTCGCATTTCTATTCTTTATAAATGAAATATGCTAAACTAACACCGTATTGTAATAATTCTAATAAATGATTCAATTATTTGAATTATTATATTTGACGGTATTTTAGCTATACTATGTTAAAATAAACATGTCTACATCATAAATAACTCGTTATGTTGCGATGTGTACTCGTTATCCACCATCTGCTTTTTCTTTGTTTATTTTGTATCTTTATTAAGCAAATTATTATAAAATGCCTGTGTTCATAGATTCAAAGACGCAGTAGCTGAAGTTACGTCCATTTAGTACGAGTGCTTGAACCCGACTGTGAACATTGCGAGTGTGGAGAGTTGTTCGCGACGCACTGAGTTCAAGCCGGGAGTTTGGAGCGGCTACTTCATAATAAACATGAAGAGGCATTTCAGCAGGCCGGAATGACATCGTCGACTGCCGATGAAAGTGTCATCGACAGTCGCCGTTGTTTGTGGAGTACTTATCATTAGGTGCCATACCGTCATTTTGCTAAGTCAGTATAAAAAAGTCCTGCATACGAGTTCTACCCACTCTCTATACTTATTTTCTCAATTTTCTTCCAGCTGATGCAGTTAACATAATTTTCAAAGATATAATTCAACTCTTCATATTAATTCGGCGTTGTTCTTGACATCTTTGATTCTCGTGTATAATCAATTTTGACAATAAACTTTGATATGATTTTTAATAAAAGATATAAAAACAAGGTTATACATTATCTAAAAATACTCGATTTTCTTTGAATCCTTTTTACTAAAGTTATCAATTTTTGAGTTTTAAGAAAATACAATTTATTTTTAACATAAAATAAATCACGCAACGGTTTAAATTTAGTAAGGTATATTTAAAAGTTCTTCAAAGCTAAATTGTAATTTTTAAATTCATTGTACATCTGCATCCGTTACAACGAACGGATTTATTGGTCACTTCCGCAAGCTCTTCGGTTGCCGACAACCTCGAGCGCTGATTGGCGCTTTAATCTGATTGGACAGTAATTCCCGCATTTGTAGCTGATTGGTCGGGACCGCTAGAGGCGCTTGCGTTGTCGGGTGCGGTAGAGAAATTCACTTGAATATTTCTGGAGCTGATATTAAAGCTCAGAGGGAAGTATTTATGATTGGATATAATTACATAGGCTTACAGAGGTTAGTATATAACACAAGTTTGTTTATCTTCATTTTACGCAGTGGAATGTATGAATGAATACTTCATTGCGCTTTTAATTTGTACACTGGCGAGCTTAATGCTTGTATCAAAGAAATAAAAGTACACAGGCGTCTAATAATAATATTTGCAAAAAAAATAAAAACATGTGCGGACAGGGGAGTTATTTCCTGTCAGGAACGAAGTTACTAAATGAATAAGAAAAGTAAACTATTATTTAAAAACATATCCCTGATTTTTCACAGTCGGGTAAAAATCAGTTGGTTCTATTCACAAAGAACACATGGATGGAAGCTTCATACCATACAAAATAATTGATAAACCATTGAATACTGAACGAGCACCTATTTCGCGAGACCATCCTGTAGGGCCCCGCCCTAAGTGTAATCTTTTGAAATTTGATGGCTGCCTGAGGAAGGGTTATACAACCGGCCGCACAAGATGCTAGTCTTCTCAAATCTCGATACTCGCACGTAACACAAACATTCGTATATAATAGAAAAATTTCTTCTAGATATCTAGAATAATCCATTTCACTCTATTTATTGTAGCATGTAATTAATAAAATATCAAAAAAAATATTAAGAATGTTGTCATCCATTTTAATTGAACAAGATTGATAAATAATAGCTTCATATGAAAACTATTTATGATTTTAAATAATAATTGAGTTAATAAGTTAAGATTTTAATTCTACGCAGTCAATTGTATTATAAATACAATGTTTGTTCCTATTGTAATTGCTCCTTTTATGAAATAAAGTTAGCGATAAGACATTATCCTTTTTTACAATTTTCTTTAAGAAAGCCTTAAAAATGTTTGTTAATGTTATTGTATGTATAATTCTAGGGATTCGAACTCACATCGATCGTCGCGCTATTCGCACACGCTAAGACTGAACCATCATTGCTTCAAAGCGTATATTTAATATTTCAGAAATATCACTTCATACTTTTTGTATCAACGAAGAGGACAAATACCTATACTGATTTTTCGTAATTCAGTTTCAATCACCAAATATTGCGGTACTCGTAAAATATTTATGTTTTCTTTGTTGACTAAATTCAACTTTTTATAAGCCTAAAGAAATTATTGTTCAAATTTGATTACATTCCATACTAGCATCTTCTGCTATAAAGACGTAAATTTTGTCGTAAGTAATCTTGATAGAAACCTATGTTATCCCTGAGTGATATATGTACGTTACATTTTATTCTAATTAAATTTTATCATGTAACTAGCTGTGCCCAGTGGTTTCACCCGCGTATAGTTTAAAAGAAATCACTCGGAACATCGGGATAAAAAAATGTGTTAATCCAGGGTGTCAGTTACCTCCATACTAAATTTCATCAAAATTAGTCCAGCCGTTTGATCGTGAAAAAGTAACAAACATATAAACACACTCACAAACTTTTGAAAGCGATTATTTTTGAAGGTTTTGTTCTAAAACGCGATTTAATTTTATTCGAGACAAGTTAAAACAGAGATTACTTTAAAAAAAAAATTGGATTAATGTTTGGATCGAAAAAAAAAACTAAATGCGTAAATAAATCATAGAATTAGTAATTACAGTGAGACTTCAATTTATCGGCTAGTGTATGTAAAGCGCGGTGGGGAAGTCGTTTTCTGCGGCAAACTAATGAATGCTTCCAGTAGTTATTTACATCCCGTAATTTTATTTTTACTCATATTGTTGACAATTCATATGCGCCATATCAATTAAGGAGTGGCATTGCATTTCCCGTGTACCTACAATTTTCATAAAAATCACTTGGACATTAATATTCTATTATACGATTTCTAATGTATTATTAACAATTCTCATAACCTCTCAGATATGGTATAGCTTATGCTCTCCGTCTATAAAATTCAATCAGAATAGGTAGAGAATTGTTAAAAAATTGGATTATTTTTACTTCTTCCCTATCTTATACCCTATCAATTATGTAATCTATATTAATAAATCTGCAGTTCTGTCTGTACATTTAATATCTTTCCATAATTTCTCGAAAGGCATACTATATGAAAGAAAATCACGAATATGCCATAAAAAATTAAACAACCGCGGCCACACTAGTTTTTTATATAATTTAAAATATTTCAATGTTTACAAAGGAATAGCCGCATTCAACGTCGAAAAGGACCTCAGCTCCGCATATGCTATAATTGCAATATCGCTGCTTTTCACCTGGATCCACTTACGTTGAAAAACATACGTTTATACTAAAACTTACACTTTCACTTACACTCAAAGTCTTTGAAAACTTGAGACACGTTCTTATGAATACTAGCATCCACAGAAATTTAAATAAATAAACATTCTTTTTAATTAGCTGTCTCGGTGAATAAAACGGCCATTTTAAAAATAATTATACGGTAATAAAAATAATTAAAGAAAGTGTCGATTTGTCAAAGTGTTTCACAAATTACATAAAACTACCGACATTTAATTAGTGATACAGAAAAATAATTATTTTATTGGAGATTACTTAATTGGAATCTTATATTCTTTGTACGTATTAAATTAACCAAAAATATTCACTGGACTTGAATGGTCTGGTGATGTTCAATTCTAGTTCATACACTTCACAGTATGAAAAGGAAGAAAGGTGTGAGTGAGATACATGGCACTCGTCTAACAAATTTATTAAACCAAAGAACATAACACCACTAATGAATTTGTAACACTTCATCATCTATGAAATAAATCATCCGCGGAGTATAAATAAGATGCTCGTTAAATAAAATAAAAAACCTAAACTGCAAACTACTGGCCATCAAGAATGACCGTTACTTTTCAAACTACTTCGGGTGTTCCTTATTTGATGATTCGTTCTGCCGCGTTATGTAGGTAGGTACCTAGTTAGTTACTGTTTAGAAAAAACTTCGTTCGCTTTCTTTTAAATGCGTTCTTATTTTAAACATTGACAGATGGAATCGCATGTTTTATTTTTCAAATGTTGAACGTGTTAATTTGAGAGTTTGATTGACCTTCACTTTATATTTTATTTATATTGCATACAACTGACTGATTTATGAGGTGTTAAGTATGTAGGATATTTTTCACGTACATACACTCATGGACAAATTTAGATCATTGATATTTGTGACAACTAAGTTGATTAATTTGGATTTTGCCTATTATTCGTTAATTTAAAAAACAAACATTATAGCATTCCATGGATTCACCGTGCGGGTGCCGGGTCCATCGTGTGGCAGACAGAAGGATCACGAGCAGCCCCCGGGACTTGCGTTCCAGGTGTAGGTTTAAGGGGCCCCCTTATGATGTACATCAGCGCTCACCTAGTCTGCGCGCGATACCCTCCCTGCCAAGCCAGATTTGGTAAGAGTCTGTTATTGCTGTTTTAAATACGCGTTCTAAAATAGAACTTAATGCAATTCTCGACAGGCCAAGGTCTTTTAGCAAGTTATAGAGATATTTCGCTGGAATACTTCTCGCTCCCACTTCACCGAATACAAGTTAACCGCATAGCCGTTTTTGGTTAGCTCATTACATAGATCATAATATTTGGAAATGTAGAAAAAAATGAACAAATAACAATAATTAACCAAAAAAAAAAAAAATTTTTACAAGATACAAACATATTTGTACTTAATTTTTTTTTATTTATTTACGCTTAGGAAAGTCTAGCGTAGGTTATAATCAGTACTTAGTGTTAGCCTCTTCTAGCTCTTCGAATAGCTTTCAGTTTCCTTGTCATATCCCTAATCAAGTTATCATTATTACATGTAGCTTTTTTAACACGTGTAAAAAGGCGTGTTCGACTTCTTAACAACTTCGGGTTGTATCCTAAAAACCGTTCACTTTGTGTCATGAATTACTATTGTCTCAAGAAATAGACTTGACAATTTAATGTTTTAACCATATTTATTTCAAAACTGCAATCATGTATAAAAAAAGTAAATGTTTTGTTGGCAAGTTAAGTGCGAGTTGACTATTGGCCCACGGCCAGGTTTCGTTTGACGAATATATGTATTTGCACTAGCTCGCTGAAAATCTGCGGTGAAGTTTTGTATTTATTTTTACTTCGGTATTATGCGTGCTGTCAATAGAACTAGTTTTATCCAATTTTTGTCAATCGGTCGGCTCATTATGAATATATAGCGTAACATTGTTGGAGTTAGAACTAAATTGAACATCATGGTTTGGTTTTAACCAGTGTAATCACAGCGACTTACATATAACAAAGACTTCAGTAACTTACTGCGCCCTTCTCGAAATAAAGCCTTATGAGAAAAAGAGTTTTTTTATTAAGTACTTAAGTTTATTTTTGTAATTTTTTCCTAATCTAAATAAATCTATATCCATACTAATATTATAAATGCGAAAGTAACTCTGTCTGTCTGGCTGTCTGTTACGTTTTCACACCTAAGCCAGTGAACTAATTTTGCTGAATTTTGATATAGAGATAGATTGAACTTTGGAGAAGGACATAGGATACTTTTTGTCACTTAAATAAAACTTAAAGGAAAAAAAATAGGGGATGAAAATTTGTATGAAAACTACATAATAATGTGTTGGATTCGTATTGGTATATAATTACAATATTATACACCTAGTAATAAACCCATCTATGATTTTCTTTTGATTTGTCGTGTTTCGAGATCAGTCCATGTATATCCAATAATATGCAGACGAAGTCTCGGGTACCAGCTAGTTATTATACAAAAGATAACTGACTGACATATCAACGCACAAGCCAAATTATAGAATACGGGTTCCTTTTACACTGTTGGTGAGCATTATGGAAGGATTTTTGTAAATTCAACGCCTAAATTGTTAAAAATGGGGATGAAATTTTGTATAAAAATTCGTCATTTTGAAGATAGGTCTATGAAAATTGGTTTTTAGCAATTCAGTAAGAAAGTAAAAGAAATGGTTATGACTCTACTATAACGCAAAAAAATGCTAGTAAAATATAACCAAATTCGCCACCTATTGTACATTCGTGGTACTATGTCAGCCATCATTCACGAGCCTACAGCAACTGCCCAACGTTAAAACTACATCGGAAAAACGATTCGCGAACGACACACGTTCTTATTTATATAAGTTTATATTTAGGATTTGTATCCTTTGATTTCATTATTATAGTACGTGTAGATTTGTATTTAGGTTCTCGTATGTACATATGCGCTACGAGGCGCTAAGTGTGGCGCGTTTTGGCGTCACGCCAACGTCGTTGACGGATTTATGTCTTGCATGACTTACTGTGTATATTCACGGCTTAAATTCGGATATAGGCAGGTTTGTATGTACTTCTTCTTCTTATTTAAAATGGCAGTGTGAATAGAATATTATTCTAATGATTCTTATAGTTTTCATAAACAGTTCTAACAATATAGCGGTTTTCTTTAAAACTGTCCAGGGTGTATTTGTGACAACTCAAAATGTATGTTTCTAGTTATTATTTTTAATATACTTGTCTACAATAGCCAAACTATATCACATAGAATCACCAATTGACAGAATAAAATTCCGCTAAAAACTTCTACTTGTTTTGGTGCCGCAAAAAGTACTTGCCAGTGTCAATGTTTTCAAGTCTTCATAAAATTTTCTGATATTCAAAGTGGGCTCTGACAAGATGGTGACTCCATTGTTAGAACTATCTAGGTAGTTTTTGTGACATCTCAAAACCCATGCTTGCAGTTTATATTTATAGTCCACTTTAAGTGCGCACAATAACCAAACTATATCACGCAAAATGCCACCAATATCACTTAATATAGGGTCGAAGAACCTATGTTAATGAATCAAAATAAAAACCTCAACATGGCAATTTATGTTCCCGCCCATAACTCGAGCCAAAACTTCCCAGACCATAGTAACTTAGAGGCTTTCTGTGTCATCTTCCGGTTGGCATAGCAACGTATGGTTGTTGTTGTTCTTACAATCGACATAAATAAAAAAAAATATACAAATAAATACTTCAACTGATTTTCTTAACATTTATTTTCGACAATGCGATTTTCCAGGTAGATTCTGGAGTCTAACATTCGTAAATGCTTTGTCGGGGCCTAATTGTGTAAAGAGTTTTTATATTAATTTTGCTATCAATTTTTATATTGACAAATTAAAGAAACCTAAGATAAAATTGCGTTGAAACTTACCTAATTAAATAATACTGTCATGACAATAAAACCTTGATGACACTGGCAAATTTTACAGCAACAACCGTTGAAGAAAAGAACTGACTTGACTTTTTGGCGGGATCTTGAAGTGATATGTTGTGGTTTTTGTTTTTAATTCATTTACTTAGGTTTCTGACTCTATATTATGTAATACGGGTGGCATTTCGCATAATAAAGTGGATTGGAATAGGCTGCGTATGGAATACTGTTCGCATTTCTGGGATGGATCCGCAAAATACCTCCTCGATGTTCTGGACAGGTTGCAGAGAGGGACTGTTCGCATTGTTAAACACATCATGTCAAATACATTCACTCGCTTCAGCTGCGCAGGAACATCGCCTCGCTGCGCGTGTTCTATCGTCTGTATCATGGTGAGTGTTCTGAAGAGCTGTTCAATCTAATTCACTCATCTTCTTTCCACAACAGAACCACACGCACTTGGCTCGGAGTCACCGTTTTACGGTAACCTCCATCTCAGCACGAACTAAAAAATTCTCTATGATTTATCTTTGTCGTACCGCGAAACTGTGGAACCTTCACCCGGTAAATATGTTTTCTCCTTCTTACGACATCTGGTCCTTTAAGCGTAACGTGAAGAGATATTTAAGCGACCGCCGATGGATTTAGATCTACAGGTGGTCGCCGTTGTGTTTCTATTGTGCTGTGGATACCACAAAAAGTCCCTAGGAAGTTCTAACAAGGGAGCCATCAGCTTGTTAGGATACTACAATGGTCACAAGACAGGACACTATATTCACTCGATAATGGCAGTAATGGTCCTCAGTAAAGATGACTAGTTTCCAAGTTAGGAAGAAGAGTCAGAATTAAACCTTCTTTATTAAAGAAAGATGTAAGTTCACCTTATAACTTTTTCTATTTTAAAAGCTTCAATTGAACATTTCTACTTGTTCAAAAATGTATGTTCTTTGAGCTACAGACACCGTCCATACGTCAATATGTCACATGTAAAATATATTATATCTTATGTTGGTCTGTAAGCGTTAACTCCAGCGGTTATTGGCAATGGGCCAGTGATGAATTTATGTACCACTAATGGGACCATAAGTTATTTGCAACATTTTATTACTTAGGATTCTCATTAATTAGGATTTTATTTGAGAATGTTGTGAATAAAGTTCAGAGAGACCAGAAATAATCTCACTTCCATTTGTTATAACATGATAAATAAACGAGGTAGAAGTGACCGGATCGCAAACGCTAAACAAGATGATACCTAGTCACAGTGACTCACTTTGACGCTTCCCCTTTCTGGTTCAACTGCTTGTCGGCTACAACTGAAGTACATTTTACTTTGAAGGTATAGGTGTCGAATAACATTTTAAGAACTGAGACACCCAAGTCAACTCACCTGGTCATGTTGCAGAGTAACATACATACATACATAAATCACGCCTATTTCCCACGGGGTAGGTAGAGACCACGCCCTTCCACCTGCTACGATCCTGGTATAAATTTTTCGCTTCTTCAACATTCATTAATCTTTTCATGCATGCTCATCGGTTTAGAGTACTCATGACCAGACCTTTTTTCAGAACGTGCAGAGTAACGAATGAGAAAATGGCGATAGGCTATAGCCTACAATCCGACTGCCCGACTGCACCTAGCATATGATGAAAAGCCTGTCACAGTGAGCGTCGCAAATGGCACTGTTGAACTGGCTTCACGCTTCGCTGAGTATCTTCAGCGTTCGCCCCCAAGCCCGGTGAAGCTGTAAAAGTCGTCTGAGATTCGAGTTTTCTTGGTCAGTGTAGTCAGATCCAAGATCAGCCGGTGCATTTCCAATTTCTACTTACGTAGGTCATCATAACAGTGGCGTCTGGCAATAGATTTCTCGATCTCTCGTTGGTCAGTGTTGTTTTTGGATTGTACTGTGGTAATCATCAGGTATAGTTCCGTCACTTTGCCTTACCAGAAGGTATATACTATACATTTGACATGATGATTAAAGACATAAATGACCATATAAATAAATGTATGACAATGACACACATTTTATGTATAAATAAATAAATAATTAATAAGTTAGGTAAATAAAAATGTATTTTTGAAAAACAAAATGTAATTATTTACCATCCTATTCAGGGTCCATGTATTCGGATAATTTAAGATATAACAACAAATGTACATACATGATGCAAATGGATAAATAAGTCAATAAAAAGATACAATTTACAATTCAAAAGAACTTTATACTAGTAGTGGGCGATTATGAATGATGTACTTATTAAACATGTAGAGTGGGGAGCTAAAAAAAAGGTCGCGCAGTCGTCCACAAAGTTCTTCATATATGCCAAATATCTAAAAAAAAAGGGTAGTTCGGTCCTAATAAAAAGTAATTCTATAAATTAGTAACTACTAATATTAGTAACCTAGCATTACTAATTACTAATCGTAATTCGATTATGAAGGATGACTCATCATCAATATAAATCTACTAATATTAGTGTTTACTAATGGCTATAATCGAGATATGTCGAAAAATCTTCATAATATAATGATTACATTAGTATATCTCATAATCGACAACCGCTACTTTATACTAAAAGCGGCTTCTAAAAGCAATAGCTGAGCAACGCTTTACCACATTCATCTTTGGTGTTATATTAAAATTTATTTGTTTCAGTAACACAAACAAAACTAGACCCAAGGACAATTATAGCATAAACATACATTCATGTAATCGTATTCAATTAAATTACAGTGTTGAATGTTCATGTGCTAAACTCAGCCGAGCAATAAGTATAAAATATTTGGGAGTTACTATTGATGAAAATTTAAGGTGGGAAGCACATATTAACAAATTATCAGGTCGGATACGGAAGCTTATATATATATTTAAAGAACTACGAGTTGTAGCTGACTATAACATCCCTATCCAAATGTTTAAGGCTCTTTGTGAATGTTTATTAAGATATTGTATTTGTTCGTGGGGTGCTGCGTCTAGGTCACTACTTCTTATTGTTGAATGTGCACAAAGGGCCGTTCTTAAAGTTCTACTGCGGCTACCCTATACAAACCCTACAACACTATTGTATCAGCAGGCTAAAGTATTGTCTGTTCGAAAGTTATTTATCTACCAATGTATTAGACGCTACCACCAAAGTATGAGTTCCACTTTAACGGGAACAAACCGTAAAAAAAGACTTGATCGCTTTCCTGTCCCACAGATTAAAACTACACTGGCTCGTATCACATATCGATATCAAGGCCCATATTTATATAATTCCCTTAACTTCCATAATACGTTTAAGAATCTTAATAATCATCGACTAAGAAATACATTAAAGGAAATTCTATATAAATATGATTATTATGGAATAGAAAATCTATTACAAGCAGTAAAGTAGTAAATATGCCATTACACAAAGATTAGTGAGGATTTTTCATGTCAAACAACATACATACTGTGTACATATGCTTGTAAGCAAATTTATTAGACACATACACACTCACGCGCACACATGCATACACACGCAAATGCACGCACAAACACGCACACACACGCACACATATACATAAAAACACACGCCCACACACACAAATTTATCGGTAGTTTATCTCATTTGTTATTTTATTTTGTTCTTTTAATTCGTAGTTTGAGAGTAAGAAATCGTGTAATTGTTGTATATTGAGGAAGACATTGTTACCTGAGACACAGGTTATATCTATTTCAGATGACAGGGTTCAGCCATACTTGATGTATTACATTGTATAAAATAAATGATTATGATTATGATTATTATGATTATGTGTCAATGCGGCCGAATGTGATAACGCACTAAGCTGGCTCGCTGGTACCAATAAGTGCTTTGGTGTAATTATTTTAATTGAGGCTGGCGGCCAACCATACCAAGTGAACTTTTTATGATTACCATTAAGATGAAGATTTAATCTGTAACTCACGCGTATTGTGAAAAAGCAATGATTTTTGAGTTGTAAAGTGTACAGATTGCGCCCATCGACGTGAGTTTGGGGACTCACAATTGACCGCAAGACCATGTGGAAAGCATAGTTGCGAAAGCCAGCTACGCAAGGAGAGCGCTACGTCCAGTCCTCACTTTGGGGCTGCCGCTCTACACTAAACTAGGTCCGTATAAGACCTACGTGAGATCGCGTCTCAAGTATGCTGTCCCCGCATGGTGCGGTTGCGCATCTGAATATTTAAAGCGCCGATTACGAACCCAGAAAACCCATACACTCAGAACGATCGTCGTGGCCCCACGCTACGTAAGGAACTCGACAATCCACCGCGATCTGTGGATAGAGAGCCTGGACGAATTCATAAGCAGCCTGACAACTCGCATGTTCCGAAGAGCGGACATGTCGGAGCATGTTCACCTCCAGAACATAGCGCCGCTGGGCACCAGACCATCAGACGAACCATATCCTCGATGTAAGAGGAAACTTATGAAGCCTCAACCGCGCCAGTTTGTCCGTGCACCCACGCCGAACTGAGCGGCGTGAGAAAAGAGGAAAATTCACCGGCCTCAGCATCAAAATACGCGAGGCTTTGTTACGGAGACACGCCCGTTGTAGTGGGCGTAGAAAATAGCTACCGAGAGTAGGCATAGCCCTGAAGCGGTAACCCCGCACAATTTTGTGCGAGAAGAATTTTCGTTGGTTGGACGTGAGTTTGAATCCCTGCAATGAGCCTCCGCTTTCAGTAAAGCTAAACATCGTAATGAAACTATAGCATGTTGGTAAGGCATTTTCTAATCCCCTATATAGGTGTGTCCTGGCAGTTGCAGTTAAGAGCCAGTTTTCTCAGAGGGCTTACCTGGTCATCATCATGGTCCACATCGTCACTTATATCACATATCAGGTGAGATTGTGGTCATAACGCCTAACCCCATAAACGATAAAAAACATTATTACCACAAAAAAGTAAAATGATCGTATCATGTTATGTAACAAAGCATGTTTTTATATTATTTTCCGTGTAATTTATTACTGATCACAAAACAACAATGTTGCCAGTTTACAGTGAAATATTGGAAGATAACTTTATTTCCAACCAGACCATGATAGGTTGAATAATATTATTATAATAATTTTTTTTTAATAATCTATTTTTTATACAACTCAGGTGGCAAACAAGCATACGTCCCATCTGACGGTAAGCGGCTAACGTAGCCCATGGACGATAGTAACACCAAGGAGCTCTCTGGAAATACTACTCACCGAAAGAACGCAACATGAGGTTATATTTAGCTGACTAACTGCGGACTACCTCAAGTACAGAGAAATCTCCACAGAAATTTATCTTTGCCTTACCTCTCTTTTTTACCCCAAATTCTCCAGTGATCTCTAGAAATCCATATATTAATAATTAACTTCTTTTTTTATGTAATCATATACTTACACAGTTTTATTTGATACATTTGTCATTTATTTATCGTTCGTGAATTACGAATTTCTTAACCTAAATTCATAACATTAATTTTTTGATCGTTTATATAAACTTTCCCATTAATTGGGTAAATTTTAGAAGTTCTCAAGACTATTTTGTCACGTACACGAGTGCCATCGCAAATAGACACTGCACACTATTATAATAACTTAAGGAGCTATTGTTTTTAATTTGAACGGTATCTAGTTGAAGCACAGGGAAGACCAAAAAAAAAATAAACGAAAAAATATATGTATATTATAAGTGTTTTGTCTTACGACGAATACAATTTATATTCACTCTACAAACACGTTAAACCGATTCCTATATTTCGTTCATCTACGATTCAGGTCGTAAAGAGGACTTTAAGAAAACAACAGCGCCCTCTATCGATCGCCTTTGTTTCTGAAACCGCTTTTACTGCAGTTTATTACACCGCAATGATAAATTTTTATATCAACTTTGTGGTTTCAGAAATAAAGCGGAATTAATTTCATGTGCGGTTTTTTTGTAACTCTATTGTTATGTTTACGACTTATAAGAAAAATGTCCAAAAATAATTAAATTAATACTTGCCACACTAACAATTTGATAGTAAACTCTTCTTCTTTCTTTAATTGAATGGCAACCGTGTTCTTATTCAATTCTGTCAAAGTCACGTTTATAGAATATTTATCCGATGGTCTTGCAATGTTTAAACATAGCTTCAATAAAATGGCGGCTCCCTTGATAAAACTATCCAGGGAGTTTTTGTGGCAGCATAATATGAATGTTCCCAGTTATTAATTATAATCCACTTCACTTCTGCACAATAACTAAACTACATCACGTGGAATTCTGCTAAAACCACATAATATAAGGCCAAATAAAATAAGTGTATGAGTTAAAACAAAAACTTAACACTTCAAGATCCCACCAAAAACTCGTGGTTGCAAATTGACCTGTATCGAATGTTAGTACACTACATTAGTAGTACATTATGAAATATTTACCTATCTATACAAATAAATAAAATTGGTGTCTTTTTGTGATGTCAAAATAACAGCTTTTTAGTAAATGCATTTTTATGTATATACAATACTAATAACAAAAGCATTTTTTTTTTTTAATTCTGTCTGTCTATTTGTTCCGGATAATCTCCGAAACGATTAGACCTATTTTGACGGGCCTTTCATCGGCATATAACTGATGTTTTAAAGAGTCGCTCAGTTTACTTTATTTAAGAAAAAGAATTGGTATTCCGTGTAAATAAACAATTCGAAAAAACGACGATTTTTGGGCGATTAAATGACTTACACTGAGTAAACCATAAGAGACAAAATATCAAATAAATATAGTACACAGTTGTACATTTTAGGATTGTAAGACTTACAAAAAAATCAAAGAGAGAATATGTCAATCTTCTATGGATCACCCACAATTGTTGTATTTCAAATATCCGGAAGCGGGGACAGCAACATTCGCGGCGCATACTCGAACGATGACATTCTGTAGTCCAAATTAATACAATATTTGTCTAATATTCAGTGTACAATCAACGCTTTAATAGAACGGATGACTCTCTTTATAAATCTGTCTAGGGAGTACGTATTTGTGGCTAATTAAAGTTCATACTTCTAGTTGGTATTTATATTAGGTACATAATATAGTGACTAAATAAAAACTATAACATGAAAGATCATAATCTTTCCAAAAACTAATATAAAAGACTTGCTGTTTACATCAATGATATGCATAAATATCCATCCCGTGTCCGGGTATCATTGAAAATCCGTTAAAATAATAATACTTTAGCAAATCAAATTCTAATAGGATCGGAACGCGGCACCAATTAAGGGTAAACAGGACGGGGCATCCGAAACGCGGCGTCAAAGTTGAGGCCACCCACCACCGCCCCCTGACTGCCCAGCGGTGCAATTTTTTTAAGGGGGCACCCCCCCGATCCCAGACTGTTTGGTGACGCTTGCACCTTAATAGTCGGCTTGTTGCGAATTGGCCCTTGGCTGTTGTATTCAATAATATGCTATTTAATAGTGCAACCCAATTTGCAGGTTAATTAGTTACTTTGATTATTATAACCTGTTTCAAAATAATATAAACTATCTGTGTCCACGGCTTCGCTCACGTGGACTACAGAATGCTCGCGCGAATATTGCTCTCCCACTCCCGGCTAATTTTAAGACAAAAATGCTTATTGTGGGTGTTCCTTAGAAGATATACGTATATACTCTCGCTGACTTTTTGTAGTTCTTTTTATAAACTAGTTGTGCCCACGGCTTTGCTCAAGTGGACTACAGAATGCCCGCGCGAATATTGCTCCCCACTCCCGGCTATTTCTAAGACAAAAATGCTTATTGTGGGTGTTCCTTAGAAGATAAACGTATACTCTCGGTACCTTTTTTTATAGGTCTTTATAATGTCTATAATTGTTTAGAACATTAATTTGCTATATCCCTTATGGTTTACTCAGCGTAATCCATTTAAGCTCCTGAATTAATTCACCACGACCAGTTTTTTTTATTGTGCGGAACCCTAATTGTTTTTCTAAAATAAAAGTAGCCTAAGTTACTTTCTATAAATTCAGCTATGTCCCGTCAGTGAAAGTCCCCTCAAAATCGGTCCAACCGTTTCAGAGATTACCCGAAACAAACAGACAGGCAAATATTTTAAAAATGTATTTGGACCGCCATCTTTAGGAATTTGCCATTTTGGATTTAAAATGAAATCACTTAGCTAACAATACATTGTCATTAAAACTAAACCTGTATGCAAAATTCAGCTCAATTAGTTTGGGATAACTGTTTTAAAGGTCAGTTCCAAGATTTGACCCATACTAACATAGCAAGTTAAAAGCTCACTGATCAACAAGGCCAGTTCAGTTTAAACTAACACCATCCGCGTCCATTTTGATGTAGCGATTTTTTTCCCACCCGCAGCGTGTTTCCGTTTATTTCGTTGCACACATGCGCCCGATCAGTCGCGAGCTGGATCGATCCGCGACCGGCCTCAGGTCCGTCACTCCCTCGGCTTTCTCATCCACTATCATCATTTTATATGTTCATGTGTCAATTATCTCCCAATTAATGCGTAATAAACAGTACGAATTTATATTAATAGTTTGACAGTCAGTCTCCGATATTCCAATGAATTCCTTGTCAGGTTCAAAGAGAAGATTGAGGCTGATCATAGTACAACATATGAGTCAACATTTTGGGATATATTAAAGGACTTTAAAATTTAACATTGGGTTATTTGTTAAGCTGTTACGAAAACAGGAGTTCGTATTTTGATGAAAGGATCAAAGAAAAAAGTATTTGACATAAACAATAGAGTGTAGCCTCTTCATAAACTTTAGTTTAGTGAATGTCATTTATATCGACAATATCTAAAGATAGCATTAAGACTTCGTCCAAGGCACTATTATTGGGAGGATTTGGATCTAATGAGTAGCTCAACTGCAAGTTTGATGACGTGCATAACTTAGTGATGGAGTCTGCCAAGAGCAAGACCGAAAGTGAGTCGCTGATGTATAGCAAGGATTTAAACTTTCAATATATAGGTGTTTCTCACCGCACTTTGGCAGAAGGTTGTTCGGATGTAACCAAGATATTGTATGACCTAGTAGTATTATCTCAGCGACAGCATGAAAAAATAGGGCGTATACAGTGGGAGTGATATATTTAATAGAACTAGCGGTCGCCCAATGATCGAAATTCGACCAGCGATTTTTTAATCATTAAATCATTAATCTATTTTCTGTTTGACATTGCAGTATGAACCTAAACAATGAATATTATATCACTTGCTGTCACTTTTCATTGAGTGACAAATGTAAATATTTTTGGAGTCAAATTTCAGTGTCACTGGTCAGGTTAGGATTCGCAGTATTCATTTAATTAATATATTAGTAACAGATATTATAGATATATTTTACTTTCTGCACTTCTTCTCCACATAAACTTTAACCATGCCAAATCTCACAGTCTTCCGTGCACACAATACGCTTAAAAAGGGGTACAAAGTTATTGCTTCACGTATTTATAATGATAAAAAACCCTAAAAATAATAATATCAGAATGTAAATATACCACTGCTGGGAAAAATCCTCTTCCCGAGGTTAGACATGAGCTTAATCACCATGCCTAATTGCTTAATCACCACGGCTTATTGGTGATTTCAAACCCTAAGTAATCCACAGATCCCAATTTTTCCCATATACAGTGGTAAAACAAGAACATTTCTTAAGCATTCAGTTTTCCTCTCGATGTTTTTCTTCACTTTCTGTAGATCCCGGCTGTGATTTTTTTAACGAGGTGCTCATTCTCAACCCTCTGGTAATTTTTTAAGGTGGTATCTTTTTACTGCCAGTGCATGATTTTTTATACTGGTGGTTTTCTCCACCTCCGTCTAGTAATTTTTTAACAAGGTTGTCTTCCTCGGTGATTTTTTAGGTGGTTGTCTTCCACCGTCCGTTCGTGATTTTTAAAGGGTGGTTTACTCCACCCGCTGCCCGTCCGTGATTTTTTAAGGTGGTTTTTTCCACCACCGTCAGCGATTTTTTATAAAGGTTGTATCTTCTCAATATTTAAGGAGGTTTTCTTCCTCCTCCGCCGTCAAAGACGGGCCCGTCCGTAATAGACGAGCCGGAGCAGGGCCACTCTTGCCCCATCCCTTCCGATGAGCAGAGGGGTACAGGGGAGAGACGCCGTCGGTCTGGTATTGGCCACCAGTCATAAGGACTGACGTTGCCACGAGGAGGTTTCAAACATAGGCCCCAACGTTATAAGAACCTTCTAGGAACCTACACCAACTTATCGTTCGTCTGATCTCATATGTCTTGAATATTTTTGAAATGTTATGTCACTGATTAAGAACAGCCATCAAGAATTATTTTTAAAATACAATAAATAAGTAGTGCACTAAATAAAACTAAATTTCACACTTAATAAATATTTATTAATTAATTCGAACAATGTACTTGCATTTCCTTGGAAAGTTTGAGGAGGTCAGATTTGTATGTTGTTGTTTTTAATTTTAGGTATGATTCCAAGTTCTCATCATTAAGACGACTTCTCAGTTTACTCTTGATAATGAATCGAAAAGGGAAAGAACAGCAAACGCGAGCTTTTTCAGATGATCGTAAGAGTCAGGAATACTATTGCAAGCGTTGAAAATGATCTCGTCTTCCTTCTCCGGGTCATTCAAAGCAGACGACTTGTGTTGTGAACTAAGATCATAATGTATTTGTGCCTGGGCTATACTTAAGGAGCTAAAGAGCCACATGCGGCTCCGGAGCCGCACTTTGCCGACCACTGGGTTAGACCAAGGCTACTCGTGTTGATGGTACATCTATACAATTTATAAAATTGAAGTGTCTATTTGTAATGTCAAAATAACTGCTTTTTACTAAATGCATATGAAAGTATATACGACACTTATAACAAAAACTCATTTTTGAAATTTTTGTCTGTCTTTCTATCTGTTTGTTTCGGGTAATCTCCGAAACTGCAGGACCACTTTTGACGGAACTTTCACTGGTAGATAGCTGATATTAGAAAGAGTAACGAAGGGTGCTTTTATTTTTTTTAAATTAGAGTTCCATGCAAATAAAAAAAAAGGTCATGGTGAACCAATCGAGCGCTTAAATGGCTTACGCTGAGTAAACTATAAGAGATATATCAAATTAATGTATAACATAATTTTACACATTAAAAAGAACTACAAAAAATTCTGGGAGAATGTATGTCTATCTTCTAAGGATCACCCACAATAAGCAGTTTTGTCTTTAAAATAACTAGGAGCGAGAGAGCAAGATTGGAGCGTGTGCCCGATCTATGACATTCTGTAGTCCATGTGAGCGAAGCCGCGAGCACAGCTAGTCTATATTATAAGTGAGATACTTAAATATAACCGATATAGTACATGCAAAAAATAATAGTAATAGCACATTTCGTTCTATACCAGAGCATATAATTGGTAAACGAAAAAAAAAAATTCTGTGAGAACGTCCACGATATTATGTTATTAAATGTCTTATGTCATATAAGTAGTTATTATATGACTGTACTTTTTGAGTAAACTGAGTAAGGTTTATAATTCACCTGGTATATGAGGGGATAGTGTGGATGTCGATGCCTATGCAATTCCTGTATACTTAACTGTTTGTAAACATAGTACAATTCAGATACAATGGCGAGGCGTACTGAGATATCGGCAATCTGGGAGTTAACTTTTGGAAAATTATTTTAAAACACTTTATATGTTGAAAATAATATTAGGTCGGGGAGAAAGTATTTTCGCATAACGTAGGTATAAACTTGTTATAAAATTTCTTTGACTTTTCTATTTACATCTGGCTGGTTTAGGTAACATTAAAAATAAAAAACAAAAAATTTAAAAAACAGTTGTTTCCCGCTATTTTTCATTTGTTTCTCTTTCTGTAATGAGTGAATGTAATGAAGAAATTCGATACATTTTAAAATATTATTACAAAAAAGGCAAAAATGCAACTCAAGAAGCGACATTTTTTTTTTTTTGATGTTTATGGACCTAATGCAGTGTCAGTAAGAGTAGCACAAAGTTGGTTCAAACGTTTTCAGTCCGGAATTTTTGATGTTAAAGATGCACCTCGCTCTGGTCGCTCTGTTACGAATAAAATGGACGCCCCATTTTTGAAAAAGTGGAGCAAGATCGGCATATCAGTAGTTAAGATGTAGCTGAAGAACTGGAAATTGATCACAAAACAGTTTTAACCCATTTGAAGGAAGCTGGCTATTCCAAAAAGCTCGATATTTGGGTGCCACACGAGCTCACTGAAAGAAACCTAATCAACCGTGTACTCATTTGCGATTAATTATTGAGACGTAATGAATCCGAGCCGTTTTTGCAGAGATTGATAAAATTGGCGATGAAAAGTGTATCACGTATGACTAGAACGTGCGAAAAGGGTCGTGGTCTAAGGTCGGCCAGGCTTCACAGCTGTAGCTAAATTTGGGCTAACTCGAAATAAGGTGATTCTGTGTGTATGGTAGGAATGGAAGAGCATTGTTCATTTATGAGCTATTACCGCCCGGCCAAACCATCGATTCGGATCTCTACTGCCAACAACTGGTGAGATTAAAGAAAGCAGTTGAGAGAAAACAGCCGGATTTGATCAACAGAAAGGGTGTGGTCTTTCATCACGATAACGCTAGACCACACACATCTTTAGCTACTCAGCAAAAATCAAGAGAATTTGGCTGGGAGGTCTTAGTGCATCCACTATATAGCCCTAACCTTGCACCTTCAGATTTTTACCTGTTTCGGTCTCTTCAGAATTCTTTAGGTTCTGTAAAGTTAACATCGAGAGAGGACTGCCAAAACTATTTGTCGCGTTTTTTTGATAAGAAGTCCCAAAGTATCTACAGCAACGGGATCATGGCTCTACCTACAAAATGGCAGAAAGTCATCGAACAAAACGGAACATATATATACTGTAAATAAACGTAAATAAACTTTGAAAAAAATGTCTTGAGTTTTCATACAAAAATGTGGAGAAACTTTTTCCCCAACCTATTACGTATGATTTTTTTTTTTTTTTGTTTATTAATACATCATAAAAAGTGATTTCAAAATATTTTGTAATCCGAATAAAAGTACATCACAAAAACGATGCATTGTGGTCCTGTGACGTCATCATTCACTTTACACGTCATTTTATATGATAACAGTGACAAGTTTGACAACTAACGCAAGCCTAACGTTTATATTTCCTGAATGGTGACGTCACGTTTTCTGATCAGCGTTTCAAATCACGTGACTCACAGAAAAGAAAAAAAAACAATTACTTTTTTCATATTTGTATTCTGTTAGGTTTTTTATATATAGACGAATATTACTCAATAACTTACTTTAATTTTTAAACATACAGTCAACTCGTGGTTTGGCAGATGGATATACACTGACCCATCCCAAAACGCGACAAACCAAAAGAGAGCAGGTGTTAAAGATGATGTACAGCGGTCGGGATCTAGTCGGACACAATTGTTATGTCTAATACACAAGCAAATCATATCATGATAACTAATGATTTTAAATATAATATAATGTGAAATATTGGTGCGTGAAATATTGAACAACCGGCTTAACCCTCGCTAAGTATAGAAGAAATATAAGTTAAATACAAATATGTAGTAACGAACTGTGGTCATCCAGACCAGACAAATTTCTTTATTCTCGAGAAATCAAGAGTTATAGTACTTGTAGAGCTTACGGTACCGTGGGAAACTAATATACTTAAAGACCACAAAATAAAAATGAATAAATATTACGATCTATCAATGAGCTAACCAAAAACGGCTATTCGGTTAACTTATATGCGGTAGAAGTGGGAGCGAGAGGTATTCCAGTATTCCTGCAGTAAGTTCTATTTTAGAACGGGTATCTAAAGCAGCATTAACAGGCTCTTACCAAATCTGGCTTGGCAGAGAGGGTATCGCGGGCAGTCAAAGTGAACGCTGATGTGCATCATAAGGGGGTCACTTAAACCTACACCTGGGTCGCAAGTCCCGGGCGCTGCTCGTGTTTTCCTCTCTCTGCCACACGATGGACCCATCACTCGCACGAGGAATCCATGGAATGCCATGAATTCCGATCTAAATCACATGGCAAACGAATTTGTCTAATAATAAACATTCGCAATTACCTAATTAATTAAAATAAGTGAAAACGTATTAGAACATTTTTTTTTTCAAATTCAAAATCAATAACTGTCGTATAATTTAAGCTGATAATTGTTTTTTTTTTAATTGTAGCATGGCTAAAAACTACTCTATATCGGTGAACACCCAGGGATGTACAATCCATCCCCAGTTTTCGCTGTCATGTCGACTTGCTCAAATGTCTCTTCAAGTTATGCTTGAAGGACATCATGTTGTAGGACGGAGGGAACCACTGGCCGGGACCTAGTTCCACAGCTTCACGGTACGGCAAAGAACTTCTCTGTTTGTACTGTACAAGTGAATAGTGATTACTATTACTACGGTAAAACAATTTCAAACTAGTCATGAGGACTGCCGACAGAATTGAAAACTTAAAACTATAAATGTTTTTCCTAAACTTCAAATGATAGAATTAATAATAATAATAATAGAAGTAACTATTAAGAATTAAGAAAATACAAATATAATTTGAAATAAGAAAGACTAACTTTGTAAAATATAATTGTGTAGGTAACTTAAGAAAATATTTCTTGATAATCGTTAACACGTCACGTGACCATGTCGATGACAACTTACATGAATTTACTCCCCATCTAAACCTTCTTAAAGAAGTTTTCACATAAATAATTATTGTTTATTAAATTTCAACAAATAATTAAATTGTTTCATATTTCGAAATAATTGCTTCAACTGTTTCTATATTTGAAGGATTACGAGATACTAACTAATGTATTTGGACGTATAATTTTATATAACGTGGATAAACATAACATAAAAACAATGATCGAATTACAGTTCCATCATGTGAAGCTTTCTCTCAAATTCTCCCGTCCATACATCTGACCCGTGATCTGCAAATTAGCAATTAATGAATGCAGCAGGGCCGGTAGTAGGTACTCCCCCGAGTGACGGGAGGGGCTAGCATTTTTTGCTTCTTTATAGGTAGCCTGCGCGAGATCGGCAGGCGATACGTGGGTGTAAGCTCTAAAAGATATATCTTCAGATATGTTAATGAAAATTAAAGAAACACATGCATGATCTACATATGATTTTTGATAGCTTTTAAGTGATGATGACACTGGGTTTTTATTGTTTAATGAACATGAGATTTCGATGAAATAAAATATTGTGGCGCAGTGGTAGTAAGGACGCGGGTTTGATCCCCGCACTCGACTGACTTTTATGTGATGAGCATAATTGTCAGTTGTGAGTCTGGGAATTACATCAGCTGTTTAGTTACCATAAAGTAACCCAAGTTCGGTGAAGCTGTAAAAGCCAAAGGGGCTTCAGGGCCCCTAAGGCTAACAGTATAGTCTGTTCTAAAGCGTTCTGAAGCGTTTTCGGATGATCGTGTACCAAGTGACTGGAGTAATACAGGAAGAGCTATATTCAAAACCAACAGCAACAATAGGCGAACTTCGGCAAAAAAATCTTGGAGGCTGCAGAAAACATAAATACACGAGGATATGCGCGATTAATTAAAAGATCATTTTGAAAGTGTTGTCGCGCAAGTTTTAATTCTGATGGTAAATCATTTGAAAATTTCATTTGATGTACTTACATAATACATGTTTCAATTTCATATAATTAGTTTCATTTGTATAGCTATCTGTCCCATTCTTGTTTACCAAGTGTGTAACTATATATCTTACATTTTTGGGGCACACAATAACGTTTTATAGGACAGTAATTAATCACTGTGTTTGGTTCTTGTTCAGAAAAAAATTGTGCTATTTTTTGTGCTTAATGTCACTAATGTATTATACTATTTTAGAATCTTGATTAGTTGTGCAAACTTTTATAATAACTTGTTATAGTAGTGTTGATACATTTTTTTATACCGCGACAAGTGAAAGTTGATTAAACGTTACAATTTTCTAAAATTGCAATAAAAATTTACTTAATTTTATTTATTTTTCTTAAAAGTTTAAACATTCTTGTTTTATTTGAAACTGTGATGAATAGCTATGCTACTTAGGTACCTCATCATTTCAGCCGCAGGACGTCCACTGCTGAACATAGGCCTCCCCCATAGATCTCCAGAGCGACCGATCTTGTGCGGCCTGCACCCAACGGCTCCCAGCGACCTTTATTATGTCGTCTTTCCATCTAGTGGGGGGCCGTCCAACGCTGCGCTTTCCGGTGCGTGGTCTCCACTCGAGAACCTTTCTGCCCCAACGGCCTTCAATTCTCCGAACTATGTGCCCCGCCCACTGCCACTTCAGCTTGCTAATCCTTTTAAGACCACAAAATAAAAATGAATAAATATTACGATCTATCTAATGAGCTAACCAAAAACGGCTATTCGGTTAACTTATATGCGGTAGAAGTGGGAGCGAGAGGTATTCCAGTATTCCTGCAGTAAGTTCTATTTTAGAACGGGTATCTAAAGCAGCATTAACAGGCTCTTACCAAATCTGGCTTGGCAGAGAGGGTATCGCGGGCAGTCAAAGTGAACGCTGATGTGCATCATAAGGGGGTCACTTAAACCTACACCTGGGTCGCAAGTCCCGGGCGCTGCTCGTGTTTTCCTCTCTCTGCCACACGATGGACCCATCACTCGCACGAGGAATCCATGGAATGTCATGAATTCCGATCTAAATCACATGGCAAACGAATTTGTCTAATAATAAACATTCGCAATTACCTAATTAATTAAAATAAGTGAAAACGTATTAGAACATTTTTTTTTTCAAATTCAAAATCAATAACTGTCGTATAATTTAAGCTGATAATTGTTTTTTTTTTAATTGTAGCATGGCTAAAAACTACTCTATATCGGTGAACACCCAGGGATGTACAATCCATCCCCAGTTTTCGCTGTCATGTCGACTTGCTCAAATGTCTCTTCAAGTTATGCTTGAAGGACATCATGTTGTAGGATGGAGGGAACCACTGGCCGGGACCTAGTTCCACAGCTTCACGGTACGGCAAAGAACTTTTCTGTTTGTACTGTACAAGTGAATAGTGATTACTATTACTACGGTAAAACAATTTCAAACTAGTCATGAGGACTGCCGACAGAATTGAAAACTTAAAACTATAAATGTTTTTCCTAAACTTCAAATGATAGAATTAATAATAATAATAATAGAAGTAACTATTAAGAATTAAGAAAATACAAATATAATTTGAAATAAGAAAGACTAACTTTGTAAAATATAATTGTGTAGGTAACTTAAGAAAATATTTCTTGATAATCGTTAACACGTCACGTGACCATGTCGATGACAACTTACATGAATTTACTCCCCATCTAAACCTTCTTAAAGAAGTTTTCACATAAATAATTATTGTTTATTAAATTTCAACAAATAATTAAATTGTTTCATATTTCGAAATAATTGCTTCAACTGTTTCTATATTTGAAGGATTACGAGATACTAACTAATGTATTTGGACGTATAATTTTATATAACGTGGATAAACATAACATAAAAACAATGATCGAATTACAGTTCCATCATGTGAAGCTTTCTCTCAAATTCTCCCGTCCATACATCTGACCCGTGATCTGCAAATTAGCAATTAATGAATGCAGCAGGGCCGGTAGTAGGTACTCCCCCGAGTGACGGGAGGGGCTAGCATTTTTTGCTTCTTTATAGGTAGCCTGCGCGAGATCGGCAGGCGATACGTGGGTGTAAGCTCTAAAAGATATATCTTCAGATATGTTAATGAAAATTAAAGAAACACATGCATGATCTACATATGATTTTTGATAGCTTTTAAGTGATGATGACACTGGGTTTTTATTGTTTAATGAACATGAGATTTCGATGAAATAAAATATTGTGGCGCAGTGGTAGTAAGGACGCGGGTTTGATCCCCGCACTCGACTGACTTTTATGTGATGAGCATAATTGTCAGTTGTGAGTCTGGGAATTACATCAGCTGTTTAGTTACCATAAAGTAACCCAAGTTCGGTGAAGCTGTAAAAGCCAAAGGGGCTTCAGGGCCCCTAAGGCTAACAGTATAGTCTGTTCTAAAGCGTTCTGAAGCGTTTTCGGATGATCGTGTACCAAGTGACTGGAGTAATACAGGAAGAGCTATATTCAAAACCAACAGCAACAATAGGCGAACTTCGGCAAAAAAATCTTGGAGGCTGCAGAAAACATAAATACACGAGGATATGCGCGATTAATTAAAAGATCATTTTGAAAGTGTTGTCGCGCAAGTTTTAATTCTGATGGTAAATCATTTGAAAATTTCATTTGATGTACTTACATAATACATGTTTCAATTTCATATAATTAGTTTCATTTGTATAGCTATCTGTCCCATTCTTGTTTACCAAGTGTGTAACTATATATCTTACATTTTTGGGGCACACAATAACGTTTTATAGGACAGTAATTAATCACTGTGTTTGGTTCTTGTTCAGAAAAAAATTGTGCTATTTTTTTGTGCTTAATGTCACTAATGTATTATACTATTTTAGAATCTTGATTAGTTGTGCAAACTTTTATAATAACTTGTTATAGTAGTGTTGATACATTTTTTTATACCGCGACAAGTGAAAGTTGATTAAACGTTACAATTTTCTAAAATTGCAATAAAAATTTACTTAATTTTATTTATTTTTCTTAAAAGTTTAAACATTCTTGTTTTATTTGGGAACTGTGATGAATAGCTATGCTACTTAGGTACCTCATCATTTCAGCCGCAGGACGTCCACTGCTGAACATAGGCCTCCCCCATAGATCTCCAGAGCGACCGATCTTGTGCGGCCTGCACCCAACGGCTCCCAGCGACCTTTATTATGTCGTCTTTCCATCTAGTGGGGGGCCGTCCAACGCTGCGCTTTCCGGTGCGTGGTCTCCACTCGAGAACCTTTCTGCCCCAACGGCCTTCAATTCTCCGAACTATGTGCCCCGCCCACTGCCACTTCAGCTTGCTAATCCTTTTGGCTATGTCGGTTACCTTAGTTTGTTTACGGATCTCCACATTTCTGATTCGATCTCGTAGAGAAACACCAAGCATAGCCCTCTTCATAGCTCGCTGAGCGACCTTGAGCTTTTTGGCCCACAGTGAGCGACCACGTCTCTGTGCCGTATGTCATCACTGGCAACACACACTGGTCAAAGACTTTCGTCTTGAGGCACTGAAGTATTTTGGACGAGAAGACGTCGCGCAGTTTCCCGAACGCTGCCCAGCCGAGTTTGATTCGTCGACTGACCTCTTTTTCAAAGTTGGACCTACCTAGCTGGACTGTTTGCCCCAGGTAGACATATTCTTCAACAACTTCTAGACAAGAGTTCCCAACTGATACTGGGGTGGGCACCACATGGACATTCGACATGATTTTCGTCTTGTCCATGTTCATTTTAAGGCCACCTGTTAGAAACTTTGTCGAGGCCATCGAGCATTGTGCCAAGATCTTCCAGCGATTCTGCCATGACCACGATGTCGTCAGCAAATCGAAGGTGAGTGATGTACTCGCCATTGACATTGATGCCGAGTCCTTGCCATTCCAGGAGCTTGAAGACGTCCTCTAGAGCGGCGGTAAACAGTTTCGGAGATATTACGTCTCCCTGTCTAACGCCTCTTCTCAAAGGAATTGCCTTCGTGCACTGCTCCTGTACTCGGACCGACATGGTGGCGTTGTTGTACAAGTACTTCAACACTTCGATATATCGATAGTCAATACGGCATCGCTGGAGAGACTGCAACACTGCCCAGGTTTCGACCAAATGAAAGGCTTGTTCGTAGTCCACGAACGCTAAGCATAAAGGCAGATTATACTCCTCAGTCTTCTGTATAATCTGCCGCAGCGTATAGATGTGGTCTACAGTGCTAAAGCCTTTTCGGAAACCGGCTTGTTCGGGAGGCTGGAAGTCATCAAACTTGTGCTGGAGACGATTCGTGATGACCCTCGAAAACAGCTTATAAACATGGCTCAGCAACGAGATGGGCCGATAGTTCTTCAATAAGGTTTTATCACCTTTCTTGAAGAACAGGACCACCACGCTGCCGCCCCACGTTTTCCGGCGTTTTACCTTCGAGTATAACGGAATTAAAGAGCTTCTGCAGGACCTTAAGTACCGGTGTTCCACCCGCTTTAAGAAGCTCTGATGTAATTCCGTCATCACCCGGCGCCTTGTTGTTCTTAAGCTGCTTAAGGGCCATCCTAATCTCGTACAGGGTGATGTCGGGGATATCTTCGGTTTAGTGTCGGGTCATGCCCGGCTCTCGGATCTTTAGCGGGCTGGTAACAGGCTTAGTTGACGAGGTATATAACTGCCCATAGAACCTTTCGATCTCCCTTAATACCTCTGGCTTGGTGGACGCTACGCTGCCATCATCCATTTTCAGCTTCGTCAACTGGCTCTGCCCAATAGATGCATTCCTTGCGAACACTTTGGAGCCTTTATTGAGCTCTATCGTCTCTTTAATACTTTTGGTTTTTTAATACCGGACATCGTGTTGCAAGGATTTATGAATAGATCTATTGAGCTGCCTATAGGACTTAGCGTCATCGGAAGACTGCAGCGCCATACCACGCCAATCCGCCATGAGTTTTCTGGTTTGATCTGATATCTTTTGAGTCCTATTGCTACGGTGAGTTTTAAAGAACTTGGACCCAACCGCATGGACAGTTTCTACCAGCCTATTACTAATATCATCTATGGAGACGCAACTATCTAGGCAATCGAATTGGTTTTTCAATTTGAGTTGAAAGCTCTCGGGATTTTGGAGTTGAGCATTAGAGGGTCGGAGCGTAGACTTCATCAGGCGAGACCTTTCTATTTTTAGATTGATATTCAATGTGCCTCTAACCATTCGGTGATCACTGCCGGTTTTCACTCTGTGGATCACAGTGACATCATTGAATATTTGTCTCTTCGTGGTCATGATGAAGTCTATCTCATTTTTCGTGGAACCATCGGGGCTCATCCAGGTCCATTTCCTATGAGGTGGCTTCTGGAAGAAAGAGTTCATCATAAAGAGTCCCTCTTTCTCCATAAAATCGGCCAACCTCTGGCCCCTAGGGTTCCGTTGCCCATAACCGAATTGCCCCACTCCCAACTCTTCACCATCTCTTTTGCCCAGCTTTGCGTTAAAGTCTCCCATTACAACAGTGAAGTAGGTTTTCGAGGTATGTATGGCCCTACTAATGTCCTCATACAAAACCTCCACTTCATCATCAGGATGTGCCGAGGTCGGTGCGTAAACCTGTATGACCTTCAACGAATATCTTTTGGATATTCTGAGTATCAGGTACGCTACCCTGCTCGACACACTGTCGATGGTCACGATGTTATAAATGAGAGACTTCCGG
This sequence comes from Saturnia japonica, assembly GCA_033032175.1. Lineage (NCBI taxonomy): Eukaryota > Metazoa > Arthropoda > Insecta > Lepidoptera > Saturniidae > Saturnia > Saturnia japonica. The sequence goes on from CM065315.1 coordinate 3,120,175, forward strand.
ACGATAAACCCGACACCACCTAGGGACTGTTGGTCGCCCTCCCTGTAATAGAACAAGTTACCGGATTTCATGATTATCGTGTCCTCGCCCTCTCTTCGGACTTCTGATAATCCCATAAGATCTCAGCGTAACTTGTCTATTTCCTCTTCCAGCTCAATAATCTTCTCGTCAGTCCTCAAAGTGCGATTATTATATGTTGCCAGGGCCAGTTGTCGTGGGGGTCGGTAGCTGGAACTCTTCCGGGGATTCTTAGCACCCGCTGCCCCGCCGTTACCATAGCCGCTACCGAAACAAGGAATAGCGGGGCCACCGGGGACTGGGGGCCTGGTAGTTGTTGTCGTTTTCATAGGGGGGATTTGCCCATACTCGCCACGCTGGGCATGCGGGTGGGCGAGCGCAGTTATTGCTTTTTGTTGTTTAAGTGGGGGATGCTGCTGCCCATCCCCTAGCTTTTTTTTCTCTTAGTCGCCTCTTACGACATCCACGGGTAGAGATGGAGGGGTCAATTCTAAGCCGGAACCACCACGGTTCCTAATACAATTAAAATAATAATGATATTAGCAAATTTGTAATCATAGTAACCTAAAAGTATTGTATTGCGTGTCAAAAATTAAAGTATTTTAAAAAGTTATTACAAGTTAGAAAGAAATAAAGTTAGATTTTTTTAATTTTTTTTTCCCTGGGTTGTCATCAATTTGGCCACTCCCTGGTGCCAGCTTATCGTTGAATTTTGGGACACGTTGTTTAAGCAAAATTAGGCTAGATCTGCTAATGTTGCTGGCTACATAGTATGCCATGACAACCAAGAGTCATACCTGCCACAGAAACACGCTTAAGTCGTGACGGGTTTGGGTTCTGTCAGTGTACATCCATTGAATTTTTTCAAAATTAATTTCACTGATGATAAATGAAAACCTGTCATATGTTATAATGATTATGCAGAATAGGTATTAGCTGTACTAATTTCTAGCTACTTTAGGAATCCAGAGCTATCACAAATGCCCTTTCTTTTAGCTGCTCCGCCTAACAAATACTATAAATTAATTACATATCAAGAGATTATCACCCGAGCACCTTTTTCTTAATTACTACACCTGTATAAATATTATAGATTAGATGTGTCTCGCGGTTTCAACCACATATTATTTAGAAGAAATCACTGATTGATTATTTATAATACTTTCAGTATAGACAATATTTTTATCGGGTGGCCAGATGGTCACATCGCGGCATCGCACGGTAGTTCGCACCACTAGTCTATACATAGACCCGAGCTGAATGTTGAATTATTTTAATTTTTCATTATCTCTAAAACTATGCCTCCAAATAACATGCTGTAAAAGACGAAGATTATCTCTATTAAATTTTATTTATGATAAAGTTACTTTTGTACGTAAGGATTAATATGTCATGCTTACAAATAATACTCATAAATTAATTTCAACAAAAAAAAAATTGCAAAATACCCTATTGTGGCTTATTTATAAGAAATAGATGTATGCTATCGCTGACTTTTTTTTATATACTAAGGCCAATATTTTTGTAGTATATTGTATTTACGTATCATTAACCATTACACCAGCACACGCGGATAAAGCAATTCGCGAAGGCTTCGACTTCCGACTTACGTAACAAAAATCAATATTTAAGGGTAGCTGGGAACTATAGCCTATACTATTCATCGTGAGTCTGGCTATCATATACAAAAAGAATTTATCGAATCCGATTGGTAGTTCCAGAGATTAGCGTGTTTAAACAAAGAAACAAAAAATCTTTTCCGCTTTATTACATCAGTTCATATAGATGTAAAACATTTTGGTTCCATGACATAAATAAGAATAATAATTTTTCATGTATATGAAATAAAGCAGTGATACAAATTCAGCATATTAAAAATGTTATTTGATTCAAAAATATCATATAAAAAATTATTACTTTCCACAGTATATCCAAGTATATTCCAAGTTTACCTAGTTAAGTGTTTTCCTTTCTTTGTTTTTTGTAAGACAAAGAGCGCAGCTCGGTCGCCCAGATGCGTAACATAATAATATGACATATTTTTTTTCACACCATCTGGAATGCATACAACGTTCCATGTCTACTTTAAGTTGATTTTTCCAATTAAAGCATAGAAGCTTGAATATTGTTGCTTTATGGCTTTAAAGATGCTTTATATCAGTGAAATACTTTTTTTAAAACAGTTTGTTAATTGCATCCTTTTTCTGCTAAAATCTTAAGATAAAATAATATTATGTCAGTAGATCGCTAGCACATGTACATCCGTCGTTTTCAGCTTTTTTTCGCAGTGAGCCCGCAGCGTTCGTTTTTCTCGCACCCCCACCGGCCTCGACCTCCCGGGAGGGTCCACCCCCTGATAGTACTGTGCGCGGAATTTGATTAATGCAATGTTCACGATAATTATTCCTGTTACTATTTTTGACAGGATAAAGTTTTTTTTAATGTTCGACGTTGGTTTTTGTTTCTTTATTTTTTTAACGTGTAGACCGGTACCACTGTTTCGGAACGTGAGGTATTTACAATAGGTGAATTTTTTTTATTGCATAGAATGGCATTAACAGAGAAAAAGAGTTTTTGGCGGGACCATGAAGTGACATGTTGGGGTTTTTATTTTAAATTCATTTACTTAGATTTTTGACCCTATGTTTTGTAATACTGGTAGCGCTTTGCGTGATATAGTTTGGTTTTTGTGCTTAAGTGAAGTGGATTATGAATATAAACTGAAAGCATGCATTCTGGGATACCACAAAAACTCCCTAGAAAGTTCTAACAAGGGTCACTATCTTGTTCGTATACTGAAATCGTTATAAAATAGGACACTATATTCACTTCATAATGGCAGTAATGATCTTCCTTAAAGAGGACTAGTTGCCAAGTTGGGAAGAAGAAAAAAAAAGAGAGAAAAAACTTGATTTCAGATGAAACACTTTTATATCAACATATATGAACCGAGGTGGAAAATTAATCCATACCTTACGACCACCAACAAGCCAACAATATTGATTACCCAAGAACCTTGTTGGAAGTCACCTGCTACGTCTAATGCTGGTGACTTTCCTGGAGATGTGGTTATGATAGTGAGCTATTTGAGCATTTAGTTACATCAGCTAATGAAGAACAAGTATCAGACTTAGAGAAAAAAATAAAAATAAATGTGTGCAGTTCCCACGAGGTAGAAGTGAAACCTTAAAAATACATAAAAATATCTTGTTATAAATCTCTTCTTAAAAATTCTAAATCAGGGATTCGAACTATCGACTACTCCTACTGAACATACAACACTATGTACAAGTCTGGTCGTCACACTGCTAGGCCCATTTGACGACGATCACAGACGTGAAAATCGGGACTTAACCATGTATAATGCAGTCTATCTCATTCTCTCGCATGCTAAATCCTATCGAAGTTCTTCTCTTTTTGGTTTCGCTTTTTCGTTTCATGATGATAAGGTTAAGCGTTTGGTCACAATCTCGCCTAATCTTAAGTGATGATTGGCTGAAGAATGTAACACACTAACACGAGAACTGGCTCTCAAGTGCAGCTGCCGGATAACACCTATGGGTGCTTGACGATAGATTTTTTACTTGATGGTGGTAGCTAGCAAGGGTGGCGTAAGCCCATCACCATTCTCCATGTTTTCCTTCACCGGATGTTTAGGCTCATTGCAGAGATTCGAACCCATGTCCGTCGACCGATTGTCCCGTACACGCTGCCACTGAGCCATCATTAAATCCTTTTCAAATGTCACTTTTTGCGATTTAGGTATTTCATAGGCGAATTCACTTGTCTCGCGGTCGACCCACCGACCAAACTCGAATTGATAAATCGTAATTTATTTCCTTTCTTATTTTTTCCATTGTAATATAAATCTATACAAATATTATAAAGATTTTATGTTTTGTTTGTTTTTGTTTGTAATAGATAAAATCAAAAACCACTCAACCGTTTTTTAAATTTTTCACCAATATAAAGCTACATTATCAGCGAGTAACTTAGCTATGTTGTATTTTTTAAAATTAATTTACTCCTCATAAGAATGTCGATAGATTTACACAAAGTATAAAAATCGCCTAAACGGGTGCATTAGCGATGTTTGTCGTATAAAATTAACACGGGTGAAACCGTGGAGCACAGCTAGTCACCAAATAAAAAAGTCAATGTCTAAGTAGAAAAAATAATAACTAATTTTATAAATAAGTATTTTAAGAGTTTACTATAAGTAATAAAACAATTAATTTATATAAACGTATAAATAATAACGTTTAAAGCCGTATTAGAAGAACATAAAACTTAGATTTTTGTACGGAAATGTGTGAAAGAAATTTGACTTACGTCGATTCGATATATGTCGGATACTTCGAGAACCTAACATGCCGTAAGTACAAAGACTACCAGTATAATTATTAGCAAGTTGATGACAATGACATATCTTGGTGTATATCGTCTACTTTTATCAAAACGTCTTGAAGAAAGAGCCACAATGATTTTACAATAACTTAACTGACTGCACAAAAGTTAGGTAAAAAATCAAATCAGAATAGATAATCTCTCTAATATCTGAATAATGTGAGAATAAAAAAGTAAGAAATTAGTACAGTGTAGTAGCGTTCCAGTGATTCAAATTAACTATATCGATACCTGAACATGCACTAAATATATCGTATAAGAAAACCCAGTCGAATCCGAAAAGGGTACATAGACATGACAATGACATTACCAAAAAAAATATCAAAGCTTTATTTATTATGAAAGTAAAAATGTTATTGCGATTTATAATTAACATTATTTAGTTTCGATTTCCCTAAAACTTAGTAAATTTTTAAAACATGATAACACCGTCGCCAGCCCCGGCACGGCTCAGCGGTACGTTTGATCGTATAGGCGGTACCTTGCGCCGAGCCGGCTGTATTATCATGTAAGTTTCCTGATTTAACTAAATTTTTTACATTTTATTAGGGGTAATTTTTATTACTGCCTCGTTAGCCTAGTGGTCGTAAGCGTGACTGCTATGAGCGAAGTCCTGGGTTCTAATCCCAGTTGGAGCAAAGTGTTATTGGGTTTTTCCTATGAAATTCTCAGTAGGCGCTCGGAGTTTGGTTTCGTGCCCGATTAATGGCAATAGGCTCGCCCCCTATAACATGGGACCGAAAAACATACTCGGCGAATTGTGTGTGTACGAATGTACACCTCTGCCTAACCCTTCGGGGAATACAGGCGTGATGGTATGTTAAATTATTTTAAAACAAATAAAAATCAGTATAATGAGTTCACAGTATTAGGTATACCCATCATTGATGTCTAACTTCATCATGTTGCACTTCCGTCACATGATGCGCGAACAGATTTAGTCAGATCGCGATGTTGCTTACCTGGCAACAGCCCAAGCCGAGGTTCGGCCACTTGGCACCCTTGTTGCCATGCTTTCGAGTGCCTTCAGCTAGCTAGCAGTGCTAGCCCCCAAGCCCGATGAAGCTGTAAAAGCTGTCTGAGGATTCAGCCCCTATGGCTAAAGTATAGTCATTTCTAAAAAAACGGCGCATTTCTCAATTTTCAACTCTAATTAACGCTTCAAAAGAAATATAACTTCAAAAGTAATAAATAAATGTATTATTTTTTTCTAAATTGTTACACTACTTTATGCTTACACTATGGTACAGTTAAAGAGTACACGTTCTATCTAAAACAATCTCCGCCGACAATATCCGGGATGCTTTGCTACTGAACACTTCAACTTCATTCTTGGTATCATGAAGACTTGCCAAGCGAGACTAAATCTTATTTTAGCGTATTAGAAGATAATTTTTAAACAGAAAAGTGGTTTATAAGTTTTTATAACTTTGTTTTTTTTTTTTTAATAACTGTATGCATACGTTTTTGTAAGAAATATGAAAAATCGACGCACATCAAAAAGAATTTTCTACAAATAGACTTTATTTACCCCGTTGGAAATTCGCATAAAAACTATGTGAAGGTCTTATTTGTACATTCATTTATAATTTTATTATATATTTATAGCACTAACTACAAATAGTCAAGTCAATAGGTAGATTTTGTAAAAAGACAATATGGCAAAATCTTATTGTTCTCGGTACTAAAAACTCGCCAAAATTTAAGCTACAGGACATAGATAAGTGAAACCAGAAAGTTCATTTTCTTTCAAAATTTCGAATTTTCGAAAACGCTTACGAATTTTAAAATTCATTTATTGGTATGTTCCTCTTTAAGCACTTTAAATAGAATTTCTTTAGGTTTATCGTGTTTCATTTACAGACCCTATACCTATAGTCATATTAGTTGCGGATAAATACCGAAAGTGAGTTCTGTAGAAAGGTCACCAGGGTTTCTCATTGAATTATTTTGGATGTGAAATAATTCCACAGTTACTATATTTATTTTGTAATAGCGCTTTTTATAAAGACAATAAAATAATTAGGTCAATATACAAATTTGCAATAAAGGAATTATTGCCTTACAAATAGTGAAAATTTGGCCGGTATCGCCATGACATGGCAGATTCGTACCTTTACATTTGTTGTGTTTTGTTTTAAAAGTAAAAATAATTTTGTATTTTATTAAATTGTACCCTCGTAGTAAAATTCAAAACACCATTTCAGGGATGGTAGATAGTGGCCCAATAATATAGGTATGGATGTCGTTAAAACTTGCTATTTAAAAAAAACTGGTACTCTCGAGTAAATAGCAAATACCAGGGCCTCAGTACCATCGTCTTCTTCTTTTTTAGCTCGTAGGTGCCCAAAATTTTGCAAAAGTCAGCCTTATTCCGATCGATAGTGAAATTTGGTAATACTGCGTACGAGGATAAAGTTTACCTTCCAACAAGACAAGAATTACCCTGAAACCTGGCACTTGTACCAGGAACCAGGTACGTTTACCATCACTGCACCTTTTACAGATACCAAAAAAAAATCTATTTCTACCCACATTATTTATAACAGTTTTATCACAGATGTATTTAAATATATCCGATATTTTAAATTATCATCTAATGCCAATACGAATACATAATATATTTCTCAGTACATAAAATAGAGATATGTATTTGTTTATTTTTAATATTGCAGTACCTAATTTGATTATTTCAGTCTTAAATTAAAAATGACCCAAAGCGAAAACCACAGTTAATTTTAATGAGAAGCCATTTCTTTAGATGGGCGTTCTTAGTGATTGTGAGGAAAGACACTACAATAACTTCGAGCTAAATAATGAAACCTTCAGCATTGTATTTCTGACGGTTTCTCACATTGTCCAACTTTTTGGTCATTACCGTAGACACCATTTTATAAAAATTTTACTTGACTATTTTATTCTCAATTCAAAAAACTTTATTTTCGAATAGCGAAATTTATTATTATTATTTCTTCTGTTACTACTTAACTAGGAGTGTGGGTGTAGGTAGCGTTGACGGTTGGCTGGTCGCATATCTACGAGTCTAATTAATAAAAAATATCGTTTTTGTATTTCAATAAAGTGTTTAATTATAGGAACTATTCATGTGAATATATAATTGATAGGTATTTTTTTTTTAGTTACGCTTCTCGTGGCGCGTTTAGTGAATTTAGTTTAGTAGTCAATTCATTTTACAGACTTTTATTTTTACATAATAAAAAGCTAGCAAAATTAATTTACATTATTACCTATGCATTAATGGATTTTGAGTATATTTTCGTTTTGTTACTCCAAAGAAAAATAACTTCTTACGTGTTTCATTAAAGTATTTAATTTTTCTACTAAAATGACTATTCTTTTTTTATAGCAGCTCCGCAAACTTATGGTCAGCAGAGTAAAACCAAAGCACAACGACGACTACCGAGACATCACCAAACCATCGGCTGTCTCCGCTGTCTTGCCAGCCTACATATTCTTTCTTGACTTTGCGCTCGAAAGACACACCATATACTTGACGTTGCGCTTGAAAGACACCGGTGCCGTACGTAAGAAAGATTTAAATAAAAATTAAAAAGAGACAAATTTAAAAGCATTGAACAAATTACCGCAGGAATACTAAGAGAACAGGAGCGTGCAGGCTGCATTGCATAAGATTGATGCGATTGCGGGGTAGAGGCGGAGTGCGGGCGGGGGGAAGCGGTGATGGATGACCCGCCGCCATTATACTAAAGAAGAGTATGGATATATCGGGACAACGCTAGTATTTAAATATGGAACCTTTTAAATAGTTTGAATAGGTCAATAAGTTTAATTAATGACGTCATATTTTTATCTAAAGGTCTTTTTTTCCTTTTTATTTCAACTATTTATTGGTTTAGCGCACAGATAAGTAAAAATCATAATTGCTGTGGTCCACAATAGTTTACGCTAAGCTTAGAGAGGGACTAGCTCTCTACTAAATAGATTTTCAACTTGAGGGTGGTAGCTAGCAAAGCGGGTATTAAAAAATACCATATCACCATGCTACGGTTTCATCACGATGTTTTGCTTCTCCGAAAAACTCATGCTCAAAGCAGGGATTCGAACTTACAACAATTGAGTAGAAATTTTGATTTAGCGCTAATCCTACAAAACAGTTTCTATTACAATACAATTAATAAAGTTGAAGTGTCTGTTTAAAAAATGTCAAAATAACAGGTTTTTACTAAATGCATATGAAAGTATATACAATACTTATAACAACAAAAAACAATTTTTAAAATTTTTGTCTGTCTGTTTGTTCCAGGTAATCTCCGAAATGGTTGGACCAATTTTGACGGGACTTTCACTGATAGATAGCTGATAATATAGGGAGTAACTCAGGCTACTTTTATTTTAGAAAAATAATTTGGGATCCGCACAAATAAAAAAAACTGGTCATGGTGAATCAATTCGGGCGCTTAAATGGCTTACGCTGAGTAAACCATAAGAGATATAGTAAATTAATGTACCAACTAATTTTAGACATTCAAAATACTTACAAAAAAGTCAGGTAGACTATATGTCTATATTCTAAGGAATACCCACAATAAGCATTTTTGTCTGTAAAATAGCCGGGAGCAAGGGAGCAAGAGTTGTGCGGGCATTCTGTAGTCCACGTGAGCGAAGCCATGGGCCCAGCTAGTTAAAAATATAAAGCTCGCTGCATACACAAAAACTTTTAATTCCATGCTCGAACGTTCGATGTACGAATTGGAACACTTTACGTATGCAACGGCCTAAAAACATTACGTCGACTTAAACACATGTGCACAATATCACACATGTCAGGGTAATACAGACCTAATTTGACGTCAATGATACTCATTAATTGTGCAACCCCTTGGAACTACCACTTTCTGTCAACGAAAACTTTTTATATTTGAAAGTTTATAAGTATTACAGTCAAGTCATTGTGTCCAATAATAGACGGGGCTTCTTGTAAAATTTGTTATACCATGATTTTAAAACTAGATAAATTTATTTATTTACATAATTGGATGGCCAGTGGCCAATACACAAAAATAACATTATAATTTTAAAAAAAATTTGATACTTTTATCAGTGTATTATGCCTTTGAAGGCCACCACCGCATGCTTTAATAATGACCAAAACAAATTAAAAACAAATGATAAACAATAATAATGCATGCTTTACTATCACAATAAAATTAAAATTAACAATCCACAGTACAAAAAAAAAAAAAAAACACTATAATAAAATAAAATAAAATTAAAATTATAAATTGGACAATCAATAAAAATAAATAAAACTTAATAAACTTAAATATAAATAAAGCTTCTTTACAATATTTACAAAAATCTTATTCATAATTATTAATTTATTTATAGTGACCAATTCGTGACACATTAATTGAAACCACTGGCTGTGTGAAACGTATAAATATTTTGAATGTGTGCAGGGTGTATATAAAAATTTCTCAGTTATTTCTGCCTACCTCAGTAGGGGCATGGAGATGTAATAGAAAGCTTAAAATTACAGATTTATCCAATATACATTTTAAAAGTTTATTATTAAAAACGCTCATGTCGCTCTATATTGTAAAAACTGCAGAATTCCGCACTGATAAAAGCAGATATTTACTCGCAAAGCGATTTTATGAAGCATTTTAACATATTTCGAATTTTAATTATTTTAAACTACCCGTACAATATTTCACACCTAAATCTGAAATCTCCACATAAATCTCATCTGATTTTAAGTGATGATGTGGCCCAAGATGATATCACGATACGCCTAGAACTGAAGAACTGACCTGAAAAGAACTGGAAATGAAATGGAAGAACTGGCTCTCGAGTGCAGCTGCTGGAACACACCTGTACTATAGGTGCTTGGCGACAGATTTTCAACTTCAGTGTGATAGCTGGCCCAGTTAGGCTATGGTTTAATTACGATATTTTCCTTCACCGAAAACTCAGGCTCATTGTAGGTTTCGAACTCACGTCGATAAATGCGATATCCATACACGCCATAACGATATACAAATATAACACAAAACAATAAGTAACGTATTATGCGTGAATAAACAAGGCCTAGCTCAATTGCTACACTTAATCAGTACAGCGCTAGTATTCTAACTGAGCCCTCTAAACCAACGGCATGGATACCAATAAAAATACAAATAGTTAATAAAAAAATAATTCAATACGTACTAAGAAGGTACTAAACAAAAATAAGACTAAGAGCAAGTGGAAGCTGTCTTGGAGGGAGTAAGGAAACTATTTTACGCTAAGGTACAAATTTGATCCTGTAACAAAAGTTTTAGAAACGTTGCTCTGAAGGTTTGGACTATTTTTAAAGCACGAACTGGTTGGGCCAAATGATTCAGGCATTGTGACACTGCAAACTTAAATGAACCTCGGAGAGTCATGGATCGGGCTTCAGCATAATAACCAGAATATTACAGGCTCTTCTTGATAATCCATATTAAGACTCTGCGCTAACAAACTTCATGTATGGATAATTTAGTCTTTGCTTATTAATGAGTCCAAACAATAGCACCTCAAGGTGCAGTCTCCTATGCGTCTCTAATTTCAACGAATTAGAAGAGTTTGAATGCGGAGTAATATGTGAACGTGGAGGAACATCTACACAGAACGTGTACAAGCATTTTGAATGCGTTGGATTAGTTTCTCCGTTCTTTTAACATCACAATAGCTAAACCCAGAGAGAAATAAAAATTCACAAACACTTATATTGATTTCTTTGATCAAGAAAGGACGTATTTTATACAGTAATTTCAGACTATAAAAGCAGTTTCTCATGCTGTTTGCTACATGCTTCTCAAAACGTACGTCAACAATTAAACCGAGGCTTTTGAATTCCGTAACTCGCTTATCAGCCTCGCCATCTACTAATATGTTAAATATCATACTGCTAAGACTGACCACATTTCGTTCACTACCAAACCACACATTTTAATATATTTGTAATATCACTTAATTTAAACCTTATCACTTATATCTGATTTTTTTTTTTCTAAATTAGCACCTACGATTGAGATTAGCATACGTGTTAGATCTCATGTTTGTCAGGTTTTCTTTTTTTATGTCGTAAGTAGTATTAGTAAATAAATTAATACAATTAATTATTCATTCACAAAATATTCATATACATAGTCTATCTTTATATGAAATGTAATGTAATAAAATAGTTATATTTTATTTCGTAACTGCCGCTATAAAATACCATTCCAATTTAAAATGTCTACAAAATAAAATGTGATGTGAAGATTTTTATCTTTATAGGTTTAGCATTATGGCCACAATTGCCAGAACACACCTATTGGTGTTTGGCGACAGATTTTGAACTTGAGGGTGTTAACTAGCAAGGAGGGCATTAGAAAAAGCCCTACCACCACGCTATGGTTTTCATTCGAGAAACCTCAGGCGGCGATCTACGCGGAGTCTGTACACGCTACTAACTAAGCAATCATTGCAATAAAAGAAATAAATTTGCCACTACCATGAATATTTTGTTGGACTTTATCTGGGCTGTCAAATCTTCCGAAGCTGTCATAAAACTCCGTCATAAAACGTCGTTAGCTGTGCATTTACACTTCACATGGTGTTAGTTTTTATGGCAATTATTTTGACATTAATCATATTCAAATTATATATTATGTGTGTTTGGGAAAATATATGGGACTTCTGATCGATAGTTTTTTTATATACTTCTGTCTTTTGTATTATTGAATGAAACTTCTTTGGGCTCAGTAAAACCCAAAAGGAGACGGATACTCTTTCAAACAGACATGGGCCTGGGTAAAAAAAGAGATGTAAAAATATGAAAACGGTGTAAATTTATAGCTAATGCGTTATTAAATAGTCACTGAAAAAAACGCGGATTTTTTACAATTTAAAAGCAGAGATTTAGAATATTTCGTAAATGCGAAGTCATATAATAAACTTCGATTAAACTATTTTTGAAGTAGGATTAATATTAAAAAGGGATATTTATGTATATTATCTTTTAAAGTTATTAGTTTACTTATTGTGTTGATTATGAATTTTAATGATATTGTACGATTTTAAAAACATAAATATATTCGATTTTATAAACTATATTTCAACTAATTATATTTTGGGCCCAGAAATACCCGTCTCCTTTGTAACGGAAACGGTGCGCCATTTGCGTGACGTTACGGATGATAAGTTGATTTAGTAAGCGGACAAACAGACAGACGCGAACAGCGACTTTCTTTTATCTTATAGGCTGATTAACGTATCATTGTTATAAACATACTTACAGATATAAAAATTGTGTTTATTGTTGATCCATAAAGAAATCGAGTTGCTAAAAAAATCTTTTTATGGTATGGTCTTTAGAGATGTTTATTTACCATGGTAAAGTGGGCTCCTTTAATTAAACTACACGTTTGAGCTGTATTGAGTATGAATTAAAAAAAATAAAAAATAATTTAAATATTGTAATAATCACGGCTTCTATTTAATCGCCTTCCGAATATTCCCAGGACATTCGACATGACGGGTCAAGTGTTCGATAAAAATCAAAAATTTATTCATCATTACGCAGTACATACGAAAATCCACTTTAATTTATTATAAATAACAATCAAAATAAGTTTGTACGGGTCGGAATCCTTAGATTTATCCTTGCTTAGGTCGTGACTGTCGGACACATTTGAAAAGTAAAGAAGAATCATCTTTATGGTGATACAGTTAAAGTATATTTTTGTAAGTAAGTTATACGACTTAAAGAAGCCAGGTCGACGGATGAGGGTAGATTCCGACAAAAAGCCGGTCGAACCGGTTACCGGTAGGTTCGCGGGGACCGTTTCGGAAAGTCATTCGGTTTAGCGTATCAACGTTCAATTATATTTATTATATTCTTTTTTTCCTTTGTTACATTCATCACGTGTTTGAAATATTTCATGAATCGTACACCAGCCTATAAATATCCCAGTAACGAATAAAAGTCGATCTTTAAGGAAGGAATTAATAATCAAGCTAGATAGAAAATTATATATAACTACTAGCAGGGCCCGCGACACGGCACACGCGAATCGAGCTGCCCCCGCTCCCGGTTATTTTAAAGGCCAAAATGCTTATTGTGGGTGATTTTTAGACACATTATGCTCTCGCTGACATTTTTGTAGGTACATTAATTTGATATATCTCTTATGGATTTCTCAGCGTAAGCCTTGAGAGCGCCCCAAAAATGTCGGTTTTCAGAATTGATTGTTATTTGCCTGGAACCCTAATTCTTTTCCTAAAATAAAAATAGCCTAGGTTACTCCTTATAATTTCAGCTATCAGTCAGAGAAAATCCCGTGAAAATTGGTCCAACCGTTTCGGAGATTACCTGGAATAAACAGACAGACAGACAATATTTTTTTGAAATCAGTACTTTGTTATAGGTATATACTTTCATAAGCATTTAGTAAAAAGTTGTTATTTTGGCATTACAAACACACTTCAATTTTATTTATTTGTAAATCGACTATTGAATATTTTGAAAAATCAACTTCTATACTATCTGACCCTGCAAACGTTTTTCTACCCTTTTCATATCGCATTCAGGAATAGCATAAAACCTATTCTCTAAGGCAAAACACTTAGATCTACCAACTTTCATGATTTCGATGGCGTTGGAATTTTTTAGTCTTATATATGGACTAGCTGTGCTCGTGGCTTCGCTCACGTGGACTACGGAATGCCCGCGCGAACCTTGCTTTCCGCTCCCGGCTATTTTAAAGACTAAAATGCTTATTGTGGGTGTACCTTAGAAAATAGATGTATACTCAGCCGGACTTTTTTGTAGGGCTTTTTAATACCTATAATTATGTACTACATTAATTTGCTATATCTCTTTTGGTTTACTCAGCATAAGCCATTTAAGCGCCCGAATTGATTCATCATGACCAGTTTTTTTTATTTGTACGGAACCCTCATTAGTTTTCTAAAATAAAAGTAACCAAGTAACTATGTTACTCCCTATATCATCAGCTATCTATGAGTGAAAGTCCCGTCAAAATCGGTCCAACTGTTTCGGAGATTACCCGAAAAAAACAGACAGACAAAAACAAAAAAAACCCAGTAAAAAACTTTTATTTTGACATTACAAACAGACACTTCAATTTTATTAATTGTATAGATGTACCAACATTCATTTATATGTATAAACGAAAATGTCATAGCGTTGGTATGGGAATATTTTAATCCGTTAATAACAATAATAATGTTAGACATTTGTTTCAGACCACAAAAATCTAGTTAATAATTTAGAAAACTTAAAAAATAATATTATTATTATTAACTGGAACCGAACCTCAGACTATCCACGTATTATGTAGTATGCACTTGTCAAGTTCAATCTACCTACCACACAACGTGTTCAGGATGGTGTTGTAGCTAACACGCATTCGCGGAGGATCGAGGTACACCGTTTTCCCATGATTTTTTTTTTATTTGAACACTTACATATTAAACACTAAAACAAGTATACAGAGGGCATTGCTTAGTGTTACTATAATTAAAACTGTAGACTACATGATAAACACGAGTAACATGAAACAGAAGGGAAAGCAGATTCAAATGTAACAAATAAACGGCATAAATTCTAATAATTGGTAAACTACTGTATCAACATTACTCTTCTAACTGAGCAAAATATTTCTTGATTGAGGGAACGTCGTCATGTACATTGTGTCTAGCTTTTTGGATTTGTGGATTGTATATAATAAATATCGTCATTCGCGCTATGGAAGCATTATAATATAAGTACTCTTTCTGTAGCAAATAAATTAAAACTAGCTTGTCTTGGTAATGTTCTTGGAACCAATGACGTTTTATAAATAGACGTGTTATACTCTCACTAAAAGCAATTTGAACACGTTACAAATTTTGTTATCAGCATATTGAAACAAAAGAGATAGGAAAAAACAGCGTAAGCCGGAAACTCTTTTGTCAAAAAAGGACAAAAGTTTCTTCTCGCTGACGCTGGTATCAAGTAGAAAGTGAACTGAAGGCAATTGCCCGCCATTCACGATTGCATGTAAAGAGTGTCAATGGCGTATCTACTTATAAAATATAATTGCTTGGAACAGTAAACCACAAATACGACAAAAGATTCGGTGCCTCTATAGAGCCTTTAAGAAATTTGGTGAGGAAAATTACATAAAGCATGCGTCTTTGATTAATTAATGTGCGTATTAACTGTTCAAACTGCCTAAAAAACGCTGCTTAACAAGTTTCATTTCAACAAGTTACGAACTAAAAATCGAACTTATACTATAGGTTGGTACGTGAGCTCCCGCCCACTGATCTACCATAACTCATTTCAAAATTCTTAAGATAATTGTGAGTGATTCAATATCACATTAGTTTTATTTCTCTGAATATAGTTTTTTATAGGACACCTGGATGGTTGAATGGTTGAGTCACCGGCGTTCGGCCGACGCTGTTTTCCTGGAAGTTTTCCTTGACTTTCAAGTTAATAACAAATTTACATGTAACAAACATAATATTAATTATTTTTGCCGTAGGTATTTTAAATGCGGTGACCACAAATACGCATGTTTTTTATACTTTTATTTTTACGATGGCACTAGTTTATTTTAGCGGCTTCGCCCGTGTTAAATCTCTAAGCTAATATTTGACCCTCCTCCATTAAGATCCGTTTAGAAGTACTTTAATCTTTTATACATTTATGTATGTCGATGTCCCATCTCTAATTTAAAAACCAAACCTACTCTTATATAAATATTATAACATGAAAACCATTTCATCTCCTTTTAAAACAGTTTTGGAAAATCCTGTAGTAACTAGATAAGCTTCTACATATTGGAACGTCGGATTCAAATTATGAACTTGCAGCCTACGCCTCTTTATTTTTTAATATTTTATTTTAAAGAGGCTTCAGTAAATCCCTGATGACTATGCCAACCTCATATGAGAAGCTAATCTATTAGATAAAGTTTCAAATGTTAATTAAATTTAGAAGGCAATGAGACAAATTTATAATTATCCGGGCCGCATTTCAAATGGATTCTCCCAAAATAATATTGATTTCTGCTCCGTTTTTCCAGGACTCCAAAACGCTCTTTTATTGCAAGCTAAACTTTATGCCAGATCTGAACACGAGTCCGAAGCAGCGCATGAAATGATCGAATAAATAATACTTAGAACGCCATAATAATATGTTATCTTGATTTTAGATAAATCATTAACTTTTATGTTTGTTATTTAATATATTTTATTAAAATATCTGTAATATATGTATCTAAATTTCTATATGCACAAAGTAATGCGGGTATGTTCACAGCGATCGTAAAGTTCCGCGCAAGATGTATGCATGGGCCTAATATTGCAACATTTTTTTAACTACTTCCACTTAACCGTTTGAGCTGAAATTTGGAATGCTTGATGGCAGTGCAATAATATGATATTATTTAGCTAAGCTGATGATGAACCCGGATGCTTGCCATAGCAACGTCTTAACAAAACAATAAGATATCCACGTCGTGTTTAGGTTTGTTGGATTCCTCTCGATAAGTACTATGGTTCCTGATAGGGTTAAAGGTTTATAAGACATTGTTTTTATAAAAATAATTTTTTAACAACACCAATATCAACATTTTTAATTTAAAAATCTTTACGCTCACTGCAACTTACGTCACAGCGAAGTGAGTTCCGAACCGCTATTGACCTTCACTAGTTCATTACCAGGGTATGACGTTACAATTCCTGTCACTGGAATAAGGTTAATGTTTATGAAGTACGTTTTAAACGTTTTCCGCCACTGTCATAATGCACTGTCTAGGGCCGTAATTAAATTATGTTTTTTTTTTTTTACATTATAATTTAACTGGCGGTAAGTAATGTAGATTAAGGTTAAGATCTACTGACGATCACCATATAGCTTATCTATATACTGGCTAATTCTGAATTGTGAGACGCTGGAGAGAGTCAGTAAAACGGTCATTTCGGACATCTGGGAAATTTATTTCTTAAAATTTACATCATTCAGGTGTGCACCATCCTGCTGCAAATATTCCTCGAATTTGAACCTCAAATTGGTAAAAACTCGCTGACACATTCCGCGAGGAATAGCTGCCATTTCTTCTCGGATATTTATCTTCAACTGGTTAATCGTGGCCGGGTTATTGAGTAGACTCTACTTTTCAGGTATCCCCACATTAAAAAGTTCGGTGGCGTTAGATCCGAACTTCTAGGCGGCCATGCAATATCACCTCGGCGCGATATCAGTTTCCCAGCAAACATCTCGTTTACGGCCGCCAACGAAGCATTAGATGTATAGTATGTCGCACCATCTTGTTGAAACCACGTCGAACGATTATAGGCTTCAAATTGCTGCATTTGCGGAAAGAAAAAAATCCCTTATCGTGGCTATATGTCGGTCGGAATTTAAAGTGACAGATTGCCTTTGTTGATTATCAAAGAAATAGGGCCCTATAATTCCGTGTACTGATATGGCCGCCCAAACGGTTACTTTCGGCGAATGCAGAGGCTTTTGATGTTTTGTACGTGGGTTCTCTGCAGTCTAGTAACGGCAATTCTGTTTATTGACATGCCCATTTAAGTGAAAATGGGCTTCGTCATAGAACAGAATATTGTTGAAACTCTGAAAGCGTTCCAACATTGTTTCAACAAAAGCTCGTCGTAAAATTGGGTCATTTGGCTGTAATTCATACACAAGTTGAATTTTATACGGGTGCAAATTCAAATCTTTCAACAAAACGCGACGCAAAGATGTTCTAGACACCACAAGTTCAGCTGATCGCTTGCGAGTCGATAGACCAGGATTACGTTTAACTGAAGCTCTAACTTGTTCAATTGTGTCTTCCGTTCTTGTTAGCCTTGGGCGTCCCGCAGACTTCTGTTTGAGAGTCGAACCAGTAGATTCGAACTTTCTGACCCACGATTGAATCACACTTTCCTTCGGATACTGATTTACGTCATGTAATCCACACTCACGCTGAAATAAAGTTGAATCGCCATTTTTATAATAATAATGTTTAACACAGAATGCACGCTGCGCTCCGGTGAAGCAATCCATCGCGACTAAATTTCCGAGAACCGAGCTTCTCATCCCCACCACCCGCGCAGCCCCCGCTCATAAGGTTCAAACGCAAGAGTGTTTTTAAAATCGTACGCCTTTCTGGCCCATCCTGGCGATTTTGGCAGAGTACTTTCTGCACTTGCCGCAAAGCCCGGCGAAACATTCAAGGCTCTTTCTAACTGACAGCCCTGTAGCTGATTCTAAGCATCGTTCAATCCAAAAACGCTGTCATGTCGACCAGCAAGCCTCTGGACAGCTAGGTAATTTAGAGTGGTTAAAAAAACGATTATTTTACTTTTTACTTCTCACATCATATTTTAATTTAACACGGTTTAAGAACGCTTAACAAAAAATAACTCAATTTAAAAATTTCAAAAGGTGATCAAGTTTTTTATAAATTGTTTAAAATTTAGCATACTTTATACGTTTTCGAGCGTCATATAAATATAAATATTGCTACTACAGCTCGGACTAATTATACCCATGTAAAATAGAAGAAATTGTGATTTCCTTCGCGAAGACTAGACCGATTTTATTTTTATTATTTTCATTATTAATATATCAATGACTCTGACATATGTTTTTTTTTTATATTCATTAAAATTTTTGCTAAACGCCAAGACAGAAGCAGTATTATTGAGAAGCTTTAGTAATTTTAGAAGGCTCCTGGTTTATATAGTAATTAATTTATGGAAAAAATCAGAACATAGCAATATGGCATTGATAGATTTAGATTGTATGATATAAAAATATTTGCTCTAGTGCCATGATCTAGGGATAAAATAAAGGATACGTTTGTATGTACTACTCGCACCACTCACATTTTCTCTTAATACTTGAAGTTTTCTCTCTGTATGTAAAAAAAGAATTATTAAACATCATGCACTCTATTTAAGCGATACTGTCATATGTAGGGGCTGTTATTGTGGATATAGCTCAAACAAATCAAACGCGCAAACGTCTCCCGTTACTCGGAACCGCAGAGACTGCTAATAGCCGCCATTGTGAATTTTGGTGGCTCCTATGGTATCTCCAAGTTTGTATCCTGCGAGAAAGGGCTTCCACAAAGCCCTACGCAGTACATCTCAACGTGTGCTGCGTGTAGGCAATCAGAAAAAGATGGAAAGAAGGGATCGAATTTTATTAATCATAATTCCGTCTATATATTTGTAACCGTCTTATCACCTTCTAATCTGCATCATATGCATATATTGTACATAATTCAACATTCATTACTGCAAATATATGCAAAGAAAACACCTTCAGCAATCTAACACATTTAAATTTAATCTAATCGTAGCCTTTATAAATATGAAATAACGCAAAAAAGATGAAAGAAAAAAAAATAGAAATAGCCCATTACTATAAATATAAAAATAAAAAATATAAGTAAAACCAAGATCGCGTCAAGCGTGTTTTTTGTTACTGTAGGTCGTGGATAAGGTGAGTGGTTTTACCGGATAGATTTGATTTGTTCTACATATCACTGAAATAAATTATTTATATCAAAACTTAACAAACCGTACCAATGACACCGTTTTTATAAAGAAACAAACATATTGTCAGAATTTGCGAAATAATGTTAACTAACTAACTATTTTGAGGAAGAGAGGTAGGGCACAGAGAAATTGATTTGCAGACTTCTCTATACTTGGAGCAGTTCGACTGGTTGATTGCCTTTACCCTACAGAAGATCGGAGCCCAATAAACTCGTGTTGTGTTCTTGAGGTTAGGAGCTCCTTAGGAAAAGGGGCGGGGTTCAAAGAGAGGTGGAGCACATAGACATTTCACCATACAGTAGGTTAATTAATGTCACTTCCTAACCCATAGATATAGATCTCTTTCAAACCAGTTTTCTAACTTAAGAAAAATCTAACCAGTCAATTTATTACCTTATTTCACCAGTCTAATGTTACCAACGAATTTTATTTAACTATTATACTTATATTACTGTATATCTGTGTTAACTTTTAAATGGCCGTCTGTATGTTATTTCTATGTATATGTACTTTGTTAACTGTAAGATCAGCATGTATGCCTAAATAAATTAAAAAAAAAAATACACCCACCTTACTAGCATGCTTAGGTGTGTCACGTTGCAGATTAAACCTATGTATATCCATCCAGTAACTGAGGGATGGCATAAAGAAATCTCTTTCCAGATTTATCTCTACTTGAGTCAATTGGACGGATGAAATACCTGCAGAAGATCGCAGCAAAAAAAATCTTATGTTGTGTTACTGCTGTAATTATGGTTTCCAGAGATGCTAAGGGAAGAGGGTTTCAAAGTTGACCACGACTGTGATACCAATGGTCTTACAAATGTCCATGTACATGGTCCAGTAGTTGCAATGTTGTAAGGATTTTCTATTGCCCGCCTGGCTAACTACCATCCTCAAGTTGAAAATCTGTCGCCAAACACCAATAGGTATGTTTCGACAGATGCACTTGAGATCCAGTCTTCATCATCAATTAAGATCAGGTAAGAATATGATCACAATGTTCAACCTTTAAGTATTATAAATATAAGCATTTATATGTCATTTGTTTTTCTTATTTAACGAGTTCCTTTACGATTACCTACGAAGTCCGGTGTATGTGACATTTCGATATTTGTGCGATATCTCAACGGTACCTACGCAAAATGTTTTTTAGTGTTTACTATGTCATCAAACGACCTCGCTTTTAAATAATAGTATTATAAAATATAGGTTATATATTAATATAAGTCTGTCATGTATTTAATGTTCTTGTTTGTTTTAATTAATTTACATTATTTGACCCCCCATATTGCATAATATTGCGCAATATGACTTGGATATTGTTCACAGATAAAGTGGATCGGAAATAACTTAATGGAACGTGAGTTCTGATAGATCACAAAAATTCTCGGAAAAGTTGTCATGTTCTTTTATGCTAGAACACTAAAATCATCAAAAAATACAAAAGCTGCGTTTCCACCAGAAATGTGCGAGGTAGCTAAGTGGTGGCGAGGATATGTAGCCGCGATGTGAAACGTTGTGATGGTTTCCACCAAATCTGTGCAAGGAGAATACGCAATACGAGTATGCTTAGCGAAGCTGTGAAACGGTGTGAAGATAAATGGTGCGAGGATGCGTAGTGGACTCTTTTCAACTATACGCTGACTCCTTTGTAGATATATCTCGTACTCGTTCCTTGGTTGCATCCCACACACACATTAGTCGCTCGCGTCAACTGCGCACACCTCTCGCTTTTTTATATGTACAAATACCTAGCTCCGCTAGGCTTTTTCCACTATTACTACGCTCCGAGATGCAATGAAATTGAAGTTATCCTATCGGTGGATTTTTTCCTCGCGTACTTTTTAGTTGCACATCTCATTGCCTACGCAGCCTAATTTTGTAAAACAGAAATATTACCCACTTTATGATTGCAGTTATAATTTTTGATAACGAGGATTGATTGCCAAAGTAGAAACAAGAAGAAGAAGTGTCTTTCATGTACTAATGATATTACCGAGTAAAGTTCTTAGTCAGCTGGATAAGTTGCAGATAGCAGAACTTTGATTTTTAAAAGCAAGAATCTTTTTTTATCGTACCACAGGAAAGTGGCGGCACTTTCCTTGACGGTCAGCTGCGTGTAATCCAGAGTACGTAGGTAGGTACGTAGGGTTTACTTGGAACAGTTGAATATCGGCTAGATTTTTTTTACTAAATATTTTGTACACCTTTCTCTTGCTCCCCTGGAAGACTGGTGGAGAATGCTTTTTAGCATTAAGTCCTCCAATTGTACTTTTATGTGCAATAAAGAATATAATAAATAATTTGTTACGAAATCGTTCGTATGTATCAATCAAAATAAGCCAGTTCTAATAACCCTGTGAATTAGTTTTATGTAATTACCATAATCATATCACGGCGTACAGTCGCAGATGATAACCGTACAAATCAAATCGCAAACATATTCGCGACTGTACCCACAACCATTTGCTTATATTTGGCATTGCTTTATATCTATCTTTTATAACACAACATCTTGTAAATAACATAGACATTTGTAAACAGACACATTTCAGCAAAAAAATTAAAATCCTGTGAATTCCACGTGTCACGTATAATCTAATCAAATATCTATTTTACGACTTTTAGCTGACGAAATTCGGCCGTGTAACAAAAAATAAAAATAGACGTGAAGGTAACCCACTAATTACCATTCTATAAATACTAATAAATTTAAAAATATCACATGTCATAAATATCTACTAATACTAATATTATAAATGCGAAAGTAACTTTGTCTGCCTGTTTTTTTATTATGTTTTCACGCTTAAACCGCTGAACCAATTTTGATGAATTTTGGTATAGAGATAGACTGGACTTTGCAAAAAGACATAGGGTACTTTTTGTACTGAAAATAAAACTTTAAGGGTAGAAAACAGGGTATGAAAATTTGTAAGAATAAAATATGGGAACATCAATACGAATGCGCATTAATGGTGAAATGACATCGGCTGCCACGCTAACCGGTTTGTTGATTTGTTATGCTCATATGCAGTAATTATGAAATGACATCGTTGTCACCGCCAACTGGCTTGTTGATTTATTAACATTGTTATACTTAATAAGATATATATTGTATTTCTAATACTTACCTATGAAATGATAATCCAGCATTCTTTTTAAGATTGGCTGAAGTGTTTTTAAACTCTATAACTACGTGGTACGGCATAATTACTGTTTTATATTATTATTGAAAAGTCACGGTTTCTGTCATCCGCGGCTCGCGAGGCTATTGTAAATTATCTGGATTATACAGTTTTGCAACAAGCGAATTATTTCATTGTGTAATCCAAAATGTGGTGAAAATAAAACTTTAATGAAAGTTTGTATGAAAACCCCACTATGTCTCAAATTAGGGATATGAAAATTCATATTTATGCTTTTGGTAAGAAATAAAAGGAGTATCACGTTTTTCAAAAAAACCTTCCCGCAAACCGTTACTATATAAGACTGCCAATTCACTAATACGGAACGAAGAAGTGGAGCGAGTCTGCGGAGTTTTGTCGACCAATATTGTATTGTATTGTATTGTTGTATTAATATTATGAGTATTGCATAAAAATCTCAGCTCCGCATCAGTGGACAGGGGTTTCCGAGGTTTAATCTTCAAGATAACAACTTTTATTAAAATACAAATTCTTAATTACAAAATTGAAGATTTTTTTTCCGTAATATGATATCATATTTTTACTTGATTTTGTTATACTTATGTAACTTTTAGTTAATCTACGAGTACTTGCTGTTGCAGATTAGGCTACTGCGAACCCAAATAAATACTACGAATAAAAATAAATAAGTGTGCTAGGTTGCGGCGTAGCGGCAAATGATTGGACATGTGTATTTTTATTTAGGATTCAGAATACATTATTTTATGCTAATATATATCTTATCTTATCTTAGACTCCTCTACTGAATCTGTTTTGTGAGAAAAAATAAAAAGTGCACTTTGCCCAACTGGTGATAAAAGAAACATTTTTTTTTTCTCAAAAACTATTGACTGTATCAAAATTTATCTAAGATCAAAGTAATTAAATTATTCTTTTAAAAATACTCCTCAAAAATATTATTATTAATAATAATAATAATCGTCATCATTTATTGACAAAAACAAGTTACAAATGAATATAATTAGGTTTCAATTTGGCAATGGGACAGACTCAGCTGATGCACTTTGCACCTAAAAAACTCGAACGATGGCGGAACATGTTTGTTATTATTTGATATTCAGAACACCTAAATCTACAACAAAATATACTCTAGAAGCTGCTCAACTCATAAGTTTTCGAGTAATTTTCTCTTGATTTTTTTCATAGTAGAGTAAATTTAATTTCTCCAATACTATTTTGACTATTTATCGAAATTTATCTAAGAATATAAAAATGATTTGAATTATGATCAATCAATTTTTAAAACAAAATTTACGTTGAAGTTTTTGTCTTTCGATGCCTATGCCCCTATTTTGCGAATTTTGGCCCACTGTGCGCCACCCGCTTTGAATGACTCGCAACACAGCTCCGCATCTTCGCTCAGTTTCAATGGACAGACACAGTCTGTAACATAGTTCCGCAGCCTCGCTCCGCGTACGTGGACTGGCAACCTAAGGGGTGCTTTCAATTATTTTTGGTTTTATTGGGACGGTTAACGTGTTGGATTCATAAGGGCTTATAATTACAATACCATACACACAGTGATGAACCCATCTATGATTTTTTTGGGCTTTCGTGTTCCGAAATCAGCTGGTACATATGCAGTATGATAGAGATCGCGACCACCATACACATAGTGATAAATTCATCTATGAATTTTTAGTTTGTCTAGTTCCAAAATCAGTCGGTGTATATGCAGTAATACAGCGGTGTGGTAGGGATCGCGACCACCATACACATAGTGACAAACCCATCAATGATTTACTTTTGGTTTGTCGTGTTCCGAGATCAGTCTGTGTATGTCCAATAATACGCAGACGAAGTCGCAGATATCAGCTAGTTAAATATAAATTTCTGTTTAGTTTTTTTTTTTCGTTAGTGTAGGTCGTGGACTCGTATACAAGGTGATCTAGAATAGCATAATTATCATAAATGCGAAACTGAGATTGTTATTTCTGCTGCTTCACGTATGAACTACTCTGACCACAATTTGTTATTATCCAGCATTATATTATAGAAATAATTTAAATTCTAGTGAAGAATATAATTTCACCTTGATTTTTAAAAAATTAATGTTTCTTTAGGAGCTTCTGAAGTTAGATCAGAGAGCTGCGCGCGCATCATGTGACGGAAGTGCGACATAATGAAGTTAGACATCAATGATAATAATGTAAATTTATGGTAATAACTTTTTTCTATTTATTGTGTAAAAATAATTTAACTTTGTATATAATCATTATTTTAATAAAATAAACATTAATTCACTTACATATTCAAATAAAACAATGTTCATTTTCACAATCAATGTTAAATAATGTTCATTTACACAACCATATTAAAACAATGTTAATTTAAAAATTACAAAAATAAAAAACATTTGAGTAAAATGAATTCACATTATTAGCACTAACTTCATTATGTTGTTGGTACGCGTGATAATTTTTTTTTTTGTTACGCCTGTTTTTTGTTAAGTATAACTCCTTACGTGCATACATAAATAGGTACACACACATTTTTTAAAATATACCACATACATATAATCGAGTATACACAGCTACATAATTTTCACTTTATACATATAATTTTCTTTTTAGTTAGACAATGTCTGTCGTCTAAAGTTTTATTCGCATTTATAAAGCAAATTCACCAAATTCACATTTGGATTTTACGCAAAGATTAAATAAATGTATAGACGGTATAATTTGGTTTAGAATTTGAGACTTAGGGATGATGGCTTGTACAGCACCAGCGGAAACCAATAATTAATCTATAGATGATCGTCAATAAGCTGTCATTGTTATACTATAGTCGACGCATTCTAAACATGAGTCGTCGGGCAATAAATGTGGTTAATGTGTGGCAAATCGTTTAGTTAGTATTTTGTGCGTTTAGGCAGGATGACCCATCAACATTCACTGTCTCACATGTAAATACCGCAGTGAGAACAAATTTTCAGTTGGATATACACGACTTTATAAACCAAAATGTGCTACATTTAATTTCTTCCCTTTGAAGGCATAGCCCGTTGCAGGTGATGCGTAGTAGTTACTACAATTGCGCAAAAAATATCATTATGTGAAAGCTCTTTGCTTATCGCGAGTGCGAGTGCTAGTTTAAGTAATGCAGTAGTAGGTGCTTGCTTTGGTTTTCGTGCGATTGCAACTAACTGATTTGATCGTCACACTACATGGGTGTTTACTGTGAACTTGGAGTATACAAGGCATCTGGCAAGTGAACATTTGAATCAGGGGTGTTATGGCACTCTGTAAACGTAACCGAAACTGTCGGATATCCGAAACCGTAACTAGATCCGATATATATATTTAATTATTTTTTTTTGGATAAACAACGAAGTACAATGACATATTTTTGAATACAAAAAATTCTTAATTAATAATTTATGTAGGGATATGGAAAGATTCCTGTATTCTACAAATTTTCGTAGCTCTTTTGTGGGAAGAGAAAGTTTTAAATTAGGTAAAAACTGTTTAATTTATATACCTATTGTTACAAAAATGTTGTGTTACCAGAGAATGTTGTTTTGCAACTGAATATAACTATAAAACAAATTATAAATATCATAAGATGCGCAGCTGCCGGAACACACCTATTTGTGTTTGACGACAAATTTTCAACTTGAGGATGGTAGCTGGCCAGGCGGGCATTAGAGAAATCCCCACGACCATGGTATGGTTTCTTCACAATATTTTCCTTCCCCGAAAGCTCAGGCTCATTGCAGTGATTCGAACTCACATCGATCGACGCGAAGTCCGTGCTACCAACTGAGCCATCATTGCTTCAGAAAAGGTGGATGTGATTGTATTGCGACATAATGTGACGTACAGCAGCCAGGATTAAAAAGACTAAAAATTATACAAATGTTAAATGTTATAAATGAAACGTAAAGGTATAGAAAACTTCAAAATAAGAAAACTAATTCATAAAAGATATGTTGACTAAAATAAAGTTGTTAAAAAACTTTTCCGACAAATGTTTAAACCTACAATAATATTATAAAGCTGAATAGTTTGAAATGTTTTAGTGTTGAATAGCGCATTTATCGAGGAAGGCTACGCTACATCACGCTACGACCTATAGGAGCGGAGCATCAATGAAAAGTGTTGCAAAAATGGCGAAATTTATTGCTTATGAGAGCTTCCACTGCGTGCGCTGCGTGTATGGTTAAAATTGTTTCTCTTAAAAAGTTATAAAACAAGTCCGCGACAGAATATGGCTATCTTTTAAAGTTTACTCAATATAACCTTTTTTATGGTAAAAAATTTGTTCTAAAATAATGAATTATTTGCGAAGGTGTTTTTATATATATGGTATTAATCCTTATGGAAATAAATACATCATCACAAGTATTTAATTTTGAATAAAATTGTCTTTTACAGTAATTGATTTAAGTGAATATATTATGAAATATAACAGTTTTAAAATAACTCGGCAGCAAAATAATGGTCAAGTATCGCGAGCGTATTTTTATTATGCAGAATAATGTGGGAAGCGGGCGTAACCTATAATGCAATGCCCACGACCCACTCTCTCTGTCCTCTATGACGTAGACGAAGTTGCACGAGTCAGCTAGTAATATATATTTTCCTTCTAAACACAATAACTAAAACTACTAACTAACTATCATACTATAACTGAAATTATCCGAATTTAGCGGATATCTGGAACAAAGTTTTAACGATATAAATAACCAAACCCATTAATTACTCTTAAGATATCCAAGTCCATATCGAGATACGAAATCTCATTTTTGTAACATCTCTGGTTTGAACGCTGGGACAAGTACTAATGATAAATACTTGCGCAACCTACTGCGTATCTTCTGTTACACTTATGCTTTACGTTTGTTCCGCTGTGGTGACATGTTATTCGACACTTCCGATCTGCGTCTTATTTTTATAGACTTTGGCTAACGAGGCTTTGTCACAAGAGGTTTCAATTTATTTAAAACTTGCTATCATTAACATAAGCCATTTCTTCGATCTAACACTAACTACTGGCTATATCGGCCTTTTCAGATTTGTGTTCGAGGTTAACTTCTATATTAAATATTATTAATTTTGTGGATATGACAGTTCTTGTGTCAGAATTTTCGTATTAATGCATAAGTTAAGAATTCAGCAAAATGTCGTCTAATATTAAATAAGGATCAGTACCGGCTCGCGGCAAGTTTTATGAAGGAGCTAGATTTGATTATAGCAGATATGGTATACACAGATACACATGTTAAACTAAGACCCCGTTTGCGTCGGGGGTTAAAAATAGTGTTTGGCGATTAGAATTGTAAAAATCTAAGCGAATTTCTCGTACACTACCCTGAAGAGTTACGAAAGTTGGGGCACATAAAAACTGAGTCACTTTTCGCCCACTGAGAGTAAATTTTTCCTCGTCTAGTTCGATTTTTAAGTTTTTGTAAGGAAACTTCGTAAGTCTAATATATTTTTTTTACTATGGATAGGCTTGTGTTTGACCACTAGATAGTGATACTCGCCTGATCCGTAAGTGATGATGTGGTCTACGATGCAGAAGCTGGCCTAGAAGGTACCTATTCACTCGAGATGAAGATACCTAGGTTATAATTATCGGGAAATACAAAATCCGGCAAAGTGTTCCACTCTTTAGCGGTGCGCATTATAAATGTGCTAGCAAAACGCTTTGTGTGTACTGGTGGAATATCTACCATTAATCGATAGTGCTTCATCGTGTCTCTTGTCGTCCGATGGTGAAAAGGGGATGGGGGAATTAAGTTATGCAATTACAACGCAGCCTTGCCTCAACTGGCGAATCGTTGCCAATGAGTTTTTTGACGCACCTCTCTATTGCCTTCAATGCCACAAGATGGTACTTGGCCGATCCGTCCCATAGAACTATGAAGAATTATGGAGAGGAATATGCAAATTTATGTATGCTTGGTAGAGAATGCTTTTTAGCATTACGTACTCCATTTGTAATTTTTTGGTGACATAAAGAATATATTTAAGACTTCTTTTTACCCTTCTCTGTCAACTATCGTCTCCAATATTCACAACTTTTATACACATATAATTTCTTACACAATCCATCCAAACCGTCTTCAGTCTTTCTCTACTCCTATATCCATCCACCTTCATGCTTAACTGTCTTCTAGTTATATGATTTTCGTCCTTCCTCATGACATAATATGCATACAAAGCTAAGGTATCCTCTTATATGCTCCTTTTCAAATTTTCTATAACTTGTACTAATCTTATCCATTCTAGTTAAAACAACACATCAATATAAATATTCTGATCTTTGCCACTTGCAATCTTTATATTAAAAAGAAATCATATCACACAAATACGACGTCCAAATAATAAAACTGGATTTTCGGTACCTAATAATATTCGAAGAATAATCACTTACTAAATGTCATGAATTCCATACCTAGTAAGTTTTACATATACGCGATTCGCGATTTGATAACAATAGTTAGAACTTGGCTCACATTGTCGATTTTGTCAAGAGTCCAAAGGAGTTCTTTACAAAGTGAAATATTAGAATGTCAAAGGAACCCTAAAATGTTCTGATAGGCGGTCACAAATCGCTTTAGATTTAATCTGACTTCAACGCGTTTTTTGAATATTATTAGTTACTAGTTTTTTTTACTTTTATTGCATCGTCCAAATATTTCCAAATTTGTTTGTACAAGTTCCAATTTTTTTATACAGATTTTCTGAGTGTTGTGTCCAAACGCTAAATATTAAAATAATAAGTATACATACATGTAATAATGTTATTGGATTGTAATGTACAAATATACTTACAGCCGGGTATACTGTAGATATTTTTTATGCATAAAAAATTCCCGTAATCTAAAAATAATTGACCTCTGCAAAAGTTGTAATTATAATTCTGCCATTTCTTATAGTATATAAATGAAAATGTACCATTAGTGTTTTACTTTCTTGTTTCTTTATTGTGTATCGTTTAAATAAAAGCCTTTGTCAGAGTTAGCAATCAAATTAATATAATTTATAAAACCATAGCATTTCAAAGCAGTTCTCTCAAACTTAATATATATGTACTTTGTTAGCTGTAAGATCACTCTGTATCGCTAAATAAATAAATAAATTGTGTAAAATAACATTTACAACAAAGAGTATCAAAGGATAAATATATTAAAATACTTAAATACCACTAATGTATTCAACGATAATTTTTAACGATAACATTTTAGATATATTATACCTAAATAAATCAAACCACTTTGAGACTTACGACGTTCTAGAATTATACTTTTCATTGTATCGCCACATAATAATGATAGTGACCACAATAATTCTGGATTTATTCATAAATAAATAAATAATAATTTACATGGGCCCTTCCTTTTCACAACAAATACATTACAAATGAAGCGAAGATGGATCAGATGATGCATCAAAGGTTGTTGGTTGAAATCCCACAAAATCCAGCATTAAGCCAGAACTTTTGTTAAACAATATCATATTTAAACAATAGCATGTTGAAAAGTTATTAAAGTTTCTTGGAAGCGCAATTGAGAGTTGCGCACGCGTCATGTGACAGCAGTGCGACATGATAAAGTTAGCCAACAATTGCATTTGATCATCATAGCATTTATGGCTAAATTCATTATGCTGTTGGCACATGGCATAAACTTTGTAGAGCTATTTTTGTTTTATTTATTTTTTACGCCAAAGAACACCATCTTACGTGCGTAGATAATAAGAACCCACTTTTTTAAGACTAGCATAGTTAGCAACATCTATTTACCGGTGTACCTCGGCATCTACTGCACATGAAATCCAGTCTCTGTAAAAGCTATAAGTTCATGT
The DNA here is from genome assembly GCA_033032175.1 of Saturnia japonica. Classification (NCBI taxonomy): domain Eukaryota; kingdom Metazoa; phylum Arthropoda; class Insecta; order Lepidoptera; family Saturniidae; genus Saturnia; species Saturnia japonica. The sequence continues at coordinate 3,151,205 of CM065315.1, forward strand.
GCTAGAAGCAGACAAACTAATAAGACTCAGCTAAACCCTATAAGTTCATAACATTTTTTTTGCAAATATAAAAAACGCCCCAATAGTTCTGTGCAAAATTGTATCCCCAAGTAATATTTAATAAACGCGTAACAGTGGCTCTCTTTTGGTTTCGAGGTTCGTTTGTTTCGAGACCAGTTAGTGTAGTCAGCTACTGAATTGCTTGCAGGCTGAGATAACAACAATGACTGACTGAAGGACTGATTTTTCGGTGGTCGCCGTTACTTTTGCATTGTACTGTCCTTACTATTTCTTCATCGTTATAGTTTTAAAGTTGTGGCCATAATCTCACCTGATCTTAAGTAACGGTGTAGCCCAAGATGGTATCACGTTAAGCCTAGTGGAAGACTGGCTCTCAGGTGCAGCTGCCGGGTCACGCCAATTGGTGTTTGGCGAAAGATTTTCAACCTGAGGCCTTGTGGGTTGAAGCTACGATGGCATTAGAAAAAACCCTGCCACCATCACTGATCACGATGTTTTCCTTCAGCGAAAGCTCAGACTCACCACAGGGATTCGAATCGCGTCGATCGACGCGAAATCCATACACTCTACCAACTGAGCTTTCTTTGCCTCAAGCTGTGCTATGTTACTATAAAATAAAATAAAAAACAAAAATTATTTGTTTTTAACAATAAGTCCGAAGCTTTTCAAACTATATAAGAATAAAATATTCCTCAATCGTTAAAGATCACGGATTCTGGAAGGACGCATGAAGGTTACGAAATGCATCACTACATCCTGCGTAGGTCATATTAGGTATAATTGATGCAACGTTGATTATGCAGCTTGTAAATGCAACAAGAGATTCTTATAGGTCACGACAATCACGGTTTATCCTTTTCTAGGTAAGCAGGATAGGTTGTTGATAAAGGCCACGCTAAACAGATGATGGAAACTTGATTGACTCGAGAATTGAGAGTGAAATTTCAAGGACGCGTCACGTTTAGGCGGATTTCGTTACATGTGAGAAAGAGAGAAAGAGAGACGAAAGATATAATGTAGAGAGAAGAAGAAAGACAGCTATATATTGTGTATCTAAAAGTGGCCACCCACGGTCCGTGTTATAGCTGATTCTCGCGCACGACCGACGAGCTTGGACAGCCACACACCGAACATTTAGACTACAGACTTGTCTGCGCTTCCACAAACAACGAGTGTTCCTATGGTGCGTCGCGTGTCGGTGCGGGCTGGTTCGCGTCCGTCCGCAATATCACGGACCGTGGGAGGCAACCTTAATACACTGTTTAGGCTATCCGCGTCTCCCTTTTTAAGAAGTGTTTGTACGCGCATTTTTATTCGAATGCGAAAAAGGAGGGTTATCTTTTTCGAGTGTATGTATGTCTATTTCTTTGGCAAGTTCTGTAGCCGAAACGACTTGATGGATTTTATCATACCAGGTATCGTTAAATTTGTCTTAATTGTGGGAGGGATATAGGCTATATAATATTTAAGTACGAGGTCTCAGAATTCAATAAAACCAAAAATAGTTTTTTTTGCCGTGTTTTTGTTGCAGTCGGGTTTTTTGCTTCCTTTTCAATAATTATAAATAATAATATAAATATAATAGATTTTTTTTTAACAAAAATAATACTGAGGATAAGTATAAGAGACAACGCGTTTGGCAAGACATTTGAAGAATAGTTTTTAATATATTTAAATCTAATGCTATCGCTCTATGCCCGAACGACCGAATAGAGTGCGAGAGAGACAATTAATTCAACTTCTGTAAAATAGATGAAATCAAAATTGCTTATTCCCTTGTTTCCTCCTCCAAAACCGGACCTACTTACAGAATTACTTACCAGAGTCACTTTGCCTATATATTTTCACCGTTACACCCCTTTAGGGATTGAATCCGTTCAGTAGTTTGAGCTATGTGTTGGTAGATCAGTCATGATTTCGTTATATATGTATATTTCGATTAAAACGTAGGAACATGACAATGATAGACATTCATTGCATGGTTTAAACATATTTGCTACAATTCCAATTTCCAAGGAAAAAAAATATACGTTTGTATTTGTATTGAATAAACGCTGTCCCCAAATCCTTTTAACAGAAAATTTAGACATACATGCACAGGCAATATTACCATGATTAAAAATTATTCATTTCATACACTTAGTTTAATTTACAATCATCGATATTCAGAATCACTGAACTCTCAAATTTTATTTACTCCTTTATTTATTTAAAATTACTGGTCTATTCAATACATTATTTTATTGTTATAATGTTAATTACTTTTGTTTTCTGTTGTTTATATTAGTAATAATTTATATTATTACTTTAAAGAGTAATATTTCATAAAATGTAATAACTTGTACTCGACTTATTTTTTTTTAAATTACATTTCCGATTTTGTATTGTGTCAATGTAGTGGGCGCTTACAATACGTTCGCGCATTTATGTATTGGATTTAGAATTTGTAAATATGGGTCAAGTATAATATACGCGTTGTTGACGTTTCTTTATAAATAAATACTCTGCTGCCGTTCGCACTAGTACTCTATCTCACTCACTCACACGAGCAACACCACGTGTTGCATATCCTAGGATTGTTGCAAAATCCATTCATAGCATTTCACTTTTTCTGAGTTAGTCTCCATCCCGCGAAACTTCTTAAATGGTTCCATTATGGGAGCCTTTTTTCTCTTCCCTACTTAGACTTAGACCAAATTGCCAGATTACTAAATTCTTTCTTTCTCCAAGAAGGCAGAAATATGTATAAATGTATAGTTAGTTATATCGAATTAATCGGATCGCGACTTATTTTCATGTACAGCAAAAGCCCAATCCCAAGTTCGACCACTTCGACTGAGTACCTTTCGCAGTCGTCCCCAAGCTCAGTGAAGCTGTCTATGCCTTTAATGTCTCCAAGGTCCACAAGTCTAACAGTATAATTAGTTCGAAAAAAAAGAATCCTTTCTACAAACAACTAACAATGTTCTAGGAACTATACTCAAAAGCCTAAAAGCTTAGACATAGGATATTATCGACTGCAAATATTTAAAAATCTCGTAAAATTGTAAATCAATTGTAGCTACAAAATATTCCACTCATTAAGATTCCTGTCCGTGCACCGATCAAAGTGTGCATAGTTAAAGAAGGCCAATGTCGTTTTCATTCTTAATACTATTTCAATTTAACTGTATTAATGTTTCATGATTCCTTTAACATATTATACTTAATCTGAATTTTTGAATATGGGGTTAATGTATTCCCGCCTTCATTATTTAAAATGTATCATATTACAATTTCATGTCATCGCTGAATAATTTCAGGTTCGAAATGAATTTTAAATTTGTAAATTACACGTAAAAACGTAGTTTTATTTTTATTTAGCTGTCCAAAGCTTTTTTTAAAACTAAAATGTTTTTCTACATCGCACATTTATTACGATCTTGCTCATTTGCAAATTTGCTCACCCACTTAATAAAAGCTTTATCTGCATCATCTTCATATTTAAAAAGTATAAATATAATACGTTCACGTTTTTCTTAGTTTTCTTTTAAAACCTTCACTGCTCTTTGATCCTGAGAAGAATCAGCTGTTACTTTATGTCAAATAGAATAAGCAGCCACTTTTATTAATCCTTTAACCATCGAACTTGTGCAGTCTTCCCCGGGCCACAAAAGATGTTGGTTACTGATGTATATTTTTACAAACTTATATTTATTTATATCCCTAGCTAGTGCTGCGCTATATGGTTAAAACAATATTGTTGCACCATGTTGTTCAATAATCTTCTGTTTATATCAAAGGACATGTTTTTATTGTACGGTTTCTTAATTGCGTATTTGTCAAGACCAAAGTGATAGCAGAAATCGCTAAATATCGGCTATGATAGGGCAAATTCGTATTATATATGTACTAGCTATCGTGTACCAAACTAAATCTGAATTTGTGATTGTTATGCCGATGTTTAGCGATTTTTGCTATTGCTTTGCTCTGGCGTATTATCTACGTAATTGAGATGCCGCTATCTATCGATTGCAAATCTGTGTATCTAAAATGCTAAGATACAATAGACGAATAGAAGGAGAATTGTAGCGGGCTGGCATAACAGCGATTACTGATTTTTAGATCCCACGGTAGTCGCCGATGTTATTGAATTGCATTGTCCTAAGCATCAGGTACAGAAATTTCAATTTGTCATGCTAAGTTTAATTGTCGTAATAAAAGTAATCCTTGTTCTGCGCCTTATCTAACTTCAACAAAAGTAACTTAGCGTATGCATACAGTCATCGCAGATGCCATAGATAGAGGTCACAATTCAGCACTACTCTATTCCAATGCTTGATAAATACAAGAATATTTTAAACAAAAAATGAAACCTAACTTCAATGATTTTGGAGAATTTTTTGATGAATCTTCGAAGTATATAGTCCAATACCTATGAAATTAAAATGAGACCACCTTTGAGGTATCCCTCCTGAACATACATAAAAAATATACATTCGAAGTGAAAACCTCCTACTCTTTTTGAAGTCATTTAAAACAAAAACGATTCAAACCATTTCGTTCAAATTATTCACAAATAGGTAATAATTTTCTGACCGCAATTTATACGTCCTCAAACGAGAACGACATTACACGACCTAGATTAGATAGTATAGTTTGACTTTTTATGTAAATAGGAATCGTTTGAAAAAGGACAGCCAAAGACCTCGGTTTATGCATTTAAAAAGTTGTTCATGTTAAAAATGAATTTACTTAGTAAAATTTAAAAAACAATCTAAGAAACGTTTACATAACGATTTCTTGCCAGTGGCATGAGACATTTTCTATGAATTAATATTGATTTTCTTCCAGGTATTCAGCGAAAATCCAAACCACAAATGTTGTCTAAGAAAGAAAATATTATAGTATAACTAAATACTTAAAGTACCAAACAGTAAAAAAGTAAATAAATAAAAAATAATATATTATATCTAATACTTTTAAATCTAATACTAATAATCAAATCTTGTATATAATTCTCGAGTTCACAATATATTTAAAAATTATAGATAATTGTTTAATCAAGTTTCAACTGAATTTCTAGTATAAACTTGGCACATAATAACTTTAATTAATAACCCGATTGAGTTTTTCAATTTGTCATAACGGCCGTTTTCAATATTACAATATCTAAGTTTACTATTCCCGATTAGTATATATTTGTAATAAGTACTATCTTTATCTGAAGATAGATTTCGGCTTCCCTCTTATCTATCCAAGTTATACGATAAGGATATATATTATGTGGATACAAAAACTGTCCATTAATAGGTATTTAAAAAAGTAATGACAAAAGGCCATATTTGTCTATCGTCATTAACTGAAAAAACGGATAGATAGGTTAACCGGCATGACACCAGCTACTGCCGATCGATTGCTATGCTATCGGTGCTCATCATCGCGTATAAATTGTACTGTACTTTTCCGAGCTACAAAAAATGTTTCTTGTCGAGACTTCTAGATGACTGGATTGTTTTCGGAAACAGTTCTGGTGTTATAAAGTCTTTATGTGCATTCTTAGGACCTAAATTGAATAAAGGATTTTTATTTTGAGTTCCCTAATTTCTATTCTGATGTTCAATAGAGGAATTTTTAACCCACAATTACATAATTAAATTCAATAAATTGAATTGAATACTTACTTTTAATCTTATATCTTAATAACGCATCTTTGTCGTATCTGAAATTTGTAAAATAAAATGTAAAATAAAAATAGGACATATATCTCCAGAACCAAGAATCTGTACTTAAGTTGTTAACCAGATATGTTGATATAGTAAAACAGAGTGAGATACTTCAATGTTAATTTAAGATTTAAAAAATTAATTTAAAATTAAAACTTCAAGCAGCGAAGACGCTCAGCGTGACCGATCTGATCTTGCGATCATATATTAAGGATCCGTCTCAAAGAACAGGGATTAATGCATCATGCAGAGACGGTTGTGTTCCATGTTACAAGAACAGAGCGTTTGATAGGGTACTTTGCAAAATAACGTTTTGTATAACTTACCGCTATTAAAGTAATAGGCATCTCTTTCATTTTTTTTATTTATTTATAGTTCTTTTAGCGCGTTATTTTGGAAAAAGAATTAGGGTTCCGAACAAATAAAAATCTGGAAATTTTGAATCAATTCGGACGCTTAAATGGCTTACACTGAGTAAACCATAAGAGATATATCAAATTAATGTATGACATAATTGTAGACATTAAAAATATATACAAAAAAGACAGCAAGAGTATATGTCATATGTTTTAATAAACTCCCACAATAAGCATTTTTGTCTTTAAATAACTGGGAGCGGGAGAGAAAGTTTTTCGCTTGTGTCCGATTGATGGCATTCTATAATATACGTGAGCGAAGCCGCGCACAAGGTTAGTATTAAATATTGTTAAAAATATTAGAGGATAATCTCACAAATATCTGAAACTAAATATACTTTTACACAGAACTGTCAGTTTTGTTCATCACTAAAAATTCAGTCCTTGTTCGGCTTAAGTAAGGCTTTCTACAACTGCGCCACGTGTTCACTAATTATAAAGCTAATACATTAACTACGGAAACGTTTTAATCATACGTAATCAACTCGGATAGCACGGTAGGAAGCAATCTCTACTTAATGCTATTTAGGATGTCGGAATATTGTAGGTATTTTGAGATTGCTGGTTTCACCATAAAATCCGCTCCCGCTTGAGTGTTTAGCATGCACTGCAACCTTACGTCTCAACCATCGAGTCGTGAAGTAGATAGATTACACTGGCGAACGTTTGTTATACCCTTTACTGTAACTCACGGACCCATCGGGCGATACCACTGCTTAGCTCACTTTGAAAAATGTATAGAAATTTTTATGATGCGTTTATCATATCAAAATAATCTTAACATTCCAGAGTTTAAATATAGCATATTTCTCATGGTTTTTAAATCAATATAAGTACAAACTTGTTATTTTATAGTTAGCTGGAATCAAAATGAAATTAATCTCTTCTCTTCTACGTTCCATCTGTACGTTGAGGGCTGACGTCGTGATTGCGCCTATGCATTCCCTTTCGAAGCAGAGTCTTTGCCCAACTGTGTGGTATAGGAATGTCTTTGAAGATTTTTCTCACTTTCCCTACAGAAGACCACAACCAAATAACATAGTGTTGTGTTCCTCCAGTGAGTAGGGTTTCCAGTGTCGTAAGCTTCTTTAACACTTTATTTGTATTAAAAAAAATGCAAGCTGATATTTTTTAAGTTTTTGTCATACTGATACATTTTGAACAAAGATGTGGAGAGAGAGAGGGGCCGCGATTTGATACGAATCACCTCCTTTCTCGTTGACACGTCGATTGTTAAGTAATGTCGCATAATCTTTTATATAAAAATCTTGTTAGTGATTCTATAGCTTAAGAACGGCTTAACCCATCGAGTTTATATTAGATTTATTTTATGGAGACGATGATTCATAGCTACATAAAGATCCCACGACACCATCAACTGCCGGAAAAGGCAGAACATCATCTAGCGAGCCAGCAAATAATTTATATATAGAAATAAATGAATATATAATAATTATAGACTGTAGAAAGCCTTAAGATTAACTACAATGTGTCTTGCAAGATCATCAATAGACTTAATGACTGACTCCTTATTCAACGAGGCCAAAATATTATGAATATAAAAGGCAGAGTAATGAACTAAATCAAATAAAAGAAAATAATAGACACCTATAACACTGGCATGATGAATTATTACAATCTGATCACACTCAATTACATTAAGATAAAATATATTCTTAATATTAGGAACAACAAAGTAAAATACTTAATTAAACAAATAATAAAAAGGAAAGTAATGTTAATAAACTGCTCTCACATTAAGAAAATCAGCAAAAATAAGCAACAATACCGACAAGCGCAATTCAAATAAAAAGTCTAAAACACGATGTAACCATTTAATATATCTATCAGAGCGCGTCATACAATGAATAACACCGTCCAATTTTAGGAATTGCGGGTGCGCATTTCTTGTCTCCTTTACATGAACAGTTTGGACTGATTTACATATTATTTCAAACTGTGGATACTGAGTTTCATTCTTTTAACTACGCACATAATGTTTTTCACTAGTCATAACTTAGACCCCCCCCCCCCAAATATTGACATTGTCACTAAACAAAAAGTGACAGCAAGTGATTTAGATAATATTCATTGTTTAGATTCATGAATACTGCAAATGTCAAACAGAAAATAGTCTATTATCAAAAAGTCGCTGGTGGAATTCCGACCATTGGGCGACCTCTAGTATATTATTATTGGTTGTACTATAGTCCCCGCCAACCCCATGCCATTGTCTAAGCATGGGGTTGGCAGGGATCTGATACAAGCATTGAAATCTCTCTATGAGGATTCCAATGCTTGTGTTAGAATAAATGGAGCATACACTGAATGGTTTGACATCCAAAAGGGAGTCAGACAGGGATGTGTAACGTCTCCATGGCTGTTCAACAAATTCATGGATAATTGTCTAACAGATTTGAAAGAGAGTGATTGTGAACTGAGAATGAACGAGTTACTTGTCAAATGTCTTCTTTACGCTGATGATCAAGTTTTACTTGCATCGTCGGCTAAGGATTTGCAAGCGATGGTGATTATTATGAATGAGGCTTTGGAAAGAAAGGAAATGAAAGTAAATGCAAAGAAGACAAAGAAAGAAAATATGACAGAGGTATGTGTCCGGATTGATGAGGATGAACTGGAGCAAGTAAGTGAGTCTGTATACTTGGGATCGATGTATACCAGGGATGGAAAGTGTGAGAGTGATATAGGAAGGAGAGTAAATGCCAGTAATATGGTGGTTGGAGCGTTACACTCTTTTATAAGCAGCCAGAGGATTTATATGAAAGCTCGTTTGTCTGTGCATAGAGGAGTGTTGGTTCCAACACTCATATACGAAAGTGAAAGCTGGGCGTGGCAGAAAAATCATGAAAGTAAAATAAATGCAGTACAAATGAGAGTGTTAAGAGGTATGTTAGGAGTGAAATTGAGTGACAGGATAAGAAATAGTGTAATAAGACAGCTTAGTGATGTGAAAGAAGATATAGTCACACGGATTAAGAAAGGGATGCTTAGATGGTTTGGGCATGTTGAGAGGATGAATGAACGAAGAATGACTAAACAAATTTATGATGCGAGTGTGAAAGGAATCGGAAGAGGAAGGCCTAGACGAACATTTATCGATCAAATCGGAGAAGTTCTGAAGAAAGGTATGGTCAAGAGTACTCTAAACTATCGAGCATGCATGAAAAGATGAATGAATGTCGAAGAAGCGAAAGAGATATGCCAGGATCGTAGCAGGTGGAAGGACGTGGCCTCTGCCTACCTCGTTTGGAAATAGGCTTGATTATATGTATGTATGTATGTACTATAGTGTATGGGGATTAGGTTATTATATGTTGTGTTGTCTCTTTTGTTTTGGTTAACTTGGCTTAGAGGTAAAATTACACTGGTCAACTTCTATGGAAGAGACCAGAGCTTTCAACCGACCAATCTCCTTCGTTTACATTTTAATATACTGGCGGAATTATTTTCTTAATGCATGTTGCTATTTTTATAACAAGTGAAATACACTGGCCGGGAAATAGTTCAATAATTAAAGAATCCGCTACCACCAGGCCTTAATTTCAACATAATATTTTCTGACAATGATAGCTGCAACTCACGGTACCACTGGGTACTGAAAACACTAGGAAAATTATTCATTAGCAATGGTACTAAATCAAATTATTAATTTTCTCATTACTTTTGCATTTTATCAGTAAAATGATTAAAATTGTCAATGTAAAGTCTTAAGAGAGAAATGCCCAAGAAGAAGATTGTTGCGTACAAAATTAACACTTGCTCGGGAATTTTATTCAGAATTTACAAATCAATCGAAACTCAGTCTTATCGCTTTGTGATACAGCCGAAAACTCTCTAATATATAGAAAACTTACATTCTTTCGAACAACTTAAATCGCTGAATCATTCTGCTGGTAGACAAAGACAAGCGTACAAAAGCTGCGATTGTATTTCTTATGTGTGAATGAAAAGACTATATTTATATTGATGCCGTACAGAATCGTCTGGATAATGCAGTACGTCTGGTGAGGAAGATGGATGAGCATACTGGTTAGCGACTGAATGAGTGCATAACATGCCATACTTAAAAAGAACAAAGACTTATAATGTAATCTTGTCCGTTTGATTATTATCATAATACTCAAACCACCTCGAACTCGAAAGACTTATGTATGAAATCATTGCACTTGTAGAACATAAGTTATATTTAACATTTTTTAAAACTGGTCCGTCGCAGGACGTCCGGCAGATGTGAAACAAATCAGTAAACATATTTAAACAAAGCACCGGGTGATTCCGAAACACGATAAACCAAAAGAAAGTCATTGTGGAAATGTTTATTTTATTACTATGTGTATGGTGGTCGCGATTCCTACCAACCGCTTTTCACCAATCCATAATCAAAAAAATTCTTTATTTAATTTAGACATCAAAACACTACTGCTGGTTCGGAAAATATCCCAGCAATCGAAAAGTACCAGTAAGAAACTCGATCGGTTTACCTTTTTTTTCAACAGTACAAGTATTAATATATTAGGTACAATAATAATAACTAGCGCTTGCTATAAGGTCGAAATTCGACCAGCGACTTTTTGATCATAGACTATTTTCTGTTTGACATTTGCAGTATTCATAAACCTAAACAATGAGTATTATCTACATCACTTGCTGTCACTTTTCGTTGAGTGACAATGTTAATATTTTGAGGGGTCTAAGTTCAAATGCACTGGTCAGGTTGGGATTCGCAGTATTATATTATTTTATTTAATGTAGTAGTAACACATTTTAAAAATAAATTTTAACTTTCTGCACACCTTCTCCATATAAACTTTAATCATGCCTAATCTTGCTTCGAGATCAGCTAGTGCTTCTTCTTCTTCCTAACTTGACAACTAGTCCTTGAAGACCATTACTGCCATTATCAAGTGAATATAGTGTCCTGTTTTATGACGATCTCAGTATCCTAAGAAGATGGTGGCTTTTTGGGGGATCCCAGAATGCATGCTTTATAATCCAATTCACTTATGCACAATAACCAAACTCTATCACAAAAAAACGCCACCAATATTTTATAATATAAGTTCAAAAACCTAAGTAAATTAATTAAAAATAAAAACCACAACATGTCACTTCAAGATCCTTCCAAAAACTCCCCAACTAAATGTTTATCAAGCTACCGTGAGGCTTATTGGACGACATAATAGCGGTGACCGCCGATGAATTGACGATCACTCGCTGGTCGCCGTTGTTTTGCGGACACAGTCACTTTGTCGTACTACTATAATAACATGTTTATTTTACATTGTTAGGAAAACTTACGGCTAATATAAATATTAGTAAAAATAATCGAAATAGAAAACCAATTACAAGTTTTCACAAATAGAAAAGATAGGCATAAGCGAAAAAGAAAGACAGTCAGCCATGTAGAGAAACACAATAATTAACACAAACTAATATTATCACAAAAATTACTTAGAAATTAGTGAAAAAGTCTCTGCACAAACTGTGCCTTAAAGAAGACACTCCTGTAGTAAACAGATCAACACTATTTATTTAGACGACTAAAGAATTAAATTGTTTGCACGCTTGGATTAAATACCTTAAGAAGAATATAATTACCTTATTATATTTATTTACTTATTTTTATCGAATTTCACATGGCTATCGTCATAGCATAGTATCATGTACTTAGAGACGAATATGTTTTTTTTATCATTATAGGTTTAGCGTTGTGGCCATAATCTCCCTGATCTTAAGTGACGATGTGGCACAAGATGGCAGCAGGCTAAGTGTAGTGGAAGACTGGCTCTCAAGTGCAGCTGCCAGAGCACACTTATTGGTGTTTGACGAATGATTTTCAACTTTGCGTGGTAGCTAACCAGACGGGCACTAGAAAAAGCCCTATCACCATACTATAGTTTTATTACGATGTTTTCTCTCACCGAAAAGCTCAGGATCATTGCAGTGATTCTAACTCACGTCGAGTTCGTACACGCTACTAACTGAGCCATCATTGCTTCATGTAGTTTGGTCTAGTTTAATTAAGGTTTAGCAAATGAGGTGTGGCCGAGGACACTTCGTAGCTCATTCTCGTAGAAGGGGACCTTTCACTACCGAGTGTGGTGCATGTCAAGCTCGTCAGGGAGGAGGTATTGTCGGCAATGGTTTTCTTCTGCGAAGAAGTAATCTCACAGAAAGAAACCGCGGAAACGGCTCGCGAGGAGGATCCTCTGAGCGGCCTTCTCTGGCGAAGACGAACGGGCGGTATAAGGATGCGTTTCATTCGCCTGCTTCCTCCACCCTAGCCGAACCAGGGGAGATGGGTCTGGGCTCTCATCTTCCTATTCCACGGGTTCGGCCGTCTGGGATACAGTTGGGATTGTACAAGGCTATCTCCTTCACAGCGCCGGGGTCCGGCATTTACTTGGGCCGGCCGCCAGAGGGACAAGGTGGCATGCATACGCGATCCCATATTGTCCTATCATGGCTGCGGATCGAACACCGCTAGGTTTTAGTCAGTTGAGTCTGACATACCCTCTTGCTCCCCCGAGCCGAAGATTATCCATATGGGATTTACTGGTGTAAAAGTAAAAATAAATTAATAGATGTTTAGTGAATTGGCATGCGGAATACTCAAACAAATGAAAATTTTAAACCAGCCTTATACAAAGGTCTAGTTCTAATATTGGAGAAAACATTACACTAGCATTTGAGACACAGGCTCCTAATTCAGGTAACGGTTCAACCAAATTATTTTTTGTATAATATTTTAAATATGAATTACTAGTTGTCCCATTTCACATTAGTTTAGCGGATTATTCCCCACCCCACGTCCCACCTCCTACGTATATATTTTTTTAATATATGAATATGTTATTTGAAATATTCTTCAATGGCGTAGAACGTAAGCTTTAAAATCGTGTTTGGATCATTCATTTTGATGAATAATTAAGGGCGACATGGCGGTACTACAAAAAAAATCCTTTCAGATACAATATACAACTATTATTATTACTGTGTAATAACTCAACAGATCCTTACGTCCCAAATACACTGTTCTTCACTATACTTTTAAGTGAAGTGTAATTATTTTGCCAAGTTCATATAAAAAATTAAAGACCGATCAGAAGATACGCGTGCCACATTTTTAAACGGAAAAAAAATTCATACTCTGTATCTGGTGATAACAAAGGTTTAAAAACTACTCAAGATTACAAAACAAAAACCATAGACTGATTCAATAATGAAGTGACTAATACTTGTTGTGTTGTCTACATATCCGGAATGTATATCGTAAGTCTCGTTAGTAATAAAATCTTAAACTATTGTACGACCAAATAAGCATAAAACGGAAACATCTTATGTAACAGGTGTGTTGAAAAAAGCTCCAAACGATTTCTCTGGTTGTTGTTTATTAGATGGTTTATGATAAACTCATAAAACGATTACAACTAGATATTATACCAATGGTAAATTTTATCCTAAACATAAAATTATACATCTCTGTTCATATCGTTGCCTGGATATAACCGTGAAGATATTAACTACGCACAAAAGGTGTGTGTGGGATTATATATGCAATGTACAGGTCGGACAATAGCACAAAAAACCTCCCTCATCTGCGCATCACACAAATCCCACTAACTCGATATTAAGCTCATTTTAAGTTATAAGATTATAGCGAAATAAACTTTATTATAAATCAAAGTAAAGTCAAAAACAAAATTACTAATTTAAATTATGCTTTGAGATAGTCGTTCATTCTAGAGTGGATTTAAATGAGGTGTTTTAAAAATTTACCCCTATTATCGGGTTAGGAAAACGAATCAAGATACAAAAGCCCGAGCTCTCATTTAAGAAAAATATTGTGATGAAACCATAGCACATGACTGTACAGCTTTTTCTAATGGCCATCTGGCTAGCTACCACCCTTAAATTGAAAATCTGTCACCGAACACCTGTGTGTTCCGAGAGCTGCACTTGAGAATATGTCCCCCTCTGTTTAGTGTGTAGGCCAGATCGCAAGTTGCTAATTATACTATAAAATAAAATTAATTACGTCACAGTAATTATAATTCATTTAAGTCCGATTTTTCAATGCTCAGATAACTTTATTTGAGAAATAATGGTGACGTTTTATAGACATGTTTGGAAAACCTATCAATAATTAAAAATTATTCCAAAAATAAAGTTATCGGACGATTGAAAAATCTGGCCAAAAATAAAGTTTTGACGATAATAATCTTTATGATATCCGTATGGGTATAGGAATCACTGTAGGTTATAGATTTAATATTAGTGTAACTGTCACCGGATAATCGCAAGAACCGCTATTCAATCTAGTGATTCAATCATTTGCACACAAGAAATAAGCAAAACCATGATGAAAAATGTGAATTTTCAATGGCTAATTTGTTACTGGTTCTAGCCAGCCCCTACCGCGGCTTTCTCTCTTCGCCCGGTCGGCTCGTGCATTATGAACCTAACCAATCTAGTGCACCACCAACTAAACATGGTTAGTTTTTTTAAATCTTTGTGGCCACAATCTCACCTGATCCTCTCAAGTGATTCTAGCCAGGCAAATATTAGAAAAAGCCCTATCACCATGCTATGGTTTCATCACCATCCTTCACCGAAAGCTCAGGCTTATTTCAGGGATTCGAACTACCAACTGAGCCATCATTGCTTCAAACATACGAAATTGTAAGCGTTAGATTGGAAATTTTAGTATCCATTCACAACGTATCGACAATACAATTATCCGGTAACATAAATAAGGCATAGCTCGCTCGTCTCCTGTAACATTACCAGTGGCCATTCTGAAGGCAAGGAAGCCCACGAGGTAGGGTTTACCGGGCGTCCTTGCGCCGTCCACTTTCTGTTTCCATCGTCGTGCGTCGCGTCGCATCGCATCGCGTTATGTCGCGACCGTGGCCTATGAATACACTGGTTCGGGCTCGACGTGAACTATTTTCAGTGGCGAGTTACCAACTAGTTATAAATGCCATGTTTTCTTTCTCGTTCGCGGAAATTATTTATCTATTCTTTAAATTTATTAATGCGCTCAAATTAACTTTATCTACCTAATTATTTTTGAAGATATACATACTTCTTTCGGCGCGTTTAATCTATACTAATATTATAAAGCTGAAGAGTTTGTTTATTTGGTTGAACGCGCTAATCTCAGGAACTACTGGTTCGAATGGAAAAAATATTTTAGTGTTGGAAAGCCCAATTATCGAGGAAGGCTATATAGTATCACGCTACGATCAATAGGAGCGGAGCATTAATGACAAATGTTGCTAAAACGGGGAAAATTTAATCCTTTTGAGAGTTTTATGAGGCGCAGACTAAGTTGAACAGGTTAGCTAGTAGAGTAGAGGGTAAAATTGAAAGCGTGCGTGTCATGGGTCGGAAGTACCGCGTAACTAAGTAAGGCATGAACGATAATTATATGACTTTTTATTAAATTAAAATAATTTTTATTTATACAAAAACGTTCAATTATTTTTATACAATGTAAAGAGCTCAGTAAAATTACTTCACATTTTATTATTGATGGCTACCGTCTTCATAACGTTCGCACGCGGGATACAAATTTTACCCGACTGCGAAAAGGAGAGTTAATTTTTTTCAAGCATATGTAATGTATATTATATATATATATATATGTCTATTTCTTTGACACGCTCTGTAGCCTGAACTGCTTGATAAATTTTAGCATACGAGGTGTCGTTAGATTTATCTTAATTGTGGGAGTGACATAAGCTATAGCTATACAACGTCTGGGAATCAAATAAAAAGGAAAAATAGCTTATTTGCCGTGTTTTTTTTTTGTTGCAGTCGCTTTTTTGTTTCCTTTTTAATAACTTTTAGAGTTATTTTTGTTTTGTTGCGCCACAGAAGTATAACATATTTATTACTTGCGTACACAAGTACCTACATATAATATTTTGGAAAGCCGACACTCGTTTTCATCATTTTCATGTCTGTATGTATGTTCGGATTTAACTCAAAAAGGACTTGCCTGATTTTTATGAAATTTTGTACACGGGACCATTACGTCGTTGCTCTAATGTTAGGCTATAAGAAATTAAATATCGCTTTTAGGTATCGTAAAAAATGCAGCAGTAATTATTTTTCCCGTAATTTTATTTATGCTCATATTATTGACAATTTTTATAGCTTTTCAATTGAGGATTTCAACAAAATCGGTTGTAAATTAAAAATTTGTTTTTGTGTTGACAGAATTCACACAATTTACCCATGTACAAAATTTCATCATAAACGGTTGAAAATTAACACAAATTATATTTTTTGAATTGTTTTAGCAATTTCTAAAAGTAATATTGACAATTCTTATAGTTCATTAATTATGGAGTGACTTATACTTCCCGTGTACAAAATTTCATTAAAATCAATTAAAAGTTAATAAAAAAAACTTATTCCAAAGGTTTTAAAAAAATTCGCTTAAAAATTTAGTTTTAATTGAAAATTTTAGCCTATTATAGACTAATAAAGTAATAACATAAGCTTCCAGTGTTAACATTTCATAAGAATCGGACAGTTTTTAAGTTAAATCCGAACATGCAAACAAACACACAAACAGAGAGACCAAAATCGTTTTAAGTGTATATTCGTGACCAGTGTCCTTTATATAGGATACATATCTGGATATTTGGAAAAAAATTACAAGTGCAGATATATTTTCTGACCAACACATGAAATGCCATTACGAGTCCCTTAATAATTCCCTATGTTTTGGTCACCTTGTCAACTTTTTTAAGTGTAAAGCAAATAAATTTTATTTAACACACGACGTTTCACCACATCGAAAAAAAATTATGAATAAAAGAAAACAAGGTTTCGTAATTTATTTTACTATTTCTACTATTGAATTTGAATTATTTCAGTAAAGTCCTAATATTTTGTTTGTTTTCATATTTAATGTTCGGCAATATTTTCATTTACCCTCAACAACTCACGGTGTACAGTCGCAAATGATAAATATATTAAATCGCAAACATCTTCGCGACTGTACCATACCATTTACTTATCTACCATAGCTGCGTTTAATTTCAACCACAATATTTTACAATCAATATAGAATTTTGTAAGGATAAAATATAATATTAAAGAAAATAGTTTTAGTTCGTCAGCATTAGTTAGTTACTATTAGATAGCAAATGAAGATAATATATTTGTTTAAATTACCCACTTTGTCTATTCCTCAAGTGATGTCAGTATGATGAGTATTACTGTCAAAAGGTAGGTGCGGGGCAATAATTGCGCTTTTTGGGAGCACCGTTGATGGTGTAATTACATCTTACTTATCGTAAGGTAAATGTGGATATGACATTATACACTTTCATTTTTATTGTTAGATATTTGTGACTATGATTATTGTATCCGTATTAAATACATAATATTTTTACTATTGATCTGCACTATTAACTGAGTGTGATAGGAACAACTAGGTGTAACCTATGCCCCCACGTATATTAATTATAAGCAAGCAACGAGACAGGATTGAAGGGACATTCTCACTTATTTGAGTCCGTGATTCATAGTAGGTATCTTCTAAAAATATTATTTAATAATTAAATTCATTCTTTTGTAGGATTATTTAATGGATCTATGAGTCTTAGGTTAATATAATATAATAATTAATGTAAAATTTTCAATCTTATTTTAGAAAAAAATATTTTAAACATTTTTGCTTTGTTTAGTTAATTTTGTTAGGGCTGTCAAATATGCCTCATGGTGCTAAGCTCTAACAAACAAGGAAAATATGTAGTATGGTTTTATATCCGGAAGGTCAACCAACACCAACTTGGTTCTGTTTGTAGAAAAGGTAATTGACTCTATGGATAGCAACAAAGAAGTGGATGTTGTATATACAGATCTAGCAAAGGCTTTTGATAGCGTTTCACATGACCTACTACTACAAAAACTTTCTACCTACAGATTCCATGGGCACATCCTCAAATGGTTTGGTTCTTATCTATCGAATCGTTCTTTTTATGTTATTGTTAATGGGTATACATTTAAAATTGGGTCAGGCATTCCGCAGGGCTCACACTTAGGTCCACTCTTGTTTAATATTTGCATTAATGATTTACCACAAAATTTTATTAATGCCACGTCATTCATGTTTGCGGACGATCTAAAAATAGCCCGTGTAGTGGAATCACAAATTGATGCGGATTTGCTTCAGAGAGATATTAATAAGCTTACCGATTGGTGTCTTGATAATGGTATGAAGTTGAATATAAGTAAATGCTCTCATATGATATTTACCCGAAAACATCTTTCTACCCAGTATAAATATCATATGCACGGGACATACCTAGAAACGAAAGAGCACGTTCGCGATCTAGGAATATTATTTGATCGTAAGCTTACTTTTTTACCTCATAAAGCGAGTAGATTACTTGGCTTTGTGATCCGAAACGCTAAGCCATTTCGAGATCTTAGAACTAAGATTTATTTATTTAATACGTTAGTGAGAAGTATAATGGAATACTGCACTGTAGTATGGCGTCCACACTATGCAACACATACTTTGTGTTGGAGTGGATTAAAAACGATTTACTAAACACTTAGCTTATTCTTTGTGTATTAAAAGAAAAGATTCTAGCTATCGTAAGTTACTAGAATAGTTTAAAATTGAATCTTTAGAAACACGTTGAAATACATTTGATTTAGTGTTATTATTCAAGATCTTTAATAACCATATAGAGAGTCCTGAACTGCTGAGTATGTTTGGTTTCAGAATTCCTTCTCTTTACCCTCGTTATTACAATAACCTATTGAATTCTCCTTTTAGAAAAACGGTTTTAGGTTTAAATTCTCCTGTAACTAGAATTAGCAAGTTGTACAATAAATTCAATAACCTCGAAATATTTGGCTTTAATTTAATTAAATTTAAACGTTTAACCAGGTTACTTACATTTTAGTTTACAATAATTACATGTAAAAAATATATTTTATTCATCATTTTAAGTATAATTTATGAGTTATTTTGAATGTCTTTTAATTTATTTTTAATGTTTTAGTTGTTACTTCGTTTTATACATATAAAAGCAAGCTGTGTTTACTGATAAATTGTACATTGTAGTCATAATTTATGTAACATTCTTTATAATATTTAGCATGTGCCTATTTTACAATTGTTGTAAACCAATTAATAAAAATAAAATAAGGTTTCTTGGGCACCATATAAATTGTGAAAATCTTAGTACTAGGGACTTCGGCTGATCGCTACTTAGAATGCTTTTTATTAGTTATTTTTTTACCGACACTAAACACGATGACTTTAATTGGCGATTCTTCGGTGGTCGCAGTTTTTAATTGAATTTGAATCAGGTACAGTATTGTAACTTTTTCTACTACAGTAAAAATCGTTGAAATAAATAAAAACTTAAAATCTATGACTTTATCTATAATATTAAATTATTATGTTCACGCGTTACGATCGAAATTTTTTCTTTAATTTTTCATTAGCCTTTGATGTTCCAAACGTCAAACATTTCTAGTTGTCTATTTGCCAAAGTAGAAAGTTTTATATGATTTTATATTTTATTCGTGTTTATTTTTTATGATTTTACCATTACACCGAATGACACTTATGCTACGTACTAGTAATGAAATATGTACAATAAAATTGGATTCTTGTCTATAATTTTATTTTAGTTATAATATTATAAATTATTTTACGTCATATCCATACTATAGAAATTTCTCTTGCATTGTCCACTTTTTAATACCATTGTGTTTACATATGGAGTGCGTCAAGTACCCATACACCTGTAAGGCAAATTGGTTCTACTAAATAAATAAAAATATTTTTTCGCAATTTTCTTTTTGTAGCTACACGCCATATCTGCCTTAATTCTTCATCAAAATTTATGATTCAAACATCACATTAAAACTTATATTCCTCGCGGGAATACAAATGGTTTGACAATCTATTTAAAGAATATGACAGTTCTTAGTTAGATTACTTGCATTTTACATATAATGTGCGAAATATTCGTACGATTCATCCAGTGTTTGTTATTATAAACATCACTATTATATTATATTCTTTGCAGAATTAACTAAATGGCACTACATTACATAATCTATTATACCATACGCATGATCAATAAGTTCTTAGTTCCAATTACTTGCATTTTGACATATAATGTGCGAATATATTCGTATCGATTCTGGATCATGATATATGTATATTTATCTAACCAAGCTAACATGTCACTTTTTTTTTAATTTGATTTTGGCACTGGATCCGATACGACGTTATGGTACGATGTATTATCGACTACTAAAACTGACTGTAGCGGTAAATTTGGAAGAAGTTTTTCTTTAATCCACTTCTGATAATTACTAGCATTCATATTACTGTGATAATCTCCCGTTTGCTTTTTGACGTTAACCGGTTGAAACCAAAAAGACGGCTCTGTATAAATAAACAGTAGCAAAAGCAAAACAATAACCGTTGCCTTCACACTCATAAGCTAGGCCGCGCGAGAGAGAGACGGGCAGACTTTTCGTGATGTGACGTCACGCCGCGCGCTTATTCACAGACACTACACAAGCGCAATCTGTAAATGTGTTGAACGTGCCAGCTTTAGTTAATCGACCTTTACTATTTATTTTTTTACGCTGTTTTTTAATTATATAATCACCCCTTTATTCCTTGACATCTTTGTATAACAATTTTTTTGCTTTATAAGTAAAAAAATCTTAATTTTTAATCTTTGACCTTTAACCTGGCTAGCAACGTGATGTTTTGCGTTAAGATTTCTTACTTTTGTATTGTACATTTGTAATCGTGGTAGTCGAGTGATTTAGCCTGGACTGGAATATCAATTCGATGTCGACAGGTTCGAACCCCGGCATGTACCAACGATTTGTTCGGAATTCGCGTACATTTATTTATTCAAATTGGTAGCACTATTTATTGGTTGGCGGTGAAGAAAAAACATCGTGAGCCAACTTGAACGCTTGAGAAATATTCTTGTAGTAGCACTATATGTGGGAAAAATATAGAACTATTGATTTCTCGGTATCTGAAATCGTTTATACGTCGCGTCGCGTCGTGGGCTGACGTAGTGATTAAACCCTTTACGTTCCCTTGGCAAGACGCATTTATCCAACAGTGGTACACTTACAGGCTGATATTATTTTTGTACATTTATTGATTTTAAGAAAATATAACATAAAATATTCAATACTCACCATACTAAACATATGATGAATGCTATATGCTTATTTGTTATAAAATAGAACTGTATTTAGAATTATATTTAAAATAAACCTATCATTGCACTTTTTCGTCTCTGTATATTTTCAATGCTAAGCGAATTGCTTATATCGTTACTATCCAAGTTCTCCATCGAGTGTATACTTACTCAAGTGCTACCGTACTCTCGATCCAGTTACTGACCTCTTTTTCATTCGTTGTTTTTTCACAATTTTTTGTCTCGTTCTCGCCTAATAACCTAACATTCAGAAGATTAATACGTGTACCGACTAATGCATATCATTAAGTTGAGTGGATTTTCTTAACCGTGCTTTGATATGTGGAGAGTCTAACCGAGATTTACTAACCCGGCGCTCCCTTCACTCGTTACTGTGGTTTCGTTTTCTGGACTTACCAAAGATTAATAGTAAAAGTTGCTGGTTATTGCACGCCAGGCCTGATAGATTTCTAGAATAAAAATACTAACATTAAATATAATCTAACATGTATTCATAGCTGTGCACACGGCTCCGCGCGGGCTTATTACGCAGTAATTTCTTCCCCTCGTTTTTGTTTTTATTTTTACTCATATTTTATCATTAAAAAAATATTATTAACAATTCTTATAGCTTTTATATAGTCTATCAATTGACAAATGCTATATACTTCTCGTGTTTAAATTATAATCAAAAGCGGTCAAGATGTTTTTGTTTAACACAGACAGATATAGAAATTACAGGTCAACTTCGAAACCAGTGGCCTATAAAGTAACCCTATATAAAAATAACTATATTGCACAAAATTTAGGAACAAATAGCTTTTCAGACAAAACTACAAATTTATTTATATAGAAAGATGAGAATTTATTTATTACGTTCAAATACTGATGTGGTGTATCAGTCAGTGAAGTGAATGTTAGGAATATTCCCTATAAATTAGTACAAATTCAACTACCTAGCAGGGTTCACCTTGGTAGATTTAATCTTTATGGTGACCGTGACTGTCCATGAATGATCTTGTGACGGTAATCACTGTTCATGAGCTTCTGTACCATCAGTGGTAATGACGGCACATTTTGAACAAGTTTAATTGAGAAAAAAACCACACACTACCTTTACTAATTTTGCTACTTTTGTTTATAAAATAATTTAACATGTTGCACGACGATCAATAATTAGAAAGACATTTACAAGAACAATTGTTCTGGGGGACAAGGCTACGTGAGAAAATGGAGAATAGATAAAATTTCTAGCTATTTTTAATGATAGTCTTAGCACGCGCCTGTTATTTGTATAAAGATAATCTAGGATTCTGATGTGGACAAAAGATTTTAGCAGTATAGTATAGCAGTATCTTCAGTATTTTTCTTTTATCTATTTAAAAAAATCAAATTATGCATTCGTTTTTCTGGTGATTTGGTATAACTAAATTTAATCATATAATTTACGAAAAATAAATAGGTACGCGTTGATGTCTTTTTAACAAAAAACGCCTTCAAGCTTTCCAGTGTGGGGTAAGGCAGGATTCGTGTGAAGTCACTCTTAGCCTAATATTAAATACTCTGGTTTCTTTAACTTTAAGTTATCCTTCACTTTATAAGAGAGGATCGGTAAAAATGGATGATTTTTATGTTAAAAATAAGTTATTTTTATTTTCTACTATAAACATCCAAATTAATAATACTACCTATATGCACAAAACCTGTTTTTAAAAACCTCATATGATATTCAAATTGAACTCTGTATGAATAAGAAACACGTATCTATCATTCATTAGCGCTGCTAGAATCCAATACGACATTTTTTACAATCCCCGGGCACAAAGAACGGGCGTCCACCCCCATACAACATAGGCCCTCGTACAAACACCTGCAATAGTGTGCGTAATAAAAACTTGAAAAAATCACACTCGCCGCCGCACACATACATGTTAACGCGAAAAAAATCACCGACACAAAGAAAGTCGTCCAAAAACTTGTATACGAACTTTTGCACGCACACACTGAATCCAAACACACACCTGAGTACTCACAAGGAAATTTTACATGTGTGAGTGAGTGCACTGAATACGTACACGGGCTAAACTTAGCTTAGTCTCAATGTGTTCGTCGCCTACAGTTGCAAGAGTCCGAAACTTCTGACGTTTTTTTCCAGGCGATCTCATATTCATCTACAATTATGTTTTAAAACCAAACGTTTTTTATTGTAATAAGGTTGAATATATATTGTACAGCATCTGATTTAAGACGTTTCTCTCGGGCACGAGAGATGCGCGCCGCGGGTAGTTTTCGTATTAAACTTGGTGGCGCGAGATGCAACGAACGAAAGGGATATATACGAATCTAATTCCGTCTTCGTCGGACACCACCCGCTGCCTGGGGCGCTGGTGATGCGGAGGGCGGGGGGAGGAACGCGAGCGGGTGTCGTGTCGCGTTGATGAACATTTTTCTCATTTTTTCTTTATTTTTATGCGAATCGTTTTTAAAAAGGGTTTCATCATAATTGCGTCGCTGCCGCAGATTATGTTAACGCGGACGATGAGCCGTGACGTAATAGGTAAGAAAAAAATTTTTTGATTCATCATACAGTGTATATAATACGATAGGCAGAAACGACATTTTATTTTTTCACGTACTTTTTCTTTTAATTTCACTCACTTTACCTCAGCCCACTTCAGTCCATGGCTATTTAGTACACATAGGTAGTCAGTCCCTTCTAAAACGCATCGAGTAGTAATATTTCAAAATTAAACACTTCAACCAAATAATTGTAATGGGTTAATATATCAAACCTAAATTATCTATATACATACACTGTGGCCGCTATCTACTTGAGCCACAATACCATACATATTTAAAAGATAAAAAGGTCTTTCTCATCTAGTAGAACCTAACCTTAACAGCTAAGCATATTTACCAGCTCAAAATATCACAATTCTAACAATATAACATCATACTGGCTGTACTAACAATTTAACTACGAATTTAGTCGACTCAACCGGAAATCGAATACGGAATCACCGTGATGTTGATCAAGAATCCTTATCGCAGGACCACGGATGTTGTGGTAACGCCTTTTACAGAAAGAAACAAGACTTTGACATAAATTTAAAGTATTACAATAAAAATATAATATAATAATATATTTGAAAAGTAAAAAGAATAATGCCAAGTTTAACAAAATACAACAGATTGATAGAAAGCGAACTCTCTTATCCATGTCTACTTACCCCGGAATAGAATAAGTGTAACGGCACAGTTATACTTATTATACATAAGTGATTTTTAAACTTAATTTTATTTAGGGACTTTTATCACCAAAGATATGTCATTCCCAATATAACTTATAACTACTAATTACCAACAAGTTCAATAAAATAAACATATAAAAATATAAATATATCTAGTTTTGGGAAAGAAGAATACAAGTTTTTATTTGTGTTAGTTAAGAATCATAAAAAGCTAGTAAACATTGAGCAAAATGTTCAAAATGTACGATATGAATAAAAAGTATAAAACGAACGTACAAAAAAGCTTACGTAAATATTGCGTTACGTACGCATGTCTCGTCTCGAGTATGCCGCGGCCGTCTCGGCGGGAAACTTATTTTCCCGCGTTTTCTCACCGTCGCCATTTTTGTTTATGTTTGTTGCTAATATGAATCCACTTGGAATAAAATTTTGCAACAAAGTTTGTTTTTACTGTAAAATTTCTTGATTTTAATAATATATTTATGAGGTTCTCACTGAAGTCATTAAATGCTTTTAGTTTATTTTTAATTGGTTCTAGAATTTAATTAAAAAAAAATTTTTTAAATATATTTTTTAATGAACATTGGAAAAAACTTTGTTCTTTTATTCATTTCGTTTGTCTAATAAGCCTTTTTCTTATGTGTTATTTCATTTATTATAATACGAGATTTTCTAATACACTATAAAAAAAATCGTATAACCCGAACTTATTTCAGACGCATCCTCCATGTAGAAGGGAAACAAAAAAAAACTGATTCTCATTGGCAGTCTCGCAGCAACTGCGGCGCGCGCCGCCCGTATCCAAAACGTTTATATTATTTTACATTACGTGTTTCATTTCGCGTAGACTTTTGGAAAGCGGTAGTTAGGCGGCGCAGGATGTGAAAATTGTGACTTTGGACTAAAAAAAATGGAACACCGTGTAAACATAAAAAAATATTCCGGCAAAAAAAATTATCTTTTCGGTTACCGCAATTAACGCAATTCAAACCAGATTGATTTTTTATTATTTATATTTTCCTATTACATATACCTACTGAACGTTTTCAGTTTATGTACATTATGTTTTGTTTAAAACTTTAATAAGCAAACTGAACAAGCGACCGACGGAAAGTTAAAGAAGCAAAATAGAAGAGATTAGAACATGGCCCTTGCATCTTCTGTGAGTCTGTATTACTCAATCGTGCAACGTGCGGCGCGGCACTACCTCGAGGATTACTGTCATACAGGTAAGAAAATAAACAATAAAGTAATAACAATCATAAACTGCAACAATTTAATACAACAGAAATACAATTAATAACAAAAACATAATACAATAATCACCTACAACTCATACCAGGAAGTATTGAAAGCGCGGGATTTCCATTGGCAGAACATTCTCACAAAACCTGGCAAAATCAAACTGACTCAGTTTATTTTATCATTAATCAATAATGTATATATTTGTGATTTTAATATATTTTTATAATTATAAGTATATTTTAGAAAGAATATTTAGCTTCTAACATTAGCCGACTTTAGGACTCATGAATCTAGCTATTTAAAATAAAATAAACAAGATAATAATTTCACTGAACAAGATTCAACTTGGAAAAATAATAAAACTACAATTTCAAAAAAGAAATATGTAATAATATTCAATTACGTATGATAAACAAAAAGTAATTTCATTTACAATTTAGCACAATCATTTTGTATACTAAATTCTTAATATTGTAATTAGTATTTGTTTAGCTATTATTTAAGATATATGAGGGTTTTATAATCGATTGATTACTTCTCTATACTTACTGAATGGAGGATGGTGAAACTTTTTCAGTCGATCGTGCTGGCCGTTCTTAACAATTGTAATCTAATGGTACCCTTCCTCGTTGCCTCGATCGTTCCACGAAAACTATCCAAGAGCTTCGCATCTTTATTGCTGGTATCCGATTGATAAAATTTAAGTAACGTATAAGCTTCAGTTTAAGTTAAATGACGCTTTACGCTCAAGCTTTAAAAGAAATATTAAAAGTAAAAAGTTTTTACTTTATATAAATTTAATTTAGTATGTACTGACTGATCAATGATCAGGAACAGGGCTGGAGTTCCCATGTAACTTTATTAATTAAAAATTACTTTTTACGTCGATAGTTTGTAAATAAAAGATTTTATTTATATATTCGCTTTTTATTTATTATAACAATGCTTTATAAGTAGGCAAGCCCAGTAGTTAATTGAATCAAACTCCTATAATTTATGGGACCTACATGGAAAAACAGTGGAAATTATCTGAAATAAAATTTATAATAATTACAATATAAATAAATAACTAAACTAAATAGAATATGTATATTATTTAAGTATGTAGTAATTACATTTAAACGTTTTCATAACCTCTAAATACAAAATAAAACCTTGATATTTCGTGGTAGCGGGCTTCATTTTCACAAGTTCAATGCAAGTTCAGTTTTAAATTAGTACATGATAAACTTTAATCATATTTTTCTATGATGCAGAGTAATTTGAGGAGTTTTGCAAAATTATTTAGCGGGGATAGCTAATAAAAAGTAGTAGTACATGCAGGAATATGTACGCAGCCGTTGGACGTTGGCTTGTTGGTATGACCAGACTTCGCGTCGAAAGATTAAAGTTCGAAAATGTTTATAAGTACAGTTTTTGTTATTAGAATTATTTACAATATACGCCTAACATCCTATCAGCTTAATATTTACAATCTGTTAAAAAAGCACTCGTCATTCGGTAAGTTCCGGCGGCTGAAATTAAGAACACGTTCTCTTTGTATAGATAGCTGTATATTGAAATCAAATATATATATATAGCACATAAAATAATATATCATCACGACTGTATTCCCCGAAGGGTAGGCAGAGGTGTACTATTATACACCCACATTTTGCCGAGTGTTTTTAGGTCCCATGTAATAGGGGGCGAGCCTATTGTCATTAATCGGGCACGAAGCCAAACTCTGAGCTGCTACTGAAAATTTCATAGGAAAAACCCAATAACACTTTGCTCGACCTGGGAATCGAACCCAGGACCTCGATCATAGCAGTCGCGCTTACGACCACTAGGCTAACGAGGCAGTTGAGTTGAGTTGATATGAGTCATAGTATTCAGGATATAATTGGGATGAGCAAAAGATCTGAAAAATAAAGCCCAATTCCTTAACCTTAATCTGCTCAGTAAATGGGATATAAAATGCAAAATATTTTTTAAAATCAAACTGGTAATTTCAGAGATTACCGCATTCCAACAATTAAAAAACAACATCATCATGAGCTTTATAATATCAAAACAAATTTATATTTCAAATATTATAGAATTAAATTATGTGAACATATGAATAATTAATATGTGTCATTTCTATAATTGTACAGGATCTGGAGATTGAGACGAAGATGTATAATATACCTAAAATATTATATATGTTGGATAAATAACTCATATCTAGTTAACTACAATACTCATAAAATACAATAAGACATACTTCCCTTTTTGTATTAATTGTGTTTTAGCATAGTTGGCATTACTAGCTTACATTTTCGAGTTAAAATGTATTGCGAAACATAATATCAGCGTGATCTCGTATTTGCACTTGAACGTCGCTCTCTCTTAACCCACCGTGCAAACATTTTAGGCCACATTCGTCACTTTAAGTTAGGTGACATTTATAATACGTTAACTTATATTATACATCAGAGGCTCCAGGTGCCCTAAGGCTAACATTATAGTCAGTCAGAAAAAAAACGGATTGCTTGACGTTACTGCTCCTCTCTTTAGGGTTAAATCTTGAAGTTATGTAGCCTATAACATTCCTCAATGAAAGAGTGGCTACGTAATGCAAAAATAATTACAATTATTATTGTACTAATATACACACAAGTTGGTCACTGAATAATTACAGATTAATATTATTTTTATGTTCAAATTGATTCTCGTAACACAAGTTGTTTATGCTTCATGCAAGTTTTTACAGCGACAGGGATGTTTTCCGAACCTTTAAAGCTATATTTAACATTCAAAAATACTTTGTCAAGGCCAAAGTATTGTAAAGTGTAACTTTTACTACAACATATTTTTATATCCGACTGGCCTTTATATAAATTTGATATTTATTGTCATCTGTAGTTATGTTTGTACATAATATACGATACGATACGATGGAAATACTATTTAAAGAAAACCCTGGTCACGAATATGCTCTTAAATTTTTTCGTGTCTGTCAAAAACAGCTTGACCGTTTCTTTGGCACACGGGAAGCTGATGCCATCGGTCAATAATTGATAGCCTATACACATTTTCAATAATACTTTTAGAAATTGTAAAGAAATAAACCGAGTTATTGATCGATTTTGATGAAATAGGCTATATAAATTTTCAATAATTCTTTTAGAAATTATAAAAAATTAACCGAATTATTGACAGATTTTGATGAAATAGGCTATATAAATTTTCAATAATTCTTTTAGAAATTGTAAAATATAACCGAATTATTAACAGATTTTGATGAAATAGGCTATATACATTTTCAATAATAATTTTAGAAATTGTAAAAAATAAACCGAATTATTGACAGATTTTAATAAATTTGGTAAATATTCCAGAAGTTTAGGAAGTATGAATTATCCCATAATTAATGGGTAATGAGTTTAATTTATGGCTATAACAATTTTCAATAATTATTTTAGAAATCGATAAAAAGTATTTAATACAATTATCTTTTTTTATTTAATTCTCAATCGTTTCTGATCTAAATTTGTAGACAGGAATAATACGTAATATCATAATTGATAGACTATAAGAAACGACAAGAATACATTTTAGGCTGGATACACTGGTACACTGGATATATAAATCTGTAATTTCTCAATTGATTTGACAAAAGGCTATACGAATTGTCTATAATATAACTAACATACATAACAGACTAACATATCATAAATTAACACTTTAAAGCTTACTTTACACTTTCAATAAAAATTTATTACCTACTTTACACGTAGGGGAAGTATTATTGAAAAAAAAAAAACATTTTTATTTACAAATTTACAAATTTTATTTTATTTTACAAATTTATCGGTATGATTCATATGTATACCCATACCAAATGACACTTTCTAGTACTAAGAATCTCTGAGCTAAGCCGAAGACAAACAGACGGACATTATGAATGTATAAGGGTATAAAAAATATACTGTGTTTAAACTTTTGTAAATAATATGAAATTTGTATGAGAATTTAAACATTTCGAAAGCAAAATATTTGAAAAATATATCATATATTTATTAATTATTTATGGATTAAGATATAAAATCTAAATATCTGTCATATAAAAAAGAACATTTATCTAGCTAAACTTTGAATGTAAAACTTTATCCAAATACAAACCTTTATCCAAATCGCTGGAGCCCAAAAGACAGACAGACAAAAATTTCAAAATGTGTCGAAAAAATTTCTGTCCATGATTCTAAATCCCCTCGTAGTATTTTACTCAAATATCTTTAATAATGTACGGATTTCGACTCTTTACTGTTTTATTATTAGTAAAGATACACAAGAATTGCACATTTCATAGTATTAAATCTGAGGTCAGTCATTTTTTATAAATAATCACTTCAAGTGAGCGATGCCGCCGACACAAGCTAATAGTAGATATTTTAGACTGAACTGACATTTGTATAATATTATATGTTAATATCAATTAATATAATATATTACAGGTAATTTATTAAACAAAAAGTGTTATCTCGTTTGCAAAAAAATTGTTATGCAATAGTGGATTATATTGCGTTCATTCTAAGTTTTATTTAAAAAATTATATTGTAAAAAATAAACAAGAATTTGATCTTCAATTTTGTATGAAATTTATTTAATCCAGTATTCTACTGTCATCGTAGTAAACGCAATTTCCATTACAAGTAATACTTAATTAATTAAAACATGATATATTTGTAAATCTGTAAACAAGTAACGTATTTTGTCCACTTACATTAGGACTTTACCTATGAAATTGCCGTTCTGCAGCACTGGCCATTTCAAATGAAAATAATTTTTGTTTGTCTAAGAATTCTAATTTCAAATTAATTTTATTTTAAAAACATGGAATTCTTTTTCCAAAATTAGTCATTTGTTTATTGCTTAGTGTTACATTTTCTTATTCATATCTTTTTTGTCATCATGGATACGTTAAAAATTCGAGTAATTATGGAATATGAGTACCGTCGTGGCAGCAACGCGGCACAAGCGGCACGCAACATCAACGACGTTTACGGAGCTAACACTACAAACCAACGCACCACCTGTTATTGGTTTGCTCGCTTCCTTTCTGGGAATTTCGACCTGAAAAATGAACCTCGCGGTCGTCCGAAGACTTTGGTCGACAATGACGAATTAAAGGCGATTGTGGAAGCTGATGATACACAATCTACGGCTGAATTAGCAGCAGCTTACAACGTTAGCGTCAAAACAATATTGATCCATTTGCATCAAATTGGCAAGGTAAAAAAGCTTGACAAATGGGTGACCCACGAACTCAATGATCGCCAGCGCGAAGTACGCGTCGAGACGTGCCTTGCACTGCTCAACAGATACACAAATGAAAGAATTTTGAACCGCGTTGTTACCAGCGAGGAAAAATGGATTCTGTTTGATAACCGCAAGCCCTCAGCAAGTTGGTTGGATCCTGGTTCAGCACCTAAACAATGCCCTAAACGAAAACTTACCCCTAGAAAAGTGATGGTCACTGTTTGGTGGTCTAGCGCCGGTGTGATTCATCACAGCTTCTTACCAAACGGGGTGAGCATTACTGCAGATGTGTACTGTGAAGAACTGAACACAATGATGGATAAGCTGGCACATCTCCAACCAGCATTGGTCAATCGGTCGTCTCCGCTGCTCCTGCACGACAACGCGCGACCTCATACTGCACAGCAGACGGTCTCCAAGTTGCAAGAACTGGGGTTGGAAGTTCTCCGTCATCCGCCCTACTCACCAGACCTTGCGCCTACAGACTACTCTACTTTTTCCAGAATTTGGATAACTCCTTGGCGGGAAAAAAATTCAATACCCGAGAGGCAGTACAAAATGCCTTTGAAAAATTTGTTGCCTCCCGTCCAGCTGATATCTTTAAGAAGGGCATCAATAAACTGCCACTGCGCTGGCAAAGATGCATTGATTGCAAGGGTGATTACTTCGATTAATACAAATAAAAAATACATTAAAAAAATTCGTTTAAATTTTTTCATACAAAACGGCAATTTCATAGGTAAAGACCTATATGAAGCCCTCAGTCAGTAGAAAAGCTTTTGTTTAAGACTTCTTTCTAGAAATCCTAGCCATCAGGGCACTTTCTGCCAAAGATCGCTAGCAAAAATAAAACTACGCCTTTCTACCATAGGCCATGTGTGTAAACCAAACGTCACAATGATATATTAAGACTATTGAGTAATATTTTTATAATTCACTGTGATTAATAATTTAATTTCATAGATAGATAGTTTGTTCATAAGAAAACAATGATTGAATGATCGAAAAAGAACTTATGTATATGTAACTTTGTATCTGTATTAAAATTTTATTAGTTTTTGCATATATATCCAAAATTTCAATAATGTAGGTGTTGAAGCTAATTTCTGACTTGTGTATAAAATTACCCCGTGTTAGATATTTGTTGGTATGAATATTGAAACCGTAGTAATGACCCGCACTATTGACGGGGCGCGATAGCAACAGTTGGGAACTGTGATCGCATGCGTTATATAAGCCGGCAATAACAGGCCTAAAGATAATTCTCACTCGAACTATCGGACAATTAGTAGTCCGTTATTTATTATACGTGACTGGAAGTCTGTTATACGTTACTTTAATATTGATATTATACGCTCAAGGGACTGTTTGTTTGTTTATTTTAACACGCTAATCTCTGGAACTACCACTTGGATTAATATAAAAACATAATAAAAATAAATATATAATCTGTAACCTTTACCTTTTACAAAATAAAGTTATTATATTAATATATAAACCAATAAAATAGATTTTATTATATGAATTTATGGACGAATGACGGAAGCGTAACGAAACAATATACATATCATATTACTATGTAAATGTCTGTACCCAATATTAATATTAATAAGTTCGTAACAACATAAATATTACTTGTATATAAGTAATTAATAAAGAAAAAGATTGTGATGGTATGGCGTGCGTAGGGAACACGCATGTGCAGTCCAACTCATGTGATATAAATCTCATAATACCCTCCATAAAAATAACAGTGATACAAAATCATCATTATCATATGACAAATGATTCTTTATTTCTCATGAAAAATAGCAGTAGCACATAAAATGTTAAGTGCCTAATAATCAATCCTTTAAATGAATCGATACTTTATTATAAACGAATTAAGAGTTATTGTAAAATCTGTATGCAAGTTATATATATATATATATATATATATATAACATTTTTTCCTCCACTTACCCGCCTTGTTCAGTCACGTTGCAGAAACATGTGTTCGATTTGCTTGGATTTTGTTCTGATTTGGTGTTATAGCGACTATGTTAAATTGGGTCAAAAAATACCAGCAATGAGCCTGAGCTTTCGGTAAAGGAAAATATCATGATAAAACCATAGCATGGTGATTGGTAGGGCATTTTCTGTTCCAACGCCCTCGAGTTGGAAATCTGTCGCCCGGCATCTATAGGTGTGCCCCAATAGTTCCACTAGAGAGCCAGATCTTCCACCAGGCTTAGTGATTTAAAACTTCTTTAAAAGCAATGTCTATGTATAGGTATATTACTGCAGTATTGACCTACAGCGTTTGCGTCAGCTGTATACATGTATACGTGTACACAATAGGAATAATTTTTTAAGAACTCTCAAGTTGGTTAGTCGATGCATCTTGCCACCAGAGGGCTGGCCAAAATCTCAGTCAACGAATGAACACTGGTATAGGTACAACGAGATAATGCGGCCAGCCTTCTTGGTACTTTTTCTTCTGGCAGCCATTTGTATTTAGAGAGATAATTAATAATAAAATATTTATTATCATAACTTTATAAACAAGAAGCTAAATTATTTAAAAGGATACAAAAAACCCGAATGCAACAAAAACGCTTCACTAAAAAAAAAAATTTTTTAATTTTGCTTTTTATTTGATGCCCAGACCTCCTACTTAAATATTATATAGCCTATATTACTCCCATAATTATGACTAATGTAACAACACCTTGTATGGTAAAATCAATAAAGCCGTTTAGGCTACAGAGCGTGCCAAAGAAATAGACATACCTACATACATACTCACAAAAAACATAATCCTCCTTTTTTGTAGTCGGGTAAAAACTAGTTTTCTTTTTAAATATAAATATAATTAAATAAAATTTTATTACCACTCTTTCATTGTACATATTTTAATAATACATAATATATAACGAAAGGAACTTTGGTCGTACCGGTTGTACCTCTCATTTTTTCGTTATTATAATTATCATATTAAACTTTTACACGACTGTGAAAAAGGAGGGTTATTTTTTCGAGCGTATGCATGTATGTATATTTCTTTGGCACGTTGTGTAGCCTAAACAGCTTAATAATAGTATAACATTTAAGTATATACGAGTCCTAGGAATCAAATAAATAAAAAATAAAAAAATAGAAAAGTATACATTTTTGAATGAAGTTTTTTTTTCCAGTCGTGTTTTTTGTTTCCTTTTAATAATCTTTAATATTGTA
This sequence comes from Saturnia japonica, assembly GCA_033032175.1. Taxonomy (NCBI): domain Eukaryota; kingdom Metazoa; phylum Arthropoda; class Insecta; order Lepidoptera; family Saturniidae; genus Saturnia; species Saturnia japonica. Next base: position 3,185,590 of record CM065315.1, read on the forward strand.
ATATTCTTTATTATTTCGGACACCCGTCATCCGATCAGAACTGTACACAAGTTTTCACACAAGAATGTTCGAATGTCATCATCAAGGGCTTGGTATAATTTTTGCAAAAATATATTATTGTTTAAATGTTAACAGATGCATTTATATGCATATATAAATATTATGTTGATTTGTCTGTATTCTGGTGGCGAAGGTGTTTTAATTAATATTCGCGAAGATCGCAGCTTCGATTACCGCTGGTGCAAATTTAATTTGCAAGTTAAACTCTGATGTATAAGAAAAAAATAAAAAAGGTACATAATTAATATGGGAACACAATATCCCACACGGCCATTTCATTACAAACTAAACAATTAAGTAAGTAAGTATTATGGTAACTAAATAGCTGATATACATACACATTTAAGACCCAGACATACAACTGGCAAATATGCCCATCACACAAAAGTCAGTCATGTGCGAGGATTGAACCTGCGACCTCTGGCTCAATAGTAGGGCTTAATACCACTGCACTACGAGGCCTGTCTTTAGGTATTAGTTCTTCAGAATGATCAATTTTACGTACATGGGAGGAAACAATATCAACAGCAATTTAGAACGAAATCTTAACATTTATTTGTGTCGAATATTAATTTAAATCTGACATAACTTTGTTTCTACTTAAGCAATATTAGGATCGTAAATAAATCTTACTCAGGAATTTTTTTATACAGATTTTTGAAAAATTACTTCTTTAAATAAGGTTGATAAAGCCACTAAATAAAAAATAAATAACCGATTTTTTTTGTATTTACCAAAATGGTACATGATTTCTGATTGAACCAGAAATTCATCTTCCTCACTTTATTGCCAGTATTAACGTTTCATTGTTATATCTCTACCTATCTAATATATGAGATAGCGTAAGCAGTGTATGAGTCATCCACTTTTATGTTTAACCATGTAACCTTGTTGTTCATAAATTATATTCCGCTTTAGATTTTTATCAAAACTTACTGTTTTTATTACTATAATTGTTTTTAAACTTTTTCTTTGCACTCATTATGTTTCTAGATTACTCTTATATACTATAGACAAACGGATCATTAAACCAATATAAATATCAAGATACAGAAAGCACACAATATTTTAAAATGATTGTGAATAACCGCCAATATGTTTAAGAAGTGTCTACCCCGTTGGGAAAGTGGCGTAATTTATTTATGATATATGTATTGACATACATACATATGTATGTACGTTTAATATATATACACATCCACAACGTCTAGGGATATTTCGTATAAAATTCTGAAACTCAAAAAATACTGGCCGGTTTTAAAATCTTTTGAAGAAAGCTTATTTTGTAGGCACATTTCGATGATTCCAAATTTGAAATTGAAAAATAAATTTAAAAAATATTTGCGCGGCATAACTTGAGCGAAGTTCGAAGTTGGTGGTTTGACGAGGGAGGAAATGTTAAGGGCAGTAGACAAGCTGGGTCTACTCAACGAAGTATTGCTGAAGAGATTAACACAGCACAAAACGTGATAACAAGGCTGTGGTCACGTTACCGTGCTATTAGTGAAGTGGCTGAAAGACACCCAGGCGGGAAGCTCATAACAACCCAATGACAAGACCAATTTTTACAATTCTTCACGAGAAGATAACCAAATGTTAAGGCCATACAGTTAATTCAAAGGCTCCAGTCAGAGCACCAGTTGCTTGTGAGAAACCAAACTGTGAGGAGTATACTACATGAAGTTAACCTTCATGCTCGTAGACCGCTTCGTACTCCAGACCTATACCAAGAAAATCGTGAACGTAGATATCAGTGGGCTCATGAATATTTGCTCTGGAAAGGTTACCAGTGAACTGTAGTGCTGTTATTGGTAATACCGATCAGTCCCGATGCGATTCCATCAAGATTTAGGAAGAGTACGTGTATGGCGAGTTCCTGGTCGTAAGAACTGTTTGCAACGCCCTCTGGAAATCCATCCATACCACGACGGGACAATTATAGTTTGGGCGAGAATTCTTATTGGTGGAGGAACAGACCTCGTTTGGATCAGAAACACCATGACCGCTGAAAAATACTGTAACCAGATGCTCTTACCAATAGTTTACCCCATCGACTAGAAATGGCCCAAGAATTCCCTGTACAACAGCGCCCGTCCGCACACAGTGCGAGTGGTGACCGACATGTCGGTCTTAGACTGGCCTAATAAGCCTCATAGAGCACGCGTGGGACATGCTCCAAAGTAGGGCTTTGAAGATATTATCCTGCAAACATTGAAATTTAAGTGCTACTTTTTTGGTATCTTAGCAGGACCGGGACAATCTCCCGCAGCAAGACTTTGATAACTTGATTCTAGTCCTGAGAAACAGTTTCAGGACTTTATTAGATGCCTCATGGGTGGTTTTACTTAATAGATTTTTCGCATAATTGCAAAAAACGGAATAATTCCGCTTTGTATTTTCACGTTTTCTTGAAAAATACACATTACTCATCATTACTTAAATAAAACTTTAATGAAGTAAAAAATAATTTTTGTTTCATTCTGAAATTTAGTCCGATAAATGGGCTTTATAAAAATACTATCTGTGCCTACGACTTCACCCGTATTAATTTTATACGACAAACATTGCCTACGCACCCGTGTAGGCAATTTTTTAAACTTTGTGTAAGACTATCGACATTTTTATGAGGAATAAATTAATGTTTCAAATTGTAATATAGCCTATGTTACTCGCTGATACTGTAGCTTTATATTGGTGAACGAAGTTTTAAAGTCGGTCCAGTAGTTTTTGAGTTTATCCATTACAAACAAAAAATCAAATCTTTTATCGTATTATCTGGTATTATGGTATTATCTTTTATAATATTGGTATAGATATACATGTTGTATGTTAATTATAAAATTTTGTGGGTAAATTGAGAAAATCCGAAATATCCCTAGACGGTGTTGATGTGTGTAATTTCAAGTTCGAGATCGGTAACGATCTCCAAGGTCGGAATCATGGCTAAAATGGCCCTGGTGTCACAGCTGTCCATAGGCGACGGTAACCATTTAGAAAACATGTGGGACGTCTGCCTATTTGTGTTCTTTGGTATATAAAAAAGAAAAGATAAATATTTTTATTATCATTGTAATATTAATTGCAACAATCTCGACGCTACTAAACTGTATGCATTTCAATTTCATAATCTTAATATTCTATATTACAGATATTATTATCTCGTGCGTGGCGGTGAACATATGCAAGTTTTGAGGAAACATAAATAAAATACTTATTCCCCGTTTTATTTATAATAATACCCAACAAATTTAGATAAATAATATAATAGATTATCTTTTTTAAAACGGTAGTTTTATCTAAGACATTTGTTCATGATAACAATAACAATAACAGTGCAATTCTTATTCAAATCAACAACGTCATCTGAAGTATTTATTTTGATAAATGTCGGAATTTTCCAGTTCCTTCTAAAATGTAAAATAAAGTTCAAACGTAAGTCGAAATTACTTACATTTGGCAATGAGCTTTAAAATTCAACTGTCATATTAAATTACTTTAATTATTTTAATTAGAGGATAACGCAAAATATTAGTAAATGACTTAGCGGAACTGTATTAACCAGTTTCAAGTATTAAAATTAAAATTCAGCATTCAAATTAATTAAATTTAATAATGTTATAATTTTAATTAGGTACTTAATTTCTATTGAAAACCTCATTTCGACTTGCAGCATGTCTGAATAGAAGAAATCGATTACTTAAATCATCCTGCAGTATGTTGGGATATCGTAAATTTACCTAAATTACTTATGGTCAATGAAAATAGGTATACATAATTCGTAGTTAATAGCAAACGGTTTCAAAAAAAAATCTCAATCACTCTACATCCGTGGATGGCATATATGCCAATTTTCACGTTGATTTGTGTTACCTTGAACGCCGAAGTAAATGAACAATTTTCCAGATTAATTCTAGTAATTTATGATGAACTTTAAAACTCATAAATGTAAAATAAATTTTAGTGATCGCGTAACTTTTGAACGACTGACCGATTGAGCTCATATTCGCATAATATTTTTTTTTATCTATTCATATTTATTTATTTATTCATAGCTATGTTAGGATCCGATAGATGGCGCTGTGATCGAGCCAACTTCTGCCGTGCTAGCTAATATCTATACATATTATAAAACTCAACGTCTCTCTCTGCCTATACGTTTATGCTCTTTTCGCGCTTAAACCACTTGCCCGATTTACATGATTTTTTTTTAATTCATGACTTTGCTATCTGGCCAGGTTATAGGATATATTTTGTTACATAAAATAACGTATGAAATAAGCAGTGGCGATAATGATGAATGAACTCGGAAAAAAGACGCTTTTGGCCATTTTGGGGCGCTTCTTTTTTATCGTTATAGGTTTAGTGTTGTGGCTTCTCACCTGATCTTAAGTGACGATGTGGCCCAAGATGATAGCAAGCTAAGCCTAATGGAAGACTGGCTCTCCAGTCCAGCTGCCGGAACCCACCAATTGGTGCTTGGCGACAGATTTTCAATTTCCAGGGTGGTAGCTGGCCAGACAGGCATTAGAAAAAGTCAGACCACCATGCTATTTATGGTTTCATCACGATGTTTTTCTTCTCCGAAAGCTCAGGCTCATTGCAGGGATTCGAACTCACGTCGATAGATCTTGAAAGTTGAAGGTCCAATGTAATTGAAATTAAAATGGGACCACCCTTGAGGTATCCCCTATTCAACAAAAAATGAATCATCCAAATCGGTTCATAAACAAAGAAGTTATGGCTGAACATTCCTAAAAAAAAAAATATATCTATAATCTTTAGATACATTCGAATTGAGTAGCCTCTCGTCTTTTGTCGAGGTCGGTTAAAAAGCCCTATAAAAAGTAAGAGATAGCATAATAATAGGTATGTCTATCTCTCGGTGGTCGCCGTTGTGTTTGGACAGTGCTGTGATTACCATCAGAGACAGTGACGTCAATGGGCCGAGTTATTATTTAAAAAAACCTACATCAAAGATCACCCACAAAGCATTTTTGTCTTTGGCGAATACATAAACGGTATAATGTATAAATAACTGTGCCCGCGGCTGCGCTCGCATGGTCTATACTATTCCGTCAATCGCGATTCGGTCTACCACAGCTCCTGGTTATTTTAAAGATACAAATGCTTTTTGTGGGTGATTATTAGAAGATATAAACAATATGTTACATTTTACTCTTGCTGATTTTTGTGTCTATTTAAGTTTTTACAATTATGTAGTACATTAATTTGATATATCTCTTACGGTTTACTAAGCGTAAGTCATTTAAGCGCCCGAATTGATTCTCCATGACCAGTTTTGTTTACCTTAATTATTTTTCTAAAATAAAAGTAGCCTAAGCTACCCTTTAACTTATGAGGTTTTTTAAACTCGCGAATGTACGAACTAGAAATTGCTAAGAAAAAAAAATTCTTGCTGCCTAGCCTACTAAAGACAAGTTAAGTATTTTATCATCAATTTATTTAATACGTCGCGTTATAATTTTTATTTGCGTGATGAAATAGAAGTCAAACAAAAAACATTCTAAATAATGACTCCTACATACCCGGTAAACGATCTTTTATATTAACAATGTCCACCATTTCAGTTTTTTTTACTTTTAATGTTATTCTTTATTACTTTTCTGTGAGAAATATTCGATTATCTTCTTAAGATTTAATGTAATTATTTAACAATGACGTTATAAATCTAAACATTTTTAGTAAAATACAAAATTGTGATACACCATATCGACTCTTTCCGCTACAACGTACCTACGTAAGTCGAAATTACTTACATTTGGCAATGAGCAGAAACAAAAAAATCATCTTTTATACTTTGTCTGCTCAAGCTTATACAATATATTACATATCTTATACTTTTTTAATTGTAACGAACTGTGGAATTATGATTTTGACTTTGTCGATAAATTCTACAGAAATATTAAACGAAGTGTTTAATGCTTTAATATAAATTACATTAATAGCAACTAATATAGCCAAACTTATAGTGTGGCACCGTAATAACATTGGACATGGCTAGAAGTAGAATGCTTCGCAATAATTTTTTTTCGAACTGTCTACACTGTCCGCCGTAAGAACCCTGAAGCCTCAGAAGACCTTGACAGTTTAACCTGGCGTGAGGGCGAGCGCTTAAAGCACTCGGCCGCGAAAGCGAGGGAACAAGCTCAAGGATGCCAAAGTGGTTAAACCTCGGATTCGGATGTTGCCGATCATGAGAAAAAGTCGCGATCTATATAACTCCCTATCCGTAGAAAATTCGATTGAACTAACTATGCATGTATACTACAGGGAAAAAACATGCCTATATATTATGTATTTAGTAATCTGTTAATTTAGGCCTAATTAACAAAAAAAAAAAACTCTCTTACAGAACCTACGTAGGTGTGGTGTGCACGTGTGGTGGTGCAGTGTAGTGGTGTATTTTGGTAGCTAGTGAATGCAAGTGCAGTGTCACTGTACCGCGTGAGCGTTTGCTAGACTCAAGGGATCCACACCGGCACGAGGGAACGGAGCTAGGCTTGAATTGCCGTAGGAGAAGTGGGTCTTAGCGCGTGTGCAGAGCGAAGTTCACCGCCCGCCCACTGCGGATAAAGCGGTGGTTTCGCGGGCGTGGGGGCTAGTACACTTGAAGAGGGCAAACCGAGAGCGATCGTATGATGTCACGTGCAATAGAGTCAATGAGTGAATAAAACAAAATAATTATGACCTGGATTACACTAACAAGAGAAAGATTTTTTGAAATCGGTTCAGTAGTTTCAAAGATCACCCCCTACAAACACACAATATGAAATAAACCTCTGTTAAATATTAGGTACCTACTAGACTGTTGCTATATTTTTGATACAACAATTTTAAGAGATTTCCGTAGTTAACATTGACTTACTCTAATGAGCGTTTTAAGTGAAGATTCATAAATAAATAGGTAAGTATATCTAAATTTTTCATTGTGTGGATTTTTTTCATTTTGCAGCACGAGCTCAGAAGATTGTAGATTCGCTCCGGCATAGGACGGAATTTTTCTTGGCGAACATGATTCGTACTAGGTATTTCGGTGTATTTATATTACTTTTATATTATAAAGATCAAAAAATTGATTTTTGTTTGTTTAAACGCGCTAATCTTTCGAAGTACCAAACAGATTTGAGAAATTGTTTTTGCATTTTATTGACTATTTTATGTGGAAGTAATAGGCTATACAACTAAAGGTTACGACCTTGAGGAGCGAAGCAGTAATCTTAAACGTCAAGCTATCGGGCAAGCTGTAGGCAAGTACGGCATGTGAGAACAACGGTAGGCTACATGGGCTATTGGCGATGACGCGGACGTGGTGGAAAGTTGGTCAAATAAATTGATTACGTATGAAACCGTGGCGCACAGCTAGTAAACCATACCATTAATATCCTCTATTTAGTATATCTTATAACACAGCTGCGAGTGTGGAGAGTAGTTCGCGTCGCGCTGAGTTCACGGCGTGAATTCGCCGTGACTTCACGGCGCGAGTCTGAAGCAACTATTAGAATGTTGCATCTATTTGTCGTATATCTCTCAGACATCTAGCAGACGATATTAACTTGACGTCATTAAACTCTTCAGATAAATTACAGGTGCTTTTTTTTCTGATAGACGATTTAAAATCATACATAATTTAAGATAACTACTATCTTCTTTTTAAATAAGTATTCGTTAGATAAAATATCAAAATAAATTTATTACCCTCTTAACATAAATTGTAAATATTTATTAGGTATTAATATAATATTAATATAATATAAACAGGTAAAATGAGCAGCGATGCATGAAAGTTGAATTTTATGTTTTAATTATGTATTCTTATTTTACGAAATGCATATTAATATAATTTTATGTTTTTATGAATTCTACATTCGTTTTTGATAATATTATTACATTCATATTGGTTGTTAACTACTGTACCTACTAACTGAAAAATTAAAGCGATCGCCGCTGTATTCCAATAGGAATGGTTTGCATGGTGACAGATACACGGGGAATTCATCTATCCTTACGGAGTTTGTTATTGCTACTTTAATCATAATCTTTAAAAAAAAAACAGTATTATTAGCAGATAGCGAAATAGATAGGTGTATTCTTTTAGCATTTAAACAAACCAAATTGATTACGTAAATTATGCTATTGTAATGCTTAGCAAACTTGACCCTAAGTGGTTAAGTCGAGAACTGTTATCCGAATAGTATCTAAAATATAAAAATAATATTCACTACACTTGATAATAAGTATATTTTAAGGATAAGAGCGCGTTTAAATATTACTTAGGTAAGTATTCAATGAATAAAAAAATTTATAATATTTTTTTTTTGATGTTCAACCATAACATTCATTTTTATTAACGGAATTTAGATGATCTTTTAATCGTTGGAAAGAAGATGCCTCAAGGGTGGACCAACTTTAATCCCATTGGTATTGGACCTTCGACTTCGAAGATACACCAGGGAATTTTTCAAAATCATTGAGACGGTTTTCTTTTTGTCAAAAATTCTCTTGTCTGACGTAACATTTATTACATTACCCCCCCCCCCCCTTCCGAACCCTGTAATAATACCATATCGTCCCCTAAATGACGATCACTCAGCGATATTTATTTATTCATACTATGGATGTATTCTACACTCGCGATCATTAGGTTTGATCTTTGGCAATAAAATATTATAAACCCCGATAGATTGACTTGAAGTCGATATAAAATATTTAAACTAATCAAAATATATTTTAATCATTACTTTTTCACAGTTCACAGAGAAGATAAACAGTCATATAAAACGTCAAAGAATTTACATCGGACATCATATTTTTTATTCTTGTATTCAAATTTGATTTTCGGTCCACGCCCCTTAGTTGCTGAAGTGTACTGTCGCGTGCGTTATGATTAGATAAGAATTACCTTTAACATAGGTAATTTGAAAACCGTTTCTAACTTTACATTTTACTCCACTTACAAATACTTTGAACCCGAAGGGTGCCTTTTTAAAACTTTAAATTCAACGTAAACTTATAACAAAAACTCTCCAAGTTAACAAACACGATTGCAATTTCGATACTTATCTTTTTCTATTCTCTCATCACTAAAACAATTTATTGCTAACACATGAATTATATCTTTTTTAGTAATCTACATTATTATTAATATGACTATTTAGTATTATTATTGTAGTAAAGGGGTAAAGATTATGAATATTTTTGTAGGAGGTATTTCTTATCTGAAACTACAATTTGATTTACAATTAGGTTGCGTGGTTTAGGATATTCTATTATCATTACTAGTTTCATACTACTAACATTAACGCATACAAAGTTGCGGACGGTAGCTGGTTCAAAATATAAGTGACTAGCTTCTGCCCGTAATTTCGTTTGCATGAACTTCGTGTTTTAATCCAGGTTATAAACTATCTGATTTCATCCTAAAACTGTTCAACCGTCTTTGAGTAAAAAACATCTTAACATACAAACTTTCAAATTTGTAATATAAATAAATAATACGTAAATGTATATAGTAGGATATGTTACGAAATGATCTAACAAAAGCAATAAAAAAATATACTAAGCGCTCAGTCGATAGATATGCTTTAAACCGTTCTGACAAATATAAAAAATAATCTATTTAAAATAAATGTAAGCATAAAACTCTTGATAACTATTTGTTCAACGACTGAAACAAATATGCTCTACTAACAACAAGTAACCAACATAAACAGAACTCGATGTTTAAACAGCAATAACGCTTATGTAGTGGATTGTACAAGCAAGAACCAGTTGCGTCGTACCGACGTACTTTATTGGAACCAGTTTGCGACGATAATCGCATCGGGCGCGCGTCGGTCGTGCGTTTATATGCAAATGCGGTGCATCTCTCGACGGAAAGGTCAAGGTCGAGCGGGCTAGACGTTCACGCGAACACTTGTGCGATTCACTGTACTTTGTTAGACGATTCTTGAACATATTCGTAATTAACACCGACTTCAGTTGAAGATAATGTTAATTTTTACTTTAGTTACTTACGTTTACAAGTTTTACCTATTCCATTTATTCAGTAGACACTGATTATGTTTAAAATTAAATGTAGCTTAAACATAATTGTTAATAGCAAAAGCTTTTAAGATAATTGTTATTACTTATTATTCTTTTTAGATCAGAATAGTACTAATATTAAACGTTCCTTACGAAATAATCAAATTACATTTTTCTAAAAATATAAAACTCTTATATTATATTGAACTGTATATAAGGTACTTAGCTCATGAGGTTTTCATATGGTATGGATTTTTATTATTATCCCTAAGTTATCGGTTTAGCTTAGGCTTAGTGGCGCTTTGGCATCGGTGAGTATGTTGTGAGTGCCTTAAGCGCTCGCCCCAAGACCGGTGAAACTGTAAAAGCCGTCTGCGGCTTCAGGGGCCTTATGGCTAACGGTACAAAAAAAACTTTTCGGCGAAGTGACAATGTTAGTTAATCCTACTAATGAGCCGAGAGGTTGCGGATTCGATCCCCGCTTATAACTGACATTTGTGCGAAGATCATTTGTCAGTTGTATGTCTGGATATTAAATATCTAATTATATATTATTTACCAAATGTTTAGTTACCATAATACAAGCATTGTTTAGTTTGGAATTAAACGGCCGTGTGTGAAATTGTATCGCACATATTTATTAATTAATTAAACTTTCAAAGTCTTAACGTGAACAGATATTTCCCAAACTAGAGGAAAACTCTGCAACACAATTTTTAACAAAAAAAACCTTGAAGAGTTCCCTGGTGTATCTTCGAAGTCAAAAGTCCAATGCCAATGAAATTAAAATGGGACCACTCTTGAGATATCCATTAGGCAACAAAAAAAGAATCATCCAAGATATTATGGCTAAACATCCATAAAAAATGCATTCGAATAGATTTAAAAAAATATTGGATTTTTTTTTTAAGTCGCTAAATAAGTGGATATATATGTAAACAAACCCAAAACGAATAAGCTATTACTATTTATAAATTATATGTATTTGAAAGACTAAGTTCCTCGTTTAATCATTTATTTACATCATTATCCAAAATTAAAATAAAATCTTGATCTAGGCGACTTTTTCGTGTTCTCGTCGGCCATATTTGTTACTTCTATATTAATTCATACTGAAACAAAATTAACACAGACCATCAACGCAATTTAAAGTTAAATATATCTAACCCAACTTAAAGACTGAACAATAAACTGTTACACAAGTTTAGTCAATGAACTCTGCATTTGAAAGGCAAAAAGTTAATTTTCCTGGTAGCTTGAGCGGGTGCTCTCATGTCCATCTCACGGCCAATTACGTTTAGGGCAAAAACTGCTTTGTCACTGGGCCAATGCGCGCGCGCACATCTCCCCTTGACCACTACACCGATATCCATTGTAATTACAGTATGTGAAAAAAACTAGAACTAGATTATTTTACGTGCTACATAATCCTATAATGATCTCATAAGATGGTTTTGTTTGTACGGTCATAAAGTTACCTATACTTGTGCTTTTGTATTTATTCTATTTTTATTGAAATCAGGTTTTAAATATATGGATATGTTGTTATTGTACAATAATAAAATCGAACGATACCTAATTATTATGATAGGTATTCTAGTAGTATATTTTTTTCTTTATCTTTTATTTTATGATTATAAAGTTTCTCAACGTTCATTATATCGCTTTAGGTAGGTACATGTATCTAGGATAGCTTTAGAAGTACTGGAAACTCAATTGCTTATGTTGTAACAAGCATCAGTTTAAAATTAATTGTTTAAGCTTTACTACATGAAGTACTTATAACAAATAACTATACATTTTATTCGAAACCGGGGTCTGGCAATAAAGTTAGATATCTGTCTCTGTTGTTCTTGAACTTCAAAGCCGGCGTTTGAATTGTGTACGATAATTTCGATAAAATTTTGTTGAATATGGCAAGTTTGGGCCACGGGACGAGAGATCCCCATATTGCGGCTATTTGAACTTGTAATATTTTTACATTTGAACTTTTTGACGTGAATTTTTAACATTGTGATATAATCTCTCCTCGAAAACAAAATATCTTTATCGAGAAGCTGGAGTTGAACATGACTTTGACTTTGACTTGACTACAACTGTCATCCTTAAAATTCTTGACGTTTGACCTATGTGATTTCTCCCGTCCAATTTCCACTTTGGTTTTTATTTCTTGAGAGTGTATAAAATATATATATATAATTAATAAATTTGTCCTAACACAAAATATTCATGCTGTGTTTGTCTGAAAGAAATTGCTACATTTAGCACATTTAGTTCACATTATTTTATTGTAATATTAGAGTAAGCAATTGTAGACTAACCTTTAAAAATAAATAAACACGGACGCCGATATAAGTAAATTGTTGTAAATTAGTTAGCTCTTCGAATCGCAGGTTTGTTCTGTCCATCGGCGACCTCGATGAAAACGTCTTTCAAAAAGTCCTATATTTACACTGTGAATTCTTATGGTCTGCTACATTGTGCGTATTGTAACCATCTTTCGCTGTTTTTTGGTTCTGGGATAGAAAACATTTTGTAAGTTGAATTTAACAGAAAGGTAAAGAAGCCCGAAATTAATGCATTTCGCTGTATTTTTCTTTGTGTCGGCATAAGTGGTATTATAAATAAAACTATATCGTGAAGTTGGAATCGAGACTGACTGCCTAAAGTACCTTGAGTGGGTATAGCCATCTGCTGGCCACCAACCCGGATTTGTCCTAGTTTACCAAGTGTAAAGAGAGCGTCCGGACAGGGGTTTTAAAAAGTGTGATACTTTGCGTTCAGGGAAAATCGAATTAATAGATTAGCAAACAAATAATGTCAAATTATAATGTAAGAAAATTGTATTTTTTTTTTTCTCGAAAAGGGCTTAAAGTATATTGAAATGAAAACCGAATACTAAGATTTATGACCTCAAACTGCTGTTGAAAAATCAAGTTTCTAGGTTTATACAATAAAAAGATACAGCCCGTTCAGCCACTCAGTAAATAATTCTAATATTTACACTCATTGACCGATTATCAAAACCTAGAGGGTACTTCCAAACTACATGCCACTTTGAAAGCCCTCCTACAATTTATGCATAATATATTTGTTTAATTTGTATTGCGTTTCTATTTTCACCACGTTTAGCTAGTAGTGATATTTTTAGAGTTGATTTTATATTATCATTACTTGTTTTTCCTTGTTTTGTTACATAACGTTACAAAATATAGCCTAAAATCTCTTTAGTAAAACATCTATGAAATAATAATAAATATTCAACGAGTGGTTCTTGAGTTATAAGCGCAACAGACGGACGGACAGACTGAGATAATAATATATAAGGATAGTATATAAACAATGTTTATATAAAAGACTGTACAATAATGTACGATAAGTAATTTTATCAGTTCGGAACCCTCAGGGTGGTGCGGTGAGTTCTACTCGCAACTTGTTTGATTTTTTAAATATTTTTACTACAAAAAATTACCTAAAGTATTTAAATAATAAAATATTTTAAATAATACTAGGATTATAATTTCAATACACCTGTCTAACTTACTCCAGGCTGGACCAAAAGGACTATATATTTTTATTTTATCAATATCTGTACTACTAAGGTTCTATGATAAATAGAATTTGACGATTTATTGTTTCTGCTCCATAGAATTATAAAGGCGTAAGTTAGAACAAACTGGTTCAAAGTTACGCCTTTATGCGTCTAAGGTATAGGTTTAAAGAAATGCTTGTTAAAACTTAAAGTGGGTGCTTAGCGGTACAAATCGCAAGGCATTATCTGATTACCAGCGTACCGTAACCGCCTGCTTGACTGAGCGCTGTGATGAACGCTCTGACCGCCGTCTTTCTCCAATTTGTCGGTTGATCTGCGAGTTTACTCATCCCTTGCTAGTTAGGTACGCCTAGATTTTTTCTGTAAATCTCCTGTCACACTTATCTAATATCTATTCTTCCAATATAAATATATTAGCATTTACCACCGACTTCACTCGTGTAAATTAATATATCTGCGTGCGAGCGTTTTTTGAAGTGATAACTTCTTATGGGAGAGTAAATCGCTTCGTAACGTAACGCGTTACGGCACCACTCTGTCAGGCTTCCCTTTTCTCTCACGCATACGGCCGCAGTAGGCAGGCTCTTCTTCTCTCACTTTAACCCACAACCACCTTTCATATATATGTATATATATATAATTTTTTTTAATTTAAGTTATCACTTCTGTCGAACGTCCCCAGATGCACACTTTTTTTTTAATTCACAATTCTGCCAATGTCGTGTATATTTTTTTTAAATTATTCTTGTCATTTTCAAATAAGACGGCCACTTGTTAAAACTGTTCAGAGAATTTTTGAGGGAACTATAACATGACAGATCAAATTCACCTTAAAAACTACCGCGCGAGCGTTGCTACGATAATGGTTAAGTAGCAGCGCGACCAGACGCTGTGTCGATCGACGTGGGTTCGGGATTTACAAAGAAACTGTGGTTTTAAATAAAAATATTATGATAGAACCAAAATATAGTATGGTAAAGCATATAAACCATCACCAAACGGAATAACAAAAACATATAGCCTATGTCACACAGGGAGAACGTTGCTTTGTATCAGTGATCGAATTATCAGAAAAGGCTTAGTATTTTCTTATCTTTTATAAATATTCAAATGTAAGTTCTTTACAATTTTAGTATAGATTCCAGTCTGCAGGATTTTTAATGCTTAACATATATGTAATTAAGTGATAATATAATTTAAGTAAACCTAATTGCATAATTACACCTGTGTACCTAATTTTATTTATTAAAAAAAGTAATCTGAGGTGTTTGTGCAAAATATTTTGTAAATTCGTATGTCGGCTTCCAAGATACGGGCTCTGCTTAGGTTGGAAGTCACTGTATGAACTGTATGTTAATCAGTTATGCAAAATAAAAACACAAAAAAGAACACTGAGGTGACTTTGGCAACCCAGTCACCGAAGACGGACATGCAGTGCGGTCATTAAAAAGATAACGTCGTCTTAGAAAGAGCCTTGTCATGTTCCTAATTAATATCGTTATTTTACTTAAATTTTATTAAGTTATTTTAAGATATCCCAGATATCTACTCGGTTGCTGCTAAATATACATAAGCGAAATACCACTTAGGTGCTCTCTCATTACGAAATCCCTGAAAGTATAGGTCCGTCATATTTGGAACTGTCATGCCTCTAATGGCTCTAAGGGTCTTGAAGCTAACATTATAGTCAGTTCAAATTTTATTTGCTTAGTTACGCATTTCGCGATGTAGACGCTCTCTAAGAAGGGATTTTTCGCAAACTCCATAAATTTAAAACGGATGGAGTTACATTATAGTAGTATAACTAGCTGTGCCCGCGGCTTTTTTGTAGTTCTCTTTAATGCGTACAATTATGTAGTACGTTTATTTGCTATATTTCTTATGATTTACTCAGCGTAAGCCATTTAAGCGCCCGAATTGATTCACCGTGACCGTTATTTGTGTGGAACCCTAATTGTTTTTGTAAAATAAAAGTAGCCTAAGTTACTCACTATAACATATCAGCTATCTATCAGTGGGAGTTCAGTCAAATCGGTCCAACTGTTTCGGAGATTACCCGGAACAAACATAAAGACAGACAAAAATTTTTTAAATGGGTGTTTTGTTATAAGTACCGTATATACTTTCATATGGATTTCGTAAAAAGCTGTTATTTTGACATTACAAACAGACACTTCAATTTCATTAATTGTATAGATAATAAGTACAATTATAATCTATCTATACAATTAATAAAATTAAAGTGTCTCTTTGTAATGTCAAAATAACAGTTTTTTACTAAATGCATATGAAAATACAACCACAATAAGCATTTTTGTCTTTAAAATAGCCGGGAGCGGGGGAGCAAGATTCGCGCGGGCATTCAGTAGTCCACGTGAGCGAAGCCACGGACACAGCTAGTTATAGCATAACAGTTATACTAGGAATGTGGAATGTTACTATTGTTAGGATTGTGGAATGGGTTACCCAGCACGGTTATCCCCCGGGGTAATGACACGGGGCCCTTCAAAAATGGATTGAAATACGGTCTCCAAGGTCGGCAACATGACTGGTGTAACCATTTACCATCGGGTGGGCCGCCTGCCTGTTTACGCCCTTTAGCATAAAAAAAATATTCCCACCTTTTCCGTGTGTCATCGTCAAAAGTAAATGTGAATTTGAACAAAATAAAAAATGTTTAACAGAAACAAACCGGTAGATTTTATATAATAGGAAACGTATTAGTATTTAATAAATTGATATAAATTTTTCACGAGCAGCCACTGTCCACGGTAGAAGTGTTCCGGAGGCACCTAACCGTGACACAAACAACGATAACGGTCATCACGGACACCTAATTGCAAAGTTTTCACTAATTTACAAGCAATTTAGTGTTGTACCGATGTCTCGCCCGTTTACCGATGTTGCTTTTATTTAAGCCTCTTTGTACGACTTGACTGATTTATGTTCATTTTCATTTCAGAGCATCTGTATACTAAGTTACATAGACATTTTTATGTTTATTTATAAGCAAACGACATCCTTCATCTTCTTTCGAGAATTACTAATTTTTCAAGACTTTTCTTTAATCAACTTTAGCGATGGTTCACTGAATAAAATTTACATTATGTTATATTTAGTTATAACATAATATACTATGACGCCTGTATTCCCGAAGGGTTAGGCAGAGGGGTACTTGTGTACACCCACAGTGTACCGGTTATGTTTTGCCTTATTAATGCCTATTGCTATTAATCGAGCACAAAGCCAAACTCCGAGTTGTTACTGGGAATTTCATAGAAAAACCCAATAATAGTTTCGTATATCTAAAAAAGTCTGCGATAGCATATGCGTAATTATTATGCATGAGCTACGATAAGGTATTTTATGACAAAAAATTGTTGAATATTAAAAGTTATTTATCAGCATTATTTTGAGGCATGGCATATTAATCTTTTCGAACAAAAGCTACTTTATCATAAATACAATTTTATGAATTTAAACTTTGCTCTTTATGTTATTTGGACACATAGTTTAGAAAATAATGGAAAATGAAAATAATTTGTATTTTCGGGAAGTGTGTTCTGTGATTACAATAGGCTACACGGGTGTGTTAACGATGTTTTTCTTAAAAAAATAACACGGGTGAAACCGTGGGGTGCTGCTAGTAAATAGTAATTACATTGAGGCGAAACTGTTGATATGGTCGTTAACAAATCTCACGTGCTTCATCACGACTCCCAGTATTTACAAACTTTGATTAAAACACGTCCGGAATATACCGATAACGGAATGCGGTGGCTTTTTATTGCTTTTAATGGCGTTACTTTAGCTGTTTACAAGTAGTTTACATGAATAGATTAAGCTGTTACAATTTTATGCTCGGACGCTACTATCTTGTTAATTGCCTAGCGCACTGATGGTATTTGTTTTAATGTTTTTTTTTATGTTGTTATTATATTAGTTAAAGATTATATGTTAGATCATAAATTATATACTGATTTAATGATCCGGTTAAGCTTTAGGTATTATAGCGTTTGGCCACAATCTTACTTTATATGAAGTGACGATGTGGCCCAAGATGGTTAAATGGTTCATGCAATTTATTGCGATTTTCGAAAATTTGGATTTTATTAACACAGTTTAATGACACCAGTATACCTTGAAGTAATATAAATATAATTGAAACTTTTTATTTAATTTTCATCCACTTCCGCATGTTTGAATATATTGAAGATCAAAATCAAAATAATCTTTATACCAATTAGGCCCTAATAAGACACTTATGAACGTCAAAACACGACTGTCGGGTCGGAAAATATCCGAGACCTCGAGAAGAACCGGTAAGAAACTCGATCGGGTTTATCTTCTTTTTTTTCAACAGTACAAGTGTTAATGTAACAGGTACAATAATATTGGTCCTAACATATGAAATTGGCATTTTGTACGGGAGGAATATAAAGTCAATTTATTTTTGTAAAATATATTTAATTAATCAAAGTATACACCGTTGTTATCTATGCACTCTTGCTATCTCATAGGTAGTTCATTGATCCCTTTACTAAAAAAAACAATGGGGCGAGAATCAATAAACTATTTGAAGGCGATTTGGACTGCCGCATCAGAGTTGAATTTTTTTCCTTGTAAGAAGTTGTCCAAACTCCAGAAAAAATGGTAATCTGTTGGAGCAAGGTCCGGAGAGTACGGTGGATGTCGCAGACATTCCGATTGTAGCTCATCTAACTTAGTGGTTGTTTGTTTTGCAGTGTGTGGTCTTACATTGTTATGAAGCAGCAGTTGCCTAGAGCGATTGACCAATCTCGGTTGTTTAGCAGCTAGTTCTTCTTTCATGGTTTGCAGTTGCTGACAATAGATATCTGCCGTAATCGTTTGGCCAAATTTTAGAAAGCTGTAGTGGACGACACATGCGCTTGTCCCCCTAACACTCACAAGTAACCTTTTCTGAGTCAATTTTCGTTTAGGGCAGGAATTGGCTGGGTCTCCAGGGTTCAGCCATTGCGACGAGCGTAATTATCTTACAGTATCCACCTTTCATCACAAGTAATGATTCGATTTAAAATCCCTTCATTATTGTGTCGGTTGAGCAAAGTAAAACAGAAGTCGACGCGTGTTTGCAAGTTCGATTCACTTAATTCATGACTTTCATGAGGTACCCATCGTTCAAGTATTTTTACTTTCCCGAGTTGCTTCAAGTTTTATCACTTACCCCGAAGCCTGCAGCTATCTCGGAAGTGCTTTGTGATGGATCCGCTTCCACAATAGCCTTTAATTCTTCATTTTCCACTTTGGTCTCCGGCCGTCCACGGGGTTGGTTCTGAAGGTCGACATTTCCAGAACGAAAACGTTGAAACCAAAAACGTACAATTCCCGTCTTTTGCGACACCAGCGCCGTACACATCATTAATCCTTCGAGCTGTTTTTACAGCACTGGTGCCACGGTAGAGCTCGTACTCGTAAATTTACCGATATTTGATGTTTTCTATAGTGCGGTAATAAGCGACGCCAAAGAAAAAAATAATGAAGAAAAAACAAATAAATGACTGTTTTCAAAACTCAAATGTACCAAGCTAAATGAATTTATAAATTTGAATTTGGGATTCTTAACCAAAGAGAAGATATTTCAGATCAAAGTGGTCAGTACGACAAAACGCTAATTTCATATGTAAGAACCTAATAATAATTTAGTGGGTGCGCAGAGAGGGAGTCACTTCCAGACATCACTATCATTCACACAATGATCCACCCTACAATAACCTTTTGACAGTAAAACCCGCTTGACGTGGTCT
Organism: Saturnia japonica; assembly: GCA_033032175.1. Lineage (NCBI taxonomy): Eukaryota > Metazoa > Arthropoda > Insecta > Lepidoptera > Saturniidae > Saturnia > Saturnia japonica. Next base: position 3,205,033 of record CM065315.1, read on the forward strand.
TTCAACTTGTTGTCCGGAAAATCAGTAATGTGCTTCGGAATCTTATTATAGAACCTAACACTAAGTCTAAAACACGGTACGATCAGTTTATTGTATTGATCCTTGATAAAATCTAGCTTGACTAATATGTACGTATATATCGTTATGACCGGTTATTCTCATTAAGATCTTCTATCAGCTAATTATAAACAAGTTAAATTATTAAAAAGGAAACAAAAAACCCGACTGCAACAAAAACACTTGATTAAAAAAAGTTATCTCTATTTCTGCTTTTTATTTGATTCTCTGACGTCGTACTTAAATAAAATATACTCTATGTCACTCACACAATTAAGACGAATCTTACGACACCTCATATGCTAAAATTCATCATGCCGTTTAGGCTACAGAGCGTGCCAAAGAAATAGACATACATAATACATACCTACGCTCGAAAAAGATAACCCTCCATTTAGCATTTTGGGAAAAATATTATGTAGCTTTTTAATAATGAAATATAATTTTTCGGATTTCTGAAGATACATCTTTATAATATTAGTATAATGGTTGCTAGAAAACTTTTTAAAGTCCAATAAGTCATAATAGGAAACCGGATGGCTCATAAGATCACTTTGTTTTCCGTCTGCTATACACAATACTGACAGCTCTAACGTATGACGTAGCTACCTACATATGACGTAGCATGTTTTTACTTGTTTATACTTTTTTGTGTTTTCATTGGCGTCTTCATGGCAACATTTGAGAGATGTTTGTGGGATATTAAGCTACCATATTATATTGGTAGCAAATAGCATAATATAGTTTGATTTCTGTGCATGTATGAACTGGATTAACTGGAATAAACTGGAAACATTCATTTTGAGTTGCGACAAAAACTCCCTAGATAATTCTAACATGATAGCCACCATATTGTTTGTTACACCTTATTTTGAAGATAACAAAATACTACGAATGCTTGTTAAAAACATTGACACTGGCGCGAAAACCTTCTTGTTTAACGTTATCTGACTTTAATGCTCATGCTTGCGACTGGTATTCCCGTTCACGTCTAATACCTATAGCCCACGTAATAGTATAGTTGACGTCAAAATGCGTGTTAACTCACGCGCGTCGCCGATGTTTACAAACATGAAGCAAGTTAACAATTGAACACGAGAATCGATTTCACGTGTTGTTTTTAATCGTGGAAACGTGCAAAAGGAAAGAAATTTTCTAACAAATCCGGTGTGTGATAAGATTAAGTAAGTTTACAGTTAGTTGCCTTCACTAGATCAATAATACTGCACAACAACCAGAGTTCGCTGAATTTCATTCAATTTTAAGTTAAGCAGTAATAATGATTTTTATCCTTTTCAATTGAAAACTTCTTTACCGTCTTTGTGATTTGATTCTCGATGAAACAAAAATTATATATCCTGTAACCAGCAAACAATCAAGACGCTTCTAACGATATCTCATTTATCAAATTATGTTACGTGGTTTAGAACAAAATCGCAAACAGATGAACATACATACGAAACGGTGAAAATCATAACCCTCCTTTTCGCTTCGCCGTAATCGGGTAAAAAGTGACAAACACTTACATCTATAGGGTTTATCCTGGGAGAGAATTAGATAGAATATATTATACAGTGTTTTCTATTATCTCGGTCTCCTCTTTGTACATGTGTTAGCACGTGTGTGCGCCTGTGTATTGTTTTACTGTCCCTAATGGTAAGCACGGTACAATCCTAACACAACGGTGACCACCGAGAGATCGTAATCTATCGACGGTCATCGCTGTCATGCCGTCTTCCATTAATGCGACTGGATACGCACAGGCTGATCCCGAAACGCGACACGCAAAAACTAGCCACTATGGAGGTCTTTTCACCACATGCATGGTGATCGCGACCCATTTGAGCAACATTACAAAGCCTTGGGAAAAGGCGTCATAGCCAGCGTGGTGCATTGTTCACGTGTAGCGTTTATGTGAATATTTTCTGATGGTTTCACTTTTACCGGATGTTACCTGCACACATGTGTTTATTTTTTTATGTCTCGTACTTTTTTCTGTTCCTTAAGATGTCCATTATAACATGTACAAAAGTTGTTTAATATTGACATATACAGGTCACTTGAAAACAAATAAAGTACTTACTCTACTTTAGTAATGAAAAAAAAAAAGATTAGCGACCTCTATAAAATGAATCATGTACCCAAAAATTTTCAGAATACCATGTAATGGCAATGTAAACCACAAAATTACATGACAAGAAAAAAAAAATTTTTGGAATTTAAAAAAAATCTTAAGCTACCTTTCAAGATTTTTTTTTGGAAATGATTTTGGTAAGCATTCATGAAAAAGGTGTTAAATTAACATATTTTCTTGTTAAAAGTAAAAATAGAAATAATCCTTATTTTTGAGTCACCATAAATAATCTGATTATATTTGTATTCTTTAAATTTACATTTACATTTTACATTTTCAATGAGATTGAGGTAGAGTCCGAATATCAACTATAAAATTATTTTCGTCTGGTGATTTTAGTTTTTGTGTTAAAAAACCGGACATAAAAACAGACAGACAGACAAAAATTTTTGAATGCTATATTCGTTTTCAGTGTCCTTTTTATAATAAATGATAATATAACAGGAAATATGGAAACAGTTACATGTAAGACAGAACTATACATTTCTTAATTTAGATATTTTGAGAGAAAATTATAAAGTAGTTTTTTTAATGAAAATGCTTACTCTGTCCATTAATACGGTGAGGAATCAATTAATAAAGTTATTAGTTATACCTAATTAGACACTTACTTACTTACTTATTACTTACTAATTTCTTACCGTATTGAGAAATTTCAAAAAAATTGTACTAAAATGGAAAATAAAATCATGTTCAAATCCACCTGTAGGACACAAGTAGAGGGTCGCCCCCGCCCTTGGCCTTGACCTTGAGCCGCAAACCCCAGCAACTCAATACACGCGTACATTATTCCATGACGCACGTATTCATTCCCCTTTATTTAGGAATGTTTTTAAACATATTCCCCTTGCACAGATACGAATTTAATGTTTAGAGTTTTTATTAAAACTATTTTAAAATCATTTTATATTTTAACAAACGGTACGCCACGGCTTCGCACGCATTTATTATCGTTTCGTAATTCTATTGACAATCATATATCTTACTAACCTATCAATTGGTAAATAGTATATAGTTCTCGTGTATCATATAAATCAAAAGATCATTAAAAAAAAATCGATTTCAAAAATTATTATTGACCATTGTTATAGCTTTATCTATCATGAATTAACATAAACCTACTTCCCGTGTATAGAATTTCATCAAATTCTGTTAAACCGTTTTTGAGTTAAGACCGGACATACAAACATTTTTTTATTGTCATATTCGAGATCAGTGTCATTGATAATAGATGTCTATCAGAAAATTTGGGAAAAGATACATCTACAGACAGAATTATAGATTTATTACAATAGATATGATTCTTTTTACTTGCAACTGCTTCAAAAGTTGAACGTTATAAGATTAGGTTAATTCGAGTGTTTTTTTTTTAGAACTGACCTTACTGTTAGCCTTAGGAGTCATATGCAAAATTAGAGCTGCGGATGGCTTTTACAGCTTTACCGGGCTTGGGGGCGAGCGCTTATTGCACTCAGCCGCGAAAGTGTGGGGGGCAACATGCGCGCAAAGGTGCGAAAGTGGCCGGACCTCGGCTTGACGTAGCGTACAACCGCTGCAACTAAACTATTACAACTATTTACAAAATTACTACAATTTATAATTATAATAATAGTATTTTTACCTAATCTATTCAAATCAATCTACTAACGATGCCTCTCAAATGTTTAATATTGTTTATGTAATTATTATAATATAACGTGTTCTTCTTTTTAATAAAATGGCAAGTATCTACAATTTCTCTACGATTCTACCAACGTCACGGGAATAGAAACGGACAAAAAATGGCGGCTTTCTTGTTAAAACTGTACAGGGAGTTTTTGTGGCAACTTAAAATGCACGTTTTTTTTATAATTCATATACTTCTGTTATTAGGCTTTTTATAATGTAATTTTAATGGCATTTATATGATGTAGTTTAGATAGATTTCAGTTTAGTGGATTATAATGAATTACTGGAATACTAGGTGGAATATAATTCATTATAATCCACTAAACTTAAATCGATCTAAACTACATCATATAAATGTCATTAAAATTACATAATATAGAGTTGAATGACATGAGTATATGAATAAAAATAAAAACCCATACATGAAAGGTTATGTTTCCGCCAAAAACTCCCTTATATGATATCATGTGCGCTTATTTGTCCAGTTTTGCTTCATCGATGAAAATGTGACAGGTCCGTATTTAATTGATAAACGAACCAGTTCAAAAATATAAAGGATTCAAACTGGCCTACTAACAACCAACTCAACAAGATTCAACTCAAACTCCGCGCCAAAATAAAAAAATCAGTTGTGCCAATCGAACAAAAAAAATGGAATCTATAACTATAAACAAATTATCCATTCCCGATACTTTTTTGACTGAATGTATATTTTTAGGAATAATAAAAATATTATTAACAGTTGTTATTGCCAACATCATTGATGGAATGACTTTAAACTTCCCACGTACAAAATTTCATGAAAATGGTTTTTTTTTTTATTATTATTTAAAATTATTGTATCCTATTATTTAAGGAATAAAAATAGTTACATGCACAAAAAGAAGTACAGATTTGGAAAACTGTCTAAAAACGGCTGGCTGGCTGTAAAAGGTAAATTCGCTAGCTTCAACAATGGCTGCCCATATTAAATCCTTTAAATGTCTGTATTTTATCGTCGTCGGATAATAACTGAGATTGCCAATTGCACTAAATATCTAAATAAATTATAATCATATTAAAAATATGTGTCTATAACTTTAAATTTATTGTATGAAAAATTAATAAATATTTTTAAAGTACTTATATTTACTTTTTATATAAAAGATATCTATTTAATTATTATTTTAAAAGTAATTAATAATAAACGAACATACATCACGCCAACGAGGTATGCAGAGACCACGTCCTTCCACTTGCTACGATCCTGGCATACATCTTTCATTGTAATTGCCATAGGTCGTGTATAATTGGAACCTCAAGAGTTATATCATACTGATATAATTTAAACCTAAATAATAAATTTAAAAACATCAAATGTGTAAAATCAACAAAAGATAATTAAAAACTTGAATTAATATTCGAAAGAAATTAAATGTGACAAAAATGAAGAATAAGAAAATACTAAATAAAATATAACCGCTGTAAATTGATACAAATGCTAGCTTAGCTATTTATCGCAAATACAAATCGGCAACCCTGACGCAAGACAGACCGCGTGATGCATTTTTTACCAAACGTTTTTAATATTTACCAAGAACCACTCAATTCTATGAATACCTAATAATATTTTATAAACACTATTAAATAGAGATCCCTAACAGCGAAATAAGTTACTAGCACTTTACCGTTAAAAGCGACAGGTAGCTACATAAAAAGCAGTAAATAAAAACGAGACGTTACAAAAAACTCCATCTAAAATTGCTTTTTTAAGGAATGCAATCTATAAAAAACTATAGTCAATCAAAAGTGGTCTGTAACTTACATCGAAGTCGTTCACCCCGTAGTGCTTAAAGACACAGGCACCAATTGAAGGTAATGGAATATGGGTAATGGCCTCCCAAAGTTCGTTACCAAGAATTCAGCCAAATTATCATCATCATCATCATCATCATTTCAGCCGCAGGACGTCCACTGCTGAACATAGGCCTCCCCCATAGATCTCCAGAGCGACCGATCTTGTGCGGCCGCACCCAACGGCTCCCAGCGACCTTTATTATGTCGTCTTTCCATCTAGTAGGGGGCCATCCTACGCTGCGCTTTCCGGTGCGTGGTCTCCACTCGAGAACCTTTCTGCCCCAACGGCCGTCAGTTCTCCGAACTATGTGCCCCGCCCACTGCCACTTCAACTTGCTAATCCTTTTGGCTATGTCGGTTACCTTAGTTTGTCTACGGATCTCCTCATTTCTGATTCGATCTCGTAGAGAAACACCAAGCATAGCCCTCTCCATAGGTCGCTGAGCGACCTTGAGCGTTCTTATAAGGCCCACAGTGAGCGACCACGTCTCTGTGCCGTATGTCATCACTGGCAACACACACTGGTCAAAGACTTTCGTCTTGAGACACTGAGGTATTTTGGACGAGAAGACGTCGCGCAGTTTCCCGAACGCTGCCCAGCCGAGTTGGATTCGTCGACTGACCTCTTATATAGTTATCTCTTATAGCCAAATTATACAATTATTAAAAAAAAAAAAAATTACATTTTTGCAGCGAACTTGCCGTGGAGCTAAACTGATGAAGTGTCCAACCTGACCGACACTAAAAAAACAAACACTTACATAAATAGGATTGGCTCAGCTGTGTTATAACCAGATTTGTACACATTGTGAATGGTGGGTACGTGTAAATAGTTCCCTCCAAGAATGGGAAGCGGAAGAAAAAATTACGCGGAGAAAATAAAAACAAAGGATATTAACAAGAGTGAAGGAATTATGCGGTCTTGCCTCATAAATATATCTAAATAATCAACACCAAATATATAAGCTAACAAAGCTGTAACTCAGCACCGGTGGCTCGTCGAAGTGCTGCGGGCAAGGAGAACGGAGATGGATAAATTATAATAGCTATTAATTAAATAGCGAATAATGATGTCATGCGACGAGAAGATGTGTGAACAAAGCGATAAATAATTTATAACACCAGCGAACAGAATATTAATATTTTTCAAGGGCCATGAAAAAATTATTTCTATATGAAGCGAAGACGGTGACAGTAGAGTTTTTTAAGTTAGTATTTAGTGTCAAAAGATATACAAATAGAATAAAATTTATAAGAAAAAATATTAACAAAAAGGAGGTTCTGTTCTCAACGAAAATCGATGCCTACATGGTGCGTAAGAAACAGACCAGAAGCGAAACTTAAATATTTGGCGTAGGCAATAATTATATAGTATATTTACAAAGCCCAACCACACTTGTGCCAATGTGTGCAGTTTTGAATGTACTTATTGAATAAATTTATAATTTGTTTATTTTTTATTATTATGATAGATAATTAAATATTTATTTTCATAAATTATTAATAAACGAAAAACAAAAAAAGGTTTTTTATATTAAAAAAAAATCGTAAAACAGCGGGACACGAACCATCGACCACTCGTACTGTACATAAAACAGTGCGTACAATTATATTATATTACACATATTATATAGAGAAAGGAACTTCGTTAGGTACTAAAATGATCTAATTATTTACGCTACAGTTAACAGTTCAATGTATGCCGGTGCCGGTGTGATTTACGGCCGTTTTCAATGACCTATCTAACCTTTGTTTCAATTACTAAAACTATCCTTTTATCTTTACTTTGGTTTCAATAACTTATTTATGGATAGTATTTCGTATTTACATATATCCATACACTTTTAGCGGAAGCGAGGAACAGAGTGTAAAGTTCCTCATCCGCCATAGAAAAGGGAGGATCCTCCAACCAGACGGATGCTATGTCTGGCGGGCAGCTGCCCAACGGTTGCTGTCGGGTTCTTGTATATATACTCAATTGTTCGGTTAATTTCTATATCGCCATGTAGGATGTCAGTTGTGGCGAGAGATGTCGCTACACACTTATAGCTTGGATAAATAAGATATCTCTTTTAAGTTAAAGGTAGTTATTACATAATTAATTTAAGTAAGAAGTTAATTTCTCAGTAAATCCTTGTAGTAAGTAGTACATATACCAAGTCTACGTAGAGTTTTTTATTTTTTTTATTTTGATTGATATAAAAGCAATGCATTGATAGGAATTATATAAATAATCTAAATACAACGGCGAGTACAGACAGATTCATATGTATTGATAGTGGCCATGCATAACGTTGATGGCCTGAAAATATTACAATAACAGTAAATATACAATAGCTTTCGCTTTGACGGATTTTTGACAACTTGAGCACTATATCTACACGATCACCTTGATCAGTAAATCCATGTTTCGTGCGAGCGTTTTGCCTTACACGTTGCACTAAAATTTCTACACAAAATAAATTTTGTTTATTACACATGTTGTCTCCTACTTTATAGGCTAGGCAAGCGTGTAAATTGGGCATAAAATATCTGCTGCCACTAGTGGCATTAAACATCATGCCATAAATGTTTCAAATGTAGAAGATGTGCTTTCAGCCTTCAAATTGTACATTTGGTATTGGTATCCAGACGAAGAAACATAGATTTCGAGTAAATCCCTATTTGCTTTCTCGGAATTTTAATATGTATCATGAATTAAGAATAGATGGTTTATTTGGCATATATAAGAAAATTGTCTCGTTGTTTCATATTAACAAAAAATATTAATAAACAATCTAAATGGTTTAAAGGGAAACAAAAACACTTGACTAAAAAAATATTTTTCTATTTTTGTTTTTTATTTTAATCTCAGACGTCGTACTTAAATATTGTATAGCCTGTCACACCCACAATAACGACGAATCTACGCTAAAATCCATCAAGCCGTTTAGATACTGAGCGTGCTAAATAAATAAACATACATACATACATACGCTCAAATAACATTACCCGCCGTTTTCGCAGTCGGGTAAAAAAAACCTATTCAATATTTCAATAATTTTGTATAAATAAATGTTCGTTTTTAAAAAGTTTTATATTACTATTGTTAGTTATACACAAATTCACAAACTGGCACAAACATTAAAAACAAAATACAATATCACTATGTAGTATACAACTATTTTTGTCCACAAAGTATAATAAACAGTCATGATAATTATATTATCAAGTCTTAACAAATTGCGCTTTCAAATACTATTTAAATTCAACGTGTCGTATCTAACGAATGGTCATCCCACATATGCTTAACATAGAATAGACACCCCTTGATCTAGGACCCTCTGTTTGCTATTGAATTGTATCAATTGACGTAGCGAAATAATTTAATTGGTATTAATATTTTGTAATCATTACGTTTTTTAAACGGATATTACATTGAATTTTTTTAAACAACCTCCTTGCACTGAAAAAGAAAACAATTGAGCATAAAACATTTGGTATAATTACCAATATTTATGTAATGCAAAGCGTTTTTATTCATTAATGCAAAATTCCAAGGATACTTACTACGTTATGTTAATTTTTAACGTTAACGAACCAAAATTCAACAACTTTGAATAAATATTTAACAATTTAACATAATTAAGTTTCTTAAATAGCCTTCCCATTTATAAAATACTAGTTGTACCTTATCCTTTCACCCGTGATTAATTAATTGCACCAACTCTATACTATGCTGCCGCCATGCCGCAATGCCGCACTGCCAACGCATCCGTGTAGCGTATAGTTATTTTCATTTCCCGAACTATAGGCACAGCTTGCCAAATTGCTTGACGTGCATAGATATTACTCCAGTCTTAAGGGTTCTTGCGTGACGTTCTACGGCCTATAACCTTCCTCAATAAATAGGCTATAAAACGCAAGAAGTATGTTTCAAATCTGACAGGTAGTTCCAAAGATTCGCGTATTCAAAAAAACAATCAATCTCTTAACTTTAAATATTAGTATAGATAATTCAAAGAAAACTATATCTCTATCAAATGAAACTATGATTACAAAAGTGTATTATTTCCCCCTTGACAAAGCAGTCTACTACCCTCTGTTTACAAAGCCATGTTACAAACCGCTTCGAATTAGCCAGCACGCCCTAGTTTATCCTATGAACAAATAATAGGCTCGCTTGTAAATCAATTTCAAAGGTCATTGCCGTTATTATGTTTCACAATCTTTATTATTATTGTTATCTGGGTCTATTGTCATAAACACGTATCTTTAAGAGAACTTGAAAAGAGGTAGGGCATAAAGAAATGTCTTTAGAGATTTCCCTCTACTTGGAGCAGTCCCACTGGTGGAATGCCTCCACCCTACAGTAAATCGCAGCTAAATAACCTAGTGTTGTGTTCCTGCATTTAATAGCTCTTTGGGATAAGGGGGTTCAACGTCGGTAAAGCTTTAGTAGTCACTACGGTATTACAAGCATTCATAGGCTACAGTATCCACTTACCATCAGGCGGGCCGTATGCTTGTGTGCCACCTTTGTTGCATAAAAAACTCTTAGCAAACTAAATAAATACAATATTATATTATCTAAATACAAAAATTCATTAAAATCGTCATAGCCGTTTAGTCGTATTAAAACTTAATACGCGAAGCAAAAGCTTTCTACCACTTTTAAACGTATTGTGTGCACGGAATACTGTGAGATTTAGCATGTTTAAAATTTATATGGAGAAGGAGTGTAGAAAGCTAAAATTTATCTATAATATCTATTACTAATATATTAAATTAAATAAATTAAAACTGCGAATCCTAACCGCACCAATGCCATCGAACTTAGACCTCCCAAAATACTGACATTGTCACTCAACAAAAAGTGACAGCAAGTGATATAGATAATACACATTATTTAGGTTCATGAATACTGCAAATGTCAAGCAGAAAAGAGTCTATGATAAAAAACGTCGCTGGTCGAATTTCGACCTTAGGGCGATCGCTAGTTAGATTAGATAGGCTATGATGTCATTATATATTTGAAAATATCAATAATTACGAAGTCAAAATTATTACCAAATCAGCCCAACAGACGTTATCCACAGCGCTATCTATCCCAACTTTTTTATCTGAAAACATTTCTAAAAGTTAACGAACAAAACAACGAAATAATTACGCATATCCTTCCTTTGAATCCGGAATTCATTAAAAAAACATAAGAAAAAGAAATTTAAGTTTTTTGAAATTCTTCCAATTCTCTAGATAATTTTTCAAATTTTTATTTCCCTAGAATACAAAACGAATAAAAGAAAAGAGATAAATATAATCGTAATATACATACGTGCTACTACGAACTACGTTGTACTACGAAAAGGCCTACGGCACGGCGCTACTTTAACGCCTACTGTACGCACTGACTCTAAGGAAAACCAGAAAAATACGAATTACGATTGATCTCGAAAAAAAAAAAAAAAAACAAGATAGTTCAAACACTATTTAAGTATATAACTATATACATTCATATGCCTATGCATTATTATGCCTCTCACACCGGCGAGAAATTTGCTTTATTCGGGCGAGAATATTCTACGATTAATATTGTAATTTTTTTTATCCGTCTGCAAAAAGAGGGTTATGTATTTCGAGCGTTTGTATATATGTATGTCTATTTCTTTGGCACACTCTGTAGCCTGAACGGCTTAATGGATCTTCGCATACGAGGTGTCGTCAGATTCATCTTAATTGTGTAAGTGACATAGGCTATATAATATTTAAGTACGACGTCTGGGAATCAAATAAAAAAAGCAAAAATAGAAAAATATATTTTTAGTCAAGTGATTTTGTTTCCTTTTTACTAATTTAGCTTGTTTTAGCAAACGTTAAATCTGTGCAGGGTTTGCTTATAGGAACATCACCTTAAAGCCTATTATTTCTCCATTCACACATTCACACAGTGGCGCTTCCAAGTCCGGTGAAGCTGTAAAAGCCGCAACGGCTTTAGGGCCCCTAAGGCTAACAGTGTAGTCAGTTCAAAAAAAAAAAAAAAAAAAAAAAAAAAAAAAAAAAAAAAAAAAAAAAAAAAAAAAAAAAAAAAGCAGTGGCGCTAACGGTGCTGTTATGCGCTGAAGGGTCTGTTGGGCAAAACGGTAGACTTAGCTGTCTGATCTTGGAATAAAATTGAGTCCTTTCTTATAGTTGGACTGTAATTTTCACTAAACAAGATAATCTGTTATCATTCTTGCTACATAATTTTCATTAAAAAAAAGGTTACGTCATTCCATAACTAAATTTGAAATCGCAAGCAAATTCATGCAAAATACACTAAGAACAGAAAGAAAATATATTTAAAAAGATGTACATGTAAAAATCGGGATGAAGTCATAGCATCAAGGCATCTTCTAATGCCCACCTGGCTAGCTACCATCCTCAAATTGAAAGAAACGCCAATAATAAGGGGCCTAAACGGGAAGAAATACACAGCTTACCGAAATATTTCCAGGAGAGACATTTACAATATAAAATTCGGTAAAAGCGTATGTATTTATTTATTTATTTATTTCGTTTTATATATATAAAACGATATCTAACTAACTAACATGTACCTAACACACAGCCCAAACTATTGGGGCTAGGACCGTGAAAATGCATGTAGGTTTTTTTAATACTGTAGGTGAGCACTAAAAAGGACTTTTAGAAATTCTACTCCTAAGATGGTGAAAAGGGAGGTGAAAGTCTGTATAAAAATCCGTAATTTTTGAAGACAGATCTATGAACATCGGTATTTAGCAATGTATTCAGAAAGTAAAAAAAAAATGGGACATAGCTATGAGACGAGCGAAGTATAAAATAAATATTTAGTTATTACCTGACCAATAATAACATTGTAAATCCTGTATGAATCAGTATAGAAGTAATTTGAACCCAAAGGTATAATTAAATATATACAGCTATTGATATAAAAAATAAGGGAAATTATACCATAAAATATTACAAAAGGTTTACTGTCGCAAAGTAAATTATAAAACAAAGTTAGCAAATATACCATAAAAATAAATCTAGCGGTGGAGAGCACCGGTGTTCACGTTGAAATTTGTCTATTTTACGTCACGTGATGTCGCGTGAATCACGCTCGCAAACACGTTTGTCTAGATATAACGGTTTATAATCACGCTAGCCCTTGTTTGCGAGGTGGACAGGGATATATAATGTAGTTAATTGATAGAATTTATATTTTTTTGTTTTTCAAAAATGCGAGAGTGTATTTCCAGTTCTGAACAGGCTTGCAGGCCGGAATGACAGCGGTGACCGGCGTTGGATTGCTGACCTCTCGACCGACGCTGTTTTATTTTTAAAATTTACTGTGCTTATAGGTACATAGCTACATCCGTGTCATGTTATAAAAAATGTTATATGTTATAAAAAATCTTTTATTTTTATAAATTATCGAACTAAAAACTAAATAATAATTTTTAATTAATAAAGTTACAGAAAACGGATATATCTTTATCAGAGGCTCAGGTTAAATCAAATTTACATAAACTTAAAAACTTTTAAATATTTTAATATTTCCTAAAAATCTTGAAGCTTGGATATCAATAGATTGACAATATACGCCTCAAGCTTTTTAAAGAAATATTACATTACATACATATATTATTATATTATATTTTATTATTATTATTATTATACATAAATTTCATCTCAATCGGAGACCAGAAGTGGTTGAAATGTTACATAGGTACTTACATAACATCAAGAAAAAAATGACATCGGAATGAACGATGCGCAGTTTCAGTTTCATGTTTAAACAATAAATAAAAAAATACTAGACTATTGCTACATTGTTCAACTTAAAAACTTTTTCATAATCATGCTATAAAATAACGTTCATTTTGAGTATTGTTTAACAAGCGAAAAGCGAAATTTTCTTCTTAAGTTACTTTCAATTACGTCAACACAATTAAGTTAAAGAAAAATTAATTACACGGCGATAAAACTTAATTTAATTAAAAAATATTACTAAAGTCTATTTTTATATACATAGATAACAATTTTTTCAATCAGTTTTTGTTATAGGTATCGTATATACTTTCAATATGCATTTAGTAAAAAGCTGTTATTTTGACATTACCAATAGACACTTCAATTTTATTTAATTGTATAGATTTACGATTAAATATTATCAGTACGTACATAGGTACAGACAATTTTTACACGGCAAGTCTCCCTAACGAAGTTGCTCCACGCAATTGTATCTCGATTGAGAGTTTGCAATATTCTGTTGCGGCCGCGGCATATCGTTCAGCCGTAGTGTAGGTTCTTACCCTCCCGTCTGTGTTTGAATTGATGTCAAGTATCAATTTATTGAGTTAACGGAGGTCAATGTCGTCGCGCCCACAGCGTACAGCACTGAACTTCATGTAGAATATATAACAGACCGCTCATGACTAGACGTGACTAACCGAGTATTCGCTAGGTGTACTAATAACATAAGCGTAAATGTTGAAGTCATCCACACAAGTTATGTAAAAGACATTTTTTTTCTTTTTTGATTAGTTGACTTACCCAAATTGCCAGATTACTAAATGTATATAGGCATGTTTCTTTCTTCCTACCAGAAGGCAGGAACACGTATATATGTATAGTTTGTTAGATAGAATTTTACGGATAGGAAATTAGTTAGTTATTTGCATGTACTGCAACAGCCCAACCTGAGATTCGGCCACTTTGGCACCCTTGAGCTTGTTGCTTCGCTTTTGCGGTTGATTGCCTTCCGCGCTCGCCCCCAAGCCTAGTGAAGTTGTCAAAGTTTCTAATGGCTTCAGGGCCTTTAAGGCTAACAGTATAGTCAGTTTAAAAAAAAAACACTAAACACCGTGTTTTAACACTACCAAACGGTTCACAAACATCCCAGTTCTCGAGAAGAGCAGGATTCACCGAGTGCACTCATTCGACCTAAATCGTGTAGGAGTATACTCGGAATTTGGCTTAAGCATTACGAGTTTATAAGTATCCGAGTAGCATTTTTCTGCTTGCAAAATCTTCACAATGTCTTCGTGTTCATTCCACTTTTTCTTCGATCCGAGTAGTACGTAAAAATAGTAACCGCGTCCGAGTTTGCTCTGGTTGAATGCCGCTGGCTGAGTGTGCTCGAAATATGTGTTTACATGTTATGAGTAGCAATCCGAGTGGACTTGGTCCGAGTGTACTCGTATAATAAAAACGCGGCTTATCAAACTAACATACATGAATAATATTCAAAGTGATACTTTAACAATGTATATTGAATAATTAGCAAAATTTTACTTATTTGTAACCGTTAGCCTCCGATATGAATAATTTTATTATTTTAGTGGAGTAAATTACTTCCAGGCATCGCTATACTACGATGTAATGATCCACAAACACAGTCTAATAACAAAAAAGATAATGTCTTCTCTTTAAAAGTGTTGTTGTTCGGCAGCTGCACTTGAGTATGCCCTCTAGGCATGACGTTTTACTATTTTAAGACACGTCGTCACTTAACACTAGGTGATGTTGTTGTCAAACACTAACCCTATAGGAATAATAAAAAGTTTTATTCTAATACTATACGAAAACAAAATAAAAAGTACATTAAAATAAACAAACTAATGGAAGAAAGTGCAACATTAGGTACATTTATGGTCAATGGCTAGCCATGGTTAAATTGTAAACAAATAGTGTCAGTAACATTAAAAAATTTTTTTTTTATAAAACTGCAATTAATACAACAGTAACAGTAATAAGAAACCAAATAACTCTATTCCTCAAACTATGTCATACAACAGCGAAGTTGCCACTGGTACGCCAATGATATGTGAATTATTCTCCAAATATTTTAAATCAGTCTATGGATTTCCCCTTAACTCTAAAGATACATCAGTGTATACAATAAGCAATACAACCTTAAGCACAATATATATCTTACGTAATGATATAATAAAATTTATAAACAAACTCGACCCCAATAAAGGAGCTGGTCCAGATAATATACCTTCATACTTTATCAAGGCTTGTGTGTGCTCTTGAAATAAGTGTTCCACTGGAGATAATATTGAACAATTCTCTAATTTCGGGAGTTTTCTCAGCATACTGTAAAAGTGCTTTCATAATCCCGATATTTAAGTTGGGTGATAAGACCAAATGCGAAAATTATAGGCGTATAAGTATTCTCTCGTGTATGGGAAAATTACTTGAGTCTCTTATCTACTCACATATATAAAATCACGTCAAAGGTCATATTTCTCTAATGCAACATGGCTTTGTTAGTGGTCGTTCTACAATTAGCAATTTACTAATATACAAAAGTTACATCTGCCATTCCTTTAATGAAAGTTATCAAGCGAATTCCATTTATACAGATTTTTCGAAGGCATTTGACAAAGTAAATTATTCTCTTCTAGTTCGGAAGCTCTGTACTTTCGGAATCCACGGTAGTTTACTTCGTGGGTTGATTCTTATATATCAAACCGTAGTCAAATGTTAGCTGTAAGGGGTTATTTGTCTTGCCCTATCTTTATCACAACGGGGGTACCTCAAGGTTCACACCTGGGACCTCTGCTGTTCATATTATTCATAAATGATTTATCTAACTATCTCCATAGTAACTGCTAGCTGTATAGTGACATATAGCTGTATACTCAATTATAACATGATATTGACAATATTAACAAGTGGTGTACCTTAAACTACATGTTTTTAAATATTAAAAATGCTTTGCGATATCCTTCTCAACTAAAATCAATAATTATTCTATTGAACGCAAAGAAGCCGTTTGAAGATTATCAACCCTTTTCTGGTTGAAAATAGATGTGAGCATCTTCAACAGGTCTGATTGATTCGGTATTCTGTTACTTCAAAAACATTTACAAAATTTTAACCTGATGCTGCAGCGTTATCAGGAATCTGTAGGATACTTAACTCCTCACCTACTTACAGCAGAGATATAGTGTTTGGGCTCATTAGAATAGTCTCAATGTATAGGTTACTTGTGTCGGTGGTTTAATAAATTTTCAATTTACCTCGTTCTTAGAATGAAACCACAAACAAAAAATCTTATTGTTCGTTTACAATAAATTCTCATTGAATAACATGTATGGTGGTTCTTATAATTTCACATCGGTCTATACGATACGCAAACCCTGACCTCCGGAGCGCGCAAGTGGATCAATTGTCACGCCGGACGTGACGTCACTCACGCACTTCCGTTCGCTAATTACATACGTCTGCGAGTCACATCCCGAGCTTCGGGAAGCTGCTTTATATTATTTAAGTTTCATTCAGGATTTTGCCTTATTTGCAATATAAAATATAATAGGTCAGGGAAAATGTTTCTTCGCATTTTTGATATGAAAGCTCAAGACATTTTTTTTAAGTTTATTTTCATTATATATGTGCCGTTTTGTTGAATGACTTTCTGTCATTTTGTAGATAGAGACATGATCCCGTTACTGTAGAAACTTTGGGACTTCTGATCAAAAAAACGCGACAAATAGTTTTGGCAGTCCTCTCTTGATAACAACCTTACAGAACCTAAAGAATTCTGAAGAGACCGAAACAGGTGAAAATCTTAAGGTGCAAGGTCAGGGCTATATGGTGGATACACTAACATCTCCCAGCGAAACTCTCTTAATTTTCGCTGAGTGGCTAAAGATGTGTGTGGTCTTGAGTCATCGTGATAAAAACCCCCACCCTTCCTATTGATCAATTCCGGCCGCTTTGTCTCAACTGCTTCCTTTAATCTCATCAGTTGTTGGCAGTAAAGATCCGAATCGATGGTTTTGCTGGGCGGTAAAAGCTCATAATGAACAACGCCCTTCCAGTCCCACCATACACACGGCATCATCTTATTTTAAGTATATATATATCTACGACCTTTTTTGCACGTTCTTGTCGTACGTGATCCACTTTTCATCGCCAGTTATCAATCTCTTCAAAAACGGCTCGGTTTCATTACGTCTCAATAATGAATCGCAAATGAGTACACGGTTCATTAGGTTTCTTTCAGTGAGCTCATGTGGCACCCAAATATCGAGCTTTTTGGTATAGCCAGCTTTCTTCAGATGGGTTAAAACTGTTTTGTAGTCATTTTCCAGTTCTTTAGCTACATAGTAACTAACCGATATGCCGATCTTGCTCCACTTTTTCAAAAATGGCCTCCATTTTATTCGTAGCAGGGTGACCAGAGCGAGGTCCATATTTTTGGTCTGAAAACGTTTGAACCAACTTTGTGCTACTTTTACTGACACTACATTAGGTCCATAAACATCACAAATTTTTTACGCTGCTTGAGTTTCATTTTTGCTTGTTTTGTAATAATATATTATATTAAAATGTATCGATTTTTTTCATTAGATTCACTCATTTTACAGAAAAAAAAAAAACAAAACAAATGAAAATTAGCGGAAAACAAATTTTTTATTTATTTTTTAAAATCTTTAATGTATACCTTTTTTATGTTACCAAAACCAGCCAGATACAAATAGTACAGGCAAAAAAATTTTATAACAAGTTTATACGTACGTTATGCGAAAACACTTTTTCCCCGACCTATAATATATTTAGCAATATAAAAAAAACTAGCTGACTCGTGCAAATATTTCGTACTAAATACAATGTAAACAATGTAACAGCCTTCATGTTAGAACAGATTGCTAAGAGATTCATAAATATATTTTCATTTGTACCAACAGATGGCACTACTCATGAAAAAGTTTTAAATTTTTTTTTTCAGGAAAACATTTGTTTTAGAGTCCTAGAAGTTCGTGCGCGACCGTTCTATGTGACGATAGACGTTGGCGGGGGCGAAGTACTAGAGACGATAACGGGGGCGGGTAATGTAGTGGGGAAGGGAAACACATTCAATTGCGTGACGTAGGCGCGCAGACACAGTACACTAAAGTAAACAGTATCACATCCTCATACAAACGGCTGAAACGAAGCTGATGCAACGTACGCGTACTTCGAAATCTCGGTAGCCTTCGGTACACAATTGTCTCAAGTGCGCCGCAGTTACGTAATTTATAACTATTTAAATCTACTTCATAAATCGTCAATAGCGGGGAACATAAGCTTTATAATGATGTTTGAATCATTAATTTTGATGAAAAATTTACGGAATTTGCGTTGCCAGGAAAAAAAACACCCTTGAAGAAATGGTTAAAGTATTTGTGTAAAATAATGGAAATTATACACAGAGCCAACTCATCATTAAAATTATATCCATAAACAAGGATTTTAATAATTTAGTTGAAAAAATACAGATAAAACAGTCTGATTTACGGTTTTATACACTCATTTACATATTTTTTCTGTAACTTAAATAATTGTTACCTGTTGTAGTCAAGGCTTAGAAAATTTTGCCTGTTATATGTACAAAATATATTTAAATTTTGGAATTCATTTTCATACCAAACTGGCTTCAGAATAACTTTTTTAAATTTTATTATTTTTATTGAGGTATGTGAGTTATGTGTATTACAATATTTTTTCAGAAAATCATTACTATTTTTTTTGTAAATATGTATTAATATTAAAGCTTAAAATGTTGTTTTTTTTTTGTATATTTAAACCTGATAATTTTTGGAATAACTGGTACGATTTGAAAAAATCTTTTTGTGTTTTATAGCCCATTTATTAAACAAGGTTATGTGCTATCTAACATTACGGTACGATCCTTAGGAGCTGAGCAATGACAATAAATATCATCCAATCTGGCAATCTTCAGAAAAATAGTTATCATATTGTTTAGGAAACAGGCATCACAATCTAAATATAACTCATGTGAATCCGCGAGGTACAGCTAGTAGTTTTGATAAAATATACATATGTAAGGGAGTTTTGAAAAGATTTTCCTTAGTTTAAGTTAATCTTATATTTTACCTACTTATAATATTAATAAATGCCACCTATTTGAGTACGTTGAGAATTGCATTGGCAAGACAAAAGCAGGTTATTACGAGCCCGGGATTAGCCCTATTGACACTACGTTACCAATTAAAAAGGGAGGGGTGCCTTTTCGTCTCGGGTTTTTTCAGCAGACGGTTTTTCAGGCCGCGGGCGGTTATCCCCTACCTCCCATAACCCCCCTCGTGGCTGTACAGAAAAATCAATAACGCAGCACTTTTTTCCGCGCGTAAAGCATGCACCGACACGGCGGACGAATGTGTGGGTACACTGGACGCACACACGCGCCCACTGCACTGGGTTGCCACCATTTTTTTCTTAACGTATTATAATTTGCTCAGCGCGCGCCCCGCGTCTCCGCTCCTATGGGTTCCTCGGTGACGACCCTGTATTTGACTCGTCGCATGAATCTATCCAGCAATACAACCCAATTCAAATTCAATACAAAACCGCACTAAACAAAAAAAAAGACATTTTCTGATTTGTCTAGACTTGACATCAACATTTGCAGATTACAACAATGCAGAATTATAAAAGTTTATTCGATTTCTTCAAAACTTTGAAAGAAAAACAATTTAAAACATTCTTTGATCATCCTTTGTCAGAATTCTCCGTAGGAAATCGCCATAACTCTTAAAGTGATTGCAATAAAATGGAGAGAGAGAGAGAGAGAATTTTCTCAAAACGAGTGCGGACCTTTGTATCCAAAGTTATTGTTAGAGTTAAATTCTATAAAGTTATAAAGTGTAAGATCTTATTTACTTGAAAGGCATTGTGTTATCTTCCAATAAATTAATATCAATTTCAGATTTAAAAGTGTTCTTTCATCTCCTTGCAAGTATTATTTGCATACATATCTTAATGCGCAATGTTCGTGACAGCCACACAACACTAATTGCAAACGCAGACTAACGTAAAAAGAGAATCACATTAAAAAAATAAAGGAAACGCTTTGAACATTTTTATTTCGCAACAGCAATGACAGAAATGGTTGCGTCCCGCTCCCTCGATATTGTTCTGCGGATCTCGTCATCAGTCCATCTTTGTCTGCCGCGTCCTTTTTTTGAATGTGCAAAAATATAAAAACGCCGAATCGCGAGGTGGTGGAGGGGGCGCATGTTTACTATTGTACAGTAGTGTGCGCCACTGCGATAATGCTTGTTTTAGGGCTTTGGCCCGATCGTAAGTCAATACGTGCTTTATATCCCACCGACAATAGTGAAGTGTCTGGAAAGCGAATAAAAATTCCAAATCATTTACTTTTTATCAACCTTTTTATTAATATAAATAATGTCTTTTCATAGAAAGTATTTCAGTTACCGTAGACAAAAATTCTATTTTATTTAGTCGTAGTGTTAGAAAAAGGTGACCACCTTTCTCTATGCCTTTCACTCGCTACAATTAGCGCTCTGTTAATCATAAGACAACAAGTGCTTGAAGTTAGTTTTTGTAGACTGGACTCGAATGATGAGCGGCGATGGACGTAACTAAACGACGTGTGGTGTCGGGGAGCACATTTTAACTAATGAAAGTTTGGAATTCGCTTAAAACTGATATAATTTCATGTCTGAAGTTGATCGAAAAAGACATTAATCCCTTTTATCTCTATTTACCATAATAAACTTGTTATTGGTCGTAACGGAAAATAATTTAAGCTTGAAATATGTATTATTATAAATTCCATTTCATTTATTTATATTATTTTAACATAAACTGGAGTGCTTTTCTTCGTTCTTAGAAAAATCTTTTCTTTCTTTCCGAGCCTTACCGTCATACAAATTTGTTTCAAATGTAAAGGAAATTAAAGCAATATAAGTTACTTAATATATTTAAATATGTAGTTCACATAAAAATTTATTTCCAGATTTATTTCTCATAATTATAAGCTACTGATCTGGAATTTCAAATTATTTTTAATGTTTGTCTATCTATTTACCCGTTTGAATACTGTCTGGATTTAATGAAAGAACGGATTGAGCGATTTTAATAAAATTTAGCACAAGGGAAATACATAGGGATAATCTATAAAATTATCCATAATCCATTTAGAAATCAATCAATATTTTGTATAGGTAATTTCGAGATTCTTAGGCTATAAAAATTATCGATATTAAAATAACATAAGTAGATAATAATTACATTAATTACCGCAGATACAGCTGTTTATTTATACACAAAATGTTATTTATACGTTGCTTCTTTTAACCTTAATTTAATTCTAATAATAGCTTTATATATCCTTTAAAAATAATTCGTTTATATTTATCTAATAATAATGTACCAATTAAAATACCTTACATACGTTATTAAAAATTTAGTTTCTTGTACACAGACATGTTGACCTTATTTTCGAGAACGTTTGTAACAAATGTAAAAATGATTACATTGATACAAATGCATTAGCTGGTCTCAAACTCTCCAACCGCAGACAGCAGCGGTTACCTAAATCTTTTCTTTCAAACGAGTACTCAGTGGAGCTAGCTAACCGTGAACTAACTGTAACAAATGCACTAATATATGTATATCTTCGCGCTAGTTTTATTTTATATTTGACAGGTAACTCAAACTATTCATTTCTTACGATTATAATTTGTTAGCCGTTAGTCAGTTTTTTACATTAATATACATATAGATATGTCACCGAATAATTGTACGAACCTTTAGATAGTTTACAATCAATCTAGTTAGAATGTAATCTGTCGATAGATTGTGAACTGACACTAAAATTTGCAATCTAACGGTTACATTTTCTTAGGCTTATAAACTAACTGATTTGGATAAGTTCGTTTGAAACTGTAATCATATTCAGAAACAAATTCGTCGTTGAAAATTCATATGTTTTTGCATATTTAATAAATATAACCTCCATAATTCAAAATTATAAGTACCTACCCATTCAAAATCTACCAATAGTTTAAAATCTATCTAGATTTTCTAAGCTAACGGTTACGTAAAATTATCGTATGATATAATATGTACAACAAGAAGTGTTAATGCGTTTTATGGAATGATAAGCTAAGAAGTCTCCCTGTTTTGATAATAATTCTCAGGTTTATAGGTAGCACAGCTGATATCTGGCTTTTTGTACGTGTACAGTGTTGCCGCTTGTTTTTAAACCCTGACGCAAAAAGGGTTTTATAAGTTTAACTTTTGTATCGATGTATATGTGTATCTGTGTGTATGTCTGTGGCATCGTAGCTAAATAACCTTAACCTGATGCCGCAGAGTCCTGGAATATGTACGATACCTAACTCCTCACCAACTTACAGCAAAGATATCGTATTTAGGCTCATTAGAATGGCCTTAATGAATAGGTTACTTGTGTCAAGGGTTTAATCAATTTTCAATTTACCTTATCTTATGTTATAATATATCACCACGCTAAACTATAATGATTTAAAAAAAACTTTTTGGATCCTATGTTATGTAATATTGATTGTATTTTGCGTGGTATAGACTAGTTATTGTACATAAATAAAGTGAATTATACATAGAAACTGGAAACATTCATTTTGAGTTGCCACAAAAACTCCCTAGATAGTTCTAACAAGGGTCATCTTTGAAGATTAGAAAGTACTACGAAGGCTTAAAAACATTAACACTGGAAAGTGCTTCTGCGATGCCAAAGCAAAAAGAAGCAGTAGAACGTGAGGAAAATGCTTCTTCGTCGTCAAAGTAACAAGAAGAAGTAGCAGAACGCAATCATGCGATGCATTAATGACAAGGGAGATGGCTCGTATCAAACTGCAGCCATCTTTTCCCCCCATTATCTTGTTTATCTACTTTATTGTGGTTAAGTAAATAGTAGTTCAAATAGTAAATACTTTAAGTAAACATAGTTCAAATAGAATAATTTATCCATTAGGTATTCAGAGTTCGCAACAATATATTAATCGTTGCGTTTAAGCTCCGGAAACAAGCGTATATTATATTTTCATCTAGGAAGTAATAAATACTGCAATGCAATTCACTTTATTAAAAGTTCTAATTAAAAATATTTAATACTGTAATATATTCGCACACATGTTGAATAACTTTTACAGGTAATTTAACTTGTCTAAATTCATGCGATCATAATAAATTAATTATACTTTTTACTGTAATTTTAGCTTGAACAAGGTAAATTGAAAATAAACCCTGATACAAGTAACCTGTTCATTGAGACCATTCCAATTAGCTTGAACACTACATCTCTGTTGTAAGATGATGAGGAATTAGAAATCCTGCGTATTCCAGATGACGCTGCA
This sequence comes from Saturnia japonica, assembly GCA_033032175.1. Lineage (NCBI taxonomy): Eukaryota > Metazoa > Arthropoda > Insecta > Lepidoptera > Saturniidae > Saturnia > Saturnia japonica. Next base: position 3,228,874 of record CM065315.1, read on the forward strand.
GCATCAGATCAAGGTTACCATTATCTTTAAATATCATTGAGGTAAAAGAAACCAAATTTTGACTAGGTCAGACCTGTGAAAGGAAATCTTCAATAGGCTGAACAGATTTTCTTGAATCATAGCTAACAACACTCTCGATAACGTCATCTTTCAAACAAAAGAACTACATGAAAATCGGTTCAGCTGTTTAGGAGCTATGATGCTACAAACATACACACAGATACACGGATACTCACAGGGGTCTGTTTACGTTGGCGGTTAAAAACAGACAACAACTGAGCGATAAATTTTATAATTAAAACACTCAGATCTAACATGAATCAGCAATTCACTCACAATGCGTTTAAGAAAAACTTCTTCCTCTCTCTCTCTCTCTCTCGCTCTAACGAGGACCGCGAATGAAAAACGAAAAAGGTATCCAGTAAAAAGTCACCGTTTTTCTCCGACGCCGACCTTACGCGTCGTTTTATTGCGTTCGTGCCCGTGGCCTCTCTCCTTCTTACCTCATAACACAGTTCCTGCACTTTCCGGGTGTTTTTTTATTCCTTATTTTCATCCCTCCGTGGATAGGAACTGAAGCGTGTGTGTACAAAAACTTTTAAGCTTGTATCGTAAGTTAAATGTTAAGTTTCCTTTGCTATTTGAAAATTTGTTGTCAACATTTCTATGTTTAAATTTATCTTTTTTTTTCTATTAGCGTCATAAAAGTATTTGCTATTGTCAGTATTCTATTAACCTCCGACGCAAAAAGAGTGATGTTATAAGTTCAACGAGTGATTCTGTGTGACTGTCTGGGCATCTTAGCTCACAAACGGCTGAACCAATTTTCTTCTTCAATACACATTACTTTTAATTGACTATTGTTTCTGTATTTCAGTTAAGTCACTTTCCAGTCATACGGTGGCTTCCTTACTAAAACTCTCTGGAAAAATATCAAAGCGACCAATTTCGAATATATAATTCATCTGTGTACAACAATCAATTCATTATTACATTTCCAAAGAAAATTTAATACTGATGAAGACAAAAATAACAAATTCATGTTTTCTTTTTTTTTAATTACATTTTTATTGAGTTGCATGTATACACTAACTTTTCACATGACGATACGAAAGAAGATTAACTCTATTTTAATTAACAAAAATATGAAAAATTTACCGTTGAATAAATAAACATAGTAAAAAGCTCAATAAAAAATTAAAAACCCTTTGCAATGTGTAATCGGTTAACATAGGTCCTTGAATAAGTAGATACGGAGTCTTTTCATTAAATTTTAATGAAAGGTATTTCAGTAACGACAAAAAAAGTAAATACTTTTACAAAATATAATTACGGCTTCGTTAAACTCCAGTTTGGTGAACGTCTCAAGTAAAAAACGCTTTCAACGGACTCTCACTATAAAAAATATTAAGGAGGATTTCTGTATTACACTTTAAGCAATTTAGAAATAAAATTTATAATTAGATTTCATATAAAAGTTACGTAAGAATCATTCGTAATAAATTAATTTGCTGGCAACAAAAAAATGTTCTGAAAAAACATAAAACCGATATTTTTGGCGAGATCTCGATCAAACTTATATATTACATCTATAGATAAACTTATGTTATTCTGTCCAATATTGTATTATGTTATCGGCCTTTTACGTGATGGAGTTTGATTATTGTGAACAAGTTAAATGGAGTATAAATATTAACTAGAAACATGCATGTTTTGTTGCCACAAAAACTCCCTGAACAGTTTTAACAAAGGTACAAGATAACAAGAAACATTAGAAAAATATTCTACTCACGTCATGTTGGCAGAGTTGTGGACGCACAGACTTGCCATTAAATTAAAAAAAAACGAAGATTCCCTGATGCAAGAAACGGGAACAAAATAAAACTGTGCACTGATAATTATCGAACATTAAAGATCATTAAAATTACTTGACCATTTTTCTAGTAATAAAATACCTAGTTTAGTTTACAAACAGATGAAAATGAGAATTATCCTTTATTAATTACTTAGCTGTGCCTCACGGTTTTACCTGTGTTAAATTCATTCGACCTTCTGTCCACCGCACTGCAAAACGACACACCCGTGTAGTCCCTCTTTGTTCTAACTTCCCGTGTTTGCCTACAGTTTGCTAGATTTATTAACGTTCATAGTTACTGCTCCACTCCTAAAAGTTGTAGCGTGAAGTTATATATGCTATAACTTTCCTCAATGAATAGTATATAAAGTGAAAAAATAAATTTTTAAATCGAACTGGTAACCCGATAGGTTAATAAGCTCGTTCAAAAAAAAACAATCTCTTGTGCATTATGTATACCTACAGATTTTTTATTGTCGATAACAACAAAAATATAAAATTTAACATAAACTAGTACATTTAAAAACAGGATCAAAATGGCTCGTCCGATATACTTTAAAAAAACCAATAGTTACCTACAAGTGATACACGAACGAAGGGGGCCCGCATGGCACGTTATCTAACTACCCCTTAACAACCAACGTCAGTAGAGCTATGGGGAAGATTCGTAGTTCTTTTGTTGGTCCTTTTAAGCGTGTAACGGGGGAGGTGAGGGAGATCACGTTTTATGGGTGTGTTGCACATTTTTGCATGGAGCTTTGCACGCGACCGGACCCGCTCTGAGCTCGACTCTGCAAACTCACAGTGCCCGCACACTACCTACGCACCGGGAGAGCAAACGAGTATAACAAGCACATAATAATATATCATGTGTATAATATATCATATTAATTAGAATAATAAAAAATAAAAAATAAATAAACTAACTTCGGTATAATATCTAATTACGATAATGAAGCAACGCAAAGCAACAGAAAAGTGTAAAAAGATTACATGTGACCGAGATGCGAATGTTAAGATACATGTGTGGTGTACCCAGAATTAAGAAAATCAGGAATGTGGTTTATTAGAGGAAGTCTTAAAATAGCACCAGTCACAGAGAAGTTGAGGGCTTTTAGGCTAGCGTAGTATGGGCATGTCATGAGGAGAGATAAAGTCATAAAACTGGAAGAATGTTAATTATGACGGTGGATATAGGAGGAAAGACCGAAGAAGGTATTGGATGGATTGTGGGAAGAATGATATGCGTTTAAAATGTGAGAATACTGAGATTATATTTAATAGAGTACAGTGGAAGAAGGAAAATATTATGCCGACCCTACTTAAGTAGGATAAGGGGTATGGAGAAAAATCAAGCAACGCTTTAACAAGATGGTAGCTCTATTGTTAAAAATCTTCTAATTATTATTTGTAACCAAACTCGTTATTAACTCGTATTACATCTTCAGCACTAAGACGCCCAAGCCAACACCACCTGCACGTGATACAACTTACTGAGCAACGAGCTAGAAATGGCGATAGCGAAGTAAGTGTTAGGGCTGTTTTGACTTGGTCGCGACCGCCATGCATGTGGTGAAAAGTCTTAGGGACTCGCTTTTCCATGTCGCGTTTCGGGATCAGCCAGTGCATATACAGTTAAATTAATGCAGGATGCGATGGATTACGATCTCTCGGTGATCGTCACTGTATTAAGATTGTACTGTGCTTACCATCAGAGTACAGTCAATTCGCCGTGCTATTATAAAAAAAACCTATGTCTACGAATGAAATTAAAACTGCAACAACATAAATGCAACTTTGTCCTCCTAATATATCCTTAATGACTTAATTTACATTATTGGTTTGCCGGATAACAAGTTCAAGGACCATTTCAAACAGGTTTTACTGTCAAAAGCTTATTATTAAGTGAATGATAGTGATGTCTGGAAGTGACTACCTGTCTGTGCATCCACTAAATTATTATTATTGTATTACAATTAAAATTATTGTACAGTTGAAAAAAAAAGATAGATTTTCTTGCCAGTTTTTCTCGTTGTTTGGGATGTTTTCCGAACAAGTAGCAGTAATTTCTAGCCTAAATCGAATAAAGGTTTTTTTATTTTGATTTCAAGATCCGGATTTGCAGATTTTTATGCCAATGGTACATGTAAATGGAAACTTACACAAACACATCGACTGCTTTATTTTTTTTAAATAAAAAAAAAAAACCACATACTGATGACTTGTAATCCACACCTTTTTTTAGAGCGATCCCTAATGAGCTTCTTAAAAATAATGTTATTATTACATAACATAACTTAAAACCTAGTAACTCCCTTTTATAATATTTATATGTATATTTACTTTAAAACAAATCCTTTTATTTCCCTTTTGCCTCCTATTTATTTAGTACAATTTGACGTTTTGTTATAAAATAAAGGGGATATTAATTAAAAATAACACAAAAAATATTCATCGACAAACGGACTTGGTTACGAAAAATCATATTAATAGAGAGTGACGTTAAAAAAATCCCATCCCCTGACGCGGCCAAGGGGGGCAACAGCAGGGAGTGCAGGTGGGGTTGCCAGTGTTTTTATTTTTCACGATTGGTGGATTGCAGCGAGAGCAATGATCGATGGAATTAACGTGCGCAACACTGGCCGACGCGAGTTCGATTTGAATTTCGAACAGCGTTGTTAAGTTTTTCTTTTTAAACGACGACATTACCCTTAGAATGCACGTTAATTTGATAATTTAAATTTTTGAACTTCAGAATTTTAAGATATTTGCGGACAAAATTCATTATCCACATGTAATTTAGTCTGAATTCAGCTATGCCAGAGTTTTAAATTCTTTTTCATTTTATTTAATAGCAACTTTTTGTGGCAACTTAAAATGCCGTTTCCTAGTTATCTATATATAATAAAAGAATAACTAACTGACTGACTGACATTTTAACGCACGGCCCAAACTTATTGGGCCTAGGACCGCGAAAATTCCTTTACCGCGGGTCCCTTTTACACTGTATATGAGCAGGAAAGGAGGATTTTTGTATATTCAATCCTTATGGCGATGAAAGAGGGGATTCAATTTTTATAAAGAACATTTTTGAAAACAGAACTATGAAAATTGGTATTCATCAGTTCAGTTAAACAGTAAAAAGATGGGACATAACTCAACTATGACGTGATCGAAGCCGCAGGAAAAGCGTTTCGTTATTTAGAATCCACTTCACTTGTGCACAATAACCAAACTACATGAAGTAAAATGCGTCAAAATAATCACCACACCAGTCGTGATCTCTTGAGATATCCTCTTTCTAATGAAAAAAGTCATCTACATCCGTTCATAAACAAAGCTTTATCTGAGTATCTGACCATCCATAAAAAATATATATACACGAAGTACCAAGGGTCCAAAGTGCGCTGATGCTCATGTTAATGTCACTTTGATAGATTTTACTACTTATAAACAGACTGACAACAAACACATTAAATTTATTATCAAACTTATCACAGAGATACAAAATATTAGCACGAGTGATACGGCGTTTCTTCTTCTTCTTCTTCCTAACTTGGCAACCGGTCCTCTTTAATGAAGACCATTACTGCCATTATCGAGTGAATTATAGTGTCATGTGTTATGACAATTCAGTATCCTAACAAAATGGTGGCTCCCTTGTTAGAACTTTCTAGGTAGTTTTTGTGGGATCTCAGAATTCATTCAGCTTATATTTATAATCCACTTGACTTATGCACAAAAACCAAACTATATCACGCAAAACGCCACCAATATTACATAACATAGGGTCCAAAACCTAAGTTAATGAATTAAAAATAAAAGTCACAACATGTCACTTCAAGATCCAGCCAAAAACTCCCGGACGTCATTCTCCGAGGTAAATTTAAAATATATTTTTTAAATTAAACTGCCTTCGAGGCCTTTGCACCGATATATACAATCGATTGAGAACCTTAATTTTTTTTAAGTCGTTTATATGTCGAGTTTGTCTTAACCATTTATAGGCAAGTAACATCTCTCAGTGGTCGACATTTTCTTTTGGATTGCACTATGCTTACATTCTGGTAAAGGTTCAGTGATAAAACGACACCGCGTCGATCAACGTCATTTCGCATTCCGTCAGTGAACCTGAACTTTCGGTGAAGAAATTATCGCGATAAATCCAATGTATGGTGGTAGGGTATTCTAATGGCCGCCTGGCTAGCTACTACTACTTTGAGTTACATCTTCACTTCACATCAAATGAGATTATGGCCGTAACATCGTTTCAATAAAATGTCTCCCCAATAAAAATGAAAAACCTAATCTCGATTTCATATATCAATTACATAGAAAGCGTCCGTTGGGCGTTCGTAAAAAATATACGGACGCATAAAAATCTTTCCAGTGTGCAATTTTTTTTTTATTATTGTCTACAGTCGTGCATCCCTGCTCCGAGTGATATTGGATAATCTACATCCTTTATATATTTAGATTCGCTTCCGTTTACAAATTAAACACACCCACGTTTATGTGATGGGGCTACCTTCCCCCTTTTTGTGTATATGAATGCTGTAGAGCCGTATTCAGGGGGGTCAAAATTTGTCAATAAATAAAATAACCTTCCCCCACATTTTTTAATATATAAAGGTATGTAATAAACAATACTGTCCCTTACTGTTATTCAGACTTTTATGTCCGCTTATTAGCAACCACAATTCACTTAGTAAAAAACATCTCTTCTTTTTTACTTTTAAAAGTTTAGTGTATAATCTCAATCTCACATGTTAAGCGAGACTTTTCTAACTACAACCCTCAAGTATTAAATCTGTCTCCAAGCACCTATAAGTGTGTTGCGGCAGCTTCACTTGAAACCAATACCTCTAAGTTTGGAGTGATTTACCACCTTAAGCCACATCGTTACTTACCATCTGATATGGTTAATCTCTTTGGAAACTCTTTACTTGGTGTAGCCAAACTGGTGATATCACCCTACATTTGATCGAAGACAAATAGCCTTGTCCTGTACTCCTGAGATTCAAATGGTTTCTAGAGCAGATAAAAAGGGGTAGAAAATCTGCAAAACGCTACTGGTATAAATTGAGTATGGTGTTAAAAGCGTCTATAAGCTACAGTTACTAATGTACGATTGTTAGACACTTTAGTTGTATAAAAAATTTGTTACCAAGCACTTGCATGCTTAGCACTTAGCATGCTTTATTAACTAAGGCCACATCACCATTTATTATTTATGCCGTGATGGCTCAATTGGTTGCCAGTTTCAGTTCGAATCCATGAAATGAGCCCGAGCTTTCGGTTAAAGGAAAACATCGTATGGCTTTTTCAAATGCTCACCTGGCAAGCTTCACCTCAATGAATTTCATGATGGCTGACTACCACCCTCAAGTTGAAAATCAGTCGCCAAACACCCATAGGTTAGCGTTCCAACATCTTGAGCCACATCGTCACTTAAGATCAAGTAAAATCATAGCCACAACGCTAAACCTTTAACGATAAAAAAACATCATGTAAGGTTGTGGTCAAAACGCTAAACCTATGAAATATTAAACAAAATTTTAAATCCCAGTATTGCAATATTTTGAAATTTCAAATATAGTATTATTTGACCCCTACTATTACGCCTTGTTACGTATCTGTCCACATACGTACATAATGATTTATACGCCGTACACATTTGGCATAATTGAAAAATGGCGCGTGCCATTATGCCGCGACACCTCTGGACTGCACGATTAATGAGCTTTCCGATGTTTTTATTCAACAAATGGATTATATTCCACAGACTAATTATATCCTTGCTATTTAAAAATAATTTTGTACTTAGAACTTAGCCATCAAATAAGTTATCGTCTCCATCAGTTAGGGTTGCCACCTTTTTTATATCAAGTATATTATTTTCGAGGCTATTTATTACCTGACAAGAACACAATAGATGGCAAAAAAAAAGAAATTTGACAGCTGGCGTTTCATTACACACAGATTAAGTAATGGCTGATTATTGTCAACCAATCGGAGTCACTGTTAAAGATTAGATAACAACTGTACTTTAATGTATTTAATATGAATAATTATTCATTACCTAAACAGGGGCAGAATTCCGGCCGGAATTTTAGTAATGCATTATTTGTTTCCATTATTGTTTCTATTCTATATTTTGTGTACTAACCTCGTTCGATCTTGCACACAGTTGAGAAATACCGGCCAGTAAAATCACAACCCAATAATAAATGTAAACCAAAACGTAAATGAACTCTGCAGAATTTTCCTTATTTCATTTTGACTGGAATTTCTTTATTTATGAGCTACTATAGCTGTGCCCGCGGCTACTCGCCTGGACTACAAAACGACGATATTACGGTAACCCCATTTCCACCCACGGAAATTTTTTTTTTTTTTTGTGCGGGGCCCTATTACTTGTTCTAAAATAAAAGTTACGTTAAGTTACTCTTATAACATCAACTATCTGCCAGTGAAAGTCCCGTCAAAATTGGTCCAACAGTTTCGGAGATTACCCGCAACACACAGGCCTCCCTTATTACACAATATAGGGTCAACCAAAACAAATTTATGAATAGACAACAAAAACCATAAACCTCTACATGACAGTATGTGATCCCGCCAAAAACCCTCAAATAATCAATTATTATTAATATACTATTATTTTATTATTATTATTTATTATATTTATTATTATTATTATATTATATTATTATTTTTATTTTTATTATATTGTCTTTAAAAATAAAAATGGATACACGTATCAATCAATTAGCATTCGCAACTATGAGTAAAATAAAATATAATTTGCATAAGGTTTATTTTAATAACATGATACTCCATAATAAGATCATAATTTACGTAGAAACAAACTGCAAGACTCAACTTACAGGAAGCGATAGCGTGTCAAACTTCTGAAACATTCAGTTATCAAGGTGCGTTGACCTCTTGCCGCTGTCTACAGCTTTCAGTTTGTTCTTCATCTGTATCTTTACAGCTATAAGGCACAATATCGCTTGTAATTTAAGAAGTTTCAAGTTCTAAACTCGTGCACTTATGGCGACCTCTATCGCCGTTGGATTTAGGTTTATTTTATTTCCATTCATATAGAGCTGTTTTGTGAGAAAAATGAAAGAATTTTTCCTTTGCCGGAATGTGTAAATCGGCTCCCTTAAGCTTTGGTGTTGATGAGTTATGAATTTCTTATTTACATTTTTGTTTTTCAACTTATTTAAAATTTCTCCATTGAGTGAAAAGGATAAAATTCCCGGATTTATTTCTTATATTTCTTAATATGTTGTTTAAAACGGACGGTTTATTATTGTGATTTAGAACTCTACACTCCTGGTAGATTTGTTGCTTTTTGTAACGAGAGTTCAAGGTTTGCTTACCGAAGCTTAAGTTTGCTTATGGCCAAACTTTGCGATTGTGCCGATCTTTAGTTTTACACTGATTCATATTTATATTTTTCTTCGTATACTTTTTTTCGCGCATTTACTAAAGGGTAAAATGGAAGCTGCGCGCGCGCCCTGTGACGGAGTTAATTTTACAAACTGTTTTTGAATGTGAAATAAACATCATAAATTAATACTTACTTATACAACGTTACATTACTTTTACAAAATTGAAAAATATAATCAGTAAAATGAATTTATATTACTATCATTAACAGCTAACTTCATTCTTTGTTTGTACATGGGATACAACTTATTTATTTATAAAGGCAGCACCAACAGTGCGCATATTTATACATTGACAATTTGATTTTAAAATGTAATACGGATATGCGAACTAATTACAGGTACTCACTACATGCATACAACACAGAACAATTACAATCAAGCATCACTATACAATAGTATTAATAACTGAAATAAAATTAACACACCATGAACAATAAAGTAATACTTAGTTCCGTAAATTAGTTCATAAAAATAATATATAAGGTTAACATAAGTGATTATGAACGTCAATTCTTTATTTTGTCTGATTGAAATTACTTTTGGAGTTATTTTTGGTGTGTAACAAAGGAGTATATTAAGTTCTTACGTGCGTACATAAAGTACAGACATTTTTTTTTTGTGCAATGTATGCATCATCCAATATCATAATTGCAGCCGAAAGACGTCCATTGCTAGAACATAGACCTCCCGCAAAGACCGTCACAACGAACTTTACCAGGCCGTCGGTCCACCTTGTGGCAGGTCTGCCCACACTGCGTCTTAAGGTACGTGGCCGCCACTCAAGAACTCTTCGGTTCCATCATCGGCCATAAGTTCTATGAGCTAAATGGCCCGGCCACTGCCACTTAAGTCTAGCTATGCTTAGAGCTATATCGGTGGCCTTGGATCTTCTGTGGTTCTCCTCATTTTTGATTCGATTACGCAGAGAAACCCCGAGCATAACCCTCTCCATTGTTCTTTGAATGACCTTGAAGCTTTCTTGTCAGGCCCTAAGTTAGCGACCACTTCACAGTACCATATGTGATTACTGGCAACACACACCTGTCAAAGAGTTTCGTCTTGAGACATTGCGGTATCTTGGATGAAATGTTACGTAGCTTCAAAAATGCTGCCCAGACGAGTTGGATTCGACGACTGACCTCTTTCTCGAAATTGGACGAACATATAACATAGTAACATTGAATTTAATTTACACTTAATTTTCTAGTATCTATTTCTTAAAAATCAATTTTTTTTTCAATCATTTGTACCTGCCTAAATTGTTATGTATGTAGCAGTACAATATTATTTTCGGCCACCCGCACTCTCTGTGATCGCCCAGCTTAGTTACATTTTCGCACATAAAAGAATGAAATGAGTTTCAAAGTTGCAATTGTGTACGGGGAACCTTCGCGTGCGCCTTTCATTGTGGCAACTCAAGGGTAAAAAAAACACAAAGTCTCAGTTCATTGATCCCTAAGTTATTTATTGGTTTTACTTTTTAACTTAACGACTGCAACTTAACACGCGAGCTTTGGGATCAGCGATTAACGCTAAAAATGTTTTTTTTTTTTCCAATTAAATAATATGTTCTTACAAGATTTTTAGACATGTTTTAATTGGACGTTGATAAAGGTTAAAGGGTACGTTCTTTATATATTAAATTCGATTTTAAGATAATATACTTGTTTTTGTTTTATGCATTTTTTAATATATATCCAATCAACAAGCAAATGAATATTCATTACAATTTGATTGACTTGCTAACAAATATATTCAGACACAAAAAGCGAAATTACAAAATTAGGAAGTATTATTCGAATAAACTATACATATTGTAATGAACAGGATAGCCTTCAATGTCCCATTTGCAAATACTTTCAATTTTTTTTTATCAAGTGTTAAATAGTAGAATAAACAGGCTTGAAGCGTTGATGACTCAGGGATGATAGTGCTCACGGATATCGCTTCAATCAGCGTGGGCTCTAACCCTACAATGACTCAGAGCTTTTGATAAAGGAAAAGAAAAATTACCTTTGACTGAGTTTCTTACCCGTTCATATTAAACCGGACGCAACCGTTCCGAGCAGAATTAATTTACATTGACGTTAAAAGAATTTTTCCGTTAAATCAATTTTGATTAAAATATTTTCTGTCTGAATATCATTTTGAACTGAGCACAGATTAATTTTTACTAGCTTACCCGTGCGAATATTCTGCAAATTTTAATGTTGCTAAAAGAGCTGTCATATTTGTAAAACAGATTGTTGGTAGATGGAACTCTTACATATTAAATTAATGTTATTTATTAAGAATACTTTTGAAAAATAATGAGACAGGAATTAAATTCAATAACTATTTTTATCAATTTTATTATTTTTTTGTACTTCCCATGAGCTATAAAATTATGTTTAAATAACTAATTTTCATAAAGAATTAATGAAGAAAAAGAACGTTCGAGAAATTACATATTATATGATTAAAATTAGTATTTACAAAATATACATCAATTGTTTTCATTAACGGTTTTATGCAATAGATAATTACAATTTTGTGTATCATGAAAACACGGTAGCGATACGAAAAACAAAAGACCCTGCCAGACGATACTTGACCAACAAGTGCCCTATTTTCATCACATTATGCACCGAGACAACCTCTTACTGGCAAGCTTACAGCACAGTTAATTTATTCTTTCTTATGGTGTTGCATAATGAACTGAATTAATACGCTTCTTCGTTCTTCGTTCCTACATTATTGTCATGAAACGATGACTGACGCTGGACTTGTACAAGATATATATTAAGTTTAAACTAACTGACTCGACCCGAAATTTCCTAACAATCTCATGTTAAACAGATTTTGAATAGATGGCGCCTCTTTCGTGTCTGTTAAATATATTTTATTTAGTAATGCTACCAACCGATGACAACCCAAGTTTTAAAATGATATTTGAATGACTAATTTTAATGAATAATTAAGGTAGATATAACGTTGTCACAAAAAAACCTTTGAGAATACTTTATACATAAAATTATTCGAAGTATACCATTGTGCACACATTACCCAAAAACTACTAGATACGTTTTGATCTTTTTATTTTTGTTTTATTCCTTAGATACTTACTTGACCCTTATCAAAAAAAAAATATGTCACGATATTTTCATAGACAATAATTCTGTAATCCAGCTAGAAATATATACAAATGAATAGGTACTTATATTTTCTTTCTTCCATTTCAAGAGACGCATACAACTGTTTGATTCACTAAACATAAAGGTACAAGATACACGAAGTGAAACTATCTTCTAAATATGTTACTTAAGTAAATATTTCTATTAAAGCTCTTCCAATGTCCAAATGAATGTAGCGACTGGCTTCATCACATTACAAAACCCTTTAAGCATTCTATAGAGGAACATCTTTACCCGCCATTGACATCAACATCCCAAATTAATTACTAAGGGAGCCTATAAAATGAGTGATACATCGTGAAACGTCCGCTCAGTTCGCTTCTTTAGTACACAGAAATAGATACAGTAAGAGACAGTTCTATAATATTCATCATTCTTGCGTAGAAACGGAAAGTTTCAAAATTCTTGTACAAGAGAATTATCGAAATACTTTAAAGTTTTAAAGCGGTTAAGGAATTAACAACTATTCTGTTTAGGTAATGTTGTTCCACCAATGACTGACTGTTCTTCGATATCTTTTAAACGCCGACGCAAAAAAGGGGTGTTATAAGTTTAACGTGTATCTGTGTGTATCTTCCACAGCTCTAACTGAGTCGAGATTTCATATTCTATTACTTCAATTATTTAAAAAATTCCTTGACCTGATGCTGCAGTGTCACCTGGAATCTGCAAGGTACCTAACTCCTCACCAACTTACAGCAGAGATATCGTGTTTGAGTTCATTTGAATGGTCTCAATGAATAGGTTACTTGTGTCAGACTTATCAATTTTCAATTTACTTTGTAAATATTAAATCGCTTGTTATATACACTAGCTGTGCCCCACGGTTCCACCCGTAGTCAATTTATTCAACCAACTCACCACGCCAACACGTATATACGTGTATCGTATCGTTATCACTTTCCGTACTCGCCTACAGCTTTCCAGAATGCTAGGCGTTCATAGTTACTCCTCAGTTCCTTTAAGTCGTGACATGAAGTTTTATAAAATCTTCCTTAAGAAATAGACTATAAAATGCAAGAAGACTTTTTCAAATCTGGCTAGTAGGTGCAGAGGTTAGCGCGTTCAACAAAGAAAAAAAAACAAAAGTTAATGTCATTTGGGACCCTTTTAACAAATATTTACTTAACGTGTTTCAACAGTATCTACATGTTTTTCTATTAGCTTCATCTCAAATATAGAGCAGTGCATAATTTAAATGTATATAATATTTATCTTATCCACAAGCCTCATGATATTAAGGAATTTTGAAAGTCTAATATCAAATGAAAGTTCTCCTACAAGTTCCTCTACATTCAAACATTAAAGTTATTTTATGGCGTTATTGGAAAATCCAACGATTTCAATGATAAATTATATGATTCATTTTAAAACATCTAAATTGCTATAGGTATTGTATGCAATCTTTGCATGTTATTTGTATTCGGTTAAGAATATTTTGTGTGCGTAATTCTTTATAGGCTTTCTTCTCTTACAGAGAAGTTAGTCTACACGGTGGAATACATTTCATGCATGCATATTTATGATTAATATTATTTTACTACAAAAAATTAGGATTAATTGCATTGCATCAAATGTCATTGGGTGAGGTTACAGTAATTTTAACTCTGCCATTTACAAATAATGCAGTATTATTACAACGGTCAAAGAAATAAATACATAGCAATCAATATTAACAATTTGATAGTTCCTAGAATAAGTATTTATTTTCTGCACAACACTTGCCAAAAAGCCTAGATACGTACGGATTCTTTAAAAGATTTGTTTACCTCTCTCTCTCTCTCTGTGTAACTGTCAAAAAAATAATCACAACTAAAGTCAAATTTTGACTGTTGAAACGTGTGACATTTTTTTATATTACATCATCATTTCAGTTTAAGAACCCCTGAGTAGGTACATTGTTTTGGTACCTATGACCAAGACTAAAAATTGAATATCGTTCTGGAGAATCAGTCATCTAGACAGTCACCAACGCTCACCACAAATTAAAATTTGCATAACTAGTCTTACCTCCTCCATCCCACATTAGCATTACCTTGAACTTCGAAAGACTAAACAAGTCTAGCAAAAATTATAATCACATAAAATTATACGCCTCCTAAATATTGAAACATTTACTCAAACTTTTCTAAGGCATATTGCATTTCAAAATTACTTTTTATATATAAAAGCATTTAGCAAAGGTGTCAATATTACCTTTAAATTAAATTTTTGTCTGTCTGTCTGTTTGTAGGTATATCCGGGTTTAACTTAAAAATGACTTGACCGATCCTTAAGAAATTTTGTTCATTCAATTGTCAGTTCTACAGTCAATCAATAGTCTATAAGAATTTTCAATAATACTTTAAGAAATATTAAAAAAAGAAAAATCTTAACTAATATTGGTGAAATTTTGTACACGAGAAGATAGCTATAGGATATGCAATATTACTTTTAGAAAAAGCAAAAAGGTAGAATTAAAAAAAAAATAACAATTCTCAACCAATCCTGATCTAATTTTGTAGACAGTAAGAATACGTCAATCCATAATTGATAGTCGTCTATACAACAATACATTCACGATAATAATAAAATCTTATTAAAAGATTTTGGTGAAGTTTTGTAGACTGGAAGTATAACATGTTAATATTTGCTCGGTGACTTAAAACAAAAACAACTATCTAGGTAAACTTGGAATATAAAACATTACCTATCTAAATACAAAGTTTCATCGAAATCGTTGGAGCCCTTTCCGAGAAACCAATAGCATATATATATATATACAAGAATTGCTCACTTAATGTAATAAGATTTCTCAATTGATAGATTAGGTATATGAATTTCCAATAATATGATTAAAAATAAAATTACGGGCGTAAATATTTACTGCTTAACAAACGCGTGCGGAGCCGCGGGCACAACGCTAGTATCAAATAAAATTATAGAAAAGAACAACTAATACACAACAAAGAAACATTTTTACAGAATATTATAAAACTAGCTGATACCCGCGACTTCGTCTGCGGTTTTATTATATTAACAATAGAATGTTTCATGAACAGAGGAAAAAACCGTTAAAAAAATTGAAAACTTGCCCCACATCTCCGCGTAATAAAAACACATCGCTGAATGCGTTTTGCTTAAAAAAATGGTAGTTTCTTAAATGCTACTTGAATGAAAAGATCGTATTATTTTTCTTAGTTAAGGATCAAGTATCTAAGGAGTAAAACATTTTTTTTTATTCAAAAACTATCCAGTACTTTTTGCGTGATGCGCGCACAAGGGCAAACCTCTATCATTTTATAGAAATAGATAGATTTATTCGGATTGTACCATATTTCTGAATATGAAAACTTGAAAAGATTTAGTTGGATATTCGAAATTCTATTTATGAGAATATACATTAATTAGTATCTACAAATAATAGAGACAGAAAATTCTGTATCGTACAAACAAGGGCGTAAATCAAAAACAAACAAGTCCTAATTTACGTCCTTATGCTTTTGAAGTAGTAACAACACCACGCCGCCGCCGCGCCTCCGCGCCGCACCGCTAAGTTTAGCTTCAACGATTATTTAAGCTTCGATCGTACTATGTTGAATATAATTTAATGAAATACTAACTATATAATGTTATAGTATTTTTTTAACGGACTTAAAAAAAAAAAGACAGAGATTACCTAATTCAAATGTAATTTTTTTTAAATGAATCTTCAGCCATAACTTCTTTGTTTATAAACTGATTTGGATGATTCTTTTTTTGTTTGATAGGAGATAACTCAAGAGTGGTCCCATTTTAATTTCCTTGTCACTGGACTTTCAACTTCGAAGATAGACTAGTGAATTCTTCCAGATCATTTAAATTGGTTTAGTTTTTAGTTAAAAGTTGTCTTGTTGAAACGAAAACTTCTACAGGTCTGTTAGGCGATTTTTGCTAATGTTAATATTATATTTATAGCTATATGTATTCCTTATTTGGCGTAGCAAATTCATGTAAATATCAGACTGATGTTAAAGATTTTAATTTAAATAATATGAGACTTTAATTATTGATACTATAATTAGTTTAAATATTCCAACAAAAACTTTTCATAGTTTTAAGTTTTCACTTCTCTTGGCAGGCTTCAATGATTGTCTATTTTGTTTTAAATTTACTGTATCAATACTGTAATAGCTATAAAGGAATGACAGTATCACGGAGCGAGCGAGTGCATCCGCGCTGGAGTCCTGGCGGGGGCGGCCATTAGCATTTCAGACGCGTCATGACGAGAATAGCCCGGCGAGACGCGTCACCGATGCGTCGCTTGCTTTATGGCCAGTTATTGCTCGTAATTAAAACGCATACTCATTTAGTTGATTTGTGAAACGTTACTTCTATTGCGTATAACTCACAGTACACAAATAAAGGTGTACACCGTAGGTTCTCAAACTTCTTGGTTCACCGCCAACTTCGCTAGTAAATAATTTCCTTGCGGTCCCCAATAATCAAGTTATTTAACAAATACTTGTCAACATGATTGCTAAAAACACGTTACGTGGCGTGAAAGTAGCACACGAGCAAAAACTCCATGATAAATAAAATAAAAATTATAGAATCATTTCTTTGTCCGTCTGGCTGTCTGTCTATCAAGGCCCTTTTTCTCAGGAGTGCAAGTATCAAGTTAAAATGAATATCAAATACTCAAGTCTGCGAGTTGCGAGCTGTGAAAAACTCAAACTTCTAAATCAACGCAATCAAAAGACACGGCTGTTTATGTCGCATATTTTAACACTCACAAAGAGAATAAAAACCTATAGGGTACTTTCAGTTGAGCTAGAATCATGAAATTTGGCAAGAAGCAATGTCTCATAGCACAAGTAAAGGAAAAAACTCCAAAAACCGTAAATTTATTATTACATATCAAAAATGTACATATTTTGCAATTACAAACTTATTTGCAGTTGGTAAACTAACTGCGGCATATATCTGATGCATGGGGACAACAGATTTCACACGGCAAAGTTAAGTTTGGCCCTCAAAATAGTTTATCTTTTCGTTATAATTATTCGATGCTTTCTTCAGTAATGTTACCTAATTAGTAATTACGGAGCAGTTTAAATGGCTTACGCTAAGTAAACTATAAGAGATATTTCAAATTAAAGTAAAACTTAATTTCAGATCTTAAAAATACCTAAAAAGAAGTCAACATATGCTCATGTCTATCTTCCAAGTATCACCCACAATTAACATTTTTATCTTTAAAATACCCGGGAGCGGTGGTAGCACGATTCGCGTGTGTACTCGGCCGACGGCATTCTGTAGTCCACCCGAGCACAGCCACGGGCACAGCTAATTTTATACTACATTTCTGAGTTTATGAATACCGCTAGCTCTATTTATCGGCAGTTTTGACTATCAATCGTGTAACAAAGGTTAAAACGGTAAAGTTTAAAATAAAAGCAAAACGGTGATTACAGGTTTTTAAACTTTTTAATGTTCCAATCTTCAAAATTTATGCATCATCGATTGTAGTTCCAAAGACGATATAGGAAATTGATTTTGATCAACAACAAAACGAGATTAGTTCATCATTGTAGGTACCAACATAACAACAAAAGTTGAACGGCATCGAGTCCCGTCAGTTACTACTGCGCGGTCTAAAACTCATTAATTACACTCGCACCCATTCATATGTGATTTATTATATTATTTCAGAATTTTTCATTTGAATTAAAATTTTCACGATTAATTTGTTTTTACCTACACAAATACATAGGTTTTTATCAGTATTATTTATGAAAAATAAAACAGGCAATTTGTCGCATTTGTTGCCAGATTGAAATGAACACATTGAGATAATAATAATCTATTTAAGTACTAATACGTGAAGCAAAAACTTTCTACCCCTTTATAAGCGTATTGCGTGCACGGAAGACTGTGAGATTTGGCATGGTTAAAGTTTATATGCAGGAGTGCAGAAAGCTAAAATTTATCTATAATATCTGTTACTGATATATTAAATAAAATAAATTAAAACTGCGAATCGTAATCCGACGGTTCCATTGAACTTAGACCCCCCAAAATGTTGACATCGTCACTCAATGAAAAGTGACAGCAAATGTTTTAATATTCATTGTTTAGGTTCATACTGCAAACGTCAAACAGAAAATAGTCTTATAATTAAAAAGTCGCTGGTCGAATTTCGATCATTGGGCGACCACTAATTTTTTTATTTAATATAGTTGTGTCACAAATTATGTATAAATTTTAGTTTTTTTTTAGAACTGACTATACTGTTAACCCTTAGAGGCCCTGAAGCCGCTGTGGCTTTTGACAGCTTCACCGAACTTGAACATATAAATTTTAGTTTTCTCCACTCCTTAAGTGTACGGAATCTCAAAGTCCTCCGTGCGTACGACATGATTAATAATAAGTGCGAAGTTATCTCATCACGAATATAGATTTACTATTAGTATTATTGTTTATACTTCAACACAGAATACTGGTATTCTTCTTAAGAAAGCAACAGTAAATACAGAACCACTCGTTTTATTGTAACCGGTAAACACAAAACTTATGGTTTCAATCACCGTGAGGGGAACTTTACTACTGTAATAGAAATTATTTAAACGGCTTGTCTGTAATCTTTGTTTCAATTAAACTTAATTTTTAAAAACAGGAGCGGGATTGTTTACACCACAAAGTGACGTCATTGTACGTGACGGTGAGCCCACTGCGATCCGATAACATCAACGACCACCGTGGGATTCACAATCCATCATTTATTAGCTTAAAACAAAAAGTATGTTAAATGGTTTTAGGGGTAAAACTTAAGGTGAATTTATTATTTTAGTGTGAATTAAGGTTGCACTATGAAATTCGTTTAGAGACTCGCGGGAGGAAGTTTTTGGTGGAATCTTGAGCTGCCATGTTGTAGTTTTTATTTTTAATTCATTAACTTAGGTTTTTTGTAATATAGGTAATATTTGACTATTGTGCATATGTGAAGTGGATTATAAATATAAACTGGAAACATGCATTTTTAGATGTCACAGAAAGTCCCTAGGTAGTTCTAACAAGGGGGTTCCCTCTTTGAATAATAGAAAACACCACGAAGGCTTAAACTCATTGTCACTGGGCAAGTGCTTTTTGCGGCGCCAAATCAAGAAGAAGACTCGTAGCAGAGAAATTAAGTAGGTAATAGTAAAATTGAAAAGCTAGCTGTGCATTACAATAATAATAATTTTGATTATTCAAAAATGACAACAGTTTTTTAATTGACGTCAACAAAAGACGGGAGGTTACTCAATTCGAATGTATATTTTATTCATAGATGTTGCCATAACTTCTTTGTTTATGAACTGATTTGGATGATTCTATTTTTGTTGGATAGCGGATACCTCAAGGGTGGTCCTATTTCGATTACACTGGCATTGGACCTTCAACTTCGAAGATACTCCAGGGAACTCTTCAAAATGATTGAAGTTGGTTTTCTTTTTGTTAAATATAACTTGTATAACTCTACTGAAAAGTTTTTTTTTTTTACATAGGGGATTTTGCAGGCACAATGACGATATTTAATTTATGCACACTAGTACGCTGTCCGAGAAGTCAGTTAGTATGTTTCGCCCTGACTCGCAGAACGCCGGTACCTAATTTAACAGTCTTGATTTGTCACCGTCTACAGCCGACTTTTTCCCCCTCCCATAACAGGGCTGGCAAACACTGCAAAATTATATACTTCATTGTAGTATTTGTAGTTACCTAATCAATTATGTCTACAATTGTTTATTAATTATCAAAGAAAACGTGTTCTTTTAATTGCTTTAGTGGAATTGAAGTGACCGTTAGTTTAACAAAAGTAGCTGTCGTCATGCCGCTGCAAATACTTCAGTCAAAATTTTTGACGCTAACGCGAGCTACAGAGACACGTTTTTCACTTTATATATAGTCGTTTCAACACGCTATCATCATTATTTATTATGTAACCAAATGCAGATAAGAAGAATTTTAAATTTATCCACGAGACAAATACTTATATCCAATAACTTTATGGAACTTGACAGAACATTTGCGACATGTTTACATCAATCAAAGCAATTATGGTTTAGAAGCAACCTGAAAATATAGCACAGTGGTATGGGAATATCCGCCTGGCTAGCTGGCAAGTTGACTATATTTCGCTAAGCACCAGATGTGTTTCGATAGCTATACTTAGCACACGGCTTAGCTGAGCGCATTATCGTCCCTTAACATAAACTGAAATCGTGGCCAATAGAATTAAAAAAAATGAATTTATAATAATATAATTAATTAGGTGGATAGAGTAAATAAAGTGTCAACCCTACCGTGTGAGTGTTTACAGTGTGCGGCCGGTCGCAGATCTCAGGGCTGCGTGCGCTAAGTGCATTGCCCCAAACCGAAATAAAATGAGGCGGCGACGCGAGTATTGCGGCGCGTACTACAGCGGACTAATGCGAAATGGCCCGTACTCGAGAACTTAATTAATAAATATTAATATAATCTGGATAATCTTAAAAAAAGTCTACGCTGAGATTACAGAATCCGGTTCACAAACCGCTTTATATCAAAATAAGAAAAATATATTGTTTTTTAAGGTATAGGTATGAAGATCGCCTTGGTTTTACAACATTAGAAAAGCGAAGAAAGCGAGGAGATCTAATCGAAACGTATAAAATACTTAATGGCTATTATAATGTACAAAATCTGCTTAACATTTACAGCAAAAATGAAAATGTGCACCTCAGAGGACACAGTTTAAAACTTTTAAGATTATTAACTAGCAGCAAGCCACGTCAGCATTTTTTATCCCACTAAGTGGTAGATGAATGGAAAAAGCTGCCGCAGCATATTGAACATGCCCCTCTGTGTTCTCTTTTAAAAATCAACTAGATAAACACTTGGCTAATTAAAAGGTGAACTCAACAATACATAATAGAATACACTCATCAGCCTAAGGCTTTTAGTGTATAACTAATAAATAATACCTCTATAGGCGCGTTATGAAAAAACGATGTCAGTGTAACAAAATTCTACACTATGAAGTTGCTTGTGAAACTTCTTTTTTATTGTGGTGAAGACATAACATTGAATTGGACTATTCAAAGAAGTATAACTTCGAACCACGTACATAAATGAGCAGGTACACGAGCCATTTTTTAAAAGTTAAGACTACTTTAGGTGCGATTTGAAGCTAACTCAGATTGTTTAGGACGGAAGTAACATTTATAAAAATTTATATTGTCAATTTATTCTTATTTTTCCATAGTTCAATACCAATAATATAAAAATCTTTTATATATTTTTTTTTTATTAAAAAATACAATTTTTTTTAATTTCTTAAGAATAATATTAAATTGTAATATGTAGTCGGTGTATTTAAATATATATTATATTAACAACTAGCTGTGCCCGTGGCTTCGCTCACATGGGCTACAGAATGTCCGCACGAATCTTGCTCCCCCGCTCTCGGCTATTCTAAATACAAAAATGCTTATTGTGGGTGTAGAGATAGACATATACTCTCCCAGACTTTTTTGTAGATCTTTTTAATGCTTACAATTATCTAGTACATTAATTTGCTATATCTCTTATGGATTACTCAGCGTAAGCCATTTAAGCGCCCGAATTAATTCACCATGACCAGTTTCTTTTTAATTTGTGCGGAACCCTAATTCTTTTTCTAAAATAAAAGTAGCCTCAGTTACTCCCTATATCATCAGCTATCTATCAATGAAAGTCCCGTCAAAATCGGTCTAACCGTTTCGGAGATTACCCGGAACAAAAACACAGACAAAAGTTTAAAAAATGGGCTTTTGTTATATTTATCGTATATACTTTCATGTGCATTTAGTAAAAAACTGTTATTTTGACATTACAAACAGACACTTCAATTTTATCAATTGTATAGATAAATACCACTATATTTCAAAATTATTTATTTAGTTTGATGTAGTTAAGATCATAATATCGGGTGCAAGGAGAAAGAAGTTTTACTTCAACAACGAGTAAAAGTTCCTCGCATATCTATCTATATAAATAAAATATAATATATATAATAAAACGGTTTTATAGATATTGACCACTTTTTTACTCTTAGATACTTAAAAAGAACTACTACTACTAGAACTATTAGATACTTTTGGTCCTTATCAAAAAGAAAAAACATCACGATACCTTTATTCAATATTACGTCATTAAACTTTTAAGAAAGTACTTCTGTAGTCCATGCGAACGAAGTCACGGGCATAGCTAATTTTTTTTAAATAAAATTTAATAACAGAAGTTTAGCGCATTTAATACTAATATTTAAATTATTTAAAATTAAAAACTTAATTTTTTAAACAGATCGCCAGCCATAAGGCTTTTACACCTGAGCGCCTCGTATTCCCTGTATGTGTGTAAAAACGACTCGGACTATACACATTAATATTGCAGACTGTATAAGTATATCCTCGAAAGTAACTATTAAAAATGTCAGTGTTTATTAGTATCAATGAAAAACTGAGGATCATATTAGAATTCGAACCCACAAATCTTCGATGCAGCATCTAAACGGTTAGCCTTCCAAGTTAAAAAGTAATAAAGTAAAAAGGCTGATGTATATAAAATACCTTTAGTCCATCTCTGTCCGAATGTTAACATAACCCAATCCAATGCCAGACTCATCAAACGATCAACATCCAAGAACCGTTTGACGCATTAAACGTGTACGTTTTTCGATCCAATGATGCGTTTCTTTGTTGGCATTATCGCTAACTTTTAACCGGTCGTCAGTGTACCGTGTGGTACTTTAAAACAACGACAGCCGTTAGAAATGTTGATTAAGTTGCTACTCATAATTTTTTTGTTGAAAATGTCTTCATTGAGTCGTTTTACGCGTCGAGTCTCGTGTGATTCAGATTTGTCGCGCGATGTAAACAAAGAACTTTGCACCAAAGTTGTAGGAATACTCGATTAGTAATTTAAAATTGTTCTCGCCTTTCGCAAGCTGAGTTATTGAAAATTAAATTTTATTCTCCGTATATATTATGTTCGTAAATGAGTTTTAGAGAGTCTTGATTGGACATGCAGTGTTTTTGGAGTTTACTTTATTAGAGTCCACGGTTCATAAGTTAGGTGAGGAGAAAAATCGAGTGTTAACAAAAAATAAAGTTGTTATAATGATGCCAATCCGCGCAACATCTTTGTGCATCTTATACTAAACGCATGTATACTATATGCATACACAGGGCCGTCTTTACCTGGTGGTGCAAGGGGTGCGAGACACCCGGCCACACGCACGGTCCTGGGGGGCGCAAGCCAACCGCCATAAGTCTTGATATGTATCATCTAACCTAGTTCTACAACAACCCTGACTAATACTGTAGTCTACGCAAGAAGAGCTGCGTGCACAGCTAGTTAATTAAATAACATGGACATTATTAAATCATACGTAACAGATTAGTAAAAACACTTTTGGCATTTTAACGGGAGTTTTAAAGAAAGAAAGATACATTATTTATTGTCACAAGATACACAAAGAAAAAAATAAAAAATAAAAAACCTAATAATAAAATATACCGAAAAGGGTAACGTTTGGGGGTAAATCTTATTTTGAAACAGGAGAGATATGTGAGGCCTTTTTAGAATATTTTGGTTCTGTATATAGAAAACCATGTGATACAAATGACTGCAATTTGCTCATCTCCACACCTAACTGTGCTAGTATTTCTAAAATATTAATTTCCAGGGAAGAGGTTTTTAAATACTTACGTTCGCTAGACTGTAGTAAAGGCCCAGGTAGCGATGGTATTCCTCCTATCTTCGCTAAAAAATGTGCAGCTATTTTAGCTCAACTTTAAACATCATTTTTAACAAATCACTTAGTGAAAGCGTTTTTCCTCAGAAATGGAAGGAAGCCTTGGTCGTTCCGATTCACAAGGGTGGTTCAAGAACGAAAATCGAAACATATAGGCCTGTGTCAATTCTACCAATCTTTAGTAAGCTTTTTGAATTAGTAATTCATAATCAATTATACCCTCTATTAAAAAACTGTATGCCCGTCAATCAGCATGGTTTCATGCAAAAAAGATCAGTTGTTACGAATCTCGCTAGCTTCACAGATTATGTAATTGGTGCTATGGATGATGGCATGCAAGTTGACACTATTTATACCGATTATGCAAAGTGCTTCGATCGGTTATCTCACTCAGTTCTTATAAAGAAACTTGAAGCCATAGGTATTCATGGTGACCTACTGCGTTGGTTAATATCATATCTTAATAATCGGTCTCAGGCAGTTAAAATAGGGATGCAATTGTCCAGATTCTTATTTATTGCATCGGGTGTACCCCAAGGCTCTCACCTTGGACCCCTATTATTTAACGTATACGTGAGCGACATTGGTTCCTGCTTTCAATATGCAAATTTCTCTATGTATGCTGATGACACTAAAATATTTATGCTAATATGTACTGTTGATGATTGTAACAATTTGCAATTAGATTTAGACAGGTTGAGCGAATACTGCTCACTTAATCTTTTGGATCTTAATGTGGCCAAATGCCAGTGCATTACATACACGCGCAAAAACATGTCCTTAAATATAATTATAGACTTAATAATACAATAGTTTCCAGAGTAACATGCGTTAGGGATCTGGGAGTATATCTCGATCATAAATTATCATATGTAGATCACTATGAATACATTACTCAGAAATCTTATAAAATGTTGGGCTTCATAACTAGATTATCAATTCATTTTAAAAATAATTCGTCTATGAAAGTTTTATTTTGTCCTTATGTAAGAAGTATTTTAGAATTTGCATCTCAAATATGGACTCCCTATTATAACATACATAGCCATAGAATTGAAAACATTCAAAATAATTTTTTAAGATGCTGAGACGTCGTGATATGCTTTTATCAGCGGATATAAATGAAAACTTACGGGAATTGAGTATGTTATCCCTGAAACATAGACGCTTGGTAGCTGATCTGATGGTTTTATATAATTTGATGAACAATAAAATTGATTGTTCATGTTTGTTGGAACGAATTGGTCTAAGGACTACAACTAAACATATCCGTAAACCCCAGACCTTTCACGTTCGTACAACCAAGACCAATTATGGCAGTAATTCAGTGTTGATAAGATGTACACAGTTATATAATGCTAAAGCTTAAAATTTCTATATATTTTTTGACAGTAATGCAGCGTTTAGAAGAAAAGCTATTGATTTATTCAGAGTTTGATAAATATATGTGATTATTATACACACACACACACACACACACACACACACACACACACACACACACACACACACACACACACACACACACACACACACACACATACATACAACACACACAAACACATTCACGCCAGAAGCACTACATCGTTCTTTTTGATGCAAATAATATTTAATTAATAATTTCGTTGGGGTATAGAAATGTTATATCTTTATTGTAACACGATTTAAATCATTTTGGCTAAGCCAATATGTCAACTTAATTATGTATGTAATTTAGGATTTAAGAGCTGTAGATTTCTTGAAATAAATCAATCATAAAATATTAAAAACAATATAAAGAAAAATAAACGATGCGAGAAACAGCTTTGGCATAAGGTTTTTTGTCGCCCGTGAGGAAAATCACCTGATGAGGCTGTTTTTCAGCCAAACCTTCAGATTTAACTGGCAAAAATTTTAAAAGTGTCATAGAGATTTCGCGGTTAATTTTAATTAACATTGGCATTCTTATGGTAGCAACAACAAAAACAAAAAAAAAGTTTATTATCTTCTCTGCTATAGAAATCGGGAATTGATGAACTCTTTAAAGGCATTTTTCACCTTCTCGTCGGATTTGAAAATTTTCCACTGTAAAAAACTATCCAAATTCTGAAAAATAAAATGGAAATCAATTGGAACAAGGCCTGGTGAGTACTGTGGGTGACGGAGAGTTTCCAGTCGGAACTCCTGTAGTTTTGAGATGGTCCGTTGTGTGGCGTATGCACGAGTGTTGTCTTGAAAAAGGAATGGACTAGAACAATTCACATGTCTCGGTTGTTTGACACCAATCGTGTCCATCATCGTTTGCAATTCTTCACAGTACACCTCTGCAGTAAAGTTTGGCTGTCTTCTGTGTCCAAACAACTAGTACGATGGACGTTTTCGATTATCATACAACGATTTACCATACGTGAGAGTGACAGTCCGATTCAGAATCCCTTCATTAATAGTCTATTCAACAAGTTAAAGCAAGCTTTGACGCGATTTTGTAGTTGTTGTTCATTGAGTTTATACTATACCCATAATCTTATTAGCTTTTTTATTTTTCCAATTTCACATAAATAACATTACGAGGCCATAACTGCTCGTCCTGGTCCCAGAAAGACATTTTAGTTACAGGGCTGTAAATGACCCCCATGTTGATACAAAAAAAACTGTACTAAGCGTTCATAAAATTCACCAAAACATTGAAAAAGGGAGGACAATTCGAGAATGATAAAAAAGCACAATGTTGACCGACAACTAAAAAAAATTACACGTAAAGAAGTAGATAAGATTTTATAAAATATTCAAAGAAAGGGGAAGTGTTGTCTTTTTAGTAGTGAACTCTTCAACAATTTTACAAATAATCCAATAAAACCAATCCAATAAAATATTCCAACTCAAAAGCCCGAACAAATTGAGTTATCTATTTGTGTTTTAGGAAAATAAGGTAATGAATCATAAAAAATACATTGCGTTTTTTGGTTAACAAGAGCGCATGATAACTCTCGCATCCCGGCGCATAATATCCTTAAGACGACCTTGGGCATATCCTCAACTTACTTTTGTCTAACGAACTAATAAAATGAATGCATTAGGTATATGAATAATTTACCTTTGTCTTTATACATAATATAAATACACTCTAAGACGTTCGCATCATTTTCTTAATCTCTATCCGACTTCAGCAAAAGACGATAGGTTACTCAATTCGAATGTTTTTCTTTTTTTATAATTATGGAAGTCTATGTCTAACTTCTTTGTTTATGAACCGATTTGGAAGATTTTTGTTTTTGTTGTTGGGATACCTCAAGGGTGGACAAACTTTTTAATTTCATTGACATTGGACTTTGAACTTCGAACTTTTAAGATACACAAGGGAACTCTTCAAAATCATTGAAGTTTGTTTTCTTTTTCGTTAAAAATTGTCTTGTTAATTTCTAAATTTATATTATTACCCGACTGCGAAAAAGGAGGCTATGTTTTTCGAGCGTATACATATGTGTATGTCTCTTTCTTTGGCTAGCTATATAGCCTAATCCTAAGCCTTTAGATTAGTCTTAGTTATTGGAGTAACCTAGGCTACATAATATTTAATTAGGTGGTCTGGAAATGAAATAAAAAATCAAAATAGACAAAACACTGTAAAGTGTTTTTGCTGCAATCGAGTTGTTTTGTTTCCTTTTTAATAATTTAGCTTGTTTTACTTTTATAATTATGTATGATAACATTTTTAAGTAACTTCAAAAAAGGAATGTTCTCGGTTTCCCTAATAATATGGTTGTATGAGCAGAATTTTTGGTTTTTTTACTGCAGTAATCTTTTCGGGAAGTTTTAATTATAGATAAATCTATGGTTTTAGTACATAAAATATTAACGTACAATTCTCATGGTACAGTATAACAAGCCTCGTGAGTGAAGTCGTCGCGGATTCGATTCTCGCACACGACTAACTTTTGTATGATAATATGTCAGTTATGAGTTTGGATTTAAAATATGTATATATATATTGTATATATAAATGGTAAAATCGATTTAGGTCCTAAGAAGGCACTTATGAACGCCAAAACACTAATGCCGGTTCGGAAAAAATCCCAGTCATCGAGAAGAACTAGCAAGAAACTCGATCAGGTTTATATTTTTTTTCTAACTTTACAAAATTTTATTATAAAACAATAACAATAATTCAGTGGATGCACAGAGAGGGAGTCACTTCCAGATATCACTATCATTCACATAATATTCCACCCTATAATAATCATTTAATAGTAAAACCCGCTTGACATGGTCCTTGAAGTTGCTGTCCGGCAAATCAGTAATGTGCTTCGGGATCTTATTATAAAACTTGACACTTATCTTCTTATAAACACATATTATTATAAACACGGTACGACTAATTTATCTCTATTTCTAGTATTAACATTGTGCTGATTTTTGACAGAATCTAACTTGACTAAGTTTTTACGAATATACATAAAGTTATCGAGGATGTATTGAGAAGGTAAAGTGAAGAAGATATTATATTCTATTATTATTTGTCTAGTTACCAAGACAGGATGAAATTTTCTATTCTGTACGATTCACTGAATTACAATTTACTCTCCTGTGATCGGTATGTTATAAAATTATTAACAAATAGACATACATACTTCGACAATTACAAGTGCATGGTAAAACAAATAAACATGTATCTCACATACAGGTATAAATTCTTCATTTTTATTAATTTATTTATTAACATTAACAGCCAGCGGCTAACAAACTAGATTATATTTATAATTAAAGAGTCATTTATCAGTGCATTAGCCTTTTAATGCAACCACCGCAGGCGTTATTTGTCACTTTCACGCAATATAACGAAATAAATATAAAGCTATCTAAGAATTCACAATTTTAAGTAAAAGAATGAAAATATATAACAAAAAAAATTATTTTTATAATCCTTAATACTAATAGAAAATAAATTTTTATGTCTCCCAACATCTTCGGAAATTCTTTTAAAATCTTGCAGGGAAGTATTTAAAACCGTAGGCAGCTTCATATTGATTTTATTTCCGTAGAAGTTAATTTCCCAATAAATTCATTCTTAGCAAAAATAGATTTAAAACATCTATGTTAGAGGAAACAAATTCAAACATAGGGAACTATTATGTTAATTTCAGCTTTTTGCGTCTTATTTATAAATTATAAAATCTATGACCTTAAGTATTCTAGACTTCCTCAAACTACATCAAAGCGATTGGCGGTACATCAACGTGTTGAGTTGCTTGAATAACCCTGCAGAAGTTTACATATAACTACAAATTCAACTAATAGGACAATTTCGGTTACGCTGATGGGTAAGTCAGTGATATTCTATTTCTCCACGAGAAAGGCCGGGGAATAAACATGAATTTCAACAACTTTGCACAATAGCTGCATGACTTACAAGAAATACTGTGCCTTATAAATGCTTTCCGAAGGGTCAGTTTCGGGATAAATTTTGAACAGACTAAGGTCTCGGACTCGAGAAGTTATTCTACCTCAGTCAGACCATACAATAGATTCGGCCTGGCAGTAGGCAGTATTTGGAAAATATCAAGCTTTCGCCAAAACTTCTGGTTGGTCAATTTGTCATAATATTTTTTTTTTTAATTCCAACTTCATTAAAATGTAAGTTACCTAAACCTTATTATAAGGAAGTGCAACCTCTTAATAACAATATTCAAACTCCATCGCTGAGAGAGATGACTCAGCATCCTGTTTTACATTGTCGATAATGATCAAAATGAAATCACACACTAAAATAGCCTTTAGTGCAGCTAAATTAATGATACTACGAATGTAATGTATTAATATCTTATTTACTTCCTGCCAAAAATGGATGTGTAAACGGAAATAATATTATTTATAAACATTTTAAATTATTGAAAAATGTCCGCGATTACACAGAATAAAAAAAAAATTCTGAGTGCAAAGAAACGGCAAAACTAAAATGTAAGGCCGACAAGAATCTATACCATAGAAAACTAATTGTAACTGAAACATTACTGTGGCAAGCCGAGCGAGCGTAACCGGCGTACCGATCAAACTGAGCGAGTACACCGCGGCAGTAGTTGAAGAGTATTAAGTTTATAAATATAATAAAAAATATATTCAAAGTTCAACTTCGTGTTAACACTTATACTTTAACAACTTTAACTAATCAGAACAAACTGGTATGTTCTACGTAAATGTACTTTATTCTAATAAGCTTCAGCGAACAACCTGGACCTAGATAAAACGAATTTAACCGTAAACTAAGTTTTACCGATAACAGAATACAAAAGATTGTAATATCTTCATCACATACCAAAAAAACACCTCGTCGTAATATCATAGTAATCAAACATAATTATCCGAAATTTGGAAGACAAACCGCAGAGAACCGTGTGGATTATCACTAACCCGTTCGAACATCCAACCCGATAAACAAAGTTAATTTTACTACTGGCAAAGTAAATATCATTCAATAATGATGCTAACGTCTTAATTTTAATGCTCTGATGTTATTTTTTCGACTGCAGTGTACTTTTTGTAAGTAAATCCGGTGGGTATGCGGCTGCCGACGCGACCGGGTGATGGATCCGACCATCCGTGAACGTGTACCGTGCGCATAACCATGCTTTTGTTTTAATTATTAATATTAGCCATTAGATCTGTCACAGTCGTAACTAGTGAAGCGAATATATGTCTCGAGTTACCGTAATTGTTATAAAGGGTATCTCAGAATGATTTTCGTTTTTGAATTGACCAATACGCGCCAACCGCAGGTAACAGGGGGAGGGGAGTGGACTCGTACGCTTGGCCGACTTGTTAAGTTTAGTAGTAGCCATGAATCGTTTCACGGGATTACAGCGCGCGTTTTGCGTGAGAGCGTTTTATAAAAACAACGATTCCTACACTGTTGTTCGTCGTCCCTACAGGACACATTTTAATTTAAAAAGCTTAAGACATGTGCCAACTGTCAATTTAATTAAGCATTGGGTGTGCAAGTTTGAAGAGACTGGGAATACAATGCCGGAGAAATCGTCTGGGCGTTAAAGGACATCAAGAACGAGCATGAACGTCGATCGCGTTCGAAAGTCTGTTATGGACGACCCACGACAGTCACTGAGATTGCGCGCAGCTTCTCTTAATTTGAACAAATCTAAGGTTCATCGCATTATTTCGAAATATTTACATTTTCAATTGAATTTCAAAGAAATGAAACCTGATGATCCTGATAAACGAGTCAAATTCTGCAGGACAATGAAAAACCGTTTTAGGAATTTCAATAATATCTGGTTCTCCGACAATCGAATTGTCACATTAACGGTCATGTGAATAGACAAAATTGCACATACTGGGCTTCCGAGAATGCGTTAGAACTGCATCAGAAGCCCTTGCACTCGCCAAAAGTTGTTGTTTGGGCTGCCATATCAAGTCAAGGATTATCGGTCCCTTATTTTTTTTGAGGATGACCGAGATCTAACTCAGACCGTTAATTCTGGCCGATATTGCCATATGATCCGGACTTTTTTGCCTACAGAAATGCAAAACCAGAAGGGCTACAACCGCAACACCTTTTTCCAGCAAGATGGAGCCACTTCGCATGTTACAAATGACTCATTAGCTGGTCTTCACGATTTATTCCCTGGAAGAGTGATAAGTCAACGAGGAGACATCAATTGGCCACCGAGGAGCCCTGATTTAACGCCTGCTGATTTCTTCCTATGGGGCTACCTAAAAAGCAAAGTTTACAATCCATTGCCACCCAACCTGAATGTTTTGAAGCAAAGAATCACTGAAGAAATCAACTCTATTCCAAGAGCGATGCTCCAGTGTGTTATTGAAAATTTTAGATCCAGGTTAAATGAGTTTAAACAAATGAATGGGTGCGCATTTACAAACGGTTGTTTTTCATAAATAAACTTCAAGAATTTCTCTTTAAATTAACATTAAATAAAACGATATTTCATTGATATTTTGTTTTTATTTAACATCTAAAAACGAAAAACATTCTGAAACAACCTTTATATAAATTAGTTTTCATTATAATTTTGTGAGTTATTAAACAGTACTTATATTCAACGACTCTAATGGAATTAATGTGTTCTCTAGCAATAATACATTTTGAAGCAGTGATACCTCAATGCGCCTGAGCTTTCGGTGAAGGAAAATATGGCGGTGAAATCATAAAATAGTGGTAAACCTTTTTAAATTTCTGTTTGTTAACTAGCACCTTAAAGTTGAAAATATGTCGCCAAGCAGGTGCTTGTATAGGTATGTGTGTCCCGGAAGCATACAATAATGGATCACATCGTCATTTATTATAAGATGATATTGTTACCAAGTTATTAAGCGTTTCTGCTTGGACTCCATTTTATCACATGTTTAAAATTCTTTCGTAACAATGAAATGCTTTAACGGTCACTGTGCTAGTTAAAATTACGCAGCGCGCGGCGCGACGGCGGTGTACCCTTCCTCCGTCTTACGAATTTTCGATCAGGTCACGTGTCCTGACACGAATTTAACATTTTTTACCCATCCCAAAAAATGCACAACGCCGCTAAAGAAGTTTTCACTTCAAAAATGTGAGTTTATTAATTTTAAAATATTAAAGTCGATTATTTATAGTATACATTTTGCTAGAGATCTAAATTCTCAAAATAATATCTAAATGCGATATAAAACACATAATATTTTTTATTGGTAATGCCGACACTACCTACTGCAGGAGCAACGCAGGAAGGGGCGGTCTCGCTGGACCAGTTTCGTTCGCGCAAAGCAGTCCACTTGACCGCCACGCAAAGCGTCAGCGCAGCCTACTGTCTGATATATTATTATTCATAATTTTATTCTTATCAGCAACCATTTTAAACGCGTTCACAACTATTTTAAGACCCTTAAATCGGGAAACTTCAGGTTTTTGTGCAAAAACAGAATAAACTATATTGTGCATATTATTTTTTTTTTTTATATTTCTTTAGCGAGTTACTTCCTTTTACAATACACGTTACTACAATTAAACACGTCTACTAAAAATGTTAAGCGACTTTTGTTTTGATAAAGATTTTCGTAGGCCGATAGCATATACGAAAGTGGACTTGTATCCCTATCTCGTTCTATCACAAGAATAACTATGTTCCGTCTTTTTCAAGTTACAGATCATATATATGTGCACATATATTAAATAAATCTATGCTTCCCAATATAACGCACTCGATCTTTTACAGTAAGATCGATTGTTATCATAGCACGAGGCAGACAATAAAACTGATTTTTTATGTTATTATTATAAAAAGATAAAGTTTGTAGAAGGTATAAATAATAACACGGGGTTTTAAGCATTGAAAAATATGTTTTTCTTCAGGCCAACGTAATTGTAAAAAAAAAAACTTTAACTGGTTCAACCTTATAATAGTGGCTATTTCTTAGGATCCAAATTTTTAGCTATTATAATTTTAAATTTCATGTAAAATGTATTTTTAAGACTAACAGTATAGACAATTCTAAAAAAAAACGACTCTTCGGCATATTAATATTAAATAGTATGTTATTTAATATTACTTGTTGGTAAAGACGGCCGGCTCTTGTAACAAACAGTATATCTATAAATCATTTTCATATATATGTATATACCTATAAGTTTTATAATCTCTGTCGCGCATACATAGAAAATACGCCATCATCTGGGATAAGAACATGTTCCTGTTTTTTAAATAAATTAATCAATTATAGCCAGGTTAGTGACTTAGGATGCAAAGGGTAAGACATTCCCAGAGATGTACGTCATCCGAACGTTATAATTTAAAAAAGGGTTGAGAGGAAAAAAGTTAATTCGAAGTGACACCCCACATGTGGAGTTATCCGGCTGAAGACGGCCGCGGGAAGAGTCCGCTCGGAGCTTTTTTTTATTAGGGCTGCCCTAACTTTATCAATTTAAAAAATAAATGATTTTTTTTCTAAGTTATTCGTCATATGACATGACCAACCTCGAGTTGATCCAGGAACCATACCGCAGAAACACAATACAAAGTTTAACACATGCATACATTTTATTTGAAATTGTTATTCCCCAACTTAAAATTTATAAACGTATGTATTACGTCTATACAATTATTATAATTGAAGTGTCTGTTCGTAATGTCAAAATAACAGTTTTTTACTAAATGCATATGGAAGTATATACGACACCTATATTAAAAAAAAAAAAAACAAATAAATAAAATAAATATAAGGACACAATTTCACACACGGCCATTTAATTCCAAACTAAGCAAAACTTGTAATATGGTAACTAAACAGCTGATATACATACATATATAGATATTTAACAACCAGACACACACAACTGACATTTATGCTCATCACACAAAGTCAGTCATGAGCGGGGATCAAACCCGCGACCTCTCGGCTCAATAGTAGCATTTTGCTACTTTACACTGCGCCACGAGGCCTGTCAAAAGACGCCTGACATTTAAAAAAAAAATCTCTGTCTGTTTTTTCAGGGTAATTTCCGAAACGGTTAGACCGATTTTGACGGGACTTTCCCTGGTAGATAGCTGATTTCATAGGGAGTAACTTAGGCTACTTTTATTTTAGAAAAAGAATTAGGGTTCCGCACAAATAAAAAGAAATGGCCATGGTGAATCAATTCGGGCGCTTAAATGGCTTACGCTGAGTAATCAATAAGAGATATCGTAAATTAATGTAGTACATAATTGTAGACATTAAAAAGACCTACAAAAAAGTTATGAGAGTATATGTCTATCTTCTAAGGAACACCCACAATAAGCATTTTTGTCTTTAAAATAGCCGGGAGCGGGGGAGCAATATTCGCGCGGGCATTCTGTGGTCCACGTGAGCGAAGCTGCAGGCACTGCTAGTGGCAATATATAATTACTACAATATAAGAAGATAAGAACACTTATACTTTTAATATTACAAATATCTTCGGTGTGATAGGTCGCCAGTGTGATTTGGTTGAAAATTTATCACTAGATAAATTTACGCTTAATGGGTTTCCAAAGAATAAACGCCTAAGATTTAATCATGAAAATATTTCACCAACTTAAAAAAAATTGAACATGAAAATGTATATAAATAATTGGATAGATTTCGATCAATTTTGTTTTGTTTCGCTCCTTAGATACTGGGTCCTTATCAAAAAAAATTATCACGATATTTTCATTCAATAAGAAGTTATTAAAGTTTTAAGAAACTACGATATTTACAAGCATTACGCGTTCTTCTATAGTTCACGTGACCGAAACCGCCGGCACGGCTGGTATTCCGTAAAATATTTCCAGGAAGTTTTCGTGACAACTTAAAATTCATGTTTCTTGTTATTATTTTAATAGACTTCAATTCAAAAACTATTAATCAAAATGTCGCAAATATTATATTGTGAAATAACTGAATTGTATTAATAAAAATCACTACATACATACATTACAGATAAAGACCAACAACACAAAAAACGTATTTGATGTAGCAACCCTTAACGCACTCCATCATTAAAACTAAGCTGTCAAACGAAAAAAATCTTTGGGATTGCTATGACGTCGTTTCCTCTGTATTATTTTATATGGTAGGTACTCGATTATAAGCAGATGTTCTATAGTAATAAATCTAAATCGTCGCCTCAAAGGATTTAGATATTTTATGTAATATGTAATGATAATGACGGTAACATTACAAAAATTTGCATTTTCTTCGAAGCATGAAGATTTTGAAGCAATTTTGGCTCAGCATTTTAATCGGTGTAGATGGGAGTTTTTTTTATCGTTATAGGTTTAGCCTTGTGGCCACAATCTCTCCTGATCTTAAGTGACAAAGTGGCACGCTAAACATAGAGATAAAGCTAGCCAGGCGGGAATTAGGAAAACTCAAACGGCTTTCCTTCCTTCCCGCCTGGCTGGTTACCACTCTAAAGTTGTAATTGTTGAAAATCTGTCGCCAAACACCAACAGGTGTGTTCCGGCATCTGCACTTGAGAGTCAGTCCACTCACTAGTCCTAATATGTTGTGGACAAAGGATGTACTTATAAAGAATAAAAAGACTTGAGACACCCAAGCCATTCTTACCAGCACGTTGTGCACTCTGCTGAGTAACGAACG
The DNA here is from genome assembly GCA_033032175.1 of Saturnia japonica. Classification (NCBI taxonomy): domain Eukaryota; kingdom Metazoa; phylum Arthropoda; class Insecta; order Lepidoptera; family Saturniidae; genus Saturnia; species Saturnia japonica. Next base: position 3,265,225 of record CM065315.1, read on the forward strand.
AGGAAATGGCGATGAGCGGAAATGAAGGTGGCAAACAAACATTACCCTTACGGCCCGACCTTGAATGTCCCGACTTCAAGCAGCTCTGGAAAGCCTAGTCACCGCAGGAACACAACACGAGGTCATATGGCTGCGATCTTCTGTAGAGTAGAGGTACGAGACCGACCCAAGTAGTAGACATTTCCAAATAAATTTATCTGTGGCATACATCTCTTAAAACTCTCTTAGTGGTTTGCTTACGTAAATCGCGTTTCGGGATCAAACGGTGCATTTGCGGTTTCTAAAGGCTGTCGTCCACTAGGGGGAACGGGGCCAGAGCGGGTCGCATCGCAACGCGACCGCGACCCGACGACGACGCAAAAATCCGCCTGCCTATGTTTTGTCCTAGTGGACGCCAGCCTTATTTACGCAGACCGACATTAGAGCGGATTGTTGATCTTACGGTGGTCACTATTATTTTTGAATTGTACTTACTTTACTTACCATGACTCATTCTGCAGATCTAATATTAAAAAAAAAAAAAAACAAATTGTATTTTTTTATATTTTAGATAATTTGTAAACAATTTCGTGAAACAATAACAAAAACTGAAAAAACAGTATCACATCAAAATAATTTGATAACATTATTTATATACCTACCTACCCTAAGTACATTCAAAAGTTTTATAAGTGCCAATAGGTACCTATTTGATAAAAATGTTTCAATTTATTTTGTTGTAGGCTTCAAAAATGCAAACAAATCGAAAGTTTGGTTTAAAAATATCTGAAACCTATCAAAGTAAACCGAATAAACTTTTTACCGCACCCTTTGTGCTTAGTAATTCACTTTTACGTTGGAACTTAACTTTTGGGAAATATTTTTTAACTTTCAATATTTACATTTTTAAGTATTGTATTTATGCAAAAAATCATCTAGTCCTCTGTATATATTATTTACATAAAAGAAAGAACACTTAAGCCAATATAAGTGCAGTATGTCTTATCATAATAATATTGTAATGCATCGTACTGGTTTATAAATATTCCACCCAAGAATATAAAAAAGATTGCATTTAAAAAGGAAGATCATGACTTTGCTTCGAATGTCACTGCTGTCAAACAGTAACCAAAAGAAAAGATGTCAGACTTGACATTGGCGAAATTACCTAAAAAGGAATAATGCTATAAACAAAAAAAAGGTAAAAATAACAAAAATTTAATATCACACTCATAGATTAATGATTGGCTGTCGACAGCGCCAGCTTCAACCAATCATTAATCTAAGATCACACTCACTTTATTTCTTAACAGTCATAAAATAACTTTTACTGCAAAATATAACAAATCGTTGATCGACACGTGATTTTTTTTCTACCCATAACATAATACAGTTAATTTGTTATAATATAGTATCTTACAATTATTAGTTATTATATCTATATACGGTGGGTATATTATCATAAGTTCATTAATTAATTAACTATATATATATATATACTTTTAAAATACATATTTTTAATAAAAATCTATGTACCCTTTCTTCAAATAACTCAAATTTTACTCAAAATTTCACACAATTATGTACCTACTACAGTAATTACAATTGGATAGTTTTTTTATTACAAAAATATATTATTTAAAGTATCTATTGTTATTATCTAAGTTATGGTCTTAAGATAGTATACCTCCCGTATAGAGATATTATTACGTTCATATGTATATAATTATGTTAATTTGTATAAATACTATACATAATATGGTAGATATTTACGTGAGTTATTAAAAATTTATACAGATAAGACTATAAAATTTCAAATCTACTTAGGTACGTTTCGGGTTTTTCCTTTTTGCTTATTTAATGGCGTAAAAATACGCGGTAATTATGAGTACCTGTTTTCCTTTGTAAATAATATAATGTTGAGCATATAGAAACTTGGACTTAGAAGGAAATGTGAGTGGCGTTTAGTCAATACAATTAATACTGTTTTTAACCCTGGATAATGGCAATAGAGCAAATATTTTTATGCCAAACAATCTATATTTCTATCACTAGCGCGTCCCTGTTTTTTAAATATAAATTAGTTTATTATGAGAATTAGGAGCCTTCTAAAATTACTAAACCCCAATTAGACCGCTGTCTTCAGACATCCAGCAAAAATATTTGTCTAAATTAACTAAAAAACGGTCCAGTTTTGGAGTAGGAAACAGAGGATTACCAAATTATGATTACGTCTCTTTTAGATAAATATTGTAATCAGTCCGAGCTGCAGTTGTCTCTGTCGCGATCTGTTCTTCCATTCGGGTACAACGCGACAGCAATACATTTAAGTTAAAACCAATTCTTATAAATGTCAAGCAGACCGTGTTTCCTCATAAAGACAATTCTTTCTTCTCTTGCTTAATATTTCCTATTGAGAGTTATCTTTGATAGGTAACACAGTATTTCGAACAGTAATGTCATAGAAACAACACCTTAAAATTTATAATTGAATAAATCATGTTTCGAGCTAGTTATTTCTAAGAGACGTAACAAACATACCTCCGCAATTATATGGAGACTTAAAAAAACTGTTTACAAAAAATTCCACATATCCTACCTACCTAGGTGAGTCATACAATGATGCACAAGTACAGCTAAATGGCGACTGAATGACCTATTGAATTAATTTTAAACGTTTAAAAAAAGGTTGGTCTATGTCGTAATGACTTGGCCATTTTATTTTGTCCGTTTACAACTACCTATCTATCTATATAAACAATACTTACATTTGTATGAACAGTGATTGCAGATGTTATTTAAAAATCGTCAAAATTTTTGTTAAGCGGGTTTGATATGAAATTGTATTTTTAAATTCTTATTCGATGAAATTACTTACCATCCGAGATCAAAAGCAATGCCCTAGGGAATCTATATTAATATTATAAAGCTGAAGAGTTTGTTTGAACGCGATAATCTAAGAAATTACTGGTTCGAATGGAAAAAATATTTTAGTGTTATATAGCCCATTTATCGAGGAAGGCTATATAACATCACGCTACAACCAATAGGAGCGGAGCATCAATGAAAAATGTTGTAAAAATTTAGTAAGCTTCATTATGTGACGCAGACGTATTTGCGAGAGTCAGCTAAGTAATGTATTATGATTGTTGACGTTGTCATCCTGCCCTGATAGTAAATACAGAGATACCCACAGAGTCCTATTCAGCTGTAGATTCATCGGCTAAAGCAAGATGATATTTCTTCATGTGAGTTGTAATTTCTATACATTCTGTCGTGCATTTGTTCTACAATATTGGTGTAGTAATTTACTACATATTTATAAAGATGCCCTGAGTTTAGAGGAAATAAGCTTCGCTGTCTAAGATATGTATTATTCAATACTTACACTTCTTAAGATATTTTATCTGCATACGAACATTGTGGTTATTTAAAAACATATCTTATTAGCAGGCAATTTCGTGTTACTTTTTGAGATAAGCCAATTAATGTCCAGTTTAAAAAACCACGTAATAATTCCGTGCGTTGAAATCAGTTCGGTTTTTTTTTGTATAATTCCACTTCTAAATGCCTTCCTTCCGATACCAAAAAAATGCTGTATTACCCATTCTTTATTGTAATGCCTTTAGGTCGATACTTTAGCTGACTAAAACACCCTAAGTAAAAATCAAACTTGCAACCTTTGAGACAGAACTTAGCCACGAAACCACGTTACGGTCAAATGTGAAGAGCGTGTATGCATAAAGTAGGTACCTATTTATTATGATTGTACTAAATATTATAATATTCAAAGAGTTAGATCAAATCTGTCAAAAAATGAGATATCGAAAAATCGATTTTAACCGAGATAGTTGTATCGCGAGGCATGATTTTATCAACGTTTGCTCGTTCCTACTGGTTGTGTCCATCTGTGTTCGACCATGATGGATTGAACGCTTTTTTGCCCCGGACGTTATTCGATGCGTTCCGATAACGGATGACGCGACGGTTGTAAAAACTTTCTTTGTTTATCTTCTCAACAGATGAGAAGATCCTAACGAGCTTTTATTTAATTAATTCGATAATTTAACCCTTTCTGTTTTTTTTTTTGTGAATAGATTTTCATGTAATTTTGTACACGGGATGTGTATGTTATTCGTCAGTTGGTAAGCTATCAGACATGACAATAATAATAATAGAAATGATAAAATACGGGTACCTAAAAAATATAAAATACATTTAAAAAAAACGAGGAAAAATTACTACGTAATAAAAACGTACGGAGCCGCGGGGCACCATGGGCCAAATAATATAAACTGTATTCAGCTTCTGTAACTTCTGAAACTGTTCTGTTCTGAACCTGTGAATTGCGTATGACACGCAATGTTGTAGGTTTTATTCACTTACGTACCTTTTATTACAAACTAGCTGTGCCCGCGGTTTCGCTCACGTGTACAGAATGCAGTCGATCGGGCACACGCGCGAAACATAGAAACTTTCAATTTATTATATTTGTAAGATAACACTGGTTAAGCTATGACTTTTAACGGGATAAAAAATTCCCTATATGTTATTCCAGGTCATGGACTATCTGTGTGCTAAATTTCATTCGGATCTGTTCAGCGGTTCTTGCGTGATTGAGTAACAAACATCCAAACATACACACTTTCACATTTATTAAATTAGTTTTATTACAAACTATCTCTTGCACAGGACTTCGTTCCCGTTGTCTTGAAAATTAAACGGCTTGCATGCGGAAAAAGGATTAGGAATGCAGATACAAACAAACAAAGAATCATTCATTTTTATATATCTACAAGCTGTGCCCACGGTTTCGGCCGTGTTAATTATAACCGACAAACGCCGCGCCGCGCCGCCAAAGCACCCGTGTAGCCTATCATAACTGTTTTCACTTCCCGCAAGTACAAATTATTTTAATTTTCCATTTTCTCCCAAACTATGTATCCAAATAACATGTTATAAAGGGCGGAGTGCAACTTTACAAAATTGTCTTTATGATGAAGTAACTTTTGTTTGTTTAATATGCCATGCTTATAAATCACTTTTTAATATTTAATAAATTTTTAGATAGACTAAGGACCAATATTTTTTATATTTTTATCATTCCACTTCCGACTTACTTAATAAAAATCAATATTTAAGGCTAGCTGAGAGTTTTAGCCTAATGTTAGTCTATACTATTGGTGGTAAATATGGCTATCATATACAAAAAAAAAATTTTGCATCCGACATCCGTTCCTGAGATTAAAGTGTTTACACAAACAAACAAACAGAAATTATTTTTAGTATACATATACACATTAAGTTCATTCGATAATTATGTTTTACTTTATCACAAGAAAAACATGCTTTAAAAAACGAACCAAGTCTCGATTGAGATAGTTTGTCTATAAAAAGTGTAGTGAAATCTCATAAACAACTAAGTGTACGAGATGGATATAAAAAACGAGTAATTTTGGCTAAAATTCGGCTTATCTTGTACACGTTACATTGCATTATTTAAAATCTAAAACATTTTAATTGCGGAGTATTTTACATACATAAAAAAAATTGATTAAGTAAGAGTTTAAAAATAGATGATTCCGGAGATATAGTTTATGGGAAACACCATCGCGTACGCGGCTAGTATTTATTGTAATATTAGGTCCTCACATATGAAATTGGCGTTTTGTTGAACTGGTCACTTTGATCTCAATTAAGGCGTCTGGTTACAAATTCCAAATTCAAATTTAGGTTTGCGTATTTGTGTTTCGAATTTAGTGATTCATTTGTTTTCGCACAATTTTATTTTTCTTTGACATCGTTCTTTTCACAAAAGAGAAAATTTAAAATATCGCCTTATTTACGAATATAAGTTCTATTGTGGCACCTGCGCTGCAGAAACAGCTCGAAGGATTAATGATGTGTATGGGAAAGCTACTGTAAAAGAAAACACGGTACGTTTTTGGTTCCAACGTTTTCGTTCTGGAAATTTTGACCTACGAAACAAACCCCGTGGATGGCCGGAGGCCCTGAAAATGAAGAATCATAGGTGATCATTCGCAAACCACATCAGAGTTAGCGGAAGGCCTCAGTGTGGATGATAAAAATAAAAATTCACTTGAAACAAACAGGAAAAGTAAAAAATCTCGAGAAATTGGTACCGCATGAATTGACTGAAGCACGCCAACAAACACCTATTGAGTTCTGCATTACATTACTCAATTGTCACAATAACGAGGAAATTTTGAATCGTATTGTTACTTGTGACGAAAAATGGATCCTTTACGACAATTGGAAACGCTCATCACAGTGGTTGAACCCAGGAGAACCGGCCAAATCCTGTCTCAAGCGAAAGACGTCTCAGAAAAAGGTACTGGTGAGTGTTTGGTGGACCAGTGCTGGTGTCATTCACTACAGCTTCGTAAGATCTTTCCAGACGATAACGGGAGATTTGCAAATCATGATGGAAAAGCTAGCCGTTAAACAATCGAGATTGGTCAATATCTCAAGCCCACTGCTGCTTCAGAACAACGCTAGACCCCATAGATATTGCTCCAACAGATTACCACTTTATTCGGAATTTGGACAATTTCTTGCAAGGAAAATAAATTCAATTCCGATGAGGCTGTCCAAACTGCCTTCAAAGATTTTATTGATTCTTGCTTCTACAATGTTTTCAGCAATTGAATCAATGAACTACCTTTAAAATGGCGAAAGTGCATAGACAATAATGGTACATACTTAGATTGATTAAATGTATAATTTCATATTTTTTTCATTTTACTTTTACCATATAAAACGCTAATTTCATATGTAACGACCTAATATATCCAAATGTTTTTATTCTTATTTATATTTTTGTAATATCTATATACATAGATTTAATAAATCTTTATACCTTGACTTTATACCTAAATTTTCGTTTTACAAAAACGTTATGTAGGTATTGTATATTCCTGAATTAATATATATTTCTAGAGAAATAAACCTTTGAGAACTTCAGGTATAGATATTACCTATCTTTTTTCTTCTAATTACGCTATGTAAAATACCTATACAATTTTATCTCACTTACATTTACTATTAATTCACGTGGTAAAAAGTTTACCGCGTCGTAGATAATTATCAATACTGAGTTCAATTTAAATTAAAATACTGTACTAATTAAAATATATCTTACTTTTAATAATCACTCATATCAAGATAAAACATTATTAAATTTCATCTTTATTGTTTTCAGATACGACAGCACCTTACGTCCTGTACAAAGATGGCGTGGAGCGCGCTCCACCTGGTACCCAATGGGGCGGTGGGATGCTGGACGGCGGATACCAGCCAGCCGGTATGCAGCACCAGAGTCCGGGCGGACCGTCACCACAGCCCGAGCCACAGCTCGCTTCGCCAGCACCATCACCATATCCGCCCGCACCGCCTCCGCCAGATCCCACCGGTGCGACCGACGATGCCGCACAACAACTAGCGCAACAACAAGCCCAGCAACAAGCGCAACAGCAACAACAACAACAACAGCAGCAACAGACTTCCCCTGAGCACATGCAAGTCGAGCAACAACTTCAGACTCAATCCCAACAACCGCCACCTCAGGACCATCTAGATCGAACGCCATGCTTCGTGCCCCAACCAGAACTGCAACAACAGTACACACCTTATTTCAAAGAGACGCGGCCGGCTAGCCACATGCTTAGCACTGGTGGTTTCCCGCTCCACTATTTAAAGCAAAACGGAGGAGTTCTCTCTCTGGAGGGCCCGCTAGATCAGTACGGTGCACCAGACCTCCGCCACCTCCCAGATATTATTCAACCAGAACCACCTAAACCTCGCAAACACAACCCCAATGCTGAGCTACGTCTTTTCAAGTGCCTCACGTGCGGCAAGGACTTCAAGCAGAAGTCGACTCTGCTGCAGCACGAGCGGATTCACACGGACTCGAGACCGTACGGATGCCCGGAGTGTGGCAAGCGGTTCCGGCAGCAGTCGCACCTGACCCAGCACCTGCGCATCCACGCGAACGAGAAGCCCTACGCGTGCGTGTACTGCCCGCGCTCGTTCCGGCAGCGAGCCATCCTCAACCAGCATCTGCGCATCCATTCCGGTGAGAAGCCATATACGTGCGGCGAGTGCGGCAAACATTTCCGCCAGAAGGCGATCCTGAACCAGCACGTCCGCACACACCAAGGCGAGCGCTATTCACACATATATGCTCCTCCCCGGTCCTCGCGTGCGCCGCCCGCACTGGCCATGGCTACTGCCGGCGTCGCTCGCGTTCCCCGCCGCCCCCCGCACGTTCGATTCGGTCTCGCATCCATTGGCCTTCCTGTCGAACAAATTCTCGGTCGCCTCTTCGGCAACCAACCGCCAGCCGCCTGTCGCCTGGCGGTGGAGCCGCGAGACGCGCAAACGACCGCCGGACGATCCCGTAACCGACCTCAGTTTGATTAACCCACTCGTCGGTCACCCCTCCGCCGGACGACCCGGATCTGTCCTCACAGTACTCTTTTCGTTTTTCAGATGTCTCGCCTCACCTCATCTTCAAGAACGGGACGACGCCGACGCTGTGGCCCCAAGACGTACCATACCCGCCCGATGAAAACAAAGAAGAGGTGCAATCTACTTTCGGAGATGGAGACGGCCAGAATGGTGACCCCCGCGGCTCCTGTTTCTCGCCGGGCGACACTGCACAGTATCCCTCTTACTTCAAAGACACTAAAGGCCTCAATCACACAGTGTTCGGGTCTAGTCTTTCACTGCAGTATCTAAAAGGGGGTAAGCTACCAGATGTTTTAGGTGGGCGAGCCATGCCCCTCTACGTGCGCTGCCCAATATGTCAAAAGGAGTTCAAGCAAAAGTCGACACTTCTTCAACATGGATGCATTCATATAGAGTCCCGCCCGTATCCGTGCCCAGAATGCGGTAAGCGATTCAGGCAGCAGTCGCATCTGACGCAACATCTCCGCATCCACACCAATGAGAAACCGTACGGATGTGTGTATTGCCCTCGCTTCTTTAGACAACGGACAATCCTCAACCAGCACCTTCGCATACACACAGGTGAGAAGCCGTATAAATGCACGCAGTGTGGCAAAGACTTTAGGCAAAAAGCTATCTTAGACCAACACACGCGAACACATCAAGGCGATCGGCCATTCTGCTGCCCGATGCCTAACTGCAGGCGAAGATTCGCGACCGAGCCAGAGGTTAAGAAGCACATTGATAACCACATGAACCCGCACGCAGCGAAAAGGCGTGCAGACTCTGCGAAGACACCTCGGCCGTTGCCGCCTGCCTCGGCAGTGGTGAAGCCAGAGCTGTACTTCCCGCAATGCTATGCGCCTCCATTCCAACAGTTCGGGACGGCGGGAGGCGCGGAGTTCAAGCCGACAGTGGGTCCGACGGGCGGCGTGACGTGTCTGCCAGCGCAGTGACCCGCGCCACCGCCGCGGTGGCCGCCTGCGCACCACCACGCGCCGCACGAACTCTACGCGCCGGACCGACTCTACAATTAAGCGCCCGACCTGGACCTCCACGGGACGAGTTGACAGTCTGCGCCTGCGCCACTTTGACCGCTCGCGACGCACGACGTCACATCTAAGTGCCAGCTACGGCACCCTCGTATACGACTCGCACGAGCGAGCTTACATTATAAAATTATATTTAACGGATCGCTGTAAAACGAGCTTCGATCTATAAATAAGGACTGTTGAAACTCCGTCGAGATATCTGTCGCGTTATACAGGTTGCAATGTTCACGTTACCGCCAGAACTGAGTACGGTTAGCGTTATTGCCCCGTATCATTGTTACCACGTAAGAATTAGTTTGTCGGTGAATGATGATTGAAATTTTCATTGAGCTGATCGAACCAGAAATTAGAATTTAAAAACAGTTCATTGAAATCTAAAATTTAAGAATTGATCTTTTACCAATTAACGTTATATTTCGCGATGAATGTTTCCGGCGCGTTTGTTGTGCCTACTTTGTAATAAATATACATATTTTCTAGATTTATTAAGTTAATTTTATTTACGAGTGATAAGGAATGTAATCTGGTAAAATATAGGGAGAAATTCGAAGATTCATGATGCTCAAATATATTTTAAAATAATATTTACTAAAAATTAATGCGTAGTTTTAGGAAGGAAGTCGGAATTTACACCCTCCGAATGTTGTACGAAAGTTTAATTAACTCGGAAACTTGTTTGCAAACCAAAAACATAGGTTACCTTTCGCCATCAATAATTTTGTTTGTTAGTACTTACAGATACATCGGTTTTATAATTAAAATCGTATAACTACTTTATATTGCGTAAAGATTGTGACAAGCCTGTTGAGATGTGTGCATAAGGTGCCAAAATATAGTAGAGATTTTTTATATTTTCTACCAGCATCTATTGTAGGTGGCATAGATTAGGTTGTTACCAGTTTTTCAACGATGTGACAGTTTGAGATGCATTTAACGGAATGGGTCAGACTGAGAAAGGACTGTGATAGCTAGATAGGTTAGGTGTCTATTGCGCTCACTTAGCGTTAAAATTTGGTGTTGTTGTGTGGAAATACGGATTTATGTCCATTTTAAGTTGGAGGAAATCATTTAACTTACATACGGTATCCCAGTGGCGTAGCTAGTGAAGGTGCTAATCGCGCTTTTGGGACTATCTAGAGCAGAAAAGGTATAACGTGTGTTGTACTTCCAAGTGGTCGGCCTTTATTTGAATGTTTTCTTTACATTTTACTTATTTTAGTATTATACACAAAACCATAAGACCTCCCTAAACATTTTCCATACTTATTAGAAAGCATTGTGATGGATAGTGTAGGGTTTTTTTACAAGCAGGTGTTACCTCCCAAACATGTGGTACCCTGGACTGGCCGACCCTTTGCATACCTAATTACGTCACTGTGGCATTCGTATTAAATTTTAATTCTTTCTTTATATTAAACTCCCATGTTCCAGTTGCCAAATATAAAGAATTTCATTTAATGTTCCTAAGATTGTCTGTTTAAATGCCGGCAACACTGCGTCGACTCCGCTGCCTTCTCGTTGTCGACTGATATGATAGAAAAAATAAGAGTGAGATTAGTGAATTTTACCAATTAGGTAACGTGTGTGATGTCTCGAAGTGCTTTGACGTAGTTTGATCCAAGAGTATGTATGCCAGAGTAATATTATTTCTAATTATAGCTTAAAATCTCGAATTACCAAGCAATTCGATCATTCATCGCGAAATAACTTAGAATTTAGGGATACTTAAAGATTTATATGAATTTGTAACTTTGTCGGGACATTTTTGTGTCGATTTGTGTGTGTCCTTTGTTACTTCGCGTCCACTTTATTATTGCAATTGTACTTTGATTATTACGTATACGAATTGTAGTGCGGATAGAGAGCGATATATCAGATATATCAACTATGTTACGACTACCGTTTTCGATGACTTTCGAATAGTCTCACAGACTATAAACTGTGACAACGCACCAGAATGTTCCGTCAAATATTTTTTTTCAATTTCCGTTTGTACGTTTAGACAACGCAGACGTTTATATTAAAGATTATTTTACAATATTATTATGATGGTTTTGTTTTCCACCGCATAATATGAAATTATTAATAACTGTTAAGTGTAATAGACGATAATAGATGGGTAAATTCGTGGGAGTGACATCACATGTGGATATCATTTATAATTTGTAATTTTTGTAAACAGAACGATGCAATTTTAAATTTAGTATTTTCTGTGTATTTATTTTATAAATAATTAATCTCATTAGACTGTTGTAAAAAAATTGTGCTCGTCGTTTTTAAACGCAAGTTTGTTGTTGCGTTCTAAAGAGACGGGCTTACTGTCGAGTTTTATTTTACTGGTTATTTTTCCTATCAAACTTTTTGGAGGTTTACAAATGAAAAACATCATTATTGAAGAAAATTAAATACTGTTATCTTCCATTACTAAAATTTTGCCAAGTTATATGATCCTCCCTAAGTGACGCGCGTCGAACCTCGCCTCATACTATAGGATTCAGTTTCTGTTTGTTTTATTGTATACTACAATATAAGCAGCCTTATTATGAATAGTTAGTTACTGTTGATAAATATTTTTATAGAAGCCACAATTGATGTTCTGAAGATGGTGAGGTGCGGCGCGTCGCACTCTAGTACAAAGTTTGAATACAATACTGACATACAATGCAGTGCCATAGCCGTAAAATAACCTCAGATTTATATTTAATAGATTTTTATACCGAATACAAATGGATTTAATTTTAAAATATAAACAAAGGTGATTAATTATACAGAGATTACAGATGATATTTTATACATTTATTACAAACAATATTATTAAAGAATGGTAGATGTGAAATAGACTTAATAATAGTGTCGTGTCGCGTTGCAACGTGCTAAGTACCTAAATATTTAATTAAAAGTTTAATATTAGTTTTACAATCGAGTCGTTTGACAGATTAACGTTGACATGTCAACCTTAACACGACCCGTAGGTACCTATGTCAAAAACTATAGGCACGTCCATATATTTGCATAGCTTTTTAAACAGTTTCACCACGTCGTTATTGTAAATAGTTACATATCATTTAAAAACTTTGAGGCAGTGTTGCAAGTAAATTAAATTAACTAACCAGAAATTCGATTTTTCTGAATAATTTTTATTATCGTTATAAGGTATGAAAAAAGTTTTTTTAACGTTTTCTATTTAGAAGTGGATAAGTATGTAGTGGTAAACGAAGTTTTCTATATAAATCATGATCCAGGCTGTACTGTTTATTATTGCTCACGGTTTTGTTAAGTTTTGCTCAATTAAACGTGTATGTATTTGCCCATTTTGAAATTAATCGTGTAATTTGAGCTTTGTTTGTACGAAATGTTTTGTAAAATAACTTTTTATAGAGCACGGTTTTAATTTTGTTATCTGTATCATTGAAAAAATCATTTGTTTTAATTCACGGAACCTAGATAGAAACAGGACGATCGACCGCGACCCGCGACATTGACGGAGGATAGATTATTTTCCTAAGTTAGCCACCAGGGTAGCGTTGCGCTCGCACTTGTCAGGTTCATGGCGTCTCCCGTTCAGTATATGTATACCTTTTAATGCTTTGTTTACTACATAGCGATAAAAATAAATTTTCAGAATAGAAAGAAAGAAAAGGAAAAAATGGAATGATGATTTTAATGATGAGCAAGTGTGCAATAAATGGGTGTTTAAGTGGTCGAGTAAAAGACCGTAATAAAAAGTCAAAGTTAAATCTACATTATGTACCGTTCCAAAATTAACTTAATTTTGTAACTAACTCGTTATAATAATATATTCGACTGTTGTCTTAGAAATGTATATTTATTTGAATTACTATTGATATGTGACACTTGCCAATTTTCTTATAGCTAACTTTTGATATTTGCGACACCAACGTTCTCTAGGATCTGTCCTCCAATTTTCAGACATTTAATATAGATTACGATTTTATATCTAGGCTCCGCAGTTTGAGTATTACATTTAAGAACGTTTCAAACAGTTTTTACGCACCGTCCAGTTCGCTGAAGACGTATTTTTATATCATCAAGTTATTCATTTAGTCGATTTGTTACAATGATAACGTTAGGTTATTTACATTTAAACAAACCGTTTATTTAATCATGTACCTTACATTAATGTTTTTCAAACTTCATGTTAAGTGGAAAGACGCCATGTAACTCTGTGTAAAAAAATAATTGTCTTCTCTAAATATCTAAGTACAATATAATAGATTTTTTTGTAAAAGGAATAAAATTCCAATTTTAAATGTACACTTCAAGACGAAATTATAATATATAGTTATTGAATAAATGTCGTCGTAACTTTAAAAAAATGTATCCGCAATCAATATTAATATTTAAAATTTTATTTACGCGTAAATTATAAATGAACTTTAGTATTTTTATGAATACAATAATGTTTTGGTATGCATTTAATTTTGTTAACTAATTTCAAAGTAAGATTGAGTTTACTTTATGAAAGTACAGATTGCATAAACATTATAAAAAATATATCAATTGTATTAAATACAATATTATGAACAATAGAAAAGCAAAGCTTGGTAAATATGTATGAAATCAACCTGCATTTTATGCACAGTCGGAGACAGATGAATGGAGTCAAACTTGCATTTTATTTGAGTCTAAAATGGCATTCAGTCTAATAAGATATTTTTTCAAATCGTATCATCCGGAGATAAGAATGAATTCATAATTCAGTAAAACGTCGGTATAATTCAATAAAGTTAATGTGTCCAGAAATCTTTTTCTTAAAGTTCATACTCGCTCGGTATTCAAACGGGCATCTTGATTTCTGCACTTAATTACTAATACACTATAATAACTTACACTGTTAACAACCCAAAACTTTTTAATTTCCATCGCTATTCATCTATCTCTCGATATCTAAATAGGTTTTAACATAATTTAAGTAAAAAAAATATATTTAAAACATGTTGAAAAAACTTATTTGTGCTAATTCCGTTTTGAATGGTGCATTTATTGTTGATCTCATAATTCATAATTATGGTATATATATATGGACGCGTAAAATTTCAGATTTCTTTTCGATTGTTTAATCGATTCTTCGGCTTTACTTTTCGATTTCCTTCGTTCTTTCTCAAAATCATTTAAAATTGTCTACATTATATGAGAAAATATTATACAAGAACATTTAAAAAATTCCCAATAATACAGCAAGTTTTAAGATTTAGTCGGATTTTAGATATTTTATAGTGCAAATGTATTTTAAATAAACTCAGGAATTTTTATTAAGTACATCACTTGCAATTTTTAAGATAATATATAAAATAATAATTTAATTGTGAATGAATACTAATAAGAAAACCAACAATAGCTAAACAATAGAGAGTGGGAATCGATATTCGGTACAATTTTTGTAAATACCTTGTGAACCGTTTAAATAAATTAATAGATAATAAAAATCAAAGTAAACGGTGCGCTTTAAAAAAAATGAGAAGTCCAAGGTAAAAACAAAGCCTATCATTCGCAATAGCTTTTTGTATTGAAACTAAATTTGAATAATAATTGCAACTTTCATTTATATAATTGCATCTACATAATTATAGGCACATATATATAAAAAATATACAAACAATGAAAACTTGTTTAACAGTGCGTTTAATATTGTATAAAAACATTACATAGCAGCTTAAAATGTTTTTTAATTAATTTGTACACAAGCATTGTAACTGTTATTCGAGTATTTAGTTAGCTGCAGATAATATCGATTTTTTAAATCTTTATATATAGATTGAAAGATTATTTTTTTTAATCCAAGTGTCAGTAGGCATATTATGTTTTGTTTTATGGCGTTTGAGATAAAGCTAGCAACACCAATCAGTGGTTCGGGATTTCGGAATTAAATAAAAGGAGAAAATAAAGAGTTGACAGTTATGAACTTAAATTTCTCATAAAATTTTAATAACAAGTTTGAATTAAATTTCCACCATATTATTTCATATTTATTTATTGTCACATCAACGACACATTCACAGAATATTACAATAACAAATACACCACAAGTTAAGGACTGCACATCTTATTAAATTAAGCCGTATACATATCTTGCTGTACTTAGGTACAGATACGCATAAAAATATTTATATTAACAATATTAGTCGCACTGTTATAGAAGGAAATCATTATATAACTTGTTTATTTTCATAGAATAGTAATGGGAGTGGTGTCCGTACATTATATAAAGAGCTTAGACTTAATAATAGTTTAGTTACTTAGAACGTTGGCTACGAATTATTTCAGCGTCTTCCATGATCGCCGCCGGTCTGTCGCGGTCGTCCGACTGCGACGATATTTTTCGGGAACCCAAACACAGATGGCGGTAAAGCGGAGTTAAGAAAAAAACAATTGTCTTGTTAGGTTTTCAAACTTACTATAAGATTTTTACTGGATATAAGTGGTAGTCGGGTAAAAGTATATGTTTGCTTTAAATTATACAGCATTATGTTATTACACACGTAATATTTATGTTTAATACCACCAGAGGGCGTGTTTAGAAAGAGTCCAGGTAATATTAATATGCTTTAATTTTTTTTTTAAACTTGTGAGTGCTAAATCGGTTTTTAGCGTATTATTTACGCAAATATCATAATTTTTTGTCGCCCGCACGTATATTGTTAAAGAAAATTGCACTATATTTTTTGTTCTTTCGAGATTACTTATTTGTACAGACTTCGTGGTTATAAAAGTAAATCATAAAAGTTTCACTGCAGTTAGTGCGGTTTCAGTGCAATACAATCGATATTATTTGACAAAATAAATTTGTATACATAAATTATTTTTAAATGAGTTATTGTTTAAATAGATATTAACTAAAATAATTATCAAAATAATTGGTAGCCAACATAAAAATGGCCTATTTTTTCTTGTAATATAAGTGTATAGGTACCCCGTAATATTGTACACACTGCCACACTCGCCAACCGCTGTCTAAATGTCACTGAAAAAAAAAACTAATAATTATTTTTTCCGTAACAATAGAGACTTGTTAAAACAGTTCCACAGTAAAGTAAGTGTTGTTGAATTTTTTATAAAAGATGAACATATTAGATTTAAACGATCTTGTAGTCTGGATTGAGTTTTTAAGCAGATTTTATTGTGTGCAAACGTTTTGAGTCAAATGTTAAAACTACGTCGCCCGTTTAGCTTATTTTTGCTATACTTATTTCAATACAATACAATAAAACACAATTTTACTTATACAATACAATACAATAGATTATACATATTATATACAATAATATACAGATAGGTTATATACAAAGCAGTGATAATATACAAATATTTGTTTACAGGGGCGTAACGGGCGGCGTCTCTTGACAGATTGATTTCATTAATGGGTGCTATTTTATTGTACATACATATTTATAATGTAAAACAATAGACTGGTACATTTACGCTGTTGTTAGGTTTCTACAGAGTTAATACTTGGGGTTGTAGGGAAATTAAATATACAATTTCATATATTTTGCATAAAATATAAATATCCTTGTGAGAAATTGTAATATGCTGAACTACACTATACACCAATTTGTAGAAAATATAGGTAGGCAAATAGCAACTATCGAAATTTCGCTCGCGTCCAGGTTTGAATCGACGAATACTGGTCATCGAGTAATTTTAGCCGTGATATTTACAAGTGAATGTTACGATGGTGACCGTTGAAAATATTACTGAGTTATTTAAATAAACTCCGTAAAATAGAAAGCTGGAATTTTATGTTATATAACCATTCTTATGCGTCGACAGACCTCGTGGTGCAGTCAAATTATACTTTATTAACCGATCATAGAGATCGCAAATTTGAAATCCGATTGAGATTGATTTTTATGTGACAAAGTTATTGTTAGGTATGTTTATGTACTTACGTAATACATATAACGTATATAAGTTGTTTTTAACGCTATACCTATGCTTTCTTTGGAGTCAATTAACCGTGTGTGGTGAAAATGTTCTCCAAAAATTTCCAACAAATACTTGTTATAGTTTTAAATTTTCAGTTGTATAACTTACGGTGGTCGATTTTGTAATTTCTCTACAACCCCATTCCACATGTTACAATAGGATATATTTTCATACAAATAAAACATACAGAAACACCGAAATAAAAATATAAAATTGATTTTAGGCAATCCCAGAATACAAGATCTAACTTTTTACACGCAACAGATATCTACCAGACTTCAGTTTTTGTCAATACATTTTTTTTCTTTTTAAAATATATAAATAAATATATAACAAAAACAGTTGGTTGCGATATGGTCACAAAGATCCAGGCGAAAAATAAAAATTAAAACGTTGGCATTTATTAAATAAAGAATTTAAAATTAAAATTGTAAATATATTTTCTAGTTCTTCCAAAATGATATCAGTATTAAATACAAAATTCAACTTTGGTTAGGTCGAAAATGTATGTGTGATCTATAGACAATTTTTTCATTAGATCTTGGTGTAATTTATAAAAAAAAAAGTATAATAATTTTTTTACTTTATTTAGATTATATTATGTGAATTATAATGATCTTGCCTAGATTTGCATTTATGTTAGTTACGATATGTTTGAAGTTGATACCATCGTATTTATGTATATTATTATTGTACTAAGGGTTTTGTTTGTTTTTTTTTTTGTCATTAATAGAAGTAAAATGTTGTAAAAAGTAAGCTCGTTGTATTTTATCAAATAAACACTTTTTAGTCCAACTGAAGCAATATTATGCAGTTTTTTTTTACCAATTTCATTTGAAACGTACATCGTGATTGTAGTTCATAATGAGATACTCGAATATGCAATTATTTAACAAATAAAACGTGAAATGGTATTCATATTATTTTTGACGATTACCTTCAATGAACACAGACCTTATGTATGGTTAGATAATTCAGTTTATAATGTAAATTATAGATAGTGGTGACAAATCATGTGTCCTGGCCGTCCCGGGACGTTGTTTCGTTCCTAATGTGATTATCGAACACACACAGCTATAAATTGATAATCACCCGGGTTAAAACCTATGAGTGGGTTAAGTAAGCCCAGCAGTGTTTATCCGGGTGAAAACTAATTTTATGTTTTTTTTAATGCAATATTCTTTTGCCACGTCTAAAGTGCAGCGATTCGTGGTAGCAAAATGTGTAGGGGGTATGGTTGGCCCGCGCGGATTCATTCCGTGCATCCCGTTTTCTTTTGTATTGTATCATTTATTGTTATTTTAAATAACTCTATATTTTCCCCATTGTTATTTCATCCTGCTATAACCTGAATGACCTAGGCTACAACAAAATGGTGGAATGAATGGAGTGATATCTGCAGGGCCGCCTTTACCCGGGGGTGCAAGGGGTGCGAGGCACCCGGGCGCAGAGTGCTAAGGGGAGCAAGCCGTACTGCCATAAGTTTTGATCTACTACCACTGTAGCCCAGGCGAACAGAGCCGAGTTAGATATTTAATTAAAAATATAGGTACCTACCAATAACATTATTCAATAATCATAGATATCGTTTTAGTGAAGACACAGAATGTTGCTTGCGATACGTATCATACGTAAATACATAATGCATATATACGTAAATATATATGTAAATAATGCGCAAGTCAATTCACTTCTTTAAAACTATTAAAATTAAATAAAAAGTATATCTTTCATTACTCCAAGTAGGTATCGTCGGTACACTTTTGCCATTTTAATGGAGTTCATTGACGCTTCTGCTACAGAAATCCTTAGCACAGGCATCGATGAACTCTTAAAGGCGTTTTTCCTCTGTAAAAAGTTGTCCAAATTCCGAAATAAATGGAAATAAATTCCCAGTGAATACATTTATGTCAATGTGATATCTGAATGACATCGAGCAATTACACGCGTTATATAACAATAATTTCCCAGTAATAAGTTAGAAATGACTTATTATTTCACTATTTTTATGTAATGTGCTGGTGTAACAAGTTTGATATATCTGTGACGTACTTTTCACATCCGTTTAATATATTCATGATGTAGGAAATTACAACCCTGACATCGTTTTAATAAACTCTGGATATCTGGGTTTTAACCCACTCATAGGTTTTAATACGGGTTTTTACCTGTCTATAAACGGCATAGTTTATGCTTGTTTTCTCTACTCTTTGTTTAATTTACGCGCGCGCAGTTAGTTTGTTGTTGACGGCTACACGACTCCTTTAAGACTTGCAAGATAGCGCTTGGAATAACCGGGTGAGCCCGTGTTGCCATCGTAAAAACCCAATAGTTTGAAAGCACGAATATCGTTATTCGTTTAGAAAAAAAATTAGATAAGTCTCGCACCATAATGGCACTATCTAATATATGTATATCAAAGGTGCCACGAAACTATGCCAGAGATGTCGCGACAATCTTTTAAAATTTAGAAAACAGTAAAAGCAAAAGTACTGTGAAAGAAACAATAAGAGCTCAGGATGCGGGTATATCAGAAAACAATACTAACAGCAAGACCTCAGTTAAAACTTGTTCACTTTACTTCAACTAAAATCTGTGAATCTGCATTTGCACACGATTAAATAAAAAAGAAAGAAAAGAAAAACAGATACAGGACAATCTTTTTTGAGTTAATTTATTTATGTATAATATGAATTAAACTTCCCATAGACTTGAAGGAAATACTGCAGAATGAAACCAAAGTTTCATTCATATACAGTGTAAACTCTTTATAACGTTATCCTTTATAACGATAAACTCCCTATAACGTTGAAGTGAGCCCAACTTGGTTGGTTTGCGTTAAAACCCACATATTGAAACACTCTTTATAGCGATACGCCATTCTCTATTACGAAGAAATGTGTTCATATTTTTAGACAGTAAATATTTATTATCGGTATTATTGTTTATTATCAAGTAACAAAAGACTTTGAAGCTCCGAAACATCCGAGGTCGGTCTAGCTTTTGTTATCCTTAATTGCCTTGAACACGTGCAGTATGACGCATTGTTTTCTCGGAAGTGATGGTCTTCGACCAAGCATACTGGGTACCTATCGTATTATCAGTCGTAAACCTACATGGCCAGTACACGAAAAGCGATTGGTGTTGACGAAAAAGTTTGTGTGAAACGTGCGATTGAAAAGGGAGAAAATAAAAGTGACGTTGGATGGCGTTTTGAACTAAGTCAATCCACTGTTGCTACCATTTGGAAAAACTATAAAACAATTCTACATGCGGCGCTGGAAGGAAACTCTTTAATTTAAAAATTAATAAAGCCAAAATTCGAAGACTTAGATCAGGCAATGTTGTCGTGGTTTAACAATCAGCGCCAGAATAATGTACCCATCTCGGGGCCAATTGTAAAAGCAAAGGCTGAAAAGTTTGCCAACCAACTTGGCATAATTGACTTTAAAGCATCTGAAGGTTGGCTTGGAAAATTTAAGCACTGTCACCAAATTACGTACGGTAAAATGAACGGAGAGGCGCGGGATGTCGATATGAATGTGACTAACAATTGGATTAGTACAGTGTGGCCTAAATTATAGATGAAGTACTCACCAGAAGACATTTTTAATGGAGATGAAACTGGCCTTTTTTTCAAGTTGACTCCCGACAAAACTTTAAAATTCTAAGGGGAAAAATGTGTTGGAGAAAAACTGTCTAAAGAGCGTATTACACAGTTCTAGTGGCTGCCAATATGAGTGGCACAGAAAAAAGAAAGCTCTTAGTTATAGGCAAATCGAAAAACCCTCGGTGTTCCAAGAACATAAAACAGTTGACGTACAAAGCAAACAAGTCAGCTTGGATGACATCGCAGATTTTTGAAGAGGAAGTGAGAAAATGGGATGCTGAATTAAAATCACGGAAAATCTTGCTTCTAGTAGACAATTGTCCTGCTCACCCAATCATATCTAATCTTCGAAACACAGAGTTAGCATTTTTCCCAGCTAATACAACCAGTATTTTACAACCAATGGATCAGAGTGTAATTAAAAGCCTAAAGGGCCACTATAGACGGAAAATGTTGATGGATATGATCGAAACTGACGGCAAGGTCTCGATCAACATGCTACAAGCAGTGAACTTCTTATCAAAAGCCTGACAAGAGGTAACAGCAGCCACTATCCAAAATTCTTTTCGACATGCTGGATTATGTAGTGGCCAAGAAACGAACCAATTTGACAGTGAAGACAATCTACCACTGACTGAATGGATAAGCCAGTTCAACATACCAAACAATTTTAACGAAGATCTACAATCGTACGAAAATATAGATGAGGATGTAGTCACAACTGATACACTTACAGATGAACAAATTGTTGATTTAGTGTCAAAAAGTCAGGAAACACCCGATAATCAAGATGAAGAAGATGATCAAGTGGACAAAGCCGAATCACCACCAACAATACAACAAGCCTTAGATCCCGCTAAGTTGGTAGAAATTTTTTTGTTGTTTAATCAAGTCGATTCCACCACATATCTAGATATGAATAGAACACATAAAATAATACAAAACAAGTACCGGCATAGCAAAAAACGTCAGACAACGTTATCAGACTATATGTGTAAACAATAATTTATAAGCATTTATTATCTAAGACATACATATTAAAAATTCTTGTTAATTTGGTTGTTTTTTTGTTTAACGATAACTCTCTATAACGACAAAAAATGCTCAGTCTCTTGAGTTTCGTTACAAAGAGTTTACACTGTAATTAAAGGAGACCGAGTACTTATTACATTTGCACAGTATTTTTTCTTTTTATTTAATGGCAACTGTTTTCTTGCACAGTTTTACCAATGTCACGTGTATAGAATATTTTTCCAATTATCTTGCAACCGTCAAACATAGCTTTATAAAGATGGCGGTCCCTTCTTAAAACTCTCCAGAGAGTTTTTGTAGCAACTTAAACTGCATGTTTCTAGACACAATTTATAATCCACATCACTTGTGCACGATAACCAAACTACATCACAAAAAAATGCTGCCAAAATTACATATTATAGGATTAAGTAAATAGGTAACATAAGTTTATGAATGAAAACAAAAAAGACCACTTAACTCTTAAAGATTTATTTATTTATTTGAACACTTACATAATAAACACTAAAACAAGTAAATAAAACTAGACAGATAACATTGCTTAGTGCTACTATAATTAAAAGTGTGGACTACATGATAAATAGAATATAGCGAGTAACAAGAAACAGAAGAGAAAGCAAATTAAAGGTAATAAACAACTTAA
The DNA here is from genome assembly GCA_033032175.1 of Saturnia japonica. Taxonomy (NCBI): domain Eukaryota; kingdom Metazoa; phylum Arthropoda; class Insecta; order Lepidoptera; family Saturniidae; genus Saturnia; species Saturnia japonica. The sequence continues at coordinate 3,287,957 of CM065315.1, forward strand.
ATTCTAATAAATCGTAAACTACTGGATCAACATTATGATATCATATCATATTATTAATGATCCCGCCAAAACTCTCCATAATTGTTCAGAGAATATTTTTAACCCGGCAAGGTTGCTGCGGTAAAACAAAAACATAGTGTGTTATGAACGTAGATATGTAAAAATCCACAACCACGATCAAACAAATGTTTTTTTATTAGTTTTCATTCACTTTTTCCGTTGTAAAAGCTATTTCTCGGATTGTTTTCCTCTTCTTCCCGTCCACCTCCAGCAAAGCACCAATTTCAAAAATGTTATTCATGTTGACATGTCTACTTTGGTAGCAGCGGTAAAATGAACAGACCGCTACTCAGCACAGACTGTTACGCCGCGTCATGACGCTATTCCAGCTAACTTATGCGGATAGCGCCATCTAGCTCCTGCGCGACGGACTGTGCGTACATCATGTAATCATGTTGTAGGCTACTCTCAAGAACTCGTGTACACAGACGCTTCTAAAAAGTGTACGGCATAGTTGTAGTATATAGTTGTAAGGCATATATGACGCAAGGAACAATTACTTCAAAATTACAAAAACTACATAGTGTATATATACCCTTGTCTTACCGAAGTTACGAATTATGTACCTATTTCAAAAAAGTACAAAGTTTCTCCGTCTGACTGTTTATCACTTACAGTTTATTTATTTATATTCTTAAACCGTAAAAGATAGACCAATAGATAATGTACAAGACAATTTTTTACAAAAAAGAATACCAACTTCAATGACTTTGAAGAGTTCCCTGGTGTATCTTCAAAGTTGAAGGTCAAATGCTGATGAAATTAAATAAATAAGCCGTTCTCTATGCCGCGCCGCATTATTTACAAACTAAGTTACATTCTACGGATCCACGACCGCTGCTAAAACGTGACCAATTTGGACCAATGGGATAAACGTAAAATGACGTCATGCGCGGCTATGTCTAATCAACAAGAAAATCAGCAAGCAAGTTGGTTCACTGACAAATAAATATAGGTATAAAATGTAATCTATATAGATTTCAAAATAATAAAATTTGTTTTGTAACGAAAAAGTCATTTATTCACATATTATCCTACATCATTTTTTGAATTCTAATATCACGGACCATATTTCAATAACCTCGCCACGCGTTCTTGATCCTTGTAAATACATAAATCCATGAATGTGAGACCTAGCAGAAAGCAGTGTCCCAGCATATCTTTCTCGAGGTCATCTTTCGCACGAAACATATTTTTCAGTGTATCCGGTACCTTAACGTGATTATGGGATGAGTTTTCGCCTGTGTCTCGTAACAGCATCTCCACTGTTTGGTCCGTCGAAACTCTTTCTCTACCGACTAACGTTCCGTATAATCTGAAAAATATTTGGAAATAGGACCGTATTCACGAGAGGGGAATAGGCACCTACATGAAATAAGCCTTAGATGATACGAGAGAGAGGTAGGGAGAGAAATTTCTTTGGAGACTTATTTCAACTTGGGACAGCCCGACTTGTGGCCCCTATAGAAGATCGCAGCCAAATAACCTTGTGTTGTGTTCCTGTGGTGAGTAGGGTTTCCAGAGCTTCTTGGGGGTAGGGGGTTCAAGGTCGGCTACACACTAGTGATACCTATGGTATTACAAGCGTCCACAGGCTACTCTAGCTGCATTCCAACAAGCGCTTGTACGCTTGTTTGCTAGTTTTGTAGTATAAAATAAGAGTTTTAAAAAAGTTCCAGATTCACGAAGCACTTTTTTTAAAACATCTCAAAGTTTATTTTATAACTTCTTATCAAATTTATTTGGGGCCTCCATTCGTTTTCCTCAGAGCCGCCCAACCTTAAAAACCGGCCCTGATTCAAAATAGTCTAAGAGTTTAGATTATAGAATGGATCATTGCGTGAATGATAGTGATGTTGGAAAGTGACTCGCTCTCTAAACATTCACAACAAAATTATAATGTAAACTATTCTAATACACCAAGAACTGTCTACGTACAAAACTTTGTCATTTGCTACATGTCTGATCCCTATAGTAAAAAAGTTCGTATGTGTAGTCGATTTCAAATCGTCATCTTCTGCCAGCGGGATCCAGTGGCTTAAAGCGAGCGTAGCTGGTCAAATTCCGATAAACATGTTACGATCTGACTAAAATAAAAAAAATCATTATCTCGATATCTCTTGAATCGTCTAGAATGTAGTCGAAACATCGAACATGTTGTCATAAGATCGAGAAAGCATCATTTTTATACACATGTATAATGTCCTTAAGTATAGCTTGGATTGCGAAAACCAAGACATAATGAAAAATATAAAGTTCCATTCTTTTAAAAACGATGACTCATGTTTTTTACAAATTGTTTATGAGTTCAAGTACCTTCTAGAGAGTTCCTGATCGTCTCATTATACTCTATATAAGCGAGCCGTATTTCGTCTCGCACGCAGTTCTGTTTTCGTTTTTCAGAAGCGAAGTGAAAACAATAAGCGATAAAGAAGAAATCTAAAAGTGGACCTGAGAGGAAGCGAACTATATGTACCTCAAGCCTACAACATTTGAATAAGCGATTGGTGTATTTGTTCATTTTTGCATTTTTGAGAAGGAATAAAGTATTTACGCGAAAGATATCGGCATTTTATTAACCATGCGTGTAACAATACATTAAGTAGAAAGTGCTTACCCTGAAAAAGATTTGTTTAGCATACCTGTAGGGTAGAGTCGGTCGTAGAAAATACACTTTATGCGTCAACTCCAAATCATTCCCATTGTCATTGTCCCCAGTACTGAAAGAGGAAACAAAAGCTTTGTACAAATCAGCATTGGTATAAGTATCTTAACAGTGTTAGGTAGGGTTGCCAACTTTAGTGCATGGGATTGTGTAACATTTGCGATGAATACTATCTTTACTTATTTGTAATTGATAACGAAAGTTTTAACAGTACAAAATGATAAGAGAGTGAACTTTTATGATGCGCCCGCACAATTTATTGTAACAAAAAGTCTACAATATGAAGTAGCTTGCCAAGGACGTCGCCAACCAATGGTCCGGGGGGGTAATTCGATATATGGAGGAAGGGAAAAGTATGAATAAATTGTAGATACAGTCAAAAGCATACAAAGCTTTACACTGATATTGCGAGTATTATCACAAAGATCGAAGATTGTAATAAGAACGGTACAAATAGAGGATTCGATCCCAGCCCTATTTTCTAATCCTGGGATTTTTATCAGTAAGTATAGGCTTAGCTTTGTAGCCACAATCTCATCTGATCTTAAGTGACTATGTGGCCCAAGATGATAGCAGGCTAAGCCTATTGGAAGTCTGGCTTTCAATTGCAGCTGCCGGAACATACTTTTTGGTATTTGGCGACAGATTTTCAACTCGAGGGTGGTAACTAACCAGGCGAGCATAAGAGTCAGAGTATGTACTATATAAAGTCTGCTTTTTAATTCACAAAATAATGAAACGTTCATAAAATAATCATCAGTCAAAAAAGTAAGAAGCTAAAATGCAACTTAACGATCCCGACCAGAAAAAAAGTTAGGCTCAACCAGATCATGTATCTGGACCGGATCAGGATAGAATGAGGAATGCCAGATCCGGCAAGCCCTATCAGGACCAGGTCGGGGCCAGATAGGGATAGCCTGATGTAAAATATAACCAAGTATGATAAGGCATACTTATAATATACTAAGTGTGTTTTGCATTAAATATAAACTTACATTAAATTGCGTTCAATAAATAAAAATTTACCTAAATATTAATATAAATACAACATAAACTACGAATGGTGTGTATATATATAAGCGACAGCGCGTGACGTCACGAAGCAACTTGTCAGAACTTGTTCACAGTACGTGTTCTTCATTGAAAGAAGACGTACATCAGTGTATCAATCTTTGAAGTGATAGAGAATTTCGTGTCATAAAAAAGCATTTATTGAATGTATTACTAATTATATTGTTATATTAAAAATTGTATGTCGATTAGTATATTAATGTAAATAATGTAAACATTAAATAAATTCAATACAAAAACGGAATCACCTGAACAGTAAGTTGAAGAATAATTAATATATTGTGTGTTAAACAAAAAAAAAGTGTATCAAATACTATAAACTTATATCTAGACATTTACTCAGTGTATTGTATATAAAATACGAACTAGTGGACTAAACTAACTAGATAAAAATGTATGTGTTGTGTGTAAAGCTTCGTTTTAAAGTTTAATTACGTAAAACATTCAAGGTTAGTAAAAAATCATTTAAAAAAATACATTACAATTCTTTGCTATTTTTTAAAATAATTTTATATTTCAATAATCCGTTTTTTTTCAGATGACTTATAAGTAAGTTTGCATTACTTTTATTTGTAAATGATTCATCCAGTAAAGAAATTGATATAGTACCAAGTTCTTGGTTAGATCATTACAAAGAATACGGTGGTGCCGGATGTAAATATATGCCTGAATCATTGTTAAAAAGTGCTAAGTATTGCAAATTATTACAAACGATGGTAAAACATTGTGAAGAGCCTGATCCGACATGGCCAACGTTTCATGTCCAAATACGTGGCACAGCTGGTAATTTATTGTTATTTGAATTATAAACTTATGAGAATTGATATCTTATTGTCATAATAATAAGAAAGCAATTCATAATTACAATTAATGTTATCAGAAACAATGGAAGAGGCAGAGGAAAATTAATAAGATTGGAAAAATAACCCTATGCTTTCTCTACTGATAATGAGCAGTCTGCTAAAGCAAAAGCAGCTGCTGTTGAAAAAACTTTTCAAGTTAAAAGCATTATCAAAGGATCGATCAAAAATAGTTAATATATTTAGCCAAACAGCTTTAGAGTTAACCGACGAACCCACTGAAATTGCAGGTAATATTTATTATTTAAAATGTAAATATTATTGATTAATTTCTGACAAATTTTTCCCCAATGAAATTTTTTGGCATGGAATTTTATTGGTATAAATTTATTTTTAATCGTTAATTTTTATACAATTAATTAAGTTATGCTACTGTCATTTTATTTCATATATTTAAAAAAAATTCATTCCACTAGAACCTAAGAAATTAAAAAGCCCAAAAAATAGTGAAGAAATCTACAAGCCTAAAAAAGAATAATCTCAACGCATCATCAACATCAATAGAATCTTCGTCATCTTCATCACCACCATTATCGTTGTATAAACCTATGAAAAAAAATAAGGAAATCACGTGATCCAAAAATTAGAATTTCCGCTATCAACAATGTAAGTTTTTGATAAATTCAATGAAAAGTTGAAAGACGAAAAATTTAAAAATAAAATTGTATGTTTTTAATAAAATATATTCTTACGTATAAATACATGAAAGATCCTAATATAGTTGCTCTATCTGACAATATTGAAGTTATCATATTTGATAAAATGTTCATGATTATATAGTTATTATATTTTTAGTTAGTTTCGAGAATAAACGTTTATACTTTTCTTGATGGAAAAAATACTATTACCCGTAATATGGGCAATATTATTCGTGCTTATAGTATATCAAGAGATGTACCACTGTCATATGTAACACTTAAATCAATTTAAAAAAAAAAAGTTTTCAAAGATACTACTTTTATCAATTGTATAAAAAGTATGTAAATTATTATACAGTGCAGGATTACTATCATTGATACCTAATTAATTATTTCTTATTTATATGTTATTATTTTATAAATAATTATTATTTTTCTATTATTACTTATTTAATTACGTACATAATTGTAGCGACATCTCTCGCCACAACTGACGCATCTACATAGCGACATCTATCGAGCCACATACGACGCATCCTAAATCGCGCTATAGAAATTAACTCAACAATTGAGTTTATATACAAGAACCCGACTACAACCGCAGGGCAGCTGCTCGCCAGACATAGCACCCGTCTGGCCGGAGGATCCTCCCTTTTCTATGGCGGATGAGGAACTTTACTCTCTGTTCCTCGCCTCCGCTAAAATAATTAATTTAAATTTTGTATTTTAGCCGCAGTAAGACAGAAATTCCAAAATAACCAAGAAATTATTGCCGATAGCAAATTGCATCAAGCATTGTGTTCAGTATTGAATAATGCTAAAGATTGGGATGGCTATAATACAGGTTAGCCAGGATCAAAAAACAAACATCTAATGAAGATACATAAAAACAACTAATCACTTTTATTTTATTTACTTTTTTAATTATTTTTTTCAGCTGTGTTTTTTAAGTAGTTAATTAATAATATTTATTTAATAATAATGATAATGATTAATTAATAATATAAAAATAATTGATATTTAAAGTAAATACAAAAATAAATATTACATTTGAAAAAATTGATGGATATAAATATAATAATATATTAAATAACATATTTATAATATCAATTTATAATTGCTATTTTTTATTAAACAATTTTTTCAAGACTATATATTCATGTTTTTTTAAAATGACCGGACTGGGCATACTCGATTTGGATCAGGCAAGGTATGTAATGCAGATGATTAATTTGGATCCGATCAGGAATTCCTAATTTGGACCCAATCAGAAATTCCTAATTTGGACCCGAACAGGAATTCCTAATCTGAACCCTATCAGGAGTTCCTAACCTGGACCCGATAAGGTTTTCCTGATCGGGTCCAGACAAATCTTCTGCGTTACATACCTTATCTGGTCTAGATCGGGCATGCCCGGTCCGGTCCTTCTAAGGAACACGAAAAAATTTCTAGTCGGGATATTGTTTAGTAATTGATTAGAAGAATGTAGATTTCTACAGATATAATTAAAAGAACAGCTATGGAACGTGGCACCCGTTAGACCTCAGCTCTTTTATCGGATACAACGACTACCCCGAACTACCGAACTACCGTTAACTAAGTACTAACGCATCCACTTTCTTCGGTTTAGAAAGTCCTCCGCCGCGTCTGTCTGTCTGAACGAATGGACGAAATGATACATGAGAAGGTTGATATGTATAATTCATTACAATTTTGTGTAAATTGGTTGAAATATGGTGATGGTCGTTGAAGATTTCGGAAATAGCATACGGATTGGGAGCTTTACTGGCATGCGCCATATAAACAATAGAGTTATATGTATTAATTACTCTACCATCCATAGGAAGACGGAGCGAGTTGCTAGTAAACTATCTAATAGTACATTATGTCTTGAGGGCGGTAAATAAAGAATTAAGGACGAGAGTCTATTAGAAGCCCGAAGTCGAAGACTGCCGGGTATTAATGAGTCAATGTTCCTAATTCCCGTACCGCCCGTGTACCATCCATACATTGCATTTCATCACATTTGCGAGTAAATATATTTAAAAAATGTAAGAAAACTTATTTATTGAGATTTATACTGACTGTACAGTTATTAATAAATATTATACTTCACAATATGTACTAATCAACTAAACAATTACAAAATTTGGAAAGAGCGGATTTTTTTATACGTCTAGCGGGTTAGTGTTCCAGAGATAATCTAAATTTTTGCGTTCAGAAATGTAAAAGGCGCAAACACGCATACACAGCCAAATGGATTGTAAAAAAATGGCATCAATTGCAAAAGCAATTACGTCCTCGGGCGTTAGCACAAAAAAGGCCCTCCGGTTTTATTTAGGGGGTACATCCAAGATAGCCTGGCATATTATGACACTGTTTACGTGCGAGTGTGATGAAAAAGTACAAATAACGACATACCTTGAAAGGTTGCCACTGGCATTGATCAAAGCCACTATCATAGCCACCATTTGCGCCTTCTGCAGGTTAACAGCAAGCACTTTGGGATTGTTTGGATCGCTACCTGCAGCCCGCAGTGTAGTGGCTTCAGCCTTCATGGCGTAGATATCTGCGGTGGGCAGCTGATGGATTATTCGCCACGCCTAGAATTTTTAAAATATTTTCACTCGATAATGAAGCGAGCTCAACTTGTAGAGTATCACCGTACACATAAAGATTTTTTTTGTGTAATACAGCTAAGTGACGTCACTGACCTAATTGTACAGCCAGCAAGAGAACAACAGTCAATCGATGGTCGTCGATGTCATGTCGACTTGCAAGCCTCTCGGCAGCCAAATATACGTATATATAAATAAATAAATCATGCATATTTCCCAACGAGGTAGGCAGAGACCACGTCCAACCACCTGCTACGATTCTGGCATACATCTTTCGCTCCTTCAACATTAATTAATCTTTTCATGAATGCGCGTCGGTTTACAATACTCTTGAACTCACCTTTCTCCAGAACGTCCCCAATTTGATCAATAAACGTTCATCTAGGTCTTCCTCTTCCAACGTTTCCTTTTACACTCGCATTATAAATTTGTTTAGTCATTCTTCTTTCATTCATCCTCTCAACATGCCCAAACCATCTAAGCATCTCTTTCTCAATCCATGTGACTATATCTTCTTTCACATCACAAAGTTCTCTTTCACACTATTTCTTATCCTGTTCCTCAATTTCACTCCTAAGATACCTCTATATTATATTCATATTCATAGCAGCCAAATATATACTGCCTGATTCCAAACACAACAAACCGAAAGAGAGACTCTGTGACTGGTTTCCAACCATGTGTATGGTTGTCGCGACCCAGTACAATACAGAAAGCATAACACCTCGCTTAATTATTGCATATACACCGGTTGATCCCGTGATGCAACACACCCGATGAAGAGAGTTTATCCCACGTTACGGCGCGAGAAATCGTACGCGATTATAGAAAGTAGTACTCGCCTACGATTATGTCATACGAGATTCGCAAGTGACTTATCGCCTACTGTTTACACGGCGTAATATTCTTGAAGAAGAATCTTGCTTACGAGTTCTCGACATGTATTATAATATCTCGTACTCATACGTGTGTCGTACGAACATCGATTTAAGTGCAAGATTTGCCTTTCGAGTTCAGTGATTACTACGGTGTTTATTCTTCTCAAAATGACACGAAAATCATTCAAATATGAAACTGCTGATAATATTAAGTTCTTTAAACTTTATAGAAGGGATAAGGGAAATGAGAATTTAGAATGAGCAAAAGACACAAAGTATTAGATACTTCAATTCTTTCTTCTCGCAATTCATTTTAAATCCATATTTTCTCTGTTTTTTTTTATTAATTACTAGCTGTGCCCGTGGCTTCGCTCACGTGGACTACTGAATGCCCGCGAGAATCTTGCTCCCCCACTCCCGGCTATTTTAAAGACAAAAATGCTTATTGTGGGTGTTCCTTAGAAGATAGATAGAGTTCCCGGACGTTTTTGTAGATATTTTTAATGCCTATAATTATGTAGTACATTAATTTGCTATATCTTATATGGTTTACTCTGCATAAGTCATTTAAGCTCCCGAATTGTTTCACCATGACCAGTTTTTTTTTATTTGTGCGGAACTCTAATTATTTTTCTAAAATAAAAGTAGCCTAGGTCATTCCCTATATCATCAGCTATCTATCAGTGAAAGTCCCGTCAAAATCGGTCCAACCGTTTCAGAGATTACCCGGAACAATCAGACAGACAGGCAGACAAAATTTTTAAGAATGGGCTTTTTGCTATGGGTGTTGTATATACTTTAATATGCATTTAGTAATAAACTGTTTTGACATTACAAACAGACACTTCAATTTTATTAATTGTATAGATTATCTTAGAAGAGCAGAAGCAATTAAAATACCCTAGTGTACTTGCACTCATAGTAGCGTTAAGGACAAAATCTCAAAATACGATTTTTGCTTTCAGATTCTGTTTAGACAAAGACGATCAATATACAGTAGCGAAGCAATTCTCGCGTACGTGGAAGGGCGACCATCGCGAATGTTTACATGAAGTAATATATTACGCACCGAGGGAGAAAAGAGAAAAGTGACAATCGCGGGTGGGGATGTCCTACTTTTCTCCCTAGGTGCGTTAATTTTTTTTCTCCTCCAGGATGAAAAGTTTATATATTTTATATATAAACACACAGTTGCAAGGTTACCGGGAGATAAAGTAAAGTACGTGCATGCGCACATTTGCCATCTCACCGGGAGAGAATCGGGTACTTTTCTCCCGCGTGACAGGGACTAAAAGTGAACTTTTCATCCCGGAGGAGAAAAAAACATTTTTATCTTCTTTCGATAATCGTATCTTCGAGTGGAGAAACTCACTCCGTGTAAACGGGCCTCAACTTATAAGTAAACCTCTAATACAATTTTTTTACAGTTAAACAAAAAACTTAAATAAGACTTAACCCTTAGGTTCCTGATTACACAAAAATGTACGTAAAATTGACATAATATATAGCAGGAGCAGAGTTATTAAATTTGAGTGTGTTTGATGACATAAATATAATAAGCGGCCATCCATAAATTACGTCACACGAATTTCATGATTTTTTGACCCCTCCCCCGTCCTTGTCAGCTGGTCACATTTGTGAGACCTCTCACCCCCCCCTCCCACCTAATGTGATGTCACATATTTTGCAATTTTATAATTAAAAATTTATGAAATTAAAACAGCCGTGTTCGGAAATTATTTAAATTTCCATTTAAATTATTTTTCAATAAAATCGACATCAAATCAAACAAAGGTAAAAAAATCACTTTAATGAAAAATAAAAACTTAATCCATAACTAACATAACTTATTTTTCTTCGAACTATAAAGGTAATAAATAAGTTTCAAATAATCGAGTTGTAATAAAAGTTGTTAAATAAAACATTGCTATGTTCGAGATACAGAAGTCCAATTTAATTTTATCTCTGATTATTTTGACTAGAGGGTTGAGATTTAGTGCAACGGAGGTTTTGGGGCTTGAATGGAAGGGAACACATTCTTTCAAGTTTGGGAGGTTTTCGACTTAAAGAAGTTCTAATGTACTTAGATATAAAATATTATATTTAGAAAAAATGTGATGTCACAAAATTTGGGACCCTCCCCACCCCTTGTCACACTTCGTCGACCCCCTCCCAGCCCCCTAAACGTGTGACGTAATTTATGGATGGCCACTAATTAATAAAAATTGTAGTGTGTTCTAGCAAATCCACTGAAGAGCCAAACCCATTTCATAGCACCAATATCGGGATCATTGTGGTCAATAGATAGAAATATTTTATATTATTTAATTTAATAAGAGAAGTTGAAAAGTATCAGGTTAGCCTATGCTATGGACATGTCATGAGGAGAGAAGAAGTCATATAACTAGGATAGTATTAAGTATGAAGAAGGATGGATATGGAAGTACAGAATGACAAAAGAAGATATGGATGATTTGTGTCAAAAATGAAATATATATAGGATAGTATTAAGTATGAAGAAGGATGGATATGGAAGTACAGAATGACAAAAGAAGATATGGATGATTTGTGTCAAAAATGAAATATACTTATTAAAAGTTGTAAAAACTGAGATGACAGTTGAAAGAGAAGCGTGAAAGAAGAAAAGATGTTGTGCCGTCCTTACTTAGGTTTTTTTTTATATAACAAAGGTGGCAAACAAGTTTATGACCCTCCTGATTGTAAACGGCTAGCATAACCTATGGACGCTTGTAACACCGTAGGTATCACTGTTGCCGACTTTGAACCTCTTCCCCAAGGACCTCTGGTACTCACCGCAGGAACACAACACTAGGTTAATTGACGTGAGATTTTCTGTAAGGTGGAGGTATTCCACCAATCCGACTGCGCCAAGTAGAGAAAACTCTCAAAAAAAATTTTTTTTTCTCTTTGCCCTGCTTTACTTAAAATAGGTGAAATGGAAGAAGAAAAAGTAAACACTAAAAAAAAAAGGTACAATTATGTAATCTGTTTCAACATTAAATTAACTTAATACCTCAGTCATATAATAGGCTATTTGACTCTTTTTAAAAGTAGGTCTTCAATTATAAATTACTGTTCGATTACAGGGAAAAAAATATTACCATATTTTTTTAGAACCTAGTTAAAGTTTACTGTTCGTAAACAGTCGAAAACGCTGTCAGCCATATTAGTCTATAATATATAATCTCCATAGATGCAGTATAAATCTTTGATTATCTCTGCTGTAGCATCATACAAGTCGAAAACAAAAATTTTACATATAGCAAACTTTCGTCATTGTAAAAATCTCGACACGTTTTATGTCATAAATGGCAATGTCACAGTACAGACTACATAGCGAATTTCACTCAAATACTTGACATTTGCAAAATTGCCTACATAGGCAGAAAGCCACAATTAAAAAAAAGATCAGACATGAAATTTATTTAGAGTCCTATGACGTCATAACATGGCCAACAGCTTTTTCAGGGTTTAAAATAAAAAAGCCATTTTTAAATTGAAAATATGTAGTAGCCATCTTACACTATTAATATCCGAAATCAATAAATGTTGGTTTCTTAAGTCAAATACTACAGAAAGTATTTATTTATTTGTGCATAACCTGATATAAGTAAAATAGTGAATTCTTATTGAAGAATTATTACTTACAATATCCATTATGTCAGTAATTTGAAGCCTTTTCCCATCTGGATAATCAATACGATAATATTTCCATTCCAGTACTTCATAACTGTGTTTATTGATCAAAATCCAGCACACACTGTTCACTGCTATGTGCACTGTTAATACTTCTCTGCATTTCTGAAATGAATTTTGCATTTTAATAATTATATAACCATTATCCCACTTTATCCTTCACTTGTAGGTCACAGCTTTGTCTAAATCTGCCACACTTTCCTTCAATTGTTTATTTCAAAATGAATGACACAATTGTATCAATCAAGATGATTTATACAGTTAGTAAAATATTATTTTGCAAAATATTTTCATAACATTTTATTTAGTATATTATTTAATATTATCTGTATTATTCATTATTTATTTTCTAGATTATTTCTAGATTACTTCACTACCAATGATAATATTTTTACCACAATACTGCTGATTAGCTGGTAGAAAATACTTTATGGCATTAAGCTTGCCAGTGTTCAAACAAATAAAGTGCAACAAGAATTTTAAAACCATACATTAAAAGTATGAATAAAAGTCTACATTACATAGCTATATAAATACAGATTACATTAAATGGGAAGTTTATCTGACCTACTAAGAAGTGTTTTTGACCTTAAACTTATTGCTGTTAATATGATGTTATATCGGGATTCTGTCATGTTACCTTAATAACACTGTCTGATAATTGTGGATGCAATATCTGTCCTTTTATCTTATTACTTAAATTTTCTATGTCTTTCTTAGGGCCGTTTAATATACTATCAAACAATTTCTTTGCTATTCTATCAGTGAATCCCTCTATCAATTCTACATCTGATAATTTATTTACAGTCCCGTAGTTGTCTCTCCATTGGATAAACTTTTTTAGCCTTGATTTTGAAATGTCATATCTGAAAAATTAAATTATGTTAATCTTTATTCTTATTCAGTTTGCATTACACATCATATAGGAGATGTGATCAAAAAATAATTGCTAGGCTTATATAATTCAAATCATCATATTTTTTCTGTATATTAATATACATGTCTCTAACGTTCATTTGCAACCATCTTGAAACTTTTACTCATACTGGCAGTAAAAAATGGTAGATGTGATTTTCTGTGAGCCATTTTTGTGACATCCCTCTATATCCAGATTCCTATAGTTTGTATCAATTCAAATGTGAAAGTAAAATTCCCACATGTCACTTATGCATAGTTCCTGAGTAATAAATTTTTGAAAATCAGTGTATTTTTCCTGGTGAATATTCAAAAATATCAAAATTTATGAAGTGTAAAAAACCATCAAATCATCTCAGATGGTAGATAAAGCCATTGATGACGCACATTTTAGAGTGATTAGAAAATACCTAAGTGCCACCATTACATCATTATTTAAATTTTCATCATTTTATGTTTTTATTTTTTACTTGAATGATCTGACATATTATTACAATGAGATTTTTCACAAGGCAGTTGTTTAAAATATCATTTATGCACCCTAAAAATATCGCGACCTATTCCCAAAATGAAAAAAACAAATGAAAAGAAGATATTTTGGCAACATCAAGGAGATCAAAACAGAAACGCTGCAGGAACTAAAACCCATAAAGTAAAATGAGTTCTGCAAGTAATTCAAGAACATAAAACAATATTGGCATATTATTTCTGAAGGTATGTCTTTTACTATGCAACATTAAGGTAAATGAATAAAGATTTTTTTGAGAAAACCAAAATTTCATGTATTTTTATCACACCTCATAGAATGTATTTATGTCTAATATGACTACTACTAACCAAGTATATAATATGTTGTAGAAAATAGGTTTTCCTACCAAGGAACATGTTCACATACTTGTTATTATACATAAACACCACTGTGTTTGGATTATACTGTGCTTACAATCACAGACAGTACTGTGAATTTGTTAAGCTACTATATAAAAAAACTTGCATGTAGCAAACCAAATCATATATAATATATATGTAATGAAATAGAGAAAAAATATTATAGTATCTTAGTATTTTATTTCTTACTTTAATAATATTTATATCTTTATTTAGTAGTACATTTCATTAGCTTTTATTAGCCTTATTTGTAGTGAACAAAGTAAGTAATAATTTAACTAAATGTTTCTTATAGCATTATAAAGAATATCTACTGGACAACAAATAAATCCATTCAGCCAGCTATTAAAGGATTAAAAGAAAAAGTCAAAGTGTGATTAAATGGAATACATTCAAAAAACTTTCTTATTTATGTGATAATGGAGGTGACATGAAAAAGATTTATTTCTATTCCACACAGTTACAAATTACAGGAACTCACAACACTGTTATTTTGTATTTGTTACAGGTTGAGAATTTGTAGCTGAAGTTTAAGTAGTTAATTATAAAATTTTATGGATTGTTACATCTGATTCTGCTCCTGATTTTCCTGCTTACCAAAAAAGTAAACTACATATTACACCTACCAATATATAACAGTCTCTAAAAATTAATAATGGTTGCTTATACTGCAGCATCAAGCAGATTCAAGAATTAGATTACAAAAATTAGATTTCCCAGAATGCCACAATTAACTATTATAAACTTGAACCATTTTTTATCCTTTACTTACTTTGACAAAATATCGCTATTTTCATTTACAACCTGAATTAATTTATGTTTTTGTTCATCATTGTAAAGATTTTCTAAATTTTCACCATAACACCTCGTGACGACAGCTAGACGACAACTGCGGCATACGGAAGGCTAAAATTAATAATATTATAAAATATCATAGTATAAAGCAACATTATGTTTATATTAGGTAATTAAATATATATACTAACCAAAAGCCGCACGGACGAAATTAAAATGCTAACCATTATTTTTTCTTTCACAAATTAAAACTATAATCATATTAAAACTCGTTTAAAGTTTACACTATGTTGTACCCGTTACACTAAAATAGTAAGTAATTAGTATGTATCATAAGATTCATAAGTATGTTTAATTTTTAGTACAAATTAGATTTCCTAAAATATCATTTATTTAAATATATATATTTAAATGATTGAGATAAAAAATATTTTTGTAATTTGTCTACTCAGAATACCTGTATTGAGTATTCTGAGTTTGTCTATTGACTTATTTGACTTTGTCATATTGCTCTATTAAACAAACTATAAAGTACTATGATGGTAATACGTTGTATAGTGTATACACAATATATATACCTTTTCTGACATTTAAAACGTCGAATATAGTGCTAGAGCTAAATTATGTGAGAAATCGATTGTCTGGTTAAAAAGTTGAATTTTGAAGTTTATAATCGATATATTTCTTTTTCATTTCTGTTTTCTTGTTTTTTGTTTTATGTAGATATGAAACTTTATATTTAGCTAAAGTGTGGAGTGATCTAGCTGTAAAAAAAAATTTGCGTCTGAACTGGACTGTAGCGATTCTAAAGTTGAGCCAAAATTACTATTATTATTATTAGTTATACACTAAAAGTCTTAAGCTGATGCGTGTATTCTATGATGTATTGTTGAGTGCACTATTTAATTACTCAAGTATTTATCTAGTTCATTTTTAAAAGAGGGTGCACTTATAATATGATGTGGCTGCTATTGGTTAATATAATAGTCTTAAAAGTTTTAAATTGTGTCTTCTTAGGTGCACATTTACATTTTTCATGTAAATGCTATGCAGATCTGGTACAATATACTAGCCATTAATTATTTCATTTGTTTCGATTAGATCTCCTCGGCTGTAATAAATTTATAGAGTAAAATTGTTTACATTTATAGTATGTACCTGCCACATAAACCTGACCTCAATAATTTTTTCAAACATAACATAATATAACCTAATTAGCTGAGCGCCCACGGTTGTGTCCTCACGTGCATAATACTTTTTTTTTCTTTTTGTTTACTCATTTTCTTTTATAGCAATGTTAATAATTTTTAGCCTATTAATTTTGAAATGCTACGAAGTTACACCTTGTACACAAAAATTAATTGCAATCGATTAAAAATAATTAAAAAATATAATTTTAGTACCTATCTTAAAGTATTATTGTTATTTTTATAGCCTACCAATAGATAAATGGCATATATGGCACGCGCATCGTAGTTTTTCATTATTATATTTTTTTTATAATGTTCCTAAAGAAATATACCTCAAGAAATTAATCAAATATTTATGACAAAATACGAAAAATAAAAAATTACATGTACAGACAATAATTTATTTATAGTTATTTATATTATAATTAATCAAATAATACAATCGATACACAAAATCGATTTCAAACTTATATCTATTAATTATTATTCTGCTGGTTTTTCAAATTCATAGCAAAATCATATTTTAAAAATTATTGTACTTTTAAAAAGTTTATTTTAAATAAAGTGTTGTTTATTGTAAGTTTATTTTAAATAAGAAATTGTTGAATTAAATCATAAAGAAATTCATGCCTGATAAAATACTACCGCCCTCTATTGAATTTAAATCCAACTAGGTACATTCAATACAAAAAAATAACAGCTTCAATATTATTTTCCAATGCGTGTGTAGATGGTACTGACAGTCACTTAGCATTAGGAGGTTAATTTTGATTCAATATTACTATTGTGTAGGGCAAACGTCGATATAATTGCCACGATATTTCCAAAAGCGTAGATGTATCTATACATACATAATATATACAGTTTATTTCAGTTTAAAATTAACTATTTTTACGCATCGGGAAACTTAACAGTTAGGTTTATTAGATAAAAAACTCAGTTCGAGAAAACATAATTATTAATTAGGTACCTACAAAAAATACAGACCTTTATTGCGCGGCGATCGGAGCAAGATGTTTTAAGTACCATTTAATAAATAAACAAAATAATTCTTGAACACAGAACTCGAATGTAAATTTTCTGATCTGAAATTAGTGCTAGTATACAATTTACGTTAATTCTAATATAACTACATAAGTAGTACAAAATAAAAACGAATCACATTTTATTGGTCCGAATATATTTTGACAATGGTAGTTCAGGTTCAAAGTCACCGCAATGAATAGGTATACAAATACAAGTAGGTCATTCAATTCAAGAAGCGTTGATAACGCCTTAGCCTTTCACAATTATTAAAAACAAATCGATCATGTGAAACAAAAGTATTTTGAATAAGTCATATTTTGAATAAGTCATATTTTGATTAACTTGTGAAAGATGTCAAAAGAGTATAATATGAATACAGGATTTACCTTTCCATTCCGGGATGAATGTAATAATTATAAATATTGTTAGTTGTGTTAATGGAGTTGAAAAGAAGAAGACAAGAAGAATATGAGAAGTAAAAAAATATATGTTCGTAACAAAATTTAGTATCACTAATCCTCTATACAAAAGAGTGTGACGACTAGTTAAATTCTATATAGTCATCTCGCTCTATCTCACGAAACGTGTGATCAAAATGGCCGATTTTCTCATTTAGCACTCCGCGCGCGTCGTGATCGAACCACGCTTGAAGTATATAGACTGTGACTACTTGCGCTTGGCGCTTATACCTAATTGATAATCTTTTTCAATTCGCACAAATTTACGTCAACTCTATCCTGAAGAACATCATATAGATAATTCTTCTAAACTGGACTGCTAGCGGTAGGTGAGTTGTGTAATTATTTCATTATTATTACAGGTCACACTTGTCATCTTCAAACATTCAAGTTCAGCGAGTTGATTATTCTCTTTCATTTAATAATTGATGACGTCATCGTAGAAGAATCTTATTTACCTTTTTTAGAATTAGCCTTCAGTGCTTAGATCAATGATAAGTAGGTAACCGATCTTAATCTAAGCTTCAGTGATCAATAACAATCAATCGGAGATAGTAAATTATAATCAATTAAAAAAGGGAATTGAGCATTTAATATTGCTTTACAGCCTTTACTGACTGTGATTTTCTTGTTAGCAGTTAGTAACAAAAGATAATTGAAGAACTTTGGATATTATCATATATCCTAAAAAATATATGTATCTTACTGTCTTTTGAAAAGAACAGCATTTCAAATCTATGTTTAGGTACTTCCCAGACTGGATTTATGCCAATTTATTTTCTTCACTTCTTCTATTGTAAGCAGATATTTATTATCGACTCAAAAAACTATTAACAATGTCATGCAAGAATAAATAAAGATTAAGTAAGGTAACCTACCTAATAAAATAGTAGGTACATTAAACAAATATATAATTTCATTAAACGTAGGTATCTATGCTTGTCCTTAAGTTTGGCAACGTCGCATTGCGCTGCAATGTTGTTGCCAGATCACAGCTAAGCCAACTATGATAATATAATAGCGTTACTTGCCGCGATCATGAGTTTTGTTACAGTTTGTCTGTTATAGTGTTAACACATTAAGTGCCAGTGACCTGCCACGCGGGTTCACTGGTAAAATGTATGGCGGGATGGCATAATTATGATGTCTATGAAAACTGTGGGGGAGGCGAATGGGTTAATGATATTTCAATTATTATCATACTTATACATTTTTCAAACCCAAGAACAAAGGAAAAGAAAGTCATTATACATTTTACGTATTTTTCAAACCTGAGAACAAAGAAAAAAAGTACATACAGGCTATGATATTTCCATTCAACATAGTTTGCCTTGAAAATATAGTTAAAGCATTATTGCGTATTTTTTTCACTTTTGGAATGATCTCACGAATAACATTTTCATGTCGATTTTTTTCTAAAGCAATTGTTATTAAATCTATTAGAACTATAGAATGTATCATCACTCTCTCTAGAACTCATTTTTTAAACAGTAAAGAAAACATGAATCGTTTTTATAAAACTCAATTTATGTCTGCCTATTACATCTGGTGGGTTTTTGCGCTGTTGCCGCGCTGTACCAAAGTATAGCTTTCTCTGTTTCACTGCACTTTGAGGTTATTTGTAATTCCTTTTACTTTGTGATAAGCATTAAGAGTTTAGTCATTTAAACGATATTACTCTGTTATGACAACTAATATGAAATGTAGGTACATAAGCTTCCGTGTTTTTAGCAAATAATTTATGGACATAGTACCTTCTGTCCCACACAATGGTTCCACGTCAATTTTTATCGCCAACTCATCGCAACAAAGCCGATTAAATCTAAATCCGCTCTATGTTTTAGAAGGACTAAATAAAGTAAATAAAACATTTAATTTTATAATACAAGTACTTGCTTGAAAAGTCCACTTAAACTTTCATTATTACATACTTAATTAAAATAGCTAGGGATAGTATGATTTGCTAAATTTATGGATTTGAATGTATTAGTTTGTATACCCGAATAATTATTATAGAGCAGTACATGTCAACTATTTCAAAAAGTAGAATAGGTACATACCAAAATTGATCGTGGAATTACAAATCAATCAATCTTATTTTGTATGGGAGTCTAGTGTAGGTAGGTAGGTACTCTAAGAGTTATTTTTATATACATTTAAGCAATATAATACGGTATTTCGCGCAATTCCAACAATAAACAGCATGCGTGCCGTTATTAGGTTAACGTATTAAAGATCGTATGGAACAATATCTGTTTAGGTATCTAGAATTTGGCAATTGATTCTGGACTTCGATCTACGGACTAGGATCTGGATACCACTCGATAATAGGAACGCGTTCAAACACAATATACATAATTGTCAGTTGTCAACAAGTACAACAACAACCTCTATCATCATCCTTTCAGCTTAAAGACGTATACTTCTGGACTTAGGCCTCTCCGAAAGATCGTCACAACGACTGATCCTGTGATTCCCGCAACCTTTCGCCACCGTCCACCTTGGTTCACCAAGCTCTATGCCAAACTTTATTACAATCCGTTCAGCCCTTTGAGCGGGATGAATGAACAAACTTTGAGATAAACATACTCTCACATCTGTCTATATACATCAAATTATTGTGGTTTGCCTTTGTGTGCGCATCACGCAACAACTCCTCTACTGGATAGATTTTGACCAAGTTTATTTTTTGTTTTACTCGTCAGATACTTGGTCCTTAGGTATCTAAAAAACATTATCACGATATCTTCCTATACAATAATTCTGTAGTCCACGCCAGCGGAGCCGCAGGCATGGCTATTTTACAATATTCTAGCTGGTCCCACAAATATTGTTGTGTCCTTTTAATAGTCAATAACTCGACTACAGCGCCACCTATACCGATTTTGCTCTTGAAAACTCTTCAAGACTATAACGATCAAAACAAGAATTACGATATACGAACAAAAAAGTAAAGTAGAAAAAGCAATTCCAGTTTATTCAAAAACTCAACCATATTCCCGATACTTCAATTTAAAAAAAAATTATATCCCTAAAAACCTTATTCCAACTATTACCAACATTATAAAAAATATTTAATTTTTTTTATCCGTTCTCAAGTGATGTGCTTACCAACGAACATCATTTTATTAAGATTAGGTGTCGCTCACAAGCTTCGCTCGGCCATAAAAAAAAGATCCTCCGCTACAATTCGTCCGAGTCGTTTGATTTGACCATGACTGATGGACAAAATAACCAAGAAACGCATTTTCGCATTTATAATATAAGTAATTAAATATTAAATTAGAGATATACCGTTATAATTAGTAAATAATAATTCACCATTTCGAACGTAGGTGGGTAGTTAATTAATAGGCAAACAGTATTTCGAATTCTACGGAACTACATACGTTTTGTCATTGTATATTATTCCAATGCACACATAAAGATTCACTTCATAATTTTAAAAGAAGTGGTCATTAATATATACCTATATAATAATAAAAAACCTAGTACATTGATAGAATTTTTGTACGATAATGTTGTTTTGTACTTACCAGTTTTGACGAATTTATATAATCTGTGTATCATCAACGTCAACGAAATAGTAATTATAGTTCTGCAACTTCTGCAAGCGTTAGTTGATAGTTCATAATTTAATTAAACAAAAGTACGGTGAACGCTTGCCGCGCCTCTTGTCGAACCTCCTAGTGTTGTTCTCTCCTTCGAGTTATTTTATCATAATTGTATTTTTTTACATAATTAATAATAATATTTAATAAAGCATAGTTTAACTGGAGGTTTAATCATTATTACGATCGTTTTGAATTTATATGTTTATATGCTTAAATTAACAATTCTGTGCATCTACCGTATATTCGACAAAAAAATTGTTGTAGGTATTCAAGGTTATTATTTAAAATAACTAATAAATCCCAATCGATATCATTATAATTTTGCTCTAACAAACATGTTGTTACATTATGCACTTGAAATTTGTTATTAGATTATTTGCAATTTTAATTACACAATGTAGGAACTGTTGCTTTACTATTACAACAATGTAGGTCTTAAGCATAATTGGTCTTAAGTATGAAACAAAATGATATACATACCTGGAGTATTAATTGGTTTTTTATCGACGGATGATTCTTATCGAGTTCTAATATTAGTGATTCTTCTTTAGGACGTTTTGCATATTTATGCATTTAAATGAATACTTACCTAACTATCATACATAGGACAAAAAATCTATCATATCATTTCGTTTCAGGACGTCACGTTTGGGTACCTATGACGTTGCGTCGTGATCGAATATAAGTCCTAATCTTTTAGCTGTTTTTGTAGCTCTTCTTCAATACTTTACTCAACGTCTAGTTAAGTGCTAATAGTTTATCGACCTACGGGGTACTTACATAATAAAAAAAATCTACTGACGCTTGGTGAGTATACCTACGTTTGACCCATGATTTTGGCCTAAAACTTTACCTAACTTAAGTCTGATAGCAAGACCTGGACATGTTCTAATTTCTACGCGCTAAACCTGCCCATCACGTTGAAACAATCTTATTCTATCTGCTGTCTTTCTATTTACCGCATAAATATGATATAATATATCTATTTTTATAGTAACTCTTCTGACGTTTCTCTTTGTTCGGGGCCGTTCGGACATATTCGAGCGTCCTCGGTAACAGGTCGAACCACCTACTTGAACGACGTTGCTGCCAGAACGGCAACGTCGCGCGTTCCCATTTTATTCGTCGCGACTCATATTGATCATTTTTTGGATGATTTTCTATGTTTAAACGCGACTTTTGTAATATGAAAGGATTTCTATGATACAGAAATGAATTTGTTAATAAAATATCTTCGGTTTTCACAATTTCACGTTCTACAATACTTATCAACACTTATTATCATTATGATCGATGTCTTTAGTTTGGCATCGTCGCCCTTCTATCTCTGTTTAGTACCATTTGATGTGATGTAATTATTCTCCAATCTCCCTTGAAATATCTGATATTGTGCTGCTTTGGTTTATACTTCATATACATACTATATTAACTGTGTTATTAGCCATATTTAGTCCACTTCATAACGGGTTTAATATGATAGGTCAATGAGGCAAATTTGTTATCAAAATATAAAAATAAAATTGTATGCAGGCACTATATTTAATAAATATTTAAAGACGTCAGCAGCAAGAACTTGAAATACACTACTGTCAAAAAGGTAGAAGTAGAACGCAAGAGAACGATATACCATTATCGTTGGAGTGACCTCACTTTTATGTACTAGTGTACAGAGTAGTGAAAAGTCGCAGAGAATGTCATGTAGCGATAGTACGATCGTAGTTCGTCTACTCTTTTACGCGAGTCATTTGTACTATTCTTGTCTCGCTCTTTATATTATTCTAAGGAATTTACGATTCCAACGGACTGCTCTGTATGTATGCGTACTCTGTATATTTCGTTCGGTTTCCCTTCGCGATCTCTGTCGTGTCGGTTCTCGGTCCACCATTTTCTTCCCTCTCTTTCACTCTGCTATTAGTGCCGCGTCAACCACGCAACTGAGTAGTCGTATAGTGGTGTAAAGATTTATCTTCTTGATAATTCTTCTACTTCTGGGATCTCTAGTTTCGACGTTTAGGTAGGTGTTGCCAACATTCGGTTTTTTATTTACAACTATAAAAATATTATTGTTTTTTATTTATTTTATTTGTTTTGTTTTATTCTTTTGAGAGTATCGTTAGTTGGACAAGTGCTTATCATTCATAATTTTATTTTTTAGGTTATATAATTTAAATAAGTTTACGCGATTTTCGTCTTTATGTATTTGTTTGTCATTTGTAAACCGTGTATAACTAAACTATTTTGACAGAATTTATCTAGATTTGGTAGATTTTTTAATTGATAATCTATTTGTTTTAGTTACATTTATTAACTAAAATGAACAACACCCTGGTTTGTTTTTAAAGAAAGGTGCTCACATTGAGGGTTCTGATCACTTTACTTTTGTACGTGCATCCAAGCGACTCGTGCCGTGGTAATGACTGACGTCAGCCATGCAATGAGCCAATTGAAGCAGTTTGTTTTGAATATTTCTGCGCGATGCTCAATCGTGTGTTTAGTGCTGAATTTTGATTATCGCTGTAAATTTATATTGGCGTCATCTTTCATTGTTAACCAAAATTATATTTAGTTCGAAATTTTTTCAGTTTTCTACTTTGTTACCTACTTCTTTAGGAAATGCGCTTGCATATTTTTCTCGCTAGTTCATGTTGTAAAATTAGTAAACCTGATAATGATGCCTTCAAGGGAAACAAACAAGCTATTTCTGCGTTAAGCACTTCCTTTTTGAGCATTGGTATTTGGTATCACGATATCACTGATATTTGTTGGAATTTTGTAGTATGTATGTTATTTTCTAACCCATTTCTTTGTTTTAACGAATTGCGCATTGGCTGAACGTATTTTAATGTAGTTTACACATTTTTTTTGAAAAAACTAGCAGTTTTTAAAATATCTAAACAAATTATATAGGTACCTACTTATTTGAAAAAGTTTCAATTATGTGACTAGAAATTTTATTTATATCGTTTAGTTGGAAAATTGAAGACTTTCATAATGTTGTTAGAGCAATAGGTGCCTGATAATAATGTGATAAAATCAAGAAATGTTATATTAATAAATCTGTAGTATAAGGTTTCAGGGTCCACCCTGACATAGCAACTGCTGAACTATGGCTGTCTAACTAAAGTCCTACTGGTATTATAAATACCTGTATAATAACTTAATTAGAGAAACGCTTGATTGTGACATACGAAGCTCTTGGCTTTGTGAATTTGCTTGTTTCTTTCTGCTGCCAAGTGCCAGCTCGATAATGCAGGCATACTTTTCACCTTCACCAACTACGGTTATTTTTCTAAGCGCTCATTCGTGCTAGACATCCCTTTCGCTCTCACTCTACTGCCTATTGTTGGTGAGCGATAGCAAACGTCACCCGTTCCGCCTGATAGTGGTTCGTTCAGTTTGCCGTATGCCAGTAGAAAATTAATCCGGTATTTCGCTCGATCATTCCGAGTCCGCCATTTTGTTGACTTTGTCTTTATACGGGACCGTCGCGTCGGTTCGCTTGGTTGTATTTTAATTTGTGAATTTCTATTAATCGCTGGATACATAATATTACAACGGAATTATGCCTTATTTAAAATCATTTCAAATATTAGAAAAAGTTCTCTCATCATTTTTAATCGGATCTAACAATTATTATTACCTACGCTATTTTATACATTTATATTCATATCGATGCCATAAAAGCTTGGCTTGAATAAAGTTATCTGTTGATTAAAAAATCGATCCTCATTAAAAAAATCTAATTCATGACAACCCCTTCCGAAATTTAATTTTATTAAATTTAAATTAATTATTAAATTAATTATTAAATTTAATTTAATTATTATTTTTTACTCTAACATAAGTAAAGTATATTCGCGAGTTCCCTACATTATGGAGGGACTATAAGAAATTTAAAATGTGAAAAGGATGCTAGATTAGAATATGGGAGTGGGCATTTATAAGTATGTTACCGACATGAAATTTGTTAAATAAAAATATACATTAATAAAAAAATTTAAATTTGTTTTTCATCTTTTTTTCATTTCAAACTCCAGAATACTGAATTTTTTTTAAGTGAAATTTTTTTTGCATCTTTTTTTTCTTCAAACTCCAGAATGAGATAGAATACATGATTATACAGTGTTGCCTATTAGCTCGGTCTCCTCTACGTTTATGTGCGCCTGCGTATTACGAGGACTTGGAAAAAGGCGTTATAGCAAGCGTGTTGTATTGTTCACGTGTATAGTTTAATTAAATGAATATTTTTGTTTTCTGAAAGTTTCACTTCTACCGCGTGTGAACTGGCACACATGTTTTTTTTAATTTTGTTTTTGAAAATTCATCCGTAATCTATGCTAAAGGGAGCTAGTTATTATTATAGGTATGCAATCATACATTAATGAGTAAGCTTGCGCGTTGTAGTGCCAGCTTCAACCAATAATAAATCTATGTATGACCCAACTACGGCCAGAATGCCTGTTTTCTATAGAATGCCAAATGCTTTTTAGTCAAAGTAGGTATGAAATACGTCTCCGATTTGTTTCGAATATCACGTGGGAGTTTTTGGCGGGATCTCAAAGTCTCATGTGATAGTTTTCGTTTTAAATTCATAAATTTATGTTATTTGTCCCTTTCTAATATGTGCTATGGTTTGGTTTTTAAGCCAAAATGCCAGATGCTATTTAGGCAAAGTATGAAAAAAGATCCTGAATCCTGATAAGGCAATCGTGCTCGTCCGCGGTCCAACTCGGTCCCTGAATAGTCGTTCTCGGCTCGGAGTAGCGATCATGAGACCAGCCGCTCGCCGCGCCGCTGCCGTCTCGCTAGTAGATACTTGTTCGCAAGGTCCAACCTAATCTATCCGAGCAGACTGAGCGCCGCACTGCACCGGCAAGCGCTGGGTCTCTAGATTGGGGTGTTTTCCCCCAATTTGGGGAAACGAACATGATGGCGAAATTTTTGGGGAAGAAAATTTTGGGACCGGGGAAATTTGGGGAAGAACTTAATCTGCATAGCCGTACTACTAACTTCTATTTCTTCTTAGGGTTCACAACTTAAATCGTAGCATTTATCGTACCAGCAACTTCGAAATTATCGTATTTCCCTATATTGGACCAAACTATCGTACTTCACCAATTTTTGCTCCAGAGGACATATATTTGAATTCTGATATGGGTAAAATTATTATCGTATTTTCGTATAATTTGCTATCATAAGATGGAATGCAATTATTCGTAAATGTACGATACATACGATTCGTACACGTACGGTTGTAAACCCTGCTTCTTCTGCTAATGCCATCTCTGATATTTTTTAATACAAACAGCACATACCTACTCGTTTTTGAAAATATTTGTTTTCTATTTATACTAGCTCGACAAATTGACTGTACTGTCTCTGTTGGATGACACTCTTCTCTCTCTCTCTTTCACTTCAAATCCCCATTCTTTTAGCGTCCCTGGATCAAAGATTATAATTATTACTACAAAGAATAATGTAATGCATTATTCCTACGCGATGTATAACAAATGATTGAATACATTATTATTCTACTGTCGGTTATCGTTTAAAATATTGTTAACAATGGCAATAGTCGGCCGGCAGGTAAAAAATAGAAGCGGTTGTTAGGTGGGATAAAAAAATTAAGCCGTCGGGGAACGCCTGGTAGGTGTGAAACATTCAAATTATTTTCTACATATAATATGCATAAAAGGATAGCTTATGAAAGTTTCGCGGCTGAGTGCCCTAAGCGCTCGCCCCCAAGTCCGGTGAAGCTGTAAAAGCCGCAGCGGCTCTGTTTTAGGATAGGGCCCCTAAGGCTAACAGTGTAGTCAGTTAAAAAAAAAAAAAAAAAAAGCTTATGAAAGTAAATTTATATACCTACATACATACATAAATCACCCCTATATCCCAACGGGGTAGGCAGAGACCACGTCTTTCCACCTGCTACGATCCTGGCATACCTCTTTCGCTTCTTCGACATTCATTAATCTTTTCATGCATGCTCGTCGGTTTAGAGTACTCTTGACCTTACCTTTCTTCAGAACGTCTTCGATTTGATCGATAAATGTTCGTCTAGGCCTTCCTCTTCCAACGATTCCTTTCATACTCGCATCATAAATTTGTTTAGTCATTCTTCTTTCATTCATCCTCTCAACATGCCAAAACCATCTAAGCATCCCTTTCTCAATTCGTGAGACTATATCTTCTTTCACACCACAAAGCTCTCTTATCTTATCACACTATTTCTTATCTTAAATTTATATGTCATAATTAAAAATAAAATACCTATTCAGATTTATTTAAAGAAAAAGTTGATTGTTTATTTAAACGCATGGGGACGCGTCACCACACCGTATTAAGTTTCTTACTATCATACAGCGCACAGTGGACGGAAATCGGAGTCTCTGTTTCATAGGATTATAGAAAAATCAAATGTGTTAATTGATAGCTATATGTATAGAGTTTTGTCAAAACGGTCATATCATTGAATTATTTAACAATACCAAGCTTTATTTTTACCTTATATACCATATAATATGGACTTGTAAATTTCAAATGTATGAAAATGGACATTCTCTTCTTCACAACATTTTTCTGTTTTAAGTTGTAAAGCTGAAACTTATACGTATCCTTACCGGAGTGATAACGAAGCCTTAGCAACTTTGAGCTTGACCCCGGGCGTCCCCGTTCAAAAGATATGAATTAATGAAAAATGCATAATTACTAATTAGACACCGTTTTCTTTGAAATTCAAACCACCACCAGTAGACCTATTGTCGATTTTAGTACCTAGTATAACTATTGATAAAGTAAGACTTATTTAAAATCATGTCAGCGCCTTATTTACTTCTTACTTAATATCAAAAATTCCTTTTGAAACTTCAATTAATCTATTTCTATTTATTTAGTCATACATTACCTATAAATTTTAAGTACGTTATATATGAAGCCACAACCTACTGCTTTCGTTTATTGTTTTTGTTTCACATTTGTAGCAAAAAAAATTTGGTTTTACTAATTATGGCAATTAGTTAATTGCTGTACATTGTTATTGTTGTTTTTATAGTAGTTGTTGTTGTATATTTGTTCTAGAGATCGATTATGATTCTAAATGAAAGTGGTATAAATTCCATGAGTAATTATATTTCATTTCTACCTTTCCGATCACTCCCTTCCTCCCAGGAGGAGGGGAACATGCATATGAGTATATGTTAGTTAGCTCGAATTTGTAGGAGTAGGGAAATTAGCCAGATCGCGACCTATTCTCATGCGCGACGACCGCCTGTGCCGAGGTTAGGCCACTCTGGCGCCCTCGTGCGTGTCGTCCAAAACTTTCGCGGCTGAGTGCCCTCTGCGTTCGCCCCCAAGTTCGGTGAAGCTGTAAAAGCCGCAGCGGCTTACGTAACACTAAGGCAGAGTACAAAATGGGGTGTGATATTTTTCCATCATATAATGCAATACAATCCGCGAAAAAGGAGTGTTATGTGGAAAAAGAAGACACGTTGATAACTGATAGTGAAGTCAAGCTAAGCCTTCAGTCTGGTCTGAACGTTACAGTCAAGAGACTCTTAAAAACATTGCCATTGACAACAATGGTTAGTGGTAACGATTTATCTCTCATCAGTAAATGTAGTTTTGATGGTGCATCTGGACAAACAACTACAAACAAAAAATGAGTAGGGATGCTCCCAATATCTTCATATGTTCATTTGTACCATTTAAACTGGTGAGAGATGATACGGATGAAATTACTTGGGAAAATCCCAATGCATCATCGACTTTTTACTGTGGACCTATTTATTTTAAGTTCAAAAGGAAAGTAATTTAAATATAAAAGAAGAAATGCTGGCAGTTGAAAGGGAAATTGCTGCATTGCAGCCAACTGCTGTCAATGATACAAATGTGAAACACAAACTTTATATGAGCATGATAGATGGTAAGATAACTTCATATCTTTCAGATACGTCAACGGCATGTGATATTTGTAAAGCGAAGCCGAAAGATATGAATGCCATCGACTTGATATCGCGAAGAACTCATTCTGAGGATATTTTAGGTATGGCCTATCTTTGCTCCACGCGTGGATTAGATGCATGGAATGCGTATTGCATATTGCGGATTGCCTAGATTTAAAAAAATGGCAAGCCAAAGGAGACGATATATAGCAACTAGTAGATAACAAAAAAAAGATTATTCAAGAAAAATTTGGAGATGAAATGGGATTGCTTGTAGATATAGTTAAACAAGGTGTGGTAACGACCAATGATGGGAACACCGCAAGAAGGTTTTTTACAAACCCTCAAGTAACTGCACAGATCACTGAAGTTGATGAAGAACTCGTCAGATTTGCGGTGATTCTTCAGGTAGTCTCATGTGCAAAGTTTGTTGATGTGGAAAAGTTCCAGCAATATTGTTCAACAGCTCATAAATATGTCGAGTTATATCAGGGGCCTTCTAGCGTGAATACATTACTCATGCATGGTGGAAACATAATTGAGCATAATAACTTTATCCCAATTGGTAAACTTTCTGAAGAGGTTTCTAAAGCAAGCAATAAAGATTTAAAAATTTTTAGAGCTTTCACTCGAGAAAAAATTCGGAATTCTATATTTGCCTTTAACATGATATATGAAATTTAGGGCGACTACAAAAAAAAAAATTATTTCCCATTAGTATGAATTAAATTAACATGTCAAGTCCGGTGAAGCTGTAAAAGCCGCAGCGGCTTTAGGGCCCCTAAGGCTAACAGTGTAGTCAGATCTAAAAATAAATTAATATGTTTTAAGAACTCCCGCCAAAAAAGCAACTGAAAATAAAAATTCAAAAAGGGTATACTCAAAAAAAAAATTAAATTCGAAATGGCCAAAACATGACAAATTTTTAATGCTTTCCTCTCGTCATGTAATAATGATCTACATTTGACATTATAAGTATTCTGAAATTTTTAAGTTGGTATTTTATTTTATAGATGCCGCTCAGGTATTGTTAATTATCAAAGTAGCGTACTTACTTTATATGTTTTCGAGCGACCTATAAATGTAAATATTACACAACTTTTTTGTATATATTAAACCTACGTATTAGATGTTTTGAAATGAAATATATAAAAATGAAATAAATAAATAAGTTTTGTTTTTTGTAAATAACTTTAGCAGCTTAGTAATTGCTTTGTTCGTATGTTATCTATACTTAATATTATAAAGCTGAAGAGTTTGTTTGAACGCGCTAATCTCAGGAACTACTGGTTCGAATGGAAAAAGTATTTTAGTGTTGGGTAGTCCATTTATCTAGGAAGGCTATTAGGTTATACTAGCTGTGCCCGTGGCTTCGCTCACGTGGACTACAGAATGCCCGCGCGAATCTTGCTACCCCGCTCCCGGCTATTTTAGCGACAAAAATGCTCATTGTAGGTGTTCCTTAAGAGATAGACGTATACTGTTGGTGTCTTTTTTGTAGGTTTTTTTAATGTCTACAAATGTCTAGTACATTCATTTGCTATATCTCTTATGGTTTACTCAGCGTAAGCCATTTAAGCGCCCGAATTGATTCACCATGACCAGTTTTTTTTTATTTGTTTTTTTTTTTTAAGTAGCCCAAGTTACTCCCTGTAACATCAGCTATCTATCAGTGAAAGTCCCATCAAAATCAGTCCAACCGTTTCGGAGATTACCCGGAACAAATAGACAGACAAACATTTTAAAAATGGGTTTTTTGTTAAATGTACTTTCATATGTATTTAGTAAAAAGCTGTTATTTTGACATTACAAACAGACACTTCAATTTTATTAATTGTATAGATAACATCACGCTATGACCAATATAAGCGGAGCATCAATGAAAAATGTTGCAAAAACGGGAAATATTTATTCCTTCCGTTATGTGACGTAGACGAAGTTGCGCGGGTAAGCTAGTCTATGATATTATTTTTATTGAAGTTGTATTTAAGCAAGTAATTGATGCGTATAATACGGCCAAATGCTAGTAGAACTCGCACACCGAGAGTTCCGTTCCACAACAGAACTTATAGGTTTTTTGGAGCACTATAAATTGACGATATACCTGATGATAAGCATTGTGTTATTCAAAAAATTACCACAACACATCATACCACACAACATGAGTCATAACAAAAAGAGGTAGGGCACAGAGAAACAAGTTTAGAGATTTCTCTCTGCTTGGGGCAGCCCGACTTGTGGCTAAATAACCTTGTGTTGTGTTCCTACGGTGAGCGGAGTTTGCAAAGCTCCTTGAGGAAGAAGGGTTCAAAGAGAGACGGGGCACAGATAAATTTGTTTGGGGATTTCTCTCTACTTGAGGCAACCCCACTGGTGGAATGACTCCACCGTCCAGAAGATCGCCGCTAAAAACCTTGTGTAATGTGTTGTTTCTGCGGTGAGTGGGGTTTCCAGAACTCCTTGGGGGTATAGGGGTTCAAGTTCGGCAAGGCGCTACCTATAGTACCTTTGTAGTATTAAAAAATATTATTTTATTTAGAGCTTGCACAGAGATCTGTGGCTCTTACACTATAATCACAACAAGTTTGAAACTTGTTTATAATACCATTTTTAAGATAAAGCATTAGAACACATTTCTTATGTGGGGAGCCTCCATAATTTTTTTTTTTTTTGTATTTATTATTATTATTTGTCCTGATACACGTCATTAAAACACATATCTTGTGAATATTTAAATCAGCACCATGTTACGATCAAATAGGACGAAATAAAATATTTGATGGTAGGACGAAAGTCGTAAATTTAAATTCCTTCATAGAAATGGGACCCTAAAATCAACAAAGAAAAAAATATGAAGGCAGAAATATACTACCCTGTCATGTCGTGATGTGACACGTCATAAACGTGTCGCTTTCATACATTTACTAGGGTTAGAAATTACATTATTGTATTGTCTCATGTGATGACGCCACGTGTCGTGTCGCAGATCGTATCGTACCGCTCCGATCACGTCATAGCAGTGGTGGAGGTTATGACGCGTCACGTCGCGGCATTATTATCACAAATGTGTTTCTAGCAATCTAGCGCCTTTTCGGCTGTTGGCGCTTAGCGCACTAACTATGTGAACAAGCTAGCAGTGCTTGTAAGTGCGTTGCGTATGTCATTTCATAATAGTTATGTTAAAATTATAAACATATCTGTTGAATTTACTTCTTCAATATTTTTTCTCACAATCTCACCTGATATTAAAATAATAATTTATTGCTATATATTTTTTTAAAGTTTTTCTTTGATATATCATAGAAAAATACAACGTTCTTACAAGATTACGTTCACGTCTGTTTGTCACATATACCGATCACATCATAGTTAACAGAAGTTCTAAGAGATGGCGCTAGGTTTTTTTATACAGTAAACGCGTCAGTCATACTTTCGAATACGACCATATCTTCTCTTTTTATATCAATGCTCGTAATGCTATCATATTAGTTCACTTAAAATAAGGATTCAACCTCGAAATGCCTCTACACCGGTTCTAATAACTTATCTTTTTTTCACATTCAGTGGGTTAGCTCTAAAGTCTCGCAAAATCTCGTGCATAAGTCAAGATATTTAAATAAAAAATGTCTTGTTTTCTTTGCTTCAAATTTGAAATTCTTAGACAAGATGTAAGAACATAAAAATCTCTTTAGTCTTAGACAATAATTTTTACAATTAACCATTTTCGTGTTAAAGCGAAGGGTGGAAAGGTAATAATTACAAATTTAATCATTTCCTATTTAATATTTGGAGACGGAATTTAACATTTATTATCGCAGTTATGAATTTCTATTTAGATGATTCACACAGCTTTTTCAGATCCTTAAAGGTTAATACATAATACTAGAAAACAACCTAAGTTTATCAATATTTTGTGTGAAATATTGCATTAATAAAAATATTTATCATTTCAGTACAACGCTATCAACATCGGAACTAAACAAGAAATGATTCACAATGCAATTAATTCTTGAAAAGGAACAAGATATAGACATAACAGCGAACATGTCAACTCTAGAAAGTAGTTTAGATAAATCCAATATTATGAATGGTATCATAGAAAATCTTGTCCAGAATGTCAACAATAAAGAAAATATTAATAAATCAGTTAACCTCATAGGCATAGACCATGAAAATCAGAAAATTAATAATTTCAAATGCACTGAAGAAGAGTCATTACACGATCCATCTGTAGATATAAATAACATAGAAAATAAAGAATGTAATACGCTTGCAATGGAAAAAAACATTATTAATTCAAAAGAGTGCATTGAAAACGAATTAGTAGCGGAGTTATCTGAAGTCAATATTAAAACAGAAAATGAAGATGATAACACTAATAAGCTTACAGTAGAGGAATTTATAGAAAATAATCCAGAACGAATAAAAATTGAACCATCGGATACTAATGCAGATATTCATAATCATGATATAGCCGAGGAACGAAATGTGTCTGTTAAAATTGATGAAAATAATGAAAAGGACATAACTTTATATAACCAAGATGAAAATCCCGAGGAGCACTTGATCCGTATTAATAAAGTAGTAAATGAGGTATTAAAAAAAGAAGTCCTAAACTTTGATCGACTTGACACACCTGCTCAGTCTGAAATAGAATGTAATAGGGAAATTAAAGAAAGCAATATTGATCATTGTCAATTATATACTGAGAAAGATGCAATAAAAGATCATATTATTGAACAAGAATCCGAAGAAAATAAATATACAGAAAATAAAAATGACGAATTGTTTAATGCAGTATTAATAGAAACTGCAATCAATAGTAATGTAGATAAAGTTATGAATAGTAAATTAAATAAGTTTATTGAACCCATTACTGAAGAAGTTTTTCCTGTTCAAAATGAAATCCTCGATGAAGAAATAAATAATAAAAATTCTAAGATGGTAGAAAAGAGTACAGGCGTGCCTTTTGAATACGATTACATGCATCATAATATTAGTACTAACAACGAAACTAAAGAAAGAATATCAACTAACATTGAAACTGTGGTTGTTAGAGATTACGGAAATAACGATGATGATGAAAATTCTAAGTCAGAAGCTATGGATGTTGAATTTATTCAAGAGGAAAATGATACCAACAATCTTCATGAGAAAATGGACGTGGACAATTTAAATCATACAAAGTCTTCAGAAAGTGTCATAGAAAATCTTGATGACAGTAGTTCCTCAAACAATGCCATAGACAGTGATGAAGTTACAGAAGTTATTGCTAAAGAGGCCACACAAGATGTAATCTCTTTAAACTCTAAGGATGAGGTCGTGATCTTTGAGGAAGATAAAAACGTAGGAATATCAAAAGTAATAAACCATGAAAAAGTACCTGAGATTGAAGATGACAAAGATTCAAAAAAAAGTTCGTCAAGAAAAACCCCTATATGTAGGCTATCTAACACTCTCGATATTTTGTCTGATGATGACGACGAGCAGGCTGATTCAGCTCACGAAATAGATCCGTCTAATAAAGCCGAAACAGACGCAAAAAAAAAATTAGAAACAGGAAAACAATCCATAAATATAGAAGATGATGACGACATAGTGGTTATAGATGAAGACATTGGAAATAAAACAGAAACCGACTCTAACAAAGGAGAATGTTCTAGAAGTGATATTCGTCCACAGAAAGATCAGCATGAAACTGATAGGGAAGCAGGAGAAAATAAATCGAATTTCATGGAATCTATTGAATTATCATCAGTAAAAAATTCAAAAGGTATGTACGTAATTAGTTAGATATTATACAATACAAATGTTTTTAAAATATAAAATGAAAATAAAAATATGGTAAGAAAAAAAAAAATTAAACTTGTATTGTATCTGATGGTTGCCAGGTCACTATAAGAAGTGAGAGCGGAGAGATTGTTGGGAGGCGAGACTCTTTCAACGATCGCCGTGGCCAATATCACAGACAATGCCACTGATCAGGCTTTTTTTTTCAATTAGAATAATAGCAACCAAATTGTCTAGCAAAAACTTGAATTTTTATCACACTTAATTTAACATAATTATTTTACAGAACCTACTTCACATACTGCTAAAACTACGGATGAAGCAAATGAACAAATCAGTGAAGCAACAGATCCTAAAAAACCGTTAATAGCAGATGGTTTTCTAAATACCACTAAAAAACGGCTAGCAGACATGACTAGGGAAGAATTAGAAGAGTTTTGTGTATTGAGAATAGTTGAAAGCATTGTTGACAGAAGCAACCTTAGTGAAATTAAATTAAAGCTAAAAACAATGGCACAGAGCTTTGAAGAGTATAGTAAGAAAGCCATGGTCCTATACAAACAAAACAGAGACTTACAAGTTGTTCTGAAATCAATACAGGAAGAACAAAAGAAAGCACCTAATGCAATCACACCATTGAAAATCACGAGATCGGTAGGTATGCAAGTTTTGATGATCGAAAAATCGATTCGCAAGAAAGGACCAGCGACGACATCTCAAGTAAATAATAATAAAACGAGAAGTCCTCCGAATCAATCTCCCCGGCCTCAAAAATCGGTGAACAATATTATACCTGTGCCAAGGTTAATTCCAGCAAGTAATGTTGTCACTGCAAAAGGTCCTACACCCCAAAACAGCCCTAATAATGTAGCAAAACAGTCAATTCCTGTCACAAACGGTGTAAGAACTAGTCTTCCGGCGCAAAAACATCCAGAGAAAAGATCTCTAAATAAATCACAATCATCAGATTGCGTTGATTTGACAGATGATGAACCACCATCTAAAATTGTTCCTCGCAGTCCAGCAGCACCAGTCCGATTGGTATCACCACAGAACCTTCTTGCACCCCAGAGAGCACAATTTGGACAAGTAGTGAATAGCCCTAGAAAAGTATACATACCTATAAGCAGTCCACAGAGCCCAAATATCAGACCAGGTCAAACTTTCATGGTAAAGGCAGCAGGTTAGTACTCACTATTTATTAATTTTTAATATTTTAAGTTAATAATAATGTAATATCAGGTTAATTACATTTAAAACTTTTAACATTTGTTCCAGGTCCAAGGGCTAGAGGTCCAACACCAATTTTACCTAGGATGGCTCAAAATCAAATAAGACTAAGTAGAGCTGTACAAGGTCAGGCAAACAGACATCCAGCACCATTACCTGATGCTATGAAACAATACCAACCTCCAAATTGGAAGGCTTTACCACCAGCACCAGACCTCAAGCTGTCTAAAGTTGAGAATGGCATTGTTATATCTTGGAAAATTGAAGGTTATCAAGAGGATAGTTATGAAGATATAGCCAGTTACCAATTGTACGCATACCAAGAGACATCTTCGCCGCCAAGTACAACGCTATGGAAAAAAATTGGCGATGTAAAAGCGCTACCTTTACCTATGGCTTGTACGTTAACGCAGTTTATGTCAGGTTTCAAATATTACTTCGCAGTTAGAGCAGTAGATGTCAGATCCCGATTGGGTCCTTTTAGTTTACCTGGAAGCATACTTCTACTTAACAAAATGTAAGACTGATATAATTATTTACAGAGAGCGATACAGCCGTTTTCAATGTTATTTATAGGGTTGTCAACATTAAAAAAAAAGAAAATATGGTATTTTTGAGGCTATTATTCCCTGTATAATTATTTACAGAGAGCGATACAGCCGTTTTCAATGTTATTTATAGGGTTGTCAACATTAAAAAAAAGAAAATATGGTATTTTTGAGGCTATTATTCCCTGAAAAAATTAAGATGGCAAAAAAAAAAAAAAAAAAAATGGCAGGCACGGACTAATGATTGGTCTCTGCTGCATTTAAACTAGATACCGCCCTACCTTCAAACAATAGTTCCTAGAATACGGCAACAATATCGTAGTGACTATTTTAAATTATGCATGTCAACGTGACAGTATTGTCAGTATGGCACCGACCTAGTTTTGACTATCGCTTTTTTATAGAATGCCAACGGTATCTAACTGATTAAAATACATTTTTTAAACGAAATTATTTTACTGCTTCATAGACAAGATAGTGATTATAATGAAAAATAATCAAATTGAGAATTAAATAAGAAGTCTCGTTCGGAAAGAGATAAAGGCTGCAGCGTGCGGTCCGTTTTACGTTTTAACATTTTGGTACCTAGTTTCGCCTATTATATAGTAGGGTTGGCAACCTTATTTATACATTGTAGCAAAAACGCTATGCTAAACTTCTATTTAGTTATTTATTTTCTCATTAGTTTAATAATGTAAATTTTAAAATTATTATGTTCAATAAGATGATAATATGTTAAATAATTTTAGGTAATTCATCTGTTGTAAAATCAATTATTGTTGAATGTTGAGTTCTGATATTAGTCGATGTTAATAGTGTAATATTACATCATTTTTTATAATGTAACTTAGAGCATCAATAATCCGCAAGGCTGCGATTTAATCGCGTACTCGCTATTTTAATTTCATTTTTAAATAAGCGAGACGTATTCTCAAAATTTTATACTAAATAACAAGATGAAATGATGTTAGTTTTAATTAAATTTAAGAGATTTTTTACTCGATAAGGAACCGTGACAACAAGTAATTTACAAAAACACGAAACAATTTTTTAAATATGGTTTTGAAAATGCTTGTTTTTAAATTCAACAAAAGAAATGTCGACGACGAGCATAAATTATTCATAGTTGCTATCGGTTGTATTCTATAATATATAACATATTATATTGCTTCAATGAAGACAAAATATGTTTTTTATAAATCGATAATTGGCATGTACGCAAACAATAAATTTTATAAACTTTCTATTATTATGCCCTGCCACTACTAGAATAGGCATATATAATGAAGCACTATTTAGGTAGGTACTATAATCAGAATACCATGACAAACCTATAGCTTCAAATACATTTTACATTTGGATTTATTTGCTTTTTTAACATTGTAGGTAGATCTACAAAAACGCGATGTAATATTGATCATCAAGTTTGAGATACGTGTATACATACGGTTATTACCTTTATTCGAGCAAAAATTGTAATAAAAAATTATTTATAGATAAAAAAGAACTTCACCAGAATATACAATCAGACGTATTTTAATAACTGCGACTATAAATAATTTTATGGGGATATGTCTTTTATTTATGTACCCTTTAATCGACGCATTATGAACTGAGGCTTCGGGTCATAAATCATAGTTATCTGTCTGTTTCGCTCGCACTTACAGGTCTTATGGAGAGGTGTAGTGATGTGCATATCGATATGCTAAATTATGTTAAGTATTAATAAAAATAATTGTTCCATAACTGAAAATAAAAGATTTTAATTTGTAAGATAAAATGTTTGTTTCGACGTAATCATAGAGAAATTGTATAGATCGTAATGTCGCCCTGAAAATGGCCGTTTTTATCTTTTCTAAGGATATTTCTTAGTTCTTCAAAAATCCTCATCCGCATCTTTCCAATCTGTCTCATCTTCCTGTAGGTTAAATATCAGAGGTGGTGCTTGATCTCTTAAAATAGTTTTCCTTAAGTCCTTATGCTGGAGTTCCTCGGCGTCCCTCACACATTTGGTCCAGTCTTCTTCCAGACAATAGCGTTGTGGAGAAGAATTTCTACATCAGCAATGTTAAATTTATGATTTTTTGCAGCAACTTCTTTGACTTGAGCCCAGATGAGTTCGATGGGGTTATATTGACAGTGCTATGGAGGCAGTCTTATCACTTCGTGACCCTTTCATATGCCAGCTGATCTAAGGCATATATTTTTTTTTTGTTACTCTCCTTCACTTTTCTTAACAATTTTTCCCTTATGTCTTCATTCGAGAAAGGAATGTTCTTTGTCAGCCATTCTTGAATGTCACTTTTCTTTGTAGATGATGAGGGTATCCTTTCTAATTGCATAGAGTGGTAGCTGGCGGTATCGATGACTATTACAGAAGGTTCTTGAAGAACATTTAATAAATCAGAAAACCATGTACCACCATGACCTTAGACTTAACGGCTATGAAAATGAATATTTCCTGCGGCACAAAGCCAATCTTTCCAGAACCAGCATGACACACGATTAATCTCTGGCCCTTCCCTACTGGCTGATTCTTGAAACCACCTACATCATTCTTTCCAAACCACATGTGTTTTCTCGAGTGGTTTCATTGACCCAAGTCTTATCAAGATAAATTCGCGGCCGTTGATCGTTGGTTTTCCTGAGAAAGTCCACTCTGGCATAGACTATATCCGCGCTATCCATTAAATACATTCGTCCATCGTCATTTTTTTAAAACTTGTAGCCGACCTTCGTCAAAATTTTTCTCATTAAAGAATATCCGCACTTAAAATTAGGCATCTGTTCTTGGTATTTTTCTAGAATTCTAGCCACCAATGGATATTTCCCGTTGTCCGGAGGAAGGAAGGGACCATGCGTATGTGTATTCAGTAATCAGTATTGTTTTCTATACTAACTAGCGTAAAAAAAGAAAAAAAAGGTCCCTCAGAGAACCTATGTACCTGTGTAGTGTGCACGTGTGTATGTTCATACGTGTGTAATGATGTATGTGGGTAACTAAGTGCTGCACGTATAGTGTCACTTGTGTCGCGCGGGCGGTTGCCTGACCCAAGGGCTTCGCGCCGAGGAAACGGACCTAAGCTTGGGTCACCCGCTAAAGAGGGTGAACGTATGGAGTGCGGGAGCGAATTTGACCGCCCGTCCTCTGCCGAGAGAACGGTGGGTGTACGCGGGCGTGGGTGCGTCACGCTCTATTTGGAGAGACGAATTGATAGAGTTTATTGTACATACGGGTAAATAAAACTTTTTGCGCGGCCGGCGTTTATGCCGGGTGGTCACATGTTTCACAGTCGAGATGGTGTAACGTCTCGACGAGGCGGGGGAAAGCGCATATGGTCTTGACGACACCGTAACGCTCTAGGTGGTCATTGTAGTCAATGACCTCCTGAATACCATGTTCACGAAGGAGCAGGATCATAATATCATTGCTCGCAACGTTAGAGGGAGCGCGGGGCGCGGAATTATCCATCGCCATACGAGGCTGTGGATTAGGGCGACGGGGCCCCCATGCGTTCGGAGCCGAACGCACGGGTTGTGATTGACCGTCTGTTGTAAGAACTGACTACACTGTTAGCCTTAGGGGCCCTAAAGCCGCTGCGGCTTTTACAGCTTAACCGGACTTGAACCGTCTGTTGTAGTCGGGTTATTGTATATATACTCAACGACAGACTGAATATCTGTAGCGCAATGTAGGATAGTAGGGATGCGTCCTATGTGGCTCGATAGATGTTGCTATGTGTCGCTACGTAGTTAGTTGTATCGATGCGTTGATGCGTCAGTTGTGGCGAGAGATGTCGCTACATTGACAATTGTGGAATATAAATATTGGATTTAAAAAGCATGTCGCTTCACTAT
The DNA here is from genome assembly GCA_033032175.1 of Saturnia japonica. Lineage (NCBI taxonomy): Eukaryota > Metazoa > Arthropoda > Insecta > Lepidoptera > Saturniidae > Saturnia > Saturnia japonica. The sequence continues at coordinate 3,328,716 of CM065315.1, forward strand.
ATAAAAAAAACAGAGTCAATGATTCCTGTTGCTTTTTTTTGTCTATGGTTGCCTGTTATTAATCCTTTGGTTAATTGTCTATGTTATAATTATTTCTAAACAGGCGTGCATAGGTTAAAAATATATGAAATGGTTGGAAGGCGTTTAATTCTCTATAACGAAGACTATTACTGCCATTATCAAGCGAATAATATAGAGTATTTCTTCTTCTTCTTCCTCTTCCTAACTTGGCAACCGGTCCTCTTTAATGAAGACCATTACTGCCATTGTCGAGTGAATTATATTGTCAAGTGTTATGACGACTCAGTAGACTAACAAGATGGTGGCTCCCCTTGTTAGAACTTTCTAGGAAATTTTTGTGGGATCTCGGAATGAATGCTTTCAGCTTATATTTATAATCCACCTCACTTATGCACAAAACCAAACTATATCACGCAAAACGCCACCAATATTACATAATATAGGGTCAAAAACCTAAGTAAATGAATTAAAAATAACAACCACAACATGTCACTTCAAGATCCCGCCAAAAACACCCACAGAGTATTTATCTCTGATATAGAGTGTAATGTCCTGCGGTGATTTTAGTATTCGAACAAGATGGTAGAAGCACAAAAGTTTTAACAAGGGATTGTTAGAACTTTCTGGTTTTTGTGGCATCTCAGAATTTCTGGCCCATTTTATTACCAATAATTGTGTGTAAGCTTACGCAGTATTGTATTCTCTTTGTGTGTAAGCTTCTTGAACAGCACAAACTACTGAGAGGATACTACGTATTTCAACAGTATGTATAATGTACTCTGTGGTTATTAACATAGACCATCCAGAGGGTTATTGGTCTATGGTTACTAATAGATCGCAGAAGTGTGACGTCACAAAAAGGCGGATTTTGACATTTGGGTAAAAACATTCTTCGGCAAGGGACTAGGGACGTTTTATTTTTACCTTATTTCAAGTATAAAACCTCAAATAAAGCCATAATTTACAATGTCTTCAATCGTTAGCTTGTCTGCAATTGTGGAACAATTTAAAGAAGAAATTTCTGTGTTTAAAAAAGGTGAAAAGAGTTTTGATAGTGTCTAAGTATCAAAAGTTTATCTACGATGGTTCTATATGTATTCTAAAAGGAGAAGTATACGCATCGATGAAAAATAAGAAGTATTCCGTTGAGGTATATACTGTACCAAGTGTATTGTTTTTATTGTAGTTTAAAATCGGCTGGTGATATCTCTGTACTTACTGTGTTAAATAATTTTGTAGGTTAACTTTGGAAGTAATTGTGATATACCCTCATGAGATGTGACTGCCCACGGGGTTTGTACCAATGTCACCACATAGCTGCCTTGCTAATTCACGCGAATAAAAATATAAGTAAAACAGATAATGTTTGTTCCTGGAAAACGCCAACCACAGTAGCTGAGGTGCAGGAGCCAATAAGTGAGATGTACCCGGCTAGGGAATACCAAGCAATCAACAGACCAGTTAATGAGGCAGACAAGACTTTTTCAAAAGTAAACTGAAGTCCCTAAACAGGTACAATGCGCTACTTAATGAATGTTCAGTTGCTGTTCTTTGTGATTAAAAGAATGTAATTTAACAGATTTATTTGTTTTAGGTTTTCAGGATTTTATTGGCTTTTTCTAGATGAACCCACTCGTCAAGAAGTCCAATGGAAGTCTATGCAGCAGATTATAACCTTATACAGCAGTAAGGAAGATATTATGCTAAACATCATGGTTACCCAAGATGATATTTTGGCCATTGCACAGATCACTACTGGTCAAAGACACAATCCTTTGTGGCATGAAATGAGGCTAGGTCGCATTACTGCTAGCAATTTCGGGATTGTGATTGCTGCTGTTCAACGAGACAGGTACCTATTTGCACAATTTTTCCATTGTTATACTGAGTGTTTGCAATTAAATCATATACAAACTCAAATAATTTTCTCTGTTTTGTTTTAGGTTCCCTCCATCATTGTTTTCCACTTTACTAGGAAAAAAGAATCTGGCTGGTATCAAAAGCAACCAGTGGGGGGTAAACCATGAAGAAAATGCTATAAAACTGTTTGAGGAGGCAACACAGAAGGTGTCTCCTACTGGGCTTTGGCTTCACACCTCAGGTGCTTTAGGAGCATCACCAGATGGCGTAGTTGGAGATGATGCTATTGTGGAGGTGAAATGTTCGTTTAAACACCGAGTGAGCACTGCAGAAGAAATTCAACAAGATATGAAATACTGCTTTGATGCAGATGGAAAATTAAAAATAAATCACACATATTACCACCAAATACAGGGTCAGTTCGCAATTTTAAATAGATCCATATGCTATTTCATAGTTTGGACTACAAAGGAAACAATCATTTTGCCAGTGGAAAGAGACCCAAATTGGGAAGCGAATATAATTATCTTGCTGAAATTTTATCAAGAACAATTTATTGATTGATTAGTCTTAAGTTTCTTTGCACAATAAAAAAAACTTAACAATTGTCATTTTTATTTTATACTAGACTTCGCCTGGAGCTCTACCTGTATAATTGTTGGTTTATTGGTTATCTGTGATACCCTTAAGGTACTGTATTATTTCAGGATAGTATAAAATAGCCAGTGATGTTCAAGGATATAAGCTGTATACTTACATAATTTCATCCAAACTGGTTTAGTATTTTAATGTGAAGAAGTAACAAGCATACATACTTCCAAACTTTCACATTTATAATATTAGGGCGATGTGTGATATGTAAATAATAAAACAGTAATCAATTTTTAGGTTTTATTTGTTATTATTTCACAAATAATAAAACAGTAATGAATTTTTAGTTTTTATTTGTTATGATGTTACATTCCTCTATAATATAATAAACAATATTTATTGAATAGATTACAACTGAAAAGCTAGCTAGCATAGATTATTGTATTTCTTTGATACTACACATAACACATGTTTTAAAAATAACACTATTTTGTCTACCTTAAATCTATCTTTGACACTATTGTAGAACTTATGGTACTAAGAGTTTAGAAGTATTAATAATTACAGTTGTACAATTAAACATACTAGTCATTTATTTACTACTTATTTTATGGAATGAAGTGGACCTTTAGCTTCCATCAGTATTCCTAACAAAGTGAAATGCTGAATATAGTAATCAAACAATATATTTATTAAGTAGCCAAGAGTAAACTTGTAAGAAAAAGACCTATATAATAAAATATCTAATTCTCGGGATTAAAAGGCATGTCCAAATTAAGATTTTCAGGATCTTCAATAGAAAAACACTGTTCATTTTCTTTTAATTAAGAATACTGCATATTAACCAGAGCTGCACATGTCTGCATGATTTTACAGGCATACATTCTTATGTTGGGTGTTATAAAATCGAGAATTCTAAACGATTTCAACCTTGATATTGCCCTCTCCACATGGATTCTAGCCCTTGCAATTTGACGAGTTGCAAGTATTTGCTCTTTTGAAAACTGTGTGTGTGGTGGTCAGGAATGGTGGAATATTAACATTCACACCAAGTGGTGCACAAAGGTCAGATATGAGGAATCCTTTGTCACATAAAATTAGATCACCTGCCACCATGTGTGACAGGATACCACTGTCTTTGGTGATGACCTTGTCAGATGAAGATCCAGGGAACAGACCACTGACATATGTGATGGTTGCATTAGGAGCTATTCCTATCAACACTTTAAATGTATGCCTCTGTTTATAGTGTGAAAACACTGCTTTTTGTTCCTTCATTGAAGATGGAATAGCTACCTCAATTTCTGTGCAATCAAGTACAATTTTTATATTTGGCAATGGTGCAAAACATGATGGTATAAAGAAACTATTTTTTTCTCTTCTGGGAATTGTTTCCATCATTCCTATAAATAATATCTCATGTAAAACATTGAGAAATGTTATAAATATGTTTTGAACAGTAGTGTCACTGATCTTAAATCAATATCCTAAATCAAAATATTGTAAATTGAGTCTAAGTTTCATTAATGTGCATAATAATTGATCATCAATATTAATTATTTCCACCTTCCAACCCATGAAATAATTAATTTCAAATCTACTTATGAGATCCACTAAGACATGGAAATGAGCAGCTATAGGCAATCCCGTATACTGAAACACTAACAAATCAACTGCCTTGATATTCTCGAAAGACAGCCTGCATTCACCTTTGGCAAGCACTTCCTTCAATTTCTGGTTCTCTTTTTGTAAGAAATAATTATCTGCAGTAGTCAAAACATCAGTACTTTCTTTTTCTTGGCATACTGTTGGCTGGTTGGATGATACATCCATGGTTAAAGTTTCCAGTTCAACTGCAACATCTTCAGTCGTCTGGTTTTATATAGGCCTGATATAAAAATGATTGCATGTTATTAAATTAAATAAGATATATTATAAGGTTAAGCTACAGGCATACATACTTCATATTTGATTTATGGTTTATATGATTAGGTAAGACAAACCACAGCCTTTCAGTCAGAACAATGAGGTCTCTCTGCAGTATGGGTTGCTAAAATAAGAACTATTTTATCAAGCCATACTTTAGGAATGATTGTGTATATAATAATAAATACTGTATATAGGTGTACCTTTTCTGTTCCTTAGGATACAAAAAGTCGAATCTCTTGTTACTACTGTGTGCAAAAATTGATGGAATAAGATCATTTTCATCAGCGAAATGGCAACTGCAAAGGCGGTCTTCACGAGTAGGGTCTCTATCCTTGCGACTGAAATGAAAAACAATGAGTAAGCTAGCAATACAATTCAACTTGTATGAACTATAGGTCAATAAAATACACAGTAACAGGTAACTTACCGGCAGAGCGTTTTCCATTTTCTAAACACTTTTTTATTCGCCGGGAATCCGAAAAACCTACAAGTTTCTCTTCTCGACACATGGTTACACCCAGGGGCAAAACAATATGGCATTATATATACTACAAACACCAAAACACACTCGTTATTATAATAAAATTGTAAAACCCTATACAACATACCCTTTGTTTTTACCCAAACGTCAAAATCCGCCATTTTGTGACGTCATCACTTCTGCAGTCTATTCCAATCTACTTCACTGTACTTCACATTTGCGCAATAAATCTATTATCTATGAACCATAGACCAATAACCAACTAAGAAATTATGTAGAATAAAAGTCAAAACCAACTAACTACATGAGAGTTTGAGATCTCCATACTATATAAAAAAAATTAAATTAATTATTTTATATTAATGGTGTATTTTTAAAGCGTAGAAGTATACAAATCTGAAAAAGTATTTTTTATTATAATTTCCTTTCGGAATCGTCGTAGTTTTTTTTTAAGTTCATAATTCTAAGTTTTTTACCATTTAATACCTATCAAATTTTTTGACATTTTCATATAGTTTAGTTATTGTGCACAAATGAAGTAGATTATTAATTATGCCACTAGAAATATAAATTTTGTTAAAACGAGTTTGAAAATTAGAACAATCGTACAAAGTTAGACATAAAAGAAGTTTATTCCGTGCCATAAACGATAAAAAAATTTTGCTTGCAGTATGACCATGTGAGACAGGTTCCTGCCATTTGGACAGGTTTACTCTTCTAATTTGAACTCGGACATATTCGTTTTCGAAGATTTACCGATTTGGTAGGATTGAGCTTCTGAATTTTTTTGCTTCAGTGTAAGATACAATTGGAAACTAACCCTGGAGATCAAAAAGAAAGAACTTATATGTGAATCTGGAGTTTTCTGATGTTTCTTGTTTACCCTATGTAACCTGTTGAATTTTGAAACTTAATGGTTAAAATATTATACAATTCTAAACGACCTAACTTAATCATAAAATATTACTTTAATTATAATCTATAAGAGATTTGTTCTTAAACTGTATAGAGCTTTACATAGATAAGGCTCACTTTTTTCAACTTTATTTTAAAGTTGAAGAGAAGGTACGAGAGGCTTTGTCAGCCCTAATTAGAACAGGATCCATTACTTTCCTCATGGATATAAGTTTCAAAAATGACTCAGACGTTGAGTTTCATAAAAGCCTGTAAAACTAAAATCGTTACGTAATTTTCTGCTATAAAAGATTATGTGACTACATATAAAATTGAATACACAGGAAAATCATCAGTAAGTTCTTCTCGTATTATCCCATAATATTCCCGTTTTTTTTTATATTAGCATGCAATAGTGATGTGGTTTTAAGTTTTTCCTAATAATAAAAGACGTACTAGTCTAGATAAAAATCCATTGTTATTAGAAAAACTGAACAAAGTGATCTTTTACATATTAAAGTCAATGTTATCTGAATTTGAAATTTAAAGGAATTTCATGTATTTTTTGTAAGTGGAAAATACAACTACTTTTTCTTTAAAAAATTTAGTAGTTAGAGCCTATCATTATTATTACTTTGCTCTTAGAAGCCATACGGATATTGACAATACGAAAATATAAACATTAAAATTAAATTAGTATAACGGGGGGGTACTAATGGTACCCCATTAGTATCACTTAAGTAAGTTGTAGTATTAGTATCAAGTAGTACTTGGGGCATAGGGGGGGTGGGGGTGGGGGGGGGGGTGTTTGTTTACTATAGGCTTTCTGAAAAAGTTATTGTTTATTTAATACACTTCTGTAATAAGCGTAAAAATCCCTTCCTAAAGAACTTTTCATATAATTGAGCATGTTGGGAACGCAGCACGTCACACGCGTCGATAGGGCGAGTGACGTCACCCCGGGTTGGACGGGTTTGTTAATCTTATAGGATGTCTTTAAAAATCCTATAAGACGCCGGATGCCCGCCTCGTGGCGATTATTCGTGCCGATCCGAAGTGCTCGATACGGGGTCCTGAGGTGTGCGATATCGCACAAGCTCACTCGAAAATGAAACGCAAAACTTTTCACTAACAAACGTAACCAAGCCGACCGATCTTGTCTATGTTCCGTAGTGGCGCTAGTGTCGATAAGTTGTTGCAAGGCTCCGATGAATTCCGTGGTGGCGCTAGTGTCGATAAGTTGTTGCAAGGTTCCGATGAATTCCATGGTGGCGCTAGTGTCGATGGTTGCAAGGTTCCGTTGATTCCCGTAGTAGCGCTAGTGTCGATGGTCTTCATTTGTAGGCGGTCGGAGGTCGGTCGGTTAGTGCTCAGGAACGCCGCGGGATTTAGAATGAAGACTACGGCGTTACCGTAAAGGGAGCCCCTTGCGTACGGGCAAAAGGTGCTCCATTTCTATTCGATTTTCACTATGGTTGGCTCGGTTTTCTGTCTATATTTATTTAACTATTAAACCTATGTACAAAATTCTTATGTCTAATTATTCTATATTGTATTCCCTATCTATAAACATAACTTATTCTATACTTAATCCATACTACGCGTCCGTATAAACGAAATACCCGGTCCTGAACACAGATACTTAATTTACATAGTTGCGGGTCAAGCGCGTACTTATATAAATTATCATTCTATCTTAAATCTATGGGGAATAATTAGACAATTATGTACAATATTTATTTCAATGTTCTTATAGCTATTTATCATTTATTCTTTGGTAAATCTATATATTGTCAATATCTTATATTTATATCTTGTGTGTTCTCAATTCTATAATTCAATATGTAACACTCTATATTCAATAATCTATCTATTATATATTCTATAATATGATATAATATAATAAGTCTATATAAATCTATTTCATTAAATTATATCTTATATGAGGCGACGCCGCTGTTGCCAACAGAGCACTTACAAATTGCTTTGTTGTAGCGACTACTATTTAATCACCTTAAAAATCTCTGCTCTCTCAGAAATTACTTTAACTTTTGGAATAGATAAAAAATTACTAGGTGCTAGGAAATCAATATTTTAAGACAACATCTTGAATTGTAGCCATCGCAACGGTGGACTTTTGAACCGGGGCGTTATCTTGATGAAACAAAACAATCTTAGAGAGTTTAACTCACCTCAGAAAATACAGTCTATAATGTTACCGGCTGTATAAGCGAGGAGTTAATTTTGCGGTCTTCCCTATTCTTCCCTCATATATCACATGGAGTGGTGGTTTTAAGTTAAGTTGCCTGCCTCAAAGTCTGGTGCGGCCTCCGATAATATAGCTCAGTGAGCAATGGACGATAGACAACTATTTTAATTGTAACATCCAACTGAATATATGGGAAGGAACATCATCCACTAACCTTGAACTTCCGAAACTGCTTCCTCTTCCAATCCAGCCTGGACCTTAGATATGTCAGAAATCCCAATGATGCACACTAGCGTATTCCACCTCGCTAAATGTTCTTCACCGCGTTAACGAATGGTATGTTTTAATAAACAAAAATGCACACACGGAGCGGCACGGTCATACAACCGCGAGTTAATTGGTCAACGTATTGTGACGTAATATATCATCGTCACACGCACTCGAGCGATCCGATCTCAATAATGTTGGTAAGGGTGGCGACAGTGTCGCTCCAATAGACGTCGTATGACGCTACAGCGTCGTCAGCCAATTGGCATTAGGAAGGTCACAGATCAGAAGATGTCGGTATGACCGATTTCATTCTATCCATATAATCTTAAAAATGAACCAATTGAAATAATTGGCTTAAAGACCGCCAGAAGGCACCTTGTTAACAAGTTACTTAATTTAATAATCAAGATATTCATAATTATATTTTTATTAATAATAAACTGTATAAACCGTACTATTTATTGGGATTTGCGGTTGATCTTGCCTTATGACATGTATAGATAGAGAAGAGCACACCACACTTTTTTCGCTCTTTCTAAATTATTTTTAAACCTATAAAAACCCTTAATCCAAAATTTGTTTACATTTTTATTTTTTACAACTTTTATAATAAATGCAAATATCATATTTTAAAGCCTACAAAGCGAGAAATTTACGAAAAACTAATTTTTGCGATCTTTGAAGCTCAGTAACTCATGATGTGGCAACAAAATCTACATAGTTTAATACAAATTTATAGCGTATTATCCTTTATTCCGAGGTGAAACCTCTAATTTAATTGACATAAATGCCATATTTCGTCCATTGGTATAAAGTAAGGCAAAAAATTATTAGGATTTTGTTGCAACAGTTCCAAAAAGCGCTGGGAAACATTAATATTGTTTTTTTTTAGCAAATCGTTTAGAATTTCAAGTACTCAACGCGTAGATTCTTTTTAATTATCAAAGGTTCACGTAAAATGTATGAAATCCACGTTTCTTAGCACAATTATTTAAAAAAATTAACAATTTTATTTTTTTCTTATAAATAAAACAAAACAAATCTCAAAATTATGTATTTTTTAAGGGCATTTAATCCCATATATCATAATTGTAAATCTATTTGAAATAAATTAAAAGCCAAATGATAGAATGTATTGCGTGTCTGACAATAGTTCTTTAAATAATTTATTAGATAAATTAATTCTTAAAAATATATCATAATAACGAAACTCCACAATAAAAAGTTTGTACTTACAAAGTATGAACGTCACGCCATGCCACTCCCCTACGGAGAAGAGAAACCGTACAGAGAAAAAAATGAAATGTTAAACGTTTTGGAAAAATCTGATCTTGTTGTAAGCGTGTTGTGAGTGTAGGGGCAGCAGGCGGAAGAGATACACAATATACGGGAGTAAAAATATGAGAAGATAGAGCGCGACAAGGGAGGTGAACGCTGTCATGTTGGTGCGTGTCCTATTAATGAGATGCAATGTGAAGCGACTCGATGCGACGCAACACGACGCGTTGTGTTATGTTGTGTTGTGATGCAATGCTATTCAGTATTAGATGACACTACACAACTCGAAGTGTGACAGACAGTCAGCCAACTGATAAGCACGGTGTGGTGTTGCAACGAGTTGTGACCTTCCTTTATAGAGCGATAACGACTCAGTCCAGGTTGCCACGCCTGAGTAGGCCTGCACAGTTTGAAGCTGCATCCGGTATAGAGTGAAAAGTGATTTTAAATCGCAATAGGGCGAAGTAGAATCAAAGTTAAGGTGCGATGTGGCGTGGCCCAGTGAGGTGCGTCGTGACCAAAAAACTGAAATATATGACTCTAAAACGCTGTCACGAGTCTCCAAAGTGGTGATAAATTTGACTATAGACTCTGAGGCTCCCATGTTGCATAGTGTCTCGTTTTCCAAATAAGGGCATTTTAAGCTTTCATTGTGGTAACGTTGAGCTCGTTGCGAAGCGTTCTTCGGGGCCATCAATTATGGGTGCTTAGCCCCATTTCTTAATGTTAATCTGTTTTAAATAAATTAAAAGTCAAATAATAATACGTATTTGGTGTCTGACAATAGTTCTTTAATAATCTGAGTCACATTTATTCTTAAAAGTATATTTCGTGTCGAAACTCCACAATAAATTTTGTGTTTAAAAAGTATAAACGCCATATTATATTCTGTTTATTACATCGAAAAACGAAATTGGCAGTATTTTGGCAGTTTTTTCGGTATGGTTGGCAGGATTTGGTAAATTTTTAAACAAAGCTTGGCAGGTTCACTTCATTTCGGATGTTCACCCCGCATGCTTATTCGTAATTAGCCATGGGTAACTCAGAAAAATTCCTTGCGCCAACTCAATAAGTCAAGCGTGGCTTACTGCGACGGTGCGGCGCATTGAGTTAACTCAAATTTGCGCCATGGTAGAGCAAAATAGTACGCGAGGCAAGAGAGTTAGAGAAATAAATGAGTCGGTTTACCGATGCGAGTGGTGAGGTGCGACGTTGTCCCTTAGCCGGCTCGTTACGCTGTGCGCCATCACATTTGAAATAAGTGTAACACTCGACTCACTAAATTGAGTTGGTGCAATTGCGCGGCGTAGTGTAGTATTTACCCATGGCTATTTGTAATCGTATTTGACATTTGACTTATTTATTTCATAGTGTTGGATTTCCACTTTTCCAGTTTTCGGTATATTCGCGGAGAGGTAGATTGTTTATATAGTTTACTCAGATTTGAATTTATATTTCTATCACAAACGCGTAGATAAATCAGAACACATATTACTCTCTGTTTAATTCACATTTTGAAAGATTATTTTCCAAGCATAGATTCGGTATTTGACATAGTTGAGATAATATTTCGCAAGTGTTTTTACTGAAGTGTATTATTTGTGTACGTTGTTGTGGATAAGGTCCACTGTGAATAGTGATTGGTGAAATGTTATTTATAAATGATGATTTAGAATTTAAATTTATAGTGTAGTAAAATGTGTATGTGAAACATTTAGGGAAATAAATGGTATTGAAACAGTTTGTTTGAGGTACCTCGTGAGCACTGAGCAATGCTGCCTTGTTTTTCCTACGGCTATACGGCTCTTTCACACTCGGTAAGCTTGCTTCTGGAGCAGAATAAATTATGTTTTCATGTCTTTATATTATTTTATGTTTATTTGTGTTTTTTTACCAAAGCATGCTGTTTATCTAAAACTTCACATAACATCAAAATACTAATTTTATCAACCTCTCGGATACAAGGCCTGCTTTATTAAAGTGGATTTACAGTTTCCACAATAGTAATGAATTAGTTTGGGTGTGTATATTTAAAAAAAAAACAAGCTGACTTTGAATCATATTAAATTTGAATTTAATTCAAATGTAGGACTTAATTCTTTTTTTTTTAATTTAACCTTATTCTATTATGTACATTATAATATATGATAAAACTTCTTTAATTCAAGAGCTCAGCTTTTGTAGGGGTGGAGCAGTTGTCGCTGTTCCAAATCCTCTACCTTTTTTTTGACCTCTTGATATGACACTACATCCTCTTTGTCCTTCATTTGTTAGAAAAAGCTATGTCTAGGTCTTCATCTTCCTTTAATTTTTCCTTCCACAATTCTTTTTAACAACTTGTAGGGACCATGTAGTGTGAAAGAAATGTGTTAGCAGTCTTATGTTTGAGTGACAAGTATGTGAGCGACAATAGGCAGTTACTGTGCAATGTCCGGTCAGAGTGCTTGTGGATTCGGTTTGGGATTATAAGAAATATATGAGTATATTAAACAAGTTAAAATTTTTGATATATCAAATGGCAGTGCTCCCTAATCTGAACATAGTAGGTATACTTGATAGGGTAGATACCTCCAAACTTGTGCTGTCTAATCTAAGTCTAATCATCTTTCCTTTTCTGTTATATATGTTTCTTTCAACAAATGTCTTCTTCTCAATAATTTTTAATACCTCATTTGTAATGCCACCAACCATTCTCTGTCACTTTGATTGATCTTCAGCATAAAACCTATAACAGTGAAAATGTTTTTACTATAATTATGATGTTTGAAAATAAAAGTACCAGTGTAATAAAATAGTTTATAAAATAAATACACATATTGGCATAATGTACTCAAATGTAACAAATGATTATGATTAACCAGCTCATAAAAGTATCCTAGCAAGTGTGGAAGTGTGTGTGTCAGATGTGGCTGATACAGCTGTACATGAAACTGATTTACATTATATTTGTTTCTTATTACAATATTGATGATGGAAAGCTCAATTGACTAATATGCGCATGACATTACATGTTAGTTAATTAGCCTTTCCACTGTCAATATTATCACATTAACATTGAATCTCTATCAGCATTTACATTTATTTAAATGTGTTTCATCATTAGAGTGTAACAAATTTTTTATTTAATATGCTTTAACTGTGAGGATATTTAGCTTACTGACCATTGTAAAAAAGATATATTTATTTGAAATAATGAATTTAAAATTGGTCATAATATTTGTTATAAATAAATGAAAACATTAATAAAATATATTATAATTGTTAATAAAGTTTATATTAATACGAGTTGTGTCCACAATTTGTTCACAGGGACTACAGAATACCATCAATCAGGCAAATATGCAAATTATGCTATCCCCACTCCCGGTTATAGGTATGCCTATTGTGGGTGATCCTTAGAAGATAGACATATAGGCCTTTTTAATATCTATAATCATGTAATACATTAATTTGATATATATCTTATAGTTTACTCAGCATAAGCCATTGAAGCGCCCAAATTAATTCACCATGACCATATTTTTTTCTTATTTGTGTGGAATCCTAATTCTTTTTCTAAAATTAAAGTATCCTAAGTTATTCCTTATAATATCAGCTATCTACCAATAATATTCCCGTCAAAATTGGTCCAAATGTTTCAGAGATAATCCGGAACAAACAGACAGACTGACACAACAATTTTAAATATTGGTTATCTTCTATAGGTATCTTATATACTTTCGTATGCATTTAGTAAAAAGCCCTTATTTTGAGATTACACACAGAACATCAATTTTATTAATTATATAGATTGCAAAATATATCCGGTTTATTAGTTAAATCGAAGGAGGATATTCATCTTAGATCAGGGTGCACTTGAAAGCAGTTCTTCCGCGGTTGGCTTTCGACGGCACTTTCACTCACCGACGGGTGCCGGTGGGTCGGCGCCGCCTTCGTTTACTTTCGCCTTGCCGCGTTGAAAAATACATCTCGATGTATTCTCGTAAACAAGTTGTTACGTTATTAGGCGATTGTTGACAAAACCGATCGTAAGTGGGCGTTTGATGGGCGTTTTGTAAATAAACCTTGATTGAGTTGGTTTTGGTTTAGTCATCGATATAAGCGTACATCGGATTGTGAATTGAATAAAAAAAAACGTAATTTAGTAGTTACCAACCGTATACCATGGTGTCATCAGAGTTAAATTTAATCGACCAAATTGTCCACTGCGATTTTTTTTGCAATTAACTTTGACAGTTTCACCGGGCTTGGGGGTTTCTACCACAACGCCAACGTTGTTTTCACTTCCTGTATTGGCCAATACAGTTTACCAAATTGTTTGACGTTCAGGGTTACTGCTCAGCTCCCTAGGGTCGTAGCGTGAAGCTTATAGCCTATGGGCTATTCAAACAAACAAACAAACTCTATAGATTTCCATTATTACAGTATAGATCGTAACTTGTGATCGATATTCCTAATGCAGCGATCCTTTGGAATAACTGAAATGAGAACAAAATTATGCTATTCTATAAATCGGATGGAAGTTACAATGCAGAAATTGACGATGACATCTTTCAAGGCTCATAACTATTTTAAAACTGCTATTCATAAATCTTATATTTTCAATATTTTTGTTGCATTGTTCAAATGTCAATTAGTCCTTTTTATCCCGCATTTTATGTATTTACTCGCTTGGTTCTTTATAAAATTGTATCGCAATATTACAAATTCATAATGTTGAACATACCTGTAATAATAATAATGTACTCTGTATTAGAAATGAAGTTCTTATTTTTTGAAATGTTTAGTGTAATTGTCCTTGGTGTGTCTAATAAAAAAAAAACATGCCTTATGATATGAAGCACAAAAGTATACGCCACGCGGAGAACTTTATGTAATCGTACGTAGTGATATTTTTTTAACCTTCTTTGAACTATTGAGTTGAAGTTGCGTGAATTAGAATTAAATCCTCGTTGAAATTAATTTCAAATTAATCATTAAATTCATATCACACTTTATATTGTTTCGAGGTTTTTATATCAGACATAAAAACTACACGTCAGAGGGAACAACAATAAAGTTGGTGTTCTTGGTTGTACCGCTTCGATCAATAAAACAGCATCGACGTTGTACAGCGTTTAAATTTTTTGTTTTAACTTGATTTTTATTTTATTCTTCACGACGCCAGAAATAATCGGTCATATTAAATATGCATAATAAAGCGGTCAGGAGTTTAGTATATAGTATTGCAAATACTGTCAACTAGCTTCTGCCAGTGTTTTCGCTTGTGTTGTAATTATTTAAAAAAATATGAAAATGTAAACGTTATTGCTTAATTTCAACTTATTTATTGAAAATACTGAAAGCTGTAGGAAACTGTTTGGGAGTTCAAGCTTTCTTAGAATATTAACTTACTAGAAAAATGAAACGTATAGTATACGTAGAGCTTTCTATACCGTGGGAAACTAACATACCTAAAGATTAATGATATTTTATTAGTAGATACGGCATTGACGCTCTTTGCATGCCATCGTGAATGTCCACCCTCATTCCATTGCCTTCAGTTCACTTTTGACTTGATACCGGCGTAAGCGAGAAGAATCTTTTATCCTTTTTTGACAACAAAGTTTATTCCTTACGCTGTGATTTCTATTTCTTTAATTCAACAATCTGTTAACAAAATTTGTAACATTTTCAAATTGCTTTTAGTGAAACTATAAAGTGTCTATTTATGAAACATCATTGCCTAAAGACCTCACATAATTTTTTTTTAATAAATATTACGACCAAACAAATGAACTAACTAAAAATGGCTGTGTGGTTGGTTAATTTATATACAGTATAAGTTGGAGCGAGATGTGCACCAGCGTAATAACTCTATAATCTTATAATCTACTAAATGACCTTTGCTTGTAGACAACTGCTGTAAGCTCTATTTTGAAGCGAGTATCTAAATCTGCACTAACAGGTTGTATTTATAGTACCTTTAAGTATAGATTTCGATAAAATTTTGCAATTGGATAATGTTATATTTTCTAAGTTTACCTAGATAGGTGTTCTTTTTCCTGCAAAACTTGAGCAAACCTCAAAATCGCCCAAATATTACTACTAAAACACGATTAAAATTCTTCGAGTAAATTTGAATGAACATAAATAGTTATGATAATATTAAATAATACTTACTAATTATTTTTATAATCTTGTAAAATTATTTAATATTTAAAATTCATAATAATATGTACTTATACATAAATACAAATATTTCGTGTTCGACAGATGTATTATTTATTATATATAAACGTAATAAAAAGATTTAACCAAACAAGGTTAACATCAACATTAACATCAGGATGTGTGGAGGATTTGTTTACTGTATAGAATATATTGTTTGTTTTAGAGATAAAAATTAAAAAAAAATCGTGTAGTTTCCGGAATGTTGTTGTGCATTCAAATTCATTGAGTTAGTACCTAGCAATAATGTTTAATGTACTATGCATTACCTACATTGTGCGTACTAAACAGTCGCTCTGCGGGTTTTGTTCCAGACACCACTCCTTTATAAATTAGGATTGCATAACGGTGTTGAGAGTAATCACTGGCAGGAAACAATAACGTTCACTAGCTTATTCCGAAATCAGAAGATCTATTACAAAACCTAAAGGCACTAATATTATTTTACGAAATACAGAGATAATAAAACAACAATATTGATTCTTCATACCGTGTGAACAAAACTAACGTTGCAACGACGCTCTACGTAGCCAAAAGTAGCCGATTATCTCCTTGTTTAGTCTAATGTGCAAATGCACGTGTGGAATGTGATGTGTATGATAACGGTACAGGCCTTTTTCTGTCATATCGGATCTAAATGAAATGTGTTGTCAGGAAATGAGGTTCGTTCATACAGAAGTATTTTTTGTTTTATCACTGGGCAATGGCACTAGAGCAACTATTTTTATACCAACCGCTGTCATGTGCCTATGTTTTGATTGTTTCTATAAATTAATTGTTAGAAGAACTGGGAGCCTTCTAAAATTACTAAAACTTGCCCAGTTTTAGCACCGTTAGCAAACAAATTTGACGAATATAATAAATAAAAGCAAAACATATAGGGATAGCCAAAGTCCTCCTTATATTATTCTTCAAAATATAATAGTATTGATGCAGTTATAGAGGAAGAAACAGGAATACAAAATTATGATTTAATTTATTAAAATTTAATTATATTCTTATATTGCACATAAAAGTACTTAATGGTCTTAATACTAAAAGACATACCTGTCTTCCAAACGTAAGTCCAAGCCATAAGTAAAAGCTACGTAGCGTATACTTGAAGGAATCCCGAGAGTTAGCTAGTTGGATGTTGATCAGTCGTGAAGCTGTTACGGCGATAGACAAAAAATTGTTGATAGTTAATTTCCTAGTGTGTCAAAGAAGTCGTAACCGCTGTTTAATATGATGGACATGAGAGAACTGACCTCATAAAATCGGCGCAAATCCATCACTTCAAAAGATCCACAAAACGATCCGATAGCTTATTTTCTAAACGTTTAACCCAGTTTCATGGCCAATGACTTGTTACAATTTCGGTTTTCTATATTCCGCTTCATAAGAAAATTGGACCACGACTAGTTCGTATAAGCAATATCGGGTCAAATGTGTGTGTGTGGTGTGGCGGGGGGGGGGGGGAACATAATGATCAGGCAGTATTCCCGAAACTAGTATACGTTGGTTGTATTTTACTCGAGTTTCTATATATTATGTAGTTGATCGATATTGTTCGCGATACTTTTTAGTTTAATTGCTAAAATATTAAGCTATGATGCTAAACGGATTTGAACCCTAATAAGGCAGTTTTTAACAAAAAAGATAACCCACTTAAATGATTTTGAGGAGTTTGGCGTAGCTCTGGAGTCGAAGATGCAAAGCCAATGAAAGCCATATTAAGCCAGTAAGCCAGATTATTGGACCTTCGACTTCGAAGATATACTAGGGAATTCATCAAAATCATTGAAGTTGATTTTCTTTTTTGTTAAAAATTGTCTTGTTACTGTTACTACGGTAAAGTGACTACACTACTATTTTTTTTTCAACATTTTTTAGATATTTAATTTCGCAATAGTTATAAAAAATCATAATTAACAAATTAATAAACTTTTTTGAACATTTATCGCAAGATCTTATGAAGTATATAAATAGGTCTTTACCTATGAAATTGCCGTTCTGCAGTACTGGCCATTTCAAATCAAAATAATTTTTGTTTGGCTAAGAATTCTAATTTCAAATTAATTTTATTTTAAAAACATGGATTTCTTTTTCCAACAGTAGTCATTTGTTTATTGGTAAGTGTTACATTATCATCGCATTTCAATCTTTTTTGTCATCATGGATACTTTAAAAATTCGAGTAATTATGGAATATGAGTACCGTAGAGGCAGCAACGCGGCACAAGCGGCACGCAACATCAACAACGTTTACGGAGCTAACACTACAAACCAACGCACCACCTGTTATTGGTTTGCTCGCTTCCGTTCTGGGAATTTCGACCTGAAAAATAAACCTCGCGGTCGTCCGAAGACTTTGGTCGACAATGACGAATTAAAGGCGATTGTGGAAGCTGATGATACACAATCTACGGCTAAATTAGCAGCAGCTTTCGACGTTAGCGTCAAAACAATATTGGTCCATTTGCGTCAAATTGGCAAGGTAAAAAAGCTTGACAAATGGGTGCCCCACGAACTCAATCATCGCCAGCGCGAAGTACGCGTCGAGACGTGCCTTGCACTGCTCAACAGACACACAAATGAAGGAATTTTGAACCGCATTGGTACCTGCGATGAAAAATGGATTCTGTTTGATAACCGCAAGCGCTCAGCAAGTTGGTTGGATCCTGGTTCAGCACCTAAACAATGCCCTAAACGAAAACTTACCCCTAGAAAAGTGATGGTCACTGTTTGGTGGTCTAGCGCTGGTGTGATTCATCACAGCTTCTTACCACACGGGGTGAGCATTACTGCAGATGTGTACTGTGAAGAACTGAACACGATGATGGAGAAGCTGGCACATCTCCAACCAGCATTGGTCAATCGCTCGTCTCCGCTGCTCCTGCACGACAACGCGCGATCTCATACTGCACAGCAGACGGTCTCCAAGTTGCAAGAACTGGGGTTGGAAGTTCTCCGTCATCCGCCCTACTCACCAGACCTTGCGCCTACAGACTACTACTTTTTCCAGAATTTGGATAACTCCTTGGCGGGAAAAAATTCAATACCCGAGAGGCAGTACAAAATGCCTTTGAAGAATTTGTTGCCTCCCGTCCAGCTGATTTCTTTAAGAAGGGCATCAATAAACTGCCACTGCGCTGGCAAAGATGCATTGATTGCATGGGTGATTACTTCGATTAATACAAATAAAAAATACATGAGAAAAATTCGTTTAAAATTTTTCATACAAAACGGCAATTTCATAGGTGAAGACCTAATATATCAAAAGGGCTCCACGAAGATTCAAATGTATAGGCCAATTATTTATACCTTTTATCCCATTATTTATGCCAACGGAAATTAGGAAAAAATTTGTTAGTTAACAATTGAATAACTTTTTTAAAAATGGTGATAAAACTTTTTTCAACGAGGCTCTATTCTTTCAAGTGTTAAGAAGATATTAGAATTTTTTGTTATAAAAAAATATTTTATCTGATGAACTATTTTTAGCGGCAGTGCGCGAATGCCGTAACAGTCGCGCGGAACCCTATTTTCAACGTCAAATTAAAATTATATATAATGGAGATAGAGTTCCGGGAGTTGAGACTTTTTTAATCGGAAATTTCCTCCTCTTTAACTAGCTTTTTTCAAAATTGCTTTAATATTAATATTTTTCGAGTTATTAACGAAAAACTAAATACCATTTTTTTTAAACATATTTTGTTAATAACAATTGTAATTTTTCACCTGCACCAAAATCCTTCAAATCCATTTTTCTAGAGGTGATTCTGAATCCAATGAGCTATCGCTCATATTTTTAGGACCTTTATCTCTATTTTTCACGTTTTTGAACTTGTTGACTAGACTAAAAACTGCAACGGGTTTATATCTATGTGCATGGTAGTAGTAGCGATCTAGTCTAATACTATCTCGCTTGATTACTGAATATACATCAGTTGATACCTTAACGCGGCATCCCTGTGTGTCAATATGGTTGGTGTTAGAAACAGTGTATGGTGGTGGTCGCGGTACAGATAGTGTATATTACACCAAAGTGCTGAATTTCTCAATCTAGCACCTTTTTTTTGGACAGTTTAATAACTTAGTCGATAGCTAAATGTCAATGGTATCTGTACGTAATGAGTACTTCAAACTTTTATAACAAACAAGTGTGTAGGAGTAAGTGGAGAGTTTAATTTGTAAGTGAAAAACAGTTTATTTGTTGTTTACTACCGACGTTATCTTGTTTGCTTATACTATAAAATATGACGTGAAAAAGTTCGCCTTACACTGTTAATTAAAAAAAAAAACAATAACAATATATGGCCACATATTTTTTAACATACGGAAAGCCTTAATTAAGACGTCGGAAGTGTCGAAAATGAATTATGGATTTAAATACACTTCAATTTTATACGATAT
Organism: Saturnia japonica; assembly: GCA_033032175.1. Lineage (NCBI taxonomy): Eukaryota > Metazoa > Arthropoda > Insecta > Lepidoptera > Saturniidae > Saturnia > Saturnia japonica. Next base: position 3,348,853 of record CM065315.1, read on the forward strand.
TGTGACGACATCTTGCCGATATTATAAAGATCTCTCGGCCCAACATTATACTAAACTTAATAGTACTGTGAGGAAGTACATCAATACTACAATATTAAATACGGACTTATCTTTAAAATTAAATACACAAAACGTACAATACATTCTATCGGACTGCGGACATCACCCGAGAACCGCCCACGGCCACGAGTCTTACGTTTCCAAACTAAAATAGGGCTTACGTAGATTATTATAAGATCGGAAGCTTAAAATTTTGTAGTGAATTAACTGTAAGATATCCAAATTTAATTAAGGTAGATTTGGATTTGGTAGGTAAGGAAGGCCTTCTAAACCTTAAAAATGTAGTACAACAGGTCTACTTCGGTAGTGTAATGAAAATTTATAGGTAAATTGAAGATTTTAGATAAATTAACTAAGCCCATTCAAATCTTGTCAGTTATGTTTTTGAACCAATTTTAATATCTTGTCCTGACTGGTATGAAATGTGAACGGAGTCGCTATTAAAAGTTTTTTAAGGGTTCCGTAACTCATAATAATAAAAAAAACGGAACACTCATATGATCACTTTATTGTCCGTCCGTCTGGCTGTCTGTCTGTCCGTCTTGAAAACAACTTGAGCTATAAAGTTGAAAATAATACCATATATTAATTAATGCCTATGGCTTCAAGCTACTGTGAAAACAATTTTTTTTTCTAAGTTAACGCATTTTTTAGATTCGGCACTTCATAGTTAAAATAACGCTCACGAATCTTTTGGCACTAAAAGGGGTCTTTTAACAATAGTTTATTAATAAATATAAAAATAAGGAATATGTAGGTAATCCCGTGTCAAATAATGCAAGAAAATTGTATAAAATTATTTTTTGTCTAAAAGGACTTCAAGTATATAAGTTGAAATTAATACCGAATACCTTAGTATTTAGTCCTTAGTCTATGACTTCAAACAGCTATAAAAAAATCAAGTTTGTAGGTTAACACAATAAAAAAGTACCTTTTTTATCAAAAAGTTTATCAAACCCTACAGGGTACTTACTTCCAATTATCATTACATGTTTTTCCTTATGTTTTGTTACATAATGTTACAAAACATAGCCTAAAACCTTTTTAGTAAAAACATCTATAAAATAATAATCAACAGACAGACAGACAGATGTCCAAACTGAGATAGACATATAAGGATAATATATAAACAATATTTATGTAAAAGACTGTACAATAATGTACGATAAGTAATGTAATCAGTACGGAACCCTCTGAGCGCGAGTTCTACTCGTTATTTGTCTGATTTTTAATAAACAACATTGACAAGAAAATCTCACGTAGCAACATAACGTTGTATGTAAGAATGAGCGATTCAGTTTCTAAGATAAAAATTCTCATCGACCGTTTTCCGATGAAATATACATGACATCGAGGTGGAACATTCTCGAAGTTCATAAGTACTGATAAGACGCGCCTCGGCCGTTACGTGCCGTGCCGTGCTGCCGTGCGAACTAACCGCTAACCGGTCGCTAGCGCTACGATCTCGACTTGGCTCAGTGGGCTCCAATATCGCTAATGTAGGCTTGTTTAAGCGGAATGAGATCGTTGACTTTCATTCAACGGATCGGTAACTTGTTTCTTGGAAATGTGTTTATTTGAAAGTCGCGATAATTTTATGGCTTCCATTTTTTTAAATTCAAAACATCTCATCTCAACATTTTTGTTTTGCTGTTGAATCGTATAAAAAATAATTGTGTGTACTTTTATGTACGCACGTAAGAAGTCGTACTTCTTTGGTGTAACAAAACTAGAATAACTACTAAAAATTAAATTCCGGGTGCCAATAACATGACAATGTAAGGCTATGAATTATAATAATGTAAATTTATGTAATCATTGATGGCTAATTCTAAAATGTTGCACATCCGTCACCAAATGATGTTGCTTCGCTCTTAATTCTACCCTCTAGTTAACGCGCGAAAAAGCGTACATTAAAAAAACACGAACCCTGTAGTTTTTTTTTAAATATAACAAAGACGGCGAACAAGCTTACGATCCACCTGATGATAAGCGGCTACTGTAGCCTATGAACGCTTGTATTATTATACCATAGGTATAACTAGCGCGTTGCCGAGCTTGAACCGGTTTGCCCCAAAGTGCTCTGGAAACCCTATTCACCGGAGTGCATCGGAGTTCATGTATTTTCTAAACTCTTCAATAAACATAAATAAATATTAAGCTTTTTTATTCAATTAAAACGGTAAGCAAGCATTCGACCCGCCTGATGGAAAACCGGAATACCGTAACCTATGGACTGTAATTTGTAAAACAATAAGTATCATCAGAGTCTTTCCGATATTAAAAGCCATAAGACCAAAAAAAAAAGCCCCATTCCTTGAGGAGCTCTCGAAACCCTACTCACTGCAGAAACACTGTACGAGGTTTTATTTAGCTGCGATTTATTTCACTAGTCGCGACTGCCCCAAGTAGAGAGAAATCAAGATGCTTGCACACTATATAAAGCGGTTTATTATAATATTTTGTTAATAATTGTTTTTTCACCTCTTTCAGGAAGTGAGATGGGCCGTTTCGGAAAACAGCTTTAGTACATAATGGTGAGAGATTTAACGTAAATTGTTTTATATTATCACATTTACTATTATGCTCTAAAATCGTTGGCGATCAAGTAAGGATAAGTGTCGGTGTGGCAAAGTAGGATGTTTTCTTGTAATTTAAAGTACTCTAAACCTTACTGAAAGGTAAAGCGTCGACCTCACAGACGCTTATAGGTTTAAATATGTATTTTAACCTATGATTCTAACGCATTTTATAATACCATGTTAAATGCATTATCAATTTCATGCACATCTCATCTGAAATATGTCTACTGCTGAACATAGGTTTCCTCCAATGATCAACACAATGACCGGTCTTGTGCTGCTTGTATCCAGTGGATTCCCACGACCTTCACCGGGTCAGTCGAATTTTTGTACTTTAGAATCCTTCCCTGGTCTCGGGATGCAACTCAGTCCCTCGAATTAAATTCCTTCTTTTTCACTTGTTGTGTAATCTACTATTTCAAATCTAACAGGTTGTTCCACAGATAAATCGCGTTCAAGCAAACAATCTCTTGAGCTTTTTTTAAAATATTAATACAGCCAAAAAAGACAATTGAAAACAAGGTTTGAAAAATAATCTTGGGTACATAACTCAAATTAAAACAGAATTACGGATACGGTAACCTTGACCTTGTCAATCATTAACGATGTATTGATGTTAACTATTGACTATCGTTCTATAAAGGTCAGTATGTTAGTAGGTAAAGTCCATGCAATACAAATTTTCCGACCAAATTGTAAATACCTATTTAGATAAATAAAAGGCTCTACTTACTGGCTTTTCATCGCTTAGCCCAAACTATTAAAAATAGAAATGTGAAATATGGAGTGTTGATTTGTGATGAGTAGAATTTGTGAAAGTGGGAGTCAATGTTTGTATCGGAAATAACATTCTTCAGCTCGGTTTGATTTAAAACTTAGTATTAATACTCATCGACATAATTAATGAAACACTTATACCGGCGTGTTACAAAATTCAACCCCATGGATAGAAAGGAACGGAAAAGGGTATTCATCCTTTTACCGCGTTTACCTTCTAAAGGATAAAAAAGTTTGTATGGGAAATACAATTTTTCGGGTCAGATTTATTCAGTGTCGCCTGTTCTGCAGCCAGTTCCAAGAGCAGTCTGGTAATTGTAGCACCAAATAGTACAGCTACCAATGTGGTATAAAAAAGGGCACTTTATTGAATATTGATTCTAATCAAATTCACAAAAAAACATTATAAATCTTATAGTCTACGCGAGTGAAGCTGTCCGCGTCAGCGGAAAAGGAGATATATGATTTAAATAACAGTCGCACACCATTTAGCGTGTTAAAACAAATCTATAAATTCGTAATTTGATAAGAACAGAGGATATTTTACTCATGTAGTTAAACATTTTAAATGTGGTATTTAATGGAAGTTTTAATGGTGTCGTATGTAGAATTACGCTAGTGAAATCTGATGGCACTTTCAGTTTCGTGATGTAACTAAGTATCAAAACAATTATGTGTTGCATAAAATTTACAACATTATGACTATTGCCGGTGATTACCTGGATTAGCGTGTTTGACGTAAAACAAAGATAAAAAGTTTTATGCACACGAAATTAATTATAAAATCACTATATAATTATAGAGGTCAATAGATAGTCAAGTTCTTCATTTACTATACAAGACTACCTCGTGCCCGCGACTTCGTATGTTTTAATAACAATATACAATTTAATAACAATAAAATATAGCCTATGGAACTAGCGGATAATGTAGCTTCATTTTAGTGAAAAAATTATCAGATTTGGATCAGTAATTCCAGAGATTACTTCTTAAGGCTACAACACCGTACCAGCAAGCGTGCAGATTATCTATGCTATTGGGTCGTTGAAACGAGGCGTGAAGATGCATTTCAGTAGGCCGGCATGACATTGAGAACTGCCGATGAAATTTGTGTCATCGACGGTCCACCGTTATTTGTGAACTGTACCGTACTTACCATTAGGTGAAGTACGATTATTTTACCGATCAAGATAAAGAAAATCTGGAGGTTCGCCGAAAAACGAGCCGTTGTGTTGCACCGGCAAATGTCACAATTGAAATTATGCTCGCGGCTTACTGCAACATACCCACACGCGACAATAAGCCTTCGGCACAGTGTGTAGGAGCCCTTACAATCAAATTGTCAAACTTTACTTCTGTACAATATTATTAGTAAAGATAAATCTCCTGTTGTGCTGGGCAAACCCCGTTGCCGAGAGAGGAATTAATGGATATGTTCAAGCAAGCATTGCAGTTTTGCTATATTTTATTCCCTTAATGAAGGCTTAGTGAATCGTCAAGAAGCACAAATCTGTACGAAAGAATAGAGTCCTCGGTCGTTATTCTTATGTCATAAAAACCACAAGGTGTAATAATTTATTACCATGTAATTAACCTTTTTGCATCGTAATGATTTTCTTGTAATTATTTAAAAAGTGATTTACTACCTTCTGCTTTTAATAATTTATGTATTTATTATAATTATATATGTACTTCTATAACTACCACTGTCTTATTATCACACGAGGATTAATTTGATTTGAATGTCTTGATGTACACGTATGTTCTTCAATACTTCGAATGTAACAAATACATATTATATTAATTTACAAAAGAATATTGAATGACGCGTAGACGTGATTTAACGTTGTTTTAATCAGTCTTTATTGTTGTAGTTAAGTTGTTAACGTTGTTTTATACGTAAATTCAGTAAATTATCGTCGAAACAAAATTATGGTAATAAGCTATTTGAAAAAAAATGCATACACTGTCATGGATATTATAGTGTATATTACATTGTATATACTATATATATATATGTATTACAGTGTGCTGGAACAATAACCAAAAATATTTTAATTACTATATACAGACATTGTATTTAAAAAATCGTTAAACTTGATTTCAATCACAATTACAAATTAGTCAGTCGACGCTAGCGTAGTATGGAGACCCACACAACATGACACGAGCGCGAGATGAGCCAATTAAAGTTTACGCTTACTGCATTTAATATAAAACTCGCCGATATACATTAAATGTGCATATTATTTCAATTAATAATAATTATTACAAATAATATAGTTATACAAATTACAAATTTATACACATCAACGCAAATAAGACTTGCCATGTTAGAAATCCCATGTCAAAGAAAGTATCAAATTGTTATGTAAACGAATTGAATAACGTACATTTTTACAGCTATAATTAAAGGAACTGCTATGGAACGTGGCACCCGTTAGATATCAGCTGTTTTATCGCTGAAAATCGCCCTTTTTAACATTGATGTTTTTGTTGGAATAGATATTTAAATATCTCTCAATGTTGTGAATTTTCCGATATGGCGATTACCGATGAGGGATTATCTATCGTCTATCGCCGTTCTTTGATTATTGTGAAGTTACCATCAGGTGCAGTTCACTCAATTTGCCGATCCAAGTGTAGAAGATTGACGTAATCTGAAAAATATTTATAAATTAAATTATAAGATTTCTCAACACTAGACTTTTTAGCAGTGATAGTTGGAGAAGTTTCTGGGAAATCAATTTATAAGTAATAATTACATAACATTATATTATTTGTTAAAACAGATTTTTTTTTTAGTCTCACGTCGCTTTAATTTCTTGTTCTGAACACGTTCGTTAGCTGGTTTCTAAATAAATTAGGCGAGATTCAGGCGTGGGCGCCCGATAATGTCGTATGCGACAACGATAATTTATATATGTAGTGTTTGTAGAATATTTTTGTAATACACGTTGGAGTACTTTAGCCTGTTTCCGTGTTCTAGCGGTGAAGGTGATTAACTGAATCCTCAAAGGTCACGGATCCAATTTGTGTACGGGATGGACTTACGTGATTAACAAGTTTGTTATTTTATTATATCTGTGATTAAATGTAATGTAGTTCTATGTGATATCGAAAATGGATTTATTTTCATATCAAAGATAACTATCGTATCTTTATTTATGACAGACATTTTTAACCTCGTTTCATTTTCACTTCTATCTCTTATACCTACTACTTTCCTCGTGTATTTCCTACATTTGTGTTTTATAACAGCTGTTTTCATACTGTAGGTATACAGTTTAAATGTTAAGTAGTTTAACAACAATCTGCCGTATGCAGTTTTACCTCATTATTATTTACTTAACTAGGGCAAAATGTGATAAGCAATGAAAATACTCGATTAAAGCAGATAACACTGGATAAGCTATAAGATCATTTTTAACAAAAACGAAAAACAAGTTCAATGACAAATGAAAACGGGACAACTCTTGTGGTATCAAAGGTAAGAGGTTATGGCTGATCATCCTTGAAAAAATAATTATACATTCGAATCGAGAACCTCCTTCTTTGTTGATGAAGTTCGATAAAAACAAATCAAAGAAGCATTGTTTTAAGGCGTTGTTTGCCCTTGAATTTTTATTATGTTAATACAATTAATTAGCGATTTCACGCCCATTGTTGCATCATACTTTAGTTTATTTATACATATATACATAATTTAATTATTACATGAATATGTTAAAACAGTACGTTAATTATATGTTTTAGCTTATAAACTTAAAAAAAAAAAAAAAAACAAAGGAGTCACTTTTATCTCAATAATATTATGTAGAAAAATTCCTACTAATTGATTATAAGATTAGATCTAACGTGTTCTGATATCATAATCAAATTTATAATTCTTCATTTTATTGTCATAAATTATTTATATTAGATAATTGCCTTGCCTGATTTCTGAATAATAATAATAATAATTTAATTAGAGTTTAACGTTTAGGAAAAAATATACATATAATTATGTTGGTATCCACTAAGAAACATTTGAAATTCATACATAAAAAAATTGCCATTTTTTTTCTGAGATCATAATCAATAATTTAAGTAATATGTATCCCAATAAAAACATGCTGTAAAAAACGGGCAAAAAGTAGCGATATCTCAAAAACAACCAAATGTAGGAGGGGTGGATATTAGAAAAACGATTCATTTTGGTTAAAACTATCTTTACATGTTAAATTCCATGCTATAGAATCTACTGTACCTAATTATATAATCCTAAAACATTTTAATTAATCAATAAGGTTCTCGACGTACTATTCGCATGACGTACGCTGGGCCCTAGAATCGATCTTCGCGAATCACGATCCCTCTCGAATCTATTGCTGCGATACGCAGTAATTGATTACAAACAAAAAAAACACTCACCTCGTCAGACGCGGACGGTATCCCTGACCGCACCCCGGCGACATGGACGGCCAATTGTGAAGTATGTGTGTATGGTGAGTGAATTGTATGTACGTGAGTGTAACCGCCTCGAATCGCAGGACACTAGCACTGCAAACAATCTGTTCAACAAAGCTCCTGGGACACCAACTCAACGTTATACAATACAAGGCAAAATCCAACTAAGATACTACCGAAAATTACTTGTGACGTAGAGCTCTCCAAACCACAAGCAGAGAAGCACGCCTCTGAAATGCACGACGACGAATACTGCGCGTGCCCACACCAGCCGTCCCGCGGAGCTAGATGGGGGGGGGGGGGGCTTCGCCGAACGGTTGCACCTGCCGTTCGGCCGCCTATCACAGGCCTTCCCGCGATCTCGCCTTCTTACTATGCGAGCTAATGAATTTACATTTCCAACAGTTATTATATTCTTAGTATATGTTGTGGAATTTTATATGACCTGGCCGTTGTAAACTCTGCAAACTAAACTCAAACTCAAGAAAACAGAAATACGTAATAGTAGCAATGAAACCTACAATATTTTCAACGGCACAAGACTGTCATATAACAGGGTGGGCCAGAAAGGCGTACGATTTTAAAAACACTCTTGCGTTTGAATCTTATGAGCGGGGGTTGCGCGGGTGGTGGGGATGAGAAGCTCGGTTCTCGGAAATTTAGTCGCGATGGATCGCTACACCGGAGCGCAGCGTGCATTCTGCGTTAAACATTATTATAAAAATGGCGATTCGTGCGCTATTGTTCGACGTTTATTTCGGTGTGAGTTTGGATTACATGACGTAAATCAGTCTCCGAAGGAAAGTGGGATTCGATCGTGGGTCAGAAAGTTCGAAGCTACTGGTTCGATTCTCAAACAGAAGCCTGCGGGACGCCCAAGGTCAACAAGAACGGAAGACACAATTGAACAAGTTAGAGCATCAGTTCAACGTAATCCTGGTCTATCGACTCGCAAGCGATCGGCTGAACTTGTAGTGTCCAGAACATCTTTGCGTCGCATTTTGTTGAAAGATTTGAATTTGCACCCGTATAAAATTCAACTTGTGCAGGAATTACTGCCAAATGACCCAATTTTACGACGAGCTTTTATTGAAACAATGTTGGAACGCTTTCAGAGTTTCAACAATATTATGTTCTCCGACGAAGCCCATTTTCACTTAAATGAGCATGCCAATAAACAGAATTGCCGTTACTGGGCTGCAGAGAACCCACGTGCAAAACATCAAAAGCATCTGCATTCGATGAAAGTAACAGTTTAGGTGGCCATATCAGCACACAGAATTATTGGACCCTATTTCTTTGAAAATCAACAAAGGCAATCTGTCACTGTAAATTCCGACCGATACATAGGATTTTTTCTTTTCGCAACTGCAACAATTTGAAGCCTATAATCGTGCGACGTGGTTTCAACAAGATGGTGCGACATGCCATACATCTAATGCTTCGTTGGCGGCCGTAAACGAGATGTTTGCTGGGAAACTGATATCGCGCCGAGGTGACATTGCATGGCCGCCTAGAAGTCCGGATCTAACGCCACCGGACTTTTTCATGTTGGGATACCTGAAAAGTAGAGTCTACTTCAATAACCCAGCCACGACAGCTGAAGATAAATATCCGAGAAGAAATGGCAGCTATTCCTCGCGCAATGTGTCAGCGAGTTTTTACCAATTTGAGGTTCAGATTCGAGGAATGTTTGCTGCGGGATGGAGCACACCTGAATGATGTAATTTTTAAGAAATAAATTTCCCAGATTTCTATTTTAATTGAAATAAAGATGTGTATGTGTAATGTATTTAGTTTTCTTTTTATTATTTTTTAAAATTCGCGAATCTTTCTGGCCCAGCCTGTACATTTCCACGACATGTGACAAGAATATGTTAACCTTATTGTCTTGTCATTAATTGAAATGGTTTAGGCTTGTAAATGGAAGTAGATTCTGAAGAATGGAATTTAATTTGGCATGTTATTTGTAGCATCGTGCCATGATTCCTTACGTCACTTCCATCCATCCTTAAGTTAACAAAAGAAAAATAATCATTATTGTAAAATTCCTTTCATAATGGCGCGAATTGCTGAAATTGTTTTTTGCTGATTAATAAACTTTTAGGATATTCTCTGCAAATTAAATAATTTAGTCTTTCTGTTTACATTAAATACTACTTTCTGATGTGACTGATAAAAGCTTAAAAAGGTCGGTAAAATTATAGCTCTACTTGAAGAAAGCTGTTCGCAAACTTATATGTCTCAGCGGCTAACTGTGAGTCGTTCAACTGTCCAGAGGACTTGGCAGCGATATCAAGAGACCGCGACCGGTTCGGTCAAAAGAAGAACCGGTTCGGGATGAAAAAGATTCACAAAACCACGAGATGACCGATTTTGGTGAGTCAGGCGTTGCGGAATTTTAAGGCGTCAAGACCTTGCTATATTTGTGCGGAACCCTAATTACTTTTTCTATAATAAAAGTAGCCTAAGTTACTCCCTATAACATCAGCTATCTATCAGTGAATGCCCCTTCAAAATCGGTCCAACCGTTTCGGAGATTACACGGAACGAACAGACAGACAGACAAAATTTTTAAAAATTGGTGTTTTGTTATTGTATCGCATATACTTTCATATATACATTGAGTATAAGCTGTTATTTTGACATTACAAACATACACTTCAATTTTATTAATTGTTTAAATAAGTATAGATATTAGAAAAAGATTAAAAAAATTTAAATTACAAAACTGGACATTAATTTTTTTAAATGTATTTCTGAAATTTACAGAAAAAATAAAGCTGATAATTTCTTACAAGTGGACGAACACAAATTTTGATGTTGAATTTGTACTTCTTGTACAGTGTTATTGTTTTTATCACCAGAAATATAAAATACAATATGATTTGAGTGTTGCTTAATACTAATGTTGTGCAGTTTATCTGTATTTTTATTGATAGGATATCATAATAAGTATTATAGAAGTGATGATAGATATTGATTTCATTAGTTTATCATGCATTCACAAGACAATAAATATATCTATGTGAATTATATACAACAAAACACTTTTTTAATGTGTTACTGGTATCATCTGGTATTTCATTAATGATAAATGTAACCTTTTCAATGAATCTATACATTTACATAAAATTAAAGTGTCTGTTTGTAATTTCAAAATAACAACTTTATAATAAATGAATCTGAAAGTATACACGATACCTATTATAACAAAAAACCCATTTTTTATATTTTTGTCTCTCTGTTTGTTCCGGGTAATCTCCTAAATGGTTGGATTGATTTTGACGGGACTTTCACCGGTAGACAGCTGATTTTATAAGGAGTAACTTATGCTACTTTTATTTTAGAAAAAGAATTAGGGTTCCGCGCAAATAAAAACTGGCCATGGTGAGTCAGAGATATATCAAATTAATGTACGACATAATTGTAGATATTAAAAAGACATACAAAAAAGTCACCAAGAGCATATGTTTATCTTCTAAGGAAGTTAGGTTAGTTTTAGGAGATTATCCGGAATGAACAGACGGACAGACAAGGATATAATTTTTTTTTTTTTTTTTTTGATAAAAGCACCGTTTATAATTTCATGAGCATTTAGTAAAAAGCTGTTATTTTGGCGTTACAAACAGACAAAACAATTTTATTTATTTGTATGTATAGATGACTGGTAATTAAAATCCCATTATGGAAATATGGTGCTATTATGTGCGATAATAAATATTAATTTATGTCATTTGTGATCAGGACAACAATGTAACAGTGGATTACCGCTGTGGTTATTATAACTTCACGTATTACACAACGAGCGCTCGCTGATCCGACTACTATGTAATTACAGTGATATAATATAATATAATTCCTTTGTAACAAACACAGTCAGTCGAGAGAATGATTGAGCAGTTGCTGTCAATTCTAGTGTTACTTGTTTGGACAAGCACACGTTCGGTGTTCAATTAAACAATATTGCAAATCATTCTAAAATAGCTCCTTTTCAGATGTCTAGTTTAGTTTTTTTTTTTTATTTCATAATCGTTTTCTTAACACGTTTTATAGTGTCATGCTGGCCGTGAACTTTTTTTCACAGATGGGCAAGAGTGGCGCAATTCGTAATTAAGGTCGACTGCATTTTAGTTGATGCTATATTTTTTATAACATAAAACTTGCAATGAGAACAAATAAAAACAGTAGTTACTGTAAATATTGGACCGCAAATTCATAAAATTATCTCGCCCAAGGTTTTTATATTGTGTACTTATAATAATGTAAAATGCGTGCGGTGCGGTCACAGAGCAAACCTGTTGCTATCGCGCCCAGTCAATAGTTAAGTCAATAGTACGAATACTAAGTCATTAGTTCGGATTTCATAAGTACATCGACACGATTTTTCGACATATAATATTAAATAGTATCTTATTTAATATGACGTGTTGGTAAAGGAAGCGAAAGAAAAGATAAGTTAAGTCAACGAAAATAAAAAAAAAAAATACAGGAAGAAATAATTACAAATATTCGCAGCATATCTGTACAATAAAATAAAATTGAAGCGTCTATTTGTAATGTCAAAATATCAGCTTTTTACTAAATGCATATGAAAGTGACACTTATAACAAAAACAAAACATTTTTTAAATTTTTGTCTGTCTGTCTGTCTGTTTGTTCCAATTATCTCCGAATCGGTTAGATCGATTTTGACTGGATTTTAAATAGTAGATAGCTGATCTTATAAGGAGTAACTTAGGCTACTTTTATTTTAGAAAAAGAATTAGAGTTCCGCGCAAATAAAAATAAATGGTCATGGTGAAACGATTCGAGCGCTTTAATGGCTTACATTGAGTAAACCATAAGAGATATATCAAATTAATGTATAACATAATTGTAGACATTAAAAAGACCCACAAAAAAGTCTCTGAGAGTAATATGTCTATCTTCTAAGGAACACCCACAATAAGCATTTTTGTCTTTAAAATAGCTGGGAGCGACGTAGCACGATTCGTGCTTGTGTCCGATCGATGGCATTCTGTTATCCACGTGAGCGAAACCGCGGGAACAGCTAGTCAATAATTTACAAACTGTTTGTCTTTTACATTGTCAATTTTTAACATTAAAGTTTGACCTTTACCCTAAATTGAAAGTTTACTTCGAGTTTTGAAATTATCACGAACTTTTTGAATTTGGAACGTGACAACGCTCCAACTATGTTGTATGAATCGGCGTGCTGGGGTTATTAAATACTCTTTGATTGGATCTCTTTTATCATTCTTGGCATATCCGTAAATTCAACAATACTTCGATGTTCTTTTTTCGAAAATAATAACAATATTTCCATGCATGTTTGAGAAAATTATTAATTATATTCTTTGTTCTAAGTATTACACAATTAAATAACTTTTTCCACATTAAGTACTTACCACAATGTTTTATACAGACTTTCAACTGTGCACAGATGGCGAGCAAAATAACTTAGATTTAAATATATAACTTCGTCAACCTTTCTACCTACTTCCGTTTCACACCGCATACTTCGCACCGCGGACCGAAGCAATGATGGCTCAGTTGGTAGCGTGTGAGGTCTCCGCGTCGATCGACGTGAGTTCGAACTCCCTCTGCAATGAGGCCGAGCTTTCGATGAATTTAAACATCGTATTGAAACCATAGCATTGTGATAGGGAATTTTTAATGCCCGCCTAGCTAGCTACCAGTCTCAAGTTGAAAATCTGTCGCTAAACTTGAACGCCAGTCTTCCACTATACTTCTTAAGCCACATAATCACTTAAGATATGGTGATATTGTGACCACAACGCTAAACCTATAACAATAAAAAAAACCCTCATTTATTTTGAAGTCTCCAGTTTGTCCGTACCGATACATTTTGATTCGTGCTGGAAGTCAATAGTTCGCGTAAAGTTTTTTTTTTATTCTTTTAGAAATAGTACTACGCTACATTGGCGCAGTGGTACTAAACGCTACTATTGAGCCGAGAGGTCGCGGGTTCGATCCCCGCCCATGACTGACTTTGTGTGATGAGCATAAATGTCAGTTGTGTGTGTCTGGGTGTTAAATATCTATATATGTATGTTACCATATTACAAGCTTTGCTTAGTTTGGACTTAAATGGCCGTGTGTGAAATTCTTATTATTATTTATATTTATTATTATTACATTTATATTTATATATTTATCATCATCATCATTTCAGCCGCAGGACGTCCACTGCTGAACATATGCCTCCCCCATAGATCTCCAGAGCGACCGATCTTGTGCGGCCTGCACCCAATGGCTCCCAGCGACCTTTATTAGGTCGTCTGTCCATCTAGTGGGGGGCCGTCTTACGCTGCACTTTCCGGTGCGTGGTCTTCACTCGAAGAACCTTTCTGCCTCAACGGCCGTCAGTTCTCCGAACTATGTGCCCCGCCCACTGCCACTTCAACTTGGTAATCCTTTTGACTATGTCGGTGACCATAGTTTGTCTACGGATCTCCTCATTTCTGATTCGATCTCGTAGAGAAACACCAAGCATAGCCCTCTCCATAGCTCCCTGAGCGACCTTGAGCTTTCTTATGAGGCCCACAGTGAGCGACCACGTTTCTGTGCCGTATGTCATCACTGGCAACACACATTGGTCAAAAACTTTCGTCTTGAGGCACTGAGGTATTTTGGGCGAGAAGACGTCGCGCAGTTTCCCGAACGCTTGCCTAGCCGAGTTGGATTCGTCGACTGACCTCTTTTTCAAAGTTGGATCTACCTAACTGGACTGTTTGTCCCAGGTAGACATATTCTTTAACAACTTCTAGACAAGAGTTCCCAATTCGACATGATTTTCGTCTTGTTTATGTTCATTTTAAGGCCCACCTGTTGAGAAACTTTGTCGAGGCCATCGAGCATTGTGCCAAGATCTTCCAGCGATTCTGCCATGACTACGATGTCGTAAGCAAATCGAAGGTGAGGTGAAGGTGGGGTACATTACCTCTGAGTAAATATGATTCTTATTGATTTTTATATTGTGACTAGCTAATGTAAGCTAATAATTATGACAGGGGATACGTTACGTAATACTTGAACGGCCCCGTATGTAATTTATATAAAATACTAGCTGTGCCCGTGGCTTCGCTCACGTAGACTACAGAATGCCCGCGCGAATCTTGCTCCCCCACTCCCGGCTATTTTAAAGACAAAAATGCTTATTGTAGGTGTTCCTTAGAACATAGACGTATACTCTCCTGAACTTTTTTGTAGCTCTTTTTAATGTCTACAATTGTTTAGTACATTAATTTGCTATATCTCTTATGGTTTACTCAGCGTAAGCCATTTAAGCGCCCGAATTGATTCACCATGACCAGTTTTTATTTATTTGTGCGGAACCCTAATTATTTTTGTAAAATTAAAGTAGACTAAGTTACTCCTTATAAATTCAGCTATCTATCTGTGAAAGTCCCGTCAAAATCGGTCCAACCGTTTCGGAGATTACCCGGAACAAACAGACAGACAGATAGACAAACAAAAAATTTTAAAATGGGTGTTTTGTTATATGTATCGTATATACTTTCATATGCATTTAGTAAAAAGCTGTTATTTTGACATTACAAACAGACACTTTAATTTTATTAATTGTATATAAGATTAGTGTTTATTATGGTTTAGTAATTTTCTATATGAATTGCAAGATATATTTCATTCACGACTCGTACGTAACTCATGAACTAGTTGTTCAAATGTACTGTTTACATCAGATGATGCAAATGAAGTCATTCTCCTCTGGATGTCTTTTTCGTTCAGGAGTTCAACACTCACTTTGGGTCGATTGATAGATGAAAACCTTCATTCAATGTGTTTCAATTTACCGGTCTATTCAACGTACTACTCAGTGAACGACGTAGTAAGTGACACTGACAATGACGATCACAGTGAGTGACTGAGCTGATTCGACATCTCAGTCGCACGCACTACTAAATTATACCGCTTTCTCTCTTATCTTTATTAGCATGTGTTCTTTACATATTCGCTAATATTGTAATTTATTATCAAAGACCGTAAGTTTATTTTCGATTGCCTAGGTTACCATTATAACGTATATTGTAAAAATAACATTACATATACGCACTGGTTTAAAATTCATACTGATAATTCAATTTCATCGTTTTGATCTTTTTTACTCGTTTATTATTACTTGAATTTTTTTTGTTTAGTTTTTTTGTTTTATCAAAAAGTATAGTTTAGGGTGGCGTATAATTCCGGAAAAGATTGATTGTTATATTAATTCGAACCGAAACCGGATGAATTGATTTACAAAAAAAGATCGAGATTTATAAGGTCTTTTTTCGATTCGCTTGTCCAGTTTGGATTTACAGTATAAATCTATATATCCCTCTTAAGGAAAATAAAAAGCGCACCACAATAATCTATATTTTATCATGTTTAACGATACAAAGACGTTTTTACAACCATATTAAACTATCAACTATAGAAAAAGACAGAAAGATATAGAAATAGCATATTACGCACCGAGGGAGAAAAGTAGGACATTCACGCCCGCGCGTATGATTGTCACCCGAGACAAAGGCGATGGTGACAATCGCGGGTGGGGATGTCCTACTTTTCTCCCTAGGTGCGTTTAAAATTTTTTTCACCTCCGGGATGAAAATTTTATATAAAAGTTTATATATAAACACTCAGTTGCTAGGTTACCGGGAAATAAAGTAAAGTACGCGCATGCGCACATTTGCCATCTCACCGGGAGAGAATCAGGTACTTTTCTCCCGCGTGACAGGGACTAAAAGTGAACTTTTTATCCCGGAGGAGAAAAAAAGTGAATTTATTTTAAGTATAGAAAAAATGAGAATTCATTTCTCAAATTTATTATTTTAAACTCTTGTCGTTATTCTACAGCTGTTGCGTAATTTACTGTTATTTATCGTTTTATAATTTTATTAGTAAATAAAATAATAGAAAATGAAACAATAATGAACTGAATAATGATAATATAAAAATAAAAGTGATCTTTATGTCGTGTACTGAACAATCATAATTGTAAATTCGGAACATTAATTACTCGTATAGTGACTTGGAATTTTGACAACGTCAAGTTCTCTCCCTTACACTTCTCCTCAGTGAAATATTATGTCCTCAATCCATAATGGATGTTGTGTTCCATTCAAACTGAACTTATAACTCACAGATTCTGAACGAAAATGATTATTAAATAAACTGCTGAACTGCTTCGGCGAAGGAGGTTCACTTCAATGAACGAGTTTCGAAGAAGTGCTTCCTCAAGGTGAACGAATTTGCCCAAGACTAACTACTTACCTAGTTCGTGGCATTTTTCACAAGACTGAAACAATAGACAAAAAATTGAGACAATGGCGATTAATTAGCGTAATATCTTGAGAAATATCTATCGAAGCGTACCGTGTCTATTGGCGACAGAACGGTTATTTTCGTGTCTTGTGTTAGGATATTATGTTATATTATTGAGTGTATGTGTTATGATAAAATAGATTGATATGGATAATATTATAGAGAAATGTTAGCGACTACGCTACATTATAAGTTGAATGTTATGTATTAAGTTGTATATAAATGCTTATGTATTGTGTGTTACATATATGAAAATAGAACTAATATAGAATAGATAAATGCATAGAATAAGTAAAGTAACTACAAGCAACAGGAAGAAAGCTTTGGTCGTCCTGCAAACAGCAAACAAGATTTCGACTTTTATTGAAGACCCGGTACCTCAAGCGGTCGTGCATTATTGCACCCCCCGGACCCCCTCACTAACATCGCGTCCCACTGGCATCCGTACGGCGTCTACGAGACGGGCATCCGGCGCAACAATACGCCCGTCCAAACCGGGAAACGTCACCCCCATCACGCCTGTATTCCTCGAAGGTTTAGACAAAAGTGTGCTAATGTACACCGATCCCATGTAATAGGGGGCGAGCCTATTGCCATTAATTGGGCACGTAGTCAAACTCCGAGCTGCTACTGAAGAATTTCATAGGAAAAACCCAATAACACTTTGCTCGACTTGGGAATCGAACCAGGACCTCGATCATAGCAGTCGCGTTTACGACCACTTGGCTAACGAGGCAGTTTCAATAACTTTATGCTCAAGAATATTTAATACTATTAACTGAGCACAGTTCTTTTATATAATGTATGTATGTATTATATATGCAATTGGTTTCTTGACGAAACGACTTGGGTGAAATTTTGTATTTAGATAATGTTTTACATTACAAGTTTACCTATAGATAGATGTTTTTTTTTATACCAAGCAAACCTTGATCGCCTGGATATAATCTGACAACGATTGAATTCGTTAACCACTGATATGTAAATCTGCAAAAACATCTCCACTTTCTAACGATATGAAATTAAAGATGGAACGGATAATAGTTTAGCCGGAAACCGGATATTCGGCATGTTTCGAAGCGAGATATTCGGCAATCGGATATTTGACTCTTTCTCGCATTACATGTTGTGACGAGTTTGATATGAGTGAACGATATTGGAAAGATTAGAACGTGTTCGTGTGAAAATTGGCAATACTGTTATAGTCAATATTCAGGTCGAGGATTTACTGTAAACTGTGGTTGATTGAATGCATAATATAAAGCAAAATAAATCTTATGAATTAAACTTTAAAGTCTCTAATGTAATCCAAATGTGATTTCAGTTTTTCAATAAACTTTCGAGAACTATGGCTTCCATACTGTAATTTACTTTCTTCCTTATGTGATTAATTGTAGTGTTTATTAAACATCGACATTTGGGGATTAAACTTATTAAACTAAGATATTCGGCTATCCGGCCGCATAATGGGTTACAATCGGCCGGATAACTTATAGTTGCCGGATATATATCCGTTTCATCTCTACGCGACATTGATAACAGGTTATATCGTTGACTATCCAGAATTAAGTTTTAAATGTGGTTCCATAATTGAAGCGTTCGCGCAAACAACGTTGCAAACGGCAAAAAGTAGAAATGACAAAATTACACCTTTTTTTACCGGTTATTTAACCAAAAAAATTAATAAAATGTTACAACCATGTGTCGGTTCATAAATCTAATATTTTTTCATTAATTAAATAGCAAAACGATGTTTAATAAAAAAATATTTAAAAAAATTAAAAAAAGAAAATTATGTGTGCAATTAACACGTGGTAGAAGTGAAAACTTCATATCTATGTTTTTTTTTAATTGAGAAAATGATCAAATACACACTAATTTAAAGTTTATGAAAATGTACATACAAGTACTCACAATCATTATTCACAATATAATTTCCAATTAATGCACATTTGAAATATCCATGGTAACCTAACACAATATCAATCAGTAACAGAATGTCATAAGTGTTGTTTAAAAGTTTTTGTTACGTGCCTTTTTGGTGAGGTAATAAAATTCATTATTGCGTGGCAACAAACCTCTATTTTACCATTGCCTAAAACTTTTCTATCTCATTTTCTCCCACGTTAAATCTTATGAATTTATGTGACTATCTCTTTTTACTGTCGCTTTTGCTTTTTCGTTTCGTCGTTTCATCGACTTTCAAATCACAACGATGCTAAAGAAGTTTTCACTTCAAAAAGGAAATATCGTTGCTTATCTTGGCCCATGTGACGTTTTTACCCAATGCTTCATACATTGTATGCCCTAAGTAGTCGAAATTACCAACCGTAATACTAACGTTTTTTGGATATTTGAAATCCGCTCTCTTTATGAGCAATCCCTTTCATTTATGTGTATAAATTCTTTGTATGTTGTTTATTAATTAATTTCATTAAAAATAACTATTCCGTGAGAATATTTTGTATATTATAGAAAATCTAATCAATCATCTATACAATTCAGAAAATAGATGTTTCTGTTTGTAATGTCAAAATAATAGTTTTTTTACCAAATACATATGAAAGTATATAAGATAACTATAAAAAAAAAACAGTTTTTAAATTTTTTGTCTGTCTGTCTGTTTGTTCCGGGTAATCTCCGAAACGGTTGGACTGATTTTGAAGGGACTTTCACTAGTAGATAGCTGATTTTATAGGGAGTAACTAAGGCTACTTTTATTTTAGAAAAATAATTAGGGTACTAAACAAATAAAAAAAAAAACCGGTGAATCAACTCGGGTGCTTAAATGGCCTATGCTGAGTAAACCCTAAAGGATATAGCAAATTAATGTAGCACATAATTGTAGGCATTAAAAAAACCTACAAAAAAGTCAGAGAGAGTATACGTCTATCTTCTAAGGAACACCCACAATAAGCATTTTTGTCTTTAAAATAGCCGGGAGCGCGGAGCAATATTCGCGCGGGCATTCTGTAGTCCACGTGAATGAAGCCGCGGGCACAGCTAGTAACTAATAGTTGTCATGTTAGTCGAACTGATTGTTCACAGATGGCGCCCCCTACATATTGTTAGTTGAATATATTTACATTAGGCAATGCCATCAACAGCTGTCTGTTTGTCATCATTAGCAGGGAAAATAAACTTTAAAATGATGATTAAATTATCCGATTTTGATGAAGAATTAACGACGATATAGTGTTGCTAAAAAATAACTCTTGAAAATATAATATAGATTATAGTAAAACCATTCATTTTGTTTTGAAGGTCCCAAGCCCTTTGAAGCTGGCAAAGCCTCTAATGGCGCCAGGGCCTTCAAGGCAAACAGTATTTATTCAGTTCTAAAAAAAAAAGTTTCGAATTTCTACTTCACTGTAAACTTCGTGTTTTATGAAACTCTGCAGTTTACTTAGCTTGTAGTGTGTGTAAAACTGACTTCAACAAATCGAATGTATGATTTTTTTATGGTTGTAATGCCATAACTTCTTTGTTTATGAACTGATTTTGATGATTCTGTTTTTGGGATACCTCAGAATCGGACAACAATTTAATATCATTGGCATTGGACCTTCAACTTCGAACATACAAAAGGAAACTCTTCAAAACCATTGAAGTTAGTTTTCTATTTTGTTAAAAATTGTCTTGTTACTTTATAGAGTTTGGTATATTAATGTTAAGCAGAGAGATCTCATAATTGTGATAAAAACACTATACAGTAAATACTCGAAGTGAAACTAATGGGCGGAGAGGCATAGCGTAACTGGGTCGCTATGCGATTACAAACTGTTATCTGGATTTTACCATAGTTACTATGCTTACTCTTTTTTCCATGTTGTTATGGGTTCTTCAGTAATGGCAATAATCCAAGCCGAGGTTCGGCCACTTTGGCTCGCTTTTGCGGCTGGGTGCCTTCAGCGCTTGCTCCCAAGCCAACGGTGAAGCTGCAAAAGCCTCCTGAGGCTCCGGTATGGCTAACAGTATAGCCAGTTTATAAAAAGGTTCTTCTGTATATTTTATATTAGTTGACCCGCGCAACTTCGTCTGCGTCACATAAGAGGGACAGAGGTTTAGAGAGAGTGGGACGTAGGCAGAGACAAATAACAATTGCCGTAAGCATCTACAATACAATTTATATGTGCTGCCCGCCTGCCACATCATTCTTCGGTACTTGATTATTATTTTGCTGCGAAGTTATTTTAAAACTGTGAAAAATTGTCAAATGTCCTAAGATATTCATTGAAATCAAATGATCTAAAGAGCAATTTTGTCCAAAATTAAATACTTGTGATGAATAACGTATTTATTTCGATAAGGATTATAAAAACACCATGTGTATAAAAACACCGTCGCATTTAATGCATTATTTTAGAAAAAAAAATTATTATCATAAAAAGGTTATTATATTACGTCAACCTTAAAAGAGAGACGTATGCTATCGCGGACTTTTTTTAGAACTTTTTAAGAAAAACAATTCCGTCATTCAAATTTTGCGTTATTTTAACCATTAACGTAGTGCACGCAATGGAATAAATTTTGTCCGGTTTTACAACATTTTTCATTGATGCTCCGCTCCTATTGGTCGTAGCGTGATATTATATAGCCTATATATAGCCTTCCTCGATAAATGGGCTATTCAATACTAAAATATTCTTTCCATTCGAACCAGTACTTCCTGAGATTAGCGCGTTAAACCAAACAAACAAACTCTTCAGCTTTATAATATTAGTATAGATTATAATATAAATCCACGTCATCGTCAGTTTCTTTGCCTGGTTTTAACTTATTTTCTCTATAAAGCGTTTCGTTTATCTGTACATTTAAATATAAGGTATTTTTTGTGATTTGGGCGACACAGTTATTCAAAACACAATTGAGTTTCTCTGTAATAAAAGTTTTATTGTATTAATTTTACATATTCTGATCCACTTATAAATAAAACAGTTTAGTAACAAAATCTTAACTGTAATAAAAGAAACGACATTTAATGTTATTAATGACAATGTCAATTCCTAAATCACAACTGGGAAACAAAAATATTATTTTTTATTTATTTTCAAAAGACAGCTAGCTAGCTAGATGCTTCATAGATTGTCATCATTCGACCACAGATTACAGAGCGACTAGTATTAGTCTATGTCGCGGTCTAACACGACGACGCTTGATGCGTGGAAATCTTAAAATTAAAGAAAATTACATTTTTCTTTACATATAAATGAACGTTTCTTTGTTTGTTAGTTTGCCCCCTATACATTACTAATCAATACATACGATTACGATGTAACTTTGGTGAGTTTTCGTACGCACGAATGTGAAGATTTTTAAATTAGTACCAAACATTTTATAGTAGATGGCGCGTGAGTCGTTTTATTTCGAAGACAACGAAAATTAAGACGTTTGTAAAATCGATTATTGTTATGAATTGTTCGTCATGATGCCAACAGATACCTTCCATCATCGCACCGTTTCCTATCGGCAGGGAGTTCACCCTCACACCTTGGATCGCTTACTGTTAGACGGGCCGTATGCTTGTTTGTCGCCATCTTGGTATAAAAAAAAATTTGTACATACATATTATTTTCGAACACAATCTTTACTGTTCTCAGAGTCGTATAAAAGAGACAAAATAATAGAATGGGGTGTCTAATGGCCATTTGATTTGGTGCAGTTTAATTTAAGTTTTGTATATTCTTGTAGCAGTATACTTGTAAATGTAAAATATTGTTTGTGAAACAAGAGGCCCGTATGGAATATTCAGTATTTCAAAGGATCTATAAGTATAGGCCAGGCCTAGCGACGGAATCCAAAAAATTAGAAGAAATCTTTTTACACGTATAATTGTTTTCAACTTTTGCTGTAATTGTATTTTACGCGGACAAAACTAAACATGAAAGCTAGTTTATATTGTATTTATTTATTTGGAAAGTCTATATGACCGGGAGAAACTGAGGGTTCTTAAACTATTGAGTTAACAGTGTAGTGTTGTGCACCGTCCAAATTCAATTCGTTACTTCACGCACCGTGCCTTATACCATAACTATCACCATGTTATTTATGGTATAAATTATAGTGTACTTTCTAAGAAACGTTTTGGTTATTATGTACCGCTTTACTTCATCTCATGCAAATCATGCAATCACTTACTTTTCTTACTAATTTCTTTTACTCACAAAATTTTTTCTAGGGATTTGAATATAGCTTTCTACATACCATCATGCCTGTATTCCCCGAAGGGTTAAGCAGAGGTGTACACTAATGTACACCCACAGTTCGCCGAGTATGTTTTTAGGTCCCATGTAATAGGGGGCGAGCCTATTGTCATTAATCGTTCACGAAACCAAACTCCGAGCTGCTACTGAAAATTTCATAGGAA
Source organism: Saturnia japonica (assembly GCA_033032175.1). NCBI lineage: Eukaryota > Metazoa > Arthropoda > Insecta > Lepidoptera > Saturniidae > Saturnia > Saturnia japonica. The sequence goes on from CM065315.1 coordinate 3,372,441, forward strand.
AAACCCAATAACACTTTGCTCGACCTGGGAATCGAACCCAGGACTTCGATCATAGCAGTCGCGCTTACGACCACTAGGCTAACGAGGCATTTACTTTATAGCTTATAGCTTTCTACTTTAAAGTGAATTAAGGTTTTCATATTATAGATGTTTGAAATACTGCTTGGAAGACAAAATGCCATAGTTGCGTTTATGATACCTGTTGAAATATATTCGTAAAAAAAAAAAAAACAACAAATCAATGTGTGATTTGTTTTTGCTCCGACTCTCCGCAATTATGTCTTTAAATTATTATTATTTTAATACATTAGCCGCTCTTCGAGCTGTTGATGCGTGTATATTCCTACGATTTTGTTTCTAATATTTTTAAAAGTTTGTCCAGTCTAATGACAGTCTCTGGAAGAGTGTTCCATATGGTGACAACTCTATTAAATAAGAAGTGTATTTGGGGGTTACTATTACTTGAAGTCTTGTATAATTTCTTGGTATGTCCTCTTATATGTGTACTTTGACTTTGAAGTTTAGAATGTCTGGTACGCTGTAGTAACCGTTTAATATTTTGTGTTTCGATTGGTTAGCTCTTTTTCTTCGTTCTTCTAATGTGGTTAATAACCATTTTTGTTGCTCTCCTTTGGACTTTCTCGATCATCTCTAGATCTTTCTTAATGTATGGACATCATATTTGAAATACGTACTCCTGTAATGGGCGAATGTAAGTTTTATAAATTGTAATTAATGACTCTTTTTTAATTATGCGGAATGCTTTCCTGATCATGTACAATAAATTTTGATTACGATGTCTTTTTCTAGTGTCTAGAGACTATCTCTTACCTTCACCTATGATTTAGTAACCAAATGGTTAGTTAGCTACCAATTTGTAGTTGAAATTCAATCAAAAAGTGCCTATAGGTTTATTATGCACGACTGCTTCACTTGAAGAGAAAAAAAATGACACTCGTGTGTATAACGTCTTAGTAATTTACGCGAATTAGAAACAGTTTAAGCTATTTTCCATAGTGATCATTGAAGTGAAACTTCTTTATCGACGTATGGGAGAAATTTTGTAGCAAATCGTCACGTTTTTCGGTTACTCGCCATGTTGCTTTTTTATCAAAGTTTAGTATAGTGACGTAAAGAATATATATAATGTAATATATTATAATAATAACAACAATATATTAGTTTTGAATTTTGGTTTGAAATAAGAATAACAATATATTAATTTGAAAGTGATAAAATAAAAAGACTTATTCAAATTTAAGTGAATTTACATGAAAAGTGAGAGTGATTATATATTTTGTTTTATAAATTCAACACGTATGAGCATGATTTTAATATTTATTTGAGGTTAACCTCACTTTTTGATTGTAAGTATCAGTGAATGTATATAAATCTGTTAAAATTAGCAAGTATTAATAAATATGACTGTAAATCTAGTGAACATTATTAATTCTAAAAACAATAAAAAATATAAATTAAATAATAATTTAAAAATAAAACAAAACACGATTAGAAAATAAAAATATGTATACGTACATCTTTTTTAATTATTCGTTTTTAATGATTTATTTATTCATTTTTAATTTTATAAAATCGTTGCATTTCTACAAGATTAACTGTCATCATATAATTGTATTACTTTGAAAAGATAATTCCAATTATTTATTCATAACTTGTAAATATAATACAATAAATAAATAGCAATGATATTATAATAAGAACAATGATAAAATAAATTACTCATTAATTGTATGCATGTCTATAATAATAAAATAGCTTTAATTTAATACGGAAAAAATTGTTTTTATCTATTATTATTATATTATTATTATTATTATTTTTTTTATTGTTTTTAAAGCCTTATCTACCCCATTTTCGTGAAGTTGCAAATAGTAGAAAAATTATATGTCGTAAAGAAGTTTCACTTCTTACCTGTGTACTCTGGTACACACACACATTTTTTTAATTTCATTTTGTTACGTTGCCAAATACCATCAACGGCGTGTATGTTCATTTTCCAACAGATTTGTTGGCTGGTATGACAAGACAATTGTTGTATCCGACTGGGACGCGACCACCATGCACATAATGATAAATCCGTCACTTTAATTATTACCTTTTGGGATGGATTTAGATCTCTCGGTGGTCGCCACTGTTTTTGGATCGTACTGTGCTTTCCATCAGGCACGGTGATGTATCTTTGCTGTGTTACTATTAAAAAAAAGGTTTGAATGAGACGAAACTTCCACCAGTAAATAATACATTGTAATAAAACATTAATGTTTTGATTTAATACCATACGTGCACATCTACACTGTACAAATAGCCTTGAAAATTATTGCTTTCTATTTAAACTTTGATAATTTCAGTAAACACTAGGCATGGAACATTTCATGTAACTCTACTATTTTTCATATGAAATATGAATTAATGTCACAGCTATTTTTTATATGTTAGGAAAAAAATGGATCTGCGATAATTGCGAATCAGTTAATATCACTGCTATTTATCATATACCATTAAAAATAAATTCATGTATGATAATTGTAAAGGAAATGCGTTATGATGATTTTGAATGAATTTTTATCACTGCTATTTTAAATACGATATGAAAAATAATTGGGCACACAAAAATGTAAATTGACAGTATTAATCTTGGTTTAAAAGTTGAGGAATTAAAAAAAACCACATAGAAAAAAGAAGGTCCTGAAGTTTGCTATAACTTTATAGTAGATTCGCACTTATCATGTGAAATAACAGTGATAACAATTATTTGATTGCTATACTATGAAAATAGCAATCATTGCCATGCCTAATAGTTACTGACGTCATTCAAAATAGTAACGCCTCTCGACCCCGTTTCCTTCCATTGTAACGACGCCGTCATTGTTAAGCTTGTTTTTCTATGTTAATTTGACTTGAGAAATTCTGCAAGCGTTTGTGACACTAAGAATAATGATGAGTTGGAAAATTCATACATTATTATGAAACAATATTTACGTATACGCATATCGACGCAGCAGAGGTCAACTGGCAGCAAACCATAAATGTAGAAAAAAACACCAAAAAACCATCAAATTTACGTGTTAAGTTGATTTGACGCATAAAACCCTGTGCACTGTATAGTAATATATTACACTAGCTATACATCGTGGTTATTTATATCTGTGTTAAATTTATTTGAACAATTCTTCATTTTGCCGCCGCCTCCAACGAAACTATGTAGCTTACCGTTGTTCTTACTTCCCGTACTTGCCTACAGCTTGCCAAATTGCTTCACGTTCTTGGTTACTGTTTCGCTACTTACGGTCTTAGCGTGAAGTTATATAGCCTATAACCTTACTCAATAAATAGGCTGTAAAATTTAGAAAAAATCGATTTTTACTGGTACTTTCAGAGATTAACTCGTTCAAAGAAATAGTCTCTTGAGGTTTATAAAATTAGTTCAGATTAGTATTCAAGTTATTTGGGTACGTTAATGTCATACTCCAGTAAAGTTAACTTAATTTTATTAGTTCACTCGGAAGTGAAGTCCTTGTTTTGATATTTTTTAATTCAAGCAAAGTTTTTCTTACCTACTACATTGTATCCTATAGATAAAAATCTCATGTCACGGTGTTTGTGGTCGCACTCCTCGGAAACGGCTGTACGGATTTTTATGAAATTTTTTATGTATATTTTTTTATATTCTTTCGGTTTCTCGTGTTCAGAGATCAGCCGGTTTTTACATATAATAAATAAAGCGAGATGGTAGGGATCGCCATCACAACTGGGGTTTTTTTATTAAATATATCATACCTATATAGCACATTTAACATTTTAAAGTATATTTATCATCATAATCCGGCAAAGAGATTTAAAACTAAATGCATAAAAAAACATTTGTTAAAGCAGTTTCCCTAACAGGATCAGGGAAGGCCTAAAATTGTCATGATTAAAAAATCTCATAAAATTCTTTCTCATAAAGTAACTTTTGGTTCAACTGGCTGTTATAACTTTTAGCACTATATATAGATCACGTGACTTAAAACGATTGATTTCTACACTAACCAGTTTTTGAAACGTGTTTATGATAGCAAATTTTTCCTTTTTAGTCAATACAAAATATGACGGATGCCTTTGATTACATGATTATTATAATTATAAAACATAAAATATACATAGATTTATTTGTTGTTCATAAATTTTGTTACTGTATTATGTTTATACCTACTTAATAAATTTGTTTTTAGAAAAATTAGTTTATTCATTATACTTTTCAGTTGTTTCCTCTCATAATTTAACAGTATTAGTATTAATACGTGAAGAAAAATCTTTCTACCCCTTTTTAAGCGTATCCCGTGCATGGAAGACTGTGAGATTTAGCATGGTTAAAGTTTATATAGAGAAGGAGTGCAGAAAGCTATAATTTGTCTATAATATCTGTTACTAATATATTAAACTAGCTGTGCCCGTGGCTTCGCTCACGTGGACTACATAATGCCCGCGCGAATCTTACTCCCCCGCTACCGGCTATTTTAAAGACAAAAATGCTTATTGTGGGTGTTCCTTAGAAGATAGATGTATACTCTCCCGGATTTTTTTTAGGTCTTTTTAATGCATATAATTATATAGTATATTAATTTGCTATATCTCCTATGGTTTACTCAGCACAACCCATTTAAGTGCCCGATTTGTTCGCCATAATCAGTTTTTTTTATTTGTGTGGAACCCTAATTCTTTTTCTAAAATAAAATTAGCCTAAGTTACTCCCTATATCATCTATCAGTATCTATCTATTCTATCTATCAGTGAAATTCCCGTCAAAATCGGTCCAACCGTTTCGGAGATTAGACGGAACAGACAGACAGACACAGACAAAAATTTAAAAAATGAGCTTTTTGTTATGGTTAGTATATACTTTCATATGCATTTAGTAAAAAATTGTTATATTGACATTGCAAACAGACACTTCAATTTTATTAATTGTATATAATGTATTGATAATAGCTGCTCTAGTACGTACTACTCAATTCAATACCTCAATGAGCTGACCAACGACAATAGTTCGATAATGCAGTAATCGGACAGGCATCTTTCGTATTTTAATCACACTAGGGCTCATATACCACGTACCTGAGGAGTCAGATTACCTAAGTATTTTCGGTTGTTTTTTAATTATTATGTTGGTTTTTGCATGCGACTTCGTTCACGCTCCCTTTGAAATGAAACGATTCTTTGCATTAGTATAAAACGTTCACGGGCGTGCGCACAATAACATCCCAAAGTTTCATCGCAATCTGGTGAATGGTTTAAGAACGCATAGGGGACGAACAAACAAAGATACATTTTTTTTAAATGCACCAAAACTTCATCTGTGTACTTACACAGATGAAGTTTTGTCTCTTTTCCTCGTGATATTAAAAACAGAAGGTATTTCTATAGGATATTCTTTGTCATAATTGTTGAATTTATATAGTCCTAGTACTTAAACGTATTATTTATATTTACGTTATTCAAGAAATTATAGTAGGGTGTCTTTGATAGGACTAATAAAATGAATGTCAACTCACGTAGACTTTATTCTACATATTATTTAGAACGATAAGGAAATACTTGAATGTTTCATTAGCATTAAATTATTATCATAAGTCTACATGAACAGCAAACGTACGGTAACTAAGTTATAATAGCTTATTTTGCATTCTATTCTGATAACTGTTTTAAATTTTAATTAGTATTTAAGTATTACAGAATGCACGAAGTTATTAAGTGTGATGCAAACTGAAGCTAATTTCTTCATAGTTAAATCACAATTTGAAACGGGTAGTATTGCTTCATGTACCTTGTAGTTGACGTGATAACCTAGACCTCAGTATAAAGTCTATATTATTATAAACTAAAAACAAATTGAAAGCTGTTTGTTTAAGGTTATAGTTTAATACTAATACTGCTTTTCATATCAGTTCAGTACATTTTTTTGGAATAAAATACTTTTGTTAGGCATATGTCGTGGTGGATGACGTACTATCGAACTATCGGACGTTGAACTAACCACGTTTATTTACAATAATTCTTCTAGACTGCATATATTTACTAATTTGAATTTGATAAGTAGAATGATCGGCTGATATTGAAACTACACCTTGAAGAATACTACATACTCGAGAAAGGTTCTAGTAGTTAATCGTCATCTAACGGGGGAAAAAACAAATAATTTATTCGCGTATTCGTTTATGTTCAATATAGAGAAAGATTTATTATCCTTATAGGTTATTAGCTTTTGGCTACATACAACCTCATGTGATGTTAAGCGAAGAATTAGAAAATACCTGTGGCGACATCTACATAGCGACACATAGCGACATCTATCGAGCCACATACGACGCATCCTACATCGCGCTATAGAAATTAACTCTTCAATTGATTATATATACAAGAACCCGACTACAACCGTTGGGCAGCTGCCCGCCAGACATAACACCCGTCTGGTCGGAGGATCCTCTCTTTGCAATAGTTCTTCTACATACCCTTCCACCATGCTTATGGCTTTATCACGATGTTTTCCTTTACCGAAATCTGAAACTCATTGCAAGGATTCGAACTCACGTCGATCGACGCGATGTCCGTACACGCTACTACTGAGCCATGATTGCTTGTTACATGTAGTTTTCAAGTCACTTTTTCATAGTGTAACAGAAAAGGTCAATACAAATAGGTGTTCAATAACTACAAATTTGATCAATAATAAGAAATCACGTAGAGCACGCACATCTAACTAATCAAACGATTCGGCATCTACAACAACAAAGGTGAAATAAAAATGCAAAATTTTTTTCCTATACCTGAGTAGCCATTACACATTAGACGCTTATCTTAATTTAAAAAACTGATTAATAATCTAAAATATTATGTAACACAATATGATCAAATGAGCGGTAAAATGTAGTTGAAATCAGCATGAGGTCATAATAATGCTATTATATAGATACGGTTATCACATGTTTACATATTTCTCGTAGCTGTATGTGACATTCAGAATAAACGCGGTATGTCAACAAGCGCATTAAACACTCAATGTAGAATGACGATCTTGCGCCGCGTTGCAGTATCCATGTTTATTGATATGGTTTTATTTTAATTGCATTAAAGTCTGATTGGTTTGTATTACTGATAATGGTTTAATAACACGCCAGATGTCTAATTGTAAACTGTGTATCAGATGTTGGTGCTTTTGCATATATTTTTGGCTCTAATAACAACAGTCGATGCCACAAGTTACTCGTAAAAGAGTGATATCTCCTAAATATAAACAAAATTGCATATAACGTATTTCAGAAATTATAAATATTTAAATTGAACTTGTTATTGTTACAGGGGAGTTCGAGATTGCGGAATTCATATAACTCATCATGCTGCGTCCAGAGTCACCACTTGCTGATCACCGGAGCCTCCTGCCACGTCGGTTGCTCCCAGTCAAAGCCCAAATCGCTCCGACAGAAAAAAGAAAAAACCGCAGATCCCTCGAACTGAACCCACCAAGCGACTATGCTCCTTACGATTACCCTAAACTTCTTATATCGAAAACAACCGACTCCCTAAATACGGAATGTCCTCGAAAAATTCTAAATAAACAAGATTCCACAGATAGTCTTAAGCGTGCCCTTTTGGCGAAAGATGAAAAGAAAACAGCAATCAAAGAAGCAGATAAGAAGACCCTATTGAAACAGGACTCCAGTGAAAGTTTGAAGAAAGCATTACTCTGCAAGCAGGATTCTGTTGAGAGTACGAAGAGAAAAGATTCTGATCCGAAAAGATTGCCGAAGGATGAATTGAAAAGGATAACGGAGATAAAACGCGGAAATGATAAAAAAGGCTTACTGGAAACTGATATAGAGGAACCTTGTAAGAGGATATACGAGAGAAGGACTGGATGTGCTCGGCCAACTTTACCCCCGGTCGCGGAGAAAAGTGTCGGTGGGCTCAACTCTCCGAACGGCAGTCCAAGTACGCCGACCGTGACTGCTGTAGCGGAAGGTCTCGCGCGATGGGGCAGCGGGCTGCTGTCTCCTAGAGACGAACCCAAGCTACGAGCGGCTAAAAGCTGGTACGGATATGGCACGCTGCCGACTGATAGTGAAAAGGTGAGATTAAACTTTTTTATCAAATAGTATGCCAGTAACTGATATTTTTAACAGAATAAGCAAAGTTCTGACAAGTATTGGTAATTTATTTTATGTGTATCTAAGGATAATTCAGTAAGTATTGTAATTTTACTTTAAAATGTGTGTTTCTCTTAGTTATTATTATATACGGAGCCTGACAATGATAGTAGAAAGTCATTCTCCAGTCAATTATAACTATAAAAAGCAAGCAGTTAAGCATATAAAAAAATACAAAGAGCTGGCTGCAAACATCCACTATAGTTGAAGTAACATGACTTTTTTATTTCCGTGATCAGGGTATTAGTATTCCAGTGTAGATTTTGTACTGTTTTAAAAAGATTTCTCTCACATACATGCTGTCACCACTAGCCTATAGGTTAGGTGGTTATAATAGGTTGATAGATTTAACAGCAAGGCCTTGTAAATATCTGTTCGTTATTTATATACTATTATTTAATAATGAGTTTAATACACTCGCACGGTATTTTCCTATTAGATTGATATTTCTATATTGCTGATTTGATTTTAATGGACCCTGCTTTATCTGTCGAGATAATTTTACTGTATATTTTATCTTCCTTATAAGTATCATAGTTTGTATGTTTTCCTGTTGTATACCTACTTGAGGAGAAATATAAGAGTCATCTAGTGGATTTAAATTAACTCTGAATGTTTTAAGTGTCTTGTTGATTCTCAGTTTCAGCACGTAACAAATATGTTATATTATATATTTTATATAATAGGTACACTAAATTATTACTGAGCTACCTTGGTTATTATCCGACTCGCTATTAAGAATGCCCTTGTCAATAAATAAAAGTCAAAATACACGATTAACGATTTGTTTTCGAGTCTTGATCTAGCACTGCTATTTTACATATACAAAGTGATCTAACCTGTCTTGCTAATCGTTACTGATGCTAATAGCTATAATACTGCAAATATACTTCTCGGTAGATATGAGTGTCAATAGGACAACATCGATGTCCTGATAAACGCCGATACAAAAACATCGACGTTAGCAAAATAATAATGTTTTGGTTCTACATACTTATGTAGCCCCTTGGGCGAACCATTTTTTTTGTCATAAAACCTATAATAATATAATAATGCGGAAAAGTTTTTTTGTTTGTTTGTTTAAAAACGCTAATCTTTGGAACTACCAGTCGAATTCGAAAAAATCTTTTTGTATATGATAGGCGGTTTAAGATTAGGCTACACAACTCTCAGATTGCCTTGAATATTGATTTTTGTTACATAAGTTGGAAGTAGGGCCTCTCCCGAACTGCTTTAACCGCGTGCGCTGGCGTAGTCGTTAATGACACGGAAATACAATTTTCTACAATAATATTGGTCCTTAGTATATCTAAAAAAAAGTCCGCCGTAGCATATGCCTATCTCATATACACAAGCCACAATAAGGTATTCTGTGACAAAGATTTGTTTCAAATTAAAAAGTGATTTATAAGCATTACTTTTAGGCATGGCATATTAATCCTTACAAGCAAAAGTTACTTCATCATAAAGACAATTTTATGAAGTTAAATTTTGGACACATAGTTTAGAATATAATAAAATTTTTAAATAATTTGTACTTGCGGGAAGAACAATTATTATTATAGACTACATGGGTGCGTTGGCGGCGCGGAGTTTGTCGGATAAAATTAACACGGATGAAACCGTGGGGCACAACTAGTTGATGAATAACGGTTATTTCTGCTTCACGGGTATATTTAGTGTGAATCTTTATTTAAAGACAATAAAGACATACAAAAAGATTATTTGAAAACATTCCTCATATTTTTTCTTTGTTCGCTATTTTACTATAATACACATAGTTCTTATGTATTGTTGAATATCATGCATGGTCTTCAAGCCAACTATAACTGTTATGAAAAGTTTTGGTAAATCAGAAATGTTAACGTCCGATCAGAATGCCTCGGTTAAGGCATATTCGTAACGATAACCTCTTCTGAGGTGACATATTATTATGCATCTCACGAAAACTATTTAACAATTCTCGATAACAATAAAAAGGTATCTTTTTGTATTAATTTAAATTAACAACGGTATCTTGAAACAATTCAGATTTCATCCGTTGCCGTCAATACTCATATATTCATGCGTTTCGTTCCACATACTCAACAAGCTGTATAAATATGAATTCATGAATACCTTCAACAAACTCTTTTATGTGTACAATTTATAATGACTGTTGTTTGTGAAAAGTTGTTTGTTGTTTATTAACGGGAGAGGAACATAACATTTGCAATTAAATACATATTAATCTATACAAATAATAAAATTTAAGTGTCTGTTTGTAATTACAAAATAAAGAGCTTGTTACTAAACGCATGTACAGTAGGATATAAGTAAATACGGCAAGTATAAAAAAGAAAATATCTGTCTCTATGTTTGTTTTTTCCGGCTCATATCAGAATCGGTTGGACCGATTTTGATTGGAGTTCACTGGCATATATCTGATGTTTTAAGGAGTAACTTAGGCTAAGGCTTTAAAAAGAATTAGGGTTCCGCGCAAATAAAATAAGCTAAAGTAGCGGTGTCAAGTAGCGCACGTTCCCTTCGCCGCATACGAATTACCACAAGGACGAAGTTGTAGGCGCACCTAGAAAATAATATTATTATATTGTACTATTACGTTTAAAAGAGGTAGGATACAGAAAAATCTTTTTATAGATTTCTCTCATAATAAACGACATAACAGTTTAAATAATTAACTTATAAATTTTTGGCTTTCTGGGGCCCTTCCAATATATATATACTTATCAAGATCACGCGATAGAAGTTTATTATTTTGTTTATTATAAGTTATTAACAAAAAACTAAATATCTTTTATTTTTCATCTTATTTTGTTAATAACAATCACAATTTTTTATGTGCGGTATAATCCTTTAAATACATTTTTCTAGAGGTCATTCCGAATCCAATGAGCTGACGCTCATATTTTTAGGAGCTTTATGTCTATTTTTCACGTTTTTAAACTTGTTGACAAGACTATAACAAACCAAAATTCCATTTAAAATTATACATAATAAATATATCAATGCAAATGGAAAACATGTGAAAATGAACAAAGTAAAATAAAGCAGAAAACTCAACACACAAATTTGTAAATATTAAATAAATCATAACCATGCATGAAATAAATTGGTATAGGTAAAGCCAATCATTACAACCGTTTACCATCAGGCGAGCCGTACACTTATTTGTATAAAAAGAATCAATATTTATTTAATTATGTTTGCCTCAGGCGGATCAGTATTAACGCATGTTTTATTATATCTTGTACACTACCGTATTCAGCTTTCGCATTGCTGACGCAAATTCCAAGGTCTCAGAATTTTCAAAATAGTAAACAAGTTACGTATTGCCAAGAAAATACAAGTCAATTTTATAGGGATTTAATGCAATTAAATAACGCTTTGACTGACTCAACATTTGTTTTGTATAAAATTTTAAAGATATTTTCGTAGAATTACCTATTCAATGTAGTGCAAAGATTTATATAAGCAAATTTAATTTTAGTTATTTGTTAATCTTCTATTAACTATTGACTGATGATAGAAGACGATTTTTCTCTTCATAATTTTTCATTGACCTACTTGAAAAAAGGAGCTGTTTCTCAATTCGAATGAATTTTTTTATGGATGTTGAGCCATATTAACTTCTTTGTATCGGGTGTCCGCCGGGAAGGTATACTACTTTGTTTTGCCGCCATTTTGGTAAACATTAGTCTTTACAGTTCATATTTGGCAGTCGTGAAGTAGGCATGTGGCTAATTTATTATGGGAAAATATTCGATAAACCAACGTGTTTTAATCGTTAAAACATTTTATCAAAATCAATCATCGATTACTGTGACGATGAGAAAGTTACGTGAAATTTTTGGGAGAAACAACGTGCCAACAAAACGCACTATTTACCGTGATAGTCGGTTCTGGGCAATGGAAAACCCACAAATTATTCATCAGTCACCTATGCATCCATTAAAAGTGACATTGTGGTGTGCGATTTGGTCAGGAGGAATCATTGGACCACCTTACTTCTTTGAAAATGAAAACGGCGTAACGGTAACTGTGAATGGGGAGCGATATCGTGATATGATTGAAAACTTTTTAACGCCACAACTGCATGCTTTGGGCTCACAACAAGTTATTTCAAGAAATGGTCATGTTGATTGGCCTTCACGGTCGCCTGATTTGACTGCTCCGGACTTCTTTTTGTGGGGATATCTGAAAATCAAGGTTTATGCAAACAAACCAGAAACGCTTGAGCAACTCAAACAAAATATTCGTGGTGAAATTAATGAAATACAGCGTGAAATGTGTGAGAATGTAATAAAAAATGTGCTCAAAAGGGTTCGCATTTGTGAGGCTAACAGAGGCGGACATTTATCTGATATTGTATTCCATACATAATTGCCGACATTAAATAAAACATTTATCAATATAAGATCAATTCTCTTTAATTTAATCAAAAATTATAAACAAACAAAGTAGTATACCTTCCCGGCGGACACCCTGTATATGATCCGATTTGGATGATTCGAAAGGGTGGTCCGGTCCCATTTTAATTTCATTGTCATTGTACCTTCAACTTCAAAGATACACCAGAAAACTCCTCAAAATCGTTTTAGTTGGTTTTCTTTTCTTTTCTTGTTTATTGTTAAAAATTGTCTTTTTTATTTTTCTATTAGGTACAGATAGCGGATACAAGGACTATATATTATAGTTATTAACTAGCTATGGCCGTGGCTTCGCTCACGTAGACTAAAGAATGCCCGCGCAAATTGGCTCCCCCGCTCCCGGCTATTTTAAAGAAAAAAATACTTATTGTGGGTTTTTCTTAGAAGATAGACTTATACTCTACCTGACTTTTTTGTGGGTCTTTGTAATGCCTACAATTATGTAATACATTAATTTGCTATATCTCTTATGGTTTACTCAGCGTAAGCCATTTAAGCATCCGAATTGATTCACCATTACCGTTTTTTTTTAATTTGTGCGGAACCTTAATTCTTTTTCTAAAATAAAAGTAGCCTAAGTTACTTCCTATAACATGAGCTATCTATCAGTGAAAGTCCCGTCAAAATCGGTCTAACCGTTTCGGAGATTACCCGGAACAGACAGACAGACACAAATTTTAAAAATTTGTTTTTTTTCTTATAGGTATCGTATATAGTATATTACTTTTATATGCATTTAGTAAAAAACTATTATTTTGACATTACAAACAGACACTTCAATTTTATTAATTGTATAGATAAATACTAAGATGCTTAGACTGCTTATTAGCTATATTTGTTCGAATCATATTTTACCGTATTACACATTTTATAAAAAAATATTTTGATTTTTGGTTAGGTTTACATGAGATGCTTTGATGGTTAATTCCATGTTTAGATTAATGTCCTAATTCAAGGAGATATTTATTTCTCATAACATCTAAATTAGCGTCGTGCTAATAATAACTTACAAATTAACATAGCACATACATGTTAAAAAATTTCATGTATTTCACCTACTAATGTAACGATAACGAAAAAAATTATGTATAAATAGGAAAAACGTGAGAGCGAGCTGTATTGCTATCGACTTTCTAACATGCAATAAGTAGTTTGATTTCATTGTAACTTTACGCTCGAACTGACAATGATCGATTTATCACATCTCACCGGAATCAGGAAGTGATAATTTGCGGAATACGGACACGGAACGTTATATTTTCTAGTGCTGATTATTCATTTATTTATTCCCAGCGTTTTTATAGTAATGAGGAAACGTGGTTCGGGATAGGATCGCACGCGCACCATTGCGCGCCGGATTGTCGTTGCGTTCGGACGCGGGTGATAAAATTTCGAGTCGCGTCTAAAAATATATTCGCGATACTGTGGTAACGATATACGGTTTTTTTATTTTAAATCGATAACGTCCGTGAAAGTGATGTCATGTCGCGTCATACTCGAGGGTAATTGTGAATTTAATTTGTGCGAGTGCTTAGTAAATAGTGTTCTGGGTATTCTATTTGCTCATAAGGGTCATTGTATGTGACGTTAATGTGTTATAATAATATAATAAGGAATTAAAGAAGATGCCCCGCGAGGTCCGCCGTACAAGGGTAAGGTTATCGAATATGTTCTTATACAATGATTATTTAAAAGAAACACCGTGTCCATATTATGCTTTTTGCTTTCAATACGTTATGGTCTAAAAGTTTTCTTTTTTTTTTTAATTGCAATATTATTAATTATGTTATAGAAAAAAAAAAAATTATATACCACTTGTAGGTACACTGATAAAAATAGGTAAATGCGTGTCAACGTGCGTCGAATACGTTGTTAACGTTTCATATTGCTGCCACTAATAGCAGAACACATTAGCACACTATCTCATCTTCAAATATTATTACAAAGCGTTGATAAAAGATTTCTTATGACATAACTTTAAGAATTATTTTCGCATACCCTGTTAACTGAGCCTATTAATTATAGATGTGTGTGTACTTGATAAGATTCAGGACTCTTGACAACTTAAATATTTATAACAAATAAAAAATAAATGTGAAAAAGGGGCCAAGTTCGGCAGAAACGACGTTCGGGGTAGTCGTCACCTAAAAAGCCATGTTCAATAGCTGTTCCTCTAATTATAACTGTAGGAATGTACGTTCCTCAATTCATTCACAAAACATTTCGTTACTTTATTTGTGTGTGATTTCTACTTTGGCAATACTTAATTGTCTAAGGGGTGGGTTTTTCAATCGTCTGATAACTTTATTTGAGGAATAATTTTAGCATTTGCTTTATTTGAAGAATAATTTTTTCATCATCCCGAGGCCGAAAGTTTGAATTTCTTCTTTTGTTTGCGGGAAGAAATATGCATATTTCAGACCGCTCACAATTAGTGACAGTTTAAAATGTAGTCTTTTTTGTGTTTTAATTTTCTTCCCGTTACCTATTTGAAATATCTCATTACAATGGTAACCGTGCAGTTGTTATTTCAAACCCATATTATTATACACGCGGCAATAACTTATCATTTAATAAAAATAAAATAATATTGATCTAAGAGTTGAAATTTTCTGATTCTGATAAAAATTATATAAAAAATATACAAAGAAAAAACTTGTGTATATAAAATTTGTGAATACAGTTGTGTAAAAAAAATACCTGACAATGAGTTCATCGGATTATTCAAGTGACGACTCTGAAGATGAAGAAGTGCGACGAAACATTGGTGCGGAAGCTGCGGAAATAACTCAAAATTTAGCACCCTCAAAATCGGTACAGCGATATAAAAATTGTTACAATCAATTTATTGCTTGGAAGAAATTGCATCGTATTAATAAAATTGATGAAGACCTTTTATTAGTGTACTTCAAAGATTTAAATCTATTAATTTGTTTTTTTTTTTCGTCTGGAGGGGGTTAGCCCCCCGCCACGCACGGGGACTTCGCCCCGCGCCCTATCGGGGCCTTACCCCGAACCTCACCGGGGCTGCACCCCGGAACCCTTCAATGGACAATTTGAACTACATTCGTTTTTCTTATTATACAATGTCATTAAACTTTCGATCCTGGTATGATGAAAAACAATATACGCGCCACGGGAGGATAGCAGGACATTTCAAGTCACGCTTTGTCGCGGGTTGCGCGGGTTGAAAAGTCCTACTTTCCTCCCTTGGCACGTAATGTACTATAGAAAATTGTTTATAGGTTTATTCGTGAAATTTTGGATTCTAGGTTTTCAAATGAGGTTTATGTTCGAGTACATATACACAATGGCGATTGTCGCCCGCTCCAAGTTCGGTGAAGCTGGAAAAGCCGCAGCGGCTTCAGGGCCCCGTTTTCACCAACGTACCCTTAACATACCCCTAACTAAGGGATCCTTAAGCTAAAGTGTTTCCTAAATCGGGTACCTAACTTATTTCGTTTTCACCAAGCTAAGAGTTACTTACTAAGGAAACACTTAGTTAAGTGTCAGTTTTTATATCAAGCCAGTGTTATTGTCAGTTTTTTTGTCAAGCCAACGTTGTGATACACCGATAATTTAGCAATATTTTTTTTGTATTAATTATTTATCATTCTTAAGTGATTAAAATATGTTATTATTATTTAAATAAACAAAAATTGAATGCCTGTTTCTTGGTAAGCGGAGCACTTACGAACAGCTAGAGCGATATGGCTTTTTTAAATGATAATAATACTACAAATAAGATTTTTAGGAAAATATAAATAAATAAATAAAAAATAATATTAATATCCAATTAATTATTAAAATAAATAAACTGAAATTATTTTTTTCAATTTTGTTTTTTTAACTCAAGACCATAACTCATGATGGATATGCGTAATACGTTATTATTTCTGAAAAAAAGCGATAGGTGGCGCGTGGTTGAGTTATTGAGTGCTGGAAAGGGCATCAGAATATGTTTGAATAATAGTCCAGTAAAAATATGTTCTAAAATACTTGCTACAAGTGGCTACTACACTGATACCACCCATATCTACCACTGTGGCAAAATATCTCTATGTAAATATAGCTGATTTGTAGGTAACACAGATATGCCCGGTCAAAAACAAAAAACCTTATATGATAAACTAATTTAAAAAGAGGTAAATATTTTTACACACTGCATTTTGATAACATATATCTACCAAAAAATCTTTGTGGTCGTATTTAAAAAAATAACCAGGCCTTTGTCAGTAAATGCGTGTTTCCCAGTTTCTTTTCTTCTTCTAAAGCTTCCAAGAACAAAATTAAACTTACATTTTAAGACGCTTAAAACAAAAATAACCAGAACTGTTTGTAAAATAAACGTCACTTAGCGCTAAGGAGTCGAATTTCGGTTCCTTAAAATTTAGGTATCCCATAAGGTCTTAGGTGTCCCTTAGACGTTGGTGAAAACGAAATCTCCCTAAGTGGGCACTTAAATGTACTTTAAGTGTTCCTTAAAATTAGGGGACGTTGGTGAAAACGGGCATAAGGCTAACAGTGTCGCCCGCTCTTTTCCGAACTTGTGTGACACAGTGCCGTGTGTCTAGATAAGTATACCGAAGTTTTTATTTGCTCTTGATTATATATTGAGTAGTTCAAGTTTTAAACGGTCTGATTTATGACTTATAATAGGTAATTATAATTATTGTAAAATCAACAAAGTAATTTATAATAACATACCATCACGCCTGTATCTCCGAAGAGTAAGGTTTTTTAGGTCCCATGTAATAGGGGGCGAGCCTATTGTCATTAATTGGGCACAAAGCCAAACTTCGAGCAGCTACTGAGAATTTCATAGAAATACCCAATAACACTTTGCTCGATCTGGGAATCGAACCCGGGATCTCGATCATAGCAGTTTGGCTTACGACCACTGACTAGGCTAATGAGGCAGTTAAGGTAAATTATAGGTACTACATCGAATATATGTTATTAATTGATTTATTGCTCTTTTCTTTTGATGATATTTCTATGTTGTTGGAACTGATTACATGTCTAGGTGTATGCGTAATGAATAATATGTCGACGAAATTTTCGGTTGGGAACTGGTTTTGCTTATTTTTACATACACTTTGTTTAACAAAATTCATATAATTGTTGTTAGTATTCATTCTAATTATCTGATTGGCCGACTGCATGATTCAACAAACGGTCACTGCATTATAAGACTTCAAATGCTTCGGGATCCGCAACTATATAACTAGTTTATAGGCTTTGGTCGACGTCTAGAACCACTGCTTTACTTACCGTAATCCTCAATCGTCAATCTCGGGACGACCATAAAGTTCTCTATGTTCATATTCGCTGTGAAGGTGTGGAACTGTCCGCCGGCTAGAGTGTTCCCTCCTACCTACAACATGGATTCATCTATTGGTTTGTTGCGTTTCGAGATCAGTTAGTATATATCCAGGTGGCGAGGAACTTGCAGGCCGGCAGGTCGACGATGACGACCGCTGATGGATTGCCGATCTCTCGGTGATCGCCTTTGTTTTTTACCATGATAGTATTTAAAAAAAATGTATGCACTTATGTAAGTACGCACGTGGAAATCCCTTATATACATACATAAATCACGTCCTTCCACCTGCTACGAT
The DNA here is from genome assembly GCA_033032175.1 of Saturnia japonica. Classification (NCBI taxonomy): domain Eukaryota; kingdom Metazoa; phylum Arthropoda; class Insecta; order Lepidoptera; family Saturniidae; genus Saturnia; species Saturnia japonica. The sequence continues at coordinate 3,390,693 of CM065315.1, forward strand.
CCTGGCATACATCTTTCGTTTCTTTAACATTCATCAATCTTTTATGAAAACTTTCTAAAAACAAGCTTTTAGAACAATTGTAAAAGCGTCTTTGGTTGCACTTTATAATCGTTACCGCTGAATTTGACGGGGGGAGTAGAGGTAATTCTTCTGCGAAGAAAAAAGTGCGGAAACAAGCTTAGTGTAGCTTTTGAAAAAAATTTTTTTTTTTCTATTTTGTGGTTATATTTATCATTGAGCACAATTTTCAATGATCTCACTGAATACAAAAACGGCACAAAGTGTTATAAAGTAAGTCGTATTTCACGTAAATAACATAATCATTTAAAAACTATTAAAAAAATACAATCTTCGAAAAATTTTACCTGTCATGAAAAAATTATATTTACCCTAATTTTATAGAGTGATTTAACTGTAAAAACAATTTGGGAGTCCAAACTCGACGGTAGCAATTCTAAAGCTGAGCCGCTTCTTTTATCGTATTTTTCTCAGCAAACCCTTTTATTTGATACCCATATCATGAGGGTGCATACAAAATAACTGATTTGACATCTTTGAGAGTTCAACATATTGGATTTATAATGACGTAATTTAGCTGACCATGTATCCTCATCCTAAGTACAGATGTGATATAGGTAGGAGGTTTGCAAAACTTCAGCTCACTCGGTTGGGGGTGATACTGCTTTAAAATTCATTTGCAAAATTTGACCCATACTAACTAGGCAAGTTAAATAAAAGTTTGTAGACATCTCGTAATCGTTATAGTTACATTTAAGATCCTGTGCACGGAAGACTGAGATTTGACATGGTTAAAATTTGTATGGAGGAGTGCAGAAAACTAAAATTTATCTATAATATATTAAATTAAACAAATGAATACTGCGAATCCTAACCTGACCAGTGCCATAGAACTTGGACCCCCCAAAATATTGACATTGTCACTTAATGAAAAGTGACAGCAAGTGATATAACTTTCATTGTATAAGTTCATACTGCAAATGTCAAACAGATAATAAATAGTCTATGATTAAAAAGTCGCTGGTCGAATTTCGATCATTGGGCGACCGCTAGTTATTATGATTGGTCGAACGCTGCGTCTTTCGATTCCCTATCGAATAACATATGTAACATATTTCGTTAAAAATTTAACTTCCGCAGTGTTATGACGGTATGACATTATATTCAAACGACAACTAGCTATTATAGAAACTATTTAACGGTCAAAACCCACCTACAAAAAAACAGTGTACTAAAATAGAACATGTTACGTCTTCATGAAATGTTGGTGTAACATTACGTTCGTGATATAAGCATAAAGTGTTCTGAATTGGAGTCTGAGTCAGGCGTCCTTGAGACGCCACGCTCGAATGCCTTTTAGATTTCTTCCTTTAAGTGTCTGATAGACATGCGAGTGATGGATGGAATTTTAATATATAGTTCACGTTGTTATTGCGTTGCTATATAGATAATGTTAATGCGTATGCGTATAATAAAAATAAAATGGTTCTGTTATTAAATTAAGGAAGCAGTGATAGCTTGTACAAAATAAACAACGCGTCGATAGATGTGATATTAAAGATTCGCCAGTTAACAGATATTACTACTGCTTTGCCTGGTCTACTTCGCTTACGTTCACAGTTTAATGTCTTAAGGTATTTTACTGTAGGTTTCAGAAGCTGAGGTAGATACCATATTTGTATTACAAAAACGGGCAAAACAAGGAATTTAGTATTTTAACTTTGCCCTCCCAATACATCTTGGAAAATAAAAAGTATGTTCGGAAAAATGTAGATAATTTTGAACTTGTAAATAACAGGCACAATTTCAATAGGTACTAGAAATAAATATAAAATAGTCATTCCATTCCACCTTTTAGATTTAGTAAACCAAATTTTTTTTTAGATAATTGTGTTAGGTTGTATAATTAACTCCCTAAGCACATTATCGATATGCCGGATAATAAGGTCCAAGAGCTTACTTGGTAGCTTCTTACTAGCTTGTAGAGCTTACTGTATTGTGGGAAACTAATATACTTAAAGACCACGCACGATCTATGCAATGAGCTAACCAAAAACGGCTATGCGGTTAACTTGTATGCGGTGGAAGTGGGAGCGAGAGGTATTCCCGCGAAATCTCTCTATAATTTGCTAAAAGACCTCGGCCTGTCGAGAACTGCAATAAGTTTTATTTTAGAGCGGGTATCTAAAGCAGCATTAACAGGCTCTTACCAAATCTGGCTTGGCAGGGAGGGTATCGCGGGCAGTCAAGGTGAGTGCTTATGTGCATCATAAGGGAACCCACTTAAATCTACACCTGGTTGAAAGTCCTGGAGGCTGCTCGTGTTTCTCTCTTTCTGCCACACGATGATCCCGGCACCCGCATGGTGAATCCATGGAATGCTAAGATGTTTGGCTCCTATGCATGTTTTATTGTCGAGAGGGTCTGATTACGTGAATGACGGTAATGTCTGGATGTGATTCCCTCTCTGTATATCTACTGAAAATGATAATAATTGTATACAATTTAATAGTGTAAAAAACAATAAAAAAAAAAGATAAGATGTTGATAAACTCGTTCGAGTTTCATGCCGGTTCTTCTCGATGACTAGGATGTTTTTTCCGGACAGGTGGTGGTTTATTGTCATTCATACCTTGCCTTTTTAGGACCTAATTTGATTTAAAAGTATGTTGAATTTGATTTTTGAATCCCGAAACCGACGAGCCTGAGTTTTCGATAAAGGAAAACATCGTGCAGAAACAATTATAGCATGGTGGTGGTAGGGTATTTTCTAGAACAAGCCTGGCTAGCTCAAGTTAAAAATCTGTCGCTAAGCACCTATACGTGTGCAGATGTGAAGCAGTCTCCCAGCCAACGTGGAACGCGTTCATATGATTTTTTTTTCTAAAACGCAAATCTACGGACTCTTGGTCCACACATTTTTTTTAGTGGATGCTCTTTATAATATTAAACATAAAAAATTGCCATGAAAAAAAAGGATGCACTTGCAAATGCAGTTAAGTACTATAAATAAGTGAGCCTTATTTTAGTATAACTATAACGAAACTTATCACTAAATTACATATAAATTGTTATACACTGTTTTCTTATTACTATTATAGATTATTGTTGTACTAAAATTACGGAATTTTTGGGGTTGTTATTGTGTTTGGGTGTTTACACAGAGGGTGAGGTTTGGGAAATAATGGACTTAGTTCTTATGATATTGGGTCCGTCAACAGAGGCGCGAGAGGCATTTCAGGAGACCGGCATGACATCGTCGAATGCCGATGAAATTCGTGTCACCGACGGTCGCCGTTGTTTTTTGGACTATATCGTACTTACCGTCAGATGCTGTACAGTCATTTTAACGAGCGGTTCCGGTAGCAGAACTTGAGACCCCGTTTCCCTTCTAGGTTTAGCGTGTTTACCATCTTGGGCCACATAGTAATATAATTTAAGATTGTAGCCAACCGCTAAACCTATAAAGAAAAATAATGTTACACCCGTGGGTAATAAAAATGCCGATGTTTGAAGTGAAGAACTCACAACACTGTTATTTATTTCACTGTGGTTTCACTTCCTTTTATCGCTCGTTGCTATCGCGTTATAATTCATAACTGAACTGCTTCGGCGCCGCGCCTGAGCCGCTTAAATACCTACACTAAACGATCGCAGAAAAATCGTGAATCATCGCTAATCTTTTTAATCGGGTTGTAACAGGTCGTAACAATATAAAAATTAAGGATAGTTACAATGTGTGAACCAGCACTAGTTCAAAATGAAATATGCTTTGTTCAGTTTTAACATTGAGAAGACGCTCGTTAGAGCCAATACTCTAAGATCGGTTCTGAAAATATACCTGTCTTCGACAAATCCGGCTAGATGCTTGATCAGTTTTATCAGCATATTATATTATTTTATGTTCTATTTTTTTTTTTACCGTCTTCAAAATTAGGAATTCTACAGAATCATTGAAATTTGTTTTCTTTTTTGTTAAAAACTGGCTTGTTATGTATTCACGTAAATAAATAACATTCAGCATAACCCCTACATAAAATTATTATTTTAATTTTAGTACTGTAACTGAAATATTGAATAAAAGCTTGTTTTTAAAAAGTTTTTATTAATTAATATTTTTTGTTAGTATGAATGTAAAATTTCTTATTTTTATATCTTGTTCTATGGTAATGACAAAAATAAGCATTTATCATTAAATTTTAGTATTTTATCGCTGTAATAACGTTTTCGAGTCACGACACTGTTTTTACACGAGAGCTGTCCAGCTAGTTCACTCTGCGGACAATAACCAACCACGGTGCGTAATAATAACTACCTATAGTCATACAAGTCCCTGCGTTACCGTCCTATGTTTACAACAGACGTCAACGGGGGCGGGTAATGTAGTGCATGAGGGAAACGCATGCAATTGCGTAATCTAGGCGCGCAAGTCACAGGTAGGTACGCTAAAATAAACAGTATTTCGTTTTCATACAAACGGCTGAAACGAAATCTAGGTAAACTTTAGTACACAATAGTGGTGGTTACATAATTTAGAACAAATGAAGAAATATTATATTAGCTACTTTCTAGAATTTAAAATTTTTTTAATTTATCAAATTTTAAGCAAAAAATTATGTTTATAAAAAATAATTACATCCCATCTTACCAACTCATAATCGCTTTTGAAACAAGAAAAAAAACCCAATTACAAATAATTTATATAAAAACTTACAAAATTAGCAGTAATGTATTTTTGTGAAAACATAATCATAATAATTTAATATAGCATTATCCAATACGTAAGTAGGTATCCCAAAGAACACAGTCAGAGGGCAATCTTAGTCTGTGTTTATCTACCGAGCGGCTGCAATTAATTATTTCATGAACACTGTCGTTAGAATATACTGTTTACTTTAAGTGTAAAATGTAGTGTAGTGTCGTGCTATCTCGTCCCCGCCAACGTCTAAAACATAGGACGGTCGAGCACGAACTTGTACCACTATATGTGATGTACAAAAAAAGTAACGATTAACGAGATATTTGCATTGTTGCCATCATGTTCGGCACCGATTAGCTAATCTCAAATGCCTATTTAGCGTTTATTTGAAAGACCTGATAAAATAGCATTTTGGGTAGAATCTGTTTGTTAGTCAACTGCGTAGCTTATGTGAATTTGCACAGCAATCGATTTAGGCATCGCGATGATGGCAGTCAGGCTTCCCGAAGGTATATTGTAGAGCGATCCAATATTCAAAGAACATTTGGTTGATTTCTGTCAGATATACGAAGTGAACTATCTGAATCTATGGTTACTATGTATGGTTTTGCTCTTTCAGTTATGATTGATCGTTTAAAAATAGCTACTGAACAACACCCAACAAATATTATTCACAATATTTTGTGCCGTTATTTGTTCAGTTGATCTTCAAGGACGAACGATTTATATTTTCTGTAGGTATATTATTATTATACTACATCTATGGTAAATACAGCGGGATGTTTTTAAATATATATGTTTATATATAGCGTTGTTAAACAACCAAAGTGCATTTAATATTAACCGAATACTGTATAACAATTAACAATATATACTAAGGAAAGGAAGCTTGAAGAGGAATTCCAGCAAGCTTGCGTGAAATGTATGACTGCGGATAGAATCTGTCATCGATGGTTGCCGTTGTTTTCAAACTTAATGTATTTACCGAGAGGTGATATGCAGTTATTTTGCCAAGCTAGTATAATAAAAAAAAATATTTAAGAAAAACGGTCACCATCGAGAAGAAAGTAATTGTCTAATGGTCGTTATGCGGGACTGTAAAATCGGTTGGACTAATCAAGATTAGTAAAGGTTTACAGCCATGATAGTGTACTTGAGGATATCGACATTTTTCAATATCAATGTTAACACACTTATCATTATTAAATATTTATTGATAAGTACTGATAAGACGACATTATCAACTGACGCAATTTTAAACTATAGAGTGGCCCTTAATAGCTTCATGATTGCTCTTACTTGCTTATTTCGGTTTATCATTTGATTTTATTTATATTTGTTTGTCATTTGAGAAGAATGATAATATGGACACTGAATCTCGGAGACTAATGGTTTGGCCGGATGCCCGTCTCGTATAGACACTGTACGAGGTGGTGGTGAAGGGCCCGGGGGGTGCAATAAGGCACGGCCGCTTGAGGTGCAGTGTCTTCAAATGAAACACGAGCTCTTCGTTTACTGAGGTGTTCGGTGTTCGCAGGACGACCAATCTTGTTTCTTATTATGTTGTAGCTGTGTATCTGATGACTCGAACCGTGCCCGACACGATTTTTGCAGAGCTTGAAAGTAACCTAGAGAATTACCATAAAAAGAGCCTTTACTTTTCGTCAATTTTTTGTATCTATTTTCACTTTGGTCGCCCTGTTTCCCGCTTTATATTTGTTTGAATATATAAGTTACATATACAAGTTATATATCAAATTGTTCCTTTATTCTATTCCCTATCCATTAAATATCAATAAATTATATACTTTTATCACATATTCCATACACAAGCAAAAACAATAGAATTTACGGCGGTTTCACCGTGTTTCGTTGATCTGATGATGTTGGTCTGATGACTCGAACCGTGCCCGACACGATTTTTGCAGAGCTTGAAAGTAACCTAGAGAATTACCTTAAAGAGAGCCTTTACTTTTCGTCAATTTTTTGTATCTATTTTCACTTTGGTCGCCCTGTTTCCCGCTTTATATTTGTTTGAATATATAAGTTACATATACAAGTTATATATCAAATTGTTCCTTTATTCTATTCCCTATCCATTAAATATCAATAAATTATATACTTTTATCACATATTCCATACACAAGCAAAAACAATAGAATTTACGGCGCTTTCACCGTGTTTCGTTGATCTGATGATGTTGGTCTGATGACTCGAACCGTGCCCGACACGATTTTTGCAGAGCTTGAAAGTAACCTAGAGAATTACCTTAAAGAGAGCCTTTACTTTTCGTCAATTTTTTGTATCTATTTTCACTTTGGTCGCCCTGTTTCCCGCTTTATATTTGTTTGAATATATAAGTTACATATACAAGTTATATATCAAATTGTTCCTTTATTCTATTCCCTATCCATTAAATATCAATAAATTATATACTTTTATCACATATTCCATACACAAGCAAAAACAATAGAATTTACGGCGGTTTCACCGTGTTTCGTTCGTACATTAAATGTGATGTCGTACATATTTTCCATATAAACTTATTCTAAACATTTTATCCATTTTGTCGTAATTCTAATCGTACACATGTTACACTTAATACATAAGCACCTATAAAATACATAATACATGACACGTAATTCGTAATGTAGCCGTAGTTGCTAACATTTTCTCTATAAATCTATTTCGTTTCTCTATATTAATGTTACCTAACTATTCTTATATATAAAACACACAATATATAACACATGACACATAATAATACATAATTCAGTCGCCAACAGTTATCTTTGTTTTTGCTTTCAACAATCCCATTTTATTTCATTTATATGTTAGTATAATTTTCGCCTTATATTTATTCTTAAGGATAGATAGAAATGTAAGAATAATGTGTTTAATCATCGTTTGATAGTAACATTTACAACTTCATGAGGGCAAAGTAAGAGGACACAAAAGCACCAGATTCACAGTTTTTGAATTTGCTTGATAATATATTCAGGCAACAGTGTTTCTGCTGGTGTGTGCGCGAGAGAAGAAGCAGTTGAAATAGGCAGGGTTTGGTAAGGTGAAAAGGGGCCCAAAATGGTTGGAAGTCGCGATTCCCCTATCAAATCGGCTCATTTTAAAACGTATACCTTTTTGATTCGTTGAAGAAAAATTTTAAATACCTAAACAAATGATTTTCTTGACATAGCTTTGAAGTTAAAGTCTCATAAATTTGTTTTGTTCTTTTGTAAAAAATTGGGTTCCGCAATTTAATTAAGGATAACGGAATCAAATGTAACTCATCTGTTCCCACGTCGCGGCGCGGCGCGGCGGCGTGTATTTAAACTGGCTTTGCCAAGCACGAGTGACGAACGCGGAATACTGTGGGAATACTGAGAATTAAGCGACCTTTTCCATTCCCACGACCAGTCTTTATCTTTCCATTTCTAAATATTTAGAGAGGAAGTCTAGAAGAGGGAAATTAGAACGCGTCGCTGCCTTCATAGCTTTTTAATTAAGCAGCATAGATGTTAAAAACTTTCAACGCATCAAACGTTCTTATACGACTTTCTTCAGTGAAAAGACGTTCTTAAATTATCACTTAAATCATTTTGATTATCCAGTTATAGAGGTAACTAGCCTTCCGTACACGGCTTCGCTCATATAGAGATTTAAGATTTTGTACTGTTGTCTATTGTTTATATATTAATCAAAAAATTGTGCATACAGTGTAAGTAATTTACGCTATTCGCGTACCTACCGAGAGAAAGTTAGAATGCAATAAAGCAATTCTTTTTGTATACTTACTACATTGATGATTAAGTATATATACTGTTTTGTGCAAAATTTATCCACTGCTATTGAAACTGACTCTGGAACTGGCGACACCGAATAAACCTGACCCGAAAAATATGATTTCCCATACAACAAACTTTAAGCAGCCATTTTCACACTCTTATGGATTGATTTTTGAGAAATCCATTTTTAAGCGAAACTATACAATGCTCTTCTCAAATTTCGCTTTTCTATCCTTAGTGATTTAGGCGATGGGCGTTGATTAGTCAATCAGGACAAAGCCTATATTCAAGTATATGGATTTTAAGCAGATAAATATCCTACAGACTAATAAATAAATAGGGATTTTATGATAATAACACCGGACTTTAGATGTTTCACTACTGGGTAAATAGGCCCTTCCCGAGAGAAGGCAAGGGCTAAACCAATCGACCACCTTGACTTCTTATTATTAATTTTTAAATTATATTTTTGTTTATTGACTGTTTGAGACAGTTCACAGTGTAATGTTTAAACGGCACTTGATGGTTGAATGCCTCGTTCTGAACAGAGCATTAATTCAAAGCCATTGAATAATAACACCCGTACATGTGTGTCAAAGCGCCCGAGTTCTGACCTTCTGGCAAGCGATCAAGGTCTGTCGAGGTCTTCAGATAACTCTACTGAAGGACAGATGCTTAGTAACGGTTTCTATTCGAGGTTTAGCTATAGGAATATCGATTGACACGGCATTGTCTAATATAATTTGTTTTTTCCTATAGTTACTTTAGCTTTATTTACTTTGACCTGATATTTGTTATTTATTACCATGGAATCGCTTTTTAACAGATTTCAACAAATGGCGGGGAGTTACTCAATTCGAATGTTTTTTTAAATGGATGTTCAGCCATAACTTCTTTGTTTAAGAACCGATTTGGATGATTCTTTTTTTGTTAGATAAGAGGGGGTACTTCAAGGGTGGTCCAATTTTAATTTCATTGACATTGGAACTTTGATTTCGAAGATACACCACGAAACTCTTCAAAATCATTGAAGTTAGTTTTCTTTTTTTTATTGTTTATAATATTGTCGTAACATTATATGTATTGTTTACAACTTTTACATTTTTATGTGACGTATCACTTCCAGACATCACTATCATTCATGTAATAATCCACCTTATTATAACCCTTTCGACAACAGAACTTGTTTTTCATGATTCTTGAACATTTACACGGCGATTCGAAAATATGCTTAGGGAGTTATTTGTAGATTTTGTTACTGGATATGTTATAAATTGTGTATGAGTAGAATTTACTAGTATCAAGCCTACCACTTATTCAACCTCATCGTGGTTTTATTACACGGATCAGTTTTTTTAAATTTACCCACTAATATAAGAAAAAAATTCTTACAGTCGACATAGCCGATAAATATGCCGTTTCCTAACACAGGTCGTATATATTTCATAGTCGTATTGAAATCGAATGGAATGTGTCTGATAGCGATTTAAATCGACCCTGAATATTAAAAGAAATCGCAATTTTAAATTATACCATACCGTGTATTTTCGTTACAATGTAACATAATTGTGGGCCAGAGTCGTATTTTTCTTGTAGGTATATGCGCTTTACGTTAATGACAGTCGGTTACTCTGAAGATAGAATTGTGCCTTCGGTTAACCATAGAGGTGCATTAAAGTTTTATTTTTTTCAACTGTTATATTAAAAAGTGGTTATTATCAATCACGACGCATATACATGTTTCATAACACGAACAAATTTTATATAGACTAACAGTTGTTAAAGCCGTTTATGAGTTATATCCAAACCATGTAAACAGACAGGCTAATAATTTTAAATATCAAATTTGTATTTGCCTATATAGTAGATATCTGTGTAATATATAAGAATAACTGACTGACTGATTAAAAAGTATCAACGCACAGCCCAAACTAGTGGGGCTAGGATCGTGAAAATGTGTATGTGGGTCACTATATTTGGAAAGGATAAAGTTTTATGGAAATTCAACTCCCAAGGAGAAAAGGGGATGAAAGTTTGTATGAAAGTCTGCCATTTTTGAAGATAGATCTATGAAAATTGGTATTCAGCTATTCCGTTTACAATAGGACATAACTCAACTATAGCTTGTACTGATTGAAGTACATAATTGACGGTCATAGAAAATAGATTAAAAAAATAGTGACCACCTCTGTGTTTTTAAGTTTTCAATGAACTTGAATGTGTCCAGTGACGTGAGTGTTGTACTTACCAATGTGCCTACGCTTTCAATGAAGGAATACGAATACATTACGATATATTAATGTGGCGGTAGGGCATTTTCTTTTTGACGGCAAATTGACGGTACTGTCCCTAATGGTATGTATAGGTATGTGTATGTGGTCGCCGCTGTCATGCCAACCAGCATAAACATGTCTTAAAAAGGAGGGAAGACACTGGCCGGAAGATGGTTCCACAGTTTCGCGGTACGGAAAAAATAAGACATAGAGAACTTATTACTTCTTCGAGATAGAGGTTACCGTAAAACTGTGACTGCGTAACTCAGTGCGTGTATAGTTCTTTTGTGGAAAGGCACTCACCATGATACAGACGATAGAACGCGCTAAGCGAGGCAATGTTGCTACGCAGCTGAAGCTGCTTCATGTATTTGGTAATGTTTGCATCATTAACAATACGGACAGATCGTCTATGCAACCTGTCTTCCAGCTGCCACATCAGAAGGTTAACACACTTTCAGGCTTAGAATGTTTATTGTCGTTTACATTATCATCTGACATGACAGATGAGAATCTGCTCAAAAACTGGCTTGTAATGTAATAAACTTGCTTTTATTTATAAGAATAATAAATGTATCATTATTTAGATACCTAGGCCTTTCATACTATATACTTTCGGATAACCAGTACAAATTACCGGTTCTGAAAGTCGCATCTACACTGAGAACAGACAAGGAAACTGGTTGTTACTCATTTAAAATTATCAAAATAATCGAATATATTATAAAAATAATACACTAATTACGAACTCCACGTCTTTAACTGTCCTTATACAGAATTAAATAATTTAAGGCAATTAGATAACCAAGACTAGTTTTAGACATATTAGTCTTGGCCTCAAATTATAACTACAATGTTTGTAATTCATTCCGTTAGGTTATTACCTAATTTGTACCATTTGTAAATGTTTATATTAAAAAAAATTAGACGTGTTTATTTATGCACGCTGAAGTTATAAGTACCTACTTCTTTGAATAGTTAAACCCGATATTGTTATTATGACGCATAGATGTAGTATTATACTACATCTATCATGTGATGTATTACATCGACTGTGGCTATCGTCATCACAATACAACAAGAGTTTTTAAGCAATAATTTCATAGTCAAAGCTTTTTATTATATAAAATTCACTCTCAACATTTTTTTAATAGCGTACCTACCTAAAGAAGTATTATTACTACAATATTGTAGAGGCCAAATAATGCAAAAATCATAGTCAACCAAAGATCGTTTATCGTAGACTAATAATTTAAAACTGAGCGACTCCACGTCTTCCGCTGCCCATGTCTATATACAGAACTAAAGCATTTAACATAACTTAATAAACGAGACTAGTTTTCAGAAAATGTTAGTCTTGGCTTTTTAATTCTTATTACAATGTATGTATGGAATTTATTTCGTTACATTTATAAATGTTTTTATATAAATAAAAGTGAATTCGTTATGCGCGCGTTATAAGTTACACCTACTGCTTTAAATAGTTAGTAGTAATAATATATGTAACTCATAAAATCGGCTGTAACTTTCTGCACCACAATAAAACAATGGGGTTACAATTTCACGGTGTAGACTTTTATTACAATGTGCGTGTGCATCTTAAAAAATTCACTCTCATAGTATTTTAAAAACGCGCCTGCAAAAGTATAATTCCAAAAATGACTATAATCTCATTGATAAGTTCAGTTAAAACTAATCTGATGGTTTGTTAAGAGTGTCAAGAGAATTAGCAGTTCAATACGGTTGTATAACATCTAATTTGGTACAATGGAATGCATCGAAACAAAGCCTAAACTCTTTCTGCATCAACTAATAGTATGTGAGCTAAGAAAACTTCCTTACTAAAAACAGTAGAAAAGATTTAATGCGACTTCAAAAAGAGGGAGGTTACCCAATTCGAATGTTTTTTTTTTAATGGATGATCAGTCATAATTTTTTTGTTTATGAACCGATATGGATGATTCTTTTTTTGTTGGATAGGATAAATACCTCAAGATGGTCCCGTTTTTATTTCATCTACATTGGATCTTCAACTTCGGAGATACACAAGGGAACGCTTCAATATCATAGATGATGGATTTCGTTTTCTTTAAAAATTGTCTTGTAAAAGTTTTGTTTTTCGACCTGACAATAACTTTAAGGGCCCTGGAGCTATCGGAGGCTTTGATAGCTTCACCGGGCTTTGAGATTTGTTAATCAGCACTGAAATAAAGTATAGGTGAAGTTAGTACACTATTTTAAATAGGTTTATACTATGTTGTTCAGTTAGCATACATAACATACCATCACGCCTGTATTCCCCGAAGGGTTAGGCAGAGGTGTACACTAATTGTACACCCACAATTCGCCGAGTTCTTTTTTAGGTCTCATGTTGTAGGGGGTGAGCCTATTGCCATTAATTGGGCACGAAACCAAACTCCGAGCTGCTACAGGAAATTTCACAGGAAAAACCCTATAACACTTTGCTCGATCTGGGATTCAAACCCAGATCCTCGCTCATTGCAGTCGCGCTAACGATTTAGTCGAGGTAGTTCGGTTAGTCGGGCAAATAAGTCATAAGGAAACGTAAAATCAAAAAGTTGGTTCTGGTTTACCTACCTTTACCGAATATGGTAATATGCTTTATATAGTATCGAATTTTTTATACGAATTTATTTATTTTTGCCGTTGACATTAGAACAAGGATATATTATATCAAAACTATATTATTGGTAAATTATTATACTCGGTAAAAAATATGGAGTTTTCCTCTGCGCAAATGTAATATATAATGTATAGATTTATAATTGTATACATCTATATTATACTAGCCGGTCCGGCAGAGAGTGTTCTACACTTTTCTGTAATCAATAACTCTATGACAGCGCTACCTATCCTGATTGTTTTTCCTCAAATGAGGATGACTGAGTTCAAATAAAAAATTAGTAGAAAAAAGGACGTTCAGTTTTCTTGAATTACAAAAATTTTCGGTAAACTTTTCAAATTTTTCTTATCCTAAAATCCTAGTTCGGATTATTTAAGAACATTTGGAAGAAAAAATTATTAAATCGGTCCGGCCGTTCTCAAGTTATGCGTTTTATTTTTATAGATTAGTTACTGCTGTTATGGCCAAATGGTTACTATACCACAGTATACCTATTCAATGCCCGCAGGTTCGACCCTTGGCATGCACATTGAAATAACCCTTTAAAAGATTTTCAAATTATAAAATAAACTCACTGGATACACCTTAGTTTGCAGACTTTTTTAAAGTAGCTGTCATTGTTGGTTCAGAGCGATCACGATCCCTTCGACTTCCGATTGGTAGAGAGCTAGTTGTTGATAAAGTTGTTATTGATGACGACAACGCCATCTAGCATAATTTACGCGAACACATAAAAAAAGCAAGAGCTAACTGAGTAGAATATATTCACGTATAGACAGAAAAAAAAAACTATAAATATAAATTTTGAAAGTAAGTGGTAAATAATGAATTATGAAAGTTTTTAGCGAATCTCCGTAGTTTCGAAAGATAAAAAAAATATTAGAAACTCTCTTACAAATAACTAAAGATGTATTTATCATATTACAGTTCTTTGTAAAAATTATCCCTTAAGATTTTTATGAGACTAAGCGTCACAATATTACCGCTGAAATATATTTTTTTTATTAATTGGTAAGTTATTATTTGCCACGGTCCAGTATCTCAAGCCTAGAAAGGGGTGGTGGCTAAAACAGGGATAGTTTTGTATATTGACCCGTTTTCAACTATAGATTGTAGTTATCAAATAGAATATAAAAAATTGTCCAGTCAGCATGTTATGGCTGCATCTTCAGACACTAAAAACCAGACCATACAGTTGGCAGATTATATTTTCTAATAATCCATGTGTTTCGATGCAGTGTCTTGGCCAAAAGGCTATCTTCGCCTTAATTCTGATGTGATAATCATTAATTAGGTGTTTATCATTCCTCCTTGCTGGGATAAAAAAGAAGAAAAACGATATCACTAAATTTTTTTGGACATATCGTTGTACCAGTTTCTTAAGCTCGTATATCAATTTATTTGCACATCAAAATCAACACCCAGAGTTCCAGAAGTTCCAGAATTATACCACTTTGTTTAGAATGTAGAACTAGATTAGATTAGGGGTTAATCTTGTCAGAGGAAGGTGAAGTTCTGATTATGCATCGAATATATTTAGATGAAAAAATAATAATTTCAAGAACAGGAAGATAAATAAGAGTTCTGCTTCTGTTTTATTTAAAAAATTGTCAATAAAGGCTACTTTTCGCCGAGTCCAACAGTTTACTCCCCGTAATACATAAAAACTGGACGAATCGAGGTATACGTGGGTAATGAATTAACTGGATCGATATCACAACAATTACACTCTATTTATGTTGTCGACCTAATGTATGAAATTATGTGCAATGAGGGGGAGGGGTTAGGGGGGGGGGTGTAACTTTTGTGTTGAGCCTTAGTATTAGTTTTGATGTTTTAGTGTCGTGTGACGAGGAAGAAATATTTTGTTTTATTTATAAAATCGAAGTCAGAATGATGATGGATTTGTACGATTCGATCACCGTGGTATATAAGCCTTGTGATATTTGCGGAGGTGGTATTTCGTTTGAGGTAGGTGATGTGGAATTAACTGTCAAGTCATTAAATGTTTAGGCTCTCGTAAAAAAAAATTTGTGACGTGTTTGCAAGGTATTGATGTCCCTTCATATGCACGTCCAAAATATTCGTACGTTTTACGTCAGCGAAAATGCTATGTTATTCGCAAACTCATTTCCGACTCGGAATTTATGCTTCCTTCTTATGCTTGCTACGGTATGAAACAATGATGGCCCAGTGCTAGCGTGTATGAACATCGCGTCGATCGACTTGAGTTCGAATCGAAAGAGAACAATTGTCGTGAAACCATAGCATGGTGGTACATATATGGTTTTTTCTAATTCCCTCCTGATTAGCTATCACACTCAAGTTGAAAGTCTGTCGCCAAGAACCAATAGGTGTGTTCCTGCAGGTCCACTTTAGAGCTAGTTTTCCGCTAGACTTAGAGTGTTACCATCTCGGGCCACATCGTCACTTAAGATCAGGTGAGATTGTGGCCATCACATATAACTATAAAAAAGGTCTGATAATTGTGTCTCAGTTTTTGATATCGGATCGGTCGGAAAACAGTAGCTCGAGCTCAAACACGACTTTATGTTTTATGTACGATTTGTGTTCTCAATATAGCGACTTGCGAGGCTTCCAACAATATCGAAATATGGTTATTTGAAAAATTTAAAGGCTTAAAAAATCTTTTAATATAATAAAAAAACAAAATCTTTTAATATAATAAAAAGTAACAACTTTGACATTACAAACAGACACTTCAATTTTATTATTTGTATAGATGTAATAGATAGTAACTTTTACCAAGTCTAAAATTCTATCTTAGTGCGTTTATATCTTTTGAGAAAAATTATTACGTAAAAGAAGTTTAAACAATGGGAAAAATACATAAGAAGAACAGAATATTGAGAACGATGAGGTTAATAACAAAACCACGGTTCGTTTCGTTTGTTTATCAAAGTGGGATAAATTCACAGACCACTCGTGACTAGACTTGAATTATTAGGCATTAGCTTGGTATAAGGCATAATAATATTCTTATGTGCGAATGTTTATAACACGCTCATTAAAAATTTTAGTTTAGTAATTTTTTTTATTATAATTCATATTTATTATTATAGCTTCTGCCCGCAACTTCGTCTGCCTGCATTTCGGAATTGCTTTGAAAAACAAATGAAAAATATATCATTTACCGAGATAAAAAGTGTCCTATATGTTAATTCACGTTATAATAAACTATTTGTGTGCCAAATTTCCTCCAAATCCGTTCAACTGTTTTTGCGTGTTTGAGGAACAAACACAAACTATCTCTTTAATAATATTATTATACGTTGTTCATTGTAAGATTACTTCCATGACATACCCCAACAGAATGTAAATTGTTACATCGTGTAAATTATAACATTACTAAAAACACGCATTTCGACTATCAGTTATCATTATAAAAATGTTTTGATACTGATAACCTTTATAAAAAAAATTCACACGACAAAATCGTAAATAGTTTCTTCTGTATAATGATTTTTGTGAATTTTGGTATTTTTTTAGGGTGAACCAAGTAAAAGTAGGATGAAGAATAATAATCAGGCAATACCAAACGTACTGTCTATGAGTAAATCCTACTAACGTGTCCTAATTTTTATCATCATTGATTATATCACTTCTTGTTTGAGTCATCGTAGTTTCCAAGCCACGGTGAAGCTGTAATAGCCGTCTTATGTCGTATGGCTAACAATATAGTCAGTTCTAAAAAAGAAAAGTCATCGTAATCGTAACATTTACTTTACATCTGGCGATATATATTCCACGTCTAGTCATGAGTGGTCTGGGGATAAAATCGACTACCAAGGAGCTTCGTTAGGTAAATGGTCCACGATCAATTTGGATATTTTCCAATATCCCGCCATAACGACGATGTTTAATAAACTTTTAAATAATCCCGAAAAACTTGCTCGTTGTATCGAGATGGAAAATTTGATTACGCGTTGGGAAAATCGTATTTATCGCCGAGGCACCGCGCCAAGAATGTTTGCGGGAAATATATATATAGGCGGCACCACTCGAGTGTTTACGTAATATATCGAACCAGAAATATGTTTTCTCTGTTTAGATATATACCTACTTTATGTTTAAGAGTTGTGGCAGTGACATAGAAAAACATCGCGTGCTCCATTTGGCTGTTAGAATTTCTGCCGTAAATGTCGGTTGACGCAGATTTCTCGTGACCTTTTATACTTTCGTATCATTTCAAATATTCACGAGAATATATATTATCTATATCTATATTACCTATACTTTAATATAATAAAGCGGAAAAGTTTTTTGTTTGTTTGTTTAAACACGCTAATCTCTGGCACTAGGTACCAGTCGGATCCAAAAAATCTTTTTGTACATGGTAACCGATTCACGAGGAATATTAAAGAGTAAATTTGTACTGCTTTAAAAAATACACCTAAAACAAAAGACAAGGTCACTTTAACGTAAAGCTGAGTGTTGCCCGTTATAACTTTGTAAGTTTTGTATTACGTTATAATATTGCAGTTCCAATAATAATTTTACTCTAGAAAATATTTTCAATACAAGACGAAAGTGACAATCACTTCTTGAGCCAAGAATAGTACTGCTTACGGTACTAAAGAAAATGTTTATTTATTGCACCGAATGTGATATGAGTCAAGTAGTCTTACTATTTGGCATTAATTTAATTCAATTTAAACCTTTAACTATGTATGTCACTTACATTTTAATTTACATGTATTTATGTATTTCAATCTTCATTTAAGCCTAATAAATTTATGTGTGTTCATTTACAAATGTATTTTAATTTATTTAGACTGTTTTGGAAGTTACTTACTTTAGTTATTATGTGCATTAAAAAAAACAAAATAGTCAAAGGCCAGTCTAGAGATCATTAAAAACTTGATTAAGAACTCGTGTTCTCGTTATTATTATACACTAGCTGTGCCCCACGGTTTAATCCGTGTTAATTTTATTCGACAAACACCGCGCCGCTAACGCTCCCATGTAGTCTATCATAATTGTTCTCACTTCCTGCAAGTATAAATTGTTTTTATTTTTCACTATCTGTGCCCGTGGCTTCGCTCACGTGGACTACAGAATGCCCGCGCGAATCTTGCTCCCCGCTCCCGACTATTTGAAGACCCGAAGACAAAAATGCTTATTGTGAGTGTTCCTTAGAAGATAGATGTATACTCTCCCGGACTTTTTTGTAGGTCTTTTTAATGCCTATGATTATGTAGTACATTAGTTTGCTATAACTCTTATGGTTTACTCAACATAAGCCATTTACGCGCCCGAATTGATTCACTATGACCGGTTTTAATTTTGTTTGTCGGAACCCTAATTCTTTTTCTAAAATAAAAGTAGCCTAAGCTACTCCCTATCGGCCGTTTTCAATAACTTATCCAACCATTGTTTCAGTTACTAAAGATAAACTAATATAACCTTTTGTCCTTACTTTTTAATCAATAACCTATCAAATGGATAGTTTTTCGTATCTACATAATATATATCCATATCCTATAGCTTGAGTAGATAAAAGGGAAATTGATATCTGTCTTAAGTTATAAATAGTACATATTAGAAATACATATGTACTAATCGGGGTTAGTAAACTCAGATATTTTATTGGAAACGGCCGATACTCATCAGCTATCTATCAGTGAAAGTTCCGTCAAAATCGGTTCAACCGTTTCGGAGATTACCCGGAACAAACACAGACAGACAAAAATTAAAAAAATGAGCTTTTTGTTTTTGGTATCGTATATACTTTGATATGCATTTACTAAAAAAACTATTATTTTGACATAACAAACAGAAACTTCAATTTTATTAATTGTATATATTAAAGATCCTGAATAAGAACATTAAATCGAAAATATTATTACGTGTTTCTGAGGTTTCATTTTTAAATTGGTCAAGTAATTTACGATAACTATAGAAATTAAATATAATATAATTTTTCTTATGTCGGTCGGCTCTATAGATGTTCTAACAGCGCCGGAGACTCTTTACTTAGCCTAGCGAGCGGTTTTCAATAATACTATTGAATTTATAAAGTCGACCAAGTACATATCGTAAGTAAACATTTACTTCACTTATTTACTCGGACTATTCAAGGGTATCTGATAGTCAGGCGTAAAGAATAATAGTTTTATAATAAGCATTGGTATACATGGGTATACCTATTAAAGGTGGTCTTGGTTTTTGTTATATTAACAATTACTTTACCTTAGTTAGACATTTACAAGCCAAAGACCTCTGGCTATAGTTGGAATCCAGTTACTGTAGTCAAAATAGGCTGGGAAGTATATTTAGGTAAATAAAAATTGTTTTTTTTTTTTTTTACTATTTTCATTTAATATAATAAATAACTAAAGTAGAGAAATATATCATTGTTTGCCTTCTAAAGTGATATGTATGTAGTATGCAATATTTATAACATGCCAAAGTCCATTACGGGAATGCGGGTATTTAAAACAAAACATTTTAAAGTTGTTTACATCAAATATACCATTGTTATTCATCGGATGTAGTGTCTGTCTCTTGTGCACCTTATGTGATGTTGACAAGCATTCGTCGATGCGCTTTGCGGAATTTTAATGAGTTTCGTGCGATTCACAACGGGAACGTCATATAATAAGTTCAAAGCGTCGCGTCGCCTCGCGGAAAATAAAAGTTTCGGTTAAACAGCTAAGATTTTGATTTATGTAATAACTCGTGTCATATATTGTATTTAAAAGAATTACTATTATCGTAGTTTTAAGTTAAGTAATAATCTATAAAAAAAATCCAAAGGTGTTTTGGTGGCAGCGCCAGATCTCCACTCTTCATAAAAATTAATGATTCAATTGGAACAGATAGCATATTCTAATGAAAATATACTCAGCTAACATGTAGGTGGCGCCATCTATTAACAGTCTGTTTTACTAACATAACAGCTGTTAGTTAGAGTATTTACATTCTTTAAAGTGCTAATTATTCAAACGAGTCAGCTAGTCAGTATAAAAACAAAATCTCGGTTTTCATGTTAATGATTGTTATTGATATGCATATGTTAAAATCAGGGATGTAACGATACCTGTACTGATACGATATATCGCCGATTATTATTACAAAAATACGCGGCCACGCGCTTTTGTACCATTTTAGAGTTCATAGGGTACATTGATCCGATCGGTACCAAACTTTACCGGATAATCCTCTGGGTTATTATAAAAATTGTCTGAGAATTTCATCAAAATCGCTCCAGCCGTTTTAGATTCCATATGGAATATACGTACAAACATCGATTTTTCCAAAGCGCGCGAAGCGACTGTGTTCTCTTTCCTAGCAGGCGGAAGAGCCGCGCGTGGTGCTGGCGGAGACATTGCAATCTTTATTGAGCGCTGTATTTCTTTGTGCCTATTTGTTATTAATTATGAGTTGAAATTCTTATCAATAATATCCATTTTCAGGATGCGTTTTGTAAAAAAATTAATATCAAATACCCACTTATCATTAAAGTTTTGTGTATAATAGAGACACAATACAATCAACAGAAAACGTTTACACTCCGCTAGTCGGGTAAAAATTAATATCAAATACCCACTTATCATTAAAGTTTTGTGTATAATAGAGACACAATACAATCAACAGAAAACGTTTACACTCCGCTAGTCGGGTAAAAATTAATATCAAATACCCACTTATCATTAAAGTTTTGTGTATAATAGAGACACAATACAATCAACAGAAAACGTTTACACTCCGCTAGTCGGGTAAAAATTAATATCAAATACCCACTTATCATTAAAGTTTTGTGTATAATAGAGACACAATACAATCAACAGAAAACGTTTAGACTCCGCTAGTCGGGTAAAAATTAATATCAAATACCCACTTATCATTAAAGTTTTGTGTATAATAGAGACACAATACAATCAACAGAATACGTTTACACTCCGCTAGTCGGGTAAAAATGTTTAGGAGGTTACATACATACATAGTTCATCATTTATTTTATTTATTACTAAATTTTTGATGTCGGTATCGGCGATAATTTACTACAATAATCGGTAAAAATTATGTCTCGTTACATCCCTAGTTATAATATTAACGTACCTACACTGTTCAGCACGTTTAGTAATTTATTTATTTTTAATGTTAATGTGACAACTCTATGAGTATATCGCAAAAAATGGTAAGTTTTAACGAGTTTAATAAGTACTTTTATGTGAACTGTTTACCCACTGGTATTTTTATATAACCAGTTCGTTTAATATTATAATAATATTGTTTAAAATATTATCAAAGAAAAAACGTTATTTTTATTACCTTTAAACCTTTATACAATTATTTCCTATTATAGTTACTTAATTCACTTTTGCGGGATGTAAGTCTGCTAAGTAGAGGTTTTTATTTTTATTCATAAACTTGCATTATTTGACTCTAAATTGCGTACACTAAAGGTAGCTTGGTTATTGCGCACAAGTCAAGAGAATTGGAAATAATAACAAGGATTATGAATTGAGAATTCTGAGATATCACTAAAACTCCTTGGAAAGTTCTAAACCTTTTTGTCAGAACGCTCCATTTGATCAGTGCACGTCGATAAAGCGGCAGAAACGACGTATTAAATACTGCACCTGTTGCACACTTTTTTGTAGATCTTTTAGCGTAGAACTATTTGGTCCTTGCATATGAAATTGGCGTTTTGTTGAACTGGCCACTTTGATCTCAAATATCTGGCTTTTGTTTATGAATTCCTAATTCAATTTTATTTCAAATTTGGACTTGTGTCTTAGTATTTTGAATTTAGTGATTAATTTGTTTTCGTACCATTTGATTATTCTTCTTCGTTCTGGAAATTTTGGCCTACGAAATAATCTCCTTGGACGGCCGGAAACCCTAGTTGATAATGAAAAGTTAAAGGTGATCGTGAAAGCGGATCGGGCGTAGCAGGTTGATTGCTGTGTTACAATACTCAGCCGTTACAATAACGAGGGGATTTTTAATCGAAAATGGATCCTTTACGATAAACGGAAATGCTCATCATAGTGATTGAACCCAGAGGAACCGGCCAAATCCTGTCCCAAGCGAAAGTTGACTCAAAAAATGTACTGGTGAGTGTTTGGTGGACCAGTGCTGGTGTCATTCACTAAAGCTTCCTAAGATCTGGTCAAACGATAACGGTAGATCTGTATTGTCAACAATTGCAAACCATGATGAAAAAGGTAGCTGTTAAACAACCGAGACTGGTCAATCTCTTTAGCCCACTGCTGCTGCAGGACAACGTTAGAACTCATACTTCACGACAGACGGTCGCTAAATTAGAGGAACTGCTGTTGGAATGTCTCCGACACCCATCATACTCCCCGGATCTTGTTCCAACAATTACCACTTTTTTCGGAATTTGGACAATTACTTGCAAGTAAAAAATTCAATTCTGATATGGCTATCCAAACCACCTTCAAAGATTTTATTGATTCTTGCTCCCACAATTTTTTCAGTAATTCATTTCAATTCAATCATTGAATTGCCTTTAAAATGGCGAAAGTGCATAGATAATAATGGTACACATGCTTCGATTAATCAAATGTATAATTTCATAATATTTTTTTGTTTTACTTTTTCCATTTAAAACGCTAACTTCACATGTGACCTAATACATATATTGTTATTTGTAATACATTATTTTCAACTATTGCAATCTTTTTGATCAGGAAATGCCGATAAAGCGGCCGTACATCAGATTAATTAGTAAAATATTTCTTACCTATTGTGATATCAATGAAAATTTAAGATAAATATTATATTATCGTAGACTGTTTTGTTGATCTCTTAGTGTAAATCAGTTTACTCTGTTTGAAACAGTTTGATCAGCGCACGCCGATGTAGCAGCCAAACGACACATTTCTTCCAATATGGTGTACAATTAATGGTCCCTAATATTCATTATAAAAAACTTATTACAAATAAAACATATCCTCTAAACCACAAGAAAAACGTAACTTTCGATTAGTGAAAAAAATTTTAGAAGCGGATACTCAGTAGTCCCAGTAATGACCCCTTACAACAAACAAACTTTACCTGTTTATGCTATTAGTTTAGTTTTAGAATTTAGCTTTAATGTCTTTTTTCTATTTTTACTAGATGGGAGCGGGTGCGAACGGGCCCGGCGGCCGGCGCGCCCTGGAACTGATACTAAGCGGTGGTCTCAAGTCCCTTGCGAGGCCAGCCAAACCGGTTCGCAGGGCCGCCTCCAGGGACTCTGTGCTCTCACAGCCGCAGCCTTTGCTCGAAGGTAAGATTTTATTTGTGCTTTTCGTAATTATGCACTTTTAATTATTATAATAATCAATGCTGGTTCAGTAATAACGAGCTTAAAGCTTGGAACCTGGGAACAATAACGTAGAAATTCTATATGGAATGTTGGCTCAGTGACAGCGTACACGAACATGGTGTCGGTCGACGTGAGTTCGATATCCTTACAATGAGCCTGAGCTTTCGGTAAAGAAACACATGATGATGAAACCGTGTAATTTCATCAAGGGTGACAGCGGCGACCGCCGATGGATTTCGATTTGTCGGTGGTCGTCGTCGTCTTTGCATTGTACTGTGTTTTTACCATCGGGGACAGTACTGTCAATTTGCTTAGCTACTATAAAAAAAAAACGGTATTTTCTAGTTAAAAATCTATCAGCAAGCTATATATTAATAAGTCAATAATAATAAAACAATAATTCAGAATAATTACAATTTGATAACTTACATAACAAAATTTTAAAACATAATTTACATAATTCAATAACTTAATCTATAAAATTTTTATCTAATCACAACCAAAAGTAAAAAGAACAATATGAAAGTATGTCTGGTTTTATTTATTCATTCATTTCTATTTTTAGCGACTCTTACAATTTTTTCAAGGAAACTCAGAAAATGCCCTCTTATGTAATCATCCACCATCAAGGTATGCAGCATGACCCTCTCAATCCTGCAACCTAGCCTGGACTCAAGGTCAAACCTGGACGAGCCGAAACGCGGACAATCTATAATGAGATGGAAGATTGTCTCGGCCGTATCCGGGTCGCATTCACACGCGGGACTGTCCCTGATCTTGAAGCGGTACAGGTACGCCGCAAATCCCCCATGGCCCGTAAGGGCTTGGACATGGGCGGGTAACAGATCGGCCTTCCTCAACACCCGATGGGCGTCTGCCACATTGGGGAAGAAGGCCCGCGTCACCCCACCCGTGTCAGAGGACTCGTAGCGCTCCTGCCACTTAGGACAGTCTCCTCTCGTATGATTTTCTTTGCGTATGACACCGGATACTGATCGTAGTCGGCCGCGGTCTTCTTGTGGGCGGCCCTCTTCGCCAACACATCAGCACGTTCGTTTCCGACCGTGCCGACCTGAGCACGCACCCAGTACAAGTGCAACACACGCCCCTCCGCTCTTATTGCTCGAATTTCCGTCTGCGTCGCGAGAGCCAGACGGTGGGGCGGGACTGGGTTAGCCAGCACCTCCTGGGAAACCATCGTTATGCCAACCATAGTCGGTGGTGTTTTCTAGAGTTCCCCTGGCTGACTGCCATACATACTATCACACCTGTATCCCCGAAGGGTTAGGCATAGGTGTACCAAATTACACCAACAGTTCGCCGTGTATGTTTTTTTAGGTCCCATGTAATAATGGGTGAGCCTAATGCCATTAATCGGGCACAAAGCCAAACTCCGAGCTGCTGCTGAGAATTTCATAGAAAACCCCAATAACACTTTGGTCGACCTGGAATTCGATCCCAGGACCTCGATCACCACCACCACCACCAACTACCACCACTCAGTGGACTGCCACTCTCAAGTTTGTAATTTGATTTCCAGGAGATAATGATTATGTTCCATCTGCTTCTCTTGACATCTGGACTCTTTTCTAGGCTCTTTAGAGTATAATAATACATCTTCGACTTAATCATCACTTAACGCTAGGAGAGATTGTGGACAAACATTGACCTATAAAAATATACCTAGTTCATGTCATACATGAATCAAATTATCTTTAAATTTTAAAACCAAAGATAAAAGTTAAATGTTGTGTCGTAGATAATTGGCTAGGTATTAATTTTATTCTTTGTTCATAAATCGTTGATTAGTCGTGTTGTATCTTCAATTTCAAAACCAGATTATACTCATTTTAATTATGACATCAGAATTTATGAGTCATATACGAATTACGAATGTCTATCCTTTTACTTTTCTGTTTTGCTTTAATATTGAGTGACGTAAGCACGTAAGTGTTGTTACCTATTTCAGAAGTAGCTCTGTACAATATTTAGTAAAACTGTCGCATATGATACAGACGTTGACCAAAAATAGATCTTAGGCTTTGTAGATGGCACTAAAAACATAACAATATAAAAGAAATACCCTTCCACAGTATTATTTATTTACATTTAAAGGAGAGGGTTGCCAATACCTTAGTTTGCGAATAAGCATTGCCATGCGACGCGACGTGGCAATGAGGCCAGCCTTCTGAGTACGTTTGATTCTGACGGCCAGTTATTGCATCCACTTTTTGTAGTTTTAGTTTAATTTCATTTCATTATAATATAAAGGAGAGGTTCGAATTTTTTTTTAATTTATTTGGGCAGTGGTTGTAAGAGGCAAGTTTGACAAATTCATCAGTACACTAGGTTTATTGATTACAGAGAATATTAAATGAAGATTGGCAAAATCTCTGATTTCACTGTAATCGCTCTAATTATCTGTAATTCTGTGGTTATTTAATTGAGACGAGCTAAAATTCTCTATCATCATTTAAAGTGTTTTTTGGTTGGGTTAGGAATTTTTACAGATCAATAGAGAACAATCGCAATCACAGTAATCACTTTGAAAGAAAAAAATCGCATCCGACCTTTGATTTATTTCGTTCACCTTTCGAAGCGTATTACCCTTTTTGTTTATGAATTTGTTTTTCTGTAAAAGAAATTACCACTAAATCCTCGTAGACGACGAATTTGAGCAAAGTTTTCAGTAAAATGGAATCATTGCTTAACCTTCCAGCGGGCCTTTCTAAAATTTAATACGAAAGGGGCGCGCGTCGTACTTTTTACGAAAACAAATTTATCAAAAAATATTGCCACAGTTGATTTTATGATTTAGAAATAACATAGTTATAGGCTTTAACACTTTAGGACTAAATTAGCGAAGCCGAATGCTTCGGCTCTCGGTACACCCGGGAAAATCGTGAGTAAATAATAGGTATCATATTGTTGCAGAAATTGTGTCGCTTCCGTCCCCTGGTATATAAAATCTCATTAAGCATGATTGCCAATTTGTCTTCTTTTAATTTAATATTAAGTTGTTTTGTGTTTATACATAAACCAGACAAGCATGGTACTTGTTAAATAATAAAATGTAGTCTCACTTCTTGTACTTTCCTGCAGCTTTCCAAATTTCTTTACCTTCATAGTTACTGCTTCCGTCCTTAGGGTTGTAGTGTGAAATTATAGTAGAGCCTATCCTTCTTCAATAAATAGGCTATAAAATTCAAAAGTAGTTTTACAAATCTCTCTAGCTTTATAATGTTAGTATAGTTTTTTGGTCGCTTAGAGAATTAGTAAGTATTTAGGTAACGGTAAGGACTTCCAAATAATCGCTATAAGATTTGCAGCTCAGTGTGTTCAAATCATTCAATAAGACTAGTTTGTTAGACAATCGTACTTACAAACAGGTACTGTACAGTTATTTTATCGAGCTAGTATAAAAACAAAGCGGGTAAAAGCAGTTGCAATAATCCAAAGTTATTAATTTTCTTGTCGATGTCAGAATTTCTAAATATCGGATCTCAGTAACAGATCCCCCGTTACACGAGATAAGTCATAAATTCAGAGAAAACTAGCCTATACTTATTTCAACTTAATTTATGCCATTTAAATTATCAGTCTTCTTTGAAAGCAAAAAATCGCATCCGACCATTGATTTATTTAGTTCTCCTCTCGAAGCGTATTACCGTTGTATTTGTTTTTTTTTTCTGTAATAAAAGTACCACTAAATCCTTGTAGACGACGCTTTTGAGCAAAGTTTTCAGTAAAACGGAATCATTGCTTAACCTTCCAGCGGGTACGCCCTAAAATTTAATACGGGAGGGCGCGCATCGTAATTTTTACGACAACAAATTTATCAAAAAATATTGCTACAGTTAATGTTTTACTGGCCAATACAACTAGGAAATGGACGAACTAAGTAATTATGTAGGCAAATATTTCAAATTTTTTTATATAGTATATATGTAGTAAGTATATGTAATTATTAAAAAAATTAACGATAATTAAAAAAAAGGCAATGTATCAGTCAGAATGAGAGTATTATAATTATGTAACTAGTTAGAATCGTCTGATGCTTAATTTGAATCATTGGAATTAGTGTATATTATTTGCGGTGTAGAATGGTGGTTCCACGTAAAATAGACACATTTAGAGCACATCATTGATGCCGATGTTGTGTTCTTTTCCAAAACGCATAAACGACAAGTTCCCCGTTTTGGCCTATTTTCAGGTCTTATTAGTTCCTATTTTCTTCCTTGTTATCAATGGTTTAGTTTCAAAAACGCTGTTACATCCGATGGTAAGTGTTTCAATTATGCTCTACTCATTAGATGGTCTTGCATCGATTGAAGCGACAAATTTTTTCGAAATGTTCTACGGCATTTAGTTTTCTCAGGATATAAAAATTTGTTTAAATGTAAGTTACATTTTTTTTTATCCCTGATTACAAAACTAGAGAAAAATATAGTATCAAATGATAAAGCACTAAATATAACAAGCAGGCGCGCGTCCTAATATTTACGATCAGTAGTCTTTTCACTAAAATGTTCAAATAAACACTAAATACGCAATTAAATACTCCCAAACTGCAAGTGAACCCTCAACACATATTTTTCTTGGAATAATACATCAAATATTCCTTTCTTTGCAAATCCGGAAAACGCAGGTACCCGAAAACTAATTTTGTCGTAAATTTTACAACAGCGCGCTCGCTCGAAAGTTAAGAAAACAGTCATAGGAATTCGAACGTAATTCGTAAAATTTCAACTTCATTGAGATTGTTTTTGCCAAAGACATTTAAATCACACTAAATTCCACAGTTCCAACTTCAAATCTGTCAATAATTATTTGTTGGTAACATTTTAAAATTCTTTAACGACAATCAATCCCTACTCTATGCGATCTTTTGACAACAGGCCACTTGTGTTTGACATTGGCAGTACGAAAGTAAACAATGAATGTATTATTTAATTGAAATAAATGTATTTGTAACACATATAATGTATAAATTTTAGTTTTCTGCACTCTTAATGTATTAACTTTAATTATATCAAATCTTACACTTTCCGTGCGTGCAATATGCTTGGGATACAAAGTTTTCTCTTCACGTATTAATGAATAAATACTTAAATGAACGGCCAGTGGGGATATTATTAATAATCTATAGTGAAACTTCAATATTCTTTCATTTTCCATCAGCTGTAAAACTAAATTTTTTAACGGTAATAATGTTGTTATTGTTCAAATGGAGTTGTTATTCACGGTTGGTGAAACAGAGATTGTATAAAAACCTTGAATTTTGTTTACACAGCCAACGAAGTTGTTGTTTTGCTCGCCATATTGCTTCATTGTTTTGGATTCCTTGAAAGTGTGGTGCCCGTTTGTCTGTAATGAATGATAGAATTGATAATTTAATTACTGTGTCGTGTTATTTTTTCAACATAAATACAGACTTAAAGCAAGCAAATAACTGATAAATAACAATTTGTTTTCAAAGTTGTTATATGTTGTAGGTTCTAGGCTAAGATGTTTTTATAAGTAGCTGCGTTACCCGCGTTCTATTTTGTCAATACTAAAGTTAGGTAATTGCCCGACGTTATTTCAGTTACGTATTATCCATTGTCGCGATTGCACGTCACTACAGGTCAAAATATATATTCATTTCATTCTAGCAACAAAAATGGCATATAAACT
Source organism: Saturnia japonica (assembly GCA_033032175.1). Classification (NCBI taxonomy): domain Eukaryota; kingdom Metazoa; phylum Arthropoda; class Insecta; order Lepidoptera; family Saturniidae; genus Saturnia; species Saturnia japonica. The sequence continues at coordinate 3,420,094 of CM065315.1, forward strand.
TTTCATATTCTTTCTCTGTTTTGCGTACTGTTTAACTGGAGGCATTACTTATAGTTTAATACAGTAATAGTTCGGGTAGACAATTAATCTGCCAGTAAAAGAATAATAGATTTTTCACTATTTTGTAATCGACTCCAGTGATGTGACGATTCTCAAACAACGTATATCCGCGGATACGGACACGGATACAGATTATTACTGTCTTGATTTACTGAAACGATTCGATACTAATCTCAACTTTCGTACTTTTGTTTGTAGTAGGTGCGTGTAAGCTTGGACCGATAATTAGCGAACTCTGCGTTAATGATATTATGAGACACTGTACGCGCGATCTGTTTATAGATTAGTGTGACAAAGGAAAGAACCCGTTCCTCCTGCATGGAGCTGCTCGCGCGATACAGGGACAATGCATTCACTAACTATTAACATACACACATGACACTGCACTTCACACATGCACACCACTCAAAGGTTTCTAAGGGACCGTTTCTTTTCTGTTTTGGCTAGTTAGACTTAGACCAAATTACCAGGTACTAAAACCATATACGCATGTTTCTTCCTTCCTCCCAGAAGGCAGAAACATACGTATAGTTAGATCGAATTAGTCAAACCGCGACTTATTAGCATGTACAGCAACAGCCCAAGCCGAGGTTCGACAATTTTAGATTTTTGCCTCGATTTTGCGGCTGAGTATCTTCCGTGCTGGCCACCAAGCCCGGTGAAGCTCTCAAAGACTTTAATGGTTTCAAGGGCACTTAAGACTAAAATTATATCAGTTCGGAAAAAAAACAAACAAACGTAGGGTACTTCAGATTTTTCGATGCGTTTACAAGCTAAAAAAGTATAAGTTTGTTATTTTTTTAATACATATATTCTAAGTTAGTAAGAGCATTGTTCAAACTTTTCAATACAGTTTTTCGAATTTCATATTTAGCGGAAGTGAGGAACAGAGAGTAAAGTTCCTCACCCGCCATAGAAAAGGGAGGATCCTCCAGCCAGACGGGTGCTATGTCTGGCGGGCAGCTGCCCCAACGGTTGTAGTCGGATTCTTGTATATATACTCAATTGAAGAGTTAATTTCTAAAGCGCGATGTAGTATGCGTCGTATTTGGCTCGATAGATGTCGCTATGTAGATGCGTCAGTTATGGCGAGAGATGTCGCTACACATATAAGGAATTTGTAGCAGCGATCATTGAATTTTATTAAATTCGGCCGCTATAAAACGGCGACACAATGGTATGCGGTGTAGGCAGCAAACTACCGGTAGTTTAGGCTTACACCACTGGATCCTTTCTCACCAATACCAAAGATAGAACAATCTCACTAACCTGGTGGTGGTCTAAGGCTCCAGACCATGAAGTCCGAGCAATCCGTCGCAGCGCCGTCCACACAATACACATATGAATGTGTCTTTAGAGTTTATTTTGGCACGTCACCAAACACAATATAGTTTATAAAAACCAGCTGCGCAGCGAAACGATGATGCACATATTGTTTATAATATATTTTAGGGTTTTAAAGGAAGTTCCAGTAAATAATAGAACCTATCTTCAAAGCGAAGTCACAAACTCACTCGAAATCCGAACAACTAGTGCCAACCTACCGCAAAGCGATAGATGTATTGCGGTCATTGGTTGAGGCATTGATTTTTGTTTGATTGATTTGCGCGCATCCATTAGTAGTGAGACCTCTTTTCCCCGTGATTGGCGATAAAGGATCCAACAGTAAAAACAGAATTCACGTAATAGATCCGTTGAGGATTCACAAAAATAACGGATACGAATACGGATATTAATTTTTCTCCTATATCCGTGAATACGGAATCGGTTATCCGGCACATCACTAGTCGATATTTAGATCGATTTGGGTAACAAAGTTGACCTGGTTCTTTTTTTAACTGTTTTTCTAGGATTATTCAGTCCTATATAGAATATTCATATGTAATAGGAATAAGTTACATATTTATGTATTATCCGTTCAAACTGATAGTTAAAGGGTTTAATTACTTGAAATAGGTAATGTATGATATGTATTTAATAACCGACTTTATCGATTGTGTTTTTTTATGGATGTCTAGCCACATAACACATAATATAAGTCCTCTGTTTTTAAACCGATTTGAGTGATCTTTTTTTTGTTTGATAGAGAATATCTTAAGGGTGGTTCTATTTTAGTTTCATTGGCATTGGACCTTCAACTACGAAGAGACATCAGGGAACTATTCAAAATAGTTGAAATTGGTTTTAGTTTTGGTAAAAATTGTCTTTTTAAATTTATTTTAGATGTATTCATTCACGTATAATTTATTAATATCGGACCACTGGTTGGATTTAAAGAATTTTTTATTCAAACACAACTAAGTTTATACTTTAATAGTGTAAGTTCCAACAAGGGCTCTATTTATTACTGTGGTAGGAGAATAGTCATGTAGCTGTAGTTAATTTCATTCTCAGTGTATGGTTTAGTAAGCCTAGAATAGCTTTATCGTTTATAGCGCTGTTAATGTTTTGGAGCGGATACATATATATTATATAATTTTTTTTGTTACCTTTCACCGCTTTCACTTCTATTTCGGTACTTTCGAAAGCGTCTCTGCACTTGTTGTCAAAGGACAACAATAACAATTATCCATGTATTATATCTTTACATGAAGAAATTTCTGAAACTGTAGATATTATATAGGGTGAGGATGACCCACTTGTAATGTCGGTGAAAATAATTAAATACATCAATTTTCTCTACATGTTCATGAAAAACACCGCATGCCACTCGCGTACTTTTTACTCATGTCATATGATATTCAAGGTTGAAGCTAATGTGGTTTTATTCTTTTCGGGAAATGATTCGGAAAGCTATCGCAATTGACTGTTTTAGCACCTTGGATATATATTATAAATTTACATGACAGTTGGATAAAAACACCTAAGGACCATACGTGAGCTCGTAGTAAAAGGTGGATAGAAACACAAACAAAAATTAAAATTAGGGAAACTATATACGATTTATTTAGAAGTATTACTCATGTATGTACAGGTCTGAGGAAGTGTTCTACGGTCCTTGCTCTTACGGACCGTGAAAAGGCCCCTGAACCGATCAGGCCGCACAATCGACTGCGAGCGCCCTCCGTCTGTTCCCGATGCTCATCACTACTCTCTCTCGCCGGCGCTAGTGGTTCCAGGTACCTAATGATATTTGATTTATTTTTAATTTATTTCGAGTTTTAACTCCCGACGCAAACTGAGGGTTATATGTTTAACATCATAGCATCTGAACAAATGAACCAATTTTTGATTTATTTGAAAGGTTTCTTGATTGCAAGTTTTCTTAGCTATGATTAAAAAAAATCTGTCCAGCCGTTTGCAGCTCCTAAGCTTTTTTCTAGTAGATGAAAATGTGTGAACAACTTCCACAGGTTTGATCGATTCGAAAGTTTGTAGCTAGTTACTTCAATGGTATTGCTAGCTCATCATTTGGAATTAGCAGGATTCCCAACTCCTCACCAAATTATAGTATGGATATCTTGTTCAGAGCCTTTTTGCAATGGTCTAAATGAATAGGATATTTGTGTCTGGGGGTTTTCAATTTTAAATATACCTAGTCTAGGATAACAATTAATTATTTTGACCATTATCTTTCAAAATATGTATACAGGGGGATGGGATTGTAGGGCCAAATCAAAAACTATGAAAAATAAAGAAAGGTTGTGTAAGAAGTTATGAGCTCGATTTATGAGGAAACAAAAATTATTACTTGAGCGGAAAATCGGACCATTTGATTTTTTTTTAATATGACTCTTGAAAAACTAACGGTTTTTATGCTAATAAGGATCAATTATTGCAAAGGAAAGTATTATTTACAAGATAATTTTTAACAAAAAAGAAAACCAACTTTAATAACTTAGAGTACCCTGGTATTATGAAGATGAAGGTCCAATGCCAATGAAATTACAATGGTACCACCCTTGAAGTATCCTCTACCCAACAGTAAAAGAATCATCAACATCGGTTCATAAAAAAGAACTCATGGCTGAACATCAATAAAAAAAATACATTCGAAATTAGTAACCTCTGTCTTTTTTTGAAGTCGATTAATAATGAAAGGAATTTGCTCTTTCTAACAATTTACATGATTATTTTATGTTTAGATAGTTTTTTTTTTTATGTTGCTCTGTTTGTTACCTTTCGCAAATCGACACATTAGTTGTACTTGTACGAATGGTTATAGCTCTAGGTAGGATGATCTTTAAAGATCTTACTGTTAAATGTTTGTGAATTATAATTAAATAATTAACGATGATATTATAAAAGATATATAAATATTTAAAATTTACAATTACAATTTTAGATTAAAAATAATAGCTATTAGTATCATGGGAAGATTTTGTTTCTGTTTTTGGCTAACATAAACTTGTATTTCATTGTAGTTAAAAGTTACGATGGTGTTCATATTGGCCTTCAATATAAGAATGAATATATATTTTGTATCAATTTAACTGGGATTTTTTAAAATTTAAAACTAATCCGTAACCAACTGCCTAGTATAAAATATCATACATCATATATGTTATAACGTCTAAAAGGTTTTTCGGTTCTCAGGTATTCATTGGACGGCGCCGGTGGTGGATTCGTACCAGCAGCTCCTATCAACTGCAAGCTGTGCTTGGAAGACGCAACAGCTGATAAGGTCACTGTTATCAATGGCTGCGGTTGCTCCTTCTGTACAAAGGTCAGTGAGATTTAAACTTTTAATGTCTGTGCAATTATGAAAAAGACATATTTCGTAGAAAAAACGTAAAGACTTTAGACAATTGAATTTTCATTTTGTCATGATAGAGTCTTCTATTAAGAAGCCAATATTTTGTTTGTTTTTTGATATTTATATCGTGGCGATGAAAAAAAAAATAAAAAAAAATGGGTGCGTGTACTTATGTACGCGCGTGAGAAGTTATACTTCTTTGGCATCATTAAAAAATAGTTTTTAATTGCATGCAAATAATTAATTACAATAAAATAATAGAAGGATTGGAAAAGGATAATCAACAAAGTTCATTTTAAATTTGAAAAATTAAATAAATAAATATTTATTTTCTTACATTAAGTCTAACATAAATTGTCTTATTATTCGAATTGTATTTTTAATTAAATGATGTCCACTTCCATAGTATCTTCCGGTAATGTCTGAATCGGAACTTATATAATTAATATATATATATATATATATATAATTATTAAAAACCAAATTTAGAGAATAATAAATATATAATACATAATTTGTACTAAATATTATAAGATTCTTACTTTTAAATGTTTATTATTGATTATTTAATATTTTAAAAATAAATTCAAAAATTGAATTTAAGGTTGGTCATTTTTTAAATATTTTTATTGATTTCTTAATTTAATATTCACTTTTCATTTTTATCAAAAAAAATTCATTAAATTTATTTAGTTATTTTTATAAATATTTATTATTTATTCAATTTAATAGCAAATATTAAAAATTAATATTATAATTTGATGTTCAATTTTAATTTTTATCACAAACTTTTTATTAAATGTTTTATTAAATTTATTTCTTTATTTTGTAAATATTAAATAACCAATAATAAGTATTTAGCATTAATAATTTAATAATATTTAGTATTAATTATATTAAATAAAAGTATTTTAATTTATATCAATAAATAATACATACGGATAGTTAACCTCAATTATATTGGAGCACTTGAAAAAGTATATAAGCACAATTTTTTTCACTAATATTCACAAATAGTAAGTAATATCAATCAAAATATTCAATTTAAATCACTACTGAATATAATTTATTAGCACATATATAATTCGCACTTGTATGAAACTAAAACACGTGTTGGGAATGTATAAACTAGAAACATGTTGATAAATATTATAAATATGAAAACAGTGATCAGAGGTGACGAGCGTACCAACATGCGCGACTAATATCGAGGTTCAATTTCTATTTTGTTGGTAGCTTTTTTTTCGAGACTTAATGAGCGGTTAAGCAGACAACTTCATACTGTTAATTTTGTGTCACAGATGCGCGCGCATCTTAAAATTTCACTCTCATCATTTTTTCATAACGCGCCTAAAGAAGTATAACTTCAAAATCACTTAGATATTTCAATTGAATAAAAAATTCTCAATCCGACAATTGTGTAAGGGCTTTGTTTGTGTAATGACACATGAACGTATCGTTATTTTTTCCGAATCATTATTTAGTACGATTCGTTTTTATTTCTTCAGTGGCATTTAACATCTCACACGTTCATGATTCTGTGAAAATCACGAATACGTCCAATTTTATTGTACCTACGTCCATCGCCATCAATAACGAGTCGTCAATGACGAATGTATGTCCTATTTCAACTGATTTCTATTTTAATCTGTTAATAATTGTTTTGTTACTATTATAAAGCGAATCATTTAAGACTATTATAATTTTTAAGTTTAAATATACATATATAATAACCATTAGAACAGTGAGTCGTTCAATCAAATGAATATTCCGATCCACAGTGGGTCGTTCAATTTACCAATTTCCAGTTCCAATTCCAATCCAATTACAATCATATTTAAATCTATAAGAATAGAGTTTTAAAAACTATACTAATATTACCAAGCTCAAAGGTTTGTTTGTTTGAACACGTTAATTTCTGGAACTACCAGTCAGATTAAAAAGATAATTAGTTAGGTCGTTTATTGGGGAAGGTTTATAGGGTATATTACAAAACTCTACGATCCTTAGAAAGTGTAGGTTAGAATAAAAAAATTAAAAGAAAGTGAACTCACGGTCACAACTCGTAAATTGTTTTTTTTTTGTAATTCACTTTGTAAACGTAATAAAATTGTGGTTGTATCATCAGTGCAATGAAGGGTTAATTGTGAATATCCATTTCTGCGCCACAGCACACTCAGTACACGTTAGTGCTGGGTCGTTTCTGTTTTTTCGTAAAACGTAACGAAACGCTATTTTACACTCAAGGAACCGTTCTTAGAACCGGTTATAAAAAAAACGCTTTTTTCTTAAGTTCGAGAACAAACTGTACCCACTGAAAAAACGAACATTTGACGTTTAACCAAAAACCAGTTTTTATTCGTTCCTTCATATTTGTTTTTCTTTTACAAACAAATTTGTATTGTATATTGTTAGCAATAACATTCATTGTAGCTTATTCGTTACTTCAATTTTAAAGTAGTTTCTTGTAACGATTTACTGTACATTCAATTATAGTCCTTATAACAATAACTATAGATCTGTTCTATCATAAAATGGTCTCGTTAGTTTTGAAACTTGTTTTTGTTAAACAGAGAAACAATTCGTTCGTTTTTCATAGAAGAACTGGTTATTAAAACTGTTTCTGAGCAAAACGCCCAGTACTAGTACACGTGTGGTCTGCGAGCCGGCGGACTATTTATAGGCTGCATTTTCTAACTCACGAGGTGATTCAACATTCATCGCATAGCGTTAATTAACGTTTATTTAATCGTTTGAAATATTAACCGCACTAGTGCCACACTTACGCGCATTGTACTGTCGATCAAAAAACATGTAAGATACATTGTGCTGCTGACAAGGAAAAATTTGTGTAGGAATCTTTAAGTTGTTAAACCAATCTGTATCGATTTTCGTTTTCGAGAATAACGGTTTCGATCTAGAGTTTGAAGAGAAATCGGAAAGAATTATGGTCTTCTTTTCAAAAATGAAGTACAATCAACAACCAAATCAGTTTGGAGATGTTTTTGAGTTTATAGTAGGGTGCCATTGAACTTAAACCCCCCGAAATATTGTCATGGTCACTCAATGAAAAGTGACAGGCAATGATATAGTATTCATTGTTTAGGTTCATACTGCGAATGTCAAATAGAAAATAGTCTACAATTAAGAAGTCGCTGGTCGAATTTCGATCATTGGACGACCGCTAGTAATAATAAATATGATGATACAAATTCACAGAGTCCACGGGCGTTTAATTCAAAATTAAGCACAGCTTATGCTATAGAAACGTAATAGCTGTTAACTTATATACATATATTGATAACTAACATCCAGACATACAACTGACAATTATTACTCATCACGCGAATGTCGGTCATGTGTTTGTATCGAACCCGAGAACTCTAGCCTCAATAGTAGATCTTAATACCACTAAGTCAGGTATTGTATACAATCTTACGGATAGTATATATACACTAATAGCGTGCAGCGCAACACGACTCGTGTGTGGTGTATGGTGGTCGCGATCCAGTCCTACCATCCAGATTTAAGACGCACCGGTGAATAATGGTAGCGATCAGTAAGGGTGCGGTCTGGCTTGGTACGTGGCGGCCACACACGTGGCTATTCATGCTCGGTAACTGCCACGATATCGCACACCGTTGGAACCCATCTTAATTGTCTGGGATCAGTAATGACTAATGAGTAGGTAGCACGTGAAGTGAATCGACACCGCGATCAATGAAGTCATTGTTTACAAATAATTTTACTGGTAAGTATGTTTCGAGGTTAACGCCCTTGCGCCGTTATGGACAGGTTTTTAACTGGCGACTTCAATTTTTAACCCCGTTTAAACCTTTTCAATTGTCGAACAGTGAAATTATTTACACTTTAATACTGAGATTAATTAGGGAATTACATAATAAATGATATAGTCGTTTATTTGCCATTCCTGTTGATATATGAAATTCTAACTCTATCTAATTCCAAACTATAAATTTCTTCTAAAGATTTCTTCCTGGTTTTATAACCGTGCCAGCGCCACGTATTGTCCAAAAATTCATGTTATGTGTTCTAATTTACAAAAATGTTTCTCAAGCATTCATTCAGGTTACCTTACTATGTTTTCCTGCACCTTCAGCCGGTTATTGTTAATAATCAATGACAACATTAGTCTATACACGCTGAAGCTCGAAAATGTGTGCATCTGATGGATATTCCACTAGTGTTAAACATTCCGCCATCACGGCTTTTAATATCGTGGTGACGTCGAATTAAGTGAATAGTTTTGCTAAATGACGACATCCAAAACTCTTCTATCGTCTTTGCCCGTCCCTTTTGTTATATTTGGGGTCGGGTCTCCTCACATTTCTGCGCAAATTCAGGTCGCTTTTTATATTTGACCACCAAGCCGAATGCGAGTGGCCTCTACCGTATACTTTAATTTTGGCAGGCTTAAAGCCATTGTACCTTGAAGATAGTTTTGACAACCTAGGGTCTAGTGATAATTTAGGCATATTAACAGTTCTTGTACAATAAAATGGATTCGGTTTTTGAACAACTGATTCTTATCTTTTAATTATTGCAATGTAAGTTATTATGAAAATTGTAAAAACACCAAGTACAAATAATATTGCTATAGAGCGTTTAATCGACAGCTTCAAAACTAGACTATTGGTTAATCGTTAGTTGATCAATGTTAATGAAGGGTAACGCAGTGTTAAATCGCTTTTTTACGTATTAGAAGTTTGTAGTACAGAATGAAACTTTGTATTCATGTTTCATTTGTAACAAAATCGTAAGGTTACATGACGACATCCAAACATTAATTTAAAACATTACTACATTTGTGGTAAGTACTTGTTCTCTTTTTATTCGCATTTTCATATCTACACTGAAATCCACGAATACCATTGAAACTCAAGGAAAATGTGTATAACACTTTTATAAAACCAGTCCGCGTCGGAGTGCTGGGCAATGAAAGAGACGGATGAAAGATAATTCCATATTGCACAGATGACAATGTTAAGATTGATGTGTAATATAACTAGAATGTATATGATTGAACGTTTATATCACAGGAAGTATGAAAGTACCATCAGTGATAGAGAAGTTGAGGAGTAATAGGTTAACGTGGTATGGGCATATCATGAGCAGAGATGAATAATATATAACTGGAACAATGTTAAGTATGAATGTGGACATATAGAGTATAGGAAAAACGAAAAAGGTTTTGATGGATTCTGAGGAATGATATTATGCTTATAACAATTTCAACTCTGAGGTGACCGTTGATAGAGGAGAGTGAAAAAAACACGTGGCGAGAAGACGACGAAGAATACACAGGTGTATACGCTGTAAAATCTTTAAGAATAAAATAGCTATTTCATTTCCGGAATTATGCAAACACTCAAAACTTGTTTATTTAGTTAATTTTGTAATTCAAATAGCTACACGATTATAAATACTAGAAGATAAAAAATTTTCGTTTGTTTTATATCTCCTTCTACAATGACCGAACTGCAGCGTATGTATCGCGGTATTTACAAATAAATATTAACGGATTAATACGTTATATCTGACAACAGGATCCGTCTTCTTTGGCCTTTTTATCGGTTTTACTATATCACTAGTTCTGCCCCACGGTTTCACCCGTCTTAAATTTATTCAACCACCTCCACACCGCGTTGCCACCAACGCACCCGTGTAGCCTATCGTTGTTCTCATATCCCCTACCCCCACCCCAATTGATAATTTGACGTTCATAGTTACTGCTCCCATTCTTTAGTGAAATTTAACCTATAACCTTCCTCGATAAAAATCTGACTGTTTGCTCCAGAACTATTGACAAAAAATTTGATTCTCTAAAAAAAGCTGTTAATATATTTTGACGAAACATATACTTTATAATATTGTGTAATAAAACAAATGAAATGAAAGTGGTCTGCAAAAAAATAATGAGTAATTCTATTTTAGAAAGGCATATTTAAATTTCAGGAGAGAGAGAGAGAGTTTAAATACTAATTGAGTTAGCTGAAACACTAAGTTTGATCACTAGAATTAATTAATATGGAAACTATAACAAGAAATGCTTGACCAAGTGCGCAACTAACATAAGATGTCAGGATAGTTTAACGTCTATTTGTTACTTTACTTGAAATATAATTATGTGGTATTAACGTACACCAATATTGAATTTTATCATGGTCTATTTGAAATAAATTACCTCAAGTTATAAAGTCGACTATGGATATTTTTTCTCTTTATATGGGACTTCAAAAAAAGGAGGTTCTCAATTCGGCTGTATATGAATACCTTAAGGGTTGGTCTCATTGGTATTGGACCTTCGACTTCGATGATACACCAGGGAACTCCTCAAAATCATTGAAGTTGGTTTACTTCTCTGATAAAAATTGTTTTTATGAAGTATATAATAGACATGCAGTTTACCTGATTTTAAGTGGTTACTGCAGCCTATCCTTATGTACACACCGATTTAAACTGTGCATTGTCCGCCCGTGTAAGCCTTAAGAATTTTATTAGATAAATTATGAGTTTCTTATGCTTGTCTTGAGGCAAAAATGATTCTTGAAGTGAAAAGTTGTTTAGCACCTTTGTGGTTTGAAACTGGATGAAATGAAAAAGCGACACTAAACAGAGACAAAAACATATATCTATAGGATATAGCCTGCGAGAGAGTGAGGTAGAATACATTATACGGTGTTCCCTATTGTCTCGGAATTCTCCGTCGCCTGTGTGTCAGAACCTTGGAAAAAGGCGTCATAACCAGCGTGGTGTATTGTTCACGTGCATTGATTTTGTGAATATTTCATGTCTTCTGAAATCTTCTGTGTGAATTGCATACATGTTTGTTTTTATCGTTCGTTCCTAAAGATGCTCGTTAAATTACATAGCGGAAAAAAAACGCCGTTAGAAATATATAGATAGCATGAGTTTGTGCTTTACAATATATTACTTATAGCATAAAAAATATTCTGCGCTTTTATTATAGCATATCGTTGTAACGCGTTTTGTTTTTATAGCTGTTGTTGACATGCTTATCCGTCCCTAGCACGGCAAAATGACTAAACTGTACCTAATATCGTGCACAGTACAACTCAATAACATCAGCGACTACCGAGGGATCTATAATCAATCTTCAGTTGTCACTGTCATGCCGGCCTGATCCAATTGTCTCTTCATTTACAGTACGTCTTTAATTCCTTACTATAGGATACATTGCTGTTATAGGTGACGTGACCTTTTTCGTGTCTCATGGTTCTTCATCATATTCAAATTTACCTGTCTGATTCATGAATTAAATTTAATTTTCCTGTTACGTTTATTTGCAGGCGGGAAACTTTAATTGCTAAGATTTGTGCTCTGTCTACAGAAGAGTATTTATATCATTGTTATTTTGGTTTCGGCTCAGTGAATTGGCAAGTACATAACAGTGTTAAGCGCGTCATAGACCGTGAAAACGCTATAATATTTTACGATAAAACTATCTGTACCCCACGGTTTCACCCGTGTTAATTTTATCCGACAAACGCCGCACCGCGCCGCCAACGCACCCGTGTAGCCTATCCTAATTGTTTTCACTTCCTGCAAGTACAAATTATTTTAATTTTTCACTATCTCATAAACTATGTGCCCAAACGACATGCTTTATAGGGCAAAATTTAATTTTATAAAATTCTCTTTATGATGAAGGAACTTCTGTTCGTAAGAATTAATATGCCATGACAATAATTTATGCACATAAACCAAATTTTAATCTTCAGCATTAAAAAAAAAACAATATTCTTTATTGTGGCTTTAGTATAAGATATTTTTGGATATACTAAGGAGTAACATTTTTGTAGAACAATCTATTTACGTATCATTAACCATTACGCCAGCGCACGCGCATAATGCAGTTCGTGAACATTTCCACTCCCGACTTACTTAACAAAAATCAATATTTAAGGCTAGCTAAGATTTGTAGCCTAATGTTAGATACCTATACTATTTCCTCTTGAATCTGGCTATCATATATAAAAATAATTTTTCAAATCCGAGTGGTAATTTCAGAGTTTAGCATGTTTAAACAAACAAAAAACGTTCAGGGTATTCGCTGTCACGGATAAAAGAGCCGAGATCTAACGGTTAGCAAGTCCCATAGCTGTTTTTTAAATTATAGTTGTGGGTATGTTCGTTCTTAAAATCATTTACAAAACAATTTGTTATTTTCTTTGTAACGGAATTAATAACTTGGCAAGTCTGGTTTTTTTTGTTAAATGAATACATTGTTGACAAAACGAGAAAATGTGGGTGGCGTTTCATCTATACAAAGTATTTCTCTACTTTATCCCTGAATTAATTCTCCTACCATATAACAATGAAATCACCGTATGTGATAAATTCCTTCACATTATTAACTTTTATGTATTCATAAAATTAACACATAATGAAGAGTGATTCATTATTACATTATTTTACCATTCATAATACATATTTATTACTGTAATTACTTGAAATGTTTTCATAGTAATCATTTTTATTTTCTCACATGGCAATTTTAATAGTAGTAAGAAACATCTGCTAGACGGACAGGTTCAAACTGAAAAAGTGTTTATCAAGTGTTACAAAGACCAGTTTACTCTACCGACATGTGTCATATTAAATACTAGCTGTGCCCCACGGTTTCCCCGTGTTAATTTTATCGGACAAACACCGTACTACCAACGCATCCGTGTGTAGCTTCCTGCAAGTACAAATTATTAAAAATTTTCATTATCTTCTAAACTATGTGTCCAAACGACATGTTTTAAAGGGAAAAATTTAATCATATAATTATTTGTATGATGAAGTAACTTTTGTTCGTAAGGATTAATACGCGATGTCCAAAAATAATGCTCATAAATCAATTGTTAATGTTTAACAAAAAAAAAAAAAAATTGCAATACACCTTATTGTGACTTATGTATAAAAGATAAACATGTGCTATTACAGACTTTCTTTTAGATATACTAAGGACCAATATTTTTGTAGAACATTGTATTTATGAATAATTAACCATTACGCCAGCGCACGCGGATAAAGCAATTCGGGAGGGCTTCCACTTCCAATTTACTTAATAAAATTAAATATTTAAGGCTAGCTTACAGTTGTTTATAGCCTGTATAGAGATGCCTATACTATTCCTTGTGAGTCGGGCTATCATATACAAAAAGATTTTTTCGAATCCGACTGGTAGTTTCAGAGATTAACATTCGATCCTGCGGCTATCGAGCGTCGCTATTGGCTCGATTCCGCGGCCAAGCCCCCCCGAAATCGGGTGCGGTAGATCGTGCCGTGAAATAGCCCTGTAAGCAAGAAACGAACGGCTTAGAGACATCCTCACTTGAGCTGTGGGAAAGTGAAGACCTTAATGACTACAATAAACACTACTCCGAAGACCCAAGCCACGCCGTGCCGCGCCGCCCCGTCTCGCTGCGCATTACATAAGTAACAGACAATAATTGTCTTAATTTGAAATAGGTACACGTACATGTAAACTACAGTTAGACAATTGTGGTTTTGTAAATGCACATTTTTAGATAATGTTAATAGGTAAATTTATCGAAGCAAACAGATAGGCCACTCTGGTTCTCGTGGCCCCAATTCCACTACTCACAGTCCGGCAAACATAACAACACACTTCTTTGTTCTTTGAGATGGATACTAACTACTGTGTGGGTGTGGCTTCCAGAACCAATCCGCCTGGTTCTGTAGTGGTAGAGATGTGATTTCTTTTGATGTAAATAATGTTAAAAACGTAAAAATTTTAAATTCATAATGGTGTATCGTGATAATGAATGTTGTTTGTTATACAAGGCTGGGGATAATGAGTAACCATAGTGTTTTATGTAGATATTCAATGCACGCCCGTGTCGTATCGTTAACGTAAATAACAATTCCTATACACCAGTTTTATAGTTTAAATATTTACTATAACTATCTCCCTTATTAATTATAATTACACGAGATAAACATTAATATTAATAGTTTAATTTCTAAACAATATATTTGCGTTGAATTTATTTATATACTAGCTGTGCCCCACGGTTTCATCCGTGTTAATTTTATACGACAAACATCGCCAATGCACCCGTGTAGGCAATTTTTTATACTTTGTGTAAAACTAATGACATTTTAATGAGGAATAAATTAATTTTTCAAATTATAATATAACCTATGTTACTCGCTGATACTGTAGCTTTATATTGGTGATAGAATTTTTAAAATCGGTTCAGTAGTTTTCGAGTTTATCCGTTACAAAAAAAAATCAAATCTTTCCTCTTTATAATATTGGTATAGATGAACGTCATTTATATATTACTAACTGAGCTGTTTCCCGGGATTTCATCCGCGTATAATTTAAAAGACACCTTTAAAAATCTTAAAATGTCTTAAATTCAGGGTGTCAGCTACCACCGTACCAAATTTCATCGAAATTGTTCCTGCCGTTTGAGTGTGAAGAAGTAACAAACATATAAATACACTCACAAACTATCGACTTTATAATATTATTATATAATATATATTATATTATGTAGAGTAGGATGAACAGTAATTTTATTTTCACTCGTATTATTGATAACGCATAAAGCCTATCAATTGAGGAATCACATACTTGTACTTGCCGAGTATAAAATTTCATAAATATAGGTTGAGAATGAATTACAATTTCAACTTTTTTTTTACAATTTCCAGAATTATTATTTATTAAAGGAGCTTGTATAAATGCATTGTTTGTTTACAATTTCGTGTACCATTAACAGCTTCAAAGTGATGCTTTGATAATTATTTGCAATTTGATTATTTTATATATATACAATTCGATCAATAATGTGATAATATCCTATCAGTAATTATTAATCAATTTGAATGTTTATTAAACACATAATACGTTTTATATATTAAGTTTCGTAATTAATAGGTTTTTTATTTTGTCAGTAGGTAATTTTTTATGTGAATATAGTTGTTTTTTTAGGAATCAAATATTATTCCGTATTTATTCTTTGATTTATAAACATTAGTCAATAATAATATAAAACCATAAAATAAATGAATATTTATAAGATACATTTGTTTTATATAACACTGTTGATTCTGGAAGCCGAATTGAAATAATAATGATAAAAGACGTGCTTCAGTATATAATGTTTTTTTTTTAGAACTGACTACACTGTTAGCCTTAGGGGCCCTAAAGCCGCTGCGGCTTTTACAGCTTCACCGGACTTGGGGGCGAGCGCAGAGGGCACTCAGCCGCGAAAGTTTTGTGGACGACTCGCACGAGGGTGCCAAAGTGGCCGGACCTCGGCTCGGGCGGTCGTCGCGTTCGCAAATAGGTCGCGATCTATCGTATATAATGTTGCTATTATGCATGGCTATATACATACACATGTACCTCCTTCAATCAATCCATCAAGTAAATCGGTAGTTACATTAAGAATTACTTTATGATTAGTTTGAGGAGCGCACGTACGTACGTACGACTACGAGCTATAAATAAGCACTAATAAAGAGATCCATAAAACAAGGGCTAACTATAAAATTAGAGTAGGTTTATGTTTTAGTTCTTTCGTTAGGAAAAGTAAAGCGTTGGGATATTCCAAGTATATTCTATACTAGCTGGAGTAGAGACGGCGAGTAAATAGCCGCCCTATGCAAATGTGGCCTTGTTCGTCACTTATAATTTATGCAGGCGGGTTGGTTAATTAATTTAAGACACACAACAAATATTAAAATGCGGAAAAATGTGCACCTTAATGGCAACAGCCTGCCAGCGGTGGTGTTCGCGCTGGTAGCGCGCGTTCGGCGAGTGCAATGTAGATCGATCACGCGGCTTCTAAGTGCTTGCACTCCACTATGTATTTATTATATATTTAAAGTTACCGAGCATAATTATTTTATTAGCATAATTATTATTTTAATCATAATTATTCTCTCACAGTTTTTTTTGTAGGTCTTTTTAAGATCAACATTTATCTAGTACATTAATTTGAAATATGTATCTCTTATGGTTTACTCAACGTAAGCCATTTATGCGTCCGAACTGATTCAGCCACTACTATTTTCGTATTAGTTTATTTTATTTGCGCGGAACCCTAATTCTTTTTCTAAAATAAAAGTAGCCTATGAAACCCCTAATGACATCAGACAATCGGAGGTTACCCGGAACAAACAACGATCCATACAGCCAAAAATTTTAAAAAATTGTTATTTTTTTGTTTAGGTCTCGTATGTATTTTCATGTGCAAGTAAGAAGCTTTTATTTGTATATTTTCTTAATTGTGTTTGCTAAATCTAGGAGTCGTGGGTTTAGATAGAACCTATAGGACTTTTGTCTATTACATACAACCACTTCGAGGTTAATGCTTTAGAATCTCCTAGTAAAGTTTATTTATTGTGATAGCGTTAACCAATAATTTAAGCATATCGAGAGTAGATTGGAATTCGTCTACTATGGTTCAAATATTGTGTTTTGAAATGTTAACGTTAGATAGACAACCTAACACTACCATTAACATAGTGGTTCAAAATAAATAAACTTAAGATGGTAAATAGTGGCCTAATGATACTGGTACAGATGAATCTAAATGTTGCTATTTAAAAAAAAAAACTAGTACTCTCAAGCAAATAGCGAATACTAAGGGCTTTTTTATCGTCGTCCGCCCTGGAGAGTACCCTTTTTTTAGCTCCTTGGTGAACAGGGCCCTGGTCGATATTCAAACTGAGGAACTTGGTTCGCCTACCATACCTTATGTATCAATATCAACACCACCATCATCAATATGTCATCGTTTTCAGCGGACACTTTATTTTTATTTATTCTAAATTCAACAATTTGTTAAAAGTGTGTAATGGAAATATTATGTTTTAAAATTACGAATTTTGTGTAATTTGGAACGTGTGTAAATTCTGTTTTTAACAAAGAACCAATTACAAATTTTCAAGTAGATGAATTCAAAAAAGACTTCGCAAACACACCAGGGAACTCTTCAAAATCATTGAAGTCATTTTCTTTTCTTTTTAATTAAAAATTACATTGGTCTACCTATATTTCTTGTTGAATATATCACGAAGAATATTCACTGGTGTACAAACTTTTTGGATATACAATAATAGTTGCCACTTACGTCAATTGGGATCGAAAGGTTTTTACAGACGCGTCTATTTAAAAAAAAAAATTAAGTTTTATTTTATATTCCATACGTTTGAACAATACGTAGTTATGATAAAGAAAAAAAAAACATACAAACCTATTAAGATTCTTGTCTAGTTGCCTAGCAACGGAAACAGGTGTACCGTGTAGTTTATGGTCAACGTTTAAAAATAAACCCAGTTACGTGGGCAGTTAG
This sequence comes from Saturnia japonica, assembly GCA_033032175.1. Classification (NCBI taxonomy): domain Eukaryota; kingdom Metazoa; phylum Arthropoda; class Insecta; order Lepidoptera; family Saturniidae; genus Saturnia; species Saturnia japonica. Next base: position 3,438,217 of record CM065315.1, read on the forward strand.
TAGATTCACAGTCCGATAACAAATCTAAATCAGTTTGGAGTAACTTCGGGCCCATCGTTCTCGGTGCTGCGTGACTTTCGTTTGTGTTTGATTATTTAATGGAACAAGTACGGGTATAAGAGCGGCCACATACAGTCAGAAGTCCGTTTCGGAATTTCGATTCGAAATATCGAATCGGGATTTCGAACGCAGTAAATCCATACAAATCTATGGACCGACCTATCACAAACATACGGTAGTTTTCCGTTCGTAGTTTTCTCCGATTTGAAATTCCGTCAATGGTCGTCGTCTCTCAACTGAGCCTTGTTATTCCGAACGGAAATAAACGTATGTGTGTGAAATATGTACGGAATTCTGACTGTATGTGGCCGCTCTTAAGTTGAATACGTTCAAATATAACAGAAAAAAAACCTTTTTTGTGTTTTAACAAGCGTTTAATTCTAAGATTATATGATGTTAAATTTAAAATGGTAACTGTTTCATCATATTGGGTAATCGCTGAAACACAATATGGAGGTTTTATGACAGTTTTTCAACTTGAGGCTGACAGCAAGACGAGAACTATAAAAAATTCCCAACCCTATGATATGTTTTAAACATACATGTGCAATGACACGTTATACATAGACGCGTCATACGCCAACACCAGTGCACTAAAAAACAGAGTAATTAAACTATACATACAAACTATCAATAATGCTTTCAGTTATATGGTACTCAATAAAAGGAAAAAAATACGAAAGACTTTATATGGGGGTTCTGAGTTCAATGGCGCTGTTCAGAGTAGTATCCTTAGTATTATACAATTTAAATTAATGTATTAGTAGTAACACTTACTTTTCCAGCCCATCTCCATATAAACTTTAACCATATCAAATTACACAATCCTCGTTGCGCACAAAATGCTTAAAAAGGAGTCCGATGATTCTTCTTCACGTACTAATATATAGATAGATAATATTTTCAGAATGTTTTAGTTCTGGTTTAATGAATGCCCATTAATTAGGTCACAAACAAGGTTAATCACCAGCCCGTATCATTATATTGACGTATTTACAACGTGAAATCTATATAGTTCTATAATTTTTGTAGATGCCGAGGTGCAAATTAAAGTACTATTATATAGCCAGGGGGAATAATTGATCGTTTTTTCCATTAATTTTAACCGTTCGATCACCACGACTTTAATTATTAAAACAATATAAAAATAGCGTTCGAAAATCAGTCAGTGGATTTTATCACGCCTATATTAGCGACGGTAACGATTTGTAATAATTTTATGGCTTTTATGTACACGAATAAATGGAATAAAATTAAACACCTTTTTTTTAAATACCTATCAGAAACGGATGTATTTTTTAATAACGTTTAATAGCTGTATTTTATATAAAACCATCGCGTGTCACGTTGTAATTGCGAAAATACATAGAAAAATTGACGACATAAAAAAACAATTAATTTAATACTGAAAGTTTTAATGAAATTTGTGAACTTGGAATCGTAAGGCTTCTTGACAAACAAGAAACCTAACTACAAAGACGTCCACTACCTAAAAACAACATATCTATTTAAATATTACTAGCGATCGCCCTGAGCTCGAAATTCGACCAGCGACTTTTTGATCATAGACTATTTTCTGTTTGACATTTTGCAGTATACATGAACCTAAATAATGAGTATTATGTACATCAATTGCTGTCGCTTTTCGTTGAGTGACTGCCAATATTTTGGGGGGTCTAAGTTCAATAGCACTTGTCGAGTTAGGATTCGCAGTATTAATTTATTTCATTTAATATATTAGTAACAGATATTATAGATAAATTTTAGCTTTCTGCACCCTTCTCAATATTAACTTTAACCATGCCAAATCTCAGTTTTCCATGCACGCGATACGCTAAAAAAGGGGTAGAAAGCTTTTGCTTCACATATTATTATATAGATTCTTTCACAAGAGAAGTGATATATTTTTCGGTGTACCGAGAATGTGTCCACATAAATATCTGTTGTTAAAATTCTGCTGTTTTATAGGTAATTTACACATTCTAGGAGTGGGTGAGTTACTTCCAAGAACTGTCTTTCGTAGAGGAGGAACTAAAGAAGTTATTATTTACTCTATAATTAATATTTTCAAAGATTTCATGTTAATTAATATTTTTTTTATGATGTTGTATAAAAATATGGGATTCAAGATATCTCTGCGCTTTGATAGAGCTAGAATTTGAAGTCCTTTCATTCTGTCTATATATTAATTGTTTTTTTTTTTGTTTTACCTGCTCATAATATGCATTATGTTATCCCCTTAAGCGTTGGTCGTGCTATTTTCAGACCGGTATAGCTTCACGATGGAGAGTGACAATAAATTGTTGTGCCTCCGCGTTGTTTTCGCATCAAAAAAACAACCAATAAGACGGAGGGAAATTGCATAAAGTTTATCAAAACCAGTCTGATAAAATGCAGGTTTTATAAAAATGAAACTGGATTATTGTATTGGTGTCCATTCTCTTAAAGAACGAGCCGAATCGTGATTGCTGCTGATCCGTCAAGGTCTCTGTTCGTCGGTAATCCTGTTATTAGAAACAATACTGTGCGATGTTTGTGGCGTAAGTATTGTATGTGCTATTGAAGTGCTTTCGTACGGTCTTTAGTTTTAAAATAATTATGGGTTGTTATCTCATATCCGTTATTCATGCATGTTTTGGTAAGTACGTGTGCGACACTTTGCGACAAAAGTTGTTTGAGTAGAACTCATAGACAACCTGAATCGGTATTTATGGTAAAAATGTCCTAAGACCTCACAACTTGCGTTATTATGGCTGTGAGTTTGTGTTCTTTATTCTATTTTCTTGTTAAAAGCATCTGATAAATATTTTTTACCTTTCTTTGTATCAGATGTATCCTTAAACACGCTTTTTGATTTTGTTGAAATCATTATTCATAATTCTTTTCGATTAAAAGAAGTTTTTAAAAGTAAATTTGAAATAATACATGTCATGTAAATTTCGTTGAAGAATTTGGTCCAGTTCTTTTGGCTTCTATTGGATGTATACTATATAAATCTGAAGCATTGTAGAATCAGTATAAATCGATTATTGAATGTGAGGGACAATAAGATACCTATTTAAAATTTTACTGTATTTTTACTTAACCCACGACGTAGGAATATAATACCACAGAAAAATAACTCCTGTATAGCTATATAGATATAATACGGTCGGTTATACGTTATGTCTAATTATCATCATTTATATTTATTTATTTACGTAACGTATCTAAGTACTCGCTCACGGATTTTATATTGTCATAAACATGCTTCTTAACTATAACCCTCTTCAGTTATTTCATGATATTTGGATACCTACTTATGTAACCACATTTGAATCTGGTTGGCTATCATTTTTATCGTTTTTAAATGAATTTCTATATATTTAATCTGTGTTTATATTTTATATAACTTTATTTCTCTATTTCTTCTTAAATAACTTTAACTTCAAACTCATCATTCATTCACACCGATTTCAAAAGCTGTTCATTTCTCCTGACGATAAATTTATTTCTACGTTATATATCTAGTAAAATCAATAAAAATATTTTGTTGTTTTTAATATGAAACAATAACACATATAATTAAATATTAAATGCATAAAGTTTATTCGTGGACATAAATATGATATTAGTGTGACCAACTTAATGGTTGTAAAGAAAGCTATTTTCTGTTATTCATTATAATTTAAAAAGTTCGTTTATCTATACAATTAGTAAAGTTAAAGTGTCTGTTTGTAATGACCCGGCGCCAAAAAATTAGGAGAGCCGACCCCATTTATAAAGTGGGATAGAGTTAGGAAAAAGAAGCATATGAAAGTATATACGATACCCAGTTCAGCCATCACTTCTTTGCTTATGAATCGATTTGGATGACTCTTTTTTGTTGAATAGGGGGTACTTCAAGAGTGCTCCCATTTTAATTAAATTGGCATTGGACCTTCAACTTTGAAGATATAGAAGGGAACTCTTCAAAATCATTGAAGTTGGTTTTCTTTTTTTGTTAAAAATTGTCTTGTTTAAGTACTGTATTGTACCTATGTGTATTTAACATACTCTACCGACGATGTCCGATCTGCATTCTAAGAATGCATTATAATACGATAAACGATAAAACTTAAATACAATAAAAAAAACTACAAAAACATCCAGTAACTTCGCCTTTGTAGACAAACTGAATGCGGACTTTGATGTCACGATTCGCTTTGACGAATAAATAACGCTGCGTTTTGCGATTTTAAATTTCCCTCGTATTTGAAAACTTTTTATTAAAAATCTGTAAACAAAAATCAAATAAAAAAACATCATTGTAGATATAATTCTACATGCATATTCCCTATTAGTCGAGATACAAATAAACGTGACGAAGTATTTTTCATTTCATATGTTAGGTAATACGGCTTACGAGACTATAATTCCATTGTGCACAATGGTCCACTTTCCCTATCCATGACCAATCAATCTGTATTCTACAATTGTTGTCTACGCTTGCCAAATCCAATCAACAAGTCAAATACAACATACTATGTTCAGATTTTGAGATCAGATTAACGGGTTTGTTTTCAAGTCATGCCCATTGCGATCGATCACGAATTCGGGTCGCATCAATACTTCGCTTTACGTTATTACTGATAGATAAATAAAATTGTCCTTTCGCTTTGTATAAATACACAGATTATCTAACTTACAACTTGTTTTTACTTTTTAGCTAGTTATTTGGCAGGACAGTCGAGTTTTTTAACTTAAATATCTATTTTTATTCTACACCAATAACCTTAAGTCCATTCATATGTGTCTATTAGTTCCTATAGAAAAAAAACATATTTTTATAAGCAAAATTTTCCGGTAGTACGTTTTCGGATATCTTTCCTTATATAAAAAAATCTTTGGTCTGTTTGTTAGTGATCGTGTAACTTCTAATCGACTTCACCGATTGAGCAGATATTCTCTGAATATTACCGAGACGATGGTTTATAAATATGTTAGAATCCGATAGATGGTGCTGTGGCCGAGCCATCAACTATTGGAAGGATGTATATAACAACGTCTAATGGGTTAGCTAGTATTTAATTACATGATATATAAAAATAGATGTTGGTACCTACTTATGAGATTGATAAACTCCAATATCGTTTGCCCGATCACCATGGAAGCTGGTAGAGCTATGTGTTGGTTCATGGAGACGGTTTTTATGCTATCCTTGAACGCGATAGGTGTCGCTGTGGTCGAGTTATTGACTACTGTGAAGGGCAAAACAACATCTGCAAGGCCACCTAGTATAGTGATAAATTGAATCTTTTCACCCCTTCGGAATTGACTAACAAGCGTTCTATCCAAATTTTTGTATTTATATAGCATTAGACTGTATGGTATCTTTTTATTTGTACACTTATTTCTAGTACGTAGTTACTTTGAATATTTAAACGAGTTATGTACTTGATTTTGATCGGATTAATTTGTAAAATAAAGTCACAAACGAAGTATTTTAAAGGTCGATAAGTTGAATATTTTTCGCCAAGCAACTACGTCTGTAAGTTCCGGTAGCGGCACTTGCGAGCCAGTACCCTGCTAGGTTTTAGCTTGTTGTCACCTTGGGCCACACATCGTCATTTATCATCAGGTAAGATTATGGTTCAACGCTAAAACCTATAAAGAATAGAATAAGTTTGAGGTATTTCGAGCCGATGCCGCGGTGTATACGATTTAGTCAACTAGTTTTTATTTTGGTAGTACCAGGACCAAGATATCGAAGATAATTGTTTCTGGGTAGTAGTTACGCTTCATTATTCGCAATAATAATATATATTTATCATCAGAGATAATACATAACTCCTTTCAAAGTAATTAATATAATATAAAAAATGAATAATTAAAATTTACAGTTACTTCAAGTAAATACAGTTCATACAACAAACTGTTGTTTATACAATTTAATATGTTATATCAGAATTTCTAAAGTGTATCTAAACATTATTAAATAAAACATTTTTTATAATTAATTTATTAGCTGTGAAAGTAATAAAAAATAATGAAAGATCAAGATGGTATATACAAAATGCACACACAATAATACAACTAGACCACATCAGGAGAATTGTTAAAAAATTACCATCAGTGAATGTCTTTGTCGTATGGTACCAGGAGTCAATAACAACTTGGGGATATTAGCAACCACTCGGTTACTTGCACAACCGGTCACGTCTGCGTGCCGCGTGCAGAATTGTAAATTACGTCATAAAATTTAGCCTTATGTAGAGCTACATACGCACTCTATACGAATAACAAGCGGTATGAAACTGCATATCTCCAATATGCTTATGATAGCCTGGTACCCAGAGTGCAAATAAGGATTCCAAAGGATCCTTTACAATTTGTGTTCTAATAAATATATTTTTAATTTTAATCCTTATTTGATTTTATTTAGGACAAAATTTTGTTCATTTTAATTATTTTTCCTATCACCACCAATTTGAGTAGTTTCCTTGCATAATTATTTGTAATGTTGAGTAATAACTTTTAATAAACTTATTACTTCCATGACTTATTTTTTTATACGACAAAATTCTTATTACTCTTGATTTTATTAAAATATGTAGTTGTACGTAATATCATATATGCCTCTAGTTAGAAGACAGTGTATTTTATAGAAGCTTATAATGAACTTGCTTCGTTCGTATGTAATATGTACTGTAAGCTGTGCTTGCGGCTGCGCTCGCGTGGACTACAGAATGTCGGTATTTTGGTGACCTCGCTTCCACCCACGGAGGTCGTCCGGCAGTTATTTTAAAGATAAATATGCTTTTTATTTTTTTGCGAAGAACCCTTAATTCTTTTTCTAAAACCAATGTGGCCTAAGTTAGTTACTCCTTATAACGCAGGCTGTCTGCCAGTGAAAACCAAGTCAAAATAGGTTCAACCATTTCGGAGATTACCCGGAACAAACAGACAGAACAAAAAAGCTGTTATTTTGACATTACAAACAGGCAATTCAATTTTATTAATTGTAAAGATATAACACCAAATTTCAAAATTTATAAACAATTTTTCAACCAGTTTCGTGGTATTCGATTGAGATGAGATTTGACTTAAGTATGTAAGTTCCATGACAATGCAATATTATGTTACCATGAACCTATTCTGATGATAGAGTCGGGATGTAGTTTATAAAGGTCATTTTTGTTGATAATTTTGAATCATATAGGATAAAAAATAAAAAGGTGTCATGAGTCATGGCAGCATCGCATTATTTTCAACTTTTTTTGGAATGGAGTTAATTAATTATGCAACGATCATGTTATTTTTTAATATTTGAAAGGTACATGCTAATTCCATTAGCTTGAACTCTGCATAATATTATATATTTTATTATATAGACTTTGCTAGATTTTGTTTTATTTTCTACCTAGATTTTTATATAATTATAAGTTTTTATGATTACGAATTACGTCATCATCTAATTTAGTAATTATATGTTATAATTGCGTATCTTAAGTCGTCGTTATTTGCCTGTTTTTGTTAATTTGTTACAAAGTTTAATTATGCTGAATAAACCATTAGAGATGTTTAAAAGTCAGCAACAGCATAATTATGTCTATCTTCTAAGGATCACCCACAATAAGTATTTTTAGCTTTAAAATAACCGGGAGTGACAGTAGCACGATTTGTACGTGTGCCCGATCGACGGCACTTTTGTAGTCCACGCGAGCGCAGCCACGAACATAGCTAGAATTAAATAAAAGTATTTCCTGGAATGATAATTATGCATTTGTATTACTGTTATTTTTTCATATGGTATGAAAAATTATTTGTGAAATGAAATTATACGGGGTGTGTAACATTTAAATCGGTCAGTGAAGCGAACTCTGAAACTATAGGAGATAGAGAAATATGTTCTAAAGAACCATGACATCGATTTTAAAGATAAGAAAAACTGCGTTCATAGATTTTCAAATTTTTTTATATACGACTCGGAAATCGAACCTAATAAAGTATATCAATTTATTACGGTAATTGATAGTGTAAATTGTAATTAATAAAAGTTGTTAATAGACCCTGTGATTAAAATTCAAAGAAAATGCCGACTTTTTTTATATATTCACATGTTAACATTAGAATATTTGTAAATGTCATTCGGGAAAACAGTCCGTGTATAAGGTTTTCATTTATAACCATTGGAATAACAGCGATTAAAATAATTTCACTGCTATGCAATTATGTTAAAATAGCTATAATTTTTATGCCTCCGTAGAAAGGAGCAGCTTGCATTAAATAAAAAGACTGCGCAGGTTATTGTCGGCTGCCTGTGTGGTGATACTTATTGCTTCCGTGACGCGTGGCGCGAGCTGAACGACCTCGATTATTGTTTTCGATCGAGGTACACATTTGACAAAGCCGACATATTTTATGGTGCTACTTTTGACACCGATTTGTTGTTAGCTTTAAGTGGAAATTAAATAAGATAGCAAGACCCGTGACCTTATGTAGTCTGCTGTATCTTCGAACCTTTGAAATACCCAACTGTAACAACGAGTACAGGGTATGGAGATGTTCTGCCCGGAACACTAAATAGATTACCAAATGATATAGTCGACAAGCATGAAAACAAAAATGCAATCCGGTTTGAAAATATACTTAAGCGATACTTTTTAAAGAAAAAAATTATGTAGTTCAATTTTAGTAGGTAGTAATTATCTATATAAATAAATCTGTAGTTCTGTCTGTACTTTTAATATTTTTTCCATAATTTCCCGATAGGCGCACTATATGAACGATACTGATCACGAATATGCCATTAAAAAAATATTTGGTCTGACTTTGCGGATTTAACTCAAAAACGGCTCGAGGGATTATTATGAAATTTGTACACGGGATGTTTATGTCATCGTTCAATTGATAGGGTAAAAGAAATTTCATTATTACTTAAAGAAATCGTAAAAAAAATAATTTTCAAAAAATCTATTTGCGTTAATTCTTGACCGATTTTGATGAAATTTTGTACGGGAGATGTCTAAGTATTGACATAATTAATGGACTTTAAGAACTGTCAAAAATATTTCAAACTTGTAAAAAGGTATATATTAATTCTCAACCACTCTTGACACAATTTCATTAAATATAATTATAGTAAAAAAATAATAATTCAAAGTACAGACAGGATTACAGACTTATTATTATAGATATGTTTGTTGTACGTAACTTTTTTGGACATTTTATTGGCGTTAATTTTTTTTTATAAGCTCGTATAAAATTAGCACATTAGTGGCATTTTTATTAAACTGCTATTTCCTTGTTGTATGTCATATCAATGTATGTATGAATATGTAATGGGATATTTCCATTAAATTTTCACTTACTTCCAGGCGTCCGAATGATGTGTAATATAATAACCTCGAAATCTTGACAGCGTTATTTAGTACTACAAATAAAGCGACAGACGTCTGTCTTGATAATTGGTCAATTATTATTACTAGCGATCGTCCTAAGGTCCAAATTCAACCAGCGACTTTTTGATCATAAACTATTTTCAGTTTGACATTTTGCAGTATTCATAAATAATGAGAATTATCTACATCACTTGCTGTCATTTTTTGTTGAGAGACCATGTCAATATTTTGGGAGGGCTAAGTTCAATGGCACTGTTCTGGTTAGGATTTGCAGTATTAATTTATTTAATTTAATAATATATTAAATAATAAGTAATAATACTTATTCATTATAAGTAACAGATATTATAGATAAATTTTAGTTTTCTGCACTTCTTCTCCGTATAAACTTTAACCATGCCAAATCTCACAGTCTTCCGTGCACGCAATACGTTTAAAAAAGTACCGAAAACTTTTGCTTCACTTGCATATAGATAACCGTAAAATGGACAGGAATCTTTCCTGAATCTCTGATAGTTTTGAGATGCCTACATTACATATCAAGTTTATTCGATTTTGGTTTACTATCATGTCCAGTGTGAACAAAAACTCTCTATGTATTAATTCAATTTGTTTACACGTGGTCGCAAAATGCTGCACCCATTACACTATATTACTGGACAGTTCCCAGTAATTTTACGAAACAGCTTCTAATATGATCATTTTACGAGCCACGCGATGCGGTTATCCACGACAGAGCTTGTTAATCATTGTGTTCTACGTTGTACACTTAATAACTGCAAATAATATAATATAGAAAAATACAAAAAATATTCTAATGAACCCTATCATGTTTCTCGTCGGCTCTTCTCGATGACTAGGATATTTTCCTAGTACATAGTAGTAGTATTTTGACATATTTTATGTGTACCTTCTTGAAGCATACATTGAATAAAGTATTTTAGTTTGATTCGTGTTTTAATACTAAACTGTTGTCTACATTTATATGTGTAATTATTTTATTTTGTTTTATAAATATTTTAAAATAATTGTTAGCTGTAATCCGGGAGTTGACAAGTTTTAGAAAATTGTTTTAAACACTTTATAAGTTGAAAATAATACATATGAATTAATATTTCTTCATTAATACACAATAAAAAGTGGTTTAAAAATGTTTATTAATTTAAATAAAAATTCGCCACAAAATCGCGATATTATGGTCCCGTGACTTCATCTTTCGATTTATATGTAATTTTGTATGACAAATGTGACAACTTACGCAAGAATCTAACGTTCGTTTTTGAATGGTGACGTCACGTTTTGTAATCGGTATTTCAAATCACGTAACTCACGGACAAAAAATATTAAAATTCCAAAGGGAAAATAAAATAAATAAACAATTACTTTTCCACATTTTTATTGATTTAGGCTTTTTATCTAGTATATACCAATATTCCTCAATAATTCACTTTAATTTTTATACATGTAGTCAACCTGCGGATTATGTATAACGTACCTACAAATATCAATGATAAATTTTAATACCGTAAAGAGCTTATCCTTATATCATAAGGTTACATTATATATACATACTTATTTACTTTCTAATGTAAAAGAGAGATAGCAAACAAATCATCCATACTACTGAAAAAATAGATTATTTCAGTTGGGAAAAATCGGACTTGTAGCCCTTAAGACGATTGTTTCAATTTAGAGTTCGTTCCATGAAGACAGAAAAGCTTTAAAGGAAGACCACAGATCTATTGTCAGACTGCCATTAATGCAGCTTCGAGATGCGGATACTGGTGATACGGGGATGGAGATGCTCCAGAGAGATGAATAAATAAGAATCCAGTCTTACGTAATTGTTTGACATTATCCCATCATCACGAACAAAGAAGTTCACAATTTCTTGCCTTTGCCTTACCGTGAAGATGTGGAATGATCTCCCAGCTAACGTGCTGCCTTCTTATGATATTAAGTCCTTCAAACGAGAAGTGAAGAGATATTTCAGTAGAACGGGCATGACGTCGACAACTACCGATTAAAATTTGTTTGTGGGCTCTACTCTACTTAACAAGATTATATCTTTCATCTGACGGATTTTCACGCCTTTAATTGCTAGGTCGAGGTATCTTTTAACAATACAGTAAACTAATAAAAACCCATTACTTTAATTTCTTCACAGTTCATTAAAACATTGCATAAGTTAAATAAACCCTGACATACTGTGCTTCATTAATGTTCTATACTGTCTATACACTGGGCTAATAATGTTTGATGACTCGGATTTTGTTGATGATTCTCGTGACTCTTACAGAAAATTAGCCATCTTATAAGATACCTATGTTAATTTTAAACGTGAGTATCGTTTTTAAAAAAAATACCTGTTCAGCAATCCGGGCATTTATTTTGTTGTATTTTAGAAATGAAATTTTATATCAATTTTTTGCTGGGGTAGGTACTATGTTTAAAACTACCTATTGGAAATTTCTTATTCATGATCGTAGTGTACTTCTCATAAATGTGTAATGTAGATTTTATCGATTTATTTACCACATTTAAATATATAAACATGAATTAGATACCAATCACCTATACTGGTCCGATGACGTCATCGCGTTGATAACGATAAATCTGTGATAAGGATTATCAAGGAGCCAAACTTGTGAATATGATTAATTATGATTACTGGATACCTTTATAAATATAAATTAATTAATCAAAATAATAATGTATTGCGTAATGCTATAGATCCCTTTTCCGGTAAACATAGTGTATTCAGGCAACTATTGTCTCCATTACGTGTTTTTAATTAAAAATTAGACTTCATAATAATAATTAATGTTTATTTTAATTTTAGATTTGTTAACTTACCGACTAGGGGTTGTTTTACAATGTGAAAGTGTATAAAAAAATAGTTAAGCTCGAAGAAAAAAGAAACTTTACATTCAACTTCATGACTTTTTATTCAAACTACATATAGCAGTCGCCAAATGGTCGAAATTCAACCAACTACTTTGATTCTAGACTTCTATTTTCCGTTTTACGTTTGCTGTATGAACGTAAACAATGAACATTATATCACTTGCTGTCACTTTTGACTGAGTGTCTATGCCAATGTTTTGGGGAGATCTAAGTTCATGTTCAATAGAAATGGCCGTGTAGCAGCCAGCAGGTATTTGCAGTATTAAATTAATTTAATATGTTTGTAACATGTTATATAAACATTTTAGCTTTCTCTACTCCTCTATATAGACTATATCCATGCCAAATTACACATTATATATAGATTGTATTCAACGTTCATAATCTAAACATAAAAATTAACAATCATAAAATACACAATTATAATATAAAATTTAATTATCTTTTTACTGCGCGTTTTCTGTTCAAATTCGCAAACACAAAGGACGTCTATTGCGAGTATTATTGAGACAGACATCTCCACAGACATCAATGTCATTCGTAATCAGTTTAATTAAGTTTTACGTAAAATCTTTGTTATTACGATGAATAGTAGCTAATTCATTGTTTACGTTTGTTACAATTAATATATTTAGTCTCTTTGCACGTACACGCAATGTTTAAATAACAGTGCATTCGCGTCTGAAGAATTTGACGTGTTATATAAAGTCGATACTGAGCAAAAAGACTATTTATCTGCACGAATGTATACACTAGAGTCCATATTATAAACTTGATATTAAATTATACACGCCAGATTCGAATTCTCTTCATATCTGACTCTTAAGTCCCGTACAACTTACAGTACACTTTAATTTGTACTTATAATATAATATTTAGATGCGATTATTGAAACCGTACTATTGACTTGGTGTTCATATTATTGACCTGGCGTTCGTAATATTGACTGGGTGATCATAAAAGTCGGCTGATTGCTAGAGCACGTGAATTGTCGTTTGGATCTTTGAATCTTTTACATCTCTACCGATATTCTATAACTAAGAGTTTTTGCTTTTATTGTATTCGGTTTTATTATTTAAATTTGGTTGGTTTTGTTCGATGGAATCATTTTATTAATGATAGAAATACCGTCACAATTTTAACAACTGTCCTGTTGGTATTACTCCGTCATATCTATTGTCTCTGCAAATGAGGTAAAAACCTTGATAACCAGGCATCATGTTATTATTATTATTAGTAGAAATAAAGTTTAATTTTTTGTAATAAATTAAATTAATAAATTTTAATCATTTACAGAGCCGTCACATTGTCATGCCTACGATTTTAAAAAGTAGATCGATTCTGTACAAAATTCGTTGCCAATAATGTTTCCTATAATTTTTATGTAATGCATTGGAAATTTTGTGTATTACCTCGAGCTATCATCTCCGGGCTCGAACATCCATCATAGCCAAGGCTCTTATTCAAATGATGAATAATATCCCTCAACAATACCGATGCTGTAATTAACCATCAATTATTATGGTTGATTTATTCAGTTGCAAAATTACTAACTACAAGTCTATTATATGTTTGTGTTTGTTGTAACTAACTGCAAGGTAATTGTACCTAAGTTTGATGACTATTAATTACACTGTCACTATTCAATAATAGCTGATAAATGTATAGTTTTATTTATGAAAAAAGCATAGATAATTAAGCGCCACATCCGTGAGCGATTGTATCGCAACGAGTTCGTCCTGCTATCGTCGGGTAATCTCCAAGGGACGATTATTCTTCCGCCTGCTTATCGTCGCAACTCGTGACGGATCTCCGCGTGACCGCAACGAATCGTCGCGTCGCACGGTTGCTTTGTTGAAAAGAGCTCAGTTCGATGTCACAAGCAAGAGCGAAATCAGAAGTGTCCATAGAATTATGAACTCGGCGAGCGGACTTTATTACTCTATGGAAGTGTCAATAGTTTAATGGGGCGAGAATGCGTCACGTTTTGCGGCAGGCGCGCAGCGAGTCGTTGGCGTTTTCCTCGTCCATGTCACTCGTCGCATTGCCGCGATAGTATCGCCTTGTGGAGACACGTCCATGTTGTTATAGAATTAATTGGCAGGACGATAATATCGCCACGATAAACTCGCTCGTAGAGGTGGCGCCTTATAGTTACAAAATGGAAATTTGATTTTTTAAGTTTAGATCTTTAGGCGTGTCATGAAAAAAATATAAGTGAATTTTTACGATGCGCACGTACATTGTAACAGAAAGTCTACACTATGAAGTTGTTTGTTAAACTTCTTGTATTATTGTAGTGAAGATAGTCAAATAACATCAAACGTGGTCCAAACACCATATTGGTCCAAACGTTCTCAAGTGTTGCGCATACCAACGAACAGCATTTCATTTTTATTTATATAGATCATAAAATTCCCTGTGATAGATTATGAATCAATTGTTGTCGTCTTCATGAATATTAAAAATTCCCTGGTTTGAATTATTTCCGGGAAACTTTTTTTAATATTTATTTATAATATTTCGGGAAAGCTTATTACCGAGAATAACAAATTGCATTGCGAAATGTGTCCGCACTTCTGCAGTATGTATATAAATAAACATTTTTTAAAGTGTATTACAAAATCAGCTGCAATGGTAAACGTATCATATAATATTTAACAATTAGTAGATTATGCTGTTTTTGTAAGTTAGGAAATAACGATTTTAAATTTACTATAAATAATACTGAAGAAGTTCCAAGTTCAAGAACGGACACAGCGGCACAATATCGCTCTGTAATCCTCCCGTTGAGGTACACATCATGTAGGTAGCTTAAGAAATAGAATTTTCGGAGGGTCAGTCACCTTCAACGTGACCTGTTCGTCCTTTCACCTCGGGGGCTGTTTCAGATTCTTAGCAATCATTTATTATTAAAAGTAGGTATAATATTTTATTTCATTATTTATTTCTTGTGTACGTGGGTGTATTTGTCATGTCATTGGACCCATAATATCTGAAGAGCGTTGGCTGTATTTGTAATCTATATTAATAAATCAGTAGTTATGTCTGTCTGTACATTTAATATTGTATATACTGTATGAACGTTATTGATCACGAATATACCAAAATTTTTGTCTGTCTGTTTGTATGTCCGGGTTTAACTCAAAAAAGACTTGATCGATTCATATGAAATTTTGTACACGGAATGCTTATGTCATCGGTCAATTGATAGGGTACATATAAGAAACTTCAGTGTTACTTTTAGAATTGGAAAAAATAATATTATTTCCTAAAAAAATCTATTTTCTTTAATTCTTGACCGATTTTGATGTAATTTTGTACATGGAAGTATAAGAAATTATATAATTGATGAGTTATATAAGAATTGTCAATATTACTTCTAGAAATAAAAAAGAGAAGTTCAATAAATATAATTTCTATCAATTCTCAACCGATTCTGATCAAATTTCGTAGACGGGAAGCTTATATTAAGAGGCTATAAGAATCGTTAATAATAATAATGCATCACAAATTGTAGAATAGAATAATAATTTTCAACCGATTTGATGTATGTAAATTGTACCACGGGAAATGCATGCCTCTCAGTTGATACAGCACATAGGTTGTCAACAAAAGCGTACGGGGCCGCGGGCACACCGCTAGTACATTTAAATAAGTGATCGTGACATTTCGTGATCGACTCAATTTTTTTTTACAAACTTTTATTTAACTTTCATTTTAGCATTTTAGTTTGTTTAGTTCAGAATTAGAACGACTTCCTCTTATGCTACGGAGATGAATTTTTACACGTTAGTTCAATTCTGATGATATTGCATTTTTGTGATAAGCATGACCTAAATCGACATCCACGATTTGCTCTACATGAAATACCTCCTTAACGGTCAACAGTTTAGGTACCAAATTATGTAAACACATTAAAGTTTGTTTTCCCGCGTTAAATTGTATTTTACTCTGGTTTCTGCACCCAGGTTCGAGTTTCCATGAGGTATGACATTGTGTATGCACGTTTATGATAAGCCGTATTAAGGATAAAAGCTTCTTTGAAGAACCATTTTTCAAATTAGCACTTCTTATTTATTCACATTTCAGTATTATTAAATTTTTTCTAATCCTTCAGTTTACCACGAAAAACGATTAATTTGACAATTTTGTATCTATACAATTAATAAAGTTAAACGTGTCTGTTTGTAATGTCAAAATAACAGTTTTTTATTAAATGCATATGAAAGTGTAGCGGAGGTGAGGAACAGAGAGTAAAGTTCCTCATCCGCCAAAGAAAAGGGAGGATCCTCCGGGCAGACGGGTGTTATGTCTGGCGGGCAGCTGCCCAACGGTTGTTTTTTTTTTTTTTTTTGAACTGGTTACACTGTGAGGTAAATATTAAATTTAATTAAATAGGGGCCCTATCCAAAAACAGAGCCGCTGCGGCTTTTACAGCTTCACCGGACTTGGGGGCGAGCGCTTAGGGCACTCAGCCGCCCAACGGTTGTAGTCGGGTTCTTGTATATATACTCAACGATTGAGTTAATTTCTATAGCGCAATGTAGGATAGTAGGATGCGTCTTATGTGGCTCGATAGATGTCGCTATGTGTCGCTATGTAGATGTCGCCACAAAAGTATATACGATACCTATAACAAAAGCCCATTTTTAAAATTTTTGTCTGTCGATCTGTCTGCCTGTTTGTTCCGGGTAATCTACGCAACGGTTGGAACAATTTTGACGGGACTTTCACTGATAGATAGCTGATGATATAGGAAGTAACATACATAGGTTACTTTTGTTTTAGAAAAAGAATTAGGATTCCGCACAAATAAAAAAAAAACTGGTTATGGTGAATCAATTCGGGCGCTTAAATGGCTTATGCTAAGTAAACAATAAGAGTTATTGCAAATTAATGTACTACATAATCATACGCATTAAAAAGACCTACAAAAAAGTTTGGGAGAGTATACATCTATCTTCTAAGAAACACCCACAATAAGCATTTTTGTCTTTAAAATAGCCGTGAGCGGGGGAGCAAGATTCGCGCGGGCATTCTGTAGTCCACGTGAGCGAAGCCACGGGCACAGCTAGTTTTAAATAAAGACTATTTGCTTGCACTTCTTGTAATTGGAAAGTTACGCATAATTTGATTAAGATAAGATATAAATATCTGTATGGTGCAAGCATTTCGCCTTTTTCGGCCATAAGACAGTTTGACAGTGTTGACGCTGCTGTATTTCTGGAAATAATACTGACGCAGGAGACGCTTCAATTTTGTCCTCAGGAGAAAAAACTTCTTTAGATATGATGAGTCGAATGTTCTGTAAATGACCATATGAAGCAGGGGCCATTAAGCTTAAGGTAGACTGCATCACGCATAGACGCACGCACACGGAACTCAGTTGCCGATGTTCTTAAGACCAAAGTTTGAAGTTTTTAGGATTTTTTTTTAACTAAACTGGAAATATTCATATCAGGCTTACGGAAAAAAAAAATTGGGAGTATAGACAAAAAATCTTCTATTTTAGGTACATCTGTAATCGAGCTCTTCATTTGCATTCCCCTTTATATAAGGAGAGAATTCATTAATATAACACTGTTTACGCAACCGACACGAAAATTAATTGCTATTAAATAAATGCTGACATTTTGCTCGCCTTACTCAATACGTCCTTAAAACCAATGCTGTTCCTACTGACATTTTACTGGGCAATTAAATATTAAGGATTAGTGTAATTAAATCGTAAACTACAAAAAAGGTTTCACGTTAATGTAACATCTTATTATAATGGGTTCGGTCGTCACGGACCTTGATAGTGATGCTAACGCATTACTATAATCTCCATGGTCCGTTGATTTCAGTAATAACAATAAGACGAGGTCTTATTAAGAATGCTGGAAATGATTAATTAAACAAATGTAATAAACAGGTGTAATATTGAGATGGATCAAGGTAATAACGTGTCTAAAATTAAAAGGAAATGCTAAATTTCATTATTTTGAAATGATCACAATAACAGTCATTTTCTTGGGTACAAGCAGTAATCAACTCTTTTTATGTGACGGTTTTGTAGTTTCCGGGGGTGGGGGAGGGGGGGTTGGTAGATTAAATATGCTTTTGAAATGATTTAATGTAACATTTACATTCAGTACAGCCCTTGCTTAAAAATTTTTTTTTTTTTAGTACACTGAAATAATGAATATAAGCTTGTTTTTTTTTTAATTATTAGGTATTTTTAAAATATATTCTTCTATGCAAACCTTTTCATTTGATACCCATATAACGGGGATCCATAAAAAAATTCTCAATAATCTTTGGGGAACCGCCTTATTGGGTTTAGAATGACGTCATTTAGCTAACCATGCATTGTTATTCAAACTAAACGTGTATCCAAAACTTAAGCCCTATCGGTTTACTTAATTGTTTTAAAATTCAGTTTCAAGATTTGAGCCATACTAATAAGCAAGTTAAATAGAAACTTGTAAAAATAGGCGAAAAATAGTGTAAGTATTTTCCGTCACGATCCTTTCTAATAGTGTATAGACTGTAGACGGTACCTTATCCATAGCGCGTATGCTATTGGCTGTGTCCAGTCATAGGTGCGCGCTTATTGGTTCAAGGCTACGAACTTCGTTCCAACAGAATGTTCCACGACAATCAGGCATTCTTTTTTGGTATTATACTGTACTTGCCGTAACTTACAGTGTGCCAGTCACTTTGCCGTTACTACTGTTAGATTATCACCAAAGTATTCTAAAATGTTTCGAACACATATTTATTACTGACATATTGACCGTAACAGAACAAAAAAAACATATATCATGATTATAGGTACTCTTTGATAAAAGAATCTTAAATGACGTTCAATTTTATAATTTATTGAGTTAAGGCGAAAACATATTTGTACCACGAAGCGACGCTGAAAGAAAACCTAGATAGAAAGATGAGCGCGCGTCGCGTCGCATTTTAATAATTATTACGTTTTTGGTCATACAAATTAGTACGATTTGATATGACTCAACACACGTTGTGCCGCTTCGGGTAACGTGACGTGTTTAAAATATGTTTTTACCTTTACGGTCGGACTTCGATAACAGGACGACCACTTGTTTAAAAAATTAAGAAGAAATGAGTCTTCAAGAGATGTAGAGAAATTTATAAATGTATTTGTTGCAGTGTATGAAAGCGTACGTGGAATTCGAAGTATGCAACGGTGCTTATGAAGTGTCCTGTCCAGACTCGCGATGCCGCGCTGCAGGTGCCCTGGCCCTCGAAGAGATATCCGCGCTCGTGGAGCCTGCTGTCACGGAGAAACACCTCAAGTTCAGACTCAACCACGGTTTGTAATTCTAAAAAGCCATTATGAACTTCACCAAGTTAATTATTATACTATACTAGATTTCCGTCCACGGCTTTGATCGCCTAGACTATAAAGTTCTGTACGTTTTTTGTTTTATTTATATCTTCTTATGTTGATATAATATATGATTTCAATAAAGCATACTTTTTTGCTATACCACACTGGTGAGTGTACTGTTTAATTTTAAAATTACCAGAACGCTCTTGGAACAAACAACACAGAATAAATCATCGCCGCCCCTCTTAACCTTTAGGAGTTACATTTCGAAAAATAAAAAAAAACGCCAATAAATATGTTTCATGACTTGTGTCGAAGAGTATTAATTAATATAAAGTTTCAAATAAATCCAAGCCGAAAATGATTATTTCATAGAGTTGAATTTCAAGAAATCAGCCTTTCATATACGATGTCTAAAATATAAAATCTACACCCTCCTCAAATTTGACAATTGTATACCTAATTAAACTTAACTCCTTTATATATAACATTAATGCCAATTTTACGTACATTTTGTGTGACCTTGAGGGCTGAAGGGTTAAAAATTTGGACTGGGTGATCAATGACCCATGTCAGTCATGACAAAACATTTTTTACCCGACTACGGTGTATGTATGTACTATGCATTATTATATATCTGCTCCCGCATATCTTCTAAATAACTTATCATACTTTGATAAATGAGCTATCGTTAGAAGCGTCTTGATCGACCGCTGGTTTGTATTCTGTACCGTGTTACGTCACACTGGATTGAATACGGCTCCCTCTAGAGGACATAAGTCACTGCATAAAAAATAAATATACGTTTGTAATGTGCCGTGTCGGGTATCAAAAGAAAGAGCTTTATCAGCACATTACATTTTTTTTTCCTGTTTTCCGTAGCCGGGTTTTAGTTTTTAATCCTATCTAGTGTATATCTATTTAAATTTTACCGGCTAGCGTGGGTGAGGAAGTTTTGTTATTAGCCAATGATCCACTTAGACGTTTTCGTGTTAGATATTAGTCGCAGGGTTGCCACGCTTGGCACTACGTTGCCGCGTTA
Source organism: Saturnia japonica (assembly GCA_033032175.1). Lineage (NCBI taxonomy): Eukaryota > Metazoa > Arthropoda > Insecta > Lepidoptera > Saturniidae > Saturnia > Saturnia japonica. The sequence continues at coordinate 3,458,933 of CM065315.1, forward strand.
GTAGTTACATTTACCGAGAAAGAACTAAAGTTAGATATACCCCTATATTATTTGTAGGAGGTGCAAAAAATCCTTGTGACGTAGTGAATTAATGATCCAAACAAATCCAATTAACGGAACACGTCGCTTGGTGTGACCTTGCTGAGACCTATTCATATATTTTCCTTCCGTGTATTTCTTATAGTTTCTGAGTACCGTTGATGTTATTAATAACTTTCACTTATCGTATATGCGTCACATTCTCCTTATACTATTTTTTTTAGAACTGACTATATACTGTTAGCCTTAGGGGCCCTGGAGCCTCTGACGGTTTTTACATCTTCACCGGACTTGGTTCTCCTTATACGTACCGCATGACTGCTAAATATAAGCAGAAACTGTAAACTATAATGTTAACACTGTATACTTCTTATTTATATAGGTATAATTTATTTATCTATACTAATACTATAAACCTTAGGAGATTGTTTTTGTCAGTTTGTTTGAATGCGCCAATCGCTGGAATTATCGATAAGATTTGAATTTCTTTTTTTCATTTTATTACCTACTGTTGCCTATGTTGCTGTAGTTCCAAATGAGTTCTTTTGGATTCGATATAAATACAGATTTATTCAGCAAAATTACAGGACCCTAAAGAGCGTAGAAGTAGCCATGAATACAAGCTGTGGTGGGAGTGAGAATTACGTTAGGCTACAAGGGTACTGTAAGGAGGACGTTCCTGGTTGCCTTTTTAAAAAAAACTACACTTTTACACAACTCATATATATTTTATATGATATAACACTGACAAACTGACTCCCGAATTTTGTTGAGCGAGGACCGTGCTCCGCGGTGTCTTAATACTGACAGACTTGAAGTAAATTTTTAATAACTAAAGTACAAATTGTAAAGTGCTGAATTGCACATGTGATAAAACAGCGTCATGTGCTAAGGCGCTGAGTGAGCTATGTGTTCATAGAAATAAGGGTTATAACAGTACGTTGGCTTGGCTTGGAATGTACGGGGGAGGAGAGGGGGAAGGGGGGGGTAATGAGTTGGTCTCATTATTTAATTTGTGAGAATCCATAGAGCAAAGCTAGTTCTCTATACATATAAAATGCTTTGTCCTGAATGACTGACGGATCAACGCACAGCCTAAACCGCTGATCGTAGAGACCTCAAACTTGAAGGGTGTGTTCTTTGTATGGCGTAGGCATCCGTTAAGAAAGGATTTTCCGAAATTCTACCCCTAAGGGGGTAAAAAGGGGGGCAAAGTTTGTATAGGACAACGTGATTCCTTGGTCCAATCTACTTCAAATTTTGCATAAACCTTTTTTAAAAGAATTGATGGAACACGTGTTTCGTATTTTATTGAAATTCATCCCCTAACAGGGTTAAAAAGGGATAGAAAGTTATTTTAGCGGTGATTTGCTTCGAAGTTGATATCAATACTCCTTAGTGCTTTTGATTTAAATTACATTCTATTTTGACACATGTTTGAAAACTGAATCCGATTTTATTCAAAAAAAGTTTGAATTCACTTAAAAACATATAAAAAATGGAATATCTCGAAAGTCACCGTACTATATTAGTACCTCATTTGAAGGTTTCTAAGCTTTAAAGAGGTTATGCACATTTAGAAGACGGCCAATAAATGATAATCCTACTAATATAATAAATGTGAAAGTGTGTATGTTTGGATGTTTAGATGTTTGGATGTTTGTTACTCAATCACGCTAAAACGGCTAAACAGATCTCAATGAAATTTCGCACACAGATAGCCTGTGACCTGGAATAACACATAGGTTACTTTTTATACCGGTAAAAGTCATAGTTTAAACAGTGTTGTTATCCTACAAATATAATAAATGGAACGTTTCTATGTTTGTTGCTCAATCACGCAAAAACGGCGATTTTTTTGGTTTGTCGTGTTCCGAGATCAGTCTGTGTATATCCAATAATACGCAGACGAAGTCGCGGGTACCAGCTATAAATGTAATAAAGGGACGTAGAGTTCGAAATTTGAAATGGAAGGACTAGAACATAGTGGCTATAAATTATACGAGTCATTTCATTCAATAAAAATATGTAAAATCTATACTAATACTAATAATATAATAAAGCGGATAAGTTTTTTGTTTGTTTGTTTGTTTAAACACGCTAATCTCTGGAACTACCAATGGGATTCGAAAATTTCTTTTTTTATATGATAGCCAGACTGGTTATAGGTTATATTATAACATTAGGCTACAGTTTCTAGCTAACCTTAAATATTGATTTTTGTTACTGCTTTAGCCGCATGCGCTGGCTTAATGATACGTCAATACAATGTTCTACAAAAATATTGGCAATTATTATATATAAAAAAAAGTTAGCGATAGCATATATCTATCTCTTATACATGATCCACAATAAGGCATTTTGCAATTTTTTTTTTTGTTGAAGATAAAAAATTAATTTATGAGCATTATTTTTAATCATGGCTTATTAATCATTACGAACTAAAGTTACTTCGTCATAAAGAAAATTTATAATGAAGATAAAATTCGTCTTTTACAGCATTTTATTCGGACGCATAGTTTGAGAGATAATACAATAATAATTCAACACTCGGGTCGGGTTATGTCTATAGTAGTTAGCGGCGCGAACGAGCCGTGCGATGCCGCGATGTGACCATCTATCTGGCCACCCGATAAAAATATTGTCTCTATTGAAGTAATGTAAATCATCAATCAGTGATTTCTTCTATATTATATGCGGGTGAAACTGCGGGCACAGCTAGTTTAATATATGACAAGTACAATGTGTTTCGTAAAATTATTAGTATAGTTGAATCACTAATACATAATCAACATAAATAGAAATGTGTATAGAAACAGAAGTCGTATGTTATTTCCCTAAAATAAATACGGTTTATGTGGAAATAAGGCAGACATAACATAGATATAACTTTCGCTCAAGTTTAATATAAGCGAAGGTTCTCCTGAAAGCAATAAAAAGGAATCTGATCCCAAGATAAACTCTAGAGATGAAATCGCAGCCAAGTAATCCACGGTGCGCGTCGCGTCGCGTCGCGTCGTCTCTAGAGTTAAATCAACATTCACATAGTTCGATTCTATGTGTTTGGGATTGTCATCATTATATACGATTTAAATAGAATTTTCATCATTATCGGAATGTTTATTCAGTAACTTTAAACGAGCAGATAAACAATTTTCGTACTTGGTTCATTGATTTTGATACTAACACTTTTAATTAATAATAATACCCAATAAAGATATGCTTTCCTTTTCTAAAGTATCTAATATTTATTTTGTATGTGTTCAAATACACTTTTATTAAAAATACCGCTTAATATTTTAGCGCAATTCCATTCTCCAGACAATTGTTTCTTTTAAGTAATGAATGTTTGTACACATAATTTATTATTTTGTTTTTTCAAAACTATTTTTTTTTTTTATTTATCTATTTATTAAAACTTAAATTTACAACTTAAATTTTAACAATGGCCCCAAACTAGGCATGCCTGTGTCTTGGGAACCTTACATACGAGTTACCATTTTATACTTACTCATAATAACATCTGAAATCATTACATTACACATTACTTATTCATTATACTACATATTATACCGTTATATAGCATGCAATACAGACACATATTTTATACTACATAAACATAATTATATACAACATACATATTATCATAAATAAAATAACACACAATATAAATGCAACAGCCAAAACCATCATGGAAAATTACTTACAGTTTTAGTAATCAGAGAAGAAGTAAAATGTAAAATTATTTTTGAATTGTAAGTACATCCTCAGTAGTACTAGTATTTAAGTACGTAACTTCTCACTGAACAAGTCTAATCCAAGGACCCGTTTGCAAAAATCTATTTGAGAGACTTTTTAACTGATAGCATTACGGTGACGAATATGTCTGAATTATGTATTTACAATGTTTATTTTAAACTAGAATATTTTTTGTTCTATACACCGAAATTTCATTTTTTTCTCTTCGCCTGATAAGAATATTTCTAGTCCAATGTTTGTCTTCAACTATTTCTTCCAAGAAGTTCAAAGATCGGGCTTAGGGACTTCTGTAACTGGGTCCTCCAATTATAAGTATCAATTCAAGGTCAAGAGAGATTAATTGTATATTTCATAAAATTATCAAGAGATCTGCTTTTAATACCTTTTATGTTAAATGAAGCGAGCAAAAAAGTGTATGCCCGGTAAGGACAAAAAAAACGTGTTACCTACTTACGCCAAAGTAATATATATATAGGTACCTAGGGCTAATAAATTAAGTGAGTTTAAATTATCTCTCGTATTATAAATAACTTAAAAATATAATTAAATTAAAGCCATCAATCAGACATACTTTATTCAATTTAGATCCGAAAAAGGTACAAAAGAACGTTAAAACCCTACTGCATCGCGGCCGGTTCAGAAAACGTCCCATTCAACAAGAAAAGCCCTCGACAAAGCTCGATTAGGTTTACTTTTTTTGACTGTGTTTACAGTTGATATTTTTATTAGATATATAGAGAGGGAGTTAGTTTCTGACATCACTATCATTTGTATAATAATTCACCATATAATAATCTTTTGACATTAAAACCGGATTGATATGGGTCCTTGAACTTACTGTCGAGCAAATCGTAAATGCGCTTACTAACTTTAAAACCTAACACTATAACCTAAAAAAACTATTAGTCTTCCTCGGTTTAAAATATGGATGACTAATTTGTGTCTATTTCTAGTATTATAAATTTGCTGGTCGTTTAAAAAATTTATCTTATTTAGGGTTTTGCGGACATACATATTAAACGACCAAGGATGTGTTGTAAACCAGCTGTAATGTACATATCTGCAGTTTACGTGCGGTTTTGAGAGTTTCCTTGTCGTAAAGGACGAATTGGTTTTAATATTACCTCTTACTGTTTCCAAGCAATTGTTATTTAATGATAAAATACCGTAATGGACTTTAATCACAGTAGTTTAAAACACTCATTTATAACTGGTTTTATAACTTCCTTTATAAAAAAAAAATATTGTGGGCTATTTATTATATCGCATGCAGTCAAAGCGATGCTATTAAATAATTCAACAAATTTTTTTCTATACTTTTTCCTTTGTGATATGATGAATATATTTGAATATAAAATATTGTAGAATGTTTTGCTCATTATAAATATTCGCTAACATAATATGTATTTACTCCGTCAGTTCAATAACCCAAAATGAGTCATGACCCTCCGAAGTAAGAATTCGACGACTTCTGTCTTTTAAAATTGCTATTCTCCAATCGATTATTTGAAACTTTTGGAGTGATAACTTCTTATGGGAGGGTAAACCGCTTCGTAACGTAACGCGTTACGGCGCCATTAATAGTAGCATAGTTTCAGTTCAATTCTAACGACACGCTCCTAGCCAACGGTCGTAAACGTGACTGCTATGGCCGAAATCTTAGGTTCGAATCCTCACCGGCTTCCCTTTCTCTCTTTCGTTTGGTCTTTTTTTTTCGTTTTGATTAGTTAAAGTTATCACTTCTGTTTAGCGTCCCGAGACGCACACTTTTTTTTAAGCAGTTTGGCAAATTGATATTAAGCGCAGTATAATCCAATCACAACGGCGGCCACCGAGAGATCGAAACTCATCGCCGATCTCTTCACGTTACACATGATGTCGAAAGACCCGATGTCGCGTCATAAGAAGGTGGGAACACATATGCCGGGAGATCTTTTTTATCATTTTACCCCAGTGATATCTAGGACCAATGAATATTTATGATTATTGCTATTGTTACACCCGTGGGTAAACAAAATGCAGTAAAAGTATATATTCGTGCAAAATAATGAAAAAGTAGATCAAACCTATTTAGGTGTTCACAGTCGTAGTTCACAGAAAAAGGTCAATACACCACTCTGTGCTCGTACTTAAAATCTGTGATTATAATCCGCTTTTAGATTTCTTCCATTTGTCGTTTCTTGTGTTCGCTTGTTTGTTCAAAACAGAATTGTCCTTCGTCGAAAAATATGTATTTGGCTCCTTTAAATATCGAATAAAAGTTGAAATTTCTAGAGTGATCTTGAGGTTTAAAAAAGGGGAAATGTGATAATTTTAGAAATTGTTTCTTTGATTACGTAATCGTAGGTACCGACACGGTTTCAATGTGTGCATGTTCCGCGACGTCTTGTACCTATGAATTTAAATAAAATGTTTTGACGTGACAACGTCTTATAATTCGATGGAGCCGGCTGCACGCACGAAAAATCATGACTCTTGCGGCGTTACCTCGCTCTGAGGCGTTCCATTTAAGGCTTGAAGTGCAAGCGAGAGCGCGGAACGAGCGACAAAGAGGCACAATCGGCCTCCGCGTTCGGCAGCGTTCGACATCTGTCTCTCCCCTACTTGAGTGAGCGATGCGTCCGCGTGGACAGCTGCTATACAATAATACATTTACATGTTTTCGTCAAGTATGAAGTGCAGTGAAAAGTGTTTGTGGTGTCAATTATTTATAGCAACGATAATTGCGGCGATAAAGGTAATGATTCTTTCGATATTAAATATATGTTCAGTGATATATTGTCGAATATTCGTGCTTTCATCATTAAAATAAATAGCATCGGTCCGCTAGTGCAGCGATTGTAGGTTATGCTATAATTGACAGATTAAAATTGTCTTTTGAAAAATGATACCATTCCATCAGTATTTTCTTATGACGTTGTCACGTTCAACTATCGTCAGTAAACCGACTTTACAGACAACCGATTTTTTTAAATGAATTTCGTTAATATCCAGTATTTCTTCACTTTTTCAGAATAGTAAATTTTGATATACAGATCTCAAACAATTAAAACAAAAAATAAACTAATTTTTGTTATCTTCTGTTTTTATTTTCAAACGAGCATAGTTTCAATGTATTTCTGCTTTATAGTCTGCTTCATCTGAATAGATCTCATTATTGTGTCCATGACCCTATGAGTTGCGGTTTATGACGTTTTTTGTTGCTAAATATTGTTACACACGTGGGTAGTAAAGGCCGTTTTATCTTTCGCGTAAATAATTTATTCCTACTCAAAAATACAAATTCAAGCAAACTCTCAAATAGCTTTTTCAATGGTAGTCTTGAAGTACTTTTCAATTACAGTTTCTCCCTCTGTGGTCCTCTTGTAGGTGTCTTCGTTCTTTATTGCTTGTTGTTTTCACTTCGCTTGTAAACACAGAAATGTCTTGGGTCGAGATACGGCTTGCTTATATGGTCAAATGAGACGATTACTAAATCACTAGAAGGTACTAGAACTTGTAAATAGGTTGTTAGGTAACATGAGTCGTCGTTGTTCGGAACTGGGGTCTGGCAATTCAAGGTGTCTATTATTGATTTCTCCGTCTATGTATCTTTCGCGCTCTACAGCTATCACTTCTGTCAGTCGCCGCGCCGCGCCGGTTCCTGTAAGCAAAGAACGATTCGTCTTGCTTACGAACGGTAGTATTTTCAACCAGGCGTATGCTAAAAGCGTTCCTATAAAAAAAGTTTCGATTAATTGGTTGGACATTTTTGCATTTCGGTCCCTTCAGTGCGAGTGCCAAAAAGTAGTTTTTTTTTTTAAATAACACTATATTTTCGTCAGTAAAATGCACTATTAATGAAATAAAGTAATTTTGTTACATAAATTATGCATACTTTCATAAATAACATTTTGTACATTATATTTCATTTGTATTCAAAATAAACTTGTCTGTAACAACGAAATGCAGCGACGCCTTGGAGGTCTTCGGTGGGCGGGCCAACCGACAAGCGTTCGTCGCTGGTAGCAGATGTAAAAAGTTTTAGGAACGTCTTTAACGGCGTTGCGATAAATGCAAAAACGAATGGTAGCGAATGTACAATGACGACTCGTTGATTATAGGAACCGGGTGTTAAACGTTAAAAGGTCGGCACATAGTCATTTTATATGGCAGTAATAATCGCGCTTTTATGGTTATTGCTTGGACACTTTTTATGTCCGTAACGAGGCGCGACGCGTAAAGGTGCTACGTTGTAAGTCTAAATATAAATCATAACTAAAAAGATTTAGGAAAATATGATTAAAAGAAAATTTATACGTTGTCATAAATCATCTATTTAAAAAAATCTGTAGTTCTGTCTGTACAGTTAATTTTTTATCCAAAGTTCCCGATATGCATACTATAAGAACAATACTGATAACGAATAAGCCATTAGAAAAATTTTTGTTTGTATGTCCGGATTTAACTCAAAAACGGCTCGACCAATTCTTATGAAGTTTTATACACGGGATACTTATGGCATTAGTCAATAAATAGGGTTTAGCGGAGGTGAGGAACAGAGAGTGAAGTTCTTCATCCGCCATAGAAAAGGGAGGATCCTCCGGCCAGACGGGTGCTATGTCTGGCGGGCAGCTGCCCCGACTGTTGTTTTTCTTTTCTTTTTTTTTGACCTGACTACACTGTTAGCCTTAGGGGCCCTATCCAAAAACAGAGCCGCTGCGGCTTTTACAGCGCGATCTAACTAATTCCCTAATCCTAAGAGAATTCGAACTAACTAACATATACTCATATGCACGTTGCCCTCCTCCTGGGAGGAAGGAGTGGACCATTCGTATGTGTATTTAGTAATCGGAACCCCGACTGTTGTAGTCGGGTTCTTGGATATATACTCAACGATAGAGTTAATTTCTATAGCGCGATGTAGGATAGTAGGCTGCGTCTTATGTGGCTTGATAGATGTCGCTATTTGTCGCTACGTAGTTGCGTCGATGCGTCAGTTGTGGCGAGAGATGTCGCTACAAGGGTATAAGATATTTCAATATTACGTTTAGAAATATGTAAAAAAAATATATTTGATAATTCCGCAACCAATTTTGATAAAAATTATACACGGGAAGTAGGTACACGACATTCCTCAATTGGTAAGCTGTATGAACTGTCAATAATAGGTGTAAAATAAATAAAATGTTAATAACTACTGCGCAATATCAAACGCGTGCGGAGCCGGGGGAACACCACTAGTTAATTTATATCAATATAACCATTTTTTTTTATTTTGCTCCTTAGATAACTTGGTCCTTATCAAAAAGAAAAATTATCACGATTTTATCTTCATTCAATAAAAAGTTTTAAGAAACTACGATTTTATATGTACTAAGCGTTCAGCGATGTTTTATCTTACCGTGGTGTTAATATAATAAACACACATATGTATAGAAATATATGTTTCTTTGAGGAAGTTTCCTATAAATTTCATCCGATTGCGATGATACTTTGGTAAGTTGTGTACGCACGCCCGTCATGGTTTCTAGTTTAGTAAGACCATCGTAAAATAAATTCTCGTAGGGGTAGGTTTACCGTTTTAAAAATGAAGGAATGTCAGTCTAAGGTTACTAAAAAGCCTGATTTTTCAGTAAATTGTCTGCAAGATAAAACGCAGTAAAGAAAAAAATGTCATCTATACATATAAAATGCTTTGTCCTGAATGACTGACGGATCTACGCACAACCTAAACCGCTGATCGTAGAGACCTCAAACTTGGAGAGTGTGTTCTTTCTATGACGAAGGCGTCTCATAAGAAAGGATTTTCCGAAATTCCGAAAAAAAGGGGAGCAAAGTTTGTATGCAACAACGTGATTCCTTGGTCCAATCTACTTCAAATTTTGTATAAACCTTTTTTAACAGAATTGATGGAAGACGTGTTTCGTTTTTTATTGAAATTCATTCCCTAACGGGGTTAAAAAGGGTTAGAAAGTTATTTTAGCGGGGATTTGCTTCGAAGTTGACATCAATACTCCTTATTGCTATTAATTTAAGTTACATTTTATTTAGACACATGTTTCAAAACTCAATCCGATTTTATTCAAAAAAAGTTGTCCTCACTTAATCTTTAATAAAATAATACAAATACATTAATGACAATTCTATTACAATAATATTTTCTTCACATTAAAAAAATGAATGATCTAATAGTTTCATATATACGGATATCTGTAGCTCTGTCTGTACATGAAACTTTTTTAAAAATTTCTTGTTACATATTATCTATTATAAAATCTGATCGCGAATATGAAATTTAAAAAATAACTGGCAGTTTGTCTGTATATCCGGAAATAACTCATAAACGGCAAGACTGATTGTTATAAAACACGTAACTCTGTAATGTATTGAGAATATTTACTGAAATAAAGTGAAAAGATACCAAATTAATCTAAATTGTTTTATCTTTATGTACATAATTTTCTTTAAAATAAATAAATGGAAATATAGGTTTATTTGAAGTGAAAACTTCTTTATGAAGGTTTAGATAGGGAGAGAATTCATGTAAGTCGTCATGGACATGGTCACGTGACGTGTTAACGATAAACGGAGTCTTTGTAGCACTATAAAACCTAAAAATTAAGAACAACATTTTTTTTTAATACCTAAAATTACTATGCAATGTGTTTTTTATAGTAATTTAGAAGTTATTTTACTAACGTGATAAACAAATTTGTTGTGTGAAACAGTTTTGATTTACAAGTTTTAATTTAAGACCAAAAAATTAATTTCGATATCCAAAAATAACAACTGTTTGTTTATAGTTCTAAGTTTTCAGTTCTGTCGGCAGTCCTCATGACTGCTTTTTCTTTTCCAACAGTATTCATAGATAGCACTTTAGAGGTTTGGATTAAATTATCACAAAATTGGTTTGATATTTATTTTCACATTTAAGTATATTTTCTGAAAGCACGTATGTGAATAATTTAAGGCTAGTCTTTTATTATTATTTTTAAATATTGAAATTAGTAACAAAATCTATTCTATCTACATTTTTACGATAAATGTCGTTGTTTCGTATTTTTGACTACCATGATTTATATTAAATTACACTAACCAGACATACTATAAACTCTATAGTATAAATCGTAGGTACACTGGAAAATAATGGTTTATATAATAATGTTATTAAATAAACTTAGCTTTTCGTAAAGGATTGCAAAACTCAATATTTTTGTATGCCTTTATGCATATATATTCTCCGAAGGGTTAGGCAGAGAGAGGTGTACTAATGTATACCCAAAGTTCACCGGGTATATTTTAGTCCCATCTAAGTAATAGTGGGCGAGCTTATTGCAATTAATCGGGCACAAAGCCAATTTCCGAGCTGCTACTGAGAATTTAATAAAAAACCCAATAACACTTTGCTCGACCTGGGAATCGAACCCAGGACCTCGAGCATAGCCGTCAGTCTTTACGTATTTTAGATAATATCGGTATGATTGTTAAACTGTGATATGGATTGACATTTAAAATTATTTTAGTTGGGTATTATAAAAGCTTAAACGGGTCAAATACCGTATGGTGAGATTGAGGCGAGGTGAGGTTTTTATTAATAGTTGCTGTTTTTCATACACGAAATATAATACGTGGACGAAGTCGCGGGCACAGTTATTCAGCTTTTAATGCGCATGCGCTCTAAATGTGGCGAGCCAGGAGGTCGCGAACGCACGATTAGCTAGGATGGCGCGCGAAATTTAAAAAATGCCTGGCATGCAACCAAGGTCCATCTGGCTGCGATCTTTTGCAGGGAGAAGGGATTCCCCAGTCGGGAAGCTCCAAGTAGACAGAAATGTCCCTCTTAGTATGTATTGTACAAGTTATCCATGTACACCGGATTTACGTAATCTCGTCTCGTGTTTGTTGCAGATATATTAAAACATTTAATGAAGTTTATGATCAGTCCTGAGATATTTTCTAGTTCTATGACCTCTTTTAAATCTTGTACTTAAAACGACGATCTATCTTGGACACGAGATTATTATATGATATTTTAAACAACGAAGTCGATTGACTCGTTTATAGGATTCTCTTCAAAAAACATACGAAAATTATTCGTAATCCGCGCTTATTTGCACCTCAGCCAGTTAAACACAAGTATGCAAAGAACTCGGTTTTACAGAGACGTTTTAACCTGTATAACACGAAGTTTAGTCAAATAGGATTTTTTTTCCTCAATAAATTAAAATCTAAAAACACGTGGAAATAGTCATCGTGTATGTGAAACAGGGACATAGGACTCCGTTTACTCTGTTGTTTATAATAAACATACCTATACAATCGCATATAATTCACTTAGGAACATATGCTCCCACACATATAACACGCACAATCACACTGACACATTGAGAAACACATCACACCTCATAAGGATATTTTTTATGTATATAATTATTTAACCGCTGTTTAATAACCAGAATGTACCCACTTGATTGCTAAACATAAATGTATTTATATTACTTATGTTAAGTGGGCATGTTTCAATATTTTTATTATTATTACTAGCTCTTAATTTGTTTGTATTTTTTTTTTTAACAATTTCATTTTCTAATGCCCGCCTGTGTAGCTACCACCCTAAAGTTGAAAATCTGTAGCCAAACACCAATAGGTGTGTTCTGGCAGTTGCTCTTGAGAGCCAGTCTTCCACTAGGCTTAGCGTGCTACCATCTTAGGCCACATCGTTACTTAAGATCAAGTGAGATTGTGGCCATAACGCTTTAAAAAAAACAGTAAAAAAATATTTGCTTAAAAAGTACAGTTTCAAATGAAAAAATATTTAAAAAAACGTTAGCGAATGATATACGAAATCAGAAATCAAAATGTCAATAAATGATATTCATAATAAATAAATACTAATGGTATAATTTCCGTTATTAACCCTTTAGCTCATATACATAACAAAAATGTACGTGAAATTGGCATTTATACCATTCGCGGGAGCAGAGGTATTAATAATATTGAATTAAACATAAATACATTAAACAATTACATAAATTACTTCCCAACGCTTCTAATAGAGGTGAGACGATAGTTGTTATACAGTGTTCTTGTAATACGTAAAGGCAACGTACGGCCCTGACTCCGCCCGTGCTCTTGATACGAACCTGATTTGTTTACAACACGCATCTTTGTAAATATTCCAGTTTTAATGGGATATTATATTCATTTTTGTTTTTAAATACAACATTTGGTTTTTATTTTCCTGAATTTACATTTATGAAATCAACTAGTCCGGTGTTAGTTTCTGAAAAGAGGTTGAATTATAGGCCTGTTTATGAAATATCCGTACACGAATTCTAGAATGTTCTATTTGAATGTGTCTTATAGTGTAATTAAATACAAATGTGTAGGAAAGAAATAAATCAACTTTCAGTTAATCTAGTTGATCGGAATTTACAATTGCCATTCTGGTATTTATTATAGTATTTTTTTAATAATCTTTTTTTTAAAATCAAAGTTTTACTATGTATCGAATCTTTTTTAATCTAAGTGACTGATACAAAAAAGAGTTCGATAATACAATATTGATGAAAATACTCGTACGTGCATGATTTACTTATTTGGATGTAATCAAACTTTTCTATTTCTATAGGCGAACACAGCGCGCACAAAACAAGAGTTAGGGTTAGATAATACTCAACTTTAAATCAAAATGAAAAGCAAAGAGTAAAAAAAAAAACAAATACAATATATTATATTACAAAGGTAAAAGGCGTTGCGTGGTGCCCGTCTAAGACGGGGTCTCATGTTTCATAATCCCGGCCTTGCGTGGTGCACTGTCTAGGACGGGGTCTCACGTTTCACAATCCCGGCCTTGCGTGGTGCCCTGTCTAGGACAGGGTCTCATGTTTCACAATCCCGTTTACTTTTGGTCACGTAAGGCGTCGCGCGTCGGTTGTCCGGTTTAGGCAGTGTTATAGCCCGAGTGTTCGCAGTGTCAAAAGGGCTGTCATCACCTTCGGAAACTAGTAGATCTGGAGTTATTGGGAATAACGCCACTTTTGTAAAATATTAAACTAAAATTTTTATCGTTTTACAATTATGCCAATATCATGTGGATATAATATTTGTCTAATCTTCAGTGTTCAACTTTAACAAGATGGCGGATCTCCTGTTAGTACAGTCCAGGGAGTCTTTCTTGAAACATAAAATTCATGTTTTTAGTTATTATTTTTTATTCACTAGACTTGTGCAGAATGACCAGACTATATCCATGTATGCCACCGATTTTAAATAATACCTATATGGCCATATAACAGAAGTTGTTGAATGACAATAAAAACCACAACTTGGCAAATAAAGTTCTCGCAAAATAACAGTAATACAACTTTGTAATTATTCGATTAACCTATTTTATATGAAGAGAAATAATGATAAAATTAAATGACCCGTGCAAATATTTCACACATTACAGAATGTAAACAATCTAACAGCTGGCATTCTCGTTAAACAAATTGTTAATAGATGGCGCTTTAAAATATATTTTATTAGAAACAACAGATGGCAATGGTAATGAAAAAGTTTTTAACCATTTTTTTAACGAAAACATTAATTTTAAACTATTTATGTATGTATCGTTAATAGCGGAAATCATAAGCTATACATAGCAATTCAACATAAGCCTTATGCTATAAGTTATACCCTTATATTCTGTTACATCAAATAATTTTAAAAACTTGTAACTCGCAAGAAATTAGCGTAGTTTAAATCTCCTTTGTCACTTATATATTTGCGCCACAAGCGATATTAGGTGTAACTTGTTCACTTAAATAAATAATAACCCTTGCATAAAATTATTATTTTCGTTTCAGTGCAACTGAAATCTATTCTATACAATTAATAAAATTGAAGAGTCTGTTTGTAATGTCAAATTAAAAGTTTTTTACTAAATGCATGTGAAATATACGATACCTATAACAAAAAGCCCATTTTTTTATTTTTGACTGTCTGTTTGTTCCGGGTAATCACCGAAACGGTTGGACCGATTTTGACGTGACTTTCACTGATAGATAGCTGATGATATAGGGAGTAACTTAGGCTACTTTTATTTTAGAAAAAGAGTTAGGGTTCCGCACAAATTAAAGAAAACGGTAATGGTGAATAAATTCGGGCGTTTAAATGGCTTATGCTGAGTAAACCATAAGAGATATAGCAAATGAATGTAGTACATAATTATATGCATTAAAAAGACCTACAAAAAAGTGCGTGGGAGTATACATCTATCTTCTAAGGAACACCCACAATAAGCATTTTTGTTTTTAAAATATCCGGGAGCGTGGGAGCAAGATTCGCGCGGGCATTTTGTAGTTCACGTGAGCGAAGCCACGGGCACAGCTAGTAATGACTAAAAACCTATTTTTAAAAAGGTTTTTTTATTAATAATTTTTCGTATTATTCTCAGCAAACACTTTCATTTGATACCCATATCATGGCGGTGTATAAAAAATAACTGTTTCGCTATATTGGATTTAGAATGACTTCACTTAGCTAAAACCATGTATTCTCATTGAAACTTAACGCGTATGAAAAATGTCAGCTCAATCGGTTCGGGGTAACTGTATTAAAATTGATTTGCAAGATTTGACTCTTATTAACAAGATTAACAAAGCAATCTCAATAAAAAAGTTTGTAATTATATTTCAATTATCAATTTTGATGAAGAAATAACGGAATAATGCATTGCAGGGAAAAAACCCTTGAGAAATAATATATTTTATGTGTTTTTATCATTAATTAAAGGTACTAAACCCCGTTGTACCTATGTGTATTCTGTAATGCTATCTGTTAGATATTTGGTTATTTACGAAGACCTTGTTTTCCTATAAACTGTTGTTAGACCTCATTAGCACGAACGGCTTTATTGCGTACGGTAAAAGCGTAACTTACGCTGTAAAAAGCGCTCGTTTATATTGGACCTGAAAATAATGATTATTAATCCGCAAACACGTCTTTTAATGGTTGAGGATGTCATATAAATCTAAAATTATACTAGAAGTTCTGATCCATTTCTAAAACTGATAGAAAAAGGAATTTTATCCGTGAAATAAACAGGCTATTTTATTAATAAATTTTAAATTATAATTATCCAGTTGCTAGTCTATACATACAATTAATTAAATTGAAGTATCTGTTTGTAATGGCAAAATAACAGCTTTCTACTAAATACATACGATAATGCACGCATACTTAAAGTAAATTTTTTTTTTCTGTCTGTATGTTTATTACTACTAATCTCCGAAATGGTCCTACCGATTATGACGGGACTTTCGCTGATATATAGCTGATGTTATAAAGAGTAATTTACGTTACTTTTATTTTAGAAAAAGAATCAGGGAATTCGAAAAAATGCCGATTTTGGGGTGCTTAAATGGCTTACGCTGAGTAAACCATACGAGGTATAACAAATTAATATAGTATATAACTGTAAATCTTAAAAAATACCTACAAAAAATTTCGAGATCATTCTTCTAAGGATCACCCATAATAAGCGTTTTTGTCTTTAAAATAACCGGGAGCGGGGCGGGGGGCTATCACGATTTGCGCGTGAACCTGATCGACAGCATTTTGTAGACCACGCAAGCGCAACCGTGGGCACAGCTAGTATTAGATACAAATTTTAGTTTTCTCCACTCCTCCATATAAACTTTAACTATGCCACATTAAAGACAATAAGTAATAAGTTAATATGTAGATATGTTTATTGCAGAGGTGGCGATGGATTCTGGACGTGCGTTCTGCCCGCGCGTCGGCTGCGACACGGTGGTGACCGTCCGCGCCGCCAGCCCGGCGCATTGCCCCACCTGCCGGCACGACTTCTGCTCGCAGTGCAACCAAGAGGTCAGTCAGTCAGTTCATTCCGAAATCAATTACCTACATTACTTGTCTCGTATCTTTATCACTTAAGACAATTTGAAGCGATGATGAGTCAGTTGGCCGGCAGTCGGCGAGCACATATAAATGTGTTCTGACTGCTGCATATCGTCGGAAAAGAGACTAAGAATACAGCAGGATCTTTAGTCTCAGGACTATCACGAAGGCGCTGCGCTTTGTCAAAAACGCCACTATAGCGCGCGACCTCTAAATAGATTTCGACGTCTTAATAGGACGTAAGGCATCGAACTTGTTCTGGAAAGCAGACGCAACGTGCCACCCCCTCGTCAGAAGGAATGCGCCGCTGCACGCACGCCACCCGGTCAAGAACACCAAACCATCACCACGCAACCTCATCGCCGCCGCCTTACGACCGTTTTCAATAACATATCGGAGTTTACTAGTAATCCCCGATTACTACATATTTGTTATAAGTTATATCTTTTACATACGACAGATATCAGCTTCCCTCTTATCTATACAAGCTATAGGATATGGATATATATTATTTAGATACGAAAAACTATCTATTGATAGGTTATTGAAAAATAAATAAGGACATTAGGTTATATTTGTCTATCTTTATTAACTGAAACAACGGATAGATATGTTATTGAAATCGGCCGTAAGTCTATCTTTTTGTTTTGTTCTATTTTATTCGTTACTTAGCACAAATAGGCATTGTACACTTCTGTAAAATATTATAAATGTAAAGTTTGAAGCTTAACACGGAGTTTTAAGTAACCGCAGATTTCCATTTTTATTTGAGGTTAAAAGGTACAGTTTTCTCTTCAACTAACCGTAAAAACATGTTGGAAACCTATTGTATTGTTGTACAAAGCATGGTTTCGGTTTCCACCCGCACTGATTCTTTTGTTCTTATAGCGAAAAATCTTCAACCATACATTCAGTATTGCAATAATGTACCTACTAGTATTTTCGACTCAAAAGTTGTTGAAGATATTAAATTGAAATAATCTTCGATCACCGAAGCTCCGTTCTGCGGTTCATTATAAATGGTTGGTTTTACGTAATTCTAATTGCGTCCATCACTCTACGGTTCCACACTGCGTCGTGATGAATTTAGCCATCAATAAGTACTTTATATTGTTCAAACATCCGTGAGTTTTGAAGTACCTGTTTGAGGAGACTAGCGAATTATATTTACACTTGTTTATGGTCGTTGGTTTACTGTGTACATATGGGATCAGATATTGAGTCTACGTGCGCGTATTAAAAACCACATCACAGAATACGTATTTTTAGACAGTTACAGACTTACTGCGGAATGTGAATAAAGGCGTCCCTTTTTAACTTCCTGGAAGTGGAAGTGGAAGTTTTGAATACGAAAATTCATTATTATACATATAAGTATTCCTCACCTTGACATTTCTTGTAAAACTTTACTAACTCCCCTAATAAAATTTCTGCTGTTTCTTTGATTTTCATGGCTTCCGAGTTTCAAAGTTACTGTGGATTGCAAAATAAGCTAAGAAAAAACAGTGTTTTGTTTATTTAAGCCATATAAAATAACCACCTCTTTAAAAATTCCTGACCTTCGATAAATTTTGTGAGATCAGGATATTCACATTAGTCGTAGCGTTTTACTAGACATTATTTAACTTGAACACTTTTTTAGAGAGAAATCTCTGGGATTGTGTTGTAAAAGTAAGAGATATAGATATAATAAGCTATAGGTTATTCAGGATTTCAGCGATGTATAGTAGCTGTCCTGTCCTCATGGAAATTCAATATTTCTAGCTCTTTTATACACCACTTACTACGTTCCTTTGTTTTTTGCTTTTCTAATCCATGTTAATTTATATTCAGATTCCCCTTTCAAAATATGTTCCTTTAACCACTGAATTCTGATTTTCATTTACCTACTATCGAACCCGGTCACACGTTGCTGTACCGTTTTGGGAGTCCATAGGGAACATTTATCCGATCGCTACCAAACTTTACAAGATACCCCGCTGGACTGATATAAAGATTGTCTGTAATATTCATCAAAACAGCTCCAACGCCGTTTTGGAGTCCATAAAGAAAATACATACAAACATCGATTTTTATATAAAGAAGAATAATAATGCATAAATATTAGTATAAATAGTAGATGTGCTCGTTGTCCTCTTTTACTTTGCACTTTATTTTCGTAAAATTTTTCATTAATTCATTCGTTCATTGACGCATTCGAAGCACCGTCAATAGCCTGACTATTCTATATATCGCTCATCCAATAGAACAACGACGTAATTGCTTTTATGTATTTTTTACTAGAAACATTTAGAAGTTTTGAATTGATGAATATTTAGCGAACTTAAGCCAATTTCCTAATGACATTGACTCCCTCTATCATAAACTCTTGTAAGAACAATAATAATTGTGATATTTTTTCTATATGATAGTTTTTGCAACAGGAACTTATGACACCAAAATGTCAATTTCGTTTTTTTTGTTGTAATTATGTCATTGTAGTTTTGGATAAGATTATTTTAAATAATACAATTTATACCATTATGAAAGTGGGCATTTCGAAGTCTTTGT
The DNA here is from genome assembly GCA_033032175.1 of Saturnia japonica. Taxonomy (NCBI): domain Eukaryota; kingdom Metazoa; phylum Arthropoda; class Insecta; order Lepidoptera; family Saturniidae; genus Saturnia; species Saturnia japonica. Next base: position 3,478,169 of record CM065315.1, read on the forward strand.
TTCAATTCATGACTCACATGCGCTTTTGTAAATATAGTGAATGTGAACAACAAGCCCCCATGTTTGTTTATCTGGGCATTTTTTTCGATTTAGTACCGTTTTATGACTCAAAACGGATTACTGTTAGAAGTTTGCGTTTTATTTCTATAGGTTTTCTCATAAATATGTCATGTTCGATGCGTGCAACAGAACAACCTCATTTCACTTACCTGCTTCTGTGAATTGATTTGATGAAAACTTACAGCTAATGGAAATAATGGTAAAATGAAATAAATAGAAGGCCAATTACAAGTTTTCAAAAAGAGAGTCAGCCCGAAGAGAAACACAAAATAAAATTATTGCAAAAATTACTTGAAAATTAATGAAAAAGTCTCTCGCACAAACTGCGCCTTATATAGTCCGGGAGCTACGGGCATTTTTCACTCGTGAAAGTATTACCTATACACCATAAGTTTTTTACCATAAGTAGTTTTCATACGGCTAATAAAGGAACTGACCGTCAGACCCCTGGGAGGCCTTTAGATGTGGTGTAGGATGCTGACGAAGTTGTCAAAAAAATAATTCAAGATTGTAGCAGTATACGTGCTACAAATTATCACATTATTTATTTATAATATTAATTTAAGAAAAATAACCGCCCGATCTCGATATGCTGATAAAATCGTCGTTGGAAAACGTAAAACATCGAAAAATTATAAAAATGAAGTACTTAGTAGTATACAACCTGAAATTGATAGTGGTTATTATTTATGATTAATATAACAAGAAAAATATCGTCAAACTGGATAATAATACTTAAAAGTCCGTCAGTTAGTCCGTATCTATAGTCTGTCTGTGGCATCGTAGGACCCAAACAGTAGAACCAATTTTGATCTAACTTTTTTTTAATGCTTGAAAGGTGACTTGATGTTCTTTGAAGAATGTTTTTAGTTATGATTCAACTAAATCTGTTTAGCCTTTTCTAGTTAATAAATGTATGTGAGCATCTTTTATATCTCTGATCTAGTTGGAAATTTACTATTTTTTTACTTCAATGATATCAGAAGAACTGGCATATTCATCATCCTTAACCTGATGCTGCAGCATCATCTGGAATCTTTAGGATACCTGACTCCTCACCAACTTACGGCAGAGATATCTCGTTTGGGTTCATTGGAATGGTCTTAATGAATAGGTTACTTGTATAGGAGGTATGTTAAATTTTCAATTTACCTTGTATAGAAGAAAAGTTTGTATAATCATGTTTGTCGGAGTTAATCTCCAGAACTACTGATCCGATTCTGATAATTCTTTCAGTAAATGAAAACTACGTACAACTATCCCTGGTTGGTATGGGGATATAACTTCTTGATATGAAGTTTTATGTTGTAATTTACGCTTGCGTACGAATACGACGGCGGGTGCTAGTACCTAATTTGAAAATGAGAAACTGAGTGACAATGGCGTGAGGATTTATCCTTGTACAAAAATATATTTATATTAATGGCAATGTATGAAAATGCGGCATATTGTACAATACCTAGCCATTCTAGGAAATGTTTTAAATTACGTACATACTTCAAAATACAAAAGTTATAAGAGTGCCATTAACATTTTTATCTAGGTATCAAAGTATTAAAAATTAGGTTAGGCAAGATAAAAAAAGAGGTCACGTTAAGTTCTAACGCGATCCCGTGTCGCCCCAACTATGGCGACTGATAGTACCTACACCGTGTGGTTTATGTTTAATTCCTTATTGAACATAAAACTGCAATTGGAGGACTTAATACTAAAAAAGCATTCTCTACCAGTTTACCATTCTCTACTATTAGTGAGTAGAAATCGCAAAACCTCTCACGTGATATTTGAAACGAATCGGAGATGCATTTTATACCTTACCGGTTTCTCATTTGGCATTCTAGAGAATGCCTAGGCAATGTATGTAATATGAATCATGTTCATACGCCACAACATTTCTGCCACATCAAAGCAATAAATAAATGAAAGCAAGTAAACATCTCCCTACATTTGGGCTAGATATTATTAAAATTAGTGTGAGTTTGAAGTAGGTATGTGGTTTTGCATTTTACGGTTCATTCAGTAAGGCCATTGACCCGGTCAATAATTGGGAGATGAACATCTAGTACTTATCAAGAAACATCGTCTGATATTTCATTGGGGTAAAAGATGATTGAGCATAATTATTGATAGTTTACTTGAATTAATTAAAAATTAAATCAAACACTTGCCAACATCTTCTATATAAATAAAATGAAGCAGGTTTGTCGTTGTGCATGCATCACACAAAAACTACTGGATAGATATTGGTAAAAATTTGTTTTACTCCTTAGATACTTGGCCCCTATAAAAAAAAAAACAATATATTAATTCAGTAATAAGTAATTAAAGTTTTAAGAAACTACCATTTTTGTATGCATTATGTGTTATTCTACGTTCGCGCGAGCGATGCCGCGAGCACAGCTAGTTGGAAATAGTATCAAAATAATTAAAATCTGTTAATTAATTATTATTTTCCTAATTCACTATTGGTCTTACTTAGTATGAACGTTGATTAAATATAAGCAAGGTTCTATATACTTGCACTACTTTGCAAAAAAAGCGGGCCCCTAAGGAAATTTACGTTCTAAGGTCGATTTCAGTTAATTAAATTGAATTTAATTGTTTGACGTAGTCTGCATAGTTATAATCGAGTAAATTAATATAAGTGAATTGAATTCTGGAAATTTTTTCATTAATTTTCAATGAATTCCATAAAACCGATTTACACGTCCAAACAATCATCATCATCATTATCATCATTTCAGCCGCAGGACGTCCACTGCTGAACATAGGCTTCCCCCATAGATCTCCAGAGCGACCGATCTTGTGCGGCCTGCACCCAACGGCTCCCAGCGACCTTTATTATGTCGTCTTTCCATCTAGTGGGGGGCCGTCCTACGCTGCGCTTTCCGGTGCGTGGTCTCCACTCGAGAACCTTTCTGCCCCAACGGCCGTCAGTTCTCCGAACTATGTGCCCCGCCCACTGCCACTTCAACTAGCTAATCCTTTTCGCTATGTCGGTTACCTTAGTTTGTCTACGGATCTCCTCATTTCTGATTCGATCTCGTGTAGAGAAACATCAAGCATAGCCCTCTCCATAGCTCGCTGAGCGACCTTGAGCTTTCTTATGAGGCCCACAGTGAGCGACCACGTCTCTGTGCCGTATGTCATCACTGGCAACACACACTGGTCAAAGACTTTCGTCTGAGGCACTGAGGTATTTTGGACGAGAAGACGTCGCGCAGTTTCCCGAACGCTGCCCAGCCGAGTTGGATTCGTCGACTGACCTCTTTTTCAAAGTTGGACCTACCTAACTGGACTGCTTGTCCTAGGTAGACATATTCTTCAACAACTTCTAGACAAGAGTTCCCAACTGATACTGGGGTGGGCACCACATGGACATTCGACATGATTTTCGTCTTGTCTATGTTCATTTTAAGGCCCACCTGTTGAGACACTTTGTCGAGCCATCGAGCATTGTGCCAAGATCTTCCAGCGATTCTGCCATGACTACGATGTCGTCAGCAAATCGAAGGTGAGTGATATACTCGCCATTGACATTGATGCCGAGTCCTTGCCATTCCAGGAGCTTGAAGGCGTCCTCTAGGGCGGCGGTAAACAGTTTCGGAGATATTACGTCTCCCTGTCTAACGCCTCTTCTCAAAGGAATTGCCTTCGTGCACTGCTCCTGTACTCGGACCGACATGGTGGCGTTGTTGTACAATCACTTCGATATATCGATAGTCAATACGGCACCGCTGGAGAGACTGCAACACTGCCCAGGTTTCAACCGAATCAAACGCTTTTTCGTAGTCCACGAACGCTAAGCATAAAGGCAGATTATACTCCTCAGTCTTCTGTATAATCTGCCGCAGCGTATAGATGCGTCCAAACAATAAGAAGTTCCAAATGTAGAAACCTAATACCTGACCTCCTCTTGCCAAAATCAAGGCTTGAATCCTTCTAAGCATGGTTTCCACGATTATTTAATAACATTTTGAGGAATATGTTCCCACTCTTCTGCAATGACTCTTTTTAACTCCTGATGTTTTCTTAAGCCGGTTTCACTGATCTTACACTTAGCCGATTAAACACATCCATTTACGAAAAAATTTCTTCAAGTAGGGCTATAATTTTACTGACCCTTATCGCTTTATCGGTTTATCGTGGTATTTAATGTAAAAAGAAAGATTCAATTGTTTAATTTGCAGAAAATATCCAACAAGTCTTAAAATTTTAGTAATCAGCAAAAAGCAGTTTCAGCAATTCGCGCCATTAGTAAAGCAATTTTAGAATTATCATTATTTTCATTTTGTTCATTTAAATTTTTTAATTTGAATCGTAAGGAATCATGCCAGGATGCTTCAAATAACATGCAAATACATCGTCAAATTAAGAAAACCTAGTGTTCTTGTAATGTTTTATTGAAGTAAAGAAAAATATCGAAAGTAAGTAGTATTTATTTAAATTATAATTCAATATTAATTAACAATATGAAATAATAATGTGTTATACGAAACAAAATTAATTATATAAACCAATTTACAACTTAGTATGATTTGCTCAAAATAACATACGTAATTACATTGTTTTTGTAGTTTACTTACACTTTACATACTTACTTACATTTATAAATACCGTGACATTATCTTTTATTGATAAAGTAAATGCACACTTTATATTCATTTCCGTATGTATTTAATACCTACAGACTTTATCTTAACTGAGGACGTCCCATTTATGGAAATCTCATGTTTCGATAAATAAAGTAACTTAAGAATAAACTCCATTTCCTTAAATTTTATATCGACTGTTACTAAGGCGCCACCTCCACGAGCGAGTGTATCGTGGCGATATTATTATCCTGACACTTCATTCTATAACAACTCTATGAACGTGTCTCCACACAGCGATACTATCGCGAAGATGTGACAGTGACAAGGACAACGTCAACGACTTGCTGCATGCCCGATTCGAAACGCGACCTACTTTCAAAGCGCTCGTGGCGGGACGCTAGTCGCGACTAACTCCGTAGCGCACTCGCCGCAAAACAGACAGAACTATTAATACTTCTGATTTCGCTCTTGCCTGTCACCGAACTGAGCTTTTATCAACAAAGCAACTGTGCAACGAGTTGTTGCGAACACCCGGCAATCTGTCGCGACTCGCGACTAATAGTTCCGGTAACGCGGCAACCCATCACGAGTTTCGATGATACGCAGGCGGAAGAATAGTCGTCTTGTGGAGATCATCCGACGATAGCAGGGCGGACTCGTGGTGATACACTCGCTCTTGTGCCTGGCGCCTTAGCGTTTCAGCCATTGGAGGTTTATCGAGACAAATGTAATTCATAATTTTAGTTGAGAAAATATTATACGTCCATTACACAGATATTTCTGAAGATTAATCTATACAATTAATAAAATTGAAGTATCTGTTTGTAATGTCTAAATAACAGTTTTTTTACTAAATGCATATGAAGTATATACGATACCAATAACAAAAAGGCCATTTTTAAAATTTTTGTTCGATTGTTCTGTTTGTTCCGGTTAATCTCCGAAACGGTTGGAGCCATTTTGACAGGACTTTCACTGATAGATAGCTGATGATATAGGAAGTAACTTAGACTACTTTTATTTTGAAATATTAATTAGGATTCCACACAAATTAAAAAAGAAAAAACTGGTCTTGGTGAAGCAATTCGGGCGCTTAAATGGCTTATGCTGAGTATTCGCGCGGGCATTCTGTAGTCCACGTGAGTGAAGCCACGGGCACAGCTAATTCAATATTTAACAATAATTACATAATAACAATAATAATAAAATACACCATTATGAAATATGTTGGTAATTATAAAGTTCCGTTACTTAGTGTTATTATAATTGATATAAATATATATTATTCGTCGACAACATTGAACTGCAGTACTGAAGACAGTAAAAATTTAAAATCAAACTAGTCGATGAGAATAATAAATTAATAATATACTCTTTTTAAAGTTCTTTATTTCTTTAATACAGAAAACTCTGTTATGCATGACCTAAGACTTAGATACATGTTTAAAATGATAAAAAGAACACTCGATAAGACTCGTGCCAAGATTAAACTGGGAATTGGGACGTCAAGTCGGGGTCGCGATTAATAAATAATATCTAGCAAGTTCAAACTGAACAGGTTGATGTTCTGCGTTCTGAGCCAAATATGAGTTATTAAAGACTTATTCGCTGAACTCATTCATTTTACGTTTGAACACTACACATTTTTTAAATTGTTTTACTTGTTTGTCTATATTTTATATAATCTATAAATTTTTAAATGTAAAGCCATTCAGTCAGCGTTTCATTCCAAAGATAACGTTCTTGGTAAAATCAAGTCAGCAGATTTAACTAACTCAGACTCTTGACTGTTCTCTTAATTATAACATAAATTCTTTATATTTGGCTTATGAAGTTCATTGGTCTTATTGCATATATTATAGTAAAGGGATTTACTTTCGGAAAACAATGTTTCCTAGACTTTACTCCTATTTTGCTACCAATTTACCAATTTAGCTTAATATACGTCAAATTTAGTTAAAAGTCAGTTTTGCTTCTTATTTTCTTGTGAAACTTTTTGCGACTTTCGATTGCTCTTACAAATAGGAATTTTACATTTGATATCATTAGCTGATTCTGATGAGATTATATTGATAATCATATTATTTTCATTCTTTTTTAGACAATAAACGTAAACTGTTGATATAAACAAATTTTATAGGTCTCAAGAAATGTTTATCGTGCAAAAATTCTAAAGTATACCTTAGTTTTAAATAAACCAGACCAAGCAAAATCCGTGAGTCGCCAAAAGGCCGATACGATACCCGACTTTGCTGCATACATGAAAGAGCAGTCCCATACTCCAGTTTTTTTCACTCCGTATGAATGGATCTAGGGCAAGACCTGAGTACAATGCTCTTAGAGATCAGTCTCAACGTTTCACCTCTTGTGTCGTGTAATGTAAAAGCCTCCTCGCTTTGTGCTTGCAATTTTAACGCGTTCCATTTTTGCATCCATACATAGATGGGATAGTATTTATCCACTTGTCAATAAATTTGTATTTTACCTTCATATTTTTATGAATCCAATCGTCAATTAATTTCGAGATATCCAGATCCTTGAAAGAGATTAGTTAAATTTGGTATTTAAGTTGATTTTGGTTTGTGGGGTTTGCTAAGAATTGGTACCTACTTTAATTGCTCTCAATGCTTAAAGGTGCGATAAGAGGAGGGGAAATTTCTAATCAATAAAAAGTATGAAACTTTGTGATTAAAAATTATCGGCTCTATAATAGTACAAAAATATACGTCATCGTTTAAAAAAAATTAAGCCTTATGTGATTAGTTAAGGCGTGTAACATTCTACACTACAAACTGAAATACAACAAGTTGAAGAGTTTGTTGAGGCTTCTAGAAGAATAAGCATAGTATAAAATTATTTATTCACATTAAACCCTAATAGTGAACTCATGATCGAATTCGTGAAATTCTGCCATTGTAACGTTTGAACTTTGGAAGTCTCTAGAAGGTTTACGTTTTGCGTAGTGCATGCTTAGTTTTATAATATTATAGTAATTGTACAGATTAATATGCAAATTAACTTTTTGCTTGTGAATAAAAATGAAGTAATATAGATAGATAACTTGTCAGTGCATTGTTCCCAACTCTTGTAGATATCTCAATGAACGATTATATTCAAATTTTAACCTTCGTGTGTTTAATTGTTGGCAGACATTCAACAGAATTGTGGTATTCTAAGAACCGCATAAGCGTTGATGAATTAGGCATATCGCTCAGATCGTCGACTGTTTTTCATTCATCGAAATACTTTTTACGTTTAATTTTTTATTACGTCGTACTAGTGTTTATCATTTTTATAATTTGTCCGTTCCTGGATAATGTTCGTGTCCTCATGTACTTACAAATTACATTTACCTGTCGTTTCGTTATTCACAGTGGCACGGAGGCCTGACTTGTGAGGCCGCTGCGGCGTCTTCCTCCATGTCCGGCGCTGGAGCACCACTTTTACCAGACTCGGAACTGATCAAGCTGTGCCCGATGTGCCGTGTGCCGATCGAAAAGGACGAGGGGTGCGCCCAGATGATGTGCAAACGTTGCAAGCACGTGTTCTGCTGGTACTGTCTCGCTTCCCTTGACGTGAGTAAACTCTTTATATGTTATAACAACCTGTAGTGACAGGAGATTCGGCACATTTGTTGCGTAATTGACCACTTGTGCAATTGTTTTGATAGACGAATTCTCGAGTGGAGACCGCGTCCCGGTAGTCGAAACGTGGTTCGTCTCCAATAAGTGATAAGGCGACAAATACAGTGTTTAGTTACAAAAGTCAGAGGATTGGAAATGATGATGAGACGAAATAGAACAATAGACATATAAAGTTGTTGATCGTGGTGATGAAGTAGAATTCTTGATATGTTTGCTTAAAAACATACTTGCCTGGTTGGATCGCAACTACGATACGCCTAATGAAAACTCTTCTAAGTGAGTAACTGGATCCAGATTCATCGGGCACAAAGCCAAACTCGGAGCTGCCACTAAGGATTTCATAGAAAACCTCAATAAAACTTTACACGACCTGCGAATCGAACCTAGGACTTCTAGCATACCAGTCCCGTTTAGGACAACTAAACTAATGCGGCAGTTATAAAGTTATGAACTATCAATATCAAAGCGATAAACTCTAAATCAGGCTTTTTTTAAACATAAAATACACCATTTTGTAAATAGTACCCGTGAGAAGCTGGGACGGGCCGATAGTAGCATTTATTTATGTGATTTTTTCTACTTTGGGTCATTTTTATTCCAGTCGCATAACAAACGTGACCAGATTTAAAATATATTTTATTTTTAGTTTTAGAACTTCCTGATAATTTTTTCCTTCAACGATCGCTACCAAATAAGACCGTATTTTATTTAAATTAACACTCACATGTGAAAACTGGATGGATATTGGTGATTGTTTTCTGTTAATTTATAATTTAATTACATGATATATGAAACGCATATTTCGAAATGTTTCTGAATATATTATGCTTAAATGAAACATAATTATATCGCTATTATACACAACAAAAATTGTAAGGACGACTTGCTCCAAAAAAAATAATTAAATTCAGTTTTAGCTTTAATTCAGTTTAGTTGTGTCAAAATGTATTCAACTGTTTATCTTAAATCTAATAACCATTTGGTTCAAGCCACCCTAAGAAACGCTGCTTTTCTACGATATTTTTCATTGCACACTTTTAATAAATTTAAATATAAAATGTACAAACAAAAAAGTCTAAGTAAAACTACTTTTTTAAATAGTATTTTATTATACTTCTTTACTTTTTAGGGTCTATTTTATTTTGGTAAACAAATAAAATTAGCCGGTTTTAGAAAGTTCGTTAAAAGAAAATATATATAGAAAAGGTAGATATTAAATTTTGGGAAATTTCTAAATATAGGGAATATTTAGAATTATTTTGTTTTTTAATTTAAGAATTTTTTTTTTTTTTTTTTACCTATAATAGTATAAGTTAAACTCGTCAATACGTCGGTAAATTATTTTAACGCTCGAATTGGGCATAGTTTATCTCGGAGTTACCTGACATTTAGATATCATTAGAAATATGATTTGCCGTTTCTGGTGACAATATTACGAGACCAGTGGACTTAGAAACACCGTTTGGGAAGATTGTTTCACGCAGTTGACAAAAAGGCGTGAACCGACATACCTCATTAAAGCTACCTGCATTTTAATGGGCCTGCTTATTGTTCTCAACCTGTGTCTAAACATAATGCATAAGTATAGTTATTGGGCGGAGTTAATAAACAGGCAGGATTATACATTAAACCGTTTATTCTAGAGAGCTCAACACAACGCACAATACAACACATGATACTTCGGAAGACATCGAAAAGACAGTGTTGCTACACGTACAAAATAAATATAACTAATATTATATTGCCATCTCAACACCCCCCCTCAATGTAATATTATACTAAACTTTTAACATGACATACTTTTGACTTACTTAATTTAATATAACCAACACTTATTTATAAATTTTATCAACATATTACTATTTAGAGGTTTTGTAAACATATCAGCTACTTGTTCTTCACTTTTTATATACTTGTAATACACCTTATGCTTTCGAACTAATTCTTTAACAAAATGGTATTGTATGTCTATATGCTTTAATCTTTTTGTACTATCCGAACTTGAAATCATTATAGCTGCCTGATTATCACATAGTATTTCAACAGGACAAATGTTTTTTATATAAAAATCCTTTAATAAGTTTACAATCCAACAGGCTTCACTTCCAGCCATACACATTGCAATATACTCGGATTCACAAGAAGATAAACTAACACACTGTTGTTTTCTTGAGCTCCATGAAATTAAACAATCCCTAAACTTAAAACAATAACCGCTAGTGGACTTCCTATCTTTGAAATTGCCTCCCCAGTTAGCATCACAATAACCTGTTAAACTATTATCATTAATTCCAATAAAATCTGACACTAAACCTAAATCTTTCATTTTAAACTCTATATTTAACATTTCTTTAAACTGATTAATATGATTTATATTTGTCCCATACAACAGTACATCGTCTACATATATTAAAACATAAATCTGTTCACCCTTGTGACATTTAGTATATAAACATGAATCATATTGTGATCTAACAAACCCTCCTTTAATTAATACAGAATTAAATTTATCATTCCAATACTTTGGTGATTTTTTAAGACCATTTAAAGACTTATTTAATTTTACTACACTTTTAGTTCCTTCATACGCATCTTCTGGTAATTTTAAAAATATGTTTTCATGTATATCTCCATACAAGAAAGCTCCTGTCACGTCCATTTGAAAAATTGGTAAATTTAATTGCGTTGCAATACAAACAAATAATCTAAAAGTTGACAATTTTGCCACTGGTGCATAAATTTCATTTAAATCTAACCTCTCATTTTGTTCGAACCCTCTTGCTACTAGTCTGGCTTTATACTGTTTGACATTATTAACATTTTTTATTTAAAAAACCCATTTACTACTAATTAATTTACTATGTTTGAATTCATTACAAAGTTCCCAAGTATTATTTTCTCTTAAAGTCTCTAGTTCCTTTCTAATAGCTTCTCTCCATTTGCACGCATTATTACTTTCCATTGCATCCTGGTACGTCTTTGGCTCCTCATCCTGTCCATAAACATTTTGACATAAGTACGTAATAGGCTTTCTTACACGCGCACTTCTCTTATGCTTTGGTACTGTAGTTATATTGAATTCCTCACTACTTGACTCATCATCATCGGCTTTACACGGTTCATATATACTACCTTCATCTGACCCTTCACTTGATATGCTTGTGTCTGCATTGCTTATTTTCTGAACATTCTCTTCGCTTATCTTATCCTGCGTATTTTCAAGACTCTCCATATTCAGTATTACATCTGACTCCTTCAATATCTTCTTGTCTTGAATAAATACCACATTACGTTTATTTTCTACTGTATTTTTATTCTCAAAATATATACGATAGCCTTTTACTTATTTTCCATAGCCAACAAATATTCCATTTGCTCCTTTTGTATCCCATTTCTGTCGTTTTTCTTTTGATATATGTACAAACACTGGAGTACCAAAAATCTTTAATGAATGAATGTCAAAGGTTTTGTTGTACCAACTTTCATATGGTGTTTTTCCTATTTCTCTACTATTTCCTGTTCTGTTTAGCACATAGGCAGCTGTATTTACCGCTTCTGCCCATAACTTCTTAGGTAAGCTCTTTGAATATAGTAATGTTCTAGCTGCTTCCACCAATGTATGATTTTCTGTTTCCGCCTTGCCATTCTGTTCAGGAGTATATGGAACTGTATTTTGGTGTATAATGCCAAATCTCGAAAATAATTGTTTGACTTCTTTATTTATAAACTCCAACCCATTATCACTTCTAAATGTATGAATCTTATTACCTGTGATATTTCCCACTTTTAGAATAAAATCTTCGATACAGCCTTTTATTTCATTTTTCCCTTTTACAAAATAAACACTCCTGTAGTTTGAGAAGTCATCTTTAAATAAAATGAAATACCTGGAACCTCCTATTGACGGCACCTCCATCGGACCACACACGTCAGCGTGAATCAACTCGCACGTTCTTGTAGTTACCGTTGTACTAATATTGAACGGCAAACGGTGCATTTTCCCTTCTAAACATCCATTGCACTGAACAAAATCACTGTTGTTCACTTGTGCATTGTTTTTCGCTAACATTGATCACGAATCTTTCATGCCATTCACTCAAATCAGTAATAACTTTACCAACGTTTACAACGCTGTGCTTATAACGCATGTCCACAATATACATATCTTCTAAACGATTTGCTATTGCGCAACATTTACCTTGTTTCTAAAATTTACAATGATTGACATTTGTCATCATGACATAACCTTTTGCAGTTACACATTTCACAGAGAATAAATTCATTTGTAGATCAAGTACAAACAGTACGTTGTCTATGGTCGTATCGATCCATTCCCCTTTATCATTCACGACTTGTGCTGCCACCTGTCCACAGCCTAATGCAACAATTTTTGTTCCATCACCGATGATTACAGATTTTTGTGTCACACTTGTGTACGAGGTAAACAAGTCTCGATCACGGCACATATGTTCACTCGCGCCTGTGTCTATCAACCATTTTGAATGTTTACATTTTTCACTATGCTCAGATTCAACGAAAGAGTCTAATACCACAAATGCATTGCTCGTTTTCTTATTTTTCATAAACCAACAGTCACTTTTGTAATGTCCAATTTTATTACAATAAAAACACTTTTTATTTGATTTATTATTAGCTAATGACGTAGTCCTATTATTTCCTGAGCTGTAACTAGGACGATTTACTTTAACTGAACACTCACTTTGGTAATGTCCCAGTTTATTACACTTAAAACATTTAACATTTTTGTTGCGGATTTTAGCGAGCAAAAGGCTGAGGTCAGAATAACGATTAGTACTAATAGCCTTATTAATTGAATCTAATAAATGAATCATCAATATGTGCTTACCAGATTATCATAGGTCGGTTTAAATACGTCTGGCGCTGAATCCCAAGCAGATACAATAATACTGATACTCGAATATGTAATGACATCAATACTGTTAGTGATTACAAACGATCTCAGATACTTTTTCACCCATATAGTTTCAGTTGTATGTTTAAATGTATAAATTGTCACTTTTGATAAGAATGACGCCATGCTCAAGACCTTCTTCAACATCTGGTATGGTGAAAAACCTCATGTTGTATAATGCCGTAGATTCGTTTCAGTCTTTTGTTCACACACGCTGGCTAGTTTGCGCGCTCATCTGGCTGCAGCGATCTCAAGTGATAATCCATGAAGCATAACTTACCTCGGTCATGCTTGTTAGGCAATATTGTTTGGGCTTTCGCATCCTTAGTCTCCCAAGTATTTAAAGCTTTCACCTTCCCTGGCTCCGGTTTACTAAGCGATCCAGTTCGACGACATCCAGCAACACCATGACCCCTCAACAAGATTATAGTTTGCGAACTTACCATACGTTCCAATTACTCGCTCCAATCAGCTCAAGAACGTTATTGAACGCCTTCCATTGCATTGTTATCCTTACCTGAACTACTGATAACTTCCTTGTAAGAAACAGATTGAATAACAGCTATCGTCTGTATGTGAACAAAAACGTCGTGAGCACACTTGAATACTTGTGGAAATGGTCTTGTAGTAAGTACCAATGTCACCTACATAATGTGGGAAAAATATGAAATCTGTATACTTATCTCGGCGTTTGAAAGCGACCAAAAGCTGACGTCAGGCTTGAGTGGTGTACTTCGCCTTTTTCTTTAATCCTTTCTTCCTCAATCGGGATCAGACGTCTGGCATTACCCAGTAGTGGAGCATAGGTCGGTTATTATCGTCTGGCGCTAAATCCAAGCAGATACAAAATACTTTCATACTCAGATTTGGTAATGACATCAATACTTTAGTGATTACAAACTTCTCAGATACTTTTTACACCCATTTGTTATAAACAGTTGATAAAATTTGCATTTCAATTGTATTATTTGATAAGAATGACGCCATCTAACAATACCTTCTTCAGAATTTGTATTGAAAAAACCTCTGTTGTATAATGCGTATATTCGTTTCAGTCTTTTGTTCATACACGCTGGCTAGTTTTCGCCACATCTCTGCAGAATTATTACAAGTGATAATATGAAGCATAACTTCCTCTGTCATTCTTGTTACCAATATTGTTTGGGCTTTCGCATCCTTAGTCTCCCAAGTATTTAAAGCTTTCACCTTCCCTGGCTCCGGTTTTACTAAGCTTCCATCGACGACATCCAGCAAACTATGACCCCTCAACAAGATTATAGTTTGGAACTTCCATACGTTCCAATTACTCGCTCCAATCAGCTTAATAATGTTTTGAACGCCTTCCATTGCGTTGTTATCCTTCCTGATCGCCGATCCTTCCTTGTTAATTCAGATTGTTAACACTATCGTCTGTATGTGAACAAAAACGTCGTGAGGATACCTGAATACTTGGGAAATGGTCTTGTAGTAAGTACCAATGTCACCTACATATGTGGGAAAAATATGAAATTGTATATTTCTCGGCGTTTGAAATCGCCAATACGACGTAGGCTTGAGTGGTGATTCCTTCCTTCCTTCTTCTATCGGGAAGACGTCTCATTACCCAGTAGTGGAGCTGGTGTTATTATATTTAAATTAAAAATAAAACTTCTTTCATATTCAATGAAATAGCAGTATTTTAAATCATATCGTACGTTTACTGTTTAAATGTATAATTAATATATTTAAAAACACATGTTGTATAATAAAACGAAATATAAATAAAAACTAAAGATACAAAAAGTAATAGTAAATTATCAGAATGAAATTTAAAAAAATGTAAGTGTTACTTAGGATTTTTTGTTGGCTGTAATTACGGTTAGATTATATCTATGTTTAAAATTAACGAGTTTAAATAAAAATGTATATACATTGTAGTAGTAGTATATATATATTGTATAGTGTTTAATCATTAACATTCTAATTAAATTAAAAATAACTTTAATTGCTTATAATGTAATTTATATATTCAATGAGATCTGATCACTGATATAAATTAATTACAGATTATTACAATTTATAAACTAGAATGAATGAAGTTTTTTTGTTTGTTTATTTAATCTCTGGATATACCAATCAGTTATTATCAGTATCAGTATATTTAATGAGACAGGTTATAGGCTATATAACTTCAAGCTACGACCGTAAGTAGCGGAGCAGTAACCACAAACGTGAAGCAATCTGGCAAGTATGTGAAGTGAGAACGATAGGGTCGGGGCGGTGATTTGAGGCACAGCTAGTTATAAAGTACCTAATCATTTCACTGACACTCTGGTCACAGTCACAGAGTACCTAATCTGGTATGCGCGCATGTCTCGCGGGAAGTCGCGGCTTATCGCAGTACGCAAAATTCGCCAGTTAACAGATATTGCCACCGCTAGGTTAGTCTACTTCGCTTACTTTCATAGCTTAATGTCTTACGGTATTTTGCTGTGGGGTTCAGCAGCTGAGGTAGATACCATATTTATGTTACAAAAGCGGGCAGTTCGAGCAATTTACAATATGAGACCCCGCGAATCACTAAAGAACAAGTTCCAGGAATTTAGTATTTTAACTTTGCCCTCCCAATACATCTTTGATAACATAATGTATGTCCGTAAAAACTTAGACAAGCTGGATTTTGTCAAAGATCAGCACAATGTAAATACTAGAAATAAAGATAAATTAGTCGTACCGTGTTTTAGACTTAGTAAGACTAATAAAAGTTTTTTAGGTTAATAGTGTTAGGTTCTATAACAAGATCCCGAAGCACATTACTGATTTACCTGACAACAAGTTCAAGGACCATGTCAAGCGGGTTTTACTGTCAAAAGGTTATTATTATAGGGTGGATCATTATGTGAATGATAGTGATGTCTGGAAGTGGCTCCCTCTCTGTGCATCCATTAATATATTATTATTGTACCTGTTATATTTGTAACATTTGTACAGTTAACAAAAAAAAAAGAGATAAACCCGATCGAGTTTCTTACCGGTTCTTTTCGATGTCTGGGATATTTTCCGAACCGGCAGTAGTGTTTTGACAGTCATAAGTGCCTTTTTAGGGCCTAAATTGAATAAAGATTATTTTGATTTTGATTTTGATCGTGACTAGTGTCACCAGATTCTTTAGCAAAATATTGGATATAATAGGGTTGCAAAAACATGATCTGAGAATGATAAATGTCGGTCCCGGTGTATATTTTTAAAACAATATTTATAATGTAAATTAATAATAGGTACTATTTTATTATAGTATATATTTTACTAGCTTTGCCCGCGACTACGTCCACGTGGCATATTTAATGAATGAAAAACAGCAACCCAATAAAAACCTCACTTGACCTCAATCTCACCTTATAGTATTTGACCCGTATAAGCTTTGATAATACCCATAATAAATGTTACCCATATCACAGTTTAACAATCATACAGATATTATCTAAAAAACAGACTGACTGCTATGCTCGAGGTCCTGGGTTCGAGTCTCAGGTCGAGCAATGGATTATTACGTTTTTCTATGAAGTTTTCAGTAGCAGCTCGGAGTTTGGCTTTGTGCCCGATAATGACAATAGGCCCGCCCCCTTGTAAAGCCCAAATGTAAAAACATGGGACATAAAACCATACCCGGCGAACTGTGGGTGTACATTAGTACACCACCTGCCTAACCCTTCAGCGAATACAGTCGTGATTGTAATTATATACATAAATATACAGGGTGGAAAAAAAGAACGGGACATGGAGGAAAAGTATATTAATTATTGAAGATAGCAAATTAAACTCAAAGGAAACAATCTTTTTTTTTTAAATTATTTAACAGCAATCACAGATTTTCTAAGAAAAACTTATCTGTGTACTGGTAATCGAACCAACTAAAAATGCTAAAAACAGACATGCACTATGTATGTTATTGCACCAATTGATAGAGTCTATGATAAATGATAAAATCTCTCGAATGAACATTGTATCTTACAATTACAGGAGACCATGAAATTTATTAATTTGTACATACTGAACTAACATGAAAGCAAATTTTAAAGACCGTATGCTTGTTGGTCACCTTTGTTGTATAAAAAAGAACAGACAGTATTTGTCTATCCGGGTACCTCTTACTAATAATTTGAGACTTTGTGATTTTAAAAGCAAGCTTCTAAGTCATCATAAATAAATGACTATGAAGCTTATCAAATATGGAGGCTTTTAATTATCTATTTTATAATTTATTTCATCTATTTTTACTGATATATTAATCTTTGTTATTTGATTGACGAAGGCGTTACTTTGCTGAAATCCAACGTAAATAATTTATCTGAAAGTTCTCAGGAAATTCCCCCTGCAACAGATCAATAGCAGTTTTCGTCTTCCTACAACATAAAAACGTATAATTAGTAAGACAATGATACATACGATTTTAGGAAGTAATCTTGCCAATTACTTTATGTAGAAATTATTTACTTGAGAACTTTTAACAGAAACTTCACACACTATCTTTTCTTTTATTTGGGTACCTACCACTCATCAGGTAAATTCTAAGAAAATTAAAAAAACTTTTACATTTATAAATTTTTAAATTTCATGGTCTCCTTTAATTGTAAGACACAATGTTTATTCGAGAGATTTTTTTATCCTTATTATAGATCCTATGGATTAGTGCAACAACATAGTGTATGTCATTTTTTTTTTGCATATTTTGTTGGTTCGATTTCCGGTATAGGTAAGCTTTTTTAGAAAATCTGTGAATGCAGTTATTATTATTTCAAAAAATAAAATAATATTTTCTTTGAGTAAAATTTCATATCTTCATTATTTAATATAATTTTCCTTCCTGTCCCGTTCGTTTTTTCACCCTGTACACACATATAGGCATACAAAAATGTTCAATTTTGCAATCCTTTACACGAAAAGATAAGTTTATTTAATATCTTTAAATTTATAAACCGTTTTTCTCCAGGGAATAATAAAGCTTTATAGTAAGTCTGTTTATTGTTATTTAATAAAATTCATAATTGCGCAAAAACACCAAATAACGACATGTATCTTAGAAATCAAGGTAGAATAGATATTTTTATTCAATCAAATATTTAAAAATAACATTCAAATTTATTTAAAAATAATGATAAAAGCCCATTCTTAAATTATTTGTATACGTGCTTACTGAAAATATATAATACGTGATTTAAAACAAAGCCGCCGTACAGCGCCATCTATGAATACTGTTGGATAATAAAGATACTTACATTTCCATTTATTGATTTTACTGAAAATTTATGTAAAGATAAAATCATTTGATAATTTTTCAATTAATTTCAGTAAATATTTTAAATATATTACAGAGTTACATACACATACATTCCTTTTTATATGTACATAAAACGCAATTTATAGACCATACAAAATTAAATGTTCATACGTGTAAAAATGCACCCTAAATGTATATTCAAATATACCAAATTTCATTAAATTCGGTCCAGTAGTTTTTGCGTGATTGGTGTTCGTTCAAACATACCGACAGACAGACAAACAGACGGACAGACAAAAATTTCAAAAACAATCGAAATGTGGTCTGTCCATGATTCTAAACCCCTCCCCCCTGTATTATTTTTTCTCAAATATCTTCAATGTACAGATTTCGATTCTTTACCTACTCTTTTATTATATGTATAGATTATTAAAGACGGTATGGATTCTGATACTAAAGTTCAAACTTACTAATTTATTGCTAACAAAAACATTGTATGTGGGAAAATATTTAAAATTGGGAAAATCAGCACCAGTACAGGACTCCTTCAGGTACGCTGTTGGCAGTAACCGCGCGATTGTCTACCGTGCGGTCTGAATCACAATAGTTTGTTATAATATTCGGATAGCCGCGATTAATAAGTGTTTAAGGAGTGATACTCGATTGCCCGTTTGAAGATATACGTAAAAAGAAACCGCGCGGACGTCGCATGATTCTATTTTCTTGCGGTTGAGTTGCGGTAACCGTACGGTTACGTCTGTTATGAAGAAGACCCGCATGGGAATCGAGCCATTCTGGAATCGCGCGATTATCGCCGTGTCTGAACGTAGGCTAAGTATATTTGTTGCATAGTAACAAATAAGTAGGTCGGTTATTGTGTAAAACAATATACTAACAAACCATGAAAGCGTTGCCCTTTGTTTACAGATACATGAGAATTCATAGTAATTTTAGTAATTCTATATGAATAGAATTGATTGTTCGTAATATAAATTAATATTATTCGCAAAAACTACTTAACCACGATTACTGTAAACAAGGAAAATAAACTGTATTATTATATGTTCCAATATGTAAATACTTTTTATTAATGTTAGCATAAATATTTCTAGAGCTATAATATATTCTCGCATATAAGAAATCCTAGCTATGAACCATCATCTCGATAAAACAAATATACTGTGTGAATATGAGTTTAATCGGTCAAGTCGCTCAGAAGTTACACGATCACTAACAGACGCACAAAAGATTATTTATATAAGTTGCAATAAGAATACAATAATATATGTATGTCACTCGGGAAGAACGTAACTTTGTATCAGTGAAAGAATTTTCAAAACCGGTTCAGCAGTTCCAGAGAAATACCCTCTACAAACAAACAAACTTTACCTCTTTATAATATTAATTATAGATTTACTTTTATTACTTATAGTTTTATCATGTAGAGAAAACCCGCAGGCTTTAAAAAAGTTTATGAAATTCATTCATTTTTTATAGCTTTCTTTTATCATTTTTGTTCTTATATGTCATGATTTCCAAAATTAAATTCCGTTTCATATCTAAGTAGTATTGTTCATATTGTGTGACTCTCCCAAGAGAATGCCTATAATTAAATTATGGAAACTAGCAAAAAATCTAATGAGGTAACCCGTGTTAAAAATAATACACAGTCGCCATTACAATGGTAAGGTGATATCTACAACCGTCAAATTGGGAGAATCAGTAATGCGATTTTGCTGTATGATAAATAATATTGATTTATTTTTAACCGACTTCAAAAAAAGGAGGAGGTTCTCAATTCGAATGTATTTTTTTAAATGGATGTTCAGCCATAACTTCTTTTTTTATTATGGTAAGATTTGAATGATTATTTTTTTTGTTGGAAAGGGATACCTTTAGGGCAATGGTCCCCAAACTTTTTCGTCTCGTAGACCCCTTTTCAATTTCTACTGCACTAGGTGAACCACTTGCCTTTTGAATATTAAATTTTTACAAAATCATCAAATTCAAACCTGTTTTTGGTAGGTGAAATTGTTCTTAATTTGACTTTGGTAGGTTTTACTAAGTGAAAAACTTAAAAACAACATATATTAAATTTTCTATATTTATTAAGGAATTCAAATCAAATTAATTTTTTTCTTACAAATAAATGATCTCAATGCGAGGGATGCACCTGATGCTTCGATATCAAATTTTCTACATTTGGTTGCAATTTAGTTAGATTTAATTTTAAATCCCCTCGCTCAGTGATTTCTAATCTATTTCTTTTTTTTTATAGAAGATTGGAAACGGCACTGAAGCCCCTTTTGACGAGGTATGAAGAAGGAAATGCCACTAAAAACTTTCTCGCAATAGTCCATAATGCGGGATATGTAACGGGTATGTCCTTCTGAAGCCAAAATTTTTGATATCCTTTTCCGAACTCCACTTTAAGTTCTTCATTAGTGCCAATTTCGACCAGTTCTTCTTGAATTATAACATTCGATTCTTCAATTTCACCGTATGGATTGATAATCCATGGTGGTATATTCATAGTCAAGATATCTTCAAACCTAATTTCAAAGTCTTTGTGAAGGGCATGTAAATGTTCAAAATAGGATAAAACATTATCTTGACAGCTTGTCTGTGACAAATTTGGAAACTGGGAAAATTCTCTCCGTCCAATGTTTTGCCTCATTAGTTTAATTCTGAGAAGGAAAGCTGAAATAATGGACTTGGTCCTTATCAAATTTCGACTGTCGCCTTGCAACTGCAGGTTAACCTCATTGAATTTACTAAACAAAACTGTTAAATAGGCAATGTCTGGCTACCACTTAATTAAATTATCTTTCAAAATTGGATCTTTAGAATCCAAAAACTCCAAAACTGTCTCAAACAGTGAAAAAAATCTTGCCAAACATAAGCCTTTTGATAACCAACGAACTTCGGTGTGGAGGAGTAATCTATGAAAATTTACATCATTTTCTTACACAACTGCACAAATAGCCTATAATTCAAGGTGTTGCTCCGAATTTTGTTTACTGCGTTGATGACAAATTGAAGAGATTGATGCAATCTACCACTCAGACTTTTAGTAACTAAATGTTGCCGATGGATTACGCAGTGTATAGCATACACCTCGGGCACATTTTGCTTTAAATAGCTGATAAATCCTCGATAACGCCCAAACATTGCAGGTGCTCCATCTGTTGCCACAGATATTAGGGATTGGAGATTAAGGGAAGGGATTGCTTTTTCTGCGAAATAATCCCTCAAAACATTAAATATTGATTCGCCTTTAGTATCCGTTATCAAATTTCTGAGAAACAGAAGTTCTTCATGAATTTCCTGGTCCATTATAAAACGAACATATGCCAGTAATAACGATTCGTTATTAGGCAAGGTGGATTCGTCCAGTTGTATAGAAAAATGAGTCGTTTTTAAATGTTTACATAAGAACACTTCAACTTCATTTCCCATTTCATCTATACGTCTTTGAACCGTATTGACGCTCAAAGGAATTTTCTTTATAATATCATGGGCTGGTTTGTGTAACACAGTTTTAAAAACCTCTTCAATAGCTGGCAGGAGTAATTTTTCTCCGATAGTATATGGCTTTCCACACTTTGCTATTAAGAGTGCGATATTATAAGATGCCCTCAAACCATCATCGCTTTTTTGTGAAGTCGAAGCAAACATATTATCCACCGTTGTTCTCTTCTGAACTATTTCCTTAATTTTTTAAAATATTTCAAATCTTTACCCTATTTCTCAGGATGACAACTTTTCAAATGACCCTCCAACTTGGAGGGTTTCATAGTCATTACTTAAAATTGTGTTACACAGAAGGCACATAGGCAATCGTTTGTCGGAGGTTGACGGAATGAAGCCAAACTTCAAATAATGAACACTGTATTATCGACAGTTTTTTTTAATCAGCCATTTTTGGATTTTTAGTGGCAGTTATCTGGGGAAAAATTAAAAATTCCACTAATATAATATGATAAGACATAGATACCGAATTGATTCCTTGTGTAAAATCTTTTTTAATCTTCAGAAATCTTTTATAATATATGTATGGATATAGATTCAGACGTACAAGTATGTAGCGACATCTACATAGCGACACCTATCGAGCCACATAAGACGCATCCTACTATCCTACATTGCGCTATAGAAATTAACTCAATCGTTGAGTATATATACAAGAACCCGACTACAACCGTTGGGCAGCTGCCCGCCAGACATCAACACCCGTCTGGTCGGAGGATCCTCCCTTTGCAATAGCTCTTCTACAAGTATATAATAGCGATTCTTAAAATTTTGAAAAAGGTAACTATTAAGGAATAAGCATGCAACTGTACTTAATTTAATGTTGAACTACTAATACCTCAAGTTTGCAAGTCAAACGGAGGAACTACAAGATTTTTTTTTTTTTTTAATAATTTACTTACTTTTCTCTGGTAATTCCAAACAAGACGAAATTGATTCACTTTAACTTACTTCACTTTAACTAACAAAGTTCCAATGACAAATGAACATTGTTTGTCTCTAACATTCGTATTTTTGGAAATATTCGCGAATTGAACAAGTATGTACAAGTTCAATTGATGCAAGTCTTAACAAGCATTACTAGGACGAGCCAGAAAGCAATATATACGAATGAATACCTATATCAAATTTGCAGGTTGTTACAATTTCATGTGA
The DNA here is from genome assembly GCA_033032175.1 of Saturnia japonica. NCBI lineage: Eukaryota > Metazoa > Arthropoda > Insecta > Lepidoptera > Saturniidae > Saturnia > Saturnia japonica. Next base: position 3,501,344 of record CM065315.1, read on the forward strand.
ATAGCTTTCCAAATGAAATTTAATGTGTACTCGGGTATTGTATATAGAATAATTTTCTACTATGGAATTTATAATAATTCAACGCTTTCATTCAGATTTAATTTCAACAAAAGCACCTATAAAAATAATTTTACAAAGTCATCTTATAATCGATCCTGAATTTTCCCATGATTAATGAATGTACTTATGAAATTCTCTGAATATAGCTCCATATCTTTATCAATTTCTATAAATATTTACCTTTTAGAATTATTACCTATATGTTTATTGTAAAAAAGTATTATGTAATTACAAACACATTATCATTATTATTTATAGGAAGTTAAAATTTTCGTCTCGACTTGCTTATTCATTCATTACCCCCATACCCCCATTTGTAGCTCGTGCACCCCCAGACTATGTTTTCGCTGCCGTGGACCCCTTGAAGTTCGATATGGACCCCCAGGGGTCCATATGGACCACTTTGCGGACCTATGCTTTAGGTGGTCCCATTTTATTTTATAGATATTGTACCTTCGACTTCGAAAATACACCGATAATTTCTCAAAATTATTGAAGTTGGTTTTCTTTCTTGTTAAAAATTGTCCTGTACGACGATTGTCAATTAATGATATAAAAAATAATTGTTAACTTGACACAAAAAAAGTTTCAGATGTAGGTACTACTTTTTCATTTGATTATAATGCAAGGTGGGTAGGACGTACAGCCCGATTAGATCAAGACCACCATGCATATGATGAAAAACCGTCCGCGACATGATGATTCGCTTATGCGCGTCGGGTTTCGGAATCAGTCGTTCCATAATCAATTTCTATTTTCGCAGGCCGATATGATAGCAGCGACTGGCGATCTTTAAATAAAAAAAGACTAAAGAACAAAAGACATGGTAATAATAATGCATGTGTTTTTATTTGATACCATAAATTTTAAAGCAAATCTACCCTTAAATCAATTACAACTGTAGTAGTTTGATAATAAATGAATATTTTAATGAGTATTGTTATGATACGTAATCCATTTCCTTAAAATAATTGAGAAAATGTAGCTGTATCATAAGAAAACTTTAAATTGCTCTTCATTTTTAAATTAATTGCATTAATATTGTGTTTTATTCGTTTACTCCATAAAATATTTATAAGGCAAATTTATTAAAACTTGATTTAATAAAAAATAAAGCATCTTGTGGGTACATGAAATCAGACGCAATAAATCTTATTTTTGGTATAGGAAAGCTCTAAATAAATTATAAAACAATTGCACGGTCTCGTTTCCGACTTAGCTTACTAAAAATCTTCTTATGGTGGTCCACGTCCACCTGTAAGCTCGAGGTGAGGCGCATGCTCATAACGAAGGGGTCAAGGGGAACAGTGGTTTTTCACCGGGCGGCAAGTAATTAGAAAAAAAACAATGACACGACCCCACCCCTAATTATAGCAAAACAAACACACTCTGTTTCAACATTTTTTATCATCTATATTACAAACCGATTAGTCTGTTCTCACTGTTATTTTATTGTACAACGGTTCTTTATCTCCATACATTTAACATATTTTGTACGTTACAAACATATAATGTCGCCAACCAGTTCCAACATACTGTAAGACACTAAAACGAAACTTGTACGTTGTATCTTTTTATTTGGTTTATTGCTTAGATTAATTTTAGAACAGGCCCAGCCATTAATTACGGCATAAATCGGGGAAGGCGTCCAGAAATATCGCATTTAAAAGCGAGGGGGTCAATAAAAGTCACATGTCAACTTTTTAATTTTAATCACTAACGTCAAACTTGAAAATAATGTTGCCAAATTCATTCGTGTGGTGGTGTTGTGCTACCGTATATTTGTACTTCCAGTTATTTGAATCATAAGATTTCAAATACTGAATAGAGGGTTGTTATTTTTATTTTAGAAAAAGAATTCACGACCCGCGGAAATAAAATAATAAGCATTTTTATTTTTAAATTAACTGGGAGAGAGAAGTCTGTGGGTGAATGCGGGGTACCACAGTACCGATGGCATTCTGTGGTCGACGCTAGCGAAGTCGCGGGCACATCTAGTTTTAAAACGAAGCAAAAAAGGACGTCAAACTTCTGAATAACAACTAATTGTCAGTAAGTATCAAAATAGAAACACTTGTTGAAGTGAAACTTCTTTATCGACGTATGGGAGAAATATTTGTAGCAATCGTCACGTTTTTCGGTTACGCGCCATGTTGCTTTTTTTATCAAAGTTTAGTATAGTGACGTAAAGAATATAATGTAATATATTATTATAATAACTACAATATATTAGTTTTGAAGTTTGGTTTGAAATAAGAATAACAATGTATTAATTTGAAAGTGATAAAATAAAAAGACTTATTCAAATTTAAGTGAATTTACAAGAAAAGTTGAGAGTGATTATATATTTCGTTTTATAAATTCAACACGTATGAGCATAATTTTAATATTTATTTGAGGTTAACCTCACTTTTTGATTGTATCAGTGAATGTATATAAATCTGTTAAAATTAGCAAGTATTAATAAATATGACTGTAAATCTAGTGAACCTTATTAATTCTAAAAACAATAAAAAATATAAATTAAATAATAATTTAAAAATAAAACAAAACACGATTAGAAAATAAAAATATGTATACGTACATCTTTTTTAATTATTTGTTTTTAATGATTTATTTATTCATTTTTAATTTTATAAAATCGTAGCATTTCTACAAGATTAACTGTCATCATATAATTGTATTACTTTGAAAAGATAATTCCAATTATTTATTCATAACTTGTAAATATAATACAATAAATAAATAGCAATGATATTATAATAAGAACAATGATAAAATAAATTACTCATTAATTGTATGCATGTCTATAATAATAAAATAGCTTTAATTTAATACGGAAAAATTGTTTTTCTTAAGGCTTAAGCATTATCTACCCCATTTTCGTGAAGTTGCAAATAGTACAAGGTGTCCAGAAAGGGTATCGGGTATTTGTAAGTTCAATGAAACAAAAATTATTTGTATGCAATAAAAAAGTTTATTGTTTATTATTAGCATATGAATTAGAGAATTATTTGGAAAAGATGATGTTATCCAAATGATGACCGTTACGTTGCTGGCACTCTTCTAAACGGAAACGAAGATTGGCGATAACACGTTGACACATAGCTATCGATATTGCTGCCATTTCTGACCTGATGTTTTGCTTTAACTGGGTTAGATTCGTCGGATTGTTTTGATAAACCTTACTTTTAAGGTATCCCCATGCAAAATAGTCAAGCGGGCTAAGGTCGGGGCTTCTGGGAGGCCAGTTGATGTTACCCCTTCGCGAAATGACTTTATTAGGGAATAATTCGTTAACAACTTCCATTGAGTCATTTGAGGTATGGCAAGTGGCCCCATCTTGCTGGAACCACGTTCTTGAGTTGAAACCTGCAAACTCCTGCAACTCTGGGACCAAAAAATTTCGCAACATATCGCAATAACGGTCACTATTCACATTAATTGCTCGGCCTCGTTGATCTTCATGAAAATAAGGACCAATTATGCCTTTAGCAGACATAGCGGCCCAAACAACGACCTTTGGGCTATGCAGGGGTCGTTCATGCTTTCGTCTCGGATTCTCCACTGCCCAGTACCGACAATTCTGCTTATTAACATGACCATTCAGGTGAAAATTTGCTTCGTCACTGAACAGTATGTTGTTAAAGTTGTTAAATCGCTGCAGCATTTTGTTCGCAAAATTCAGTCGATTAGCATAGTCCGTATCCTTCAATTCTTGAATATAGGCTTTTAGATGTAAGTCTTTCTTTAAAATCGAATGTAAAGACGATTTTTTGATGTTCAACGCTTGGCTTCGCTTTCGGATGGATAAAGACGGATTTTGACGAACCGACGCCTCAACTTCTTCAATTGTTTCTTCATCGCGAACTGAACGAGGACGACCAGAGTTTTGAATTTTAACTGTCGCACCTGTATTCTCGAACATCCTGATCCATTTCCTAATGCTATCGTCACTTGGCGCGTGGCGTGTACGATATTCCGCACGATAGAGACGTTGAGCAGTCACTATTGAATCACCATTACGATAATACGCTTGTACGCAAAATGCGCGATGCGTCCCCGAGTACTGTTCCATCGTGACTAAAACTCCACAAAATGGCGGACGCCACGAACCCCTCCCCGCACCCTTTAGACGCCCCGTTTCGAATATGGCGCGAAAACAAATACCCGATACCCTTTCTGGACACCTTGTAGAAAAATGATATGTCGTAAAGAAGTTTCACTTTTTACCTGTGTACTCTGGTACACACACACATTTTTTCTCGATATATCTATATAATAGAGCGTAACGTAATACAAGGACACCTGTTCGTTGAGGTTTTTTTAAAGCATTTTATAATTATATGCAAGTAAATTATATCCTAAATTGTATTAATCGCGATATTTCGGTTTATTTATACATATAGCGTGAAAAAAGTGTAAAAGTGCATTCCAAATTAATACCGAAGTAACAGTATTAATATTATTTACTAGCTGGTACCCGCGACTTCGTTGGATATACGCAAATTGATCTTCTCGGAGCACGACAAACCAAAAGAAAACCATAGATGGGTTTGTCACTATGTGTATGGAAGACACGATCCCTACCACCCCGCTATATTACTGCATATACACCGGCTGATTTCGGAACACGACAAACAAAAACAATCATAGATGGGTTTATCACTATGTATATGTCTATGGTCCAATAGTACGATACACCTGCTTCTGATTGACAGTGTCAGCGTGTTCGTGACTGAACCAAGAGCGTCTAACAGCGATTACCGAAAATTTGATATATATATGTCGTAGATGTGAAAAGATTGGCCTCTATGTGTTCGTGCGCACACCTGGCGCGGGCGCTGTCTCGAGATGAAGTGAGTCAAACTCAATCGAACGCACTACTGACAGCTTTCGTCATTTTTTTAAAACTGACAACTTAGATGTGGTGTCACAGTCTATCCATAGCTCGGCTGTCTATGATGTTATTATGTGTTGCAGATAAATAAATAAAATAACCACGGATATTTTGTAATCCCTAACATATATAATTTGAAATATAGCGAATATTACTGCATGTGCACCACCTGTTTTCAAACACGACAAAGCAAAAAAATCATAGATGGCTATTATATTTGTGGGATAACTGTGGTTAAATTATGAACTATGACTTTTACCGGGATAGAAAGTACCCTATGTTGTTATTCCAGATCATAGACTATCTGACCACTAAATTTCATTCAAATCCGTTCGTCGTTTTCGCGTGATGAGTAAAAAACATGAAAACTTTGCATTTATTATTATTTGTTGGTTAACACTGGTTAAACTGACTTTTATCGGGATAAAAAGTACCCTATATGTTATTCCTGTATGTGTACTAAATTTCATTGAAATCCGTTCAGTCGTTTTCGCGTGATTGAGTAACAAGCATCCAAACATACACACTTTCACATTTATTATATTAGTAGGATTATTTTTTAATTATATCATACTACTAGCTGTATTCCACGGTTTCACCTGTGTTAAGATTTTGGATAGAATTTAAGTAAAATCCGTACTCACTTCTTAGCGAATGTCTTGCGATAAAACTTTTGTGGCTTATGTATAAAATACTGTTAATATTATTTTCAGGATGATTTCCTTCTGCGTCATTACGACAAAGGGCCATGCAAAAACAAGCTGGGACACTCGCGTGCGTCAGTTTTGTGGCATCGCGCACAGGTAAGTCACGACTATATATATTATTCATATTATATTATTACCTTTTAAATGACATAATCGCAAAGGTAATTGTAGAAATTATACCTCGATACTTAACGTTTATTGAAATACTGTACTTATATGTAGTTACAAATTGTGACAATATAAAACAAGACAATACTTAATCAATGGTACGACGCGACAAGAGAGAAAAAGCGCCACACTTTGGACGAGTTAAGAACTAAAAAACTGTTCTGTTCAGAAACAAATTGTTCATTTTATGTTTAACATAATTTTATCTCAACATCCTCCCTTAAACATAAACCCATCTTTGAAGAACAGTAAGCCAGTTTTGAATAGGATGTTGCTTTAGTGAGGGCGTCAGCAATCATCATGTCTGTTTGTATGTACTGCACATCAATGGCCCCTCCAAGAACTTTATCACGTACAAAATGGTGTCTCACGTCGATGTGCTTGCTTCTGGAATGATAGCCATCTGAAGCTGAAAGTTTAATAGAACTTTGGTTATCACTATAAATTATCATGGCTTCTTTCTTCAGTTCTGGCCAAAAATCTTCTTGAAATTGCTTTAGCCATAAAGCTTCCTGTACACACGACGATAGGGACATATACTCAGCCTCCGTTGTAGACAGAGCAACAGTAGGCTGACGTCTAGAGTTCCAGCTGATTGTTCCTCCCTGAAACATAAAAGTGTAACCAGTGCAGAAACGCCGGTCATCCTCTGAGCTTGCCCAGTCTGCATCACAATAGCCATGTGTCATGTTCTCATCTGGGTTATGCTTAAAGCTTAATTTATAATCTTGAGTGCCTTTCAAGTAACGCATAACACGCTTCAGAACAATCCAATGTGATATTTCAGGCTTATTATTATATTTACTTAACATATTTATAACAAAACTTATGTCGGGTCTGGTAACTTGTGAAATATATAACAAGCATCCAATTATCTCTTGATAGGGAATATCAAACAAGATATTAGTTTCCTCAGAATTTCCTTGAAACTTTGTATTCATATCAATTGGAGTTTTAACAGTTTTGCAATCAGACATACCATATTTAAGTAGCACTTTTTGTATGTACTTTTTTTGATCTAGATATATTATTCCTTTTTCTCGGTCTCTCTCCACATGTATTCCAATGCAGTTATTTACATCTCCAAGATCCTTTATTTTAAACTGTTTATGTAGCTCTTCTTTGATATAGGTTTTCGATTCTTCATTATTTATAAATAGTATCAGATCATCAACATAAATAGCAAGAAAAATCATATTATTTTTATCTATAATTTTATAATAAATACAAGGATCTGATTTAGACTGTAATAGCCCCATTCCTTTCAACGTAAAATCAAGCTTTTTATTCCACTGCCTGCTAGCCTGTTTTAATCCGTATAATGATTTTCTTAATCGACAGACTTTATTATCTGTGTCATACATGGGTGGTTGCATCATATAAATTTCTTCTTCTATGTCGCCTTGTAGAAAGGCTGACACAGCGTCCATCTGACATATGTCTAAATTATATTTAACAGCCAGAGCAAACAGGTATCTCAAAGAAGCATATCTTACGACTGGTGAAAAAACTTCTGTGTAATCTATACCTGGTTTTTGTGAACATCCTTTAATTACAAGCCGTGCCTTGTACTTTACTATTTCTCCATTTTCATTAGTCTTTGTCTTGAAAATCCATTTGCATGGTATGGCACGTTGGTTAATCGGTAAAGTAGTAATTTCCCATGTATTGTTTTCCAATAAGGACTGATACTCCTCATCCATTGCTTCTTTCCAGTGTTTAGCATTAGGGCTTGATAAGGCTTCTTTTATAGTCTGTGGATAGTGTTCTCAATAAATATTACATCCCTGCTGATTACTATTTTCTTATTAACAGGATCAAACAATCTGTATCCTTTTGTATTGTCGCAATAACCTAGGAAAAACATTTCACGTGATTTATGATCCCATTTCAGGCGATTTTGTTTTGGAATATGTACCAATGCCTTTGAACCAAAAATCTTTAAATGAGAAATATTTGGTTTCTTACCCGTCCATATTTCATAAGGTGTTACCTCAGCTAACACTCTTGACGGTGATCTGTTAATGATGTATGCTACAGTAGCAACTGCTTCAGCCCAATATATTTTATGCAGTTTTGCCTCAAATAGCATGCTTTTTGCACGCTCCACCAAAGTCCTGTTCATTCGCTCCGCCAGCCAATTTTGCTCAGGGGTGTATGGAGTACTAGTCTGGTGCTTGATGCCAGAAGCTGCTAAAAAATCTGAAAATTCTTTATTGCAATATTCTTTACCATTGTCGCTTCTTAATATTTTTATCTTTTTTTCTAAATCATTTTCTACTTCTTCTTTAAATTTCTTAAACACAGATTTAATATCCAATTTATTCTTTAGAAAATACACATATACTTTACGGGAATAGTCATCTATGTAGGTTATGAAGTACTTTCCACCACCAGCAGATGATGTCTCCATCGGACCGCACAGATCAGTATGAACTATTTCAAGTAATGTGTTCGCTCTTGAACCAGAATTTGGAAACGGTAATCGTGTTTGTTTCACTTCACAACAGGGTATACAAACAGTATCAACATTTTTATTGGTAATAGTAACACCCTCTGCACCTGATTCTAACCTCTTTACATCAGCCATGTTTAAATGCCCCATTCTCTTATGCCATGTAGCAATATCTGTCTTACTTTCACATGAGACAGCATATGCTTTACCAGTGACAGTGTTGAGTTTATACATGTTATTGGTAAGTTTTGCAGTTGCTATGAGTATCTTATTGGCTTTATATATGTTACAGCCCGAAACAGTAAAATCTACTTGACAGCCATTTTTTGTCAGTTGACTGACTGATAACAGATTTGCACTTAGTCCGGGAATTAACAAAACATTTCTCACCTGGATTGGATGCTCATCTTTACATAAATTGGTTTGAATGTTTACTTTACCCATATTTTGCACGGAGACTGCATCGCTGTTTGCCACCATTATTTTTTTTATCAGAGGTGGTTGGAAATCATACATCCAGTCTGAACGTCTAGTCATGTGCATCACTATCACACGGCACCTGAGTCAACATACCAATCATATTGATCTATTGAGCTGTAAGCTGTAAAAATAGCCGAAAAACCATTGTGATTAGATTTCTTCAGTGTGCATTGGTTTTTAAAATGCCCATATTTATTGCAATTATAACAGCGGGGTCCTTTTCCTTTTGGCTTTATATTATTATTTGAGGTATTTTTGTGTTTTGTAAAAAATACAGAAGACTCGGAAACTTCTACTCCTTGTAAGAGTTTAGTCTTTATAAAATCAGATGAAATTTTTATTCCAGAACTTTCCAGACCCATGATCATAGGTTTATAATTATCCGGTAAACCTGCCAGCATGAGTGTTCCCAACCATTCGTCACCAACTTCGAAGCCTATATTTCGTAGTTTATACGCGGTACTCATAATTTTATTAACATAATCCTCTACACTGTGGCAGTTATCCAATGAAGTGTTGATTAGATCTCTCAACAAGCCAACTTTTCTCGATAGCCCCGAGTCTTCGAACGCATTTTGAAGGTTGGGCCACACTTCTTTAGATGATGTCGCACTTTCTATGTGTATAAAGTTAATCGGTTCCACCAATAAAATAATCTTAGACTTAGCTTTTGTGTCCTTTTTCTTATCAACTTCAAGGCCTGGATCAACACAATCCCACAATTCCTCGTGTTCTAAATGTGATTTAACGGCAAACTTCCACGTGGAATAATTTTCTCGGCCGGCTAATTTTTCTATTAGTAAGTTAGACGTAGCCATCTTTGATTTTTGACGCAGCGGAATATATATGTATGAATTATGAGTAATATTGACTTTACTACAACTGTATTTCTATTAAAGGTATACGAGACGGCCCATAACCTGTAGAAATTATACCTCGATACTTAACGTTTATTGAAATACTGTACTTATATGTAGTTACAAATTGTGACAAGATAAAACAAGACAATACTTAATCAATGGTACGACGCGACAAGAGAGAAAAAGCGCCACACTTCGGACGAATTAAGAACTAAAAAACTGTTCTGTTCAGAAACAAATTGTTCATTTTATGTTTAACATAATTTTATCTCAACAGTAATAAAGGCTTAAAGAATCTCATCTACACAGTGTACAATTTAAAAATACAAACGTACATTTATTTCAGTTATTGTGGTTCTTTGCTTGAATTGAATATTATATTCCGGAGTGGAGACATGAAAATGAGGGGAACGAAAGACTTATAAACGGAGAGAGTAAAGTGGATTCTGCATTCGTTTCACTTGCCCCAAAAGCGACATGGCGTGATTTGTAGAATATTTTAATACCGAATAATCAAAAGCGACTTCCGTGATAATGTCGAATAATTTTTACGCTCTTATAAATTTTAAACATTTTGTTTTTTACTTATTTGTTTGCACAGTGCTGTATTCCTATCTTGGTCTAGGCTTGTTTAACAGCAACGAACACGAACAACTATAAATAAATACTGGTGTTTTTGGCGGGATCTTAAAGTGAATTTGTGGTTTTTATTTTTATGGACTTTTGAAAATTCAAGGAAAAAACTGTATAATTTTGTAGAACCTGTATTTAATTAAGGTAATTAAATTAAATTTTTTTTTAATTACATCGTATAAATGGTGTCCTAGACGGTTATAGCGTTCTTCCAATCTGGCATCAAAATTTTAGAAAACTTTCGTTAGAATTTCCCTTGAAATGGATTCTATTTCTTGCCGAATATTTATTTAGCTTTAGTTGCTGCAGAGTTGTTGGATTATTAGAATACACTTTACTCTTTAGGTAACCCCACATAAAGAAGTCTGCTGGAGTGAGATCGGGGCTTCTTGGTGGCCAGGAGATGTCACCCCTGCGTGAAATCAAAAGTGTATTTCTCTCTGGGCCACCCTGTATAAAGCCAAAGGCATGCATTTTGAGATATCACAAAAACTCCTTAGATCGTTCTAAAAAGAGAGCCACTGCCTTGTTAGACGCCACTTTGTATGAAATACCTATTTTACGAATGCTTAAAAACATTGATACTGAAAATCCTAGTTTGTTTATTGGAAAATTTTACGAAGGCTTAAAAAAACATTGACACTGGCAAGTGCTTTTTGCGGCGCCAAAACAATAAGAAGAAGATAGATACTGTCTTTTTAGAATGATCCACGCTCACAAATAAGGAATCAAATCTGTATAATAGGTTGAAAAGTAAAAGAATTATAAAACTAATGTTTTAATAATTTACGGTTGGATTCAGGTGGTGGGTATCTTCGCGGGCTTCGGATTGCTCTTACTTGTCGCCAGTCCATTGCTGTTGCTCGCGGCGCCTTGCATCGTCTGCTGTAAATGCAGGTAAATATATTTATAACTAAAAATAATTGTAGCTAATAGTAAAATGTATAAAACGTTATCGTTTGAAATAGTGTGCTAACTAGATAGTCGGAAAATGTAAATTCGTAATCAGATTTGTAAAATAACATTACGATGTTACAACTGAATGAACGGAAAGAATTCTAAAAACATTTTACTAGCTGAGCCGTGCGAATATTAAAATGTAAATAAATTTAAATTGTAATTAATGTAACACGGCTTTCATGTTAGTTAAACAGACTTCTACTAGAAGGCGCCACCTACATGTTAGTTCTAGTTTCGACAGATGACATTTATAATTTCTAAAAAGGCTAATAATTATTTTCTTAAAATATTAATTTTTAAACTATTTGTCAATTGTTTTCAATAACGTGCAACATAAACTTTAAAATGACCTTTGAGTAATTAATTTTGATAAAAAATCAAGGGCGAAATTGTAATTTTGGTGTCATAAGTTCCTGTTATAAAAACTATCTATAGAAAAAATATTACAATTGTTTTAATATGATAGAGGGACTGAATGTCATTAGGAAATTTGTTTAAATTCGCTAAATATTCATCAATCCAAACTATTAACCAAGACATTTGCGCGCATTCAGTAATTCAATGATAAATTAAAGGTCATTGACCCCATGCGCGAAATCAAATGTTCTTTTTAAAGTCTAACGTCTTTGTGTTAGTGATTGTAATAATTTTAAACTGTTATTACATTAATGCTTTGTTATATTATAGATGATAATTATATTCCTACTATAAATATAGCTACGTTATAACAAAGAAAAAATTTCGACATGACGCCATGACAAGACAGGCGAGTTGATGTACAAATTTCATGAAAGTTGTAATAAAAACCTAACTAATATACCTAAATTAGCTTTAATATTGAAGATTACTTACCAATTGATGATTTTAATCCAAGAAACAGACGAATTTCGCACACAAAACAATAACTGGCAAAAGTTTTTACGCAACAAACGCAGACTGGTAGCGCATTTACGGCGGTTTACAACAGAATGACTTATGAACAAAATATCTGCCGCAAAATGTTTGATTTTTTATACTAAAGTTGGTCCTTTTCTTTCGTTCTTATGATACATAAGTTAGAATAGGTCAGATATGGGTTTTCAATGAAATCCTAGCTTATAGAAGAGTAGGTGTCAATGGCGGGAGCAGACATCGTGCCAACTTCCGGTATTTTTTGACAGGTGTAAGGAGGTCTGACGCCAAGGGTCAGTTTATGAGAATTTTAAATAACACTTTTAGGAATCGTTAAAAAAACAATATACTAAATTTTAAATTTCATTATTACATGATAATTAACAAAAATACATACAATAGAAGTAAGAGACTATTATATTACTATAAGAAGAGGTTATTATAATAAGAATCGTTAATAATACTTCATTAGAAATTGTAGATTATTAATAATAATTATCAACCGATTTTGATGTAAATTGTACCACGGGAAATGCATGCCTCTCCTCAGTTGGTACGGCACATAAGTAGATTGTCAACAATATGAGTAAAAATAAAATTACGGGATGTAAATAACTACTGCGTAGTAACAAACGCGTGCAGAGCCGCGGGCACACCGCTAGTATATAATAAAATCGAAAATTTCCCGAGGAAATCTATGCTGCGTATCATATCGCTTTTCTATAGAGGCTAAGCAATAATGATAAAATTATTTCACGTGAGCGAAGTTGTGGGCGTCAGCTAGTATAATATAGGGTTTTGCCCCTTGACCTCAGCAAGAAAGCTTTAGTCTAAATACTACACTTTCAGAGTAAACGTGATGTCCCACATTTTCAGACTTTGCAATCCAAACACGAAGAATCTCGAGGAAGTCGACGAGATAGACAGCATCAGCCCCGGCCGTGAGGAAGATGGAGACGAGATCGTAAGGGCCAGGGATCGCTACCTCTCCGACTGACGCAAGCCGAGATTTTAGTTTGGACGGTCGAACTTATCTATGCATCACTACAGACGGACAAGCGTCACCGTCGTCTATAGGTACACTCTTAGGAAATTACCGTATTAAGGGTACAAAATGAACGCTTTTCCCGCTCCCGCCGCGATAGGGAATCGTGTTTAGACTTTCCCGTCGACGGTTCAAATTTATGAAATGCCAAATAAGTTTTAAAAACGGCCAAGTGAAATATGATATTACCGAATACTTGAAACGGCCTACGATTGTTTACTGAATAATGACGTAATTGGTCATAGATTGTTTGTTGTTTATGGCGGGCAAAGAAATGCATTTGTCACAGTAGACAGTACAAAACTATGTCTGTTACATGGATGATGTTTTGAAATTTCCTGTGTATCAAACAAAAAAAATTTTTTGAGACACCAACCTTAATTGAGGTGGATCCAGGCGATTGATTAATTTAAAGACAAAAGTCATTGTTTAAAAAAAAAGAACTAACAAACTAGTTGGATATTTAAATACTACCGTAGGATTTAATTATTAGTTTTTTGTATATCTGTCGTGTCGTGTAACGCAAAATAGGTTAGAATATGTAATACAAGAACAAAATTAACTTCTATTTTACAAAATTTGGTTAATAACGATCACAAAGGAGAAAAGGGTTAAGTTAAATATACTGTAAAAATAAAAATTTTCAGTTGCATTGTGTATAGAAATGCAGGTGGCCTTTTATTCCTTGCTATCATTGTTATTTTGACAATATAAAGATAATGACTTGATGATTATTATGTAAAGGAATAAAAATGTACCTAAGTGTAGCGCCAAACTAGAACGATTGGTCCAAGCCGATCAACAGCATGGATTAATAACACTTATAATTCGAATTCGACTCGAACTGTAGCATTAATCAATGTAAAGATAGCGAAACAGGCTTCCCGTGACGCCATACATTTTTGATGTGAATCATGTAATGCGGCGGGTCAGACCGATCGATGGACCCAATGTTGGTGGATGTTTGCGTGGCGACGCTTTGGCTAACATTGGCGCTGTGGAGCCGAGTTCGTTTTTTTAATGGACAGACTGGATCATTTCAAAGTTTAATGTTAAAACTTGGATAGATTAAAAGCGGGTTGGTTGGGATCGCGACCACGAATAAAATAAACATCTTCACAGTGACTTTCTTTTGGGTACTAGTACAGTCAGTCACACGCGCACATTTTTATATATATTTACTAACATGTGTCATATCTGCGGGCGTCCTGTAACGGCCAACCTTTATTTTCATTATGACTCTTCAGAATAATAGTTTACTCCCATTTATATGAAAATCAGAGATCTGATCAGGAATTATTTTCTACGGTAACGTTAACGTTATTGTTTATCTGTATTTGTAACTTATTATCTACATATTTTTTCAGTGAAAATAGATATTGCCGATTTTGCTTCTATGCGACTCGTGCTTGGATACGTGTCCAAATCTAAATTAAAAAATTCAATAATAAAAAAAAATTTATAGTAACAGATATTATTATGTACATAATTTATGGAGAGACGAGTGTTATAGGCTGATCGACAGATAACAAAGCATTTTCTATCCACCAGTCTACATTATATTTATGTGTATATATAGCGGCTCTAGAATTTAATTGAATAGGTTAAATTATAACTTCAAATGTTTTATTTATTTTTATAATAATAAAATTTAATAAACTATCCAGCGAAATAAAATAGGAATAGAGTTGTAGAGGAGTACTTACTTACATTTTTCTTTGGTTTCGCTAGAAACACGTTTGCAGCAGGGTTTTGATTTGTATATTTTTATTCATCAAAAGTGGTTTTCGACTATTTAAATTATTAATATATGCAAAGTGAATATATAATTATGATATTATTCGTGGCATTTAAAGTTCATATTGTATTTTTCTATTAGACTTTATCAGCTGTTCTCAAACTATATAAACCGCGGCACCCGCCTTTGTCTGGTAAAAAAAAAATTGCGGCACAATTATGTTTAAAGCGGCTTGAATACTTACGAGTAAAAGAAAAAACTGTGCAGATTTAATAATAATCGGTCACACTTATTGTGATTTATGAAGCTGTTAAGAAAGTTTTTTCATTAGTTTTATTTATGGAGTCTTTTCCATGTGAATGCTGTTGGCAAGCATTGTTTTCTAATTACGTCTACAACTGGGCTATACTACTTTCAATTTGCCTTCTTCTCTGATCATGAGCAGGTTTCGTAAGATTGCCGCGGAACCCAGCTTGAGAACCTCTGGACTTAATTAACAAACAGAAACTTTAACATTTTACTGTACACGTACCAGTTAAAATTAATATATAGTAATTATATCGACTGTTAAAATTGTTTTTGCACACAAATAGGTAAGAACGATGTGTGTGATGTGATCCTTGGAAGTCTGTAATTGAAATAGACGACCGAATTATATGTGTATATCCAGCTGACGGTCGGTTTAGTGAGGCTTGCTTGTACCCTTGAGCAGTTTTAAGATATATATATATATTTTTATAAACAGTATGCCAAACGTACGATTCCGCTTAGAACGACAAATCTATATTAATTTGATTTATCATAATAAGTTGCGACTGTAACATTAAGTTCATAAGGATTTTATACTGGACTTTCATATTCGGGATGAAGGGATTTTTTTTTTTAATTTGGTATTTACTATAAGAGTTACAGCATTAAAAAAAATTATGACGCTTGTCAGGGTTGTCCTCCGTGTGAGAGTCCAGTATTAAAATTATATCGGATTAAAAATAATATGTGACGTGTAGCTGCAATGCAGTGTGAGACAATGAATGTAATTTAAGTTTTTTCAACTGGGATGCCTGAGTATATTTAATTAAATACATGTAATACAAAGAAATAATATATGTGTGTAATCTTTACACGCGATTTAAGTGAAACTTCCTTGAATACATTTCAAACTATTAGGTATGTTCTGTAACGTGACGTCACGTTACACAAATTTGTCCATAAGGCGTACTCAAAGTTTCACTTTAAAAAAAAAAACAAGCACGGCTTCAGTGTTTCTGTACACGGGGCCTTAGCATGTAACTTATATTGGTAGTACATTAAAATATTTATGAAGTCG
Organism: Saturnia japonica; assembly: GCA_033032175.1. Taxonomy (NCBI): domain Eukaryota; kingdom Metazoa; phylum Arthropoda; class Insecta; order Lepidoptera; family Saturniidae; genus Saturnia; species Saturnia japonica. The sequence goes on from CM065315.1 coordinate 3,517,568, forward strand.
ATTGTAAATAAGAATTTAATACTGTACTTAATATTTTGGGATCAATGGTGTTTTCTATGTTGTTCTTTGCTTTCTTTGAATTACAGTAAAAAAAATCTAAATTATCTTTTAAATGTGTCTCTGGTTGATACAGAGAGATGTTATAGATAATAAATTTAAAAAGAGTATACGATATCTATTGTTACAACGCTTGTTAGTACTGTTTTGAAATAACCTTAATTACCTATTTAAGAAACACCAAACTTAAAATAGCAATTAAAAATTTGAATGTGATTTGATGAAACATGTACCCGTATATAATATTAAATAATCTAATTTGTTGATCTCGAAAGTTTCAAAAACACCTTTGATCCTCGGTAGCTTGTTGTAGCAAGCTAATTAAAGCATTTGTAGAAGTAATACAATATTAAGTAAGTAATTAGATATAACTAAATAGTAGGTTAATAATATCCACTTGCAAGGGTTCTGTTATATTCCTATAATACTAACTATTATAATAAACTAATACTTTAACTATAATGCCTTTAGGATAATTTAAATACACCATGTTTGAATAACAACAGGTATTGGTTATCCGAAGGTACATGGCCATACATCTGCGACTTCTAATTAAACGATTCCCAGGGTTAAAAGGGATTATTGTAGTGACTAATCGGTGATACCGATATCGAAATTTTACTAATAAATAATTTAAATAATGAAGTTATGTTAGCTCTTACACATTTTCGTATGATAATCTTTTTTAAGTATAAGTAGGTATTTGATATTAAATTCTTAACAGAAACCCAGCCTAGAAAGGAGTATTACTGAAAAAAAAATTTTACTTAAAAAATCATGATTAGGCCCAAAATAATACAATGCTCATTAAAGACTGTAATGTCGGCGCTATCAACACATGCGGCCCTCGCACATACTACCAAAATGTCGGATTTCTGATTCCGATATATCATATCGATATCGTTACATCCCTAACTATGATAATATGCTTCCCTAAGTTTTTTTTTATCGCACCTCCGTATGTTTTAATGGACGTAAAAAGAATATTTATTGTCTATATTTAAAAATATTAATGTGTAATCTTTAACATTGTGAAAAACATTAGTTAAACATTAAACTTTATTACAAATTTGTTTTAGTCACGCACTTTTTCATATTGGGAAACTGATTGAATGAATGTATAAAAATAAATTTTACTATATTTGTATTGTTACGTTACGATATGAAGTTACGTTATTTGCGGATTTAAAAAATCAAGATTTATTTTCTTCTCTGGCAGTTTGTCTCTCAGGTTGAAACCCTACATACAAAAAATTTAAATTGGCGTGTAATTTGGCATCCTTTATCTTCATAATTTGTAATAAAGACCATACTGATAGCTCTAAAATAAAATTTATTTACAGTTTTAAAAATTATAGGTTATGGTGTCAACAAATTTAAAACCACTTTGCGTGTATTCCATACTCATTTTATTATTTCATATTTATAATATAATTTTAATTTCTAAACATTACAAAGTTTTAAACATAAATATAATTTTAGTATTGCCTTCCTACTTCACTATATTGCAAGTGGATATTTGCCTATACAACATTGTTCTCTTAAAAGTTGATCATAAATAATTCTTGTCTGTTCCGTAAGACTTGTTTTCATTGTAATTGTTTAATTATTAATTATTTGTTAGGAGCAAATATTAATTATAAGTGATATTGGCTGGTCAATTTCATTGAATGCAATGAAATACGTTGAATACAGGAAAAATGTAATATTTGCACTTAACATATTTTGTGACTAAATTATGAATAATTGTATATAGAGAAGAACACTTTTTTTTTTTTTTGTTATAAATACTTTATTTTTGTTTTGCGACTTGATGAAAATCATTTCCTGTTACTCTAATTATAAAGGATTTAATAAAGATTTTTTTCTGATAAATAAATATATTGTGTTTTTATTTGCGAAAATTCGAAATAATAATGAAAGATGTTTTATCACACTGAGTTGTTAACCATTTAAATGTAAAATGATCCAGGAAAAAATCTAGAAGGTTCACTTTCAATTTTCATAAATGGTAGTCGGCATTTTTATAATAGTTATGAGAATTTATGGCTAGAGTCAGAGTCTTATTAAATATCTACAATACAGTCTAGCCTGAATGTTGTCTTTACTTTGATACTAAGGGTATATTTCAGGCAGTAAAACTTTCAGTTCTTATCAAAACTCATTTATTATATTATATTTTAACAGTATTCCATAAATTAAGACAGAAGTATTATTTTGCAAACTATACTATGCTAACTTGATAGTATTAATTTTACATCAGAATAATTTAGCATAATTTATATTGGCCAATATAAAAATTACAGGTCCAAGTCTGGTAAAGATGTTAAGTCATCTACAGGGTTTCTTAAGCTTTTTGTAGTAATGGACAACTGGCAACATTAGAAAAATCCAATGTACTACTTACAAACTTATTTTTAGATGTAAGGAAAGAAAAAAAGGCATTAAAAAAATTATCTTAAACTGACCCCATGTTAAGAAACCCTGCTCTAATTGCTCTAGGGCAGTGGTTCCTAACCTTTTTCTGATCAGGGAACACTTTGATTTCTTTATCGTTAGCAGGGATCACAGGGTTCAATAAAAAAACCGTGCCAAACTAAAAGTAAACTTTTCACTGCAGGTTTAGGTTAGGTTAGTATACTAAAAATGGGTCTATCAAGAAATTAATCATTCTAAATGAACAAAAGTTTGACATTCTAAATTTTTGTGGACCACTGGTTGGGAACCACTGTTCTAGGTCCTTTAAGGCTAACAGTGTAGTCAGTTGGAAAAAGGGTTCATAAATGAATGTAATTTTTACACCATATCATGTTTAATTTATAGTTTCATTATTAATTGGAGTTTGATATAATTTCTTTTATAGTAAAAATTAGACAGAAACGGAGATTGCCCAAATTCCATGTAAGTATAGTACAGATTGGTGGTGTTGATAAAATACACTTAAAACATATAAAATATTTTCTAACTCTATCTACCATTTTCTTGCCAGTCCAGCTGTGGAGTCAAACAACAACGGATTCTTGAATTCTCCACGCATATCTAACATAAAATGCATCATTCTGTTCTTCACTTTTAATGGCAACTGAACACGTGCATGAGATCTTGTCTCTTTACAGCAAACATTCTCGAGAGGCACCTTCATTATTATGTTTTGGCCGAATGGTGAGTATGTGACAAATGTGAGGTATTTACCCCCTTTGTTGAGTATTAAGAAACGGACTGAACGTAGGGTATACATCCAAATCACCGCTAATGATCCCGTACCTGGAACATAGTTTTAGACCTTTGAAATATTTGTGGGAGAAGAGGATTATTTTTATTTATTTAGATTTTTATATTGACTTCTGGTACAGTTGTGTAATTGACTAATGTGCTCTGCCACCAATGACAAGCCTTTTTGACAAGTAAACCGTGGCATAAATAAAATAAGATCATTGGGCCTCTCGACAGGTCAGAAGTTATACAGTCATGGACACAGCATGACAGCGCTCTGAACTTTCTCCAGTTTGTTATTCACTCTGATATATTTATAATAACTAGCGATTGCCCTAAGCTCGAAATTCAACCAGCAACTTTTTGATCATAGACTATTTTCTGTTTGACATTTGAACCTAAACAGTGAGTAGTATCTACATCACTTGCTGTCACTTTTCGTTGAGTGACAATGTCAATATATTGGGGGGTCTAAGTTAATTGGCACTTGTCAGGTTTGGATTTGTCGTATTAATTTATTTAATTTAATATATTAGTAACAGATATTAAAGATAAATTTTAGCTTTATGCACTCCTTCTCCATATAAACTTTAACCATGCCAAATCTCACTGTCAACCATGCAAACAATACACTTAAAAAGGGGTAGAAAGCTTTTGCTTCACATATTAATATATAGATAATATGTTACTCTTGGTAACCAAAATCCATAACAAATGAACCCCAGAGGTATGAGCATAGTAGTTTTAAGGATCAGTAAACTGAAGTAGTAGTAAAATAGTACAGACTGAGAAATTCCTCCAGCAGTAGACTGAAAGAGTGAGGAGGCAGGGCACAGAGAAAGATCTTTGGAGATTTCTCTCTACTTGAGGCAACTTGACTGTTGGAATACCTCCAAACTACAGAAGATTGCAGCTAAATAACTTTGTGTTGTGTTCCTGCAGTGAGTAGGGTTTCCAGAACTCCTTGGAAAGGAAGGTTCAAGGTTGGTGCACTAGTGACACCTTGATGTTATAAATCATCCATTGGCTATGGTAACTTCACCATCAGGTGGTTTTTAGGCTTGTTTACCACCTTTGTAGAATAAAAATTTATTAATTATTGGCAAATAATATTCTGTATATATATAACTTGCTTTTGCTCTCGGAAAAAATAAATTGACTGGGTTATGTATTTGATTGATGTCACTTAAACCATGTATGTAGGTAGGTAATTAGAAATAAAGTTAATTTTTTGTTTGGAACTCCACTATGGCATATATCTTTCAGACAGCTTCTATCTATCTATCTTTCTATTATTATTATTATTTCTTACAACATAATACTTGATGAAATATGAATATGGAGACATCTCTCAACAGACTCTACAGCTAATGACTTCAAATGTAGGGTGAGCAAAGAACAAAATCACTTGGAGGAGACCATAGCACCTCATATACAAGTGACCGTAAGCACTTATGTAAGGGGGCAGGGTCAACGTTGCTCACCGCTTCGTTATCCTGTATCCAAATAGTATAGTCCATAGAGCGTGCGCTACTTGCAACTTATATCACTACTAAGGAGCCCTACTACTGATGTTTCAATGATTCAAATATATCGAAATATATATTACATTTACTAAAGTATCATCTCACCCACGGTCACTGCTACAATTCCTAGCGTGTTTCTGTACTTATTTTCTCCAAGGTTTATTCTTCTGAACCATGGTGTGTCCTCTGTTATCTTAGATTTATCGACGGGCGCATCTCTAAGCGTTGAAAACGCAAATATTCCAAGATAAATCCAGAAACAGTACTGTACGACAGCAAATAAGTTCATGTACTTAAAAAACGTAGCATTTTCATACTTAAATAATATTACATCCTTAACTACGTTAGTGTTCACATCGTGAATAGTTTTAGTTGTTAGAGAACTCAATGAAGCAGTTTGCACTATATTTACACGTTCTTTGTACTTGATAATATATCGAAATGAAGCCGCTCTTCTTAATACACTAGATGCATAAGACGAAAGCAACATTGTTTATTTAAATTTAATCAAAATAGAAAATTTCTACAGGTTTATGTAAACATAACCTCGAAACCATCTTCAAACTTCAATGCAGCGTTGACACTGTTGACTTACTTGACGTAAACTTGTCTTTTTTGATTTTCATTTATATGGCAACCCAGTCCTCTTAAAGACTTTAAATTTAAATTGCTATTCTCATTAACTTGTCTTGTCGGGATCTAGAAGTGACATGTTGTGGTTTTTATTTTTAATTCATAACTTAGATTTTTGACCCTATAATATGTAATGTTGGTGGCGTTTTGCGTGATATAGTTTGGTTTTTGTGCATAAGTGAAGCGGATTATAAATATAAACTGAAAGCATTCATTCTGAGATCCCACAAAATCTTCCTAGAAAGTTCTAACATGGGAGCCACCATCTTGTTAGGATACTAAATCATCATGTATGTTATAACACATGACACTATAATTCACTCGATAATGGCAGTAATGGTTTTCATTAAAGAGGACCGGTTGCCAAGTTAGGAAGAAGAAGAACAAGAAGAAGACTTGTCTTATCTTGTTGACAATGTCAAAATTCAAACTTCCAAATTTCCCAAATTGATGTAGACCAAAGTCGTGATTCTCCACAGATTCCTGACATAGTTTTCTTAAGAAAAACCCATTCCAATAGAAGAAACATTGGGAGTATAACTTCTTTAAGCGTTTACTACCCAGTATTACACTGTATTATTTATATTTTAACTTATTAATTTAAAATTATAATGATAATTAACAGGTATTCCAATATTTTTACTATCTGTAATAAAAAAATAAAAGTGCACTGTTGCTCACGGGAAAAAATGCAGGTACTTAGTAGGTTTGATGACCGCCTTTCTTTTTTAAGCTTATTTGTTTTTATTTCATTTGATTACTTTATGAAGGTTTTCTTCTTTTTAATATTATGGCACTGTGTGAAGAAGGTTCTCAGAGGGGCCATTGGAAAGACTGACGGAGGTGTAATTAAGTGGAATTATACACACGAAGTAATAAAACCATTGAAATTAAACAGACAAGGTGATAGGCACCTCTCAAATTTTTCTTAATACACGGCTACTAATATTGCATGTGTAGTGTATACTGTGTTCGTGTCTTAAAATAATTTTTTGGTTGCAATATACGTACTATTGAATTCAAAAAAGTTTTATTTCCTCGATTGATACAGTGTTTGAACATGTTACCACTGAGCTATCATCGGTACCATGACCCATCAATGATTTTTTCTCGTATGCATTTCCAAATCACACACAATATAAATTAGGAATATGCGATATAAGTGCCTTTTCGTTCATCGGGATCAGCTTCAAAAAATTATGAGTACAAATGTACGCATGTAAAAATGTATACTTCTTTGGCGTAACAAAACAAAAAAATACTTGTGTGGTTTTATGAAACCACGGTAAAAGTGAAACTTTTTTCACATTATAGACATTTAACTAAAAATTCACAAATGAGTAATAGTCTGGCGAGCGCCTTTCATTTTAGCCCTACTCCGCGGTTGACAGTCACGCGACATGCAACACACAGACCAAAAAGTTTGAGACGATCTAATAAAAGTTTCACTTTAATAATAACTCTAAGAATTGTATCCTGTCAACAAAATACACACATCAAAAAAGTCTAAGCAACATGCGTGATATTACAAAATTTTCCATTTATATTAATTAATTTCTATATATTTACTCAAACAAAGTGCGTAGGTAAGTAAACTTTTTTGTTATTGATGACATATTGGCTGGTTGTAAAAAAAAAATTGATTATGTATTGTTTTTTCATAGAATTCAAATGACTGCGAATTTGTTTGAATTTAAGTGCATTTTAATTGCTACGTTTAGTCTTGATTTTATAATTTTACCGACCATTTGAATAAAGTTAGCGACAAAATTGAATTGTTAGATATTCTTTACGTCATGAAGCGACGTCATTTGATGGCAGATGAAATGCAAAGAGCTGTAGGGATGTTGCAAGCGGGAAGTAATCAATCTCAGGTATCTCGACATTTTGGCATTCATAGAAGTGTTATTTGTCGTATTTGGCAGCGCTACAATAATACAGGAGAACCCGCTGAACAGCATCCAGGCCGTAAAAGGAGTACAACCACTCAGCAAGACCGGTACATACAACTGCCTGCAAGACGCCAGCCGATGTTAACCGCTCGAGAGATAAGTTTGAGGCTACAAATTTCAAGTGGTGTTGATGTAAGTCCTCAAACTGTGCGAAATCGACTGCATGACTACGGCCTACGAGCTCGACGCCCAATCAGGTGGCCACCGATACTTCACGGGAATCGCGCTCGTCGATATGAATGGTGTAGAGAACGCATAACATGGACCCAGGAACAATGGGATAAAATTATGTTTTCCGATGAGTCGCGATTCGGGTTTAAGCCTGATACAAGAAGAGTGCGAGTGTATCGTCGGCCCGGAAATACTGAAAGGCTCAGGTGCGTTCAGGAAGTTCATCCATACAGCGGCTCAACAGTTATGTTATGGGCGGGTATTATGAAGAACAGGCGAACTGAGCTCGTTTTTGTAAATGGAAACATGAATGCTGAAAATTACATTGAAGATATTCTCAGACCTTATGTCTACCCATTTGCACAAACCTTTGGCTCCGATTTTAGGTTAATGCATGACAATGCGCGTTCACATACAGCTCGGGGAACCAGTGAATACTTTGCAACGGAGAACATCCGGGTATTGCCCTGGCCTGCACAATCGCCAGATCTCAACCCCATCGAGCACGCATGGGACATGCTCCAGAGACGTGTTTTGAAGGACTTGGAGGGAGCGCCAACAACCCAACAGCTGAAGGATTTGCTACAATTCCATTGGGAGCGAATATCGCAAGATGACATAAACAGTCTCATTAATTCAATGAGTAATCGTTGCCGACAAGTTCTGAATAGCAGAGGAGCCCATACTTTGTATTAAATTGTTCTATTCTTTCACAATAAATACATTTTCTTTAGAAATTTTATTTTGTAAGAAAAAAGTTTAGTTTCTTATGTATCTTAGTTTCTACAGTATATTCTAATATTGTTCATTTCTGTTATTAAAAGAACTTATAAAGACAACAGCTGTTATTTTTACATCATAGAACCCTAAAGATATTATTTTAAAAATAAAATACAACGTTATAATGTGAAGAACTATCCTAAAATTTAAATTAGTACATGTTGCTTAGACTTTTTTGATGAGTGTATATTGATCTGTACTTTAATCGGTCAAATAATGCTTGAGAAGCTGTTAATTTTATTCTCTATTAAGCGCGACAAAAGAAGTATAAATTTAAAATGTTAAATCATTAAAATTACTACTTTTCGCCACCACATATCGCCAATCCCCACAAAATCCCCAATGGAGTTAATATGCCCCGCAATTTGGGAAATTCTCCACAAATTACAAACCTGCTTCAATAATATCAATTCATGAAAGGTTTACTTTTTGTTGGCAGTGATGGCGTAAAAAGGTCCTCTGGTTACTGGTCTATGTAAAAAGTTATTAGCCACCATCAGTATCAGCAGTACGCGATCGCTCAGAAAAAGTGATTCACTCTTCTTTTGACTTCTATGTTATATGAATCAGGAAAAACAGACGCGGGTAGTGAGTGCCATTCATTTGCGGTTCGCAAAATTTTATCCTGTAAAAAATGACGCAAAGCGTTTTGTGCGGATGAAATGGAACATCAACTACTACCCGTGCGCGATAAGCTGAGACTCGCCTGAAATGCAACCCTCCGCCCGCTACCTCTGTAACTTCACCTCAAGCTCCAATGTTGTACCTTAGGCAACGCCATTTTTTATAACATCTTAGTCTCGTACTGACTTACGTCACGCAACGACGATGCGCTCCGATTTTATAATCTTATTTGATACTGTTTCGTTAATAGTTATTATAGATACCGCTATATTTTTTGTATTAAGTTTATTGTTGTAATGAAGGGTGTTAAGTGTTGGACTTTTTTTTAAATTTGTTTACGGAATACGGTAATATGGAACAAACAGTTGTGTTTACCTGTTGATCAGGCAGTAAAAAGAACCTGTATGGCAACGGGAGTTTAGAAAGCCACGTTGCTGAGGATCAAAAGTGAAGCCAATCGCTTACGAACTGCTTCACCGACACCTGGTAGTTCTACAGCGGAGAATAAAATAAAATTGCCGACTCCAGGTAAAAAACACAAATAGAATACAATTGGACAGTTTCGACTTATGCGCTATCAGAAACATTGTGGATAGTTTTTATATTGTTCGAAAAGAAATACCCACTTTGAATAAGATATTAGCTGTGGCTAAAAGAGATCTTACTTTAGGATTAAAGAGATCTTAAAAATATAGCAAAGACGAAGTCGCGGGTGGAAACTTGTTGTGATATTTTTTTGTGCACAGTACAACCATGCGTCTGTGGCGTCACCGCCCCCAGGTCTCAACTTATTGCGCACGGGTAGTACATATGGATGAAGACCCACACGACTCTTGTAGTCCTGTGATGGAATGGAGAGGGTGGAATTAGTTAATGCAGTTCTTGAGCACTTTGACCAAAGTGTAGCCGATCCAGTCAGTGATCCATCACCAATAAGCTTTCAAACTCAACGATCGATACAGTCCAGTGTGGTCAGTTGATATCTGGCAGATCTGTTCCAGATCTGTGCCAGAGATGGCAACAATACTAAACGCAAGCTCGTATTTGCGCTAGACACAAATTAAAGCACTGTGCCAGTGAAAAGTATCCTGAAAAGAAACCTCAATTTTTCAGCACCTGTTCTAGCCTTGGCCTTAGTGGAACGTCCAAAATTTAGGTCTGCATTTAGGGGGCGTTCAAGTATTACCTAACGTAATTTTTGAAGATGTTTTGACCTAAACACCCCCCCCCCCCCCACATTAAACTTTACGTAACACCCAAGTCAGCATGAGAGCTTTTATTGGCAAAAATCAGCTGATGGTGCAAATCTCCTTTTTTTGATGATATTACAGTATGAACTCACTTTAACAAAAAGGACTACACCAATGTGCTTCTGCTTACACACTAACGAATACTGATAACGAAAACAAAATAAAATGACGTACAATACAATCGAGGGATTCCCCGTAAAACATAAACGAAAGAGTTGAGTTTAATAAAAATAAAAAAAAGTTACGTACCTCGTCGTTCGAACATCCCTCCCGCCCTTGCAAAGCATCGTAACGTTTTGCATGATTTATAATGCCAGCATTTATAATGTACTCTGTGAGTATTATTGACTGTTTATGTCTTCAATTATGCAAAAGCAAGTGCTCTTGATTAATCGATTGATAATTGATAAATAACGAACGCAAACATTGCTCAAGAGTCAAAACTAAAAGAACTAAGTTAATGTCAAATTTTGTCTATGGCGAATCTAGCGTAGCGTCTTCGTTGTTTGGTTGTGATCATGCTTTTGCAATTTACAAATTGTAAAAATGTTATTTTGTAAAGGCCATCCGAATTAATTTACGTTTTGTCTTATTTTCGAGACGTATTATATGTTACGTTGATCGCGTAAGTTTTATTAATACGACCAAGATGGCTGATATTAAGGTAAGTTTTTTTCCATTTGGCGGCATTTTGTAACGGTCAAAAATACTATCGTTTGTCTCAAATCCGTTGTACAAATAATAAGAAAAATGTTTTAACTTTTTAGTATGTTTGTCTTCTTCAATAGTTAATCTTTTAAAATATTTTTGTCGTTTTCATTATGAAAAGACAATCAAACGAGTTTATTACAGTAGGTAATGCAAGTTAAAACATCTGTTTTTATAACATTATTTATTTTAACTATGATTTGCCATTGTACCCTAATCACTCCGTTAAATATACGAACATATGAATTGTTTACTTAGGCACCCTCTATAAATTATTAATATTTAATAAAAATTAATAATTGCTCCACTGTTATTGTAGATGAACATTTTTTGTATTAGTAGAAAAACAGTACCTGCTATCCAGTACATAGTAGGTACACCTTAACATAAATATCTAGTCTCCACTAAGTACAGGTAACTTAATTTCGATAAAATAGACTAGACAAATACATTACTTTTTAGAGTTTTATTATTTGAGTCTTCTTGATCTTTTCTTTACAAACATGTTCATGTGGTCTTTGCATTTAAAATAATTGGCACCCAATACAATGTAATCCAAATGGGGCCTTTAAAATTATAACATCTTTCATTAGACTGTAAAACTTTTTTTGGTATAATTTCTAGTCTTTTGTTTTATTGTATAGTTAGCAAAAATAATTGTATAAAGTGATAATTTAAGATCACCATAATTTACAATAACAAGATCAATAATATCTAGCTCTGGGCATTAAGATTCTTATGACAAATTTTGACTTTATTTCTTTTCGTTAACCTCCAATTTATAAAGGTACCTTCAACTACTTTTGGGTAAATACCCAAATGAAATCACTATTATCAGTAATGGTAATTGGTAATTGTAATTACCTGGTAATATATTAAATGGTAATTGGTAATTGGTAATTATTGGTATTATTGGTACTTTTGGTACCTTAAGTTTGCTTTGAGGAAAAAGAAATGACCAACCTTAAGATAATTGAGCAGTTGCCACAGTTCTCTATTTGTTGACTTCCTTTTGACCTCTTGATATAACATGATTTCAACTTTATCTTTTACTTGTTTGAAAAATGTTCTAATAGGTCTTTTTCATCCTTGCTTTCCATCAATTTTTCCTGTTGAATATATATTAATTATATACTTCAATTATACATATATACAAGAACTGATCACTTAATACTACTAGATTAGATACACATAATAATATATTTATGATTCATGAGTTGTTCATCATGCCTGTATTTCCCGAAGGGTTAGGTAAGGTGTACTAATGTACTCCCACAGTACACTGAATATGTTTTTAGTTCCCATATAATAGAGGAATAAAATTAATAATTTGATTTTGTTAGTTTATTGTAAAGCATAAGAAATTTAAAAGCAGTCCTGAGGACTGCCTACAGAAGTAAAAACTTAAAACTATAAATATTTTTCCTAAACTTCAAATAATAGAATTAATAATAATAATAGAAGTAACTATTATTAATATTAATAATAGAATCAAGAAAATACTAATATAATTTGAAATAAGAAATACTAACTTTGTAAAATATAATTGTGTAACATAAGAATATATTTTTTGATAATCTTAATACATCACATGACCATGTTGATGAGGACTTGCATGAATTTACTACCTATCCAAACCATGTTATAGGAGTTTTCACTTATTAAATAAACATTTGAAAAATAAAGTTAGGAAAATTGAGATTTTTGTCTGGGAGTCACCTATATGTAAAATCTGTAAACACCAATCAGAAAATGTTATGTGATCCTACAATTTTTGTGTACACAGTTGAATGTGACAAGTGACTCTAAATTAAGTGTAGAAATAGTGAATTATATTGGCACTGAAGAAATTTCATAAGTTTTAACTGAAATTCTAGTAAACTCAACATTGCATGTAATACCTTCAACCTTAATTTTATGTATTGAGTAATTATGTGTTCATATGCAGTCACATGAGTTGTGGCTTATTTATTATAATAAAATGATGTGTAATAATTAATAAATATTAATTCACAGGTATTATGTTCAACATAATAAAAAGTATTTCAAAATTACTGTGTATATAATATTATGTAATATATAATATGTACTACATATGACCTGTACATATAAACTGTGTTGATATCAGCTCACTTAATAGTGCCTAATGTGTGTATAATAGAATGAAGTTAGGTCATATATTCAATTTATTTATGGCTTATATGTTTCTTTCCCAGTCAATGTTCAATAAAATGAACAGCATGACTCAGAATGGAACTGCGGAGGCTGCACCTCCAGCCAAGAGTCAGAAGGGCACCATCGAGAAGATATACCAGAAGAAATCTCAACTGGAGCATATACTTTTACGTCCTGATACATACATTGGATCAGTGGAGCGTGCTAAAGAGACCATGTGGGTCTTTGATAAAGCAAAGGAGTGTATGGTCCAGAGGGAATTAAATTTTGTCCCAGGTATTACTTTTTTATGTAATCCATTTTTCTAATTTTTTTTGTATTTCTATATATTTTATTCATTCTACTCTTTTTCTTTTCTGTATTGTTAAATATTTGTGTTTTTTTTACCCAACCGCGAAAAAGGAGGGTTATGTTTTTCAAGGGTATGTATGTATGTCCATTTCTTTGGCACTCTCTGTTGCCTTAACATTTTGATGGATTTTAGCGTACAAGGTAGCATTAGATTCGTCTTAATTATGAAAGTGACATAGGCTATATAATACTTAGGTATGTCTAGGAATCAAATAAAAAGCACAAATAAATTAAAAAAAAGAACAAATAGAAAAAAAAAAAAATTGTCCTGTTTTTGTTGTAGTCAGGTTTTTTGTTTCCCTTTTAATAATCTAGCTTGTTTGTTACATGAATGTTTATTTTTAAATTAATTGAATAATACAGTACTTTGTATTTGTTAAAGGGCCTCATCTAAAAAGTATATCACCTAAAACCTATAATTTTTATAATCCCTTTGTTAAACTCGCATGATAATTTCATGCATTTTATTACTTCTTTATCACAATTACACTCCCTTTCCTTCCCAAGGTTTATATTGGACATGATAGATAGGGATTGGCACTTAGTGTCATTTTTCTCCTCTATTAACAAGAGATTATGCCATTTTAAAAGCAACTCACTGTTCTTGCGTTGTTAAAATACAATCAAATTTTGCTATCATAAAATAGTATTTTAAGATCTGTAATTAATTGACAGTGCCTTTTTTTGTCTTTACAGGTTTATATAAAATATATGATGAAATATTGGTGAATGCAGCTGATAATAAACAGAGGGATCCCAAAATGGATGTGATAAGAATTGACATAAATCAAGAACAGAATATGATATCTATTTACAATAACGGCTGTGGTATTCCCATAGTAATGCACAAAGAGGAAAAAATGTTTGTACCCACAATGATCTTTGGACATCTGTTGACATCTTCAAATTATAATGATGAGGAAGAAAAAGTGACAGGGGGTAGAAACGGTTATGGAGCTAAACTTTGTAACATTTTTTCCATAAAATTTACTGTTGAGACTGCATCAAAACAATATAAGAAACATTTTAAACAGACATGGGGTTCCAACATGAGTAAGGCATCAGAACCTAAGATTAAAGAATCTGGGAAAGATGATGATTTTACGAAAGTTACATTCAGCCCTGATCTGGCAAAGTTTAAAATGGATAAGTTAGAAGATGACATAGTTGCTTTAATGTCGCGACGCGCTTACGACGTCGCAGCTTCCTCACCAGGTGTTAAAGTGTATTTAAATGGTGAAAGAATTAAAATAAATAAATTTAAAGACTATGTAGATTTATACATTAAAGGTAAAGATGACGAAAGTGGGCAACCATTGAAAGTTGTTTATGAAAAAGTTAATGAACGCTGGGAAGTTGCATTAACACTCTCCAACAAAGGATTCCAACAGGTTTCATTTGTAAACTCTATAGCTACGACAAAAGGTGGTAAACATGTTGACACAGTAGCTGATAGCATCGTTAAGAATGTTCTAGAAGTAATAAAGAAGAAAAATAAAGGTGGCGTAATTATAAAGCCATTCCAGGTTAAAACTCATATGTGGGTTTTCATAAATTGTTTGATTGTAAACCCGACCTTTGACTCACAAACAAAAGAAAATATGACACTCCAAGCTAAAAGCTTTGGCTCGAAATGCACTTTATCGGAGAAATTCATTACAGCGGTATCTAAGTCTGGTTTGGTTGAGTCAGTGCTGACTTGGGCAAAGTTTAAAGCTCAAACAGAACTTGTTAAAGCCTCAGGAAAGAAACAAAGTAAGCTAAAAGGTATACCTAAATTAGAGGATGCTAACGAAGCTGGTCACAAAAACTCGCATCTATGCACTCTTATTCTCACTGAGGGAGACTCAGCCAAGACATTAGCTGTGTCAGGGCTTAGTGTGGTGGGCAGAGATTATTATGGTGTGTTCCCATTAAAGGGTAAACCCTTAAATGTACGCGACGCGTCCCACAAACAAGTCCTTGATAATGTTGAAATTAACAACTTAATCAAGATCCTCGGTTTACAATATAAAAAGAAATATAACTCAGTAGATGATTTGAAATTACTGCGTTATGGAAAAGTAATGATTATGGCTGATCAAGATCAAGACGGTTCACATATCAAGGGTCTGATAATAAACTTTATCCACCACAATTGGCCTGAGCTATTGAAGTTACCATTCTTAGAAGAATTCATTACTCCTATTGTAAAAGCGACAAAAAAAGATAAAGAGATATCTTTCTACTCACTGCCAGAGTTTGAGGAATGGAAGAATGAAACTGATAATCATCATACATATAATATAAAGTACTACAAAGGTTTGGGTACCTCAACATCTAATGAGGCTAAACAATATTTCCAGAATATGGACAGGCATAGGATTCGTTTCAAGTATAGTGGTACAACGGATGACCATCACATAGAGTTGGCCTTCTCTAAGAAAGGTGCGGATCAGCGCAAAGAATGGCTGACAAATCATATGGACGAAGTGAAAAGACGAAAAGAGATTGGGCTCCCAGAGAGATATTTGTATACTAAAGAAACCAAAGCGGTTACTTATTCAGATTTTGTTAATTTGGAACTTGTACTCTTCTCCAATGGAGATAATGTAAGGTAAGTTTTAAAAAATATGTAAATAAAACATGTCTGTTTGGGGAGCATTTACGTCAGGTACGAAGGTACAAGTCTAAGTCCAACATTGATGTAAGTTTTATAATATTTGGGCGATCTTAAAAATAGAAAAACACTTATTTAAGTAAACTCTTGCATGTAAAACATTATCTAAATACAAAATTTTGAAGTTTCTGAGAAACAAACAACATATTTATATACATATATGTAGAAGAATTGCTCACTTATTAGTATTAGATAAATGTAACATACAAAATAACATAAAATTCATAACACCTACACTCGTATATAATATCAAGAGACAGAGAGAATGTTGCATGGAGTGGGCATAACGCTTTTTCATAATGTAATGATTTCTACAAATGAACTCCTACTGCAAGCTATGTTAAGGAACTTTGTTCCAAAAATTAATTCCTTATTTTAATTCATTTATTTTACATTGACTTTTATTTCTAAAATTAAATGAAATAGGTATTTTTTCGATGATGTCGTTGACGTTATCATACTATATATAATCTTTCTTGTCGCGCGCTAAGTTAGTAATCTCATAATATCAAAGAAAGTAACAGAATTATTTTTAAATCCACTGAGGAACATTCATTCCTACAGCTATAATTAACGGAACAGAATGGAACTTAGATCCGTTATATCTCAGCTTATTTATCTGTGAAAACTTTTAACGTCTTTCTACTGAATTTGGCCCCTTTTTCACATTGTATGTTTTTGATGAAATTAATATTATCTATTATCATGCAAACTATAGTTATATTTGGTTTATAATTTTCATGTGAACATTTTCTGCTTTCAGATCAATACCGTCTATGATGGACGGGCTAAAGCCTGGACAGCGTAAAGTAATATTCACATGTATAAAGCGTAATGACAAGAGAGAGGTGAAGGTCGCTCAGTTAGCGGGTTCGGTTGCTGAACATTCTGCATACCATCATGGTAAGATCTATTCCTACATAGGATTAGGCATAATAATTATACATTAAAAAAGAACTAAAAATTTGTATTTTGTTTACGCCGCCACCTCCACGAGCGAGTTTATCGCGGCGAAATTATCGTCCTGCTTCTTTATCCTATAACAACTTTATAGTACGAGATCCGGCTGCAAAATCTCTACGTTCATCGGGTTATTAATAAAATTCACATTTTTACATACATTTATGATTAGGAGAATACATTGATAACAGAGTGCCAGTCAACAAGTGGCCGCAAGTAATTTTAATTAAATTAATGTTAATTAATTTTCAAAACAAAATTTCGTTCATTCATTTTTTAAATTAAATATCATCCACATCATAGCAATGTATGTAAAGAATTCGAAAATCGATGGGTGCCGTTGCACACTCGGCCGCAACTACTTCGCAGCCAGGTGTAAGCAGGTAATATTTTGGTGTATTTATACGTTCATGACGTATACGCATGTTTTTTATATAGAATTAAAGCTATTTTTTTTTTAAATATGATGATATATCGCTGCCTGTGATCAAATGGCCGCAAATTAGGGTAACTAGCTGTTAAACACTCGAGGTAATCGAGATAAAGTGAAAGAGAGTTAGCGCGCAACGCCACTTGTTAAAAAAGGATGGCGTGTGCCAGCTGTGCGAGTATTTGTTTAATTTAAGTACAATGTTGATTTTTTCTTGAACTAATATTTAATGTCAAACTAATAACTGTATTAACGAACTGTAATAAAATCTAATATTTTTTCAAATATGATATGCGTAGTATCTTTTTTGTTAATAAAGTAAGACAACCAAAATTCTATTCTTATATATATATATATAATACCATTATTTCATTTTGACTCGATCGATAAACAATTTTTTTTTATAAAATTTTTTTTTTCTTATTTACATTTTTTTCCAGAATATTAATTACAATTTTGGAGTAAATGTAAAGTCGTTTCTACTACTGTTTGCGCCGCTGACTGAGAACCCTATCTATGGACGCATGCGCAATGGCTTCAAATACTCGCACAGCTGGCACACGCCATCCTTTTTTAACAAGTGGCGTTGCACGCTAACTCTCTTTCACTTTATCTCGAATACCTCGAGTGTTTAACAGCTAGTTACCCTAATTTGCGGCCATTTGATCACAGGCAGCGATATATCATCATATTTAAAAAAAATTAGCTTTAATTCTATATAAAAAACATGCGTATACGTCATGAACGTATAAATACACCAAAATATTACCTGCTTACACCTGGCTGCGAAGTAGTTGCGGCCGAGTGTGCAACGGCACCCATCGATTTTCGAATTCTTTACATACATTGCTATGATGTGGATGATATTTAATTTAAAAAATGAATGAACGAAATTTTGTTTTGAAAATTAATTAACATTAATTTAATTAAAATTACTTGCGGCCACTTGTTGACTGGCACTCTGTTATCAATGTATTCTCCTAATCATAAATGTATGTAAAAATGTGAATTTTATTAATAACCCGATGAACGTAGAGATTTTGCAGCCGGATCTTAGACTATTATGAACGTATCTCCATGCGGCTATACTATCGCCGATGCGACGAGTCACATTGACGAGTAAAGCGTCAACGACTTGCTGCGAGACGCGTCTTACTGGCTGCGCACTCGGCCCACTAACCTTATTGATACTTCTGATTTTGCTCTTGCTTGTCACGAAGTTGTGCTCTGCTCAACAAATCATCTTGTCGTGGAGACGTCGCGACTCGTGACAATTCTTTGCGGTTACGCGGCGATCTGTCACGACTCGCGGCGATACGCAGTCGGAAGAATAATCGTCACGTGAAGATCACCCGACGATAGCAGGGCGTACTCGTGGCGATACATTCGCTCTTGGCGGTGGTTGGTGGTGGTCTCGGTGGTTGTCCATACAATTTGAATATTATAAAGCAGAGGTTCCCAAACTTTTTGTATTGCAGACCACTTGCCATATTTTTCGGTTTTGGGTAGACCCTCTGCCCAAATGAATATCCTGACTCCCTACTTACCTAATATTGTTTTTTTTTTGCTTTAATAACTCCAAATATATTTTTGACAGCTGATACAGTGCTACTCAATTTGAAAAGTTCTCCATCACGTTTATTGCTAAATAAGGTTTAAAAAATGTTTAATTAAACATGTTTAAAATTTTTCACTTTATAAGTAGTATTATATTTTATGTATGATATGTAAATACAAGTACAACCCGCAAGAGTTAACTTGACATCCGGGCGAACGCGCGCTCCCCTCCCGATTCACACGCTGTCACCATTCAGTACCACAAGTCAGTACTCATAGATAATCAGTTTTTCTTTTATACTAGCTCGGCAAAGTCTCAAGTTAACTCTTGCGGGTTACACTATGTTTGTAAATAAGTAGTACCCGTGTATGTGGATTATTAAAAGAGATCCACTATAATTGATCCCCATTTACATCTAATGGACCTTCAATTTTTTACACTGTCATAGACCCCTCGCAGGACTCCGTCGAACCCTAGGGGTCGATGTATACCACCACTTATACTTAGCATATAGTTTGATAGTACTTTAGTTATTTTTAGTTTATAGGTGTTATTGTATTTTCTTCACATTGCGTTTTAGAGTTTTCCACAAGAGAGAAAAATTGTAAATTAGCGTAGGTTTCGCCGGTATCTAAACTTATTTATGTACTCATCTACATAAAAAAAAAGAAAAGATATTGTTACGACCTGTTACAACCCGATTGGGAAGAGAGAGAATCCTGTTCCAGAAATATGTATCTCGAAACAACTGTATAATTCTCAGTAATTCGAAATAATGTTCGAGTCGTAAAACAACCGCGGCGGATGTTTGTGTAAACTTCACAGTTTACACACACATGTAAGGGCTTGTCGCCTCGATTATGTCATCGAGTAGGCATAGCAACTAAACGTCGAGAAAGATAGCGATGATTCATGATTTTTCTACGATCGTTTAGTGTAGGTGCGGAGTAGTTCAGTTTGGAATTACAAAGCGATAACTTCGAGCGATAAAAGAAGCGAAACCACAGTGAAATAAATAATAGTGTTGTGAGTTCATGTATTTTGCAGCTGAGTGGAGTTCGAATAAAACTTCTTCACGTCAATCATCGGCATTTTTATTAACCCACGGGCGTAACAATATATAGATCACTTTGAGAATCACTGGTTCAAAGTGTAATTATCATAACTTAAGCAATTTTTTTTTCTAGGTGAGCAGTCTTTGGCGATGACTATAGTGAACTTGGCGCAGAATTATGTTGGTTCGAACAATATAAATCTTCTGGAACCGCGCGGTCAGTTCGGTACTCGGCTGAGCGGCGGAAAGGATTCTGCAAGTCCTCGATACATCTTCACGCTGATGTCGCCGCTTACTCGGCTCATATTTCATCCGCATGACGATCCTTTGCTTGTTGTAAGTCCTCGCCCTTTTTTACTATCGACCTATAAAGCCCCGCCTTTTGCAACAATCATCTGCTGTCTATTTTCAAATATGGTAATACACTAAAACGTAAGTGTTAAATACGAATCCACATCGGTCGACACAATATGAGCATACTAAAATTGAGTCAACTTTTTTTTTCATCGTTATAGGTTTTAACGTTACGGCCACAATCTCATCTGATCTAATGTGACAATGTGGGCCAAGATGGTAGCACTCTAACCCTAGTGGAAGACTGGCTCTCAATTGCAGCTGCCGGAACACATCTATTGGTGGTTTGGCGACAGATTTTCAACTTGAGGGTGGTAGCTACCCAGATGGGCATTAAAAAAAGTCCTACCACAATGCTATGGTTTCATCACGATGTTTTCATTCACTGAAAGGCTCCGGCTCATTGCAGGGATTTGAACTCACGTTGTTCGACATGAAGTCAAAATAAAAAAATCTAAATAAAAATATCTTTTATTCAATTTAGGCCCTAAGAAGCCACTTATGAATGTCAAAACACTACCACTGGTCCTTACACATTACCAACAGAACCATCATTGCTTCAAATTTGTAAATAGTTGGATTTGCAGACCTATATCAGACAGACGTTGGCAGAGACGAGGTAGAACGTCATTACGTCACTACACAGTACACTAAAGTAAACAGTATGTTGTCTCAGCGGTGTTCTTGAAATAATTACCTATAGCCACTAGGTAGATAAACACCCGCTAGGGCTGGCCTTTGGCTGTTTCTTAAGTTACTTACGTATTTGATAATGCTATAATAAATTGTCATTATTACCTTTTTGATTTTAGTTTGGCCAGGTAGGACGTTCGTGCACGAATTTGTATAGAGACTTCAACTCGCCTGTGTACGCGGACCTATGTGTGCGTGTGCTAATATAAACATGCAGTTTTTGTTTGCATGACTCCAAGTCCGGTGAAGCTGTAAAAGCCGCAGCGGCTTCAGGGCCCCTAAGGCTAACAGTATAGTCAGTTCAAAAGAATATGTTTGTATGACAGCGACGCGGCAGTCGTCTTCCGATCAACACGGCTTTGTTCTACGGGTACAGTCGGTAATAAAAATGCCTGGTTCGTCACAGAGAAAATGTTTAACCTAACCAGTAGTTGTGCTTTATAATGCGTCGTATCACAATGACCAAAATATTAAAACGCTAATTTCTAATTTAAAAAAGATAGATATTCAACAATGGGTAACAGAAAAAATGCACAGCAATATGGTATAAAAATTATTCCGTTACCACCATATCATCCTTAACCATATAGAACATTGAACAGAATGTGACGGAAATAATGAAATTAATGGAAAGTTCATTATTTGGTAATTCTAGTTGTAGTGATACGGAATAATATGTTCAACTAGCTGTGCCCGTGGTTTCGCTCACGTGGAATAAAGAATGCCCTCGCTCCTGGCATTTTAAAGACAAAAATGCTTATTGTGGGTGTTCCTTAGAAGATAGATGTACACTCTGCTAGACTATTTTGTAGGTCTTTTTAATGCTTACAATTATGTGGTACATTAATTTGCTATATCTCTTATAGTTTACTCAGCGTAAGTCATTTAACCTCCCGAATTGATTCACCATGACCACTTTTTTTATTTGTGCGGAACCCTAATTCATTTTCTAAAATAAAAGTAGCCTAAGTTACTTCCTATAACATCAGCTATCTATCAGTGAAAGTCCCGTCAAAATCGGTCCAACCGTTTCTGAGATTACCCGGAACAAACAGACAGCCAGACGGACAAAAATTGTAAA
Source organism: Saturnia japonica (assembly GCA_033032175.1). NCBI lineage: Eukaryota > Metazoa > Arthropoda > Insecta > Lepidoptera > Saturniidae > Saturnia > Saturnia japonica. The sequence goes on from CM065315.1 coordinate 3,539,797, forward strand.
AATTGGTTTTTGCTATAGGTATCGTGTATACTTTCATTTTCATTTAGTAAAAAATGGTTACTTTGACATTACAAACAGACACTTCAATTTTATCAATTGTATAGATTAATATGCATTTAACTGATTGAGCCATTGATTTATTTTAATTTTGACCAAATAAGATGTAAAAATTTTCGACAAATGTAAATAAAATAACTAATAGAATTCTCTTGTGTACACTTGACTTTACCCCTCGATAGGCAACGTAGTCACTGTATCTAGACACGCTTTACGCACACATAGGACCGCGCTCGTAAATGAATTGTCTGTATCACTCTATACACAGGGCCTATAGTTAGCACGCTGAGTGGCATGTCAGGTTGTTACGTCACGTCACGTAAATGGGTGCTACTCCATATAATATCTTTGGATGTTGATGCTAGTGACATGTTACGCTCCACGTTAATTAGTTGGGCACACAGCGCCTATTGCAAAATTGTAACTTGGCAACTGTTTCTGCTTTTATCATGCAAATATATTTGCAGCACGAATTTGAAGACAATCAGAAAATTGAACCAATATATTATTTACCTATAATTCCGATGGTGCTAGTGAATGGCGCCGAGGGTATAGGTACTGGTTGGTCTACGAAAATACCAAATTATAATCCAAGGGACATTGTACAGAATATTCGGTAAGAACTTGTTAAATACAATTTAAGCAAATAATAATGAAACAATAAATGTAAAGCCCAATATGTAGGATCCAAAACTCCTTAACTTGTTTAGGTTGCCTCTTGGCTTACTATGCAGAATGATATTATATAATAATGATATGAGTGGTTTGCTAAATTGAAATACTATATATTTTTATTATCACAACATAAAGGTGATATTAATTCACGGGTTGGTTTTTTCTGAAGTTGCAGAGCGAGCAAAAGATGAGAAACACAAAATTACAAAGACTTAGTCCCTGAGGGCCTGTAGCACATTTTTTGTGACTATTTATCATAATGATGTCTAGCGACCACCCGCCCCAGCTTCGCACGGGTGCAATTTACAAAGTGGTGTCGTTTTATGTTTAAAAAGTAATGAATTAGACTATATACGATAAGTGCGCTTAGCTCGCGACACGGAATCCATAGCCCATAGGTAGGCCGCAGCGCGGGTGGCAGAAGCGGTGCGGAGTGCCGGCCAAACTATTCAATGCGTGTGATTACTTTGGTTGCGAGTGATTTTGAATCAGTGATAGCTTCCACAGTGTTCATTTAGATGACAATTAAGTAAAGGAAGTTAAGAACAATTTTAAATATACATTAAATGCCCAAGTTAACTAATACATCTATCTGGAAATGGATTAATACTGAATTGGAGATAATAGCTTTGCAAATAACGTAATATTTTTAATTATTATTTTGAAGAGAAAAATGGTTACCTGCCAGTCAACCTTAGGAAATAGACATATGCCATCGCGGACTTTTCTGTACATTGTTTGAAGAATTACTATTCTTTAGTACATTATTTTGATGTATCTCAAGGTTTAGCCAGCGTAAGCCATATAAGCGCCTGAAAATCGATTTATTGCCGTCTTGATTACAAAACATTGATTTTCTCTACTATATAAAAACTTAATTAGAATGTATTGTATAGTGATATGATAGTGAAACCTGTATAAAAATCCGTTGCGTTGTTCGGAAGAAGTAAGCAGGAGACAGACGCATGTAGATATAAATAAAAGAAAATAAAGATTGTTTTCTTATGCCCCTTTTATTGAAGCCTGTAGTGTTATAAGAATTAAAATTGCACTGTTAATAATTTTTGCTTATTAGTCGATTATTGGACGGTGATGAGCCAAAACCGATGCATCCTTGGTACAAGAACTTCCGTGGCACAATCGAAGGCTTTGGCGATAAATATGTAATATCTGGCGAAGCGGCCATATTACCCGGAGAAAAGATAGAAATAACAGAGCTTCCAGTCGGCATGTGGACCCAGAATTACAAGGAGAATGTATTGGAACCCATGCTGGGTTCGGATAAAGTGAAACCGCTAATATCAGAGTATAGGGTGAGTACCTATTATAATAATAACTATCTGTGCCCCACTGTTTCACCCGTGTTAATTTTATCCGAGAAACACCGCACTTGCAACGCACCCGTGTAGTCTATCATAATTGTTCTTCCTGCAAGTACAAATTATTTTAATTTTTCATTATCTCCTAAAGTATGTGTCTAAAAAGCAAATTTAACTTCAAAAAATTGTCTTTATGATGAAGTAACTTTTGTTTATAAGGATTAATATGCCATTTCTAAAAATAACGCTTATTAATCAGTTTTTAATTTTCAACCAATCTTTATCACAAAATACCTTATTGTGGCTTATGGACCAATATTATTAGAGAATGTTGTATTTCCCTATCATTAACAATTACGGCGCGCACGCGGATAAAGCAGTTCGGGAGGGCCTCGACTTTCGACTTACGTAACAAAACTCAATATTTAAAGCTATCTGAGAGTTGTGTAGCCTAATCTTAAATAGCCTTAACTATTGCTCGAGAGTTTGGCTACTACATACAATTTTTTTTTTATCGAATCCGACTGGTCGTTCCCGAGATTAGTTTGTTTAAACACAAACAACAAGACTTTTCCTCTTTATTATATTAGTATAGATTATACCAGTATATAAGTATCTAAACAGCTTTATCACGGCGTCAGCCTACGATGTATTGGCGATTTCAATCACCAAGACCTTGTTCTATATTCATCCCCCATACAGTGGTACTACAAGAACATTACTCTACAACTCAAGCGTTCAGGTTTCCTTACGATGATTTTCTTCACTGTCAGCTGTTAGTGCTACCAATTAAGTTAGTAAATGTACGTGAATCCAAAGAAATCCTTGGCGCATAATGGGGTTCGTACCTGTGGACATTGATTGATATTTCACTGGTCGTAACTGCTTGGCCATTGCTATCATTATGCATCGTATTTTTTTACTTTTGTTTCCTATTCTACTCTTTAGGAAAATGGTTTCACCTGTAGATATTAAATTACAGAGAACAGTAAAAAAAAAAATTGATATAACAACTGAGATACAATCTTTTAACTATATTTATGTTATGTTAATCTCATGGATACATACCTACCACATTGAAAGTAATTTAGAAGCTTAACATACACTTACTGATTCTTTAATAAGACACTGCAGTGAGCCTTTTAAAAATAAGTGATATGGGTCTTGTCCAAATGCTTTACAACCCTTTTCTGGACAGCTCTTTTGTTGTCCAAGAAAGTGTACCACGTTCAGCTTTGATTTTATTCTTCCGATTCTAAATGCAGTCTTGAATGTTTCCAGGAATATAACACAGATACGACAGTACGTTTCGTAGTTTCTCTATTGCCGGGCAAACTGGCGGAGGTGGAAGCCGAAGGCATACACAAAGTTTTCAAACTGCAGACTACGATTTCTATGACCTGCATGAATGCATTTGACTATAATTGCTGTTTGAAAAAGTAAGTGCAACATGATAACTTAACATTTCACGAGGAGGTTTCTGAATAGAGTTTGAGAGTGGCAACTGCAATTAGGACAGATTATACCTAAGTAAAATTGACAAAAACTGAAGAAGTTTAGCTATGTCTGTATGTTTTTCTTTCAAATTTGTTTGCTGGATGTCTGAACATGACGGTAAAAAGGGCAGCAGGTCTATTTTGCTTTTTATAATGGGTACTGTTCATCCCTTCGCAGCTTGTACAGTATGATTAAACAACACTGATGACTGCCAAAATTTGAGGATACATTAATATTTGCCATTGTAGTAATGGTTTACAAGTATTAAGAAAGAGAATCAATCAGGTTCATATAATTAAGCTGGTTACACATTGTGTTGGGTTTATGGTCTCATTTGTTGCTACCCCTGAGGATTGATTGGGTATGAGTTCTGTGCTGATGTATTTTGTAAACGATCCCTTCCGATCACGATCGGCGTAACAGTGGCAGCACTACTGTTTCATGGTTGACACAAGTTCAACCACTCGTAAACTTCAACAATGTTTCATAAATGTATCAGGAAACATAAGTTTATAATTTAATTCAAAAATTACCTTTAAAATTGTTTAGACAACTAACTATTTATTTGACACGTATCATAGTCACGGCCTTGACGTCTGTAATATTGTATTAGCCGTGTGACTCTGATGAGATTTCCCATGGGCAATATCTGTGGTATCATCATATTTTATTCATCTTTATTACTCTTAGGGAATGATGAATGTTCAAAAAATCTTTTTTAGTGCTCATCTACATTATGTAAGGGACTTCTGTGCAAAATGTCATGCAACTAGACCAAATACAACAGTTTTGTCTGTCCATAAGCCTTAACAATTTTATTAAGTAGATATATGTCAGTATCAGAAAAGACAAGAGCACTGTATGTCTTTGCACGATTTATCTATATCTTAGTGGTTCTGTTAGATAATCACGTGCATTCGTTGATTACGGTCCTTACGTGCTCACGATTCATAACGGTTATACTGTAAACAAGAAAGGTGTCGCCACAATTCATCACAACAATTATTATAATACATCCGCAATTGAAGGTATGAGAAAGTGGAGGAGTTCCTCCGCGAATTTTACGAGATACGCGTGAGATACTACGCCCGCCGAAAGGACTATCTCGAGGGACAGCTACAGGCAGAAGCAGACAAGTTGTCCAATCAAGCACGCTTCATCCTCGAGAAGTGCGACAAGGGACTAGTTGTGGAGAACAAAAAAAGGAAGGTGATGGTCGAGGAACTCATCAAAAGAGGTCACTTTTTATTTTATTTACATAACCTTCATTAGTTAGAGGAGTGACTTGCCTATTAAAAATGTTGAATTTACCTAGATAAATGTCACTATTGTCAGATAAATTGGTTCAGGGAAAAAACATAGTTTACATAGTAATATGTTTTAGAGTTGGCACTGAAACACACCAATAGATGCTAAGTGACAAAATTTAAACTTTGAAGTCGTAGCTAGCCAGGCAGGCAATGCGCTTCCATCATGCTATGATTTCATCACAACATTTTCCTTTACAGAAAGATTAGGCTCATTGTAGGATTCAAACGAATTTCATAGCATTCTTGAGTGTTAACAAAACTACAAATATACAATACATAGAAAAGTACAAAAAATGACAACTAAGGTGCATTGTAAACCATTTATGTAGAAAATTGGACAAAGTTGGTAGTTGACATATTAACACTCTTGAAAAATCTATTGAAAGGCTGACTAAATTGACAGTGAATTTTTACACCTCATTCTAGCAGGCAATGAATTTCAGTTCAGTTCGTCTTAATCTGACAAAGCAGGCAATGAACTATAGTTCAATTTATCTCAATTTGACTAAACATGCAATAAAATTCAGTTCAGTTTTCCTTAATTGGCTAAACAGGTAATAAAATTCAGTTCAAAATGATTATAAATTATTAATTGTATAGATAAATATAATATAATTATTTGTTTCCTTTAGGCTATGCACCCGATCCTATCTCCGACTGGAAGAAGCGAGCAAGCAAGATGCAGGGACTTACTGCATTGGAAGATGATGAGCCCCCAGAGTCTGATGAGGAAGCTGAGCCTGAGCCGGATCCTAAAGGCCAACCTGTTGACCCTGGTATTCATTTCGATGTATTAATTTGAATGCCAATTTTTCCTGCTTTTATGCATACAATTCTAAAACAACTTGAACGGTTGAAATATTATTCTGCTGGACCTCATAGCACATTGAACTGAAAAGTTGTAAATATATATGAGTGTTACTTCACCTTGAAAATTTTTATTTGAGCTGTTTTATGTCTTCATTTCAATTCGTACATGATGGTTCGTGCTTAATATTTTATGGCAATAAAAAAAGAAGCAATAAATAACCAATCTTTTTATTACAGAGAAAGCATTCCAAAACTTGAAGGAGGTTAAAAAATTCAACTACCTACTCGGTATGTCAATGTGGATGCTGACCAAGGAGAAGAAAGATGAACTCCTGAAACAGAGGGACCAAAAATTGGCTGAACTCATGACACTCAAGTAAGGAAAAATAATTATACTTAAACTATTTCGTTTAAAAAAAAATAATCATGTGTGCAGTTCAACTTCAGGAAAGCAGTAACCTCTTGATTCCTTTATCCCTTCAGGTAGGTAGGTGGTAGGTAGCCCAAACTATTGTTGTTCCCTGGCCAGTGTGTTCCCACCTTCGTACAACATGAAGTCCTTCAAGCATAACCCGAAGAGACATTTAAGCAGGCCGGTATGACAGCGATAATTAATGATGGGTTGTTGTACATTCTACGGTATTCGTAGTTATTTGATTACACTGTGTTCACCATCAGGTACAGTGTAGAAACTTTGTCATGGTACGATTTAAAAAAAATTTGGTTATGCAGCTTTTGCAAAATTGTTTTAAATAATTTATATGTTTACAATAATACCTATGAATAATTATTTTTTCATTAATACAGCCTGAAAAGTGATTTAAAAATATTTTTTAATCTAAATAAAAATTACACCACAAAAACGATGCATTATGGTCCCGTGACGTCATCGTTCACTTTATATGTCATTTTGTATGATAACAGGGACAAGTTTGACAACTAACGCAAAAGTCTAATGATCATATTTCCTGAATGGTGACTAATTGTGAATAATTTATTATTCATTATTACCAAGATTAAAAGTTATTTCACTTCAGACAGTTTAATTTACAATAATCGATGTTCAGAATCATTGGTCTCTCTATTTTATTTTTCTTTCCAATTATTAATTGAAACACCGTGGTGCTTTCAATTAATTATTTTAATGTTACAATGTTAATTACATTCATTTTCTGTTATTTATATTAGTATTAATTTAAATTATTATTTTTTATTATTAGTAGTTTTTCATACGTAGTAATAACTTACTTGTATTTAACTTTATTTTATTTTTTAAATTACATTTACGATATTTTATTTTACCAATGTAGTGGGCGCCTATAATAGGTTCGCATATCTGTATTAGACTTAGAATGAATTTTATAAATGACTCAAGTCATAAAAGACTCAATGTGCGCTGTTGGCGCGGTTCTTTAATAAATAAATCAATATACTTTAATTTTTAATACTCGCGGATTTTAGAAAAAGAAGCTAACCAGCAGATAACAAGCTTATTATCTTATTCAGAGCGAAGACGCCGTCTTTACTATGGCGCGAGGATCTGGACGCGTTCCTGATAAAGTTAGATGAAGTCGAGGACAAAGAGAGGCAGGAAGAGTTGAACGTTAACAAGAAGAGTTCTAAGGCTATGGTGAGTGTGATCTCGTCTCTTCTTCATCAATAACCTATGTGGTTCATAGTGGCTCGTATAAAGTACATAAAATTTTATATTAATAAATTATTTTATTACATCACATGCTGCTCCACGAGTAGATGGAAAGGATGAAGGTAATATTTTATAGATTTAATTATTGTAGTTTAGTTACAGTTTTAATTATTATATATAATTCCTGAAAAAATGTTTTTTTTTTGTGTCTTTATGGGATCATGAAACAAAAATAACTCGAAATGTTTTATCTCGCGTGCGCCAATAACGATAATAATGTTAATTCATTTTACTGATTTTTATTGTTTTAATTGTGTAAAAATAATGTTTTCTGTTACATAAATAAGCATTATTTTAATCAAAAGAAACATTCATTGGTGGCTTCAAAGCATTATTTAAATCAAAATTAATATGCATTGATGTCGCACTTACGCGCCAAAAGCAGTATAACTTAAAAAAATACAATGCTTACCAAGTTTATTACAACTCGCAATGATTGATTTTCGAGTAAACATACTTTATCGAATAAATTATGTTTGTCTAAGGAAATAAAATTGAGCTCATCGGTTCTATAAGCCGACCGTCATAAGCGCGACTTTCCATATGGTTTGCGAGACGCGGGAAGGGAAGAAGATCGACCAATAAGGCCTTCAGCAGCAATAGACGTTTACGTTGAGCTATTTTTGTGATTGCTACACATGAGGTTACTTTACTAAGATGGATTTACCGACGCGACGTTGCGTTTTAAAAAACTATACACGCAGTAATGCTTTGATGCGTTACGGCGGTCAGACTATTAAATATTTATTAATAAAAAATAGTAATAAAATATGTTCAAATCTTTGTACTTACAGGCTAATAAGAAAAATCGTAAGTCCATGTTCGATATCATACCTTCGGAGAACGGACGACGCGTCGAGCCCAAGATATCTGAGGATCTCATCAAGAGGATTCAGGCTGCCGAGAAGGCCAAAACTAGGAAGGAGATCAAAAAGGAGTATGATCCGGTGAGATAAAAAAAAATCTTTATGGTTTTACCATTAGGTCACATTTTTTGGAACATTGGGGTTCATCTATGGCCCTAAGACTACTTGAAGGTATTGGTTCTAAATTGCATATTACCAACTCGAGGGGGGTGCCATGATTACACTACAATGTTTTTTTTTTCCATTATAAAGCTAAGGTTCATTCAGGCACAGTTTGAGTCATCATTATTTCAAACTAAGTAATTTACTGTGGTATTCTTTGATTTTGTAATTTTAACATATTTAACATTGCTATTTTAACATATATAACATACATATATATATATTGGCAAATTTTATGTTGAAGTATCGAAATATAATCATATCACAAAACATAATTATATATAAAGTGAGTTTTTAACCTGTGGAAACATGGATAAGAAATATATAATAAATAAATTATATTACTCTTGGATACTAATTTTGAAACTTTTTCTACACATTTTATGTGTATGTATGTATATGTTAAATGAAACAATAAAGAAACGCACACAGTAGTAAAATATTATATAAACTATTAGTAGTAATAGTTAATTATATTGTTTTTTCGGATATAATTGAGAATGTTTATTTAATTCTATCAGGATGATCCGACCAGCACTAGTCCTTCTAGTGGCGAAAAGAAAGCAAAGGGACGAGTGAAGAAGGAGAAAGCAGAAAAACCAGAAAAGGCTGAGAAGCCGGAGAAAGGCGCCGACGGGCTAAAACAGACCAAGCTGACGTTTAAGAAAGAACCAAAAAAGGTAAAGTTATCTATGTCTAGTAGTATATTATTATAAAGCACACGCAAGCGTTTGAACACGCTAATTTCTGGAACAACTAATCAGATATGTATTATTTTCACTTTTTATAGCCTTTTTATTGAGATAGTCTATAATTTAATTATAAGAATTGCAAGAGTAACCAGAACCACTGTTTAAAGTTAAAGTATTGAAGAATACAATAACATACACACTCACGTAGGCGTCAGAATACAGAACATGAATTTCTTTTGTCTTGTTTGTGTTATAACTGTAAAATTCTGATTTGGCTTTAGTTGTCCAATAGAGTATGTTATTTGATAGAAACAGTAGCTGTGCTCGCGGCTCCACTCGGGTCGACTACAGAATGGCGTCGGTATTATTTTGTCACCACTTCTAATCATGGTGATCGCACGCCGAGTATTTTAAAAATAAAATTGCTTATTGTTTTATTTTCGTGGCACCATTATTCTTTTTCTAAAATAAAAGTAGCCTAAGTTACTACTTATAACATGAGCTATAAGTCAAAAGTCCCATTGAAAGTCAAGTCAAAATCGGTCCAACCATTTCGAAGATAACCCAGAACAAACAGGCAGACAAAAATTTTAAATATGGTTTTTTTTTGTTATAAGTATGTTATATACTTTAATAATTTTAATATGCATTTAGTAAAAAGCTGTTATTATGACAATACAAACAGACACTTCAATTTTACTTATTTGTACCCAAAGTTGCAGTTGGGTTTGCAAATAAATAAATAAATAAAAAAAAAATTCACAATCTGGACAGAAGAAGATAACGTTTAGCGGCAGCAGTTCAGGTGAAGGCTCCGACTCCGACGCGGACGTGGTGGAGGTGCCACCAGCTCCTCGGGAGAGGGCTACCGCTCGGAGAGCTGCTACCAAGGTAACCATACCCACTTTAAAACATCAGGATTATACCTAATGATCCCACTTCTGACATTGAGAATAGTCCAAATGTGTTCGATAGTGAATCTGCTTTTTTGTAGGAATATGCTGAAACAGGGGTCAATCAGTCGAATTATCAATGAGGTATTTTTATGGATAATTTCCGATATACACCTCAAATTTCATTAACACTATGATCTTTTTTGTCATTATACAAAAAAAATCTTTCTTTACGACTTCCTACCTTACAACTTTTTTATTCGTAAACTGGCAGTCGATCACTTGCTAGCAAAATATTTAGTGGTAGATCACCAATGCTCTAGCATGTATTCTTCTTTTTATTTAATGGCAAAATGTGTTTATTCACAATTCTGGCAATGTCAAATGAATAAAATATTTTTCTAAATACATATTCTAGTAATCTTGAAACGTAACCGTAACAAGATGGCGACTTCTTGTTAAAACTGTCTAGAGAGTTTTTGTAGCGACTCAATGAAATGCATGTCCTAGTTATTTATAATAAATAAATCACTTCACTTTGTAATTCACTAACCAAACTACATTGCGTAAAAGTTTAGGAGTTAAAAAAAAAAAGACAAAGACTCCCCAGAAACTTCTGATGTGTCATGACTTTCCCGGACATTCGCTGCGTTTAACTTGAGGCAATTTTTTAACAAATAGGTAACAAGTCTGTAATTATAAAATATAAAATGTGGTTGAAAATAATCTCCCTAATATTATAAACATCCTTCAATCAATTTTTTTGTGAAATAATATTGATTTGTATTTTTAAACTAGCTGTGCCCGCGGGCTTCTCTCACGTGGACTACAGATTGTCCGCACGAATTTTGCTCCCCGCTCCCAGCTATTTTAAAGACAAAATGCGTATTGTGGGTGTTCCTTAGAAGATAGACGTATACTCTCACTGGTTTTTTTTTGTAGGCCTTTTTAATGTCTACAATTATTTGGTACATTAATTTGCTATATCTCTTATGGTTTACTTAGCGTAAGCCATTTAAACACTCGAATTGATTCACCATGACCAGATTGTTTTATTTTTGTGTAACCCTAATTGTTTTTTCCAAAATAAAAGTAGCCTATGTTATTCCTTATAAAATCAGCTATCCACCAGCGAAAGTCCCGTCAAAATCGGTCCAACCGTTTCGGAGATTACCTGGAACAAACAGACAGGCAGACGACAATTTAAAAAATGGATTTAATGGGTTATAATATGTTTACGTTTAGAACTTTGGCCGATACTTTAAAGTACTTATAATGTGTAATTTATGTAAAGTTATATTTTCCCTAGTTTTTTTATAAATTTATAATGATTTATGATTAACACATTTTTAAAGTTTTTCGGTTTCCTATTTCAAAATTCCTTTTTGTTGCATTATAAGATCCAAAAATACAAAGACGACGAATCGGGGTCGGATTCGGAAGTGGAGCTTCTTGACAACAAGATCGACTCCGAGGCGGAGGCGCCGCGGGCTCTCTCCGTCAGCGACGATGACGACGAAGACTTCAACGTCAAGAAGAATCCCGGCAAGAAGCCCGCCGAAATGGATTCAGGTATCAATATCAAAAAGTACTTTATTTAATTTAGACCCTAAGAATGAACTTATGAAAGTCAAAACACTACTACCGCTTCGGAAAACATCCCAATTGTTTGTTTGCTTATGAGTTAACCGTTAAGGTACCAGTGTGTGCGTGTTCTGCGCGACCTTGACGTCTTATTTTACCTACTAATTTGTAAATGATGTTTTTGGTGAATTCTATAATCTAAAATAAGTTCGAAAATAGTGCATTTTTTAAAACAATTAAGGTGACAAACAAGGATACGGCTTTCCGTAGTATATAGAAACTTTAAATACCAGTATTACTAGCGCTTTGCCGACTTTCAATTCCTTACCCCAAGTAACTCTGGAAACCCTACTCAAAAGAAATCAAATAAAAATATTTTTATGCATTTTAGGCCCTTAGAAAACACTTATTAATGTCAAAACATTACCACCGGTTCGGAAAACATCCCAGCCATCGAGAATAACTGACAAGAAACTCGATCGGGCTTATTAGTTTTTCCAGTATTCACTGCAGTAACACAAACACGGAGTTATTTGTAACATTTGGTTATTTGGCAGCGATATTCTATAAGGGAAATGTATTCCACCAGTCAGACTGGCCCAAGTAGAGAGAAATCTTCGAATAAATTTATCTGCGCTCTACCTCTTAATAACGTTTTGTTAATTCAATTTTAGTATCGATTTGAATGTAATTCGATAAAATTTATATAACAGATTGTCTATTCGATTCGCTGATCGAGGACACGAAGAAAGATGAATCGGAGAAACCGAAGCTGAACCACAACTCGCACCCGACTACCGTACTGTCGAGCGACGATGAAGCCATAGCGCCGGTGAAGACACCGCCGAAGAAGAAAGCACCGCCGAAACGAAAACTCATGAACGTCGATCATCAACCAGAGAAGAAAACGAAGAAACGACCCGCCAAGTTGATGTTCAGTCAGGACAGTGATGATGACGATGATGATAGCATATTCGATAGCAAAAAGGTATGTGGGGACTATTAATTTTACCATGTTGATGTTCAGTCAGGACAGTGATGATGACGATGATGATAGCATATTCGATAGCAAAAAGGTATGTGGGGACTATTAATTTTACCATTGCTTGTCTTTGACCAGGCATGTTAGGAACTTCGTAAAGCCGCTTTTGTACTATACGAGTACACGGTACGAAAGCAGTAGGTAATAAAAATGTCAGTTTTGTAACAAAGAAAATGTTTCATATAACTAGCCGTATAATATATACCCCAAGCCCGGTAAAACTTTTGTTGCCGTTGGCGATTTTGTTGCCGTTGGTTTTTGAAATGAAATGAGCCTCGGGTTATTATTTAACTCTCCTAATCAAGACATCGTAGTTTTCATATCGTATGTTTATTTAGTATGTAAATATTGGACGTATAATAAATATGGTTAATTCTGTTTTCCCGATTACCAGGGTAAAAAGAAACCTGCGAATCCGAAGAAGAAGACAAAGAAAAAACTGGACAGTGAGTCGGAATCCGACTTTAACATTAGTGAAAATTCCGATAGTGATTAATTAACTTTCGAATAAACTTGGTAATTTAAATTTATTATTTACTTGTTTGTATTGTTTGACAATACATTTGTATTGTCTATGAAAGCATCATTTCTTGTTTGCGACATGCTCCCAGGATTATTGTTATCTTAACTTAGTTAAATTTTACGTTAATTTTACATTATTTGGACTAAGAAATAAATGTCATTTGGCATCTACTTGTGGTACACCGTACATACCATATTCATTTAAAGGTATTTTCATTTATCACTTAAAATATTATTAGATTCGTACTTTTTCAGTGTTTACGACAAGTAATCCTTTCATTTCGGATATTACCTGTCTTATAGTGTAATTTTGGCTTAACATTTGTCCTTTCTTAGATATCCCTCTCATATTTTTCAATTATAGTTCTGTTGTGAGTTTTTATAATTTATAATGTATAGGTGAAGTGAACTCCTACTTGACCCAGAATAAAGTTTCGTTCCCATGAAGAGATTTTTTTTCTGAATTTTTTTTATGTTGTATCTATCATTCGTTGCGGTAAAATGTATTAATATTTATATTTCGACAGTATGAACTAGTAAAAAATAGATTATCTATATGTTTACGTCGATTTAAATTTGTAAATAAATATAAGACTATTTAATTTTTATTGTGTGGTTTAATTTTTTTCCCGTGTCTTAGTAGAGTCTTTTATAAGAGAGGTAGAGGGCACACGAAAAATTTCTTTGAAAATTTTCTCTATTTTGAGCAGTTCAACTGGTGGGATACCTTCATCCTACAGTAGATCGCAGCTAAATAAATAAATAACCTTTAATACGGTGATTAGGGTTTCCAGAGCTCCTTGGCGTAAAGGGGGTTGCTTGTTTCCAACCTTTGTTGTATAAAAAACCATTCCAAGAATAAAGCTTACAACACTCATCGATTCTTAAGATTTATGTAATGAATGAATGTAATGAAAAAAGGTGATGTTCGTCTATCAAAATTATCTTATAACCGACTACAAAGAAGGGGAGTGTTCTCAATTCGATTGTATTTTTTAATGTCCTAACTTTATTAACCGATTTAGACGATTATTTTTTCATTGGAATAGGGGTACTTTAAGGGTGGTCACATTTTAATTTCATTGCTATTGGTCCTTGGGTTTCGAATGTATACCAGGGAACTCCACAGTACCTACAAATTAGGACAGGAACTAAGTTTTTGTTAAAACAGTATGTAGCGACATCTATCGAGCCACATAGGACGCATCCTACTATCCTACATTGCGCTATAGAAATTAACTCTATCGTTGAGTATATATACAAGAACCCGACTACAACAATCGGGGCAGCTGTCTGCCAGACATTACACCCGTCTGGCCGGAGGATCCTCCCTTTTCTATGGCGGATGAGGAACTTTACTCTCTGTTCCTCACCTCCGCTAAAGTGGTGACCCCGACGTGATACGTCAGCACAACCTTCTTCACAAAGCTACATCATCATCACTTCCTCAAAGCTTTCGAGCAGCGAGTCAATACAGCCAGCCAGCATCATCAAGCTCCTCGTTTGTTCATGAAAAACAAAGTCATAATGTCAAGCCCGGTTCTAGAATACATCGCAACTGCTATACCAGCCACTGCCAACGCTCCAGTATCCGAAGTTACCGCCGTCACCCTCGCCATGCGCGTTCCACGTTTCTGGAACGATAATCCACGGTTATGGTTCCACGCTTTCGAAGCCGCCGCCCAAGACGGACACCGTACTCAAGCACAGCTGGCACAAATACTCATCGCGCAACTCGATCGAACAAATAAGCGATATTCTCTACAACCCGCCCAGCGAAGGAAACATTTATGAAGCTCTGAAAAAAAAACTCATGAATGTCTATGAAGAGCCGACAATAAACAACTGCAAAAACTACTCTCCGAAGTCGAACTCGGCGACCAAAAACCCTCGCAGTTACTCCATAAAATGCGCAGTCTAGCGAAGAATAAAAACCAGAGTCAACACTCGCGTCTCATGTGCAGTAATCATCTACCAGCCAACGTTCGCTCCGTAATCGCAGTAAGTGATACCTTTCAGACGCAAACTGCACTCGATGAACTCGCTCTACTGGTTGATAAGATGATGGAGACACAAACCCTGCATGTAGCCGCCTTGTCTACACCACCTCCATCACAACAAAATTTGTAATCGAAAAAATCCGCAAGCTTTCAACAGAAATCTCTGCTGTCAAGTCGCAACATACGTTAAATAATTACAACGCATACGAACGCGGAAAATCAACACATCGGAATAAATACAACAATAGCAGATCAAGAAGCAACACACCCACATCCCCATATTGTTATTACCACCGTCGTTACGGTGCACAAGCACGCCGATGTACTACACCGTGTACATACAAAGAAAAGAATTATCGGAAGTCGGAAAGCTAAAACATACGTTGGCAGAGGCGGAACCCAGCGTAGAAGAAAATTCCTACCGCCTATTCGTCATTGATAAAAATTCGCAATACAAATTTCTCATCGACACCGGCGCAAATATTTCCGTATTACCTCGAACAAAGGGAACTACACAGAAGCCACTCGATTTTCAACTCTACGCAGCTAATAATACGGTAATTCCCACTTCGGTGAAAAAACTACTACACTTGATCTCAACCTACGCCGACCGTTCAAGTGGACTTTTATTGTTGCCGAGGTCAGCAAACCGATTAGTGGGGCTGATTTTCTCAAGCATGACAAATTGATTGTCGATCTACCGAATCGAAGACTAATCGACGGTATAACTCGCCTTTCATCGATATCATCTGTTCACCTATGCAACGCGCCTACAATCAAAACTATCGATGATAACCAAAAGTATCACGCGATACTAGCCGAATTCCCTGGAATCACTCGTCTCACTCCAACATCGAACACTATCGAGCCGAAAGCTGAAAGCTGGACCGCCAGTATACTGCCGTGCTCGACCAATTGTACCACACCGCTACGACGCCGTGAAAAAGGAGTTTGAAAATATGCTAGAACAGGGTATATGCCGAGCAAGCAAAAGCCCTTGGGCATCTCCACTTCACATCGTGCCGAAGAAAGACGGAAGTTTACGTGTATGTGGGGATTACAGACGACTTAATTCCTGTACAATTCCCGATCGCTATCCTATACCGCGTGTCAAAGATTTCACTCATCAACTCCCCGGTAAAACAATATTCAGCGTTATCGATCTCAACAGAGCCTACTCACAACTCCGTGCAAGGGAAGAACATATTGAGAAAACAGCGATCATAACACCAATGGAACTATTCGAATTTCCACGTATTCTACCTGGTCTGAAAAACGCCGGCCAGACATTCCAACGGTTCATTAATGAAATACTGCGTGAACTCGATTACGTATTTCCGTTCATAGATGACGTAATGATCGCCTCATCATGTGAAACTCTGCATCAACAGCATCTTCGCACCGTACTGAAACGTCTAGTAGACAATGGCATCACTATTAATCCCGCCAAATGTGTCCTGGGCCAACCAGAAGTCAAATTCCTAGGCTATACTGTGTCTAAGGATGGCATTAAATCGCCTACTGAAAAAGTCACAGCAATAACTCAGTACACGAAACCAAGCAATATCGAAGAGCTAAGGCGCTTTCTCGGAATGATAAATTTCTATAGAGAGCACATTGCCGACGCCGCCACAATGCAGGCACCGCTTAACTCTTACCTACATTCGGTGAAAAAAAAACGACAAAACTAAGATAGAGTGGACTGACAAAGCAACACGTTCATTCGAATCATGTAAGAATGCTATAAAAAATGCAACTTTACTAGCTCATCCGTTGCATTCAGCAAATATCGCGATGTTTACCGACGCCTCAGATAAGTCAGCCGGGGCTGTATTACAACAATATGTGAACGACACATGGCAGCCTCTCGGATATTTCGATCGGATCGATGTGGTAGGCGATCGTTTGTCGGGAAGTTGAAGTACTAACGTTTTGTTGTTTCGTTCGATAACTTTGAACGGCCCTTCATATGTAGGTTGCAGCGCTTTTTTCATTGAGTCTGTGCGAACAAAAACGTGTTAACAAGTTTGTAAATTCTTATGAATAAATATTTGTCGCTTGTTTGAATGCGAAATGTTTGGTTGGTCTGGCTTGACAGCGGCGATTGTACTTCGTAATTTCGTGACAAAATCGTAGTCCATATCTGTGATTATTGAACTTGAATTGAAAAAAACCCTTGGTGAACGGATGTTGTAGCCGTACGTTATTTCGGCTGCGCTTAAGCCAGTGTCATTCCGTGTAGCGGCACGTAAACCCATGAGCACTGTAGGTAATTCTTCTACCCAAGTTGAACCATGACAGACGAGCTTTGAGTGCGGTTTTCTGTGAACGGTGCCAGCGTTCGATCATACCGTTTGCTTGAGGATTGTTGTATATTAGATATAGAATATGAAGGTGGTTGCATCAACTCCGATTAAAGTAATGTCGCTTGACAAATAAACTCAGTGTGCTACTAGCTACGGGCTCTTTCACTTGTCCTTACGTCGCATACATATCAGTGGCGACGAGTACCCACATAGCGAAAAAAAAAAAAAAAAAAACATGTCTCACTTTGGGATTTTATCTAGTTTTGACCACAATATCCATACATGGCAAAACTATAAACAACGGATTTCTCAATGGTACATTGCGAACGACATCGACCAGGTGAAGGACCCGCAGGGAGTGAAGAAACGGGCAATATTGCTAAGCGCACTTGCTGACAGCACTTATGCACTGGCGGCCGATTTAGCATTACCGAAGGAACTGACAAAGGTGCCGTACGATGACATTCTCACGCTTCTCGACAATCATTTTACACCAAAAAAATGTGGATTTGGTGAGCGGTATAATTTCTATGCTGCAACTCAAGGTCCTGAAGAAACATTCTCGCAGTGGGCTGCGAGGCTACGTGGGTTAACGGCTCATTGCGGGTTCCTGAACGTAGAAGAGGCGCTTCGTGACCGGTTTGTTATGGGAATGCATCGTAGCCCAGAGAAGGACAAACTGTTCGCACTTGACCTTCAGGAGTTAACACTAGCGAAAGCAGTGGAGTTGGCAGAAAGCGTGCGTAGTGCACGCAAGGGAGCAGCAGCGTCATCGTCGGCGTCGGCGCAGGGGCCGCCGTCGAGCGAGGCTCTGTTCAAGATCGCGACCACCACAAACGAGCCTAGTGCTAACAAAGAATAGTGTTCAGTGTGCGGTTATAAAAATCATATAACGTCGCAATGTCGGTTTGCTAGTTATACTTGTAAAAAGTGTAATATAAAGGGCCATCTACGCAGGATGTGTAAAAAGATCAATTTCGTAGGAACGGGCGGCGGGTCCGGCGAGAGTAACGATGACGGTAAGAAAAAAAAAAAATGTTCACATAAGGGTGAACCTATGACTTTAGTAGTTTCAATTCAGGATATTAAGCTGAAGTTCGAAGTCGATACCGGATCGGCAGTCACAAAGCGATTTCCGAGAAAGTATATAAAGAATATTTTGAAAAATTCCCATTATCACTGACTACGGATCAGTTATTTACGTACACGGGGCGTGTAATCCATTGTTTGGGAATATTGAAATTGCCTTTTACTTATTTAAAGGAAACACACATAGTTAACGTGCGAGTTATACGTGAGGGTGGACCCCCAATCTTAGGCCGGGATTTTATATGTTTGTTTAGTTTACAAATGCTTCAAATACATTATTGTCAATCTGATAAAATTTGCGAACACTTAAAATTACAATATCCATCTGTATTCTCAGACGAGTTAGGTTTATTTACAAAGTATCGTGTTAAATTACAATTAAAAGATAACGTCAAACCGGTATTTTGCAAAGCTCGTGCCGTTGCATTCGCACTTAGAGATAAAGTGAACAGCGAGCTCGATCGCTTGGTACGTATAGGGGTATTGCAACCAGTTCAGCATTCGGATTACGCATCACCCATTGTGCCTATATTAAAGCGCGATGGTTCAGTCAGGTTGTGCGTTGACTATTCTGTAAGTGTAAACAGACAACTGGTTATTGAACAGTATCCGTTACCAACAGCTCAAGAACTTTTTACAAAATTACACGGGGGCCAGCAGTTTAGCAAATTGGATTTAACACAAGCGTATTCACAGCTTTTATTAGATGAGGCATCCCAGAAGATAACATATACGCCATCATATACATATACATAGCCATCGCGGCTTGTTTACATATACGCGGTTAGTTTTTGGTCTCGCTAGTGCTCCAGCTATTTTTCAACGGGCAATGGAGTGTTTATTAGCGGGATTAGACGGTGTTATGTGTATGTTGGATGACATTTGTATTACGGGAGATTCTAAAGAACAACATTTACAGAGATTGAACGCTGTCTTGCAAAGACTACAAGACGCGGGTCTAACACTTCGTAAAGATAAGTGTGTGTTTTTTGAGGACCAAATAGAATATCTAGGGTATATTATAGATAAAAATGGCCTAAGGAAATCTAAACAAAAAGTTAAGGCAATTGTAGGGGCACCTACACCAACAAACGTAAATAAATTACAATCATTTTTAGGATTAGTCAATTATTATAGAAACTTTGTGCCTAATGCGTCTTCGGTATTAAGCCCACTTTATGCCTTATTACAAAAAGGTAATGAATGGAAATGGGAGAATAGACATAGTGAAGCATTCAATGCAATTAAGCAATGTTTAGCCTCAGAACAGGTTCTTGCACATTTTGATATGAATAGTAAAATAATTTTAACGGTAGACGCATCACCCACGGGTTTAGGAGCAATACTATCGCAAGTAGGTACTGACGGAGTGGAACGTCCTGTGTCGTTTGCCTCACGTACATTAAATGCAGCAGAAAAGCGGTATTCACAACTACAAAAGGAGGCCACTGCAATTATATTCGGAGTGCGACGTTTTCACCAATATATATACGGAAGGGCAGTTCCGTTTGTACTCCGTACAGACCACAAGCCCCTCTTATCTATTTTTGGTCCGTATCGCGGAATTCCAGAAGTTTCTGCTAATAGGTTACAACGTTATGCTATGTTTCTTAGTGGCTATAATTATGTCATTGAATACATACGCAGCGTTGACAATAGTGCAGATTACTTATCGCGCGCCAGCTTGCCTGACAATGAGTCATCCGCGGTAGAAGCGAGTAGAGGGTGGGGCTACGAAGTCGACGGAAGCCGTAGTCTAGGACCTGTAGAAGATCGTGCCTCATATGTCAACTTCGTTATAGATGGTAGTTTACCCGTTACACTTAGCGAAATTCGGGATGAAACTCGTAAAGATGCAATATTAAATAAAGTCGTATCATATATTGCAAATGGATGGCCTAAGCGATTATCAGATATATTAATTAAACCTTATTTTTTGTGTAAAACCCAATTGTCGTATGAAAACGGTTGTATTATGCGAGGGCACAAAGTAATTATTCCACAGGTACTTAGAACTAAATTATTATCAGAGCTCCATAAATCACATTTAGGTATTGTAAAAACAAAAGCAGAAGCGCGCAGTAGGTTTTGGTTTCCAAAAATAGATAACGCTTTAGAAAGAATGATTGCGGATTGTGACGTTTGTTCACAGTTGAGACAGTTACCTGCGCGTGCGCCGCTAGCGTTGTGGCCACAACCACCACACAGTTTTTATCGTATTCATATTGATCTTCTCGGCCCCATTCACAGTCGTTCGTATTTAGTCATTGTGGATGCTTACTCTAAGTGGGTGGAAGCGTATGATATGGGAACAAGTCGTCATTATCGGTTATTAACAAATTATATGAATATATGTCGAGATTTGGCTTGCCACACACGATAGTCAGTGATAATGGTACTCAGTTTACTTCCTTGGAATTCAAAAATTTTTGTGTATCGAACGGTATATCGCACGTGACGTCGCCGGCTTGCCATCCGGCTAGTAACGGGCAGGCAGAAAGCTACGTGAAGGTGGTGAAAAAGGGTATTAAGTCATGTATGTTAAGTAACTACAACATTAAGGGATTAAATAACAATTTGTTTAAATACCTATTTGATTATCGAAATTCCGTTCATTCTTTAACGGGTTGTTCACCCGCCCAGATGGTTTTTGGGCATAAGCTGCGATCACGATTAGATTTAATTAAACCCAAACAACCTCTTCCGACGTCTATCACTCTCGCTCGAAACGTCGAAAATAAACAGTGTTTGCAGCCTAAAACGCTTAAGGAAAAACTGATAACATATTTTAAAACGGGAGACTATGTTTTATATAAAAAATTCAATATAAATAAGCAAGGATCCTGGAACAAAGGTATAATCATGAAAAGAATTGGAAAAGTTACGTATATTGTTAAAGATTGTATCACTTCTTGTAATTTAAAAAAACATAAAAATCAATTAATAGCATACCAAGGAAGCAAATTCAACTGGTCAGGTGATTGCTCTATTGAACTTGAAGATGTAGCTCTGCAAAGAACTTCCTCACCATCGAAACCAATACCTTCTGTGGATAAAAATACGTCTGACACGGGAGGGGAGGGAAATGAAGGAAGGGAAGAGATAATGGATACTGAAAGAAAGTCTGGCAATTCAACAGAAGAAAACGAAGAATTCTATGAGGCAACAGAAGCGACTCACGATGAAGCCGTTGAGGAGTCATCCCCACTACAGTCACTACAGTCAGAAAGGCAAATTACTGCTGGAAGAATGTTGCGACCTGTACCTAGGGTCGATTATAAACAGTTTTACTAAGAAAATAATTTATAATTGTAATGTCAAGCTAGGGGAAGGAATGTTGTATATTAGATATAGAATATGAAGGAGGTTGCATCCACTCCGATTAAAGTAATGTCGCTTGACAAATAAACTCAGTGTGCTACTAACTACGGGCTCTTTCACTTGTCCTTACGTCGCATACATATCAAGGATGATAAGGTGTTGTACGGTTATGCGTTACTCCCATAACACTTAGTAGCTTGCCGAAAAGTTGACTCTCAAATTGACGGCCTTGGTCACTCGTTAGGTATGTAGGACAACCAAAACGAGTAATCCAATTTTCATAAATAATTTTAGCGACTGATTCAGGTGAAATGTTCTCTGTAGGAATCGCTTCGGGCCATTTTGTTGCTCGATCGATGATCGTGACTAGGTAACGATATCCTTGAGGTGAAGTTGGTAGTGGGCCTACGATGTCGACACGTATGTGCTGGAAGCGGCGTGAAGGCGAAAACTTTGACGTTTCACTCCAGGTGTGACGGTTTATTTTCCATTTCTGGCAGTGAATACATTGTTTAGCCTAGGTAGCGACATCGGTGTTCATAGAAGACCAAAAGAATTTTTCGGTCATAAGCTTGCGTGTAGTGCGTATTCCAGGATGGCTTATATTGTGGACAGCATTGTATGCGTCACGACGAGATTCTTGCGGCAAGTATGGTCGTATGCACGGTGTTGATGTCTCGCAGTATATATATTTGCTAGTTCCGGGCAAAGTAATAGGTTTTAGCGCCAAATTGCTTTGTTGAAGGAGTTGTTGCAGTATAGCGCTGTCTCGCTCTTGCGCGAGTGCTATTTTATTGTAGTCGAGTGATGTAGGACATGTGATCGACTCGACTCGGCAGAGAGCGTCTGCGATTATGTTATCTTTGCCACTTATGTGACGAATATCAGTGGTATATTCGCTGATGAAAATTAATTGTCTTGCACGACGTGGAGTTTCCGAAGGAGAAGGTGGTTTTTGAAGCACGTAAGTGAATGGCTTGTGGTCGGTGAATACAATAAGAATTTTTCCTTCGAACATTTTCCTAAAATGTTTTACTGACATGTAGATTGATAGTAGCTCTCTATCGAATGTGCCGTATTTACGTTATGCGTCACTAAATTTTTTCGAGAAATTTCCGAGAGGCTGCCATGTGTCGTTCACATATTGTTGTAATAAAGCCCCGGCTGACTTATCTGAGGCGTCGGTAAACATCGCGATATTTGCTGAATGCAACGGATGAGCTAGTAAAGCTGCATTTTTGAAGTTATACTTCTTTAGGCGCGTTATGAAAAAATGATGAGAGTGAAATTTTAAGATGCGCGCGCAACTGTGACACAAATTTAACAGTATGAAGTTGTCTGCTTAACCGCTCATTAAGTCTCGAAAAAAAAGCTACTAACAAAATAGAAATTGAACCTCGATATTAGTCGCGCATGTTGGTACGCTCGTCACCTCTGATCACTGTTTTCATATTTATAATATTTATCAACATGTTTCTAGTTTATACATTCCCAACACGTGTTTTAGTTTCATACAAGTGTGAATTATATATGTGCTAATAAATTATATTCAGTAGTGATTTAAATTGAATATTTTGATTGATATTACTTACTATTTGTGAATATTAGTGAAAAAAATTGTGCTTATATACTTTTTCAAGTGCTCCAATATAATTGAGGTTAACTATCCGTATGTATTATTTATTGATATAAATTAAAATACTTTTATTTAATATAATTAACACTAAATATTATTAAATTATTAATGTTAAATACTTATTATTGGTTATTTAATATTTACAAAATAAAGAAATAAATTTAATAAAACATTTAATAAAAAGTTTGTGATAAAAATTAAAATTGAACATCAAATTATAATATTAATTTTTAATATTTGCTATTAAATTGAATAAATAATAAATATTTATAAAAATAACTAAATAAAATAAATGATTTTTTTTTGATAAAAATGAAAAGTGAATATTAAATAATCAATAATAAACATTTAAAATTAAGAATCTTATAATATTTAGTACAAATTATGTCTTATATATTTATTATTCTCTAAATTTGGTTTTTAATAATTATATATATATATATAATTAATTATATAAGTTCCGATTCAGACATTACCAGAAGATACTATGGAAGTGGACATCATTTAATTAAAAATACAATTCGAATAATAAGACAATTTATGTTAGACTTAATGTAAGAAAATAAATATTTTTTTATTTAATTTTTCAAATTTAAAATTAACTTTGTTGATTATCCTTTTCCAATCCTTCTATTATTTTATTGTAATTAATTATTTGCATGCAATTAAAAACTATTTTTTAATGATGCCAAAGAAGTATAACTTCTCACGCGCGTACATAATTTATTGCATTTTTACATGATTCGAATGAACGTGTTGCTTTGTCAGTCCACTCTATCTTAGTTTTGTCGTTTTTGTTCACCGAATGTAGGTAAGAGTTAAGCGGTGCCTGCATTGTGGCGGCGTCGGCAATGTGCTCTATATAGAAATTTATCATTCCGAGAAAGCGCCTTAGCTTCTTCGATATTGCTTGGTTTCGTGTACTGAGTTATTGCTGTGACTTTTTCGGTAGGCGATTTAATGCCATCCTTAGTCACAGTATAGCCTAGGAATTTGACTTCTGGTTGGCCCAGGACACATTTGGCGGGATTAATAGTGATGCCATTGTCTTCTAGACGTTTCAGTACGGTGCGAAGATGCTGTTGATGCAGAGTTTCACATGATGAGGCGATCATTACGTCATCTATGAACAGAAATACGTAATCGAGTTCACGCAGTATTTCATAAATGAACCGTTGGAATGTCTGGTCAGCGTTTTTCAGACCAGGTAGAATACGTGGAAATTCGAATAGTTCCATTGGTGTTATGATCGCTGTTTTCTCAATATGTTCTTACCTTGTACGGAGTTGTGAGTAGGCTCTGTTGAGATCGATAACGCTGAATATTGTTTTACCGGGGAGTTGATGAGTGAAATCTTTGACACGCGGTATAGGAAAGCGATCGGGAATTGTACAGAAATTAAGTCGTCTGTAATCCCCACATACACGTAAACTTCCGTCTTTCTTCGGCACGATGTGAAGTGGAGATGCCCAAGGGCTTTTGCTTGCTCGGCATATACCCTGTTCTAGCATATTTTCAAACTCCTTTTTCACGGCGTCGTAGCGGTGTGGTACAATTGGTCGAGCACGGCAGTATACTGGCGGTCCAGCTTTCAGCTTTCGGCTCGATAGTGTTCGATGTTGGAGTGAGACGAGTGATTCCAGGGAATTCGGCTAGTATCGCGTGATACTTTTGGTTATCATCGATAGTTTTGATTGTAGGCGCGTTGCATAGGTGAACAGATGATTTTGATGAAAGGCGAGTTATACCGTCGATTAGTCTTCGATTCGGTAGATCGACAATCAATTTGTGATGCTTGAGAAAATCAGCCCCACTAATCGGTTTGCTGACCTCGGCAACAATAAAAGTCCACTTGAACGGTCGGCGTAGGTTGAGATCAAGTGTAGTAGTTTTTTCACCGTAAGTGGGAATTACCGTATTATTAGCTGCGTAGAGTTGAAAATCGAGTGGCTTCTGTGTAGTTCCCTTTGTTCGAGGTAATACGGAAATATTTGCGCCGGTGTCGATGAGAAATTTGTATTGCGAATTTTTATCAATGACGAATAGGCGGTAGGAATTTTCTTCTACGCTGGGTTCCGCCTCTGCCAACGTATGTTTTAGTTTTCCGACTTCCGATAATTCTTTTCTTTGTATGTACACGGTGTAGTACATCGGCGTGCTTGTGCACCGTAACGACGGTGGTAATAACAATATGGGGATGTGGGTGTGTTGCTTCTTGATCTGTTATTGTTGTATTTATTCCGATGTGTTGATTTTCCGCGTTCGTATGCGTTGTAATTATTTAACGTATGTTGCGACTTGACAGCAGAGATTTCTGTTGAAAGCTTGCGGATTTTTTCGATTACAAATTTTGTTGTGATGGAGGTGGTGTAGACAAGGCGGCTACATGCAGGGTTTGTGTCTCCATCATCTTATCAACCAGTAGAGCGAGTTCATCGAGTGCAGTTTGCGTCTGAAAGGTATCACTTACTGCGATTACGGAGCGAACGTTGGCTGGTAGATGATTACTGCACATGAGACGGAGTGTTGACTCTGGTTTTTATTCTTCGCTAGACTGCGCATTTTACGGAGTAACTGCGAGGGTTTTTGGTCGCCGAATTCGACTTCGGAGAGTAGTTTTTGCAGTTGTTTGTTATCGGCTCTTCATAGACATTCATGAGTTTTTTTTTCAGAGCTTCATAAATGTTTCCTTCGCTGGGCGGGTTGTAGAGAATATAGCTTATTTGTTCGATCGAGTTGCGCGATGAGTATTTGTTCCAGCTGTGCTTGAGTACGGTGTCCGTCTTGGGCGGCGGCTTCGAAAGCGTGGAACCATAACCGTGGATTATCGTTCCAGTAACGTGGAACGTGCATGGCAAGGGTGACGGCGGTAACTTCGGATACTGGAGCGTTGGCAGTGGCTGGTATAGCAGTTGCGATGTATTCTAGAACCGGGTTTGACATTATGACTTTGTTTTTCATGAACAAACGAGGAGCTTGATGATGCTGGCTGGCTGTATTGACTCGCTGCTCGAAAGCTTTGAGGAAGTGATGATGATGTAGCTTTGTGAAGAAGGTTGTGAAGGTTGTGCTGACGTATCACGTCGGGGTCACCACTTTAGCGGAGGTGAGGAACAGAGAGTAAAGTTCCTCATCCGCCATAGAAAAGGGAGGATCCTCCGGCCAGACGGGTGTAATGTCTGGCGGGCAGCTGCCCCGATTGTTGTAGTCGGGTTCTTGTATATATACTCAACGATAGAGTTAATTTCTATAGCGCAATGTAGGATAGTAGGATGCGTCCTATGTGGCTCGATAGATGTCGCTATGTGTCGCTACGTAGTTGTGTCGATGCGTTGATGCATCAGTTGTGGCGAGAAATGTCGCTACATCACTCCCCTCCGAGACCAGAGGTCTATAGCAGGTTGAGTCGTGCATACATCTTGTGATGCTTGCCGGGCCAGTGGAATGTTCCAGTGAGTCGGAACTAATTCCGCATAGTTTACGGTGAGTCGAAACTGTCTGCGGTGATTGGCTGCTGCGTCGACCAGGAGAGAAGTGCGTTTCCTGCTGCTTGCTGACCGGCCGAAGTGCAGTGTGCTGTGCCAAGGTCGCTGAGAAGGCTGTGGGGCTGACTAGGAATTCGCCGTCCGCTGCATGCGGATGGTCAGGATACCCGTAGTAGCCGTGGATGCTGGATGGCTGGCTGTATTGACTGGCTTTTCGAAAGCTTTGAGGAAGTGATGATGACGTAGCTTTGTGAAGAAGGTTGTGCTGACGTATCACGTCGGGGTCACCACTTTAGGGTCTACTGTGCCACTCTAAGATTAGGTAGTTTGTATAAATGAAACATACAATCTGAAGATTGAATATAAAGTGTATTTGTTACTTTTTTTTTTTTTTGAACTGACTACACTGTTAACCTTAAGGGCCCTATCCAAAAACAGAGCCGCTGCGGCTTTTACAGCTTCACCGGACTTATTACTAAAATTTTCAGGTCTTTATACCCGAACATATGTGTCTGTCAGAGTGGGAGAATCCGGTCCCTTGTTCCTTGCTTGCGTTTGGTCAATGCAGTGTGGACAACAGATGTCGTAGCCCAACAGATGCGGTAGCGGGTCGAGCGCCACGGTGCCGAGGTGCGTCCGCTTGGGGTATTGTTCTCGGCCGATCCCTTTCCTTATTTATTGCGTTATTAATGTTGCGCTATTGTGAAGACGAAGTATCTGCGCCAGTCTTCCGGGTGGCATCCTGTGGAGCGCTTCCTCAATGCGGTAGGTTCGCATGTGCTTAACGCAAGGATGAGATCGTATTTGTGATTGATAATATTTAGCTTGGTAGCAGCTACACAGTACCGTACTAGATTAAAAAATCTTAACATTCTCTATGTAGGTTTTTTTTTTCCGAGGGTCAGGGTAGGTCATGTGTGCACGTGCACGACTTGGATTCGCGTGAGTTCAATGGACTGATAATCCCCTCTCCTCCAAAACTAAATATAATCTTCAATTATCGTAGAAAATTCTTTTTTTAAATTATTTACTAGCTTGGCCGCGGTGTCTCTCACGTGGACTACAGAATGCTCTTGATAGGATACGAGTGCGAATCTTGCTGTCTCTGCTCCCAGTTATTTTTAAAGACAAAAATGCTTATTGTGGATTTACGAACCTGGGTTTGAGTTACCGCAGGAGAGAGGGGACGTGGTGCGGGCGGGTGTGCGGGAGCGAAGTTAACCGTCTTTCGTTTGTAATAATCACTGTGTCAAAGATATTCGTATGCTAGGCTTCCCAAGTCTTTGCCTAACAATAAGATATTTATAGTAGGTATGGCACTACTTAATTAACGACTCGCGCGCCAACTATTGTAAACATGCGAACTTTCGCGAGTAAAATCAAAATCATCTTTATTCAATTTAGGCCCTAAGAAGGGACTTATAAACGTCAAAACACTTCGGTTCGGGAAATATCCCAGACATCGAGAAGAACCGGTAAGAAACTCGATCGGGTTTGTCTTTTTTTTTGTCAACTGTACAAATGTTAATAATATAACAGGTACAATAATAATAATTGTATGTAAAAAATGCGCACAAACCCACCAAAGGAACGCATAGAGGACACAACAAAGAAACAATAATTTTTAAATATAGATTTACAGTTTACTAATAAATGAGTGTCAGCATTATTTCAAATTTGAACAGAAAAAATAAAATTACGTACTTTGTCTATTTGGCTCTGTCTATATTTGTTTGAAGAAATTTGCGGTGATGATAACATGATTGTCTATTTTCAATATTAAATTCACCGTCAGGATGGCCGAGCGGTCTAAGGCGCCAGACTCAAGGCAACTTGCCCGTGATAAGCGCGGGTGTGGGCGTTCTGGTCCTCTATGAGGGCGTGGGTTCGAATCCCACTTCTGACAAATCTTTTTTTATTCTATTGAGAATCATTGATATACCTACTACTCCTTAATTCATGAAATACGTTTTCACAAAAACAATATTATAAAAATACAATGAAACAATGACGGCACAGTCTTTGCGGTATATTATTTTGATATTAATAATTAATTGTATTTTTCTTATTAATAATTTTGATGTTTTAACAGATAATACATGAAAAACCAATCAAAATACAAAAAAAATATTCCTTTAATTTATCTGCTGATCGAAAAATCGGCCCTAACTGTTATAAATTTTAAGCATTTCAGTGCTTATTGCTTTGCAGATTACTTGACGTTAATGGTTATTGATCTGCTCCTTAGAGTTGTACCGTGAAGTTGTATAGCTTAGTTGAAATAACCTTTTTTAATAAATAGGCTATCAATTGCAAAAAGATTTAATCAACCGTGACTGTTACTTCTAGAGATATGCTCAATGTCTTGAGGTTTTAATAATTACTCAGGAAAGTTTATAGCCGACCGTCAGAAGTCTTGATAGGTATCTACTACGCTACCGCAACAATACTGAGTAACACGAAAGTCCACAAAAGCAGAGCTGCGAGCACAGCATATTTAAGGTAGAATAAGAAGAATAATAGAAGATAGATTAACAATTTTGACCATTATAAGTAGGTATAGAATGTAGGTAAAGGCAAAGGCCGTGATACGGTTCGGCCTCGCTAATACGAGACAGGCAATACTCATTTCCACCGAGGCATATAGGGTGCTTTTCTCAAACATGCATGGAAATATTTTCATTATTTTGGAAAAATGAAACCCGCAAAGTATCGAATTTACGGACAAAGAATTCAAATCCATTGCAGGAGTGTTTTTTGAATTTGGAACATGACAACGCTCCAGCAATGTTGTATGTAAAGGCGTGCTGGGGTTATTAAATACTCTTTGATTGGATCTCTTTTATCATTATTGGCATGTCCGTGATTTCAATACTTCGCGTGTTCTTTTTTCGAAAATAATGATAAAATTTTCATGCATGATTGAGAAAAAATATTTATGATTAGCAGTATTTTAGGGAGATAATGTAATGAATAACTTTTGCACCCGACTACTACTACGAGTTTTACGATGGGATATACATATTACCATGCAAAGTGTAAATCAAGTTCTTGCAGGTGCACTTGTGAACCAGTTTCCATATTAGGTAGGTATAGCATGTTATAATTATGGACCACTATCGTCACTTAATATCAGGAGAGATGACCAACCGCTTAAACGCTTAAGAAAAAGTATATGTTGGTATTTAAAAAAAAAAGTTGAGGAAATAAAACAATGGTGCTGTTACAATAATTTTATTAAGTTTATTTTTAATTTTCGTTCCTAATATACATACATGTATGTGTTATTATTTGACCTTAAATCGACTCTTTAGTAGTAACAATTTAAAACAAAATTTCTTTTGTTACATTTTACCAAAAAGATTTTTTTTTACAATAACTTGTTATTTTCAGATATCAATTTAATTAATGACAAAATATATTTAGTTTATTTTAATGATTACCCATACATATAGTGTTAACGTATTTAATATAAATTGGGAAGCCAATTTGATAAAATACTCTGAATATTATGATTGGTTAAAAAATCGATACACTCTTTTAAATTAATAGAATAGTAATTAATATGGCATTCATTTCAGATTGTGTTTAATCCTTTAAATTATACAATTATTATTTACATTACAAGACACTTAACTTTTAGAGTGAATTGTACCTAGATAAATATAAAATGTTACTAAATTTTTATTAGATACTACAATAACTACAATAGGTACTTAATTAGTAAAGCATTTACTAGAAAACAGATTTAAATCTTATTTCTGTTTTAAATCCCTATGTACAGTGCCGTAACCAGCGGTGCCCGCGTTGCCCAGGCGTAAGGCATAGTCTCTGGAAAGTCGTAGAAATGACCAGACCAGGACTACAAACAATACCTGTAATAAAATTTTTCAAGGGCGCTGATGTTGAAGCTCGCACCAGACGCATAAAAGGCTAGATATGGCACTGCTGGCGTTATACATATTATTTATAACGGAATCATAAAATTATAGATAAATAAAGAGATAAAAATATCATCTATGATATTATTTTCACCGCTTTAAAACGTTGATTTCGCGCCGCGACTATGTTTTAACTGGACGCTACTAATATTGAATTTTCATAATCATAGCGATACGTTCGGAAACGAACAAAAAGTGTTGCCAAGTAAATTGTTAATTATTTCAATACCTGCTCAATTTACTTTCTCTATCAGAATAGCCTTTTGTACTTTCCCTGTCTGAATATTTACCGTTACCGTATCTACTACTGTGCCCGTTCTGTCTATACGGTTTCTCACTGGCACTGTAATGGATCTCCGAAGGTCCAATTGTCTTGGACCAGTGGTGGGTCCAGTAGAAGTCGTCTGGGTACCTCGGGTACGGGTTCTCCCTGCATAGCACCACGCAGTAGATGAGACTGCCCACTAATGTGATGAAGCCGAATATCAAGAAAACGATTCCCAGGATCCTGTAAACATTTATTTGTTGATATTGTATACCCATAGTTACTTTAAAAAAAGTATGATTAAACTTCAAAGGTTTTAAAATCTAAAAAAATATATCGACATCTAGCGTTACAATTACGAACTACACACTCAACAAAAGAGTAAGCATGATAATTGATTTGTAATTAATTTCTAGATGGCGCTGAAACAGCATTTTAAAAAATAACATCGGTTGTGACTGTCTTCATCACAACAAAACGAGAGGTGTAGCATGCGACTCATATTGTACACTTTCTGTTACAATGTACTCGCGCATCGTGAAAATTCGCTCTCACAATTTTTTCATAACGCGCCTAAATAAAAAGAAATGAGTTTATTGTCTAGAATCTAGACTAGACTCTAGATGTTTAGAATATTTCTGAAATTACTCAAAAATAGATAATTTTAGATTTCCAAACTGAATATGATCAATTTAAAACGTTTAAGTATAAATTCCCACAGTACGTCAGCCCATTACAACACTTTACCATAATTATTTAAATTTGAATAATATTATATTATTCAGAGATGTAGATTCACATTCAAATGGGGTTTAAGGCAAATTACGTGTGCCGTTATTTAAAAAGCAAAGTGATTTATAATGACCGACCGTTTTTAGATCTTTGAATATGGAATCGTGCCCTTATTTAATAAAAGCTTTATGCCTGGAATGATAACACAATCACAAATATTTAGGTGCATTTTACTAATTTTTTTGGTCATTGTTAGCTATTTATTATTAATTATTTACCTCGTTGGAAGTTCGCATTATCTATGTACAGTTTCTATCATATACAGGATTATTAGTAGGCACTGTACAAACTGTTTTTTTAATACAACAATGGTGGTAAACAGGCATATGGCCCGCCTGATGGTAAGCGGCTACCGTTGCCTATGGACGCTTTTAATACCTTGAACCCCCCTACCCCAAGGAGCTCTGGAAACCCTACTCACTGCAGAAAAACAAACTTAAAATTAGCTTATAATAACGTCTAAAATATTTTTTTATAGTGTGCACATGAGAATCCAAAAACAACGTCGACCACCGAAAGGTCAAAGAAACATCTATCGCCAGTTGCTGCCACGCACTATATTAATACGTGAGAAGAAAACTTCGGACATGGTCCTTTTTAAGTGTATTGCGTGCACGGAAGTCTTCGAGATTTGGCATGGTTAAAGTTTATATGAAGGAGTGCAGAAAGCTAAAGTTTATCTTTATTATCTGTTACTAATATAATAAATTAATACTCAGAATCCTAACCCGACAAGTGCCATTGAACTTAGACTCCCCAAATATGGAGGGCAAAATATTGACATTGTCACTCAACGAAAAGTGACAGCAAGTAATGTAGATAATACTCATTGTTTAGGTTTATGAATACTGTAAATGTCAAACAGAAAATAGTCTTTGATCAAAAAGTCGCTGGTCGAATTTCGACCATTGCGCGACCGCTAGTATAAATTAGATATGCATTGGCAAATTCCGAAACGAGACGCGCATAAGTCAATTATTTATGACGAGCTTTTTTTCACCATATGCATGGGGGTCGCGACCCAGGCGGGTCATTGCCTAGTTCTTTACTCACGTAGATCACGTAAACCCCCCATATACTCTCGCCCTGGGTTATTAAAGTATATAAGACGTTTCAAAAAGAGGTAGGGCACAGAGAAATTTATTTGAAGTAGCCAGACTGGTGGAATTCCTCCACCTTACAGAAGATCGCGGCTAAATAACCATTGTGTATCTTGGCCTCACGTTTGTTTGCCACCTTTGCAGTATAAAAAATAAATAAATAAGAAAACACGAACCACACAAATAACGGTTCAAAGAACTGCAATACGATGACGAATCCGAGCGTGACGAGTATCAGTCCAAGGTTCAGGAGAAGCATGAGACAGCACATGCCCTTCACGTTCGGACAAAACGGGTTCGGCGCCGCCATTGCGTCCACCTTCACACCAGCCTGGAAATAAAACAGGATTTCTTCAAGTCATACTTCTCTTGGATGGGATCATGATGCCTTTCATGCTTATTGTCAAAACCTGGCAGTATTGACCCATAAAACCAAGAAAAAAAAATTTGTTTCGGCCCTTTTAATGGATTGTACAATTGAGTGCTGCGTACGCATTATGTGCCGGAAGTGGCATAATAATGTAAATTTTTTTAATACTTGCATGTAGGTATAATCACTGATTTTTAAAAAGCAGTCAAGAATTATTATTTGTCTCTTTAATACTATATAATATTATGTATTTATATTATATAGGACTATAAATAATAATAATGTAGTTAATATTTCATACTTTTTTTCTTTAGCTATAGTACATAACGTTATATTATGTTGGCCCCATTACACCCATACTACCCTTGATTAATTCTGAAATTGTTGTTAGGCATAAGTCCAATAAGTCCAGTCAAAAATTATTCCACAGTCATTTTACACAAAATTGTATTTATTTATTAAAAACCACTTATAAGCAAGCATCCACAAGATTATGTCCACTTGAATGCATAAAGTTGATTAGTTTATTGAGTGTGAAGTATATTATAATATTAATATAACATAAAAATTCTCACCTTCCTAGACACTTTTGATCTGTGTGTTGAGGCTACAGAGGGAGCCACGGCACTTCTGTAAGAATAAACGCTCCGAGGCGCTCGCGATTGCCGACTGTAAATAGAGAAACAAAGTAATTATTATTCTTGATTATTTACCTATTCGGTACACATGCACCGGATAACTTGCCAACATGCGACCAAGTACATGACCGTCGACAGAGTGTAAAACTTAAGTATTTTCATAAGAACTGATACAAATTGTTTATTAGTTAGTACTTATTCATTTAGAAAATAATTTTTATATTAAATTAACCAATAAACTTATAAAAAAATAATATTTATAAATTAAAATAATGAAATTTCAGAATTACTTCTGCCGTATCATTATTCTGATAAAATCAATCCAATATCGAATCGAGGTCGTATGGTGTGATGTCAAAATGATTTTTACCAAGTGCTAAAACATACACTTCCTCTATTTATAATAACTTTAAAATATTATTATTATTATTATTAACGGATACGCCTTAAAATTACTACCTTATTCTTGATACAAAGTATCATAATTACAATCTACAAATAAACGACATCAACAATGGGAAATCGATGTAACTACGCACCATGTTCTGTAAAATAAAATAACTGAAAGCAGATTTGAAAACCTTTAGTTTACTGTTACTATCATTAGTGAATTTAGTTAAAGTTATTTTCATATTCAAAACACTTAGTAAACTTAACTTATTTATTATATAAGTAACAAACCAAAATGATTTTAAGATCGCTAATTGTAATCAGATTGTAACTAGATATCCAATACGCATTAAAATATATGTTAAACTTGAAGGATAGGAAATAAATTAAAAGATATTTCTTTGTCATTTTCGTACAGACAACGACGTAATCTCGTTAAAAAATTTTTCAAGTGAAAACTTCTTTTCCATCAGACTTGCACGTAAACAGAGTCATAAAATGCAGGCTATCTTGGGTGTAACCTACTAAATAAAACCCTAGGACCTTTTTTGCGCTAACGCCCGAGGTCGTAATGGATTTTGTATTTGATGCCACTTTTTACAATCCATTTGGCTGTATGCGTTTTTGCGCCTTTTACGTTTTTGAACGCAACAAATTTGTATTATTATCTATGGAACACTAGCCCGCCAACGGTATAAAAAAACCCGCTCTTCGCAAATTTTGTAATTGTAGAGTAGACTTGTGAATAGTATATTCACAGTCACAGTCACAACTGTGATCGTTTTCGAATTGGCGCGGGCGGGCGCACATTGGACTGAAATCGGAGCCTCCCTTTCATAGGATTTTAGAAAAATTAAATATGTTATTTCATAGTTTTAAGTATACAGTTTTGTCAAAACAGTCATATCATTGTATAATTTAGCAATTTCAAGCTTTATTTTTACCTTCTACACCATATAATATGGATTTGTAAATATCAAATGTATGAAAATGGATTTTCTTTTCGTCATAACTTTTTTCTGTTTTGAGTTGTAAAGCTGAAACTTATACATATCGTTACTGGGGTGGTAACAAACCATTAGGACTTTTCACCTTGACCCCGAGCGTCCCCGTTCAACAGATATTTGTTGATGAAAATTTCATACTTTGATGACATTGTATTGAGGTGAAATAATCAAATATGTAGGTTTATTTTCGACCTGAATGCTACAGGTATCGATAATAAAGTTACCCCTGATTTACCCTACCGCTTCGTTTTCATTATCTTTCAAAAATACGATTCAGAATTAGTTTTAAAAATTCAATATACCTATTTTTCTTTATTAAATGTTGTACATTACATATAAATTTGGACTATCTACTTAAATTAACACCAATTATCATTAACAAATTATCAATTTAGCAGTTTCAAGCTTTATTTTTACCTTATATACCAAATAATATTGACTTGTAAATTTTATATGTATGAAAATTAACTTGCCTTTCTTCATAACTTTTTTTGTTTTCAATTATAAAGCTGAAACTTACACGTATCGTTACCGAGGTGGTAACGAACCCTTAGGCCCTTTGACATTGAGCCCAGGCGTCCCCGTTCAAAAGATATGAATTAATTGTTGAAAAGGGAATTGCTGCATTGCAGCCAACTGCTGTCAATGATACAAATGTGAAACACAGACTTCATATGACCATGATAGATGGTAAGATAACTTCATATCTTTCAGATACCTCAACAGCAGTATGTGATATTTGTAAAGCGAAGCCGAAAGATATGAATACCATCGACTTGATATCGCGAAGAACTCATTCTGAGGATATTTGTAAGTATGGCCTATCTTTCCTCCACGCCTGGATTAAATGCATGGAATGCGTATTGCATATTGCGTATCGTCCAGATTTCAAAAAATAGCAAGCCAAAGGAGACGATTTAAAGCAACTAGTAGATAACAAGAAAAAGATTATTCAAGAAAAGTTTCGAGATGAAATGGGACTGCTTGTAGATATAGTTAAACAAGGTGCGGAAACGACCAATGATGGGAAAACCGCAAGAAGGTTTTTTTGCAAATCCTCAAGTAACTGCACAGATCACTGATGATGATGAAGAACCCATCAGGAGATTTGCGGTGATTCTTCAGGTAGTCTCATGTGGAAAGTTTGTTGATGTGGAAAAGTTCCGGCAATATTGTTCTAAAACAGCTCATAAATATGTCGAGTTATATCAGTGGTATAATATGCCTTCTAGAGTGCATAAATTACTCATGCATGGTGCAGACATAATTGAGCATAATAACTTTATCCCAATTGGCAAACTTTCTGAAGAGGATTCTGAAACACGCAATAAAGATTTTAAAAATTTTAGAGTATTCCACTCAAGAAAAATTTGTAGAATTGCAACAAATGAGGATATTATCCATAGTTTGTTAATAACTTTTGACCCATACCTGTCCAGCATCAGACCTAAGATAAGTCAACTTAGCCATAAACCGCTATCAGATGAAGCTAAATTGTTATTGGTAAATTCTACATCAGATAAAGAAAATATAGAGTTTGTAGATGTAAGAAATTTGTGTGACTCTGAGTAATGTATGAGTGTAATTAAGTAGGTATCATCGGAACTATATGTATATCATAATTGATAATATCATAATTTTGTTATAAAATATTTTTATATATTTGGAATTTACATTTATACATCATCTATTTAGAGGTACTGTTGAAATCGATAAGTTAAAATGAATATAAGATCTCATGTTATTTACACTGCTTTCATTTAGAATCCTAATCTAGCCCCAGAAATAACTGTTTAATCTTTTATGACAAACATCAATATCAACGAAACAAATAAACTAATTACCCTAATTAGCAAAATCAAGACATTTTGGTACAAATGTGGAACAAAAACAATCAAGAATAGTAGCAGGTAATGATAATTGGTGTTAATTTAAGTTAATAGTGCAAATTTATAGGTAATTTGCAACTTTTAATAAAGAAAAATAGGTATATTGAAATTTTAAAACGAATTCTGAATCGTATTTTTGAAAACGAAGCGGTAGGGTAAATCAGGGGTAACTTTATTAATCGATACCTGTAGCATTCAGGTCGAAAATAAACCTACAGATTGATGATTTCACCTCAATACAATGTCATCAAAGATGACATTTTCATCAACAAATATCTGTTGAACGGGGACGCCCGGGGTCAAGGTAAAAGGTCCTAAGGGTTCATTACCACCCCTGTAACGATATATATAAGTTTCAGCTTTACAACTCAAAACACAAAAAAGTTATGACGAAAAGAAAATCCATTTTCATACATTTGAAATTTACAAGTCCATATTATATGGCGTAGAAGTTAAAAATAAAGCTAGAAATTGTTAAATTATATAATGATATGACTATTTTGACAAAACTGTATACTTAAAACTATGAAATAACATATTTAATTTTTCTAAAATCCTATGAAAGGGAGGCTCCGATTTCTGTCCAATGTGGGGCGTAGCGACGCGGTGTGAAGACCAGACGTTAATTGGAATCCCGTTGATTTAAAAGAGAAAAAGAGAGGGAGGATGTATTACTGAAGGCTTAATCTACCGTGTGTGAACTGCAAACATTTTTTTTTTTTCTTTTATGATAACGCATAATTGTGCAAAACTATTAGTTCTGTGTATTAATTATGTTCTGTTCTGTTATTAGTTTCTTTTCTTCAGATGATGTGTGAAACATGTGTGAAGGCACAATAGCATTACTAGATAACCTTGATTCTTAATAACTAAATCCTAAGTATTAGCTTTGGGCAAAATAATTATAAATCCTAATTTATGTCATAAGTATTTTCAAAATACCTCCTATTTGGGATATTATTTATTGATATTACAATTTAAAATAATATGATTAGATATGAGGATATGTCAGACTAGAAAATGTATATTGCCTGGCATATTTTAAATTTTATCTATAAAGATACGTATATAGGTAACTTTTTTAAACACAAGTAAAGATGCTTATATACCTTTTTCAAACATAAAGACGTTACCAGAGGCCAAAAACAACTTGTTTTCCGTTCACAGTGGTGTTGACAATTCGAAGAAAAACTGTCGACGTAATCCTAAAAAGGGCTCGGCTAACAAAGTCCGTTTTAGTCTGCGACGAGAACAAATATTTACTTTAAATAACATCTCAAATGTTTCACTTGATAAAAAGTTAAGGATAAAAAGCCCATAGATTAGGCTTACACCGGCGACTCCTACCATGGTGTTACAACTCATAATTTGATCATATAAATCATCTCGCGATTTGAACGACAAGTATGAAAGTATAATTATAATATTTACTCATGTGTTATGTTTAAATTATTACTTCAAGAAGAATACAAGATCTAAATTAGTTTCGATTGTATTTACAAAACTTACAATAAAATTTGAAAGGATAAAGAATTGCTACTACTACATACTTATAAGTACCAAAACACAACTCATATACAAATACGGAAGAAATATTGTTTAATCAGAATGTAGAATATGATTTTTAATAATCATTCGGTTACTGATTCGAGTTTATATTAAATCGAGATAAGTTAGTTAGGATAATGTGATATTGACGTGCGGCAATTATGTTTATCGTGACTTGTTTTTATTCAATACAACTTGTGATGATTTCGAAAGTTTATTTAAATTGACGGGTCAGATGGATTTTTTTATTTCTTCTATTTTTATTACTATCTTAATCAGTTCGTAAAAAGTCATTGTTTTTATTTGAAAGAACTCCGGGTGTGTCTACTTAGATAGTTTTACGTGTAATAGCTACTGAATAAAAAGTTATAATTTTTATTTTTATGAACTAAGCCAAGGCTGCCAAATTTATTTGATACCATGTTAGCTGACCGGCCACTTAGTTACTTAGATTCAGATATAAATCGATATATCTTTAAAATTCATATCGTTTAAATTAAAATTACTTAATTAGGTAGTTTAAATTGAAATGACTTGGCAGGCCACTTTATGACTCACGAGCCTGGGTTTGGGCAGCCTTGTACTAAGCAATAATGGAAATTACTTTAAGTAAAATATAGCTTTAATCAAGAACAGAACAATAACTTCAATTTATTCACACATTTTACTTAAAGCGGTTTTATACTAAACTAGGTGCCCGCGGCTTCGCCCACGTGGAGTACAGAATGCCCGCGCGAATATTTCAACCCCCGCTCCCGGCTATTTTTAAAACAAAAATGCTTACTGTGGGTGTTCCTTAGAAGATAGACGTATATTCTTGCTGACTTTTAGTAGGTCTTTTTAATTGTTTAGAACATTAATTTTCTATACCTCTTATGGTTTACTCAGCCTAAGCCATTTAAGCATCCGAATTCATTCACCATGACCAGTTTTTTTTATTTGTGCGGAACCCTAATTCTTTTTCTAATATAAAAGTAGCCTAACTTTCTTCCTATAAATTCAGTTATCTACCAGTGAAAGTCCCGTCAAAATAGGTCCAACCGTTTCGGAGATTGCCCGGAACAAACAGACAGACAAAAATTTTAAAAATGGGTTTTTTGTTTATACGTTTCGTATATACTTTCATATGCATTTAGTAAAAAAACTGTTATTTTGACATTAAAAACAGATACTTCAATTTTATTAATTGTATAGATTGTCTAGGGCGGCTGAAATCTTTACCTATACCTATAATAAATAAACCTAATTAATTTTTTTGAAATGTTCCCAAATTGCCTTTTACTGATGAGTCATTTCTTACCCTTGCCTTTCCAATAATTTGTCAAATGTACATGCATGGACCATATCCCATAAACATTTAGACGTTATGAGAAATCCTTACGAGAGATAATTCAAAAAGCATTTCTTAAATGACTTGGCAGTACGTAGGTACTATAATACAACGTTCTCTTAATCGTCCACTAAAACGTCGATGCCATCAACGGAACGTAATTGCGTTACAATCGATGTGACCAGCGGCGGCTTTTCAAAGCGACGTCAGTCATGCTATAAAATTGTACAAGTGTGGCACAGAGTCGAAATAAAAAATAACTTGATTAGCGATAGAGTTCCTATGGTAGGGTTGAGTTTGTTTTAATTTTTTAATGTCTATTGAAAAGTAATTATTAGCGACAAGTATTTTATTGACAGTGAGAAGGTTTATTATCTAGGGAGTATATAAAATTGCTACCATGGTTTGAAAAATTATTTATAGATTTTAACATTAAGGGCTGGCTTTCAAGTGCAGCTGGCGAAAGATTTTCATCTTGAGGGTGATAGCTAGCCAGCCGGGCATTAAAAATGCCTTAAAACCATGCTGTCATTGTACTCATGGTTTTATAACGATGATTTCCTTCATTGAAATCATTTATTTATCAAGAATCATGTTATGCAAGTTTTATTGTCGAAAAGGTATTAATATTATTATTATAAGGTAGGTGAAAACGTGAATGGAGATGTCTGGATGTGATTCCCTCTCTGTACATCTACTGAAAGTTATAATAACTGTATATAATTAAATACTGTAAAAACTAATTACAAAAATTAAATAAGATGTTGATAAGCCCGATCGAGTTTCTTGTCGGTTCTTCTCGATGACTGGGATGTTTTCCGAACCGGTAGTAGTGTTTTGACATTCATAAGTGCCTTCTTAGGGCCTAATTTCCTTTACTGATAGTTCGGGCTTCAAATCAAGATATAACTGTATTTCCTTTGAAGCTGCACCGGTAGGTTACTATCATTTCATTATTTCTTGTATTATTGGCTTTCTGGTACAGAAATGTGGTTTATATTTTCGCTGTCAAATGGCTGTAAATAAATTTGTGAATGTATACGCTTGGCAGCCCTGTTCAGATATGTATCGTCACGCGTCGACCTCAAGGACGTGGGTAGAAAGTAAACTAAATTTGTCACGGTCACGGGAACAGAGCGATATGGCCATTACACGAATACCAGCTTTTGTGATTTGTTCCTTGTTTTTTAAATACATTTCTTTTTAATATTATGGGTAAAATACACTAACTAACCGATGTCTTGAAAGCGTATGTATGGTTACGTTGAAGATATAGAAAAACTCTGTGTATAACTTTTACACAAGTTTGAAGTTTTTTTTATCGTTAGAGGTTAAGCGTTATAGCCACAATATCACCTGATCTTTAGTGACGATGTGGCTCGAAACGGTAGCACGCTAATCCTATAGTGGAATTGAAACTTCTTTGACCTTGTAGTTGTGGAAATTAAATATAAAAAAAAACAAATATGCAGCTGACGCGGTAGAAGTCAAACCATCAGAAAACAAAAATATGTAGTTATCTTTTTAAAAATTGTAAATCAGTGGGACTCAAACTATCGACCGTATTGTACAACAGTGCATACAAACCTGGTTGTTTTACAGCGCTAGGCCAACTCGACGACGATCATAATTATGAATATCAGGACTTGCATTAATCGTGTATAATGTAAAAATGCATTCTATCTCATTCTCTCATTGGCTAAATCCTATAGATAGATGTGTTTGTCTCTTTTTAGTATGGCTTTTTCGTGTTATCGCGTTTCAAATCACAAAGGTGCTTACTAAAGTAGCTTTATTTCAAATTTCGTGTAAAGATAATCGCACATACTTTTTAAATATTGGAACAAAATTCCTTATCAGGGTGTGGTAGTAGTTCACTTGTAGAATTCGTCACGTAAGGAAAAAGCATTATGTGACTGTAGCGGGATTCGCGGCCGCTAGACTGCGATCCGCATCGCGCATCGTGCGAGTTCGGATTTTATTTACTAAAAATGTTTTATGTTCTTTTAATTATAGAAACAAAATTTGCTTCATTTTAATATGACTGTACATTTTACTGAACGTTATGTACCTACGCCCGAAAAAGGGTCTGTTACTTACAAGTCGCACCTAAAGAAGTTTTTCTTCAAAAAATCTAAATAATTATTAAAGTTTTGGGAACAATACTAGGTAAAAGAATGAATGATTTTTCCCGTATAAACAAAGGTGGATTAAGGGAGAGAAAAGCATGTAGAAAATGTTACGAGGTTGCCGTATGTTTTTTATGATAATAAAATAAAACCCTACTTTTACAATCTTTCTCGTTTTGTGAGCATAAAAGAAGTAACAAATAAAAATCACTTATGACTTGTCTTGTGAGCCCACACATTTTACTGTTCTGCTATAATATGGCTAATCCAACCTTGTGTATAGAACATTAAATTGTCATATAAAAGTGTCTTCTTTTTGTACAAATTAGTCCTCGTTATAAAATTATCAAGTGTATAATTATTTTGTTATATAGAGTGTCATGTTATGAATGCAGGATTTTAGAACAAACGGTGGCCATCTAGTTAAAATTTTCAGAGAATTTACTTCACTTGTGCACAATAACCAAGCTTTATTATGCAAAATACCAACTACATATATTATTACACAATATAATTAAAACAACACATTAATAATAAAAATAAAAACCACCATATTACAGGCTAAGGTCCCGCCAAAACTCAGTATGTCAAGTGTCTCTGGCATACATGGATTGGATGAGTTAATTCACAGAATTTTAAAAACCTTCAAGATATATATGTAGAATACGTATACATACACGTTTAAACTCGTTCCTGTTTACTTTGTGTTTCTAAACCGTTGTATTCATGCATTATGTGTAATTTTGTACAAATCTTCACGTTTATCCAGGTATTGTTTGCCGTTAACACTTGAAACAGACTAGCGGTTAGAACGCGGCGTTTGAGGGTTACTCGTAAACGTTGCATTTCTGGTAACATATTTTATATACATGTCTTAATATTTTACAGTTTGCATAAATGTGGTCTTATGCTTTTGGTTAAAATATTGACAAAAAAAAAACACAAAAAATATCTCTCTTCCCCTTTTCTCCACACATTTAAAGACCATGTAACTAAAATAATATTAAAAATAATTCTACGTAAATATACCTACATGAATTACAACATTTATTTTGAGTGTATTAGTGACTTCTTGTTCAGTTATAATTGCTCGCAAATAACTAATCTTATTGAAATATGATAAAACGGTAAATGAAATAATTAAATAATTTTACGCTGAATACGAAAAAGTGATATAAAAGTACTGGTAATCATTTTGTTAGGTTTATAATTTTATTGACAGTCCACATTCTGTTCCAAAAAAAAAAAATTCACACAAAGCACTTGTGCTGTTGTGCACGTAGGTTTTTGTAAGAGCACTGGGAATACTTTTTAACGACAATAATTTTATTCATAGACCATTCCGTTCGAAGAAAAATTTACACCGTTCTTATGAAAATGTGCGCGTTTTTGTAAACTGACAACGAAGTTACAAAACGCAACGTTTAAAACGCTCGTTTGCAATTCATCCGGGGATTGTAATTCACCACGTCTATAAACCCGTTGGATTGAATTAGTGAACAGTTCAATT
Source organism: Saturnia japonica (assembly GCA_033032175.1). Taxonomy (NCBI): domain Eukaryota; kingdom Metazoa; phylum Arthropoda; class Insecta; order Lepidoptera; family Saturniidae; genus Saturnia; species Saturnia japonica. Next base: position 3,583,677 of record CM065315.1, read on the forward strand.
CGAGGATTTAGTAAGCGATGACTACACTAACGGTACCATAAGGTAAGCCGGCGAACAGCGAGACCCAGCAAGTTCAATTCATTCAAACGCACAGGTTTGATCTGCTATTCACACATATACTACCGTTTTATCTGTTACATAAATTATTACTTCCTGGATTGTTTCTGGAAATACAATCTATTTGGGATTATCTATGTCTAACAGGAGATTGAAAGAAGATTGATGTGTTGGGTTAGCTTTTATCCACGATTACATGACGACGTTTTCTAAAATGGCAACACGCTAAACCTAGAGGCTGTAGTTAACTATAGTTGGCTCTCAAGTACCGCTGCCTATAAGCGCTTGGTGGCAGATTTTCAAACTGAGGGTGGTAAAAAACCTGGCTAGAATTGAAGAATACCCTACAATTTTTCAAAATGGCACGTAATTAGCACCTAATAATAATATAAGATAAATATAATAATAAGAATATATAAGATAGATAATAATAATATAGACGCGGTATAGAAGTGATGGTGATCGAGTGGCTTAGATAGATAGGATTTATATTCGATGTCCGCAGGTTCGAGTTCTGGCATGTAACAAAGAATTTTTTGGAATTCATGTACGGTGAAAGAAAACATCGTGAGGAAGCCAATGTATCACTGTGTGAAAAATATAAAATATTGTTTTCTCGGCGTTTGAAATCGCCAATATGTCGTGTACTGGCGTGGTGATTAAGGCCATGTCTTACCCCGGGAAAAGAAGGAAGGCCAGCAATGAGACATTTACAGGGCGGAAAACTTTTTTGTTTGTATGTTTAAACATGCTAATCTCTGGAACTACCACTCGGATCCGAAAAATTATCTTTGTATATGATAGCCAAACTTTCGAAGAATAGTATAGTTTATCTGAATTTAGGCTACAACTCTCAGCTAGCCTTAAGTATTGATTTTTGTTACGTAAGTTGGAAGTCGAGGCCCTCCCGAACTGCTTTATCCGCTTGCGCTGGCGTAATCGTTAACGATAAGGAAATATAATATCCTACAAAAATATTCGTCCTTATTATGAAAATTATCGAAGATAGCATATAGAATAAGGTATTTTGTGACAAAAAATTGTTGAAAATTAAAAAATGATTAATAATCATTATTTTTAGACATGACATATTAATCCTTACAAACAATAGTTACTTCATTATAGAGACAATTTTATAAAGTTAAATTTTACTATGTAGAGTATGCTATTTGGACACATAGTTTAGGTGATAATGAAAAATTCAATTAATTTTCTACTTGTGGGAAGAACAAATATGATAGACTACATGGGTGCGTTGGTGGCGCGGTGTTTGTCGGATAAAATCAACACGGGTGAAATCGTAGGGCACAGCTAGTTTGGTAGATTGCGAAAATTAATAAATTACCTATTTGCTATGTAACGTATTAACTAGCTATAGAAAAAATATTTGCGAGATTACTAATCACTATTTACTACGTACGTTTGCATACATTTAACATCTTTATATTATAATAACAACATTCTTGGAAGATGTAAAATTAGTAATATACTAGTGGTCGTAAACGAAAGCAGGCATCTCCTTTCGAGTTTATTAAATACATTGCGTAGATTCTATTTGTATAAACTTATTTTTTAAATATTCGCATGAGATTTATAAAATTATTACTTGCAAATGATGGCTCAGAGTATTGCATCGAAAACAAGGAAAACATCGTGAGGAAACCATAGGTAGGTGGTAGGTGTGTACCGGCAGCGGCACTTGAGTTTAGCGTGCCATCATCTTGAAACACATCACTAAGATATACTGATAAGATCAGATAAGATTGTGGCTATACCGCTAAAACCTATAAAGAATTAAATAAAAACTATAGGCTAACAGAAAACATCGTGAGGAAACCTCAACGCCTTGTGAAATATTCTTAAAGTATCACAGTGGAGAAGGGAAATAATAGCTCTAGCTTTCTCTTCAATATTTAAAATGACCAACACCAGCAGCCAAGTTACACTACACTAATTTAAAAATTAGCTATCATTAACTAACTTTAGCTTGATTGGGTAAAGTGGAGGGCACAGGAATGCGCGGAAGGGACACCCATGCGGTGAACTGATCAGATTAAGTTTGTTCTGGCCGGTCCATTTCATGAGTGTTCTAGATTAACGGCCGATCGAGACGGATGGAGAGATATCGTGAGGCAAATGTCAACAGCCTTCCCCCCCATTACATTTCACGTGCACGACCACTATGCCAAGAGTGAAATGGCTGAGAAGAAAAATTTGAAAATATTGATTTAACATCGGGAGTATTTAGCTTAATTTATAAACATTCATTAAAGGAATGTAATTTTTACATCGCTTAATATCTTGTTTTTATATCATTTAAGTTTTCCTTTGTCCCTTAGATTAAAAAGTGTTTATCAGAACGGTCCCCCGAACAGCAAAGACTATTTTATACATTTGTTTAGTCAATGACGAGCTTCCGCTTTGTTTATTTTATAAATAGTGTAAATTATATATCTTTCAAATGTGCTCATCAATACCTTCAATATGATACCCAAATTGTTACAATTGAAGAAATATTTTTTCACATAGATTTCAAAATGGAGTCATACTACCGCCATAATTATTTTATTAAAAAGAAAAAAATAGCCTGTTTCACTCGAGATGATGTAAGAATTCTAACAATCCTCTATACATCCAAATTTGTTCAGGCATTTAAAAGTTATGGAGGAATAAAGAAACTCACATACATGAACCCTGGAAACATGACACTCCTTTCTTCAGCAGTCGTGCAAATATTAGACAACAAGGGAAATTGCCCAAATTTCTAGTTAGCGTAGTATAAATTTGTGGTTTCGATGGGTTGGTGTGATAACCTCCAATCCTCGAAGTACCTTTGCTGGTATTGAGGCATTTACTGGGTAGATGTATTTATGCATGATATCAAATAACGGCATCTATATGTACGCTAATGCTGTAAAGTTTACGAGATTGTTTTTTGTTTGTTTGTTGGATCACGCTAATCCCTGGAACTACGAGTCAGTTTTAAAAAATTGTATTGTATTTTATAGCCTATTAATGGAAGAAGGTTATTATTGTCTACGACTTTAGGCAAATACGGAAATTGAAAACAACGATTACTATAATATAACACTTACTTAAGTGGGTTAGCGGCAGCGGCGGCCTTACCCATTGCGAGGCCCCGGGCGATTGCCCTGTCCGCCATCCCCTAAGGCCGTCACTGGTTAGCGGCACCGTTTTGGGGAGTTTGGTCGAATAGATTAACACGGGTGAAACCTTCGTGCTCAGCTGATTTGTTTGTATTTAATAACTTACTTTGGATTACTTAAAAGTAAACCCATAACATAACAAACACAACCATACACATAATACTTGGTAAACTCATTTTAAATACATTCATACACACTTATCATTATCGTTAGGTATAATTATAAAATGTAATTTATGTCCTACTTCATAATTGGCACTTTGGATTTATATTGTGATTATTTTACAGTTTTTAAATGTGTTGTGAAGTTTGCATATCTTAAATAAATAAATAAATATGCTGTCAAGAAAGTTTGATCCGTTTTGTTTTTTCCTGTTTAACATATCTTAAAACTTCCACTCGGTTATAATCTCGGGCATAACTTTGCATCTTTTATAGGGTCGATGTACATTTACCTACCGCGTGCCCTATAAAATAAGACTGGATTTACTTATGTATTAAACTTGATTGCATACATTCTCAAAGGCATAGAGTCTAAGAGAATTCAAAACTGGATATGAAAGTGACCCGGTTCGATCTAGTGTCCGGGCGTTTCGACCTATAACGATTAATAATAACAAATAATATATTATTACCTGGGTTCTATTTTCAGCAATTTATTTAATTTATTGAAAATATAATATTATGTTTAAATGGCTTGTTTGCGGTGCAATGTATCCACAGTACCGTGTAAACTATATTTTTCTGTGGCATAATTGACAATAAGTTCTTTTTAACAGACTTCGAAAAAAAACCGAAGGTTAGTCAATTCGTATGTATTTTTTTTAATGGATAACATAACTTCTTTGTTTATGAACCGATTTGGAAGATTCTTTTTTTGTTGGATAAAAAGGGTGGTTCCGTTTTAATTTCATTGAGATTGAGCGTTCAACAACCTTGAATTTCTCAAAATTATTGAAGTTGGTTTTCTACTTTGTAATTTTTTTCTTGTTTGTTAAATTAGTTACCTACCTTATTTCCGAAGGCGGCCTGTAGGCGGCGCTGGTAACGTAGACTTCTGAGGTGGAATCAGCTCGAGGTGAACCGTTTGTGTGCTGGTGTCGCCGACCGTTGCGATGGTCACCACCGCCGGTGCCTGACGGTGACCGCGCCCTTTCATCCATCGTCTGGAAATGTTTATAGACGTGAGAATATCGTAATAAATTTGGCCACAAATAAGAGACAAGTGGCTGAAGATGGTAATACGCTAAGTCTAGTGGAAGGACTAACTCTCAAGTGCAACTGCCGGAACACACATATAGGTGCTTGCCGACAGATTTTTAACTTGAGGGTGGTAGCTAGCCAGGCGGGCGTTAGAATAAGCTCTACCATCATACTATGGTTTCATCACGATATTTCCCTTTACCAGAAGCTCAGACTTATTTAGGGATTGGAACCCACGTTGATCGACGCTGTGTCCGTGCACGCTACCACTGAAGCCTCAGCCACTTACAACCTGGTATTACATATTATTAATAAATGTTTCTAAGCTTTCATTTAACTGATATAAAGCAAAGACAGAATTCACTAATGTTAATATTACTTTGTGCTTAATCGACCGATCCACAGTTTTAGTATTCGGCAAAAATTTCTATTTTTGAATCGGAAAAAACTTTTGTATCTAAAATACAATAATAATTTTGTTATTAATGATGGTTATAAAAGTTTTATGCTAACAAAAACATCCCACATCGTTAGATGGAACAAACAGGCCGCGGAAGCGCGAGGCGCACCGACCTGCTCGTCGGCAATGGGTTTGTACACGTTTAATTTTCAATAAAGATTGTTTTGATTGGTGCATACGATGTTGTTCATACAGAAATGAAGGTACGAGAGTGTAAATAGCAAACAATACGACCGGAGCTGGAATATTATTTTGGTTGGTCCGAGTTGTGAGTGGAAGCGATTGTTTATCTTATTTTATTTGTCTTATGCTCGTCTCCACAAATGTTTCCGAAGGAACATTTAAAATAGATTTAGGTGATACTTTAGTGATGATATATCGTTATCACGAACGTCTCGAGGCTTTTTCACCCTATGCCGGTGACACGGCCAGTGGGTTTTTGCTGCTCGAGTATGCTGCGCTACCGGCATTATCGTACCTACCGTTGACATATGCTTTACAAATCGGCAGTAAGTTGCGGAGCAACATTTCAGTTGTGATGGTTATTTAATTACGCACACATTTTATATTTATAATATAAATTACAATATTTATTAAAAAGTATTAATTGTAATGAACGACGATGTTCTTCCAAACGACCATTGCAGCCGTAGTATTAATTCTAATTAGGAAAATAATTAAAAGAAGTTTTTGGGTTCAGCCGAATTTGCAATACAAAAAGAGGCAGGCAGAATGGTACGCAGTTATGGCAACAGTTTGTTCTTTGGATTTTTTAAATTGAATTATCATTATCATTGCCTTTATCCGTTTACTTTTGTTTTTGTAATCTGTATTTTTGAGGCCACACAAAATCATGTTCACATTGAATTTTTCACAATTAAAAGCCATTTTAATTTTGTAGAATGTACTGTACAACACTATCATAGGAATGTCGGGAGTAAACTGATGAACTAGATAACTTCCGGGCATGCCACTGGTTTAGTGTGTAGGACCTTTTAAAGACCTCTAAGATCTTAAGGGCTACTTATATTTTAAGTGATGGAAATTATATCCCTTACCGCTACCGGTAAGTGGCATTTACTTTACAAAGAGTTCAAATTCTATTTTTTGTATCTAGTTTTATTTCATGCAAATTAATTACAAATTTTTTTTCCAAGTTTTGCAAAATAATCTTGAAGTAAATTAATATGTAGTATTATTTTGCATGAACCAGTGATCGCTTATGACTTAGACCTTAGACCATTAAGAAAATCGGTTATAGTCAAATATTATTAGCTTACATTCCAGCTCGTAATGTTTTGCTGCCATTTTAATTGATATTAGCTGAACGTTAGGCAAACATATTTGATGTATGGCGAAAATAAATCCCGCCATCTGTTTTCAATCTATGTCGAAATGCGTATACGTTGTTTTGTTTATTTTCGGTACGTTATTTTATTTTCATATACATATTTACAAAATATAATTATTATTATCGGTTGGTATATTGTAAGTTCATTAAAGTTCATTGAATTTCCCTCACGATATCAAAGATACCAACAAATGTTATAGATCTCCTCTTAAGGCAACTTATATAATTAAACCAGGTTTAGGAAGGCAGCTGAAGGTGAGACAGAACTGTCCAGAGACTACAATTGGTCACTTATTTCTTCTTTCAATTTTCTTGTTTAATCCTTGTGTTTGCTTTTGCTGATAATTTGAAATGGACCTCTTTAATGATGTAACGTCATAGCTAGAGGTGGTCATTATTAAAATAACGAATAATGTAATGCATTATTATTCTGTTGTCGATTATGTGTTGTACGGTAGATCGTGCCGTGAAATAACCCCTTAAGGACTTATACATAGAGCCTGTAGAAACTTCCTAAATTATGAGTATAACTAGCTGTGCCCGTGGCTTCGCTCACGTGAACTACAGAATGCCCCCGCGAATCTTGCTCTTATATACCTTATATGTTACACCCAACTTCTACATAATTTAATTAGTTCAAGGCAACAAATTAAACAATAGGAGTCTAGTAAATAGGATGTTTATGATATTTGTATGTAATATTTTAAAACATTATTAGGCCAGGCAGAAATTAGTCATTCCTCATCTATACAATTAATAAAATTGAAGTGTCTGTTTGTAATGTAAAAGTAACAGCTTTTTACTAAATGCATATTTTATAAAGTATATACGACACAAAACACCCATTTTTAAAATTTTTCTCTGTCTGTCTGTTTGTTCCGGGTAATCTCCGGAACGGTTGGATTGTTTTTGACGGGACTTTCACTAATAGATAGCTGATGTTATAGGAAGTAGCTTAGGCTACTTTTATTTCAGAAAAAGAATTTGGGTTCCGCACAATTAAAAAAAAAACTGGTCATGTGAATCAATTCGGGCGCTTAAGTGGCTTACGGTGAGTAAACCATAAGAGATATAGCAAACTAATGTACTGCATAATTGTAGGCATAAAAATAAAATAGCCGGGAGCGGGGGATCAAGATTCGCGCAGGCATTTTCTAGTCCACATGAGCGAAGCCGCGGGTATAGCTAGTAACAAATAAAAATGTCTGAAAATATAAAGCGAATTAACCGATTAAGGTAAACCTACCGTGTATTCAGATAATGTCCTCTCGGAAGGTGCCCTGTGGCTCTCGTTCTCATCTCGAGACGATCCTCTGTGCAGATATGCTCCAGAAGACGGAGAATCAACGCCAGACCTGTGCGTCGCTACGTAGTGGTTGTTCTTCAATTTATGCGCCATCTTTGATGCTCGATTACGTAGTACGTAAGCACATTTTTTAAAATTCAAAAACAGAACGTTAAATCACGCGCGTGTTTTCATTGTTTTTTTTTTTATTAATTAGGAAAGGTAACTCTTTTCATCCACATCTGTCATCGGTCGTTCCAGTTACACTGAATGATGTTGATTTTTCTGATTTTCGTTCGTATTTTAGTTCAACTGTATTTTGTCCGCGGTAAAGCAGCTCGCAACGCTGTAACAAAGAAACAGAACATAAATTTCTGGGATTAGTAAAATGTGTTGACCTTTTTATGATAGACCTTGACGTTTATTAGATAAAATGAGGCAGTTAATAATAGTGTCTAAGATTGATTGACGGTTTAATTCATATTTATTGAATATCGATTAAGTTTCGCAAGCAACGATCAGATTAGACTTGTGTTTTTTATTTAAAATTAACTTTTGCTCGCGAATTCGATCCCTTTGTCGTCACCTATTGTAAAACTGGCCGTACTCAAACAAAACCTCCGCGGATGTGGGTATAACAACTCACTAAAGTTTCTTTGCAATCGGATAACTTTTTTAAAAAAATATGACAATTTCACACACGGCCAACCAAACTAAGCAAAGCTTGTACTATGGTAATTAAACACCTGATATAGTATTTATACATAACATGTATAGATATTTAACGTCTGGTCGTATGTTCATCACATAATCTCAGTCGAATGCGGGAATCGAACCCACGACCTCACGGCGCATTAGCAGGGCTTACTACGCTGCGCCTCGAGGCCTATCAATGGTTTAGTAAAATATGATTTAGGAACACATAGGGTAGAAACCAATGATGTTTTACAAATAGACGCGTTACACTCTCACTAAAAGCAATTTGAAAATGTTATAAATTTTGTTGTCAGCATGTTGAAACAAAAGAGATATGAAATCACAATGTAAAGCGAAAACTCTGTTGTTAAAAAAGGATAAAAGTTTCTTCTCGCTAATGCCAGTATGAAGTCGAATGTGAACTGAGGGCAATTGCTCACCATTCACGATGGCATGTGAAGAACGTCTACTTATAAAATGTCATTGGTACAAACTAAATAAAGAAAACATTATTTATATAATTGTCCTTTGAATTAAATCAATTTATTATTCGATGGTGAGTTCAAATTCTCATTTAATTCTGTTTGATGGTTGTTTTAGAATGTTTTTCTTTAAAAGATATTCAGGGTGATTGAACCATTGCTGCGAATGCTGTAAAGTTTGTTAAAATAAAATATATATTTTATTTATCTGTAAAGTCTAATATTGTGTCTATGAATAGTTAAAATTATGTCTTTCGACCTATAACCTACATAACACGATAAAGGCAAAAGCAATGGTTTGTTTACTTTCACTAATGGATTTTTACTAACATTTCAGATAGTGTGGTTATCAACTCGGAAGGTTCGTTAATAGATTGGAAAGCTTTTATGATTCATTGCTAATGTTAATGTACTAACTTAATTAGCTTATAGTCGGTATTTATTATTGAGTAACAGTACCCGCGACTTCGTTCGCGTGGACTACAGAATGCGATCGGCGCGAATCGTGGTACTCCCGCTCCCGGATATATGGTTATTGTGGGTGATCTTTAGAAGATAGGAATATGCCTCGGTATATACTCGGTGACTTTTTTGTAGGTTTTTTTTAAATAATCAACAATTTTGTAGTACATTAATTTGTTATATCTCTTATGGTTTACTCAGCGTAAGCCATTTAAACGCCCAATTTGATTCACCATAACCACATATTTATTTGCCCGGAAACATAATTCTTTTTCTAAAATAAAAGTAGCCTAAGTTAATACTTATAATATCAGCTATCTGTCAGTGAAAGTACCGTCAAAATCGATCGATCGTCAAAAGTCAAAATAAACAGACTGATAAAAAAGAAATGTGTTTTGTTATAGGTACCGTATATAGTTTTATATGCATTTAATAAAAACTCTTATTTTGGTATTACAAACAGACACTTCATTATTATTAGTTGTATTATAAATATAGATATGAAACATCCAATGCGGCGGCTGATGCAGACCAGCTGTTGGTGTGGCGACGCTTTGTTCCAAACGTTGGCGGTGTGGAGTGGAGCCGAGTTTTCTCTTTAAATGGACAGACTGGATTATTTTAAAGGTTCATGTTAAAACATGGATAGATTTATAAGACCATTAAATTATCTCTAATATGTTCGATTTTCAGTTAGAGATTTTCTTTAAAAAACTAATAATACATACATATTTTAGTTTGTCATCTACACCAGCCTTTTGAAGCTCTAAAGGAATCGAACTCACGTTGATCGACATGGAGTCCGTACCCGCTATCACTGAGACATAATTGCTTAAAATAAGTAGAAAATCCATTGATCAGGTTCAAATTCAGTAATTATTTGAACGTACTCTGATAATCTAAATGAAATCGTAGCGAATACGTATTTAAAAAGCCTTGAGCGATTTTATGTTATGCGGATACATCCTAACAATAGCTCTAACGTATCGGATATAAAGTTTAATGTCCAATAAAAACACGATAGTAAAATTGAAACAAAGGAATGTAGCTATAATAGAATCGATTACTGTCGAAATGAACGCTCCGGAACAATCGATTCCTATCGATATTTCTGTAACCTGTTAAAGATAGTGCCTATATTTACGCTTTTATGTTTGTTTGCGTAATATCTATATAAGACATGTATGTGTCCGCCCCGATCTTAACATATAGCTGAGCCGCATTCGCACATATGTACAAATACAGTTTCACCCTATTGCAAAGGGTTCAAAATAAATTAATACGTCATTTAGTCGATGCCCCATGGTTCGTTCGGATCGTAGACCTCAATGGGACATGGAACTTTCTGGATCGAATCGTACGTTAAGACCCTTGCGAGATCATATTTCGACACAGTATCGAATTACGCAACCCCGTTGGTGAGAGTCAGCCAGCGGAACATTTTTACCGATCCCGATGACGATATCGAGGCATCGAACGTGTAAACGACCGTGTTCGCGCCCACGCGAAATCACCGTTCCCTACGCAGCGGACAGATGGTTAACTTCGCTCCCGCACACCCTCCACGAACATCCTCTCCTTCGGCAACTCAAGCCTAGGTCCGTTCTCTCGGTGTGGAACCCTTGAATCTAGCAGTCGCTTGTGCGATACAAGTTATACTGCACTTGCATTCACTAGCAACCAACAGACACTTTTCTAATGCCCGCCTGGCTAGCTAGTCCATCACCATCCTCAAGTTGACAATCGGTCGCCAAGCACATATAATCGAGAGCGAGCCCTCCCACTATGTTTACCATCTTGCGCCACGTCGTCGCTTAAGATCAGGTGAGATTCTGGCCACATACTAAAAAACCTTTAACGGATAAATATAAAAATCTTTTGCAAATTTATTCATATTTATTTATATAATAGACATCGATTATTATTCTAGATTTCGAAATTGATAACTCGCTGGAAGGTTTTTTGTTTTGTCTTTTGTTTTGTTTATAAAATTTAACCATTTGTAGGTATGTTTGAATTAAACACAATATAAGTATAAATAAATTAATAAAATGCTATTATAATTATGTATTGTTCTACTATTTGATCAATTTGTCATCTGTAATAGTTAGATTAGTTTTACATTTCTTGAATCAGGAACTAAACAAAAAACAGTTCGTATCAGATTGAACTGTTTTTTGATAGTCTAATTTACTGGTTCGTAACCCAATAGGCCTATTTTGTAGAACGTGTGCCGTATTCCTCAAGGTTGATAGAACACTTATAATGTTACAAAACGCCCAAATCCATATGAATCGTTGCAATCGAAGCGTAATAAAGCAATTATATAGAATATGAACGCAATCGAGCAACTCGTGGGAAGCAATGTTAAAGTGACTACTGAATTGTAGGCATTATTTGTTGTGTTTGAAACGATTAATTGCTTTGTAACGTGCAAATCAATTAAATCTATTGTTGCACGTGCCTTGTGAATCGTTTAGGTGAACTTCTACGCAGTATTCGATATTGCGATGTTCAAACCATGGATTTGTGCTAACAGCGCTTGCGTTTAGTACATATAGCCGTCGATTGGGCCACACGCGCGATTCGTGTTTCTCCACGCTTCCGGTTATTTTAATGATAAAAAATGTGGCTGATCCTTAGAAGATAAGCATATTCTCTTATTGACTTTTTGTCGGGTTTTTATGATCGTTTTTCCGAATTGATTTTTATTTTGTCGAAAAACAAATTCATTTCCTAAAATATAAGTAGCTCATGTTACTCCTTATAACATCAGCTATCTGCTAGTGAATGTTCCGTCAAAATCGGTTTATCGTTTCGGGGATTACCAAGAACAAATATACAGATAGACACAGACAACCAAAAAATTTAAAAATTGGTTGTTTATTTGTATAAGATATAAATCACTAATCAGTAATAGGTTAAACAAGATAGGACCAATACACTAATGTGCGTATTATACTGTAGATTTTCTTTGTTTTTTGTACAAGGGTACACCCAGTTACAGTACAGGTAACCACAATTAAACACGTTTACTTTCATTACAATAAACTGAAAAACATTAAGATTTACAAAAATATGCAGGATCTGTTTTGTAGGCCGATAGCACATAGTACAAAAATGGTCTCGTATACCTATCTCATTCTAACACAAATATCTACTACGCTCTTTGTCTTTGGAGTTATCGATCTATATACTATGTAAATCTATGGTTTGGACTGCTATACCAGAGGTACTGGGTTCGATTCCCAGGTCGAGCAAAGTGTTATTGAGTTTTTCTATGAAATTCTCAGTAGCAGCTCGGAGTTTGGATTTGAGCTAGATTAATGGCAGTACGCTCGCTCCCTATTACATGAGACCTAAAAACATACCCGGTGAACTGTGGATGTACATTAGCACACCTCTGCTTAACCCTTCGGGGATATAGTCCACACGCCTATATAGCTTTTTAATTGGTTCCCATACGTCGTACATAAATATTATATAGCCTATGTCACATCCACGATTAAGATGAATCTAATGACACCTCGAAGGGTTTATCCGAAAGACAGATAGCAGTTTTAGCAGTAAACTGCGATCACCGACCCGCCTGCCAAGCGTGGTAATTACAGCATATTATATCTATTTTAGGAAAAAAATGTATAATATAAAACAATAGTTGCAAAACAGATTTCTATGTACATATATTATCTTTTTGAAATAAAAATAGAAAGGAGATTTAGCAGTGGGTTATTAATGCATGTCAGGTATTGTATTAAAGTGATAAATACATTTGTTACGGCAAATGTCTCAATCGATATTACACAATGATTAATGTGCACTGGTCGGGAATCGAACACAATGCTCATTGTGTCCGTTCGCTGATCACTCGTGATGGATGAACTGACACGGATTTGACATACTATACAGTATGCGCTTGCATCCTGCCCTTCAGTTATTATTACACTGGTTGTGTTAAAAAAAGTTCATACTAACTGTGTTACGCGGTTTCACTTACGTTTAATTTCTTCAGTTATCCGATACTCCGTGGACCATACCTCGCTACACGGCCTCCGTAGTAATTCTTCATTATCGCATAACATTGTTTTTGACATACAATTTGTAAGGTAATTTCTCCACTCCTAATGGCTGTAGCGCGATGTTCGATAGACTATATGCATCCTGAATAAATAGGCTATGAAATGTAGAAAGATTTTTTTCAATTGTGACTGGTAGTTCCAGAGATAACCACTTACAAACAGACAATAAATGTCAATATCTTGAGCTTCATTATATTTAATTATAGATTCGTCTAAACAAAATTATTTGTTAAAAAAATATAAATAATTGTAAGTTACATATTTAAACACGTCTACAACGTAGCTGCTTTCGGGACCGTATTGCGTAGGTATTTACTGTTTCTACAGCCAAACGATCTACATTATGACACTAGTGTTAAATAAATCATAATTAATGAACTGGGAACAGTTGATGTTCTGTTAAAGGAACTCAAATCTGTCAAAAAACTACACCAGATGAATTTTATGTGCATACATAAATTCAGATTATAAACCTGTCAAAAACATTGTAACATTATCTATTTATATTACATTCACATACCATAACGCCTGTATTCCCCGAAGGGTTAAGCAAAGGTATACTAATGTATACCCACAGTTCGCCGGATATGTTTGTTTTAGATCCTATGTAATAGGGGCCGAGCCTATTGCCATTAATCGGGCGCGAAGCCAAATTCCAGGCTGCTACTGAGAATTTCATAGAAAAAACCCAATAACACTTTGCTTGACTTGGGAATTGAACCCAGGACCTCGATCATCAACATCAAAATAATTATATATAAAAATAAAAATTAACATAACAATACTTTGTGGCAAAAGTAAAAAGCTATCAATTTAATAATGAAGTTGAATAACTTTCGAAACAATAGATTTATCAAAAACTTATAGAGAATTTTTAGAGTTCGTTTAATTGTTTACAAGAATATGTATGTATTGATCGTTTCCAAACGCTCGCTGCGCCGTTAATGAGTTTTAAAATTCCAAAATTTTACAAAACTATTTCTCATACTATTTGTATGGGTAATGTTGCGGACAGCGAGCGGGGCGAGCGAATAACGATAGTGTAATAGTATAAAATGAACAAGTAAATGAAATAATACGTGTTAGGAATAAGGTTTATAAATACGTGTTAGGAATAGATATAATATGAACTGAATATGTGTGAATATGTGTGAATATGTGTATTTTAAAACGATTAGAATAAGAATATAGCTAGTTGTAAGTTTAAATGTATAAATTTCACTAGTTGTAAGGATGAACCATGCCAGACTCGGAACATCTGGCATGGTGACTCATGGTACTGCCGAGAGCGCGCACACAGGGCGTGCGCGCTCATTGGCTGAGCGACACCCCGCACGGAATCCATCGCACTACCGGTTGCGAGGCAAAGGGCGAGGTTAAATATAGCGGAGAGGGCGGCAGTACTGCGATCAGTTCGAGAAACACCACAACACCAGCAACAGCAAGCAGCGAATCTACAAGCAAACTACAGTCAAGAACGTCATTAAGAAACCACATTGTTACTACGAACTACTGTAACTTTGTAAGAAACAAGAATAAAACAAGCGCTATTAATTTAGCACACATTAAAATATTGTGGACGTCATTTTATTCACAATATTATCTGGTCCTTCGGAAGCCGGATCGGAAGAAAAAAGAACAGAACATTTCGCCGATCTACAACAACGCTTGAAGAAGAGACGACGTGTTATCAAGACATCTGTATCCACGAACGGCGTATTCAGATCAATGGTTGTTACGAGAAGCCAGGGAAACGCAATGGAATCACAAAACAGAAATAACACAGTCCGAGTATTCGAAGAATCGCCGCTATCGCCAGACATACAGAGGGCTGAGGGCACACCCCGATCGGAGGGAACACCCTCTGTACCTGTTACTCGCACTGACGTCAGAACAGGCCACGTTTCACCGCCACGCTCACACAGATCGACGACGAGTGCGACTATGCGATCACGCCTCGCCGAGCTACAAGCGGAAGAGAAACTAGCCGCAATTCGCCGTGAAGAACTCCGTATGGAGGCGGAATTAATAAAGAAACGCCTCGCCGTGGAGTTAACGTCGATACGGGATGAAGCAGAGGACGTACGTGAGCAAACGAACGAGAAGCCAGATGAACGTATTCACCGAGTGGATGACTGGCTCCGCTCACAGCCCGAAGCTACACGGGGGGAACAATTACCGTGTACCCGTAACGACGCGCGGCAACAAGACGAACGCAGGCCTGAACGACGTGCCCGTTCGCAATTACCGTCGCAATCGAGCAGTGATATTAAACAGCTCGCCGCGATACTAGAAAAGATGACGCATACTCATCCACCGCCACGCCAAGCCGCCGACTTACCTGTTTTCACTGGAGCGATCAACGAGTGGCTGCCATTCAAAGCAGCTATGAGGGACTCCACGCAGCTATATCGTTTCTCGCCGATAGAAACCATAGCGCGCCTACGTAACAGCTTGCGTGGGGATGCCCGCGACGCAGTGGCAGCGCTACTACACACCGCGAACAATCCAGATGAAATCATGCGGACACTGGAACAATGTTTTGGCAGGCCGGAAGTAATTATAGACAAGGCGCTGGATGATATGCGGAGATTACCACGACCGGGAGCTACCGCAAGCGAACTGAACGCGTTCGCAGTAAAACTACAAAACATAGTCTGTGTTTTACTAAATCTCGACAAGCGGAGCTACCTGTACAACCCGATGCTGGCTCGGGAAGTATTAGAAAAACTTAGCCCACACCTGAAGTCCCGGTGGTGCGACTATGCGGAAGAGAACGAGGGAACAACGGATCCAGAGGTCGTTGTATTATCACGCTTCCTAATGCGTGAAGCGAGCCGTGCTTTAAAACACACATATGCGCCCGCCACCGCTTCGACAGCGACCTCTAGACGCGAAGTATTGAAGCCTGCCGCACCGCAAGTCGCCGCCAGAAAGAGACAGAACGTCTTTGCTACGGTGGATACAGAAACCGAACATCTGTGTCCTAGCTGCGATAAGCCCCATCCGTTGTCTCGGTGCCCGCAATACAAAGCACTGAACGTCGAGCAACGGTGGGAGCTAGTGAAGAGCAAAGGCGTCTGTTTCAAATGTATTGACAAACGCCATCGTCGTGTGTACTGCAAAGTAAAGCCGTGCAGTATTAACTCCTGTCGTCGTCCGCATCACTCGTCGCTTCACAACGACAGACCAAGCGATAGCGAAGAGCTAGCTCAGAACAACGTGACACCGTCAATGAGCGAGACGGTAATGGCTGTCGCAACAACTATAGAACCGAGACAGATTATACTAAAAATCTGTCCGGTGGCTATATCGGGCCCAAAAGGAGCGGTGAACACATACGCTCTGTTGGACGAGGGCTCGACTATATCGCTAATCGACGAGGACTTGGCCAAGGACATCGGAGCACATGGACCGTCACATCCACTGCAACTACAAGGCGTCAATATGGGCAAAGAGTACACGAATAGCCAAATTGTACAAGCGAAGTTGTACGAACCGGGCGGCAACAAGAAGCACGAGTTCCGAGCTCGAACGATAAAAGGACTCCGACTGCGCGAACAAACAGTGTCTCTAAGCACACTCCAACACGCTCACTTGCGCAATTTGAAAGTGAAGCAGGTGTGCTATGAGAAGGCGAGGCCGCGTATATTGATAGGTACGGACCACTGGGAGATGATCGTATCCAGAGAGCTACGCGTCGGCAAACCGAACCAGCCGGCGGCGTCGAAAACTCAACTGGGTTGGGTGGTGCACGGAACCGCACCACACGTGATCATCGGCCACAGCGAAGCCCTGCTACACATATACGCACCTGAACGCAACACTGGCAGCGAGACCCGGAACGAAAGCCCTATTACATGAGACCTAAAAACATACCCGGCAAACTGGCACACCTCTGCTTAACACTTCGGGGATATAGTCCACACGCCTATAAAGGCGTGATGGTATGATATGTTACATTACATCTCGAAAATTCTAGCCTGTTTCCCTCCAGTCAACAAGCGATGATGAAGTTGAGACAATTGAATGAGCCTGAGATTTCGGCGAAGGAAAACATCGCGATGAAATGTAAGTGGCTAGTATCCGCTTTCGAGTAGAAAATCTATCGCCAAGGCCCACATAATGTGTACGGGCAGCTGCACTTGAGAACTAGTTCTCTGTAGGCTTCATATTTTACTCGGGGTTGCCAGATGTTTGGTTTTCAACTCGCCCCATATTGGGTATTTATTACTTAAATATTATTAATTCGGTAGTTTACAATTGGTTTGGTTGGTACACTGTTAATATTGGAAATAATTGCAGTTCCGTGAGGCAATGAACTCGTGTTTTTTGTCTTTTTTTCGGTAATTTGACCAATGTGGCAAAGTTGGTATTTTTAGGCCTCATAAAACAAGAGTTAGGTGACAGTGAAGTGGTGAATAAATTATTAAAAAGGAAACAAAAACCCGACTGCAACAAAAACACTTGACTAAATTTTTATTTTTCAGGCCTCGTGGCTCTGTGGTAGTAAACGCTACTTTTGAGCCCAGCGGTCGCGGGTTCGATCCCCGCCCATGACTGACTTTGTGTGATGAGCATAAATGTCAATTGTTGTGTCTGGGTGTTAATATCTATAATATGTATTATTGTGAATAAAAAGACGTTCACAATATTTTAGCTTGGTGATTCGCTGCTTGCTGTTGTCGTAATTGTGGTGTTTCTCGAACTGATCGTAGTACTGCCTTTTTTTTTTTTTTTTTTTTTTTTTTTTTCTGTCTGACCTTGCTGTTAGCCTTAGGGGCCCTATCCGAAAACAGAGCCGCTGCGGCTTTTACAACTTTACCGGGCTTGGGGGCGAGCGCTTAAGGCACTCAGCCGCGTAAGCGTGGGCAACCAGCGCGCAAGGGTGCCAAAGTGGCCGGACCTCGGCTTGGGCTGTTGCCGCGATCTGTCTAATACCCTATCCGTAAAATCGAGCTAAACTACCATATACAGATATACATGTTCCTTCCTCCTGGGAAGAAGGAAGGAACATGTGTACGTGTATTTAGTAATCTGAAATATGTTCTACACTAACTAGTGCAAAAAAGAAAAAAAAGGTTCCTTACAGAACCTATGTACCTGTGAGGTGTGCACGTATGTACATATGTGTGTACGTGATGTTTGTATGCGGGTAGCTAAGTGTTGCACGTAAAGTGTCACTTGTATCGCGCGGGCGGCTGCCAGACTCAAGGGTTTCACCCCGAGGAACGGACCTAGGCTTGAGTTGCCGCGGGAGAGGGAGGTCGCGGCGGTGGGTGTGCGGGAGCGAAATTAGCCGCCCGTCCCCTGCGGAGGGAACGGTGGTTACGCGGGCGTGGGCGAAAACACGCTCTGTTTAGAGAGACGGTTGAGTAATATGCGATTTGTTTCTCGATTTCGTCATCGGGATCGGTAAAGATGTTACGCGGTCGACGCTGTAAGCGGGTGGCGTTTGGGACTGGAACGTAATTCGCGGCGGCTTGGATCAAGGGATTCGCGTGATTTGACGCGGTGTCAAAGTAAGATCGTGAGAGGTATTTGATGTAAGACTCGATCGAGGGGAGTTTCATATCTCTATGAAGGTCTACCTGACGAACGAACCAGGGGGCGTTATTGATTTTACGTAGTACTCGAGTTTGAAGGACTTGGAATTTGTGTATGTTCAATTTTGACATATGTGCGAATGCGGCGCAGCTATATGTTATAATCGGACGTATGCACATTTTGTAGAGAGTAAGCTTATGTCTCAGGGACATTTTGCTTATGATCAGGGGCTGTAATCGACTTATGGCCATTGCGGCTGTTTTACAGACGGCACGGACATGAGAATCAAAGGTAAGTTTTCTATCGAAGGTCACACCGAGATATTTAGTCTTGGTGGCCCAGGGGATATTGTCTTTGAAGAGTTTGAGAGTTTTGACACTCTCAGGGTGCACTTTTCGACTAGGATCAAAGATAATCGCGGATAATCGGTGAGGTAGTCGCGGATAATGTGAACTAACCTATCTGGGACTTGTAACTGGTGTAGCTTGTGGACTAGTCCGGCGTGCCAGACCTTGTCGAAGGCCTTGGCGACGTCGAAGAAGACCGCGAGCGTACGGTATGGAGGATCTTTCGCGAAGTTAGTCGCTATGTGCTCCGTGAGGCGTTGCACCTGGTGCGTACACGAGTGTCGAGCGCGGAACCCGAACTGTTCCGGTGGATATAGATTTTTCTCGTCTATCACGGTTTTGAGACGGTTCAGAAGGAGCCGCTCGTAGATTTTACCTAAGGTATTCAAGAGACTGATCGGGCGATAGCTGTCGGGAAGCGATGCTTTTTTGCCGGGTTTATGTATCCCTATGACTATGGCCGTTTTCCAGGCGGCTGGGAAATGGCAGTGGGCGATGTTTACATTGAATATGCAAACCAAGAGTGCTATGAGGTGATCAGGAAGAAGTTTGAGTACTTCGTTCCGGATCCCGTCAGGACCGGGAGATTTTTTGAGTTTAAGGCCCTTAATGACGGAACAGACTTAGTCAGATGTGACCGTAGTTAGGGTATCCGCGGGTGGGACCGAACTGAGTTCCTGTACCGAGGATTTGATTGTGTTGACATGTACGGCGTCTATGTTGTCGCAGTTTGGAGAGCATTGGCTCTCCAAGCTTGCGGCAAGACACTCCGCTTTGTCTTCGCTATCGAACGCGAGTGGGAGGCCCGGGCCTCTTTCGAGGGGTGGTAGTTGGGAGGAGTGTTCTATTTTTAAAGATCTGGCTAACTTCCAGTATGTGAGATGGGACGGTCTGAGACCCTCTACGAGGTTGTCCCAGCTGTGACCTCTGTATTCAGTGATGCGAGCTTTGAACTCTCTTTGTAATGCGCGTAACCGTGCGCAGTTTTCCCTGGACGGGAATGAGTTGTGAGCGCGTGTCGCGGCGTTCTTTTCCGTCTTTAACGCTCGCAGGTCGGCAGGGAGTATAAAGCGGCGATCGCTCACCGTTTTGACCTCTCTCGAGGCCTCTCTGATGCTGACCTGGAGGTGGTCAACGAGGGAATCGATCGCTAAGTCGGCGTCTACGGCCGACTGCAGTACGTCAGGGACCCTATCTAGGCTGTCCGAAGACGGCCTGTCCGCGAGTAAGTGCTTGAGTTTCGCGTAGTCAACCACCTGGACGGACGGAGGACTATGGTCGGAGGGATGTCCTAGTCGGAGGATGACCGGGCGGTGATCGGAGTCGAGTTCGTGTACGACTTCTAATAGTTGTAACCGAAGCTCGATGTACGCGCACGCAAGTGGGCACCTACAAAGCGAGAAGCTCTGAGTGTGGTTATGTCAATCTATGACCCACTCGGCTTACTCAGCCACTACACGATACCCGCGAAAATAATCCTGCAGAACCTGTGGCGCTTACAGATCGGCTGGGACGACGAGATACCCGAAGAGGACGCAAGTTCATTCGACGACTGGCTACAACAGTTAGAACATGTAGCAAACCTGCGCTTGCTTTTCGCGATACTACAATTTGGCATCGACGGGGATAACAGAATTGCATATACTGTGCGAACGCGAGTGAACAAGCATATGCGACGACGCGCGTATTGGCGAACGATATACGGTGACGGCTACATCGACGTAGCACTTGTAGCTGCAAAATCTAAAGTAGCCCCGAGACGCGTACAAACAATACCGCGTCTCGAATTACAAGCCGCCGTCATCGGAGCACGCCTGAGCGACACTATACGTCGTGAACATCGCATAAATATCGTCCGCACAGTATACTGGACCGATTCAACAACTGTCGTGCACTGGATACGGAACGACAAGCGCAGATATAACCCTATGTCTCGCACCGCCAGTTCGAACAGCTGAGCTCACCGAAGCAGAACAATGGAGATGGCTACCGACGTATTGTAACGTAGCCGACGACGCGACACGAACATCGAGCGCAGCGATTACTGCAGACGAACGGTGGTTCACGGGACCGAGCTTCCTGAGGTGCAAAGAGAACGAGTGGCCCGCAGAACCATTGGGGCCACAAGAAAACTCTGAGGAAGCTACCGTGAACCATACAGTCGAGCAATCGCAGCCCGACGTATTACCGGACGCGACGCGGTTCTCAACTTATGAACGACTAGTGAGAACG
This sequence comes from Saturnia japonica, assembly GCA_033032175.1. Taxonomy (NCBI): domain Eukaryota; kingdom Metazoa; phylum Arthropoda; class Insecta; order Lepidoptera; family Saturniidae; genus Saturnia; species Saturnia japonica. The sequence continues at coordinate 3,605,044 of CM065315.1, forward strand.
GTCTCTACAATGTTCGCGTTCACAGACATATGTCGACGCCAGGCGTCGCGTGTCGAAAAGCGGCACCTAGAACGCGCGGAGAGTATGTTACTACGGCAAGCACAACGGGAAAGCTTCGGTGAAGACATCAACAAATTAAAGCGAGGGAAAACGATACCACGATCAAGTCGTCTCTATAAACTAGATCCAGAGCTTGATGACGACGGCACGCTGCATATGCGTGGACGGATCGGAGCCGCGAACGTGCCGACAAGTGTGAAACGTCCAGTCATACTGGATGGGAAACACACTATCGTCAGAAAACTTATCGCCAAGCAACATCGCGCCGCGGCACACGGAAACCGCGAGCGCGTAATAAACGACCTGCGACAGCGATACTGGATTTTGAAACTACGACCCGCAGTGCGTAGCGTGGAGCGGGAATGTGCGATGTGCGGGTACGCAAAGCCGTGCCTCGCGCGCCGGCGACCGGAGACTTACCGGCGCGCGCCTTGACCCGTTTCATCGACCGTTTACGAACTGCGGGGTGGATTACTGCGGACCGATGCAAGTAACTATAGGACGGCGAAGAGAAAAGAGGTGGATCGCCTTGTTCACTTGTCTAACGACAAGGGCGATTCACCTAGAGATCGTGGGATCGCTGTCTACCGACTCGGCGATAATGGCACTACGACGGATGGCAGCGAGAAGAGGTTGGCCCGCACTGATGTACAGCGATAACGCGACCAACTTCCGTGGGGGACACCGAGCTACGCGCCGCCTACGCCGAATGGGCACCTGCGCTACGGGGGGAGGGGCTACGGCACAGCGTCGAGTGGCGCTACATCCCGCCCGGCGCGCCTAACCAGGGAGGTGCATGGGAGCGGCTGGTGCGGTCGGTAAAAACCGCGCTACGCCGACTTTGAACGAAGTTGCCGGCCTAAGAAGAGGTGCTCCAAACCGTGCTTGCGGAGGCCGAGCATTCGATTAACGCGCAGCCTCTAACGCACGTGAGGCTTCCGGGCCCAGCGGCGATCAGTCCCAACCGGTTTCTGCTCGGAGTTCGACGGATATGCCTACGACGGTCATTTGCAACCGGTTCGTTGAGATAGTCGACGTATGCGCCGACTTCCGTGACGCTGTGCTCTCGGAGCAACAGGGCAATAAGGACAACGTCCAATGGAGGAGGAGAACCGCGTGGAGCGGAGGTTTGAGCAGCCATAAGAGGCTGTGGTTTATGGGCCAATTCCAAGTCCATAAGGGGCTGGGGATTGTGGCGAGCGGGAGCCCACGGGGCCCGAGGGCCCAGTATGGGCTGCGGGGGCACACTAGGTGCGGAGATAACGGCCGCAGGAGCGCGGGCGGCGTTCGGGAGGTTAGGAAAAGCCTCCATTGACAGCAGGGGCTGTGGTTGGGGGCGAGGGGCATGGTCGACGGGGGCGTGAGGTGCCCTCTGATGGGCGGGTGGCCTCATCCGTCGGGGGCGCGTCGTAGTACTGCCGCCCTCTCCGCTATATTTAACCTCGCCCTTTGCCTCGCAACCGGTAGTGCGATGGATTCCGTGCGGGGCGTCGCTCAGCCAATGAGCGCGCACGCCCTGTGTGCGCGCTCTCGGCAGTACCATGAGTCACCATGCCAGATGTTCCGAGTCTGGCATGGTTCATCCTTACAACTAGTGAAATTTATACATTTAAACTTACAACTAGCTATATTCTTATTCTAATCGTTTTAAAATACACATATTCACACATATTCAGTTCATATTATTATATCTATTTCTAACACGTATTTATAAACCTTATTCCTAACACGTATTATTTCATTTACTTGTTCATTTTATACTATTACACTATCGTTATTCACTCGCCCCGCTCGCTGTCCGCAACATGTATGTATATCAGCTGTTTAGTTACCATATTACAAGCTTTGCTTAGTTTGGAATTAAATGGCCGTGTGTGAAATTGTGTTAAAAAATGTGTTGAAGGTCAACAAGAGCCTTCTAAAATCCTAAATCCTAAATTGGTTCCCATACGTCGTACATAAATATTATATAGCCTATGTCACATCCACGATTAAGATGAATCTAATGACACCTCGAAGGGTTTATCCGAAAGACAGATAGCAGTTTTAGCAGTAAACTGCGATCACCGACCCGCCTGCCAAGCGTGGTAATTACAGCATATTATCTCTATTTTAGGAAAAAAATGTATAATATAAAACAATAGTTGCAAAACAGATTTCTATGTACATATATTATCTTTTTGAAATAAAAATAGAAAGGAGATTTAGCTGTGGGTTATTAATGCATGTCAGGTATTGTATTAAAGTGATAAATACATTTGTTACGGCAAATGTCTCAATCGATATTACACAATGATTAATGTGCACTGGTCGGGAATCGAACACAATGCTCATTGTGTCCGTTCGCTGATCACTCGTGATGGATGAACTGACACGGATTTGACATACTATACAGTATGCGCTTGCATCCTGCCCTTCAGTTATTATTACACTGGTTGTGTTAAAAAAAGTTCATACTAACTGTGTTACGCGGTTTCACTTACGTTTAATTTCTTCAGTTATCCGATACTCCGTGGACCATACCTCGCTACACGGCCTCCGTAGTAATTCTTCATTATCGCATAACATTGTTTTTGACATACAATTTGTAAGGTAATTTCTCCACTCCTAATGGCTGTAGCGCGATGTTCGATAGACTATATGCATCCTGAATAAATAGGCTATGAAATGTAGAAAGATTTTTTCAATTGTGACTGGTAGTTCCAGAGATAACCACTTACAAACAGACAATAAATGTCAATATCTTGAGCTTCATTATATTTAATTATAGATTCGTCTAAACAAAATTATTTGTTAAAAAAATATAAATAATTGTAAGTTACATATTTAAACACGTCTACAACGTAGCTGCTTTCGTATTGCGTAGGTATTTACTGTTTCTACAGCCAAACGATCTACATTATGACACTAGTGTTAAATAAATCATAATTAATTAACTGGGAACAGTTGATGTTCTGTTAAAGGAACTCAAATCTGTCAAAAAACTACACCAGATGAATTTTATGTGCATACATAAATTTAGATTATAAACCTGTCAAAAACATTGTAACATTTTCTATTTATATTACATTCACATACCATCACGCCTGTATTCCCCGAAGGGTTAGGCAGAGGTGTACTAATGTATACCCACAGTTCGCCGGATATGTTTGTTTTAGATCCTATGTAATAGGGGGCGAGCCTATTGCCATTAATCGGGCACGAAGCCAAACTCCGTGCTGCTACTGAGAATTTCATAGAAAAAACCCAATAACACTTTGCTCGACTTGGGAATCGAACCCAGGACCTCGATCATCATCATCACAATAATTATTTATAAAAATAAAAATTAACATAATAATACTTTGTAGCAAAAGTAAAAAGCTATCAATTTAATATTGAGGTTGAATAACTTTCGAAATAATAGATTTATCAAAAACTTATAGAGAATTTTTAGAGTTCGTTTAATTGTCTACAAGAATATGTATTGATCGTTTCCAAAGACTCGCTGCTCCGTTAATGAGTTTTAAAATTCAAAAATTTTGCAAAAATATTTCTCATACTATTTGTATGGGTAATAAGAGATCAAAATTGAACAGGTTCTATATTTCCATATCCTCAATTTAAATTTGGAGAACAATCGTAAAAAGGTTGATTTTTTTCGCAAACCCAAACCTAAACGTACATTACTATTATTAGATTGTCAGTTTGAATGTTTGGAAGTACTGTTTCGAGTTTAAAATTGTTTTCACTGACACAAAGTCACCTGTAAGCTGTGTTTTATTGATATTAAGTTCTTTATTGTTATTAACGCGAACGAAATCATGAGCAGATGTTAGTACAAAGTAAAATGTTGGTTAAGATTTGTTTTAAGCCAAACTGTGCCCTACGGCTTCACCAGGATTAAAATTCTGCTCCGCTCTCCTTACGGTCCTAACGTTGCTACAAAATTAGGTCTCATAAACTAGGGATGGTTGTGGTCAATATTTATTAATGTTTTTGAAACATCTTTATAGATTTAATATTCGAAAATATCGATGAATATCGACTACAATCATCAATAGTTTGAAAGTATACATGTACATTGTACAATGTACATATAATATTTCGAAAACATCGATGAATATCGACTACAATCATCCATAGTTTGAAAGTATATATGCATATTGTACAATATACATATAATGTTTCGAAAACATCGATGAATATCGACTACAATCATCCATAGTTTGAAAGTATATATGCATATTGTACAATATACATATAATGTTTCGAAAACATCGATGAATATTGACTACAATCATCCACAGTTTAATAGTATACATGTACATTGTACAATATACATATAATGTTTTGAAAACATCGATGAATATCGATTACGTTCGTACCTAATTTGAAAGCGCTTATCTCAGAAAGTGGTAGTCCGATTTGAAAAATTCTTTTTGCGTTGGACAGTCTGGTTATTTAAGAAACTTTTATACCATAAAACTCATTTAAATATCTTTAACATGTAAAAAAGATTTATTTTGCAAATAATATTATAAGCAAGTGTGTTCCACTGGTACTAAACACACTAACTATGTACAAACGGTGCCGCACCTGACACACTTTCATTGATTCGTATTGCAACAGTACTACTAATGATCCGCTTATCTCGCTATTCATTGTTATTAAATACACTGTCAATGTCAAACAATGAATGCTGCAGCGAAATGTTATAAGATCTCTGATAACGTATTGCGAAATTAGCCAACAATCGGTCTCTGTAACAGTAAGAAGGCTTGAAGAATCTTATTTATTGTTACGGTTGATTTAAATACATTCTTATGAGCTTTCGCTTATATATTGATACATGTTGTTCTGCCATTTTTGCTAAATAATAGCTCGACCACAGCACCACCTATCAGATGATAACATAACTATGATTGCGATGTTTCGCGATGTTTCGATAAAACAAATATGATTTTCTGTGAATATGAGGTTATACAATCAAGTCGTTCAGAATACTATTAATAATGGACGTAAAAGAGATTTTTATATAATATACATTTAAGATACCAGATAATATTTAAGTACTACGTTAAAAAAAAATTAAGTGTTTTTGTTGCAGTCGAGTTTTTAGTTTCCTTTTTAATAATTTAGCTTGTTTTATCGTTTTTAATATATTCTGCATTAACATAATTTGAGAAATTCTAAGACATTCGTCATTGAATTCGCTTTAAGGTGCATACAAATATTTCAATGTTCCATTGTTCAAAGCTGACATCGGTCATTGGCACCGAGCGAAACTGTTTGTTTGTTCATTACGCAAGCAAAACGCGATTATATCTAAAGGAAAATCCAACAGTTGAATTTCAATAAACCGTTCGCTAATAATATCGTATAATACGAGAAAATATATTTACATACACTCAAAAAGAATGGAAAAGTTTTTTACTGAGTATTGACACTATTTGGAATTAATCACTTAAGTAGATTCGCACATTGGAATACGAAGAACGAATTTTTGTCTGAGACAAACTGTTCAATCATTTGGTGTGATTCTAAAAGGTAAAATTAACTATTTATAACTAGCTGTAAACTGCGATTTCACTTGCCTTATGATGTTTGATAGCTTACAATTTTACAAAATGCTGAAATAATTTTTTTAATGTAACTGATACTTCCAGAAATTAGCTCGCTGAAAGAAACACAAAACAATTTCTTGAGCTTTAGTGTTGCTTGAGTTTATTATAGTATACATAATTATTATGTTATTTGGTTACTAAATAGGATACCTATTTGATTTATCTAACCGCTAAAATTAATTTAATTGTTAAATAATTTTTGTAATTTTCATTAAAAATATAAGTATTTTTAACCGACTGCTTATAGGAGGGTTATATTTTCCCAGTGTATATATCTATTTCTTTGGCACGCTCTGTAGCCCAGACGGCTTGATGGATTTTAGTATATGAGGTGTTAATAGATTCGTCTTGACATAGGCTATATGCATACGACTTCTGGGATTCAAACAAAAAGCAAAAATAGATTTTTTTTGATGTTGTTGCAGTCGGGATTTTTATTTCCTTTTTAATAATTCAGCTAGTTATGTTTGAAGATTGTTTATTTAAACCGGTTAAATTAAAGTGAAGTAAATATATAATACTTCATATAAACGGAATTAAGTTATTTACTTCGTTATTATGCAAACCAAATGTTCTGTTAAAAGAAAGCTCTGGAACGTTTAAACAGACCTCACAATAGCTGGTTAGATTTGATTATCATAAACAATGTATACACCTGGGTGGCTCTAATCCATATAAGGACTAACAAACATATTTGAATACAGTGGAAAATTATCGTTTAAATATTTTACCAAAAATGGTAAACGAAACAACTACATAATTATTTCTTGTATCGGATCCGATGTATTCTGTATTATTTACGATCGAATATGGATGGGTGTTTAATTTGAGAGTTATTAATTTATGTTAATCTTAAAAGACCTAAGACAATAAAATATATAGTCATAAAATTAAAAAATATTTTAATGAATCATTTTTATTTTAGTTTGTATGTAAGTATTTCTTTTTCTTCCAATTATTTAATGGCAATATCACGTAATTTTTTTTCTAGTCATCAGAGTTCTAGCAGTGTTCTAACTAGACGGTGGCTCCCGTGTTAGATCTGACCTGGGAGTTTTTGTGGCATAAATAAAATGATTAAAGCCGTAATGCGCGCATTAAGCAAAAAGTATGTACTTTATAAGTTATTTTTAATTTTATTCCTTAGATACCTGGTTCTTATCTAATAAAAATTATCACGATATATTTCTTAAACATTTAAAAAAGTTAAAAAGTTATAAAAGTTTAAAGAATCACTACCTACGCGTTCAGCAATAATTTCTTGCTGTAGCGAAGTGGGGATTATAATATTAGTCCCTATAGATTAACGCGAACGAAGTCGCGGGCGGTTACTGTTTTGGAATAAAAATCTTTACTTTGGAAAGGTTGGCTGATTGTAGTTTGCTAGGAGCTCAGAGTAATTGGCTGCACCGCTCGCACTAACACAGTTCTAGTAAAGAGTAAAGAAGACGGATATACTCAGATGTCGATGTACTTTTATTAACGTATGAATATTATTACAAAATACAATATTAAATTTATCATTTATTAAAGGGTTAATAAATAAAATCTGAAAAATGAAAAATAAAACGAAATTTTAAAGTATTAAAGGCCGATTTTCATTCACCGAATAATTTTATTCAAGGGATAATTTTGTCATTTTGTCGAATAATATATCGAAAACCTGTTAAAATAAAAATAATATTCCTCAAAAAAAGTTATATGTTGATTGAAAAATCAATCCTAACATCGGATAAAAGAACCATTCGTTAGATTCAAGTGAAATTTTGATCTTTAGACTTATTGCCTGTTATTACGTATACCTACACTTCTTAAGAAAACCACTTATCTTCTTCTTAGAAATAAAAATCGATATTTGTAACTATGTTCCCTATGAACTCCAAAACGACTGGAGCGATTTTGGTAAAATTTTCTAACAATCTCCATATTATCCCAGCGGGGTATTTTGCAAAGTTTGGTAGCGTTCGGATCAATGTTACTTATTGACTTCATTGCTTCTTTATTGAAGTCAAAATGCATATATGCAGATACGCATATGATGAGTATATAGGTATAATACTTTTAGTTTGTTTGTTGTTTCTAGGGTTATTTTATGAGTCATTGGTATGACATGCACTATAGTCTTTAATATTCATGGCAGTCACGTCTGTGACAACTGTTTAGGATCCTGATGACCCTATTAGGATAAGAAGTAACAAATCAGAACATTCACACCCTCACCACTTCGTCGACAACGGTTATTATAGGGACCAAATATAAGTAGTTGAAAAATATATGTTTTATGTACTTTATTTGCAGTTATTATTTTATAAATATCATTTTTCGTTTGGCAATAATCATTAATGACGTTTACTGATGATTTCTTTGTGTATGGGTTGTGTACTCGGACTACAAACGGGGAATATCTTTCAAATGTAGCTACTAAAATATAAAAAATGTTTAGAGACACCTGTTGGAATACCTGCAATGAGCCTGAGCTATCGGTGAAGGAAAACATCGTGATGAAATCATAGCATGGGGGTAGAGCTTTTAATGCCTCCATGGCTAGCTACCACCCTCAAGTTTAAAATCTGTCGCCAAGCGTCCTATAACTCTACGCTTTGCGGCGCATAGGAACATTAGAATTGAGCCTAGTAGAGCTCTTTATTATTATCCTAACTTAATATTATAAATGCGTAAGTTTGTTTGATTGTTACTCAATCGCGCAAAAACGGCTAATCTGATTTTTATTCCGGTAAAGACCCAATTCTGAAGTCCACACAGACGAAGTCATGGGCTCAGGTAGTTATTATTAATTAACATAAATTCCAAATAATTATTATTGAAAAGGCATACGGCATCACTAATGAATTTATCGATTCTTGAATTTAATTAAATAGTTATTAATTATTCTGTTATTCCAGTTCAATGAATAAATAAACAGTTATGGCATTTTTATAAATAGGTATATCATAATAATTTTTCATATTTTATAAAGAAACTTCACTGGAATTTTTGAGTCAACTTAGTTAATAGATACTTAGATAAATGAGGATAGCCTTTATTGTTATAATTAATCCAATTTACATAGTACACGAATATGTCAATCAATTGTAAAGAAATTAATACCTAAAGATAATATATCAGGTTTTAGTTGCGAGATCATTCTCAAACCAATTCAAGTGACCAAGAATAAAAATCATTACAACATACATAGTGTTCCGTACAATTATTGTTTTAATATTTATCTATAACAGTGACGTTTGAATTAATTATAGTATTTTGTAATGAAATTACCTAACGCATGATGGGAGCAAAACTGAAAAGAGTGCCAGACCAGACTGACAGTAAAAAACAAATACATACATAATATGTAATGACTATGTAATGTCCTATGTAATTTTCAAAAGTATGAGAGTCGTAGAATTGTCTCAACTGTATTATGATCAGATTTGTACGCACTATTTTTTAATGTTTTTATATAACTTTATAAACAAAAACTTAAAAAATAAATTTATAAAAAGTCCTGACTTAGCGGGACTCGAATCATGGATCACTCGTACTATACATACAACAGTTCATACAGGTCTGGAAAACTCATAATATAGTGTTACGACCTGTAACAAGCCAATTAAAAATATAAAAAAAATTTCTGTTCCCGAAATATCTCGAAGCAACTAGAAACTTCTCAGGTATCGAAATAATGTTCGTGTCGTAAACAACCGTAAACATCGCAGTTTAAACACACGTGTATAGAGCTTATCGTCTCGATTACGTCATCGAGTGGGCATTGGAAGTAAACACAATGAAAAGTTCGCGACGCTTCACGATGTTTCTGCGGTCATTAAGTGTAGGTGTATGTATAGGCGACTAAGGCGTGGCGCCGAGGCAGTTTAGCGATAAAAGGAAGCGAAACCACAGTGTAATAAATAACAGTGTTTGTGAGTTCGTGTAATTTGTAACTGTGTGGAATTGAAATAAATTCCCTTCACCTCAATCATCGGCATTTTTAATACCCACGGGTGTAACAATAGGTATAGCGAAAGGAACTTCGTTGTTACCGGGTCTCCAATGACACTTCTCGATTTTTTTATCCGATTTTAAAAACTTTGATACCTAAAAAGGTAGGACCAACTGGTCCTACGACTTTTCAATTCTTCACACATTGCGCAGCTTTTCTTACTTCATCCTCATTTATCTACTTCGTGATTATATTTGTTGCCATAATTTCTAATTCTTCAATCCAGTCATTTTCTTCGATCATCAACATCTCCAAATATCTATTCCAAATGATTCTTTATACCTATATCTTTCGTCTAACCTTTTCCTCCATATTTTATACATTTAGGCACAGTCACAATGACAAATCCACTATGCGTAAAAAATTCGATCTAACTAACCTACTGCCTTCTGGGAGGAAGGGAGATACTTGCGTGTATCCATGTATTTAGTATTCCGGCAATTTAGTATCTCCAAAAATGTAATATTACACCATAAAATTGGTATCTACGTGTCTCTAAACATCTGATCGTTAATTACACAACATAATCCAAATGGTAACAGCGCCAGTGGTGCACCAGTCGAGTTTAGTAGCCGATTGTTAATTCATACGTAAAAAAACAATCAAAAAGTCATCAAACAAAAATTACATTTGACGAGATCTCGTCAGTTGTATGTATGTAATTGATGGGCTTTTACGTATGTGCTACACTGTCGTGTAGCTAACGTAAGCTATATTTTAAACATGGCATTTTTAGTTTTTAAGTGTTTTATTATGAGTTTTAATTTTCCACTACATCTACCATAATTGAAATTGATTTATTAATTTAATTAGAATTAATGGTTAACTTTTTATCAGCTTGCTTCAAACAAAAACCTATATACTATATACCTAATAAACTACTGACCCACTACGAATTAAACGATTTAGTACTTTTGTATATTAAAAACGATTGATAAATAATATTTCACCTCTTCTCTGCCTCCTCATAATATAAGAATACAATCTATTTAAATTAATTGATAGATGCTTGCCGTTGTGCGCGCATTACGCAAAAATTACTGGATAGTTTAGCGATATGTTTTCTTACCATGGTGTTAATATTATTAACACGTAAATGAAGTCACGGGTATCAGCTAGTCATACGCATAGTCTACCTCATACAAAACTACAAACATACAAATAGTATAAATGCTATATTTTAACTCATAGCTTTGAGTGTAGGCATATCTTCGAAAGCTTTTTCAAAATTCATTCTTTGATACATTAATCCAACAAGTTACAACACACGTTGATAACATCATGATAGTAATGATAGAAACCACACCCGTGCCATTTTGATGACGTCATAATTGAGATATGTGATAAGATCACAATTTAAGTATACTGGTCACTTCTAAAAGGACTACAGGGATGGTGTTTTGACGATACCAGATGTTATACAATAGCAATCAATGTTTTTACAATTATCCTACAAGCTATACATTTTCTATTAAATTCCAGAAATGATATGAACGCAAAATTATAAAATCCCAAAAAGATTGCAAAAAGTCGTCACCAAACAAATTTTTTTTAGGAAAAAATTTACTTTTTGCCAGATCAACATAGTTTAGGCTGGAATTATGAAGTGAATTAATCTTTATTATAATAATTGTATTTTATTATAACTGTGTCTTTAAATCAAATAAAAGCTCCGGAAATATGTACGCTATTTATTAAAAATAATTCTTTAGGTATATTCCGAGTTAAATGAGCGACAAAAAATAATTAAAAATTGTTTTGTTTGTACCAAACCTTTGTACTTTATTCAAACTGTTTTGTTTATATGTTTATTATTAAAACATTGTGTTATTATATTGTTATTAGTATACATGATTAAAATGCCATTGCGTGAGAGAAACGACAAATTTAAAAGTCTTTGAGGAAGTGTAAAATTAAGAGTTGATTTTTTTTCAATAAGTGATACTCGATGTAAATAAAAATAAATATGCAAATGATTCTTATTACTGCTTTACAATCTTGATAATTATAATAAATTAAATAATAATATTTTTGTAATAAAGTAAATTTGTTGTGGTTACGTCGTTGAACAGATTTGGTACTTATTATTATCAATTTGTATATGCTATGGTTCACTTCACATATTTCACGTCTGTGAGATTTTCAGATTATTATAGGGGATTTACTATAGTCGGTCTTCTCTAGCTACCACCCTCTTGTTGAAAAAGCTGTCGCCAAGCATCTATAGGTATATATATACCAGCAGCTACACTTGATAGCCAGTCCACAACTAGGATTAGCGTGGTAGCGTCTTAGGCTATACCGTTATTTAACATATGCTGAGTTTGTACATAGACTCTTGATAGAAACCTATAGAGTTAAAAAATACGTAACATCTAGTAAGTAGAGAATTATTACAAGTGAGGAAGATCGCAGCCAAAATAGCCTTGTGTTGTGTTCCTGCGGTGTGTAGGGTTTACAGAAATAATAGAAGTATAGAAGATCACAGCCAAAATAACCTTGTGTTGTGTTCCTGCGGTGTGTAGGGTTTACAGAAATAATAGAAGTATAGAAGATCACAGCCAAAATAACCTTGTGTTGTGTTCCTGCGTTGTGTCGGGTTTACAGAAATAATAGAAGAATAGAAGATCACAGCCAAAATAACCTTGTGTTGTGTTCCTGCGTTGTGTCGGGTTTACAGAAATAATAGAAGAATAGAAGATCACAGCCAAAATAACCTTGTGTTGTGTTCCTGCGGTGTGTAGGGTTTCCAGAACTCTTTGGGGTAAGAGGATTCAATTTATTTAATTTAATATATTAATAACATTTATTATAGATCAATTTTAGCTTTCTGCACTCCTTCTCCATATAAACTTTAACTATGCCAAATCTCACAGTCTTCCGTACACGCAATACGCTTTAAAAGGGGTAGAAAGCTTTTGCTTCACGTATGAATATATAGATTATAAACGGGTATGAAATTACTCATGAAATTATATATACAATAAAACTCACTTCCCCTATGAGGTTGGCATAGTCATCTAGGACGAATTGGGGCCTCGTTAAAATAAGAGGCTGATAATTTTAAATTGCTTGTCTTGTATAATACATAGAAGTTGTTATGAAAGATTGACAATGTGCAATAAGTGGGCAATGTATGAACATGCATTTGTCTTGCAAGTGGATTATGAATTGCTATTTCTTCATCATGAAATGAACAACCACGCCCAAAGATCGCACAATTGAATGAAATATAACTGTAATTAAAATTATTCAATTAATAATATTGAAGTTTCTGTATGTAATGTAAAAATAACAGTTCTTTTTCTAAATGTATTTATAGTATATAAGGTACTTAATATAACAAAACACCAATTTTTTAAATGGTTGGACCGATTTTGACGCCCCTTTCACTGGTAGATAACTGATGTTATAAAGAGTAACTTAGGCTACTTTTATTTTAGAAAAATAACTAAGGCTCCGAGCAAATAAAAAAAAACTGGTCATGATAAATCAACTCGGGCGCTTAATTGGCTTACAGTGAGTAAACCATAAGATAAATATCAAATTAATTTACTATATAATTGTAGACATTAAAAAGACGTACAAAAAAGTCAGTGAGAGTGACTGAACAGAGTAACAGTGAGTGACAGAGTGAAGAGTGTTTATCTTCTAAGGAACATCCATAATTAGCATTTTTGTCTTTAAAATAGCCGGAAGCGGGGAGTAAGATTCGCGCGGGCATTCTGTAGTCTACGTGATCGAAGCAGCGGGCACAGCTAGTATAGATATATTACATGTAGAAGTCGAGGTGTTTACACCGGGTGGAATATCAATTCGATGTTTGCAGGTTCGAGTTCGAGCCCTGTCATGTTCGCGTAAATTTACTAATTAATAATAGCATTATCGATTAACGGTGAAGGAAAATATCGTGAGAAAACTTCAACGCTTGAGAAATCTTCTTGTGGTACCACTGTATGTGAGAAAAGTATAGAACTGTTTATTTCTTGGCGTTCGAAATCGCCAATAGGTCGTGGGCTGGTATTAAGCCCTGTTATTACTGTTACAGAAGAATCTTGTAGGCGACGCGTGATGTTTTTATATTTGTAATTTTATTATTCAATAAAGCGGACGGCAACAGCGGTGAATGCACTTAACACCGGAGGGGGCGGGGGTGAACGCGAGACGCGATAAGAAAAATGCACCAGTCTGTTAGTCCTCCTTGAAAAACGTGGACGAGTCTTTCACCGTTGTTATCTCCATAAAAGAAATCACGTAGCGTTATTTCTACGCACCCGCTACAAATCTGAAGAACTAAATGTAATTAATTCGTTGTAATAATCTATTTTTACTACTTTATGTACTTAGCTGAAAATATTTACAAAACAAATAAATAAATTTAAAAAAAATATTGAGTCATTCCTTTTAACAATAATATTAATTACTCTGGTAATGAGCGAATGATAATACGCTGTTAATGAGCGTTATTCTATTTTAAATAACAATATTTGAAAAAATAGGGGTGTGCGAATAGCATTGTAATCGAATCTAAGGATTGAATGAAATAGTTCAAAAATTACGAATCACGAATTATAGAACGAGTTTACAAATAATTTGAAATTATCAAATTATTCGATTCTGTTTGAATCGATTCATCAGTTCACCCCTAAGCGGTACATGATAAAATGAGAACAATTACTGTTTACCTCAGTAAGGTTACTGTGTGATGATATAGACCTCTTGATATAACGAATGACCGATTCCACGGTTACCGACCTGCGCAATTGTTATAGACATTAGCATTGCACATTCCTGACCACACCTTAACTATAGAACCGTAACGATTGTATCATTGCGCAAGCCAGAGGGCGTTGGTTCCGAATTGCCGTCATTATTATTAGAGGTTAGGCTATTGCTTGGGAAATTGAAATTTGTAAACTATCAACAATATAATGGAATTAAATATTCCTATGAAAAGTAAGTATTATTGACTCGTGGAAACATTTCGCATATTGTAGAATCGAATGTTAACAATCTAATAAATAAACACTTCACGTCATGTAACTTAACTTATACAGATTCTTATTAGACAGTGTCTTCCACATGATAGTTGAATCTAGGTATATTAAAATATTTTTTAATCAATTTTTTAACGAAAACATTAAATTTAAACTATTATTATAATAAACAGCAGGTAACATAACCTTTAAAATGACGTTTATTAACTTTGATGAAGAATTAAGGGATATATAGTGACACCACATAAAATCACATTTGAGAAATATAACATAAAAAAGAATTACTGTTGATGAGTTGTTTTAAAGGGACCAGGTTTATTTTTGGTGGCGTTTTAGACGATATTTATTTATTACTTTTATTACTATACTATATATCTATATAAGATATAAATTAATATTAAAGTTGCCTCTACTTTACTAAAACGTGGTTAGAAAACGTTTATACTTACTTATTTTTTTGAGCTACGTCACAATATCGCAGTATCTTACGACAAAACTCTTTGAAAAGTGTGTGTTGAAAGTGTTGACATATGATTCTGAGAGTAAATCACTAACGATGGGCCTCATAAGAAAGCTCAAGGTCACTTCTCGACGTCATCGAATCAGAAAAGAGGAGACAAAGATAGCCTTCAGAAGTTAAATCGTTCTCCGTTAGTTAAATAACTCTGAGGATTGTTGGACTTACAAGTTACGCTGTGGGGCACGATACCTGTAGAACGTAGGAATGGACCTTTGGGGGAGGCTTAAGTACAAAGTTGGATGTACTTCGGGGACATGAATAAATGGATGAATGCAACTGCTTATGTACACATCATAAGGAACGAGCACTCAATAAAGAACGACATCGAATTGAATTATTATGACAGTGTGTATAATGACACTGGCAGAAGCGCAAACAGCGTCTTGTCAAAGATAAAAGAAAAAAATAGTGATGATATAAAAACTACATCACGTATCACAACTTAACTAAATAACTAGTCGACGCATAAGACCTCCATTAAATTGTACCACCGCGAAATAGTCGTGGTTATTGTAAGCAATTTATCGAACGACATTTAATCGGCGGTTAGTTTTATCAATAAGCCGACACATAGTGTTTTTCGATAATTTATTTTGATGATAAAACTGATGTTTTTAAATTCTTGCTTCTTTTTTAAATATCCCTTTCAGAATAAACGATATATTCTGACATGCGGTGGTGAATTATTTTTGGAATAGAGTTTGTTGCATATCATTATTAACTTTTTTCGATAAACTTCATTTTTAATGTGAACGATAAAGTTTATAAAGATTTTTCATTATTTTTTAACTGGCTTTAGAATAGAAAGGTACAGTAAAAGTTCAAACCAGAGATGGCTCAATGGAATATTGATTGAAGTACGTGGATTCTATTCATTCAATGAACTTGTTTATTTTGCAGAAAAGAAAAATCCCAAACCAAAGTGGTAAACATTTTACAATACCCGCTTGGATATCTACCATCCGCAAATTCATATCGCCAAAAATCTACTGGTCTATTCCGGGAGTTTATTCCTTTCGATAGATAATGGCCCAATAATCCTGGTAAAAATGTCTCTCAAAATACTAGTATATGTAAATGGTATGGTACCTACAAGCAACAAGCAAACACCACAAGACTCTGACTAAACTAAGACTAGTTCCGTCTTCCGCTCCCTGGAGGACCTTTTTTTTAGATCCTCGGTGAACAAAACATCTGGGGCCTTGATTGGTATTGAAAGCTGGTATAACTGCGTACTAGTATAATATTAATGTGGTACATTTACCATCCTTGCTTTCGACTATCGAGTTAGCAATTATGACACAAACATATGATGGTAGTTTAAAATTGATTGCAAAATTCCTTTAAAAACTGTAGTTCTTCAAGAAGTTACTTTAAAATTATTTTCAAATATAATGAACAAGCAGAATAATAAATAATGGCAAGTAAATATTCTTTTTATTTAATGGCAACTGTTTCATCCATAATTCTGGTAATGTCATGTAATAGATTATTTTTCTAATTATTCTTCCAACCATCAAACATAACTCTGACAAGATGGCGTGGGCGGTTCCCTTGTTAAAACTGCCCAGGGAAAATTTGTTGCAACACAAAGTACAAATACCTAGTTATTATTTATAATTCACTTCACTTGTATGCAATAGTCAAACTAAATTAGGTAAAATGCTGCCAGAATTACAAATAACACAAATAACTTAATATATAATATAAATAGCAAAAATAACATAAGTTTATTAGTTAAAGTAATAACTACTACATTACAGGTCAACATTCAGTTAAAAACACACTAAAATTATGCTTTAAACAATTTAAAAAAATACGGGCTACTTGGGTGGCTATGTTAGCAATATATAAATAAGCCATTAACAAGACAGCCGTGTCGGAAGTTTTAATTGGGAACTCTGCACGAGAGACAGATCTGAATCAGCCGGTTAAATGTAACCGTGTATTAGAAAGGGTTTAACGGGCTACTTTGTTCGTAATGGCTGTGTACTAGTCCCGTGTATATTGTTAAACTGCATTTACTGATAACAAGCGGTAATGATACATCTAACTAACACCTGCTTGCAGAAACTTTACGGTAAATGAAAAATAGGTTTTATTTTGTTGCTTTAAACATTTGGTTGATTTAACTGTAGTGATAGTTTAACATACATGTGATCCTCGAATGCGCCTGAAATTTAAGGGAAACTTGTATAAAACCGACATAGTAAGATCTGTCTTGACGTATACATCTGAGTGCTGGGCGACGAAAGAACTGGATGAAAGAAGATTGCATGCGAATATTAAGATGGATGTGTGGTGTAACTAGAATAGATAAGATCAGGAATGAGTATACCAGAGGAAGTCTTAAAATAGCACCAGTCACAGAGAAGTTGAAGGGTTATAGGCTAGCGTGGTATGAGCATGTCATGTGGAGGCATGAAAGTCATATAATTAGAATAATGTTAAGTATGAAGGTGGATGGATATAGGAGTAGACGAAGACAGAAGGAGGTATGGATGGATTGTGGGAAGAATGATATGCGTATAAAAGGTGTGAATACTGAGATGATATTTGATAGAGTAGAGTGGAAGTAGAAACTATTCAAATAATTGTAACGTAAATTATATGGTGGTAGCACAACCCTAAAAAAATAAATGTGGCTACATAATTTTCAAGTTTTGATATCATATCAATTTACTTTATGGGATTAAAAAAGGCACTAAAATTTATTTCAAAAAAGTTATTTCCTCACCTGCTTAGACCAGGAAGTGAAAATAAGACCAAATATTTGCACTCGGAACGTTTCTGTCGACCACTTAAATGTGTTATAATAACCTTGCAGATGCAACGATCACGATTGTAAAATACCAGGCGCTCATAGACCGCAGGCAGTTTATCATTTCGACCCGTTATCTTGCTAAATGCGATCCGCTCTGCTTAGCTCGGTAGACTCAGGTGAACCTAGCCCTTCGCTGTACGATGAGGTCGATGATCGCTTTGTCTTCTCATTTGTACTGTCTATTATAATAAATACTTTTAGTTGATTAAGTTGATTTATGTCCTATTTTTTAATTTTTTATTGAATTGGTAAATAGTAGATACCAATTTTCATAGACCTATCTTTAAAAATTACAGATTTTCATACGAATTTTATCCCTGATGGTGAGTACAACACAGTCCAAACACAACGGCAACCACCAAGAGATTTAAATCCATCGGCGGACGCCACTGCCAATACCGGCCTGCATAAATATCTCTTCACGTTACGTTTAATGGGTACGCTCTTTTCACTACCTTAAGGGATGAATTTCCTAAAATCTGTCTTTAGTACTCACCTACAGTGTAAAGGGAATCTACATGAAAATTTTCAAGGTCACGGTTTGGGTTATGCATTGGATATGGCTGTCTGACTTAGATAGAGGATATAATTATTACGCGTAATCTCAAATATTTTAAAACTGAAACTCACTAATTTCTTAATTACATAACACTGTCTTTCAATATAATTTGCAATGAGGTTAATTGAATTTGAAATTATATGAACAATTAATTGAACACGTGAGTTGGTATTTTTGAAGAATTTAAAGTTTGCGTTCCCAAAATGATAATTAAGTATATAAGATTTTTATTACACGTGAAAAATAAAAATAAAACGTTATATGTTTTATAACTCTGGCTTTCTTGGCAAATACAGTCAAGGAGCTGTCTTTACATAAAAATGTTTAATACATCTTTTACAAATGATATTGAACACTGTACCTGAATTTTTTTCCTGACTGACTAAACTGTTAGCCTTAAGGGCCCTGGAGCCTCCGATGGCTTTTACAACTTCACCGGACTTGGGGGCGAGCGCTTAGGGCACTCAGCCGCTAAAGTTTTGGACAACTCGCGCACAAGGGTGCCAAAGTGGCCGGACCTCGGTTTGAGCGGTTGTCGCAATTGCAAATAAGTCGCCATTTGACTAATTCCCTATTCGTAAATTTGAACTAATTAACATATACTCATGCATGTTCCCCTCCTCCTGGGAGGAAGGAAGGAAACATGCGTATGTGTATTTAGAGATCTGAAAAGTATTTCTACACTAACTAGCGTAAAAAAAAAAGGTTCCTTACAGTATGTACACCTGTGAGGTGAGCACGTATACAACAGTGTGTAATGTTTGTATGTGGGTAGCTAAGTGTTGCAAGTATAGTGTCACTTGTTAGGACCTAGGCTTGGGTTGCCGCTAGAGAGGGTGGACGTGACGGGTGTGCGGGAGCGAAGTTGACCGCCCGTCCTCTGCGGAAAGAACGGTGGTTACGCGGGCGTGGTCGGTGGCACGTTCTGTTTGGAGAGACGGTGGAGTAAAACCTGTTAGCTTCTTCGACTTTATCGTCGGGGTCGGTGAAAATGTTACGCGGTCGGCGTTTCTTCCGTGAAGCGATATACTGTCGGCGATTTTCCTGTGAGGCGGTAGGATTAGGGACATAAGTAGCGGCTGCTTTAATTAGCGGATTAAAGTGATTTGACGGGCTATCGAAGTAAGATCCCGACAGGAATTTTGCGAACGCGAGGCAACTGTATGTCATGATCGAACGGAAAACTGTACCTACAGAATCACGCATTAATAAAAGCTATAAAAATCCTTATAATACGTAGAATTTTTAAGTTTCAAAACTTGAGTGAAAACTTATTTTTGACGTGAAAACTTCTTTAGCCGCGTTGAGTGATTTTTGTAGGGGAAAAACTTAAGGGTTCGCGTCACCGATGACTTCGACGTGCTCGTGACATATTGCGCTTGCGTCAGACTAGTGACTCGTAGTATTGTAGCTTGTGCACATGTTCGGGTCACTGACATTCTTAGCAAAAATTCAGGCTACAATTGATTTAAATGAAAATTGAGTTTTCACTTCTGTCGGCAGTCCTTATGACAGCCTCTATTTTTTTTATTTTCTAACCGATAATCATCTAAACACATTATAAAACAAAGTCCCCTCCGTCTGTCTGTCTGAGCGCGACAAACTCAACAAATACCGAACGAATATTCATACGGATTTCATCAATGGACGGAGTGACTCATGAGGAAGGTTTAAGTGTAATTCATTAAAGTTTTGTGTAAATTGGATGAATTATGACGATGCTTGTTAAAGATGTCTTAAAAAATCATGCCGACTGGGAGCTTTACTGGCGTTCTCCGAGTATACTGATAGAATTATATGTATTACTTTGGTATGCGGGGCTAGTTGCTAGTAATAAAAATAAATAAACCATTTCGTGTTCCAGCCGCAGGTGAAGTCGCTAGCTGATGCTGCTAATGTTAAAAGACTTGGCACTTGTTATCAATAGTTGAAAACGAATAAATCTTACGCATTCCAAGGCAACAGATAACTGGGTCTCAAGATGTGAGCGCTGACTTATTTATAGCTGCTGGTCTGATCGCCCCCGGAGATAATAATTAGTACGAGGAATCAACCGGCAAGATAATATTATGAAAACTACTATCGCTATTGGGATTGCCTGAAGATATATTTTCTATATTTTAACCACCTTAACTGATGTCGAGTGACGGCCGTTATCAATAACATATCTGAGTTCACTATCCCCGATTAGTACATATTATTTGTAATAACTACTACTTTTAACTTAAGACAGATATCAGCCTCCCTCTTATCTATGCAAGCTATAGGATATAGATATATATTATGTAGATACGAAAAACTATCCATTGATAGGTTATTGAAAAAAAAGTAAGACAAAAAGTTATATTTGTCTATCTTTAGTAACTTAAACAACGGATAGATAGATTATAGCTGCCGAAACAAGGCTATAGTGTCTTGGCAATAGATTTTCAACTTGTGAGAGGTAGGTTTTTCTTTTTTATCGTAGCATGCATAAGTAAGTACTTAATGGTGAGCACTGTAAGATCTACAATCCATCGGCAGTCGCAGCTGTTATGCCTGCTCAAATATATCTTCATAATAATAATAATAATAATTTATTTCTTATAAATGCAGGTTTACGAGTTCTGGGTACATTTAATCACATTGCGTCATACAAATATTACTTTAATTAAAAATCGTTTCTCATAAAATAGATTTATATAATACATTCATTATTAAAATTTATCATATTACACCTACTTAGAACAGCAATAGCTTATAATTCAATGGCAATATACCGCATTATTATTGCAGTCTGTGATAGAATAAAATGATTTTTCTATTAGACACGATTTAAATTTTCTAGCAAATCTTTTTTAATTTCGTAGGGACGGTATTATATATTATACGTCCACACATAGCATAACAGCTCTTATATAGGTGTTTTCCGGCAGCTGCTATTGAGAGCCAGTCCTCCCACTAGGCTTAGGATATCGTCACTTGAGAACAGTTTCTAGTTTTTGTGTTAAAAATAAAATGTTAGAGGTTTGTCGTTGTGCGCGCATCACGCAAAAAGTAATGGATAGTTTTTGTTTTTTTTTTTTTTGTTTTAATTCTTAGATACTTGATCCTAATCTAAAAAAGAATTATCACGATATTTTCATAGACAATAATTAGCCACGCGAGCGGAGCCGCGGGCACAGTTACTTTGTTTATAAAATAGAAGGATCATTTGAATATTTTTGAACTTCTATGGTATGGTAACACTCCATACATACTTACTCTTTGAAATATAAACATAGGTATTTTATAAATGTATTACTAAAATATATTGATAGGAAACAAGTTTTCATGTACGTTAACATAAATTAAGTAGTTTACACATTAATTAGTAACAAAATGTACTTCCGACCTGAAATGGTGGCCATGTAGGCATATGCATTCATTAGACCTGTTAATTATCCACACAGTGTGAAAACGCCTCTGCATTCCGCCGCGTGAGAACTACCTTGCAGCGTATGCCCTTAGCTACAAGCGACAAGCGGAGTAATATTTATTTAATAAAGTGATTACATACTTCAATATATTTTTGACCGATTTCAATTTAAATGTATAAATTTTTTTATAGATGTTCAGCCGCAACTTCTTTATTTATTAACCGATTTGGATGATTCTTTTTTTGGATAGGGGATACCTCACGGGTTCATTGGAATTGGATCTTCAAACTACGAAGATATACGAGGAAACTTCCAAAATCATTTAAGTGTGTTTTCTTTTTTATTAAAAATTGCCTTGTTAAACACACAAAGCCTAATAAGAGGACTGGCTCTCAAGTACAGCTGCCTATAGGTGCTTGGCTACAGATTTTTAACTTGAGGATGGTAGCTAGCCAATTATAAAAGAAAAACTTCAATTATTAACAGTATTAAAAGTTAAACTTACAAAATTCAAAAGTACTATTTTTAGGAAAAAATTAATTAACTTTTGCGTTATGCTATGTGTAAGTATAACTCTGTATTACATTATCAATAAATTCCATAATAACTTTTTTAAGTATGATCATAATATTCCCTGCTATAAGGTCAGGGTCAAACGTGCATAAAGATAGCATGCTCAATTATTTATTTATTAAAAATATTTTAATCCATTTTTAATAAAATTATTTTTATTATTAGTGTTTAATTATAACAACAACAAAAAATATTGTGTAAGTTCATTGCTGTTCGAAAAAACATATATTAATATACATGCATGTGTCAAATTGTGCCTATAGAAGTTTTATTTTAATAAAAATAATCCTATGACTTAAAAAAAAGCATTAAAATTTGAATTAATAGTATAAAGTATTTTATTACCATTAATAAGTAAATACGAGTGAACTGTTAAGTGTCATTCTCTTTTAGTTTAGTGTAAAATATTACATCTAGTTCTATGTTATTTTAAATGTTTTATTTATTCCATATCAATTTTCTACAGTTTTTTACAGTTCCTTACAATTTCACGCTCCTATAGATTTACAGTGTTTATTAGTAGATCTTTGCTATATCTGACAAAGAAGTATGATAGGGCTGAAGCTCTCTCAATATCTGTTATTCGGAATTCTTTTTTTTATCCATTGCCTTTCCAAACAGTTTGTGTAATAGTTTCAAAACCGCTGTATCTCATGAATTACATTTTTTCTTCTGTCAAAGTTACCGATAGTTTACGACATAAATTACCAACTAACGAACTAAAAACGGTATTCTGACCCAATTAATATATTTCATTTTTTTTTATGAACATGACATTTTACAAAATAAAGGTAGAGTTATGGGTTTTGTAATTAACCAAAGTATATTCATTGCGTTTTTTTATATTTATACTCTATTATACTACTATCTATATATTATACTAAAGAGATAAAGTTTGTATGTTCGTAGAAGCTAATCATTGGAATTACTGATCCGATTCTAAAAATTATAGGATGTGCTATATTCGGGTTCATGGTTAATTTAAGTAACTATGGCTCTGGATAGCGTGTACTGACATCGCATCGATCGACGCCAGTTCGAATTCCTGAAATGAACCTGAGCTTTCGGTGAAGGAAAGTATCGTGATGAGACCATAGCATGGCTGGCTTTTTCTAATACCCACCTGGCTAGCTACCATCCCCAAGTTGAAAATCTATCGCCAAATACCTGTAGGTATGTTCCGACAGATTCACTTGAGAGTTAGTCTTTCCACTAGACAGCGTTTTACCATCTTGGGCCACATCCTTATGATCCCACGTGAGATTCTGACCTAATGTTAAACCTATAAACTTAGTGGTGTGAAAGAAGATTGTCACAGTGTTTGGGAAAAGGACGCTTAGATGGTTTGGGCATGTAGAGAGGATGAACGAAAGAAGAATGACTAAACAAATTTATAAGGCGAGTGTGAATGGGAGCGTTGGAAGAGGAAGGCCTACAAAAACGTTTCTCGATCAAATCGAGGACTTTCTGTAGAAAGGTCAGGTCAAGAATATTCTAAATGTTGGAATGAATGTTGAAGGAGCGTAAGATGAAGATGACAAGATCACAGCAAGTGGAAGGATGTGGTCACTGCCTACCTCGTTGGTAGAGAGGCGTGATATATTAATGTATTAATAATTAAAATTTTTACATCATTACAAAAATTATTAAAAACAAATGTAGTAATATAAATATCCTTTACAATTAATAGACAAATCCTTGAATTGTAAATTACGATACATTCAAAACAAGAATACTATGTTTAAATGTATTTAAATTGCAAATTATTCGAACAAGATTTCGCTGTACGAATACTATATTGCTTCATTACCGAATTTATGATGCCATTTGTTACAATAGTGCTCTAATTAAGTTTAAGATCGGTAGGCAGTACCCGGACGTGTAAGGACTGATAGGTAGTTGTTACAGTGATAAAATATAGCGAGAACGATTGATATCATTGGTTTAGAGCGTATTTTTATCGGAGTTTATTCTTAAGAATCGATTTTCATAATATATAGCCCGCGATACGTAAATTATATGGAGAGCAAAATCGAGTGTTAATCACTTGAGCAGGGAATATTTCATTATATGCCTTTTCTAAACATGTCTCGAGTTACTTTTATTTAAATACATAATATCTACATAATATATACATAAAATATATACATAATAGCTATCTCTCCGATAAATATGGAAAATCTGCCAACGGTTTAGTATATGGTTTACAAATACAAAGATTAAAATAATCCAAATCATCCTCTATTGTACCACATTGAAAAATGATTATTTAAAACGTAGAACACTTTGTTTCTTACCAAACGAATAAATAAAAATTTTCATCTCCCTACTTTAAGAAACGATGGGTGGGTCTATACAAACTTTCATCCCCTATTTTACTCCTTCAAGTTTTATTTTCACGACAATAGGTAGTCTATATCCTTCTCCAAGCTCCACTCTATCTCTATACCAAAATTCACTGAAATTAATTCAGCGGTTTAGGCTTGAAAACGTAGCAGACAGACAAACAGAATTACTTTCGCATTTATAATATTAGTATGGATTACTAGTTAGGACGTAACTTTGCCTATTGTTTGCTTATTTTACTTTAGTCTTTATCTCTGCCTCGTATATATTCCAAGACAAACGTTCTTACAGAGTAAACTCTAATCACACGTCGGAGCTGATCAATGACTAGCATCATGGATGTTTTTGGCAGGATCTTGAAGTGACATGTTGTGGTTTTCATTTTTAATTCATTTACTTAGGTTTTGACCCTATATTATGTAATATTGGTGGCGTTTTGAGTGACTATAAATATTAACCAAGAGTATATATAAGCATATATGCATTCTGCGATCGCACAAAAATTCCCTAGATCGTTTTAACAAGGCGGCCACCATCTTGTTGAACGCCACTTTGTATATAATGTTACGAAAGCTTGAAAACATTGACGCTGGAAAATTTTACTAAGACTTTAAAACATTGACACTGAAAACCTCACTGTGTATATTGGAAAATGTTATGAAGGCTTAAAAAACATTGAAAACGGCAAGTGATTTTGCGGCGCCAAAACAAGAAGAAGAAGAAGACTAGCATCATTTTTTTATAGGCTTAGTATTTTAGTCACAATCTCTCTCTGATGTTAATGAACGATAAAAACGGTAACAAGCTAAGCGTAGTGGGACACAGGCTCACAAGTGCAACTGCCGGAATACAAACATAGATGCTTGGGTACAGAATTTCAATTTGATTATGGTGGCTAGCCTTGTCTTGTCGAAGCTAAACTTTCTTGTCGAAGATAAACCTCTTTGTCTATTCGTTATAAAGAGTGATGTTCTTGATAATAATATGCAGCGTTTACGCACTAGAAAATTACTATATTTAAGTTATGACTATTTATATCCATACCTAATCGCTGTCGCTACCTCTTAACTACTATATGACGTGCGTAATCTAAGTGCAAGGTTATGCGTACGCGTGGGAAATCAAGTATTCCGCTTCATCTAAATCGGTCTCGGCACATGATTTGTATTTACTTGTCAAGGATATTGTTAGTAATTATTTTAGTAGATTATAATATAAGGTCACAATTGGCCCATGTCTCTGTTAATGCGGAGAGGAAAATAATGAAAAAAATGTTAATATTATGTTGTTATTAGCTGAGCCCTAAATGAGAACCACTCTCTAATATAATATACCTTCACGACTTATTACCCGACTGCGAAAAAGGAGGGTTATGTTTTTCGAAGATATGTATGTGTAGTGACATCGATATAGAGACATCTATCTCGCCAGATACGACGCATCATACACAGTGATATTAAAATTAACCGAACAATTGAGTATATATACAAGAACCCGACATCAACCGTTGGGCAGCTGACCGCCAGATAAACCACCCGTCCCACCCATATGGAGGTCCCCCCCTCAATCACCCCCACAAATGTATGTCTATTTCTTTGACACGCTCTGTATCCTAAACATTTTGACGGATCTTAACATACGAGGTGTCGTTAGATTTGTCTTAATTTTGGGAGTGACGTAGGCTATATATTATTTTAAGTACGACGTCTGGGAATGAAATAAAAAAAGAAAAATTGTTGTGGTATTTTTGCTGCAGTCGGGTTTTTGTTCCCTTTTTAATAATTTTGCTTGTTATTTATTACATTCTGTATTGTATGTTTCTTATCTCAGGAAGTCGTGGATATAATAGATTGGATTAATTAAAATAAATATTAAATATAAATAAACTTAGCTCGGATCAAAGATCGGACACTTCAATCATTTAAAAAAATCTTATTCAAAAGATTTAATTGCCTTAACAAAATGCAACTATTGTTCATTGAGTTATTTGATCGATAATTACTTTATACAAAGAGAAATGTATAACAACACTATTCAAGGGACGATGAAAGTGGCTTTAGTGATGCGCCGACACAAAAGATCGATATCAATGCGCGTTCAGTTTTCATTACACAAATAAATTATTTTTAATTGAAACGTCACTCAACGAACAGCTCATACTGTTGGTGGTTCTTTAGATTCTTTACTGGTGCTTTTTTTTTTTGATCGTGGATAATTTATCGACTGCGCTTTGCTTTACTTCTCATTTTGCTGCATTTTTATAGTTTATTCTTCCGGTGTTATTCATGAAAAGTATTTTTAACAAGGTAAATTATTAAAAAGGAAGCAAAAAAACCCGACAAACAAAAAAGTAAAAAAAAATTATGTATTTATGCATTTTTATTTGATTCCCGGACGTCGTACTTAAATATTATATAGCCTATGTCACTTACACAATTATGACGAATCTAACGACACCTCGTATGCTAAAATCCATCAAGCCGTTTTGCCATCAAGCCAGAGCGCGCTAAAAAATAGATAAACGTACTTATATACATACGTACGCTCGAAAACAGCCCTCCTTTTTCGCAGTCGGGTAGAAACTTATTATCCACACAAATATTCCACATGCTATGAAAGCTTTGGGCCGGATTTTTATTAGTATTATTTTATATAAATGTTTGTCTTCGTGTTCTATGTTTTCGTACATTGTTGTTCCTATTGAGTCAAAACTTTGTACAGTTTTTGTTGGCACTTGCGGAAATGTATTGCGTACAATAAGGTGGTTTCACATATTACTGTTTTTCATAAAGTTTTAGGTATTTTAAATGTAGTTCTCACATCTTAAATTAATATAGGATTTTTTAGAAAAAAAAAATAAGATGGAACCCAAGGAAGGATTTAGTTTACATATTGTTAAGCATTGCTGTAGAGGCTATGCAGTAACTAAAAAAAAAACAACCCACTTTAATCCAGAACAGACAAGTAATTTCCGTGAAACATTAAAAGAATTTTTACATGAACGAAATCGCTGGTATTGGTTAGTATCAAATAACAATAAAAAATTCAAAGCAGTCATGAGGACTGTCGACATAAGTGAAAACTTAAAACTATAAACATTTTTCCTAAACTTCAAATAATATAATTAATAATCTTATTATATTAATGAAGCAATTCTTGTATATATATATGTAATTGGTTTCTCAAAAACGGCTCCAACGGTTTCGATGAAACTTTGCATTTAGATAATGTTTTAAATTCTAAGTTTACCTAGATAGCTGTTTTTTCTTGTTTATAAGACACCGAGCGCAGCTCGGTCGCCCTGATATTATTAATAATAGAAGTAACGATTATTAATATTAACAATAGAATTCAGAAAATACTAATATTATTTGAAATAAGACACTAACTTTGTAAAATATAATTGTGTAACTTGAAAATATTTTTTAATAATCTTTAACACGTCACGTGACCATGTCGATGACGACTTACATGAATTTACTCCCTTTTCTAAAACTTCATAAAGAAGTTTTCAACAAACAAATTATCTATGGTTACAAGATGATAAATGAAAACAATATGTACAGGTTCCAGATTACTTACCAGAAGTTCTTAGAGGTTCCTAATCTTTGTCACCAAAATAATCTGTAAATAAATATGTATTTATTATAATTTGTTTTTAATAATAATTTGAGTTGAATTTCGTTGCATAAATTTACTTGATATAACATATTAGTTCGAGGAAATAACTTTTTTTTTAAATTGTGTTTAATGGTAGACACAGTTCAGTACAAAAACAACGACGACCACTAAGAAAATGGTAATTGGACGACGGTCGCCGCTGTCATGAAAGCTTGCCAGACTCTCAGCAGCTGTATATAGTACTGAACCTGTAAGGTGACAATCCAAAAGAAAGCACTGTGAATGGTTCTTCACCATGTGTATGGTAGTTGCGACGTATTCGGGTACAAGTCCCTACCACGCGTTTCATTACTGGATATACACCGGTTAGGCCTAGAACGCATGGCATACCATCAGGTGGGCCGTATGCTAGTTGCTACCTTTTTTGTATATAAAAATTATGGTGTAGTATGAAAATCAGTAAATGAAGTAAATAAGAGGTTGATACTTGAGTAAATGTCAGCATTCAATAGTAATTACTCTGGTATGTACAGACCAACAGGCGGCAGACGCCCGAAGATATAAAACACAGGTTTAAATACAGTAGATAAGCTCGGACCTAGATTTAGAACTGGACTAACAGCACATTATGGCCCTTATATTTCTATCGGACAGTACACCGGAGTAGATTGTTAAGCTCCTTTGCGCAAAGTATCGCTTTTGTATACAGTAGTGTATTTAGAAACCTACGGGGGACATTTTCGTTATTTCTTGATCAAACAATAATAATTTTTATAACATTTTTTAGAACTTAAAAAACGTTAGTTTTGTATATATTTATTTAAAAAAGTGCACAAGTTTAAATGAAAAAAAGAGCATTTTTTATTAATCTTAGAGACAACAGCTATTTGGTTCCAAAATGAATAGCTTGTTGGTAGCTACGTTAACGAAACGGTTGACATACACACACACACATATATATTTAATACCTTGCCATAGAATTGACGAGCATGTTCATCACACTAAAGTCTGTTCTGTATGGGGGTTGAACATACGACCTTTCAGTTCAGTAGTAAGGCTCAATAGTAAAACTGAGTATAATACATGACGAAGCCTCTCAAATTATGTTTATTTTCTATGGAGTAAACATAAAACTTTTTTCGTATACGCAAAATATATTAATGCATTTATTAAGAAACTTTAGTAATAATTTTATTTTATTATACCTGTTAAATTAGTTATTAAAGGTATTGTTTTTTTTTTAAAGAATAATAAATAATGTTTTTTTTAGCATTTTTAAATAAAATATAGAATTGTATTATACCCAATAAAACACTTGAGAATATTTTAACTTGTGCATTTTAACCCTCACTGAGTACATATCTGGATCTGATATTAATTTTCCAGTGATTTACGGGTGCTATAAAGGAGTAGTAAAGTCGTTCTTTGAACCCGTTTGATCGTTCAAATAAGCTGTTATATCGACGCTAGTGATCTGTATCTTAAAGTTACGTATACACCGGGTTCTGCATTTGTGGACCAAATCAAAGTTTACTTTAAACTATACAAGTTTATGTAAGTTAATAGCACAATAATAATTATAACTAACTATATTTTGTCCTTGACTTCGCTTCCGTCATTTTGATTGAATGACATAACTACATAGAACAATTTTGACATTAATATAAATATTACAAATAGTAATAAGTTATGTAATAAATATTTGACATGATGATTATAGGAGATAAATGACCAATATAAATAAATGTATGACAATGACTCAAATAAATTTTATGTATAAAAAAATTATAATTAGTAAGTAATATAAATAAACATGTATAAAATGTAATAATTTGCCATACCCTATTCAGGGTCCATGTATTGGGATACCTTATCATATAAGAACAAATGTACATACATGATGCAAATGGATAAATAAATAAATGAAATGACTTGCACGCCATCTGTTGTAAACTGATTGCACTAATACGGCAACCTTTGCCGGCATCCGCACAATTTCTCACTAAAGTTTTATCTTAATCGCGTGAATACCATAGCAACGGTTAGAGTAGGCTTATAAACAAACTAGGCCCGGATGGAGTTGTTTATCTGCTGGACAGTTCCCGAAGCTCTGGAAGGTGGGGCGACTCTGCCTTCTGGCGAAGGAGGGTCGCCCCCAGGGCTGCCCGTCATCGTACCGGCCCCTTGTGCTGCTGGACGACACGGGGAAGATGCTGGAGCGCATTCTGGCGTCTCGTGTCGTCCGGCACATGGAGGAAATTGGGCCGGTACTATCAGACCGGCAGTTCGGCTTCCGGAGGGGGCGCTCAACGTTGGACGCCCTCTCCACCCTGAAGGAGTGGTCTGCGGAGGCGACCGAGGGAGGAGGTAGGCTGTTGGCGGTGTCGATTGGTCGTGGACGGACGAGGGGCTGTGGTCCAGCGTCGAGTTGGGTGTGGTGTTCCACAGGGGTCGGTTCTGGGGCCGCTCCTGTGGAACATGGGCTACGACTGGGTGCTCTGTGTAGCGCTCCCTTCGGGGATTCGAGTGCTATGTTACGCGGACGACACCCTAGTCGTAGCCCGGGGGGGTACTTTCGAAGAAGAGGCGCGCCTGGCCACAGAGGGCGCTGCCCTCGTGGTCAGGCGCATAAAGTCGCTGGGCCTTAGGGTGGTGGCGGAGAAGACCGAGGCCCTACTTTTTCATGGGCCTCGGTGTGGGCTGCCTCCTGGGGCCCACATAACGGTGGAGAATGTTAGGGTCCGGGTTGGGGCCCAGATGCGCGAGCTGTCGCCGTTTGTTTGCGGGAGTCGTTAGGAGCATGGCCGTCTACGGGGCACCGATCTGGGCGGACGCTCTCAGCGCCACGAACAGACGCGTACTACGTGCTACGCAGCGTGTAGTGGCGCTGAGAGTCATCCGAGGGTACCGGTCGGTGTCCGCGGGGGCGGCCTTGGTTCTTGCCGGCTCCCCGCCGTGGGAGCTGGAGGCGGAGGTGCTTGCCGCCGTGTACAAACTCACGGCGGCGAGAAAAGAGTTAGGGGAGCCTCCAGCTCCCACAGAGGTAGACCGGGTCCGACGGGAGGCCCGGGAAGAAGTAGTCCGGAGGTGGGAGGAGGACCTGGCGGACGCGCGCTATGGGCGTTATACCATAGACGCCGTCCGCCCGGTCCTCCGAGAATGGTTGAGCAGGGAGCGGGGCTCCCTGACGTTTAGACTTGTGCAGGTACTGTCCGGACATGGTTGCTTCGGATGGTACCTGCCCAGGATAACAAGAAGGGAGCCCAACACTACGTGCCACGAGTGCGGGGCTGTAGAGAACACGGCGCAGCACACTCTCTCTGAGTGTGCTGCGTGGGTGGGACAGCGCCGCACTCTGGCCGTAGCTGTTGGAGGGGACCTCTCGCTGCCGAGTGTGGTGAGAGCCATGCTCGGCAGCGAGACTGCATGGATGGCGATGGCCTCCTTCTGCGAGGACGTCATCTCGCAGAAGGAGGCTGCGGAGAGGGTTCGCGAGGGGGATCCCCTGAACGGCCCTCTCCGCCAAAGACGAACGGGTGGCAGGAGGAGGCGGTTCATCCGCCAACTCCCGCCACCCTAGCCGAACCAGAGGAGACGGGTCGGGGGGCCCGTCTCCTCATTGCACAGGTTCGGCGGACGGAGGAGACGGCTATAGTGTACGTAGCTGTCTCCTAATTAGGCCGGGGCCCGGTGTAGCCGGGCCGGCCGCCGGGGTGGCGCGGCTGTATGCTAGCGCAGTGCCCGCGTCGCCCCAGTATGGCGGCGGATGGTACACCGTGGAGTTTTAGTGAGTAGGAGTCTCACATAACCACTCGTCCCCCATGATGGGTTTCTACAAGTTAAAAAAAAAAAAAAAAAAAAAAAAGGCTTATAAAGAAACTAGCTGTGACCCAAGGTTTCACCAGTGTTTTTGTTCGACGCACTCTACACCGAGACGCGCCGCTGCCAACGCACCCGTGTGGTTTGTCAATGTTCTCACTTCCCTCACTTGCCTACAGTTTGCCAGATTGCTTGACCTTCATGGTCACTATTCAGCTCCTTAGGGTCCTAAATTTAAGTTATATAATCGGTATATGACCTTCCTCGATAAAAAGTGATAAAAGAATATTGTCCTGGCTACAAATCACAGAATACGAATCGAGGAGTACTCGAATCGTCGGATAGCTCGTATGAGAATGTCTCTTTAACGGCAGTTTTCACAGTCCATTCTATCCGAAGTTTAAGTTATGAAATCTATCCTTTTGTCTTTACTTTTGTTTCAATAACCTATTTATGTATAGTTACGTATCTAAATATATCCATATCCTATAGCTTTGATAAATAAGAGAGAAGCCGATAGAAACCTCTTTTAAGATAAAGATAGTTACTACTTTGCGAAAAATATATACTAATCTCGGATAGTGATCTCAGATATGTTATTGAAAACGGCCGTAAGTCTGTTGTTCGCGGCAACCGATCTCAGAGTACACATTTAACTATCACAGTCAATAATGCGGGTCAATAGTAGCGAATTGTACAAATATCTAATACTAGCTGGGTTCCACGGTTTCTCTCGTGTTAATTTTATACGCC
This sequence comes from Saturnia japonica, assembly GCA_033032175.1. Classification (NCBI taxonomy): domain Eukaryota; kingdom Metazoa; phylum Arthropoda; class Insecta; order Lepidoptera; family Saturniidae; genus Saturnia; species Saturnia japonica. The sequence goes on from CM065315.1 coordinate 3,638,120, forward strand.
AAACATCGCCAACGCATCCGTATAGGCAATTTTTTATACTTTGTGTAAAACTATCGAAATTTTTAAGAGGAATAAATTATTTTTTTAAATTACAACATATCCTTTGTTACTCGCTGATACTGTAACTTCATATTGGTGAAATAATTTTTAAAATCGGTCCAGTAGTGTTTGAGTTTGTCCGTTACAAACAAACAAAAAAACAAATCTTTCTTCTTAATATTATTGGTATAGATATACATACATACATAAATCACGCGTATTTCCCAACGAGGTAGGCAGAGACCACGTCCTTCCACCTGCTACGATCCTGGCATACTTCTTTCGCTTCTTCAACATTCATTAATCTCTTCATGCATGCTCGTCGGTTTAGAGTACTCTTGACCAAACCTTTCTTCAGAACGTCCCCGATTTGATCGATGAACGTTCGTCTGGGCCTTCCTCTTCCAACGTCTCCTTTCACACTCGTATTATAAATTTGTAATATATAACAGGCTATAAAGTAAAAAAAATACTTTTTCAAATATGAGTGATAGTTCCAGAGATTATCGCGTTCAAACATTCAATTTCTTGAGCTTTTTATTAAATATTATAATATATGTGCCGCAAGCTGTAGTGATCCATCTGTTATATTCCTCTACGAAGGGTGTGATTGGAAAAGTGAAACTGTGAAGCTCTTACGATCAGTGTTTAGTTCTGGAGTTCTATCATAAATAGCCTACATACTTCTTTCTCCTTCTCATAAAATTAAATCCAACGAATGAAAAACTTCAATTTTTACAAGTTTTTAATTAACACAACGTACAAGAATGAATGACGTTCAGACATTTGTGTATACTGTTACGATATGTTTCAGTGCAAATAGAATGAAATGCGTTTGTCGAGGCGTCAGGAAACATTTAGACTGTGAAACAGTTGTTTTTACGCAATGTCTAGTTTCTATTACTACATCGTTTACTTTCTAAATAGGTTTCCTCGTTTACTCATTTTTCTAATGCAATGTATGCTTAATTAAAATATAAGAGTATATTCCTATATAGGCTCGCCCCCTATTACATGGCACCTAAAAACATACTCGACGAACTGTGGGTGTACATTAGTACACCTCTGCCTAACCCTTCGACGAATACAGGCGTGATGGTATGTATGTATAAATAAAAAGTACGCCACAAAAACGATGCATTATGGTCCCGTGACGTCATCATTCATTTTTTATATCATTATGTATGACAACTGTGACAAGTTTGACAACTAACGCAAGAGTCAAACGTTCATATGTCCTGAATGGTGTCGTTACGATTTCAAACTGGCGTTTTAAATCACGTGACTCACAGACAAAAAAACATAATTTTTCAAAGGAAAAATTCATTATATAAACAATTACATTTCCCAGATTTGTATTGTTTTGGGCTTTTTATCTATAGACCAATATTACTCAGTAATTTATTTTAATTTTTACATACTCAGTCAGGTCGCTTATTTCAGTTGCGTTTTTACGGAAGCGAAAATAAAAGTAATATTTTATAATCGAAAGCGGCTCATTTTTAAGGTTTTCACGCTTATATTCTAGGTTAAGCCTTATTTAATCTTTAAATGCATTTACTCTCGCCTGAACAAGTTGCCTCATTTCATTTCAGTTTTCAGCGGGCTTCTCCCAATGAGAAGGTTCAATGTTGCATCAACTCAAGTATTCTGGTAATTTTCAAATAATTTATTAATATGAATAAACAAATGGGTATCGATGACCACCTCCTCGAACTTACCGGTATATCTTGGCAGATATGAAACCAAATTTATACACATAAGAATCCTACGTATTCTGAACTGTTTTGAATGGCTTTTTATTACATCTTTAAGGTCACAGTAATTACATATTATCAAGTTCTTCCTTAGTAAAAGTAAACAATAATGTAATATATCTTATGTGTATTATAAACGAGGAAGCATGTTTGTTTGTATATTTGTTCTTCAATCACGCTTGAACGGATGCACGGAATCTAATGAAATTTGACATAGCAAGCGATTATAGCGTAGAAAATTTAATTAACGTTCCAGCGAAGCGACCGACCAACAGCTAGCGATAATACGTTAAAATACGGTAGAGGTTTTAACGGCATTGTGATTAGACACTTTATGCTTTTAATATTAATTAATACTTTGGCGTAAACTATATATTCTATTATTTATTGGTATTTTACGTGATATAGTTTGGTTATTATTTATCAATGATCAGTGACCATGAGGAATATGTGTATCTATGTGAACAGTCCAACTATTCAATCGATCATCCATTGCTCTATCTGTCGACTGACTTTTAAGAGTATCCAGGCAAAATAAGTTTGTCAATAGTACGAACACTAGGTACGTCAATAGTATGAACACTAGGCCAATAGTACGGTTTCAATAATCACACCGAAATATACATAATAGGGTTTTACGATTTCGAATGGAAAAGGAATTACTTTCAAGCTAATAAACCATTGACACTGGCAAATGATCCTGTGGAACAAACTGGAGAAAAACAAATACAGTAAACTTTAAAAGAAAAAGTCAATCGCAAAAATAGCAAAAACTCAATTATTGTGTTACCAAGAGAAAAACAAATATCTCATTCGCAGATGTGATAATAACGGGCAATGTTAATTGGAATGCCGCAGATTCAATCCAACAAAAAACTTTTCAACCGGCAGATGCCTCAAAATTCTCACACAGATAACATTTAGTTATATACTTACTAACTCTATATGAAAAATATTATCAGAAATTAAAACTAAATACGATAACTTAAAGTATAAAATCGTTTAATACATTTTAAGCCATATGACGTTTTTTAATACGGTGCGCTCGTGCAGAAGAATCGTGCAAAAACGCAACTTATGAGATCACCATCGCGTCGCGGCGCTTCACGGTCTTAGTGTCATTTAACGTGACGTGCACCGATCTATGACTTATATCACTGTAGGTTGACTATGTATTTTAGTTTTAGGCGGACTATCCGGTCAGTATAATAATTATACTTACCAAATCGTATATATTACATACTAGCTACGCCCCGTGGTTTTATATGTATCAACGACCAATTGTCCTCCGTGCTACCGCCGACGCTCACGTGTGGGCTACACGTTGTTCTTACTTCCTGCTTGTGACATTGCATGACGTTTAATGTTACTGCTCCACTCCTCAGGATCGTAGCGTTAAGTTTTTGTTGCAAGTACAGTACTTGTAATAATAATAATTATAAACTTTCAAAGTACTTGGACTTGGCTCACGAGATTACCGCCATGTGGGATGTGGAATCAACAATAATTGTCCCGATAGTCGTATCAGTAAATGGTCTAATAGCGAAAAGTTTCGACCACCATCTTAGGAAGCTCTCGCTTGGCTGTTGGATCAAGGGTAAGATACAGAAGGCAGTTCTTCTGGACACGGCACGAATTGTGAGGAGGTTCCTCTCTTGGAGCCCTAGCCACCGGTAGCATGGGTCTTCACCCCGCTACTAGGGATCAACTGTTTTTTTGTATTTTTTATTTTAATATTGTATTTTATATAGATATTATTGTAAAAAATAAAAAAATATATATGTAAAGAATTAAATAAGCGAAATAATTATAACACAATAATGAGAACTCAAATAGTTTACTATCTCTTTATTTTTTCTTTCTTTCATTCTACAATCAACATGGTCAAAAACATGTCAATGATTTGGATTTAGTACGTTTCGAGATCAATCGTTGCATATCTGCCAACAAAGGCTTCTAGCAGAGTATTGCTGGCCCGCATTATTACGACAATTATTTGTATAGACAATAGACATTTTTGTATCAGCATAATTTGGTAGAAATGTCTTTTTTTTAATTATTATATAGAAGGAAAATGTTACGTTTCCCCTCTCCGCGTATAAGATGGATTTTCTCTTAAATCACATGAATTATTCGCTTTTATTTGTTTATAATGCGAATAGCTAGGGAGTGGAATTCACTAACGGTCCTGTATTCCCATCTACATAGTCTGGAAGAGTTGTTGAATCTGTTAAATAAGCGCGATCCACCATCGGCTTCTTCTTCACTTACCATCAGTTGAGATTGAGCTCAAGCACGTTTTATATTTTTTTTAAAAGATTTTGTGCTTTTACGATTTTTATGGTTACCCTATTCATTTTCTATGGCGCAGTACTTATATCGATGACAGATAGCGATGAGAATTTACATTTGAATGAAACATTTATGGTCAATAGGATAACTCTGTATTCGATTTTTACTATCAAGAATTATTAGTTGCATGTAGTGTACCTAAGTGTAATATAATTAAGTGTGCATACATAAAAGTGTGAACTTATAAAATCACTGTGTTATAATATGATAAATCAGATTTGAATTTATGTGAATTCAGTAAACAGTTATGTTTATGGTATATACTACATAATGAAGTGAATTTGAATTTTCAATCAAGACTTGACAGGATAGGCCTTAGATTGAAGAATTAAGATCTTTAATGCACCAGATTTCGCTTTACTGGCATATTTGAATAGCAAGACCATATAATATTTCACTAGGTACAGTTCTAAATAGATGTAAAAGTTTTATTAGTAAACAAATACGAACAAATGTTTCGTTAACATACCTACTATGATTGGAGATTATTATCAAGTTGGGTGAAGCTGTCGAAACCTCTAATGGCTTCAGGGCCCACAAGGCTAACAGTATAATCAGTTTGAAAAATGTATATATATTATATATATAAATGATCTATTCACTTAACATTGACAGAATTGTGGATTGCCATTAAATACTTACGAAGAATAAAAATCAAATATAAATAAGTGTTCTGATAACTAATTTTGATTATTAAAATAATTGAATAAATAAAGTATAAAAATCTTTATAATTAAAAATATACCAGGAAACAAAACAGTCCTACAAACAACTACGCATCTCGCTGCCGAGAATGCCGAGATAGACCTCGCAGGCGCGAGCGCGAGCAATGTAGCGATGGTCCGCGATCGGATTGTTAACTTTTCTAAAGTTCACCGTTAATTTTAACTAAAACTTGATCTTTCGTGGGAATCTTACTTTTATTATGTACTAGTAGGATAGTAGGATTATCAAATGCCGTATAGTTAGTATATTATTGTTAATTTTCCTTTATATAATTATCATTTATTAAATCAATTATCTACCTACTACAGTAGTACACTATTAATATTGTTATATTTATTATGTATCGTCCTAACTTGTAGGAATCATTATTTTTCATGAAAAAGAATAAAGCGATATGAACGCACATATTATGTTGTTTTGTTTAAGATTATTTTTTTATTTAACAAAAATTGTGGTGGTGTAGTAGTTTACCGATTCGATGACCGCAGGTTCGAGTCTCGGCTTGTACCGATGAATTTTTCGGTCTTCACGTACATTAAACACTAAAGGCTGACGGTGAAGAAAACTATCGTAAGGAAACCTAAACGCTTGAGAAATGTTCTTGTGTTATTTTACCTAGTTACCATATGGGGAAAAAACTGGACATTTTCTTGAGGTTTTAATAGCTAACACGTCGTAGGTACTAGTGCCTGCCTTTTAAAAAGGTATTTGACCAGCATTGGATTATTAAAAAGATGATGATATTATAGTAACACTATTTAAAAAACGCTGACATTTATAGACCGATTAAACCAAAAACCGTATTTGTCTTTAAAATTAAGAGGTCTGTTACAAAACTTCCCATCACTAGTTTTTATAAGACATTTAAAGTACACCAATGAGGATGGAGAATGTTATGTTTACTCTTGCCAGACGATTTCCAATATATTTATCCATAATATTTATAATATTGTTTTTTGTGGCTGCGCTTGTGTTATTATTTAACTTGGCCCTATCCGATTCTGAATACTCTTTAATATTTATTGGCTTCATAAATCTTTTCTTGGAATGTTCATTAACGTCATTTTCATGTCCTTCGTTTCTGATGAAATGTTATCTGTACTAATATTATAAAGTTGAGATTGTTTGTTTTGTGTTTGCTTGAACCCGCGAATCTCTGTACTGCCAGTCAGATTCGGAAAGTTATTTTTGAATTTTATGGCCTTATTTATCGAGGATAGACGTATGGTATAGTTAGGAAAGTAACGATACGGATATCGATAAGATATATCGGCTGATATAAGAGGCAGGCCGATATCTAAGAAATTGAAAAGCGCGCGAAGCAACGCTTTTACCCTCGCACGTGGCGTTAGCGTTGTCATTGCCGTATGTCGTCTTCACTAAGCGTTGTATTGTTTCCGTTGTGTCGTGTTGTGTTGTATTGTACCACGGCGCGGCGGAAAGTTGGCCGCCCAACGATAGTAAAGAAAATTAAACACCAGTAAAACCATAGAGCACAACGGGTGACGCTTATAATAATTCCAATTTCTGTCTTCAAATAATTTTACAAAAAAATTCAGAAGTTTGATTTTATGCACGTCTGCAACCGGGCCCTTCAATATTTTATGCATTGTTAGTTACAGTTGTGTCCGAGAATATCAAGTCGCGGAAATTGAATACCCTTTTCTTTAATCATTAATAAAGAATGTTGTTGACATTTATTTATATAAGACTGCAAAATAGTTGATCATAAAATGTATTTTATAATCCAAAAAATATGTAACTTTAACAAGTTTTTATAACAAACAGATCAAGTCCTTGTTTTTTGTTATTAAAATTTTTAAACAGAAGAGAATGCCGTTTATAATTATTCGAAGCTTTGGAAATAATTATATTGATAAAGGCAGAAGGATAAAAAATTCAAAAGAAAAGCTTTAAAAGTAATGTAGTAAAGAACGAAATATAAGAGTTCTCTATTTTAGCGCTAATGTATTCTAGTCTGACGTATTGATAGCACAGTATATTCCAAATTCAAGCTTATTATAACAAGCCTCAGGACTGCGATAAAGAGGGTAGTTGGCTGCAGTGACCACTTAACACCTAGTTGACTGCATGCATGTTAGCTATTTCATACCACAAAAAAGTAAAACTATTACGATATTCATTAATAAAAAAAATTATACTTTGTATAGGAGTTAGGCTTGTAATTTTTGGATTTAAATGTTTTTAAGAGATAAGTAAAGCTAATATTATATTTATAGTCGTTATATGGGTAAGTAGGTAAGTGACGTCATTGTGCATAAATGTATGGTCCTTACTGTCATACTGGTGTGCTAGCCTCTTGACAGCTGGATGTATGATGATTCAGAAACGTGACAAACCAAAAAAGAGTCACTGACTGTTTTATCACCATGCGTTGTCGATCCACTCGGCTGCAGATACCCAACCTCGATTGATTACTGGATACATCGGCTAAACTGCTTCATTAGCCTAGTGGTCAGCGCGACTGCTATGCTCGAAGTCCTGGGTTTGATTCCCAGGTCGAGCAAAGTGTTTTTGGGTTTTCTATGAAATTCTGAGTAGCAGCTCGGAGTTTGGCTTTGTCCCCGATTAATGGCAATAGGCTCGACTCATATTACATGGGACCTAAAAACATACTCGGCGAACTGTGGATGTATATTAGTACACCTCTTACTTACCCTTAGCCTAACCCTTTTAGTGGTTGTTTGTTGTGCAGTGTGTGGTCTTGCGTTGTCGTGAAGCAGTAGTGGCCTAGAGCGATTGACCAATCTCGGTTGTTTAGAAGGTAGTTCTTCCTTCATAGTTTGCAGTTGCTGACAATAGATATCTGCCGTAATCGTTTGGCCAGATTTTAGAAAGCTGTAGTGAACGACACCGGCGCTAGTCCACCAAACACTCACAAGTAACTTTTTCTGAGTCAATTTTCGTTTCGTTCCGACGAGCGCTTCCGATTATCGTACAGTATCCACTTTTCATCACAAGTAATGATTCGATTTAAAATCCCTTCATTATTGAGTCGGTTGAGCAAAGTAACACAGCAGTCGACGCGTGTTTGCAAGTTCGATTCACTCAATTTATGAGGTACCCATCGTTCAAGTTTTCTTACTTTCCCGATTTGCTTCAAGTGGATTAATACAGTTTTATCACTTATCCCGAAGCCTGCAGCTATCTTTGAAGTGCTTTGTGATGGATCCGATTCCACAATAGCCTTTAATTATTCATTTTCCTCTTTGGTCTCCGGCCGTCCACGGGCTTGCTTCTGAAGGTCGAAATTTTCAGAACGAAAACGTTAAAACCAAAAACGTACCGTGCTTTCTTTTGCGATACCAGCGCCGTACACATCATTAACCCTTAGAGCTGTTTCTGTAGCACTGGTGCCACGATAGAACTCGTACTCGTAAATATACCGATATTTCATGTTTTCCATTGTGCGGTAATAAGCGACGCCAAAGAAAAAAATAATGAGAAAGAAACAAATGAATGACTGATTTCAAAACTCAAATGTACCAGCTAAATTAATTTATAAATTTGAATTTGGAATTCTTAACCAAGGAGGAGTTCTTTCAGATCAAAGTGGTCAGTACGACAAAACGCTAATTTCACATGTAAGGACCTAATAACACACTATCAAGGGCAAAATTTAACTTCATAAAATTATTTTTATGATAAAGTATATTTTGTTCGTAACGACTATATGCCATGCGGCTTTTGCCTTAAAAAATGCTCATAAATCAATTTTTAATCTTCAACATATTGTGGCTTATGTCTAAGAGATAGGCATATGCTATTGCTGACTTTTTTTAGATATACTAAAGATCAATATTTTTGTAGAACATTGTGTTTACGTATCATTGACCATTACGCCAGCACACACGGATAAAACAGTTCGAGAGGGCTTCCACTACCAACTTACTTTAAAAAATTATATTTAAGGATAGCTGAGAGTTGTAGTCTAATTTTAGATAGCCTCGTGAATTTGGTTATCATATATAAAAATAATTTTCGAATATAACTCGGTAGTTCCAAAGGTTGGCGTGATTAAATAAACAAAAAAGCTTATACGATTTAGTAAATTAGTACAGATTAAAAAAAAACTCCATTGAATAGTTCACTTTTGAACGAGTAAGATGGGTTGAAAACAAACCCACAAACGTTACGTTGTAAGGTTGACCCTCGTTGCGCCCTCAGAAGGCCTCGGGTGTAATCAATACTAGGCGCTAGGCAGTCTATATCTAGTGTCATATTACTACCGTATTGATCGAGGCTTCCGCCATAGACGATCCGTGTATAGAATTACAGTTTTCCAGGGTAGAGTGCATAGAAACAAAATTATTAATGATGACAAGCGCGGTCGAATTTCTTGTATCCTTTTTGTGGTAGCCCTTAATTCGTACGTATCCTGTATATATGTATGAATATACATTCGAATTGGGTAACCCCTTCTTCTTTTTTGAAGTCGCTTAATAAAAAAAGTAATTATCGTCCATGTTTGAATTTTCTCGATTGGTTTATTAATGAATGCCATCGTCAACAATGCTTCCGTATACCTTTACGTCATACTTACATAATATTGAGAGTTGTCGAGGCATGTAAGGGATAATTTCTGCAATATCACATAATTTATATTTATATACATTTTATGCATTTATGTCTTACGAGCTATGGAGATTTAATGATGTTCTCTAAAGTGGTTAGTTAACCTTTACGGCCAATTAATTTAATACTTATTGTTGTAATTCGTGAAGAACATCAGTTCCATGAGCAATTATTTTCCTATTATTTTTCATAGTTGTAAAAATATTATTCATAATTGCAAAGAGACACCGCGACACGTGATGAAGACAGGGACGTGAAACTTGGAGAATATTGTATATCATTTTTATTTATGTCAAACAGCTCCTTTCAACATAAAAATTCATTTCAGTTTCTTGGAAAATACTCTAAAACACCGATGAAAGTTTTGTATTTAGACGAGAGTTTTACTTTCCAAGTTTACATAGATAGGAGTTTTTCTTTGCAAGACATCAAGCGAAGCTCGATCGCCCAGATATTAATTGTCGGCCGTTTTCAATAACATATTTGCGTTTACTATCCCCGATTAGTACATATTTGTAATAGTACTATCTTTAACTTAAGACAGATATCGGCTTTCCTCTTATCTATTCGAGCTATAGGATATGGATATATTTATATTATGTAGATACGATATCCATTGATATGTTATTGAAAAAAAAAAGTAAGGACAAAAGGTTATATTTGTCTATGTTTAGTAATTGAAACAACGGATCTAAAACGGCCTTAAATATGTTGGAAATTTAATAAACCTCCGACACAAGTAACCTATTCATAGGGCCCAAACACGATAACTCTGCTGAATGTAGGGTGAGGAGTTAGGTATCCTACGGAATTCAGATGGCACTTCAGCTTCTAAGTCAAGTTTTTCTAAAATCATTGAAGTAACAGAATACCAAATCTCGACTCGATCAAACCAAACCGCTGAACAGATTTTCTTGAATCATAACTAAACCTAACCTAACCTTTCAAACCTTTCAAAAAAAAAAAAAAAAAAGATCAAAATTGGTTCAGCCGTTTGGGAGCTACAATGCTATAGACAAACACACACATACACACGTTAAACTTATAATACCCTTCTTTTTGCGTCGGGGGTTAATACCACAATTTATCGGGATTTCCTCCTTAAAAATACATTTAACTTGTTTATATAAATTTGAACTGGCTACTTATCACGGATCATATTATAAAACCCTTGTAAGCGTTGGATGGACGGCTTTGCAATGTGTACGGTTCCTTCCCAGATAACGGAACCTAAAATAAACTTTATAAACGTTAAATCGATCTTTGAAAACAGTGGTTACGAGAGAGATTATTGCTAAATAAATGTTTAAACAAAACGTGTCCGTTTTTAAACGACACCGCTAAATTGGGTAAACATAGAAACCTTTTAATATCTACTTCAATAGATAGGAAGTCGCAGCCGGCAGCCGTGTGTCCGAGTAATTCAATTATCGTGTCTCGTAGGAAATTCAAATACGCTTATATAACGTCGGCGTAATATTGACAATGCTTAGAAGTTGAACAGTTTAGAGGTAACGTTATTTTTAAATGAATAATGTTATAATATGCTATATTTGATTTAGAAGCGGATAATCTTTTATTTGTACTCTATTTAGAGTTTGCTTACGGATACATTTCCGTTATTTAGTTTGGCTTCCGTTTGAAGGAATATATTGAAGGTGGTTTAAAAATATTTTGTATTCAAATGCTACCGATTAAATAAGAAATCAATTAAATTTGATATAATTTAGCAAAAGAAATTACAATTCAAACAAGAATATGGAAAGCCATGACCGATTCGAACACGCTTTATATTCCGTCACCGTTTCTGTGAATGTCCGGCTTTCTTCTTATCATCATGGTTTCCAAGCCAGATAAGTCAAACAATGGTTTTGGAGTTTTTAGCTTGAACTGCCACGTTAGAATTATCATTTTAACTCATTAACTTAGGTTCATAGGACCCCATTATATCTGTTCTAAGCATGCTCAAAGACATAAACGATCTTATTCAATTCAATACATAACTTATTTATAGAAAATTTGTAACTTTTAAACATATTTCTTCTTAATTTATAAAATTAACCAACTATCTAAACGTTTTGTCTATTAAATTAATCGACACCAAATTTTATTTTTCTGTCAAAGATAGTGTTAGATATTACAATAATATTTACAAATAATATTAGGTCCTTACATATGAAATTGGCGTTTTGTTATACTGGCCAATTTGATCTCATATCTCGATCTAAGATTGTATCGATTAAATATTTCGACGATAGGAGATAAATTGTGCAAACACTAAAAATTGCAATGATATTTAAAACCTTTGAACTCCCGAACTTCCAAACGACTACCACACGACTTTGCGAGTACGTATTACCAAACTGTCTAAGGGTCATCATGCTCATAATAATCGCTGACAGTCTTTCGCTATCAAAACCAATCTGTCTTACCACCAACTATTCGATTTAGAACTCTTAAACACTTAAAAATAAGGTTGAAATTGTAATACGGGCCTCAATAGATTAATGAAAGCATAACGCTGTATATTTCGGTGGTGGCATTGACATCATACGTGATTCGGTACTTGTAAAGCGCGTTCGACGATACGACATGACTTTGAAGAATAAATTATATTAAATGGGTTGTGTAACTTTGCAATAAGGACGAATACAGTTTTGTTTTCTAATTCATTGTTTTTAAGGTCGTAATTTAAAGCATAAATTCACTACTACGGTTATTACTGACATTCATTTTTGGCGAGTATATACCAACTTGTATGTTTCCGAAGAGTTAACATCGAACAATCGTCTTGAATATCCTAACAGGTGAAAGATTTTCGAGATTCAGTATATTTTTTGAAATTAAGCCCTTAAAATAAAGGTATAAAACTATAAAGCTTGTAACGCGCAAGAAAGTTATTTATTTTAAATGTCGCTTTTTCCTATGTTTAATTGCGCCGCAAGCTTTTAAAATTATGTTTTAAATATATTTTTTCGTATTCCCTCAACAAATCCTTTTCTTGGATACCCATATCATGGGGGTGCATAAAAATACCTGATCCACCATCTTTGAGAGTCCGTCATATTGGATTTAGAATGACGTCACTTAGCTTCCATACTAAATGTGTATTAAAAATTTCTGCTCAATCGGTTGGGGATAAGTGTTTTAAAACTCAGTTGCAAAACTTGGCCCATACTAAAAAAGCAAGTTAAATTTGTAATACAAGCTTGTAAGTCTTGTAAAAATCAAAGTATGAATAAAGATATACATAAAAGGTTTCATGAAATAATACTCGTAAGTTATATACTTTTTGATATAATATTACCGATATTATTCTAAAAAACCTTATAAAACTGTTCTGAAACCATAGACCACGAACTACATACTAGCGATATGCCCGCAGCTCCGCACGCTTTTAGTCATCATCATTTCAGCCGCAGGGCGTCCACTGCTGAACATAGGCCTCCCCCATAGATCTCCAGAGCGACCGATCTTGTGCGGCCTGCACCCAATAGTAATTTAGTACTAAGCAGTAATCATTTTCATACCGTAATTTTATTTTTACTCATATTGTCCATCATTTTTTTCCTCGTGTACAATTTTCTAATGTACTATACGATCTACGTCTACGATTTTTTCTTATAGCTACTCAATTATTGATGTTTGCTTCCCGTCTACAAAATTTTATCAGAATCGGTTGACAATTGATAACAATTACATTTTTTGAACTTGTTTTTTTTTTGTTTGTAGAAGTAATATTGACAATTGTTATAGGCTATTAATGATGTAAATACTCAGAATTCCCGTGTAAAAAATTTCATCGAAAACGGTTAATAATTAACGAAATTTTAATTTCTTTGGATTTATTTTTCTTACGGTTCCTAAAAGTGATATTGAATATTCTAATAACTTATTATACTCGAAATTCCTTATACTTCCAGTGTACAAAATTTCATCAAAATCGGCCAAGAATTAACGAAAATAGATAATTTTGAAAATTATTTTTGTTTACGTTTCCATAAAGTAATATTGAAGTTTCTTATCGCCCTATCAATTGACCGATGACATAAGCATTCCGTGCACAACATTCCATAAGAATCGGTCAAGCCGTTTTGGAGTTAAATCCGGATATACAAAAAGACAGACAGAAAAAAATATTTAATGGCATATTCGTGATCATTATCTTTCATTTATTGCGCTTATCGGGAAATTTTTCAAAATGTTAAAAGTACAGACGGTGATACAGATTTATGAATAAATACATATAAAAGGAAATTGTAACCTCGCGAAAGTGTACTAAGAATAAAGTAGTAAAATAGATTTTCTATACTGCATTTATATGTATTTTACTTTCAATTTCGATTGTGTATCGTTTGCCGTTTACTACTGCCGGCCGGTCATGCTTACAAAACCTATTTTTTTCTTAATTAACTATTTCTTTCAAATGATCATTATTTTGAAACGTGGCCTATGTAGTTAGTGGCAAGATTTCAAAGTAGGCAAATTTAACTAACGCAAAAATTTTCACTGGGATACCTATGGAAGTTGGCTGGTTTATAGAAATTTACCCGTGTATAAGAGATGGTATTTTAATCCTCTTAGGAGATGGAATTTTTAGTGGTCTAGAACCAGCAGTTTAAGCTGTAAGTTTTAATAAAAATGAAGTACCCTTTAGTGACCAGTGGGGAAGAAAAATAGTATAATTATGTATTGGAAGATTAATAACTGTAAAATTTGCCGTTGAAACTGAACAATACTGGGCAAGGCGATAGAATAAAGATTCATTTTTCACTTGCAAATGACCTAGGCTTGTTTTAATTACATACGCCTAGATACTCCTGACATAGGTTTTAAATACTCTATTAATATTAAAAGAGGGATATTTTCATTACTAATCCCTTTTCTTGTAAAAGACACATTTACAAAAGAGATTATATTAATTAAAAAAATTTAAAACACAATACAGAGCCAAATGAAATAATACTAGCATTTAAGCAACTCATTAAAACATCTGTTAACAAAATAACTGTGGGTGACTTTAAAAGTTACGTATTTTCGTGATATCCCGTTTCATTAGGATGCCTTAGCAGGCTTAGCGTAATGCTTACACCTTATGGAGTTATTCAAAACCACAAAAATATTTATTTATTAAAATTGTACAAAATAATCAACACAGAATGTACAAAGGTATTACTTTATATTCCATAGTATTCTGATTTTATAGGCAAATTAATTAATTAGATAAAAAATTGGCGTAAATAGAGTGAAATCAACTCAAACGAGTTAACTTCTTTACAGATAAATGGTTAATAACCAGTTAACTCAGATATAATTTAATACCAAATTTTCGAAAAAAAAAAACTTTTGTGCTGTTATTCGTATGGTAAAAAAGCCTTTTCACGGCCTTTTTTAATAAATTACTTGGTATCATTTATACCAATTAAGATCTCTTATCATTTTGTTGTCTATTTGTAAGCTGTTCAAGCGTATTATAATATATAAATTAATTATTAGGATCACTACCACGGTGACCATGAAGTTTATTTAATTACAGATGAAATACTTATATATCTATATTAATAGAATTATTACGAGGAAGTTTAATTACTATTTGTCAAATTCCTTGATTTACTAATTTCAATCTTTTTACTTTATTTAATTCTAGCTGTGCACTACGGATTGACCCGTGTAGGCAATTTTTTATAATTTGTGTAAAACTATCGACATTTTTGTGAGGAATAAATTAATTATTCAAATTATTATATAGCCTATGTTACTATGTTACTCCACCTTTATATTGATGAAAGAATGTTTAAATTCGGTCCAATTGTTTTTGAGTTTATTCCTTACAAACAAAAAACCAAATCTTTCCTGTTTATAATATCGGTGTACTTAGATAAGCTTCCATTTTCGACGATTTCTTTATATAACATATTATTTCTCAAAGGTGTTTTTATGTTAGCGCCATAATTATATCCTTTAATTTGTCATCAAAATAATTTAAATATAATTTTAAAGCGCTTGTGTATCTAACTAATAATGAAAAACATACTAATAGTTTTTACTTAATGTTTTACATAAGGTCATGTTTATACTCTAACTAGCTGTGCTCCGCGGTTTCACCCGCATATAATTTAGAAGAAATCACTGATTAATGATTAATTCAGTATAGACAATATTTTTAATCTGATCACATCGCGGCATTGCACGGCTCGTTCGCGCCGCTAAGTACTATAGACATAGATAGACCCGAGCCGAGTGTTGAATTATTTTAATTTTGTATTATCTCTCAAACTATGCATCCAAATAACATGTTGTAAAAGACAAAGTTTATCTTCATTATAAATTGTCTTCATGATGAAGTAACTTTTGTTGGTAAGGATTAATATGCCATGCTTAAAAATAATGCTAATAAATTAATTTTTGATCTTCAACAAAAAAAATTGCAAAATACCTTATTGTGGCTCATGTATAAGAGAGCTATCACTGACTTTATATATACAAATAGCCAATATTTTAGTAGAACATTGTATTGACGTATCATTAACCATTAAGCCAGCGCATGCGGCTAAAGCACTGACAAAAATCAATATATAAGGCTAGCTAGAAACTGTAGCCTAATGTTATATAACACAATGTTATCAGAGTATAATCTATACTTCTTCTCGTGAATCTGGCTATCATATAAAAAATATTTTTTCAAATCCGACTGGTAGTTCCTGGAGATTAGCGTGCTTAAACGAACAAACAAACAAACAATAAACTTTTCCGCTTTATTACATTATTAGTATTAGTATATAGACATTCAAATTTTAAAGAGTATTTGCTTATTTTTTTAAGTAAGTTCAACATTTTCAAACATGTGTCAAAATAAAATGTAATTAAAATCCAAAGCACTAAGGAGTATTGATATCAACTTCGAAGCAAATCACCGCCAAAATAACTGTCTACCCCTTTTTAACCCCGTTAGGGGATGAATTTAAATAAAATACGAAACACGACTTCTATCAATTTTGTTAAAAAAGATTTATGCAAAATTTGAAGTAGATTGGACCAAGGAAACACGTTGTCCCATACAAACTTTGCCCCCTTTTTCTCCCCATTAGGGGTAGAATTTCGGAAAATACTTTCTTACCGGATGTCTACTTCATACAAAGAACACAACCTCCAAGTTTCAGGTCTCTGCGATCAGCGGTTTAGGCTGTGCGTTGATCCGTCAGTCATTCAGGACAAAGCATTATTATATATATATAGATGAATAATGCTGATTTGTGATCGGATGAATGAACTTTGTGTTGGAGTTTAAAAGCGGATTTGAGGTGATATCATTTAATTAGTTTTTAAAATGGATAACAAGGTAAATTATAAAAAGGAAATAAAAACCCAACTGGAATAACAAAAAACACTTGACAAAAATGTATTTTTCTATGTTTGCTTATTATTTCAATTCCAGGAGTCCTACTTAAATATTATATTGCCTGTGTCACTACCACAGTTAAGACTAATCTAACGACACTTTGTATACTAAAATCCATCAAGCCGTTTAACAACGTTTAAAAACATAACTCTCCTTTTTCACAATCCGTTAAAAAAGTTATATTAGTTTTAGAAGCAATGATGGTTTAGTAATAGCGTGTAAGGACTGTTTTTTTCGAACTGGCCTTACTGTTAGCCTTAAGAGCCCTATCCAAAAACAAAGCCGCTGATGGCTTTTACAGCTTTACTGGGCTTGGGGGGGGCGCTTAAGGCACTCAGCCTTGTGAGCAAGGGTGCCAAAGTGGCCGGATCTCGGCTTGGGCTGTTACCGCGATTACAAAGAAGTCGCTATCTGACTAAAGTGTGTAAGGACTGCAATGAGCCTGAGCTTTCGGTGAAGGAAAACACCGTGATGTAACCATAGCATGATGATATTTGTATCGCATTTTCTAATATCTGTTTGGGTAACTACCACCTCACAAGTAAAATATTTGTCGCACAGCAGTTACAGGTGTTTCCGGCAGCTGCATTTAGCCCACATCCCCACTTAATATCAGATGAGATTGTGGCCAAACGCTATAGACATACATAATTATGATATTTTACATGTATGGTGATTTATGTCTAAACTTACAATAATAATAATAATCATTTATTGCCAAAAACTAGTTGCAAATGAATATAATAACGTACACAATTTGGCAAAGGG
This sequence comes from Saturnia japonica, assembly GCA_033032175.1. Classification (NCBI taxonomy): domain Eukaryota; kingdom Metazoa; phylum Arthropoda; class Insecta; order Lepidoptera; family Saturniidae; genus Saturnia; species Saturnia japonica. Next base: position 3,655,757 of record CM065315.1, read on the forward strand.
ACAGACTCAGTTGATGCTATGTGACGCGGACTACACAAAGCTCTGGTTTTCAGTCTGGTTTACAATTTTAATAATTTAATGAAAAGTTAAAGTCAAATAGTATAAAAAAAAAATAATAATAAAATGGTAGTATTTAAGTTAATGCCCATAATATTATTACAAACTAGTTGGTACCCGCGACTTCGTCTGCGTATTATTCGATATCACTATCTGTGTGCCAAATTCCATCTAAATCCGTTCAGCCGTTTTTGCGTGATTGAGTAACAAACATCCAAACATACACACTTTCACATTTATTATATTAGTAAGATTAATTATCAGTAAAGAGAGTAATATATATATTAATAACATAAACATAGTAAAATAGTAAGTAGATTTTTAATTAATTGATTGTATAATTGATTCATTGATTATCGAGTGCACTGCATGCATTATTCAACGCTGACAATGTAACGCTAAGCCTTTTCTATATCTATATTATTTACAATCTTGCAGTGCAGACCGTATTATTTCAAAGAACAAACAGAAAATGAAAGTGGCTTTAATTACTCACAATACGCGACGTGTAACATAAGTCAAATGGCGGAAATATGACATAATGCTAAAACCCAGTCGGAGGCAAGCAAATCCCCCGCGCGACGCTCTATGTTTGAAAAACTACGCGTCGTATGATTCATTCGAAAAATACAAGTGCGCGTTTTGAACATTATTATTTTGTCGGTAGATTTGTCAGCCGATGTAATTTAAAAATTACATTGTTTAATAAATTTTAATATTCATGAATAAAAAATGTCTTAATAATAAGATAAAAATATATATTAATAATTCTTAAGTTCTGTCTGTATTTGTAATTTTTACCAAACAAACCAGATAATTACTTAATTCATATTTTAAAAATTGTGTATGTCGATCCGTTTGTATGGATTTTACTCAAAAGCGCCTTGAACAAATTTTAATGAAGTTTTGTAGACGGAAGTATATATCAATCCTCAATTTATAAGCCACAAAAGCTATCAATATCACCCAATAATAGGAGTAAAAATAAAATTACAAGATTTCAATAATTAAATACAGATATAACATTGAGTGCTCGTCTAATGTATTCCATAATAGTTTTATCACGTACATTGCCAATTACGCGAATTCGTGATCGATGGCCGCGGATATAAGCGAAAGGCTCATCACGAGATAACACGTGATTTTAGCTTAATTTTTTGGAGTTTACTCCATATGAATCGATTTTCATATGAAACCACCGGTATGGAAATTTTATGAGGAGTGAAATTAATATAAGCGGTAACTCAAAAGCGTTACGTTTTTCTGCGCAATGTGCCTTGCGCATCTTTAGCTTTGAAATCATGTATGTGAATACTTGTATCTTACTAAAAGAGTAAACTCCAGTCGTTTTTTACTTATTTATTTGAAGGGGTTTCATTATGAGGTAAGACCTGTGGGTAGTCCCACTAGCAGAATACCTCAACCCTACAGAAGATACCAGCCAAATAACCTTGGGTTTGATTTTTTGCGGTGAGTACAACAACGTGGTGAGTATTATCAGCGTCCATAGGCTACGGTAGCCACTTACCATCAGGCTGGTCGTATGCATATTTGCCACCTAGTAGAAAAAAATGTAGGAAAAAATAGGCCTGGTTGTGCTATGAAAAACAGAAGAGGGGACAAAGAAAATTTACATTCAATTTCGTATATGAATAATAATGAATTCCTTAAAGAATGCAACGGAATGCAACGCGTGATGTGTAATGCGCATACTAAATCGCGTATCTAACAATTATGTATTCTCATACACTTTCTCTACAGCTTTGTTGATTTTAACCTCTATCTTCAGAATATTCATTTCATCAGTTGTATACTGTAAAAGTGTTATTCCATAATCTACTCAGTACTGGGTACCAAAAACGAACTCGTAATATACGAGAATCAAGCTGAAAGTTTCGTATAATAAAACATATTTTCTACCAATTCTAAAACTTTTGTCGGATGTTTTGTTGAGGCTTAGACTTTGTAACGGTGCAATTTATTTTGATTATGCAAACATTTTTTAATTATTTCTTGACGTGTCTACTAGCCGTGTCCTACGGTTTCGCCCGTTTTAAATTCATTCGACTGACTCTCAACCGCGGCGCCTCCAACGCACCCTTGCAACTTATCGTAGTTCTCATTTCCCGTACTAACCTACATTTTACCAGCACAGTTAACAATAATAGTAGCATTGTTTACAGTTGACATGGTCACGCCCCACTCCTAAAGGTCGTAGGGTGATGTTAGATAGCCTATAACTTTTCTCGATAGATCTTATATAAATAAATCTTTTGTGCGTCTGTTAGTGATCGTGTAACTTGTGAACGACTTGACCGATTGAGTTCATATGCACATACTATATTTGTTTTATTGAGAATCAAAATCAAAAAATTCTTTATTTAATTTAGGGCCTAAGAAGTTATGAACGTCAGAGCACTACTGTCGGTTCCTAAAACAACCCAGACATCGAGAAGAACCGGTAAGTAACTTGATCGGATTAACCTTCTTTTTCAACTGTACAAGTGTATATAATAGGTACAATAATAATAATTTAGTGGATACACAGAGAAGGAGTCACTTCTACACATCACTATCATTCTCATAATGATTCACCCTATAATCTCTTTTGACAGTAAAATCTGCTTGACATGGTCCTTGAACTTGTTGTCCGACAAATCAGTAATGTGCTTCGGGATCTTGTTATAGAACCTAACACTATTACCTAAAAAGCTTTTATTAGACTTACTAAGTCTAAAACACGGCACGACTAATTTATCTCTATTTCTAGTATTAACATTGTGCTGATTTTTGACAAAATCCGATGAATGTGACATGCCAAAAGACGATCATGCGAAGTTCATAGCTATATTAGGATCCGTTAAGAGACGCTGTGATCGACCCATTAACTACTGAAATTGACAGAAAAACGTCGACCACGACAGTAATCTATAAAATATCTACAATTTTTTTCTTTTTCGTCTTACTGAGAGTTCCAGATATATATGTCTTTAGAAAAAAGAAAAAAACATTTATTTGTTACACACACAAAACAAAAGAAAATAAAAAAAATAGTAGAAAGAGAGAAAAAAAAACAAAACTTAATAATTAATGGAATACATGTGTGTGTAGCAAATGGGCCTCGAGTCAGCATATATGCTGGAGGGGGTGAGTCCTCGAGGGCTGATTATCACTCAATGCCCAGAGAGTTATGTCTTGAGCTGTGTTTAAAATAAATTAATACTATGTACGCATGAAGTGTTTTATATCTACTAGTATAAGTTAAATATATAAAGTGTAAGTTAATAGAAATAAATATTTAAAGTAAAAATAATAATAATAATAATTGTAACTGATATAAAATAAAATAATTTCAATTTAGCGTTAAATGTATGTAACCCATAACATATCTGTACAGAGTTATAGTAATTGGTTTACAAATTTGCAATTCAATAGTGGCACATAAGTAAGTCAGTCCCATGGTGTAATCTAACAAAATAAACTGTAACCAAATGCTGTTGTAACCATGAGGTTGACCCAATGATGTGGGACGTTTGTTGTCACTATTGAATATTTGAACGTCGCATTGGCTTGCAATTGTTTTTTTTTACAATGAATGGGCTTGCGTTTGACCACTATTTCACCTGATCGTAAGTGATAATGTGGTCTACGATGGCGCACGCTTGCCTAGAAGGTACCTATTTACTCGAGACTTGAATACAGACATCAACAACAGACAAGTCAGTCTACAAGTGTACACCTAACGCAATAAAGTCAGGATGTTTTTCTAAAGATACACAGGCTTTTTCAAGGACTAAATAAATTCATAGTTATTTTGCTGAAGTCCAAAAAAGAAATCCATCCACAAAATTCGATTTTTTTTTTAAATTCATTTTGTTGAACGTTTCCTATATATGGACCAAGGAAACATTTTTTTTTTATTTAGACTAGTAAAAAATATATTAATCTAAAAGATACTTGCTGTACGAGAAATTCGTGCCGTGAAGTAAAGGTAAAAACTTAACCAGAACTTATACAGGTTAAGCTATAATTTTTTAATGTGAATACATTGTGTGGTTAAAATTAATGTAAAATACGTTACCGTTACATTAGGGGCAATGATCACGACTCAGACTAAAAAATAGAGTTTAAAATTAAACTGACAAAAAACAATTGGTATTTGGATCAGTACCATTCAAACATTGAAAACGGTCATCGCGAAGTTGAACGATCTGATAGCACTTTCACTGACCGTTTGTTGTTTGTTTTAACGTACTACTAAAGAACAATACGTACGGTTTAACACAACGCTCGTGATACGGTTTGTTCATAATAAAACAACATTAAGTGATAGTTATTACAATTAATAAAATTGAAGTGTTTGTTAGGAATATCAAAATAACAGTTTTTTATACTAATTGCATATGAAATTGAAAATTAAATAAACTTATATAATCTGTATGTCTTGTTGTTCCAGGTTATCTCCGAAACGGTTGAACCGATTTTGACAGAACTTTCACTTGAAGATAGCTGATGTTATAGGGAGTAACTTAGGCTACTTTTATTTTAGAATAAGAGTTAAGGTTCCGCGCAAATACATATACAATATACATGCGGACATAGCTCTCTGGGCATTGAGTGAAAATCAGCGCTCGAGGACTCACCCCCATCAGCAATTTATGCTGACTCGAGGCCCATTTAATACACACATGTATTCCATTAATTATTAAGTTTTGTTTTTTTTTTTTTGTTTTGTGTGTAACAAATAAATGACTTTTCTTTCTTTCTTTCAAATAAATGTACTACATATTATAGATGTTAAACAGATCGACAAAAAAAATAGTAAAAGCATATATCTATCTTCTAAGGATCACCCACAATAAGCAAATAACCGTCAGCGGGAGTAGCACGATTCGCAAGTGTGCCCGATCAACGGCATTCTGTAGTCCACGTGAGCGAAACCGCGGGCACAGCTAGTTTATAATAAGTGTAGTGCTTAGTACGTAAATTAGACGGGAAGAAAAATCGAGCGTTAACAAAAAGTGAAATTGTCACGTTTAACCCTTCCGCGTAACATATTCGCATATCTTACTGAACACGTGTATATCCATATACTCACCTTACATTGTATGCTTTTTTCTGAAATCTGTGATTTAATTAATAATATAACTATTTATAATAGATTAACTTTGCCTATTGTACACATATCATATACCCATTCCAAAATGGGCGTTTTTAAAGTGTAAACTCCTCTTTTTAATATTTTTTTTTATCAAAGCGGATTAAAAAAATTACGAATGTAGTTTTTCCAATTTACCTACCTTACACTTTGTTATGCGTTACTATTACAATGTAATTTTGTAAGACCTATTTTACTGGGAAAATAAATATTAAAAAATTTCAACCCATATAACTGACAGGTATTAATTGTATAGGATAATTTACGAAAATATACAATTTTAAAATTGATCCGAATTTGAACGAGATCATATTTATGCAACAAATACTGTACTTACATGTTATTATATCTAATGATCTAGGATTAGTTATGCAAAATAGTATCGAACAACTGCACCATAGATATGAGAGAATTCCTTATAGAGATTGTACTTGTACTGACAAAAAGCTTTATATTTATTAATAAAATTATAGTTCTGTCTATAGGTACATGCTTTTTTTATTTTATAAAAGTAGACAAGGGGATAGACATTTTTTATAAAGGACACTAATCACGAATATGCCAGAAAAAATATTGTCCGTTTGTATGTTCGATTTTAACTCAAAAAAAGCGCCGATTTTGACGAAATATTGTAAACGTGTAGTTTATGCCATTCATCAATTGATAGGCAATAAGAAATGCCAATAACACTTTTAGAAATCGTAAAAAAAAAACAATAATTTCAATGAATAAAATTTTTATTAATTCTCAGCTCATTTTGATCAAACTTTGTAAAATGGAAGTACATTTTCATTCCTCAATTGATGGGCTATTAGAATTGCCAGTAATTATCCATACTAATATTATAAATGCTAAAGTAACTCTGTCTGTCTGTTTGTTACGTTTTCACACCTAGACCGCTTAACCAACTTTGATCAATTTTGGTATAGAGATAGATTGGACCTTGGGAAAGGACAATGGGGTACTTTTTGTAGCGAAAATAAAACTTTTAGGGTAGAAAATAGGGGATGAAAGTTCCTATTAACAAAATATGGGAACACCAAATGCGCATGCGCGATAATGTTGAAATAACATCGGCTGTCATACTAACCAGTTTGTTAATTGTCAATATGGTTTGTTGTTTTATTGACATTATTATACTTAATAAGAAATGTATTGTATTTGTAATAATTACCTATTAAATGATAGTCCAGTATTCTTTTTAAGATTGGCTTAAGTGTTTTAAAGTGTTTAACTACGCAGTATGGCATAATTACTGTTTTATTTTATGGTACAAATATGACATGCGCTGACAAATCTGGCTCGCGGGAGTTTATATATTCTAAGCGATATACCTATTGTAAATTATCTCGATTATACAGTTTTCCTAAAAGTGAATTAATTCCTTGTGTTCTTCCACATATGGCGAAAATAAAACTTGGGTGAAAGTTTGTACGAAGAACTCGTCATGTCTTAAATTAGGGATATTCATATTTATGCTTATGGTAAGAAAGAAATAAAAAGAATTATTTGATGAAAATTGTACAGAGGAAATACACGCCTTTCCTCAATTGATACGGCATATGAATTGTCAACAATATGGGTAAAAATAAAGTTACGGGATGTAAATATATACTGCGTAACTATAAATGTGTGCGGAGCCGCGGGCACATCGCTAGTAAAAAAATGAAGGTACGGAAATAATTTAAAATTTGACATCATAATATTGGCAGATCTTACAGGTGACTTTTAAGTATATAGCGTAAATATTTATTAAATAACCAATGATATGTAGTATGTACTTTCTATAAAACCATTTTATAACAACAAGGACATAAAAATCGGCAACGGAAAGTTCAGCAGACTGGTTTCCAGATGACAAGATGGCTTAATATAATGAAAAAGTAAAGACAGCTGATATTGATTTAAGCGAATTAGAAATAAAGAAAAATATAAACTATACTTCACAGTCATTTTTAATTTTTGTTTTTAACTGACTTGAAAAAAAGGTAGGTTCTCTGTTTCCTTAGCATGTTTGTTAGTATGCGATTTTTTCAGATACTATTCGAACGATTTTATAATGATTCTTTTACAGTGATAATCTATAAACTTTTCATAAGGGTTTAGGATCTATATAAAATATTTAGTACTCTCCTTGTCTATCGATTTATTAAATACTACTAGCTATGTCCACGGCCCCGGACGCTTTTATTACAGAGTAATTATTTACCTCCCGAAATTAGTTTGTATTAATATTACTCTCTATGAATAAATTTTCATCAAAATCGATTGAGAACATTTTTTTTTATAATTCCTTTTATACGTGTTTTAAAAGTATTATTGATAACATTTATAGCCCATCAATTGAGGAATTTTATACATTAAAATCGGTCTCACCGTGTCTGAGTTAAATGTCAAACAGATCGGCAGACAAACAAAAATGTTAAATATTAAAAAAACTGAAAAATATTTCCACATGCGGATTTAATAATATACATAATTGATCGAATAAATAATCGGGTGTATTTTTGACGTTTAGGTTACTTCAAAATAATAAAAAAAAATTGCGTGTTTCCTATCAAGTAGTCTTTCTTCTAAGCCGTGTTTTAATTCGGCTTCCATAAATATAAACCTCATAATGAATTTTCTACGCAACAGTACCCACCACGGATCTCGTTTGAAACATGTAGTCTACTTTCGATTTCCAAACTACAGACCTAGATACAGTATCACGGTAATTACCTTAGGGTTTGCGATTCGGTTTTAGCACAATAAGTGTGGGCGACTGAGCGTTCGTTGACTCAATACCATTATGTGATTAAAGGTATTTAGCGTTGAGCCAATTCTTAGTCTGTGCTAAGAGCGTTCCATGCAAGGTAATTCTTTTGATGATACAAGCAGTCATAGCAGTCTATAATATAGTAAGTGACCGCACGTTTTTTTACCATCATCTTGGTATAAAAAAAATGGCAAACTGGAATACTCATATTAAGTCGTAATTTTTTTTTTCTTTCTTTATAGGATTTTCAACAACAACAATCTCTTATAATGTTGAGTGACAATATGGCCCATGATGGTGACACGCTAAGCTTAGTGGAGGAATGGTTTTTAAGTGTAGCTACCAGAAAATACCTATAGGTGCTTGTAGGTGCTAGTTAGGCGGGTGTTAGAAAACGCCTTACTAATCTTTTTTTATAATAGCATTAACGGTACTGTCTCTGATGGTAATCACTATAGAATCCTAACATAACGGTGACCACTGAGAGATCGAAATCCAACGACGGTCGCCACTGTAATGCCGGCCTGGATTAATTTAACTGGATATGGGATATGCTTTACATAGGACCTAAAAAACGTACTCGGCGAACTGTGAGTTTACATTAGTAAACCTCTGCCTAACGCTTCTGGGATGCAAGCGTGATGGTATGTTATGTTATACACAACAAAAATAGGATATATATATTGTTTATATCTATCTATACACGAAAGTATTTGCATAAACTATTGCATATTATTTAGTCACAATGCACTGGCGCACGGTATTCAAAAGAAAACATGGCTTTTCCGCAGGCGACATTCTTGTGAAATATATGTTCGCGGTTGGCTCTGTTTCTACTCGTTTACATTTCTTGTAACATGTACTGTACATACAAAATTTGTTTATCGATTGTATTTACGAGACAACTAGAGATAACTGTAGGTCGAAATTTATAACAGAACATTTTTGCTGGCACACGGTTTTATCTAAGACTATAAAGTAAGATTGGCATTTTTATTATCTACTAGCTGTGCCCGCGGCTTCGCTCACGTGGAAAACAGAATGCCATTGATCGGGCACACGCGTGAACCTTGCTCCCCCGCTCCCGGCTATTTTATAGACAATTTACAATTACGTAAGCCATTTACCGCTCGAATTGATTAAATAGCCTAAGTTATTTCTTACAACATCAGCTATCTACCAGTGAAAGTACCATCAAAGTGGTCCAGCCGTTTCGGAGATCACCCGAAACAAACAAACACAGAGACAGACAAAAAAAAATGGGATTTTGTTATAGGTATCGTATAAAATACTTTCAAATGCATTTAGTAAAAAGCTATAATTTGGACGTTACAAACAGACACTTCAGTTAAATTAATTGCATAGATGGATAGTTATATAGTTAAACAAGAATTGCTCACTTAATTGTATTAGATTAGATAGATAATAATTGTGAACGTAACAGAAGCGACTACCAATGGATTATGGATCTCTTGGTGGTCATCACTGTTACTATCAAGCCCAGTTTCATAGGCTAATTGATGTTATTTTCAAAATGGATTAAAAAAACACTTATAGAAAAAAACTGTATTTCCACGTTGATCTAATACAATGATTTAAAATAATGATTTCCAATTAAACGATGGTACTGTTTAATGACGCCATTAAGCTGCAGCGCTTCTCACATGAAAGTAGGTCGGATGCGCAGTCATAGTTCGTCACGGAGGAGCAATCGGGCAATCTCACTTTCATCGTGCGACCTCACGACGAGACGTGACCTGGGAAACGGATTTGGCCGTGCATTTATTGGCGGCACCGCGGGAGTTTATCGTTGGAGTTAAATTGTAACTAGGAGCTTGAGTACTAGACTTCGTGCTTCAGTGGTCTTTACCATGGATTTCAAAATTAATATCTTAAAATAACTTACATATTGAAACCAATTACGTTTTATAAACGACAAATTTTGTTATCACCATGTTGATACAAAAGAGATAGGAAATCGCTGCGTTAGGCGGAAACTCTGTTGTCAAAAAAGGATAACAGTTAAGTAAAGTCGTAAGTGAACTGAGGGCAATTGCCCAACATTCATGTTGCCATGTAAAGAGCGTCAATGTCGTATCTACTTATAAAATATCATCGATTGGAACGAAGTTTCTTAACAAGGCTTGCGGTCGTCATGTAGGTTAAAATCGTTATGCTCCCTCCATGCGTCTTTTTTTTCTATTATATACAAGTGTGTGTGTGTGTGTGTGCACACGAGTATCAAGATTCGAGCAGACGAGCATCGTGCGCGGCCGTCTAATTGAAAACTATTTGCACTAACTAATAATAAATAAAAATTGCACTTAGGGCCCTATAGGGTGGTCACGCGAAATAGCCGCACAATCAATAATTCATTGGTTTATCAGTTATTGCTTATGCTACATGTATATTAACTTAACCTCCGAATGCACACGTTTTTTTGAAGCCCTTTAAGAATTAATGAAAACTCCGATGGTAGGTTGCTTTTTTAATAACTCTGCCCCCGGGGATGACGTATATGCCAATTTTACATATATATTTGTGACGTAAGGAAGCTAAGCGTAATGAGTAAGCTAATCGTGAAACTTTGAAGCGATGCCGATGATAGCTCAGAGGTAAAGTAGGTACTGAATACCGCTTTGATCGTCATGAGTTCAAGTCGAATAACAACTTGGCATTTCGATATGGTAAAACATAGTAATAGAACCATACCAAGGCGTTAAGTAGGGTTGCCAACTTTAGTGCATGGATTTAAAGGATATTTGCAATCATATTGCGGGACGAAGTTTAAAAAGGGGGACCTAGCAGCCAAAGTGTAAGAAGGCGAAGAAAACTATCTTCAGCGTTCTTCACTTTTACTTCTTTCCGAAAGTTTAACCGGTACTTTAAAGCCTCACATACCTTTCACAGAACAAACCTAGTATTAAAGCATGTATGTCAACAATCTCAAAATGACAGTTGGATCACAAATATAACTCCCGGAACATATATATCAAAAGACATTATGCGACTGATTTCAAATTTCAACAAAATATTGAAAAGCATTTTAATGCTTCCAACACCTACGTTTATGTATTATGAATGGGCTATGACGTCATAAACCGAAGATGGCCCTAGAAGGTCCCGCAAAGGTGTCGAGGCCTCGTCGCGTGTTTAGCACGTTAATGTTTACTTGTTATTACTCATTGTAAAGCCTACTAGCAATGTAGGGTTGTCACCTTTATTATATTACACAATTTTATAATATTTGTATATTTTGGTCAATTGTGAAAAGCGGTTGTAAGGAAAGATGATCGAATTTTCTCAAAACTAACTCGATAGGGACGATCCCTTAGAAGGTGTTCACTACTGACATAATAAAACATACACATAAGAGGTTATACTATAGGCGAGCTAAACGAAACAAAATTAACTCCAAAATTTTTATCCCTCGTTCCAAAATCATGATAAAGCTAAAGATATGTTTGTGCATTTTAATGATATGTTTTTTAATGGTATAAAAATAATTAGATTGTTTAACTTCATCAAATTACATTTCCGTAACATGTCAATTTTACTCTGTACGCCAAAAAAAGTATAACTTAAAAAAAAATTGTAATCGATAATTTAAATATTGGCAAAAGCATCACTATGAAATGATTTTGGAAAATTAATTTATAAATCTTTTAGGCAAATTTTCTTACGTCTGTTATAAATATTTTATTTTACACTGATCAATAATAATAAAAAATGTTGTTACAAAAAAATGTGACAGCCCTAAAGTACCTCGTGTAACCTCGTTCAGGGTTATTCGATACTTGGTTAACTGGATATTAATTATTATTTAAAATATTGATTACGTACATAAATATCATTTTCAGTTAACAACGCAAATTGCGTTGGTATGATAATCCAGCCAGACTGCAAGACGCTGCTTATCGACATGCCCGACTTTGGGAGCTATTTGTACTTACAGCTAGTTGGCTATAATCAAATCTTCTTCATACCCCTTATCCTACTTAAGTAGGGTCGGCACAACATGTTATCTTCTTCCACTGTACTCTATCAATTATCATCTCAATATTCACACCGTTTAAACGCATATCATTCTTCACACAATCCATCCATACCTTCTTCCGTCTTCCTCTACTCCTATATCCGTCCATCTTCATACTTAACATTCTTCTAGTTATATGACTTTCGTCCCTCCTCATGGCATGCTCATAACCCTTCAATTTCTCTGTGACCGGTGCTATTTTAAGACTTCCTCTGATAAACTAATTCCAGATCTTATCCATTCTAATTTCTACAATTAGTTATAGTTTCTATCCATTAGTTGGCTATAACCAAATCATTATAACACCATAGAAGAGCTTCTTGGATTAGGAGAATTCAAGATCGGAAACTTCCTAATGATTCCTATGGTATAACAAGCGTCCATAGGTTGCTGTTGCCGCTTACCATCAGGCGGGCCGTATACTTGTTTATAGAACACGACAATTGTGTACGACTGAATTGCGACCAACATGTACTTAGTGCTAAATCTATCACAGTGATAATTTGGTTTGACGTGTTTCGGGATCGAGCCGGCATGCCACATTACCGTCGGGCAAGTGATCAATGACGTCACTCTGATAGGCTACTATTTAAAAAAAAAACAATGTAGTAGGGCATTTAAACTATGTAACTAATTACTACTCTCTATTTGAAAGTCTGTCGTGCACTTGAGAATCAGCCTCCCTCTAGGCTTAGCGTGTTACCATATAAGGTTACATCGTCACCTAGCGACCAAGTGAGATTTTTTTTAAAATTTTAGAATCGAAGACTAAATACATTCAAAATGTTTAAGTTAAACATAGACCATAAGAAGGCGCTTATGGATATTAAAATCATACTACCGGATCGAAAAACATCCCAGTTATCGAGAAGAAAGAGACTTCAAGAAATGCGAACGGGTTTATAATTTTTTTTTTATATTGTAAAATATAATGTTTACAGTTATTAATTATGTTATTTCAGTGGATGTATAGGGAGGTAGCCACTTCCGGACTATCACTCTTGGAATGATATATTAAATAGTGATCTATTGTATAAACCTGTAAAGTATTTTTTTTAAATCTCCGCTCTATGTTAACAAGATGTTTTTTTAGATTTACTTCGATATGTTTGGAACGTGTAATATGGTAAAATTAGTGATGAACTCATCCACGATGTCAGGTAAATCGCGGAAACACAGATACGAAATTGGATTTAATTTTATTTGAATGTCATTGAAATTATTCTCCATCGATTTCGGATAGAAGCAGGAACCACGATGACGACCGAGTTGGATTTTATTTATCTTGTAATTTTTCTCATCTGAAATAAATTATTTTTCGTCTAATTAAATACATATATAAATCACTTTAAACGTATTTTGTTTAGTAATGCATATTATGGATAAATGTCTGGGAATAATGTATTGTATCAAGAATTATTATAGGCACTGACTGTTTTTCTATTAGGAAATATAGGAAATATTTTATATTAAGCAATTACTCCAGCCAGTTCTTAACATGTGATAGCCGGGATTGATTTTCGGGAAATGGGTGAAATTTTGTTCTTTAGATTTATTTTTTCTCTAACATGAATTACGTGGTGTCTAACATTGACTTCAAGGTCCTTTTTTTATATAACAAAGGTGACAAACAGGCATACGGCCCTGTTGATGGTAAGCGGCTACTGCAGGTCATGGGAGCGTTTAATAACATAGGTGTCATTAGCGCATTACGGACCTTGAATGCTCTACAGCAAAGAGCTCTAGAAACCCTGTTCACCGCAGAAACACGACACTAGGTTATTTGTCTGCGATCGATTGTAGGGTGGCGGTATTCCACCAGTTGGACCTCCCTAAGTGGAGAGATATCTCCAAATAATCTCTGTTCCCTACTTCACTTAAAAAATGATGAAGATGGACTGTAAAACATGTTTCAATATTGTTAGATAATTATGCAAAAGTTTTTAAAATCGTTTTCCGTCCAATATGTTGTTGGAAAACAAGGTTGTAAAAAAATACAATCAAATGATAAAACATGTTTTAAACTGACTTCAAAAAAAGACAGAGCTTACTTAATTCGAAAGTTTTTTTTAATGGGTGTTCAGCCATATCTTCTTTGTCTATGAACCGATTTGAATGTTTTTTTTTTTTGTTGGATAGGGGGAACCAAGGGTGGTCCTATTTTAATTTCATTGTAATTGGACCTTCAACTTTGAAGATACACCAGGACACTCTCAAAATCATTAATGTTGGATTTCTTTTTTTGTTAAAAATTGTCTTGTAATAAATCTCTTCCGTAAATGCAAACGCACAGTAGTGATAATTTTTTAAAAACACATCCCTTACGATAACCGGAGGAACGTGTATCATATTTAGCTTCCATCCAGGGAGCTAACTGATTGCGGCCATACCAGAGAGAGAGCTAGATTACAAGGTATCATCATTTCCCGGCATCATTAAGGCGTCGACCGTTACCTAGGGATTGTGTAAATTGACGCTTAATTACATTCTTTTGAAACGCGTCGGCGAGATGCTCTTCAAGGATTCTTGCTTATTAAGTTACTGTCTGTAAGTGGAAGACATGGAACAAATTATATAAATAATAAATATGGGGCATCATTTTACACAAGACCATTTAATAATCTATACTAATAATAAAGCAGAAAAGTTTCTTTGTTTGTTTGTTTAAACACGTTAATCTCTGAAACTACCAGTCGGATTCGAAAAATTCTCTTTGTATATGATAGCCAGCCTCTCAAGGAATAGCATAACCTATTTAAGATTAGGCTATAACTCTCAGATAGCCTTAAATATTGATTTTTGTTACGTAAGTTGGAAGTCAAAGGCCCTCCCGAACTGCGTTAACTGCGTGAGCTGGCGCAATCGTTAATGTAATGGAAATATAATATTGAACAATAATATTAGTCTTTAGTATATCTAAAAAAAAACAGCGATAGCATATGCCTATCTCTTATACATAAACCACAATAAAGTATTTTATGACAAAGATTTGTTGAATAAAACGTCATTTATAAGCATTATTTTAAGACATGGCATATTAATCCTTACAAACAAAAGTTACTTCATCATAAAGACAACTCTATGAAGTAAAATTTTGCTCTTTAGAGTATGATATTTGGACACATCGTTTAGCTTTAGGAGATAATGAAAAAAATAATAATTTGTACTTTCGGGAAGAACAATTATGATAGACAACTTAGGTGCGTGGCGACGCAGTGTTTGTAGCTGCGGAATACGTAAATGATAATTTTTCGCTGTCGCCGCTCGGTCGATGGTCAATCTAAAGCTATCGAAGCTACACAAAAATCGAATGCAAAAAAGTTGATAGAAAAGTTTGTTCGGTTTTAATAAACGTGGGGTCGGACCCGACTCTGCTACCTCGATACGTAGCTGTTCTAACCTTTCGCGAATAAAAAGGCAAAATAAGGTATATATATGGCTCTGACCGGTTTTCTTAAATATGGATGTGATCATTATCCAGTTGTGTAAGAGATGCGATTATGTCAATAATTACTACTCCATTGCAAATACTATTATGGTCAATGAGGTGATCATTTCCCTTATTATGGATAGAAATTAGTTTTTAGTCATTTACGCTTTCATTGGAAAAACTTTTATAATGTTGTTAATTGAAAATAATATTCATGTAACATCACACATCTAGTAGACTACTATCATAATACGAGTATATCACGTGGCATGGCATGTAGATCGCTCGTGGTACGGTGGTGCGGCGACAGTGCTCCTATAAAGCGCAGGGAGTTCAGTGATGAAGGGTTCTTTACCGATCCCGATGATAAAATCGAGGAAATAAATGAGTGTTACTCCACCGTCTCTCAAAACAGAGCTTGTGCTCGTGCCCACTCCCGCGAAAACACCGTTCTTTCCGCAGGGGACAGGCGGTTAAATACGCTCCCGTACACCCCTCAAGTCCTTCCTCTCTTGCGGCAACTCAAGCTTAGGTCTGTTCCCTCGTTGTGAAGCCCTTGAGCCAGCAGCCACTTGCGCGATACAGGTGACACTGCACTTGCAATCACTAGTTACCCACACACATCATTACACACTATGTTCGTAGGTGCACACCACACAGGTACATGGGTCATGTAAGGGACTTTTTTTCCTTTTTTACGATAGTTTCGACCATGTTGATAGATTATTAAATACATATACTCATGTTCCTTCCTTCCTCCCAGGAGAGGGACATGTATGTATATGTTAGTTAGCTCGAATTCTTTACTAAGTTAAAAAAATTAGTAAAGTTAGGGAATTAGTCAGATCGCGATCTTATTTGCATTCGTGGCAACAGCCCAAGCCAAAGTCAGGCCAATTTGGTAAACTTGTGCGCATGTTGCCCACATTTTTGCGGCTGAGTGCTTTAAGCGCTCGCCCCCACGCTACGGTGAAGCTGTAAAAGCTGTCAGAGGTTCTAGTTTTTAAGGCCCCTCAGGGTAACAGTATAGTAGGTTAAAAAAATAAAATTAAACGGAAGGCACCAGGGTTTTTACAGTTACCAATTTCTTATTGTATATACACATTAAAAACATTTTTATTTAAAGACAAATTAAGTTTTTTTACTTTTGGTTTGTAAATAATTAGCTCATCCACTTGTGATTACGGAAAAGCAAAAAAAGATACAAATAATAGTTAGTAATACTTTAGTCACATTACCGAAAAGTGTCACTCGGTGCAGTCGTTATTTTGATTCCCACTAGAATTTCTGGCACTTAAGTACTGTTGTACATAGTATGTTGATATGTCTTTCCCTGACCGTGAAAAGTAAACCTTTTCCCTGATGCCAGTTTCTCGTTACATTCTGTGAAAGGTGTATAAAAATATATTTAAAAAAAACTTACCGGCACTTGGAAATGGCACCCACATGCTATTTTGTATTGTATAACGCTGCGAGATAGGCAGCGAAAGGGCACTAAGGAATAGTGTTTATTGTAGATGACTTATTAAGTAACATCATAAGTAAGTAACGTTCTCTGTAAGTAGTAAGTAACATTCTCTGACGAATAATATTAAATAGTCTGTTATTTGTTATTATTATTATGATGTGTCGGTGAAGGATGTCTTTCTTTGTTACAGTATCACGCTGTATTCTTTCATCAAAAGTTCAAGCCTACGCTTCTCATTGATGGTAGTTTTGATGATAAATCTGTTTACATTATATAACCCTTCAATCTCTCTTGAAGTTTCTAATATTCATGATGTTATTAATAAGTCACACCGAACATTGCAATCCGAGAGTTAAAGAGAAATTAGGATTTTTCGGAGAAATCACCCGGGAGTGAATGCATTGAATTCAAATGCTGATCATGCGTTGTAAAAGAATGCATTGCATATTTGATTATGCATTTATATGCTTTTATTATGTACGTTTAAATATTTATTAGGAACGATAAGAAGTAACTAAAATTGTCAAACGTTTGTTCTTGTTCAGAAAATTTCTGTCCGGCGATGGATTGACGATCTCTAGCAGCCGTTTTCAATAATCTATCTAGCCACTGTTTTTGTTACTGACGATAGAAGGATATATATTTTGGTAAGCTTTTGCATTTCAATAACGTATCTTCGGATATCTAGTTCATACAAATGCTTACCAACAGATATATCTTTCTACCGTCAATAATAAAAAAAGTGGATAGATAGATTATTGACAGGTACATCGCCGTAATTTTGCTATGTCACAATTAAAAAAATCATACAAACATTTATTTACGCTCAACTTGAGATCTTTGAACTTTAAATACAATGATAATATATATATTTTTAATAATAATTATTTTATCAAAATGAATAATTAATTAACTTACTTTTTATACTTAGTGTAAGTATGACTGTATATTATATTATCAATAAATACTACTATATTCAAAAATCACTTAACATATTTAGTTTTTAGCTATAAAGTAAAAGAAATTTTACTTCAACATGTGCAATACAATACAATATACTTTACTGCATACGAAAAATACATACAAGTTATGTAATTTATTTACATAATTTGTATACAGTTAGACGGCCTTATCGCTTAGCGCGATTTGTTCCAGACAGCCTTAAAAATAAATAAATATAAATGGAAATAAATTTCGTGGCGGCAACAAACAAATTTTACAATCAAATACACGTACATAAAAATAGCATACACATACATTACTTAAAAAATAAAATATACGATTTTTTTATAATTATGAATTTATTAAATAAATGTTTATTAATAACATAATAATAATAATTAATAATAACTATTAATTATTAGTATTCAGTTAGTTAAAATTAATAGATACAAAATTGACTATAATTTTTTCTGGACGTTATTTCCTTCCGAAAAATCATCTGAGTTACTCGTAAGTCGCTCCGAAAGACGTGTCACCTAAAAAAAAACAACTACAAGACCCCAGGAAAAGGGCGTAGTTTTATTTGGATCCGAATAAATAATTAAAAAAAAAAACATATAATAATTTTGAAACCATTTGTAAAAAAACGTCGTTTTATCCGTAGCAAAGGTAGTGCTCGCTAGCGTTCTAAATTTTCAAGGTGTTCACGTCGCCTACGCTTTCCTGTTAAAACCTGATTATTCGCAGTATATACGCAAAACATAGTCTGGTTAAAATATTTTGACAGTTCTCGTAAACACAATAATAAATTCTTCAAACGAGATAGGATTTTTTTCTACTATCTATCTTCTTGCAGTTTCAATATTTAAAATCATAATGTTGACACAACACAATCGTCCAATTATCGAACTAATCGTCCAACCGTCGATTTGTAGAGGGGTGGTTAGTGCGCGTTGGTGGAGGTTTCATAGATTTGGCCTGAGATCGCTCCGGTAGCGATCTCGAATCAGACGGGTTCGTACGCGTTGGCCAATTTGCACAAACCGAATCTATCAATTTTGTTTGATGGCAATGGCAGAATCAGTCAAAATTGAGTTAATTAATCTCTGTCTGTATACTTGAATGTACTTAACAATAATATGCACAAATACAATTTAGTGAGACCGGTGCTATTTCTTCTACGTCTGTCAAGATTATGAAGTTTAAAGTTCACTGACTTCGCTGACTGAATGAGCGCCGATTTTTAAAATTTTATTTTTAGATGTACAAGTAGCGTCTACTTTAATTAAAAGTGTTTTTTCTTTCTAAAACTCCTTTTATTTCTTATGGTAAGAGCTATTTACAGTTTAATTTATCGAACTCCGTTTACTGGTCTTTACGTGCTATCGACCAATCCGTCAATACCCTTTTAAATATCTTTAGCTCATTCGTTCATTAGTCATTTACTCAATCTGCATGTCGCCCGTTACTTGTCATTCCTACATACCTACATTTATCTAATAAGTTAACCTATGTCAATCAATTTTGAAGTATTGTGTATTCCGGCAGCTGTACTTTAGAACCAGTCCACCCATTAGGCTTAGCTTATTACCATCTTGGGCCATGTCGTCACTTAACATAGGGTAAGATTGTGACGAAAGGCTAAATCTATAACGAATAAAACAATATAAATTCTAATTTAAGATGCTATATAATAAATGCAAAACAAATTTGTTGAGTATTTTTTGTAATTTCTGTTTTTTTGTTGACTAGCTGACCCGCGCAACTTCGGCTGCGTCACTTAAGAGAGATTGGGACGTAGGCAGAGACAAATAACAATACAATTTATAGGTGCCGCCTGCCTTCCACATCATTCCGCTAATATGCATGCGCGGTACTTGATTATTATTTTGCTGCGGAGTTTTTTTAAAAGTGTGATATCTCTTAAGATATTCATTGAAATCAAATGATGTAAAGGGCAATTTTGTCCAAAATTAAATACTTGTGATTAAAAACGTATTTATTTCGATAAGGATTAATACCAACATGAAAAAACAACTTCGCAAATAATGCAGTGTTTTAGAACAACTTTTATTACGATAAAAAAGGTTATATTGCCTCAACCTTAAAAAATAGACATATGCCATCGCGGACTTTTTTTTTAGACATTTTTAAGAGAAATAATTCCGTCACACAGCATTGTTGCGTAACTATAACCATTTACGCAGCGTACGCAATGGAAACTTTCAAAAAGAATAAATTTTCCCCGTTTTTGAGAACCTTTTTCATTGATGCTCCATTCCTATTGATCGTAGCGTGATGTTTTATAGCCTATAAGCCTTGTTCGATAAATGGGCTATCCAACACTAAAATAATATTTCAATTCCATTCAGTACTTCCTGAGATTAGCGCGTTCAACCAAACAAACAAACTCTTCAGCTTTATAATATTAGTATAGATTAGCGATGACATAAAAATTAAAGAAATTTTTTATTGAAAAATGTTTAGAATCGGGTCAAAAGTATCCAAATGACTATAGCACATTACAGTTTAGTCCTTAAATGCATTAAATACTTAAATCGGATGATATAAAAACCTACAAAGCGAACTGATATCGATATATTTTTTTAAACAATAAGAAATTTAAATCCATCAAAATTGATAAGCAAAACAACATTCTAGGGAAATTCCGTATAAATCATAAGTAATACAATTAAAAAGATAAGCTAATATTACATTCACACGGCACTTGGATAGTTGATAAGACATGACTCAATTTTGCACTCCGATATACATTGCGCACGGACCGATCGACGAGCGGTACTAATGTAGCGTGCGCAAAAACTATAATATATAAATGAGGAGTTCTTATCAACTCAGTAATGAACTGCAAACAGTGAACACTGGCAAACGATTAACAGTTTATCACAACTGTGTGGAGAAACATAGCAATAATACAATTCTGATTATCTGATTACAATAAAAGCGGTGAGTAAATTTAATATTTTGTTTATTACAAAGTAGTTAAGTTATGTTTGCCAAATGGTTTGCGAAATTTTTCATAATTACCTAAATTTTGGTTAATTTGAATAATTGGTATCGCTGTAAGCTAATGGTGAAAGAAAACAGGAAACGAGGAAACCTAAATTGCTCAAAGATTGAAAACTATAAAAAGATTTTTTTTTTTTAAATCGACTTCAACAAAAGACGGGAGGTTACTCAATTCGAATGTATAATATGATGGGGAACACCTCAAGGGTGGTCCCATTTTAATTTCATTGGTATTGGACCTTCAACTTCGAAAATACACAAGGCAACTCTTAAAAAATCTTTCAAGTTTGTTTTGTTATAACTTTTCTCGTACTTAGTACTTATTTACTGACAAAAAAGAGAACTTGAGATTTTCTGCTGATTAAAATCGCTATTAACTCATGGCGTCTGGGCGTCATATAAATGTAATAGTATTCATTTTGTATTTAGATATTATTTAACTATCTATATTTATTTAGATGTGCTTACATTTAGGTTTAGGTTACAAGACACTGACTCAGCTTGGACGCCCAGATAATATTTTTCATAATAAATACAGTACATTCAAATTAATATTTCCATTAGGTCAAGTTTAAAACATGTTTTATTCATATATAGGTATTAAATAATAAATGTATTTTTTTTTAATAATAATAATTTATTGGTGACCATAGTATTTGCAAACAATCTGAATACACTTTAATATGGGTTTAAGTAGTCAATACTTAAGCACTTAAACTGGCATGTAACATTATTTCAATATCTCAAATTATAATTTATATCTTTAAAAAATACTTTGTCATTTGAACAATTTGTTATTAATCCTTTTTTTTGTATTCCAGCGATTGACATCTGATAAAATGCCGTGCTCTAAAGTAACGATTAGGAAGAATCGCATGTGTGATGAGATGTGTGCTAAAGTTGGCTGCCTTTGCATCCCAACTAATGGTAAATCTTGCATCTGTTTGTGCAAGAATGATGAAGGCAATATCATACGTTGCGATGATTGCAAATGTTCAAACACTGACGACTGCCAATGCAAGTGTGACGATGATAAATGCGTTTGCATTGTGACTAACAATAAATCTTGCATTTGCGTATGTAGCGACGAAAAAGGCAACATAAAAACATGTGACGACTGTTGTTGTTGCGTTGAAGACAAGAGTGAAGAAGCTTTAATTTGTAAGAAGAAATGCAATAAACCAGAGTGTATTTGCATCCCAACTAATGGTAAATCTTGCATCTGTTTGTGCAAGAATGATGAAGGCAATATTGTACGTTGCGATGATTGCAAATGCTCAAACACTGACGACTGCCAATGCAAGTGTGACGATGATAAATGCGTTTGCATTGTGACTAACAATAAATCTTGCATTTGCGTATGTAGCGACGAAAAAGGCAACATAAAAACATGTGACGACTGTTGTTGTTGCGTTGAAGACAAGAGTGAAGAAGCTTTAATTTGTAAGAAGAAATGCAATAAACCAGAGTGTATTTGCATCCCAACTAATGGTAAATCTTGCATCTGTTTGTGCAAGAATGATGAAGGCAATATTGTACGTTGCGATGATTGCAAATGTTCAAACACTGACGACTGCCAATGCAAGTGTGATGATGCTAAATGCGTTTGCATCATGACTAACAATAAATCTTGCATTTGCGTATGTAGCAACGAAAAAGGCAACATAAAAACATTGTTTGACATTGTATACTGTTGTTTGTTCGCGTTGAAGACAAGAGTGAAGAAGCTTTAATTTGTAAGATAGAAATGCAATAAACCAGAGTGGTACTTTGCATCCCAACTAATGGTAAATCTTGCATCTTTAAAGATTTAATAACAAAATTTAAAATTTAAAAGAAAAATTTTAAAATTATTAAAAAAACTTCCAAGAATTTAAAGATTTAATAACAAAATTTAAAATTTAAAAGAAAAATTTTAAAATTATTAAAAAAACTTCCAAGAATTTAAAGATTTAATAACAAAATTTAAAATTTTCAAAAGATAAAATTAACTTTTTAAAAAACTTATAAGAAATAACATGTTCCAAGAATTTAAAGATTTAATGTTTGCAAATAAAGCAAATTATTGCATTCAAATGTAAATCTGCATCATGTGAGATGTAAAGCTTTGATTGGATAAATAAATTTCATTTGCGATGCAGAAAAAGGAACTAAAAAATGCGTTTTGTTGCTTAAAAATGAAAGCTTTAATTTGAAGAAAAAGCAATAAACCAGAGTGTTTTGTCCCATAAGGAAATTGACTTTTTGAAGAAGAAAGGCAATATGAGTTTGATTCAAATGTAAACTGACTGCATGCAAGTGAGAGAAATGCGTTGCATTGATAAAATAAACTTGCATTTGCATGAGGGAAAAAGGAACTAAAAACTTGCATGTTGTTCTTAAGAAGGTAAGAAGCTTAATTGAAAAGAAACAATAAACCAGAGTGTTTTGCTCCAACAAGGTAAATGCTTTTTGTGAAGAAATGAAGAAATTGTATTGCGATTCAAATGTAAACTGCACTGCATGCAAGTGAGAGAAATGCGTTTGCATTGATAAAATAATCTCATTTGCGATGAGCAAGAAAAGGAACTAAAACTTAGACTTTTTGTTGCGTTGAAGCAAGAAAAAGCTTAATTTAAAAAAATGATAAACAGTGTTTGCTCCAACAATGGAAACTTATTGTTTGAAGAATGATAGGAATTTTCATGAAATTTCAACTGGTGCAAGAAGATAGTAATGCGTTGCAATACAAAATGCTTGCATGCAAGAAAAGCAAATAAAACATTGACACTTTTGCTTGAGAGTGAAGACTTAATTGAAAAAAATCATAACAAGTGTTTTGATCAAAATGAAACTTTATCTTGTAAAGAATGATAAGCATTTGAACAATATGAAATGTTGAACACTTTTGCAAATGCAAGGATATGTAAATGCGTTTGATTGTAAACAATAATTGCAATGTGTATTGCACAAAAAGCATAAAAATTGTGACACTGTTTTGCTTTGAAGAATGAGGAGAATGTAATTTAGAGAAATTCATAACGATGTATTGCAACCACAATGGAATCTTGTTTGTATGTGAAAAATATAGGTATTGACAACAATTAAATTTCATTTGTGCAAGAAGGTGAAGAAATGCGTTGTTTAATAAAAAAATCTGCATTTGGTATGACAAAATGCATAAACATGTGACACTGTTTGTTGCGTTGAAGACAAAGAATTAATTAAAAAATGCATAACAGTGTTGTTGCATCGCAAAGGTTTAATTTGATATATAAAACTGTTTGCATCAATAAGGCAATAAAAATTTGAACGTTTTGAGAAGAAAGCAATATGTAGATGCTTATTAAAAATAAAAATTTATTTGAACCAAAATGGAAATAACTGTTAGATGTGATTGGATATAAAGTTGAATTTAAATGTAAATAGATCCAGGTGTATTGATCAATGTTTAATCTGATATAAAATGATAAGCAAATGATTGCGAATAAAGTTAAAACTGGTGCAATGAAAGATGATGAAGCTTTATTGTAAACAATAAACTGATTTGTATTGCACAAAAGGAATAAAAACATGTACTGTTTTTGTTGAAGCAAATGAAAGTTAATTTGTAAAGAACATAACGAGTATGATCCAATAATGTAAATCTTGCATTGTTTAGCAAGAATATGAAGAATATTGTACGTTGCGATGATTGCAAATTAAACACTGACGACTGCATGCAAGTGATGATGCTAAATGCGTTTGCATATGACAACAATAAATCTGATTTGCTATGTAGCAACGAAAAAGGCAACATAAAAACATGTGACGACTGTTGTTGTTGCGTTGAAGACAAGAGTGAAGAAGCTTTAATTTGTAAGAAGAAATGCAATAAACCAGGGTATATTTGCATCCCAACTAATGGTAAATCTTGCATCTGTTTGTGCAAGAATGATGAAGGCAATATTGTACGTTGCGATGATTGCAAATGCTCAAACACTGACGACTGCCAATGCAAGTGTGATGATGCTAAATGCATATGTATTGTGACTAACAATAAATCTTGCATTTGCGTATGTAGCGACGAAAAAGGCAATATAAAAACGTGTGACAACTGTTGTTGCGATGAAGATAATATTGGTGTAACTTCTGTTTCTTACTGTGGATGTTAAATTTTCAATGATTCGATGTATACTCTCTGTCTGTTATTACGATGTAATTGCATTAGAAATTATTTTTATCAAAGAAATAAATTAATCATAGTTTGTCCAATTTTTAATAGTCAGTGGGTACAATTAATACTGTTATTATAGGTATTTACGTTAAGGTTTTTTTTTATATTAACAGTATTTTTACTGTTTCGTTACTTTCTTTTATAAGGTTTTTGAAAAGTATAGATTTATATGTAAGTTTTTAAATAAAGATGTTTTATGATACATATCATTTTTATTATATTGTGTCGATTATCATTGTAGTCCTTTTTTATTATATTGATATAATTAATATCACCTTTATAATATTTACAAATTAATGTTTACTTACGTAATTAACAACATTTAAGAAGACAAAGTAAGATTCCAATGAGATTATAGATTTTATAGATAAAAAATCAAAATATTCTTTAATAAACATTCATCAGAATTTATTTCAAATAATATGTTACATAAAAAGTAATTTGATAGGTACTGTGAACACACGCATATTAATAATTTTTTGTCTCGAAACAAAAACCTATGAAATTAATTTATTATGTCAGTTTCGATATGTGTCAAAATAGCTGACAGCTCATGACGTTACAAAAGTGTTGTTGACAGCTGTTCGGATACGGTGCCCCACTGTGTCGGCCTGGGTGGTCATGTACCATTAAATTATGGTTTAGTTTCTTCCAGCTTTAAATTATAATTTTGATTGCTTCTATTGTTATACGTGAATATAATTTTTCAATTCTTACAAGTTTGTTTTAAGCTGAAATAAAATGTGAATTCGAAATCTTGGAAGTATAGGTCGAAGTAAATGAATTCCATTTACGATATTACTATATACTACATAAATGCTTCTTTAGAATTGCTTTTACAGCTTGTTTAGAACCGGCTTCAAAAAAAGACGAAGGTTTACTCAATTCGAATGTTTTTTTTTATAGATGTTCCGCCATAACTTCTTTGTTTATGAACCTATTTGGATGATTCTTTTTTTGTTTGATAGGGACCTTCAACTTTGAAGATACACCAGGGAATTCTTTAAAACAATTGAAGTTGTTTTTTTTAAATAAAAATTGTCTTGACTTAACTAAAGTATGCAGAAAGAAATATATCATACAACGATAATAACAAACTTATAATTTATATTCAAAACTTAAACAATTCACTAAAATAACTCATATACGGTCTTCCTACTTTGTCTGTTGTCCACATATTGACACTTCTACTGAGAAAACGCGTCATAGTTACTACAATACTAGTAGTTTATTTGTGGGTGGTTGATGGTATGGTACTCGATAACGTACCAACTGGGTCGTGACTTGCGACTACCATGCATATGGTACTAAGACCGTCTGTGTAATCTTCTGTTTTGATACACAGTTATAGTGCAAGACCCCAGGTCCGCCATTGTGGGTTCATATGTACTATGATCGTACATGCCACCTTGACCAGAATGCCATTTTCCAGTTATCGGGTAATCAAGAAACGTAAAAACGCTACTTATCTCACTTAAATTCTGGTACTGAAGGCTAATATATATAAGAATAGAGCTTCAGACTGTAAGTGAAATTAAGTAATTTTGTATATGAGCTTTAAAAGTGTTTGTAAGGTACTGCTGTCAGGAAGTGTTTGGGAGTATTGATGACTGATTCCCTAAAGATATTTTGTAACATATACGTAAAAATCAGCTGTCAGAATTTAGGTGATTAGCGTTTTTACGTACATTGATTACCTGATATCTGGAAAATGGCTGTCTCGCCAAGTTAGCAGGTACGTATACGATCATATACATACTAACACTACTTAAAAATATTTTGTTTATCGGAAAATAAGTGACCTCTGCAGGCTTTGGGATCATGCTCTGGGCCCATTCACTCATCGATAAATCGTTATTTATTCCGGATCGTGATTTCATACGATTCGTTTTTATTTTTTCAGTGGCACATACATACTTCTTATGACCATATTCACACGCTCACGAGTTAAAGCTATTAAAAAACTAATCGTCGCTTCGATTTCATAAGCTACTATTCACGCAAGATAATAACTGTGTCGTACTTACGATGTGTGTGCAGAAAGTGTACACAATAACTCCCATCGCCTACCTCCAATGTTTTTTTGCTTACCTGTAAACATAAATTTATACATAAAAATGTAATAAAGCTAATTAATGTATGCGCTACAGAAGAATATTATTGGTTATAACATTTTGTTATGTCTAATCAAAGTTTTATAGATCGTAGTGTTATTTTAAATTATTGTTAAGAAAGATGGCCTTCGTGTTAATAACAAAGTCAATTAAATATGAAATTATTGCTTGAATAATATCCGGCCATTAAATTCATTTCAAAACCTAAAATCATTGCATAATTTATACGTTTTTCCGAAAAACTAAAAATAAACATATGAATAAATCATAATTAAATGGATATCAGTTATATTATTTTCTAAAATGTAAGATAAATACCAGAGCGGAATTAAGTAACGATCTCAACTAAGTTATGGTTAAGTTTATCTAGTCACGCGCCGGTGGGCAACTGAGCCAGAGATGGCGGATAAACGAAATGACTCTGCCTGAACCTAGTTACACATTACTAGAAGTATACGGTTCCCATGAGGGCTGAACTGTTCTTTTTTCCAACTGTCCTCGTGTAAGCATTTGCCAGTTACGTTTTAGTTGATCACGTAATGAATCGAGTTGGAGCGTTTATGGCGGGATCTTGTAAATTATGTGGTGGATATTATTTTATATCACTATGGAGGCAAACAAGCATACGGCCCGCCTGAATGAAGCAATGATGGCTCAGGTGGTGGCCTGTAAGGACTCCGCGTCGATCGACGTGAGTTCAAATCCTTGCAATGAGCCTGATCTTTCGATGTAGGAAATGTCATGGTAAAATCATAGCTAGTAGTTTCTAATTCTCGCAAGGATTTATACTCAAAGAAATATAATTTTTATCAAGATTTATATCACTCTGAAATGGAAAATATACTTTCAAGCACTTTAAGCAACTTCACTTATTTTTCAAGTTTTTAATTGATTAATTGGTACATTAGATTTCACAGCATAGTCACTTAAGCACGAGTGTATGTTGTACTCAAAGGTGCTAACTTACATAGGTAACTTAATGATAGTGACATAATTAACCTGCTAATAATCGCATTGTTTATAAACACGTCTAAAGTATCGAAGTATGCTACAAACAATTGTTAGATATTTTGTTAACGACGTTCACTTTCAAACGCCAAAGTGAGTTAACAATTTCGCGTCGCTAGTTTTATTTTATATTGTAGCCTATATGTTAAACTAAGCGTCAAAAATACTTTGTTATAGTTTCTTATCTAGGTTTTTAGGTACCTTGGCTTTAGTACGTGAGTTTTCGCTTAAAGCTTCAAGTATGGTATATTTGTATTCTAAGTTTTATTAGCTGACCCAGCAGTTGTTGTTCTGCCCTTTCCGGTTGTTAATAGCTCGATAATAGCGCCATCTATCGGATCCTAATATAGCTATGAACTATCGTCATCTCTATAATTATCTCTATAAAACAATGAAATTATGCGATTATGAGTCGGTCAAATAACTCAGAAGTTACGTGATCACTAACATATTATTTCTATAAGTTTCAGTACTCAGGAATAATGTAGTTTCAAATACAAATATACAAAATTTACCTCTTTAAAATGTGGGTAATCAATAAAGATTATATTTAAAAAAAAAACATTAGTTTATTACATACCTTTATAGTATTATGTAAAAAAAAACTAAGAATAATTATTATTCTTGTGCTGACCGTGAGCAGGTAAAGTATTTGATATAAAAAAATCACGAAGGCCGAGATATCTATTACCACAGTTAATTGCATTCTTGTATAACTTTAGTACCTATTGTAAATAAAACTTTATTTTGTTCTGAAAAAGATCATTTTCCTACAACAAATAAATAAAATTCCTAATTCAAATCAGTCCCTACGAAGGCACTTATAAAAGCTATAACAACAGTTCTTTTTAAAAGTAAATTAGTGTTATATATTTTACACTATCGTTCAATTAACAAAAATTCCTATTTGGAATGTAAAAAAAATAATCATTATACGTCTGCAATATGTATGTTACGAGTGGTTCTCAAACTTTTCATATTTCTCATCTCTATGGTAAAAGCAAGCTTTTATTCCATTACTAGCTGTAACCGCGGATTCGCTCACGTGGACTACAGAATGCAATAGATCGGACACAGGTGCGAATCTTAAACCCCGCTCCCGGTTATTTTAATAACAAAATTGCTCATTTTGAGTGTTCCTTAGAAGATGGACTCTAAATGACTTTTTGTAGGTATTTTTCATATTTACAATTATGTTATACATTTGTGGGATTTTTTCTTATGGTTTACTCAACGTAAGCCATTTAAGCGCCCGAATTATTTGCTCGGAACAATAATTATTTTTCTGAAATAAAAGTACCCAAGTCACTCCTTATAACATCAGCTATCTACCAGTGAAAGTCTCGTCAAAATCGGTCCAGCCGTTTCGGAGATTACGTGGAACAAAAAAATGTAAAATGGGTTTTTGTTATACGTATCGCATATACTTTCATACGCATTTAGTAAAAAGCTGTTATTTTGACATTACAAACAGACACTTCAATTTTATTTAATGTAATAGATATTGTGTTCGACTGGATCGCGACCGTCGTACACAGAGAATAACAACTGTCATAGCAGCATGCTTAGAAATGTCGCGTTCTGGGATCTGCCAAAGTAAGTATATCCGGCAATCGAGCGGGCTGGGATTTGTATCCGACTAGGTCGCTACCACTTTGCATATGATGACGAATCCGTGACTGTGACTCTATTTGTTTCTTCGCGTTTCCGGATCAGATGTGGAGAGTATTACACGCCGGCTGCGGCACGACAGCGGAGACCGCGGATGTATAACCGATCTCTTAATATTTACCATGAGGCACAGTGCAGTCACTTTCACGCGCGACTATTGAAAAACAAATTTTGAAATTGACATTGGAATGAATAATTAATAGGATTAAAAATCGAGCAACTTTATTCATCTAAAAGCTAGGTTGTTTTTTGTACCAAGCCATTAATTAGATGCAAGGTTAAGATTTTAAGAACCACTGCTGTATGCTCAACAGGTGACTTTTTAAGCTCATGTTACAACAAATTAAAACATGTAAATTGTTTATTTTTATAGACCATTATAAATAAATTAATATTAATTTATTTCCTGATGCAGTTGGTGGTATGTAAGATTTTTAGAAACTTGATTTTCCGTAATGTGTACAAAGGATTCTTGTCGCTATGGAATCGCTAAAATAGGAAAATCTTTACGGTTATAAATTGACTAGCTGTTGTGTCCCACTGTTTCACCCGTGTTAAACTTATCCGGCAAACTCTACACTGGAGTTTTTTTTGGCGGGATCTTGAAGTGACATGTTGTGGTTTCTATTTTTAATTCTTTCACTTAGGTTTTTGACACTATATTATGTAATATTAGTGCCGTTTTGTACATAAGTTAAGTGAGCATACATGTGCATGAGCATGCATTCTGGGATCACACAAAAACTCCGTAGAAAGTTCTAACAAGAGAGCCACCATCTTGTTAGGATACTGAAATCGTCATAACACATGACAAAGTATTCACTTGATAATGGCAGTAATGGTCTTCATTAAAGAGGACTAGTTGTCACAATTAGGAAGAAGAAGAAATCAACACCGCACCGCGCCGTCGTGCCGCCAATGCACCCTTATATTTTTTATAATTTATCGTTGATTTCAATTCCCGTACTTGGCTACAGTTTTCCAAATTGCTGAACTTTCATGGTTACTACTCCACTCCTTTGGGTCGTAGCTCGAAGTTATAGCATATATAACCTTCCTCAATAAATAGGCTATAAAATGCAAAAATAGTTTTTGAAAAATCTCACTCAATCTTATTTGATTGACAAAGGCATTACTTTGCGGAAGTCTATCGTAAATAATTAATCTGAAACTTCTTAGCTACTTCGACAATTAATACAGCAGGTTTTAAATATAATTATTTTATTATTATAATTATTTGTTACTTTTCTTAATTATTATGATCTCATTAAATAATCCTTTTTATGTTGTAATAAAACGAAAGCTGCTATTATTCGGTTTCTTGCGGAAGTAGCTAAGAAATTTTCGGTTTAATTATTTAAAACAAACAATCTCTTGATATCTCTCATAAACAGTCAGTAGTATCAAAAAGTCATGCAGTGTTCATTCGATGTTAGGTAAATGGTCATTGACACCAAACAGTCAATCTTTAAAAGAATGGCAGCCACCAAAGATCAGTGTCAGATAGAACACTACTTTTTAGGTCTAATTTAGACCGTGTGTAGGTTCTTTCGTCTTAAACAAAGGCCTGGTAGTAAATCTGTACTATCTATCCAAAGAGATTATAGTATACGGAACGCTTAATAATAACTTTTTCTTAGCAAAAAATCGACTAAAAGTAATTACAAAAAAGAAACAAATTCACCTTATGATCAAAATTAAAAAATCTTTATTAATTAAATTGCGGTTTATTAAATTCAGTGTTTCTTCCGTTTATTCATATACGTTAAGATTTATATTTATATTGAAGTATGTATATGTTTTGTGAGACGGTTTTCTTTGCCTTTTGCTACTTTTGCGAATTGCTACTGTGGCCGTTTGCTACGAAATAAACGAAACGGTTTCTTTTACCGCATTCAGTTTTACACAGTACGTTTAAATATAGCACTGAAAATTGCTTAAGAAGAAGTTTCGGAAAAACCGCAATGCGTGAACCCGGTTTAAAATCTAGGCCCCAGTTACCCTATCCTAGACAGAAATATACGTTCCGTTTCACACATTCTAGATCGTGATCTGTCGCTGTGAACACTCACCAGTGTATTTAATTGTTAAACACTGAAATACTATCAAAGAAACATAGAGTAATTCGCTTCTGATGAGAATCTACTAACACTTACGTATTCCATAAAATAAGGCTTTTGTCATATAGCGTTGATGCTGTGTTATCTGTGTTTAAGATACGATGTAGCACACTTTGCCGGTGCTACGGATGGTAGGTTATAAAATGCTAAGCCTAAAGAGGAATTGGTTCCTCAATGCAACTGCCGGCATACATCTACAAAAATCTATACCAATATTATATATCTTAAAAGTTTTGTTTGAATGCGCTAATCTCTGGTAATTAGTCAGAAAGGAAAAAAATATATTTTATTTTATAGCCTATTCCCATAGCCATTGCCTAACCCACAAGGATGGTGCAATTAGCAAAGTGTAAGTTAACATTACGCTAAGCGAGAACGAAGTTAGTGCGGTCGTGTCGTGTTTTCTATCAGTAAAAGAAAATTGTAAAAAACAGGGCGCAGTTTGTATGATATATTTGTTGTTTATGAGATGGTGAATCGCGGCTATGACACAGATTTCCTTCAAATCAAGCGATGTAATGTGTACATCAATATACCATAAAAGCAATAAACCATCGCAACGTCACTGTCAGTCGTGCGACGTACAGAATGTATTTCTGTACCGTTATTTTGTCACATCGTATAACCCCAGTCACGTGAGATAATTCCATTTATGTGTGGTCTAAGTTAAAAGATATGTCTACAGATAGATATACACTGTTATCTCACATTCTAAGCAAATTAAGATCAGCTTCCATACTAATAGTAAAAGCGGATGGAGTTTAGTCATAGAGGACTATTTTATGTCTAGATAATGATACTAAAGCAAATATTAATATATAATACAAACAACCGTTACCACTGCCATGTTTTTGTGATTAATTAGTTAATGTTAGTACTAAGTGCGTTAAAAAATTACTTAAATTTCCCAGTTACACCAACGTTATCGGACATGCAGCAAAAATTAGAAAAAAAAAAAAAAAAAAAAGAAAAACAGACAAAGGTCATTAACATTATTATTTAAAAAAATATTGAAATCAGTGCAGTTTTGGTCTTCCATTGCATTTGATACAACTACATATTATATTCAAAAGACTCCTTCCCAAGGAACATATACTCTACGTTGAAGTACCTCTCTAGGTAAACTTGGAATGTAAAATATTGTCTAAATACAAAGTTTCATCCAAATCGTTGGAGCTGTCACTTAATAGTAAGTATTAAATTAGATTTCAGGTATGATTCTTTTGACGTGTTTAGTAAAATTGAGTGGTGTGCGCACATTATCTGATGGAAGTGCGACATGATGAAATTGGTCATCAATTATAATAATGTGAATTCTGACTTTTATTTTTAACTAGCTCTGCCCGCGGTTGCCCTCGTGTGGACTACAGAATGCCGTCGATCGGGAAAGGGCGCAAATCGTGTTACCCCCACTCTCGGAATATCGCTTATTGTGGGAGATTCTTAGAAGATAGACATATGTCGGTCTAGCATATGCTCTTGCTGATTTCTGTGCAGGTTTGTTTAATATCTACAATTATGTAGTAAATTAATTTGATGTCTCTTATGGTTTAATCAGCGTAAGCCATCGGAGCGCCCGAAATGATTCACTACGAACAGTTTTTTTATTTGCACAGAACTTTCTTTAAAGCTGTAAATATAAACATAACTTTTTTGGTTAAGTTCATCATATTAGCAAACGGGAAATATAATTTTTAAAGATTAAGATTAAGTACAAACAATTTTGTTTTCTTTTTTGTTTACACGTGGTTTGCGTTAGAAGAAAAAATTTCCCATTTCGACTTATGACCTATGCGCTTGCAAGTGATCTTCCTCTTATACGAGACTTGTACAATTGTTGTAAATCTAACGGCAGACACTTCAGACCATTGCGGTTGTATTGATCGTGGGATTGTTGCCAGTCGCTCGAGATTAAAGTCACGTTGTCTTAAATCACAAGAAACGCGGTCAAACTCTTTTAGCTTGATTGAAATAACTAGCGGTCGCCCAATGATCGAAATTCGACAAGCGACTTTATAATCATGGACTATTTTCTGTTTGACATTTGCGGTATGAACCTAAACAATGAATATTATGTCACTTGCTGTCACTTTTAATTGAGTGATCATGTCAATATTTTGGGGGGTCTAAGTTCAATGACACCGGTCGGGTTAATATTAGTAACAAATATTATAGATAAATTTTAGCTTTCTGCACTCCTTCTCCATATAAACTTTAACCATGCCAAATCTCACAGATTTTCGTGCACGCAATACGCTTAAAAAGGTGTCCGCAGTTTTCTTCTCACGTATTAATATTATGGTGATATAAAAAGTAGACGAAGAATACTATCAGTTAAATTAGATCTACATATATAAAACAAAAATTGTGGGAACTTATGTCATACGCACGTAGGAATTTATACTTTTTAGGCGTACAAAACAAAAACGACTTCAAAATTTTTATCCCGTGTGGGAGAAATCCTGGCTAGATTAGTCATATAGTTGAAGTGGCAAATGCTACGAGCCCCGCTCCTACAGTAGAGACGTAAAATACTTAGGGGCTTCCAGGTGAGTGAAAATTTTATTAACCGAATTAAAAAAAAGACGGAGGTTAATCAAATCGATTTGGATGATTCTTTTTTTGTGGTCCCATTTTAAATTTCTTGTCATTGGACCTTCATATTCAAAGTTTCACCAGGGTCCTCTTCAAAATCATTGAAGTTGGTTTTCTTTTTTGTGTTGTTTAGGATGTTCTCGTTACGAAATACTACGGGCCTTGCGTTTTTAGTGTGCCCCGTGCCCAGCACAAAAGTAATACATGTGTGTGTCTCCAAAATGAGCGATTTATTATGTTTTCTCTAATACTCACCTAGCTTTTTGCTTCAGGCCCAGCTCTGACCTATCCTCCACTGATGATAATAATGATGCATATTCATTTGATTGCGCAACAAGATAAATTGAAAATTTATTAAACCCTCGACACAAGTTGCCTATTCATTGAGACCATTCCAATGAGCCCAAACACGATATCTCTGCTGTAAGTAGGTGAGGAGTTATGTATCATACAGATTCCAGATAACGCTGCAGCATCAGGCTAACGTTTTTCTAATATCATTGAAGTAACAGAATACCAAATCTGGACTCGACCAGACCTACTGAAGATGCTCACATATATTTTCATTTAGAAAATAGACTATAATTTTAAAACTGCTGAATTGTTTTTTTTTTCAATTATAGCTAAGAACTATAACGATTAAGTCGCCTTTTAAATAAAAAAAACTTGATGAAATATCGTTGATCAGCCGTTTGTGAGTTACGATGCGACAGACAGACACACAGATACACATATCGACCCTTCGAGTCTCAAATGTAGTAAAAGCTATTTTGTCCAAAATCGACTTTAAACGCTGTCTTACTTACTTTTACGAGCTCTATCGATCTGTATATTTCAAATTTTGATATCTCAATATAAAAAAAAATTTAATACTCAGATTATTTAGTAACCAAATTCAGTTTTTTATTATTTGTTGTCGTACTTGACATTCTAGTCGTTGGTCAATTGTCGTAAATGAAGTCTTTTTTTGAAAATTGCATACAATATTTCTTTTGAGACTCGAAGGGTCGATATACACCGATACATACATTAAACTTATAACAACCCTATTTTGCGTGTGTTATTATGTCCCAATATCATAAAGAAAAAAGTGTACAGTTCGAGAAAACTAATTATAACCAAGATCCTCATCGTAAAGTCAGCCTACCACGATGAAAGGTTATATGATAGCTGTATGGCCTAACTGATCCCATACGCAATGCTTCGAACCGAGTGACTGTTTAAAAGGTTTCTATTGTGTGTGTTGTGGTGACTACGATCCAACTGGGAACAAGCTCTGTGCTGCACAGTGCACTGTTAACTTTGAGGTATACAGTCAATTATGCCGCACTTAACTAAACGTGTAATGTCACCATACACGTTGACCGTTATTTTCTCAAACATTGCGGTACAAGTCAAAAGAGAGGCGGTGACCCAATAACATACGTTATTACTAAATTAAGCATTATATTTATATTATTTAAAAAAATGCTGACTCGTTCAAATTAATAAATATTATGCTATATAATCCTTAGAAATAAATATTACGTGCTACTGAGAGTAAAATAAGTATTTGTTTATAATTAAATCAAATTTAAAAAATGGTAATTAAATTAAAATGCAAATTCAGACAATGAAAAAAGTTTTGTGTTCGCGCATTTTTTATTATTTAACTGGCTGTCTGGGGATTGTCTCTTATGAGCAGCTACCGAAAAACATCTCCCAACTTAGGTACGAGTTAGATAAACCTACTGCGTAAAAGAAGTGATTCATAAATCTATACATAATAGTATAAATTTCAAGTGATTTCTTTTTTGTTTTTTGTTCACGCTAATCTGTCTCTTTCATTTGTCATTTATGCCTGTTTTATTTTTAACTTTGTTATTTTTTTTAACTACTTAATTTTTTACTACATTATGTAGTATGATACAGTGTTTGTAGAATCTGAGCTTTGAATGTTTG
This sequence comes from Saturnia japonica, assembly GCA_033032175.1. Classification (NCBI taxonomy): domain Eukaryota; kingdom Metazoa; phylum Arthropoda; class Insecta; order Lepidoptera; family Saturniidae; genus Saturnia; species Saturnia japonica. Next base: position 3,692,280 of record CM065315.1, read on the forward strand.
TTGTGTATTTTTGGTACCCTATCAGTGAGGACTTTTAAATGGCTGTGTGATGCAAGTTTGTGATTAGTTAAATTTGTCAATAAATAGCTGTTAGTCTTCTTAAAATAAATATATAAACTAGGTACTTGTCAGATAAAAATACTTTTTATTTTATCATCGACTTATTGGTTGGACGGTACGATGCTTCAAGCTATGACTCTAAGGAGACGAGTAGTAACCATGTACAACAAGCTTAGCAACTACGGGAGCTGAGACCAACGATATTTATATGGGCGAGTCGGCGGCAGCTCGGTGTAGAATTTTAACACAGGTGAAACCGTGGGCTACACCTAGTAAATAATATAATGATTGTGTAATAAATGTAAAGGCCGAGACAAACATTTTAGTATTCCATGGATTCACTGTGCGGGCACCGGGTCCATCGTGCGGCAGGAAGAGGGAAACACGAGCAGCCTCCGGGACTTGCGACCCAGGTGTAGATTTAAGGGGCCTCCTTATGATGCACATCAGCGCTCATCTTGACTGTCCGCGATACCCTTCCTGCCAAGCCAGATTTGGTAAGAGCCTGTTAATGCTGCTTTAGATACCCGTTCTAAAATAGAACTTACTGCAGTTGTCGTTAGGACGAGATCTTTTAGCAAGGTTATAAGGAGATTTCGCTGGTATACTTCTCGCTCCCACTTCTACCGCATAGCTGATTTTGGTTAGCTCATTACTTAGATCGTAATATTTATTCATTTATATTGCGTGGTCTTTATGTATATTCGTTTCCCATGGTACAAAAACCTCTACGAGTACTATACGTTTATTTTCTCGAGAATAAAGAAATATGTCTCATCTGGATGGCAAAACACCCACATCCTCTGCGATGTATGTATACATCTGTATATTATGAACTAAATATTATTTAAAAAAAGAGATATTTTATCTTAAATGAAATGAAAATTATACACGCTTTGGTTTATATTTTGGCCCACACTTCAATATCTAGTTAAGATCAGTTGTTTTACGGTAACCGTCATGTTTTAAGTCAAACAAATCGTTGGTGCACGAATCAAGGCGACAGGTTAATCTTCCGTTATCATCAAAATTAATATGGTTCTTATATTTCTTGTTTTTGATCTGCAAAGTCTTGTTAGGTTCACATTGAACAAAAATATATCGTTATATTAAAATTATTAAATTATATTATATTAAATATTAAATTCTATTAGTATTTTAATAATCACGCTACCATTTGTTTTTTTGGAGTTTTTTAAATAAGGACAAAATTGTCATCAGTAATCGTGTCTTACATGAACCGGATATTGGGACTTGTTTTTTCTACTTTTGCAACGAATCCTAATTATTAGGGATAATTACAGCCAATTGGTACTCATGGCAATTGTTATGTTTCACATAGTTAATGAATAGATTGTTAGAACTTGCCAAGGAAGTTTTGTGACGTCTTAGAATTCATGATCTGTCATGTCATTATTGGTAAACCATTTTATTTATGTATTTGACAATATAGGATCAATTAATGCAAGTTTATGAATAATAAATAAGAAACATTACACGACAGACTAAGATCACGCAAAAAGCTCTTTAATTTTGTTTCTTATCGAAAGAACAAAGAAAAAGTAAACATAAACTACAAGGTTTTATAAAGAGTAAACAATGTATGTTTGTAAAAGGCCATCTCTGAAAATAATTATAATAATTTGAAAAAATAAAATTATTCACTGATAGAAAGCTACGTCAAAGAAGGTTTTATTAGCTAAGTTTTATTGTTTTGAAGTTTAATTCTATAATTTTCACGTACGAAGTATAATTATTTTTAATAACAAATAAATAAATGAATTATGTTTATCCGCAAGAGTGACTGACCACTGTTTAAAATATCAAATTTTTTCACGTTCAACGCGATTTAAATTCCAGACACTTTAACTATAAACGGAAGTTTATTCAGAGTTTTTACTGCTGTTTGGAAAATTGAGTTAATTTTGTCTGTCATATAAAAAAAGTTTATGTGAAAAATAAAGAGTTATGGAATGTACGGATCTCTTTTATACCAAAAGATAAATTCCGTAAGTTATGGCATTAAATTTTATAAGAAAATGAAAGAAACAAGTATAACGCATAGTTATACATATATATGGCTTATATAAATATAAAACGTTTAGCATTTGGCCACAATTTTATTACATGTAATAGTGACGATGTGGAACAAGGTAGTGACACGATAACTCAGGCGAGCATTAGAAAACACCCTAGCACTATGCTATTGCTTCATCGAAAGCTCAGGCACTGTAATATTATAGTGAATCGAACTTACGTCGATTGATTCGGGGTCCGTACATGCTAACGCTGTGACGTAATTACTTTAAAAAAACTTCATGTCATTCATGTAATTTAGTGAGACGTCATATAGCCTATGACCAGTGGAAGATCACGGCGCTTCTAATGATACCTCATATGTCAAATTATGATTGGAAGTTTGGAAGATATGCGAGAGTATATATACTTACTTTAGACAACTGATACAACAATATACATACATCCGACCAGTGAATCACCTTACAGATAATCGCAGCCAAATAACCTTGTGTTGTGTTCCTGCGGTAAGTAAGGTTCGAGAGCTCCTAGATAGATAGGCTACTGTAGCCGCTTACCGTCAGGTGGACAGAAAGCTTCTTTGCCACCATAGTTATTTAAAAAAAACAGCCTGCTGAAATCATAACCCTCCTTTTGGCTTCGCCGTAGTCAGGCAATAAATACGACATATCGTAACGTGCATTGTAAAAATATTAACGGGATGCGGATATTGTTTGTTTAAACATACTTTCGGTAACGAACTGAGTTGTTTTTACTTCAAAACATCCAGCGGTTGTGTCTGTGAAGAATAATTTAATTAAATAGGGTTTAGTATAGCCAGAACTACATTGTAATCCAGTTTATACCTACTGTTGCGTGGGGAAATATTAATGTGGCGTATTACAACTGACTATTAAAATCTTGCCATAAAGTTTATTATTAAGAGCGGACACATACAGTCGGAATTCCGTTTCGGAATTTCGATTCGAAATATCGAATCGGGATTTCGAACGTAGTAAATCCATACAAATCTATGGACCTATCACAAACATACGGTAGTTTTCCGTTCGTAGTTTTCTCCGATTCGAAATTCCGTCAATGGTCGTCGTCTCTCAACTGAGCCTTGTTATTCCGAACGGAAATAAACGTATGTGTGTGAAATATGTACGGAATCCAGATTCCGATGTTATGTGGCTGCTCTAAGGATGTGCTAATGCCAATCAAGTTTCAATAGTGTGACGTCATATGTAAGAAGTTATTTCAAGTAACAAGCAATCGAACATTGTTGGAGTTCATATCTTAAGAATCGACTTTACGTAAATTAGATGGTGAGCAAAATCTAGTATTGGGTTATAGGATGAATCGAGACAGTAAGCTCTTAAAGAGTATGTAACTTTTCTTTTTTTAACGTGGAGAAACCTGTCATGGATACACACCCGCCCGGGGGAACGAGTGATTATATGAGACTCCTACTTACTAAAACTCTACGGTGTACCATCCGCCGCCTCCATGAGGCGACGCGGGACCTGCAGGTAGCATACTACCGCGTCGCCCCGGCGCACATTGGACTGAAATCGGAGGCTCCCTTTCATAGGATTTTAGAAAAATGAAATATGTTATTTCATAGTTTTAAGTATACAGTTTTGTCAAAACAGTCATATTATTGTATAATTTAGCAATTTCTAGCTTTATTTTTAATTTCTACACCATATAATATGGACTTGTAAATTTCAAATGTATGAAAATGGATTTTCTTTTCGTCATAACTTTTTTGTGTTTTGAGTTGTAAAGCTGAAACTTATACATATCGTTACTGGGGTGGTAATGAACCCTTGGGATCTTTCACCTTGACCCCGGGTATCCCCGTTCAACAGATATTTGTTGATGAAAATATAATACTTTGATGACATTGTATTGAGGTGAAATCATCAATCTGTAGGTTTATTTTCGATCTGAATGCTACAGGTATCGATTAATAAAGTTACCTCTGATTTACCCTACCGCTTCGTTTTCATTATCTTTCAAAAATACGATTCAGAATTCGTTTTAAAATTTCAATATACCTATTTTTCTTTATTAAGAGGTGAAAGGTCCTAAGGGTTCATTACCACCCCAGTAACGATACGTATAAGTTTCAGCTCAGTACAACCTGGCTGTCTCCTCCATCCGCTGAACCTGTGCAATGGGAAGACGGGCCCTCCGACCCGTCCTCCCTGGTTCGGTTAGTGTGACGGGAGTTGGCGAATGAATCGCCTCCTCCGGCCACCGTTTGTCTTTGGCGTAGAGAGCCCCTCAAGGAATCCCCCTCGCGTACCCTCTCCGCGGTCTCCTGCGAGGACGTAATCTCGCAGAAGGAGATCATAGTCGTCCATGCCCTCTCGCTGCCAAGCATGGTTCTCACCACGCTCGGCAGCGAGAGATCTACTCTTACTGCCAAGGCCAGAACGCGGCGCTGTCCCTCCCAAGCAGCGTGCAATCCGGTGCAGGTACCAGCCAAAGCACCCGTGGTTGGTCAGGACCTGCATCAGTGAAACGTCAGGGAGCTCCGCTCCCTGGCGCACCACCTCCCGAGGACCGGGCGGAAGGCGTCTATGGAATAACGTCCATAGCGCGCGCTCGCCAGGTCATTCTCCCATCGCCGAAACACCTCCATACGGCCCTCACGCCGTACTTCTTTTACCTCTGCGGGAGCTGGAGGCTCCCCTATCTCTTTACTCGTGTATAGATTCACGGCGGCGAGCACTTCCGCCTCCAGCTCCCACGGCGGGGAGCCGGCAAGCACAAAGGCCGCCCCCGCGGACACCGACCGGTATCCACGAATCACCCTTAGCGCCACAACACACTGCGCTGCACACAGCACACGTGTGTTGTGGGTACTAAGGGCGTCCACCCAGATCAGTGCTCCGTAGACGACCATACTCCGCACAAAGAGTATGTACCCACCTAAAGTCTACTTATGCGTCGGAGATAACACGCACAATTATTTTTTTTCTATAGCCATTCAAAACCAAGTAGGATTCATTCACAATGTAAATGATTGTCTATGTGGATTTTTTTATACCGATCTGATAATATTGCAGCATAATAGCTAAGAAAAAACAAAACATTGTAAAATGTCACGAACTCTGTCATCAGATGAATCTATTAAGTCAACTCATATATCTACGTGATGTCGTATTATATAAACTAGTGATCGCCCTAAGGTCGAAATTCGACTAGCGACTTTTGATTATAGACTATTTACCGTTTGACATTTGCAGTATTCATGAACCTAAACAATGAGTATTATCTCCATCACTTGCTGTCACTTTTCGATTAGTGACAATGTCAATTTAGGGGGTCTCTAAGTTCAATGGCGTTGAGCGAGTTAGGATTCGCAGTAATATTATATTTAATTTAATATATTTGTAACAGATATTATAAATAAATTTTATCTTTCTGCACTCCTTCTCCATATAAACTTTAAACATGCCAAATATCACAGTCTTCAGTGTACGCAATACGCATTAAAAGGTACCGAACGCTTTTGCTTTCACGTATTAATATATAGATAATTCAATAATATGATATAAACATTAAATCGGACGATGAATATTCCTTACAAAGTCTTACAATGTTGCAAATGTAGCAGCAATAAAAAGTTACTATAAACATAAATCAAGTGAATTTACGTCTGCAAATATACGATTCTAGACGATCTGTTGAGACAGACCTGCCATAAATTGTCAATTACTGATTGTAGTTGCTTAACGAGTCTGTCAGTCACTATGCAGATTAAATTACCAGTTTCGTATTCCCATGAATGTAAGTTCGAAACGCGAGGATCAATTTCAGAGGATTATTAAACAATAAATTATGAAATAACTAAACATACATATAATGTAAAGTAATGTATTTCTCCTATTGTACTATGATCGAAAAACGATATTTATTGTGGTATCTGATACATACTTAGACACTTGTGAATAAATATATAATATAAAGTTAATTAATAACTGATTCAGATCTTTATGCAGTATTTGTTTTATTTATTAACTTAATATTGATATGGCTGTTGCTGAGCTTCGCTTTATTCAACATCAGTCGACTTACTCTTATTTCTTGACCAGCTACCCCGGCAAACGTTGTTCCGCCATTTCCAATAGTCAATAAAACTTGACCACAGCGCCACCTATTCTGAATTAATTTCGCTGAAAACTTTTTCAGGGGCATAACGAACAAAAAAAAAACAATTACGCTACTCAATTTTTATGATGGCCTTCATAAAAAAATCTATTTTCCGAGTGACTTTCCAATTTTTCTTTTCATAAAATTTTTTTTCTTTTATTAACGTTCAAAAAAAAGAAATAGCAAGATCAGTTCATCCGTTCGTAAATGATTACCAACAAAAAGGATATAATTTTTATTTATATAAATGACACTGACGCAGCATTTTTTTTGAAATGACATCAATTACTATTTTCACGACTATAAAAACATGCAACGGCTGTCACCATCACGACTTTCATTTATATCAGTCTGGGCATGGTCAGCAGCACTATTCTCATTAATTGTACCCGAAATTCCTACCGCAAGCTTCCCTAGCGAATAACATCGAGTGTGTCCTATTTTCACCACAATAAAACAAGAAGTTTAGCAAACAACTTCATCGAGTACATTCTGTTACAATGTGTAACAAGGAGAAACTCTCGACTCAAGTTACATATTCACTGAGACCATTCCAATGAGCCTGTTCAAAATCATTGAACATAAATGTGGCTTTTTTTGTTTTTAATTACTGGCAACACTGCCTTAGAAGCTGTCACTTCGAAATTCTGTATTTGTACGTTCCGCACCATTTTGTGTGTTAATAACCCTACTAAAATAATAAATGTGAAAGTGTGTATGTTTGGATTTTTGTTTCTCAATCACGCTAAAACGGCTGAACAGCTCTCAATTAAATTTGACACACAGATAGTCTATAACCTGGAATAACACATAGGGTACTTTTTATCCCGGTAAAAGTCATAGTTTAACCAGTGTTATACTACAAATATAATAAATTGAAAGTTTCTATGTTTGTTACTCAATCACGAAAAACGGCGATTTTTTTGGTTTGTCGTGTTCCGAGATCAGTGTGTGTATATCCAATAATAAGCATACGAAGTCGCGGGTACCAGCTAATTATGAATATAGTTTGATTATTAAGATATTCAGTCCTCAAAGTAAAATTAGTGAGTTTTTATTCGAACAGAGCCCGAACAAGATATCTCTGCTGTAAGTTGTTGAGGAGTTAGATATCCTACAAATTCCAGATGTTACTGTAGCTTTAGGTCGAGGTTACCATATTCTTCTAAAATCATTGAAGTAACAGAATAAAAAATTGAGTTTAAATCAGACATGTCGAAAATGATCACATCCATATAACATCTAGAAAAAGCTGATGATTTTAAAATGGCTAAACCGATTTTCTTGAATTATAGCTCAGAGCACTCTAGATAAAGATAACTTTCAAACCAAAACAAAACCGATTAATGATCACTCTCATCAATCATTTTTCCATTACGCTCCTAAGACGTATAATTACCTAACTGCGAAAAAGGAGGATTATGTTTTTCGAGTGTATGTCTATTTCTTTGGCACGCTATGTAGCCTAAAAGGTTCGATGGATTTTATCATACGAGATGTAGTTAGATTCGTTTTAATTGTGGGAGTGACATAGGCTATATATTATTCTAGTACGATGTCTGGGAATCAAATAAAAAGCAAAAATATAAAAATGTAATTTTTTTTAGTGAAGTGTTTTTGTTGCAATCAGGCTTTTTGGTTACTTTATAATAATTTAGCTTTAAGGGTATTTAGCCCCATACCATAATTGCAAAACTGTTCCAAAATAAATCAAAAGCCATATGATAAAACGTATTGTGTCTGACAATAGTTCTTTTTTAATTCATATCAGTTACCTTTTAAATTTCTTCTAAATATTAAATCTCAAAAATGACAAAAGACTTCGTATTTAAAATTATGAACGCCGTAGCCTGTTTTAAAAATCAAATGAGTTTTAAAATACAATTTATAAAATATTTGTTAGTGTAAAATATTACTAGCGGTGCCTATATAAAATCTACTTAATACCTTATATTCTTCGAATAAAAGCTTCATACAACAACAACGATAAATAATGGGTTAAAAAAACATCTTCCAAGAAATCTTAATCAAAAAACCAAAAATTAATTCCATCTCTGCAACATAAAACGCAAGGTGCTTTTGAAACCGGCTCGACGTCCTTCAAAACACCATAACGACCACAGACAGCGTCGAACATGACAAGAATAATAAAAATTCTAAGTAATACTTAAAGTTTATCTACGTTTGTTAGAATCGCTTAAGGCTATCGAAAAATTTTTCTGAATTGTAACCGCCAAAAATTATATTCCGAAAAATATTTTGCTACGGTATAATGAATTGTTACGTCGAACTTGTGAATTTTAGGATGTAACTCGCGAGTGTTAGAGAAAACTTTTCCTGTTTCAAAAATTGGCTTTGAAGTCTGTTTAAATCTATCCATCAAAACTGCCTCGTTAGCCTAGTGGTCGTAAGTGCGACTGCTATGAGCGAGGTTCTGGGTTCGAATCCCAGGTCGAGCAAAGTGTTATTGGGTTTTTCCTATGAAATTCTTAGTAGCAGCTCGGAGTTTGGTTTCGTGCTCGATTAATGGCAATAGGCTCGCTCCCTATTACATGGGACCTAGAAACATACTCGGCGAATTGTGGGTGTACATTAGTACACCTTTGCCTAACCCTTCGGGGAATACAGGCGTGATGGTATGTTATGTTATATCTATCAAGTATTGTAAATCACAGACTTATAGGGTCAATTTTTTATGCTCTAAATCACGCGTTTGACCACATAGGTACTATACCCTGATTACAGAACGACCATAGAATCACTTTACTTAGTATAGTAATTATATTTTTTGTAAAATCCTAATATTGATTTTCTTGTTTTGTCTGTTTGATTTTTTAATAGTAGCACGACAAACTATCGGCTTTGTACTTGATGTTAATCACAACCAAAAACAACGGCGATCATCGAGAAATCGTCAATGCATCGACGGTGGTCACTGTCATATGATCTGCAAACCTATCCACTTCTGGATAATGGATATACACAGGTTGAAGCCAAAACGTGACAAATCAAAGAGAGTATCCGCGAATGGTTTTTCACTATAAGCATGTTCGTCGGTTGATCCCGAAACGTAGCAAATGCAAAGAGAATCGCTGTGGTTTGTGATAATGCGCATGATGGTCACAACCGAGTCCAGTACAGGTCCCTACTATCCCGCAAAAACTGCTTAATTGATTTTAATAAAATTTCATACACGGGAAGTTTATGTAACGTCTCAATTCATAAACTATAAAATTATCCTAACTACTGCATATTATATGCGTAAATGGATTTGTTTGTTCTTTATTTACGCGAGCGTAGCCGTGGGCATAGAAAATTAATAATACATTTGGAAATCGTTAAAAAAAAAAAAAAAAACTGAACTGAACTGTTATTGATTCACAGATGATTTTGAAGACGTTTTGTTTATTGGTTTTATAATATAATTACGCCATTCAGAAATTGATGTAACAAACGCGCCGGGAGCCGCGGGTTTTGCTAGTTTTCTATACAAATAAATAAAGATGAAGTAATTTTTAATTTGTAATGTCAAAATAACGGCTTTTAATAAATGAATCTGAAAGTATATACGGTGCATAAAAAAAAAAACAATTAAAAAAAAAACTGTCTGTTCAGGCTAATCTCCGAAACGGTTAGACCGATTTTGTCGGGACTTTCACTGGCTGATAGCTGATGTTATAGGTAGTAACATGGGCTTTAAAAAAAAAAAAAAAATTAGGAATCCGCGCTAATAAAAATCATTTCGGAAAAACGTCAATTTCGGGGAACTTAAATCGCTTACACTAAGTAAGCCATAAGAGATATATCAGATGAATGTAGTATATAATTGTAGATATTAAAATAGATAAATAGATAACAATAGATATTATACCAAGAGCGGGGTAGCACGATTCGCACGAGTGCCCGATTGACTGCTACAGTCCACGCAAAGGCAGCCGCGAGCACAGATATTAATTAATAAATTCTTAATCACATGACGGTTTCATATATCACGTTTGCAAAACATCGCCCACTTGTCATTTCCTAGTAAATAATTTTAGTTTTTTGTTAGTATTCAGATTTATAGAAGTAAAAACTATCATGGTTGGTAATTTTACACATTAGAATCGAGTTTTTATTAACAACATGCACGTGACCGAAGTTTTGACATTCAGTAATATGTTTTGGGTTATTTCCCATATATTAAAATTCGTCATATTTATTTAAGCAATATTAGTTGAAGCTCCATGTTTGATAAAATGATCTTGTTGATGATTATGAAATGATGACTAATATCATATAGCTCATGAGATTGTTTGTTTATATTTTTTTAAAGCGCTAAACTCTGGTATTACCAGTTACAGTTGAAAAATTCCTTTGAAATTTATAGCCTGTTTACTGAGGAAGGTTTTATAGGCTATATATATTTTCAGGCTATGAACGGGAGAAGGAGTGAAGAAGTAACCATGAACGTAAAGCAATGTGGCAAACTCTATGAAAAACGTTTTTTTTTTGTTTTGGCCCAAGAGTACTCGAGCCTCAGATGCCTTTTACAGCTTTACCGTGGCTTGGGGCGAGCGCTTAAAGCACTCAGCCGCGAAGCATGGCAATATGTTCAAATCGCGATATGCAACAACATCGCGATCTGACTAATTCTCTAACTGCAAGTTCGAGCTAACTAACTATACATTTACAGTGATCCCCTGGTAAGCCCCAGCCTAATCCGGCCCCCCTTGTAATCTGACACGCCTATATGTCACGCCGCGTTATTAATACGTCACGGGAGGTGTCCTTTGCGAATGCATTTTGAACAGGTTGTAACTTGTTAACGTCATTGTACATCACATACCGTAATGTCTTCACAAGCACTAAAGTGACTCAGATACTCAAGAAAGCTGAACATCCAAAGGTGGGAGAAGTGTTGTATATGTGGTTTCTTGAGGAAGGAAACAGGCATACGCCCATTTCTCCCAATTATCTGACGAAGAGATTATAAATCGGGTTTCTATTTCTATAATTATAAATCAAGAAGATGATGACGACGCAATTCATACTACTCCGCAAGTGGCAGCACAAGACGCGATCAACGCATTTGAGTTAAGTTTGCAATGGGCAAAGTTCGATGTTGATTTTATAATAAACCCCATGATGTATTTTGTGTTTATTAAAATACTACCTTCCATACTGAATGATTTATAATACATATAGAATCTTAGCACTTTGATATGTAATATTTCGGATTACAAAGTACTCTTTTAAAAAAAGTTTCGAACTACACGGGGTCTGTGGCAGTACTTTATAGTACGACAAATTTGATAACCCGACACCCCCTTGCAAAATGTTTGTCGGATTACCGCGGGTCAACTGTATACATGTACCTGGGAGGAAGGAAAAGACACGTGTATATGTACTTCTATTTAGTAAACTGTCAATTTTAGTCTAAACTAACTACCCAAATAAGTACGGGAAGTGGGCAAAACGATACACGAGACTACACGGGAGCTTTTGCGACGGCAGTGGTGCGGTGGTGAATTGGCCTAATAGGGGGAAACCTTGGGGTAGGTACAGCTAGTTATTAATAGACATCAAAAATTCATCTGATGTTATAAAGCGATTATAGCTTAGTGCTTAGCACGTTCGGACACAGTGTCTATCGACGTAAATTCCAATCCTACAATAAGTCGTACCTATTTTCAGAAATTATAGTGCGTTCAAATAAGCAAACAATATCTTTAACTTTTTAAATCATAAATATAGATATGTTATTAACCCCCCCCCCCCCCCTTTAAATTCATATTTAAAAAGCAAATGTTCATTCCAAAATAAAGACTCACTAAAGACGCAGAACTAAGAATAATATATATCACATAAAAGGCTGTACGGGAATCAATTCCGCTACGTCACAAAAAAAATACTATAAAAGGTTTTTTTAATTGACTGGTACTTTACATTAAAAACAAACCAAAAAATATTTTGAGCTTTATTATTAGTGAAGATATGCTATGAACCCCTGACGATGTGTGGATAAATTCACTTATAAATGTTACAACAAATGTTCATTCCAAATTGAACATAATTCGATAACAAACACGGAATTAAAAATAATATTAATCACACAAAAGTCTATCCCGTATGGGAATCAATTCCGCTACGTCACAGTAAATCCCACAGCGCCACGAAGCCTGTTTTACCAAATAGGTACAATATCGTGTAGTCTCTAATTTAAAATGCGTGAACACGCTGCCCTAGTTAATCCATCCGTCGACCTTGATATATTGACAGACGGTATGCGTGCATTCAAATTATAATAACAAATTGTTCGTTTTTTTATTTTGTTAATTCTATCGTTTTGATATAATTGCAGGATATATGTCGGTGTAATAATTAATTGCAAGGCTCATCACTCCGTTTTGGTTTATCGTGTTTTGGGATCAGCCGAGAGGCTTGCAGGCTGGCATGACAGCGACAACCGACAATGGATTGCTGTTCTCTATCGGCCGTTTTCAATAACATATCTGAATTTACTATCCTCGTATAGTACATGTTTCTAATAATACTATCTTTAACTTGACAGATATCGGCTTTCCTCTTATCTATTCCAGCTATTCGATATGGATATATATTGTGTAGATACGAAAAATTATCCATTGATATGTTATTGAAAAAAAAAAAATTGGTTGCCTGTAAAGTCGGTATACGGGCGAAAGTTTTACGTGACAACGACTTTATGTCTGTCTCTCTCGCTCTTAGGCGGGCTAACCATGCCCGAGTGGAAGGGACGCGTGCCTCTCACTCGCTCTCATTGTGAGCGCATAACGTGAGCGGAGCGTAACGCAGTTTCTTGAAGTGTCACCCGGCAATCCAATTTATAAGACGTTGTCACGTCAAAAAAAAGTAATGTCGAAAGGTTATATTTGTCTATCTTTAGTAACTGAAATAACGGATAGATAAGATAGTGAAAAAATCCGTTAGTGATGGTCGTTATTTTGGATTATATGGGATAACCAACAGACACAGAACCGTCACCTGGAATGGTAGATAGTGGCGGCCCAATGATCCTGGTAGGTACAGATGTCGCAAAAAATTTGGATTTTAAAAAGTCTGGTACCCTTAAACAAATAGCAATTATCAGGGAGTTAGTTCCGTCTTTCGCCGCGTCCGATGACCTTTTTATTAGTTTCTCGAATAACAAAACATCTAGGGCCTTGATCGATGTTGAAAGTCGGTATTATTGCGTACTAGTTTAATGTTTACCTGGTGCATGGTAGAAGACCCTGAAACTTGGTACTTGTACCGGGAACCTTGTACGTCTACCATCTCTAGTCGTCTCGTTGAGGATGTACTATACAAGACAATTTTTGACAAAAAAGAAAATCAACTTCAATGATTTTGAAGAGTTTCCTGGTGTATCGCCTTCGGACGAAAAAAAAAAACATCTAAATCGGTTCATAAACAAATAAGTTATGCCTGAACACCCATAAAACCATCTCCTTTTCTTTTCAAGACGGTTAAAAAATACATAGTAGTCGAGTAGAAAATAGAAGATGGAAACTATTATGTCTCCTGCCCACACCCGAAATATAACACACAATGGAGCTTTATCGTCCGCATGCTTACAAAGATGACTAACAATACATTGTGTTGTGACATTAGTCTATGCATATTTATGTATGCCAAGGTCGCAAATTCCGGCACCCACACCTGACTCTGTCGATACTTCGGAGGTGTTCGCTTCACGATCATACAGGGCGTTTTCTACATATATCTACAAAATACCTTTTTCTACCCGACTGCGAAAAAGGAGGGTTATGTTTTTCCTGTCTATGTATGTCTATTTCTTTGACACGCTCTGTATCTGAAACGGCTTGATAAATTTTAGCATACGAGGTGTCGTTAGATTCATCTTAATTTTAGAAGACATATAGGTTATATATATATTTAAATACGACGTCTGGGTATCAAATAAACAGCAAAAATAGAAAAAAAATTTTTTTAGTGTAGTGCTTTTTTGCAGTCGGTTTTTTTTGTTTCTTTTTATTTGTCATTTGGTAGTAGTTGCGAACGAAGTTATGTCGCCTTAATTACGACTATTTTGCCTAGCTTAGCCAAAACGCTACAGTTATTATTAATAAATTACTTTATCTGTACACAATAACTAAACCTTATCAGGCAAAATGCCAACAAAATCACATAATATATGGCCAAATAACTTAAGTTAATGAATTAAGATAAAAAACACCAAATCACAGTCCAAGACCCCGTCAATAACTCAAACAGCACTCAATCTACTCTTCTTCTGCTTCTTATTTTGGCGCGGCAAAAAGCGCTTGCCAGTGTCAATATTTCGTAGTATTTTCTAATATTCAAAATGGAGTCTAACAAGATGGTGGCCCCTTGATATAACTATCCTGGGTTTTTTATGACATCTCAAAATGCATGTTTCCATTTTATATTTATAATTCACTTCACGTATATACAATATACAGACTATATCACGCAAAATGCCACCAATATTACTTAATAAACGGGCTAACTAATGAATTCTTTTTTTCAAATGTGACTGGTAATTCCAATATAGTTTTAAACAAACCAACTTTTGAGCTTTAAAATGTTTCTGGTATAGATTAGCGGTGCCCGCGGCTTCGCTCACGTGTACTACAGAATGCCATCGATCGGGCACATGCGCAAATTTTGCTCCCCCGCTCCCGGCTAATAATAAAAATGCTTATTGTGGGTGTTCCTTAGAAGATACAGATAAGAGATTCAGACAAGATAGAGTATATACTCTTGATGTTTTTTTTGTAGATCTTTTTAAAGTCTACAATTATGTAGTACATTAATTTGTTATATCATTTATGGTTTACTCAGCGTAAGTCATTTAAGCGCTCGGGTTGATTCACCATGATCAGTTTTTTTATATTTGCGCGGAATCCTAAATCTTTTTCTAAAATAAAAGTACCCTAAGTAACTCCTTATAATATCAGCTATCTGCCAGTGAAAGTCCGTCAAAATCGGTCCAACCGTTTCGGAGATTATCCGGAACAAACAGACAGACTGACAAAAATATTTTTTTTTTTTTTTTTTTTATAGGTATCGTATATACTTTCATATGCATGTAGTAAGAAGCTGTTATTTTGACATTACAATAACTTATTAATTTTATAGATTAACGCAAACGAAGTCGTGAGCAGTTACTAGTAATATTTACAATAAACCTGAAATCGCTAACCTGTTGTGATTAATTAATATTTATTGATAGTCTCAATAATAAGCAAAAAAAAACTAACGTATATATTTGAAGATTAATTACTCACTATATTCAGTTTTTTTTTGTTTTGTGCAAAGGTCAAAGCGATCGGTCACGAACCTGTCGATTGCACGGTACATAATCGTAAAATGGACTGAAACGTAAATGTTTTGTTTATGTATGAAAATTCCCGAAGCGTTAGTACGGCACGACAAAGATACGGTGTTTTGACGCGTAAACAATGCAGTTGGCCGGTTTCCAGTTTGTTTCCACTGTCATATAGCTGACGAATGTTTTGACGTGGGTACTAATTAGATTGTAATAGATGGCGCATAATCGATGCCTCCTATGTATAAGGGCCAAACAAATAATTTAGCTGTCTTGTCTTTGTACCGTAAATGCTTTCTTTTGGTATAACTACATTCATCATAATAAAATATAAATATGTTCGTGTAAGCACCATTTTTCTTTGTAGTAGAATGAAGTTTGTGGTATATGTATTTAAAGGTACAAAGGCTAAATACTGTTCGGAAAACTCTCCAGTAAAATTGCTATTTTGGATTTTGGTCCTTATACATAGGACCCATAAGCGTTTAAATAGAGATCGTTAATAGTAGTACAACTTGTGTTTATATCCCTGAAATATAGATAATAAACACACACATGAAACTTTTCAACGTAGTTCGCAGAAGTCGTATATTTGTGACAGCATTAAGATGAAACTGGGTTCCTGAGGTTAGATATAGATCAGTAAGTATAGGTTACATTGTAACACTATGTAACATTAATTAAAGTAAGTCAGTATACTTGAAAAAATAATTGAGTAATAACAACGTAATTACAAAAAAAAGCAGAGAAAACCACTTGAGCTGATTTGGACATGCGATGCGCAAAAGTGAAGAAGTGATAAACATGAACCGACAGGTTTTGAGCTTAAGAGAAGACCAAAGATGCAGAGGCCGACCACGACCTTAATTCAAATCATCCTTAATGATAGATATGACACAAAATCGCCATTAGTGGAGGAAAAATAACAAAAAGGGCAACAAATAAGGAACAAGCCAGGAAATTGATTGCGCGTAATAAAGTAGAAAAACTAAGGAGTCGGTATAGAAAATAAATAAATACGATCATTTAATTCTAAACTAAGCAAAGCTTGTATTATGGTAACTAAACAGGTCATATAGACAACTGTGCTCATCACATGAAAGTCAGTCGTATGCGGGGAAGGAGCCTGCGACTTTCGGCTCGATAGTAGGGTTTACTACCACTGCGCCAAGAGGTCTATTCTCCTGAATACCATCGTACATTCTAAATCCTAACTTATCCAAAAACTCTATTTGGGGTTTGAAAGTATATTACTTATCCTTAGTTAACAATTACATTTTCTGTAAATAATAAAATGTTTACGAAGTGGAAACATACTTATGAGTGTTTCTCTAGTAGTTATTGAACTTTATGTTCACTGGTACAAGGAAATTGGGGTGTGACTGTTCATTCTTCATTGGAAACCATTGACTTTGCCTTTCATGCACATATTCACATTTGTTGTATCACGGATTATTGAAAGAACAGGACCTAAATAGTGTCCAAGACTCCAAACCACAGAACACCCAGACCACATCTGGACAAAAATATTGTGGTGTAACTAAATACGACATAAACTATCGAATCATAGTTGTTAATGTTTAAAGCGTGTAAACATAAACTTAAATTACATTAGCTTTTTATAGAACCGACTTTACTGTTAGCCGTAAGAGCCCTGGAGCCTTAGACGGCTTTTAAAGTTTCACCCAGTCTCGGAGTAACTTTATCTACGGCTTTGAAATTATCATTAAACTTTCATGTAAAATTTACATAAACTGTTTGAGAGTTAGCGGGATTGAGTTTGTTGGCTGGTGGTTTAGTTTTGCTGGGTGTAACTCCCATCATATTATTGAAAGAAATTAAAAGAAAGAATTATTTATAGCAAAGACATTTGAAATCATAGACAAATTAAAATATTTTTACAACGTATCAGTTACTACAAAATGAATTCAGCTCAACATAATACTAGTTGTAATCGATTGCTGTACTTTCGTTGATCGCTGTTTGTTTTTGGATTGTTCTGTGCTTACCATCCGGGATAGTATCGTCACTTTACTTTACTACTTCTTCTTCTTCTTACCCTTATCCCACTTAATTATTGGGGTCGGCACAACATTTTTTCGTCTTCCACACTACTCTGTCAGCAGTCATCTTGTGGGTTTTTGTGGCATTTGATATATAATTTACATTTAGGAAATAAACTGCTTACAATATTAAGACATACTTCAGTATTTTAATTTAAACTCTTTAAAGGATCGCAGAGGGTTGCCCGACCTCACATTCTTGTACAAATTGATAAACGGAGTCTTGCATGCACCCGAGTTACTGAGTGGAGTTAATATGACCGTTCCTTTAAAACTACCCAGAGTTTCTCGTTTTAATATATTCGCTACTAAAATTTACCGAACAAACTTGAGGCTTTTCTCTCCGTTGAATAGAATTGTAACACGTAATAATGCCGAGTCTAAAAAGTCAGATCTAGACATCTTCGCGAATAGCCTTGAAAAATTTAAATCTATTTGTCTCTGTAAGTAGAATATATTTATATTTTAATATGTTTAATTTGCGAAAGTTTAATTTCTTAAAGTTCATTTGTTTTCTCATATTACATTTTCAAATTCATTCGTGCTTCTTCTAAATTAATTATTTTACTGTTCAACGTGTGTAATCATGTCATGAACTCCTTTAGCTAAAATTACATTTGTTTAGAGTCTTTTGTATCGGTAAACTTATAATTTGTCAGAATGTAAATCTTGTTGTTGTTTTTATTATAAAAAAATAAATCTCAGTATTTAAACCTTTTCTATCCTTCTTCTGTGTATCTTATCTTTCCTATATTTCTTCACACAATCCATCTATGTTCATATCCATCCATCAATACTGTCTTCGGTCTTTCTCTACTCCTATATCCGTCCACTTTTATACTTAAAATTTTTCTAATTATATTACTTTCACCCCTCCTCATGACTTGCCTATACCACGGTAGCATATAATTCTATAAGTTCTCTATGACTGGTGCTATTTACATACTTCCTTTGATATACTCATTCTTGATCTTATTTATTCAAGTTTTACCACATATCCATTTTAACATACGCATCTAGTATACAAATAAAATAAAGATAGAAATTGTCGTTTCCCGTCTATTGTTTCGAGTACGGAATAGCGATTCTAGTGCGCTACATTGTCCATTGGATGCACGCATAAACTTCTTTTGAATATTTGTAACACTTCAGAAACCTTCACAAGACAGGACGTAGGCGTATTAACGATTGTTAATTTAGAACTTTTATGGCCCGTTGCTGGTTATTGTAAGATTATTTTTAAAAATTATTATTATAATAAACTTTACGGCTCTATGAAAAACGAAATAATAATTTGCGGCGTTTGATGTTTTGTACGAAGTTTAAGTAAATAACGTTATTATTGTTTTAACACGGATAGTGACGTCATGACGTGCGAGTCGAAAACGTCGAGGAATGAGTTATTCATTGTTTGTTATACAGGGTGGGTGGTTTTACTCACCGCGTGACTAAAACGTATTGCAAATAGATGTATTTAATTTCAAATAAACTATGACGATGCATTCCGGTTGGCGTGGGCAGAAATGTAAAACATAAACACTCATGTGTGCATTTATTTAATTTTTAACTCATCGACTGTACTTTTGTAACGTTTGACAATAGTCCCTCACCTGATGTTAAGTGACGATGTGGACTAAGATGGTGACACGCTAAACTTAGAGTTACTGGCTGTCAATGCGGATGCTGGAACACGCCTATATTTGCTCTTGTTATTTTTTTTCTTCTTCCTAATTTACCAACTAGTCCTCTTTAATGAAGACAATTACTGCCATTATCAAGTGAATATAGTGTCTTGTGTTATGACGATTTCAGTATCCTAACAAGATGGTGGCTCCCTTGTTAGAACTTTGTAGGGAGTTTTTGTGGGATCCCAGAATGCATGCTTTTAGTTCATATTAATAATCCACTTCACTTATGCACAAAATCAAAGTATATCACGCAAAACGCCACCGATATTACATAATATAAGGGTTAAAAACCTAAGAAAATGAATGAAAAACAAAAACCACAACATGTTACTTAGAGATCCCGCTAAAAACTACCCATTATGTTTTCATTTAAAAGCTCAGGCTTAGGAGCCACCTCCACGAGCGGCGAGGGTATCGCCACGAGCCCGCTCTGCTATCGTCGGGTGATCTCTACGAGACGATTAATTTTCCGCCTGCGTATCGTTGCAACTCGTGAGTCGGAAAGAACCGTCGCGTGACTGTTTGCTGCGTGTCCACAATAAGTTGTTTTGTTGAAGAGAGCTGAATTTGGTGATAGGCAAGAGCTAAATCAGAAGGGTCAATAGTTCTGTTTTGACGCTTTCCTCGTCAATGTGACTCGTCACATCGTCGCGATAGTATTGCCGTGTGGAGACACGTTCATAGAGTTGTTATAAAAATGAAGTGTCAGGATTATTTCGCCACGATACACTCGCTCGTGGAGGTGACGCCTTATTGGATTCGAAACCACGTCGATCGCCGCGATGCTCGAAAATGATACTTCTGGTATGGACCATCATCTCTTCACATGTTTCAAATAAACACGTTTTAAATATATTACTTATAATTATCATATTTACATATTGTTCAAGTAACTCGTAATGGAACCGGGTTACCTCATGAAGAAGGTTAATGAGACAAATTAAAAAAATATGCGTTTAGTCATTCATTTAACAGGCTACGAAAATTTTTCCCACGGTCGTGTTTAAATCAGTTTAATAGCTTATATTTAATACGTGTAAAGTTTTGTTAATGTTTAAAGTGTAAATAATTAGCATGTTCTAAAAGTTCAAATAGACGGGTTCGAATGTGTTTATTAATGAACTAACCGCCGACCCCGAATTCGTTCGTGTTAATATTATACTTATCTATTTATTAATACGTAAAGCAAAAGTACCTTTTTAAACGTATTGCGTGCACGGAAGACTATGAGATTGGGCATTGTTAATGTTTATATGGAGAAGGAGTGCAGAAAGCTAAAATTTACCTATAATATCTGTTACTAATATATTAAATAAAATAAATTAATACTGCAAATCCTAACACAAATGCGATTGAACTTAGACCCCTCAAAATATTGACATTGTCACTCAACGAAAAGTGATAGCAAGTGATATAGATAATACTCATTGTTTATGAATACTGTAAATGTCTAACAGAAAATAGTTGAAAACAGTTTCAACGCGCTAATCTCTGGAACTACCAGAAACATTTCACATATTCTTTTAGGATTTTATAGCCTATTTACTGAGGAAGGTCTATTTAAGGAGGGAGGAAGGGATAACCCTTCACGCTACGGCCCTAACGAGTGGAACAGTAACTATGTACGTCACGCAATCTGGCAAGCTTGTAGGCAAGTACGGGAAGCGAAGAACAACGGTAGTTGGTTGAATCAATTTATCACGGGTGAACTTGTGGAGCAAAACTAGATACAATATAAAATTTAATTAGATTATAAGATAACCTATATCACTCAGGAATAATGTACTTCTTACTAGTGAATGAATTTTTGGGATAGGATCACAGGTTAATAGATTTTCTTTTAAAACCATAGAGTAATAAAGTCCGCTCACTGTACCTAGAGAGTGCAAAACTTGTTAAAAGTATCGAAACAATGCGATTCATTTACGCGGGTGTAAGGAAGGGCACGGGGTACGGCGTGGTTTGTCCTTTATCTCTAAAGTGATGTGCGTTGTCCGCCGGTACGGACATTGTATCGATACATTCGTTGATATTAAAAATAACTTCGACAAATGTTTATTTTACTTGTTTATTATAATAATGATTACATAATTATCTTAACCACTAAATACATAATATATATAATAACAAAAAGTTAAAACATTTTTCAAGAACCTTCAAATAAAATAAATTTATTGTAAGTCTGTCTCTTTTCCTAAGATTTTCCGAGTATTTCTTTTCATTGGGAAGATTTTTACTTTTAATAAACTGTCTCTTAATTATTTCAGGACTTGAGATATTGATTCCGCTTAATATATGGACATCGGTTTTGTTCATTAAATCTTTCTTTTTCAAGTCTTGAAAACGTTGATGCGATATACGTTCCAGGCATTCTATACGTGATTTTAGTTTTTTTTTGCGAGGAGAATCAATAATCATATCTGGTACAAAACTAGCATCCATTTCATTTTCATTTTCTTGTACAGTTTCCTCAATCTAAAATAAATACAATGAAAATTAAAGTAAGTACATATAGTATTATAGTGACACTAACCATGAACAATTAATGACAATATAAATTATAGAATATTTTTATAAAATTATTCACATCAAGTTTTAACGTAGGTACTGCATTTGGTAATAAATATTGCCTTTTCTTGCTCAAATCAAAACACGATTCCTCAAAATGCTGAGAACATATTGTAGTTCGAGGCCCTGGAAACCATCCATCTTTACGAACTACATCTATCCATTTCTCTTTTGTCTTTGGGTCTCTAGGAAAGCTGCAAGATCACAAAAATTCTCACTGAGTAAATTTCTAAAAATATATAAGTAAATAAATTATATTCATACTAATTCAAATAACTTAAATATCATATGTTATCATTACAATATCGGAAACATTATATTAGGTACTAAATATTGTGATAGGACAAATTAATATTCTTTACTAATGAATATATAGAAAGAAATTATATTTAGAATAATACTTAAAATAAACAATATTAATTAAATAAGGTAGGACCTAGTTTATATTCATAAAATGCGGTAATAGTCACTCGATACAATCAAGAGTAGGCACAACACTACAGCGTCTTGAGTAAACTGAACTGCCATGGCGGCGTGTCATCTAATTAATAATTATTTTGACGCAAAATAATATTCCATCAGTACTTACACATGAAAAGAAATACCACTGGATTTCAGGTTTTTCTTTCTATAATGGTTTTTACAAGTTTTCACTGCACAATTAGACATTTTGCTTAGTAAAAGTATTATTTTGTCAGAGATAAGCACTGGACGAAACGCGTGAACAGACTGAGCGTAGGTACAGGCGTCGGGGAAGACATACATGAAAAATTCATGTATATGTGGTAAGACAGGCGAGACCGTTGTTCTGGTTCTATACTCTAACACGCCGAGTTCATAATTCTATGTTTAAAACATACAAACCTCATAACTTTATAATATGTAGTACCTAATATTTTTATTCGTTAATGTCTTTTACAGCTTTACTGACTTGTGGGTGAGCGCTAAAGCACACAGCTGCGAGCGTGGACAACATGCGCGCAAGGGTGCTGAAGTGGCTAGACATCGGCTCGGGCTGTTGCCGCGATCGCAACTTAGTCGCGATCCGACTGATTCCCTATCCGTAAAATTCGAGCTAAACTAACATATACATTTTATATACATATACATATATATATATACATAGTTATGCAATAAAAAAATTACAATACTGTTTTTATGACTATAAACATTCATTTAACAGGCTACGAAAATTTTTCCCACGGTCGTGTTTAAATCAGTTTAATAGCTTATATTTAATACGTGTAAAGTTTTGTTAATGTTTAAAGTGTAAATAATTAGCATGTTCTAAAAGTTCAAATAGACGGGTTCGAATGTGTTTATTAATGAACTAACCGCCGACCCCGAATTCGTTCGTGTTAATATTATACTTATCTATTTATTAATACGTAAAGCAAAAGTACCTTTTTAAACGTATTGCGTGCACGGAAGACTATGAGATTGGGCATTGTTAATGTTTATATGGAGAAGGAGTGCAGAAAGCTAAAATTTACCTATAATATCTGTTACTAATATATTAAATAAAATAAATTAATACTGCAAATCCTAACACAAATGCGATTGAACTTAGACCCCTCAAAATATTGACATTGTCACTCAACGAAAAGTGATAGCAAGTGATATAGATAATACTCATTGTTTATGAATACTGTAAATGTCTAACAGAAAATAGTTGAAAACAGTTTCAACGCGCTAATCTCTGGAACTACCAGAAACATTTCACATATTCTTTTAGGATTTTATAGCCTATTTACTGAGGAAGGTCTATTTAAGGAGGGAGGAAGGGATAACCCTTCACGCTACGGCCCTAACGAGTGGAACAGTAACTATGTACGTCACGCAATCTGGCAAGCTTGTAGGCAAGTACGGGAAGCGAAGAACAACGGTAGTTGGTTGAATCAATTTATCACGGGTGAACTTGTGGAGCAAAACTAGATACAATATAAAATTTAATTAGATTATAAGATAACCTATATCACTCAGGAATAATGTACTTCTTACTAGTGAATGAATTTTTGGGATAGGATCACAGGTTAATAGATTTTCTTTTAAAACCATAGAGTAATAAAGTCCGCTCACTGTACCTAGAGAGTGCAAAACTTGTTAAAAGTATCGAAACAATGCGATTCATTTACGCGGGTGTAAGGAAGGGCACGGGGTACGGCGTGGTTTGTCCTTTATCTCTAAAGTGATGTGCGTTGTCCGCCGGTACGGACATTGTATCGATACATTCGTTGATATTAAAAATAACTTCGACAAATGTTTATTTTACTTGTTTATTATAATAATGATTACATAATTATCTTAACCACTAAATACATAATATATATAATAACAAAAAGTTAAAACATTTTTCAAGAACCTTCAAATAAAATAAATTTATTGTAAGTCTGTCTCTTTTCCTAAGATTTTCCGAGTATTTCTTTTCATTGGGAAGATTTTTACTTTTAATAAACTGTCTCTTAATTATTTCAGGACTTGAGATATTGATTCCGCTTAATATATGGACATCGGTTTTGTTCATTAAATCTTTCTTTTTCAAGTCTTGAAAACGTTGATGCGATATACGTTCCAGGCATTCTATACGTGATTTTAGTTTTTTTTTGCGAGGAGAATCAATAATCATATCTGGTACAAAACTAGCATCCATTTCATTTTCATTTTCTTGTACAGTTTCCTCAATCTAAAATAAATACAATGAAAATTAAAGTAAGTACATATAGTATTATAGTGACACTAACCATGAACAATTAATGACAATATAAATTATAGAATATTTTTATAAAATTATTCACATCAAGTTTTAACGTAGGTACTGCATTTGGTAATAAATATTGCCTTTTCTTGCTCAAATCAAAACACGATTCCTCAAAATGCTGAGAACATATTGTAGTTCGAGGCCCTGGAAACCATCCATCTTTACGAACTACATCTATCCATTTCTCTTTTGTCTTTGGGTCTCTAGGAAAGCTGCAAGATCACAAAAATTCTCACTGAGTAAATTTCTAAAAATATATAAGTAAATAAATTATATTCATACTAATTCAAATAACTTAAATATCATATGTTATCATTACAATATCGGAAACATTATATTAGGTACTAAATATTGTGATAGGACAAATTAATATTCTTTACTAATGAATATATAGAAAGAAATTATATTTAGAATAATACTTAAAATAAACAATATTAATTAAATAAGGTAGGACCTAGTTTATATTCATAAAATGCGGTAATAGTCACTCGATACAATCAAGAGTAGGCACAACACTACAGCGTCTTGAGTAAACTGAACTGCCATGGCGGCGTGTCATCTAATTAATAATTATTTTGACGCAAAATAATATTCCATCAGTACTTACACATGAAAAGAAATACCACTGGATTTCAGGTTTTTCTTTCTATAATGGTTTTTACAAGTTTTCACTGCACAATTAGACATTTTGCTTAGTAAAAGTATTATTTTGTCAGAGATAAGCACTGGACGAAACGCGTGAACAGACTGAGCGTAGGTACAGGCGTCGGGGAAGACATACATGAAAAATTCATGTATATGTGGTAAGACAGGCGAGACCGTTGTTCTGGTTCTATACTCTAACACGCCGAGTTCATAATTCTATGTTTAAAACATACAAACCTCATAACTTTATAATATGTAGTACCTAATATTTTTATTCCTTAATGGCTTTTACAGCTTTACTGACTTGTGGGTGAGCGCTAAAGCACACAGCTGCGAGCGTGGACAACATGCGCGCAAGGGTGCTGAAGTGGCTAGACATCGGCTCAGGCTGTTGCCGCGATCGCAACTTAGTCGCGATCCGACTGATTCCCTATCCGTAAAATTCGAGCTAAACTAACATATACATTTTATATACATATACATATATATATATACATAGTTATGCAATAAAAAAATTACAATACTGTTTTTATGACTATAAAGTCGTTTTGCAATGTTTGACATAAAACCCACACAAGGTAAATTCATTGAAACGAGTCTCCGTATGACATCATATGCGACTTTCCATAGATGGGTTCGACATGCGACACAAAACACATAGGCACGAGTGCTGGTTATTTTTGTTTCTCGACATATCATATTAAACGGTTCATTCACTTTTTTATTTAAAGTTATTGTAAGTTAAAAAATAATTTCATCGCAAATTATGGTAAGTAACGTGTCCGATAATTAATTACTATGTAACGTCATTCACGGGACATAGAAGACAAATGTGGAAGACAAAAACGTAGGTAGGTAATCCTTTTTTAAAAGGCATACTGACTGAGCTATGCCGGTTGTCGTTGGATAAAGTTCTTTTTCTCATTTCTGAAGCTCAGTGGATTCAAACAACGGCGATCACCATGAAATCGGCATTTCCCGGTCGCCGATGTCGAACCACTGTGATGAGCTTTAACACCATGTGCCTGATGTTTACGACCCACTCAGCTCCAGATACCTGTGCAACTATGGCGAGATTTTATAGTGTATGGTACAGTCGAACACAAAAGTCGAGTTCTATCCTGCCACCTATCGGTTTTTTTCCGGATATATTTCGGCGAGTGTGCGTTGGAATTGCACAACTTAATTCCCCAATCCCCTTTCCACTATCGGACGACAAGAGACACGGCGAAGCGTTATTGATTTATGGTAGACGTTCCACCAGTGCGTACAAAGCGTTTTGCAAGGACATTTATAATGCGCAGCGCTAAAGAGTGAAACACTTTGCCGGAATTCGTATTTCCCGATAATTATAACCTGGGTATCTTCAAGTCTCGAGTGAATAGGTACCTTCTAGGCAAGCGTGCTCCATCGTAGATCACATCATCACTTACGATCAGACGAGATAGTGGTCAAACGCAAACCTATTTATAGTTAAAAAAACCTAGCTAAAATAAAAATAATAATCCATTAATATTAAAGATTTGATTGTTTGGTTTTTTTTATTGTAATGGATAAATTTAAAAACTACTGGACCGATTTTAAAAATTCTTTCACCAATATAAGGCTACATTATCAGCGAGTAATGTAGGCTATATTTAATTATTATTTTTTTATTTATTCCTCATGAAAATGTTGATAGTTTTACATAAAGTTTAAAAAATTACCTATACGGAGGCGTTGATGATGTTTAGCGTATAAAATTAACACGAGTGAAACCCGCGGCGCACAACTAGTCAATAATAAAGGGGACAAAAATGAAGAACTCAATTATTATAACTCAAACCGCCTTTCGACTTAAAAATTAGTTATACTACCACGAAACCTGTGATACGCGTTCTATTATCGCGAGTTTCATTTTAACTCTATTTTACGACCTACAAGTACAATATATTAAATTGGCAGTAGGTACAAGGAAAACGGATAATAATAAATTAACTCACGATCTTGTCGCCGTTCGCGTCCTAGGATTTACTCGTGACTACTCTTACACATTTATATAAAGTCATTTATTTATCG
Organism: Saturnia japonica; assembly: GCA_033032175.1. Lineage (NCBI taxonomy): Eukaryota > Metazoa > Arthropoda > Insecta > Lepidoptera > Saturniidae > Saturnia > Saturnia japonica. The sequence goes on from CM065315.1 coordinate 3,719,637, forward strand.
TGTGCAAGAACTAACTACATTTAAAACTTAAAATGTTTTATCAAATAAATATTATGATTGATTATTTCTATAATATGACTAATTGGGATGCGCAAAAAACCATTTTTTTCTCCCGTGAAAATATAGGTTTCAAGTTTACTCATGAAAAATCAACTCTAATAAAATACTTTACAAAGGTCGTCCAAGATTTAAAAAATTACTATATGGTAATTTTTTTTCTTATCGTCTAATTATGATTTAAAGTAGACATTATAAATATTCAGATTTTTTAAATATTTATATAAAAGGAAACCGTGACTGACTAACTCATCTATCAACCAGAACTCAAGCCACTGAACAAATTGAGCTGAAATTTGGCATACCGATAGTTATTATGACGTAGATGTCCACTATTAACGGATTAAAAAAAAATAAACCCCTAAAAGAGTATAATGGGGCTTCCTATCCAAAATTTTAACACAAGTGAAACCGTGCGGCACAGTTTTTTTTTAATATTTAGTATAAATTATAAGTATTTTGAATTAAAAAGTTGTGTAATATTTACGTTTACGGGTTGCTCGAAAACATCTAAAATACGGTACTTAAAAGTAGTGGGCGACCTATATAAAATGAATGTCAGAATACTTATAAGGACAGCCTTAGACCACAATTACATGACGAGAAACAAGACAATTTTTAACAAAAAAGAAAACCATTTTGAATATTTCCCTAGTGTATCTTCGAAGTTGAAGGTCCAATGTCAATGAAATTAAAACGGGACTACCCTTGAGGTATCCCCTATCCAACAAAAAAGAGTCATCTAAATCGGTTTATAAACGAAGATGTTATGTGACCGAACTTCTATAAAAAATGTATAATATTTAATATTTTACTACATGTTCCTTTTTCTTCATCTAACTACAGGCAAAACTCTTTTTTATATAGTACGGGCAAGAAAACGTTTCAGTGCGTTGTGTAGGCAGCATAAACTGGATCCTTTCCACTCAAGTGTGGTTTCGACTAGAAGGTGCTTAAGATTCCATTTTTTTTATAAGTATGTGCTGTGTAAATGTTTGTTATTGTTATTATCAACAGTAATGACAGTTGTGCAAGTATAATTGTTCACATTTTCTGTAACTTCTACAGGTTTTTAAACGTGATGATTTGTTATTGGCTAAAAGATTCCTTTGCTGTTTTTAATTTGTTAATTTAGCTGTTACTCATCCTTATTAATAAATAAATAATGGCCAAATAATACTGGTACAGATGTCGCTAAAAGTTGGTATTTAAAAAAAAAGTTGGTACCGACAAGAAAATACCAGGGTCTTAGCACTGTCGTCCGCCCCGGGTGACCTTTTTTTCTTTATCTCGTCGGTGCCCTTGGTGAACTAAACAATAGAAACCGTGAACAATATTGAAAAGTTGGTAATATTGCGTAGCAGGATAATTGTTTACCTGGTACAAGGCGCGAGACCCTAATAACTGGTACGTCTACCATCCCTGTGCATGACAGCGACAACCGTTGATGTATTTCTGATCTCTCAGTGGACGCCGTTATTCTTGAATCGTACTGTGCTTACCTACTATCAAGCAAGTAACATAACTTTGCCGTGCTATTATAAGAAAAAAAAAACCTGAAAGCCTGTACTCTTCCTATCTATAGGAAAAATAACGTAGGTAGGTAAGTATATAAGGTATTAATTTAACACCAGAGAAGATTAAGAACAAAGCCTTTGATTTAATATTATTGCAGTCTAAAAAACCTGGTTAAAATGCTACTTGCTTCAGAAATGTCATGTAGTTGACATTCTTGTTTTCATCAACTGAACGGTATTGAAATAAACAAAATATCACAAATCGAAAGGCCACGTCATTATATTAAGATCTTAATCGAGGAACGTGTGCAAAATTATCGACGATTAATGAGTAAAATTTTACAAGTTGTATTTTTATTAAAACAAAAATCAAAATAAAAAAATGATTTATTCAATTCAGGCCCTTGGAAGGAAAATGTACGTATCTCAAAACATTACCACCGGTTCGGAAAACGTCCCAGTTATCGAAAAGAATCGGCAAGAAACTCGATTGGGTTTATCAATATTTTTATTTAACTGGGAATTTTTTTAAGTGAATTCACGTAATGGTCCAGCATATAAATGCCCTTTCGACAATAAAACTAAATTCTTGAACTTATTGTGCGGCAAATTATTAATATCTTCATTCCTCAGGAAGTATATTTTATAACTTATCACAATTACGTAAAAACGGAAGTCGGAAGGTCGTAACAAAAGGTAATAATATATTTGAAAACAGAAGCAAAGCTTTGAATTTCTGTTTTTAAACATTTTGACATATACATATTAAATATCTTGTTATTTTAAAAGTTTTTCATATTATTTACTTTATATTTTCTCGCAATTTTGTACATCTTATACATACTGACTTACAATTTTTACAACTTACAATTTATAGTAATTGTTTTTTTGTTTGAACACGCTAATATCTGAGATTACCGGTCAGATTTGAAAAAACTTTTTTGCATTTAATTATAAGCTATAAGAACTTCACGCTATGACTTTAAGGAGAGGAGTAGTAACCATGAACTATTGAACCATGTACGGGAAGTCGCGATGGAGAGTTGGTCGAATAAATTTACCGAGAAACCGTGGTTCAGGGCTAGTTATTTCTAACGCGTAGAAAAAGTAAAAAGCCTTAATATAGTACTGTTATGTATAATTTTTTTGTTAATTTCCGATGTGATTTATATTTATTTGTAATACAGTAAATAATATTGTCTACAAAATCTGCATAATATGATTTACATAATATTATATTAGTATGCTATCGACCTTAAACTTTCAACGATTTCATCTCTATTCCTCAAAATACTTTGAAATTGTGTAAAATAAATTGTGTTATTCATAGAAATTCTTGTGAAACTGGCCGTTATATCTTATAACATCTTATCCAACACACTTATTTCTCTTTCCCCCATATAATATTACTAGTTACTGTCTATCTCGAATCTCCACATCACATCTCGTCCAATTTCGCAAACTTGCAACCATACAGCTCGGAACCGGTAATAATCCCCCTACCATGATTTATACTGGACTTGTGTATATTTCATTTAAATATGAAGTATTTATTTTTAAACATATGATTTTTTTTAAATATAACTCTCAAATATTTTAGCTCTCAAGTATATAGATAAATATATGCTAATAAGTTGTTTGAATGTAAATACTATGAACTCCTGTATCTTACTACTGTACTTACTAATATAATAAATGCAAAAATGGCCGAACAGATTTGGATGAAATTTGGCACACAAATAGTCTATGACCTGGATTAACACATATGATATTTTTATTTCGGTAGAAGTCATAGCTTAACTACTGTTATCAATATATGTTTGTGGTTAATTTATGTTCGACTGTGAACTATGAAATAAAGGTTTTAATAAAATTTATCACACAGATAGTTTATGACCTGGATTAACACATAGGATACTTTTTATCCCGGTAAAAGACATAGCTTAACCACTGGTATCAATTTATGTTTGTGGTTAGTTTTTGTTTGAAATGTGATCTCGATGCACGAGCAAAGCGAGCGTAGTGAGCGAGCCGTGTCACCAATTGGTCAGTGCCAGAAAAAAATAATTATTCCTTGAAAATTCATATACAAGTCCTAGGAAGACAAAACCTCAAAATTGAAAAAAAAAACTCAAATATCTTATTATTATAATAAATGTGAAAGTTTGTATGTTTGGATGTTTATAACGTAATCACGCAAAAACTGCCAGACGGATTTGGATGAAATTTGGTACACTCATATTCTATGACCTGGATTAACACATACAAGGTGTCCAGAAAGGGTATCGGGTATTTGTAAGTTCAATGAAACAAAAATTATTTGTATGCAATAAAAAAGTTTATTGTTTATTATTAGCATATGAATTGGAGAATTATTTGGAAAAGATGATGTTATCCAAATGATGACCGTTACGTTGCTGGCACTCTTCTAAACGGAAACGAAGATTGGCGATAACACGTTGACACATAGCTATCGATATAGCTGCCATTTCTGACCTGATATTTTGCTTTAACTGGGTTAGATTCGTCGGATTGTTTTGATAAACCTTACTTTTAAGGTATCCCCATGCAAAATAGTCAAGCGGGCTAAGGTCGGGGCTTCTGGGAGGCCAGTTGATGTTACCCCTTCGCGAAATGGCTTTATTAGGGAATAATTCGTTAACAACTTCCATTGAGTCATTTAAGGTATGGCAAGTGGTCCCATCTTGCTGGAACCACGTTCTTGAGTTGAAACCTGCAAACTCCTGCAACTCTTGGACCAAAAAATTTCGCAACATATAGCAATAACGGTCACTATTCACATTAATTGCTCGGCCTCGTTGATCTTCATGAAAATAAGGACCAATTATGCCTTTAGCAGACATAGCGGCCCAAACAACGACCTTTGGGCTACGCAGGGGTCGTTCATGCTTTCGTCTCGGATTCTCCACTGCCCAGTACCGACAATTCTGCTTATTAACATGACTATTCAGGTGAAAATTTGCTTCGTCACCGAACAGTATGTTGTTAAAGTTGTTAAATCGCTGCAGCATTTCGTTCGCAAAATTCAGTCGATTAGCATAGTCCGTATCCTTCAATTCTTGAACCAATTGAATTTTATAGGTTTTTAGATGTAAGTCTTTCTTTAAAATCGAATGTAAAGACGATTTTTTGATGTTCAACGCTTGGCTTCGCTTTCGGATGGATAAAGACGGATTTTGACGAACCGACGCCTCAACTTCTTCAATTGTTTCTTCATCGCGAACTGAACGAGGACGACCAGAGTTTTGAATTTTAACTGTCGCACCTGTATTCTCGAACATCCTGATCCATTTCCTAATGCTATCGTCACTTGGCGCGTGGCGTGTACGATATTCCGCACGATAGAGACGTTGAGCAGTCACTATTGAATCACCATTACGATAATACGCTCGTACGCAAAATGCGCGATGCGTCCCCGAGTACTGTTCCATCCTGACTAAAATTCCACAAAATGTTGGACGCCACGAACCCCTCCCCGCACCCTTTAGACGCCCCGTTTCGAATATGGCGCGAAAACAAATACCCGATACCCTTTCTGGACACCTTGTATAATACTAAATACTTTTGTTTTCCAATATATTTGCGAACGAAGTCGCGGATATAGCTAGTTAATAATAAAGCCTGCTTTGGAACCTTTTAGAGTGATCCATTGATTTCAGGTGCTGATGAGTATACATCGCCACATACAAACTGGGTATTTCATACTAAATATAAAGTACCAGGTGTGTAGCGGGAATAGGTAGAAATCTTAACGAAATTATATTTCAAAACGAAACTGGCTTTGCTCGCTATCTGTGCAAAGTTGATCTACAGAGAAATACATAAAAACAATTGTAGGAACAGGTTAAGAGTAAGTGTTGTTGAAGAAGTTAAAGTGAAGACACGCTTTTTGGCATTATTGTTTGTTGCATTTTCTTGATTGAGATTTTAACATAGATAAATATAAAATAAATTGATTTATTTCAATTACTTGCTACGTAATACTTTCTTTTTTAGTAAGGAACAGAGCCGCTATATATAACACACTATTCATTGATTAATCCCACTGATATTTAAACATTGTAGGCGTTAAATGTATATTTAAATATGTATGTTAAATTATAGACTCACGTGGAAATGACATCACATATTATTTACGTAACTGAGTGTAGAAAACTATGTGGCAAGTAGTCGTTCCATTTATTTTATAGTTGTCGTTATTTATAGATAAACAAGTCACGTCTGATTTATATGCAAGTGTTAAATTATTATGTTATGGCGTAGTTGTATAGTTGTATAATAAATAGTTGTATAGTTAACCCCTTCTAATAGCATTTCTAGTATTTTTAACATATGACTAAAATAATCTTATAAGTAAACCTATTTTTTACCGAATATTTTTTTAAAGAAAAAAAACTGATTAATAAAGTTTTAAGGTTTGTTAGCAATAGGTTCCGCGTTCATTTTATGGATACTTAGTTTAAAACTTTACAACAATAATTGAAATTTATTTTAGTACTTATATATATCACACAAAATGTTTTTTTTTAATGTTTGTACAGTTCTTATAAATAGCGTGAACAATATTATTGGTAAAATAAAAGCAATTTTCATACTTTAATAAAGATAACTGCAGATTAGTACGTATACCCGTGGTAGGGGAATGAATATGACACCTCCGAGCAATGGCGAAAGTGTTACGTAAAAGATGAGGTCATACGTGCCCATAAGCGGCCGATTATAAAACCTTTCGATATCTTCTTAGCATTTTAAATGAAGCTCAGTTGTACCTCAGAATCGGGATTACTGGGCCATAGGCCGTATTTATTCGTTCTTATGTAAGTTAATTTGTCTTACTGTCTAATAACTTAAAATATAAGGTGTCTGTTTTATTTATAAGAAGCTAATTTGTATGTTAAAGTTAATAAATGATTTCAAAATTCAGTATAACAGATATCATCGTCTCGGTGTTTATTTGTTTAATCCACAATTTATAGTAGAAAGATTTTTTATTATATGTATCTTGATAACAAAACTCTTTATTTTAAAGAATTTTTTTACTAATATAAAGTTACTCAATGAAACCCGGATTTCTATAATTTAAATTTCATTTGCCACGCGTTCCTATGGGCGAGGTTGTCATTCTCAAATAGGCTTATACAGTCATGAAAAAAAAATGTCTTCATGATGCTTCCCGAATCGCAGCTTATAGGCGTAAAGGCTTATAGGCGTAAATAATCACCTAGATTTCGTATAGTAGCGTCCATATGAAAAGTCTAATTTAAGATTTACTGAATGAATTTACTGAAAAACAACGGATTCTTTAATTCAACATTCGGGGATAAGACATGACCTTTAAAGATCATGTGATTTAACGTTCCTTTATTATTTTTTGTGAGGTTATGAGAAGGGTTTGTATAAAGACAAACAACAAACTGTCGAAGATCTAAAATTAACATAATATGCGACATAAATGAGATAGACGACCCATTGTATCAAAAAGGGATAAATGTTTTTTTTAATATACTCACCCGGTTCTAATTTAAACAGCCTTTATAAACTATAGAGAGTTGAAATTGTTTTTAAATAAAGCTTTGTTTTCTAAATATAGCAAAAAAACAATTCTACTATTAAAATGTTACCAATGGGGAAAAAGCAATGAACACACAGACGAACAATATATTACGTACCTACTTGATGAGGATAAAAATGATTATTCGAGAATCTTTATAAGGATAAGATGCCCCAATTGTCTCATAAGCGGGCAAAAGTGTTTTCCTATGAGGAAGCGGACTTAATAATCACGCCAGCTTACAATCTATTGACATTTTCAAATGTAGAGGTATCGATAGTTTTTCCTTCTCCGTCTAGAGAAGAACTTATGTCGAGCGTTCATGTTTCCTCATGTTTCTCTTCCTTCTCAAGTGAAAAATCCAAATTAGTTTATTTTTAATAATAGCATCTAAAAATAACAGTAATGCTCCTGATGACTGATAGAACATTCCAAAAGACAACGCAGAGCACCGAAATATTAGTATCGTCAACGGTCAACGGTCGTCGATATCATGCTGCGATCCGCAAGCCTTTCGACAGCTGGATATGCATTGGATGATCCCGAAACGTGACAAACCAAAAGAGAGTCACTATGACTGGCTTATCACGATGTTTATGGTGGTCGTGAACCAGTCTGGTACAGATAACCTTACCGCCCACCTTGATATCTGGATAAACATTGGCTGAAATAGTAACTACATAATGCCGAAAAATTCGTTGATCTTACCTCAAATTTTCAACCACCACGACTTGGTAAGTAAGCTTTTGAGACGGTAACTATAAAGTATATTCATACTATATTATAAAGCTCAAGAGAATTTTTTGTTTGTTTGTTTGACCGAGATAATCTTTGAAATTACCTGTTAGATTTAAAAAAAAAACACATTTCTTTTCATAGCCTATTTATTAAGTAAGGTTATAGACTATGTAACTTTACACTACGGCTCTAGGGAGCGGAGCAGTAGCAATAAATGGCAGGCAATCTGGCAAGCTGTAGGCAAACGGGAAGTGAGAACAACGATATGTAATATATATATATACTGGTGCTTGGGCGGTGGTATAATGGATCCAATAAATTTCAGCGTAGAGCACAGCTTGTACACTAATAAGTATAGTATTTTATAATATACGTAGCCAAGATGGTATGGGCAGTGCAGCGTGTCGTCAGTTGTTTATCGTATTCGACTTAACTGAGGTCTTCACTATCCGGTAGCTCGAGCGAGAATATCACTATTATTATTAAATATTCTTTATTGCACGAAATAAATAAAATTGGAGGACTTAATTCTAAAAAGCATTCTCTACCAGTCTTCCAGGGCAGCAAGAAAAAGGTATATTGAAAGGTGTGCATAATATATACCAATATTATAAAGAGGAAAGATTTGTTCTTTGTTTGTAATGGTTAAACTCAAAAACTACTGGACCGATTTTAAATATTCTTTCACCAATATAAAGTTACAGTATCAGCGAGTAACATAGGTTATATTATAATTTGAAAAATATTTTATTTCTCATAAAAATGTCGATAGTTTTACACAAAGTATAAAAAATTGCCTACACGATGTTTTTGTATAAAATTAACACGGGTGAAACTGTGGCGGACAGCTAGTATTTAGTAAAAAAACTATACTATCAGATATTCAGTTGCTATTGAAACCTACGTAGCGAATGCTTGAAGGAATCCCGAGAGTTGGCTAGTTGGATGTTATAGGAAGCGAATTCCACAGTCGTGCTGCTGTTACGGCGTATGATTGGTCGCGGAAATTAATATGACGACTTGGAATACTGAGAATTATAGAATCAAAAGATCTTTACTGTCTATTGTGCATATCTTGTCTATATGCAATCGTGTTTTTAAATATTTAGGGGATTTGGGCTTATTAAGTATGGAGCAAAGAAGACAAAGTATTCTTACATTCCTACGTTTCCGAATAGGTAGCCATTTCAAATTGGCTCGGTATTCAGATGTACACATGATCAACCTTCCGAAGACGGAAGATGAAACGGATACAGTTATTGAGTAGACGATCAAGGTCCTCGTCTTAAGCGAAAATGCCTCAAAACTTTTTTTTCCTACTGACAATAACTGTTAGCCTGAAGCCTTTGACAGATTTTACAGCTTCACCGGACTTAGCCTCCAAGCTAGTCGTTGCCTGCTTTTATAGTGCGTGTGGTCAACACAGCACATCTGTTGCTATCGCGTCCGCGGGTCAATAGTACGGATACTAAGTTATTAGTACGTATTGCATAATCACATCGACGATTCTTCAACATAATAATATTAAGTAGTACGTTATTTAATATGTCGTGTTGTTAGAGGAGCCGGCCCTTAAAACAATATAACTTGTGTAACTTAAAGATGAAAAAAATAAACAACAAGCTAAAGTATCCGCACGTTGGTTACCGTTGCGCATAATCACCGTTCCGGGTCGGCGAGGCGCGGCTGTCGACCGGAAACGGTGGCCACCTGGCTTCACGACAACTGTATCGGTGGGGTATGCATTCTAATGGTATTTGAAACGTTAAATTCTGGTTTACCTACGAAAGTATATTGGGTAATAATTATTTTTTATGGTTCTGTTCCTAGTAAAAGGAACTCTATTGCTAAGCCTACACGATTTCCGTTCTACTTTAAAAATAATCTTTATAGGTTTGACACGTGACGCGCAGAAGTGAAGATTATGTGACCCGACAACTTTTGAACATAAAAGGAGGCAAAAGAGGCAAAGGCCGACCACCAACTACCTGGATGCGAACCACCAATAATGAATTGCTGACGATTGGCTTAACGCCAGATATGACACAAAATCGCCAAGAATGGAGGAAAAGTATCAGGGGAGCTGACCCCAAATAGGGTTTTAGTATGTGCTAAGCCTAGTCTAAATAGACTCATGTACTGCCGGAACAACCCCATAGATGCTTGGCGGTAGATTTTCAACTAAAGGAAGGACATAGTTTACTAGGCGAGGAATATAAAATACCTTACCATCATAGTATGCTACATAAGTTATGGTATTTGTAATGGTTTGGACAAAAAATTTGGTTGACCTTGTTTCGCACAAATTCATATTAACAAATGATTTTCACTCTCTAGTTATTGAATGCAATTGTACCTATTATGAATTCCAAAATAGAATTTTAATATCAAAGAATAGAGGCTGGGGTTGATTTAAATTTGAACAACAACGTAACTCTAAGAAACATTGTTGTCCAACAGAAGAAGTATTAGTTCCATGACCTAAATTTTTAATGAACGTTTCGCATATTTTAAGATCAAACACCTTTGAAAGTGTATTAGCACCGGCTGCCATTCAGTAATCGTAAATTTTCTAACACCCACACAATATTAACAACAATTTTGAAACAATTTAGAGTCGGGCATAAAGTTTTAAAATGGCCGTTTCGTTACACATTAACATAGGCCCCGGGGCGGAATATCGAAAATAATTTTGACGTACGTTTCGTTTAATTTTTTCTTATAATACAGCGACGAGTAGCGATGCATTGTAGATCTTTCGATGGTCATCGTTGCTGTGACATACATTTTTTTTTTTTGAACTGACTACACTGTTAGCCTTAGGGGCTCTATCCAAAAACAGAGCCGTTGCGGCTTTTACAGCTTCACCGGCCTTGGGGGCGAGCGCTTAGGGAACTCAGCCGCGAAACTGTGACATACATCGAAACAACTACGCTTTTTAAGAATATTTGAATATAAATGAGGGAGTGAATGAGTTGAGGGGGAACACGTGTAATCGTTTGTGGTCGTTTTACGTCTTATTTGCAACATATTTTTTATAATTTACCTATTTGTTTTTTTTTGTTATTATTTGTTTAACACTTTACATTTATTCCTTACTAGAGGTGTGCCCGCGGCTCCGCACGCCTTTGCACTTGACAGTAATTATTTATATCCCATAATTTTATTTTAACTCATATTAATGAAAGTGTTAAAGTCTATCAATTGAGAAATTGATATTATTATACTTCCCGTGTACAAAATTTCATGAAAATCGGTTAAGAACTAATTTTTTTTTTACGATTCCTGAATATATTTTTGATGATCCTTGTAGCCTATCAATTATGGAGAGACTTATGCTTCCCGTCTACAAAATTTGATCAAAATCGGTTGAGAACTGATGAAAATTTAATTTTTTGAAATTCTTTTTAACGATTTCAAAATTATTACTTATAATTCTATAGCCTATCATTTATGGAATGACATACTTTCTGCATACAAAATTTCATCAAAATTGGTAAAAAATATTTTTTATTTTTTTTAAATCTAAAAGCAGTATTGAAAATTCTTTTACCATATCAATTGACTAATAACAATAACATATCACCCGTGTACAAAATTTGATAAGAAACAGTCCAGCCATTTTGAATTAAATCCGGGCATACAGACAGACAAAAAAAATTTTTGTAGCATATATTCGTTAAAATTAAAAAAAAGGAACAGAAAGAACTACAAATTTATTAATGTAGATTAGTTAATGTCGATCGGCTCGTTTTTAATTACGATCGATTTCTGCAATTGTATTATGGTAAAAACAGCTGATGTATGATGACCAAAATGTCCCCATATTTATTTATTAATCATATTTATAATTTAACACGTTTTAATCATTTTCACCAAAAAATCAACACGATTAAAAAGGTTTAAAGATTTATAAAGTTAAAAAGATTTAAGGATTTTTTTTTTAATTTCTAAACTGTTAATAATTTATTTTTCTAATTTAACTTTTTTTCTCATCATGTAATTATGGTCTACGGTTGACATTATAAGTAGGTATTCTGAAATTTTTAAATCGATATTTCATTTCATGACTCTTTGCCTAAATAAGCAGAAAGACAAAATTAAAAAATAGAGGTTGCTAAGGATTATTATTAAAGTATCGAATTTTTTTTTGTTTATATGTTTGAAATATATGTATGTGCTTTTTTGTTGTGTCAATGTATCCCTTTATAGGGTTATTATTACAGGTTATTTCTACAGTACACCGAACATTTGGCAAGTAAATGCTTATAACGTGTATATGTCACACTTGACATTGGCAAAATTGCCTACATAGGCAGAAAGCCAAATTTAAAAAAAATAATTAAAGTAGCTAATCATACTTTAGATGTTTTTGAGCGACATGTAAATGTAAATATTACGCACATCTGAAAATTATGCTAAACATACAATAGTCAGTCATGTGAATGGATCGAACCCGCAACCTCTCGACTCGATAGTGAGACTTGCTAACACTGCGCCATGAGGCTTGCTTTAAACCTTATAGGTAGCGGCCCTCTGGCATCTATGTTTTCTTTATTCAGACCTCTAATAGGTTCGTTTACGTAATCACGCGTGTATTCATACGTAAATATATAAATAGTTTTCTTTAACGTGTTTATGATCTTACTTTCGGTTAGTTAATGGACATGAATTTTTTTAAAGAAATTCCTTTTTTAAATGTCTTGTGTAAATAAATACCACCGTATCCGAACAAACCTCGCTGGCCAGTTTCAATTACAAAACCGCAATAATTACAATGTTACCACCCAAAATACGGTACGGTTCATGCAACACTGTCGTAAGGAATTAAAAAATAAACTACTCTTCGGAAATCAATCCGATTGTCTCACCTTGATAATCCGTATGTTTTGACAGCTGGTCGCACAAAGAAAACAATGCCCGCACTTGTCTTTAAGCGATAAACGTAAATCGGTTTAGAAAAAGGTGACAATCCTTTTTGTTGAGTAACTCACGTAAACTGTCACTTTGCACGATATTACGAAAAAAATAATACAAAAAACGAAATCAAATTTCGAAATTTCGAACTCTGCGGTCGGCCGCGAAGTTTCGTTGGCGGTTTTCGAGTGTTTTTTTGTTGTAAATGGAACGTCGTGAGTCGCGTATCGCGGTGCGGCGTGCGCACGCGTTCCGAATAGCGCGCAACACTGACTCGAAACGGTCGGCCATTTTCATACCGGTGGTGGGAGATGGCACCGAAATGGGAAATAAAATGGAAAAATAAGGCTTTGCTGCTACACTTAGTACTTGGTACATAGGTAGTTTACGAGATTGTGCGGGATCATTGGTATTTAGAAAGCCTTTAAGCAGACTTGAATGAAAATTAATAAAGTAATGAGAATATTATTAAGTCAATAGTAAACAGTTCTAAACTATAGTTTAGTGAAGAAAGTTCCTAAATATACCTTTAAAAATTACCCGATATAATTATAAGGATTATTTAAATACTTATATAGTATAATGTGGATAATATTGCAATATAGTACTGTTTGTTACAAGGACCAACTTTATCTACCAATACTTCTTTTAAATATGACAAATTTTATATTTGTATATAGTTAAATATATTTTTTTGAAATTGTATATATGCGTTATTTGCGTTGCATTTCATTGTATGCATTATTAAATAATATTTCATATTTTATATAATAAATATTTTTTCAACACACTTGCTCATAAAGTGGCTCTAATATCACCGCAATTAGGCACTTAATGACACCTGTAATCAAACTGTGACTTTTTCATTGCTATTATTCACAAGTGAGTTATAGAGTTTTTTTTATTGGTCGAGTTGCTTTGTTCTTAAAAAAGTTTCGATACAAAAAAGATAATGATCAATAGAACAAATAAATTAATGTACCTATTGATTGCTCATTTCATACAACTTCGTATTTAAATAGATAATTTCTATTTGTACGTGTTTAATAAATAAAACTTTCACTGAAATATAACTTTTTTTTTCTCTGTAATAAAGAAAACTTTAAATTCCCCATTTTATACGTGGCTAAAACGCTATTTGCAGAAAGCAAAAAAAAAAGAAACCTCATTCCTTTAGTCTATGGCCGATCGCCATTGTTAGATGCGCGCGCAAACTAATTAATTTTTCCCGCCATAGCGAAAAAAAATTCACAACTCGTTGTCACTGTTGAAATTTTAGTTATTTATTAATTAAAATGTCTACAAGTACTAGTTATGAAGAAAATGATTTATGTTGTACACCGCCCGATATAAGATGTGAAGCCCTTAACGTTATGCAAAGTTTACTACCTGAAAACTCCAAGGAAAAATGATTTTTTATTATTATTTTCTTCACAAGTGTGTTGAAAAACGTCGTATGAAACACGTGTGCATTGGTGATTACCGTCCTCGGCTCTTTTAAGACCCTCAGCTAACGGCTCGGGTCTCAATGGCGCCTCAGCGGTAATCACCAACATTACACACTTGTACCATAATGTACTATTATCTACTTTCATATTGTAAAATTCGAATTATAAACTTCAAAATGAGTTTATATTGACATAGATATCTACTTTAAATACACAAAACCGACATTTAAAAATAGAATCATATTTTTAGGGGAAACAGCAGTACGCCCGCCAAGTCGAGCAAGGCCGTACCATTCTTTTCTCGAAGTTCATGGTACTTTTGACCCTCATGTAACTTTTTGAATTTTCAGATACCAAGATTCCTGGTCTGAATCTTACGGGATTTATGTTAATCCAACTAAGTGTCAATCCATTATAATTGGTAGATCAAAACAGCTTGCTAAAATAGACTTTAATTCATTGACTCCTCTTCAATACAATAAATGTACCATTCCTTACTCAACTACGGTGAAAAATCTTGGAATCATCTTCGATACTAAATTATGCTGGGCAGACCAGGTCAAGGAAGTTAGTAGAAAATTTTATGCTTCTCTTCATTCTCTCATGCGTTTGAAAAACTTTCTTCCTGTTAATACTAAGATTTCCCTAGTGAATACTCTTCTTCTACCACTTCTGGATTATGCAGACGTTGCTTACTTGGACCTCTCAGAAGATCTCTTAAATAAATTTGATCGTCTACTCAATAACTGTACCCGTTTCATCTTCCGTCTTCGGAAGTTTGATCATGTTTCTGAATACCGAGCCAGGTTGAAATGGCTACCTATTCGGCAACGTATGAATATAAGAATACTTTGTCTTCTTTTCTCCGTACTTAATAATCCCAAATCCCCTAAATATTTAAAAACACTTTTTCAATCTCTCGCGGATACGCATAATAGACAGCTAAGGTCTTCTGATTCTTTAATTCTCAGTATACCAAGTCATCATACTAATTTCCGCGACCAATCCTTCGCCGTTACAGCAACACGACTGTGGAATTCGCTTCCTATCAATATCCAACTGGCCAACTCTCGAAATTCCTTCAAGTATTCGCTACGTAGGTTTTACTTGGAGCAATTGAATACTTCTTAATAATATATAATCTTAATAATCGTTATAAACTTTTTTTTTTACTTAACATTATGCACACCTTGCATATACCTTTCCCTTGCTCCCTTGGAAGACTGGCAGAGAATGCTTTTTAACATTAAGTCCCCATTTGTACTTTTTTTTTTTTGTGCAATAAAGAATATATTACATACTATAACTGGCTATTTTGCCAATATACCTAATGATTATACCTTAAAAGTTACGAATTATCGCTAGTCAAAGTTCTTTAATTTTGTCACTGACACACTCAAGGATCATCAAAATTCTAAGGGACTATGGTAAGATGTGGAGTAACTGATGTGAAAATTTCGCTTTATCAAAAATGAGTTCTGTGGAACACGTAGCCCCCCCCCCTTCATTTAAATTGTTTTCTAAGCGCGGCGTTGCAACGCTCTGACGCGCGTTCATATGAACGGGGCCTAGGGGCAAACATTAAGAGCAATAAACTCCGGGCCTTTTCTGCTTATCGATATTATGAAATTCCGGTATCTGATTTAGAAAACTTCACAATAAAAACTACAAAAGCAAGTTAAATTCTATAAAAAACAATCTGTAAATGTATATGACTTGTGCCGTTGAAAATATTGTAGGAGTCTTTGTTACTATGTATTTCTATTTTCTTGAGTTTGAGCTTACAGCAACAATGACCAAGTCATATAAAATTCCAGGACATGTAACAATAATATGTTTTCATTATTGTCTTGTTATTAATTAAAAGGTTTTGGGCTCATATAATTAGGCACAGTAGATTCTAAAGAATGGAATTTAACGTGTAAAAGATAGGTCAGATTTTAAAACCAAAATTACTCATTTTTTATATCCACTTCCTACACTTGGCTGTTTATGAGATTTAAGTAATTTTTTATAGATAAACCATCTCAATCGAGACCTGGTCCGTTTTTAACAGCATGTTTGTCTTGGGATAACAATTTTTCTCTAAAAAAATAATGTTATAGCATAATTTATTTTACCAATACGACACAGGGCAAATTTATAAAGCATTACAAAAAAGTTTGGATTACAATTTTTATTTATCTCTCTATGCAAGCGCCCTCTTCAGTGCATGCACGGTGATGTGTTGGGTTTTGGCGCCATTCATACGTTTTGTTGTAAATACTGAATATCGTAGGTATTTTTTTATTCGTGCTTTAAAATGTCTGATAGCTCTGAATGAGAATAATAATTTGACTCCACTCGATATTTTAGATACGGCGATGAAAGCAAAGTCCAGAAAATTATATGATAAATGCTATCACGACTTTATGCAATGGAAATGCAAACAAAAGCTACATAATTTTCGGAAAACGTGCTGTGGGCCTATTTTCTGGAGTTGTCTGTCAAGTTCAAGTGTTCCTCATTATTGTCTAAATACTCAATATTAAAGAGTACCCACATTAAGCATTTAATATAGCATATAAGGAAGTCTATATATCAAAATATACAAATCTAATTGCGTCTTTGAAAAAAAAAACTCAAAGATTTCAAGGAAAGAAAGCCGAAACGTTTGCACTTGATCATTTATATAAATTCATAAATGAAGTTTTTTTTTAAATATTAGAACGGCAATTTGACGGCACTGTCCCTGATGGTAAGCACAGCATAGTCCAAACACAACGACGACCACCGAGGGTCTAAATCCATCGGCCGTCAAAGGACCCGATGTCCTCCTCCGAACACACTGGATGGAAGAATGTTCCACAGCTTCACGGTACGACAAAGATAAGTCATAAAGAACTTTTTAGTTCGTGCCGAGATGGAGGTTACCGTTAAACTCTGACTTCGCAATTGTGGTTCTGTTGTGGAAGGGAGAAAGGTATTACATTGAATAGCTCTTCAGAACACTCACGATGATACAGAGGATAGAAAACGCTCAACGAAGAGATGTTGCTACGCAGCTGAAGGGGCTCGATGTCTTTGGTAACGTCTGAATCACTTACAATGTGAACAGCCCGACTCTGCAATCTGTCCAGAGCATCGAGGAGGTATTTTGCGGATCCATACCAGAGATACGAACAGTATTCCATATGTGGCCCAACTTGTGCCTTGTAAAGATACAGGTGACTGGGTGTGGAAGGCCCTGGTACCCAGTTCTGGATTCCGAGTCTCCGAGATGCAGTAAAGATGTCACTCCCTATGTAATCCCTCGAGTTGAGGTCGCTGCGAATGTCCACACCTAGGATATTGAGGCTGTCATGCATTATTAGCGAGACATTTTAAAGAGTGGGGAGGGGAGAAAATGGAGATGTCTTTGAAGAAATGGTGTACATCTGAGGTTTCTTGAATTCTTGCTCCCCATGTAGATACACGGTGCAAGAATTGGTCAAGTTGAATGACAAGTTCCTCCTGTTTATGAAGTTTGAAATTCGCTGTCGATATATGGAAATCGGTCGAGTCCGCTCATGTTCAGAGTTGAAGAAGTTTGGCTGTTGAAAGATTATGAAGTGCCAGGATAATGCTTTAGGAGCTTTTTTGACAACATTTTCAATACACTTATCAAAAATCAGTTTGGAATCGAAATATGCAATAGTTTGTTATGCCACTTTTATGTTTTGTTTGTAAGTTATTATTTGATCATGTTTTACATAATACCAATGGTGATTCCTTAAGTCAGAGGATTTATTGATTTTTTTACTAAAAAAAACTTTTATGATAAATATGTAACAATTCACAATTTCTATAGGTATTTCTATAATTATAGGAAAAAGCGTTTGATTTTACTAAAAATAATCTGTTCACGCACAAACTCCTGTTCGTTAATAATAGCAATTTGCTATTCTTACGTGGTAAGTACCAAATTACTAAAGGAATTTATTATTATCAAAGTAATTAATTTAATATGATAATATACTTACTTCAATCTAATACTATATTAATTTAAATAAATGTGTCTACGGTTTCAACTTTTTACATAGGTATAATCAACCCAAGCTGCATTTGTTGCTCTAGCGATCTATTCAGAGGTTCGGGTACACCGGCGTGACAACAATATATTTATCTAAAACATATTCTTCAAATGCCTTGCGGGCCGCGCCGGAATACGAACAACCTAAACAGTTGAGTACAGAAGCATTACAATTTTGCACACTATCTCCTTAAAAAGCGTAGGTAGAACTAGGAAAAGATTTTCGAAATCTTTATACCCCAAAGGGGTTAAAGTTCCTACGGCTTGTAAAACATAAATAACACATAGTTAACATTATTCCAATAAACATAAGGTGTCCATGCGCGTCTAATAAATTATTACTTAACAACTCGATCCACTCGTATTACGCCTCAGGTAAAAACTAATGTCGGTAATAAACTATGAAAATCTTATTAGTTTGATACACGAACATCCAGAGATTTCTCTACACTTGTCCAGCATTAAGAGGTAGTTAATAAACAGCTGTAGTGGTTATGCAACTCTTTACAAAGTTTTTCCATTTAAAATAACTTCATAATTTGTAGTAGAATAATTGATACGGAAGTATTATCTATCTATAGTTATAACTAGCTGTGCCTGCGGCTGTACTCGCGTGGACTACAGAATGTTGTCGATCGGGCACACGCACGAAAAACCTGCTCCCGGTTATTTTAAATAAAAAAAAAGCTTATTGGGGGTGTTCCTTAGAAGATAGGTATATGCTCTCGATGACTGTTTTATAGGTCGTTTAAGAACTACAATTATGTAGTACATTAATTTTATATATCTCTTATTGTTTACTCAGCGTAAGTCATTTAAGCGCCTAAATTAAGTCACCGTTTTACAAGCTTGTTTTAATTGTGCGGGACCCTAATTCTTTTTCTAAAATAATTTTCACTGACAGATAGTTGATGTTATAAGGAGTAAATTATGCTACTGTAAATTAAAATAAAGTAAAATATCAGTGTCCAGCACCACGCGCCATTGAGATGATATATTGGTATCCACATACGTAATTCCACGTGGACGAAGTCGCAGTCACAGCTAGTTTAAAAATAAAAACGATTCTTCGTAAAAATCGACACGATAGAAAAGGATGGATCGTCGAAAACGGACGGATGTAAAAAAAATTGATAAATGTCAATTATGCATCTTGTAAAGTTATCTTTTTATTGAAGTTTTTAACGATTTAGAAAGAGAAAGAAAATACTTGTGTAACAACCACGCATAATAGTAAAATAATTATGCTTAGTAAGTAGTAAAAAAAAGCAAAGAAATAGTGAGTTGTGACTAGGGGTGCCAAAATTTTTTAGTTGATATAGTATTTAGATGGAAATTTTTCTCTACTTGGGATAGTGCGACTGGTGGTCTGAAGAAGGTCGTAGGCAAATAGCCTTGTGTTGTGTTCCTGAGGTGAGTAAGGTTTTCCATAGCCCCTTGGGGTAGAAGAGATCAAGGTCGGTAACGCACTTGTAATACCTAAATAAGCATTTATAAGCTACGGTAGCCGTTTACCATAAGGCGGGCCGTATGCTTTTTTGCCACAACAGCTATATTAAAAAAACATGTAAGTAATTTTTTCCAAATTTCCCGAACACCTAAAGACATTATAACAGATAAAGGACACTGGTTACGAATATAACATGAAATCTAAAATATTTTAGTTTGTTTTTTCCAATAAATTATTTTCGAGTGGATAAAAAATCCCGCATTCTGTTTCGTTTCTTTTTTTGTAATGCTTTTTTGTAGTTCGCATGTTTTCGAATACGATAACCATTTATATATTTATTTTTAAGTCAACATTTACAGTATGTACAAATGACTGGTTTTAGTACCTATTTTTTCTCCTATGACTAAGGCTGTAGTCAAGTACGGGCAAGATAAATAGCTGCCCTTCCCTCCTCTCCGTGTAGCATGGAGCAGTTAGGTCAAGTGCAGACTGACAAATACAAATACTCGAGGATTGTACTATGTAACAGTGTCGTTGGAAGATAAGTGTTCTTATCTTAAATATTTTTATTGATGGCCAATACTTGAGCGAGGAATGCCTAAAACCTAATTTTTTTTATCTTTCCTGCCTGCCTGTCCTGATCAGAATCCTGGTTACATGGTCAAATCATAAAATAGTAAATAGTTAACATTCATAAACATATTCTTTTAATTACATGCATAGACGTGTCTATTTATATTACCAGCGGTCGCCCAATGATCGAAATTCGACTAGCGACTTTTTAATCATAGACTATTTTCTGTTTGACATATTTTGCAGTATGAACAAACAATGAATATTACATCACTTGCTGTCACTTTTCGTTGATTGATAATATCAATATTTTGGGGCTCTAAGTTTAATGGCACTTGTCGGGTTAGGATTCGCAGTATTCATTTATTTTATTTTATGTATTAGTAACGGATATTATGGATACATTTTAGCTTTCTGCACTCCTTTTCCATATAAACTTTAACCATGCCAAATCTCACAGTATTCCCTGAACGCAATACGTTTAAAAAGGGGTATAAAATTTTTTTCCTTCACGTATTAATATAATCATAATGTTTATTTAGCATATTCCATACCGCTATTTGTTTAATAAATATAACCTTCTTCAAACGTTGGTTATTTACATAGAATTATGAACTCGGCGTGTTAGAGTAGGACTTTATTACTCTATGGTTATTTAAATACCATAGACATTTTACCATTTTACTCGTGGAAACACATTTTATTAGTGTTAAACCATTTTTTAATAGCAGTTGTAAAAAAAATGTTGTCGGTATACGCAAGTGGCGAGTTTTTATGATCTTGCTGTAAACTATAAAGAAGTGTGGAAAATTACGTTAACCAATTAATTAAATCCTCTGCTACGTAAAAACAATTATAAAGTGAAAAAATATAGTCAGTATGTGGGACGTAGATAAAGAAAAACAATAAATCAGTGAAAAGTCGCTATTTCAGAAATATAAAATGTTTTAGTAAATTTTATTTTTGCTTTTTATTTTATTTCAAAACGTGGTACTTAAATATTATTTAGCCTATGTCACTCCTACAATTAAGACGAATCTAATCAAACCTCGTGAGCTGCCGGGTAGTGCTTTCCCGTGAAAATATTAGGTCCTTACATATGAAATTGGCGTTTTGTACGAGAGGAAAATAAAGTGATTTTTTTTTTTGTAAAATATATTTAATTAATCAAGGTATGCACCGTTGTTATTTATGCACTTTTGTCATCTCATAGGTAGTTCATTGATCCCTTTACTATAAAACCATGGGGGCGAAAATCAATAAACTCTTTGAAGGCGGTTTGGACTACCGCATCGGAGTTGAATTTTTTTCCTTGTAAGAAGTTGTCCAAATTCCGGAAAAAATGGTAATCTTTTGGAGCAAGATCCGGGAAGTACGGTGGATGTCGCAGACATTCCAATTGTAGCTCATCTAACTTAGTGATTGTTTGTTGTGCAGTGTGTGGTCTTGCGTTGTCGTGAAGCAGCAGTGGCCTAGAGCGATTGACCGATCTCGGTTGTTTAGCAGCTAGTTCTTCCTTCATGGTTTGCAGTTGCTGACAATAGATATCTGCCGTAATCGTTTGGCCAGATTTTAGAAAGCTGTAGTGAACGACACTGGCGCTAGTCCACCAAACAGTCACAAGTAACTTTTTCTGAGTCAATTTTCGTTTAGGGCAGGATTTTGCTGGGTCTCCTGAGTTCAGCCATTGCGACGAGCGCTACCGATTCTCGTACAGTATCCACTTTTCATCACAAGTAATGATGCGATTAAAAATCCCTTCATTACTGTGTCGATTGACCAAAGTAACACAGCAGTCGACGCGTGTTTGCAAGTTCGATTCACTAAATTCATGAGGTACCCATCGTTCAAGTTTTTTTACTTCCAAATTTGCTTCAAGTGGATTAATACAGTTTTACCACTTACCCCGAAGCCTGCAGCTATCTCTGAAGTGCTTTGTGATGGATCCGCTTCCACAATAGCCTTTAGTTCTTCATTTTTCACTTTGGTTTTCGGCCTTCCACGGGGTTGGTTCTGAAGGTCGAAATGTCCAAAACGAAAACATTGAAACCAAAAACGCACCGTGCTTTCATTTGCGACACCAGCGCCGTACACATCATTAATCCTTCGAGCTGTTTCTGAAGCACTGGTGACACGGTGGAACTCGTACTCGTAAATATACCGATATTTCATGTTTTCCATTGTGCGGTATTAAGCGACGCCAAAAAAAAAATTATGAGGAAAAAACAAATGAATAACTGTTTTCAAAACTCAAATGTACCAGCTAAATTAATTTATAAATTTGAATTTGGAATTCTTAACCAAAGAGGAGATATTTCAGATCAAAATGGTCAGTACGACATAATGCTAATTTCATATGTAAGGACCTAATAGGATATTTAAATGTCTTTGGTGATTATGTGATAAAATGTGACGTTCTTACAGTGAGCATTGTTTGTACTATGACTTCACTTTAGCTCTGTCTGAAAACTACGTGCCCTTTAAAGGCTAACTTAAATTCGCTTCAATCCACTCCGCGTGCGACTACTGCCATTCTGAGTATTTTAATTGTATACAAAGAAAGAGACACAACATAACTCATGTCTTCGAAACATCATTCCTTCTCTCTCATTTCTACAAAGGAATGGAACTCTTTACAGCGCTATCCAATGTAGAGGTCTTAAAAAAAAGAGCGAATCAGTTTTTAATGAGTAAACGTGTACCATCCTCGGCCTCTTGTTGTTGTTGTTGGTTGTTACTATAGTCAAACGTCGAAAAGCTTAATAAAAAACAATGACGTTTTATAAATAGACATGTTATACTCTCACTAAAAGCAATTTGAAAACAGTATGTCAGCATGTTGAAACAAAAGAGATAGGAAATCACAGGGTAAGCGAAAACTCTGTTCTCAAAAAAGGATAAAAATATGAACTGAAGGAAACTGCTTGCATGTGAAGAGCACTAAAGCCGTATCTACTTATAAATAATTGTTAAAAAAAAAAAAAATGAAACATGTATATATATATATGTATTTAATGTCTGTTAATGTTTGCCTAACTAGTACAAAAAAAGAAAAAAAGATCCCTTACAGAACCTATGTACATGTGTGGTGTGCGCGAATGTAATTGTTGCTACTTTGCTGGTGAATGCAAGTGCAGTGTCACTAGTATCGCGCGAGTGGCTGCTAGACTCAAGGGCTCTACACTGAAGGAACGGACCTGGGCTTGAGATGTAACAGGAGAAGGTGGACGTGACGGGTGTGCGGGAGCGAAGTTAACCGACCATTACCTGCGCAGGGAGCACTGGGTTCGCGCGAAAACGCTTCGTTTTTAGGGACGGTCGTGTAGTACGCTTTCGATGCCTCGATATCGTCATCGGGATCGGTAAAAATGAAAATATATATTACCATCGCCCTGTGTGGGATAGTTCGTTGGATTGTATCGTTGCTAACTTTTTAGAAGTCATTATTAAACAAGGATAAATCTAGTATATATACCTTGTCATTTGTAAACATAAATTTGTTACGCAAGAAGCATTTTACCTATGAGTAAATAAACAAAAATCCTTTTAACACTTCAATACATTGTTTAAAACAATGTAAATTACACAATTAAACAACGTATTTATGCTTTTAACCATCCCAGTTTTGTGTAAAATTGTCAAGAATTTTTATGTGTTTAGAGAGAGAAATATTATTTATATATGTATTTTGAAAGTGTATATTGTTGTACGACGGCTTATTTTTTTTTATCGAAGCATGGCAAAGTGATTTTCTGATGGTGAGTGCCGTGCAATCGGCGATCATCATAGGATTTACAATCCATCGTCAGTCGTTGTTGTCATGCTGGCATGCGTCTGCTCAAAAGTCACTTCACGTTGTTTGAAGGAAACCAAGTTGTGGGAAGGAGGGAACATACTGCCCGGGAGACAGTTTCACCGCTTCACAATACGACAAAGATATTAAGTCGTAGCAAATTTCTTTATTCGTGGTTCGTGCCGAGATGGAGGTTAACGTAATGTAATGCTGTGGACTCCGGAGCCCATTCGCGTGTGGTTCTGTTGTGTAAGGGATAGGAGGGAATTAGGTCGAACAGCTTTTCAGAACACTCGCCGTGCTACCGACTATAGGGTAAAAGACGCTTCACCGAGGCAATATACTTTCTTAATTTTTACATTGATCCAGTAAAATTAATACACTTTTCTTATGTAAGAAAATAATAAACGTGCATCCAGTCAGTCACCTTTAATCTGTCGTGTGGTGGTTTTTATTTCAATTCATAGCGCTTTAATTTTATAGTTATTGTATAGTAATAAAATTAAATCCCTTCATAGTTATTTTCTTTTGGTTTGTCGCGTTTCTGGATCACCCGGTGTATAGTAGGTATCTCGTAATTTTTTTAAATAATTTTTTTTGATATTTATTTGCTATAATAAACCATCTTTCTATGCAAATTTTCTATATAAAATAGTTTCGATGTCTTATATCTACCAGGCCTCTCGCGACGGGCAATTTTTTTTATGTAACGTTTTCGATATAAAAAACAATCAGCAATTAACAATGTATTTATATTAAAGACTTTTAGTACAAAGTCCTTTGTTTTAAAGATGGTGAAAAAACTAATTGCTTCTTTGTAGTTTTCCACTTATGTTAAATATTTCATTGTATATTCAAGCTATTAAATAATTTCAAACAAATTGGTTTTAAATTTAGCTAAATTTATTTTATATAGTAGGTACTATACGATCGAAATGTTTTAGCCATTCTGAACTTAATGTAAATAAGTACCTAAATCATACTTCTTTATCCTCTTACCCCTTTATCCTACTTAAGTAGGGTCAGCACAACATGTTTTCTTCTTCCACTCTATCAAATATCATTTCAGTATTCAGTATTTTAGGTACTTAAATCATACACATACACATATAGATACATACATAT
Organism: Saturnia japonica; assembly: GCA_033032175.1. Lineage (NCBI taxonomy): Eukaryota > Metazoa > Arthropoda > Insecta > Lepidoptera > Saturniidae > Saturnia > Saturnia japonica. The sequence goes on from CM065315.1 coordinate 3,744,878, forward strand.
TTAAATTGTTGGTTTTGTGATTAACTGTTTTTTTTCTTTTTCAAAATAAGTTCGTGAACCTGTGTTCTCTCTACAATTAATTTTGACACTATTATACCCACCGTGTATTTTAATTTTAATAACAAATATTTACAATTTTGTTATAAAAGTTCTTCATTATGTATTTTTTTAATTCTTTATAGGTTAGCGTTTACCAAAACCACAACCTCTCTTGACGTTAAGTGAAGAAGTGGCAAAAGATGGTAACAAGCTACACCTAGTGGGAAAACTGGATCTCATCAAGTGCTGCTGTCGGTACACTCTTATACCTATTATGTAGGTGTTTGGCGACAGATTATCAGCTTAAGGGTGGTCGCTAACCAAGCGGGCATTAGAAACAGCCCTACCACCATGCGATGGTATCATCACGATGTTTTCCTTCACCGAAAGCTCAGGATCACTGCAAGGATACGAACTCACATCTATCGAAGCAATGTCCGTACACGCCACTGAGCCATTTTACGCTTTTTCTGTGTAAAATAGCTTTATAAATATAAATATTAAACAGGTAAAATAATTTTTAAACTCCAACTAGAGAACATGTACTATTCTTGTTTTGTGCGTTCAACGTCACATTGACAAAATATTACAATACCCAATTTAGTAAATAATCATATAGTCCATCCGATGTTAAGTGGTCACTGTGTAGCCCGTAGCTTTAATAACTACTATTGTAAATACTGGCGAGTCGTGTGTATGTGTAAATTGTGTAAATATGTGTAACCCTTACAACCAAACACGCTGAAAAAGCCGTCTGAGGCTCCAGGGCCTTTATGGTTAATAATAATATAGTCAGTTCTATAAATAAAAAACTAAACCTTTCGAAGTGGTGTCAAGTTTACGCGCACTTTACCTGTTCTGACCTATCTACGAGCGTTATCACGCGACGAATTCGCATTGCACCGTTGAAATCGACGCTCTTTGGACGTTCCAAGCTTAAAAGCGATAACAATAGTTTCAAAACTGATTACGTATATTCTATACTGTTTTTCTTATATTTTATTTTTTAAATATGATGTTTATTAGTTATATTTTATGTTACGTCGTGCTCACGAGTTTTGTGTCGTCTATGTATAGTTCAAAGGCTTTGGAGGGATACCCTGCAGGATATTTGCCGGATTGTAAGTTTACTGTTTCACTAAATACTGATCGTAATATCACGACTTATTGATTATAGACTATTTTCTGTTTGCCTTTTGCAGTATTCATAAACCTAAACAATGAGTATTATCTACATCACTTGCTGACACTTTTCGTTGAGTGACAATGTCAATATTTTGGGGGGTCTAAGTTCAATGGCACTACTCGGTTTACGACAGATATTATAGATAAATTTTAGCTTTTCTCACTCCTTCTCCATATAATAATCGCAAATAAAATGCCAAATCGCACGGTCTTCCGTGCACGCAATACGCTTAAAAAGGGGTAGAAAGCTTTTGCTTCACGTATTAATATATACAAGGTGTCCAGAAAGGGTATCGGGTATTTGTAAGTTCAATGAAACAAAAATTATTTGTATACAATAAAAAAGTTTATTGTTTATTATTAGCATATGAATTGGAGAATTATTTGAAAAGATGATGTTATCCAAATGATGACCGTTACGTTGCTGGCACTCTTCTAAACGGAAACGAAGATTGGCGATAACACGTTGACACAAAGCTATCGATATTGCTGCCATTTCTAACCTGATGTTTTGCTTTAACTGGGTTAGATTCGTCGGATTGTTTTGATAAACCTTACTTTTAAGGTATCCCCATGCAAAATAGTCAAGCGGGCTAAGGTCGGGACTTCTGGGAGGCCAGTTGATGTTACCCCTTCGCGAAATGACTTTATTAGGGAATAATTCGTTAACAACATCCATTGAGTCATTTGAGGTATGGCAAGTGGCCCCATCTTGCTGGAACCACGTTCTTGAGTTGAAACCTGCAAACTCCTGCAACTCTGGGACCAAAAAATTTCGCAACATATCGCAATAACGGTCACTATTCACATTAATTGCTCGGCCTCGTTGATCTTCATGAAAATAAGGACCAATTATGCCTTTAGCAAACATAGCGGCCCAAACAACGACCTTTGGGCTATGCGGGGTCGTCCATGCTTTCGTCTCGGATTCTCCACTGCCCAGTACCGACAATTCTGCTTATTAACATGACCATTCAGGTGAAAATTTGCTTCGTCACTGAACAGTATGTTGTTAAAGTTGTTAAATCGTTGCAGCATTTCGTTCGCAAAATTCAGTCGATTAGCATAGTCCGTATCCTTCAATTCTTGAACCAATTGAATTTTATAGGCTTTTAGATGTAAGTCTTTCTTTAAAATCGAATGTAAAGACGATTTTTTGATGTTCAACGCTTGGCTTCGCTTTCGGATGGATAAAGACGGATTTTGACGAACCGACGCCTCAACTTCTTCAATTGTTTCTTCATCGCGAACTGAACGAGGACGACCAGAGTTTTGAATTTTAACTGTCGCACTTGTATTCTCGAACATCCTGATCCATTTCCTAATGCTATCGTCACTTGGCGCGTGGCGTGTACGATATTCCGCACGATAGAGACGTTGAGCAGTCACTATTGAATCACCATTACGATAATACGCTCGTACGCAAAATGCGCGATGCGTCCCCGAGTACTGTTCCATCGTGACTAAAACTCCACAAAATGGCGGACGCCACGAACCCCTCCCCGCACCCTTTAGACGCCCCGTTTCGAATATGGAAAAACAAATACCCGATATCCTTTCTGGACACCTTGTACATGACGTATTTTAATACCAACTTTTATCCACTTTTCCCATCACCTTCGGGATTAAATTTTCCAAAATCTTTCCTTAATGCTCATCTACAGTGTAAAAAGAACCCGTATGGAAATTTTCACTTTCCTAGACTTAGTAGTTTGGGTTGTGCATTCATATATTAGTCATTCATTCAGTTATCCTTTTATATATAGATTTACATGTATGCACTAAGAGAATCTTAAAAGACTGTTCATTTACTCTCTAAGACTTTTTAAAGATCTTAGTTTAAAACCTTATATTATAAATTTACTTAACTATAAATTATATAAGCTAGAATCAATACATCCCATTTTTACATTTGTGTCGTAAAAATTTAAAAGAGTTGTTTAGAATATTTGTATATGTGTGTACTAATATATATATATATATAATATAAATTATACCTATATAATCGAAAACGGCCACCTGAGGTGCTTGTGCAAAATTGTTTTGTAAATTCGTATGTCGGCTTCCAAGATACAGGCTCTGCCTATTTTGAAAGTCACTGTGTAAATGTTAGTAAGTCTTGTGTATAAAAAATTTTTGAATTTGAATTTTGAAGTAATAATGTCTCAGTAGTAATTTGTTGATTGATGTCGATTTAAATCTTACATTGAAGCTGACCTTTGAGTGATGTTTGACAAGGTGAAAAGGCATTTTAAAATAACCACCATCAAGTAGAAATGGTTTTTGAACAAGTGTTGCAATTCTCGTGTAAATCATGACAAGTGTTCTGAAGAGCTGTTCATTCTAATTAACTCTTCTCCATTTCTTAACGGAACTACGTAAAGTGCCCCGTAGGTTGGGCTCCGAAGGTTCTGCTTTACGATAAACTCCATTTCGGCACGCACAAAGAAATTAACTACGTTTTATCTTGGCGTATTATGAAGCTGTGGAAATTTCTTCCGGTCAGTATGTTCTCACCTTCCTATAAAATGTTGTCCTTCACACATAACGTGAAGAGATATTTGAGCATTGCACTCTGTTCCCCATAAGGTACCTTCAGTGTCGTCACTTTGTGATCGCATACGACATGGAAGTCATACGATAAAAAATAAGGGGAAAAAGTAAACGCTTTCGAAATAATAACACTGAGTGTCGATTAAAATCTTTTTGTAAAATTGTAGTAAGTTGGTTTACCTTTTAGCTAAAAATAACTTGATCACATTAAGTTAAACTCTATTTACATACTACGTTCATGAAAATAAAATACTGACAACGGCAAATGCTTCCGCGACCGCAATTAGTATAAAAAAAAACCTCGCAAGAAATCGAGAAGGATATAATCATGCTATTGTATTTATGGTGTGTTCAGAATAGTTTTATTATTTTCCTTTAATATTTAGACTAGCGGTGCACTGCGTCTCCGCACGCGTTTATTATGCACTAACTATATTAGTCTCGTAATTACATTTTCATTCATATTATTGATGACAATTTTTCTAGCCTTACAATAGAAGAATGACATATACTTCCCGTATACAAATGTTCATGAAAATCAGTTGTATTTTTATTCATTTTTTTTTTAAATATATTTTTATACAATTTCGAAAACTATTATTGGCAATTATTATAAACCTGTCAATTATAGAATAACGTATGCTAACCGATTATAAAAGTTTATCATAATCATTGAAAATTCATGTAAATGTATTTCTTTTTTTTTTCAATTTGTAATAGTGTTATTGATTATTCTTATAGCCTATCATTTGATCAATGACTTAAGTGAGACAAATGAGTGAGGTTGAGTTAAATTCGGTAACACAAACAGACAGCCAGAGAACAAAGTTATGATCGTGAAAAAAATATTATATGTACAGACAGAAGTACAGAATTATTATATTAATTAAATTGTTAATTGAAATTGTGACATAATTACACGACAATTGCAGTGTTTGTTTGTCATTGTTTTTTACGATTGTAAGCAATAGAATAACGATTAATACAAGGATATCGATCGGCGAATCCACACCGTTATGCTAAGGAAGGACACATACAACAAAACTTAAAATTTTTATCAGTCTGTCAGTTTGTTCCGGGTAATCTCCGAAACGGTTGGAACAATTTTAACGGGACCTTCACTGGCAGATAGCTGATAGTATAAGGAGTAACTTAGGCTACTTTTAATTTAGAAAAAGAGTTAGGATTCCGTGGTCGGAGTCGGCGAAAATCGATCAAACCGGTTTTTAGATTAGCTGGAACAAACAAACAGATTAAAAAAAAAAATTGTAATATATGTGTTGTAGTAAAAGTACCGTATATACTTTCACGTGCATTGATTAAAAAACTGTATTTTGACATTACAAACAGACACTTCAGTTTTGTTATTTGTATAGATAAATAGCAGATTTAGTACATGCAATAGTGACAATTTACCTTAAACCGACTTAAACGAGAAATCATGTGTAAAAAAGAATCAATAAGGTTAAAAGATCCTTGGAACAAATCGGTAATCTGAAAGTAAATATTTATTCAAACGTACGGCTTCCTCTCTCTCTACGGCTAACAATAAAAAATATTTTAACAAACGCATCACAAGCGGACTTTCGTCAACACTGCTAGTCATTAGGAACACATCAACAAAAACTAGTAAATAAAGGAAGGTCTAATTCCTTACGATTTTCATATTTATAAATCAAGCTATTTCTAAGGCGACACGTTCACGAGCCAGTATATCGCCACGACTACGTCCTGCTATCGTCGGGTGATCTCCACGAGACGATTATTTAGCCGACTGCGTACTGTCAGAAATCGAGACGAATCACTGCGTGACCACAACGACTCGCCACGCCTGCAACAATGCAATAGTTCGGTGACAGGCAAGAGCGGTATTCAGTAGTGGCAATGAATGACACGCGCTGGGAGTTAATGAGTTAGTGAGGCGAGAACGCTTCACGTTTTGCGGCGAGCGTGCTGCGAGTAATTCGCGTCTCTCGGCGGGAACGTAGCGAGTCCTTGGCGTTTTCCTCGTTATATAGTCGCGATAGCATCGCCGTATGGAGATACGTTGATAGAGTTGTTACAGAATGAAGTAGCATGACGATAGTTAATATCGCCGCAATACACTCGCTCGTGTAGGTTGCGCCTTAAACTTTTAAAACTACGGGGGCTTTCGCCTATGTTACAAAAATGAAAATACTCATCACGTAATTGATGTTTGTACAATATCATGACAAACAGTTTGCTAAGCATTTCTTAGTAAGTAGATGACTCTTGAAGGACCATTTATTTGACGTCATACATGAATATACCAAAGCAAAAGTCTTAAGATAACAGAATGTACAATTACCGAGGAATCAGATAAGGAACTGTGGTGCGGTGAACCGTGTCACTTTGTCGATTTTTTACTATGTGTATAGTTGTCACGTTCGAATTGAATTCTCAGCATTGAGGACAATATAGAACATTTGCCGGAAAAAAATAGTTTATAGAATCAGGATACATTGAAGTGATATCACCACCAGATATTTATTCCCATGACTTTGATAACGAGTAATATCATTAATGTGTCATTCAGCTTATCCAGTACTGTTACTTAAATTTACTGAAAATAATAGTACCATTTTAAGAAATTTCCTCTCTGCAACATTAATTATATATCTAGTCAAAATGTAAATTTATTTTCCAGGTCCAGGCGACAACCGCGAAGCCGTTATTACAAAGAAAACTCTTAAATACCTCACTCTAACTGTTGTTGGTGATGGAACCGCTATCGCAGCCAAAACAAATAAATACCATTACTTCCAAATGAAACAGATGGCGAAAGATCCGAAAATTGAATTCAAGAAAAAAACTGCGATATATGTAGGCGGCTATTTGGATAGCCCCAACTTTCCGTTTGCAAAACTTATCAGTGCAATTTATAGAAACAAGGGTTACAACGTTTTGCTTTTGGATACCAACAAATTCACCACTATGCAATACCCGGTGTTAGTATGTCATGATATACTTGCGTTTATTTATTCGATTGGTGAGATTGATGTTTTACGATTCACAGTTATTACGAGATTGCGTTCAAGAAGTCAGAAGAATGGTGGCATGGAAACTGTATAGGTTATTTGTTTGTTGACAGTTTGCGAGGTATTGAATTATTTCCCATATTCTTTCATATTTCTCTTCATCATAAACTAATATTATAAAGCTGAAGAGTTTGTTTGTTTGGTTGAACGCGCTAATCTCAGAAGATACTGGTTCGAAAGGAAAAAATATTTTAGTGTTGGATAGCCCATTTATCGAGGAGGCTATATAACATCGCGCTTCGACCAATAGGATCGGAGCATCAATGAAAAATGTTGCAAAAACGGGGAAAATTCATTCCTTTTGAAAGTTCCTATTGCGTGCGCTGCGTAAATTGTTAAAGTTACACAATAATAATATGACACAGAATTGTTTCTCTTAAAAAGTTAAAAAAAATTCCGCGATAGCATACGTCTATCTTTTAATATAACCTTTTTTATGGTAATAAAATTTATTCTAAAATAATGCATTGTTTACGAAGGTGTTGTTATAAACATGGTATCAATCCTTATCGAAATAAATACGTTATTCATCACAAGTGTAGCGACATCTACATAGCGACATCTATCGAGCCACTGATGTAGCGACACACGCGAATATCTATCGAGCCACATACGACGCATCCTACATCGCGCAATAGAAATTAACTCTTCAGATTGAGTAATAATACAAGAACCCGACTACAACCGTTGGGCAGCTGCCCGCCAGACATAACACCCGTCTGGTCGGAGGGTCCTCCCTTTGCAATAGTTCTTCCACACAGTATTTAATTTTGGTCAAAATTGCCCTTTACATGATTTGATTTGAAGGAATATCTTAGGAGATATCACAGTTTTAAAATAACTCCGCAGCAAAATAATAATCAAGTACCGCGCGTGCATTTTAGCGGAACTAATGTGGCAGGCGGCGGCACTCTATAAAATATGTAAGTTAAAACCTACGACAATTGTTATTTTTCTCTGCTTACGTCCCACTCTCTCTCTTATGTGACGTAGATGAAGTTGCGCGGGTCAGCTAGTCTATCATATAGTGGTAAAAATTATTCTTTTGAACTCAAATAGCTAGCCTATAAAATCCTCGATTTGAAAATCAACCTTTAAGCACCTACGAGTTTATTCCGGTTGCTATTTTCGTTTGTGTCTCCCTTCTCAGGCTTTGCGTGTTACCTTCTTTTCAACGCCTTTTTTAATTACAAAAGGTATGATTAAATAAATTATACGATATTTTTTAGCTAATTCTGCCTAAAATAGATTAACAGTTGTTTCAACAAAAATAAATAACAATAAATTTAAACTAAGTTTGCAGATGAGACTTGAAGTGACCACAATCGATTACTAGTGTTTGGTAACTTGATGAGGCATTCTCAGATCGATGTTGACTCCTCTAAAGTTGGCGGAGGAGTGCACGTGGTGTGTGGTTTTACACACTAGATGATACCAATAAAAACTTAAAAATTCCGACTTAAACAAAGAGCAATTAAACATTTTTGCTATAGATCCAAACTAACAGCACTGTTTTATAACTTAGAGCTGCTGTAGACATCTGGTACACTTATTTGGAGATTGCATTGTAATGTTTTCTTATTAGTCTTCTTTTGCTTTAGCTCACCTTGATTTGGGAGATCGTGTAACTTAGCCAGTTCAACTTAACAGCGAATAGCAACGACAACTCGCTATTAAAACCATTTCCTGGCTGACCAATTACAAGTAAATAATATCATAATGCAGAATGTGCAAATTTATTTTGGGAAGCGATTTAATAAACTGAATACCAACTTTCAATAGTTGGATGGGTAGACATTTCAACAATATCCAACCAAGGTTTTAAGATCAATCAAAAAACGGCTTATAATGTGCCGTTGGAAATTGGCAAGGGTCTCATGCAATTAACTTTAAATATCCACCAGCACAAAAATTAGTTACTTTGTTAAAGGTTTAATGGTGGAAGTACATTTGCAGAATTCGTCTGCGGAGGTACCACCTTTTTCTGTGGGTAACACCTATTTCTGTTGACAATATACATATTTCTGTTGGCCAATACCTATTTCTGTTGGCAACATGCACCGTCATAAGGCGTTCCAACTAGGTCCGTAGGATTAGTTGTAACACTGTAACCTTAACGTCATATGTTTTTTAAATATAATAGAAGTGTTTATTTTGTTCTTATAACATTATTATGTCACGAATTTTCCTTTATTTTTAATAGTCTATTACAATTACAGATATTTAGGGAGGCAGTTGATGGTCCTGACTTGAATTACTTAAGGTATTCGTGTGAAAACTAATATTAATTATACATTTCCAGGGCTGTCCGTTACTCCCGCACTGTTGGAAAGCACGTAGCGGAAATGTTAGCAAATCTAACAAAAGAAGGCCTTAACCCTAAAAAACTTGAACTGATCGGCTTAAGTTTAGGGGGACAAACGATCAGCTTTATAGCAAAGAACTACAGACGATTAACAGGAATGAATATATCAAGAATCACTGGACTGGACCCGTCAGGACCTTGCTTCAGAAACTTGGGTCCGGATGAAAGGCTGGACCAAACTGACGCGGACTTTGTTGACGTCGTCGGTACGAATATAGACGGGTATGGTATGGCGGCACCAGTTGGTCATGTCAATTTTTATGTAAATGGTGGCGAGTTCCAGCCGGGAGACATATTCTGGATGCCGTGTAACGTATTGTGCAGCCACATAAGATCATTTACTTTGTGGTTAGCGGCTCTACAGCACCCAAACTCGTTTATAGCGTTACAATGTGGTTCAGTGCAAGAGGCGAGGGACAAAAGGTGCTATGATAGGAAACCCATAGTTACCAATCTATTAGGACCTAATACGGATAGGAGAAAACCTGGTATATATTTCTTAGCGACTCAGAATAATTTCCCGTATTATTTAGGTGAAAACGGTTTGAAGAAAGAGTACGAATATTTTCAAGCAACTATGAAAGAAATAACAGATAATGATTCTATGACAATGTGATATAGGTAGTTTAAAAAAAAAAACGTATATATTAAGTTATAATAAACTTCATTGGTTTGATTTATTAACTTTAATAATATTTATTTTAAAAACTCTCCGTCAATGTAGGTGCGAAATAAATTGTAACTGAATAAATTGGTTTACCTATAAAATAATTGATCAAGTATGTTTATGTCATTCTGCGCTATACATTTATGTTAAAAAAATTAGTATTTCAAAGATCTCTTTCATAAAGCTGAATTTGAAAATTAAGTTTGCTAAGTGGATAGCGTTGTGCGCTTCATTTCAAGTGCTTTTAATTTGCATGTACCTACCCATTTCCTTTATTTTTGTGTGTAAATTATGTAGTGATACCAACGACTAGATGGCGCTGTAAAGTAGAACAAAAAAAAATGAAATGTTAGGTTGTTTTAAAATTATTCCATAGCGCTTTCTGAAAAAAATATGATAGAATTGTTACGATGCGCGCACACATTATAACAAAAAGTTCAAAATACGTTATTACCCAATAAACTTCATATTTAATGTGGTGAACATAGTCACATTTCATGTTGTGCATCGAGTTTGACTGTGTATTTTTTTCGCGCATTTATTAAAAAAAGTATTCATTTGTACACGCGTTTAATTGTTTTGTTTTTTACTTTTTTTTATAGTCATTTATGTATGTTAATAAAATAATTTATTGTCATCTGATATCTATTATTTTTATCAATTCAACTGTTTTAATTTGTAGTTTACGATTTTGTTTTTAGTTTCGGTTATAAATCACTAGATGGCAGAATTTATCCTTTTATTTTCTAAATAGAATGAGTGTCACAGAAAATGTATAAAAAGAGTAAATTATTTTATTGTAATTAAACCAGGGATGATACAGATATGAGATTTCGAATCGGAATATAGTTAGATATGGATATGTATCTTAATCTTTATTCGGTTATGGCTATTCAGATATCTGACAATAATTTCATATATTGGGTATTTCATTTTTCAAAGAATTTGAGTTTTATACTTATTAGTTAAATTTTAAGTCATTGTTGGTATTCGACAGTATCTCATTCAATTCCGTCCCTATACGAAATTTTTCTAATCATATTTTATATATGGTAGGTACGGGTGCGGTTTCGGATTTTTATTTAATTTCGGTTAACCGATAGTTTCGATTACGGTTAAGGGGTTCCTTAAAGTACCTGTAAAATACAGCCTGTCTCTCATATTTATGTGTAATGTGTATGTATGTGTATATATTATTAATTTATAAAATACGAATATAACACAAAATAATAGGTAAAATAATATAAGAATAGTTTTTTACTAAATAATATTTTATACATTAATCAAGAGAATAGTTTTATATGGTTCTCGCAGCTCTTTACCTTCACTAGAATTTTACTATTACTACCAACTCGTGCGAATATTTTGAACATTATACAATCTAAAAAATCTCACAGCTATGACAGTTAGTTAAACAGAATCTTAATAGATGGCGCTTTCAATATATTTTCAAAGCACCAACAGTTAGTATTCGTAATGAAAACGTATTTTAATCATTTATTTGTCGAGAACATTAATTTTAAACTATTTATTTAATTTTGATCAAAAATTTTCATTAAAAAAACTTTAAAATGATGTTTCAATGCATTATTTATAATGAAGAAATAGCTGTGCCCGCCACTTCGTTCACGTGGAGTACAGAAGAATGCCGTCGATCGGGGATACGCGCGAATCGTGCTTTTCTCACTCCCGGTTATAGGCTTATTGTGGGTGATCCTTAGAAGATGACATATTATGCTGTCGCTGAATTTTTTGTAGGACTTTTTATTATCTAAAATTGTGTGGTAGGTACATTAATTTTTGATTCACCATGACCAGTTTGTTTAATTTGCACGGAGCTCTAATTCTTTGTCAAAAAAAGTAGCCTAAATTACTGCATTTAACATCAGCTATCTACCAGATAAATTCCCGTCAAAATCGGTCCAACCGTTTCCAAGATTACCCGGAACAAACAGACAGACAGACAAAAAAAAATAGTTATTTTTTTACAGATATCGTATACAATATGTATTAAAAACCCTGTCGAATCCGAAAAGGGTACATAATATCAACATTTTATTTATTATGAAAATAAAAATGTTATTGCGATTTAAAATTAACATATTTAGTTTTAGTTTACCCAAAATTTAGTAAATTTTGAAAACGTGATAACACCGTCGCCAGGCCCGGCGCGGTGCGGCGCGGCGGTAAGTTTGATCGTATGGCGCCCTGCGACGCGTTGCCTATATTGCCATGTAAGTTTCCTCATTCAACTAATTTTTTTTACATTTTATTACGGGTAATTTTTTTTACTTATAATCAGAGATAGATAACATAAAAAGAATATAATCTCGATACATAATAATAACTTCACGGATCCGATGGAGTTTTTAATACTAATACTGTATATATTTTCATATGCATTTAGTAAAAAGCTGTTATTTTGACATTACAAACAGACACTTCAATTTTATTAATTGTTTATTGTGTTTTGTTGTATGATACTTCTGGTGTTACCAGGAAAAAACATATTTGAGAAATAATACTCAAATAATAATCAAATTATTTCGTCTAATATAATATTCATGACTTTGTTCAACCATTGTCAATATTATCTTGACATTATATTTCTTAAGATATTCATGAAACCGTGTGTAAAAACAATCTATCTCTTGTAAATAAAAATATTGTCGTAAAATACTATAAGGAAATTCAAATTACTCACTGTACAAAGTCAAGGGGTGACCACCGGGTCAAGGTATTTATTTAAATAGAATGGAATATTACATATTTCCGCATTATGTGATAAAATATGTACCTACTATTCGGTCTCAACATCAGATATGTGCAATTTACTTAAAATAGCATCAAAAAGCAATTTCCGTTGCCGTGACTATTTTTTTTTAGACACATTCTGCATAAAAGTACAAGGACAAATTTTATATGATAATTGTTTACTATTTACCTATATCTACACTATCTGAATACATAAAGAATAGCGAAATATTTATACTATGCCTACCATTAAAAAAGCTCAAGAGATTGTTTTGTTTCTTTGTTAGAAAGCGTTAATCTCTGGAACTATTGATTATGTATATTTGAAAAGTCTTTTTGAGTCTTTTTTTCCTCCTAGGAGGAAGGAACATGTATATCTCTATATGTTAGTTTAGCTCGATTTTACGGATAGGGAATTAGACAGATCGCAACCTCATTGCAATCGCGGTAACAGCCCAAGCCGAGGTCCGGCTACTTTGGCACCCTTGCGCGCTTGTTGCCCATGCTTTCGCGGCTGAGTGCCTTAAGCGCTCGCCCCCAAGCCCGGTAAAGTTGTAAAAGCCGCAGCGGCTCTGTTTTTGGATATGGCCCCTAAGGCTAACAGCAAGGTCAAAGAGAGAAAAAAAAATCAATACAATTGATAGGTGACGCCCGCCTACCACATCATTCCGCTAAAATACACGCGTAGTACTTGATTATTATTTTGCTTCGGAGTTATTTTAAAACTGTGACATCTCCTAAGATATTCCTTCAAATCAAATCATGTAAAGGGTAATTTTGACCAAAATTAAATACTTGTGATGAACATTCTATTCATTTCGATAAGGATTAATACCATATTTATAGAAACACCTTCGCAAATAATGCATTATTTTAGAAAAAAATTTATTACCATAAAAAAGGTTATATTGCATCAACCTTAAAGGTAGAAAAAAAATTCCGTCACACATCATTGTAGCGTAACTATAACCATTTACGCAACGCACGCAATGGAAACTTTCAAAAGGAATAAATTTTGCCCGTTTTTGCAACAATTTTCATTGATGCTCCGCTATTATTGGTCATAGCATGATGTTATATAGCCTATAGACTTCCTCGATAAATGGGCTATCCAACAGTAAAATAATTTTTACATTCCAACCAGTTCTACCTTTTTTTTTTTTTTTTTTTGTTAACGTGGAGTGGAAAACCCGTCATGGGTACACACTCGCCCGGGGGAACGAGTGGTTATGTGAGACTCCTACTCACTAAAAAACTCCACGGTGCACCGTCCGCCGCCATGCTGGGGCGACGCGGGTACTGCGCTGGCATCCAGCCCGCCGCCCCGGCGGCAAGGCCCGGAAGGGCCGCCCGCTGACGGAGACAGCCCGGTGACAAACTGTCTCCCCGTCCGCCAAACCAGTGCAATGGGAAGACAGGCCCCCCGATCCATCTCCCCTTGGTTCGGCCTGGCAGGAGAAGGACGCGGATGAACCACCACCTGTTCCCCACCCACCCGTCGTTGGGTTTTTTATAGAGGTTTTCTCCTCTGTCCCTGCCATAATGTTTGGCATATGGCGGGGGTAAGGGGCGAATGAACGCACCCCCACCCCGCTAGCCCGGCCATTATTTTTTACCGAGGTTTTCTCCTCTGCCGTCCTGTAACGGCAGGAGAAGGAGGCGAATGAACGCACCCCCTCCCCCACCAGTCCGTCGTTGGTTTTTTATAGAGGTTTCCTCCTCTGCCGTCATTAAGCTCCCGTCCGTCCTTGTCAAGTCTGTCTTTGATTTTTTAACGAGGTACTCATCCTCAACCGTCCGGTTATTTTTTTAAGTGGTTTCCTTCCACTGTCCGTCCTTGATTTTTTATACTGGTGGTTTTCTCCACCTCCGTCCAGTAATTTTTTAAGGTGGTTGTCTTCCACCGTCCGTCCGTGATTTTTTAAAGGGTGGTTTACTCCACCACAGTCCGTCCAAGGTTTTTTAAGGTGGTCTACTCCACCGCCGTCAGCGATTTTTGAAAGAGTTTTGAAAGAGTTGTATCCTCTCAATTTTTTAAGGAGGTTTTCTTCCTCCTCCGCCGTCAACGACGAGTCCGTCCGTAGTGGACGAGCCGAAGCAGGTCCGCTCTTGCCCCATCCCTTGTCTCCTCTGATGAGCAGAGGGGTACAGGGGAGGAACGCCGTCGGTCTGGTATTAGCCGTCGGCCGTGAAGCGGCCGCCGTTGCCCGGGGCACACCACGAGGAGGTTCCAGACATAGTGCCCCAACCAGTTCTACCTGAGATTAGCGCGTTCAACCAACCAAACAAACAAACTCTTCTGCTTTATAATATTAGTATAGATTCATTTACTTAGGATTTATTTTTGACCGTATATTATGTAATATTGGTGGCGTAATGTTGTTTGACATTTTTCTGCATGAGTGAAGTGAATTATAAATATAAGCTGAAAGCATTCATTTTGAAGTCCCACAAAAACTCCCTAGAAAGTCCTAACAAGGGAGCCACCATCTTGTTAGACTACTGAAGTCATAGGGCACTTTTTTTTAGGTAAATCTTTTTTAATTAGGTACTTGGGTTCAAACAGGACACTTTATAATTGATAATGGCAGTAATCGTCTTTATTAAAGATAACTAGTTGCCAAGTTAGGAAGAAGAAGAAGAAGGAAGAGTAGTTTTGAATAAATTTAACACGGGTGAAACAGTGGGGCACTACTAGTTATTATTACTATATAAATATCCAACACAAACATTATGAATTCATGGTGTAGGTTTTTGTTTTGCGTTAAAACCAAAATCATTAAGAAATATTTAGGTACGTTATTTATATAAAGAAACAAACATTCAAATTGTAAATTATACTATTAAAAATTTCCCTTTGGAATATGTAAATTTGATTTTATATACACATTTTACATCAATCCTGATTCTCTTAAGCCACTAATATAATAAGACTTCTGCAAACGAAAAATATGAAATTTAACAAAAAAACAAAAAACAACATATAACACGATAATCATTTACAAAGAAGGAAATTGACTTTTCAATTATTTTGAGTAGTTCCCTGGTGTAAGTCGAAGGTCCAATGCCAATGAAATTAAAATGGAACCAACCACCCTTGAGGTATCTCCTTTAAAACGAAAAAATATTCATCTAAATCTATACAATTCATAAAATTGATGTGTCTGTTTGTAATGTTAAAATAACAGCTTTTTACTAAATACATATGAAAGTATATACGATACCTATAACTAAAATACCCATTTATAAAATTTCTGTCTGTCTATCTGTTTGTTCCGGGTAACCTACGAAACGGTTGGATCGATTTTGACGGAACTTTCACTGTTAGATAGCTGATGTTATAAGAAGTAACTTTATCTGGGCCTCATCCTGGACGGATCCTACTTCAAGGGACTCGAACCGCGGTTGGTGGGAACGGCGGCGGCTCTTGGTCGGCTCCTCCCGAATTCGGGAGGGCCGGGCGCGAGCTGCCGCCGCTTATTTACGGCAGTCGTGCGAAGCATGGTCGTCTACGGGGCTCCGATCTGGGTGGATGCTCTCAGCGCCACAAACAGACATGTGCTGCGTGCAGCACAGCGCGTGGTGGCGCTGAGGGCCATCCGCGGGTACAGATCGGTGTCCGCGGGGGCGGCCTTTGTGCTCGCCGGCTCCCCGCCGTGGGATTTGGAAGCGGAGGTGCTCGCCGCCGTGTTTAGGGGCATGGCGGCGAGGAGAGAAAGAAGGGAGCCTCCAGCTCCCACAGAGGTAGCCAACATGAGGAGGGCTCTAAAGGAGGAGGTAATTAGGAGATGGGGGGAGGACCTGGCGGACGCGCGTTATGGTAAATATACCATAGACGCCGTCCGCCCGGTTTTAAGAGAGTGGTGTAGGAGGGAGCATGGCTCCCTCATGTTTCAACTGGTGCAGGTGCTGCCCGGACATGGTTGTTTCGGATGGTACCTGCATCGAATCGCAAGGAGGGTGGCGACCACCGTGTGTCATGAGCGCGGTGCTGCCAATGACACCGCGCAGCACACTCTTTCTCCATCTTTCCATGGACGTCTTTCCATTGCACAGGTGCGGCGGCTGTAGGAGACACTTAGGGTTGTACCGAATTGTCTCCCTTTGTGGTGGCTCGGCAGTAGTAGCTGGACCTGCCGCCGGGGCGATGTGGTTGATTGCAACCGCGAGCCCATGTCGCCCCTCTAAGGCGGCTGAGGCACACCGTGGAGTTTTAGTGAGTAATAGTCTCACATAACCACTCGTCCCCCCCGGGCGGGTGTGTACCCATTACGGGTTCCTCCACGTAAAAAAAAGAAAAAAAGGCTACTTTTATTTTAGAAGAAAGGATTATGGTTCAGAGCAAATTAAAAAAAACATTATCTTGAATCCATTCGGGGGCTTAAATGGCATACGCTGAGTAAACCATAAGAGATATGTCAAATTTATTAATGTACCACATAATTGTAAACATTAAAAAGATCTACAAAAAATTGGTTGCCTGTAAAGTCGGTACACGGGCGAAAGTTTTACGTGACAACGACTTTATGTCTGTCTCTCTCGCTCTTAGGCGGGCTAACCATGCCCGAGTGGAAGGGACGCGTGCCTCTCACTCGCTCTCATTGTGAGCGCATAACGTGAGCGGAGCGTAACGCAGTTTCTTGAAGTGTCACCCGGCAAACCAATTTATAAGACGTTGTCACGTCAAAATTAGTGAGAGTATAAGTTATCTTCTAAGGAACAACCGCAATAAATATTTTTGTCTTGAAAATAACCGGGAGCGGGGGGGGGGAGCAAGATTTGCGCGTGTACCTGATCGATGGCATTATGTAGTCCACGTGAGCGAAGCCGCTGGCATAGGTTGTGGGTTAATAAAAAAATCGAATTGAAAACCTCCTCGATTTTTTGAAATCGTTGAAAATACATATCTATCTATTTATAAGCCAAAATTAAATAAAAACTGATTTTAGCTTATGAATAGACATGCTTTTTGTATAAAGACACGACACGGCAAAGTGACTTTGTTATGCATGATGATAAGCATAGTAAAATCTAAAAACAACGGCGATCATACCGAGATCCGCAATCTATCTGTGGTCGTCACTGCCATTCCTTCAGATCTCTCAGCAGTGTGTTAACGCCAACCCACCCGTGTAAACGATATTATGTCCAAATAAAAAATTAATTAAATTCAGCATTTTCTTTTAATTTTAGACACAGAGTTTCCTAGCAATATTTATTATTCCTTAGAACTTACACTATCTATTATCGCAATAAAATGTCATTCTTTCAATTCTTACTTACAATGATTAGGTTCGATTCCCGACTCAAAAATAAGTTTTTTTGGAAATCTATGAATGCAGTATTTCTTATTTTGGTCATGTCATGGTTCTTTAGAACATTTTTCTCTATCTCCTATAGTTTCAGAGTTCTCCTCACTGACCCATTTAAATTTTACATGCTGTATATTAATTACTGTACCAGCTATTGTAGAAACTTAGCTTTTTTATTATATTTTGCTTTATTGATCAAGTAAGCTGATTTAAAATAACATTTAACTTAGTACAGGCATAAATAATCTGAAAATATTATTAATCTACATTTTCTTCTTTTTGTTTTGGCGCTTGTCAGAAATATCTAGAGAATTTATGTGACATCTCAGAATATACTTTATATTTATAATTTACTTCACAAAAGCACAATAACCAAACTATATCACGCAAAATGCCACCAATACTTTCATAATATAGGGTCAAAAACCATAACTTTATGAATTAAAAATAAAAACCTCAACATGTTACTTGAATATCCTACCAAAAACTCCCTTAGTTCATTTACTTAGAAGTATATTTTCGTAATTGAAAATTTCGCCATCTAGTGTCTGCATTAAAAATTACTTATAATTGTTGTGTGGTATGGAAATAAAACATGGCGAGTATCTTAAATTCCATTGCAGATGGCGTTAAAGCAATATTACCTTGTGTACTGCAATTAGTAAATATTCTTCTTACTTTGGACTAAAATTTAAGCTCGTCAATTGTGTGAAAAAAAATCTTGGTGGTATATAGGGGTTGAGACATGCCTGCATCATAATTATTTTTTCCTACCCCAGAATGTTGGGATACTAAGCCAACATTGGGCATCGGCTTTATGGCTATCCCTGGTAAATAGCCCCGCATAATATGGCAATGTAAAGGATACAGGTAAAAGAATATCTATATTAATAAATCTGTAGTAATGTCTATACATGTAATATTTTTCCAAAATTATTAATATACATACATACTTACAAAAGTATTCCTAAAAAAAAAAAAATCAAAAATGTCTTATCTGGTTTTGATGAAATTTTGTACACGGGAAGTATAAGTTATTCCACAATTATTGATGTTTAAAACGATTTTCAATATTACCTACTTTTATAAATCGCAAAAATTATCATCCGATTCTGATCTAATTTTGTACACGGGAAGCATACGTCAATCCATAATTGAAATGTTTTATGAATCAACAATAATAAATTTAGGAATCCTTTAAAAATAATTAGGTCGTAACCGATTCAACGTCATTTCTCAATTAATAAATTTTAATAATATTACTGTCAATAATATAATAACAATAACAAGAAAAATAACATGAATATTTAAAAAAATGGATAATTATAAATAAAATATAATATTGTATATTGCCAGTTCGTGCAATTATAGTCCTAAAGCGAACATTTTTGCACGAAGCCGTAACGTTTGGGCGTATTATTATTTTTCATAATTCATATTCTATAATTAAAACAGTCACTCTTGCTTAACATAAACCGGAAAGCTTTAACTGATTAATAATATTACGACTTTTTGTTGAATTTACGAATAAAAAATAAAATTACGAGATTTAAAAAAGTACCCACTGCGTATTAACAAACGCGTGCTGGGCCGCGGGTCAGTTAGTTAACTTTTTATAAATACGACAATTGTGTAGAAAGGGTTCGCAACCACCATACACTAGACCGGCCCTTAGATTAGGATTTTTTTTCGGTTTGAGTCCGAGTCATATTTAGTACCATACTCAAGGCTGTCGCTTTCCGAAATCAGCCAGTATAGTATATCCAGTAATTATGCGGAGTGACGACCACCATGGCAATAAATTCATAACAGTTACTCTCTTTTAGTTAGTCATATTTAAGAATCAGCCAACACTGACTACCTATACCCAGCTGCCGAGAAGAGTTTTTGGCGGAATCTTGAAGTGACATGTTGTGGTTTTTATTTTTAATTCATTTACTTAGGTTTATGACCCTATATTATGTAATATTGGTGGCGTTTTGCGTGATATAGTTTAGTTTTTGTGCACAAGTGAAGTGTATTATAATAAGTATGAACGGAAATTATGCATTTTGGGATCCCACAAAACTTGCTATGTCGTTCTAACAAGAGAGCCACCATCTTGTTCGAATCCACTTTGAATAAAATACCTACTACTACGAAAGCTTGAAAGGCTTTCAAGTGCTTTTGTGGTGCCGAAAAAAAAGGAGAAGATGCTGCTGAGAAGCTTAGAGGCTGGCTTGCGTAGCCGATGAATGATCTTTGGGTGATTGCCGTTTTATGATTGTATTGTGCGTACTGTGTACAGGTTTTAATGTATGACACGACCTCACCTCATTTTAAATGACCATGTGGCCCAAGATGGTAAAACACTAAGTCAAGTGCAGCTGCCGGAACACACTTGAGGATGATGGCTAGCCAGGCGAGCGTTAGAAATTCATCACGAAGTTTTCCTTCACCGAAAACTCAGGCTCATTGCAGGGATTCGAACTCACGTCAATTGATGTCACGTTCGTACATGCTTTCACAGAGCCCTTACACAGGTAGAAAACAAGCATACGGCTTGAAATACCATAGGTATCACTAGTGCGTCACCAACCTTGAATCCCCCTACCCCAAGGAGCTCGGGAAACCCTACTAACCGCAGGAACACAACACAAGGTCATTTGGTTGCGGTCTTCTGTAGGGTGGAGGTGTTCTTCCAGCCGCAGTCAGGCTGCTCCAAGTAGAGCAAAACCTGCAAAAAAATTCTCTGTGCCTTACCTCTATACAAAACAGTCCAGTCACAGTCCTGCCTATATTAGAAACTATCTGACCCGTGCAACTTCCCCGTTTCACATAAGAGAGGGGGGGGGGGGTTAGAGAGATTGAGAGTGAGCTCAATTATAAAGGAGCTGAAAGTTTCTTTATTTTGTTCAAAGTGAAATACTTATGATTAATAACGTACTTTTTTTTTTTGATAAGGATTAGTAGCATTTTTATTGCAAATATGTAATGCATAATTTCAGAACAAATTTTATCGCCTTAAAAAAGGTTATTAAGGAGTTTTTAAGAGAGACAATTCCGTCACACATAGTTGTCGTGTAACTTAAACCATTTACGCAGCGCACGCAATGGAAGCTCTCAAAAGGAATAAATTTTCCTTGTTTTTGCACCATTTTTCATTGATGCTCCAATCCTAGATAAACGGGCTATCCAACACTAAAATATCTTTTCCATTCAAACCGGTAGTTCTTGAGATTAGCCCGTTCAATCAAACACACAAACTTTTCAGCTTTATAATATTAGTATAGACTAGCTGAGCCCGTGGCTTCACTCACGTGGACTACAGAATGCCCGCGCGAATCTTGCTCTCCCGCTCCCGGTTATTATAAATACCAAAATTCTTATTGTGGGTGTTCCTTAGAAGATAGATATATACTCTCCAGGACTTTTTAGTAGGTCTTTTTAATGCCTATAGTTATGTAGTACATTAATTTGCTATATCTATTATGGTTTACTCGGCATAAGCCATTTAAGAGCCGAATTGATTCACCATGAGCATTTTCTTTTTATTTGTGGGGAATCCTAATTCTTTTTCTAAAATAAAAGTAGTAACGTAAAATACTCCGTATATCATCAGCTATCTATCAGTGTTAGTCCCGTCAAAATCGGTCCAACCGTTTCGGAGACTGGCCGGAACAAACAGACAGACGGACAGATAGACAAAAATTTTAAAAATGGGCTTTTTGTTATAGGCATCGTATATAATTTCATATGCATTTAGTAAAAAACTGTTATTTTGACATTAGAAACAGACACTTCAATTTTATTAATTGTATAGATAATACACATTTTAATACTTTTTCCATTATAATCTTTTGCCGACAACTGCCCGTTATTTTACATAACATACTATCTAACATTATGTATTTAGAAGACAATGAAATACATGGAAGGGTTAGTTCCCTATTCATCACAACCCACGAAGGTCAGGCGAAACGACCGAATTAAATATGCATTGAAATCTGCAAGCAGCTGTTTACCTGACCACCTTTTGTTTATGAACATTGAACACGGCGTGGCGGGTTCTCGGCCTCATTATTGTACTTGTGTCAATACTTGGATTATGACCCGAGGGGTTTTGTCCGTCCAACGATATAAACCGGCAAAATTATAATTACGTTTCGATGTGCAATTCTGCACGTTACTTCTTTACATTTGAATATTTGTAAACGGTTAATTCGATTTGGTTTGGATTTTTCGAGTTCAGTACAGCGTGAATTGGTTGACATGGACAATAGTGTTTGGGTATTGTTAACTTTTTTTAGAAGAAATCTAATAGACACCTGGTGCTAATTTAAACGTGATTATTTCTTTGACCTCTCATTGAGATGATATTTAAATACTTACATAATATAAACTTGTACTTTTACTGGCAGTTGAAGTTGAAAGTAGCCAATGGCTAAAAATTAAAGAGTGCAAGATTATTCTGGTTTGGATATGAACGACGAACGAAGGGATGAAGGTCATGTGGCGAAAAAGACAATGGCGATGATAGTAACGGGTAATACGAGGATAGGGTATCCTTGAAAGACTTGAAGATATGCGTTTGTTGAGAGTGACTGCAAAGTGGTAATAGGTTACAGTCAGGAGTGGAAGAAGAAGATGCGCTGAGTCGATTATGCCGAGGGTAAGAAGAAGATTATTAATGCCAGTTTCTATTATTTTACAAATATGCCAGATTTTGTCAAAGATCAGCACAATGTTAATACTAGAAATAGAGATAAATTTGTCGTACCGTGTTTTAGACTTAGTAGATCCAATAAAAGTTTAGTTCAGTTCAGTTTTATAATAAGATCCCGAAGCACATTACTGATTTACCAGACAACAAGATCGAAGACCATGTTAGACTTGTTTTACTATCAAAAGGTTATTATAGGGTGGATCATTATGTGAACGATAGTGATGTCTGGAAGTGACTCCTTCTCTGTGCATCCACTAAATTATTATTATTGTTTTTTGTATAGTTGTAAAAAAAGGTAAACCCGATCGAGCTTCTTACCGGTTCTTCTCGGTGTCTGCCATATTTTCCGAACCGGCAGTAGTGTTTTGACGTTCATAAATGCCTTCTTAGGGCCTGTTTAAATAGAATAAAGATTTTTTTTTATTTTACCAAAGAGCATTTCATAGAACATTTGGTATTTATCTACAGGTTTGTCGTTGTCATTTAGCTCCTTTAAAGAAAACCAAGATAATTTTTATATCATGTCATTTCTAATACATCATACTGTCATCTTCTTAAAACTCCATTAGAATACCTACATTGTATGATTTTTGCGTGATGCTGATTTAAGTTTAATAAAAACAGGTCCTTTTTAAGCGACAATTTTTAACAAAAAAGAGAACCAACCTCAATGATTTTGAAGAGTTCCCTTGTGTATCTTCGAAGTTGAAAGTTTAATGTCAATGAAATTAAAAGGTGCTCCTCCAACCTTGAGGGATACCCTATCCATAAAAAAAAAAGAAAAATCATCGAAATCGGTTCATAAAAAAGAAGTTATGGCATTACATCCAAAAAAAATATACATTCGAATTGATTAACCCGTCTTTTTAACTAACTTTAACAAAAGTTCACATTTTAATTTAATTGGCATTGGACTTTGCCTTAGATGATAGACATATACTCTCGCTGACTTTTGTGTAGGTCTTTTTAATATCTAAATTTATGTAGTACATGAATTTGCTATATCTCTTATGGTATACTCAGCCTAAGTCATTTAAGCGGCCGAATTGATACCCATGACCTGTTTTCTTTTCTTTTCACGGAACCATAGTTCTTTTAAAAAAATAAAAGTAGCCTAAGTTACTCCTCATAACATCAGCTATCTACCAGTGAATGTCCAGTCAAAACCGATCCAACCGTTTCGGAGATTACCCGGAACAAATAGACTGACTGATAGAGAGACTGACTGGTAAATATTAAAAAAAGGGTTTTTCTTTTGTTATAGGTGTCGTATATACTTTCACATGCATTTAGTAAAAAGCTGTTATTTTGACATGAGTGAGTTTTATTAATTGTATATTAAAATTGCAAGGCGTTTGTTGAGTCCACTCAAGACAAACAGGCGGGTTTTTACCTTGCCCAAATTGTCTACATTACCATACAACGCGGTAATGCTGCTAGTATTTTGAGCATATTGCCTAGTAACCCCGTATTAGATCTTAATTATGTATTGTATATAATATATATATATATATATATATATATATATATATATATATATATATATATATATATATATATTATATAATCATATATCCCGTAATTTTATTTTTACCAATATTGTTGACAATTCATATGCAGTATCAATTGAGGAGTGGCATACATTTCCCATGTACAATTTTCATCAAAATCGGTAGAAAATATTATTCTATTCTACGATTTGTAATGTATTATTAACAGTTCTTATAGCCTCTCAATTATAGTATGATGTAAGCTTCTCGTCTACAAAATTTGATCAGAATCGGTTGAGAATTAATGAAAATTTAAATTTTTGTTTTTTTTTTTTTTTACGTTTCCTACAAGTAATAGTGTTATTTCTTATACTCTCTCAATTGACCAATGATATAAGCATCCCGTATACAAAATTTCATAAGAATCGGTCTAGCCGTTTTTGAGTTAATTCCAGATATTATACAAACAGATACAGACAAAAAAAAATTGTCCTATTCCTGATTAGTATCGTTCATATAGTCGGGAAATTTCGGGATTTTTTATATACATTATTTTTAGATACGATTATTCTGTTCGTATTGGACATCTAACTAAAAATTAACGTATTCCAACAGTTAACGTGAACATTAAGAAGCATAGACAATTTGTAAACATTGTTTATAATTTTTCCGATAATTATGACTGATATACCTACGTAATTAATGGCCATCACCAATTTTGGTCAAAACTATCGGAATTTAACATCGTAGCTGTTTTATTTCTACACATTTTTTTAAAATTTATGGCTTCACCGCGACAGTTGACGACTGCTGTGTAAACTGACTACTGGTGTTACTCAAATAAATAACATAATAATATCTAGTAGTTTACTAAAAAAAATTTAAATGGCTCATTCATTTTAAATTAATTTGAAAAACATTTTAAATGTGTAATCTAATATCTAATAGATTTTATAAAAGTGACAGTATGTTTGCTTTCTTTTTCAATCACGCTTGAATAGTTAGATAATATCTAATGGTATTTTGTATTGGAGTTGATTATATTTTAAAAAAGAACAAAGAATCATTTTCATCAATTTGATATCTATAGTAAAGTTTTATTTACGCATAGCGGAGAGGCTGTGGTAGAGTAACAGTATTTAATAATGGTATGGTCCAACTCGTAAGCAACTCGTATCATAATATGCTATAGTTAATAGAAAGATCTTGTAAAAATAAATAAAAACTCGAGAGATGATGTAGGTCACCGGGTGGTAAAGAATTTCCTTTCGCTTTATATTATGTTACGATCAGATTTTTACGCACTGTTGTACGTACAGTACAAGTGGTCGATGGTTCGAGTCCCGGTGATATAGAATTTTTATATAAACTATTTTTTAGGATTCGTTTATAAAGTTATGAAGAGAAACGTTTTATTATTAATTGTTTTCATAAAAATAAAAACAAATTATTAATGTTATCAGTACAAAATTGAAAGTTGATTTAAACAGAGTGGGAAAAACGAACGGGACATGGAGGGATAGTATGTTAAATAATGAAGATATGAAATTTTACTCAAAGGAAATATTCTTTTACTTTTTGAAATAATAATAACTGCTTTCACAGATTCTCTAAATAAGTTTACCTGTACCTACAGGGAATCGAACCAACAAAAAAATCATAAAAACCTACATACACTATGTCATTGCACTAATCGATAGAGTGTACGATAAGGATAAAATCTCTCGAATAAACATTGTGGTTTACAATTAAAGGAGACAATGAAATTTATCAATTTAAAAATGTTAAAGTTCTATTAATATTCTTAGAATTCTACAATGAGAGTATGTACCCAAATAAAGAAAAGTTAATGTGTGAAGTAGGTATAACTATTAAGGATCGTAAATTAAATACATACTAATAAAAAAATATTACATTGTGGTAATGAATTACTCATATATATATTGATTTTATGCGTATATGGTATTGTAAAACAGAGAAATCCGTTTTATAAAACATTTCTAAGGGTATAATCCTTCTGCACACTCAACTCTGTTATACATGGGGTTGGAAGTTCTTCTAAAAAAAGCAAGACGTGCATGCAGGGCTTTTTTCTATTGCGATCGGAATGTCGTGATACTTTATTGTATTATATCAAAGTTCATATAACCACAGATGTACACGCGGTCATCTGGTATTTGAAAATGGACGTGGAATTGGCAATTTGTTTGCAGATTTTATATGGAAAATTGATACGTCATAGAGAAGGGTAAAGATTTTACTGGATGCATTATATAATATTTTAATTGAAACAGTTTCTTCCTGTATGTCTTTATAACCCAACCTAAGACTAAAAGAATAAATCTCATTTGCTATTTCAGCATGGCAATTTATTTTATGTCACGATGGTGGCAAGCAAGCATACGGTCCGCCTGATGGTAAGCGCTCACCGCTCCTCTGGTAGCTTGCAACACCAGAAGCATCAGATGCGCGTTGCCTATTTACCCCATTTTTGAAGAGCTCCATACTGTAGTCCCCAGGCTAAGCCTCAGCATACCGCTCATTCTACAATCGGAACGTTCGTAGAAGCCAATTCCTCTGAAAACAGACTGTCCACTACCACTTACATTCCAAAGTGTGAGGATGAACTCCCTGCCGATGGCGAGTGGTGCGATGATGGAAAGTAGCCGCTGGCATCCTGTTGAACAATTTCATTAAACCATTAAACAACAATTAAATTATACAATTGCATCATTTTCCTTTTTTTTAGTCGTAAAATTTTAATAGATCGGCTTATTTGCAGTTGGTAGTTGTTAGATGGTGCCTTGGTGCACTTTTGCCCACAATTTTAAGAGTCCTGGATTTTGCCACAGTTTGAAATATGGTACAATCAAACAAGGTTATCTCTTCTCATTGTCTCTTATTGTTCCTATATGTTTTTTTCTGGTTTAGGACTCAACAATTGTGTCCCTCAGGATCGCGACTACCAACTATCCTGTAATATTCTTGGCTTTTATCATTTCAATAAAGATAAGGAGCTCTTTTTTCAACATAGAAACGATTATTTTTTGTTATTAGTTACTTTGTAGTAAATAGTTTGGATACAAAATAGCTACTACAAAATTCGATACAAATGACAATGGTCCATTAATACTTTTCAACAAATTATTATTTTTATACAAATCTTCTGTTAATGTATTACTTTCAAAAACAATTTGTACACCACGTGTAACACCCGCCAATGTGTGGCATACTTAGGCGTTCGCGTTCTGGAATCGATAAACAATCGAATTGGTAGGAATCTGTACCCGACTGGGTCATTACTACTTGTGAATCTCTTTTGTTTTGTCGCGTTTTGGCATCAGCTAGTCGACATCCAGCCGCGGAGAGGTTTGCAGAGCGGCATAACAACGACGACCGACGGTTGATTAAGCAGGCACCGCCACTTTACCTCGTTATCATAAAAAGACAATTTTTGACAAAAAAGAAAACCAGCTTCAATGATTTTGAGAAGTTCCTTGGTGTATCTTCGAAGTAGAATGTCCAATGCTGATGAAATTGAAAAGGAATCCTCTTCCCAACGAAAAAAGAATCATCTAAATCGGTTCATAAACAAAGAAGTTATGGCTGAACATTCGAACGTATGTTCACAATTGCACAAAAAATGTATATTCGAATTGAGAACCTCCTTTTTTTAAGTTTGAAAAAAAAAACTGGGGTACGTGATTGACCTAAATCATTATCTTGGTTTGGTTAGCGTATTGCGTATTGTTTGCATGACATTTGTGAATTCGAATTGTACGTTTATGTATGATAAATTACATAGATAAATTACCACTTTATATATTTACAAGGGACTTACTTAAATATTAAACGTGAATAAAGTTTTTTGGTAAGATTAAGCTTATCATATTTAGGTTAATTTATTTCATGTGAATATAAATTAATGTTATTTATAGAAATTTACATAAAATACTACTTATGAAAGCATTAAAGTAAAGCGTTTTGATTAGAATCTCACCTGATGTCAAATAACGACGTAGCTGTTAGTATTATTAGTCTCATTAGCTAGTAGTATTAGTTGTAACACCACACATTAGAAGAATCTCAATTGACTCTCCTCGGTGATGATGCCACTATTGTATGTATCGTGGCATAACACATGACATTATATGATTAATCGTTGTACGGCGGCGACGCGGCACGGCGACAGTGCGGTGGTGGTGCTCCTATAAAGTGCATGAAGTTGAGCGAAGGGGTATTTCGCGACTGAGTGCCTAAAGCGCGCGCCTCCTAGCCACGGTGAAGCTTTAAAAGCCGTCAGAGCTTCTAGGGCTTCTAAGTCTAACAGTATAGTCAAACTGAAAAAAAAATGAAGGGTTATTTTAATTGTAGTGGTATATAAGAATGTTGCTATGTCCTCAGTTATTATGTGAATTGCATATGTGAAATAAATTGTTTGTTCAATGCGCAAATAATTCTCATTTCTCGTCCATGTCAAAAAATAATTTTATTGTCTTTACAATAATCAAAATTTCCACCAAATAAATTATTCAATTCAAACCACAATAAAGTCAGGAAGGTAGCTCAGGAAGGTAACTTTAATCGCGCATCGTTTTACAAATACCAAGACTTGTTAATCCTAATAGACGATCTTGTTAATAAAGAATGAGTACACAAGGGACCTTGTGCAAGGGAGATGATGGGGAATATGTACTCAAATTTTCTTTTTCGGCGGGTTTTTGACATAATCACAATGCAGATTATTCATTTTTACAACTTACTATTTAGGTATACGACGTCACCGGTAACAGCTTGGGCCAAGTATTTTTTGTGACGTCACCGTTTGATGACAAGTGACGTCTTGGAATACAGTGGAAACCTGGTGGAATGGAAAGCGATTGAAAACCAAAATAAAAAATACTTTATTCAGTTTAAGCCCTAAGAAAGCACTTACGAAGTCAAAACACTACCACCGGTTCAGAGTTCAGACAACATTACAATCATCGAGAAGATAGCAAGAAACCCGATCGGTATATATGTAATTGTTATGTAACTGTGTAAATAATTGTTATAATTATTTAGTAACTAGCTATGCCCGCGACTTCGTCCGCGTGGTATATTTCTTGTATGAAAAACGGCAACTAAATGAAAACCTCCCCTCAATTTAATCTCAACTTACGGTATTTGCCCCGTGTAAGCTTTGAGAATACCCAACTAAAATCATTTTAAATATTAACTGTCCTTTACGAAAACCTAATTTTATTTAAAATAATTTTATTTTTATAAACCGTTAATATTCAGTGAATATTTTATAATATATTTTATAATAGGTAATATTTTATAGCATGTCTGTTTACTGTACTTTAATAAAAACCTTGACAGCTTATACACCAAACAACGACGTATATTATTTATTTATTTATTATTATTATTATATTAAACTTTAAAAAATAATGTTAAAATACATATATCTAAAAATATTAAAAAATAATATTAAAAGCCCCTCCTTAAATTATTAATATGTGCTTGTAGAAAAAAAACTTAATTTGATAATTATTAAAAATCAATTTCATGAGAATTTAAACCAAGCCGTACAGCGCCATCTTTGAATAATTCTGAAAAAACCGGTTGTATTACTGGCTACAATGCCTATAATCTAAACTCTTTTAATACATATTTTTTATTTGATTGTATATTTTATAATTATATTATGTCACTCCTTTGAATTTCAGCTCATAAAACCTTTAGATCTTCAAATTCCCAACAAAACACATTTCGATTTATTGCTTTAAAAAAAAATGTAAATGTAAAATGATTTGGATTAATTTGGTATCTTTTCACTTTGTTTCACTAAATATTTAAAATAAATTACATATAAATACACACGGAATGACTACTTTATATTAGTGTCTAGTATTGAAGTTAAGAGTATAAGTTAGTATTGAAACTATGCCGTGATGGGTTTATTATCATGTGCATGGTGGCCACGAGTCATTTGGGTAACAGGTTCCAACCACTCAGTAATATAAAAGTAAAAAACCAGTTGATACAAACTAATTAGATATCTCGGTGGTCGCTATCGTGTTTGGATTTATCATTATAGATTTAGCGTTATGGCCACAATATCACCTGGTCTTAAGATGATAGCACGCTAAGCCTAGTGGGAGACTGGCTCTCAAATGCAGCTGCCGGAATACACCTGTTCGTGTTTGGCGTCAGATTTTTAACTTGAGGGTGGTAGCTAGCCAGGCGGGCATTAGTAAAAACCCAAATCATACCTGTTGTTCCTTCACTGAAAGCTCAAGCTCATTGCAGGGATTCGAACTCACGTCGGTTGACGTGGAGTCTGTACACACTACCAACTGAGCCATCATTGCTTACCATCAGGAAAAGTACTATCAAGTTGCCGAGCAACTCTAAAATATACAAGAGATCATTTTCACGATAACGTAGGTAAATAATAAACTCTACTCCATTAAATTATTTTAACAGTTTTTCAAGTGGAAATTATCGGATGCCGCAAGAACACTCTTCACCTTTTTGGTTGCAAGGAAAATCGTTTTAAAATGATCTCCTTTGATGTCTATTCCACTGTTAATAATAGGGTATGGTTGATGAAAATAACAATTTATAATATCATTTTGGCAAATTTTTAATTTTAATAATTACTAGCTGTAGTCCGCAGTTTCACCCGCATATAATTTATAAGATATCATTGATTGATGATTTATAATACTTCAGTGTAGACAGTATTTTTATCGGGCGTTCAGGATTATGCGTCACATCTCACATAGCACGCTGAGTGTTGAATTATTTCAATTATCTAATATCTCTCAAATTATGCGTCCAAATAACATGCTGTAAAGGGCAAAATTTATTTTCATAAAATAGTCTTGGTGACGAAGTAACTTTAGTTCGTAAGGATTAATATGCCATGTCTAATGATGCTTATAAATCATTTTTTAATTTTCAACAAACCTTTGTCACAAAATACCTTATTGTGGCTTATTTATAAGAGATAGGCATATGCTATCGCTGACTTTTTTTAGATATATTAAGGACCAATATTTTTTACAACATTGTATTTATTGAGTGGCTGAATTTTCTGGCATTTAATATTGTTTTCTTTTTTCCTTGCTTTCTTTCTACCTATGTATATAATGACTTCCAGATATAGCGCGGGAATTATAGTGGTTTCGTGAATAGTAGGGAAAATAACCTTTAAAATAATGTTTAAATAATTACTTTTACCATAGCATCGCGATAGAGCATTTTCCAATGCTGGCTAGGCTAGGTACCCTCTAGATGAGATCCTGTCGCCAAGCACTAATTATAGTTGTGTTACGTCAGCTGGTCTTGTTGAGCAAGCATCTAGTTTTGGCACGTTTCTATCATCAGCCACTTGTTCACTTAACATTGGCGAGATTGTCGAACTATAAAAACTCAAACGTTTATAAAAATAGATTTGAGGCTGCTACAAATATATTTATGAGTTTTTTAAACTACTCACAAATATTTAAACAACTCTCGCTTGAGCATACTTCAGATAAACTCTTAGTACGCTCAATGGTAAATGTATTAAAAATCGGAAGCACGCGTCTACGTCACTACCGGCCATAACCGGTTTGCTGCTCGTTCAAAGCGGATATTGGGAGTAGACGACTTAAACCTGCTGGCACCATAACGTCATTGAGTTTCAAGGAATTACTTATAGTATTTTGAACCAATAAAAAAAAAAAAAATTTTTTTTGCTTGCTTTAAATGCTTCCACCATTATTTTGTTTGCTATTATTAAGTCGTGGTATTACCCCATTTGCTTAAACGTGAGTAAGTAAAGTAGAAAAAGGTAAAAAGGCTCACAGTCTAAGTTAAAACACTTTACTGCGACAGTAGCTTAGTGCTCCAACAATGCATCGCAGGCCCTTCGCTATGATACATGACACATAAGTTGTAGTCAAAATTTACAAGCAACAGAAAATATTCAACTCTCCCATACAGGTCATGTAATTGCAAGCGATTCATTGTAATATGAATTATAATGCAGTTTTCCTTTTAAAGTCGTTTCCATTACCCATTGATTAAAAAATTAAAAATATCAAATGAAAAAAGTTGTTTTTATAAATTTACAACTTGCAAATTAGCCGTGTAAAATTCAGATTTTTTAAGTCTTGAACAATCGTTCAGCTCAAAGTACTGAACTAAGGATAGACATTTAAAATTTAGATATGATATGGTAATTGTGTATATTGAAGGCATCGTTAAAGAATGGGTATCTCGAAATTAAAAAACTATAGAGGCGGATTAGTGAAGAAGGCGGTGGAAAAGTTGGTATGATATGCCTATTTGTTATGATTGATTTGAAATTTGATGTTAATACAGACAGTCACAATAAATTACAGTTACGTAGGTATATCAATGTTTTCCAAAATTTTACCTCATGTGTTTGTGAAACTGGGTGGCTAATTTTTTATGTGAAAACATTTCTCGATTTAAATTTAGGAATAAATAAATAAACAATATATAAATTTAATGACATTAAAAAAACTTCACTAATCCTACTTGTATTATATGCGAGGGAAGTCGAAGGCAAAAAGCTAGTATTATTACCTATATTGAATATAAATATCTAAATCAATTCATTGTAAATGAATAAAATTCAAAATATCGATTTATATTTTATATCGCTTTAACAAAATCAGAACAGAAAGAAACTTGAATACCAAACTACAAAAATTTAATATGAACAAATCACAGCCAATAAAACGTAGCCATCCACTAAATACCTGCAAGAAAAAACCCGAGAAGCATCCCCTATAAAAATAACCTACAAGCGGGGGTGGCAACACACGCGAACCCCATTTTTATTTAGTCCTCTGCAGGATAATCGATGGTATTCGATGTTGCGTTAGAGACGACGCGACGTCTGGTGCGCACGCGCGGTAAAAATGGCGTCTGAAAAATACCGGGAAATAAGAGAAAGAAATCGCGAGTGGCCCCTGTGTTCGGGTCGCAAGGAAGGTTCGGGGTGTTGTAGGAGTGATTAAACTAATCTAAGCCTGCGTCTTTGTTTGGCATTTATAACAACATGGCGGTAAAACTGTTTATCAAAATATGATAGAAAAGTAATTACAGATTAAATATAATTACCAAAGAGACAATATAATTAACATTTATCTATGTTTATTAATTTAAAAAATACAGAAATTTCAACCCATATTAAATATACACTAATAATTTATTTTACTTACTTATTATATTAATTAAGCGAAGATCCAATTTATGGAGTTATAAAACTTTTAAGGTATTTCATTGTCAAAACCCATTAAACATGTAATGATTTATATTTTATAGTTACTAAGAATAACTCAAAAATCAGTATTATAATAAAATTAATTTCTTACTTTTATTAGGTATAACTATGTATGAATAAATTCGTTTACCAATTTTTGTTATTTTTTTTTTAATGAATGAGAATAATCAAATTATAAGTAGAATTATTTTTTAATTTGTTTGGTGAAGAGTAGTTATTTTACTTTACCGCAGTAAAGTATTTACCCGAAAAGAAAATTACAATATTCCAATTTATTTACATTCAAAAGAGATTTTCGAAAATGATCCTTAGTTAAATAATAATAAATCCTTCGAAAGTAGTCGCCTAAAACTTATCCTAACAAATTTTGCATAAAAAATAGTATTATGTTAACCTATTATTATTTGTGAATATTAATAATTATAACAGGCTTTATCTATGTAAAAATTTATAATCTTTTTATTTCCTCGATATTTCGACTTTGTTATAAAATCAATGTTTTGCTCCTGTACTTTACCCCGAACCACAGGGGTGTGTCTTTCCGTCGGTCGCCGCCCCCGAGGGTGAACGAACGTGCCCCCAGTGCGCCTTGTTATACTCGTGCTGTGTTCACATCGGAACACAAGGGGTAGTGAACTCAGCGATTCTAATAAAAAGAAAATTTGTATTTTATTTATCACTACAAACGTAAAATTTTTAAAAACTTTCAAATTTCCTGAGAACTTTGATCTTTGTGCACGCGTTTGTTAAGTAGTAATAATTTACAAGCCGTAATTTTATTTTTACTCATATTATTGACAATTAATTTCGTTTACAAATTGAGGAATGACATATTATACTTCCCGTGTAAAAAAATTCATAAGAATCTGTCAAGCCGTTTTTGAGTTAAATCCGAACATACAAACAGACAAATACAAAATTAACCTCTTGACTTGTTTTGACAATTATTATCTGTGGTCAAAATAAAGAAGGTCCCAAATGTCATCAAAAGTCATTAGTATGCCTAAGTACTTCTTACATGACTACAGATTTTACTACAAGTTTAAAGATAGTTATAAGTAGGGGGGGCTGTGATAATAATTATATTACTCATATACGGCCAGTACTGATTTAATTTATTTTTTAATTTCTACACTTTTTCTTTGTGAAATTGTTGCTTGTCGCTGATGATAAAACTTTATGAAGCTACACTTCTTGTGTCGCGTTTAGTAGTGTAATTCATGGAACAGAAGTACGGCATGAGGGAGTCAGCCCCATCAGTGATAACAAAGAGAATTTATATCACTGTTTTTTTTTTTTTTTTTGTAAAAATAATATAACAGTGTATAAAAATAAATCGACCCTTCGTGTCTCAAATGTAGTAAAAACCATTTTGTCCAAAATCGACTTTAAATGCTGTCTTACTTACTTTCACGAGCTCTATCGATCTGTATATTTCAAATTTTGATATCTCAATAAAAATGTTTTTTACTACTCAGATTATTTAGCAACCAAATTCAGTTTTTCTTTTATTTTTTGTCATACTTGACATTCTAGTCGTTGGTTAATTGTCGTAAATGAAGTATTTGTTTGATCATTGCTTATACAATTTTTTTTTGTATGAGAATAGAAAGAAAAAAGTTATAAATTTTTTTATTTCCAATTATTCGGTTTTTTACGTTTTTCCTAAAGTCGTGTTTTCGCTTTTACTACATTTGAGACTTGAAGGGTCAAAATATTATGTTAAATACACGATTTATAAAAAGTCAGTAATTTACATGTATCATTAATGCCTAACCAACTATACTATGTTGTTTGGTACCTACATATCATTATATTATTTCAGTTATTTTTGTTATGTTGCCCCAAAAAAGTATAATTTATTACCTACGTCCTTAAATAAGTAGTTACAAATTTATTAAATTAAATAACTACTTAGGTATGTATTTAACTTGATCTATGCAAAATAAGTTTAAAGTTAGTTTATTAATAATTGCAATTACCTAGTTCAAAAGTTTTGTAAGACATCTTTTTTGATCTTTTAATAGTACTGGCTAATTCCGAAATGCAAATCGAGACGTAAATCGGACAATCGTATTATGTTTTTAATCATGTGTCACCAACTATTCGGGCGGAAGTCGCCTAACACCAAACATACCTTCACTATGTAAATATAATTATTAGACAAATAATGTAGGCAAAGGAAGTAACAGTGCAGTACGCGACAGTCGATAGCGCGGACATTATTTGCATAAATCAGGAAATTAATTAGGTTTATGCCATATACTTAATTAAGCAAACTTCTTCCTAGCTTTAAATCAAGCATTTGCATTTTTATTTTATGGGTTTTTTGTTAAAGGTATCATTACATACTTTCATAAGCATTTTGTAAAAAGCTGTTATTTTAGCATTACAAACAGATAGTTAAATTTTATTAATTGTATAGAAGATATATAAAATTGTTTACAAATAATTTCTTCAAAAAAGTGTGGACCAACAATGTGCATTGAAATAATAATAAGAAAAGTTATATCGAATACTTAATTGAGGCCTAAAATATGTGTAATAGGTCAAAATGTTTTATGGACCAAAAGTAATTATAAAAATAACATACTTAAAAATATATTTTAGGTATCGCCTAACTGGCGCGAGTACTGTCTGACGTCACAACTGACATAGCTAAACAGAAAAATGGAATGTGACACCCATCTCTCTTTTATCGTGATAATGTCAGAA
Source organism: Saturnia japonica (assembly GCA_033032175.1). Taxonomy (NCBI): domain Eukaryota; kingdom Metazoa; phylum Arthropoda; class Insecta; order Lepidoptera; family Saturniidae; genus Saturnia; species Saturnia japonica. The sequence goes on from CM065315.1 coordinate 3,781,014, forward strand.
CAGAAAATACACAGAAATATTGATAAGAATTTTAACGAAGAATTCGAAAGAGGCTCTATTTCTATTAACTACCTTCAAATAAAACTTCGCCACGTATTTGCAATAGTGCTGTTATTGAGCCAAAAGTTCGTGAGTTCGAATCCTTTAAGTATTCTTGCTGAAGCTATTTTGGCTGAGTGGTAGTGTGTTCGTAGGTACAACGCGTTATCGACGTAGGTTCGAACCCTGTAATGAACCTGAGCATTCGGTGAAATAAGACATCATGATGAAACCATGGCGTGGTAGATCCTTTCCTAATTCCTACCTGGGTAGCTACCACTCGTAAGTTAGAAATCGGTTTTTAAACACATATAAATATAGTCTATACCAGGGGTTCCCAATCTTTTTTAGTCCGCGGCGCACATACATATTTACTATTTTATCTCGGTGCCCTAACCTATTTAGCTGGTAAAAATAGATAGATACAATGATACTAGTTAGGTAGATAGGCACAAAAATGTTTGCTCGATTTCGGAGAACGGTAAAGAGAATCGTTTCACGGCGCTCTTCTTCACTTTTACGGCGCACCAGGACGCCGCGGCGCACACTTTGGGAACCTCTGGTTTATACAATTAGTAAAATTGTAGTGTCTGTTTGTAATGTCAAAATAACAGTTTTTTGGTAAATGCATATGAAAGTTTATATAATACCAATAACAAAAAAACCCATTTTTAAAATTTTTGTCTGTCTGTTTGTCCGGGCAATCTCCGAAATGGTTGGACCGATTTTAACAGGACTTTCACTCGTAGATAGCTGATTTTATAGGGAGTAACTTAGGTTATTTTGAATTTCGAAAAATAATTAGGGTACTCCACAAAATAAATACTGGTCATACTGAATCAATTCGAGCGCTTAAATGGTTTACGCTGAGTAAACCATAAGAGATATATTAAATTAATGTACTAAATAATTGTAGATATTAAAAAGACCTACAAAAAAGTCCGGGAGAGTATACGTCTATCTTCTAAGGAACACCCACAAAAAGCTTTTTTATTTTTAAAACCAAAACAAAGTTGGAACTTCACCTAATTATTTAAAAGAAATTTTAATCACTGCACATTCCAATTATTCATTATAATTTCTTTCCCGTCGCGTCGCAAAAATCCGCGCGGCCCCGGGTTGACGCTCGCAAAGATGGCGGCTGTGGCTCTTAGCACCCTATTTTTGTTCTTGCCACCCCCGCGCACCCCCATCCGTGCTGCCCCTAGTTGGCGAGTGCAATTCTTTTAGTTCGTTTCCACAAGTCGGATATGTAAGCTAATTGGATGGCTTTTGTTTTTAAGATTTCGTTGGAACTTGTAGAATTATATTTTAGCTGGTATAATTTTATCTGAAAAAAAAACACTAGTAAGCTTTTCCATCTTTCTTTTAAATAATGTTTCAGGGTTTTATCATTTTGTAAAAAAAAAAAACGAACTTATGAAAGGAGAAAATTTGCAGTTATAAAGAGAAAACCCTCGCGTTAACATTTTTTCTTTCTTGATTCTTCCCGCAGCTACACTTGAGAGTCAATCTTCCTCTAAGCTTGGCGTGCTACCATCTTGGACCACATCGTCACTTAAAATCAGGTGAGATTGTGACCACAATGCTAAACCTTTAACGAAAAAAAAAAAAATCATTATAAGTATATAAATATCATAATCAGTATAAACTAATTCTATAGGCAATCAAAACTAGCCCTAAGTAAAAAAAATCAAACTTAAGATGGCTAAGAATGTTTAAATGCTTAATTATTATTCTTTCACCAGAGAAGATTACATATAGAAGAAAGCTATTTCGGTAAAGTTACCACATGAATTTACGTTATTAAACTTGCACATTTTATGTATGTATAAATATATACCCAAATACATAAAGTTACAAAAATATATACTATATAAAGTAACCAAACTATATAAAGCAAAATCTCCAAATAACGTAAGTACAAATTAAAATAAAAACAACAACATAAAAGATGTAGATGGAAATATACGGAGGTTTTTATGAGAAAAAGAAAAATACCTATAGCTTACCGTAGATAATAAAAACAAGTTACAGTAATTACAAGTAGCTAAAAAGGGAAATAAATTAAAAAAACCCGACAGATAACTTAATGATTCATGGACCATTCCAATGAGCCCAAATACGACACCTCTACTGTTAGTTGTTGAGGAGTTAAGCAGAATCCAAATGATGCTGCAGCATCAGATCAAAGAAACCCTTTTATTCTACTATCAGTTAAGAGAATACCAAATTTCGACTCTATCAGACCTGTAGAAGATGCTCACATCCATTCAACAACTAGAAACGAGTTGATAACCTTCAAAAGGCTGAACGGATTTTCCTGAATTATAACAAAGAATAATCTCAATCAAATCACCGTTCAAACAATTTTTTTATACATAACAAAGGTGACACAAACAAGCATGCGGCCTGCCTGATTGTAAGTGGCTACCGTAGCCTTGTAATTTCATAGGTATTACTAGCACGGTGCTGACCTTGAACTCCCCTATTCCAAAGAGCTCCGGAAACCCTACTCACCGCAAGAACACAACACAAGGTTATTTGGTTTCGTTCTTCCGTAGGGTGGAGTTATTCCACCAGTCGGGCTGCCCGAAGTAAAGAGATATCTCCAAGAAATTTCTCTACGACCTACCTCTCTTCCAGTTTCTGCCAAACCTAAAATACAGTTGACACCTGCAAGATTAAGTATCTAATTAATAAAATTTTCTTAAACATGCATGGAAATTTTGTCATTATTTTCGAAAAAAGAACAAGCGAAGTATCGAATTTACGGACATGCCAAGAATGATAAAATAAATCCAATCAAAGAGTATTTAATAACCCCAGGCACGCCGTTCCATACAACATTGCTGGAGCGTTGTAATGTTCCAAATTTAAAAAACGCTCCTGCAATGGATTTGATTTTCTTTGTTCGTAAATTCAATACTTCGCGTGTTCTTTTTTCGAAAATATTGACAATATTTCTATGCATGTTTGAGAAAAGCACTATATATGCCTCGGCGGAAATGGCAATTGCCTGTCTCATATTAGTGAAGTCCTCGCCTACAACTCAGCCTTCAGACTCATACTCGACATGCAATTGCCCATTTCACGGCCTTTGCAATAATGTACTATTATTTAAGCAACATAGGTAAGATCATTAGCGTAATAAGTAAAAGGCGTGGTTTAAATTTTTCCATGATCGCGTTAATGACAAGCTCTAAGTTGATTATTGGTCGGTTCCACTCGACGGCGTATGTGGGTTGTAATTTTCTTACATAATTACCGACTTCATAATCGGCTTTTTATACTACCTACAGTTTATTCGCCTTTAGAGTTTCCTGAACCATGACTAAATTAATCTGCTAATTTAGTTAGACTTACCAACGGGGTTTTATTTTTCTCAGTTGTAAGCAGAGACGAATTATACTAAAATTTATATTTACCACTACCGTGTCCCTATGTTTTTGATTTTTTTCATAAATTATTCTATAAACTAGGAGCCTTTTAGAATGACGAAAATTGCTCTTTTTACTATCATATTCAGATAAATTTGACGATTACAAAAAGAAAAACATACAGACATAGCCGAACTCCTGCATATATTATTCTTGAAAAAAATATTTAAATCGGTTCAGTTTTGGAGGAGGAAACAAAGGAAAACGAAACTATGATTTTGTTAATTTTACTTAGGTATAATCAGTCCGAACTGCAGTTGTCACTCTCGCACTCTATTCGGTATTGTTTAATACATATTCTTGAAATATTTTTTAAACCACGCATCCTTTTTGTAGCGATATTATGTTACCAAGTGGCTTCAGGTTTTGTATGTTAAAATAATTGCTAATACCTTTTTTGTTCTTGATTATGTCAAAACAATGTTAATTTAGTTTTAATTTAATTAAATCCCACTGTAATATTATGCGCTTTTTTCTTAATATGGCCTGAGAGATTACTTAGTATAAAATCGTTAATCAAAATTATGTAACACACCTATGTTTTCCTGAAATATTGTGTTCACCATTAATTAATTACCTAGCACATAAAAACTCAATATTAAGTCTTTAATGTTAATTTATTACGTTGTCATTATATGTCCTCATAATAATAAATGAATAAATAATAATATAAAACTTTCGTCCTATTAATTTGGGTAAAATGGCTGTTAAAAAATCTTACAAGCTAACTATTTCATACTCGTGCATCATGTACTGGCAGAGTGTGAAAAAAAATAGGATTGAAAGGGAATCGCTGATGAATAATATGAGTTTAAAATGCCAAAACATAGGCAATTTTCACAGCATTTTGGCAGAACCGTGTTCGGATGAAGCCAAGATGTACGACCTGGTAGTGCTGGCTCATCGGCGACTCTCTTGATTTAATGCTGGTATGAATTGGGCACAATGGGACTGATATATTCAGTAGAATAGAAGTCCCAGAAAAAAAAAAAACTATTTCATACTCTAGACGAGGTGTTCCCATTATCGCGAGAATCGTAGCATTTGCTGCTTCCGCTCAAGTACTAATTAATTCATCCCTGGGCTCAAGATGAAAATATGCAATGCACTAAGATTCACTATGCAAATACTAAAAAAAAAAAAAAATCAATTAATTTATTAAAGTTTTAAATAATTATTTTATTGATTCCGTGTTTATTATTAATTCGCTAAACTACTTTTAAAACCGAAAATTTTGAGGTTTTTAACTTGCATGTTTTAAATTAATTTTATAAATTGTCGATATATGTATATCACATCTATGTACAACCAATGATATTTTATAAGTAGATACCGCGGCGTTAACGCTCTTTATATGCCATCATGAATGGTGGGCAATTGCCTTCAGTTCGTTTACTTTCGACTTTGATACCGGCGTGAGCGAGAATAAACTTTTATCTTTTTTTGACAACAGAGTTTCCGCCTTACGCTGTGATTTCCCATTTATTTTGCTATTACATGCTGATATCAAAATTTGTAACGTTTTCAAATTGCTTTTAGTGAGAGTATGACGCCTCTATTTATAAAACGTCATTGTGTACAACGCGTCTAGCGGTGACTTGGAGGAACTAAATTTATTACAAATTTTAGTAAATAACTAGCTGTGCCGCGACTTCGTTCGCGTAGACTACAAAATGCCGTCGATCGTGCATAAGCGCAAATCGTGCTACTCCCGTTCTCAGTTATATGCTTATTGTTGGTGATCATTAGAAGATAGACATATGCACTCGCAGACTTTTTGCAGGTCTTTTTAATATCTAAAATTATGTAGGATATATATATCTTACGGTTTACTGAGCGTAAGCCATTTAAGCGGCCGAATTGATTCACCATGATCATATTTTTTTAATTTGTGCTGAACCCTTATTTTTCTAAAATAAAAGTAGCCCAAGTTACTCCTTATAACATCAGCTATCTACCAGTGAAAGTCCCATCAAAATCGATCCAACCGTTTTGGAGATTAACCGACACAAAAATTTATTAAAATTTCATTTTTATAAATACCCTATATAATTTCGTATGCATTTAGTAAAGACTATTATTATGACATAGCAAACAGACACTTCAATTTTACTTATATTTATTGATGTCTTCTAATGACTTGTTTTTCCCTCCGATACTATTTGGTCCAAGCGTAATTTTGATTTGAACATTAAAAAATATATACCTACTTAATATCTACTTTGTAACTTCTTAATAATTCTTCAGTGCAACTTCATGGCTATTAATCTCATATTTAACAAAAAAAAAAATTACCAGTAATTCCGTGCTTTTCTCCGTAAAATAACATTCTCTATGTAATATTGTAAATAGTCAAATGATAAAAGATTATTCACAGCGTAAGAATTTAATTTTCCAAAACCAGGCCAGATTGAGCAACTATCAACTTATTTGGCCCAGCACTATATAACTATTTACTAAGCATGCAATAAGCAATACATCACTAATAACGACCATCAATAGAGCATATAAAAAACCCAGTGGTACAATTTCACCCTCACCCGGACCATAAATAAACGTATAAAGACGTACTAACCATCATTGTGATTAGGCGGCCCCTGTAGAAAAAGTGATGAAAAAAACCCCTCGGGTAGGGATTGACCCACCCTCGCCGGTTTTTTGTACATTCGTCACCCCAGTTTTTGATTTTTCGTTTACTATATTTTGTACATAATAAGTATCTATTGATTTGCTGGGGCGATTATATCTTTTGTCAAGTGTTTACATAATAGAAGTAAATAGATCTTATATGATAATATAGAGGTTGGATTTTTGGGACGGGGCAGTAAGGGAAAAATTGTTATTGCGGTTTCTGACATTTATAATACTAAAAAAAAAATTGGATAGAATGACATCAAAAAAGGTTTTGTTGTAAACTACCCATTTTATTGCTGACTGTGCTTTTTATAATCAGTGTGAATTCACATAGTATAATCTGAAATAAATATTTCACAGTAATCTGCAAAGTTTTCTCTGTCGCTACAACAATTATGGTACCAACCCTTACTACCAAGTCCCATAATTTGAGAAGGTAATTTACTAGAAAAGTAGTTGTTGAAAATGTATCCATATGAATGAATGGTTTCAATGTTGAGAGATTTTACCAAATGCACGAGGATTTACTGAAATATAAATAAGTAGGTATTAGAAATTTCTCATCCCGTCTACATTTCATGATGTTTCATAATCCCTAGTTTCGAATAATAATATAACTTAGCTAAGTTATTGTTTTATTATATAACTTTCTCTTATATTTTCGACTTCAGTTGCTCAACTCCTCCCCGTTTATGACTTCTTTGAAAACATTTTAAAATTGACATTGGTACCATCACGCCTGTATCCCCGAAGGATTAGGCAGAGGTGTACTAATGTATATGTAATGTATGTATTATACTATATAGTACTATTGCTATTAATCGGGTACAAAGCCAAACTCCGAACTGCTAGTAAGGATTTCATAGAAAAACCCAATAACACTTTGCTCAACCTGGGAATCGAACTCAGGACCTCGAGCATAGCAGTCTCGCTTAAGACCACTAGGCTAATGAGGCTAAATTTATAGTTATGAATATTTTGGAAAATATAAAATTTTCTACCATTTTCGTAGCAGACCCTTTTTTGTACAAGCGTACGGCCCGCCTGATTGTAAGCGGCTACCGTAGCATATGGAAACTTGTAACAACACCTGTGTTGTACCTATGTGATACCTGATCACTAGCATGATGCCAACATTGAACCTCCCTTCCGTAAGGAGCTCTGGAAACCTCACCCACCTGAGAAACACAATACAAAGTTATTTTGCTGCTATCTTCTGAAGGGTGGAAGCATTTGATAGTCGGACTTCCTCAAGAAGAGAAATCTCTGTACCCTACCTCTTTTTGAACTCCTCTTCCCCAAGGAGATCTGGTAACTATACTCATCGCAGTAACTTAATACAACGTTATTTGGCTGAGATCTTATGTAGGTTGGAGATACCCCACCAGTCGGACCTGACCCTACTTGGGCCTATAAAGAAATTTCTCTGCACCCTACTTCTCTAAAGTCTTCGTGTCTTACTGTATAATTTTTTTGTTAATTTGTTATTAGGTATGTTATTGTTATAATGTTGTAAGATCCATTCATCCTCGTCAATAAGGCTTTTTCATAGAGAGTTCTTAATCAATACACTTCCAAACGTCTTAACAGGTATTTCATATGTCAATAAATGCATAATTATACTTTATTGACTTATAATAAGTTACAAGATTATAGGGCTTATTTTAACGAAATACAATTTTTTGTTCTATAATGAATACTAGCGCCTGAACTAGGCCGAGCCTATATCTCAAACACTAGTCCCTTCCCGTGATATGTTACATGGTGATATAGCATTACAATGTTATGTGTTATCAACACTAGCATAAAGCATAATTCCATAAGGATACAATAAAGGTAACTGCTTACAATCATAATGCATCAAGTTAGACTACAAAGAATTTTCATTTCTTCATCAAATTACGTCAGGCCAAAACTTCTTGAGTATTGCATGCTACTATAGCATGCTGAACTAAATATACTTATCAATAAATACAACATGCTAACTGTACTTGCTAATTTATATTTATGTCACCTACTTAAAGTTCCTTATACTTAAAAAAGAACTGGTTTCCAATACACACCGTCTCAATAAACCGGTCCTATTCATCATAATAATAATTATGAGCTTCGATACGAACTACACGAAGTACAGATGTGTATACATCGACAGATAAAACAGTAAATACTAATTTGCGAATGGAGGTTCAGTACATATAAACTGAATTTATTTTGTACCGACTTCAAAAAACGAAGGAAATTATCAATTCGAATGTCGTTTTTTTATGAATGTTCAGCCATAGCTTCTTTGTTTATGAACTGATTTGGATGTCTATTTTTTCGTTGGATGGGGGTAACTTAAGGGTCATCCCATTTTAATTTCATTGGCTTTGGACCTTTAACTTCGAAGATACAGATGGGAACTCTTCAAAATCATTGAATTTTGTTTTCTTTAATGTTAAAAAATGCTTTGTATCCAAGCGTTTGTAAGCTTTGAGGTTTGCGGCAAGTGGCAAATATGTGGATCCGGTACAACACCTTGAATATGAGTTTGGCATTAGTTGTAAAGAACCCTACGGTACCGTATGGCAGATATCAAGGGCCGGTTTTCAGTCTGCTAGTATAAGAACTGGTTTTAAGTAGTTCAATCTATATCGTATCTTCCTTTGAGTTAGGCCAATGATTATTAAAGCTATATAGGCTTCTATGGGTCTATATTATTCATGAAATGTCTAGAGGGAATAACAATTTTTGGATTCCTCCCAATAGGTTTATTTTTAACATCCACTGTTTTGACGTCTACACTATGAATACTATTGTACTACGTTTCAATGTCCACTACAGGTAAAAATAACATATAAAGTAAGTATGCTACTTTAGTAATAAAAAAAGTCGTGAGCGACGTCTATAAAGTGGAATATTGTCTTAAAAATTTAATTAAATGACGAGAAATATTTTTTTTTTGTCAGTTTTTAACGATTTTGGAAACGTTATTAGCCACCTTTTAATGAAATAAAATTCCAGATAATTTCTGATGGGGAATTTTTAAAACGTGTTAATTTAACATTATATTATGTGCGAAGTAAAATAAAAAATTATCGTGTTTTGGCTGCCCTAATGTGTAGGTTTGATAGCGTTGATTACCATATGGTTGTTAAAGTAATTGTAATCCACAACCCTTCTTATCTAAAAGTAAACTGTAAACTTTCTAGGAACACATACAATTAATAATCAATATGTATTTATCTATGTCTTTATAACGGAATGCTTATAACAACAAGCCCCATTAAATAACAATCGATTCAATTTTCAAATAAACACCTTTTGACTCATTGATCTTTTATAACTATGACTCGTGCCAAAAGGTGATTCCGATTGAGTTACTTCGACACCTTAATTCTATTGATCTAATCGATCCTTTTAGAAAAAAAAAAATGTTACAAAAACATTCATTCTTAAGCTGCGCGGGTTTTGTTTGAGTCGACAGCAACGGCAAAAACGTAAGGTTCCTTTTTTCGTTCGAGTGCGGATTTTTTTTTGTCGTCACCAAATAGATCCGACATGTGAACTGAATTTTAATTGTGGGATATCATTTTTTCTTCTTTGTACTTAAACCCGTGTGTTTAGAAAGGGTGTGTTTTTATAATGTTTGCCACTTAACTCGGTACGGTAGATGTATTTTTGTATTACTTTTTTTTATTGTTTTTCTAACTTTCTTTTTGAGTTTATGAAAAACGTGTGAGTGTGTTTAAATAAAGTTTTTTTTACAATAAAAAAATATTTGAAAGGATGAATAGAGCATTTTTATTTCCTTTGAGTTTATTTATTTACATAAGTATTTAAAATACGTTGATTTTAAAATATAAAATTATTATTTGTTATGTCTTATGTTTAAACGTTTTTTATCTTACCCGTATCGCAAATAACAATAAGTTGGTCAACCGACTACGCAGTTCTTTAGGTTTGGTCAAGATTGGCTAACTTGCCTCTATCTATCAACCAACCAGCATAATTGAAATAAAAAAAACTTTTTAAATATCGAATTACAAGCACGCTTATTATATTTTTTTATAAATCAGAAAGTAAAGTTAAACAAATCACACATGTATGTACACAAATTTTATTAATCACACATGATTCCGTGTCATAAAAATAAATACATTTTATATTAATATATTTTTCTCAAACATGCATGGAAATATTGTTATTTTCGAAAAAAGAACCCGCGAAGTATTTCACGCCTTTGCAATAATGTACTATTCCTTTTAATATTTTCTTTCTTTCTTTCAAATACATAATTTGAAGGTCTAGTTTATATAACTGCCTCATTAGCTTGTAGTCGTAAGCGCGACTGCTATGATCGAGCTCCTGGGTTTGATCCCCAGGTCGAGCAAAGTGTTATTGAGTTTTTCTATGAAATTCTTAGTAGCAGCTCGGAGTTTGGCTTCGTGCCCGATTAATGGCAATAGGCTCGCCCCCTATTACATGGGACCTTAAAAACATACACGGCGAACTGTGGGTGTACATTAGTACACCTCTGCCTAACCCTTCGGGGATACAGGCGTGATGGTATGTTATGTGTTACATTTACAGGTAAATTGTCTCACTGAACATGTTCTATGTCATCTATGTCTAGTTTCATGGTAAGTGTTCTGAAGAGCTGTTACACCGATTCCCTCTTCTCCTTTCCACAATAGACCCAAACACACGCGTTGTTCTTCGGAGTTACAGTTTTAAGGTAAGTAACCTCCATCTTGACAGGAACAAAAAAGTTCTCTATGGCTTACCTTTGTCGTACCGTAAAAATGTCGAACCATCTTCCAATGTGTTCCCCCCTTCTTACGATATCAGTCCTTCAAGCGCAACTTGAAGAGATAATAAAGCAGGCTGGTATGACAGCGGTGATCGTCAATGTGTATTCCGACTTTCGGTGGTTGTTGTTGCTTTAAGATTATACTATGCTTACCTTATGCTTTGATGTGTTTTTTTATAGTAGCATGGAAAATTCACGGTACTGTCTCTGATGATAAGCACAGAACAATCCTAACACAGCAGCGACCAGCGTGAAATCGTAATCTATCGACGGTCGCTGTTGTAATGCCGGCCTACATTCATTTAACTGGATATGCACTGGCTGATCCCGAAACGCGAAACGTAAAAGCGAGTCACTATGACGGACTTTTTACCACATGTATGGTGGTTGCGAACCAGTCGGGCTGGACAGCCCTACTACCCCGCTATCCTCATTTAGTCGTTCGTTACTCAGCAGCAGTTCGTTACTATTATATAAAAAGTTATTTATACAACTAATAAAAATGAAGTGTCTGTTTGTAATGTCAAAATAACAGTTTTTTAGTAAATGCATAATATGAAGTATATACGATACCTATAACAAAAAGCCCATTTTTTAAATTTTTGTCTGTCTGTCTACCTGTTTGTTCCGGGTAATCTTCGAAACGGTTGGACCGATTTTGACAGGACTTTCACTGGTAGATAGCTGAGTTTATAGGAAGTAACTTAGGCTATTTTTATTTTAGAAAAAGAATTAAGGTACCGCACAAATTAAAAAAAATGGTCAATGGGGAATAAATTCTGGACACTTAAATGGCTTACGCTGAGTAAATCATAAGAGTTATAGTAAATTAATGTACTACATAATTGTAGGCGTTAAAAAAATATATCATCTATAATATCATGTAAGAAACACCCATAATAAGTATTTTTGTCTTTAAAATAGCCGGGAGCGGGAGAGCAAGATTCGCACGGGCATTCTGTAGTCCATGTGAGCGAAGCCACGGGCACAGCTAGTTTATAATAAAAACACCAACAAGATTTACATTCTGACAAATTATAAGATTATCGACAAAAAAAAGATTAAATAAATGTAAGCGTAAATAAAGGTGTTAATTTGAAAAAAAAAAGCACGAATGAATTTGAAAAATATAAGACAAAACAAATAAACTTTAAAATATTAAATTTCTACAAATTAAAATATAAATATATTCTACTTACAGAAAAAATAGATTTATATTTTTCAAGGCTATTCGCGAAGATGTCTAGATGTGACTTTTCAGACTCAGCATAGAGAGAAAAAGAATAAAATATACATATGAAGAATAAAAATGTGTCAATACAAACTAGCGATCGCCCTGAGCTCGAAATTCGACCAGCGACTTTTTGATCATAGACTATTTTCTGTTTGACATTTATAGTATTCATAAACAATGAGTATTATCTACATCACTCACTTACTGTCACTTTTCCTTGAGTGACATTGTCAATACTTTGGGGAGTCTAAGTTCAATGACACTGATCGGGTTAGGATTCACAGTATTAATTAATTAATTTAATATATTAGTAACAGATATTATACATAAATTTTAGCTTTCTGCACTCCTTCTTCATTTAAACTTTAACCATGCCAAATCTCACAGTCTTCCGTGCACGCAATACGCTTAAAAAGGGGTAGAAAGCTTTTGCTTCACGTATTAATATATAGATGCAGCTTCGAACCTATCTGAAGCCTTTGTACAAAATAATATTTACAAAAATAAAATTTACATTTGTTATCTACTTCATCAAAATTTAACAACGGATCAATTCAACGGATTCAATTTGTAACGAAGGGCACAGAATATATTTATTATTAAAAAGTTAGAACGGCGCAATTGCTTAACTTTTTTCAGTTAAAAATAGATAGATACTTATTGTAACTAGAGGTCGCCTTGTGGTTGAAATTCGACCATAGACTGATAGATTCTATGTCAAATGTGATCTATTAAATTGCCCCTCCTACAAATCTGCTTTCTTATAATTAATATTACCATAACAATCCCTTCGTCTTAAAGATGACATCACTAACACAAGAAAAAAACGTGTTTGCTAATTAATTCTCTACAGGGGGAAAAGGTGAAACGAGGGTGGAAAATTTCACTGAAACTTAAACAAAAATGCAGATAGGTAGAAGTTTGTTAACAAGGGGGGAAAATACTCCCTTTTGAAGTTCGGCAAGAGCACGGGAGCGTAAGGGGCGCGTGTCTACTTAGGGGTGAAAAATAAGTCTCCCTTTTAAATAAGATATCTGAGAAATTGAAATTGTTGAGGCGTGTATTTTTTTTGCGAAGAGGTAAATAGGTAGATTTTAAATAAAAATCACAATATATGTAATACCCACTTTGGTTTTAAATTATCATCCTGTAGGACTTATAATATTTTGAGTACATTGGTACTTACGTTTTTGTCCGTGAATGGGAAAGTGTTTTCCAAATAAAAACCTTCTGACTATTATATTATTCGCTGTATTTGGTTTTATTATTACTTGTTATTATAATGAATGAATGAATGAATGCTTTAATGCCCTTTTTTAGTTTTTACACTGGCGAGCTTAATGTCATAGAGCATTTTGTTCAAGTTGACTAACGGTATTGTGGTAAAAATACTACTGTTATACTTTTATTGTGGTTAGATTTAATTGTCGTGCACCTTATCTAATAAGGTGGAAGAGTTTTTTTTTGTTTGTTTAAAACACGCTAATCTCTGGAACTACCCGTCGAATTCGAAAAATTCTTTTGTATATGATAGCCAGATTCACGAGAAATAGTACAGGCTATTTAACATTAGGCTACAACCCTCGTCTAGCCTTTGATATTGATTTTTGTTACGTAAGTCGGAAGTCGAGTCCCTCCCAAACTGTTTTAACCGCGTGCGCTGGCGTAATCGTTTATGATACCGAAATATAATTATCTACAAAAATATTGGTCCTTAGTATATCAAAAAAAGTTAACGATAGTATGTGGCTATCTCTTATACATAAGCCATAATAAGGCATTACAAAGAATTAAAATGCTTTAAGAATAATGACATGGCTATTAATCCTTTCAAAGAATTATAAGTTAAATTTGCGAAAAACAATTATGATAGGACTACACGGGTGCGTTGGCGGCGCGGTGTTTGTATGATAAAATCAACACGGGTGAAGCCGTGGGGCACAGCTAGTTTGTTAATAATATGAGTAAAAATAAAATTATAGGATGTAAATAATTAGTGCGTACCAGACGCGTGCGGAGCCGCGGGGCGCCGTTAGTATTAAAATATATCTATTGCATTTATACATAACATCTAAATTAAATATAAAGACGTTAGACAGCCACCCTTCGTTTGATTTTCATAATTGCAATAGAAAATTGCAAAAAGAAATGCTCTTTTTCGGGACCTGAGAAGTGGGCGCTACGTCAAATAATTTTCGTTCGGTTATGGTACCGTTGGAAAAAAATGTAATAAAAAACGTTTATTTATAGAAAATAGCTGGGCCCGTGGACGTTGTTCTGTCCTTTTGCAGTAGTCAATAACTCGACCAAAGATCTATCACTTTTAGGGATGGTATAAAAACCGTATCCATTAAAAATACTTAGATCTCTCAACTTTCATGGTGGTCGGTCAAAACGGCTTTGGAATTTATCCTTTCATACATCAACATCCATTTTATTTGTACTTATACATATACACAGTAGTATGAGGCTATAGACCTTGATCTATGCTTCTAATAAAACAATCGAAACCTTTACATTGAAGATATTCGAGAAAAAATACAACGGGGGTGTTTAAAATCATGGACAGAACACATGTCGATAGTTTTGAAACTTTTTATCTGTCTGTATATTTGAACGACAATCACGCTAAAATTACTGAACCGAATTAAATAAAATTCGTTTTGATTGTACTTTATAGTCTGAAGATACATTTAGGATCCATTTTTACACGTATGGACGTAGTACTTATAAATTACATAACCTATGTCACTTTCTCAATTAAGACGAATCTAACGACACCTCCTGTGCTAAAATCCATTAAACCGTTTAGATTACTGAGCGTGCCAAAGAAATAGACATAGATATATTATATACATACATACGCTAGAAAAACATTACCCTCCTTTTTAGTAGTCGAGTAAAAAATCCGTAATTCTTTGTTGAAAGGCTAGGTGATCGTTTTTAGCCTAGTGATAATATAAGGAAAATATAGTCGGTATAATTATATTATTAACAACGTTAATTAATTTCAAATATGTTAACTTTATTACCTACTTATATTCATTAAGACCATCTGCATTTTTATGAATAGGTATTTTTTAAAGTCTAGTCTTATTATTTTTATTAAAAATAATTAGATAATGTTTGAATTCGGATATTTGTAAGAAGTGATATCTGTAAATACAGATCCGTTGTAAAAAATCTTTTATTGATAAGAAACTAAGAAAAAGAGATAGGTCATACAGATATTTGTTTAGAGATTTTTCTCTTTGGGGCAACCCGACTGGCGGAATGCCTCCACCCTACGGAAGATCGCAGCCAAACAACCTTATGTTCTGTTCCTGTAATAAGTTGGGTTTCCAGAGCACCTTGGGATATGGGGGTTCAAGATCGGCAACGCGCTAATGATACCTGATATTACAAGCGTCCATAGGCTACGGTAGCCGCTTACCATCAGGTGAACCATACGCTTGTTTACCACCTCTTTTGTATATAAAAAATTACGTTCAGTATGATGGTTTAATTGTGGTTAGGTTTTATATTATAATTCAGTAACTAACAAGTACGATATCTTTTTTTATCGTTTATGTTATGTTATAATGTGGTTTTGTTTATGACGTGGACCAAGATTGTGACGTGGTAAAGCTTAGTGTGGAAACTGGGTCTCAGGTGTAATTCGGAACACATCTATAGGTTATTGGCGACACATTTTCAACTGGAGTCCACTAACTAGCCAGACGGACATTAGAAAAATCCCTATCATCATGGTATGGTTTCATCACGATGTTTTCTTTCACCGAAAGCTCAAGCACATTGCAGGGATTCGAACTCACTTCGATAAACGCGTTGTCTGCACAAGCTAGCACTAAGCCGTCATTGCTTCAAGTCGCGGGCGGTTGTTAGTTTAATACAAATATATCGTAAAAAATTTCGCTTGACTTTTATTTTCAAACTGACTATCACTATTGGCCTAGGGAGACTTACAAATTTCTCTAGGCTTTCATGTCACTTGGCTGAGATCAGGTTTACACGAGCTAAGTTTCCGCAATTCGACGTCTACATTCACCTATTTTGCATGGGCTTGTATTTAAATAGACTTCTACGATCGAAGCTGGATGTACCCGGACAAAACCGGACCTGTTATACAAACATGATTTGTGTACAATTAAATCATTTGGCGGTAGTTGGGTTATTTTTTGACCGTAGATGAAGCCTTTGCGCCGAAATGTATGATAGTTTTTCCTGGATAGTGTACCTAGGACCTGAAGATTGTATCCAACTATATCCCGGTGTCCAAGCGTATGGGATCAGCTGGTACCTACATATTCAGTTTCTACTTTTTTCCATTAATTTCCATTTTATTCCATCTTTTAGACTTAGTAAAACAAATAAAGTTTTTTAGGTAACGGTGTTAGGTTCTACAATAAACTTCCAAAGCATATTAATACCTATTTGCCGAGTAATAAGTTCAAGAATCATGTTAAGCAAGTTTTATTGTCGAAAGGGTTACAGGGCTACTGATTACGTGAATGATGGTGATGTCTGGATGTGATTCCTTCTCTGTACATCTACTGAAAGTAATAATAACTGTATATAATTAAATATTGTATAAATAAATTTAAAAAATTTGATTATGACTTTGACTTTGACTTACTTAGGCTGACATAACAGCGAATTCTGAGTATTCTGACGATGGATTGTTGATCTCTCTATGGTCACCACTGTCTTAGGATTGTACTGTGTATGTTATACACAACTGTTCCGTGACATTGCTGTGCTAGTAAAAAAACTGACATGTTGTGGTTTTTATGGATTATAAATATAAAGCGGAAAACATCCATTTTCGGACGTCACAAAAACTCGCAAGATATTTGAGCCAGGGAGCTGACCAGAGAGCCACCATCATGTCAGAAGATCCCACTTTGTATACAGGGAAATCTTACGAAGGCTTAAAAACATTGACACTGAAAACCCCACTATGTATATTGGAAAGTTTTAAAATGACTTTTAAACATTGACACTGGCAACCGCTTTTTGCGGACCAAAATATAGAAGTTAAATACCTACCTATAAGTAACTTGACTGATGTAGTAACATATAGGGTGGGCCAGAAAGGCGTACGATTTTAAAAACACTCTTGCGTTTGAACCTTATGAACGGGGGCTGCGCGGGTGGTGGGGATGAGAAGCTCGGTTCTCGGAAATTTAGTCGCGATGGATCGCTTCATCGGAGCGCAGCGTGCATTCTGCGTTAAACATTATTATAAAAATGGCGATTCATGCGCTATTGTTCGACGTTTATTTCGGCGTGAGTTTGGATTACATGACGTAAATCAGTGTCCGAATGAAAGTGTGATTCGATCGTGGGTCAGAAAGTTCGAAGCTACTGGTTTGACTCTCAAACAGAAGCCTGCGGGACGCCCAAGATCAACAAGAACGGAAGACACAATTTAACAAGTTACAGCATCAATTCAACGTAATCCTGGTCTATCGACTTGCAAGCGATCAGCTGAACTTGTGGTGTCCAGAACATCTTTGCGTCGCATTTTGTTGAAAGATTTGAATTAGCACCAGTATAATATTCAACTTGTGCAGGAATTACTGCGAAATGACCAAATTTTACGACGAGCTTTTGTTGAAAAAATGTGAACGCTTTTAGAGTTTCAACAATATTCTGTTCTCCAATGAAGCCCATTTACACTTAAATGGGCATGTCAATAAACAGAATTGCCGTTACTGGGCTGCAGAGAACCCACGTACAAAACATCAAAAGCCTCTGCATTCGCCGAAAGTAACCGTTTGGGCGGCCATATCAGCACACGGTATTATAGGACCTATTTCTTTGAAAATCAACAAAGGCAATCTGTCACTGTAAATTCGGACCGATACATAGCCATGTTAAGGGGTTTTTCTTTCCGCAACTGCAACAATTTGAAGCCTATAATCGTGCGACGTGGTTTCAACAATATGGTGCGACATGCCATACATCTAATGCTTCGTTGGCGGCCGTAAACGAAATGTTTGCTAGGAAACTGATATCGCGCCGAGGTGATATTGCATAGCCGCCTAGAAGTCCGGATCTAACGCCACGGGACTTTTTCATGTGGGGATACCTGAAAAGTAGAGTCTACTCCAATTACCCAGCCACGATTAACCAGTTGAAGATAAATATCTGAGAAGAAATGGCAGCTATTCCTTGCGCAATGTGTCAGCGAGTTTTTACCAATTTGAGGTTCAGATTCGAGGAATGTTTGCAGCGGGATGGTGCACACCTGAATGCTGTAATTTTTAAGAAATAAATTTCCCAGATGTCTATTTTAATTGAAATAAAAATGTGTATGTGTATTGTATTTACTTTTTTATTATTTTTTTTAATTCGAATTTTTTTCTGGTCCAGCCTGTATATCGTATATCTATTTCAGATATTGTTTATATTATTACCTACTTATATTATTAATGTATATTCGATAATATGTAATATGTGTTATGTAAATGTTGAGTAGAGTAATTATTCTAATATAATATAAATTAATTTTTTTGCTGACCCTAAAGAATCGAATCAAGCGGGAGGATCTAAGCGACCTCTGCATTCCTTTAATTATTTCTTTTCCAACTAAAGACTTCAATATAAAATGCAAATAACAGCCTATGGCTAAATATTAGCATGATTACATGACCGTACTATACTTATATACTGCTATCGTTTTTTCATTAAAAAATACATAAAATTACTCAAGTGATGAAATCTTTATTTCTTTTTAACTTAGAATTTCACAGTTCAAGCGTAGTACCTACCAGAAATCAATCTTAATCCACAAAAGCGCAATTTTTTATTTTGAATTAAAAAATCTAAATAAAATAGAAAAATTAAAGGATAGCTTGAAAAAAAAACAAAAAAAAACTTATCGATGCAGATATGCATAATTTTAGATAAGTTAAAAGTAATAAATTGAAAATAATAATAAATTTAACTACTATTGAAAGATGTTGAGACCATTTAAGACTCCTGACATTTACGTTAAAATTAAAATAAAACATTACGAAACAATATTATTATGTAAAAAATATAATAAATAATATAAATATAATGTGTATTACAAATAAAAAAAAATTAAGTAAAGAAATCATGCTGAAATATGGGCGCAATAATCATTTTTTTTTTCATTCTACAATGGTAGGTACTACGAGAAAATTTCACAGGTGTTTAAGTTGTAAGGATGTTTTCCTTCATTGTCAGTGGATGGAGTTTATAAAGAAAGAACCTATTTTTTATTCTAACAATTACCTACTTTTGTACAACAATTTCCCATCCACGGACACGATAAAACGTGCGCGGTGATGTAGGAGATATTTTAAAAAGAGATAGAAAGAAAAACCATTAAAAACAATCTCGAACGATAATTCTTTGTCGAGTTTCAACTTCAGATCCTTGTCTTTTGTAGACGTTTGATAAATATGACAGGGAATGTTATTTAATAGTAAATTATTGTATTCATTTTTGAAGCATTTAATGATTTCGACAGGCTCGTTTATTGTTTTGTAAAGAAGACTCAGCAGTAGCAAACTAGTATCAAAGAGTACAAAATTCAAATATCAAGATTTTTTTTAAATTTCTATTCCATCTAATTACGCGAAAAGTATTAGAAACGAGTAATCAATCGATAAATATTTTATAATGTTCCGTGGCATATAAATCTTATATAAAGGAGCGGTTTTAACTAAAGGGGCGGCACACCCCATCACGACTCACCCCCGCGATTCAAATTATTTTTTTTCTAACCCTCGTCAAACATGGTGGCTGTTTAAAATAATCGATATTTCCTATGTTCATTATACCTTCATCGTATAATAGATTTTAAACACATTTAATTAATTCTTCACACTGTATATTATATTATCCTATGGTTTATTTATAGCCACAATCTCACCCGATGTTAAGTGAATAGATGGTGATACACTAAGACTGGTAGAGAAAGTGGCCCTCAAGTGCAGCTGCCGGAACACAGGTATAGGTGCTTGGCGATAGATTTTCAACTTGAGAGTGGTAGTAAGCCAGGCAGATATTATAAAATACTCAACTCTACCATGCGATGGTTTTCCAAGTCTGGTGAAGCTGTAAAAGCAGTCAGAGGCTCCAGGGCCCCTAAGGCTAACAGTATATAGTCAGTTCTAAAAAAAAAGCTATGGTTTTATCACGATGTTTGTTTCTTTTACCGAAAACTAAATTTTATTGCACGGATTCGAACTAACGTCGATCGACGCGGTCTACGTACACTATCAATGAGCCATCATTGCTTTAATATATTTTTGTACTTAATATTTGCTATATTAGTAAGAATATAAGTTTGGTGATGCCTTCGCTGTTTTTTTATTAACTGACTTCAAAAACGGATAAGGTACATAATCAATTTGAATTTATTTTTTAACTGACTTCAACTAAAGACGAATGTTTTTTTAATGGATGTTCAGCCATAACGTATTTGATGATGATTCTTTTTTTGTTGGACCATTTGATGGGACCACCTTTTAATTTCACGAAAGATACACAAGGGAAATCTTCAAAATCATTGAAATGGGTTTTCTTTTATGTTAAAAATTGTGTTATTTTATATATGTTCAGCCATAACTTCTTTGTGTATGAACCGATTTAGATGAATCGTTTCTTTCTTGGGAAGGGGATACATCAAGAGTATCCATTTTAATTTCATTAGCGTTGGACTTTCGAGTTCGAAGGTATACCAAGGAACTCCACAAAATCATTGAAGTTTGTTTTCTTTTCAGTTAAAAAGTAAAATCCAAATGCAACGGTGACCACCGAGAGATCCACTATTCATCGACGATCATCACTGTCATGCTGGCCTGCAAGCATCTTGATAACTATAACTGGCCGATACCGAGACACAACGACACAAAAGAGAATTACTATAATGCTTTTATCACCATGTGCATGGTGGTCACGGCCTAGTCATGTACAGATTTCTATCAGCAAGCTTGAAGAATAAATATGCATCGGTTGATTCCGGAACGCGATAAGCCGAACCTTAACAATATGACAGTTCTTTATCATCTATCTATACCAATATTATAAAGAGGAAATTTTTGATATTTTAAAAATTATTTCACCAATATAAAGCTACAGTATCAACGAGTAACATAGGCTATATATTATAATTGGAAAAATTAATTTATTCCACATATAAATATTTGGATATTTTTACACAAAGTATAAAAAAATGCCTAAACGGGTGCGTTGGCGATGTTTATGGATTAAACTGAACACAGGTGAAACTGTGGGGCACAGCTAACTAACATGGGACTACCCTTTAGATATCCTCAATACAACAAAAAAGAATCATTCCAATCGGTTTATTAACAAAGACGTTATGGCTGAACATCCATAAAAAAACATTCGAATTGAAAACCTCCGTCTTTTTATGAAGTCGGTAAAAATTGTCTCGTATTTTTACTCTTTAGGTAATTTGGTCCTTATTAAAAAGGAAAATTAAGTATCATGATATCTTCATTCAGAAGCTCTACGGGTTCTTTTGTTGTCCACGCGAGCAGAACCGCGGGCACAGCTAGTAATAAACATAAAAATTTGCATTGTATTTTTTAATTTTTTAATATTTCTCATAAATATACGAATATTAGCACAGACCTAATCTCATCATCTTATGATATATAGGTAAACAAAAATTTCAAGTATTGATTTCCAAACTTTTCTCTCTTTGATAATCCTGGGTTGGTATTAACGTGCAGATTAGTTTTAGATACAAGATTCAAAAATGATTTATTTCATGTTT
Source organism: Saturnia japonica (assembly GCA_033032175.1). Lineage (NCBI taxonomy): Eukaryota > Metazoa > Arthropoda > Insecta > Lepidoptera > Saturniidae > Saturnia > Saturnia japonica. Next base: position 3,802,937 of record CM065315.1, read on the forward strand.
ATGTTTTATATATATTTCGTTTTAAATATTTTTTGTGTTTCTTCTTGGTCATGTAGTCTTACAAATAAATACATTTTCTTTCTTCATAACTTGCTTGTTTGCATAGCCGCGGAAACAATGATTTATTTCCGTGCCACTTCAACTAGATACCGGCGGCGTATTATAAATATGTGGCAATGAAAACTACGCCGAATTGGCGTACCCGAGTCAGAGTATACCGACAATACTATTACGTTGACAAGCTTCATTTATATAGTAACTACACACTACTATATTAAGTTGTCATATTCTAGGAGCTATTGTAGAACCTAATTAATAAATAAAATCTATGAATACAGGAATCAAGCACCTAAACCTTGTATAGAGTTTCTTACCTATCTAGTATATTGATGTAAATATGTCAAAACTAAATTATGTAATATTAAAAATAAAGAAAAAGCACTTCCCCGTCCTAACAAGGGATTCTCTATATACACAATCAAACACCCTATTTTTAACTGCAAATTTTATATTCAGATTCGATCGTAGCCGCTAATGAAATGCGATGGGAGAGGTCTCAGCCCTCTCGTGGGTCCTGCCAAGTGCATATGAGATTTCAAAGCTATGGGATTTGAAAGAAAATGAACTTTCCGACTAAGATCAGTGGGGACACCGTTCAGTATAGACGCAAGGAAAAGAATAAAGAAATTTATAAATATAAAATTAAATGATAACATTTTTTAGTCTTGTTTTTAATCATGTCCGTTATTTTGTTTAAACACACTAATCTTTGGAACTATCAGTCGGACTCGAATAGTTCTTCTTTATATATGATATCCTGATTCACGAGGAATAGTGTAGGCTATCTAACATTAGGCTATGACTCTGTCTCAATCAATTATTTTATATAAAAGCCACTCAAAGGTATTTTGTGACAAAAATTTGTTGAAGATTAAAAAGTGATATATGGGAATTATTTTTTGGCATGGCATATTAATCCTTACAAAAAAAAGTTACTTGATCATAAAGAAAATTTTATGAAGTTACAAAAGCGTGAAAGAAGAAGAAAGCACGTTATTTGAACATATAGTTTAGGAAATAATGGAAAATTAAAATAATGTATACGTGTGGGAAGTGGGAACAATTATGACAGGTTACGTGGGTGCGTTGGCGGCGCGGTATTTGTCGGATAAAATTAACATGGGTGAAACTGTAGGGCACAGTTAGTATAACAATTATAAATGTAATTTAAAAAATACTTTGTTTTTATAAAAAAAAAAACAGTTTATAAATTATCTACTAAAAGTCATAAAATTTCAAAGGTTGTTAACACTCTCTATTTTTTTATAAGTTAATAATAATGTTACGACATGTTACAACCCGATTAAAAAGATAGAGAAAATCCTGTTCCCGAAATATCTCGAAGCAACTACAAATTTCTCAGGACATCGAAATAATGTTGGCGTCGTAAACAACCGCGGCGTATGATTTTATAAACATCGCAGTTTATACACACATGTATAGGGTTTATCGCCTCGATTACGTCACCAAGTAGGTATTGAAAGTAAACATCAAGAAAAGTCGCGACGCCTCACGATGTTTCTGCGGTCGTTTAGTGTAGGTATATAAACGACACAGGCGCAGCACCGAGGCAGTTCAGTTTTGAATTATAAAGCGATAAAAACGAGTGATAAAAGGAAGTGAAACCACAGTGTAATAAATAACAGTGTTGTGAGTTCGTGTAATTTGTAACTATGTCGAATTCAAATAAATCTTCTTCACGTCAATCAACGGCATTTTTAATACCCACGGGTGTATCAATAATATTTGTAGGTAAAAAGGTCTAGAATTTTAAGTATCTTTTCAAAACAACATTAAAAACAACTTCAGACTGTTTGAGCAAATTACTTAAACTTCGTTACCATATTTTAATTAAGTAGTTAGATATTTAAAATTAATTTGTTTAGCGTGAGTATTGGGTCATCAATTAAGCTACCAAATGCCTATAAAAATGAAAGAGTACTCTCAAATGGGCAAATAAATATTTCACCCAATCACTACACATACTTGCATGATTAGTATCCTCGGTATTAGATGAAGATATGCTTTGATATAACTGAAGTGACATGAAACCTATAATATATACTGAATATGAAATAGGATTAACGGATCATTCTGATAGATGCTTAACAGTATATTTACAACTGTAGGATGTTTACTAGCAACATGAACTCCAGGTGTTTTTTAACTTGTTTAACAACTGTTTTCGATTGTACTAAGTATGATTCCCCAGACGAATAGGTTTTTGGATGGCACCGGGTATACTCCCCGGACGCTTTTTATTAGATTTTTTGGAAGTACCTACTACTAATGCGTTTTATGCATATAATTTAATACCATATAAACGATGAGTTGTTATTTAACTCATAGATCGTTTAATTTCACAGATTAAAAAAAATGGTATTTGCAACACATCGCAAGACGATCGCAACTGTTGGCAAAAGCGAGCAGCAAATTGATTGATTACTTTTCATATTTGTTTTGAGTCCTACACAGTGCATGTTTTGTGTTATCACTGAACTAGCTATGCCCCACGGTTTTACCCGTGTTAAATTTATTCGACTATTTCTCCACTGCACCGCTCCGCTTCCAATTTACCCGTGTAGCCTATCCCTTTTCTCACTTCCTGTACTTGCCTATAGATTTCCAGATTGCCTGAAGTTCAAGGTTATTAATCCGCTCCTTTGGGTCATAAGGTAAAGTAATGTAGCCTAAAAATTTCCCCGATAAATAGACTATAAAATGCGAAAAAAAAATTGAAATCTGACTATTGTAGCTCCAACGATTAGTGCGTTGTGGAATATAGATACACTTTTAAGTAGGTACTGAATTGATTAATACTAGAATTAGTACTTCCAATACCTAATGATTCATGCACTGTAGGACTGATTCAACTTGATTTACTATAATTCGTAATCTCTATAACTCTTAGTAAAGGAATTTTTTTACTATATGTTGTTGTAATTACTTTTACTGCTTATTTAAAAGACCTAACATCAGTTAACCAGTTTTTTAGGTTTAATACGTGACCACAATATCGCTTTATGTTAAGTGAAATTGTGGCTGAAGATGATAACACGCTAATCCTAGTGGAAGACTGGCTCTCAAGTGCAGCTGCAGGAACACACCTATTGGTGCTTGGCGACGGATTTTCAACTTGATGGTAGTAGCTAGCCAAGCGGGCATTAGAAAATCGGCTACAACCAAGCTATGGTTTCATGACGATGTTTCCTTTCATCGAAAATTTCAGTGTCCGAGCATGTTTTCTACATATTAGATGTATAAAAAATATCATTTATGAATTAAGACCACGAGACCTAGAGTGGCCTATCTGCTTTTTCCGATAAATTGATATATTCATAATCTAAAAACGTGCTTTTATAAAACCGCAATGAACTAAAGTTATTTACGTGATTCTAATATAGATGTCAGCATTAATTTAATAACTTTAGGCCATTGTGGTTTTGTAAAAGCACATTATAGGTTATGAATATGTTAATAGGTCAATTTAACGGAAAAAGCAGATAGGCCACTCCGGTTCTCGTGGCTTCAATAAATCTTTAGCGAATGGGAAATTGAAATCAAACCATCTGCCATAACCAAAGTCATGACGCAAACCGCTAGCTATATAAAACAACAAAAATAACTGCCGATCTAAAAAAAAAAAACAAAGGAGCACATCTCCACAATGAGATCCGGACGTCCGAAAAAGGGGTCAGCGATTCCCATACGATCAAAACTGTATAACCCGACAAAATAATAACAAGGAAAAAAACTAATTTCAATAAATCTAAATATTACACGTTTTATTTTTTAAAGACAATGCCGATATTCGTAACTCGCTACGGTACCGAACATCTGTTCTTAACCCTTTTCGGCAAGTTATTGTTTATAGCGTTCACAAAAGTCGAAACAACAATACGGAGCGTTGACACAATTATGTGACCCCGGAGAACGGCAGTGTTAAAACAAAAAAAAAGAGATTGTTATACGAAGAAACAGGTTTTCATTATCATAAGAAAGGGTAAAGTGAGATGTAAACTGGTGAAGTGTTTCGATCATACATATAGGGTTGCCACGAAATTTGTTGTTGGATATTATCAATCGGCAATATCTTTTTGGATTTCATAACATTATATGTAATTGTAGGTCACTACCTATAACACTCCTATTAGTGCTCGCCTAATTAATGTCAAGATTTATCTCTTCTTGGGGCAGCTCGACAAATGAACTACTTCCGTCATACAGAATATCGCAGCGAAATAAACTTGCGTTGTGTTCCTTGGTCGAGTAGTGATTCCAGAGCTTCTTGGTGAAGAAGTTTGAACATTGGAAAACTTTAATATTTTTGTTGTATGGTGACAATACCTTCCAAAAACCTATTTAAACTAATTTACAGTTAATTAATAAATTGAGTTTGTGTTAGAACCCATAACTCATGATTTTGATATAATAATTATGTTTATATACGTTCTTAAAATATTTCGTTTTTTAATACCTTACAGACATTTACTGTTTGGTAGATTAAATAATTAAACATGTACCTACTTTTAGGACCTGTCCAAATTTTTATTATAATTTGATTGGCGGTGACAGCCCTGCCGTATCCTTCGTGTTTTAATTATACTTTCCTCTTCCCCAAAACTTCTCGAAGACATTGTCCCCGTTTATAATTTATTCATACATTTCATTAGAAATTATTACGGAGTGGCGTCGAATGCAAATTGTACGAAATTAAAATCATAGACAAAGTAGTTTTTTATTTATTTTATTTGAATATAAAAATTGTCAAACCAACCGGCCGGTTCCCACCAAACGAGAATTTATGAAATACAATATATTGTGCAACAGACAGTCCCACGATACTTTTATGAATTTTTTTTCTATTATAAATTTCAAAATTCATTACTAGTTTTGAGATTATTTTAATGTAATTATTAGTACATAATTATTTATTTGTAAAAAAAAAAAAATGTAGATGTAAAACTAAGCTGTATTTATTTAAATCGGTTTTTTTATTGTGCTCACCAACGAGTGGCCGTAACGTTCGCGGTCCCAAGCTAATTAAAAAAAAAAAAATCTGTACTCTATATTATATATATACCTACACAAATAAATAAAATTGAAAAGTCTGCTTGTAATGTCAAAATAATAGATTTTTACTAAATGCATATGAAAATATATACGGTATTTATAATAAAATCCCAATTTTTTAATTTTTTTGCCTGGCTTTCTGTCCTGTTTGTTCCGGTTAATTTCTCGAAATGGCTGAACTGATTCTGACGAGACTTTCACTCATAGATAACTGATGGGATAAGGAGTAACTTATGCTACTTTTATTTTAGAAACTGAGTTGGGGTTACATGATTGTTGATCTTTAAAAGACCTACCAAAATGTCAGCAAGAGCATATGTCTATCTTCTAAGGGTCATCCACAATACGTATTTTTGTCTTTAAAATAACCGGGAGCGGGGGTAGTACGATTTTGTAGTCCACGCGAGCGTAGCCGTGGGCATAGCTACTCAAGTAAACATTAATTTTAGAAAATTAACAACATGACGAGCTGGTAAAAGTTACGGGATTTTTTTTATAATAGCTCGGTCAATTGACCGCACTCTCCCTGTGGTAAGCACAGTACAATCCGAACACAACGGTGACCACCGAGAAATCTAAATCCATCGGCGGACGCCGCTATCTTGGAGATTATACATAAATATCTCTTCACATTATATTTGAAAGACCTGAAGTAAGAAGGAGAGAACACATTGGCCGGAAGATTGTTCCACAGCGACACAGATAAGATATTGAGAATTGGATGCAAACAGTGCAAGATCGCTCATTATGGCGTTTATTGGGAAGGCCTATGCCCAGCATTGGATGTAGAGATGGGCGATTATTAATGAATTCCATAATCGACACATTCGATTACCATTTCGATGATCATTCATAATCGAGCCCTTTACGTATACTCAGAGGTGGGCGATTAATGCGATTATGAATGATGACTGAATTGGGATATGTACTTATTAAAAATGTAGAGTGGGAAGCTAAAAATAAAGGCCGCTCAGACGTAAACAAAGTTCTTTACAAGAATATATATATCAATTAGCTAAAAAAATCGGTCGTATTAATTAGTAATCCTATCAAATTAGTAACTATTATATAAGTAACATTAATAACCCAGCATTAGTAACTACTAATATTAGTAATTTACCGCTAATAGGATGTCTTTCGGCTCACATGATTATTATAATGAACATGATATCGTTTTTATTATGATTAGTCGTCGATTTCGTAATGATACTTTTCAATAAAGACCGGTTTTAATAACTTTCAGTTATTATTGTTAATATTACCCATTGTTATAGGGAAACCGCCAACACACCTCAAAGAACAAGACATTTCTCGATTGTTGAGATAGCGTCGTTAATTTATCGGCTTTAACTAGTGTTGTGACTTATGCAGATAATAAAAGTATTCCCAACTTATTTAGTATTTTTTGTAATCGAAAATTAAATCATCATCATCACCATTTCAACCGAAAGACGTACACTGTTCGACATATACGAGCTACCTGATCCGACCACTGCCAAATTGTTTTGAATGACGAGCCATGCTCCGAAAAACATAGCGTGAGCAGACCCGCCACAAAGTAAACTGATGATTTGGTGAAGGTTGCGGGATCCCGCCAAATGCGAGCAGTTAGGACCGGTTGCTGTGGCGATCTTTGGATATATATGCTCAGCATTGGACATCTTTCCGCCGAACACCATCCATACCATACCATCACGCCTTTGTATCCCCGAAGGGTTGGTAGAGACGTACTATAATGTACACCCACAGTTCACCCGGTATGTTTTAGGTCCCATGTAATAGGGGGCGAGCCTATTGCCATTAATCGGGCATAAAGCCAAACTCCGACCTGCTAATAAGAATTTCATAGAAAACCCCAATAAGACTTTGCTCTACCTGTAAATCGAACCCAGGACTTCGAGCATAGCAGTCATGCTTATGACCACTATGCTAATGAGGCTAATGGATGGTTAAAAATAATTTGGATATAGTACGAACAGGCATTGAATTTTTTAATATTTATAACTAAGGAGGTTTAAATATATTCATACAAATATTGTCATCCCAGTTAATGCTAGAATGTTCCATTCGAATTTATTATAATATGCAATTAAAAACCAAATATGTAAGAATAAAAAAGGTAACATAGTTCGGAAGTCAGCATGTTTTTTATGACTTCTATGTTTTAGTTAATTTATTTTGCCTTGATACAATCGGTTTGCTGTCGTCACCTAGACGTAGGTATATAAATGCGCACAGTCATTGAATCTTTAGTTTTAGAGCGTGAGTTTTCGAATTATACCCCGTCCCTATATCATAGATAGAATCGTATCGAGACCTGAATAATCTTGATTTATACCATTATTTATGCGAGTTATGTTATTTTGCCGGTCGACATCACCATAACAAGCAAACCGCTCGCGCCGCAGTGGCGTAGAGCAATCATAGTGTCAATTTAACACAATTTACGACATTCGCATTGCAATTTTCCCTTGTAATTGCTAAAGGGACGATCAATACGCGTCTAAGCATTACGACGGCTTGTAGAACGTTTTAGACACATTAAAATTTACTCTTTTATTCGATTTTGTACTTTATTTTGTGTATTTATAAAGTTTAATATTTTTAACAGCATGTAAAGTAGGTTTGCGTGAATTAATATTTACTACATTTATAAATGTCTTTCAGTTGATTTTCAAGTAATATAATTTGTTTTATGACGATTACAATTTGTTTTAATTGAATCGGGAACTTTGTTTTAATGGGAGCATGGCAAAAAAGAAGTTCTTAATTAAATTTAGGTCAGAAGAAGGCGCTTATTAAGAACGTTTAAATGCTACCTACCACCGATTAGGAAAACACCCCAGTCATAGAGAAGAACCGGCAGCAAAATTTAGTCTAGTGTTTTTGTTTCCGTCGGGTTTTTTTGTTTCCTTTTTAATAATTTAGCTTGTTATCATTCCGGAGTGGTTATGGAAACGTATTTAGTAAATAATTTATTAATTCTTAGCATTTACCGCATTATGTAGGTACTCGAAACTAACGGTTTGTAATCGTAACAATTCATGAGAGGTAGCGATAAATACCAAATAATATCAAGTTCCATGGACCCTAAATAAATGAAATCAGAAATTTCTGTTTTGTATTTTTTATGTATATTTATCTAGTGTAAGTACAGTTGTAGAAAATATTAGAAAGTGTTTATCACAAATATTGTAAAACAAGAAAATATAAACTTTTTGTAGGTATTTTATTCACACGTAGGGTATTCCAAAAATTGTTAGGAAAATTAATAAAATTTATTTATAGTGTTTCAAAATATTCCCCTCCAACCCCAATGCACTTATGCATTCGGGTGAACCAGCTTTCGAAACATAAAAAAAACTTTTTTGCGGTAATGTATGAGTGGTCGAAAAATAGCAGCCGAAATTTTTCGACGACCTCTTTTGCAGTGTTAAGTTTTCGCCCACGAAGCATTTTTTTACCGTAGGAAATAAAAAAAAATCGCATGGAGATAAATCTGGGCTTTACGGAGGATGGGGTTACATTTGTAGCGCCGGAGTATTCAAATAATCCATGGTACTAGCAGTTCTGTAAGCTGACGCGTTACCTTGGTGAAAAAGAATGCTACGAACATCGCTTCCTGGTTATTCGCTGTTCAACTCCCCGAAAGCTTTAGGCAGACAAACTGTGCAATGCCATTTACTAGAAACTGTTCTACGATCTTCTAGCAGATTTACTGCTACTGGTCCACTGCGTCGAAATAAAACCGCTTTTTTTATATTAACGCTCCGACCGCGAACAACTTTTGTAGGCGACTCGTCTTCTTTCATTGCGTGGATTGTTGTTTCGTAAGAGGATCTTAGCTGTAGATCCAAGTTTCGTCAGTTGTAAGGATGTAGAATACGTTTTGCAAAGTTCCTCCTTCAAACTTTTTTAGCATAAATTTGCACCAATCAACACGACAGGATTTTAGCTCTACGGTGAGAGAATGAGGTATCCATCGCGAAGCAAGCTTCCTAACTTTAAGGTGTTTAAGCAGGATGGTGGAAACTGCCTATGATTCGATCTGCAGTTCAGCCTGAATCTCTAGATGTATAATTTGTCTATTCTCCCGCAATAGCCATTCTACCCTGATGATATTTTCATGAGTTACTGCAGTTTTAGGTTGGCCGGGTCTGGGTTTCATATTTAAGGTTCTCTCGACCACGTTTAATTTCACGAAACCAATAAGTAGCTGTTGTTAACGCAGGAGCAGACTCCCCAAATGCAGCATGTAATTTTTTTTGAGATTCGTTGAAGGTCAACCTTCTATTATAATCATAAAAGCTATAGCACGATAATCATCCCGTCCATTGTTGCGAACAAAAGAAGAGTGACATATAATCTTTAAAAATATATTTTTTTTAAATAACTACACATAGTTGGGCAAATGATTTTCAACAAAGAGATTTGCATTAAAATTAGCTACCAATACAAAATATTTTCAAGAAAAATGAGATTGTATTTATTGTATGGCTAACAATTTTACCTAGGCAATAACTAAATAGCTTAGTAACAATATATCCATAAGTATTTTTATACAGGTGTCTGGTAATGAATGAATAACCTTGAAATAGCTTATAGCAGAACTTATGGCGTTCAGAAAAAAATGCGAAGTAAAATATATCCTAGGTAGTACCTAAGATATGATTTTTTAAAATAAAAAACTACAAATCTTTACCTTGTTTTACAGTCTTCTACACTGCGACCACAATTGACTGAATTCTATCGGTTTTTTGTTATTCTATTATTATACGCTAACTATGCCAATCGATAAGCAGTAAATGGTTTGACTAGCTATGGTAATATTTAAAAAAAAACTTGTACAAGGTGTCCAGAAAGGGTATCGGGTATTTGTAAGTTCAATGAAACAAAAATTATTTGTATGCAATAAAAAAGTTTATTGTTTATTATTAGCATATGAATTGGAGAATTATTTGGAAAAGATGATGTTATCCAAATGATGACCGTTACGATGCTGGCACTCTTCTAAACGGAAACGAAGATTGGCGATAACACGTTGACACATAGCTATCGATATTACTGCCATTTCTGACCTGATGTTTTGCTTTAACTGGGTTAGATTCGTCGGATTGTTTTGATAAACCTTACTTTTAAGGTATCCCCATGCAAAATAGTCAAGCGGGCTAAGGTCGGGGCTTCTGGGAGGCCAGTTGATGTTACCCCTTCGCGAAATGACTTTATTAGGGAATCATTCGTTAACAACTTCCATTGAGTAATTTGAGGTATGGCAAGTGAACTTGTGAAGTGACATTGACAACGAAGTGAAGTGAAATTGTGAAGTGAAATTGTGCATATTCAAATAGCCATCTCTTTTGAGTGTTGACTCATCGCTCCAGAGAATTTTATTAAAAAACTGCGGGTCTTCCTCAATCTTTGTTAGCATTTGGTTTTTAATTAATAAGCTAATTTTATTCATTATTAATATCTAGTGATGATTTTTAATAAACCTTAATAGTCAGGTACAATTTATTGTAAAAAATATTACCTTAATAAATATTTTGGTGTTTAGTGAAATTTGCTCCTTTTCTACAATAATAGCAATAATTCACTATTTACATAAGATATAATAATGTATTATACCATTATGAAATCTACTCAAAACCGACAAAATTTTAAAATTATTGGTCACTCATGTTTTCATACTTTTTTTTTATACCAAGAAGCTTAAACTTTGTAAAAAAAAATTTTTAGCAAATTTCTCACAGAAAAATTAATTCGTTTTTTTTTTTTAAATAGTTCCATAGCTAGTTAAACTATTTACTGCTTATCGATTGGCATAGTTAGCGTATAATAATAGATCAACAAAAAACCGATAGAATTCAGTCATTTGTTGTCACAGTGTACAAGAATGTAAAACAAGGTAAAAATTTGTAGCTTTTTATTTAAAAAATCATATCTTAGGTACTACCTACGATATATTTTTTTTCGCATTTTTTTTGAACATCCATAAGTTCCGCTATAAACCATTTCAAGGTTATCCATTCATTACCAGGCACCCCGTATATCTCGTGGTTTATATTCGTTAACAATTATGTAAATTGTTTGTGGGAGAAAAAATTAAAAATATGAATTATTTTTTTGTAACTTCCTTATGTAAGTAAGTATATTCGCAATATTACAAATTCTTAAGCAATTTATGAAAAATTATTTTTAAGTAAAAAATTACAAAACTCCCATTTAATTCTTTACAAACAACAATTGCCGTCATGAGAAAATTTTTAAGAAGGCCTCCCAATTACATAAAGTAATTTCAATGACTGTTTATTGGTAGTATTATAATAATATTAATATAAAAATACACCCTGTGTGCGGTCATCTCCAACACTATTTTATAGTACAAGTTTAAAGAAAAAGATATACTTAGTTTAAGTTACATAAATTATGATTGAGTACTTAGTAAAATAAAGAAATAGGAAGAAAAGAATATAACATATATCGTAGCTTGTAACTTGGACCAAAGTTTTACTTTTAAATTACTTTGAAGTACGTCAGTTTAGTCACGTATACTATACTATACCTACAATCTGATTTGTATTGTTCTGTAAATATATATCATAGCGTATTGAGTAAAATGATTTTTTTATTTATTAGTATGTAGTAACAAACAGGCTTGCAGACGACGACAATGGACGACAACGGTGGATTACCGATTTCTCGACGGGGCGACGTCGTTTTTGTATTATACTATACTTATCTACCATCAGACAGAATGATGTTCCGTGGTACTATAAAAAGTTGGTCACTATAGCCTACATCTATATAGAAAGAAAGAAAAAGGATTTATACGACAATAACATCACACAACACACATACATTTTTAAATATAAAACAAAACAAACAAATTGACACAATTAATGAAGTGTTGCATCTCCTAACTGTATGCGACATAAATATGTATAATATAATCATATCCCATACACTTCGAGATAGACTGCCCACCACTTGAGAATAAAACATTTAGATACCTACTGAGCCAACATTATTGAATTGCATAGTAAATTCATTCTTACGACAATAACAAATATTTTTTCAAATTAGCTTTGAAACATATAAATATCCTCAGAAAAATCAAAGTCCTAATTGAGGCTAGTTATAATAATTGAATACCTCTGAGGACTGTCTTGGAACACCTCGTGTACCAGTGTGTGTTGCCAAGAAAACAAAAGACACACAACTTTAATATTATATTGAAAGCCAGCTTCTGATGGCGGAAAGGAAAGATGACACTTGGAGAATTTAAAAGAGAGCAGACATTGATGAGTTGGTAGCCGAGCCCATCATTAACGATGAAACAAAATTTTGTGGATTTCGCTTGGTCGCTCACCTAAAGAGAATGGGGGAGAACCAAGCAGTCAGAAGACTTCGACGGATCGCGATGTTGCTTATTTAGCAACAGCCAATCCGAAGTTCGTCTATTTGGCACATTTGAGTTTATTGCCCTGCTTTCACGGCTGAATGCCTTAAGCGCTCGCCCCAAGCCACGGTGAAGTTGTAAAAGCCGTCTGAGGTTTCAGGGCCTTACGGCTAACAGTATAGACAGATCGAAAAAAAAGGGAATATAAGAGCATACTTGGACAGATCTATCGGTTATTTTTCGGTCTGGTCCCATGATGCCCCAAATTTTCGAATCGAAAACTTCTTTTTAGCCGTTATTTTGAAACTAGACAACCAAAAACGACACTAAAAGAGACAACACTTATATCTATAGGATTTAACCTGCGAAAGAATGAGATAGGATGCATTATACAGTGTTTCCTATTATCTCAGCCTCCTGTGTCTGCGTATTAAAAATACTTGGGAAAAGGTGATATAGCCAGCGTGTATCGTTTATGTGAATATTTGTATGTTTTCTGAAGGTTTCACTTCAACCCCGTGTGAACTGCTTACCGGTTTTTTAAAATTTGTTTTTATATTTGCAGATGTTTTAAATGAATAATTCTTGCATATTAATCAAACGGTACCTACGACAAAGTTGCGAAAGTAATAAGCGGTCTGAAGTGAACTGTTACAAGCCAGATGTTATGTTCCACAGGAAACTACTACTAACAAACTGGATTATGTATCTAACAACATCGTGCTTTCGCGGGTGTAAGTTATAGTGTTGCCGTGGCTTAACCCCATCAATTCACTGACATAGATGGTATTTCCACAGACATTATACTTCATTTAGATTCATTTCACAATATCTAATCTGACCATACGGACTAAAAACTTGGTTTTTGAAGTTGCAGTTCTTTTTGCGCGTTTAGTATAGGATAAAATAGATGAACTTATCCAAAAGATTGAACATAAAAGAAGTTTATCGACTTTATTATAATAGAATTAAGTTGTTACGATTAATAATGCTTTTTATATCGATATAAGAAGTATCATTATCATTAACGTAAGAGGCAAAACACTGTTTTACAGGAAATAAGATTGTTTCTTAGAAATCTGTCTGTAATATTTATTGTGCTAATTTTATTTCAAAGACTTCCTGGACAAAGATTCTTAAATATTTCGTGTCTTTCCAACCAAATAAGGTAAGCTTAAAGGTTTCAGGAATAGTATGTCCCATAAGTTAAAGACTTGAACAAAATGATGCCTTACGTTACTTATTTTACAGATGAAATTACAGGCAATAAGTAAAATGCAATGACATTTACATTGTTAGAAATAAAGGAATAAGTTATATTATTGTAAAGACCTTTAAGTACTTTTGTTATACTTTGTAAATGCATTTTTAAAAGTAGGTAATGGTATTTCACTCATTGTGAAAAAATGACACATGATTGGTTTGCTGTATCTGTATTATTTCCTTCCACATTCATTGATCTATGGTAAGCACTGTTCTAAATTTAAAATTGCCGTTAGAGACTGCTGTTTTTTTTATTGTTTTGCACTGTTGTCCATAGACGAAAGGTGGATGGCTTATTACTTATTTATTTACGACTATATACCATCACCCTACGTTCGACAGCAATAGCGATTATTTCATTCGAAGCATACGTGCACTTATAAATTATCACTCAACTAATTTTACATAGGATAAAAATAGAAGTTTCGTTCATAACGAGACATTCAAAATCGAATTCACAAAATAATTTTTCTTCAATTTAGGACCTAAGACGGCACTTATGAGCGTCAAAAGACTACCACCGGTTCGGAAAACATCCCAGTCATCGAGAAGCGTCAGTAAGAAACTAAATTGAGATTTTTTTTTCAACTGTACAAAGAATATTCATAGTCAATAAACATAATTAGGTCCTTACATATGAAATTGGCGTTTTGTACGGAAGGAATATAAAGTCTTTTTTTTTTGTAAAATATATTTAATTAATCAAAGTATGCACCGTTGTTATCTATGCACTTTTGCCATCTCATAGATAATTCATTGATCCTTTTACTAAAATAACCATGGGGGCGAGAATCAATAAACTCTTTGAAGACGGTTTGGACTGCCGCATCGAATTTGTTTTTTTCCTTGAAAGAAGTTGTCCAAATTCTGGAAAAAATGGTAATCTGTTGGAGCAAGGTCCGGGGAGTATGTGGATGTCGCAGATATTCCAATTATAGCTCATCTAACTTAGTGGTTGTTTATTGTGTAGTGTGTGGTCTTACGTTGTTATGAAGCAGCAGTGGCCTAGAGCGATTGACCAATCTCGGTGGTTTAGCAGCTAGTTCTTCCTTCATGTTTGCAGTTGCTGACAATTAATATCTGCCGTAATCGTTTGGCCAGATTTTAGAGAGGTGTAGTGAACGACACCGGCGCTAGTCCACCAAACACTTACAAGTAACTTTTTCTGAGTCAATTTTCGTTTAGGGCAGGATTTGACTGGGTCTCCAGGGTTCAAAGCCATTGCGACGAGCGCTTCCGATTATCGTACAGTATCCACTTTTCATCATAAGCAATGATTCGATTTAAAATCCCTTTATTATTGTGTCTGTTGAGCAAAGTAACACAGCAGTGGACGCGTCTTTGTAAGTTCGATTCACTCAATTCATGAGGTACCCATCGTTCAAGTTATTTTAGTTTTCCGATTTGCTTCAAGTGGATTAATACAGTTTTATCATTTACCTCGAAGCCTGCAGCTATCTCTGAAGTGCTTTGTGATGGATCTGCTACCACAATAGCCTTTAATTTTTCAATTTCCACTTTGATCTCCGGCCGTCCACGGGGTTGGTTCTGAAGGTCGAAATTTCCAGAACGAAAACGTTGAAACCAAAAACGTACCGTGCTTTCTTTTGCGACACCATCGCTGTACACATCATTAATCCTTCGAGCTGTTTCTGCAGCACTGGTGCCACCGTAGAACTCGTACTCGTAAATATATCAATATTTAATGTTTTTCCATTGTGCGGTAATAAGCGACGCCAAAGAAAAAAATAATGAGGAAAAAAAAATGTATGACTGTTTTCAAAACTAAATACCACCAGCAGTACCCACTAAATGAATTTATAAATTTGAATTTGGAATTCTTAACCAAAGTGGAGATATTTCAGATCAAAGTGGTCAGTACGACAAAACGCTAATTTCATATGTAAGGACCTAATATTAAAAATTATTTAGTGTATGCACAGAGAAGGAGTCACTTCCAGACATCACTATCATTCACATTGCTTTGCTAAGCGTATTTTATCGTCAAGTCTATAACGTGGTGAATATTTCGAAGAGTTGTTTGATCTTAACCCATCATCTTCCTTCCACTAATGAACCACGTGGACTGGTCTAGCACCCATCGTGGCACGGACAAAGAAATTAGAAAATTTTTACCTTTGCCGTATCGTGCAGATGTGGAATGGTCTTCCAGCTAACGTGTTCCTTCTTCCTATGACATTGGGACCTTCAAACAAGGCGTGAAGAGGCATGACATTGACCACTGCCGATGAAATATGTGTCACCGACGGTCGCCGTTATTTGTGAACTGTACAGTAAGTACCTTAATGTGATGCACTGCCATCTGCCGAGCATCTGTATTACAAAACAATATATTATAAAGCGATGTTGCACTACTACTACTATAAAGCGGTGGCATTGCACGAAAACGGCATCTAAGTACGTGATATTGAATCCGGTTTCGAATGTATGATGCGACTATAGCATAGACATATATTGTCAATCTCTTTCCTGCTTAGTTACAATACTTAAGTAATTTATATATTAATACGTGAAGCAAAAGCTTTCGGTACCGTTTTAGCGTAGTGCACGGAAGACTGCGATATTTGATATGGTTAAAGTTTATATGGAGAAGGAGTGCAGAAAGCTACAATATCTATAATATCTGTTACTAATATATTAAATAAAATAAATGAATACTGCGAATCTTAACCTGACAAAAAGCCGGCGAAAAGTGACAGAAGTGAAGTAGATAATACTCATTGTTTAGGTTCATACTGCCAAATGTCAAACAGAAAATAGTCTATGATCAAAAAGTCAGTGGTCGAATTGTCGCTTAGGGCGATCGCTAGTAAAAATATAACCACCACGTAGTTAACTGCCCCGCCCTAAACTTCCACTGCCTACTCTTTGCTCAACCGCATCGTCACTAAACATCATACGACATCAAGGTCAAGCATGAAAATAAGCACTGCGACTTACTACCGCCATTTTGTAATAAGTATCATAAAAAGGTAAAGTAATAAACATGCTTTTTTATTACGTCCAGTAGCATACTCACAAGTAAGTACGTGGAAACAGACACCGCCACGAGTGATGCGATGTAGTTGGAGATGTCTAGGAATTCCAACGTGATAAGCAGAGCGGACAATCTTAATAAAAGTTTTCCTAAACCAGTAAAGACAAAAATAAATTATGGTGGAAGTTTTTTTAATAAACAATATGTATTAAAAACCCCGTCGGATCCGTGAAGTTGTTAATAGGTATCGAGATTATATTCTGTTTATTTATCTATCTCAGATTATAAGTAAAAAAAACTACACCTAATAAAATGTAAAAAAATAAATATCTGGAAACTTACATGGCAATGGCAGCGCGGCGCAGGGTACCGCCATACGATCAAACGTACCGTTGCGCCGCGCCAGGGCTGGCGACGGTGTTATCACGTTTTAAAAATTTGCTAAATTTTAGGGAAACTAAAACTAAACATGTTAATTTTAAATCGCAATAACATTTTTATTTTCATAATAAATCAAATTTTGATATTTTTTTGGTAATGTCATTGGGGTGGGGTACTTATATACCCTTTTCGGATTAGACTGGGTTTTTACACATATTGTATACAGTGAATGTAGCAAAAAGGCGTACGACTCGCGTAATGGTAAGCGGTCACTGTTGTCTATTGATGCCTGACCCTCTTTGCCCAAGGAGCTCTGTAATCTTTACTCACCGCAGGAACACAACACTAGGTCATTTGGCTGCGATGTTCTATATTGTAGATATATTTCACCAGTCGGTCTGCCCCAAATAGAGTTTCAAAAGAGCTTTGTGATCCGAATGATGAAAACAGCGGAATGTTCATCCAATGCATGCAGAACAGAACTTTGGCTCGCAGCAAGGATTCTTTTGGAATACCTGTACATTTAATAATTTGAATATATCAATAGTAAGTAATTAGGTCGACCGATGATGAAGGAAAATACCTTGAAGAAATTTAAATTGACGCTGGTCCGTTGAAATCTGTACCTGAGTGAATTTAAAGTACCATGTATTTATTACAAAGGTACTGTTAAACCCGTAATAGTGACTTCATTTTTGTTTGTCACGTTTCGTTATCAGCCGATGTGGATACAGCACAGCTATCGTGAGCCTTGAAGACCGGCAGAAGTTTTAGGCGAGAAGAAGTGACATATTGTGTTTTTTTAATTTTAAGTAACTGTGCCCCACGGTTTCACCCGTGTTAAGTTTATATGACAAACATCACCAACGCACCCGTGTAGGCAATTTTTTATACTTTGTGTAAAACTATCGACATTTTTATGAGAGATAAACTAAATTTTTCTATTTATGATATAGCCTATGTAATTGCTGATACTGTAGCTTTATATTGGTGAAAGAATTTTTAAAATAGGTTCACTAGTTTTTGAGTTTATCCATTACAAACAAAAAATCAAATACATCCTCTTGATAATATTGGTATAGATTCATTAACTTAGGCTTTTGACCCTATATTACATAATATTGGTGGCGTTTTGCGTGATATAGTTTGGTTATTTTGCATAAGTGAAGTGGATTGTAAATATAAACAGAAAGCATGCATTTTGAATTGTCACAGAAACTTCCTAGATCGTTCTAACAAGAGAGCCACCATCTTGTTATGCGCCACTTTGAATACAAAATACCTACTACAACGAAGGCTTAAAAACATTGACACTGGCAAGTGCTTTTTGCGGCACCAAAACAAGAAGAAAAAGACCGGTATAACAGCAAGGACCAATGATGGGTTATAGATCTCCCGGTCGTCGCTGTTGTTATTGTCCTTTATAAAAACTTTGATATGTTTTTATAAAAAATGAGAAAATGTTCTTCTAATACACATAGGTAGTGGAAATAAAAAAATAACCATAAGTAGGTTTATATTATTTATGTTTCAATGGTTAGTTTCATTGTACTTTCCTATAGCTAAGCTTCAGGGCAAATAAGATTTGAGTTAACTACATCTATGTTACCTCTGAGCCATCTTCCCTGCATACTGTTAGGGAGTGAATGCATAAAAAAGTCCCATTTATGCTTTTTTCTAACGTGTCTGATTACCGACACTATAGAGTTGTCACGGTAGCAAAAAATTATTAAAGTGATAAAAATCAGAAACTGCATTCATGAAATTAAAAAAATAACAACCTATTGTCTATGTCATTCGTTATACTGCACTCAACTCTTTGGAACGTCGGCTTTAAATCAAATCCTATCAAAAGCTGTATTCGAATTTCAAACCTTTGTTTCATGTTAGTGACACAAAATAAGGGGTCATAGTTTTTTGCTACATTTGAATTTAAATTAAGAACGCTATTGTCGTTCGCGTTTTTTTTAATTACATACTAGCGTAGAGTCATTTTTCATGCATCGCTTGCAATCTGATTTACCTGCGAAGTCGCTTTGTTTTTTATTCAACATTTTTTTACTGTAAGCCAATAGTTAGCCAATTGCATGCAATTCCTTTCGTCCGGAAACATACGCAAATCGTGTGATTGTAATAATCGAGTTGCTAGAAATAATTTAATGTTATTTTTTTGTTAAAGGCAAACAAAGAAAGCCGTTCCATTTTATTTTCATTATAAAATTTATGTACGGTTTGACATACATACATACATGCGGAATTGGGTATTTTAATAAAGCGAACTGTCAAGTTAATTTGACGTATAAAATGTTAAAGAAAATAATTGAATCAGTCGATCTTTATCGGTAGTTTATAAAAATGTGTTAAATGTGTTTATGTGATCATTCCCTATAGTTACGTCGCTCAAACAGCGATAACATTGATAAATATTTACGAAAAGTGGTTTTCATTTGCGCTTTTAGTTTTTTAAAGTAAATTGTATATTAATTTTTACTGGCAGGTGCAGAAATATACCTACATGAAACATGAATTTTAATTTTTTTTTATTACTTTCTTTTTCGACGTAGTATAATAATCTTTAATCAATGATATAGGTAAATATTTTGTTGTTTATAAATAAATACATTTATGTCATTATAATTTTATGAATTGTTCTTAAATAAATCATTTTTGCACTAGTCTATGAGTACCATAAGAGAAATATAGTAACATTTTTTTTTTACAACTAAGCTTGCAAACATGCATACGGTTTGCCTGATGGTTAGCGGCTACCAATGCCAATGCCAATTACAATGCCATAGGTATCACTAACGCGTTGCCGACCTTGTACTCTCCTATCCTATTTTGGAAACCGTACTCACCACTGAAACACCACAAGTGACTAACTGCTCTAAGTGAAGAGAAATCTCCAAAGATTCTAGAACTTAACCAGCTCGAACTATTATGTAGAAATAAATCGAATGAAGAATTTATGTTAAACTCGTAATTAAAGTAATTTAATTTTTTTTATGTAGGTGTATAATTGAACGTAATACAACTTTAGAATATTATTCAACATTTTACTGGTTGTCCGAAAGAAATGATCAAATATTAGGTAATATTTACCAAAAAAAGTTCTTTTTTTTTACATTTTAAATAATATATATCCACTCAATGAGTTCCAACAATGAGTTACAATGTAATTACATAATAATATTTTAGGTTTGACTGACTGACTGAAATTTCAACGCTCAGCCCAAACGACTGGGACTACATCCGTGAAAATTTGCACTGTAAGTGTGTAGGAAAGATTTTTGATAATTCAAGTGGTGAAAACGGGGATGAAAGTTTGTATGAAAATCTGTAAATTTTTAAGATACACGTTGATCGATAAAAATTTATATATTTTAGCCATTCGGTTAGAATAGGGATATAAAAACATGTAATGGGACATAACCAAGCTATAAAAAAAGCGAAGCCACGAGAAAACGCACCTTTAGAATTAGATATCTATAGAGTTAAATAAATTCGTTTTTGGAAAATGTTCAATAAAGTTTTTGTATGTTACATTTTATAGAAAACGAACATTCGGCTGTACTTTCGTATAATTTATATTTTCTAAATTTAATTCGATGAAGATGGTCAAGAAGAAAGAAGAAGAAAGGTAAGGTCAAGATTAATCTAAACCGACGAGCATGCATGAAAAGATTAATGAATGTCGAAGAAGCGAAAGAGATATGCCAGGATCGTAGCAGGTGGAAGGACGTGGTCTCTGCCTACCCCGTTGGGAAATAGGCGTGATTTATCTATGTATGTAAGTAAGATGAAAAAAATCTTAAAATTTCGAAATAGTCCTCTATAATGCTAAAGTGCTAGTCATAAGGTATAATAAGTACTTAGCACAAAATTAATATGAACAAAAAAAATTTGTACTTTGAATAAAAACTAAAAAGTACATCTTAACTTGAATACTTTTACTTAAAATAACATAATAAATTAATTTTCTCAATAATTATTTTTCTGTTTGGTAATCATGTAAAGTGATAAACAAATGTATAAAAAAATGTGAACGAATTGAAATATTTTTGTTAAGGATATATAAATCGAATAGGAACATTAATTCAAAATATTATATTATCCATAAAAGCAAAGTCATTAAAATGAATTATTATGTCAAAGGTAAATAAATAATAATATTACCTTTATGACGTGACATCAGTGGTATGTGTACTCGAGTACCCAAGTAAAAGATACAAGGAAAGACGCAAAATCTTTTTTATGAAAAACTTTTGCAGCTTATAAATTGGTCTCGAGTAAAAAAAAGTTTGGTACACTTTTTCTATCACGCACACATACACAATTATATACGCTTGTAGCGGTAACGAAATCACAAACACGATGGCTAAAGTAGTACTTAATGCTGCTATTCGACGCTAGATGGCAGTGTATGTTTTAAAAATTCTTAATGGAAAATTAAAACTTTAGTAAATAGTAACTTTTTAATAATGATGTTTGTATACAACGTTAGTTTATATAAAGATTTTAGAATTGTAAAATTATTTTTGGTAAATATTAAAAAAGTTTATTAAGTTTTATTACGCTAAAACTAGATGGCGCCACAAGTATAGTTTACAGGTGACAAAACCTTGAACATTATAATAATCCCGTACATCGCGGCCACTACGTGACTTTCAATGCAAACCGTCTAATTTTCCAACCAAATTGCCACCTCACATCTTATTTTGTACGTTCTAACGCATTTATATTCATTTCTCAACAGTTTTATGAAGATGTATGTACTTTAGAAAGTCCAATAAGTTTAATGTGTGCCACAACTTATTGGAATTTACTGATGTTCGAGAAACAGACGTTATTGGAATTACGAAACTTATTGGTTTTTATATTTGTACTTATGAATACGCTTTTATTATACTTTTACGTGTTGAATATTTATTTGAGCGTTTTGTGGAAACGTTTTTACGACTAAAATCTGCATTTTTTCTTTATTTTCATCGATTTATAATAGATACTTTAATAAAATGTTGAATTTGTGGCGTACGTATTTTGAAACAGTAATCATGCCATAGTGACATTAATATCTTGAAACGTTTACCATGTCATCTATTTACTAATACGTGAAGCAAAAAGCTTATGGTATTTTTTTAAGCGTATTGCGTGCACGGAAGACTGTGAGATTTGGCATGGTTAAAGTTTATATGGAGAAGGAATGCAGAAAGCTAAAATTCATCTATAATATCTGTTACTAATATATTAAATTAAACAAATTAATATACTGCGAATCCTAACCGACCAGTGTCATTGAACTTGACCCCCCAAAATATTGACATTGTCATTCAACGAGAAGTGACAGCAAGTGATGTAGATAATACTCATTGTTTATGAATACTGTAAATGTCAAACAGAAAATAGTCTATGATCAAAAAGTCGCTGGTCGAATTTCGAGCTTGGGCGATCGCTAGAATTATACTAAAACAAGCTATATTAGGTATCCCTAATAATATTAATAAGTATGTGAAAATTATCACACACTCAATTGTGTGATGACAGTTTGACATAAATTGAAAAGTGATTTCTTATCCTAGAGTTATAAATCATAATAAAGTGCTGAAGCTACCCTTAGGTAAATGGAAATAATTTAAATTACAAACCGTTTTTGACAGAGCGACGTCAATAAATAAATCTAAAAAAAAGGAATTCGTTTCAAACATCTGTGGTGAGATTTCCCAGAATGTTGTTTGATCCCCAACTAGTATGAATTAAATCTCTATGTAAGTTATATTTGCCGTATAATATATTGTATAATTCTATATTGTATACAATATTTGAAACATTGGAGTAATATAAAAAAAATAAGTTTTTCATAACATAACGTATAGATATAATAATTATAAGATATATTATTCCGCCGGCGTTAATCATATCGGTTTTGAATAATATTACTTAAAATTACTACATGTTAGTATTCAATCATATCATAATCCATAACCAATCAGAATCGCCTAAAAATATTTTTTCTGTAACTATTATTTTTCTATCTAAAAGATGGTTTGAAACTATTCTCCAAGAACCGGCTGATAACATATTTATTACCTTTCAAACAAAAAAAGTTTGCTTTTAAATAAGGATTTTAATAACCACTTCTTAATAAAATTAATAATATGAACCACTCAAATGGACGTACACCTTTACTGTTAAAATATGCGATGAATACATCTATCCTTTTTACTCTCCATATATTAAGTTCTAGCAGTTTTTGTACGTTATTCTATCTCTTTCTAATATAAAAAAGACTCCACCCCTTATTAACAATAAATATTTGCACGTTACTAATGGGGAAGGGAGGTAGCCGACCGCTGAATCATTCAAAATGTCGTTATGCGCAGGAGTGGATCAACTTACATTTCTTTAAAGAGTTATTTAACCGTTTTTGATTAATCACAAATCGATGTGTGTATCACAGTTTTGTATCAATACGTTAGAAAATTATTTTTCATAAATAATAATATCGTTGTACCCAGCATTGGAATTTATCACCTACTTATTCAACACAACAAAAATCTTTACAGTTTATTTTTATGTTAAAGATCACTTTGAGCCTACACTGCAAAATTTGAACTCGAAATTTAAACATATCGCCCGTAAATAGTGTTTTTTATGCTCGCCGTATGATGTACATTACCTATTGTTTTGTCAAACTGTTATAGTTGCAAATTAAATTCACATATTGACGGTTTTAAAGTACCTACTTTATTTAAATGTGAATAAAATGTACTGAATAAGAAAGCCTTATTTATATAGATATATGTTTTTTATTTTTCATATCTTCCTTAATTTATGATTTGTGGTGATTTGAGCTTTCCTCGTCTAAGTTACCTTATCGGTCTTACAAACACATCTTAGTAATTAAATATTGAAAATAATATAATTCACTTCTAAGTCAACACAATCTATGTTTTACATAATATTTGAGACTAAACTTATTTTAAAATATTATATCCAGGAGTATTAAAAAAAATCAGTATGTAGGTACTTTTCAGAGCAGCATTTTAAAGTTTTTCACCTTTGTATTCAAAATCTATTGTATTTCAAAGTAATAGAATTTCTTATAAAATACGTTTCTTCTCAAGGAGTTAAATTCACTTAACGTAAAAAAAAAATCGTTTCTATGATACTCATTAGGCCATATTATAACAATCATTTCTAACCACCCATTCTCTGTTCATACATATTTATTCATTGTAGATGTGTTTATATTGATTCTAATTTATTTTTTTGCATTAACAATTCGCAAACTTATATAACAATAATAATAATAATTTTGGTTGATAATTCTATTGAACGAGTGTTATAGAAAATTTATGTAAGTCGAAAAAGTAAAATGTTTGGACTTTTTATTTTAATTATGTGAATAAATTGAGTTTTGTAACGTCACCTATTTCACATTTCTACCTTGAAATGTCATATTTAAATAACTCAGTCTATCCTAGTAATTTATTAGAATAAAGATAGACACATTATAACTAGCAATAGTTATTCAAACAGTCAACTTTAAAACTGCCTGAATTTGTAGATCGCTGGCCACTCCTTTGTCCGCGGTCGTTACCGTGAAGAGATACCTATCAAAAGCTTTGCATGTGTTTGTTAGCTACGAGTACAGTTCGTATGAAGAACACTTTTGTCACTATAATTTAGTTTTACGAAAATAATATATTATTGTTATAGGTAGGTGGTATATTACTTATATACTGTATCCACTAACTCAGTTGACATAGCTACGATTGTTGCTTGACGATTTTTGTGTGTCAAGTTCTTTGTTACTACACTAGCTGTGCCCGCGGCTCCGCATTAGTTTATTACACAGTAATAATTTTCCTCGCACAGTTTATTTTTTTTTATTTTATGGTTTTTGCAAGTAATATTGATAATAATTCGTAATGAAATATAGGTACACCTGTACATAAAATTGCATTTTAATATTAAAATCAGTCATGAATAAATTAAAATGTTAATTTATAGATATTTTATTTTATGATTACTTATAGTGAATATTATTGATAATTTTAATAGCACCCCATAAATTACAAATTATACCACCTGTGCAAAAAAAAGGAAATCTAAAGCCATTTTTGGTTTAAATTCAGACATAGTTACAAACGTGTAGACCGACAATTTTTTATGTCGAATTCGAGGTCAGTCGCATGTAAAACTTTGGAAAAAATGACACGTATTTACAGAACAACTAATTTATAAACACACATGATCATAACATAAATCAAACTAAAAAGACATCATCACCGATCAAATCGAAAATGAGGACTTGGTATAATAAAAATAGCAATAATAATATAACTACATGTAACATATAATCTTATCTATTTATGTTTACTCGTACTAGCGAGCGCCCTAAGCTCGAAATTCGACCAGCGACTTTTTAATCATAGACTATTTTCTGTTTGACATTTGCAGTCACTTTTTATTGAGTGACAATGTCCGGGTCTAAGTTCAATGGCACTTGTCGTGTTAAGATACGCAGTATTCATTAATTTAAATTAATATATTAGTAACAGTATATTATAGATAAATTTTAGCTTTCTGCACTCCTTTCTCCATATAAACTTTAACCATGTCAAATCTCACAGTCTTCCGTGCACGCAATAAGCTTAAAAAGGGGTAGAAAGTTTTTGCTTCACGTATTAATATAATGATTTATGTATCTTTTCTATTAATCACCTTCTATAATTTTTATATATTTAAAATAAAATCGCGGCAAGCGTTCGCTGAAAGCGCTTGAGCGACGACGCGCTTTTGATAACCGTTTATCGCGGTTTTAGCCATGTTTTGTAGGTCTTCCATTTTGCATATGGCATTTTTTTTTGAAGTTTCTATGATTTCAAAATTTTTGCCCACTATAATACTAAGTGTAACTGTAAGTTTTTTTTGCCGACCCTAACTAACAGGGTATAATGTAGATGTAGAAGGTAGATCTACGTACATACGAACAAAGACCTAATTGAAAGGCTAATGACTTAGCTTCACATCGGGATTTGCTTACTTAACTACCGTTTTAATTTGCATTAAGGTTGTATCATGCATATAGGTAGTATATTGAAACCGGGTCTAGAATGACTCATAAATTTTATGTGCTAGACGTTTTGTTCTTGTTACAAAAATAGTGGTCCCTTAAAAAAATTATTATGCGTTTTATTATTCTATAAAGATTTAGTACTTGGCCACAATCTCATTTCAATTTAAGTGAAACAACCCAAAGAAACTTTACCCGCCTCCACTCGGGTAAAAATTTTTAAGAGCACATACTTCAATATTTTTTTTTATAATTACTAAATTTTCAATATGGGTATCGGCGTCGTCGATTATTCACTACAATGATCGATATCGTATCGGCTAAATTGTGTATCGTTACATCCCTAATAATTATTAATATTGATTTAATAACTGCGAAGCGCACAGTAATACGTAAACGTTCAAAGTTATTTTGATAAATATAAAAAAAATGTTAGAACAAGCGAGTGCACAATTATTACCGTATAAAGATATCTACAGTAACATTATAGTAATTTAGCAAACGTTTAAATATTTCTAAATGTTGGTGCTGTGTAGGGTTGCCAGGATTGCGAGGATTTGGATATTTCGTTATATTTTCAACTATGTACATACTTTGAAATTACTTTATACTAAATGTGCCCGTGGCTTCACTCACATGCACTAGAGAATGTCCGCGGAAATCTGGCTCCCCAGCCTCCGATTATTTTAAAGACAAAAATACTTATTGTGGGTGTTCCTTAAAAGATAAACATATACTTTCCCTGATGTTTTTGTAGGTATTTTAATACCTAAAATTATGTAGTACATTAATTTACATTATCTCTATGGTTTACTTAGCGTAAGCCCTTTAAGCGCCCGAATTGATTCACCATGACCAGTTTTTTTATTTGTGTAGAACCCTAATTCTTTTTGTTGTTTGTTTGCCACCTTTGCAGTATAAAAAATAATGCATTAAGAAACCTTATATTATTAATGTACTCTTTTTAACTAATATTTATGCATAATTATGTCGTATAGAAGTCGTGTTCCGTCTACCATTACCTATGGACACTTGTAAAATCATAGGTATCACCACCGTATTGCCGACCTTGAATGCCCTACCCCAAGGAGCTCAGCAAACCCTACTCACCACAGGAACGCAACACAAGCTTATTTTAGTCGCGTTCTTCTGCAGGGTGAAGGTATTGCACCAGTCAGATTGCCCCAATTAAAGAGAATTCACAAATAAATTTCTCTGTACCCTACTACCTCTCATACCCCATTTATTTGTCTCACGGAAAAACATCCAAGCACGTTCTGCAAAACAAGAGGTGTATTAAACAGCGCAATCGATAATTCGAATGATCTAAAAGACCGAATCAGTGTTAATGTTAAATAAATCGAACCATATATTATTTTTAATATAAAAGAATGTCAATTACATACATAATCAAATTATAAATAATTTTTTTACTGTTAATATATTTACGAAGTTGGCAACCCTACCGCTGTGCGCTAACGAGTAAAGATGGTCAGATTAAATAGATTTATAATCGCGATAACACAACCGAGCGCAACGTTGCGTCGTCTCTCCATTTTTATTACTCTATGGCCGGTTGTAATTGGTCGAGTGATGGACATTGCGGCCCAAGATCGTCGACTGATTGGATGTTAAGCAATAAAATTAGTTTTTTTCTCTTTTATTATCTTAATTGTACTCTGAAATATTTTTTTATGTTTTAATGATAGTTAGCGTGCGTTTTTGTCACGGTTCTGCAAATCTTTGAAATTATTAAAGTATGATTCATTGATACTCGCTTCTTGTATTAGAATATTAATAATTACAATTAAAATATCATGAGGTACAAAATATTGTCACTGAAAATATTCGTTTAAAATTTTACTACACTAGATTTATTTTGTTATAATATGCCAATATTGTGTTAATTTTTCAGGATGGTAGGTGAATCTTCGTATCTAACTAACCTCGACTCGATGGCCCAGTGTTAACATTTACTGAAATCGCGTTGATTGACATGAGTTCTATAAAAAAAGTACTATCATTTTGAATCAAATTATTATATTATTATTTGCCTTTTGAATTTATAATATGAGATGATAATATCAAAGTTAGCTTTTTTGGCAAAAGTGTTTCAGAATCAGCTAGGTCTTGAAGTTTTAGATAATGGTTTAACAAATATATTGTAAGATTGATGTGTGCATAGATGCAATAGCAGAGTGCTTATGACCGGTTTATTAATTAATTACAATTTATTGTGCAAATCAATATCTCGAGCAAAACTTTTAAATTTTCTATTTTAATAGACTTATGTTGTAATGTTGACAGGGTCGTATTTGAAGATAATGGGGTTCAGAGGCCCGGAACACTTTGGGCCATTAAAAATATATATCAACAATATACTTAAAGGTGTATTTGGCTACAATCTCATTTGATATTAAGTGTTGATGTGGTCCAAGATCACAACTCAGTGGAAGGAAGCTGCCGGAACACACATAAAAGTACATACATATAACAAGTAAAACGCGTTGTAGGCTGAGTGCTTAAGCGCTCGACCCCAAGCCACGGTGAAGCTGTTAAAGCCGCCTGAGACTTTAAAGCCCTTATGGCTAACAGTATAGCAAGTTAAAAAAAAAAAAATTTAAACTCGCATCAAATATAGGTACCTACATTATAACATGGTGTGCTTGGTGACAGTATTTCAACTTGAAGGTTTGTAGGGAGGCGCTTTCATCACAGTGTTTTTCTTCACAGAAAGTAGATTGTAACAGATAGAAAAAAACCAGGCATAAGGGGCAAACAGGACTTGGTTTGGGTGAGATAGTGAAAAAAATACTCTCAGTCGACACTGACAATGAGATTTGTGCTTTAAAATTACTCTCAGTCGACACTGTCAATGAGATATGTGCTTTAAAATCTTCTCGCCTTTTTTATAGTAGTTTAAAAATAACAATACTGCTATATTCGCTCATGCAGTTAATATATTCTTAATTATTGAATACACTGCGACAATTTTATCTAACTTGTTTGTACCCTCATCGCAAGACGCACGGGGTTCTAGTCCCGAGATAATTGAACCTCTATACAAGGACAATCCAGAGTGTTGAAGTCTTGAAAAATTCCTTTATTAAACGATCCTTACAACATAAGTGATACTATTCAAGAATTACCTACTTTTTAGAAAAAATAATGTTTCGATTTTGAGGATCAAAAAGAAGATGCAAATAAATATAATTCCATTCGTAACGTGTCGACATAAAATTGGAATTATATTCTCTGGGATATACACGTAACGAATACAAAATTCCCAATTCGCATCCCTCAAATGCCAAGTCAAATACGCTGTGCAAGCTACACGCAACATGACATCGAAATCATAAGAAGTCATTAGGCATTCGAGCGTTAGACTTGCGGACCCTAATTTCGCTCCCATAATATACCACGTTTACTGGGTTATCGCAGACGAATAACCAAGCAACTGTCAGTCCTACCCACTGAAAGATACAGTTGACATTTCAAATGCCACTCTGACAATCCACATGTCATAACCGAAAGTCTTCGAAATTCGAACTCTAGATTAACGGTTTTAAATTCGATTTTAGATCGCGGTGGCGGGTAGTCAACAAAAACACGCGCGCGCGAAAAAAGCTCGGCATCTTTTTGCGTCCCCTCGCACCCCAAAACGTAGGGGTGGTTTGGGGGTGAAGAAAAATCCGCATGAGGGTGGGTGAAGCGCCCCCATAGTAGTTTTTCGTCGGAATCACGCGTACACGACACGCTCGGTATTGATTTTTCGGCACATGCTGACTCTCAGGTGGTGTGGCCGCATTTTTAAAGATGCCATGTTGTTTTCTTTACCTTTTCGCGAGTATCATATTTTTGGATGGTAACTAAAAAGTATTTAATTTCTTACATTTCGGTATTTTCCATCAGTTTCTTTAATAAAGTTAGTAAATAAATGCGTAAGTAAAACTAGTTTTAAAAACTATGATTGTCTTTTAATTTAAAATCTATTAATTTATTTAGCTCTACATGTGCCCGGGGATCCTCTCGCGTGATTTACACAATTATTGTTTATAGAGGCATCGTGATAATTTTTCTTTTTGATAAGGACGAAGTATGTAAGGAGTAAAATTAAAACGTAAAATAAAAATTTAAGACAAAAAAAGACGCTATACGCGCACAACGGCAAGCCTCAATCCTTTTATTATAAAGATTACTAATAATGATCCTGGCTGATGAAGAAATTTAATTTGCTAATTCTTTTCCCCTCACATTGTTGAGGTTCCGAATTTTTGTTATTATTTTTTCATACAGGTTTTAAGACTCGGAAGACTTGAATAGTTTGATATGTTGGATGAAAATAATAAAAAAAAAATGCTTTAAGTTTGAATTATTATAATATTCCTACCTTTTTTCAAAATTATGAATACTAGCTATCGCCCTAAAGTCGAAATTCGACCAGTGACTTTTTAATCATAGACTATTTTCTGTTTGACATTTACAGTATTCATAAACAATGAGTATTATCTACATCACTCACTTACTGTCACTTTTCCTTGAGTGACATTGTCAATACTTTGGGGAGTCTAAGTTCAATGACACTGATTGGGTTAGGATTCGCAGTATTAATTTATTTAATTTTATATATTAGTAACAGATATTATAGATAAATTTAGCTTTCTGCACTCCTTCTCCTTATAAAATTTTACCATGCTAAATCCCCCAGTCTTCCGTGCACGCAATACGCTTAAAAAGGAGTATAAAGTTTTTGCTTCTCGTATATAAATATCTGGGCGACCGAGCTGCGCTCGGTGTCTTATAACCAAAAACATGGAATACACCTATCTAAGTAAACTTGGAATGTAAGACATTATCTACATCTAAATCGTTGGAGAAGTTTCATATGATAATATTATCATTTATCATCATATATCATCATAATGATGATTATGTACCTATGAAATAAGTATGTATTAAAAAAATTCTATTCTAAATTTTAATTCCTTTCTAGTAATTTGAAAACCGGTCGGTTGAGTTCGATCCGTTCACACACTAAAGTCCGTATTGCAAACAATATGCTAATCATTGCAAAGGTGTTAAAGATTAGCATCTTATTGTGATTCGTTGATTCGTCACGAACTCTTCATGTTTGTTCGCGATTTGTTACGGGCGGGTGTGGCGTCGCTATTATGTTTGATTTCGAACGAATTATAAATTTCTGTTTCCGATACTTTGCTTAATAATTCATTTACACGCTCGACATCGGTATACATTTTATGTTTTTTTAACTTCATTAATTTTTTTTTTTAAAACAAGTTCTTTTTAGGTACCTTTATGTCTTTTAAAAGTGCGTTTTTATTCCTGTGGAGAAAAATGACAGCTCATGTGTTGCTAGTTTATTGGATTTGAAAAGTAGTGAGGTCAACTAATCCAAACTATTTGTAAAACCGTACGAAACATTACTCCTATTGTTGTTTTACTGAAAAAACATTGAACCGCGAAACATAGTTTAATTAGGTACTGTCAAGTGCTGTACAGACATTTTACGGAGTGAAAAAAAAAATGTTTTCATATCTTTTTACAGACTTTCATTTTACAGTATATTTGAAGGTTATCAAAATCAAAATAATCTTTATTCAGTTTAGGCCCTAAGAAGCGCTTATGAACGCCAAACACTAATGCCGGTTCGGAAAACATCCCAGTCATCGAGAAGGGCCGGAAAGAAACTCGATCGGGTTTAAGTATGTATCTTTTTTTTCCAAATGTACAAGTGTTAATATACCAGGTACAAAATAATTAAGTGGATGCACAGTGAGGGAGTCATTATCATACACGTAATGATCCACCCTATAATAACCTTTTGACAATAAAACCTGCTAGACATGGTCCTTGAACTTGTTGTCCGGCAAATCAGTAATGTGCTTTGGAATTTTATTACAGAACCTAACACTATTAACTAAAAAACTTTTATTAGTTTCAATAAACAAGGAACTCTCTTCGAATGAACGCGAACTCTTGGTGAACAAAATATACTTAACTCTTCAACTTTTGTATCTTTGTTGAGACCGATAATGTTTGAGCGAGAGGGCATACGGCCTGTCTGATGGTAAGCGGCTACCGTAGCCTATGGACGTTTGTAACACGATAGGTATCATTAGCGCATTTCCGACCTTGAACCCCCCTACCCCGTCGAGCTCTAGAAACCCTACTCACCACAGAAACACAACGCAATATTATTTGTCTGCGATCTTCTGTAGGGGGGATGTATTCCACCAGAAGGACTGTCCCAAGTAGTGGGAAATGTCCAAAGAAATTTCTTTTTAAATCAATATCGAATGACAATTCTACACTCAAACAGCAAAGTATCAAAAACTCGGTACTAATCTACAGGAATGCATAGCGATTTGCATAATGTACTCGTAATATAATTTTCATGCAGTTGTTACTAATTTGCACGTCGTTTTCCAATAAATAAAAACCAATTTCAATCATAAAAACTTTGTAATAAGGTTTATATCCAATTGCGCAGTATCGCGCAGTGCTTCGGAATGAATGCGACCCGGTGACAAAAGGACCCAGCTTTTTGTTTCGCAACCCAGCGATTTTGTTTTCAATTTTAAATATTTTATACAACGTGACAATAGACAAAAAACCGGTACTTGTAACTGTAAAAAATTAAATATAAAAATTATGACGGTTGCCCTTTTGTCTCTTAATGTATGCAAATTCTTGTACGGATGTGACGGAGCGTCGTGCGAACTGAATATCCCGACAGGAATTTCTATCACATACATATATATTTTTATGAAATATGTCCTCGTTTTTTATTCTCTATTATATTTGATATTATTTTAATTGTACAACGCCTAAAATCAATTTAAATTGTTAAAAAAAAAAAACAAGTTCTTTTAAAGTGTAGTAAACATATATTAATTTTAAAATAACTATATTATATTATCTTGTGTAGATTTTAAAGGTGAGAAAAAAATACAGTAGTTTTTAATATATTTGCATGCAATGCCAAACCCTGGCCACGGTGAAGCTGTAAAAGACGTCATAGGCTCCAGGGCCCTAAAGCTAACATTATAGTCGGTCTGAAAAAAAATCTAAAAAATATAATAAACAATGTAAACTATGAAACATGTAAAAAGTAATTACTGTAACGTCTATTTGTATAAATTATATTATACTAGCTTTTTCCGGGACTATTTTTGGGTGTTCTCCAGCTAGGCTAGGCTAGCTCTATGCCAAATTTTATTGCATTCGGTTCAGAAGTTTAGTCGTAAAAAGGTAGCAGACATAATATAAAGAGATAGATGGATGGATATAAAATTTTAGTGTAAATTGTAGACGGGTAAAACTTAGGTTTATTGTTAAACATAAATTTTTTAATTAGTTTTATCAGGTATCTACATTAAACTTACATTTAAAAGTAGAAAGAAAAAAATTTTTTTTAATAAATCTAACATTGTTATCGTTGGGACACAGTCTGTGTTATTAAATTTTTCTTAAAATAAACAGAACACTGCTAACAGACGACATAGTAGAAAGACAATAATAATTTAGCATTTATTCACAAACGATTAACCTGCATTATACAGCTATCCGAGGAACAATTTATTCGGTTCACAATGTCCCGTCATCTTTATTACCGAGACAGTGTTTCCACTGAAGAGTATTGGAACATGGCAAACTATAAAAATTCCAAAAAGTGTTTATTCTCGAATACGAATTTTGTCTGTAAAACGTATGAACACAGTTTTTTAGTTCAATTTAAATGCTTAAAAAAATTATAGTAGGTATGTTACGATTTTTTTTATACGACGTCGGTGGTAAACAGCCATGCTTTCCGTCTGATGGTAAGCGGTCATCGCAGCCAATGGACGCTTGCAATACCTGAAGCAAAAATTTGCACCCTATAGTCCAATGGAAAAACTTCAGTAGGTAGGTCGTTCCACATTCGAAGCGTTTGCGGAAGGAAACTCCTTTGAAATCGGACTGTCCCAAAAATATAAATTTACATAGGTAATTTCTACATTTTTACTGCAGTAAAACAAAACGAAGAATATTGTTTGAAAGTATTAATCTTGTTGTTTTAGTTCAGACATTCAATTAAACAAGTGTTCCGTATTGCGATCGTAATTGTTATTTTAGTTGATTTTACCCTTCTGCGAAAAAGGAGGGTTATTTTTTCGACCGTATGTATGTCTATTTTTTCGCACGTTATGTAGCCTATATGGCATACAAGGTATCGTTAGATTCGTCTTAATTGTGGCAGTGTCATAGGCTTTATAATATACAAATACGACTTCTAGGAATAAAAAAAAAAAAATATAATGGTCAAGTGTTTTTGTTTCATTCGGGTTTTTTGTTTACTTTTTAATAATACAGCTTTTTGGTACTTTATTTGCATAGTTTAGACAAACCGCAATTGATTTGAAGAATAATCGTTTTATCGATTATTTTTAGCTGTAACAAATGTTCACAATAGATAAAATCAACTTCCAGTGTAATCTATGCTAAGTCTCTAAAATAAACATTAGGCATGTGTCATGCAAGCCTTTTAAATATAATAGAAATCGTAAAAAAATTGTTTTGATGAAATTTTGTACACGGGAAGTATAATGTAACTTCTTAATATAGAGGCTATAAGAATTGTCAACAAATAATAGGAGTAAAAATTCATTTATGAGTGGAAAATAACTATGTATTCGTAAAATATATTAGATAAAGTAGTTAAATTATATAATTATAAATTATAAAGTTTAAATAAATCTCTAAAGCATTACATGTTAAGGCTATTTATAGATTTGAAGTTTAGAAAAAAAAAAAAACAGGATGGAAACAGAAAGAAGCAGCGAAGATTATTAAATTTTGATTTTTCTTCTTATCAAGAATTAAAAAAGGCAAAACACACTTTCGAGGGAGTTTAAAAGCACAAACGTTATGTGCAGTAGGTAAAATGATATTTTATAAAATGTCATTGGTTAAGTGTAAACATGTTATTTGTGATTTATTAAGTTTTTTAAATCCATATATCAACCAAATTTTTAATGAATAAAAATTACGTTCCTATAAAAAAACGATTCTATTGAATTATAATAATTGCATTACTATTACTATTGAAATGTGATAAAATATTACGTTTATTAATTTATTCATAGCCATCGTTTTATTATCTGTGAATTTAATACAGTGGCAATTGTTTATTTTTATAACAGTCTATGGTTTTGATTCATACGAACACCTTTGTTATTGTAATCATGCGATTAATCTTATGTCGTTCCGTATGATATTAACGATTTTAACTATTCGATTATAAATGTGTTTTTATTGTCATCGATTTGTTTTTGTTTTAGTATTTTTTAATTTACATATTAAAATGAATATTTTAAAAAATTATCACATTCAATCGATTTTTTTTTGCTTGTATTGTGTATCTATGTGTGTGACATATGCTAAATGGCTAAATACTTTTTGATATTTTTTTTCTACTGTAAACATAATTTGCTTTTGTGCTAGCATTTTTTAAAACGGAGGTGTTTTTGGCGGGATCTCATACTGTGATGTAGTGTTTTTTTTTATTCATAAATTTGTGTTGTTTATACGTATATGTGCCTATATTGTATAATACGGATTGCATAATAGAGCTTGGTTATTGTATACAAGTGAAGTGGATTGCAAATAATAACACGGACCATGAATTCTGAGATGCCACAAAAACTCCTAGAAAGTTCTAACAAGGGAACCACCATCTTGTTAGGATACTGAAATCATCATTCGAAAGGACACTATATTCACTCCATAATGCCAGTAATGGTCTTTAATAAAGAGAACTATTTGCCAAGATAAGAAAAAGAAGAAGAAGAAAGCTGATGGAAACACATTAAGTTCAAAAACAACAACGATAAGCGAGGGATTTACAGTCCATTGACGATCGTTGCTGTGATGCTGGCCTCCAAGCTTCTCGGCGGCTGGATCAACCATCACACACTAGGTATGTGCGCTTAGGCATATCGCGTTTCTGGATCAGCCAGTGTATATCCAGTAATCAAGCGAGGTGGTAGGGATAGGTATATATACTTGACTGCGCCGCAACCACCACGTACATGGCGATAAAATCGCCACAGTGACTCTCTTTTGGTTTGCCGCGTTTCGGGATCAGTCAATGTATATCCAGCTGCTAAGAGGCAGCACGCACCACGCTGATATGCCGAACAGCGACGACCGGCGATAAATTGCTGATCTCTTGATGCTCGTCGATTTCTTTCTACTGTGCTTACCATGAGGCACATTGTCTAACTACTATTAAAAGAAACGATCTTCATCAGTTTATACTATGATAACCCCCTATGATACATTGGAGCGTTTCACTGAAACTATATTGGAATCATCTATCAACAATACAAAGAGAACAGAATACATCACTAGACCATAAAACTCACAAATGTGACAACAAAACGAAAATATTTGATCCCATTACGCATACAAACGGTATTCTACGCGTCGACAACAAAAATCAATATCGTCCGAACAAAAACCCGCCTTTGTATCACTGTGCGAAAAGTTAAAACATCCTTTCGTTTGAAAACCCTTTGCTTCGAACATCTTAAGTAATAAAAAAAAATATATATGCAAAATAGATTCCATGCATCGTACGACGTTCGATATTCAAATGAGCTCCTATTTTCTGTAACAGGACGCGGAAGAGCAATTTTGACACTCGGAAGAATGGATCACCCTTTTCTTTAATATTCAAATTAAGAATCTCTATGGGCAGTTTAAAGAAATGTTTTTTTTTTCCAAACGCGTCAATTTATTCATGGATGCTATTTGGCCATGAGAACTAATTCTGGTTCGTAATATGGTGTCGTGAGAAACTTGTCTCTTTAATCGTTGGGGCTGGTTATTATGGAGAAGCTGTGTCAACATCGCTATAGTAATATGCTAATATTATATACCGTACCTCCGACTGAGTAGTTGATGGTTATTGATTAAAAAAACTTTATTACTCGTCATAAGATAGCTTTTGGTTAGTTGTATTTTATATCATTAGAAAATTCCGTTATGTTTACAAAACTCATAACTATAAAAATATGTCGAAATGAAATATCTTCTCAATAAAATTCTTACTGAATGATAGACAATTCACAGCTCAAACCGGCAATCTAGAATAATAGAATTTTGTATAGGAGTTCGTTATAATATAACAAAGATGAATAGTAAAAAGGGATTTTAGAAAATTTAAAACCTACGAAAGAAATTATTATGCCGATTTCATTATGCCGATGAAACGGTTGGACCGATTTTGATGGAACTTTCACTGGCAGATAGCTGAGGTTATAAGGAGTAACTTTTTATTTTTTTTAAAGTTACTTTTATTTCAGCAAAAGAATTAGGGTTCTGTGGACCACGAGAGTCCAACCGCGGGCACAGCTAATTACTAATAAAAATTCGATGATTGAAACATGCAAATTTTGGAAATTCTGTTGGTAAAAGCCGATGTTCCACGTACTAACGAATATTTTACTTAAAACTTCTTACTACCTACTTCTAATGCGAATTTTTTTTTAATGAAATAATTATTTGTTAAAAAATTTTAATTAAAATAATTTGTAACCTTTCATGGCTTTCATTACAAGAAATTTTTTGATTACTTTCTGAAATTTAAATTAGGGCTGGTTTTTTTTTACCGCAGATAAACCGAGCAAGGAACAAGAATCAAACGTCTGCAACCCTTTCTGTAAAGTTCATTCAAATTCAAATGTCCCCTTCGTTTATTCGCAGGTGTAGTACTGCTTACTGTCTTTTCTAAGTTAATTTCCTCATGCTGATCAAAATGTTGAATGCATGTCCGTGTAGATTTTTTTTATTAAAAAATAAATCACCTAACAAGTTTTTTCTACTACATTCATATGAATAAATAGCTGTGCCCGCGGCTCCGTTCGCGTGGGATACAGAATGTCGGTATTGAGTTCCTGTGGGACCCTGCTTCCATCCACGGAGGTCACCTGTCGCGGGTTATTTTAAAGATAAAGGTGCGTTTTTTTGCGCGTAACCATAATATATTTTTTCTAAAATAAAAGAAGCCTAAGTTACTTCTTATAACATCAGTTATCTGCCAGTGAAAGTCCCGTCAAAATATGTCCAACTGTTTCGGAGATTACCCGGAACAAACAGGAACACATACAAAAAATTTAAAAAATTGTTTTTTTTAAATAATTTGTGTACTTTGAGATTTTGGGACTTTGTTTATATTTTAATGAGATAACGTGGTTGTATTGTTTATATAATCAAAATGAATCATGACTATCAACTCAGATGGCGTAGACTAATACTTCGTATGGATATCGCTTACCAAAACTCGTCTTTTACTCCGAGATCACAAAAGGTAAATGGAAGCACGGTGGTCAGTGTCTGCGTTACAAGGTTGTATTCGAAGGCGCCATCCGAACGTTTGCAGTATCGACCATATTTTAAAGGTGTAGAAAGATTTAAAGTTAATCGTTTACACATACATTACATGTAAAACGCTAAATCTTAAAAGATAAAAAGACTTGTTAAACGATTTTTTTTTGTGGCTTTTGAAATCTCTCTGGAATTTTTTTTCTACTTGCAGCGTCTTGACTGGTTCACTGCACTGTATAGAAGATCACCACCAAATAACCTTATGTTGTGTTTCTGTTGTGAGTAGGGTTTCCAAGGCTTCCTGAGGAAGGTGGGTTCAAGCTTGGCAACGTGTTAGTGTTATAAGCGTCTATAAGCTACGATAACCACTTACTAGCAGGCCGTCGCGTTGTTTGCTACCTTAGTTGCATTAAAAAAAAATTATAGTTTTTTAGTACTAACTCTAAATCCCAGTTGCGAACGTTAATAGTTCCAATAAATTTCATACTGAGAATAAAGCATACAACTTGAACATACAGCAATATATAAGTATAACATACTACGCCTGTATCCCTAAAGGGTTAGGCAGAGGTGTAGTAATTTACATCCACAGTTCGTCGTGTATGTTTTTTATATCCCATGTAATAGGGGGCGAGCCTATTGCCATTAAAACCCAATAACACTTTGCTCGAACTGTGAATCGAACCCATCAGGATCTCGATCATAGCAGTCGCGCTTGCGACCACTAGGCTAATGAGGCTATAAAAGTACTTTTAAGTATAACGCGTAGAATAGTATAGTCAAAATTTACACGTCGTATTTGTAATCCAAAGATGTTTGTTTGCGAACGGCCAAGGTCGATGTCAACCAATATGACCAAGGATTTTTCAATTTGAAACAGGTGTTAAAAGTTTAACATGTGTATCTGTGTGTCTATTTGTCGAATCGTAGCTGCCAAACGGCTGAATCGATTTTGATATACTTTTTTTTGTTTGAAAGGTGACTTGATCGAGAGTGTTCTTTAGCTATTATTGAAGAAAATCTTTTCAGCCGTTTGAAGAAAATTAATTTTTTCTAGTAGATAAATGGTCATGAGCATTTTCCACAGGATTGATGGAGTTGATATTTGGTATACTGTTACTACAATTATATTAAAAGAACATGGCGACGTTAACATACTGCATACTGCAACATCATCTGGAATATGCAGAATACCTAACTCCTCGCCAACTTACAGTAGAGATATAGTGTTTGGGCTCACTGGAATGGAATCAATTAATAGGTTACTTATGTTGTTTGTTTATTTCAATTTACTTTGTATTATTATATTACCCAGTCAAAATTACTGCGGATACGTATAATAAACAGCTAAGAGCTTCTGATTCTTTAATTCTAAGTATACCAAGTCATCATACTAATTTCCGCGACCAATCCTTCGCCGTAACAGCAGCACGACTGTGGAATTCGATTCCTATAACATCTAACTAGCCAACTCTCGAGATTCGTTCAAGTATTCGCTACGTAGGTTTTACTTGGAGAAATGGTTTTTTTTTTTTAAATAAATATTATGCACACCTTTCATTTACTTTTCTCTTGCTCCCCTGGAATATTTGCAGGGAATGTTTTTTAGCATTAAGTCCTCCATTTGTAGTTTTTTGTGCAATAAAGAATGTATAAGGTACTTGACGGAAGGTACGGACAGCAGGAATGTCTCTTCGGGTCTCGTTTGAAGGGTTCGATATCGTAGGAGGCTATCAACGGCTAACATAAGAAATTGTAAATATCTTTGTTCTTACCAAGGGGACGAAACGTAAACACTTGATTAGTATTCTCAAAGTAGGTACACTATGTTTAAAATTTGCGTCAATATTTTTAACGGAACCAAAATTTTTAATAAACTGTAATTGAATATTATTATTATTAAATCGAGTTTGAAATAATGATACACCTGGACCGAAAAGAGACCGTTCGTGATGTTTTTTTAGACGTCACATCCGTCGCATTTGCATGCGAAGGGTTAAATCTTTGCGATTATTTCGGCTCACGCATATTTTTAATTATTCAAGGGTTAGAAAGATTTAATGTATTCCATTATTAAAATAGCGGACACGTTGCGAATGTATATGTTTATTTATATTTTTCCAAATTGATTCAGTCAGTTCGTTAATCTCGTTGAGTGCAGTCTGTATTTTCTTACGTTCTTAACAATCAAAAATTAAGGAAATAAGATTTAAATAATAATTTTTTTAATGTTTAAAAAAGTGTAATTTTTTTTTGTCTTACACCTATATGCTATATCATCACGAAAAATATTAGGTTAAAATTTTGTATTTAAAATAATATTTGTTCAAAAGGTCATGTGTCTCGATGTAAAAGAGTGAATGAAAAAAAACAATAAATGTAAGTAGTACCAATTTTTTTTCATTAATTTAAATACATATATGTACTTATATAAATTTATTGTTTTCGGTTCGTACCTACTTAAACAAATAATAGGAATTTTAAGCATAGTTTTTTTTTTATAATGGAAGAGAAAAATTGTTGATGCTCCTATAAATTACTACTTACTAACGGTTCCCCGCAGCTTCGCTCGTCTCAGAATTTTATTTTTGACAATTCCTATAGCCAATCATTTGAGGATTTATATAAATAAGCTTCTCGCTGTTTTTGAGTTAAATCTGGACATTTAAATAAACAGACAACATTATTTTTAATGGTATAATTGTGATGAATTTCTCAGTAAATTTGAAAATAAAATTAATTATTAATATAAATAAGATTTTAAGAACTGTTTTAAAAAGTTGTTCTTGAATCATTAATATGATTTTACTTCATTTTCTCATTAAAATTTGTTTTGTTTTGTTATTTTACATTCATTAAATTGAGTGATTGTCATATTTAACAATCAGCAAAAACTTCAAAGCGCAACAAGATGACCGCATCCTAGAAAACTTATTTAGAAAATTCAAATTTGGCGTATTCTTAAATCAAACAGTGATGTACCAGCGGCCATGCATCACGGATAATGATTGGATTTGCCCCGCCTACGTCATCAATCACTGGAAACGAGTGACGCCGAGTGGGTGGCTCGATCGACCGCCGTACGTTGATCTCTGACTTTAGGCTATATTTTTTGCTTTCTCACACTAAACATTCGTTTGAAGGCGGTGGGGGAGTTCTAGTTAAGTTGGTTTTGTAGAATCTAGGGTGGAACGTTATTTCGCGAAGCCATTGTATCTTGTTAGAGAAACGGCAATGTCT
The DNA here is from genome assembly GCA_033032175.1 of Saturnia japonica. Lineage (NCBI taxonomy): Eukaryota > Metazoa > Arthropoda > Insecta > Lepidoptera > Saturniidae > Saturnia > Saturnia japonica. The sequence continues at coordinate 3,844,820 of CM065315.1, forward strand.
TGGATGGTTGGATGTAAGTAAATTATGTTTGTTTCGGGTTTTTGTTTCAGCAAATAGATATTTGGTTTTATGTCTTCAAGTGATAGGTAATTGAATTAGCATAGAAATGATTAGAAGGAATTTTTATTTCAGAACTGTTTCATAATATAATACGATGTCTTTTGATTATTTTTAAATTTCCCCGTAAACGTATGTTTGTCATTATCTAAAACTTTTATAAAATTTAAATCAAAACAGCTTTGTTCTTAAAAAATATTGTCATTAAAAGTACGGAGAATCGATTTTTTAAGTTTTAACTAATGTTAATAAACTCTGCTCTCTTGGATAGCATATATGCCTATTTTTACACGGTACTGTTAGAGCCGAAGGGTTAATCGAGTATTTTTATTAAAACCAAAAGTATTTTAAACAGTATATAAACATCGAAAGGTTAAATATTTAAAATTTGTAAAAAATCTATTGTTCCAAATACATATTTTAATATCATCATGTAACAAACACTTCTAAATAAGAATATCTGATTATCAAACGACAGCTACTTAGCACTGCAAGATCCCTTTCAGGTCAGATAAAATGAAATCTCTGATAGAAGTATTTAATTTAAAAAAAATTATGTGTGCAGTTCACACGTGGTAGACATGAAACCTTCACATCTATGTTTTTTTTAATTCAGAAAATGATCAAATACACACTAATTTAAAGTATATGAAAATGTACATACAAGTACTCACAATCATTAATCACAATATCATTTTCAATTAATGCACATTTGAAATATCCATGGTAACTAAAACAATATCAATCAGTAACAGAATGTCATAAGTGTTGTTTAAAAAGTTTTTGTTTCGTGCCTTTTTGGTGAGGTAATAAATTCATTATTGCGTGGCAACAAACCTCTTTTGTACCATTTTACCATTGCCTAAAACTTTCCTATCTCATTTTCTCCCACGTTAAATCTTATGAATTTATGAGTCTGTCTCTTTTTACTGTCGCTTTCGCTTTTTCGTTTCATCGATTTTCAAATCACAACGATGGTAATGAAGCTTTCACTTCAAAAATGTTTATTGATTAATAAATTGCACATGCTGCACCGTATGCTTGATAGAAGTAAAGCAAATTAAAAAGGGAGACATGGATAGCCTAAGTTGTGTACCTTTTATATAAACAGTGTATTTCTCTCGTGTAACGAAATGTGACATGTCCTTGAAATTTTACTCTCAATTCTCGTCTAATTATCGAAACGCCGTGCAAGTAGTTTCATTTGAAAAATAACTAAAAATACTTTTGAGTGATAATAGATAGCGCCGTTTTTTTACTTTAAAATATTTTCTCAAAATTTATGTCCTCAATAATTGTGGATCTTAGGTTTGAAAGGGATATATAATGTAATAATAATAAAATAAATTTATATATATTATATGTCACTGAAAAAAAATTACTTTCTATCAATGCCCGTAGAAATCAAAGTAGAAAATTTATCCCTAAACACTAATAGGTGTGTTCCGACAGCTGTACTTGAGAGCCAGTTTTTCACAACGCTCATACTGTAACGAATAAAAATAAATAATTTTTAGGAGGTTACACATCTTTGAAATATCCAAATTTTACCCCTTTAAAATAAAAGTATTAAGATATATTTATAAGTACAAGCGGTCACCCAATGATCTAAATTCAACCAGCGACTTTTTAATAATATACTATTTTCTGTTTGACATTTGCAGTATGAACCTAAACAATGAATATTATATCACTTGCTGTCACTTTTCATTGAGTGACAATTTCAATATTTTGGAGAGTCTAAGTTCAATGGCACTGGTCAAGTTAGAATTCGCAGTATTAATTTATTTTATTTAATATATTAGTAACAGATATTATGGATAAATTTTAGCTTTCTGCATTCCTTCTCCATATAAACTTTAACCATGCCAAATTCACAGTCTTCCGTGCACGAAATACGCTTAAAAAGGGGTATAAAGTTTTCGCTTCACGTATTAATAAAATGATAATAATATATCTCTAATAGGGCAATGCAGAAAAAATATGAATTACCATATCTCCCAATCCTTTTAGACTTTCGTTTCCTTCAAATTTATTGCGTTCTTATCATACCAGCAGATGATTATTAAAAATATACATACATATAAAATAGCCGACCCGGCAGACGTTGTACCCTGCCCTTTCCGGCAGTTAATAGCTCGACCACAGCGTCACCTATCGGGTCTTGACATGACATATCTATAAACCATCTTCTCGTTATCTCGTTAGCCTAGTGGTCGTAAGCGCGACTGCTATGATCGAGGGCCTGGGTTCGAATCCTAGGTCGAGCAAAGTGTTATTGGGTTTTTCCTATGAAATTCTCAGTAGCTGCTCGGAGTTTGGTTTCGTGCCCGATTAATAGCAATAGGCTCGCCCCCTATTACATGGGAACTAAAAATATAGTCGGCGAACTGTGGGTGTACATTAGTACACCTCTGCCTAACCCTTCGGGGAGTACAGGCGTGATAGTATTATAGTATCTTCTCTGTAAAACAATTATAAAATCTGAGTAAATATGAGCTAAATCACTAGAGTGTTTCAAAAGTTATAGAATCACTAACAGATGCGTATGAAGATTTTTATGTATAAGAATTAATTATCTATTATAATACTACCTAATGAATTTCATCAAAAAATCATTGTATTATGTGTGCATATATACCTACATATAAATACTATACTGTAGGTACTCCGTATTATAATAAAAGAGGAAAGAATCACTGAAGGGGGGTATAATCCCACGGGGCGTGGAGGAAATAGGCCGGTCGGAATTGAGAACGATGTAAGAAGATTACCGTTGATGTATTACGTGACAGAGACTTACCTAGGACGGAATATCACGCTAGCGACCTCACGGAATAAGCAGGTAAATTATAAAACATTATATTGGCACTTAAACAAAATACAATGTAAATTAATCACAAGACAGTCGCATATAATATTGCAGGTAAAGGATATAAAAATAAAAACAGCAGTGAAAGTATCTATATAAAATAACATCAAATCATTTGGATCTTCCAAAGTTGTTGGAAACGTTAAAATAATTCACTTATGTATTCATTTTTTTAACAAACTTTTTTCATTATCAATTAGAATGTACAATATTTTTTTTATGGGTGTTCGTTCAGGCTTAACTTCTTCGTTTATTAACCGATTTGGATGATTCTTTTTTCATTGGAAAGGGGATACCTCAGTGTGGTCTCATTTTAGTTTCATTGGCATTGAAACTTCAACTTCATTAATACACCAGAGAATTTATCAAAATCATTGACCTTGGTTTTCATTTTTGTTAAAAAGTAACTTTTCTATAAAAACATATGAACAATTACTCTGTTTAATTTAATATTTCTTTGCTTGGAGAATGGCTGCTTATCGTCAAATGGATCGGATACCTGTAGGCCGTTCTGTATCTTTAAATACTAGATAAGGTTTAATTTAAATGTTAATACTTAGATAACAACGCGTTAGTAATTAGATAATTTTCATGTTTTTATAATGACATAATTCGAGTGCTCGAGTTTCAAAATCGAAATTGTCAGTATTTATTTGCAGCAGAATATACTGAGTGGCTTCAAAATGTACTAGTTACTATATTTTGCTTGAAATAAATTTATCCTGGTTGTTAATTTAATAACCATGTCCCACGATTTCATCCGTGTTAAATCTCTTCGTCCAACTCTTCACGCACTCTTGTAGATTATTGTTGTTTACACTTCCTATATTTGCCTAAAACTTGCCCAGATTGTTTGACCTTCATGGTTACTGCTTCGTTTTTTAGGGTCTCAGTGTAAAGTTACACAGCTTATAACGTTCCTCAATACATAGTCTATAAAATGCAAAAATGATTTTTTATATCTGATAGGTGGTTCCAGTGATAATAGCATTCAAACGAACAATCATTATCGGAGGAGTATTCATATATACATAGTATAAAAGCGTATGGATATGTAGAAAAGTGATAAAGCTAAAAATAAAATTCAAGACGAAGCAGTGTAGGAGAAAAAATTGTAAGAGTACAAAGAGCGGGCTTTAAGATGCTTTCGGCCGCTTCCACAGAGGCGGCATGTCTACCTCATATGTATGGAAATGGGGGCCTACCACCGAGACGGGTAAGGGCACGTTCAAACGGAACTTTCCGTATTTACAGCCAAAATCATAAATATGATCCACCTTTCTTGACAGTAGTTATGTCAAAGTGCCTTTTGCCAACCAAGCAACAATTTTGAGGCTTATGTCTTTCCAGCGCGTTATATTTAAAAGACGAAATTAACAAAAACATAGGAATCGTCAATTCATATTATATTTACTAATAATTAACTATTAACTAATATTATAACGCGTTAGTGGAACTATCAAATCGTTCCAGTAGTTACCGAGTTTATCCATTACAAAAAAATAAAAAAATAAAAACAAACAAAAAATCAAATCTTTCCTCTTTATAATATTGGTATACATTTATTAAAAAGGGTTATATACCTTCACGCTACGACTCTAAGAAGCAGAACAGTAACAAGGAAAGTCAAGCAGTCTGAAAAGCTGTTGATAAGTACGGGAACAATAGGCTACTTGGGTGCGTTAGCGGTGTTGCGTTGATCAAATAAATCAATTTCATTAAACCGTGAAGCAATACAGCTACTAAAAATATAAGGAAAGTCAATTGTGTTATAAATTAAATCATATCATTGTAAACACACCCTTATCCTACCGATACAAACCTAGTTAAGTCGGCTGGGTGCGCGTAAACTGGGCCTGCGTATATACGGATTTCACCGCGATATTGCGCCTAGGAGATCCGTTCGTAAACAACCATTCTGCTAAGCACGCAGAAATTACTTAACAAAGACTTTATTATACATTCAACTGTATTTTTCAGTCACGTTGTTACATACTAAACAGCGGCTAAGAGATTTTTTTAAACAAAAAAAAATCGTACTCTACATACAACAGTGCATACAAATCTGGTCATAATACAGCTAGGCCAATAACACGACGATCATAGTCTTGAAAATTCTATATATGTATATGGTTGTCTCTTTTTAGAATCGTACGGGTCGGACATTTTTTTAGTTTAGCTCCCATCCCAATATTATGAACTTCGTTAAAAAAATCATGTATTATATTTTCATTAAACCGTTCAGCAGTATGAGAGCAAGCGTTTTGCTAATTATTAAGAACGCATGAAGCTACTACCTCAGTTTAGAATACTACTGGGTACGAAAATACAGGAGCCCATCATTGGTGAATGAATATTCTTGCATCAGAACGGGGAAATTAACGCTATATGGCATCAGGTACAAACACATAAACTATTCAGTAATCAGTTGAAAATACCTTAATTTATTACTAGCTGTGCCCCACGTTTTCACCCGTGTTATCTTTATACGACAAACATCGCCAACGCACCCGTGTAGGCAATTGTCTATACTTTGTGTAAAACTATCGAAATTTTTATGAGGAATAAATGAATTTTTCAAATTATAATGTAACCTATGTTACTCACTCAAATTGTAGCTTTAATATTGTTGTACGAATTTTTTAAATCGGTCCAGTAGTTTTTGAGTTTATTTATAACAAACAAAAAAAAAAAAAAACAAAACAAATCTTTCCTCTTTATAATATTGGTAACCCATCTATAAGCAAGCCTTCTAACACTTTCTATGAATGAAAACTCTAGAAGATTAGAAGAAGAAGGGGTAGACCCCAGTCTAGAATATCACTGGGTACGAAAGTACAGGAGGCAAATATCGACGAAACCAAAAAGACGGGGAAATTAACGCTACATGATGACAGCAACAAAATGGACAATCTATTTAATAAAATGTGGAAAATACATTAGCATAATATAGTAACAGATCTACAAGCAAGCATTTGACCACAATATCTACTTAGTTTTGTTAATTATTAGGACCGCAAGAAGCTTCTACCTCAGTCTAGAATACTGCTGGGTATAAAAATACAGGAGATAATCATCGGCGAATATTCGTGCAAAAGAATGAAGAATATGATAACACTTCAAGACAATTTTTAACAAAAAATAAAACCAAGTACAATGGTTTTGAAGAGTTCCCAGGTGTATCTTCGAAGTTGAAGGTCCAATACCAATGAAATTAAAGAGGGACTACCCTTGAGGTATCATCCCCTATACAACAAAAAAAGAATCATCTAAATAGGTTCATAAACAAAGAAGTTATGACTGAACATCAATAATACAAGGTGTCCAGAAAGGGTATCGGGTATTTGTAAGTTCAATGAAACAAAAATTATTTGTATGCAATAAAAAAGTTTATTGTTTATTATTAGCATATGAATTGGAGAATTATTTGGAAAAGATGATGTTATCCAAATGATGACCGTTACGTTGCTGGCACTCTTCTAAACGGAAACGAAGATTGGCGATAACACGTTGACACATAGCTATCGATATTGCTGCCATTTCTGACCTGATGTTTTGCTTTAACTGGGTTAGATTCGTCGGATTGTTTTATAAACCTTACTTTTAAGGTATCCCCATGCAAAATAGTCAAGCGGGCTAAGGTCGGGGCTTCTAGGAGGCCAGTTGATGTTACCCCTTCGCGAAATGACTTTATTAGGGAATAATTCGTTAACAACTTCCATTGAGTCATTTGAGGTATGGCAAGTGGCCCCATCTTGCTGGAACCACGTTCTTGAGTTGAAACCTGCAAACTCCTGCAACTCTGGGACCAAAAAATTTCGCAACATATCGAAATAACGGTCACTATTCACATTAATTGCTCGGCCTCGTTGATCTTCATGAAAATAAGGACCAATTATGCCTTTAGCAGACATAGCGGCCCAAACAACGACCTTTGGGCTATGCAGGGGTCGTTCATGCTTTCGTCTTGGATTCTCCACTGCCCAGTACCGACAATTCTGCTTATTAACATGACCATTCAGGTGAAAATTTGCTTCGTCACTGAACAGTATGTTGTTAAAGTTGTTAAATCGCTGCAGCATTTCGTTCGCAAAATTCAGTCGATTAGCATAGTCCGTATCCTTCAATTCTTGAACCAATTGAATTTTATAGGCTTTTAGATGTAAGTCTTTCTTTAAAATCGAATGTAAAGACGATTTTTTGATGTTCAACGCTTGGCTTCGCTTTCGGATGGATAAAGACGGATTTTGACGAACCAACGCCTCAACTTCTTCAATTGTTTCTTCATCGCGAACTGAACGAGGACGACCAGAGTTTTGAATTTTAACTGTCGCACCTGTATTCTCGAACATCCTGATCCATTTCCTAATGCTATCGTCACTTGGCGCGTGGCGTGTACGATATTCCGCACGATAGAGACGTTGAGCAGTCACTATTGAATCACCATTACGATAATACGCTCGTACGCAAAATGCGCGATGCGTCCCCGAGTACTGTTCCATCGTGACTAAAACTCCACAAAATGGCGGACGCCACGAACCCCTCCCCGCACCCTTTAGACGCCCCGTTTCGAATATGGCGCGAAAACAAATACCCGATACCCTTTCTGGACACCTTGTATATATATACATTTATACATATTCAAATTCAGTAACTTCCTTTTTATGAAGTCAGTTAAAAAGGGCAACAAAATGCATATCTATTTTGTAATCAGTAAAAAATATCCTAACTTAATATCAACTGATATACAAGCAACCGTTTTACCTCACCTCTTTGGATGTTTAATTGAAGATATGCACAAAGATGGTAAAACCTAACCTTAACATGAAACTGGTTTTCCAGTGCGATCCCTGGAATAAATCGGATACGTTTTCACTTTGAAGAAGGTTGCTTTTCAGGCAACCTTTAGTACATACTATGCATCTATACATACATACCATCACGCCTGTATTCCCCGAAGGGTTAGGCAGAGGTGTACCAATTTACACCCACAGTTCGCCGAGTATGTTTTTAGGTTCCATGTAATAGGAGGCGAGCCTATTGCCATTAATCGGGTACGAAGGCAAACTCCTAGCTACTACTGAAAATTTCATAGGAAAAACCCAATAACACTTTGCTCGACCTGGGAATCGAACCCAGGACCTCGAGCATAGCAGTCCCGCTTGGGACCACTACGCTAATGAGGCAGTTATGCATATATATAACTTAACATAATTATACTTTTTGCTTACAAACAATATTTGTTTTTGCTCTATACTGATGTATGACAGAGTAATCATTATGAGGTATTCTAATGGGTTTCAAATCTTTCAGAATTTACATTTTTTCTTACTATACGTAAATTATTTTTCTACAATCTTAAATTTTGCTTGTAGCTTATTGCTTAGATGGTTTTAAACGATTTCTTTAATAATATCTCATTTTGCAATGCAGGAGAAATTCCTTGGTGATAAATAAATAGATGGTAAATATTGTAAAATTACAACATATAAAATGGATGCATTAAATTTAGTAGAGAGGGAGTCTATATATCACGCAACGTCACGGGGCGGGGTATGCGGCTGACACGAAAATATTGTGATGCATCAAAACTGCTAAGGCATAGGGAGAAAAACGAACTTAGTTATATGTGTGGAACAGGGCATAAACTTGTAGCGATATTAATGCTCTGTCCAATACCTCAACGCACATAAAAAAATCTACAAAAAGATTTGATCGAAAAATATAAAATACTTGAGACAGTATACTAATTCGAGAATTAGTTAATTAATTATCATAAGCTACATGACTAAAAATTAAGGAAATAATCTCAAAATTTATGTTTTAGGAAGTATATTTTATTGGTAATAATTTTCAAAATATTCTAACAATTTTCGATATTCGATTACATTAATAACATGAATTTAGTTAGCAAGAAAAAATTAAAATCAGGTCAAAATTCCGACTGGTATCCAATAGGAAAAACAAAGATTTTTTGCTGTTTCTGACTGCCAATATATCGTCTTTTGTTGTTGCGTGATTAAGTCTACACTTTGTCTATGAAAATAGTCCTTCTTCTAGCAGTGAAATAAGTACAGGGTAGTTCGGTTTATGACTTGTACCACATAATAATACGTTCAGAAATGCGAGGGTGGATTGTGTCTTGAAAAATGCTTCGCGGAGCTCTACCGCGGCGATGGGTTGTATATCATGGGATATATCTTCATTTGTTACTTGTTTTGTATAAGTGAAAATTGCATTTTTCCAACGTTGAATCCGCCTATATTGTGTACTTTATAAATGAATTACTTTAGACATTGTTTGTTACTGAATAGATGTTTATTTCAACATTATGTTCCTATTGGAAATCGATCAAGTTTCCTCGAAACCGTTTCAGTTGTCTTTATATTTTATCTTATCCCATCCTTTCTTTTCCCCAAAAGAAACACGCATGGAATGTTATTTCATCAACAATTTTTGATTAGACAGGAATTATCGGGTACACACTACGTAGTGTTAAGCTTTACGTTAATTGCATATTATAACGATTACCCAAATACACAGTATATTTAGTTAAAACTAAACATTTTTAATTGTTACAAAATGAACTAGCTATTTGCTGCCCACTTCAATAGATGTAAAATAAATATTAGTAGGTAATATTTGAAAAGAAGTCTTTTAAATAATCAATTTCCATACCAAATTTTATTGCATGCCATTCAATCGTGATTGAAAGATAAACAAATATTGCTAAATAATATATATTTACATTGATTGCTTACAATATATAATGATGGTATGTAAATGACCGTTTTGTAAAATTTGGGCATATGATTTATAAATAATGAGTCCCTACTATTCTCAATAATTTACGTCTTTTGACAAGGTTTCCCAAAAAATAGAGAAACTTTTCCTATGTTTAATGTATCTGTGAAGCATGGAATCGTCTACTATGCGTTGTGTAGGACGTTTTTCCTTTCTATGTTATCGAGATTTTCAATAGAAAATGGGAAAGGAATAATATTGGCAAACATACTGAGTAGGTACGTAGAAACTGTCGTAATTTTGTTTAAGTAGTAGTGGTAGTTAAGTTTATTCAAGTGCGGAAAAATGTATAAAGTTTTTTTTGATGATACGGAATCTGAACTTTTGGTGAAGAATTACGTCGTGATGAAGCATTCGCTTGTTGGTAGAGCATTTTGTAGCGTTCATATCTCCTGCTCAAATTGAAAATCTGAAGCCAAAAATCAACAGGTGATTTCCTTCAACTGCCCTTAAGAACCAACTCCCTTTCTAGGCTTACCATGTTAGGCTTCAAATACAGCATCAGATTAACTTTATATTTAACGCTAGTATGTAAATTAATCAAAAACATCCAAACCAAATAATACGACAATTTTATTATTATAAGTTTGTGTTCACCAAAATCTACTCGTAAATAGTCCAGTTTGGGAAAAATTCGCACATCTAGGAGACAGCGCAATGAAGTTTCTTCTTAAGCAGATACCTATTTGTTCTGTAACAAGGTGTATTACGAAAAGTAAAGAAATATCGTGTTTTAACCAATTCATCATCCTCGACAGATTTTAATTTATAAACCCATATATTTCACGGTTTCCAAAGTAAATACATAAACATAACATTTACACCTGTCTGCCTTTTAAATCGTACGGGAAACGAAACTCTCAAACATCTATTGAAAACCCGAAACAGGGGGTGTGTGCCACCCCGCCTGACCCCCTCGTTATTCCACTTCCAGTCTCCCCTTTCTTTCCACAACTTGGCATCGTCATCTGTATTACTCGGGCCTTAACTTATGTGAGGGTGTACGATGTGCTTGTAAAAAATCCACTTTACGTTAAACGATATAAAGTTGGTTTTAGTTTATATAAAAAATCCAATTTATTGTCAACAACGGCACGCAATTTTCTTTGTTATCTTTGTTGTAATAAGTGTGATTTTCGTACATCCGATGTCAGATCAATTTTAAGATAGTCTGTACCGATTCCTTTGCATTACTTTTTTCCGTCTTTGTGGATGTGTTTTATGAGAGTTTTAAGGTCTTATGTGGATAGTAGGGTTTCTATCGCAAATGTCTATACTTTTTATGTGGATGCAAGTATTGGTTAGAAAACCCGTGTGGTTTTAATTTGGATTTTCAATATAAAGGCTTGTATTGGAGTTGGTTGGAAACGGATTTTTTGTTATCCTTTAAATTCTCTAGTTCTCGTATTTTGTATCTTTGCTTACACCAATTCTATATTATGACGTAGACAAATCAGAGTAAAGTACAGAAGTATAATTAAAAGATATGTGAGACAATAAAGGGGCTTATGGAATATTTTTTTATCTAAGCATAATGTTAGCTTGGTTTGGAACCACCACCATAATTATAAACTGTCGTCCAGTTTCCATTCCAGTTAAACCTTATTGAAGAACTATCGGCCCATCTCGTTGCTGATCCATGGTTATAGCTTATAACCCGAAAACAGCTGTTTTCGAGGGTCATCACGAATCGTCTCGAGCACAAGTTAGATGACTTCCAGCCTCCCGAACAAACCGGTTTCCGAAAAGGCTTTAGCACCGTAGACCACATCTATACGCTGCGGCAGATTATACAGAAGACTGAGGGGTATAATCTGCCTTTATGTTTAGCGTTCGTAGACTACGAAAAAGCCTTTGATTCGGTCGAAACCTAGCAAGTTTTGCAGTCTCTCCAACGGTGCCGTATTGACTATCGATATATCGAAGGGTTGAAGTGCTTGTACAACAACGCCACCATGTCGGTCCGAGTACAGGAGCAGTGCACGAAGGCAATTCCTTTGAGAAGAGGCGTTAGACAGGGAGACGTAATATCTCCGAAACTGTTTATCGCCGCTCTAGAGGACGTCTTCAAGCTCCTGGAATGGCAAGGACTCGGCATCAATGTCAATGGCGAGTACATCACTCACCTTCGATTTGCTGACGACATCGTAGTCATGGCAGAATCGCTGGAAGATCTTGGCACAATGCTCGATGGCCTCGACAAAGTTTCTCAACAGGTGGGCCTTAAAATGAACATGGAAAAGACGAAAATCATGTCGAATATCCATGTGGTGCCCACCCCAGTATCAGTTGGGAACTCTTGTCTAGAAGTTGTTGAAGAATATGTCTACCTGGGACAAACAGTCCAGTTAGGTAGGTCCAACTTTGAAAAAGAGGTCAGTTGACGAATCCAACTCGGCTGGGCAGCGTTCGGGCACTGCGCAACGTCTTCTCGTCCAAAATACCTCAGTGCCTCAAGACGAAAGTCTTTGACCAGTGTGTGTTGCCAGTGATGACATACGGCACAGAGACGTGGTCGCTCACTCTGGGCCTCATAAGAAAGCTCAAGGTCGCTCAGCGAGCTATGGAGAGGGCTATGCTTGGTGTTTCTCTACGAGATCGAATCAGAAATGAGGAGATCCGTAGACAAACTAAGGTAACCGACATAGCCAAAAGGATTAGCAAGTTGAAGTGATAGTGGGCGGGGCACATAGTTCGGAGAACTGACGGCCGTTGGGGCAGAAAGGTTCTCGAGTGGACACCACGCACCGGAAAGCGCAGCGTAGGACGGCCCCCCACTAGATGGAAGAACGACATAATAAAGGTCGCTGGGAGCCGTTGGGTGCAGGCCGCACAAGATCGGTCGCTCTGTAGATCTATGGGGGAGGCCTATGTTCAGCAGTGGACGTCCTGCGTCTGAAATGATGATGATGATGATGATGATGATGTCCAGTTTCTATCGGTATCATCACTCCACTTTCTAGACTAAGTTAATTACTATAGGCTACATTTGCATTCATCATCATACTGGTTAATCAGTAAGTTAAAACTCAATAATCTATAACACAGACTACTGAGAGGATACTACGTATATCTATATATTAATACGTGAAGCAAAAGCTTTCGGTACCTTTTTAAGCGTATTGCGTGTACGGAAGTAGTGAGATTTGGCTTCGTTAAAGTGTATATGGAGAAAAAGTGCAGAAAGCTAAAGTTTATCTGTAATATCTGTTACTAATAAATTAAATTAAATTAATCAATACTGCGAATTCTAACCCGACAAGTGCCATTGAACTTAGACTCCCCAAAATATTGCCAAGTGACGTAGAATACTCATTGTTTAGGTTCATGAATACTGCAAATGTCAAACAGAAATTTCGAGCTTAGGGCGATCGCTAGTAAAAAAAATATGCCTCCTAACTGAAATATACAGAAAAATGCTTGTCTATCTTTCTCTTCCTTTGTAAAACATTTGTGTGTTTGTATATTATTATTGTAGAATTTTATAATTTATTGTTTATGTAGTATAAGTGTGTACTATTTCTATGTACCTTACCTTTGATTGTAATATTTGTATGTTAGTGACATATGTGTTTGCCTCCACGAAATTTATTTCTATTTATATTCATTTATTTTTAAGGTAGCCTGGAAGAAATCGCTTGAAGCGATAAGGCCGTCTAACTATACCCACACAAATAATTTAAATAGTTATACATGTATGTTTTTTATTTTCGTGTGCAATAAAGTATATTGTATTATTTAAGGCCTTTTTGCTTTCACTCCGGTTCCTAGTAAGGATTAGCTTTTTTCTATAGTAGAACGGTAAATTGACGACACTGTCCCTGTTGGTAAGCACAGTACAATCATAACACAACGGTGACCACCGAGAGATCGAAATCCATCGACGGTCACCACTGTAATGCTGGACTGCATTAATTTAACCGGATATGTACTGGCTGATCCCAAAATGCGACACTAAAAGCGAGTCACTATGATGGACTTTTCACCACATGCATGGTGGTCGCGAACCAGTCGTGCAAAAAGAGGCTAGGTCCCTTGGGTATGCAAATGAATTTTCGACAGGCTTCGTAGCGCAGTGATGGTAGGCTGTACTATAGTGACTTTCTTGTTATGAACATAATTGTTGATGTGCACACGTGTGTGAAATTGTGTTATATATTTAAACATTTATTTTATACTAGCTGTGCCCGCGGCTTCGCTCACGTATACTACAGAATGCCCGCTCGTTCCCCGTTTCCCCGCTCCCGGCTATTTTTATCTTATTTGTAGTTCTTTTTAATGTCTACAATTATATAGTATATTAATTTGCTATATCTCTTATGGTTTACTCAGCGTAAGCCATTTAAGTACCCGAATTGATTCACCATGACCAGTTTTTTTTTATTCGTGTCGAACCCTAATTAGTTTTGTTAAATGAACGTAGCCTAAGTTACTCCCTATAAATTCAGCTATCTACCAGTGAAAGTCCCGTCAAAATCGGTCTAGCCGTTTCGGAGATTACCTGGAACAAACAGACAGACAGACAAAATTTTTCAATATGGTTTTTTTGTTATAGGTATCGTATATACTTTCATATGCATTTAGTAAAAAGCTGTAATTTTTATATTATAAACAGACACTTCAATTTTATTAATTGTATAGATTATTAGCTTATATCTTAGGACAAAACAGAAATACGCACTTGTATAAGAATTTCAGTCTTAAAATTACAGTCCTAGAAAAGAATTCCAGCAGTTAACTCCAATTTATTTTATAGTTCACTTTCATTTACTATAATTTAGGATTAATTTGTTACAAAAACTTTATTTATGTGCGTAATTAACTAAAAGATATTTTAACAAAAGAGATCACTTCTGTCAACTTTTACATCATTAATGAGGCATAAATAGGCAGGCCTCTCCTTAGGCACAATATAACAGGCAATTAGTTGGCTTGACAAATAACAGCAGATATCTGGGGTGCCGTTCTGACTACTTTATTAGAAATCAACTTTATGTATATCGGAATAAAGTGTAAAGTGATCGTGCTAGGTAAATTAAAACACAATGCAGCTAAGATGTTTCTGTTTGCTTAATGACATCGTTAAATGCCGTCATAACATCGTCCAGACGAGGATTATCCGGTATTTATGAAAAAAACATCCATTGAATTAAGTCCTAGGTATTTTTGCTTGTCTCTTTGTAAGTTATGAAATGTCTTATTAATAAGAGGGGCTTATAAGGTATTAGATTTGTTTATTAATAACGGTAATTTTGTTTGGCAATTCATATAGCCCATCAATTGAGAAATGATTTATATAATTCCTGTGTACAAAATTTCATTAAATTCGGCTGAAAACTAATAAAACAAGACAAAAAAAATGTTGAAGGTCCAATCCCAATGAAATTAAAACGGGACCACCTTTTAGGTATCCCCTTTCCCACGAAAAAATAATCATTGAAATCGGTTTCATAAACAAAGAAGTAATGAATGAACTAAAATTATCCTTAGGCGTTAATTAATAGACTTTAATTATTTTGAAAAGTTTCAAAGTCATTTTGTGTTGAGAATTTATATCATACACATAAGAAATTAACAAAATATATAATACTAGGCTGTGCTCCACGGTTTTACCCGTGTTAAATTTATTAGACCAACTGTCCATTGCGCCGCCACTAAAGTACCCATGTAACCTATTGTTGTGGTCACCCCGTACTTTCTTACAACTTTCTCAATAAATGGGCTATGCTAAAATGAAACAAGAATTTTTCAAATCTCACCGATAGTAGATACCAGATATTAGTACGTTCATACAGACAAACAAAAAACATCTTGCACATTATAACTATGGTGAAAATAACAAAAAAAAAACAATTTTCTAAGACTTGGCTATTTGATAAATACAAATTAAAAACAAGGTATTTTGACTAAATGATTTTTGATTTGCGCTCGATTCAAGAATTTCGATTTTTCCTTATCACCTCTCAGGAAAGTTAGTAAAAAATTTAATATTCCAGCAGAATGTCTTCGAATATGGTCGTAAAAGTGAAACCCTCTGCGGGGGTGGGTTATTATTCATTTTTCTCCATCGAATGCAGTGTAGGGTACACTAATGTGCCACTTCTGTAAGCCCCTGCGTGTTTTTCGCGACCATGTTTTTTCCAACTTTTTTTTGTGTTTGTTTCCACATCTCTTTCTTATATGCGGTAAGCGTGTACAACCGTCCCGCTTACCCTATCGCGTCGCTGCGTAGGGTGTTTGAAAATATGATACGCTTTTTTTTTATCGGGGGCTAAATTGATTTTTCTGAAGTATGTGGAGGCCATTTTTAATGTCGGTTTTTCGCCTGTTTTGACTTTGACGTGTCGACATCATCAAGCTTGTAACATGATAAGGCTCGGCAGAGATTTGTTTCAAAATGATCGTTAACTCGACACTTCGACAGGCTTCGACTTTTAATGCGTTGATCATCATTGTCACGCGCTTGTGTGTATGTGTGTGTGTGTGTGTATTAAACATTTAAATAGTTCATAATAATATTAACATTCATGTGTCTATCAGAAACTCGGAATAAAGCGTCTGCAGTTTAAAAAGTAATGATTAAAAAACATGAAATACAAGCTTTTATTAAATATTATGGTCAATATAACTCTACAATCAAATAATTTTAAAAACATTTAGGTACAGTACGCAAGGGCAGTAGGCAAGTTCGCAACGCGCTAATTATACTTTTCATATTAGAAGCGTCTATAGGCTACGGTATCCACTTACCATCAGGCGGGCCATATGCTTGTTTGCCAATTTAGTTGTATAAAAAAACTATTTCGACTGCATACAATTCTTAGATGAGACAATGAGTATAATAATAAAAAGAAAACTTTACGGATCACACAAATACACTCCATATAAAAATGTAATAATAATAATAATAATAGGATTGGTATTGGAGAATCAGAGCCAAAAGATTTATTTTGACAGAGCGATCTTAACTGACAAAAAATTACATAACAATAGACCTCATATAACTGTAATAGATAAACTGAGTAAACTGATCTCCTTAATTGATATAGCTGTCCCTAACACACATAATTTACAAAAAACAATATGAATGAAAAAATCCACAAATACACAGAACTTAAAGAAGAAATTAGTAGATTATGGAACATGGACAAAGTATATATTGTGCCTCTGGTACTTTCTAGCACAGGGGTCATACCCAACCACCTTCATCATTATCAATAATTTTAAAATAATAATATGTATGTGTGTGGGTGTATGTGTAGTAATGTGTCAGAAATTAATTAGTTATAATTGTATATTGTTATAGTTTTCTCACGTTTGAAGTGGTTGAGTAAAAAAATTACAAATTAAAAACTATAATCCATTATTACAACCCACAAATTATACTGATATACTATCACAAAGCCGGCCACTGTGTGTATATTTATGTCCCATAAAAATATAACGTAAATTTATTGACTAAATATAAAGAGAAATTCAGTAGAAAGAAATTAACGAGCCATTAACTCGAAATCATGTCTCCTAAATTAATTGCTTTCTAGAATTACGAGGAGCCATTAAAAAACTATAAACGTCATTATAAAAATATGAAAATTGTCTAATTACTACTGCGTTGTTATCTAAGTATTAACATTTAAATTAAAAACCTTATCTAGTTTTTAAAGTTACAGAACGGCCTACATAGGTAGCCGGTCCGTTTGATGGTAAGCCGCCATTCTTACTTATTCACAAATTAAACGCAAGCAAAGAAATATTAAATTAAACAGAGTTACTGTTCATATGTTTTTATAGACAAAATAATTTTTATCAAAAAAGAAAACCGACTTCTATAATTTTGAAGAGTTTCCTGGCGCATCTACCAAAAAAGCGTAAAAAAAGAATCATCTTAATTGGTTAAAATTAAAGCTAAATGCTAATTTATTTAATTTTTCAGTTGGAAAATTAAGATTTTTGTCTGGGAGTCACGTGATTGGTAACGCCAATCAAAAAACGTGACGTCATTGTACAATATTTGTATAAACAGTTGAGTGTTAATTTTATTGGGTAATCTTATGACATGTGACTTTAAAATTATTTAGGTGCTGAAGATAGTTTTAACTGATATTCTAGTACATAGCTGCGCACATAATTAATCTTAGATTTATTTATTGAATGATGACAGCACGCATGATCACATGACGGTAATGTCACGCTTTTGTGGCATACTTTATAATTAAATTCAAAAATGCGTAATAATTAAAGTGCGGGTATTATAATATTATTTCAATACGTATCAAAAATTGTCTTCTCCCGGATTAGTTTACAATGTTCCTCATAAAGCTATTTGTTGTAAAATATATTAGAAATCAAATAAGTAAATGAAAATCGTAGTTTTCAATTGATTTAGTTAATTCAGTTTTAAAATATCTATATTAATAAATCTGCAGTTTTTTTTGCCTTTTTTGTCTGTCTGTATGTTTGTACGTTACAAATTTAACTTAAAACGTGTGTGATCGATTCCTATGAATTTGTGTATACGGGAAACTTATGATGAAATATTTTAGGCTAGAAGCAGATGCCCTTCGTTAATTGATATATTATAATAAATGACAATAATACAAAAAATATAAATCGTAAAAAAAAAAAATTGTATTAATCGTCAACCCGTTTTTCATTAAATTTTGTACACGTGTCACCCCTTACCTAGGCTAAAATAATCTTCAATTATGAGTAAAAATAAGATTGCGAGACGAAAGTAATTACTGCGTAATAAACGCATTCAGGGCCGCGGGGCACCACTAGTAATATATAATTATATCAACAGCCGTTTTTATATAATTTAAATTTTATTAGATTATACTCATAATATTTTATATCTACGCTGTTGGCAGTCCTAGCGCACCCTAACCTAAATAAATAAATATGACTAACGTTTGAAACGCACGATAGAACGCCATAATATGCGTTTCCACTGAAAACCATATTTCCGCAGTCCGTTGTATTTATTACAAATCTCACGATACATTTTATTGATTTCTACCTTTACCCCTAGACGACGGGGACGATAACGTGTTTTTATGCGTAAAACATATTGTTTGTGTTCTTTGTAATACCATTGAGCTAAAATTTTGCATACACCTTTAGTTTGGATGACGATGCGTGTTTAGCTAAGTGACGTCATTCTAAATCCAATATGGCGAACCAAGTATTTAATGCACCCCCATGATATGGGTATAAAATGAAAAGGTTTGTTGAGAAGAATTCGAAAATGACTACAATTGAAATATTGAATAAATGTTTGTTTTTAAGAAGTATTTTTTTAATAATTATTATTTTTCTTCTTTGATGGTAACATGGCAAAGTGAGTATATACTTTATACACAATTCTGATAATGTTAAGTTGTTAGGATATGTTTCTATTCTTCTTCTAAACGAAACTCTAATAAGTACTTATGACAACAGTGCAGGGAGTTTTTGTGGCATTTGAAATTAGATGTGTCTGTTTATTATTTCTAATCAGCTTCATTTGTGCATAATAATCATATTAATATTACGTAAAATGCTCAAATAACTAATGCTCAAATATCTTTAGTTTATGAATTAAATTAAAAACACGGCATATTAAAATCCCGCAAAAACCCCATCCGATTGAGTACAATTTTTGTTGGTACTTATATGAAAAACGGTGAAGACTTGTACTACAATCGGAAAAATGTTGGCGTGTGCGACTAGTTTCACAAAGTGTCGGCTTTTTCATAAATTTCACGTGAAAATAACTTAGATAGATTATAAATACTATATATAGTGTTATTTGGTATAGAGTATTTGAATGCAAACTGTTGCAGTTTCCATGGTTTGATAATGCCAGGCTTTCTAGAAAGGAACTGGTTGTAGCATTTACGATTTAGTCTGGTTACATACCACATGACAAGGTTAAGTTAATATGTGCAAAACAATGCTCTCGGAGTCCTAGAGAAATGTAGGTGAAGATAATGTTAGTTTGGGAAATGGGAGAACGATTGTTTATTGTTAAATTGTCTCGTTGACTCTTTTTAAATAATTGTTTAAAATATATTTCAATAACTTATCTATCCGTTGTTTCAGTTACTAAAGATACACGAATATAATCTTTTGTCCTTACTTTTTTTTACAATAACCTATCAAAAGATAGTTTTTCTTATCTATATAATATACAGTGTAAACTCTTTATAACGTTATCCTTTATAACGATAAACTCCCTATATCGTTGAAGTGAGCCCAACTTGGTTGGTTTGCGTTAAAACCCACATATTAAAACACTATTTATAGCGATACGCCATTCTGTATTACGAAGAAACGTGTTCATATTTTTAGACAGTAAATATTTATTATAGGTATTATTGTTTATTATCAGGTAACAAAAGGCTTTGAAGCTCCGAAACATCCGAGGTCGGTCTAGCTTTTGTTATCCTTAATTGCCTTGAACACGTGCAGTATGACGCATTGTTTTCTCGGAAGTGATGGTCATCGACCAAGCATACTGGGTACCTATCGTATTATCAGTCGTAAACCTACTTTGAAACTGTTAACATGGCCAGTAAACGGAAAGCGATTAGTGTTAGATTAGATATGAATAGAATACATAAAATAATACAAAACAAGTACTGGCATAGCAAAAAACGTCAGACAAAGTTATCAGACTACATGCGTAAACAATAATTTATAAGCATTTATTATCTAAGACATACATACTAAAAATTCTTGTTAATTTGGTTGTTTTCTTGTTCACTCCATATAACGATAACTCTCTATGACGACAAAAAATGCTCAGTCCCTTGAGTTTCGTTATAAAGAGTTAACACAGTATATCAATATCTATAGCTTGAATAGGTAAGAGGGAAGCCGATATCTGTCTTAAGTTAAAGATAATATGTATTACAAATACGTATGTACTAATCGAGGATAGTAAACTAAGATATGTTTTTGAAAACAGCCGATATTCATCAGGTATCTACAGAAGCCTCGTTAAAATGAAAGGTAAAAAAATAATAAGATGAATATTTTTCCTATATAATGTAACTCGCTGTGCCTCGCGGTTTCACCCGTGTCAAATTCATTCAACCAACTCTCTTACACGGTCGTAATTAAATAGAGTTTCCAGATAGCTTGATGTTTATGGTTACTGCTTTGCATTTTATGGGTGTATCATGAAGTATATATAGACTACAACTTTGCACAATAAATAGTCTATAATTCTCGAGATTAGCGCATTCAAACAAACAAACAATTTTTCGCTTCAATCTGTTGATAATGTGAAGACGTTTTGATAGACCTATCAAGTGATAATACAGTATTTACATGTTTTTGTATAAATGCTTGGTCGCGTACGAAGTTACATGTTGCGTGTTGAAACTGTTACCTATCTGATAAGTTCCAACGGTTTAACTTAGCTTCGTACACAATTAACCATTCAGATTGTTAAGATAAACAGCTCAAATGCAAATTAGGTAAAAAAATATATGTGGCTAACGGCGAGTGATGGTGTTACTCTTAAAGGTCGGTTTACATGTCGCTGTTAAAAAAAAAAAAATTGTGATAATTTATTTTAAGACTTTTGTTCTTGTATCTCGTCAAATTACTTGATGGTAAGCCTGCAGGCTGGCCTGCAAGCCTCTCGGCTGCTGGTTATACGCTAGCTGTTCTCGAAACTCTACACTTCCAGGGATGGTAAACAAGGACACAATTATCCCGATATAGACTGTTCAACTCACTTGTACGCTCGGTCCTATGTGTGAGTAAAGCATGTATAAATACAGTGACTACGTGTGCGTGTCTTCAACAGTATAGTTAAGTACACAGAAAAATTTTATTAGCTATTTTACTTATATTATGTCGAAAAATTTTACACCTTTATTTGTTCAAATTTAAAATGAATCAACAGCTCAATTCGTATTTATTGAATATACTATTCCGAATCACTAACACTGAAATACAAAAAAACGAACTTTCTTTTAATTTTATTATTTCTGTTACATTCTGTTCAATGTCATGTAACACAATATATATATTTAAATTCCCTGTAAGATTTGGGATGATATGATGGAAGACGAAGAATATTTATACTATATTGCTGAATATTTTTTCTGTTTTCCGTTGCTAAATATGTATCTTTTTAAAGTTAGAATTTATTATTTTAATCATTGTAGTACGACGCATTATACTGGTTAGGTGAAATATGAAATCAA
This sequence comes from Saturnia japonica, assembly GCA_033032175.1. NCBI lineage: Eukaryota > Metazoa > Arthropoda > Insecta > Lepidoptera > Saturniidae > Saturnia > Saturnia japonica. The sequence goes on from CM065315.1 coordinate 3,866,756, forward strand.
TATAAATAATAAAATATGAAACCTGACCGTTTTATTACCGACTGTACCCGTACGATATTTTGATTTGGTGCATCACTGACATATAAATAAAAGCCTGTTTACTAGCTCACGCTCACATAGGGCCGCGCGTAAAGATAAGTTAAAATCTATATACAACTGTCGCCTAAAAATAGGTATTTCAAAAAAAAGTTGGTACAACACGTTGGTGCCAGCACGTACGATTTTTTATTAGCTTGTCCGTGAGCAAATGTCCTTGATCTATATTCATAGTAGGTGTTGTTGCGTACAAGCACCAGTATAACGTTTACTTAGTACAAGTACTATACTTGTACCAAAGTCAACGTACAAGAACCTGAATCCTGATGCGTCTATCAATCCTGGACACGCCTAAGCTTTCGCTATGGCAGGTGTAACACCTTCTATATAGTGGTCCCTCTCCAGTCGGACGTAAATGTCGTGTTTTATTTCCCAGCAAATTATTATGTTTATTGCTTTTTTTGCAGGAAGCTCCTGCGGTGGCGTGGTATAGTGAAAGCTTCTGAATATTACTGCCGATTAATGCTTGGTGACCTTTACCTTTAACTAATCTATTGAAGTTTTGCAATCCTTTTTACCTTAATGGATTGGATTTTATTTGGTATACACTTTTAAAAGTTGCAGAAACGACGGTAAGCTATCTGGTGTGTTTAAACTTTTCTTACAAGTTTTTTTTTATGTTTATCTATTACATATAATTTTTATATCCATTTTCTGTTCTTAACTTGCAACAGAAAAATAGTACAGATTGGCGTTAGACCTTTTCTTTCTATTTAACATATTTAACAGATAAAGAGTAAAAAAGAGACAATAAACCAATAATTACAAATAATAAAGTATAAGCTTACCTCTCACATGTTTCCGAACCTGAACATTTCCTACTATTCAATCGTTACAGACTGGCAACGAATGGAGATAAATTGCGTAATACCAAAAAACTATTTTACTACTTCAAATTTTAAATTACATCCACTCGATTTATTCATATGATATGTGTAATTTCTATTTTTATATCTCGAATATGTTTTTGTGATATTTATTGATGGCACTTCTAATGGAAATATTGTATTTAACTAAACAACAACAAATAAATGAAATACACACGAAATAAGTCTAATACCATTAACTAAGCAATTCTTGTGTAACATACGTTTAGCGACATAATTATGTTAAATATAAACGGATCTAACGATCTGGATAATAATTTCTATTTAGATAATATTTTACTATACAAGTTTACCTAGTTTATAGGTAATTCAGTTTGGAGACGTTTTTAAAGACAAAGTGACTAAAACCGGATTAAACTAGTTTGCGCTAGCTAGTAGCTGCCACGTACCTCGCGCACTAACTACAAACGCACACTATACACTACCTAAGACGTATTCAATTACATACATTACTACAAACGCAAAAACGCCTCCAAGCTGTTCATGTAGTGGTTGTTTTATTTATTTATTTTTAAGACACCAAGTAGAGCTTTTTCGCCTAGTATTGTATTTTAAACAAGAGATACAGCTACATATAAACTCGCCCTTAGATTTTTTATATTGTTATTTAAATTTTATGGGTTGCTAGCTCTGCCTCACCATTACACCAACATGCGTAATGGATGGTTGAGATATTAATGGCCACGTTTATCGCGATAGTGTTAATTATAATGACATGAACCCATCTGACTGACCGCGACAAGCGACCTGCAGTATTTCCTGGTTCGATTCACGGATGTACGTTTTAATACATTTATGTTGAGCAGGATATGTTGACAGCTCGTTGAATAATGCAATGTTCATATCATTGTTGACAATGTTATCAGCTTTTGTACATTAACTTCATTTTAAAATATGCTTGTAAGCTCAAACGTAGATACATTTTAAAGATTGTATATGTAATTTAAAAAAAAATCCTATTCCAGAGGGAAAACATTAGCTTAATCATCAGCCTACTACGCATTGTGGATTTCTAACACTGAGAAATCTATTCTTATTACTTATACAGAGAGGAAAAAACGAACGGAAAGTATATTAAATGTTAAAGATATCAAACATTTCATGGTCTCCTTTAAATTGTAAGATACAATGTTTATTCGAGAGATTTTGACTGTATCATAATAGACTCTATCGATTAGTGCAATAGTACATATAGTGAATGTTAATTTTTTGCATTTGTTAGTTGGTTCGATTCCCGGAATAGGTAAGCGTTTTTTAGAAAATCTGTGAAAACAGTTATTATTATTTCAAAAAATAAGAGAATGTTTCTTTGAATAAAATTCCATATCTTTAATAATAATTTATTTTACCACATATCCCGTTCGTTTTTTCCATCCTGTATATTATTTACCATTACTGCGGTAACTAGTGGTTATAAAATAAAACGTATATTTTAAATATTGTGTACAGTAAAAGCTCCTCATTCGTTCCGTAATTATGCCGCGAATGCAGAAACAATGAATACGGAATGCTTTGGCAAATTGTATGGGAATATTGTGAATGTGTTTCAAGCTAACAAAATATATAAAATGAAATTAATTTAATGTGAACTAAATAAATAGTATTATTAATTATTATTTTCATATAAATTTTAAACATTGGATATATAATTTCAATAAAAAGCTTTTCAGGTGAAGAACACCGACCTAATCATCAGTCAAACAACTACGCATTGGGAATTCCAAACACTGAGAATGTGTAGAACATTTTTTTTTTCCATTACTTCGCTAAATACGATAATTTCTGAGGTGTTTAGGTTTTAAAATGTTTCCCTTCATCGTTAGCAGATAATATTACCATAATCAGATTCAGATTAATAATGCACGTAAATTCTGTAAAAGGTTTCTATATATCGAGGTTGGAATCAAATACCGCGGCGCGTCGATCCATCGATCATATTAGACGTATAGCATACAGCCAGTACAAGGACTTTACAAAGTAAACTGTAACAATGAGGATGTGATTGTATTCCATTGAAAATTTATTTATTTCAACTTTATAACGAAATGTCGGGTCGCAAGAAAAAGTCGTAACATATATTTTATAAACATATAATATGTTATTTACAACTTGAAATTTTCTTTTGTTTTTTTTTTTTTCGGCGTTTCGAAATATTGTTAGCGAAGTGTCGAAATATTAATTGTAAAAAATGTGATTTTTAAAAAATAGATTTGACTACAATTTTAAATGATGCTTACTCCTAAAATAGTACTGACGTAAGAAGTCACGATAAGCCTAGTTTTTTTATATTAAGTTTCCTAAGAGGTGGGGAGAATCAAAATTCTTATTTTTTTAATCTATTCAATTAATAAAATTGAAGTGTCTGTTTGCAATGTCAAAATAACAGATTTTTACTAAATGCATATGAAAGTATACACGATACCTATAACAAAAAAAACAATTGTTACAATTTTTGTCTGTCTGTCTGTTTGTTTGTTCCGGGTAATGTCCGAAACGGTTGGACCGATTTTGACGGGACTTTCACTGATAGATAGCTGATGTTATAGGGAGTACCTTAGACTATTTTTTTTTTTAATTTGGTTTTCGCACAAATAAAAAAACTGCTCATGGTGAATCAATTCGGGCGGTTAAATGGCTTACACTGAGTAAACCATAAAAGATTTAGTAAATTAATGTACCACATAATAGTAGGTATTAAAAATACCTACAAAAAAATCTAGGAGAGTATACGTCTATCTTCTAAGGAACAACCACAATAAACATTTTTGTCTTTAAAATAGCTTGGAGCGGGGGAATAAGATTCGCGCTGTCATTTTTTAGTCCACGTGAGCGAAGCCACGGGCACAGCTAGTTCTTTATAAATTTTAGCGCTTAGCCACAATTCCACGGAATGTTAAGTGGTGATGTCATCTCATATAGTAAGACACTTCGCCTAGAGGGGGTTTGGCACTCGAGAACAGATGTTTGGCTATAATATATTTTTAAACTTGAGAATGGGAGCTAACAAGGCGGGTATTAGATAATACTTTATCATCGCGCTCTCGTTTCACCGAGATATTTTCCTTCAACGAAACCTCAAGCTTATTGTGGAATAAAAACCCACATCATTGATCGTTTACAATTTCGACATGTCTGAGTTTTTCACACGAATACGGCGAAGCCAACATAGGAGGTTTATGATTTCAACGGTCTATGTATGTTCATCTGTTCCCCCATATCTTCTAAACTACCTATCATACTTTAACAAATAAAGTATTATTAGAAGCGTCTTGATCATACGCTAGTTATAGATTATGTCACATTATATTAAATTCAATATGGCGCCTTCTAGATGACATAAAGTTCTGTACTAAAAAAAATAATTACTGTACTGTGTTAGGTGTCAAACAAAAGGGCTTAATCAGAACATTTCAAAAGTTTAAATTATGGATAGTGAATTAGTTAAATCGCGACTTATTTGCAATCTTGGGCAGCCGAGGTCCGGCCACTTTGGCACCCTTGAGCGAGTTGTCTTTACTTTCGCGGCTGAGTGCCTTAAGTCGCTCGCCCCCAAGCCACGGTGAAGCTGTAAAAGCCGTCTGAGGCTCTAGGGCCCTTATGGCTAACAATATAGCTAGTCAGAAAAAACATTTCAAAAGTATAGATCGTACTTTTCCGAACGTGATATCATCCGTAGTCGTGTTTTAATTTTTAAACACATCTAGTTTTAAATTTAAACGGTAGCTATGAAAATTGAGTTTTATGGAGTTAATATTTTATCTAGTAAACACCTATCTACTAAATTTATTAACCATAAATAAATGAATTTTAAAAGGGTGTCAAATGAAATAAGTAATTACAACATTAGAACATTGTCCCTATGATACTCAAAGCCCCGGTGGTTTTGATTATTATCGCGTTTAACTAAACGTAAACTGTTTTCGGATGTACGAAACACATTTTTATTCTACAAAATTTTATAACCAAGTGAAAATAGGGTCAACGTTTTATTACGTCAGTTTAATTTACGTTCAGTTATAATAATTATGTATACGTAATGCCCTTTTAGATTGTGGATTGTTATCTAGGATGTATTTATGGGAGTTGTGTCGTGTTTTTTCCGGGGTTTGTTTCATAGTACCTAATTTGTTTAAAAAATATATGTGCTATGAAAATTTCTATACAAACATAACATTACGCCTATATCCACGAAGGGTTAGGCAGAGGTGTACTAATTGTACACCCACAGTTTGCCGGGTTTGTTTTTCGGTCCCACTTAGGGGTCGAGCCTATTGTCATTAATCGGGCACAAAGCCAAACTCCAAACTGCTATTGAGAATTTCATAGAAAAACCCAATAACACTTTGTTCGCCTTGGGAATTGAATTCTCGAGGTCTTCTTCGAGCATAGCATTATGAATAATTTTTTTTATTAACATGATAACTGATATTATTTGTTTTACAAGATATTTTCTAACAAAAACAAAATACCGACTTCAATGATCTTTTAAGAGTTCCTTGGTGTGTCTTCGAAGTTAAAGGTTCAACGCCAATGAAAAATTAAAATGGGATCACCCTAGAAGTATCACCTACCGAACAAAAAAGAATCATCCAAATCGGTTCACAAACAAAGAAGTTATGGCTGAACATTCGAAGTGAGTATCCTCTGTTTTTTTTTAAATTCGGTTAAAAAGGAAAAATAATCCGACTGCAATAAAAAAACTTGACTAATTTTTTTTCTTCATATTTTTGCTTTATATTTAATTCGCAGACGTCGTACATACATACATTATATAGCCTACATCACTGCCCCAATTAAGACGAATCTAACGAAACCTCATATGCTAAAATGCATCAGGCCGTTTACACTACAGAGCGTGCCAAAACAAATAGACATAACAAAAATAATAAAAACAAAACCCCTTTTTCGCAATCGGGTAAAAATACACAACACGCATACTTTTTATATTTTTTATTTATTTACCATATAATATTAAAGTATATCTTTTGTTATTGAAATAATTATTAATAACGTTATTATTGTTGAAAAAATGTAAACTATAGATTTTACTTTAATGTAGTTTTAAATACCCATGGACATAAGCATTAACTTTTTTCTGCTAAACTGATAGATACCCAACGCTTCATCTATATTATAATATCTATTATCATTAATTATAATATCATCATCGTGAAACGAGTCATTGAGACCACATTTATATTTATAGATAATTAATGCTAATTGCCGTCCTTAAGAATTTATGTCCACAGTTTATTAAGGGTATAAAATGAGAATTTCTGGGGGCGTCAAAACAATCATTTTGACGGGACCTGAACATCTGCCTGTCTAGTTGGAACATAATATATGGACAATGAAGGTTTTTATTATAATATATATTCACCCATATATTTATATAATAATAATAAATTAAAAATGCATGTGTTTGATGACAATTTTTAATGTTTATTATTTTAATAGCACCTACGTAAAAACGGTGTGGACCAAGAATCCGCAGAATTGTGATTTTCATTAATAAAAAAAAAGAAAGCTTCTTGAAAACGAACGAGAGTTACTGTGTAAATTTCATCACCATGTGGTATGGTGGTCGCGACCCAGTCCGGTAGAGATATGTACTTACCTCCCCTCTTGATTACTGAATATACACCGGTTGATTCCGGAACGCGACACACGTAACCATGTATGGTGACACTACCTGGTGTACGGTGGTCGGGATCTAGTCAGACATAATTATCCTTTTTGACAATCCAGTAAAAAATATTTTTTATAGTAAAAACAAAAAAAAATATATGAAAAAGGAAACAAAAATCCCGACTGCAACAAAACACCCTTGAGTAAAAAAATATTTTTATATTGTTGCTCTTTATTTGATTCCCTGATGTCTCTTACTTAAATAAAATTAGCCGATGTCACTCCGATAAGTAGGGAAAATCTAACAACACCTCGTAAGCCAAAATTCATCAAGCCCTTTAGGCTACAGAACGTGCCAAAAAATAGACATACATACATACATACATACATAGATAAGCTAGAAAAACATTACCAATTCTTTTCGCAGTCGTGTAAAAAGGAAGTAAAAAAAAAACAAGTTTTTAGTAACAGTAGATTAACGCAGATCCTAAATCTACTACTAAAGTAATAAACATTAAATTTGAATAGTATGTCCATTATGACACGTAGTACACGTACTACATAAGGTGTTTTAAAGTCAAGTTATAAGGGTGTTTAAAAGGGTTGGGAAAACTGATATGGTGTAACGTTAATATTTAAATTAGAATCATAAAAATTACCGAGCTGCACTCGGTTGCAAATTAAAAAAACTTATTATAACGATTCAAGAATATGTAGTAATTACAGGTGATTGAAACCGTAGTGTTATACACTGGTGAATGTTCTGAAAAGTTATTTAACCTTATCCCATTTTTTCCTTCCACTACAGAAATACGCGGATTGGCCTACGAAACCACAGCTACACGGTAGCGCCCATCATTGTAGAACGAACAAAGAATTTCGTAAAATTCTTACCTTTGCCGTACCGTGCAGTTGCGGAATGGTTTCTCATCCAACGTGGAACTCCTACCTATGATATTGGATCTTTCAAAAGGGTTGAAGACTCATCTGAACACACCGGCATGATATCAACGACTGCCAATGAAATCTGTGTTACTGATGGTTCTAGTTGTCGTTGTTTGTGGACTGTACCGTTCATACCGTCATCAGGTGCTCCACTGTCATTTTGTCGAGCTAATATAAAAAAAAAATACATAATCTAATTTATTCTGATAGTTTGTTATTGATAAAATTATTTCATATTTACAGATAAATCCTGCAAGAAAAATCCTGAAAAGGCATGGGACATCGCAAATCACTGAGGAACAACTCACAATGAATTTAGAATCTTAACTTGGCCCAACTAATACATCTTGGAAAATTGTATGTAGATATGTTCTGAAAAACAGATATGTTTGAACTGATAACTGTTAAAAGCATAATTTCAATACTAAAAATCTATATTTTAATACGTGAAGCAAAAGCTTTCTACCCCTTTTTAAGCGTATTGCGTGCACGAAAGGTTGTGATATTTGACATGGTTAAAGTTTACATGGAGAAGGAAAGCAGAAAGCTAAAATTGATCTATAATATTTGTTACTAATACATTATATTAAATAAATTAATACGGCGAATCCTTATTAAGGTCTAAATAAAATAATATATTATTAATTTTGATTTGAGGTTCAACGCCTATATATCTGACACTAAGGGCCAATATTTTTGTAGAACATTGTATTTACGTATCATTAACGATTTTGCTAGCGCATGCGGTCGTAGGAGCTCGGGAGAGCTTCCACTTCCGACATACTCAGAAAAAGTCAATATTTAAGACTAGCCTAATATTTAAGATAGCCCATAGTATTTTCCTCGTGAATCTGGCTTTCATATACAAGAAGAACTTTTCGAGTCCGACTGGTAGTTTCAGAGATTAGCGTGTTTAAACAAACAAACAAAAAAGCAAACCTTTCCTCTTTATAATATTAGTATATATAAGGTATTAGTAATGGATATTGCGTTTTTCTATAGATACTTATGTTTTGATGATACACCCATGAATGTGTCTAGGAAGTAGCTTCAATGCATGTTTTATTTATTTATTTATTATATAGCTCAAAAATTGTTCTTTTTTTCTCTTTTTTTGTTTTAAAGCGCTAATCTCTGGCACTACTGTCAGATTGGAAAAAATATTTTTTAATTTTTTTACAAAAGTTACAAGCTATATAAAATGTCGATACTAAGGAGTGAAGCAGTAATCATGAACGCCGAGAACATCGGCTAGGGCTTCACGGTTGAGTAGGTGAGCCGCGCAGCGCGGCGGTTCGATGAAGATTTGGTCGAATAAATTTAACACGGATGACGCCGTGAGGCATAGCTAGCACTTAGGGACTAGCGCCTTATTTTATAACATAACAAGTGCATTGGAACCAATTAATATCATTGAAGCTTATTCCAAAACTGCTCAATAAAAGCGAATGTTTACTTTCAAATAAGGATAACATGTGAATAGAGAAAGACAATATTAAGTGAAATACTAATATTTATTGTTTTTATTTAATGAAAAAGTCAATACAATAATAAAAAAGATTAAGGCTAATTATTTTAATCTTTATAAATTTTATTTTAAACATAATCTTCTATATTTTCTTACACTACCTACTAATGTGTACCTACTTAGACAAAATAACAATGAAAGACTAATAATTAAAAAAAAAAACTTTGAAAATTAAAAAAAAGTAAAATATTTTCTTTGAGATAAAATCACATCACAACACTGCATTTAAAAGCAGCGCGTTAACTGCATTTTAAGATCGTCGTCTGCCGTGCTAACACTATTGTTGAAACTTATAAGAGCAGCAACGTCACGAACGTCAAAATATTACATTTATTAAACAAAATACAAACGACTGGGTCCATTAGACTTATTGGCCAGTCCTTAAATGCCAGTAATACAGGAAAGCAAATTGTTGTTCTGTTTCCTCGTATGGTCCAGTAGCCTGTTTAAGGTAATTTATTTGCGTTTATCTTTATTAGCATATCGATATTCACTATAAACAGAGACATAATAATAATTGTAAATAACAGAAGTTACTAAACAGCTGAATTTAAATGTGTCTATCTAATAGTCAGTTACCACGAAACCTTCATTTAATGGGACATTAAAAAACATATCATAAAAATTCAAGAGGGCCATGTGATGACAGTTAACGCTTTCACTATGAATTTATTAACATAACTATAGGTTATAAATAATTAAAGGCTGATTAATAATCACCATCAGGGTTTGGCAGTGTAGGTGCTAGACCATAATTTTAGATACGGGTTCGTACACTTCTGTGAAAATTAGACGAAATCAACTATTTACCCGACTGCGAAGAAAGAGGGATATGTTTCTCGAGCGTATGTATGTATGTATGTATGTCTATTTCTTTGGCACGCTTTGTAACCTAAACGGCTTCATATATTTTAGCATACGAGATGTCGTTAGATTTGTTTAAATTGTTGGAGTGATATGGTCTGTTAACTTAAGACTTATGAGAATCAAATAAGAAGCAAAAATAGAAAAATATTTTTAATCGTGTTTCCGTTGCAGTCAGGTTTTTTGTTTCCTTGTTAATAATCGAGCTTATTTACCACACATTGTTGTGTCTGATATATCTATCTAATCTAATACTGTTAAGTGAGCAATTCTTTTATATACATATGTATATGTAATTGGTTTCTCGGAAACGCCTCCAACGATTTGAATGAAATTTTGTATTTAGATAATGTTTTAAATTTTATGTTTCTTAGGTAAACTTTGGTGTAAGGGGTGTCGAATTACATGTTCAGCACTGAGACGCCCAAGCCAACCCCATCTGCACGTGGTGCACCCTGCTGTGCAACGAACAAGCAAATGCGTCGATGTATCGCGATCTCTCGGTGGTCACCGTTGTGTTAGGATTGTACAGTACTCACCATCAGGGTACAGTACAGTCAATTTGCCGTGGTAATATAAAAAAAGAGAAAGGTGTTTTTTTTAAAGATAGCGAGCAAAGCTTGGTCGCCCAAATATTAATCATAAATGAGTACTAATTGATAATAGTCATACAGAAAAGTAATAAAACAATTGTATCTAGGATTATTGGGCACAACTGGAAACTTGATTAAGTTCTTAAAATCCTTGTTTCTATGAAATCTCTTGGTAACTCAGGATACGAGATATCCGTACCCCACAAAATATTCCTGTCCGAAGACCACATTAACTTGTAAACTTTCATTTTAAATGAAGTTTTACTTGTCACTTCGTTTAACAATTATTAAATAACAATAAGGCCAAATACTTTTCCTAAAAAACTTATTTATGTCCCATATAAAATGCGTATACCGAGTTGCCTTTAAGATTTTTGTTAGAAAACACATAGGTGGATATTTTTCAACGTAAGTAGCTTTCATTGTGTTTTTCTTCACTCGCACGGGTGCGACAGTGCGCTTTGATAAAATTAAAGCAAAAGTTATTTATTTGGTTGTTTTTTTTTAACTGTCTATATTGTTAACCTTAAGGGCTCTGGATGGCTTTAACAGCTTCACGAGGCTGGGGGAAAAATAATCTAACCTCTCCTAAGTGTAGTTATGTTAAATGATTGACTCACATAAAAAATCTATTACGAATAATCTACTACTTATATTTTTCTTCTCCTCCACAATGCAGCTATCGTTTTGTGAATAGAATTTCGCAAACTGTTTATTGAATTTTTGTGTCAACTTAAAATGCACTTTTCTTGTTATTAATTATAATCTATTTCACTTGTGCACAAGAACCGATTTTCATCATGTAAAATGCCGAGAAACATGGGCCAAATAATATAAGTTTATGAATAAAAATAAAAATCATAACATTACAGACCAAGATGCCGCCAATTCTTTCAATTTATGTTCTTCTTCTGCGTTTCGGGACAATTCGTATTTATACAAGACAATTTTTAACAAAAAAGAAAACGAACTTCAATGATTTTGAAGAGTTCCCTTGTGTATTTTCGAAGTTCAAGCTTCAAAACCAATGAAATTAAAAGGTGATCCACCCTTGAGGTATCCCCTTTCCAACAAAAAAAAGAATCATCCAAATCTGTTCATAGACAAAGAAGATATGACTGAACATCAAAAAAAAAAAAAAAAACTAGCTGACCCGCGCAACTCCGTCTGCGTCATATAAGAGAGAGAGCATGGGTTAGAGAAAAAGTGGGTCGTAGGCACTGTATTATTAGGTGCCGTCCGCCTCCCACATTATTCTGCATAATAAAAATGATCATACTTGATGATACATACATATCATAATGATGATACTTGATCATTATTTTGCTGCCGAGTTATTTTAAAACTGTTATATCTCCTAAGATATTCATGTAAATCAATTACTGTAAAGGGTAATTTTGTTCAAAATTAAATACTTGTGATGAATAACGTACTATTTATTTCGATAAGGATTAATATCATGTATATAAAAACACCTTCGCAAATAATTCTTTATTTTAGAAAAAAAATTATTACCATATAAATGGTTATAAATATGTATGAGGACACAATTTCACACACGGCCATTTAACTCCAAAATAAGCAAAGCTTGTATAATATGGTAACTAAACAGCTGATGATATACATACATATATATATAGATATTTAACACCCAAACAGACACACACAACTGACATTTATGCTCATCACACAAAGTCAGTCATGGGCGGGGATCGAACCTGCAACCCTCTCGGATCAATAGTAGCGTTTACTAACACTGCGCCACGAGGCTTGTCATAAATAAATGTTATATTGAGTATACCTTAAAAGATAGCCATATGCTCCCGTGAACGTTTTTTAAAACTTTTTAAGAGAAACAATTTTGTTACACATAATTGTTGCGTAACTTTAACCATTCACGCAACGCACGCAGTGGAATCTCTGAAAAGGAATAAATTTCCCCCGTTTTCGCAACATTTTTCATTGATAATCCTATCGGTTGTAGCATGATGTTATATAGCCTAATAAAGCCTTCCTCGATAAATGGGCTATCCAACACTATAACATTTTTTACATTCGAACCAGTAGTTCCTGAGATTAACTTGTTCAACCAAACGAACAAACAAACTCTTCAGCTTTATATTATTAGTATAGATATTGAGTAAACTCCCGTCTTTTGTTGAAGTCGGTTAAAAAAAATAGCTCATGCCCATGTGAAAAATTTGGCCAGTAAGCGAATTTGAAATCGGGGCTAACTACTCAGGATGCGTGGAGCCTTATTTCATGCTCTTTCACTTTTATGTTTCACTAGCTGTGCCTGTGGCTTCGCTCACGTGGACTACAGAATGCCCGCGCGAATTTTTCTCCCCACTCCCGGCTATTTTAAAAACAAAAATGCTTATTGTGGGAGTTCCTTAGCAGATAGATATATACTCTGCCGGACTTTTTTGTAGGTCTTTTCAATACCTATGATTATGTAGTACATTCATTTTCTATATCTCTTATAGTTTACTAAGCATAACCCATTTAAGTAACCGAATTGATTCACCATGATCAGTTTTTTTATTTGTGCGGAACCTTAATTCTTTTTCTGAAATGAAACTAGCCTAAGTTACTCCCTATATCATCAGCTATCTATCAGTGAAAGTCCCATCAAAACCGGTCCTACCGTTTCGGAGATTACCCGGAACAAACAGACAGACAGACAAAAATTTTTAAAATGGGCTTTTTGTTATAGGTGTCGTATATACTTTCATATGCATTTAGTAAATACTGTTATTTTGACATTACAAACAGACACTTCAATTTTATTAATTTTATAAATGTGTTCAAGTTTTTTTTATGTATATTCATTTTAAGCCCTGAGAAGGCCTACATGAGCAATACTAGGCTTAATAGACCCAGACATTAGCGTAATAAATTGAAATCCACTTTCGGTAGAAGTGCAATTTTCAGAAAACATGAGACACTGTCTAAACTCTAATGTATTTTATCTTATTCTTTCGCAAACTAAATCCTATAGATGTATGTCTTAATCTCTTTTTCGTTTCAATTCACAACAGTACTAGAGAAGTACAAGAAAGAAAAACGAACGTATCTATAGTATTTATGCTAAAAATACAGAGGATCCGCAATAATTAATTTAAAATGGCGATGTTAGAGATGTAGAGGGGGTGCCCTCTGGCGTTACGCGCATCAACTGGAGAGTAATAAACTTTATCATTAACATCTCAATCGACAAATAATATATAAATTACCTACACAATACTTAAATACATACCCAGTGACATTTCACTGACAATTATGTTGTCACATTATCTCGTCAGATGGCGTGCGTCAGACCGCTTCAGCGCACCCACTCGTGCGCACTTTTCTTAACATAAAACACCTTGCCTTTTACTACGTAAAGGTTATGTTATAACATGATTTAATTTTCATGTATTTAATTTTTTATTGTAAATAGTCCTAAATAACTACAGGCAACAAGGCCTCGTAATAAGTTTACATAAAAAACGGTTAGTGTAAATATACTCTACTTGTCCTACTTGTCCTAGTTTCACTTTTTTTTTTTATTTTGGCTTTATATTTTATATTATTACGATAAATAAAGACACAGAATATTTAAATAAAAGAAAAATACACATATGTAAGTAATGTAGTGACATTTAGTAGGATGAGGAATATTACAAGGATAAGATCATTTATGGAACAAGATAGTTTGGGACAATTAAAAATATGTGATTCACGGATCCCTCGTCAGAAACTAAGTTTATGAATTTATGTTTAGGCTTACAACTGACGGCACTGACATTTTCAATGTTGCCAGCTCTGGTTTTTGAATTGAATACAGATTTTTATCTGTGTTTCTGATTGTGACAAAACCGTATAATAAAATTATTTTTTAGTTTGGAATCTGATCATACTTTTAACGCGCTACGCTACCTGACGCGACGTGACGTATGTTGAGTCAAATTAAATTCTACTGATTTGTGTGGCCAGAAATACAATAATAAGACTAGACGACGACGCGATATCGCACTCATCTGCTATCTCGGTGTAGGCTCTTTGAAGAACTACGATTCTTTGATTCTTAAGTACACTCTTTTGATGTATCTTATAAGGTTTAGCCAGCGTAAGTCAAGTAAGCGCCCGAAAATCATTTTTGACTATTATAAAACATTGAATTTCCTCTAATATACAAAAACCTTCCTTAAAAAAAAAAGTTAAAACCGTATAAATATCCGTTGCGTGGTTTAGAAGAAGTAAACGGACAACTGGAGAGACGCTTTTTTCTTTTAGATCTGACTATACTGTTAGCCTTAGGGGCCCTGAAGCCGCTGCGGCTTTTACATCTTCACCGGACTTGTGATGGACAGACGCGGACACCGACTATACTATGTATTGATGACTAGCGACCACCCGCGCCGGCTCCGCACGGGTACTGTTTACAAAATGGTAGATATATTTTACGTTTAACAAAGCCCGATTTAGGGCGGCTTGCGTAACATTTCATATAACTAACTGCTAAATAAAATTAGTTAATTACATTTAGCCTCTTATATGGATTTATCATAAACGCATTTAGAGTCATCTTGTATATATAATGAAACGTGCATAGTTGGATGTCATTGTTTGTTGTCTGTCAAAATCAACTGAATTATATGAAAGTAGTGAGAAAAGTGGTAAAAGTATTAACTAATACCACGCGGACCCTTATGATGTTTCTGTTCTCCTATATTCCAATAATTTTTATTTTTAAATAGTTATGAGATATTTAAACGTGTTTAGCGGCGCCAAACAGCCATTTTCGGTTATTTAACTTTGACAGTTCGTTAAACATATTTAGCGAGTAATTTTTCTTTGTGCAAGACGCTAATTTTGTTTAACCACTTTAAATGCGTTTAGTCTTACTTTAATCATGTTTAAACATGTTACGCAAGTCGCCCTTAGATTGACAGTTCATAACTGCCTCATTACCCTAGTGTTCCTAAACGCGACTGCTCTACTCGAGTTCCTAAGTTCGATTATTAGGTCGAGCAAATTGCTATTGGGTTTTTCTACAAAATGCTCAGTAGCAGCTTGGAGTTTGGCTTTGTGCCTGATTAATGATAATGACAATAGGCTCGCCCCCTATTACATACGACCTAAAATATACCCGGCTAACCTATACCGGCGTCTTGGTATGTTATGTAACTCCATAGTTACGAATCGTCCGCTTAGTTCGTCTCGTACAATTTATCATAGGTATTTGTTAGGTAGTATTTCTTTGGTCACGAATAGTTTTGAATTCGTGATATCTTCTACGGTATTTATTTAAATGGAAAACTGTAATGGACAATCTTAATCTACATTAAATACCCAAGTTAAATAACGAACTTATCTGGATAAATATTAATACTGAACTTGAGAAAATAGCTTCGCAAATAACGTAATATTTTTAATTATTATGTTAAAGATAAAAAAGCCTTACTGTGAGTCAACCTAAGGAAATAATCATATGGAATCGCGGACTCTTCTCTAGGCTTTTGAAGAACTACAATTCTTTAGAACATTATTTTGATGTATCTCATAAGGTTTAGCCAGCGTAAGCCATATAAGTGCTCGAAAATCATTTTTTGACGATTTGATTACAAATAATTGAATTTTCTATAATATACAAAAAAAATATTGGAATATATTGTATACATAAACTTTCTGTAAAATAAAGTCTAAATTTTAGTGAAAACTGCATTAAAATCCGTTGCGTAGTTTAAAAGATCTAAGCGTACATAAGCAACATACAGAGGGAAGCGGCTTCATTTTATATTATGTATATAGATGATACAATTAATAATCACTTTATCACTGTCGACAGGAAGTTTATTCTAACACCTTGGAGCCTGAATAGGTCGCGACCAGTACAGCTTCAGAGAAATTTATTTCCACAAACACTCCGCATGTTGTTTTGCCGGGGATTCTACAACATGGGGTTTTTCAAGAAGGGGTCAGCAACGCACAAGCGATAATTCTGGTGTTGCAAGCGTTCATACACTGCGGTGATCGCTTACCATCAGTTGGACCGTATGGCTCTTTACGACTACATAATATAAAAAAAGATGGGTTTGTGTTCAAGTAATAGGTTAAAATACAAATTAAAAATACTAATAGGGCATTGAATATACTTGCTATACCTACTCATTCCTCGTTAGAATTAACTGGATAATGAATTAATTCCGGGTATTATAAAAGTACGTGAATTAAACATAGTTACGCAATTTTAAAGATGTATAACCATCGAAAACAATAGCGATGTTCTTTATTTGACACTGGTAAAAATACTAACAATCGTTTACATATTAAAAAAAAAACAACAACAAAGTATCCTATGCCGAAGTTTTAAGGTCGTCACTCACTTATAAACCCGATAAATTATGTATGAATTGCCAGATGTATGTATGAGGAGCCAGAGCTTTCGGTGAAGGAAAACATCGTGGGGTAGGGCAATTTCTAATGCTCGCCTTGTTAGCTACCACCCTCACGTGGAAAATCTGTCGCTAAACACGTATTGGTGTATTCCAGTAGCTGCACTTGAGAGCCAGTTTCCTCAAACAATATGACACAGTATACTATTTCCATTTCTTTATTTTCTCGATGACAGTTCTAATTTGATAGTTGTAGTGTTGTGACCAAATAAGTAATGATATCTACAACTCATCGAGTGACAGTGACGATTCATCAGATTTTGATTAAAATAAATAAATAAAGATTACCTGTCGTTATAATTATTTCGTTTCATTGTCGAGTAACCTACCTATACCTACTTATTTTACAACAGCTTCGAAAATTTTGAAGAAGTTGGCATTATCAATCAAGAATTAATACGTGTAACATCTTGTAATGAAATATAATATTACTTAATAAATTTGTACAAAAGTATCCGGCAGTAGTTTAGTTTCTTACATTTTATAAAAAAATATCGGGTCTGTTATCGTGTTACGTTTATCGATATAGCTCCATCCCTATCAGTTTCTCCGACTCTGGTATAACCTTGTACGTGTGTAAAGGTCATATTTTTATAAAATAATGCATACATAATGTAAAAAAGATGCTCGTTCAAGTTTTCACTGGAGCTGTCATCGAGAAAATAAAGAAATGGAAATGGTATAAATAATAAATTAATGACAGTGATAGATAATTAGAAAAGAATATGGCGTTTGCAAGATGGCCGTCACGACAGGCCATCGCAGGTAATAAACGGCTTTTAATGATCTGAGGCCACCTGCACGAATTTGTCTCCGAGGTATTGTTGCTAAGCCTTTAATTTTGTGAAAGTAACTATATTTTATTAAAGTTACTCAGTAATTATATAAATTGGGTCACGTATATTACGTCCAAGTTGCGTCCATTGAATTATAATTTATTTAACGTACTAGAATAGTTACTAATATTATAAAGCGCAAGAGATTGTTTGTTTAACTGCGCTAATCTTAGGAACTACCAGTTAGATTTCAAAAAACTTTCTACGTATTATAGCTTCGTTATTGAGGAAGGTTATAGGTTGTATATCTTCACGCTACGACTCTAAGAAGCGGAACAGTAACCATGAACGTCAATAAATCTGGAAAGTTGTAGACAAGGACTGGAAGTGAAACCAACTATAGATTACATGGGTACGATAACGGCAGCGCGGTGGAGATTAGGTCTAATAAATTTAACACGAGTGAAACAGTGGGGCACAGCTAGTTTTAAAATAAAAGTCATTTTACAACTAGTGAGTTGGTAATGCTTCATCTACCATAACAATAATTTAATAACTGGTTAAGATTAAGTATTGAGATAGTAAGATCAAGTAAATTAACAATATAAAATATTATTTTTATATTATAATAGACTGCCTGTGGCTGCGGCTCCGCTCGTGTGGTCTTCAAAATTATCATTAATTATTATTTATTAATTAATTTTATAGATAAAAAAAAAATCTAAGGAATAAAAAAAATGTAATGCGTGCACAACGGCAAACCTCTATCATTTTATTTATATAGATGTAATATAACCATTTTTTCTGCTTTTCGGTCATAGTCCGTGTACTACAAAGTGTGTTGTGAATAACAAAAGCGAAGTGTCGTCTCTAGCATTTAAATATGTTAACTCAATGGACACATGAAACTTTTACCGAGAAATTGTTTTGTGTTAATTTTATGGATTGTTTATAATGTTGTAGTTATTACTCGAAATATATTTTAACAGAAAATTTTAAATTAAAATCTTAAGGTCATACGTGTACTTTATTATAAGTAATTACTAATTATAAAATAAAGTTATTTTCAAGTGATGTCTTTTTTTAAGTAAATATAAAAAATTCGAACAACTTTACCCTTGTAAAACCTTTCTTGGATATTTATTAGTCCATTCACGCATACACAGTAATGTTGAATGGCATTTATTTTTATTTCTGAACTGTTAAATAAAACATTAATTTACTTCAGAGAAATATAATAAGGTTTTTTTCATTGTGGCACAAAAAAAGACGTCATCATGTTTGATGTTAGTAGGCACAGTGAAATCCAAAAACCATGGCGACACCGAGAGACGTATTCTCTGTTATATACCGGCCTGCAAGCCTCTCGACAGCTGGATAATCCCGAAACGCGACAGAACCAAAAGAGAGTAATGGTGACTATTTTTTTAAATTGAAGCACGGCAAAGTGTTTGCTATGTATCTGATGGTGAACACAGTGCAATTCAATAACATCGGCGACTACAGTGTAATCCAATAACATCGGCGTTTACAGTGAGGATTAACAATCCATCGTCTGTTGCCATTCATGCAAATAAGTCGCCATCTAACTAATTCCTTATCCGTGAAATTTGATCTAACTAACTGTACATACATACGTGTTCCTGCCTTCTGGGAGGAAGGAAGAAACTTGCGTATATGCATTTAGTAATCTGGCAATTTGGATCGTCAGTCGTCACTGTCATGCCGACTTGATCAAATGTCTCTGCAAAGATAAGACGTAGCAAATGGTTTATCACTTTGTGCACGGTGGTCGCAACCCAGTTAGGTACATATACCCCAGCATATCGCTTGATTAATGGATAAGCACTTGTTATACTGGGTGTATAGTGGTCGCGATTCAGATCTCTACTACCCCGCGTCAATGAGGAAAATTCAAATTGATTTGCATAATAATTCTACAGCAAATGATTGGCTACTTTAGCAATAGTGAAGTTTGTTAAATATAGGCAATACTGGTGGGACTTAATTAATTTATAAATTTAGGCATTTTCAAACTGATTTCTAGTTACCTTGATGATATATGACTATACACAACTTTGGTGTTGCTATCTCTTTATATGAAAACACTCGTAACAACAAACGAAAGTGCCCTTCTTAAAAATCTAAATATTGAAACAGTGACAAAAAATCATTATGAAAGTTGCTAACTGTATAAAATAAAAAATCTCCAAATGGGAAGCCGTTATTTTCCTTCCCCTTGATTTAACGCCGCAAAAAGCACTTGTCAGTAGCAATGCAGTATTTTCGAATATTCAAAGTGGGTCAACATGATGGTGGTTCCCTTGTCAGAACAATCTAGGATTTTTTTTATGATATCTCAAAATGCATGTTTCCAGTTTATATTTATAATGCAATTCACGTGTGCACAATAACCAAACTATATCACTATAAAATACCACCAGTATTACATAATATAGGGATAAAGGAGCTAAGCTAATGAATCAAAGTAAAACCCCAACATGGCAGCTCAAGATCCCGCCAAAAACTCATTGGTAACCATTCAGAACTTACGTTGTTTTCTCGTTTCTAAGAAAAAAAATTTCACTAAACATTTTTACAAAAAAAAAAAACTGTTTCGCACTGGTCCTTAAGAATAAAGAGGTGGTGAAAAGAAAAATTGAATTAATTAGTACTTCAACAGGTGGGCGAGATAACTCTATTACGACTTCCAAGCGGCCTTTTATAATTCCATTTGTGCTCGCCTCCGGAGAGCTTTAACGATTTTGAATTTGAACCTGAAATAAAAAAAGCTTTGGAGAAGGTAAAAGTTTTATTTCTGACTTCGAGTTAAAAACATCAACTTGTGTGGCGTTTGCACTATACTATTTCCATTTCTTTATTTTCTCGATGACAGTTCTAATTTGATAGTTGTAGTGTTGTGACCAAATAAATAATTATATCTATAACTCATCGAGTGACAGTGACGATTCATCAGATTTTGATTAAAATAAATAAATAAAGATTACCTGTCGTTATAATTATTTCGTTTCATTGTCGAGTAACCTACCTATACCTACTTATTTTACAAACAGCTTCGAAAATTTTGAAGAAGTTGGCATTATCAATCAAGAATTAATACGTGTAACATCTTGTAATGAAATATAATATTAGTTAATCAATTTGTACAAAAGTATCCGGCAGTAGTTTAGTTTCTTATATTTTATAAAAAAAAGACGGGTCTGTTATCGTGTTACGTTTATCGATATAGCTCCATCCCTATCAGTTTCTCCGACTCTGGTATAACTTTGTAAACGTCATATTTTATAAAATAATGCATGCATAATGTAAAAAAGGCGCTCGTTCAAGTTTTCACAGGAGCTGTCATCGAGAATATAAAGAAATGGAAATGGTATAGGGAGACTAGAGTTACTAAAACCTCTATTTAATTGACTTACGTGCGCATATTCATCTTAATTGTAAGAGAGAGAGAGAGAGAGAGATTGCTAACAGTAAAAAACATTATACAAAATTAATATATTTTAAGGTCGAAAGTGTTGCTAGATAATAACTACCTACTATATATCATTGACTGCGTTATTTAGTTTTACTGGTCTAATTATTACTATTAAATTTTAAAGTTATAGCTATGTACAGTGTGTATAGATAGCTGTACTAAAAAAAAAATTAAGTTTAGTGTGATAGTGATAATTTCAGCCGCCTTGTCACTAGAATCATAAATGAAAATGGTCGAATGCAAACCTACAAAATATACTGCAATACAAATCTTAAGTCGAATGCTAATAGTCTTAGTTTCGATTAATTTAATAAACTTTTCCATCGTAAAGATGCAGTAATTTCACTTTCAAAGTTTGTAAACGAAGTGATGAAAAATCATATGAAAAATATACTGGAAAAAATAAAATGAACGAAATGCAAAATTGTTTTGTTAAGTATTAAGTGACGATATGGCCTAAGATGCTAAGCCATGAGGAATGCCGGAACACAACTATAGGTGCTTGACAACAGATTTTCAACTTGATTGTGGTGGCTAGCCAGGCGGGCACTGGAAAATGCCCTACCACCATACTATGGTTTTTTCACGATGCTTTCCTTCACAGATATCTCAGGCTCATTACAATATTCAAGCTCATGGTAATCGAGATGCCGTGGCTTTCAAACACGTTAGGACTGAGCTATAATTACTTTTCATTGATTTCAACTGGACTGTCAGGGGGCTTCGCGGGTGGTCTCGCGACATAGCCGGGCGTTCAGTGTAAAAATATACCCTTTCAAACAAAATATCTTCCACATTATATCATGTGTTTAAACCGTAGTCCAGTCTTGTCTTAATGGATAACTTGTTTGTTATACGTTTCTACACAAGGTCTAAAATTAAATAAAGTTTATTCCACTTTAATTATTAGGATGCCATATCCATATCATTTTTCTATCTTTGGATCATTTAAATCGCCCCAAACGTTTCTTTTTGTTTCGATTTACTCAAAGATTGCATTTTGTCTGCTCTAGACATATAATTAGTGATCAGGTTGCGCATGATTACTGTCGGTAATGTTTATTTTATTGTTAACTCTTGTTATTCAACGCTGTACGTAAAATTTGTAAATTTTACTTGCAGCTGTTTTGTTTAATAAAGAAGTATCCAAATTTATTTTTTCAGACTTTGTTTTCGATGTTGCTCTAATATAATATAATATAACATAACATACCATCACGCATGTATCCCCCAAGGGTTAATCAGAGGTGTACTAATAATGTACATCTACAGTTCGCCAGGTAAGTTTTTTTAAGTCCCATGTGTTACAGGCCCAGCATATTGCCATTAATCGGGCATAAAGGCAAACTCCGAGTTGCTACTGAGTATATCATAGAAAACCCCAATAACACTTTGCTCGATCTGGGAATCGAACCCAGGACCAGGACTACTAGGCTAATGAGGCAGTACCTACTATAATATAAATTATTATAGATATATATATATATGTGGGACGTTGTCAAAGAAAAACACTAATTAACTGGAAAACGTCTTTACTACAGGAATACACAAACAATTCTTAATAAAATCACAATCTTACAACAGTTACAACACATCGTCTTCACCCAAACGTCATTTCTCTTATCTACCCGTGTCGCCACCTATCTTCTTTTCGACGCGAGTTTCTTTTTTTTTTTTTAATTCGGCATCTAAACTTTTGCCATCATCCCACATATATATATATATAACCCGATAACTTTACAAACCATTAGTTTATAAACAATCCAGTGAGATTGTAAACTGTCAATAGAAGATACAAAAACTGTTGTCATAAGTCACTGAAGTAATAGACGAAGAGTCAATAATTTATAGAATAACTGTAGGTATCTTTATCTATACAATTAATAAAATTGAAGTGTCTGTTTCTAATGTCAAAGTAACAGCTTTTTACTAAACTCATATGAAAGTATATACGGAACCTATAACAAAAAATCAATTTTAAATTTTTTTGTCTGTCTGTTTGTTCCCGGTAATCTACGAAACGGTTGGACCGATTTTGACGGGACTTTCACTGATGTTATAAGGTACTCCTTTCTAAGTTACTACTTAGGCTAATTTTATTTAGAATTAGGTTTCCACGCAAATGAAAGGAAAACTGGTCATGGTGAATCAATTTGAGTGCTTAAATGGCTTACGCTGAGTAAACGACATGAGATATATCAAATTAGTGTACCACATAATTGTAGATATTAAAAGACGCATAAAAAAATCAGAAAGGGTATACGTCTAGCTTCTAAGGAACACCCACAGTAAGTATTTTTGTCTTTAAAATAACCGGGAGCGAGGAAAGCAAGGTTCTCGCGTGTGCCCGATCGACGGCATTATGTAATCCACGTGAGCGAAGCCGCGGGTACAGCTAGTCTAAACATATTTTTTAAATTTATAAAGTTGTCACAATACTGTGATAGACAATTATAGTCTATTGAACACATAATAGTGTGTTTTCTGAACTTTACTATACCATTTTACCATATGGGACATCGTTTACCTTATATACAATGATATTGAACAATATTATTTCTCGTCTAGAGGGAACATAATGTGCAAATTATACAGCATGTTCATAAAAATGATTTATATGACATATTCTTACTGTTTACAGGAGAGTTTTTCCGGTTACGACCGCGCCGCGTTTCCGGCGGCGGGCTTCCGGCGTTTTCCTCTACCCGTGTATTTTTTACAAAGAAAATATTATATAACAACAATATATTTCGAAGCATTTATCGTTTATTTGAATATTTAAATTCTTCGTTGTTAAATGCTTTGTAGTTTTTTTTATATGGTTAAAATGTTTTTTTTTTTTCGTTCAATACGTAATGTGGAATGCAAAGTATTATTAGTGTGCGTAACTATTGTTTATGTTTATAAATATTTACTTTTTATATTAATATATACCAATTAATATTAAATAGTAAAGAAATTCTTAATATCTTTGTCGACATTTAACCTTAAAATCACACGTAACGTTCATAGTAGTAGAAAAAACAAAGCTGCAATTATTTAAACGTGTTGTAAATATGTGAGGAACATCATATTATATAACACCGTTTGCAAAACAGCACTCCACACATGTACATAGATTCTGTAAGAGACCTTTTTTTCTTCTTCTTTGTACTAGTTAGTTTAGACAAAATTTTACAAATAACTAAATACAAAAACACTTGTTCCTTCCAGGAAGCAGCAACATGTATATATGTTTATTTTAGTTTAGATCGAATTTCTACGGATAGGGAATTAGCCAGCTCGTGACTAATTGCAACTACGGCAACAGCTCAAGCCGAGGTTCGGCCATTTTGGCACCATGAGCATGCTGCCACGCTTTCGCGGCTGAGTGCCTTAAGCGCTCTCCCCCCAAGAAGACATTGTGAATCTGTAAATGCCTTCTGAGTCTAACAGTACATTCAGTTGTAAAAAAAGTTTCTAAACTTTTATAGCTACGGAATACTCGAGAAAATCTATTTTATTTTATGGAAACTTTATTTGCTATCATTAAGTAATAAAAAATAATGCAATTGGAAATAAAAATAAAAAACCTTAACTAGAATCTCACAATATGAGCCAAAATAATTTAACAATTTAATTACATATCTATCTTATTCACGGTACCCTCGTGACTTTTCCACGAAAACTCTTTCGTTCCCTTCTTATGAATATTGGACTCGGATTAAGACTAGTTATGTTATTTGGTATGGACTTCAGAACAACACCTGAGCAGTTGAATGCTCAATACAGTACGTAATCCTTTGATATTATAGCTTCGAGCATTTATGGACTGCATTATAGTGTTGATACATAAATTCACTTGAGAACTTGGGATCTGTACTAAGAGATACCATGTAAAATAGCCTACCGACGCAATACCAGATTATGTTTCCATCACAAAGTTTTTTTTTAAGTTTTATTATTTATTGGTCATTTAATTAACTAAACTTAAAACATTTTTACAGCTCACCTAATAATATTTTATAATTTACTTGCGTTTATCTTTTAATAACAATGTAAAACTTAATTTACGTCCTATTTTTATTAATGTCTACAATTGTGTCTCAAATGTAATATTAAATTAAATAATATTAAGATAAAGGTATTTTTTTGTAAATAATTGTAAAGCTTATTTTCTTGAAATCCTTGTGAATATATCAACCGTTTTTTTTTGTTGAGATTTGCAAAAACATTTTTTTTCCAAAAACTGCACTTGAGATTCAGTTATTCAATAGATTTAACGTGTTAACACCAATAATAACCACTAAGTAAGATTGTTGACATACGCTAAACATATTAAAAAATAACTCAGGGGCACTGCCAAATTTGAACCAGTGTCCTCCCACATAGCGTCCGAGCACGTCACCACTGAGTTATGATGGCTTAAAAAAAAAAAAAAAACCAAAAACCGTGGATTTCACTATTACGCCGCATTAACGGTCGGGTCGTTGACAGAATTTATGATTCGCATTCCTAAGATTTATCGCTGACTCTCAATCAGTGTGGGGTGAATTATACCCCGGAGATTTTCATAAAACGTAACCTCCCGTCGTGCGAATATTCTAGTTGTTATATAAAGTACTTGTTTCTTGTAGTCATGACATCAGTAGGTATCGATTTTAATCGTTCGCGGAATATAAATTTTTCATAGCGTATATAATAATAATAATATTAATAAATGTATTTATTTGACCTCACATTTAGCATCTTATTTATATACAATATTGTTTGTACACAAAAAATACGAACATAAATTTTATACAACAGTAGGTAATGATGATAGTGACTTTTAATGTGAGGTCAGTACGTACAGGTCTCCAGACCCTCTCGTATTCTAATTTCACCTATATTATCATAGTTTTATGAAAAACAATTTTCAATGAGCATAGTTCTTAGGAAACAATAGATAAAATTCATTTTATGTATTACTGTATGAAAGTGTTAATAACCAATTGTAAATAGTACGTTTTGCTCTTTGTTTAGATAAATGATAAATTTGAAAAAATAGGATTAATCTGATTATATATATGAGGACCTAAAAAACAGAAGAATTTATGTGAAATTTGCAGATGGAGTCAAAGTGTCTCACACACATGATGCTTACGTTTTTTTATTGTAGTAAATGTTAGGATCATACATTTATCGACAGTGTGCAGTAAGAAGAATAGTTTTTAGGATAATATGTTATATAGTTCAACGAGTTCTTCGATCGTGCGTTTCTTTAACAACAAACGTGCCAAACAAGCTTAAGGCCCGCCTGATGGTAAGCGATTACTTTAGCCTATGGCGGCTATGGACGCTTATAATATCATAAGTAACACTAATGCGTTGCCGGCTTTGAACTCGCTTACCTCAAGGAGCTCTAAAAACCCTTTTCACCACAGGAACAAAAGACAAGGTTATTTTATTGCGACCTTCTTTAGGGTGGAGGTATTCAACCAGTCGAATCTGTACGGACATCGCTTCGATCGACTTGAGTTCGAATACCCACAATGAGTCTGAGCTTTCGGTGAAGGAAATTATCGTGATGAAACCATAGTACGGAGGTACGGTATTCTCTAATGTTCGCCTGGTTACCTTGGTAAGTTGGACATCTGTCGTCAAGCACCTATAGGTATTTTCTGGCGGCTGCACTCGAGAGTCAGTTTTCCCATTAGGCTTAGCGTGTCACCATCTTAGGCCACATCGTCACATAACACTAGATGAGATTGCGACCATAACGTTAAAACCTATAAACGATAAAAAACCCAAATAAAAAGTTATATGAGTTAGATGAGTATTTGTGTGTGTCCCTACACACACAACATCTTATTAAAGTACTGCATCCAATATAGAACATTGTATTCAAATGGAAGATCTCAATGTCGATTTAAGGAGGGTATTAACATCCCTATCTCTATAGAAAGGTCTGTGAGATATAACGGCCGGTGGCACACTGCAAGATATAACCCACTCGGTGCTTTATATTTTGCTTTAATAAGAAGAAATTGTGTCGTAATTTTTAACATAAAAGAAAAACGTCTACGATTTTAAGAGTATCCTGGTGTATCTTGGAAGTTGAAGGTTCATAAACAAAGAAGTTATTGTTCAGCATACATAAAAAATATACATTCGAATTGAGTACAACCGATTTGAATGATTCTTTTTTTGTTGGATAGCGGATACCTCAAGGATGGTCCCATTTTAATTTCATTGGCATTGGACCTTCAACTTTGAAGATACACAAGGGAACTCTATAATATCATTGAAATTGGTTTTCTCTTATTTGTTAAAAATTGTTATCAATTTTTGGCCTCACATGGCATGAACTTTGATTATGGTTAAACTGTAAGGTAATAATAAAAATAATAAATACCTGGCTTAGAATGAAAAAATATCTCGATCCTTTAAATGTTTGATGATGACCAATTCATATGATATGCTATTAACGCATTTTCCACGTTTCTTATTAAGAATATATTATACGAAAGAAAGATTATTTATTTGAAGGTGCTAATCTCTTAAGCTAACAACAGAAAAAAATGTTGCATTTTTTGCCTATTTATTGAGAAAGGTTAAAGGTATAATAGTACATTATGGTACAAGTGTGTAATGTTGGTGATTACCGCTGAGGCGCCATTGAGACCCGAGCCGTTAGGTGAGGGTCTTAAGAGAGCCGAGGACGGTAATCACCAATACACACGTGTATCATACGACGTTTTTCAACACACTTGTGAAGAAAATAATAATAAAAAATCATTTTTCCTTGGAGTTTTCAGGTAGTAATCTTTGCATAACGTTAAGGGCTTCACATCTTATATCGGGCGGTGTACAACATAAATCATTTTCTTCATAACTAGTACTTGTAGACATTTTAATTAATAAATAACTAAAATTTCAACAGTGACAACGAGTTGTAATTTTTTTTTC
Source organism: Saturnia japonica (assembly GCA_033032175.1). Lineage (NCBI taxonomy): Eukaryota > Metazoa > Arthropoda > Insecta > Lepidoptera > Saturniidae > Saturnia > Saturnia japonica. The sequence goes on from CM065315.1 coordinate 3,894,939, forward strand.
GCTATGGTGGGAAAAATTAATCAGTTTGCGCGCACATCTAATAATGGCGATCGGCCATAGACTAAAGGAATGAGGTTTCTTTTTTTTTTGGCTTTCCGCAGATAGCGTTTTAGCCACGTATAAAATGGGGAATTTAAAGTTTTCTTTATTACAGAGAAAACAAAAGTTATATTTGAGTGAAAGTTTTATTTATTAAACACGTACAAGTTGAAATTATCTATTTAAATACGAAGTTGTATGAAATGAGCAAGCAATAGGTACATTAATTTATTTGTTCTATTGATCATTATCTTTTTTGTATCGAAACTTTTTTAAGAACAAAGCAACTCGACCAATAAAATAAAAATAAAAACTCTATAACTCACTTGTGAATAATAGCAATGAAAAAGTCACAGTTTGATTACAGGTGTCATTATGTGCCTAATTGCGGTGATATTAGAGCCACTTTATGAGCAAGTGTGTTGAAAAATAACTTTATGCTATGAGTCTAAGGCCCCAGCCATACGCATCGTCTTGCCTGTGAGCATAGTTGCACAAACCGGTTTGCGCTAGTAAGAGCGTGCGTGTAAGTAAGACAGGCGGCAAGTGCAATCGTGGACATGCTCAATATTGGACTGCGTAATTTAGGTTTGCACGGTTTTGCCTGAGAATTTACGTACAGAGCTATTGTTCTGTGGCTTGACAGTCTAGTTTGCCTTACCTGTACGGTGTTACGACTTTTTTGTACAGTCATGACTGCACAGTTGGACTGCGCAAGCAAAACTGAGCGTGTAGCCAGGGCATTAGGAGCGAAGCAGTAACCGTGAACGTCGAACAATCAAGTGTACGGGATCACAGAACAATGATAGGCTAGTCGGTTGCGTTGGCAGCAGTGGAGGGTTGGTTAAATAAATTTTACACGGTTGAAACCGTGGGGTACAGTTAGTGCATCAATATTATTAATATAGCGTATGATAGATACCCTTTTATATCCTTTTAGGCTGGTAAACAAAAAATACTAATTATATAAAAAATTAGTCGCTTATATAACAGTGGAGTACATGCTTTAGTAAGAAAATGTTTTCCTCTTTCTTTGTTCCGGTGGGTAGGAGATACAGCGCCGTTCACACACGGCTGCCTCCCTTTTTAATCCGGCCGGGTTCTTCTTTGGCGAAGGAATACTTCGCCACTGTTGTTAAGGGAATGTTATCTTTTCCTTTTTTTTAATGTCTGGTGAACGTTCTTCTGTTTTCAGATTACATGTAAAAAATCAGTAATTTAGTTAAATTAAAGACACAAAAAGTAAATAATATGTCAGATAATACGTTTGAGTACCACGTAAAGCAGCTACTGGTGGTTCAGTGGTATTGTGCTAGGACACCGCGTCGTTCGAAGTGGGTCCGAACCTGAGCTTTCGACGAAATAAAACATCGTGATGAAACCATAGCTTGATGATGGTAAGGCATTTTTTTTGTGCCCGTCAAAATTAGTCGCCAAATTGATATATCCATTTATTTGTACTTGGACATTAGTTGCATTTGTAGGTTTAGTGTGAAGCATCTATAATGTCCTATAGTAATATAGACCTATAGGTCTGTCCCGTACTAACTATCAGGTTACCTAAAGGTGTGTCGCGGTTTCATCATACTTACCAAATAATAATGTAGCTAGCATTCATTTTGTACTTCAATACGTGTTAAAATGTTGTTTTTTTGTTCATTAATGATTCTCTGGCTTCATTTAGGAAAAAGTTATATTTCATTTTTGATTTGTTCTCCTTTTTTTCATGATTACAATAATAATTGCGATTGCTTGTTTTTTCCCATACTAGACGACATGTTTTCAAAGACGTTATAAATAAGAGCATCCCCTTAATTATAATTCCTGTTATAATAATACGCAGCCCCTCAGTAAGGTAAGGTTTTCATATGTCTTAATAATAGAAAAAAATTGGTATCGTTGATATGCTGGAAATTGATTGATACATAATATATTCAGTGTTTGAGTGATTAGTGATCCATCGCATCGCTGTTATGAATGCTTACAAACCTCTCGGCAGTTCGATATATAACGGAACAATATTCTTCTTATGTTTTCAATAAGCAAGCAGTTTAGTCCGTGTTAATTTGTTACGAAAGTTTTTAGATTAAAATCAACTTCAAACAGGCCAGCCGTTCTAAAATATAATTATAATTGCTATATTCTTGAGGACGGAGTTCAAATGCTTTCAGGCAAAAAAGTTACCGTCATATTCGTGATCATTGTTGTATATAATATACTAGCGGTGGCCCCGCGGCTCCGCACAGGTTTGTTACACAGTAATCATTTTCATCACGTAAGTAATTTTATTTTAATACTCACATTATTCTTAATTTTTACAACCGATTAATTGAAGAATCCCGTGTACAAAATCCCATCAAAATCGGATATAACTTAAAACAACTTTTTTAAGAGTTCTATAAAGGTTTTTGATGTTTGATTTTAAATAATAGAATGATATATTTTACTCCTTGTGTACAAAATTTTCATCAAAATCAGCGGATAACTAATTAATACAAATAGATTTTTTTTAAATTCTTTTTTTTACAATTTCTAAAAGTACCTATTCTTATCAATTTTTCTATTCCATTAATCAATTGAACAAACAGATTCTTTTATAAAGATTTCTGATAAGTTTGATTTTAAATAATAGAATGATATATTTTACTCCTTGTGTACAAAATTTTATCAAAATCGGTTGTGAAATAATTAAAAAATTTTTTATTGGAAATTAATTTTTTACAGTTTCCTAAAGTAGGTACCTATTATTTAAAATTATTATAACCTATCAATTGGCCAATGTCATAAGTATCGTGTACAAAATTTCATATAAATCGTTCATGCCGTTTTTGAAATAAAACCGGACATACAAACTGGCAAACAAAAATTATGTCATATCCATAGTCCTTTGTATTTAAGGGATATGTATCAGAAAAAATACATATACAGACAGAACTACAAATTTATTAATATAGATTAATTCTCATCTCTGATTGTTTTTATTAAAACACTTATTATCTGATAACGTGTAAGTAGTTTTGATTTGTGTAGAAAGCATAAAACGGGAACCTTCGATTTTAAGTTAATTAGTAGGTACCTACCTATATTCTACAAAATTACTTGCACGGAGTATTAATTATTTAAAAAAATGTGTACTTATAAATAAATAAATTTTTGGGGACACAATTTCACACACGGGCATTTAATTCCAAACTAAGCAAAGCTTTACTATATTAACTAAACCGCTGGTATACACACATATAAATACTATAGAAATGTTCTAAATATAATTTGTTAAATTTAAATTGTAGCTTTGATTAAAACAAGAATGTGAAATGCCTAACACGGTAGAAAATAGTAGGTTCCTACCGTCGGATAACATGTTCAAAGATGTGGGCGTGGCGGCCGACGGACCTTTGATCTCATTTCGACCGTCGCAAACGTTTGCATTCACATTCAGTATTTTAACAGTGTCTCTGGCGGAACAATTTTTTTTCTACAAACGTACCTACATATAAAACTTGCAATTATGTATTATGCAACTATATTATTTGTAATATTTATTTATTAGTTGACCAATATTTTATAGAATACAGACACAAGGGAAATAGAACGTAAGAAAATATACTTCTTTGGCATAACAAAACAAAAATAACCCCAAAAATGTAATTTCGCCAAAAACATGAGTAAGGTAGCCATTTATGATAATAATGAACAATAATGATTGGATCATATCGTCACTTAAGATCAGGTGAGATTGCGACCACAACGATAAAGAAAAATTATTATCAATATTAGCGGTCACCCAACAGTCGAAATTCGACCAGCTACTTTTTGATTAAAGTGTAATTATGTGTTTTACATATTTTGCAGTATGAAAACGAACAACTAATATTATATCATTTACTGTCACTTTTCACTGAGTGACAATGCCAATGTTTTGAGGGGTCTAGGTTCAATGGCACTTGTCATCGTAGTAGTGCAGTATTATTTAATATATTAATATATTTGTAACACATATTAACTCGTTCTCCATGTAAACTTTAACCATGCCAAACCTCACACTACTCCGTGCGCGCAAAATGCTTAAAAGAGTCCGAAATTTTCTCTTTGCGTATTAATATATAGATATTAACATCATATATTAATTAATACGTTTCCTTTAGCGTTTAAAAAAGATTACATAACATATAGGTTGTTTTTAAAATTATAATAAAGTATAATGTATTCTAGTCAGTCATATAATTTACAATCCATTTATATTCCTCGTTTTTTATGTAAAGAAATTATAATTCATAGACTACCGTAGTAAATGTCTTGTAATGTAACATCATTACTATATAATTAAATATAAAAAACCTCGTATTTGAAAAGTGTAATGTATTTAAATACCACACCTTGCCCCATTAGAGCAAACCAGGTAGGCATTTGATTAATATTACAATGTTTTTTTAACACAAGTCGATTGAAATAAGTTAATTTTATATCCTTAGGTGATTCATTTTAATAAAAGTTTTATGTTGTAAAAAGGAACCGAGCATATAAAGTTTTAAATATATAATATATAGGAATATCATATAAGCAATAAGTCGTCAAAATAATTTAAAAAAATTTATCATTACGCTGGTTTACTACTGGTATAAGCAAAAAAATAATAATTGCCGTTTTACCTTATCCACTGCAAATGTTTCAAACATTAATTTTTTTTTAATAACTCTTAGACAAAACAATTAAATTTTAGTCTATAATACAAATCTAGGAATATATCATTAAGCATTCTTAATGTGCATTAAGAATCTAATTTAACGTGACAAAAACAAGACAGTTTTTAAAACAAATTTTTTTAGAACTGACTATACTGTTAGCCTTAGGGGCCCTGGAGCCTCTGACGGCTTTTACAGCTTCACCGGATTTGTCAAACCACATGAAAACTAGCTTCAATGATTTTGAGGAGTTCCCTTATGTGTCTTCGAAGTTGAAGTTCCAATACCAATGTTATTAAAATGGGAACACCCCTTAGGTATCCACTATCCAACAAAAAAGAATCATCCAAATCGGTCCATAAACAAAGAAGTTATGACTGAGCATCGATTAAAAAAATACATTCGAATTGAGTAACCTCCCTCCCGTCTTTTGTTGAAGACGGTTAAAAATAAGCTGCAAACAAATTTTACATTAATCATAACAAAATTTAACTATAGCAATTATGATAAATATATCTTATTAGATTAACTCCAATAGGAATTTAGAAACGAATATTATTTTTGTCACAGAGATTTTTCTACTATAGAAATCTTTATAGAAAATTATAAGATAATAATCTGTAAAAATTGCTTATTAAAAAAAATATATCTGTAACGAGATATAAAAGACCTATTATCATGAAAGTGAGTATATCTAAATATTTTTAGTCTCAAAGGTTTTTATGCTATCCCTATACGCGATAGGTGGCGCTGTAGTCGAGTCATTGACTACTCGAACGGGAATAGGCCATGCAGAATCAGATAGTAGAAGCTGCTAAATTCCAGCTTAAAAGCATTGAAAAATGCACTACTTACCAAATTTAATTTACCTTATTGATAATTGAACTCAAATCTTCACAAATATAGTCTTAGCCATTGAACCATAAAGATGTTCAAGGGGTTCAAGTATTTATAATGTGATTTAAACATGATGAAAAAAAACATTAAATTTCCTTCAGTCAACCCTATCTTAATGACCTAATTCCGAGCGAGTACCAGGCCATCAGAACTGGGGTGAAAGTTCAGAGATGGTCAAGGTGAAGGCGACGACCATTAACGTCTACACTTAGAACAACTCCGGTTTCTGGCACCGATTTAAGATTTATAGTGCAATCGGACGATCTTGATCCTTGATTAAGAAAACAAAAATATTTTAATTAAAAAAACAACGTAAAATAGGCAAGTAATTGTTAATAAATTTTGTATAAATAACGGTTTATTCTAAGTCAAAGAAGTTCCAAAACATTCACTGCTTTCTTCATCACATAAATTTTACGTGATGATGGCGCGGTTGAAGTTAGTATCGTGCTAAGTCTCGTAAGTGCAATTGGAGGAACTCATCAATAAATGTTTGGCTGTAAGATTCTAATTCGAGTGTGGCAGCTACTTACTCGATTATTAGAAATATTCTACCACCGTGCAATAGGGAGTATAACAAATTACTAATTTAATTAAATGTTTTTCATGTTTTTAATGATATTACATAATCGTTTTTCCTGATAGTAAGTCATATAGAAATAATTTATTTGAGAGTAACAACACATAAAGAACTATTTTTATATTGTAAATTAATTGCTTTAGATATATAAAATATAATTAAATATCTTTGTAACGGCTAGCTAACGTGAAATTTTAATTGAAGTTATTAGGTTATGCTATAACATAAATTTCAAATTGACCCAAACTTTTACGACACCGCTGGAGTCACGGGCAGATGCTAGTTATGAAAATATTCCTTCAAATATCAAGAAGAGTCGATGAGAGTTCATAAAGTTGGCTAAGTAATAAGATAATGAAGAACAGCGGGGTCGGGATACGAATTAAAACGAGAATGATGTGCGTTAATGTGGCACTATTAAGTAATACTTATTATGTATAATATATTATATTATAATGTTTTAAATTATAATATATTTTGAAATGAAAATTACGTAAATGAATTATTTTAAATGTATACGTAAAAGTTAATTTAATTATATAAACTATTTGAAAATTATTATATTTAATCATTTATAGTTTAAAATATTGTATTAATAGTTTTTAATATATTAGTCTTAATGATGTAATCACTATTATGCTTCATAAGTAATTAACTTGAGTTAATAAAAAGGTATATTACTTACATTATAAATAATTTTGCAAAAAAAACATTGATAAAATAATATATTGTTTTATAGGAAACAAAAATCCCGACTGTAACAAAATCATTAAAATTTGTCTTTGCTGTGCGTGATTGCTTTATATTCGAATCCCAGATATTGTTTTGAATATTATAATATAGCCTGGGTTACTCCTACAATTTACACGAATTTAATGACACTTCGTATTTCAAAAATCGATCAAGCCGTTTAGGGTACAGGGCGTGCCAAAGAAATAGACATACATATATACCTTCCTTTTCGCAGTCGGGTAATAAAACAGTAAGAATAGCTAGCTTTTTAAATACTGCCAGCCTAACGCACTTTTCCATTCCTTGTTTATTTAATGAGTGAATCGGAGAGACGACCTCGTTATGACGTCACGACTTCTTGAACATAGCACTAGAGAGAGATAGGGCATCTTTAAGACATCCATCGTTAGTGTTAGAAAGGGATGTCTGCATCAGCTGAGTGTGAATGAACAGATTTTCTTAAGCACTTCGCCTGTAATGAAAACGAAATGAAGTGTCAACGGGAAGTTAATTTTAAAATACTTTCGGAATTTCAGGGTGAAGGTGACGTCATTACGCCAAGATTTTGTTTTACAAATTTTTGATCAATTATACATTACAATACAATATCTTTATTTGTCAGAATATGGTCAATACAGGTCTTACATTTATAAAAATAGTTACATCATATTCTGCCATTTGTGGCGTGCCAATTATTATTAATTAATTAAACAATTAAATAAAAATAAATAGTCTTTACAAAAAATTATAGCATATTATTCTTAATACCTATATAAATAGTTATTATTATTAAACACAACTATCATACAATTATTAGAATAAGAAATGTTATACTATTATGGATTATTTAAAAGTATTATTTAAAAAGTCACTAATGTTGTAATAGCGCTTAAAATTGAGTAAATCTTTTGAATGCTTTTTAAATATTTTTTAAAGTTAAACTATTTATAGGTGTTTGGTATTTTGTTATAGATTTTAGGTGCTATACAAAAAAAAATACTTTTCCATATAAGAGCAGTCCTAAAACTGCGAATACATAACTGATAATTATCACGTCTGTTCACAAGTATTTTTGCGTGTTTTATACAGTTTTTCAATCCGCTACCTTCCTTTCCTGCCTTCTTTAATACCTTAATTCCAAGAAGGCTTGTCACCTTCAATCGGAAAGTTAGCTGTAATAAAAAGGATAGAGACCAGGACTGCCATATGAAAAAGATACGTCGGAAAGTGTAAAATTAGGGTGGGGCGCCAAGATAGCAACTGAGTAAATTTTTAAATTTTCACCGACTTGGACAACTATTCACTAAACAAACTTTTCCCATTGTTATTTAATTATTTGTTTAGGTTTTACAACTGTACAAATTATAAAATCACGAAAAGGTATCATTCCGTCTTACTACGCTAGCGCCATTTTGTTGGATTTTTTAATTGTAATTTGTTACTTACAGCTGGACACTTTTTCAAGTTGTTCCCCTTATGGGATGGTTTTCTTTACCTCTGGCTTTCATAAATACAATAAAGACATATAAAGATTCTTCCAGACATATCTCTGTTTTTATATCCTAAAATTCAGGAGAAGAATTCCGTATATTATCTCGCCAGGGTTAGGGTTGCTAGAGCTTAATAAAAACACGGTCACCGTTGTCATTCAACATGTGCAAGTGTGGTTGGCAACCCTATTGACTCAATAGTGAACCGACCCCTAATATCAAGTCTAGACCTATTCAAAAATATTATATTTAATAAGCTTATATTATGCGTTGGTTTTTTTTTATCTTTCTTTTGTATTTATGTTGATTTCGTTACCAATGTAAACCCATTTCACGATTTCTTTTTAAAATCAGTAATACTCGATGCGGTATTCATAGTATGTCCACTCCAGAATTATTTTCAAACTAAAATTTATTACGGCTAAACAATGAGCTTATATTCTAGATTTAGAAGACAAGTAGTTAAATAATAAAAAAACTCTTTACTCTAGAGGAAAAACAAATTTACAAATTACAACGCAATGGCAGAATTAATGTAAGGTTTAAAGAATTTATTTCCCTTTATTATCCATAAGAAAAATAATAAAATTAGTTTTTTGTATGTGTAAGTATTAACGTATTTATCTCAGACTGGGAAACAATATTAAAAATTTTACTTCAGATTACAGGCTATCGTTATGGAGATTCGATTAAAAATCAAAAATACTTTATTAAATTTAGGTCATAAAGGCTAAGCTAGCTCTGGTAGGTTTCAAATTGATATATTCAAAAAATTTAAGAGAAACTTACAATCAATAAAGTAACAATAGCAATAACAGCTGTAGAATGTTTCACTGTTAAATAAAGCCTTTTCTCGATAAAAGAATCGGGTTTTATTAGAATGCCATGCCATGATGGCGAACCCTACCCGATACTTGGCGATATCCGTGTACCATTAAAACAGTTTTCACGGCTTATTTTTTAATTTCACTTATAATAATTCCACAATATTAATAACACCTTTTAACATTCCTCCTACCTAATCGAATTATTTATATTTTTAGGATTCCGTACCTAACATCAAAAAATCTAAGCCCCTATAATCAGTCGGTTAATCGTCTGTCTGTCTATACATCCAAAAATAATGAATTTGAGATCTTGTGAACATTATTATGTGACAAAGTTATATAAGGTTTTTTTTTTCTCTTGGAAGCGGCTAAAATCTAAGGTTAAATTAATATCGAATAATAACGAAAATCTATTTTTTTATACAGCTGTAAAAAAAGTAATTTTCTTTATTAGTTCAATGAAGAGATAGAGCCCCACTTACTAACCGATTACCAAAACATATAGTGTACTTCCCAGGGACCTCCAGTCTTGAAATTTGGCACGAAGGTAAGTCTTTTGTTACAAGAAAAAAAACCAAAAATAATATATTGAATTAATATTGGACAAGGTTATATTTGTCCTTAATTTTATAACTGAATGAACAATTTAATAAACGTGTAATGCTAGCGCCCGGCAAAATAGAAGTTTTGTCAGATAAACACACGCCGTCGCTCGTCGTAGATAACAGAAAATGTACTGATAATATACAAACAATATAACAGTTCAACAGTTCTACTCTACCACTTGACAATTTTTTTACAATCAAAAATATTATATAAAATATAAATAATTTTTGTTTAATTCATTTTTATTTAGAAGCGATCACAATAAAACTATTACTATGAATACGGCCTTAACGTATTTCATTAGGATACGATCACATTAGGCGGGCGGACAGGCGCGGGTGGCCGGATTATTGGATCCGACGGACGAAAGACTTCGATCCGTTGCCTTTTTTACTTTTTTTTCACTTTTTTCCTCCCAGGCACCGTCTGGAAAGCCCTTTTCCTCTTATTTATTGCTTATACGAAGCCCAAATTGGATATTTGTGAAAGGTTGAGTTGTTTACCAATGGGAAAATTAATAAATTTTAAATCATATATTTCTTTAAACAGAAATCTATGTACCTATCTTATTTGATTTTTTTTAAATAGTGCATTTAATAAATATTTTATGCGATTATTTCTTATTAGTTATTAAGTTAGCTAGACTCCTTTTGTAAACTAGGTTTTGTATGCAATAATTATAAATAATACAACATTTGATCCATATTTTTGAAGCGATTTATCCTGGGATAGAATGTTCCGAACATTATATAACCTGGAGTTTTTTAAAATAAATAAATAAAATTAAAAAGTGTAAAAATCCCATACACAACTAACCTATTCATTGAGATAATTCCAATGAGCCCAAACTTGATACCTCTACTGTAAGCTGGTGAGCAGTTGATCAGACTTGTTGATTCAGATATTATAGCATTATACTGTTATATATAATTATTATGTATTATATATTATACATTATATATTATACATTATATATTATACTACCAAGTTCTTCTAATACTAAATTTCAACTCGAGCAGACCAATGGAAGATGCTCACATCCATTTAAAAACTAAAAAAGTATTTGTTAAATAATCTTCAAACAGCAAGAACAATCTCGATGAAATCACCATTTAAACAAAAAAAAACTAAGTTACAGCTAAGCCGTTTGGGAGCTGCGATGTCACAGACAGACATGTTAAACTTTCTGTTTGCGGCAAAGATTAATAAATAAAAACGCATCTTTATTAGTGTACCCATCTCGCGAAATCCATAATTTAACATCATAAAGTACCTACTTAAATGTGACACAAGCAAAATATAAGTAGTACTATTAACTTTGAACACGTAGACATACTAGAAAAATTCAGATACATCTAGGTATATTATATACGTATGCTGTCGCGTCTCAATTTTTGGTGAAAGCAACGCTGAAGGGTTCGTCTCATTAGCGCGGAGTGATGACGAAGAGAAAAAACATGGCGTCGAGCCATCTAGTGCGGCTTACTTGTCGCGCTAATTAAAAGATTTTCGGATGCGACGAGCAATGTGTCTGACTCGGCGAAATCAACTTTTTTACATTTTTGTGAACAGAAATATTTTGAAATTAAAACCTCAAAAGATTATCTGTTTATTTGAACGCGTAAATCTCTGGAACTACCAGTCATATTTGAAAAATTATTCTTGTATTTTATAGTCTATTTAATGAGGAAAGTTATACGCTATATAGCTTTAGACTATGCCTCTAAGGAGCAGAGCAGTAACCATCAACGTCAAGCAATCTGGCAAGCTGTAGGAAACGAGAACAGCGTTATACTACACGGGTACGCTGGTAGCAGTGGACAGTTAGTCGAATTAATTTAACACGGATGAATACGGGTTCTTTTTAATTATTTGAAATTATAAATTTAGCCTTCAGTTGTACTGATTTTAGAATATATTCATTGTTATTTACGTATTACTGTTTATAAAAAAAAAAAAAAAACAAGTTGAATTGTACTTTTTTGTTTGCATAAATCTTGCAAGAGAAAAAATCTTATGTCTTTCTTTTACTTATAAGAGTTACAGGTTAGCCTAATTTGTGCCTACAAGTCTTAAAAATAGTAAATAATAATAGTTTTCGGGAGTTTTATGTGATAGTTGATTCATAAGACGTATTTTTACAATATTAAAATTGGGGTTTTCTATGAAATTCTCAGCAGCAGCACGAAGTTTGGCTTTGTGCCCGGTTAATGGCAATAGGCTCGTCCACTATTACTCGGCGAACTGTGGCTGTACATTTTACACCTCTGCCTAACTCTTCGGGGATACAGGCGTGATAGTATGTTTATGTAAATTTGAAATATGTTCAGTGAAAACACACAGGCTGTGGCGACGACCAAAGATGGCTTTCGATCTCTCTGTGGTCGCGGTTTCTTTTTTCATTAAACTATGAAAAACTATCAGACACAGTCCCGACACTTTTCCCTAGGTATTAATTACTATAAATAAAAACAATAAGTAAAACAAAGTTGTAAAAATTCATTATGATAATAGATAAATAACTTCTAAAACCGTACTAAATTGACATCAACATGATAGCAGAACCTAATTTAAAAATTCGCAAAACACATTACGCGCTGTGCGAGAAATTCGCAAAAACTTATCAGAAGAGAGCTGCGGTACAATCCATCATCATTATGCCGAAACTCCCCAAGCCGAAATTCAATAAAAAAAACTTTCCATTTTACCCCCATCTAGCGACGAATGCGAGAACTTCATCGAGTGTCCTCACCCGACGCCGGAGGGTGGTCGCCACCCCGCGCGGTATCCCTTTTTTCTTTGCTCCACACCCTTATCCATACCTGAGCTTTCTTTATCCGAGCGATGAACTTTTTATTTACCTCTGTCTCTTTCCGACTCGCGGCGATATATAGGCGGGTACATCACATCGAATTATCCGTCTCTTTTTGACGTGAAGAAAAAATCTGTTTATAAAAATGTGAGCGTGGTGTGTACAAGGCATGGCTCCATTGGACGTACCGTGGGGTAATGTTTCATACACGGAGGGATATTTTTTGTACGCGTTTTATATTTAAAAAAGTGCACCCCAACAGAAGCCGTGGCTCCTTTTAGATACCTACGCGGCTACGGATATACGTTTCATTTCCAATTTCGATAACAAAGCTTATATTCTTTATTCGTACCTCCGCTTTTGTTCATTCCGTCCGAAATAATTCGAGCGGGCTTCTGTCGTAATTCGTTTGGGCTTTCATAATTTTTTTTTTCATCTTCTTACCTTTGACCTTATATTCCTGTGATCTGAGATGCTCATATGCTTGGATTGTTTTGTTAAAACGAGATTTCTATTGAAATATAAATAAACGTGGGTAATGAAAACGATTTTTATAATGTTATGAAAGACTAGAATTTTTTCTTTGAGTTGGTTTTTCTTCGGTAAATATGACATAAGGTGGCGTGTGTGGTGTTCGATTGGCGTACACTGATTTAGGGTAGGTCTGCTCTGATTGTGTTGAGACCACCGTACACATGGTGAAAAAACTTGTCATACTGTAATTACCTAGCATGCAGATTTTATTGTATTTACGGATCTGAACTGCCGAGGAAAGACAGTTGTTGAGAAAAGTAGATAACTGAATAGGAAAGATGATTGTACACTTAATACGGTACGACAAGTTCTTGACAATTTTGGAAGAAAAGCTAGGAATAAGAAGACCTAGACGAAGCTTTTTTCAACAAGTAAAGGATAAAGTGGGAGTCATGTCATATAAAAAGGGCAAAGGAAAGGCAGAAGACAGGGAACCGTGACAACTTCTCTACCGACAAGAGATGAGCTCTTAAATAAAGAAAAAATCATGTTCCTATAATTTTAATAATTATGTATTTTAATTTATTGATTTAATGTCATAAGTAGATAATTCATTTCTACTCTGTACGTAAGGTTCAAATAAAATACTGCTATATGTTGCAAAAACAATTATAAAAACTTTAACAAAACAATTATCTGTAATAAAATGTCAGTGAAGTCATTAATACAAGGATATAACGAGAATTTCATTATTTTTGCCTACCCCAATACCACATACACAAGTCTATGGCGTAATTTGAGGTAGATTATGTTTTGTATCAAGATAAACAAATAAATTAATTAATTTACAAGCTCATTAAAAAGTTGATCAATAATGCGTATACTTCGCCTATAAAATTCCTTGGGAATGTTATAAGGTTTAAAGACTAGTTGATTATAAAAACACAGAAGCTGTAAAATTTTATTTATACAAATTATAATTATTGAAATTAAATAATTTTTTGAACAGCTGCCAAACCGTAAAACAATAATGATGCGTCCAACAATATAACTTTTGAAGTCCGTATTATTTTATTACTACAGGTAGGTGCGATGGCAATGTGTATTTAATGACATGTCCCTTCCTTAATAGGCACTTTATAAGGGAGCCTACACCCTTTAAGTGGATACGTTGGCCTTCAAAAGTAAAATATAACTAGCTGTGCCCCGCGGAAACACTCGGTTATAATTTGTTTCATACATTTGTACAATGCCAGTTTCATACATATGATAATTACTAGCCTGCAGATTATCCGATTGGTTAATTTTTATGTTCACTACTCCGCTCTTATAGGTGTTGTTAGATAACTTATAACCTTCGTCGATAAATTGGCTATAAAATACAAAAAAAAATCAAATTTGAGTGATAGTTCCAGAGAATAACGCGTTCACACAAACAAAAAAACAGATCTGACGCCAGTTCATACTAAAACAGTTTAAGATTGAATCTATGTATTGAAGTAAATGTAAGCAGTAATAGTGAAAATTAATACTGACAAGTAAATTCAAAAAGTTTTATCAGAAAACAAATTTAATAATAAGTTAAAGCATAACTTACAATAAAAAAATTGATAATCAAGAGTGATTAATCATTAACTTGTGGTTTATGAGAAAAAAAAAAGTTATACACGTATATATGATATAATATATATTTTTTTTAGCTAAAATCGCATTTCAAAATCAGATTAAAACAAGTAAAAAGTCATAATATTTTTTATTCAATTTAGGCCCTAAGAAAAACAAAGGCACTTATGAATGCCAAAACACTACCACCGGTTCGGAAAATATCCCAGCCATCGAGAAGAACCTACAAGAAACTCGATCGGGTTTATCAATATCTTATTTTCTTCTTTTAAATAGTTTTTACAGTATTAAATTATATAAAGTTGTTTTCATTTTCAGTAAATGTACAGAGAGGGAATCACATCCAGACATCACCATCATTCACGTAATCAGCCACCCTTTAATACCCCTTCGACAATAAAACCTGCTTAACATGATTCTTGAACTTATTATCCGGCAAATAGGTAATGTCCTCAGGAAGTTTATTATAGAACCTAACACAATCACTTATGACACCTAAAATATTTAAATACAGCCTTTTGTTTATTTTTCTAATCATTTCTCTTGGTGAATGACCTCTACTTAATTCAATAAATGATATTTTTGTATGTAAATCAGACGAAATACTTCAAATAAACTACGCCGAAGTTCATTAATTACTTTGAATAGAATATAATATCTTTTTACTCGACTGCGAAATAGGACGGTTATGGTTTTCGAGTGTATATATGTTTATTTCTTTGGCCTAAACGGCATGATGATTTTAGCATACGAGGTGCCGTTAGATTAATTTTAATTGTGAGAGTAGCAGGCGTCTATGTACATCTGGGGATCAAATAAAAATCAAAAATAGAAAAACATGTTTTTTTAGTCAAGTGTATTTGTTGTAGTCGGGTTTTTAATTTCCTTTTTAATAATTTAGCTTGTTTGATATGTGGTAAACATTATTTGATACTACGTACTCTTTTCAACTTCTGTGACACACTTAAAATAATTTGACAAAAATACAAATATATTTAAAACTAGCTGTGCCCGTGGCTTCGCTCACGTGGACTACAGAATGCCCGCGCGAATCTTGCTCCTCCGCTCCGCTTATTCTGGGTGTTCCTTAGAAGATAGATGTATACTCTCCCAAATTTTTGTGTAGATCTTTTTGATGCCTTTGATTATGTAGTGTACATTAATTTGCTATATCTCTTATGGTTTACTCAGCATAAGCCAGTTAAGCGTACGAATTGATTCACCATGACCATTTTTTTTATTGTGGAACCCTAATTCTTTTTCCAAAATAAAAGTAGCCTTTTACTCAATATATCATCAGATATCTATCAGTGAAAGTCCCGTCAAAATAGGTCTAACTGTTTCGGAGATTACCCGGAAAAAACAGACAGACAGAAAAAAAATTATAGTATATACTTTCACATGCACAACAGACTATTAAATTTTATTAATTGTATAGTTATAAAATAAATCTTATAGAGCAATAAAATAAAGACATATCTAAGACTATCGTGAATATTTACCCAGGTCCCACCAAAAGTAACTCTGTACATTTGTTACCTTTCCACTAACAATTTTCAGCACGTAGGTACCCGATTTGATCGATTATTGTTCGTCTAGGTCTTCCTCTTCCAAAATTTCCTTTCACGCTCGCATTATAAATTTGTTTAGTCATTATTCTTTCGTTCATCCTCTCTACATGCCCAAACCATCTAACCATCCCTTTCTCAATCCGTGTGACTATATCTTGTTTCACACCACAAAGTTCTCTGATTAGACTATTTCTTATCCTGTCACTCAATTTCACTCCTCTTAGCGCTCATTTCTACTGCATTTATTTATACTTTCATGATTTTTCTGCCACACCCAGGTACGTTCTGAAGAAAAGTCAGTTCAAGAGTACTCTAAACCAACGAGCATGCATGAAAAGATTAATTGATGTTGAAGAAGCAAAAGATGTATGCCAGGACCGTAGCAGGTGGAAAGACGTGGTTTCTGTCTACCCCGTAGGGAAATAGGCGTGATTTATAAGCCTCTCAGTAAATACTTTCATTTGATACCCGAATCATGGGGGTGTATAAAAATATTCCGCCATATTGTTTTCAGAATGTCGTCACATAACTAACATATATTGTCTTCCAAACTAAAGGTGTACCTATGCAAAATTTCAGCCAAATCAGTTAGGGATAACTGTTTTAAAACTAAATTGCAATATTTGAGCCATACTAACAAAGCAAGTTACAGAAAAGCTTAAAGAAACAAAATGAACTAAACAAGACAATTTTTAACAAAAAAGTCAACCAATTTCAATGATTTGATGTATTTTCGAAGCTGAAGGTCAAATACCACCTAAATTAAAATGGGACTACCATTGAGGTATCCGCTATGAAACAAAAAAAGAATCATCGAAACCAGTTCATAATTAACTGTGTTATGGGCCTATGGCTGAGCATCCATAAAAAAATTATACATTCGAATTGAGTATGTAACCTCCGTCTTTTTTGAAGTCCGACATTTCTGTTTCAATTATTGTGTCAGTGATATTTTACGAAATTTTTAATAGTTAATTATAGTTCACTGCTGGCCCCATATGTATAGACGTTGTTCTGTATTTTACAGTAGAAAATAACTCGATCATAACGCCACCTATCGCGTCCACAGATAACATAAAAACTTTCTCCATGAAAAAAATACTAACATTTACTTTATGGTGATCGGTCAAACGGTGTTGAAGTTTATCGATCTTATATTTATATACCTACTATACTAGTAAACTACTAGCAACCCGACCCGGCTTCGCACTGGTAGCAGAGTAATTATACCTACTTATATCTATACAATTAATAAAATTGAAGTGTCTGTTTGTAATGTCAAAATATCAACCTTTACTAAATGCATTTATATGATACTTAAACGATATCTATAACAAAAAAGAAACAATTTTTAAATTTTTGTCTGTCTGTTTGTTCCGAGTAATCTCCTAAACGGTTAGGTCGATTTTGACGGGACTTACACTGGCAGACAGCTGATGTTATAAGGAGAAAGTTAGGCTACTTTTATTTTTGAATAATAATTATAGTTCCTCGTAAATAAATAAAAAACTATTCATGGTGAATCAGTTCGGGCGCTTAAATGACTTACGTTAAGTACACCATAAAAGATATATCAAATTAAATTACCTACAACATAAAAGTAGATATTAAGAAGACCTATAAAAAATATAACGAGAGCATGATATATCTGTTTTCTAAGGATCACCCACAATAAGCATTTTTATCTTTAACAAAAATAACCGGGAGCGGGGTTAGCACCATTTGCGCGTACGCCCGACATTGTGTAGTCCACGCGAGCACAGCCGCGAGTACAGCTAGTAATATATAATACTATTGGTTAACACAGCGCGTGCTAGTAAAGAATCCAGTCAGCTTGATTTTTTTCCGACATATTCAACAATCACCGTCATATTTTAGCCTATTTACACAAAACCTCAGTAAATTATACATCTATACCTTCTTCATGAAGCACTCTGTCTATTGATGGAAACCGTATGAAAATCAGTTCGGTTGTTTTTGTGTTTATCGCGTTCAGAGAGACAGACGCGGTGGGGGACTTTTTTTTAATAATATTGTATTGCTGTTATTGTATCGTATCGCTTTTCTTATATATTTCCTTTCAAACGTGTTTTAAAGAGCTTGTCGTGCCGTATAAAGTGGGAGTCGTGTTATATCAAGAAGTCAAAAGAAGGGGAACAATAGAAACTGCTCTAACGACAACAGCTGAACTTTTAAATTAAAGAAGAAAGAAGAATGATACACCAACATCCGTTTATATTTTTTGTATAAATTACCTAAGTATAAATACTATGTTATATTAAATACTTATGCGTGTTAAGTTAATACTACATAATTTACTACCAATTGAAAAACTAACAAAGCATTCATATCATAATATTTACAAATCAATAGTCAAAATTGAATGGATCGATGCATTCATTGCCCCTTATAAAAATCGATGCCAATCGAATAGGGTAGGTAGTATAATTCAATCGATTTGAAGTCAAGTGGATTCTATTCACTCTTTATTTAGTTAATCATGAGGTGAATAACCATGTCTTTTGTGATGAATTATTAGGGTTGTTTATATGTTATTTTATATTAAGGTCCTTTTTTTTATTTTATGTCAGAGTTGACAAATATAAGCCGCACGGTCTAGAGACTAGACACCAATTACTGTTTATTTATTTATAAAGGTTCATTTAAAATTGCTATTACAATAAATTAATGTGACTTATGAACTACGCTAAGTGTAAGAATTTCTTACAGACCAACACCGCATGAATATTTTGTGTTACGTTGATGTTATTAATTTAGACAGATTTAACAAACTCCAAACCAATAAAAACCAATATAAAAATCAATGAAAGCCCCCTGTTATATGTCCATTACAAGTTTGTATACTGCTAAAGTGCACATCAATAATATCACTGTAGGCATTTCGGATCTTGTAAAGCTTAAGAAAAGGTGAACCAGGGATGGTGCACGTACCAGGTTTCAGAGTCTTGTACTATGTACCAGGTAAACATTATTCTGGTGCATAATAATACTAACTTTTCAGTATAGATCAGGGCCCTGTTGTTCACTAAGAAGCTATAAAAAGGCTCCAGGAGGCGGAAAGACGGAATAAAGTTCCTGACGTTTGCAAAATCTTGGGCACTGATGAACTAAAAATGGTCCTCCGACGCGGATGACGGTACTAACCTCTGGTATTTGTTATTTACTTGAGGGTACCAGTTTTATTAAGTACCAACTTTTAGCGACATCTGTACGAGTATTATTGGGCCACTATCTACTATCCTGAGATGAACTCGTTCCCAAGACAGTATATCTGAATGGTTTGTGCATAGTGCAGAGTAATTTATTATCCAACTGATGGTTGGAATGTCTGCGAAAGATATAACCGTAATAAGGCTTTTAAAAGATATAACATACTCGTAAGTTCAAAATACACGGTATTCGCTGCCTGCTTTTTTATAATAGCTCGCCAAATCAACGGCAAGAACGAAGGAACACGTTGGGCAGACATGGTTCCATAGTTTCACAGTAAGACAAAGATAGGACATAGAGAACTTGTTAGTTCGTGCCGAGATGGAGATGCCAGATGCTTTTTCCAACAATCCCGGATCTAAGATTTCTCAGAACCAAAGGTAAAAATTGACATTGACGACCCTTGCGTCCAGTATTTGAGATTTTTAAATGTAGCAGGAATTCCCCTAGCAGAGACAGATACACTACGCACGCTTTGAAAAAACAAATTATTCGTAGGTTTCGTTCCAAAATCAAATACATAATCGATAATACGACCCGCTCTGGATTCTGGATGCTTTAGTGGTTTTTTTTAATCATAGGTCCCCTTAAATTGTCACAGGATAGGTACAGCAGTTAAATTTTAAGCTGATTTCTAAATAGAAGAACTATTAATATATAAAAAAATGTTTAATTTCTAATCATACACATAGATCTATATTTGTGTATCGATCGGTTGATTTGTGTATCGATATATTTCCATTAAGCTAACTGTGTTTTAATTTTTTAAGTAATACCATGTACAATTTGTAATAAGATGTTAGATTTGTCATGCTATAATATTGTCTCCATAGATTAAAGATTTGTTTCCGCGTTGCTTTAACCGCGAGCGACAATCAATAACTAATCTATGATTGTTTCACTATTTTATGTAATAATCAATCGGTTATCTGTAATAGTACATTTTTAATAAAACAAAATATCTTATAGTTAACTACAGTAACATTGAAATCTATTGCAATCTCTTGATACCCATCATTTTGAACAAACCAATTATGAAGTGGCTTTATATCTCGTCATAACTTTGTGACTTTTCTCTCGTAGACGTATAGGTAGGTGGGTTTATAACAGACTCCAATGACTTCATGATTGATTTAACCGCAATATTTTTTCATTTGTTTACCTTCAAACTGATGATACACCTACATCAATTCATATTTTCCCCTATGTAAGTGTTGATTTAGCAAAACTTTAAATTACCTTGTAGTGTAAAGTTATTAATTTTAGGCCTGTTTGAATAACCAAGCAACGCTATTTTTTCAAATTCACATTTATTTTAACATTAACTGAAGCAGATTTTTTTGAGTAACTAAGAAACTAGGTACGTAGTGATTGGCTATTCATTTTGTAGTTCTTGTCATGATTGTAATGATTAAAATTAAATCTTTTCAATTAAAACACGAGTGACAACAAATATTTTTAAATCTTTTGCAGTGACACCCTTTCATATCTTAATTAACTAAGTCCCCAAAGATTATAACGTGGGAAGATTTTGCGAAAACATCTTCACACGAAATTCAATTCAATAAACGTGTTTCAAACTTTTTCAAATTTGCATTAATTCGAATAAAATAAAAGTATAATATATGCAAAAAACGGAACAGTTTAAAAAGTAACGAACGCCCTTTATTAATAACTAGTTACGTAATGAAAAACTTCTTAAATTTCACTTCCTTATAAATATTTATTCATCGAATAATATGCAAATTACTGTAATTATAGAGCAACTCAAGAAATGGGTTAGCTTATTTGCATAAAACGACCTAATATCAAAGCGGCGTAAACGCTGCGTTTAGAATTACGAATTCTGCCTCAATAAGGATCAGTTTTAAGTCGTAAGTCGGTTGCAATTTAATTCCGAACTCGTAAAGTTTTTTAAAAATATAAATTTGCAAATTTCACACCTTGTGCTCGGCGAGTGACAGGTTTTCAAAGGCGATCGCTTTTAAAAATAAAGGCTTGTCGCCGTGTGACGCACATTTCTTTCCTATCCCCTCTGCACATAATAATTTTGCGCAATTTATGCTTACCGCTCGTTAGACAATTAGCGGGCAGATGTCTGATGGAAATTTATTTAGTCGATGGTCCTAGTGTGGGAATGACTTCCGTCACTACTCGGTAATAATACATTTTTATTCAATTATTTTTCAACAGTTCTAAGAAGTGTGCGTTTGAAATATCGTAACACTTTTTGCCTCGTGTCAGTAAAGCAATTAATTTTATATCTCTGACAAGTTCACATACTTAAACTTTAATGTTCCATGAAGTATTATAACATTAAAATTATGCCTATGTATAAACTTAATGGCATGTTAAAAACGAATATCGGGGAGACCGAGTTTCGTGTTTCGAAGAAAAACCTTTATAGGTAAATTAAGAAAGTATAATATTTTAGAAATTTCATTGAAATCATTAGAGCCGTTTCCGTGAAATAAATTTATACCAAAAGTTGAAGAGATTGTTCGATTGAACGTTTAATACGTCCTGTCCTCTGGAACTACCAAGTCATATTAGAAAAAATATTTTTATACTTTAGCCTATTTATTGTGCAAGATTGTAGGCTATACACCTGCACGCTACAATCTTAAGAAGAGGAGCAGTAACCACGAACGTCAAGAAATATGGTCAATTATAGGCAAGTACGGGAATTGCGAATAATTGTAGGCTAAACGGGTGAGTGTGCTCGCGGCGCGGTGGAGAGCTGGTCGAATAAATTAAACACGGGTAAAACCGTGTGTCACAATTAGTTTAATATATACAATAATTGCTTGCTTGATAGTATGTGATAAGCAGTTTTCGATAATCCATTACAAGGCTACAAGGCTAAAATTAAAAAAGTAAACAGGCCTAAAAAGTACCAATAAAAATAATAAATATTATAGAATCTCTTTTTTATTTTCCTTATACCTTAAGATTTTCTACAGTAATCCATTATCCAGTATCCTCGGTTACTTTTGTATTGAAAGAACATATAATACTTCAGTCACTACGTAATATGCTCAAGTAACAAACTATGTATCTACATATTATATATATATCTCTTAACTAGTAAATGATAAACGGAATCGTAAATATTACATTTTAGTAGCAATGATAAAAATGTTACACTGCTAGGAAAATCCTTCTTTCAGAGAGAATATAAGATTATAGACGAGTTGTCCTTAGATCAGTGTAAAGGTTTTCACTAAAGCTGTGCAAGATTCTTACGTGGTACGAGGATGTGTAGCAGCGCTGTGAAACGGTGAACAGCTGAGTGAAGCTGTGGTAACATCGTTATACACAGATTCCTCACTCGCATTTTTCTCACACATTCCTCGCTCGAATCCCTCACATATATTCCTAGCTTACATCTCACGTTTTTTTTTATATACTAATTTCTGGCTCCACTAGCTCTTTTCCACCAGAACTGCGCTAAACGAGGCCTAGGTAAATTAAGTAATCATATTGGTAGATTTTTTCTCGCCCAATGTATCTGTACCTCGCACATCTATGATGGATATGTGCCAACGAGTCTAAAAAATAATAACAATTGGCGATATAGCAACTAACCAGTTCCAGGCGGAAGAAGTAAAGAATCCGAACCGATTATTTATGATAGATTTCCGTAAAGTAACGTCAATCAAATTTAAAAAAGTAGTGTAACTGCCAAAGTTATCTGTTTTTTTTTTTTTATTTCTTAATCTATACAAATGAATAAAATTGAATTGTCTGTTTGTAACGTTAATATAACAGCTTTTAACTACATGCATATGAAATTCTATAACCAAGAAGTAACAAAAAAAAAACATTTCTCTATCTATTTGTTCCGGTTAATCTCCGAAACGGTTAGACCGATTTTGACGGGACTTTCACTGGCGGATAGCTGATGTTATAGGGAGTAACTTAGGAAACTTTATTTTAGGAAACAACGTTCCCCTTCGCCGCCTTTGAAAACGAAATTCCACGCGGACCAAGTCGCAGGCACAGCTAGTGTGAACATTAATCAGGTGTTATGAAGTGACACTTTCTTGTTTAATGTCTGATTACCATAGGTACCATTTAGATTTTTTAGGAATTATTTAAGGTCTTTAAAAGTCTATTTAGTTAAAATTGTATGATAGTAAATTCAGAAGAACCTTTATTTCAGTTGCAATTACATACATACCTAAAATAATTATAATGAACCAATATGCTCGTACTTTTTCAATAACTATGTTATTGTTAATATAAAACGTTGAAAAAATATATTTACCACAATTCATTTTGACTTTAACGTCAAAATGTAATAAAAATAATCCAAATTGTCCTTGGATGCTTAAAAAGCTACAAAAAAATACGTTATAAAAACTCACCAGCTGCGTTCCAATTACAAATAGAACTAATATTTTACGATTATTCATTACGTTACCGGTTTTTAGAAGAAAAAAAAAATATGAAAAGGACAATAATGATATGCGTGTCCCACTTTTTGAATGATGTTGAGACAAAAAAACGATATTGTCTATGAATGGCGGTTGTTTTTGAATGATTTGAATTTGGAATGTCGCTCTCAGGGGTATCGCTTACTGGCTCATTTGAATGACAACGTAGCTTCTTAGAGCACCCTTGTAAGGTGATTGATAACAGACAAAATATAACACAATGTTATATAGACCAATACAATGTGTCTTAAGAAACAATTACGCGGATATTTTATTATTACCGAACTGTGATTTTGATTTTTACATTGATATTCGAATATCTCTGTCTACTGAAAATATATATATAAAAAAGTGCACAATATGTGATACAAAACGACGAAATAATATTGTTTCAAATTTAGAAGAATAAACATTTTTAAATTTCCGAAATGTATTTTATTACTTTAAAGGCCGATTTTTCAATCGTCAAATATGTTACTTTATTTGAGGATTAATTTCGATATTTTGATGAATAATGTATGAAATTGAACTACCTATTTTTTAGCAACCTATTCGCTAGAAACATTTCCTTTTATAATAATAAAACAACTAAATAAATTCTACATTATGAAAGTACTTGTCCATAGAGAAGTAGGCGTAAGTTTAAAAAAAATGTGATTATTTTACTACAAGAAATGTTAGTATGAAGAAATATTAATCAATACAATGGCTGTTTATTACAAGTGACGTCAAAAACCATAATAGCTGATTTAACAAAACATTTCGATATGGTTACGTCATTAACCCTTACCATGCAAACGTGGTACAATTTGCATACCCATTTTTTTTCTTGGTACTAACAATTTTTTCTTCATCTTTTGTTTGTTGTACTCCTGCGATTATTTGAAGCCGTATACAATGATGAATTATAAATGTAACAGCGTTCAAATGTTAATCGAGTTTTTTGTATGAGCATTTGTGTTACGGGCTTATTTAAATCCCTTAAAATAATGATAGCGAAACAGATGGTTTCAACACAATAAATAATATTCACAATGTCTAAACGAACAAAAAAGCAAAAACTTAAATAAATATCGGTATATACAACGATGTTAAATTTGGAATTACTGTTGACAATCTGATACATACTATTTTCAAGTATTTTGTGTACACGATAATTTAAAACTCTTGATTCTTTTTAAAATAAATGAGTATTTAAGCGATTAAATCCCAATTATTACCTTATTAACTGACTATAAAAGACAGTGGTTATCAATTCGAATGTATATTTTTTTCTTGGATGTTCAGCCATAACTTGTTTGTTTATTAACTGATTTGGATGATTCTTTTTTTGGAGGAAAGGGGATACCCTAAGGGTAGTCTCATTTTAATTTCATTGACATTGGACCTTCAACGTTGAAGATATCTTCTCAAAGTCATTGAAATTGGTTTTCTTTTCTTTTCGTTTTGTAAAGTGAAGAAAAGTTTAATTTGTATGTGTTTTTATATTTTCAAAACTTACTTACAAATGTAAGTCATGGGCTGTGAAATGAGAACTTATCATTTCCCTTTGTCTAATGTAGAGTTAAACAGGCGTGAAATTAATGCGTTTTAAATTGTAAATAATGATATCAACAATCTTCATCTTAAACAAATCTTTATTTTAAAGCCCCGGGCAAACTGACTCGTCTTTATTCTTTACTACATGTTCCTTTTTCTTTATCTAACCACAGGAATAACTCTTATATAATGCGGGCAAGCAAACGTTTCAATGAGTTGTGTAAGCAGCATAAACTGGATCCTTTCCACTCAAATGTGGTATCGGCTAGAAGGTGCTTAAGTCTCAATTTCTTTTAATAGGTAAGAGCTGTATAAATTTTTGTTATTGTTATTATCGCAGTAATGACAGCTGTGCTAGTAGGTATAGTTGGTCATATTCTTTAATAACTTCTAAAGGTTTTTAAACGTTATGACTTGTTATTAGCTAGCAGATTTTTTGCTGTTTTTATTTTGTTAATTTAATTAATTTAGCTGTTAGCCATGCTTATTAATAAATAAATAAATATTTTAAGCTTTGATAAATACTTCTCCATCATATTACTCCAGCATTGTCTGATGCGACCGGGCGCCTCGATTTTGTGCTATGATCCACTACCACTTTTTGTAAGTGACCAGCAAAAACGTCAATGACCCGCCACAGGCTCTTCGAAGTTGAACGTTTTTAAAGACACTCCTGCTACGAACACGCTTTCGAACCGCACCCTTATTATACGAAGTACCTATAGCTGCATTTAGGGAAGGGAATCAGGGGCTTCACACATGAGAAGGACCTCCACAATATAAGTTTTAAAACGTTTTTAATAAGAAAAGACTAACATCTGCTCTGAGAAAAAAAAAAACACTTTTACGAAGTCTTTTTTCTTTCAATGAATGTTTGTATTCCTTGTTAAAAAGAATTCAAGGCCTCCACTTTTTTGAAGCTGATCTACTTTTAAATCCACGCCTGGGAGTATATTTATCTTTGCTACCAAGGGTTTGCTCTCTTATTTATGTCTCAGCGTCCAAGCTTCATAAAAATCCATCTGAAGCAAAAGTGTTTTAAAATACTTATCAAAATTTACTTAAATTCACAAAGAGACAATAAGAGTTCTCCACGCTTCTGGAAAATATTTATAACTTATATCTGACATAATTCTAAGAATAACTACTCTTAAGTGGGTGGGGCACATTCCTCGTAGAACCAATGGCCGATGGGGCCGAAGAGTTCTTGAGTGGTAGCCACGTACTGGAAGACCTGCCACAAGATGGAACAACGACTAAAAGTCGCGAAAACCCAGTGGATGCAAACAGCTCAAGATAGCGATTATTGGGCAGTGGGGTCTATCTTCAGCAATGGACATCTTTGAAATGACGATAATGAAGCTTTGAAAGAAGAGTAAAGAAAAGTGAAAGAAGAAAAAGATTTATTCATAAATATTTATTACAGTATAATTTTTCTAACATACAAATAATTTGAAGCAAAATTTCTTTGTAATTACTATAAACTATACATAATTTGATAGTATCCGTTGTGACGATCAATTGAAGCAATAAGTATGAATTAAATTCACATTACCGAGGAACAGGTTTCCATTTGTGGGATGTCTTTAAGTTTTTGAGCTCTCGAAACTTGTATTGAATGAGTTAAAGGCCATTGCTTCCGAAACTTTCTGACAATTAATTTGTATTAACTATAAATTGTCAAATTATATATTATATGCACTTGCTTTACTAATAGTGAAAAATTACGGCTTTAAGATAACATGTTTAAGCAATCTGATTTCTAACAGATTTTACGTGTATACGTGGCAAATTAAGCTTTTAATATAGTGTCAATTGTCAAAAAAGTGACAAATATATAAATTAACTGCCTCGTTAGCCTAGTGGTCGTAAGTGCGACTGCTATGATCGAGGTCCTGGGTTCGATTCCCAGGTCGAGCAAAGTGTTATTGGGTTTTCCCTATGAAATTCCTCAGTAGCAGCTCGGAGTTAGGCTTCGTGCCCAATTAATGGCAATAGGCTCGCCCCCTATTACATGGGACATAAAAACATACTCGGCCAACTGTGGGTGTACTAAGTAAACCTCTGCCTTACCCTTCGGGGAATACAGGCGTGATAGTTTGTATGTATGTATATAAATTCATGTGGCGTGTACGGTCACCCTGCTGATCGACGTGAGTTCGAATCCCTGCAATGGGCCTGAGCTTCAGATGAATGAAAAAATCGTGATGAAACTATAATATGGTGGTAGGGTAGTTTCTAATGCCCGCCTGGATAGCTACCACCCTCAACTTGAAAACCGTCAAGCAGCTAGCAGGAGAACCACTGGACAGCCATTTCTACCACTAGGCTTTACGTGTTACCATCTTGGGCCACATCGACAATTAACATCAGGTGAGATTTTGGCCAAAATACTACTAGCGTTTATTTACTAGCAAAAAGCACACCTTTGCCTAGGAAGGCTTTTTTTTTTAATAATAATTTTTATAAGTGAATTTTTTATAAAAAGAAATATTTTTCGTTAGGTTCTACTTATGTGTAAATAACAATTTTTCTTCTAATAAAAATAAACTCCAACATATTGCGTAGGTACACAACTTAAGTTAATCCTTGAATATTTTTATTTACATAGAAGAGAAAAAATTAATCCAACAGATGAATGAATTTAAGCAAATTCTAATAATAAATACACGGCAACTTAAAAACTGACTTTGAAATCTGTATTAATTCTTTGATAAAATCAATCTTAAAATCACAAAACATAGATGTTTAAGTTTTAAAGTAGTGAAAAGTTTTAGAAACGTTACCTTTACTACCCTTTACTTAACCGCCGGAATATTATTAAGCGAATGAAACGACGTTGTCCACAATTTGTCCCTGGATGAAGTAACACAAAAAACAGGAATTCATTATAGCGGCCGCGAGAAAAAACAAGTCCTTGGCGACGACGACGGGTTAAGCTGATGCATTATGTGACGGTTTGTGATTTGTGTAAGACGTGACTTAGTGTCTCAAGTATTTTATAGTAATTATAATTGGGATTTAAAAAATAAATAAATATTTATTTAAAAAGTAGCTGTGTTCGCGTCTTCGCTCGCGTGAACGTTAGAAGAACGCGTAGTGCTTATAAAAATCGTAGTTTCTTAAAACTTTGTTACCTTTTTATTGAATGAAGACGTCGTAATAATTTTAAAGAAGAGTATCTAAGGAGTAAAACAAAAAAAATATGATTACAATATATCTAGTAGCATTTCCGTGATGCGCGCACAACGGAAAAACTCTATAATATTATTTATAAGGGTAAATAGATTTGTTTTCGAATTTCAATTTATAGTCAAGTAATTTTTTTTCCATTTATACTATTTATTTATATATTCTTTATTGCACAATCAAGTACAATTGGAGGACTTAATGCCAAAAAGCATTATCTACCCGTCTTCCAGGGGACCAAGAGAATGGAAGCAAGGTGTGCATAATCTATACCAATATTATAAAGAGGAAAGATTTTATTTTTTGTTTGTAATGGATAAAGTCAAAAAGTAAAGACCGATTTTAAAAATGTTTTTCATTAATATAACAGCTACATTATGAGCGAGTAACATGCTATATTATAATTTTTTTAAATAACTTATTCCTCATAATAATTTCGTTAGTTTTACATATAGAATAAAAATTTTACCTGCACGGGTGCGTTGGCGTTGTTTGTCGTATAAAATTAACACGAGTAAAACCGAGGAGCACAGCTAGTATTTGGTAAAAAAAACTGGCCAATATTCAACGGTTTCAAGTAAAACTCATGTAGCGAATACTTGAAGAAATTCCGAGAGTTGGCTAATTGGATGATGACAGAAAGCGAATTCCGCAGTGGTGCTGCTGTTACGGTGAAAGATGGATCGCGATAAATGATGCAAACGTTACTAAGTCCATCGAACCGCTTCAGCTGCGTAGGGGCATTGCCTCACTGAGCGTGTTCTACCGTCTGTATCTTGGCGAGTATTCTGAAGAACTGTTCAATTTAATTCTATCTTCTTTCTTTCATAAGAAAACAACGCACTGGGCTCCGGAGTCACGTCTTACGGTAACCCCTCTTCGGCATGAAGAAAAAAGTTCTCATGTCATATCTTTACCGTACTATGAAGCTGTGAATTCACCGCTTCGATTATTCGTTATTGTACCGATGTTGAATTGCAATGTGCTTGCTTTGCCATGCGACGATAAAAATAGTTATAGAAAGTGATCGCTGGATAATTGAAATTGGAAATTTGATAGAAACACTTTCAATTTTGCTGTAGACTGTATTTATTTAGGCAAGCCGCCACAACAAATTACTTACTTTACATATAAAACAAAAAACATACTCTTTTTATTGTGACCAACATGTATATAAGGCACATTCATATTCAATACATAAAACTTAGTTCCAAACAAGTAAATAGACACACAAAGACGTTATAACATATATTATTTCATTCTTACCCTAATCATAAAAGACGTAACTTTAATCATAAGTCATTCTAAAACGTATAAAGATCTTAAGTAAATTACGAACATCATATAGACAAGACCATTTCTAAACAAAATATGCGGTGTGTGTAACAAGACGTTGTATATAAAAGATATTGTAAATAAACTACCATAAAACACGAAATGAAGGGCATTGATTTGTTATACGTAAAAAATGCAAGGATGACAACTTAGACTCACAATATATAAACATTACATTTCATAAATAATTCGCTGTGAGGTGATAACCACTCATCTGTCCTCAACACTTCATTATCGCAGAGTTATAATTGAGACTATATTTTATTGATATTAAGCTTTACATTGACACTAACTATACCAGTGTTGATTTTGCTGTAATATTTCTTTCCTTTCGTTCTTTTTGACTCATTTTTTATGATTTATAAAAGGTTTACTAACAATTCTTATACTGTATTAATTCAGGAACGGTATAATCTTCCAGTGTATAAAAAACTTCATGACAATCTGTCTGCCGTTTATGAGTAAAATCCAAACGAACAAACAGACAGACAAAAATATAATGTCATATTCATGATCATTAATTATCATTTATTATAAGTAAATGTTTGACACGAAATAAATAAAAAACATGTATCTACAGATTTATTAATATAGATTAACGCGGTTAAAGTCACGGACGATTGGTAGTAAGTGTATAGATAAATTTATATTGTTTTGAATAACATCTATTATTTGATTTATGAGCATATACAGGGTCTTTAGACAAAAATAGCTGTTGAAATACTCACTCTTTACGGAAATGCACCGTAAAAGCAAATATAAATACAGGAAAACAAAATATTTTCGATAAACATCAATAGGACCGACCGGTGAAAAAACGCATGTAATTTTTTTTATGCATATTTGCTCGACAAATCGTTTAAAACTTAAAAGCGAAGGCTATAAATCCAGTCAACGGTCTATAGAAATGTTTGCTCTTTTATTCAAATAAAGACATGTTTGTTATTCTGTTTGACTAAGGAAGCCTGTCTAAAGCTGTGTACACTGCGCTTCGTATATAGAAGCCCGCATATAAAAATGAACGCATTTTTAGTAAACACGTCTCGTGAGGGGATTGAGGGCGCGACTCGCCTAGAGGGTCGGAGTAATGGCTGCCGAATGTCGCGAGAATCCATTTTGTTCCCTCCTACCATGTTTGACGGTAAAATCGCTAACGTGTAGTCAATGCGAAAATTATAGAAATGATTGTAGTCGTTGAAATTTTTTGTAACATTAATTTTGATTTTACTGATATACTAGACTTTAGGGGGGGGGGGGGGTGTCGTTTAGTGGACTGTTTCTGGGATAAAATATGTTGAAAGCCTTCGTGCATTTCGATATCTCTCATAATAAGGCAAAACCACTCACCTTGAACTCCGGTTTCTTCTTATATTTGGAAGATCTCCTGCGCAGGTTCAATTCCAATGAGTATTGGGCTGCAGACACCCAAAGTTTATAATTTCAAGATCTCAATAGTAGAGATGGTTGCGGCGCGGCGGACATACACGGTGGTGAAAGACGTGTTATAATTGCACCCCCGCATGGCGCGGGGTGCGGGGTCCAAGGCAATGAGCGATGCCTAAGGACGCGGAAGAGTTTCTGTCACTGTCATTAACGGGAGGGTTGTACCCGATTATGAGATTATTGAATACACGTTTAGTTGTTATTTAGTGCCTTTTCGGGACCTAAATATAATATAATATTTTTGATTTAGATTCTTTTTTTTTAAGGCAAAGTGACGGTGCCGTACCTTATTACTAAGCACACTATAATAAGAAAAGCAACCATTAAGAGATCTGCAATTTATGGCCGGTAGTCGTTATCATGCTGGCCTGCAAGCTTGTTATACACACTGATCTAGGAACGCCAGACGCCTAAACATGCTCCTTGATACATTTGATTTTAAAGTATCTAAAATGGATGCTAAAATAATATGAGATTATGAAAGATCTAAAGTACTTCTTTATATTTTAAGTTTTGTTTCTAGTTCAAGAACCTAGAAAGTCTAAATTAATCTTCAGGTAATCCAATGATAAAAATACACTAGATTTGATTACTCCTATTTTTTTTTTTTTTATAAACTCTTAAAGGAATATCTTTTCTTCTTATTTTCTGATAAAATCATGATAATGGTTTTGTGATTTAAAAAAAATATTTTTGAACTGATGTTTATAAACTTGAACATCTAAAAATAATCGAGATTGATTAATTTTATATGTTTTTTATAGTAGTTTTGTATTATTTAACCCACATCAAAACAAGAAGGTTATCAATTCGACATTTATGTATGTAATATTATTGGAACTGCAGAATATTCACATGTTATATAATCTGTTAGGGATTCTAAACAAAAATTTTTTTTTACAGGTGTATGTATTTATGTTGGTCCATGCCTTTCTCCGAAACTATTAATCGGATTGTGACTATTCTTCTTTTACTGGTTTACATTTACTTCAACTTAGGGAACAGTGTAAGTTTTATCAAAATCAGTTCAGATTGAATACTGAGAAGCAAATTAAGGCACTTACCAACTTGTCGATTAATTAACAAAGAAGAAGAAATGAAGAAGAATGAACCAATGAATAATATATTGCACTTTTTATTGAGTAAACTGGCGAGCTTAATGCCATAAGGCCTTTTGTTATAGATAGAAAAATAGACGATAGTATAATATATGAGATTGATATTCTCCAACGCGATTTACTCAATTACCATGTGAAAGTTTTGTTCACGAGGAAGGTTCTTATGCTATCCTTTTTATATTAAAGCGAATGAAGTCATGGGCATAGTTAGCATAATAGAAAAAAATAATAATATTAAATACAGTATTAATAAAAAGGATTTACACAAGATAAGTTGTACATGCAAATTGTGAAAAAACGATCACTCTATCTCTTGTTAATTACACAAATATTGGTGTAGTTGTGATTTGAAGGCCGCGATGAAAAACTGGATAACACTGGCTGATTATGAAACTGTCACTATTGAGTCACTATGACGGTAGCTCTACAACTTTTACGTGTGAATAAGCTTTACCTTATTGATTTATCTTTTATGCCATCGTTTACTGCACAAGTGAAATCTTGCTAAGTATCGGATGCGCGGTAAGTGCAGTGGGGTGGAAGAAAGAATTATTTCCACTCTCCTTACCGCATCACTTGTATGTCATACATCACCTATACCACAGACAAGGTACACCAGCTTATTCACTTACCTCCTTTCCTAAAATACTAATCACCGCGAGTTTGTGATACTGATGTTAAAAATCATAATTTTAAAAATAGTAACCTAATAAAAATAACGATTTGGCAGAAAAAAAAAATTTCTTTTAGTGTATGCGAAAACTACAAGCTTGAGTTTTTTTCATACCAATATTTGTGCCTAAGCCCGTGGGTTGCTGTGATTTGAGCTTTTTTATATTCCAGCAATAATACTTATGTAGATTTGGATACTCGTTTATAAATATTAGATCCTATCCAAAAAGAGCAATTTCATCGAGAATCATTTAGAAAGTTATATAGGTAAGTTTTTTAAAGCTCAGTAAAACGAATATTTGATTTTCAGGTGACTGATGATGAATGATTGTTAAATGGCCTTGAAATCTAAATTGTAGTAATTGTGTTTTCCCAACACCCTTACCTAAAGGTATTGGATCTGACTTTTATGTTATGTATATTGGGAAAACTTTATGTCATACTCCACTAACAATGGCATGTAGTTTTTTTGGGTTTAAGGACTCCCTAACTATATATAAGAATCCTCTTTTTTATATAGTGTAGTAATCACTCTGCAAATAGACGATACGGTTCCTGATGGTAAGCACAATACAATCCAAACAACGGCGACCATCGAACAATCTTTCAAATCCAAAGGCAGTCGCCGCTGTCATACCGGCCTACATAAATATCTCTTCGCGTTACGCTTAATGACCCGATGTCGTAAGAAGGAAGGAATATATTAGTCGGGAGATCGTTCCACGGTTTCACGGTATGAAAAAGGTTTTAGTTCTCGCTGAGATGGAGGTTACATTAAAACTGTGACTACGAAGCCCAGAGCGTGCAGTTCTGTTAGTTGTGGGAAGTAGAGGAGGGAATTAGATTAAACAGTTCTTCAGAACACTAACCAGGAT
The DNA here is from genome assembly GCA_033032175.1 of Saturnia japonica. NCBI lineage: Eukaryota > Metazoa > Arthropoda > Insecta > Lepidoptera > Saturniidae > Saturnia > Saturnia japonica. The sequence goes on from CM065315.1 coordinate 3,929,113, forward strand.
ACAGAAAGCGAAGCAATGGTCCTTCGCAGCTGAAGCGGCTAGATGTATTTAGTAACGTATGCATCAAATAACATCTTAAGACTTAAGACACTCAAACCAATCTCATCTGCACGCAAGGCATCCTGCTGAGCATCGAATGAGGGGTCGGAGGGCTGTAGGGCTATACTTTCTGTTTGAGTCACGACAATCATGAATACGATGAAAAATTCGTAACAGTAATTCGCGTAATGACAGCAGCGACCGGCGATGGATCACGGATCTCTTTGTGGTAGCCGTTGTTTTTGGACTGTACTTTGCTTATTCTCAAGTACAATGCCGTAACATTGTGTTTGCTACAAAAAAATTATATCATCTTAAGTCGAAATTAACATGAGATATTTTATAAGACAGCTTGTATCACAAATGTTTTTTTTTTAATTCTATATAAACATGAATATAGATATACCTAAACGCAAACTTCATCCACTATTTAAGAAAATATTTTTATGTTTTACAAGATTGAATTTTTTTCCCGCACTGCTTGATGACATTGGTGTTTTGCGAACCATTGCAGATTAGCCGTTTGTAAGCGCCTTCTCAGGTCGGAAAGTGAGTGTTTTTTAAAAGAGGACAGGAATGTGGTTATTTTTCCGTCCGATTACTAGCACAGAGTACTTTTGTATATTACTAACAATGGCTTCTCAGCATTCGATCATGCTCCACTGGAAAAATAACACAGTGATGAAAAAATTTCTTCCTTTGAATTTTTTCCAAACATATTATGTTCTATGACTTCTTCCAAAATTCTTATCGAACGTGGGATCTAATTATATATTTTTTAAATATATATAAAAACAAAAGACTATCAAATTAACCTTACCTAAACTCTACCAATTATGGTCAAATTATAAATTAACGCTGCAATTAACGTCAAAAAAATGAACTCACCCACAGATTAAATAAAAATGTGTTAATCCGAAGAAAAAAGGAAACGTTTAAATTAATTCAGTCATTAAGAAACCGAGCTGTCAAATTATGAGTACCCTTGGGATTATCATTCGCCCTAACGTTGTATTAGAACATTCCGTGGCACGATTAGACCCAATTAAGAAAAAAAAACCGAACGTAATTTTGCGTGTTATATTGTTCACTGATAAAGTTTTTGTTGTAATAAAATTTCGGCTCCCTTCGTTTCTTGTTATGTCAGTGACATCTTATTAAAATTCAGCCAAGGGCCATGTTGCTTTCTTCGGCTTACAGTCGCTGGTAAATTCTTTGGCTTTATTGTTTACTAAAAGAAACATAAAACCATAGTGTTTCGTAACCATAACTGGTATTTATAATTTAAATTTGGGCACTAATCTGCATCGGTTTCCAAAGTAAACATCGTATGAATCTATCGCTTACTTTGATGGGATTCGAACCAATAGCAGAGCGTTGTGAAGCGCTCATACGTTCCCGTCCAATCACAACGCCTTCTTGGCGCCATTGTAAATGGCGTCTCTCTGAGAACAGTCAAGCTTCGCCGGCGCACACCACTACTTGCGATTCGAAGTGATTACAAAATAAACAAACTATTACATTATAATGAACGATCAGACAACGTGCGATTAGTAAGTGACAATTACCAAGTTCATCAGGCAAACCTGCGTGCGTTAGCTACTCCGGAGGCTCATCAGACCTGATCATCCAGGACGTTCCCATCTGTTGGATGAACGAGCATACTTGGCTAAAAGTAAGTATTCCTGTCATAGGGGCGACAGATTTTTAAGCGCTAGCAGCCTTCAAACCCAATCCGGTGGCTGTTCCCCAGTGGGCGTGTTTCTCCACGCACACATAGTACATACATACAGTATTATATTTATACCAATAAAATAGTTTTTTTTCTAACTAACTATACTGTTAGTCACAAGGGCCCTGAAGCCTCAAACCGCTTTTACAGTTTTACCATGGCTTGAGGCAATACAATAGCATAATTTTAATATTTTATATGGTATCACATTAAACACCTGGTGAACTGTGGGTGTACATTAGCACACCTCTATCTAACCCTTCGAGGAATACAGGCGTGATGGTATGTTTATGGCTATCAAATTATAAGTACATATAAAATTTTCTCAATAAGTAATAATTTCATCTATGATGGATAAATAATTTTAATAATCTAAACTTATAATAAAACAGTAAAGAGTCGAAATATTCAGAATCATAAAAATTATAAATTAAATTGGAATGTGCGTCTATAATTTCTAAATTAATTATTATTTTTTCATATGATTCTTTGTTACCATAAACCAAATATCCTTTTATTGTCTGAATGTCTAAGATAACATTTTTCAGCGACTCGACGATCTGGCAGAGTTTTCAGTGAAATGCAAAGTTTAGTCAATAGAGTATTAAAGAATTCTGTAGTAAATACACTAATGCTGAGCCGCAGAGACATGCAGTACTTTATATTTATGCCAACTCTTAAACATGAAAAAAATGAGTGTAATGTAAAAAAAAAAACATTTTGACGTATCGAAGACAGAAGCAAGTTTAACGTATGTGTCCGACACACAGTTCTGTCTCTTGCTATCTCTCTAGCTCTCAAACTTCTGAATCGATTTTCGTTTGGTATTTTTTTCTTTGAACACTGACTTGACAAGAATATTCTTACCTATGATCCAAGAAAATCTCTTCAGCCGTTGAAGATCTGATCATCTTTATTAGTTGATGTGAGCATCTTCCACGTGTCTGATCAAGTCAAAATTTGGTATTCTGTTACTTCAATGATATCATAAGAATATGGGAACCTTGATCTTATTGTACAGTATCATTTGGAATCTGTAGGACATCATAGATATAGAACTCAGCAACTTACAGTAAAGGTATTGAGTAAATGAATAGACTTTTAACTTTTTAATGAAATTTGTTAATAAAAAAAATTACTACGTCAATTCTGTTCCACGATTACCCTTCATCGAATTAAATAGTATTTATATATTTGCATAAGTACAATTATTTGGCCGACAGTGTAACACGTTCACCTTTAGACGAATTACAGAGTTTCCTTTTTCTTTCCTTTTATTTCATTTCAATAAAACGCAATGTTGATGAGTAGTCAGCCAGAATTTTTTTTGTTGTATATAAAGGATATACAACAAACGAATAACGCTTTACATGACTTAAAAATAAAATACAGAATACCATGAAAGTCGCCCATGAGACTTTTGTATTAAACATTTTTCCTAATAACGGCAGGGCGGGTCGAGAAAATTGGTTGTTATACGAAATAAATTTTATATGAGTCGTGCCATCCCCCGACTATTTGGGCCTGCTTGTGTGTGTTTTTATTTTCATATTCCTTTGTTAGCGTTTGTATTTATTTTGACAAGCATATTAGAAATTTGAAAGTCCTTGTTATTTTTATAATAAAAAGTATGAAAGTAAAAAACACGCTATTAACACGCACTTTAAATTATAAAATATCTTCTGGTTTTATTGCCCAACCCTCGTTATAAAGTTCAATCTATTGTACTCGCCAAAACAAATCATATGAGCCTAAACTCGAAGAGTTTGCTAGTGGCCACTGAAAAGTTCCATCATCAGAGTAGTTCTAAGATATCACATTATAATTTGGTCATCTGAACTACATATACATACATCAAGAATCAGTCAACAGGCGTGCTAATAGGTATCTCTATCCGACTGGGTGGTGACCACCATACAAAAGGTGATACGACACATGACTCTTTTTGTTTGTCGCGTTTGCTTTTTTTTTTTTTTTTTTTAGAACTGACTACACTGTTAGCCTTAGGGGCCCTAAAGCCGCTGCGGCTTTTACAGCTTCACCGGACTTGGGGGCGAGCGCAGAGGGCACTCAGCCGCGAAAGTTTTGTGGACGACTCGCACGAGGGTGCCAAAGTGGCCGGACCTCGGCTCGGGCGGTCGTCGCGTTCGCAAATAGGTCGCGATCTATTCGAATCCCTACACCTACGATTCGAGCTAACTAAATATACACATAGGCACGTTCCCTTCCTCCTGGGAGGAAGGAAGGAACCGTGCGTATGTGTATTCAATAATCGGACTGTTTCTACACTAACTAGCGCTAACTAACTAGCGTAAAAAAAAGAAAAAAAAAGGTCCCTCACAGAACCTATGTACCTGTGTGGTGTGCACGTGTGTATGTTCATACGTGTGTAGTGTTGTATGTAGGTAGCTAAGTGATGCACGTACAGTGTCACTTGTATCGCGCGGGCGGTTGCCTGACCCAAGGGTTTCACACCGAGGAACGGACCTAGGCTTGGGTTACCGCTAGAGAGGGTGGACGTGACGGGTGTGCTGGAGCGAAATTGACCGCCCGCCCTCTGCGGAGAGAACGGTGGTTACGCGGGCGTGGGCGCTGGCACGCTCTGTTTGGAGAGACGGATGTGTAATATTTATTCGAATTTTCGATGTGATCGTCGGGATCAATAAAAATATTGCGCGGCCGGCGTTTGCACCGGATGTCCGTGGGTGCCGGAACATAAGTGGCGGCTGTTTTTATTAACGGATTCGCGTGGTTCGACGCGGTGTCGAAATACGAACGGGAGAGCTGTTTAACGTAGGCATGTATCGAAGGAAGCTCCATATCTCTATGGAGATCTACGCTTCGAACATACCACGGGGCCCCGGTGAGACGATAGAGGAACCTATTCTGTATCGATTGTAACCGTTTGAAACTCGACTCGGACATATGTGCGAACACGGCGCAACTGTATGTCAAAATTGGTCGAATACACGTCTTGTAGAGCGTGAGCTTATGTCGCGTGGACATTTTACTCACCGAACACAACAGAGGATGCAACCGTCCCAGGACCCACGCGGCCCTGTTCCTAACCTTACGGATGTGGGGTCTAAAAGAGAGCCTACTATCTAGGGTTACCCCTAGATATTTGGTCTCTCTTACATACGGAATCGGATTATCGTAGAGCTTAACAGGTTTAAGCTTCCACGGTATCTGTGACGAATCCGCATCGAAGAGCATCGCGGCGCTCTTCGAGGGATTAACGGCTATACGCCACTCGTTAAACCACTTCCCGAGAGTGGTCACGGAGCGTTGGACTTTGTGTCTGAGGTGGGATCTATTCCTATCTGAGGCATATAAGACTGTATCGTCAGCGTATAGCCCTACCTCGACCTCCGGGAGTCGAGGTAGGTCACTGACGTACAGGTTAAATAGGCTAGGAGCCAGGATCGAACCTTGGGGAACGCCTGAGCGTATTGGACGGGGCGTGGACAATTCACCTTCCACTCTATAGCGAAAGGTGCGTCGCGTTTGCTGGATCAGCTATCATTATATTCAGCTGCCGAGAGGCTTGTAGGCCGGCATAGCAATGATGACAGCCGATGGATTTAAATTTCTCGGTGGTCACAATCCAAAAAATTGTGCTGTATACCATCAGGGTCAGCACCGTCAATTGCCGAGCAATTATTAAAAAAAAATAGTACTATTATTAAAAAAAACTTTTTACTTTTATTATAATACTAGCTTCTACCCTACTACCCTACTAGTTTTTACCACAGCAAAAAGTATTCTATGTTCTAATTCTAATTCAGGTTATAAACTACCTGTGTGCTAAATTTCATGTATGTTCAGCCGTTTTTGCGTGATTGAGTAACAAACATACAAACTTTAGTAGTAGATAGTATTAGTAAGATTAGTGGGGTGTCTTTAAGATGGTGAGTATTTAGAATTCGTCGATTGGTTTATTTGGCAATTTCAATTGAGACGCAGTTTCTTTTTTGAGTATATTTTTGAACCACCTTTATTTAAAACGGTTTTACTGGTAACAAATTGGCTTATTATTATCCTACTAATATATATAATAAATGTGAAAGTGTGTAAGTTTAGATGTTTGTTACTCAATCACGCTAAAACGGCTGAACAGATCTCAAAGAAATTTGGCACACAGATAGTCTATAACCTGGAATAACACATAGGGTACCTTTTATCCCGGTAAAAGCCATAGTTTAACTAGTGTTATCCTACAAATATAATAAATGGAAAGTTTCTGTTACTCAATCACGCAAAAACGGCGATTTTTTTGGTTTGTCGTGTTCTGAAATCAGTCTGTCTATATCCAATAATACGCAAACGATGTCGTGGGTACCAGCTAGTTATATAATAAGATAAAATTACATTCAATTCCACTAACACAAAGTATTTAAAAGCTCTTTATTCCAAACGTTTCAGGCGATGCAAGAACGGCACACATTTGTGGGGAAGAAAAATACCATTAATAACAGGATTAGGGGCGAAAGAATAAATTGGGGGGAAAAACCGCCCCGAGGGGGTGAGATTTATCGGGTACTTACCATAAGTTGGCCTGTGATGTGTCTTTCATTAGTTGTGGTTTCGTCTATTTACTGTTCTATATTTTCTACCTAAACATAAGTTGGTACCAAAGATATTGAACTACTATGCATATTTTGATAGATGGAACATATCAAATCTTTTCTCTACAAAGAGCGTAAGATCAAATTACGTACTTTTGAGAATAAGATAAAAATTAAAAAATTAAGAACTTTTTTTTTATACATATACTAGCTTAAATCCAGGTTTTCTTTCCCGTTGTTTTGAAAATGAATCGACTTTCAAGACGTCTATTGTAAACTGGTGTGATTTTTCCATAGAATTTTCAAAAACTGTTCTCACCATCCGGCCACCTACGTCGTAATAACTACCTGTGTGCTAAATTCCAGTTCAACCTGTTCAGTGGTTTGAGCTAAGTATGAGATAGTAGATTAATCAGTCAGTCAGTCGTTCAGTCACGGTTTCCTTTTATAAATATTTTAGAATTAGATTATGTCCCGTTTTTTGACCTGTTTTTGGAGAAAAGTAGTGTTTAGCTTTATGTAAATATTTGTTATTAATGCCAATTTTATTCCTTGTAGCATAATTTTAATAACACAGAAAGATAGAGCTTCAAAAACTAAGTAAAACTACATCAAAAAGTATATATACTCAAAATGGTCTTTACTCTCTTTGTATGCATAGAAATATAGTCATAATACAATAAGTACATAACGAAAGAAACTTCCTTACTACCGGGTGCCCAAAAACACTTTAATGTATTCGTGATTAATTGTCAACTGTTTACACTTTCTCTTGTACGTAAACAGTGAGCAAAGTATTTTTTTTTTTAAATTCTTTATTGGTCTTATGTTAGGTAACGATGTGGTTCAAGATGATGATAACATGCTAAGCCTAGTGGGAGTTTCAACTTAAAGGTGGTAGCGAGCTAGGCGGGTATTACAAAATATCCTATAAACATGCTATGGTTTCATTGCAATGTTTTCCTTCACCGATACCTCAAGCTCATTGTAGGGATTCGAACACACGTCGACCGACGCCATGTCCGTAAATGCAAACACTGAGTCATTATAAAGAATAGAATCAACATTTCTTGATAAATACCGAAGTGTATAACAAGAAACTAACACGAAATTAATTAATCGATTGAAATTAAGTCCTGATAAATCACGATACAATAACCTGACTGTAAACCTTTTACCCATACTTAGAAGAAAAAAAAATGTTTCCATTCATCTTATTTATTAAACCCGAGAGGCATAAAAATGAATGAATTTTCTATAGTCTTTATCCATGCATCAAACAAAACGGTACATTGGAGTAACTCAATATAAAACAGCAATAAGTTTAAAAATTGATTTAAGATAAAATAACTCAAAATGGCTAATGAAATATTCTTTAAAACATCTCAATCACGCTCCCGACAAATTATTAGCATTAATCAAACCAATCCTCAACTCCCATCGGATATTATATAGAGCTGATAACAATATACAATATGTATAAAAAACCCGGTCGAATCCGAAAAGGGTATATAGATTCCACAATGACATTACCAAAAAAAAATCATAATTTTATTTATTACTAGCTGGTACCCGCGACTTCGTCTGCGTATTATTGGATATACACAGATAGATCCCGGAACACGACAAAACAAAAGAAAATCATGGATGGGATTGTCACTATGTGTATGGTGGACGCGATCTCTATCACCCTGCTATATTACTGTTTATGCACCGGCTGATTTCGGAACACGACAAAGCAAAAGAAAATTTTCCCAATAAAACTTAAAACAGTACAAACAACAAACATACAAACTTTACATTTATTATATTTGTATGATAACACTGGTTAAACGATGACTTTTAGCTGAATAAAAAGTACCCTATGTGTTATTTCAGGATATAGAATATCTGTCTGATAAATTTCATTCAAATCTTTCAGCCGTTTTTGCGTGATTGAGTAACAAACATCCAAACATACACACTTTCACATTTATTATATTAGTAGGATGAAAATAAAAATGTTATTGTGATGTAAAATTAACATATTTAGTTTTAGTTTTTTTTTTATAAGGGCCATCTTGTTACTAGAAAAATACCCAAATATTTTGTTCGCGTAAGATAAGAAGGGAAGGCTATTATAAATTATTTGAAACATTTGTATTGCCAATATTACAAAGAAATTTACGGAACGGCAAAAAAAATTCTACCTGTATTTGTATATGATAGATAAATCATATAGGTGCATTAACAAATGGGGTGTCAATCTATATACATACCTACCATCCAATTCAATATATTAACTTTCATAAAAATCTTCTCATGACATAATTAGTTAATGTTCAATTTTAAATAGAATATAATAATTGGAATTCAGTTCAATGAAGTTTATCTGATTTTCATTTCGAATATAAGCCACTTTAAAGTAGTTGGTTGTGACAACTTTAGAGATATAAAAGGAGCAAGACAAAACCTCCCGCTAATTGATAATTGGCAGGCATTAGTGCCTCGGTCGGGGGGTTCAAGCAAAAATTACCCGCCCCGGGGGCTTAATCGGGTTTTACCAGCGTTTTTTACATTTTATTCTCGAATAATTTCCAAAGTAGAAATGATTTGTCTCGATCGTAAGATTTGTTACCTACTAATAATTTTTGATCGACAGACTAAGGGGATTATATCTATAAATTATTAATTAAACTTGGTAGTTTTATGTTGTTTTAAGATTTTTTTAACTGACTTCAACAAAAGACGAGAGGTTACTCAATTCGAATGTATTTTTTTAAAGGATGTTCAGCAATATCTTCTTTGTTTATGAACCGATTTGGAAGATTCATTTTTTGTTGGATAGGGGATACCTCAAGGGTGGTCCCATTTTAATTTTCATTGGCATTGGACCTTCAACTTCGAAGATACAGAAGGGAACTCGTCGTTTTCTTTTGTTATTAATGGTCTTGTAATAATCCTTTTTTATATGTGTGGGAAAGTCGCTGTAATATTTTTTTAAATTACAATGCCCACTTAATCCTGTCAACCTTCAACATCTCGTTTACTGTACTGTAAATATCATAATATTGGTAAATGTAAAGGTATAGACTTTATTAATCTTAGCCTAGGTTTCGCCAATATGAGTTCGTAAATGTAAGATTTGATAAAAAAACAGACGATTATTCGGACATTTACCGTTGCAATTTCGCATACGTTAGGTTTAAAAATCAAAATCTAGAAGAAGTCTAGATTTATTTGAGCATACTTGGAATTACCCAAATTTCTTTCTCTGGATTTCTAACGCAGAAAACTGCGGATTAAACTTCATTGTCACTTTCAAAATGATTATGAGCATATTATTATCCGTGTTGTCAAACAAAAGAAAAAGGACAGGTGCTGTGGTGCAATAATGTTATCCTAATGAGTAATGGTTTTGTTGGTTAACCGAGATGTAGGTATGTTTTTTGATAAACAAACAAGATAAACACAACTATTACAATTATGTATCCGAAACTTTAATTTAAACAAAATCAAAAATAATGTATTCAATTTAGGCAATCTTTTAACGTTAATAACATTGAAAACATCCCTTTAAAAATTAAAAAAAAACCTTTATTTATCTATATCTACACAAGTAATAAAATTTAAGTGTCTGGTTGTAATTTCAAAATAACAGCGTTTTACTAAATGCATATTAAAATATATACGATAACTATAACAATTTTAATTTTTGTCAGTCCATTTGTTCCGGGTTATCTCCGAAACGGTTGGACTGATTTTGGCGGGTCTTTTACTAGCAAATAGCTGATGTTATAAGGAGTAATTTAGGCTACTTTTATTTTACAAAAAGAACTAGAGCTCCGCGCAAATAAAAAAAAACTATTCATGGTGAATCAATTCGGGCGCTTTTATGGCTTACTCTGAGCAAACCATAAGAGATACATCAAATTAATGTATTACATAATTATAGACATTAAAAATACCTACAAAAAAGTCAGCAAGAGCATTTATCTATCTTCTAAGGATCATCCACAATAAGCATTTTAAAACCGGGAGCGGGGATAGTACAATTCGTGCGTGCGCCCGATCGGCGGAATTCTGTAGTACAAACCAGCACAGAATAAGGAGAAACAACTTTTTAAAGCTCAACAATCAACACAATTATTAATGATATGCTAAATTTATTCGACGAACTATTTAGTCGCGGCGCGGCGTCATCAACGCACCCGGGTAGCCTATAGTTGTTCTCATTTCCCGTACTTGCCTACAGCTTGCCAACTTGCTTGACGTCCATGGTTACTGCTCCGCTCTTTATTGTTATAGCTTAAAGTTATATAGTTTATAACTTTCCTCAATAAACAAAGCTATAAATACAAAAAAAAAATCAATTCGGACTGATAGTTTTAGAGATAAGCGTGATCAAACAAACAAAAAGAATCTCTTGAGTATATTATTAGTATATAAATAAGTCTGTACATAAGAATGGTACTTTAATATTTTATATAATTAAAACTTTCCAATAAATATAAATATTAGCACAGTAAAAGAAACATAAAAATTAGTCGTCTAGCTGTATCTGAACAGAAATCGCATATATTGTATAAACATACTGAGGAAACAGAGGACTTTCCCTATTTTGAAGTCGATTAAAAATCAATCTCTCTGTATATACCGTAACGCATTACAGCTCAATGATATGTTGTAATATTAAATAAAAACACGATACGTGTGTTCTAAAATTTAATATTCGCAATCCAGGCATCGCGTGCCACAACATCGCTAGGTTCGATTAAACAAAAAAAATGGGGTTTTTGTCACGACGAAAATGAAAAAAAGCCGCCACCCCCGACGACCGCTCCCCTGGTTATATTAAATTGTAAGGGGGCTTCGTCGCCATGGATAAATCGAGTGATTGTTGAATAATGTACATACATATACATACCTAGATATATAATACAATTTTTTTTTCATATTCATATATTTGGAATAATTTACTTTCGAATACCGAAAATATAAAAATACGCAAATCAATTCTTTTGTGTGTGTAAAATTACTATTATAAAACGAGATTAAAATATACAGAGCGCTAATTTGTAAGATAATTTTCTACTAGAATTTGTTGTTTTTATTAACCCAGCAAACAATTTCATCGGCAGTGGTCGATGCCATGCCAGCCTACTGAAATGCCTCTTCATACCTCGTTTGAAAGAGCCAATATCATAGAAAGTAAGGAACACGTTGGTTAGAAAAAAATTTCAAGACTGAGCGGTATGGCACAGGTAAAAATTTGCCAATTTTTTACCTGATGGTCGCTGCTTTTATAAGAACCGTTTCGTCTACCAATTCTACCAACATGTCACATTAAATATATGATGGTTCTCCGTCATCGATCCTTCATGTCGATGTGATTATAGAATCCGTAGGTACTAATGACTTAGTATTCGTACAGTTGACTACTGATACTAACGCACTATTGATACTTTTGAAAGCTATTCCCTAAATGCGTTAAACATATTTAATCCCCTATTTAACCGATACGAAATCTTAAGTATGCATTTAATAGAATGAAAAAGAACACCCAGTAATATGAATATAGTTTGATTAAAATACATTTGAAGAATGACTAAATTATAGTGAAATTAATTTTTATAAATAAAACAACAGAAAAACAAAATTATGCTGGACTAGGAACGATCGCCTGCGTTTTCACTTAGGCGGAACTTAATTGAAATTTAGAACTTTTATTTAAAGTTTTAACACATCATAATATATTTCTATTTGGCAAACAAGTTATGAGCTGTTACTTACAGCGCGCTGAAACTTAGTATATTCGTCATTGACGATTCGGCATCAATGACGATCCGTCAATGACGGATTGACGTTAATTCGCACTTATAAACCGAGTCGTGATTAGTATTAATTTTATTCACGTTTCCGTTGTTGTTGTTTATTATTATTATTTTAGGTACTACCTGGTGCCTGGGACCACGTTCACGTGATTAAGATGATATAAAGGAAATACGTGTCATATTTGAATAAAAAGCGTGATGATTTTTACTTTTAACATTTTAATTTTAATATGTATGCTAGATTACTCTACAAAAAGAGTATATTTATTTGTCAATAAAAGTTCCGTCAAAATAAGTTTAATCATTTTTACTGACGTACGACAGAAGTCAGCCAAAATCTAAAAAATGTCCTGAAAAAAAAAACATATTACGAGCTAAAGAAAAAGATTTTCTATATTATACACAATCACTTTGATTTTACTTATTTTTATTGATTATTTAAAACTTTATTTCCTGATTTAACACAGATTTCCTGAGCATATTGATTATATAATTACATAAAACATAACATCACACTTATATCCCTAAAGGGTTAGGCAGAGGTGTACTAATATACATCCACAGTATGCCGGGTATTTAGGTCTTATGTAATAGGGGACGAACCTATTGCCATTAATCGGGCACAAAGCCAAACTCCGAGCAGCTACTGAGAATTTCATAGAAAAACCCAATAACACTTTGGTCGACCTGGGAATCGAACCCAGGAACACGATAATAGCAGTTGCGCTTATGACCACTAGGCTAATGAGGCATTATAAGTATAATTGACATATCATATACGCAGCATTATATGTAGCGGTAAGTAGGGTTTCCATAGATCCTTGGAGAGGGGGGGGGGGCTTCAAAGAGAGGTAGGCATAGAGAAATGTCTTTGAAGATATCTCTCTACTTGGGGAAGTCCGACTGGTGGAATGCCTCCATCCTACAGAAGATCGCAGCCAAATAACATGGTGTTGTGTTCCTGCGGTGAATAGGGTTCCCAGAGCTCCTTGGGGGAAGAGGGGTTCAAGGTCAGCAACATGCTAGTGGTACCTATGGAATTACAAGCGTCCATAGTTTACCACCTTAGTTGTTTATTTTAAAAAAATCTTAAATATGAACTACATAAGATCTGCATTCTTCATTTAATCCTCTATTCTTTCTTCGTTTTATCTTTCAACCAATTATCTTCTCTTCTATTATTACTGTGTTATTGTTATGAAACTTTTAAATGTCCTTCACTATTACCATTATGCTATCTTAGTGGTTTTACTATAGGTTATCTTTGTAAATGTAAAATAAAATTAAAGTTAATTATTAAGTTAATTTAATTTAACATGTTAAACCTCAGAGCAGATTGCAGGCCTAATATGAAAAGCTGTATACCTTGTTTCAGTTGAAACTAATAAAAAAATAACAAAACTAGAATTATTTACAGCTTTGTTAGAAAAGAATAAATTAAATTTTGTAAGCAAAACTACATACCACTATCACCTTCGTCTACTTTACACGACTCATAAATCATAAATTAAAATACTTAATTTACCCACCAAATAAAGTAAATTATAGAAAAAATTTATCCTCATGTACTACAGTTCTTCATCTAGTTATAACTGACGCTATTATAATTAAACACTCCTAGAATCCTTAATATATATGACTGATTAGTTATTAGTAGACCTTATACACAGGTTGTTGAATAAATAATTATTTTAAAAAATTTTGTTCATTTCATACATCTAGCCACACGTGTACCACTAATAAAACTTTAGACAAATATGTTACTTTGTTACTTCAATTAATTGTAGCTAAAGTATCTACTTACTTATATTTTGAAATATATATTAATTTTAAACTTTGTGTGTCTTCAATCGCTGGAATAAACACAAGAATGAGTGATTGTTTTTTTTAATTGGTTAATAATTCATAATTTTATTCTAATACAGTACCTAATTATATTTTTTGCTCTAATATTTAATGATGTAAAAATTAAACAGTAAATTTAATTTTTAATATACGTAATTATAATTTAATGGACAAAAAATAATTATATTTCCTACTTTGACAAAGATTTATGTGTTAATTGTGTTAATAATTAAAGTATATAAGTATGTAAAATTAAAATTATTACTATCATCAACTTTATCATCCCGTCTAGTGAATTTTACAATAATATATTTTGAGTTCATATCGACCTAGAAATAAAGTTGATAATGATATAGCCACAGTGAAAATTTTGCTTTTCTACTACGAAATGAAACTGATTTACACCGAAAAATCATTGTATAAAATTAGAGCACAAATTACTTTCAATTATGAAAAAGCTTTAGCAATAGACACAAGTACTTAAAACATTCTCTAGAAGTAAATTTTCCATTGATGTCTCGCCAATTAACTTTCAGACTAGCGGTTTCACCAGCATGTAATTTAAAAGAAATCACTGATTCATTATTTAAAATACTTCAGTAACTATAAGCAATATATATTTTTATGGGGTGGACAGGATTATGCGTCACATCGCACACCGAGTGTTGAATTATTTTAATTTTGCATTATCTCTCAAATTATTCGTCCAAATAACATGTTGTAAAGGGCAAAGTTTATTGTCATAAAATTGCCTTAATGATGAAGTAACTTTCTTTCGTAAGGATTAATATGCCATGTCTAAAAATAATGGTAATAAATCACTTTCTAATTTTCAACAAACTTTTGACCCAAAATACTTAATGTGGCTTATGTATAAGAGATAGGCATATGCTACCACAGTATTTTTCAGTTCTCCTAAGGCCCAATATTTTTGTAGAACATTGTATTTACGTATCACTAACCATTATGGCTTCGCACACGGATAAAGCAATTCGGAAGCTTATCGACTTAGCCGACTTACCTAACAAAAATCAACATTAAAGGCTATCTAAGAGGTGTAGTTAAATGTTAGATAGCCTATACTCGTGAATCTAGTAAATCATATACAAAAAGAATTTCTCAAATCCGCCTGCTAGTTCCAGAGATTAGAGTGTTTAAACAAACAAAAAACTTTTCCGCTTTATTATGTTAGTATAGATTAACATTAAGATAATTTTGACGAAGAAAAAAATATTTTGTATCCATAAAACTTTGTATATTTTTGACCTGTTATATTTTTTAAACCAGCGGAACCTATTAAATTAGTACCAAGACGAACCTCTAAATAAAAATTGAGATTTATTTACATAAACCTTAATAATTTAATTAAACTAACATATTTCTAAATAACATTTGCATAATAGTTTAAATAATTCTTTAAAACAAATTTTAATATAGGTTGGTTCGATTTGATTTTTTTTTTACAATTATCACAACATGGAGCTCTTCTTACCCACAACTATGCTACGCTGTGATTGAATTTAAAAAAAAAGGTAGATCATTTAAACCGATATATTAATTTACAATAGTAATTACAATAGGTTGTAAAGAACTTTATAGATAAAAAGCTTAAATTTAATTTTTTTTTTAATTCGTTATATTATTGAAATTAAAATAAAACATCAAACACTATAAACTATAAATAAGTAGGTACCTAACCTAGAATAGCCTAGAATTACAAAAAGGGTGAAGCCACAAAAATTTAATAGAACTATAGCCAAGAACTAAGCATATTTATTAAATCTAATATCTAATCATAAACAGAAAAGCAGAAGCTTTGAATACAATTTTAAAGAAAAGTAGCCACAAGTTATGAAAAACTTTATAGCCAAAAACTTAGCATTCAATTAATTTCCATAATTCGTTGGCGCGTCCCGAAGCATTCGGTTAACTGTTTTGTCCACATACATTTTTATTCGAAAGTTTGATTACACTACCCGATAGTAGATGGCGCTAAGCCATGTTGAATTGCTTTCAATAATATTATTTTACCTATATCAACGAAAAATTAAATTTACTAAATAAAATAATATATTCATTAAATTAATTGTGATATAGCGAGTTGTATTTCAAAATTAAATAATACAAATGGGTACTATAATGTCAGATACGTCAGTACCTACTTATATCACAGGATTTTTTTATTGGGTTATAATACATCTGAATCGGTTATTACAATATTTTGTTTTAAATTAAAAGAACAGATAAACGTGGTACCAGTTTATATAATATTATAATGAACATTGTATTCCAATTAGAATTTAAAATATATCACAACCCTCTCAGAGATGGCGCTAGTGGTTTAGTTTGCATATTTTTATTTAAAATCTTAATCAATAGATGTCACTGGAAAATTTTTAAAATTTGTAAAATAAAATACTTTTGGACTGTTTTTTTTAACACAGTCTACAGTTTACACAGTTTAGATTAGCTTTTAAAGTAAATACTTATTATAAATCCGGTCACATAATGGAATATCATTCCAAGCTCAGGTGGCTTCAAATTCGACTTCGTCGAAATAGTCGCATCTTTTCTTTTCTTTAGAATATTTTCAATAGTCCCAGTGCGCCAGCGTACCTATCTCAAAGACAAAATCAAGATGTTAGGAATCAGAAATGGCCTACCACGCCGCACATGCTCAAAGAAATTACTTACTTACCTAAATTTCCTACTTGCCACATTCAATTCTACAATAAATCATTTGCGGTTCAAGCTGTTCGATCATTGAACTCACTTTGAGTAGTTATAATACAAGAAAGATCTACCAATAAATATTTTTAAAAGACTACTACTACTTCTTCCTTATCTCTGTCTATTAATCTAGGACAATAATTGTAGGTATTTCTTATTAGAATCCTATACAAAACATGGGTACTTTTCTTCGTAAGAACACATTACTTCTTAGATCAGTTTATCAATATTACAAGGTAAAAATTATCAGGAATTAATTCTAAATAAACATATGTTTATTATACAATATTGAATATACAAAATAGTAATACTTACCCAGGTGGTCAATTACTTCTTTCTGATATCATTGATGATAGAGACTTACATCCAAAATACATCACTATTGTAAAGGTAACTTATGATAATACCAAAAATTAGTCAATAGTTGTGTTAGATAAAATAACCCCTACATTTTCTTATAAGAATTGGGTTTCCTATTGTTATTACTTATCGACCACCATGGATGGGTTACTGCAACACCTGTTTAGATAAATTATTAACGGATACTGTCGAGATCTAAAGTGTAGTAGTAATTTTTATCATTTTATTGCATTTGACAAACCAGTAACTTTGATACTATTCGTTCTGTTTTTTTCTCACTAGATGGCAGTACTGATATATTTCTCTAGCTTCGAAGATTCCTCACGGTGTTTCCATTCATCGAGATTTAATACTATTCATAATTTAATGTACATTACAATAATTTTATTATATTGTATTGAATTAATGTAAAATATAATATCTATGATTGTTAAAAAGTTTGTTGTATTTTTCCAATTATAATTAGCTAAATAACTTCAAAAAATTACAATAAGAAAAGATTTTTAACGTTATAGGATAGCTGAAACTGCATAAATTTGGTATTAGCCGTTAGATGGTTTGATAGCTTCACCAAGCCCGTAGTGTCGGTTACACAGGCCCGAATGTATAGCGACCTACATAGTGTATGACAAAAACCTCCAAGATATTTTGACTTTTTTCGGTGCGTCGTTTTTCAGTATCATTTTTTCTTCCCACGCATATCATTCTCCACAGAATTTATCCATCACTCCTTCGGTACTCCTTTACTAAAAAATATTTGCGATCTCTAGATGGTCGCTGTTTTTAATTATTGGCTGTTCTCACCATCATTCACACTGCCATTATTATTATAATTAACTAGCGGTATGCCCGCGGCTCCGCACGCGTTTGTTACTTCGCAGTAGATATTTACATACCGTAGTTTTAGTTTTACTCATATTGTTGACAATTCGTATGCCGTATCAATTCAGGAATTGTATGTATTTCCCAAGTAGGTTCAACTTTCATCAATAACGGTTAATTTTTTTTTATTCTACGATTTCTAATGTATTATTGTATTATTCTATAATGTATTAACAATTATTATATCCTCTCAATTATTAAATGACGTAGGTATGCTTCCCGTCAACAAAATTTGATCAGAATCGATTTACAATTGATGAAAATTTAATTTTGTGAACTTTTTTACTATTTCTAAAAGTAATATTGATTGACAAATCGCTCATCCAATAGAACAACGACGTAATTACGTTTAAGTAATTTTCACTAGAAACATTTAGAAGTTTTGAATTGATGAATATTTATCGAATTTAAGCCAATTTCCTAACGACATTCACTCCCTCTATCATAAACTATTGTAAGGACAATTGTGATACTTTTTCTATAGATAGTTTTTGTAACAGTAACTTAAGACACCAAAATGTCAATTTCGGCTTTTTTGTAATTATGTCATTGTAGTTTTGGGTGAGCGAAATGTTACAGCCCATCAACGATGTTACTTATACTTCCCGTGTAATTTCATTAAAATCGGTCAACAATTAATTAAATTTTAATATTTGGATATTTTTTTACGATTTCTAAAAGTACTGACCTATGGCACTCAAACGTGGTCGCTGACTATGGGCCTCATAATAAATCTCAAGGTCACCCAAATGGCAATGGAAAGGGCTATGCTCGGAGTTTCTTTGCGTGATCAAATTAGAAATGAGGAGATCCGTATAAGAACTAAAGTAACTGACATAACTCTAGGAATTGCTGGACTTAAGTGGCAGTTAGCGGGGCACATTGCTTGTACGACGGATTGCCGATGGGGCCGAAGATCTTACGAGTTGCGACCACGTACCGGAAGACTCAGTATGGGTAGACCAGCTACAATGTGGACCGACGACCTGGTAAAACTTGCAAGAATCCATTGGATGTAAACAGCACTCATTGTGGCTATTATTAGGGGGAGCCTATGTCCAGCAATGGACTTCTGCCGACTGAGATGATGGTTAAGATTGAAATTTCTTATACCCTATCAATTGACCAATGATATAAGCATCCCGTGCACAAAATTTCATAACAATCGGTCAAACCATTTTTGAGTTATATCCGAACATACAAACAGATAGTTAGACAAACAGACAATCAAAAAAATTAATGGCATTTTCGTGATCGTCGTATCGGGAATTTTGGACAAAAAATTAACTGTACAGAGAGAACTACAGATCTAATAATATCGATTTTGAATATTAAAAAAAATATATTTTATCAGTTTTTATGTCGACTGTACTGAACAAGAGGCGCTTCACCGAGAAAGGACAATTTGAATGTCGGTATCCACATATTCAAGAAATAACATGCTTTTATGTCTTCATGGAGATACATCGATAGCAGGAATTTTTTAAACGATGATGGCCATCATCGCTAAGCCTAGCGATAGTGTTATAAATAATATTCCTTATTTATTACATGTATTAACTTTATTATTCCCCAGAGACATCGTATTACAATTACTTATCTAGCACACGTAACAACCATAGAGAGAGGAAGATCAGTCACCACAGACAATCTAATTGTTGCCAGTTCATAGACTTCATAAACTATATTTTATCATACATAGATAGTGTATTTGGACACCGCATCGACCGACGTAGGTTCGATTCCTTCATTGTGCCTAAAAAATCGCGATAAAATCATTGCATGCTCGTAGGGTATTTTCTAATGCCCAAATAGCCACTTACGACATTCACCGCGCTGTCATAGGCAATTGCACTTGAGAGATTACCACCACTAGACTCAGCGTGTCTTAGCCTCATGACCACTTAATTACACTATACATTACTTCTGTTATAAAAACAGGTGATTGCCGTTTTCGACCATACCGTCTGTTTGCATTGTAAATGCAGTTGCTTAGAAGTAAGACAGCTTGATCTGTAAATCAGGTCCCATTATTAAACGATTGATCGAACAGTCAGTAAAACCCTAACTTAATGGATCTTTATCGATCTATCCCCTTATAACGTTTTTAGTTTTGTTTGTTACACCTTTTCATCTATATCAATATTTTTCAATATATTAGGTGAAGAAATTATGTAGTGGGTTAGAAATAAATAAAAATACAATCAGTTTTAAAACAATTTTATTTCGTAATAAACAGAAAATCTTTAACTTAACAATCTTAGCATTTTCACTGCATTCCTTGAGGCATCTGAAACAATATTTTTAATAATGACCAAAGAATAATAATATTATCGCACTAATTACTATTCAATATAACTATACAATATACAATGACTAGAAATAGTAAACAATAAAATATGTTAAATAAATGAGTGAATTTAATTACAGAAGCATCTGTCATATAAAGAGAGATTTCTTTGGACTTTTTTCTGTACTCGGGGCACTCCGACTCGTGGAATACCTCTACCCTACAGATGATTACATCTAAATAACCTAATTTTGTGTCCTTACGGAGAGTAGGGTTTCCAGAGGTATTTGAGGTAGAGAGGTTCAAGGTTAGCAAGTCACTAGTGTGTTCAGGCGGGCCGTATGCTTGTTTGCTAGCTTTCTAGTATAAAAAAAGAAAAAAACTGCCGCAAAGAATAAAAAGTTGCATTATTCGTAAGTTTATAAACTAACCGTGTCTAGTTGGCTGCGCACTGAATTGGTTGTTATGTGACGTTGAAATTGCGATCACGACGAGCAAGAGCGTCAGGAACAAATTAGTCGTTACCTCTAAAATTCAAAATTATCGGGTTCTTATCAGTTCACAATATATCGTTAGTTTACAATGTCAGATAGATTGTTTCCAACTGCCTCGTTAGCTTAGTGGTCGTAAGCGCGACTGCTATGAGCGAGGTTCTGGGTTCGAATCCCAGGTCTAGCAAAGTGTTATTGGGTTTTTCCTATGAAATTCTCAGTAGCTGCTCGGAGTTTGGTTTCGTGCTCGATTAATGGCAATAGACTCACCCCCTTTTACATGGGTCCTAAAAACATACTCGGCGAACTGTGGGGGTGTACATTATTACACCTCTGCCTAACCCTTCGGGGAATACAGGCGTGATGGTATGTATTTCTAAACTAACGGTTCCTACAATTATTCGGTGATATATTAGGTATACATACGTAGTTTATGCTATCGATTACATTAGCGGTTAAAGATATAATTTACTTTAATACATATTTGAAATAATATAAGAATCTTACAACAAAATCTAATTAAAAATCTAATACGGGGCTACTAGGTACTGTGCCCAAAATACTAGCAGCATTGCCGCGTTGTATGACAATGCTGCTTTTTGGGCAAGGTAAAAACCCGCCTTTTTGTCTCGAGTGGACTCGAATAAACGCCCTGTAATTTCTTTAAACAAGGCGTGTGCACTCGGCCCCCATGAACCTATTTTTTCAACCCCAAACGGCTTAATATACCAAAAAGGATTATATTCTCAACCGATAGTCAAATTCGATCTCTTGATTTTCCAATCGAATTGCCACCATAAGCGTTGATCAAATAAAAAAATCATAATCTTCAATTTGATTGACTAGATTTTCCAAATCGAACGAATCAAATAATTACCATAAGTCAAGCTATCCTTAATTTGATGCGATACAGCTGTTTGAGATTTCAACCTATATTATTATCATGGGTCATGGTTAATTATTGGTCTTCTAATGAAACTATTAATTTACTACTCAGTGTCAAGACAAAATAATAAAAGGTAACGTAGGCAAAATGAAAATAACAATTGTACCTACATGCAATCAATTTAGAAATACGTTAACATTATAAGAACACCTTGCATCTAAGAATATCTTGTCAATCTATAACACCTAAGTGATACTTAGGAAATAAATAAAAATACCTTTTAGTAAACATTTTTACTGCGCGGCAACAATTAACTATTCTTAGACTGGAGTATTCTTAGCCTAGTAAATATGTCCCGGTATAGAGATGTGAATTTCTAAATTAAACTCAAAGAAGGGCATTTTCAAATGCGTCTGGATATTTACCACAATTAACTTGCATTCGATAATTAATCCCGTTTCTAGATATGATTATTTTTCTTACGAAACGATATTTGACATCATATCTGATTGAGTTAAAATATTAGTCTGTGACATAATTATATGTTGACTTTGGGTGATTACAAAAATGTCCGAACTGTTTTGTCCTAATTTTGTTCATGTTTCATAAAATTAAATATGAATGAGGAATATTAAAATAATTGAATTTAACTTTAGGGTGTATTTTTCGTAAGTTTTAATTCTCGTTTGGTATCCCTCTAACATGTAAATTCTATATTTCCCATTCCTCCTTAGCCTGTAATTTGTAAACATTGATGCATATTTCTAGAAATATTATTCTGTTAGTTGTGTTTTTACTTGCAGAGTAGAACGCTATGTGACCATAATGCTACATTCTTGGAAACACTGTATTATATTTGGATTTAAAAAAAACGGGAAAAAACCTAGGTATATTAGGTTTTTTAGTCAAATTTATACTTGTTTCATCGTTAATATCATCTGTCAGGCTGGCTAGGCAAATATTCTGTTTAGGCAGAGGTCTTTCGCATCTGATTGGTTTATCTATGAAAGGTGACACTCCTCCCGCGCGCCCTCTCTAGTAAATTATAATGACTAGTATTTCTATGTAAGTGATATATAGGTATTTCAATAAAATTAACAGAACCTTAGGTAGGACTCAACGCTTTTGTTCAAAAACGTTCCTACTATGTATAAATTGTGAACAATTTATTCTTACCCGGTTTGCACTTTATAGTAACTAATGAGCAGTTCAAGAGAACGAGCGAGAGAAGAAAGGCTTCATCAGGAACGTCACACTGCCCTGCCTACCGTAGTAAAAGTCATTATAAAGGGCATGATCCAATAAAGCAAGCGTGACTGATTAGATTTTTTGCCTGTCTGTCTGATGTAATGGTATAATACAACAACATCGATGACCGATGAATCTACAATTCATTGCCATGTCTTGCTGTTATGCTTGGCCTGCGCAAATGTCTCTTCATGTTTTGTTTGAAGGACTTCATGTTGTACGATGGAAGGGGGGAACACAGAAGCCGGGATATATTTTCACAGCTTCACAATATCGCATTAATCTCTTTAGAGAATGTTTTTTAAGTATCCCGGGTTGCACCGTAACTCTAGGTCAGCGCTAAAATGGAAACAAGTAAAGAGCTATTTGTAAATTGTCTATAATGATATATAGTTTTCATGCTATTATCATCTTGTTCACGCGTTGCGTGTTGATAAGAATCTTCACATTATTTTACTCTACACTCTAATTATTTGCTTTTTCATATTTATTGTTTACTAACATATGTTTTTATGGGATTATTTTATAGTTCAGCTTGAAGGCTTATGTATTTTTATATTTATTGTTAACCTGCGATGGAAATAAAGAGGTGTTATAAGTTTAACATATTGTTTGTGGCATCGTAATTCCTAAGCGGATGAACCAATTCTGATTTAGTTTTTTTCTGAGGTTTCTTGATCGAGACAGTTCTTAGTTATCTATACCACATTCAAAAATATCGGTTCAGCCGCTTCCAGATGATCAGCTCTTTTCTAGTTGATGAAAGGATTAGAACAATTTCTACAAATCTGATTAATTAAAACCATCTGATCGATTTGATGTTGCAAAAAAAAATGGTAACCTTTCACCTGAAGCTGCAGCATCATCTGAAATCTGCAGGATACCCAACTCCTCGACAACTTATAGCAGAGAGTCGTGTTTGGGCTTATTGGAATAGTCTTAATAAGTAAGTTATTTGTGTAGGTTCTTTTAATTTTAATCTCCTGGTACGAATTAAACCATAGATTAATGATTGGTTTTCGTTGGTTCTTCAACCGCAGTGGAAAGCATACATTATTGTATGAAATATATTTAACTCTAAATAAAAAGACTAGATATTCGTTTTATTCCTTTTCTCTCTTCCTCTACTATAATTAATATAATCTATCTCACTTACACACTTCCTATAATTCTCTTCATTCGTTTACTCTTTCATACTAACACACTTACATATACTATCCTTTTTTTGTTATTATTACGTTCCATTTCTGTGTACCTTACATAACTAGCTGACAAGCGCAACTTCGTCTTCTTCGTCGTTTCCCATTTTCGCAACATTTTTCATTGATGCTCCGCTCCTATTGGCAGTAGCGCTATGTTATATAGCCTACAGCCTTCCTAGATAAATGGGCTATCCATCACTAAAATATTTTTTTCCATTCGAACCAGTAGTTCCTGAGATTAGCGCGTTCAATCAAACAAACAAACTAAATGTTCAGCTTTATAATATAAGAATAGATTATTTAAATTAAATGAGAGGACGGCTCACAAATCTCAACAAGGGGGAGATGGCGTCCGAATAAATAAATAATAAACACCTCAAGTAATTAATGCATTAACGTGAAGCTGTGGAACCATCTTCCGGCAAGTGTGTTCGCTCTTTCTTACGACATCGGGTCCTTCGAGCATAACGTGAAGAGATATTTACGAAGGCCGACATCACCGATGGATTTTGATCTCTCGGTGGTCACCGTTATGTTCATATTGTACCGTGTTTACTAACAGGGAAAGCATACCGTCAATTTGCTGAGCTAGTATTTAAAATAATCCCTTAATGAATTCAATGGTGGTGAGACTGTTTCTACTGTTCTTGTCGACAGCCGTAGACGTGACCCATTCTTCATTCAACGTCATGTTACCATCTTTCTCTAATATCACTTGAGATTATGTTTTGAATGCTAACCTAAACTGAACCTTAACTTAAGAGACCAAGGTACTAACTTAGCTAGAACTACTGTGAATTGAAACCTATGCTTTCGTGGCCATAAATATCTTAACATAACATGACACCCAAGCCTACACGCTGATGGCTGATGCACGTCGTGCTGCTGAGTAACGAGCGAGGAAATGGCAATTATGCGGTGACAGGACTCTTCAATCAGATCGGGTCGCGACGACCATGCATATGGTAAAAAACGTGTCACGGTGATTCGCTTATGCGTGACGCGTTTCGAGATCAGCTGGTGTAATATTCAGTTTACATTAACGCAGGTCAGAATGGCAGCGGAGAATGACGGTCGCCATTATTTTTAGATTGTACTGTGCTTATTACCATCAGTGATATAGAAATAGATAGAGTTTTCAGTGTATTTTCAAAAGTAAAAACACAAAAGTTTGTTATTTATTTATTTATAAAAAAGATACTGGCCATAGAGAACAAACTGAACTTGTACTAATAAGACGTAAATAAAAAAGAATTTGCACTCTGATTAAAGCAATGCTTAATTGAGGTTTTTTGGCGGGATCTTGATGTGACATGTCGTGGTTTTTATTTTTAATTCATTTACTTAGGTTTCTGACCCTATATTATGTAATATTGTTAGCGTTTTGCGTGATATAGTTTAGTTTTTGTGCATAAGTGAGTTGGATTATAAATATAAGCTGAAAGCATTAATTCCTAGATCCCACAAAAACTTCCTAGAAAGTTCTAACAAGGGAGCCACCATCTCGTTAGGATACTGAATCGTCATAACACATGACAATATAATTTACTCGATATTGGCAGTATAGAACTTCATTAAAGAGGACCGGTTGCCAAGTTAGAAAGAAGAAGAAGAAGAAATGTTTAATTGATTTCTTACTAAAATGGTATCAACTAGTAACACATTAATAATTTAGAGTTTGCTTAAACATATTTTGAGGTAGCTAACTACTTAAGTGCAGTTAAAGATATCCTAGTCTTTACCGGGGTCATGTTAAGAAAGAAAAGAAAGAAAGAAAAAATTATTTATTGTCACAATATACACAAAAAAAAAAACATAAAAAAAAACATAAAATATTAAAAACAAAAGCAAAAAAAATAAACGATGTGACAAAAAGATTTGGCATAAGCTTTTTAGCTTAAGCCAAATAATTATGTGCCATGCCGCAATAATTTGGGACCCCTTTATAATGTAAAAAAATGTCAAAGATAAAAAATAGTTGTTTTTTTTAGTATAATATTAGGTACTGTCGCGAATTTGAATATATCTGATCTGGTTTACAATTTATAAGTTAAAAGCTTTAAAATTACACTAATGTTTAAGATTTGCTACTTTTCATGTAAACGAATGTGTCTTTATTTCGGGGCTGTGTGCCTCAAAATATGGTAAAGACGGTACTGGTCCTTTCTGTATCCATCCTCTACACATTCGTAGAACTGGATTACTATAAGTCACATTATTGGTGTATGCGTTTCTTCTGCTGACCGTTTTGAGTGAAAATTGACTTAATAATTCACTGGTGTTCCATTTAGCATTCAGTATCTTGTGAAGGACAGAGTATCTATTGATTCCTCATGTCCTCATGTGAAGGTAACTTGAACCCCATAATAATAATACTTTATTTGTTATAAATGCAGCTTATATGTAGATGTTTCATATATAATTATAGTCCGTATTAAACTAATATTCACAAACTATGTTTATATACTATATTACATTTATTATCATTAAACATATTACACCTACTTATAAGAGATATGTGTACAATTTTCTGCCTTATTGTTATTGAAGTCTGATACAGAATAAAATGATTTTTCTATTAGCCACAATTTTAATTTTCTGGCAAACCTTTTTTCTGGCAGTTCCGTAATATCGTAAGAGATGGCATTATATATCCTTCCATACATAGCATAACAGTTCTTATAGTATAGTGCTGTTTTTGGTTCTCTAGGCAAAACAATTCTACCGCTACTCCTTGTATTTCTGGGAAATATGTCTTTAGCTGTTTTGTACAGTTTTGGATATTTTTAACAATTTGCCTCTAGTATATACATGCAGGGCAAAGCCAGTAAACGTATGACCAACGTATAACAAATTTGGAAGCCAAATGGCGTAGGAAAAATTTTCTTAACAGCTTGAATTCTGTCTTCATACTACTGAACAATATTCTAAAATACTACTTTTCTCTAAACTTGTATGTGTAGTAGAAACCTTGATAATTTACACCTCGGAAACCAGTGATATAAGTATCAGATATAAGCATAATGCCATTTTCAGTAACGTAAAAATTAGGTAATAAAATTTCCCAAAACTTCTTTTACACAAAATACAAATCCTCTGTAACTTAACCGAAAAATTTTGGCATTGGACTTAGCAACTTAAAGTAATATTTTGGCGACCTCAATAACTTAAAGCATCAGTGATTCATTTTAGATTAATGTAGGGCAAGGTGCTCTAAGGGTGCGCGGTTTTGAAACAAGTATTTATATTTAATCCAAATTAAACGAATTTATTATGTAGATAAATTATTAATATTCATAAAAAAATAGAAATTATCAATATAAATATGAGAATTTAATAATTATAATCAGTTTCATTAGTAGGTATTGAGAAACGCACGCTCTTGACATACTAGTCCGCCAAGGTACATTACGAGTGCACAAGTTACTTCGGTAGTCTCTAATACTTACATAGACTTACATTTGTTATGCAATAATTCTGCCCAATTTTCGTACTTGATCAAATTCGGTGTAATTCGGTTTAAAGAAATTTATTAGTCAAAAGAACATAGTTCACTTATTAAGAATAACATGTTGGTTATAATTTACGAATGTTAGATTTAATTGGTTCTAAGTACATAATCTTCTTTGTGCAACCAAAACATTGTCAATTTTTCTTTTTACGTTTATGCGAATTAGCTGTTTTTTGGCGTTTTTTTTTGGTGCCTTGTTTTTTATAAGGTGAACTAGTACAAGTTGCATTCTACTCTAGGACTCCTGTTGTATAATCTGTATTTTTGAATATAAGTACATGCAACTGCATCTAGTATATACAGGTATGAATTAACGCAATAATTTAGTTTATATGGAATAATATTTACCGAATGTTAAATAGATATCGAAAATACCCATAGAAATTAAGTTAACACAGATTATTAACCACAAAACGATTTAAGAAAAATCACGTACAGATAGTTGAACATACATACATATATAACGATTAAAATTATAACCCTCCCTTTCGCCTCGCCGTAGTCGGGTAAAAAGTGATCAAAATAAAAATCTTCCATTTTTTTATAACTGACCACAATAATAGATGAAATAAAATACAGTACCTTTGAACCTAAATAATGTGTATATGTAACAATTAAATTTAACCTATACCTTCAAACTAGGATGTATAAAGCACTAAACAAAGTACATAAATAAACCCCACTAAGCAAAATAAGAACCATTAAAATTTCTTTAAGTTAAACCATTAGTAAGTTATAGACTCAATAAGTTAAATTAATTAACATTTACCTCATCCACGTTCTACTGTATAATGTGATTGAGCTGGTTGGTTTTTTATGCTCTGTTTATCCACAATAAGCATATAAGTACTAAAAAAGTCATATTATTCAACATATTATTATTAATTTTATAAAAACTAAGTACTATTGTTATCTACGATAATATCTTTACAAAAAGCAAAAAAAAAGTAGGAAACGGAACCAAATGGCAGATGTCCATGATTTTTTCTTTAGAAACACACAACGTATATGGTAATGAAGGTGACATTTGCATACGAGTTATATAGTGTTCGCTTTCGTTCGTTCAGTAAAAACTTAACCCTTTACTAGTATTTTTTATTTCTTTTTTCCTTTCAAACCCTCGTGTGTCTATGCATAATTAGAATTACGCTTTGTTGTACGTCATTTTTTTTTTGTCACACAGATGGGGCTGTTCAGGAAGTGAAAAAATTGACTCGAGATCGAAAGTTGAGGGTTAAATTATCAACGAAAAAAACAGTTCGTAGTTAATGCCAGTTGTTGCATTTGGTTTAACCTATTTAGTTACAAAGTCGTAAGGAGATAAAGTAAATGCTTATTTTATGTTGCAGATTGGATTATACATGATATTGAAGACTTTTGTGACACTTACTTTTATAACAATTTGAAAAGTCATATTTTTATAGTTTCGTCCTCAAAGGAACTCCATACTTAGTCCGTCCTAGCTTTTTCATTATACGAGTACACTCGGACCGAGTGCGTTCAAACTAGCTAGATCATATAGTAGTCTACTCAGAATTCGATTTACACATTACGAGTTTATAACCATCCGAGTAGCATTTGTCGCCTAGCAAAATCTTCACAGTGTCACCTTCATTTCACTTTTTCTTAATCGACACTATTTTGTTTTCGTAAAATAATCTGAGTAAAAAATAGAACCGCATCCGAGTTCACTCTGGTCAGATGTAGATTCCGAGTGCGTTCGGATCACGTGTTTTCACTTTACGAGTAGCTTCCGTAATCAGAGTGGACTCGATCCGAGTGTACTCGTATAAAAACGCGACATAAGCGTGTATTATTTGAGCCGTATTAGATACCGTTTATAGCTATCATACCGGCCATCAACCCTCTCGTTAGTAGGATAGTTGAGAAATGTAAAATGCCCAATAAGCATAGCCACTTTTATACTAGGATGTTTTCTTAGACTTGGCGACTCGATACGGAGTCCAAGTACACAATTACTTTTCTATTATCGCTCTAAATCTTTATTCTTTATTTTTGGCAAACAAGCGTACAGCCCGCCTGATGGTAAGCGGCTACCGTAGCCTATGGACCTTCATAATACCATAGGTATCACTAGCGCCTTTCTCAAGAAGCTTTGAGAACCCTACTCATCGCAGGAACACAACACAAGGTCATTTGGCTGCGATCTTGTGTAGGTTAGAATTATTTGAGCAGTTCGGACAGCCCCAAGAATAGAGAAATGTTAAAAAAAACTATACTTTACCTTTCTACAACATGCATTTCTCTAACTATGAACATGAATTTTGAGTTGCCATAGACTACGTAGTCAGTTCTAACTAGGGATCTCACTAAGTTGTTGCAGCGATGTTTTACCTTTCTCATAAAGGGTTTTATATTTCTCTATGCTTATTATCACCTGCTAAGGACCGATTACACAAACCCCGATTGAATATAACTGTAACGACATGGGAACATTTGAATATTGCATTGTGATCATAATTTATTCAAATCAAACAACAAAAGAACGCTCGTAACTTTTGATAATTTTATATTGTTACCTTACCGGGCGGTTCACATGTGACGGATTGTTAGTTGGGCATTTCTTTTTATTATATTCAAATTTGTAATATTTTATTGTGGTTGAGATAAAACTACGCAGAGGGGCCCAAGTATTTCTTCTTTGTAATGATTTAACGAACCATAAAAGTTTAAACAGTGTTTAATTTTTTTTTTATATTTCGTTTATATCGTTATTTTATTTTTGTATATAAAATATAATATCTTCATGACAAATTCAGGTAAGTAGTAGTTGTTTATACGTGTTTATATCTGAAACAAAATAATTAATTAATTAATTATAACGGTTAATATAGTTTGTACAATTTTAACAAACCGAATCCGTATAGCAAAACTCCTTAGTTTTATTTAAGGAGATACCCAGTTTGATTCTCTGAGGTTACAGGGGAAAGTAGATTTGGACCAACATTTAACTCAAAAGGTACTTTTCTGAAATTTGTCAATATACTGGGCGCCTTTAATAGGTTCGCATATCTGTATTGGATTTAGAATTAATTTTAAAAATGGGTCAATTATAACGTACCCGTTGTTGGCGCTTCTTTAATAAATAAGATATTAACTGAATTTCAATGATTGGCGGCTTTGATATGTTTTTGTTACTTTTAATTGTTTCGCATTATAGACAGTTGGACAATTAAATGGGACGAAAGTAATTAAGTAAAATGGCCTAAGTTAAGATGACATAGTAAAATAATTTTAAATTGAAACCAGTACAATCGATAACGCAATAGACGATTACAGGTATGAAAGGATAAGTTTATTAAACAACACATTTAGTTTGTTTAAATTGAATGAAAATTTAGTTTTCTTAAAAATAGTAAACCAAACGCTACAAAAATATTCAATGAAAAAGGTTTACAAACGTTTTAGAAGCCTATAAAAGTTATAGATTAATTTCATAACCACATAAAAACTGCAGAAACAACAAGGTATGGTGTATTACACAATACTAACAAACTACACCTAATTATTGAACACGGTGTAGATAAATCTACTTTTTAATAAATAATCATACCTGTGCCTGTTGCAGAGAAACGTCTAACGATATTATTTTTGTTCGAAACTATAAATCTCTTACATAAATACGAACAATCATGTGAAAAACTAGTGAAATAATCAAAATGGCACGCACATCGGACAGTCGACAGGCCGCCATATTACAAATGCGCAGAACCGATGCGCAGTCGACTGAAAACAGCAACCCCGTTTGGACAAAATTGAATTCACCCACGCGATGCTTCGAGTTTTAATAAATTTTGCATAATAATACACCTTATGCTGTAGGGTTTATGGACTATTTTTATTAAAATAATATATCTGAACCGTTTTGATAAATAATATTCACATAGAGACATACGTGAGTTGTTGTTCGTGAAACAAGGTAAATAAACTGTATATTAATCGTACTAGAGTTTGTTTTTTAGTTGTGTACCTAAAGGTTTGACGAATTTAAAATTAACATAAGAGTAAAGCTACTAATTTATTTTGTAGTAAATTAAAATATTTTAATGAATATGTTGTAGATAGGTTTTTTAAATAAGAAAAACTTTGTTATGTTGGTATTGGATAAGTATAGGTATTTATGTTAATACTAGCTGTGCCCGCGCGAATCTTCCTCCCCCGCTCCCGGCTATTTTAAAGATAAAAATACTTATTGTGGGTATTTTTACTGTCTACAATTATTTGCTATATCTATTATAGTTTACTCAGCGTAAGCCATTTAAGCGCCCGAATTGATTCACCATGACCAGTTTTTTTTTAATTTATGCGGAACCGTAATTATTTTTTCTAAAATAAAAGTAGCCTAAAGTTATTTGCTATAAAATAAGCTATCTATCAGTGAAAGTTCCGTCAAAATCGGTCAATCGGAACCGGAACAAACAGACAGACAGACAGACAAAAATTTTAAAAATGAGTTTTTTGTTATAGGTTTCGTATATACTTTAATATTCATTTAGTAAAAAGCTGTTATTTTGACATTACAAACGGACACTTCAATTTTATTAATTGTATAGATTATAATTAAGCTGAAAATATTGTTTTTTGTTTGTTTGAGCGAGCTGATCTTGATTAATTTAAGCTATCTGTAAGATTTGCATTTTATAGCCTATTTATTGAGGTAAGCTATATTATATATCTTCACGCTACGTCCCTAAGAAGCGAAACAGTAACCATGAACGACAATCAATCTGCCAAGTTGTAGGTTAGTAGTAGGTTGGTCACGGCACAATGGAAAATAAATTTAACACGGGTCAAAACGTGTGTCACAGCTAGTTTTTTAATATAGGTTAAATGCTATGTCGATAGGCACCTACGACCATATGAAAACCGCTTTCCATCGGCGGCGAGTTTAACCTAAATAGTCGTGAACAGTCCGGTTTCAAAGGAGTTTTCTTCCGTGAAAGCTTAGGATGTGGAATCAGCTGCTGAGGTTGCTGCTAAGGTTTTCCTAGTAAGGGGCCCCTAAAAAAAGAAGTGAATGGGGTTTTTAAGGGATCAGCTACAAGCATGTGATGCTTCTAGCGTTGCAAGCTATCAATATATTGCTATCAAACGGACCGCATGCTTCTTTGCCACTATCGTGGAATATTTAATTCTTTAAATACATAGTATAAGGTAGTTTCCCGGTGTCCGTCCATCTGTACGATTAAATCTTTTAAATTACGCAACAGATTTTAATGAGGTTTTCACTACCATTTAGATATTTTTTTACGGAAGGTTTATATATACAATACATTCCAATTCGGTTTTTTATAGTAGATAAAATTCAATGATTTATAATCAAGTCGTCAAACAATGATTTTCGGGCACTTACATGGCAGACCCTGGCTAAACCTTATGAAATACATCCAAATAAGGTTCGAAAGAGTTGTAGTTCTTCAAAAAACCTAGAGAGAAATCTGCGGTGGCATATATATATCTCCTAAGGTACTTATGTTTAACATAATCATTAAAAATATTACGTAATTTGCGAAGCTATTTTCTCCAATTCAGTATTAATCTAATTCCAGATAAGTTTGTTAGTTAACTTGGGCATTTAATGTTGATTACAATTGTACTTTACAGTTTTCTATTGAAATGAATACCGTAGAAGATACCACAAATTCAAAATTACGCGCAATATAAAAAAATCCCTCTCAGCAAAACCGGTCGCGGTCGGTTAGTCGGCACTCGCCACCTTTTAATGAATTGCGCGTCGCAAGCTGAGCGTACTATTCGCAAATATGAAGTTACATAACATACCATCACGCATGTATCCCCGAAGTGTTAGGCAGAGGTATATAACATAGGTTCGCCACCCACAGTTCGCCGAGTATGTTTTATGTCTCATGTAACTGGCGGTGAGCTTATTGCCATTAATCGGGCACAAAGCCAAACTCCGAGCTGCAACTGAGAATTTCATAGAAAACCCCAATAACACTTTGCGCAACCTGGGTATCGAACTTAGGACCTCGAGCATAGCAGTCGCGTTTAGGACCACTAGGCTAATAAGGCAGTTATGAACCATCAATATTAAAGCGATAAACTCAAAATCAGGCTTTTTTAAACATAAAATACACCCCTTTGTAAATTGTACTAGTGCGAAGTATTACATAAACAAATGCGTTGGGATTCTGTATGCATTTTAACAGTATTTTGAATACAAACTATGTGTTGTATTAGATCCGCGATTGCTAAAGAGTGCTCCGTAGCTTTAGAAGTTTAGAAACCGCTATAAACGATATAATCAATATAACCAAGATAAAAAATAAGATTTTAATGCAACATATTAAGTAAATATTATGATATTTGATAAGGATTTTTTAATGTAATTACGATTTAAATAGATATGCTATTGGAAGTTTGACTAAAGCAAATTTCCGATCATGCCTTGCGGCCTCCGCAAAAAGTAGTAGCCTTTGTTTCCCTTCATAATATATGAAAATATTGACTCGGTAATTTTTAAAAAATAAGACAAAATAGCTTAAAAAACTAAATCCGAACAACGCTTCACTAAATACCGCCAGAGTTCATGTTTTAATAATTATCGTAAATGACAACAGCATGATATTATGAGGTTAAATAAATAGTTGTTACTTAATTTTATATTTGCTTATGACGTAAAAGATAAAACGCGATGATAAATGTATCTTTTTTAGGTGGAGCGATAGTAAAACCCTATCCTAAGTGGAGGTAATAAATAAAGGCAAAAGGGCTGTGCCGCAAGCGAGTGTTGCTTTACGAAAACGTAATTGATGGAAAAACGTCAGAAACAAAACTGTACACATTTTTAGTGGCCCTGAAATTGTACGCTTCAACGCTAGCCGCTTCCGTATGGGACTAGTGTTGTGCTCTTTACATCGATAAATTGATTTACTATAGTTTTATTTATGCTTTTAATAGACTCTTTAGTGTTGTTAGAATTCGGAATATTAAAGAATTCAATTGAAAAATTAAATTCACTCAAATGGTATCAAGTCAATTAATATATGGGATCTTATGCTAAAAGTATTCCCACAGAAAGAATAGTAAAATAATTACTGAGGTGGTATCATAAAAACCTGTGCAGTTCATACGTGGTACAAGTGAAACCTTCGGAGAACATAAATATATTCATAAAAACGATACACGTGAACGATAACACCACGCCAGCGATGACACCTTTTACCAAGGTTGCGTAATACACAAGATCACACACGCGAACTAACACACATACAAAAAAGAAGACTAAGATTATAAGAAACACTGTATAATGTAATTATCTCCTTCTCTCGCTAGCTAAATCCTATAGATGTATGCGTTTGTCTCTTTTTAGTGTCGATTTTTCGTTTTATCCAGTTTCAAATCACAACGATGCTAAAGTTTTCACTTCAACAAGGTATATTTAAATTATTTAAAAAATGCTAATAATGTCGATTTGCTTTTTTTGCGGGTTCTTTTCAATGACTGGATGATTTCTGAACCGGCAGTAGTGTCTTGACATTCATAAATGCTTTCTTAGGGCCTAAATGAGACAAAATACTTTTAATTTTGATTTTTTGGTCAATTTCTGATAATAAACAAAACTGTAATACAGCCAGTAAATAATAGTAATAACAATGTTCTATTTATTGAAAGTATCATATATGTCTGCGTGTTCTCTCATCGTTGCCACTGTGGTGATAATATGGTCGACCTGCTCGATCATCACTGTCTGGCATGCACGGGTTATATCATGCTCCACGCTAGCCTCAATGATGTCTCAAAGTCAATATGCTAGACATTCGGTTTAGCGCGTGACCATGGTAAATGAGCCGTGACGTTGTGACACTTATGCCCTGGATGATAGGTCGGCCTTTGGTGTGGGATACAACGTGTGTCGATATTTTGGTACCATCCAAATTTTCAGTTACTACCTTGAGGGATGGCAAAGCAGTTCCCTCAGCGAAGCCCTAAACATGCGGTCCTTTGTACGGGTTATATTTCTATTGTTCGGAGTCGAAACACTGCGATTTTGGGATATAAGTACACGCAGCCATAGCAAAGAACTTACGAGTCGACTGCTTAACGCGTCTCATGAGCAGAGGGCTGGCCAATACAACGAGGCAATTCGGCCTGCCTTTTAGGTTAGTTTTTTCTTCTGACGGCAAGTACAATTACATCACCTACTTGTAGTTTAAATTTAAATAAATCTGTATAAATATATAAAAATACATAGTAAAATATTTATTATAACAATAACATAGTAAAATGGAATGTTGTTCGTTAATATGTGTATCAGTTGAGAACGGATGGATCGATTTGGCTCATTCCTTTTTTTATAATTTGAATAAGGTTACTAAAGAAAGAAAAAAATTAAAAAGTTACACAGAAATTTGGGAAAATTTAAATTGCTTTTTTCTATGTCTTTTTTTAAACCTAAGACTTTTACTCACTATTCGAACGATGGATACGCATAACTGTTATTTTGGTATGTAAAAAAAAATTGGTAAAAAGTTTTCAGCAAAAATATTCGGATAGATGACACTGTGGTCGAGTTATTGACTATTGAAAAGAGCACAACAACATCTGCGAGAGCCAGCTGGTTATAAACAATATTAATTACGGAATTCTATATAGGTATTATAAAATTGAAATATAAATGTATACTATTAAATATATAAATATACGCGTAACAACAGTGAGGATGATTTACAAACATGACATGCATAAGAACGACGTAGGTGAATGAACTTTTACTAACGAGTCTAAAATCATTTGCAAGTTAGAAATAGCGCGTTAACTTAATAAGTATTCTACGGTCAAATTCAGTAATCAATTTTATTTCTAACACACGTATGGACTGTCGTCTGTACAAGCGACACAAGAAATGATACTCCTTATATATACCCACATTTATTCATTCATACGTTTGTATGTTCAAAGACCATGTCAAGCTGGTTTTCGTGTCAAAAAGCTACTACTATATGTTCTAAATTCAATTATACAGAAAACAACCATTACATAATTATTAAAAAAAAATACAAGGGCGATCGAGTTTCTTGTCGGCTTTTCTCGATGTTTTCCGTATCAGTGGTAATGTTGTTATATTCGTAAGTGCTTTGTTAGGGCCTAAACTGTATATCGGTACAGGCACACATCATATATTAGTCGTACTATGAATCTGTGGAACTGTCTCTCGACCTTTCTTCCTACAACATGGAGTCCTACAACATAAAGTGAAGAGATATTTGAGCATGCTGGCATGACAGCGAACATTGAAGATGGATGGTAGATCCCACGGTGGTCACGAAGGTTATTGGATTACAAAAAAAATGTTTACTCTATCGTCGATATTTTTGGTTGAGTTTTTTTAAGAGAAAATACTCGATTTTATAAATGCAGTGAAGCAAAACCAGAGGCGAAAGCTTGTTAATAAAATAAGACACAATGTATTAAACACAGCTATCAATTCACACATTGCATACATTAGTATTCCAAAAGTATTATCATAGGAAAGACAAGCGATGCAAATAATGAAATTTATAGCTCTATGTATGCCTCCTTTTAGCCGTGAAGCGATTACTGTTTCCATATGAAATACATAACGGATATTCTCACATTTGTTTAACTTTTCATTATATACATTTTTTTCTATTAGCTAACCAGTGCGAATATTTTGCAATTTATTGTATGTAAATAGTAAAAAATCTAACAGTTGTCATGTTAGTTAAACAGAAAATTAATATATAAAACTTCCTACATGTTAATTAAATATATTATCTTGCAAATAGATTATTTTGGTTTCGATTTTTTTAATAAAAACATTTATTTTTTGAATCATTAATTTTAGTGGAGAATTAAGGGATATAATATGGCCATTATAAGGCATTGTCACAAAAAATACCTTGGAAAAATCAATACAGAGATGCAATTAACACAACCTTACTAAATAGTAGTTGTGCCCCACGGTTTCACCCGTGTTAATTTTATACGACAAACATCGTCAACGCACGGGCACGGGGTAGGTAATTTTTTATATTTGGTGTAAAACTATCGACATTTTTATGAGGAATAAATTAATTTTTCAAATTATAATATAGCCTATGTTACTCGCTGTTACT
This sequence comes from Saturnia japonica, assembly GCA_033032175.1. Classification (NCBI taxonomy): domain Eukaryota; kingdom Metazoa; phylum Arthropoda; class Insecta; order Lepidoptera; family Saturniidae; genus Saturnia; species Saturnia japonica. The sequence continues at coordinate 3,966,831 of CM065315.1, forward strand.
GTATCTTTATATTGGTGAAATAATTTTTAAAATCAGTGCAATAGTTTTTGAGTTTATCCATTACAAACAAAGAAACGTACAAAAAATCAAATCTTTCCTCTTTATAATATTGGTATAGATTAGTTGAAAACAGAATATTTAAATTTTGTTTGAGTTGAAATTTTATTGTTTTCATGCAAGAGAGACGACGCGACGGTGGTTTAGAAACTGGAAGATTAGACGTAATTTTGAAAGTTAAAGTTGCGTTATTTATCAGTCTGTATTTTTAGTATTCAAATATGTTTTCTTGGTCTTCTGTATTACGCTTTTTACGTGGAAGTACTAGCCGAATACTTTGGCTTCAGGGAAAATTGCATTACATGAGTAGCAAGGAAATAAAAACAATTTTTTCAAAAATGTAGGCTAAGGGTAACATTGTATAATCCATACAGACAATTTTATTTTTTATATGTAATTAATTTCACGCCAATTTAGAAATTTAGACAATTTAGAACAATAAAGAAAAACAACTTCAATGATTTTTTTAAGAGTTCCCTTGTGTATCTTCGAAGTGCAAAGTCCAATGCCAATGAAATTAAAAGATAGTTTTACCCTTGAGGTATCCCCTATCCAACAAAAAAATAATCGTCCAAATCGGATCATAAACAAAGAAGTTATGGCTGAAAGTCCATAAAAAACACATTCGAATTCTTCTTTTTGGGTATTTTTTTTAAGCAGAAGAAGAAACTCTATTTTACCCAAATGAACTGGGATTTTTAAGGTAATTCCCCGTGTCAACGATTTAGATAATGACAGCCCTATATTAGAATGTTTCTTTTTTTGTCTCGATAAAAATTATTACCGATATGATTACATCCGTCCCTACAATGAGTATGGATGGATACAAGACATTTGTTTCAGTCGGGACTCGATTTCACTCCTTCTGGCGGGATACCCGAAAATAAGCGTTCTGCTAAATCGACTAACAAATTACTTTTCCCTTACTATACCCGTCTGGGACTCCATCGTGTGGAAGACGCATTACTTCTCTTAGTTTCTACTTTATGTAATACTACAGCTTTTGTTTATAACTCCGTATGGATCCTGAACTATATCTTCTATACTAATATAATCCTGTATTAAAAAATTTTGCGTGCGTTTGTGATTTTATAACTTCTGAACGATTTGACTGGTTGATTATTTGATCGAAACGATGGTTTAGATGTTAGGATCCGTTAGTTAGCGCTGTGGTTGAGCCATCAAGTACTGGAAAGGGCAGAATCCAACGACTCACTCATTTACAAAAATACAGGCAAAAATACCCTCTATTATGTATTGGAAATCAAATATCGATAGTTTCATTTCGACAATCAATAAATTATTCGATATTGATAATGAATACCGATTAATCGATAGTAAATCGATATTTTACCAACACCACGGTACTGTACTTGACTGTAAATACAGTATAATTTAAAAAAAAAATGCCGCTGTCATACCGGCCTGCAAGCCTCTCAACAGCTGAATTACACTGACTGATACCTAAACGCGGCTAACCAAAAGATAATCACTGTGACGGAATAATCACCCTGTGTACCTCAGTCGAACCTAATCCTTAATACCCCGTTTGATAATTGTATATACCCCGGTTGATTCCGGAACACCATGGCCGGTGTTACATCTACTGTATGGTGGTCGCGATCTAATCAGACACAATCGCCGAGTCCATACCCTCGAGTAACTTTGTGTTCGATGTTTATTTCATCCATTTCACTATGTATGTTAGCTTTTCAATCTAATTCCATCGACGTCAGAACCACACGCGCTTCGCAGTCACAGTTTTACGCTTACCTCCATCTTGGCACGAATTAAAAAGTTCTCTATGTTTTGTCATTGTCGTAATATTTCCTATTTCCTCCTTCTTAAGAGATCGGGTTCTTAAAGCGTAACGCTAAAAGTTATTTATGCAGGCTGGTCTGATAGCGGCGACCGCTGTTGGATTACAGATCTCTCAGTGGTCACCGTTGTGTTTGGATATTACTGTGCTTACCACCTGGAACAGAACCGACAATTTGCCGAGCTACTTTAAAGAAAATTTACTTAAAAAAATTATTATACACTAAATGTGCCCTTAAATGCGCTCGCGTGTTCTACAGAATGCCGTCGTCGGTTGTACCCCCGCTCCAGCTTATTTTAAAGATGAAAATGCTTCTTGTGGGTGATCCTTAGAAGATAGACGTGTGCTCTCGCTGACTTTTGTATAGGTCTTTTTAATATCTACAACTATCAAGTATATTAATTTGAAATATCTCTTATGGTTTACTCATCGTAAGCCATGTAAGCGTCTAAATTGATTCACCATGACCACTTATCTAGATTTGTGCGTAACCCTAATTATTATTCTAAAATAAAAGTAGCCTAAATTAATACTTATAACATAAGCTATCTGCCAGTGAAAGTCTCTTCAAAATCGGTCCAACCGTTTCGGGGATTACCCGGAACAAATTGACAGACAAAAATTGAAAAGAAATAGTTTTTTGTTAAAGGTCTCGTATATACTTTCTTATACATTTAGTAAAAATATGCTATTTTGATATTACAGACCGACATTTCAATTTTATTAATTTTATGTATAGATGAATGCATCCAGTCATCGAGACTTGAAATAGACATTCCCTACCGACTGCATTGAATTTCACCGTCCACCGATTCAAATCTTTATTCGTATTCAGCCAGTTTTATTGAATAAAACTAAATTTTCCCGATAGTGAACGATTTACAAGATGGCCGCCCGTGCCCCATGTGTGTTCGTGTGTGTATGCATGTAAACCAGTCACTCTTTCTCGTATATTTCCCATTCGTTTTGACAAGCGGTACGGTTCTATTGGATAAGGTCGCGATGGAAAAATTTGTGAATTCCGTTTCCTTTTGACCCGACTGCGAAAAAGGAGTGTTATGTTTTTCGAGCGTATGTAGGTATGTCAGGTCTATTTCTTTGGCACGCTCTGTAGCCTAAACGGCTTGATGGATTTTAGCATTCGAGGTGTCGTTAGATTCGTCTTAATTGTGAGACTGATATAGGCTACATAACATTTAAGTACGACGTCTAGGAGTCAAAGAAAAAAAATGCAAAAAATAATAATTGTCCAATGTTTTTTTTTTGTTGCAGTCAGGTTTTTGTTTGCCTATTTAATAATTTTGCTTGTTTTATTAAATAAATAAATATAGGTTTAGCGTTTGGCCACATGATTTTAAGGAAAGCCTAAAAGGAGCGATTCTCAAGTGCAACTGTTGGAACACATCTCGTGACGCATTGGTAGTAAGCCCCACTAATGAGCCGAGAGGACGCGGGTTCGATATCCGCCCATGACTGATATTTGTGTAATAAGCATATTTGTCAGTTGTACGTATGTATAACAGCTGTTCAGTAACTATAATACAAGTTTTGCTTAGTTTGGAATGAAATTGCCGCGTGTGGAATTGTGTCCCCATATATAAATATAATTTACCTATAGATGCTTGGAGACAGATTTTAAACCTTACAACCAACCTTACAACAAAGCCAACACACAAACAGACTGGCTGACTTCGAAAGTTGACACACTATACTATATTTGACTATTGACTTGACTATATTTTACTCAATAGATTGGTGAAATTACTGAATAAATTGTCACCATTTCTGTATCTGAATGTATCCAAGCTCATTCGATATCAAATAAAAACTTATGTAATCTCATAGCAAAATATACTTTAGGTACCTATTGACAGGCGTATGGTTTTAATATTTAAAGATTTGGACCAGAAAATTAGTTACAGTTGTATGCGTGAGGTTAGAATTCCCCCATATTTCAAGGGTTGCTTGTTAGACGACAATTCACAAGCGCAGATCCTGTGCGGGTACCTGAATTATACACTCGTAGATTATTTGCAATATTATAACGTACTACTGTTTTCTATTTTATTCATCACGCGGCGTCCCTACTGGTGTTGGCAGAGATCGCTTCAATTTGATTAAATCCGTCAAACACTGACGCCGGTTCGGAATACTTATTACTTTTACAGTCTTTGTATATTTGATCCCTATAAAGAACTGGTCATCATGTTGGTCGAGTGTTTTACTCAACTTCAGAGTACTAAAATGTAGTGGGAAAAATATATAAACCATAGATTTTTGGATGTTATAATTTGCTAATGGGTCAATCAAGCAATATACCCTCATTTTGGAGAGGTTAGATAATGTTTATTTTATTCGAAAAAATAAATTTATCGTTTCGTTTATTCTGATCAAAGACCTTTATAACAAAAAAACCCATCTTTGTGTTTTCTGACAAAATCCTGGAGGTAACTCAGTATACGAATTTTATAAGGGACACAAATAAGATATGTTTTTGCAAATCCTTATTGCTATTTTGTTTTACACACTATAAACTATATCATGATGTCTTCTTCTCTAATAAAATTAACCGCATGTGATGAAATGAAATTTCACAAATTGACGTGGTCTTCTTCGGACAGGGATATTTTGTATGAAACGGAAAATGTATCCTAAGTTACCATGAAATTTCATAGAAATAAAAAATTTTTGGGGACAATAATCAAGTTTTCGGATGTACCCGAGAAATTAGTAAATATTTAATAAAATATGTCGAGGACAGCAAAGTGTGAATAAAATACTTGATAGACCCTAATTAAACGTCGATGATTAAGAAAAAAACAAATATTATTTATTGTAGACAAGATTTACTAGATTAGTTTACTAAAAAGGTACTCTTTTCTTGTGCCTTAGTCCGGTAGTGGGGATAATTACAGACTTAATACTACTGTTAATTAACATAAATATTTTTGTGGTTTTAATATTAGTAATAATTTAACGTAACGCATATTATTTCTACTTTTAAAAAAAAGTTGTGGTGTTAGTGTGGTTTACACTGACGGAATAGATTCGATGTTCGCAGGTTCGAGCCGTAGTATGCTCGCGTATATTTAATAATTAGTAATACTATCGGCTAACGGTGAAGGAAAATATCATGAGAAAACTTCAACGTTTGAGAAATCTTCTTGTAGTACCACTGTATGTGAGAATAAAATATAACACAGGATCTCTCGGCGTTAGAAATTGCTTATACTTTGGGTTGTAGGATGACGTTGTTATTTAGCCTAGACTTTTCCTCGGGAAGAGGCATTTGCCCAGTAACGGTACATTTACAGGTTGGTTTGGAAAAAAAACAAAAAAGAATACAGTATTTTCCTAGTAATGATACTTATTCTATGTCACAGTTTATTCTCAACGGGAGATAGTTTGATGATTTATTATTATTATGCAACTAGCTGCTTCAGTAGAAAGTGTATTTTCCATCCTCGCATATATGAGGTGCCGACGGCACCTCGAAATAATAAAAAAGATAAATCTAAACGCAAGGGGTAAGCGTGAGGGATGCCACCCCCGCCTCATTGTGATGCTGACGGCATGACACCTGTCAGAAATTCACTAACAAATCCAACGTATCTACGGAAATGTTTTGACTATCTATGCTGTATAATTTTATTTTGGTCTGTTTGATTGACATAATAACAGCAGGACGCTTGATGGTAGGTATGTACCTACCTATAAACTAAAAAGAACAGCAGCCACCGATATTTTTGTCATCTCATTAATTATGGAGCAATATCTTCTTAGCTGAGATTAATAATTAGTTTATACATACATTTCGAAGGATTGTTAAGCCACTAGCTGTACTCGAGGCTTCGCACGCGTTTATTACGCACTAATTTTTTCGTCTCGTTCACATAAATTTTATGATTTCTAAAAGTATCTATTACAATACTAATTACTAATATTACTAATTACTAATAAAATAATAAAGCGGAAAAGTTTATTTTGTTGGGTTGTTTGTTTAAACACGCTAATCTCTAGAACACCCATATTTGGATTCAAAAAATTATTCTCATATATGATAGCCAGACTCACGAGTAATAGTATAGGTTATCTAACATTAGTCTATTACTCTCAGTTAGCCTTAAATATTGATTTTTGTTATGTAAGTCGGAAGTTAGGCCTTTACGCACTGCTTTATCTGCGTGCGCTGGCGTAATCGTTAATGATACGGAAATACAATGTTCTACAAAAATATTGATCCTTAGTATATATAACAAAGATACACGATAAAATATACGTATCTCTTATACATAAGCCACAATGAGGTATTTTGTAACAAAGATTTGTTGAAAATTTAAGTGATGATATATGAGAATCATTATTTTTAGACATGGCGTATTAATCCTTACGAACAAAGTTACTCCATCATAAAGACAATTTTATGAAGTTAAATTTTGCTCTTTGTGTAATAACAAATAACATAATATTTGGACACATAGTTTAGGAGATAATGAAAAATTAAAATAATTTGTACTTGCGGGATGATCAATTAATATAGACTTCACACGTGCGTAGGCGACGCGGTCTTTTTCGGATAAAATTAACACGGCTAAAACCGTGGAGCACAGCTAGTTGATAATAATTCTTATACTTAGCCTAATTGCGGAATGACATTTCCTGTGTAAAAATTTCGTGAAAATCAGTTGAAAACTAATAAGAATGCATTTTTTTGTTTTACTATTTCTAAAAGTATTATTTTCAAGTCTCAGAGCCAATCAGTTGAGAAATTATATATATTTCCCGTGTACATAATTTCATCGTAATCAGTCAAGCCGTTTTTTAATCAAGTGTCGTTAAACAAATGAACAGACAAACAAAAAAAAAACATATTTGTGATCAGTGTCCCTTTTTAATAGATGTCTATCAAGTTTGGTAAAAGCATGTAAACAGGACACATTAATAATTTTCAGAAAACAAAGCTCTACATAAATTTGCGGACTGAACATCGGACTGTGAAGATGGAAAGTGTAGAAAAAAGGAAAACGGTCCTTTAAATTTAATTAAAGTATAATTACTTTAACTAAAAGCAGTATAAAAATACCTCGAAGAAATATTTTCGTTTGTGAGAATAAAACAAAAGCAGAAAGTTAAGAATGGCAAGTCCACTGGTAACAATCGCATTGAAGCTTACTTTAGCAAAGCTGAATAATCAACACTCTAATCTGCTAAAACAAGCATGATTGTAACGTAAAATTAAGTTAAGATGTTGAAATCACCCCCAAACGTAAAAGTTAACCCACTAACCGACTCGCTAATAAAGTACCTACGTACATTTAACCTTGACACAGCCCTACTTAGTATGCGCGGGCTTTCTTTTAAAATCTCATGTATTAATTTGTTAATTTACAAAACAAGCTAAATTACACTTTGAACCTTCGATATAAGCTACAAAATAGTTTAAAGAGAATCGAGAGTGGCGAGTTTCGTTTTCAAAAATGGAAAATTGTTAGATTATATTTTTAAATAGAACCTCAGTTAGGTTTTCGACCTTCAATGATAAACATTAAGTAAGATTTTGTTGAAAAAGAATTACTTACTTAAGTCCTTTCGATAATAAATGAGTTATTTAGCACGTGGTTTTCACGACGACGTTCGCAATTTGAGTATAAATTAGAACACTTATCTCGTTGCGGATACGTCTGTCCCGTTTTTTCTTCAGTTTTTGCTATCCACGTGTCCCTTTCGCACTCTATGTCAAGGAGCAAACGTAGGGGTGTCGAACGCATCAGCATTTCTATATCGATATTTCATATAATAATACTTGAACCTCCTTTATGTCGCTATGGGGAGGCGGGTGAGCTTATAAATAGTAAAAAGATAAATGTACGCAATTTCGGGGTATAGACTTCTCAGTATCAATAATATATATTCGGTTCGGAGAATCAGTGGGAGTGAGAGGGGATATTTATGATTTACTATTTCAAAGTATAATGAAATTTGTAGAGTAATGAAAAAATTAAATTATCGATAGTCGATGTTTTTGTAGACTGTGGCATGCTCTCGTATTTAATTTAGCCCGCGGAAGCAACAGGTTATTAGCACGAACCTTTCCCGCCTAACTTTCCGGGCGTTCACTTTTTAAATTCCTCTCTTTCCCTTTCTAATTGGATTGCTTTCTCTCTTACCCGTGAATGAATGAAACTTGTTGCTCGCCGACTCATTTAACATTTATTTTAAGGAGTTCGAAATTTAACTGTGTCAGTACTTTTGAACAGTGACGTCACAAATGTTAATTTCGGTCGCGCACGTATTAGTAACTTTAGCGACGCCGTCACAGTTTTTTATTACAGATCACTTGTCAGATAATATAAGTGACAAATGCGCGTTTATTATGGAAGCGTTGGACCATAAGCCGATAGCTACCCGATCTAAAACGGACCCGATGGTGTTGCTTTGAACCGAATTTTTCTGTCCCCATAACCGGTTTACCGTAAAACTTATTTTACCGTATAACTTTCACACGAACGGTCAAGTCGGATGTAAAAATTAACACGTCCGTTGGATCATAATTTTCCACTCATTAGTTCTATTGAACTCCTTCGTTTAGTAATTAATATAAAAATATTCTTATAGAAATACGATATATTTAATCAACCGTTGTTCCCTATAGAAACAAACGAAATTGTTAACGATATCGTCCAACGATTTGTGACAAATTGCAAGAGGTAACATATAAAAATTCACATTTTAACTACGCAGAACACCTTTCTACTTACAAATAACGATCCACAGTCACACACGAAACGAAGCCCATACCATATCTTACTGAGAAACCTACCTACATACGTAGATATATTATTCTGTTCGCCACCCAATACATTTTATCTATGTTACCGTTGCCTTACTAGAAATAACTATAGTAATAAAATGATATATCACACTATTCTTATGTTGAAAAAGTAACGTTATTGCAATTAACAAAGGTTTGAATTTTGATTATACGAACAATGGTTGTTGATATGACGCGCGGCCGACTCACGATCGAGTCTCACGAGGTATTCTCAAGGGGTGAGCGTAGTTCTTGCGCTCAGATATAAAGAAAGGTAGATACTTATGAAATTCGAAGGAAAAACCACCCTTCCCTATACTTACACAGCGCAGTCGAATCGGTTTTCGCGGAGGAAATTGTAGCGTAGTTTGAACGGGACATTCGCTCAACGTACGCCGCAACGAGACGACGATTTTCTCGAATTTCCTTCGAGACTTGTCTCCGCTTTCCAAATTTTAATATCGTTTTTCATTTATTTTATTTTTGTCTACCGGTGTTCGAAGCTCAAGTGCCACTTTGAATAGTTTAACTTCTTTTATTATTTTAACAATTGGGTATATAATTAATTCGCGACGCATTTGAACAAACTTCGAAACTTTGCTTCTTCGTCTTCGTAAAGGTAAGTTTTTGCTGCTAATTTCAACTAATTACATTTTACTAATTGTATAGTTTACAATTGTTTTAAGATACAATTTAACTACTCAAAACCACTATCTAACATATATGTACTAAGTATCAAATTTTTTAAATATTATTTGTAATGGATTTAAAAAAAAACAACTATATTTTTCTCTGTTCGTAGATTTTATTCTATATTAATTCATAAATGCCGTCACCTACACGGTAGGAATCCAAACGGGTTTATTGTGAAATATGACGGATCGTTGTGTCCGTGAATTTGCCATTTACCATTAATTATATTTTTATGATGATGACTATAGGAAACGTATAATAAATCAGCGTAGAAATTAGTTGTTTAATTTTCAAGTCTCCTATTTTATTTAAATCATTTTGTATGTGTATTTTGCTGGTTTATAGTGTTCGCATACTTTATTTATAGTTATATATTTTTTATCAAACTAAACATAAGGTCAGCGTGTAATCCCAACGTGACTTTTACGTTTATACGGCATTTTTATTTGACTACTGTATTTATGATTATGTATTATTGGCGTGATAATTGAAATTTAACTTGTAATTTTTCATCACTATCAAAAATTCGCTCAGTTTATCGAGTATTATGTTAAGTTAAAGAAAACATCGTTGCGGATAATGTAATGAAGAATTAAAAAAAAACTCTAATACGATAAGAGATTATTACGCAATCATTATACGAAGGTAATGTAAGAGTTCGATTAACATCAAAAAATATTCAAACCAACTTTACGCCAACAAACAATAAATTACCAAGAGGAAGTTAAACTTCCCCAAATGAATCGCAACTACAAGACATATAGTGAAAATCCGATAAAATTAGCTCCAACGTCTCGTGTATCTAGGTCAGTTATGTATAGTCCACCGTAGCATGCTTTTTTAGGGTTCGAAAATTACTATTTTAATTCCCACTCTCGACAGTGACCGTCATTCTGGAGCTACCATTAAATAAAGTGTAAAATTATGATCAAAATATCAAAACAATCCGAAGACGTTCAGTAGTTTTGACTAATTGTTCATTAAAAACAAGACTGCGCGTAGCAGCTGTCAATGTGACAGTTAAATGAAAACAAAATCGATCTACAGAGTGTACTATTTTTACAACTGTCAGAACAATAGTTTTAATACAGCTCTAACACTTCGTACCTAAAAAATTTGTCCTATATTTCTTATCGAAGTACTTAAAGCAATTTTAAATGGGTTTAAAAACCAAATCTCGTAAATTTTGGTATTTCCTTTGCTACAGCACCAAATTCAGAGTTCTTTTCCCCCAAATTTTAGCTACTATCGTGCATTCGATTTGGGGTTAGCGATACCTATATAAGAGTTAAAAGATTTGATTCCAAACATTGGTTTGAATTCAGGGCCGGCAGTGCAAAAGACATAATGTAATAAACAAATACTACATAATTATTAACAAGAAACCAGATTAAAAAAATTATAACTTTTAAACCAAAACGTGATAAACTATAATTCGGAAGTAGAGAAGTTTTGAAAAATTGTTTGAAACACATTTTAAGTTAAAAATATTGCAAGTAAAAAATAATTATTTTTACGCCTTTATAAATTTGTACATATGAAATATTGTTGCATTTTCTAGTCACAGACAAAAATTGTTAATTTTTTTGAGGGATAATTAAATGAATGTATTTTTTTTCAGTTTTGTTTTACAATTTTTCTCAGTAAGGCATCAATCTAATAAACTTATTTTTATACATAATATCAATTTGCGAATTGAGTCAACGCAATAACTTAAATTATAAATGTTTAATATTTATTTTGAATTAAAACAATCTACAATGGATCTTTAATTTACCTCCTAAAACTAATGTGAAATATTGACCGTTAAATTTTTTTCACATCAATAAAATTGCGAAACAATAAATTTAATTAAAAAGGAAAACAGAACATACTGACAGTATGTAGGCGAACAACCACATAACAATGGAAAACGATTGTACCGTATTAGTACATAGTATAAGTTTTTAAATTAGTTATTTCAATTGTAACATAACATAAAAACATACCATCACGCCAGTTTCCCTGAAGGGTTAGGCAGAGGTGTACTAATGACCACCCACAATTCGCCGAGTATGTTTTTAATAGCCATTAAGTGGGGGAATGATGTGACACTGGCTATATTATTTAAATTTGTATTTGAAATGTTCTATGTCATATAGAAGATTACTTACTTCAATTAAAACTGTCTAACCGTAAAACATATTTCATTTAATATTTTTAATAAAATTCAACAGTTTTTTAGGTCTCATGTAATAGGGGGCGAGCCTATTGCCATTAATCGGGCACAAAGCCAAACTCCGAGCTGCTACTGAGAATTTTCATAACTAACTTTGCGCGAACCCAGGACGTCGACTACAGCAGTCGCGCTTATGACCACTAGGCTAATGAGGCAGTTGTAACTTGATTAGTTAAGGCAGTTGGACTTTGGAAATGTACCGCCTCCTCGAACGATACCTACTGTGGGTACATGATTCGAGTTTACAGAGGCTTAGTAAGTTGATAGAAAATGTATAATGCCAAAACGTTTTTATATGAGCTCATCACTTTACGTGACCATTACTAAATTGCAATCAAATAGCAGTGGTAACCACCGATGGGGCAGGATCTTTCGACAACCACTGTTGTCATGTCGGTTTATAAATACTGAAACTAAACATTACTCGAGCTTACTAGAAATTATTCGATTTGCAATATTCTGCCTTTATAAATACACTAACAACCACCCGCGGTCTCGTATGCTTTCATCTATGTTAATAAATACGTACCTACTACTGTGTGTATATGTATTTTTTCAAAATTTCCTGATAGACAACTAGACTGGTTTCTATAAAGATAAAGGACACCCACTGATCATAAATATAAGGTGAACAAAAATTTTTGTCTGTCTGTTTGTATGTCCAGACTTAACTCAAAAACGACTTAACCGATACTTATGAAATTTTGCATATGTCATTGTTTAATCCAGATTTTAATTTTCAATAATCTTTTTAAAAATCCTAAACAAAAACCCCAAAAAATATTTTACTATTAATTCTCAACCGATTTTGATGAAACTTTGTTCACGGAGAGATAATAATGTCATTATTAATAGGCTATAAGAATCGTCAATAAAGCTTTTAGAAATCGAAATAAAAATACTAATTTTCAACCGATTTTGATTATATTTGTACACGGGTAGTATATATGTAATTCCTCAATTGATAGGCTATATGAATTTTTAATAATATGGGTAAAAATAAAATTACGAATCAATAATAACAAAAGTGCGTGGAGCCGCGAAGCACCGCTAGTTACAATATAAAACTTAATAGCAATAGAAATAACCTATATTAATAACTCATGGCTAATTTAGCTGACTATCAGTGTCATTTGATTTGTCTAATTTTGAAATTTATATTAGTAGTTCCACAAATTACCTCCTACAAACATATTCACAAACTATTAGGTATAACCTCTTTGTAATTCGTGAGTGACAATTGTTGAAAAGTTGTTTATTTATGTTGAAAAAATAATACCTAATTCATTTCATTCAAACGTGCCACAAAAACGCGGCATTATGTTCATGTGACCACAGTATAATAAAGACAACATTTGAAAAGTTGTTTTAAGCACTGCATATTTTAAAAATAATATTCGTGTATTAATATCTATTAATTAATACACCTTTAAAAAATATGCCACAAAAACGCGGCATTATATTCATATGACTACAGTACAATAAAAAAAACAACCGTGACCACCAAGAGGTAGAATATCTATTGACGGTCTTTGCTGTCATGCTTGTATGAAAGCCTCTTGACAGCTAAATCTACACTGGCTCATTACGGAACGCGAGTAACCAAAAGAGGGACACTGTGATGGATTTGTCACCGTATGCATGGTAGTCGCGACCCATTCGATTACAGATCCCTACCGGCCCGCTTGATTACTGCATATACACAGGCTGATCCTAGAACGCGACACGTCTAAACGTGACACTATGATGATTGTTACACCTGATGTATTGTGGTCGCGACCTATTCGGGTACAGGTCCTTATCAGCCCGCTTGATTACTTCATATACATCGGCTGATTCTAGAACGTGACACGCCTAAACGTGACACTATGGTGATTGTTACAAATGATGTATTGTGGTCGCGAAACATTCGGGTACAGATCCTTATCAGCCCGCTTGATTACTTCATATACATCGGCTGATTCTAGAACGTGACACGCCTAAACGTGACACTATGGTGATTGTTACAAATGATGTATTGTGGTCGCGAAACATTCGGGTACAGATCCTTATCAGCCCGCTTGATTACTTCATATATATCGGCTGATTCTAGAACGTGACACGCCTAAACGTGACACTATGGCGATTGTTACAACTGATGTATTGTGGTCGCGAAACATTCGGGTACAGATCCTTATCAGCCCGCTTGATTACTTCATATACATCGGCTGATTCTAGAACGTGACACGCCTAAACGTGACACTATGGTGATTGTTACAAATGATGTATTGTGGTCGCGAAACATTCGGGTACAGATCCTTATCAGCCCGCTTGATTACTTCATATACATCGGCTGATTCTAGAACGTGACACGCCTAAACGTGACACTATGGTGATTGTTACAAATGATGTATTGTGGTCGCGAAACATTCGGGTACAGATCCTTATCAGCCCGCTTGATTACTTCATATATATCGGCTGATTCTAGAACGTGACACGCCTAAACGTGACACTATGGCGATTGTTACAACTGATGTATTGTGGTCGCGAAACATTCGGGTACAGATCCTTATCAGCCCGCTTGATTACTTCATATACATCGGCTGAATCTAGAACGTGACACGCCTAAACGTGACACTATGGTGATTGTTACAACTGATGTATTGTGGTCGCGAAACATTCGGGTACAGATCCTTATCAGCCCGCTTGATTACTTCATATACATCGGCTGATTCTAGAACTTGACATGCCTAAACGTGACACTATGGTGATTGTTACACCTGATGTATTGTGGTCGCGACCCATTTGGGTACAGATCCTTATCAGCCCGCTTGATTACTGCATATACACAGGCTGATCCTAGAACACGACACGCCTAAACGTGACACTGGGATTCGAACCCAGGACCTCGCTCATAGCAGTCGTGCTTACGACCACTAAGCTAATGAGGCAGTTTAACAACGATACCTATAACAAAAATTCCATTATTAAAATTTTTGTCTGTCTGTTTGTTCCGCGTAATCTCCGAAACGGTTAGACCGATTTTGAGGGGACTTTCACTGGTAGATAGCTGAATTTATAGGCCACCTGATGTATTGTGGTCGCGACCCATTCGGGTACAGATCCTTATCAGCCCGCTTGATTACTTCATATACATCGGCTGATTCTAGAACGTGACACTATGGTGATTGTTACAATTGGTGTGTTGTGGTTGCGACCCATTCGATTAATGATCCCTACCAGCCCGCTTGATTACTGCATATACATCGGCTGATTCTAGAACGTGACACGCCTAAACGTGACACTACGATGATTGTTATACCTGGTGTATTGTAGTCGCGATCCATTCAGGTACAGATCCCTACCAGCCTGCTTTGTTACTGCATATACACCGGCTGAGCCTTGAACGCGTCACGACTAAGCGTGCCACTATGATGATTGTTACACCTGGTGTATGGTGATCGTGACCAGTCAGACAAAATTGCACATTATACGTAGTTAAAAGTATGCTCGAGTGAAACGTTTTAACCTAAAAAAATATATCTAAAAAAAAAATACGCGAATTTTCTCATTCATTTCCATAGTTCAAAAATGTACACAAAAAACGTCATCATCTCTTTAATCCCGTTAAAGGCTTTTGAATTTTTTTTTATAAAAAGCGAACTACTTATCGTAAAATATTATCGAACCTCCATACATTAGATTGATGGGGTGAACGACACATAATTTATATACCTACGATAAAAGTATGAGATAGTTTGGTTCCACCCTCGTGCCTTACAACCCTCCGTACGTATATACTCGGTGTACATGTGTGCCGCGAAGGGCAGGGGACAAAATCGATAGGGCTAACTTCTTTGAAACACCAGTTACGACGATTTTTGAACTGTCAAAGTTTTTCACTTCTGGTATACATATACCTTTATATCCGTTTCAACGGAATTCGATCCGAACTGACACATCACAGTATGAAAATTAAATATAATGAAAATGTACGGAACTCGAAAATTCCTTAAAAATTATTATGGACAGTGATAACACGAAAAATATCGAAAGGATATTATTTATCAGGTTATCTTTATATGTTAAGTCAAGGTAGCTAAATATCACTAAGCGAGTGAGAAAAACATAAGTAAAAAAATTATAAAGGTTATAACAACAACGCGCATTTCACATATTATTTTTTTTTTTTTTATATTTACACGTAACTAATTCAGATATGCGAACTCATTACAGCCATTCACTATATTCAAACCAATCCATATTAATAAATCTGTCGTTCTTTCTGTACGTGTATCTTTTTTCCAAATTTCCTGATAGACATCCTATGTAAAAGACACTGATCACGAATATGAAAGTTACTTTTTATCTTTCTGTCTGTTTGCATGTTCGGATTTCACTCACAAAAGGCTTAACCGATTTTTAATAAAAAAAATTGCACTGGAAGCTTATGTCGATCATCAATTGTTATGATATAAGAATAGTCAATCATATTTTTCTTGAATGAAGCTATGGAACTATGTTCCGGCTTTTGTGTTTCCTCCATCCTACAAAATGGAGTCCTTCGAACACAACGTGAAGAGACATTTGAGCAGGCCGGTATGACAGGGACGACTGATAGTAGGTTGTAGATTCCACGATGGCCGCCGATATTATTGGATTGCACTGTGCTCACCATCCGGTACCGTAGAGTGATGCATAGTGATGCCGTGCTTGCTACCATCAAAAAATAACATAGTTACTCATATATAACATATGTATATACATTCCTATACATCGGACTATGGGGCTAGTAACTTTTAGACTACTGTATACATACAATAAAAATATCAGCGATAGAGACCTTTTTCATAACAAATATCACAATAGTATTATATCTAAAAAAATATTTCAGAAACCAAATGAAAATAGCTCTAACTGGCAAGTAACTAGTACACACATCAAAAAAGTCTAAGCAACATGCGTGATATTACAAATTTTTCCATTTATATTAATTAATTTCTAAATATTTACTCAAACAAAGTGCGTAGGTAAGTAAACTTTTTTGTTATTGATGACATACTGGCTGGTTGTAAAAAAAAATTTGATTATGTTTTGTTTTTTCATAAAATTCAAATGACTGCGAATTTGTTTGAATTTAAGTGCGTTTAGTCTTGATTTTATAATTTTACCAACCATTTAAATAAAGTTAGCGACAAAATTGAATTGTTAGATATTCTTACGTCATGAAGTGACGTCATTTGATGGCAGATGAAATACAAAGAGCTGTAGGGATGTTGCAAGCGGGAAGTAATCAATCTCAGGTATCTCGACATTTTGGCATTCATAGATGTGTTATTTGTCGTCTTTGGCAGCGCTACAATAATACAGGAGAACCCGCTGAACAGCATCCAGGCCGTAAAAGGAGTACAACCACTCGGCAAGACCGGTACATACAACTGACTGCAGGACGCCAGCCGATGTTAACCGCTCGAGAGATAAGTCCTCAAACTGTGCAAAATCGATTGCATGAGTACGGCCTACGAGCTCGACGCCTAATCAGGTGCCCACCGATACGTCACAGGAATCGCGCTCGTCGATATGAATGATGTAGAGAACGCATAACATGGACCCAGGAACAATGGGATAAAATTATGTTTTCCGATGAGTCGCGATTCGGGTTTAAGCCTGATACAAGAAGGGTGCGAGTGTATCGTCGGCCCGGAAATACTGAAAGGCTCAGGTGCATTCAGGAAGTTCATCCATACTGCGACTCAACAGTTATGTTATGGCCGGGTATAATGAAGAACAGGCGAACTGAGCTCGTTTTTGTAAATGGAAACATGAATGCTGAAAATTACATTGAGGATATTCTCAGACCTTATGTCTACCCATTTGCACAAACCTTTAGCTCCGATTTTAGGTTAATGCATGACAATGCGCGTTCACATACAGCTCGGCGAACCAGTGGATACTTTGCAACGGAGAACATCCGGGTATTGCCCTGGCCTGCACAATCGCCAGATCTCAACTCCATCGAGCAAGCATGGGACATGCTCCAGAGACGTGTTTTGAAGGACTTGGACGGAGCGACAACAACCCAACAGCTGAAGGATTTGCTATAATTCCATTGGGAGCGAATACCGCAAGATGACATAAACAGTCTCATTAATTCAATGAATAATCGTTGCCGACAAGTTCTGAATAGCAGAGGAGCCCATACTTTGTATTAAATTGTTCTATTCTTTCACAATAAATACATTTTCTTTAGAAATTTCATTTTGTAAGAGAAAAGTTTAGTTTCTTATGTATCTTAGTTTCTACAGTATATTCTAATATTGTTCATTTCTGTTATTAAAAGAACTTATAAAGACAACAGCTGTTATTTTTACATCATAGAACCCTAAAGATATTATTTTAAAAATAAAATACAACGTTATAATGTGAAGAACCATCCTAAAATTTAAATTAGTACATGTTGCTTAGACTTTTTTGATGAGTGTATATTATATGCACATGCTTACACTCAGGCACGCCTTTAATTTATTTTTTTATTTTTTTAATAGGTATTAATAACTAAATGTAAATATATATACATGTAATTTAAATAGTAAAAATTCGTTAATGGCAAAACTATAAATTTTTCATTTAGTTTATATTATAAATATTCAAGCAATTAATTTAATAAAAATTTTGGTTGTATAAATCAAGAAGTTTATAAATAATGTTATAAAATGGATACAAATCTCGATGAAAACCACTACTAGGAACTAGTTATGAAATATTTAATGTCTACTTGATAAAAACAAACAACAATAGTTGTTTGTAACAGTAAAAACAAAACAAAACCGATAACAAGAGATAAAATACTTTAATTATCTTAAACGATCTCGATGTCAATATTTTTTACAAGTCCCATTTAATTTATAGCATTACCAAACCAGGAATCGAACGCGTAGTTATTTATTTAAGTGGTCGTTTTTAGGTTGGATCGTTAAAATTTATTTTGTTGTTTGTATTTAAAAGACGTACTAAAAAGAACCTGTATGTAACTATTACCGCTACTGTATATTCCAGTAATTTAGAGTTCTGCTGTCCGTTTCTCAACTTCTCGGACGATATCTAAAAGCTAATTTTTATTACATGATAAAAAAATCTTCACAGTTCAAATGTTTTTTTTAAACAATATCGACATTTGAGTCATTGATTTGCTACTATTTCAGAGGTTAAGAGCATAGAGAAATTTCTTTCGTGATTTCTCTCTATTTGGGGCGTAGCGGAATACTACAGAAGATCGCGACCAAATGACCTTGTGTTGTGTTTTTGTAGTGAATAGAGTTTCCAGAGCTCCGCGAGAAGGTTAAAAAAAAATCTCACTACTTTTTCTTACTTATTAGATACTTTTTCTGAAATTTTTATACATACGTAAAGAATGATATCTCATAAGTTTACAATAAATAATCAGTACTTTACTGGTATATAAAATTCTTTCTATGGATTTGTATGTATGTTAGAACTAATGTAATCTAAAATATATTTCACGGAATTTGATGATGAAAATGTTTCTTATGATTCCAAAAGTACTATTTATATAAGCTATTCAAATTAAAATAATATATAAAATTTTATGATAGCTGAATTTTTGAGATGGGGCAGTGAGGTTAGGTACTTTTAACGTTGTAACTACTGGAAAACTTTTTGAGAAGACCGTCCTTAACTTTTTGAGACATTTTGACTTGCATTTACAGTTTTTGAAAAAAAGTTTAGGTACAGTTACACATGAAAATATGTACCTACATACATACGTCAGATTAATGTTCTATTCTTTAATTTTTACCCAGTCTTCTATGTAGCGCCCAGACTTCCATAATAAAAACTTTAATGAAGGATAGGTTCAAAACAAGTTGGAGTCTCCTTTCTTATAAAAATTCATCGAAGCCACGTTGATTTCCTACGAAATGTATAAGAAAAGTTCTTTGTGATTTCTGACATTTGTATTACTCTAACCTCAGTTGCTCCCATAGAACTTATTGATCCTTATTATAAGAAACAGGATCGATTGGTATGAAAATTGTGTAAATTACCCATTTTCTTGCTGACGGTAAACTTTTTCAAAAACTGTAAATTTTGTAAAAGTTAAGGACAGTCTTCTCAGAAAGTTTTCCAGTAACTACAAATGTTAAAGTACACCTACCCTTACTGTTCCATCTCGAAAATCAAATATTTTTTAAAGATCTGAATACACTGTTAGCCTTAGGGGCCCTGAAGCCGCTGTGGCTTTTACAGCTAAAAATCAACCGTGTATATGTATTTATATATATATATATATATATATATATATACAAGCTTCGCTCACGTGGACTACAGAATGCCCGCGCGAATCTTGCTCTGCTCCTATTCTAATGACAAAAATGCTTATTGTGGGTGTTTCTTAGAAGATAGATATATAGTGTCCAGGATTTTTTATAGGTCTTTTAAATGCCTACAATTATGTAGTACATTAATTTGCTATATCACTTATGGTTTACTCAGCATAAGCCATTTAAGCGCTCGAATTGATTCACCATGACCACTTATTTTATTTGTGCGGAACGCTAATTCTTTTTCTAAAATAAAAGTAGTCTAAGTTACTCCCTATATCATCAGCTATCTATCAGTGAAAGTCCCGTCAAAATCGGTCCAACCGTTTTCGGAGATTACCCGGAACAAACAGACAAAAACTTTAAAAATAGGCTTTTTGTTATAGCTATCGTATATAATTTCATATGCATTTAGTAAAAAACTGTTATTTTGACATTATAATCAGACACTTCAATTTTATTAATTGTATAGATATGTTTATGTATTATCTGTGTTATAATATGTAATCTGTCGAACATAATATTTTCTAATAAGAAAGATGAAAGTTTCATAATACATTTATTATGCCGCTTCCATTTTATTTTACGGTTATAAAATTATCAAAACTCTTTGTATACTAGTTTACAGCTACTTACTTATACACATACGTAGCGATATACGACGTAGATTTTACTTAAAACAGAAATATAGCAACGCCTGTAACCCTGTAAATATGATAGTTACCACTATTTTAACTTTCTCAAATCTTATTGGACAGTCAATGGTCTTAATCACATTCTATATTGGTTTAAAGTTTATATTCAGTGTGAATAAATTTTTTGGGAACGAAAATGCAATAGGAGTTGACTTGTAGAAATCGTCACATAAGGGAAAAACGTTATGCCTCTTCCAAGCGACTTTCTGTCTTTTTCTCTCTTTCTATTATATACGAGTATGTGTATGTGTGCGTGCGAGTAACGAGGTTCAAGCAGAAGAGCATCGTGCGCGGCCATTGTATAACCCTTCCTTAGGCGACCGCTAAATTGCAAAACATTTCACTTTGGGCGGGGCCACTCAGGGTGGTCTCGCGAAATATGTGTGCGTTCATTATTTCAACGATTTATCAGTTATTTTGTATGATTGGTACATATATGTATAGAAACCTAACGTCGATGTGTTCTTTATGAATTTAACTAACTTATTAAACTAACATCGTTCCTGACCTGACATTTATCCCCCAACCGCACACGTTTTTTTCTTAGGATAATTAAAACTCCAATCTTTATGGCTGTAACTTACTGCTAGATCAAGAATGCGGTTCTTCGTCGATTGCTTTTAAGCGCTTCTAATTTTCGTCAAATGTTATTTTATCATTGAATTTAATTAAATACCTATAGGTATATATAATAAATAAAAGTTTTTTTTTATATTCTTCTCCCATAAAAAAATCAATACGAAATATATACGGAACTGATCTTATTTAAAATTTAAAATAATTGTGTGTAGAATTAGCCGGCAAAAAAAATTGTGCTCCTAAAATTTTTTTTATCAAATATAATTATGTACATACATGTATATATAAGGCTTTTAATTATAATAATATATTTTCCGAGACATCCCTTCGAAATACTTCGATTAAGTGAACACGCTATGTAAGGTTTTACGGTTATTACAAGAAAATTGTAAACTGAACATCCATTCGTAAAATGGCTTGATCAATTTCGTTTAACGATTTGTCCTATTGTTGCGGCGATGTCGAACAACCTTGTCAATTAACTTTACAGTTATTTATGTTTTAATTTAAAACGCTTGTTTATAGCCAACTTTATTTTAGATTTATTATTGACTTACAAACGATAATACTAATAATTTGAAATAAATGGTTGTGACATTAAGAGTATGTACTTTTTTACAACCTTTTAACTTTAATTGAAAGCTATTATTTTCTTGTTACACGCTTATATTTAACTCGCTATGTTAGTATGTAGGGGATAAATATTGCAACAAATTTACTAATTTAGCTTAACCGTTTGAGCTGAAATTTGGAATAGTTATATAATTTAGATGATAATGCATATTATTGAGCTGATCTGATAATGGGCCCGGATGATGGACGTAGGAACTCCTCAACAAAGCAAGATATCTTCGTCGTGCTTAGGTTTGTTGGATTCATCTCGATAAGTACTTAAATCCTTAAGGTCATGATTAGGATCTACAAATCTTGTTTTTGAGTAATCGTATATGTGTTTGTATAATCGTTTATGGGTGAATAAACTATGTTAATCACAATTTGCCATACTTGATATATTATTATAAATATTTGAGCGACCGAGCGCAGCAAAAAGAACACCTATGTCAGTAAACTTGGAATGTAAAAGATTATCTAAAAACAAAGTTTCATCCAAATCTTTGGAGCCGTTTCCGAGAAACGGAGAATTGCTCACTTAATAGTATTAGATAATATATTAATTTATATGTAAAAGTAAAACCACAGCTGTATCTAAGGTTATTAGGTACTAAGGGAAATTGAATGCTATCTCAAAATCTTGTGTTTCTATGAAATTTAATTGTACGAATACGAAATGTCCGTTCCTTGCAAAATATTCATTTCCGAAGAGCACATTAACCTGTGATCTTTCACTATATATAACCTTTTGTCACTTGCGGTTAATTTTATTATAGAATTATCTATGCCCCGTGGTTTAACCCACGTTTAACTGAAGTGCGCGACGGTGCCAAAGTGTGGATATATTAATTGATTGGCGTAAGGTTTTCTGTGTAGCTACATAATAATGTAGTATTACACACGGACGAATCAGTAAGTCAGATAATTATTTTGATCATTCATGTGTGAGGTAGCTTTATAGTATTATGTAAGTTGTTTTTACCTCCGGATCTGGCGGAATGGGGTCGAACCATAACGCAACGTAAGCAAGCGCCAAATTCATATTTGGAAAATACAAATGTTTTAATAAAACAATAGCATTCAGAGCACGATGTATTATTAATTGTTTATTTGATTGTGAAACGTAAAAACTTATTTGATTTCTCCGTCAAAAAAATGCCGGTTCGAATCTAGTAATGTCCGATGCTGGGGGAAGGGCTGATAATCTAAAGTTTTGCACTGACTCTGGTCCCCGAAAAGTTGTTGATCCGGTTTATAATAGTACCAGCTAGTACATGTCGTTGTAAACGTTGTACTTTTGAACGAAGATCATTGTCAAATGTATGTGTCACTGGATAATTACACGAATCGTTAGTTTATAAACAATTTAGTCAGATTGTAAACTGTCTGTAGACTGTAAACAGACACTAAATTTTAAAATCTAGCGGTTACTTTTTCATAGGTTTTTAACTAATTGGATTGGTTAGGTTAGGTCGCAATTTCTGATCTTAACGCACGATCCTAGCTAGCTAACCAAGTGGGCCGCGGCGGAGGAAGTGTAGTGCCAGAAAAAAAAACCCGTTAATAATTCATATTTTCCAAATGCCTAGTATCTCGATTTTACTAATTTAATAGACACAACTTCAATCATTCTAAATTATTACAGTCCGTTCACAATCTACAAACAGTTTATAATCTGACTGGATTGTTTCTATGCTAACAGTTCGTACAATGATTACAATCTACTGTATCAACGAGCTAAGTACCTAAGTTATCGTTCGATAATAAAATAAAACTTATAAAAAACGAATGTTGAGCGCAACGTAATAGTTGCCTACCCGTTTTCTACACATGTAAAATGAACTAACTCGGGGTGTACCGTGTAGGATTCGGGGGTAATATTATTAGAGACCCCACCCCCGAACGTTGTCAATCGATCAAACATGTTCAAACAGTATAGGGTAGTGCCCGCTAGCAATATGACGTAACCTCCAAACGGTTATAGAGAAGAAAACAACTCTAGCTTAATAACTTTTAAGGATATTTTTGTATAACGAACATATTTAAAAATTACGTTTTTGCGTCGTACGTTTGCAATTTGGACATATTTCTCTTGTACATAGGAGTCATAGGAACGTTGGAAAATGTATTGACAAATATATCAAGTTACAGTTTCCATTAGGTTATTGTTTGTTCCAATTTATGAAGTGCTGGCAATGTTTAACTTAACATTTCTTATAAGACTTTGTGACTCATAAATATTGGAAAAAATTCTCATATATTTAAGATCCCCTTACAGATAGAATGCCCTTTCATAATAGGTATTTCAAATCGAGAATTATTTATTTCAATCGCAAAAGTCTTACCATGGATGTCTTTTTATCTAGTAAAGAAGTAATAAAACGAGACACCAGATTTTGCCATAACCACTTGGATACAAAACTAAAAGTACTAATGTTAATATTTAATTTTGATAATTTAAATATTCAACCAAAATTGTTAATGAGAAAAATCACGATAGTAAAATGGTTTAAACTTTGGTCTGTGGGTTTGAGCCATTGCCTTCCTTGAAAGAGGCTCAAGCCCATCAGTGACAATTACAGGATATTATTAATTATTAACTTTTCTGTTATGTTGGTACAATTAGTGTTCATAACCTAAATCTTTCTTACATAATCTTTTTTTTTTGCTTTATTAGCTCAAGTTTATAAAATATGTTAAATATTTTATACTTTGTTAATATAAATTTGCTATCGTAATGTAAATTTTTTTTTCATGGTATAGTTTTGAAAAAAAAAAAGGTGTTTAGCTTTAAGAAAATCTAAGTATAGTAATGACAATTTTTTTCTTTGTAGAGTAATTTTAAAAACACAGAACGAAAGAACGTGAAAATCTAACTAATAGTATCTACGTGAAAAAGTCAATTTACCCAAAATGGTCTGTCTTTACGTCCTTTGTAGCCGAAAGAGTCGTTAAGTGAGTATAATTAACTACTAATTGAGTATATCAATAGTCCCATTCCTAGTTTTATTTATTATTGTAATTTATTCCCTTGTATTTGAAAGTATAAAATATCTTTTTTACCTTAGTTTTACTTCGTTATATTGCATTGTATATATAGTTTATAACTAAACTTCAATAAATTATTTATCAAACTTGAAGTTAGTACAAACAAAATATGTGTAATAATAAATGTGGAAAAATCTGTCTGACCGTCTGTGTGTAAACTCAACAGCTAAATTACCGAACTTATTTTAATGTCAATTTGGTAGAGGCGACTTGATTGTCTGATTCTAAGAAATGGTATGGAAATATGTGACTTACGCTGATAAAAATAGATTATAGATTAGTTTCCGCTGCGTTTCAAGTTGTAGCATTCTAGGTGACAAATTATTAATTTATGGTTATAAATTTGATTGACTCTGAAAATTGTCAGATTTCTAAGATGGTACACATTTTTCAGTATGACGCTAAGAGTGTTAAATAATAAATTTAATGCCTTAAATAGTTATTCTATAATACATAATAAATATTTAACAAGGGATTCGAACTCACGTCGATCGACGCGGTGTCCCTAAACGCTACCACTGAACTATCATAGCTGAAGTATCAAACATTGGCACATAAACATTTAAAAAAACATCTTTAAAATCACCACTGCATAAGTCAAATACAAGTTGGCATGTAACTATTAGAATGCAAAATCCCAAACCAAGTCGCGGTAGTTTATAGTATCAGTATAAAACTATACGACAATGCACATAGCTTAGATCTTTATCTGGAAAACGGGTTATAATGAAGGCTTTTATATCAGAGATAATAAACAGAGATAGCAAATATAGCATTCGTTAAACTATTTTGAACGTTCCGATCGAGAAACGATAAAAACAACATTAATGATTGATATATAGCTTAATGAAAGGTATATAACGTTAAATAAAATTAACACATCGCCACAAAATATTATAGGTACAGAGAGACGGCTTCGGCTGACGTCTAGAATATTCTATGGAAATTTATAATTGGGAATTTCAATTTTAAAAAACCCTTTATATTATTATTATTTATACATTATCTACAATATTAAAAAAGGGATTGTTTTAGAAGTGACGACTTCTTTAGCACCGTTTTGATTTGAAACTCGATGAAACAAAAAAGTAACACTAAAAAGAGATAAGCACATAAATCTATAGCATTTAGCCTGCGAGAGAATGAGATAAAAGACATTATACAGTTCTAATTAGAAGATCTCACTTCTACCTCGTGTGAATTGCTCACAAAGTTTTTTTTTTGTTTCTTTGTTTGAATGCGGTAATTACTGGAACTACTAGATTTGAAAAAACAAATGCCATTTTCTAACCTATTTATCAAGGGATCTTATAGGTAACTATTAAACCCGTCCACGCGTTCCTGTGGCACAGAAAAAAATATTATGTCTTAGATCCGGTCGCTACTTAACTTCACAGTATCACCCGTTGGGCTAGTGTGAAGATTATCTGAAAATTACATCAAAATCGCTCCAGCCGATTTGGAGTTCATAGGGAACATACATACTAACACCCATTTATTTATCATCAATAAATTAATACGTGAAGCAAAAACTTTATAGCCCTTTTTAAGCGTATTGCGTGCACGGAAGACTGTGAGATTTGCCATGGTTAAAGTTTATATGGAGAAGTAGTGCAGAAAGCTAAAGTTTATGTATTATATCTGTTACTAATATATTATAATAAATTAATTAATACTGCGAATCCTAAACTGACCAGTGCCATTGAACTTAAGACCCCCCAAAATACTTACATTGTCACTCAACGAAAGTGACAGCAAGTCATGTAGATAATACTCATTGTTTAGGTTCATGAATACTTTATATGTCAAACAGAAAATAGTCTATAATTAAAAAGTCGCTGATCGAATTTCGATCATTGGGCGATCGCTAGTATATATCAATAGGAGATATAGGCTGTATAACTTTACGCTATCGCTATCACTAAGGAGCTAAGCAGTGACCATGTACGTCAAGGAATCTCACAAGCAGTAGGAAAGTACGGGAAGTGAAAAAAACCATGGGTTTCTCGGCTGGGTTGGAGGCGCGGCGCGGTGGAGATATCGAATAAATTTAACAAGGGTGAAACCATAGTGCACAGATAGTTTCTAATAAAGGAAAATTTATAAATTACCTATTTATTACTTTGTTAAAAAAGTTTTCTGACAAATTTCTGGTAAACTTCACAGTTTCTGGTAAACATTGATGAATAGTTGTTCTTAATTCTTAACATTATATGCGACACTATCAACGGCTCTAATATCTATTTCATCTAATACTATGGAAGTAAACAATTCTTATATATATTTTTACTAACATATAATTTATTTATTAACATATAATTGGTTTCTCGGAAACGGCTCTAACGATTTGGATGAAATTTTGATTTAGATAATTTTTTACGTTATAAGTTTACCTAGATAGGTGTTTTTTTTTTCTTTATAAGATACCGAATGCTGCTCGGTCGCCTACACATTATTATATTTATTTTTTAAAATTACAATCAACGTTTTGCTTATTGTTTTGCCATTATACATTTTTCAGCGTTTCTACTAGAGGCGCTGCTATAGTTTAAACGAAATAAAATAAAATGTCTAGAAAAAATAATCGGAATAAGGGTTGGCACGGCACTTGCATCGATTTTGATTTTGATTGTTGGAAGTTGATTCAAATGACAGAGTCTGTCGGTGACCACTGTTATTCTTCGAATGTACCTACTATCAGTTATAAGACACTCATTTTGCCGAGACAGAAAACATCGTGATGAAGCCACAGCTTGGCGGTAGGATTTTTTCTAATGCTCGCATGGCTAACTACACCTTCAAGTTGAAAATCTGTCTCCAAGCACCAATAAGTGTGTTCCTGGCAGTTGCCACATCGCCACTTAATACCATGCGAAATTTTAGCCATAAAAAAAAACCTATAAAGGACAAAAAAAATCGTTAAAAATTCTCAAAACGTACTTACGACAATCGTATAACATCATTTTGCTTAACAAGTAACTTGATAAAAACTTAATAGAAACAAGCTTAATCACTAAACACGTCTAATCACCGGTGTTGTACATTTTAAAATGCAACGGAACATGTCCCCGTGACCTCCGTATCTTTCAAAATTGAATAAATTATTACACATTTCGTCCCCCTCGGCGTTGAAAGGGTTAAAAATATTCTATAGCAACTTATGGATCGTGAATTTGCATATAATTCTTAGTTTATTATTTTGTTCTATAAAAAGGGGGACATCTTTTGTATCGCTAACGCTTTCCAGGTTTGATGTATTGGTTCTATTAATATTTGGATTACGTAGGTTAGTGATGTCGAAAGTTACGTCTGAGATTTACTCCAATTTTTCTATTCCACAATTGAGTTTATACTTCTTATTTTTATATTACCTAATAATATAATATATAATATACTTTCTGTGCCCCACGGTTTCGCCGGTGTTAATTTTATCCAACCAACACCGCACCACCAACGCACTCATATTAGTCATAATTGTTCTTCCCGCAAGTACAAATTATTTTATTTTTTCATTATCTCCTAAACTGTGCGTTCAAATAAAGTGCTAAAAAGAGCAAAATTTAACTTCATAAAATTGTCTTTATAATGAAGTAACTTATTTTCATAAAGATTAATATGCCATGTCTAAAAATAATGTTTATTAATCACTTTTTAATTATTAACAATTGTTTTCACAAAGTAGCTTATTGTGGCTTTTGTATAAAAGAAAGGCATATGCTATCCTAAACTTTTTTTAAGATATACTAAGGAAAAATATTTTTGTAGAATTTCCGTATCATTAGCCATTACGCCAGAGCACGCGGATAAAGCAGTTCGGGAGAGCTTCTGCCTCCGACTTACTTAATAAAAATAAATATTTAAGGCTAGCTGAGAGTTATAGGCTAGTGTTTGATAGCCTATAATATTTCTCGGAGGCTAGCTATCGTATACAAAAATAATTTTTCGAACCCAACTGGTAGTTCCAGAGATTAGCGTGTTTAAACAAACAAAAAACTCTTCTGCTTTATTATATTAGTTTATAAAGGGGGCCTATCTGCTGTCCGGAACGGAGATACACAAAATCTACAAAACGTAAAACAAAATACTCTAGAGGGGCTATGAGATACATGGTAGGTAGTAACGAAATTCTATTGCTATATATTAAAAAAAAAACTATTAAAAAATCTGACAGTCCTACATTTGTTTTTTTATCCTTTTATAAGTCCAAGCGAACAAAATCAAAATCAAAAATATTTTATTCAAATTAGGCTTTAAGAAGGCACTTATGAATGTCAACACATTGCCACCGGTTCGGAAAACATCCCAGTTATCGAGAAGAACCGATAATTATCGGTAAGAATCTCGATCGGATTTACCTTTTTGTAAAGAAGTTACATATTGCGAGATGGGAGCTAAACTGAAAAAAGTGACCGACCCGACAGACATAAAAAAAACAAACACGTAGATACATATATAGGATTTTCAAAACTATGACAGAGTCGTGGAATTGGCCCAGCTGTGCTATGACCAGATTTGTATGCATTGTTATACAACAGTGTTATACTGTGACAGAAAGATTAGTCGATGGTTCGAATCCCGCTGATTTAGAATGCAATTACAGTATATTGTTTTTTAGTTTTTGTTTGTAAAGTTATAAAAATAGAAAATAAGTTTCAATTTCGTATATTTTGTGTATTAGATATAAAATGTATAGCTGTCCTTTTCTTTTCTCTACTTTATATCTTACTTCTATCTCATGTAACGAAATGTATATAATGGTGACGCGTCCTTGAAATTTTACTCTCAATTCTCGTCAAATTATCGAACGGCTGCCTAAGAAGTTTCAATTAAAAAAACCAACGCTCATAAATACAAACTGAAATTGTTCATAGAATTTGACATAGGCTGAATATAGAACTTGTTACCTACCGACGCGGAAGACAGATGTTCTTCTCACTGCGCTCAGTAACAGATTGTATAATAATAATAATAATAATACAGATAACGATCGCATTTCTTATTATCTATATTTATTAATATTCGTAACCACAATGCGTCCGATGGACCGGAAGTCGGGATCTTTTGTAATAGACGCTCAAACCCTTCCGGTGATTCGATATCTTTGGGGCCATTTTGGGATTCATTCAAAACGAACCCTATAAAACTATCTCGACTGTGTCTTTGAATTAATCGGATCTGAATAATTGTTTATGAGATGTTTATCATTAGTTGCATAACATTTCCTTACGACTTTTAAAATTTGATGAATATTTTTTTATGAATGAGAAATACAGAAGTAATTTCCCAGACTATTTACGGGGAATTCTGGCGGAGTTTAGACCATAAAAAATAATATTCCTCTGTTTCTGTGGGAAAAATGGTATTTATGCAAACATTTTTAAATCGTACAATCTATATGTATATGTTCATATTGCTGTTTTGATGTTTTTTCATAAATTCGTAATTGTAAGAACTAAGAACCTTCGAAAATTACTAAATTTACCAATGATATTTTATAAGTAGTTACGGCATTGGCGCTTTTTACATGGCATAGTGAATAGTGGGCAATTGCCCTCAGTTCACTTTCGACTTGATACCGGCGCGAGCGAGAAGAAACTTTTATCCTCTTTTGACAACAGCGTTTCTACCTTACTGTGATATCCTATCTCATTTGTTTAAAAAAAAAAAAAATTGTAACATTTTCAAATTTCCTTTAGTGAGAGTATAACGCGTCTATTTATAAAACGTAATTGGAAATTACCCAATTTTTCCACGCAATGTAATTGACAAATATTTTCTATACTAACTGTGATCAAAAGATTGCTTTTTTTTGTTTCCGTGTTTGAACGCACTAATCTTTGGAACCAACAGTCAGTATTGAATAAATGATTTTTGTATTTTAATAATTTAATACGAGTGAAATCGTGACGCACAGCATATGTCATTGTCTAACTCAATATAAAAACATTATATAATTCAAATACATATATTCGCAAAAACGACTAAGATATATTAGGTTTAATTTATTTTGTTAGTATTATGACTATAAATGACTGTTCTATAGTAACTACATATTAAATCAGTTTTAGAAAAATTGTGTATGCATAAAAATATTTGTCCAAATATTTATCCAAACATAGACAATAAAAACACACACATACATAGTCCTCAGAGAACCTCTATTAACCCAATCATCAAGGGTATTGTTCAAATGCTCGACAAAAAAATACGTTGCAAAAAAGCCACTACACGCGACCAACAAAACAAACATTTCACGGGTTTATGACAACAAAAAAAAATACACCTCTACTCTATGCACAATAAGGGCTTCCTATTGTACTGAATTTGACTAACCATTGTTTAAAATGCTGATTTATAGGCTATTAAACCCTTTCTATTAATACATGGATCGATAAATTTATGCGTATTATTACCGTTGTAAAAAAATGTTGGATATATTTTATCGGTGGCATAGACAACAATGCATCGGCGGGAACTTGTGCGTCTGTTAATGTCTGTAAAATTCGAAAAATTATTGCGTTGTCATTTATTTAAATTATAATAATATGTCTAAACTTTTGATGTATTCACATCAGTTATTTCATTTAATTAGTTACTTTATTGTTTTATTTATTTTAACTTGTTTTGAAAACAATAATTTCTGCGAGTTTTATAACAATTAGCAATTAAGAGTTTTGGCGGAATCTCGAACTGTCATGTGATGGTTTTGTTTTTTTATTAATTTTGTGTGTTTTACCCAATGTTGTGTAATATAAGGCGGCATTTTAGATAATAAAGCTTGGTTAGTGCGCACAAGTGTTTTGGATTGGAAATAATGATTTTTAAGATGTCTCAAAAACTAATTGTTATGTTAGGAAAAAGATGAAGAATAATTGGCAATTTTCTATTATTAAAAGGAAATGATACCATTGCCTATTCATTGTCTCATGAATAGAATTTTTCTATTATTAATTCTTGTAATATTCATATACAATATATAAAGCTCTAGCATTAGAGTCGTTCCTGTGTTAAAACTATCCAGGGAGTTTTTGTGGCAACTTAAAACTCATGTTCCTATTTATTATTTATTATCCACTTCATATTTCATCTCATAAAATACCTCTAAAATTACATTATATAATGCCAAATAACTTAAGTTTATGAATTAATTCAAGATCCAAAGAAATACTTCAATTATTTAGTTGCGCTTTCTTCCTCTATGTAATCTTTTTCCATTGTAAATATAGATATTTGAGATTTCGGTAGGATCTTTATGCCATAATGTGGTTTTTATTTTATTGGTGGCATTTTGTGTTACAAAGTTTGGTTATTGTGCTCAAGTGAAGCCTGAATTTCAAGTTGACCCAAAACTCCCTGAACTCTAAAAGATTATAAAAATATTCTATCCACGTGGCATTGGCATAATTGTGTATAAAAACACGTTACCATTTAAAAAAAAAAAAAATAATAGGAAATATGTATTTTTAAAACTATATTTTGTGTTAACTGCCAGTACAAAACGACAAATTTATTTAAGTGTTTTTTAAACCGTTAAAATTCATCGGATTAAAAAGGTTATTCAACTCCTTTACAGCATGGTGTCCCCAACCATATTTCTGTTCACAAAACATTGAAATATAACAGCCATTAAAACGTTTTTGTTAACACTCAACATGGGTACCTACGGTGTACGGTGGCACCGTTTTGTTACAATCTAAGAAACTATCTATCTTTGGGAACATTATTTTTTACTTCTGACAGGCCTTTGAAGGTTTTTATTCGATTAAAAATATAACATATTTTATATTCTAACGGATTAAAATATTTATATTTTCATGACTATAAAACTATAATATTATATTTATAATATCTAGCACGGCAAAGTGCTAGTACTCTGCCTGATGATAAGCACCTACAATCCAAAGAATATCGGCGACCACCGAGTTATAAGCAATCCATCGGCCACTGCCAGCCTGCAAGCCGGGTGTTAAGTGACGTTAAAAGGACTGGCTCGCAATGATAGTTACCGGAACACACTTACGGCCGTTTATGATAACCTGTCTATCCGTTGTTTCAGTTACTAAATATAGACAAATATAACCTTTTGTCATTACTTTTTTTTTAAATAACCTATCAATGGATAGTTTTTCGTATCTACATAATATATATCCATATCCTATAGCTTGAATAGATAAGAGTGAAGCTGATATTGTCTTAAGTTAAAGATAGTACTTATTACAAGTATGTATTAATAGGGGATAGTAAACTTAGATATGTTATTGAAAACCTTGAACGAGCGTGGCGACATGGCGACAGTTTCTTGATAGTGATAGCTAGAAAATTACCTATCACCGTATTATAATTTCATAATAATGTTTTAGGATTTGATTATCGGATTCGAACCCATTTCGATGGACGCGGTGTCCGGACAGCACACCGCTGAGCCATTATTCTTTATTATATCCTATAAAAATACCTTTAAAAACGAATATTTATAGTTATTCATGAGTTGCAATTGGTGTCAAAATGTTCATCGACGTTTATAATGGATTAAAATTACACGTTACAACACAAAAGTGCAGGAAACACCTCC
This sequence comes from Saturnia japonica, assembly GCA_033032175.1. Classification (NCBI taxonomy): domain Eukaryota; kingdom Metazoa; phylum Arthropoda; class Insecta; order Lepidoptera; family Saturniidae; genus Saturnia; species Saturnia japonica. The sequence goes on from CM065315.1 coordinate 4,000,253, forward strand.
ATTGGAAGTTACGCCAACTTATATGTACTAAACGCACAGTACTTATTTGAATTATTTTACGTTTTGACAAATATAATTAATAATGTCAATTTACACACAGCCCCAGTGTTATTACTATTAATCTATGGTTACTATACCATTCCCATTTCTTTATTTTCTCGATGACAGCTCCTGCGAAAACTTGAACGAGCGTCTTTTTTACATTATGTATGCATTATAAAAATATGACGTTTACACGCGTACAAGGTTATACCAGAGTCGGAGAAACTGATAGGGATGGAGCTATATCGATAAACGTAACACGATAACAGACCCGATATTTTTTAAAAAATGTAAGAAACTGTGATGTGTAATGTATGAAAAGTACTGCCGGATATTTTTGTACAAATTTATTAACTAAAATTATATTTCATTACAAGATGTTACACGTATTAATTCTTGATTGATAATGCCAACTTCTTGAAAATTTTCGAAGCTGTTGTAAAATAAGTAGGTACTCGACAATGAAATGAAATAATTATAACGACAGGTAATCTTTATTTATTTATTTTAATCAGAATCTGATGAATCGTCACTGTCCCTCGATGGTTATTATTATTACTTATTTGGTCAAAACATATAACTATCAAATTAGAACTGTCATCGAGAAAATAAAGAAATGGAAATAGAATACAATAATCTTTTCCTTCTTCTTGTTTTGGCTCCGCTAAAACCACTTGCCAGTGTCAATGTTTTTAAGCCTAGATATGTAAATTTTTCCAATATACAATTTGAGGTTTTCTTTCGTAAATTTTTCCAAAATACAAACTCAAAGTAGGGTCTTCTGACAGAATGGTGGCTCCCTTGTGAGAACTATCTAGAGTGTTTTTGTGACATCTCAAAATTCATGTTTTCCATTTTACTTTTATAAGCCATTTCACCTTTGCACAACAACCAAATTATATCACAATGAATGCTACCAATATTATATAGTATACGGTCAAAAACCCAAGTTAATGAATTAAAAATAAAAGCCACAACAAGTCACTTCAAGATCTCGCCAAAAACTCTACAATAATATTCAATAGAATGAATTGAATTTAAAAAAGAGGATTAATAAAAAAGAAAGTATAGCAAATTTTTATTTTCTGTATATAACAGACTTTGCCCCACTATCAACGAAGGCACAGAGTTAAAGTGTACAACTTTCACTTACCTATTTCCCTTAAAGAAAACGATCTACAAAACCTAACGCTCCTGAACTGGGTAAATGGAGTGAGAAAAAAGTAATTTTCATTCATAAAACCATTTTCTTAAAGTCTGCCGAGAGGAACAGTCTTATTTAACTCGTATCACGCTGTCTCCCTTTCGCATGCTCATTTTTAATGCACTTTCGCCCGGGAGTTCTTTTTTGTACTTGTTTTTAAAACTGGCAATCTGTAGGTTATTTTTTCAGTTTCCCTTACAAAGGAGTTTGCAAATTTCACTGACGCAAAAGATTTCGAGAAACCTTATTGTTAACTGTCTTCTAAACATTTTAAAAACACGTGTAGTAGATATGGAATACAATTTAAAAGTAGAACATTTAAAAAAAAAGAATGTAGGTACTACATACTTACAATATTTAATTCAAAGTCACAGGTCATTAATTTTGTCATTCACAGTCAATAAAGTCCTATTTAAATAAACCAATCAATTGTGAAGATTTTTGAATATCGAACGCGTATCGAACTTTTTTAATCCTTTGAGTGGCTCTCGAAGCTATAAGGGATGCCACCGTTTGTCCTCATTGTGTCTTTGTAATTTATTGTCACAGTGCACCGGTTGAAACTGTTCTACATTTTTATTTGTCATGTTTTATTGGTTTACGATATTTTAAAATTGTGTTCTCATTATTTGGAATGTAAATCATTTTATTTTTAAAGGAATGTTTTTTAATAGTTGTAACAACTATTTTATTACTTGTAAAAAAATAAATTAATATTCCAATCAAATAAACACATTACTTTTACTTCTGAATGGGGATACCTAGTTAGTTAATTTATTTTTAAACTACATAGTTTACCTAAACTTAATCTTAAGTTACATTAAGTTACTGTAGATAAAAATACCAAATTCTTGAATTCTCTTCTTATGACAACGTGTGTATATCCACAGTTCTGCCAACGTCAAGTGAATAGAATATATTTCTAATAAATTTTTATCCTGCATAATTTTGAAACATGTGTAGCTTAAACAAAATGGTGACTCTTTTCTTAAAACTGTCCACAGAGTTTTTGTGGTAATTATGAATACATATTCCTAGTTATTATTCATAATCCATTACGTTAGTGCACAAAAACCAAACTAAATCACGGAAAATGCCACTAAAATTATATAATATAGGGCTGATTAATATACGTTTATGATTTAAAATAAAAACCACCACATAGCAGATCAAGATCTCGCCAAAACCTCTCTTGAATTAAACTGAGGTATTTGACGAGTCAACATCGAGAAAAGTAAAAAAGTTAGCAAAAAGGTTGAATACGGAAAGCTTTATATTATAGCTAAGAGCAAACTTTCCCACAGAATATAAATAAAAATATGACATCAGCGGCCGTCGGATGCGCATCTCGAGGCGCAAAGTTCTGAAACCACTCGGAGAAGTCGGCGCAAGTTCTGCACAACAATATGTTTGTCTGTTCTCCGGCCGTGTTCTGTTTGTTAAACTGTATGATTTAGTGGTAAAGCGAAGCGATTAGTCATCTCCTTCAATTTAAACCTAAATCTGCAGTGATATCAGCTGCCGACGTATCTTAAGTTTTTACTAATTGAGTTTTATTTATATATTTTTGTAATCAGAAAAAAGCGTATCTGGTTGTTTTTTTATTTTCTTATTACTTTCTGTTCTTGAATTAACTTAGTCTAAAACTAAAATTGACCTATCTTCCTATATATTTTTCGACATTTAACCTGTTTCTGTTTTCGTTAGACGTGCCTCTTTTCCTTACGGAGCGGCTGGCCGTTTGACTTTTTGATGGCAAACATCAAATAGCACGGTTAAACAGTATTAAAAAGTGACACGTCGCTACGTGCCATTCGGCCAGCGGCGCGTCTGATCAGATCTATCCGACTCAGTGCTGCCCTCTCAAAATTTATAATTTATTTATAGCTCACCCCTACTGTACAAATCAGATTCTTTTCAAAATCGCTGGCGCTTATCACCATGTTCTAATTCATAATCAAGTCTAGCATATAAATAAATAATATATATACATACATAATATAAATACATAACTTCACTCTTACTTCCAACTTTTACTTTGAATATATCGGCTCTTCAACTTGTTTGTTTATGAACAAACCTTTATTTTCATACTTGAATATTGTGTTTATAAACATCTGCTATTTTTATTATGTATAAAGTACTTTCTAATTGTATCTATTCTAAAGATAGCCTCTCAAGGTCCGTGAGCTTGCGGATTCTCAAGCACTACTGTCGAACACGGACAACCACGATCTGAACATTATGGCTGCGCTACCACAAATGACGCGACGCTCTTCCCATGGTCCGCGTCCGTCTGCAATATCACGGACCGTGGGAGGCTACCTTTAGACATATACCTAACTAGTTGTGCCTCACGATTTCACCCATATTAAAGTTATTAGACAAACAGCCAACGCGCCCGTGTAGGCTATCATTGTCATCACTTCCCGTCCTTGCCTTCTTCAATAAATCTTAATCTATTAAGTGAGCAATTCTTGTATATATACAATATGTATTAAAAACCCCGTTGAATCCGAAAAGGGTATATAGGCACCCCAATTACATTACCAAAAAATATCAAAATTTAATTTATTATGAAAATAAAAATGTTGACTATTGCGATTTAAAATTAACATATTTAGTTTCCCTAAAATTTAGCAAATTTTTAAATGTGATAATACCGTCGCCAGCCCCGGTGCGGTGCAGCGGTACGTTTGATCATATGGCGGTATCCTGTGCCGCGCCACCTGTATTGCCATGTAAGTTTCTTCATTTAACTTTGTTTTTTTTACATTTTATTAGAGGTAATTTTTTTTAGTTATAGTCTGAGATAGATAACAAAAACAGAATATAATCTCGATACTTAATAACACCTTCACGGATCCGACATGGTTTTTACTACACACTTTATATGTAATTGGTTTCTCGGTAACGGCTCCAACGATTTCGATGAAACTTTGCATTTAGATAATGTTTTACATTCTAAGTTTACCTAGATAGGTGTTTTTCTTTTCTTTTATAAGACACCGAGGTGTAGCTCGGTCGCCCAGATATTATGCTATAAAATACAAAAATAATTTTTCAAATCTGATTGATAGTTCCAGAGATTAGCACGTCCGAACAAAAAATCTCTTGGCTCTAGAATAATAAGGATGTACATTTATAGGCGTTTGAGTTATCTGCTATCAGTCTATCAGTAATCAATAAACTTACTTCAGAGTTTTGAGGTGAACTTTAGGTTGTGATGATACAGTTATTATTTTATCTCGTATTTTGGTAGGGCTTATTCTAATGCCTCCATGGGTTACTACCACCTTCAAGTTGGAAATATGTCACTAAGCACATAGAAGTGTGATCTAGTAGTTGGACTTCAGAGCCAGTCCTTCTAATATGTTACTATCGTAGGCCACATCGTCACTTAATATCAGGTAAGACTGCCATCAAACGTTAAAACTATAAAGTATTAAAAATAATAAGTTAATTTGCCAACCATTTTGGTGTCTCTTTCCACCCCCAAACCCTACCTATTCCGTTGCGGAAATAAAATAAAGAAAATAATCAAAACTGTGAATCTGGTGGAACCCAAGTATCCTGACCCTGATCTCAAACAAAACAAAACTAACTTAACAAAAATAACTCCAAAAGTTTTTACTCCCGCATGCCAACAACATGATGACGGTAGCCATAAATGATAATAATGTAAATTCATTTTACTGACTTTTTGTTTTTGTTAAAATAATTTGAGTGTATAAATAAACATTATTTTAATTTGATTAAATTAATGAATTAACATTACATTATTTTAATTGATGGCTAACTTTATTATATCGCAATTCCGTCACAAAATGCGGGCGCAACTTTTTACTTCACATTCTACTAACCGCGCTATGAAAAATATAACTAAATCCTTACATATGAAATTGGCGTTTAGTTGAACTGGCCACTTTGATCTCAATTATCTGGCGTTTAGCTACGAATTCCAAATTCGAAATTTGGACAATTTCTTGCAAAGAAAAAAATTCAATTCCGATGAGGCTATCCAAACCGCCTTCAAAGATTTTATTGATTCTCGAACCAACAATTTTTTGAGCAATGGTATGAATGAATTACCTATAAAATGGCGAAAGTGCAGATAATAATGGTACATACATCAATTGATTTGAAAATGTCATAATATTTTTTCGTTTACTTTTTAAATTTGATAATTTTATAAAAAAAAATTCGTTTTACTTTTCCCATATAAATCGCTAATTTCATATGTAAGGACCTTATTATTATATGTTTGAAGTAGTATTAAAATAGGCAAAATTATAAGAGAAAAAAACTGAGAATGATTCTTGATGTAAATAATGTTAGGTTAGAGAGAAAAACTGAAACGAATATATGCCCCAGAGAATAGTAAGAAAATAAAACGTATTGGAGGATTCGGGCGAGTTTCCCACTTTTCTTTGGGTGGCGTTTGACAAAACAACCCCCCTCCAAGCCCTCACGGCATATGCGAGTAACATATTATCTAACGCGGAATAACTTTTCTTCGGTATTGGAGAAGCCTTAGAACGTATATATTTTTTGTCAAATAACAATAATATAACAATTGTTGTAAATAATGTGACGTATTTTTACAAACGTATTTTTTTTTATTTAGCACTTTCCGCAGACTCTGCGTCTGCCATCTTTTTTATGTACAAGACTTTAAAATTGATTGAAAACATGTACATGTAGTTTAAAATAACTTTACAATGTAATTGACGTCATTTTTTTTTTGTATATTGGTGACGTAAGCTTGTTGTCGTTAGGTGTGAGTCTAATACATCTACATACATTACATACTTTATATTTTAACGATATCGTTCTTTCTTTCTTCCAATCCTTTGTAAGGTTGCCTGGAAGAAATTGCTTTAAGCTATAAGGCCGCCTGTTGTTTCTGTTCCATTATTTTTTGTACTTTTTATTTTTATTGTACAGTGTATGTTTAAAACAATAAAGTATTTGCTATTTTATTCTATTCTATACATTAAAAAACTTTATTAAACAATACTACATACTTCGTTATTCTCGCAATAACGTTATGGATTTTTGCGAAATATTAGTAGCGTATATAATAAATGAATCATCGACTCCATTGATCTCTATGTCCTTGAAAACGCCATATGACACATGTGCGGCATAAAGCGAAGTATTGATCTAATGCTTTCTACTTTTCTCTGTAACATTATTTGTTTCGTTTATCCTTCGCGATGGGAATATGATCTGTGAATCGACTGTTTATAAAATTTGAAGTTCTTCTCGATGTAGTGATGGCTAATTGATATTTTGTTATTGGGATATGATGAGCTTAATGAGAAATATATTATTTTGTTGTACAGTAACTATGTATTGATGTATATTCGCTATTTAATATTAATAATAAATATATCGATTTAAATAAATTTATATGTACTATGTACGCACGTTAGGAGTTTTAGCTCTTTGCCGTATTAAAACAAAAATACCTGCAGATTTTTTATCCCGCGTCCTAAAAATATTATAAAGTTAGCCATCAAAGATAATGTGTAAAAAATATGAATCGGCGTTCAAATAAACACTATTATAATCAAAATAAACATTTAAATTAGGATGGAGAAGGTTGGAGAGAATTAGTTGGATGTAAAGAAAAATGAATGAAAAGGTATTAAACATGGTAAGAGATAAGAGGATATTACTAGAGATCATTAAAAAGAGGAGGGAAAATTTGGTGGGGCATTTGATTCGACACGACGACCTATTAAAAACGATGATAGAAGTAAAAATTGTAGGAAAGAGGAAGAGAGGAAGATCAAGAACGAATAAATTCAGCAAGTGAAGGAAAAAATAGGCGCCGTGTCGTCTCACGATGTCAAGAGGAAGGCACAGTGTAGAGAGAGCTGGAGATTGCTTCACCGATAAGAGCAGTATCGCTCTTAAATTATATTACGATAATTACTTTGAAGCAATGATGGTTCAGTTGGTAGCTTGTACGGACTCTGCGTTGATCGATGTGATTTCGAATTCCCTTTATGAGCCTGTGCTTTCGGTGAAGGGAAACATCGTGATGGAACCTGTATGGTGATAGAGCTTTTTCTAATGCCCTCCTGGTTAGCTACCACCCTCAAGTTTAAAATCTGTCGCCAAACACCTTTGGTGTGTTACGGCAGCTGCACTTGGGATCTAGTCTTCTACTAGGCTTAGCGTGCTACCTATCTTCTTGAGCCACATCGTCACTTAACATCAGGTGAGATTGTGGTCACAAAGTTAAACCAGTAACGACAAAAAAATTCAGTAAAATGGATTCACATAATTATCATTACGAACTTCCATCACATAATGCGCGCGCAGCACTCAATTTTATCCTAAAGTAAACGCGCCAAAAGAAGTAGAACTTAAAAAATAATTCAAAAATGACTGTGCCAAGAAAACGACATCAAAGTTGGCGGCCGCCGCAAGTACGCGGTTGAACCAATAAACGAGTTGTCATCCCACTCTGATTGATCTTTATTTTATGCACAAAACTATCTGCCGTCCCTCTCGCACTCGCAGTGGACCGGTGCCAGAGAATATATTTTCACGGCGTGGTGTGGAAAACGTAGCGTTTCCGTTTCCATTTGAATACTGAACGTTGGTGAAGCAGGAATCGTAAGTTTGAAGTCGTTTTCGAAATGAATTGACCGATTGTCCAATGAAATTAAAAGACGAGAGGGCACAGAGAAATTATCTTTGGAAACTTGGGGCAGACTGACCCGCGGATAACCTCCATCTCAAGGAAGATCGGAGCCAAATAAACTTGTGTTGTATTCCAGCGGTGAGTAGGGTTTCTTGAGCTCGCTGGGGAAGTTGGGCTCAAGGTCGTCAACGCGCTAATATTACCTCTGGTGTTAAAAGCGTTCGTGGGCAACGATAACCGCTTACCTTCATCAGCGAGGCATCAACGTACGCTTGTTTATCAACATAGTTGAAAAATATAAAAAAAACTTCGGTCTTCTGATTTCTGACTTCTAATTAGGGAGTTTATTTACATTATTAAACATATTATTTCTTAGAGGTGTTATTTTCTTGCGGCACCATATCTTAATTAATTCATCAATTAAATTAATCATTCAAACATTATTTTAATGTTTATGATCCCCGCTTTTAACGAAAATTTAATATTTAAAATTAAGGTTTTTGCTAAATGAATAATTCAAATGGAATTGCATTCCTATTCTACATATACCTATATTATTTCTAAAAGGTTTTTTTTTTAAACATAAAAAAACATGTGCGGTCGGGGGATTCCGGTCACGAACGAAGTTGCTAAAAAAATCAAATAAAATCATAATTAAAAAAACAGGTAGTCCAATTCATCGATAGACATTGATGTAAGTTTTACTTAAATATGTACCATACAAAATAACTGATAAAACGTTGAATTAAATGCGCGCCTATTTCGCGAGACCATCCTGAGGGGCCCCTCCCGAAGTACAATGTTTTGTAATTAGGCGGCCGCCTGAGGAAGGATCATTCAACCGGCCGCGTTCGATGCTCATCTGCTCGAATCTCGATATTCACACGCACACACATCCACACACTCGTATATAATAGAAAAAGACACATGGAGAGAAAGAGAGAGAGATATTTCTACAAGTCAACTACCACAAGCCGCGTTAAGGAATTCGTTCCAAAATATTCTTAAGAAACAAGGTTTATACATTATCAAACTATTTTTTTTAATGAATAAAGTTATAGGAAAAAGATATCTCGGTATTCTCGGTACAGTATAGCATAGCAATGAGACCCTAGTATGATGCAAGTGTCAAGATGCAAGAGATGGCAAATGCTACTGATCCCACACTTTACCAACTCTAAATTATGTATTACACTCCAGAAGCTAAAATGTTGGCAAAACCCACTCCCATTAGTGAGTGGTACAAAATAAGCTAAAAACTATACCATTAAACAAATTTACGTTTTTGTACCTACAATGCCCCCTGCATACAGGCAAACAGGAGTGCGTCTGACAACCGGGTGAAAGGATTATGAATGTCCTTTACCCCGTGCGGTTTGAAAATATAACTCACAAGTTACGAAATACTAACGTACTGTTATTTATTTCATTTTGTAATAATAAAGCGCTTTAAATAGGTTTGAACTAATCTGACGTTTTACAACGAAATAACAAGTCTGAAGCTTTGTTTGAAGTACATACATATTACATAGTGTTGGGAAATCTTTTTTTATGAATGTTCAGCCATAACTTATTTGTTTATGAACCGATTTAAATGATTATTTTTTTTCGTTGGAAAGTGGATACCTCAGGGGTGGCCTCATTTTAATTTCATTGGCAATGGACCTTCGACTTCGAAGATACACCAGGTAATTCCTCAAAATCATTGAAATTGGTTTTATTTTTGGTTAAAAATTGTCTTGTCAAGTCGTCAATATTGGTGTGTTCTGATAGTTTAAAATCAAAATTTAAAATTATTTAGGACCTAAAAAATGTCCATGAATGTACACTAGGTTAGGAAAACAGTCCATTCAGCGAGGAAACTGGATCGGGCTTATCAAAACATTTGTAGTAATTTTTTTATCATTTATGTAATGTTTACAGTTATTTTATTTTTTAGTGGATGTACATAGAGGGATTCACTTCCATACATCACTATAAATCGTATATTGAACCTTACCCTTTCGATAATAAAACTTGGTTTACATGATTATAGAACTTATTGTTCATCAAATCGGTAATGTGCTTAGGAAGTTTATTTTAAAACCTAACAGAATTACCATAATAAATAAATAAATTGGCAGATCCATTAATTCTCGACGAAAGTGTGCGCACTAGGGTCGGCGATTTTTAATGTTCTTTTTTTTCTTCGAAAGTACACCTAAAAGGGAGACAAATCCTGAAAATTTGAGCCCGATATGTGCAAATCCGGCCGCTGGAGAATTTTTTGAATTTATAAAAAAGTCGATTTTTCACTAATTTTCAAATATTTGTATCTCAACTTTTATATAACTTATAGACTCCTGCCTAAAAAGCATTTTTTTCAGTAAGACTTCTACTATTTTGAGAAAATAGATATTAGGTCTAAACTTATATCGGGCTTAGCTAATAGCTTTCAACTAAACAACTGTTTTGGTTAAGTTTTACCTATTTATAAAACACTATTTATGTACCGTATTTGAAGTTGAGAGTCGACCAGCAGCTATAATCTTTTTTCGAGGTACATTTTAATGGAATCTAATTTTGCTTAATTGATCCGATTTTTTAAAGTTATAGCTATTAAAATTCAATCAAATTTTAAAAAATCGCTGTTTTTAAATAGTTAAACTTTTTTATCCGAACTTCGATTTTTTTTACACTTTCAGGAAAGTTGCTTTATTCTGTCCCCAAACAGCCCTGAAAAATTGAACTAGGGAATCGAGCTTGTATTTGAGGTATAAATTATTTAATATTGTGAAAATTGCGTTGTTGAAAACAATTTTTGCTGATAATTTCTTGCATGTCTATCGAATTATTTACATGTTGGCAAGTAAGATAATAATATGTTTTGTACAGAGATGTAGCAGCTGTTAGTACTTATTTCTATACTTATATTATACTCGAGGTTCATTACTCGAGGTTTATGTTCGATTCCCAGGTCAAACAAAGTGTTATTGGGGTTTTCTATGAAATTCTCAGTAGCAGCTCGGAGTTTGACTTTTTGCGCGATTAATGACATTAAGGTGGCTCCCTATTACATGAGACCTAAAAACATACCCGGCAAACTGTGGGTGTACATTAGTACACCTCTGCCTGACCCTTCAGGGAATACAAGCGTAATGGTATGTTATGTTATTAAAATGATGGAATTTGAATTCCAATCCATGGAACTGTATATATACATGTTCGTAAGCCCGAACAAGCTGTATTCGAACACGCCAAACAAAGGTGTGTAAGTGTTTGAATATCAGGCCATTGTTAAGCAAATTAGCAAGCAGATGTGAGCGTACCTCAGGATCGCGCATCAAACACGCTACTAATTGGCATATATTTGCATCATAATAGTTCTACACACTGCATAGGTACGTAAGAATAATATTCACGTTATCATAAAGCTGTTTCTTTAAAGTGTCAGGCAGAGAGAGACTTTGATAAATGTTTATTAAAAGAATAGATGCGATCGTCAACATTTACCTGCGATTTTTGTGGAATATTGTATTTGACTAGCTGCGCGCCACGATTTCTCGTTACAACACGGTCTCTTTAAGCGGCCAACTCTCCATCTTTGTTCTCACTTCCCGTACTTGCCTACAGTTTCTAGATTGTCTGACGATTACTGCTTCAGTCTTTAGTCATATTTTAAATTGATTAAATTATATTGGATTGAAAGTTGATTTGATTGTGAGAATTCCTAGTGTACAGTTAATAAGTCCTACTTACTTCTGATTCGTGAGGTCGCTGGTTCGATTCCCACTAGGACAGACTGATTTGTGAGGAACGTAATACTAATATAATAGAGGGAAAGGGTTTTTTTTTTTTAAACACGCTAATCTCTGAAACTACTAGTCGGATTTCAAAAGGTCTTATTGATAGCCAAATTAACGAGGAATAGTATAGGCTATCTAACATTAGGCTACAACTATCAGCTAGCCTTAAATATTGATTTTGTTAAGTAAATCGGAGGTGAAAGTGTTCCCGAACTGCTTTATCTGAGTGCGCTGGCGTAATGGTTAATGAATGTATGAAAAAAAAATCCGCGTTAGCATATGCCTAAATCATGCATAAGCCACAATAATATATTGTATGACGAAAAATTGTTAAATATTAAAGTTATTTATGAGCATTTTTTTTTTGGCATGGCATATTAATCCTTACGAACAAAAGCTACTTCGTTATAATGATAATTTTATGAACTTAAACTTTGCCCTTTATAGCATGTTATTTGGACAAATAGTTTAGAAGAACGGGAAATTAAAATAATTTGTAGTTGCGGGAAGTGATGCGATGCGTTAGTGATGTTTGTCGTGTAAAAATAAAACAAACGAAAACATTTTGCTATTGTGTTATATATATTATTATATTGACACTGGCAGATGTGAAATCAAAGCCTTAAATGTATAAGTATAGAATATTATAATATCAGGCATAGTAGCATACCTTCCTTAAGTCCCCAGAAGCCAAGATAAGCCGTTATTGGACAATTTCCCGCCTTACGGTGACAAGATGACGTCAGACGATGTCTTTAAAGTTAAGTCACAGCAAAATCACGCTGCAGATGCCTTTATTTATGAGCTATGTCATTATACAATCAAATCACTGTAGGCAATTATTTGTTGTAGAGTCTACAACAAAGTTATAATCATAGAAATGTAAAAGCACAGAGGACTCTTTAGATAGGTACCTACCTACCACTAAAATATTAGAAACATAAACTAAGCTTACAATACAATTATAAATACCTGTAATTTACCAATACGTAAAGGTTTATTTAGTATATCTGTAGCCGCGGAGCCGCTCGCGTTAACTACAAAAAAATACTTTCCCTGGGATAAAAAGTATCCTATGTATACTTTTCAAGTTCTTCTTCTTCTTCCCAACATGGCAACCAGTCCTTGAAGACCTTTACTGCTATTATCAAGTGATTATAGTGTCCTGTCTTATGACGATCTTAGTATCCTAACAAGTTGGTGACTCCTTCGTTAGAACTTTCTAGGGAGTTTTTGTGGGATCCCAGAATGCATGCTTTTAGTTTAATATTTATAATCCACTTCACTTATACACAAAAGCAAAACTATATCACGCAAAATACCACCAATATTACTTATTATAGGGTCAAAAACCTAAGTTAATGAATTGAAAATAAAAACCATAACATGTCAATTCAAGATCTAGTCAAAAACTCCATAATCCAAGTTTGCCAAAGTTTTCCAAATTTCATACAAATTCTTTCATCCGTTTTGGCGTAACTGAGTAACAAAACAATAAACTTTCACAATTATAATATTAGTAGGATATACGCGGAATCAGTGTCATATAAAGACTACACTTATTATAAACCCTGTAGTAATAAATCAACCCTTCTTATATTTCTATATATGTGTATATGTATATGAGAGAATGATTATGGATTCTCCGGGAGACATTCCAATAATCCTTTACTTTGGTAGATAGGTACCCGTCCTCAGCCGCAAGATTAAATTCCCGCGACAATATAACTACTATCCAGAAAATGTTCGCATACGCTCGCATTTTAATATCGTATGTTGTACCAGCCTTTTTTTATACCGAATATAAAATATACAATTTCAGCATAGCTCCAGTGACATTGTATACCATCCATCTTTTCGGGTTTAGCTCTCTATCTCGCTCTAACGCACGGTCGTATCTCGTTCCGGCGGATTTGTAGTTCCCCCCTTATGGGGGTGGGGTAGGGTTGTCATCGGTTGAAGTATTTTTGGTAAGTCGCTCTCGGAGTTATCTTCAGTGATAATTCTTGATTTCTCAAAATAAATCAATTTTTGGATTTAGTTTCTGCCTCTGAGATGTAAAATAGAAACGTGCGGTGTTATAAAAATGTACTGAATATTAAGGTATTTTAAAAACTGCCTATTGCTGACAATAAATAAGCAGTAACATATTTAAAAAATAACAAAATCCGTTGATAATGACACTTACAGGATAAAACAATGGCAGCCCTAGCGTCTAAGTGAAGAAGGAGTCGTTTCAAACAGTCAACTCTTTGCGCATTTTTCATTCGAACACTGGCAGGATATGAAGAAATGTATCGCGTACTCAACCGTGTTATGATTTTTCTTGTTCTATTTTCGAGTGCGGTATGACACGTTATGAAATTCACCAACGACGTCGGATTAGAATATTTTTTATCTGCCGCCATGCCAGTGACATAAAATTTTTTTTTTTTCGTATGCGAAATGCAAATTAGATATAAATTATGTTAAAGAGAGTTGATAAAAGGAAACATTCCTAATTTGAAGTAAAGATCAGTACAGCAACTAATTTTTGAAATACATCTGCGAGCAGTTTAACTGAAAACAGTAATTACCAATTCGCAATACAAATGCAATATTTTTGTAGGTTGTAAAAAGACTACAGAGAGCGAATTAAAACTATCATACTTTCATTGTGATTATCTGCAGAAAAAAAAATCTTATTTCTTTATTTTTAATTCTGGCAAAACAGTCCTCTTCAAGGGTTACTAATGCCATTTTCATATGGTAAAGGACGATAGTGGTGACTAATATTTGTCGCTCGATAATACCTCATTTTTACACGACTCTTTAACTCTATTTTAAAGAAATACCATGGATCCTGGTTAATTTATTATCTAAGTAATTAACTATTCGTTTTAAGTTTTGAGATCTTCAAATTTGTCGTGGGAATTACTTGATTTAAGTAAATTTTCGCTATGAAAGGATTTTTAGAATTGATTCCCCATGAGGATTTGTTCTTTGGGACTCTGCTCCCAATATACCATTTACTTTATAGCATCATCATTCCATATCTACATCTTACATCTATTCTTTATTTAGGCAACTTAGGTTACTTTTATTTTAGAAAAAGAATTAAGGTCCAGCGAAAATAAGAAATATTGGTCATGTAAATCGATTCGGGCGCTTAAATGACTTACGCTGAGTAAACTATAAGAGATATATCAAATTAATGTACTACATAAATGTAGATATTAAAAAGACCTACTAAACAGTCTGGGAGAGCATATGTCTATCTTCTAAGGAACATCTACAATAAGCATTTTTGCCTTTAAAATTATCGGGACCGGGGAAGCAAGATTCGTGCGTGTGCCCGATCGATGGCATTCTGTAGTTCACGTGCGAGAAGCCGCGGGCACAGCTAGTCCTTTATAAATGTTAGTGTTTAGTCCAGGTATATAAAAAACTCTTCACTTGTTTTAACCAATTATATTTAACCATTTTTCTTCTTTAGATGCAATATGATAAATTTATGACTAAATGCATAAATAGGGTCCGCCATCTTATTTTTTTTTTTCTACTAGTGCTTATTTCGTGAATGGTACAACTTACCTCATGTCTGATGTATTTTATCCTTCCGCTGAATGAATATGGTTGTGTATACGCTTGAACAACGCTGCGAAATATTGCGACATTACTTTGAAAATCATGGTAATATTGCAGAATGTGTGCGAAAATTGTGTACGGATTTTGGAAGAAGAAAAGCACCGTCAGCTCCGTATGTTCGTTATCTCGTGAAAAAAGTGAAAGAAACTGGCATCCTCATCGATAAACCAAAGCGTGAAAAGTCAAAAAGTACGTACACCCGAGAATATTGCTGCTGTGGCAGAAAGTGTGCGTGAAGCGCCATCAACATCAATTCAACGTCGTTCTCAACAATTGAACATTTCGGAGACATCATTGAGACGAATTTTGCATAAAGACCTTGGTATGACGCCATACAAAGTCCAATTGGTTCAGGAGTTAAAGCCAACTGACAATCCAATGCGTTTTCGCTTCGCTAAGTGGGCCTGCGATCGACTTACAGAAGATGCCGATTTTGCCAAAAAAATCATCTTTTCAGATGAAGCTCATTTTGATCTTGGCGGGTATGTAAACAAGCAAAATTGTCGCATTTGGGGCAGAGAAAACCCGCACGCATACATTGAAAAGCCGACACAGCCAAAACGAGTCACTGTTTGGTGCGGATTTTGGTCCAGAGGCATAATTGGGCCATTTTTTTTCGAAAATGAGCAATAAGTGGCCGTTACAGTCAATGGCGATCGTTATCGGGTCATGTTGAACGAATTTTTGTTCACAAAAATTGAAGAGGAGGATATTGGCAACATTTGGTTTCAACAGGACGGCGCTACGTGCCACATAGCCGATGCTACACTCGATGTTTTCGCCCTGTTTTTGAAGATCGCATTATCAGCCGCAGAGCTGATGTCGTTTGGCCACCTTGGAGCTGCGATTTGACACCGTTGGACTATTATTTGTGGGGTGCCGTCAAAGATAAGTGTTACGTCGACAAGCCAGAGACAATTGACGCTTTAAAGGACAATATTCGTGAAGCCATTGGTGAAATACAGCTGCACACAATCGATAATGTGCTTAAAAATTGGACCGATCGTGTAGGCTACTGCATGGCCAGCCGAGGCAGCCATTTGAATGAAATTATTTTTCATTATTAACCGGAAGGATTGTGCTTTCAAATAAAAAAAGAAATTTGATAAAATATTCAGTAGTTTTTTTTAATAACGTTTTCAAAAAAAAAAGTTATCTGGCGGACCCGTTACATTGTAAGAAAAGTCTACACTCTACACTATGAAGTTGCTCGCTAAACCTTTTGTTTTATTGTGGTGAAGATAATCTTAGTTTTATTATTTTATTGCAATAAATTAACTTCGTGTAAATTAAAAATCATTTTAATTATGTCAATGTTTTATAACTTCTAACGCGCGTACATAAGCTTTACGCACCCTCATTTTATTATTTCTTTTAAATACCTAAGTTTTATATACAGACTATCTTTACAAATGGCTTTTCTTTGATAGTTGTTTTTCCGCAATAATACCAAATGCATTTAAAAATATTTTTAAAATTTAGAAATAAGAAAAAATCCGTTTAGAAAAGAATCCAAAACATAGGTATCTAAACATTTTTCAATATCGAACATCACGATTTTCGTTCGACTGCGCCCGCTTTCTACAATTGGCTCTTATTCAAGTCACAATCAAGTTATATTCGCTAAAGAGACGGTAGAATCCGCCTACTCCTTACAGGTTTAAAAACTCCCTTCGATTTCGAATTCCGAACGCGTGACATGGCTCGGCGTACGTGCCACCGCCATCTAGTTCAGACAGCCTGTACTATTACACAGTAAACGTGGTTTGAGTCTGAAACGGTTTATTTACGTGCTCTTGGTAACTAGGCGTGTATTATGCCTGTAAGTACATATTATGTGCTGTGAAGAGCTGACAACTTTTGAACTACATAGTCTTTAAAATACTTTTTTGATAAATATACCACAAAACCGTTGAGAAACAGTTTGAAAAGGTTTTACATTGATGTTAACAAAGACATGTTATTAAGCAGGTTTTGTTAAAAGATAACGTGTTAAAACAACTTTGTAGCTCTTAGACTAACAGGCTATGTACGCGTCACGATTTGCGATGAGGTGTTATGGCATGCATGATTCATTTCTAGGCCTTTTGAGTGGCTGATGTAATATTATATGAATTCATTATTTATAGTAAGTTTAAATAGGATCTTTGCATTCAATAGGCATGGGTGTCATCACTCGAGCTATAAGTACCTAACTGTCAATCTATCCATCACAGTATACCAATCACTTTTATTCATTTTTATTTGCCGGACAGTTCAAGGACTGGGTCAAGCAGGTTTTACTATCAAAAAGGTTTTTATAAGGTGGATAATTACATGAACGATAGTGATGTTTGGAAATGACTCACTAGCTGTACGTTCACTAAAGTAATGTAATTAATTATAAACTGTTATTTATAAAAAAAATATTGATAGACTCAATCGAGTTTTCTATGAGCTCTTTTCGATAACTGAGATGTTTTCCGAACCTGTGGTAAATACTTGGTGTATTAACGTCTAAAAATAAGTTATTTTTCATTCTATTCATCTTCATCTAATTTGTTGTATGTTATTCCTTTACCCGTATGTATAAGGAAAAATTTAATGACATATGTATTTCTTACGACATATCTGGAACCCTTTTTTTATTACGTTATTTTTCTGACATAATTCAACATGTTCGCATTTAGAGCTACAATATCAAAACACCTTGAAAAGGTTGAAACGGTGAAAGCACAGTACAATCTAGAAACAACGGTGACCACCGCGAGATCTCTAATTCATCGCCTGTCGTCGTTAGCATAGCTTGGAAGCAGCCGGATATATATTGCTTGATCCCGAGACGCGACAACTGAAAAATACTTACTGTGATGAGTTTATCACCATTTGCATGGTGGTCGTCACCCAGTCTGTTAGATGTCCCTACCACCACTCTTGATTACTGGAAATAAACTATTGGTGCCGAATTCTAAACGCTTGAGAGTAGCACCATTGCAAAAGTTACCAGTCGGATACAATTGTCGTACTCTACCAGTTTTTTTTCTCTTTATTACGTTAGCCAACAGTTGTACCTACAATATTTCTATAGCTACCGTACAGTTCACATGAAAATATGCTAAAAGTACTAACTAATTATAGGCAAACACAGCATACACACAGTTTAGGATACTTACGTAATATACGATAAAAAATTAAACTGACTAAAATATAACAACTAAATTATAACGTTATTCTTTCACAACAGAAGCAGTGATACATTTTCAGCACATCGGCAAAGTACCCCTATGAATATTTTTCTTTAGACTTACATTGTTATATGATTTACACATTCTAGGAATAGTTAGACGAGATATGAAATGCTTTTAGTAACATAACATAACTAAATTATTAAGATGTAGTAGTAATTCGGCACAACAGTAACTTAATTCGTGAAATCGGATAACATTTTCTCTGTGAAGTAAAAACAGCGGTGAGATAATGAACTTTTTATTTAAAAGAATTAATCATTTATCGAGGACACGTATTGGTGAGAAATATAAACTTTGGTGACAGAAAATATTGTTGCCTTAAAATAATACACGACATTATAATCTCCACACTTATTTGGGTGAAAAAACATTGAGGGCATAAAATTTGTCATGACCTACAAAAACCTTTGTCATCTCAAACTCGCGGCCGTTTATTAACAGACGAAATATACGCACGAACAAACTCGAAGTTATACGAAGCCTTCCGAGGGTAGGCGAGGTAGACGCGAAAACTCACGATTCAGTAGGCATCGCCCATAGAACAAGGTGTAGTTTACAATGTACGATATCGATTACCTACATTTACGATTTTTTTAAGTTTAGCGTTATAGCCTCAATTTCACCTAATATTAAGGACAATATGACTCAACATGGTAACACGCCAGTAAGAATAGATGAGGAACTGGCTCTGAAGTGCAGCTTCCGAAACACACCTATAGGTGTTTGACGACAGAGTTTCAACTTGAGGGTGATAGCTAGCTAGTTGGACTTTAGAAAATGTTCACCGAAAGCTTACCCTCATTGCAGGGATTCGAACTCACTTCGATTGACGCCACCGTGAATGACCCATTATTACTTGAATTGGTTTATATCTATACCTCCTTCTCTATAGTACTTAGGTGATAAAGCACATTGTTATTTTTCACACCGCCTGAAAACGTAATTGTAATCTAGCTCATTATATCTTGAGTTTGTAGCTAGCAAGTTGGACATTAGAAAAGACCTTACCACCATCTACCATTTATTATATTCTACTATTATATATTTCTCGCAAATGAGATCTTCTGCGACACGATATATCGTATCGGAGATCGTAAACTTCTCGCGATGTAAATACACCCTTAACCAAATACAAAGGACGGTGCAGAATAGGTAATGCGGTAGGTAAAGGAAACATTGAATTACCATGCGAGTCGAGCGCCAATCTACATGTCTAGCGGCTCGGATGTATTTTACCAATAATTTTCATATAAAGACAAGTATTGATTATGTATTACGTTTTTGATTGGATCGTTGTTTACTTGTAAATAACTGTTTGAGTTTATATAGTTAATTTCATGATCGCCCAGCAGTTAGATTTTTTAGTAGGTTCCTATTACTAACACAATCTTAGCTGTTGTTAAGGACCTAATAATCAATGGGCCTTCCACGGTAATACGACACGGTGGGCCAATATCGCCCGTCATCGAACAGGTTCTGTTTTTTTTTTAATTAACAAAGGTGACAAACAAGCACACGGCCCGCCTCGAGCAAAGCGTGACGCCAATAGAGTTCTATTCTTCAAATGACCACATTTCCTCTCAACAATAGCAAATAAAATAATCACGCACGTGTCAAAATAGTTTTTGAAGTGATACTTGTTAGGCGCGCGATTCAATAATTGGGCGAGGATTCAGAGTGAAACTGAAAGAATACGTCACTTTTAGGCACATTTCGTTACATGAGAGAAAAGAAAGATATACTTAATATAACGTAGAGGGAAGAATAAAGAGAGCTATAGGTGCATTGTGTATAGAATACACAGTTTAAGCGATCCACGTTTCTCTTTTTAAGAAATTTTACTTCTATCAGGTCTGCGCATTAAAACCTTGACGAGAAGATGAAACTCGGCTACTTTCGCAGTACGCAAGATTCGCCAGTTAACAGATATTGCCACCGCTAGGTTAATCTACTTCGCTTACTTTCATTGCTTAAAACTTACGGTATTGTGCTTTGGGATTCAGCAGCTGAGGTAGATACCATATTTATATTACTAAAGCGGGCAGTTCGTGCAATTTACAACATGAGACCTCGTGAATCACTAAAGAATAAATCGCAGGAATGTAATATCTTAACTTGGCCCTCCCAATACATCCTTAATAACTTAATGTATATTCGTAAAAACTTAGTCAAGTCAGATTTTATTAAGGACCAGCACATTATTAGTACTAGAACTTTGAGTACTTGAGGTATATAGTGATGAATCAGTTCAATTTTCAGGTTTAGATTTCTGTTATTTGGTGCGCACTATTTCAGTATGGAACCTACAATTTTCCATAATTAGCTGGGTGATATCTTAAAATTGTGTATGCTAATAAAACGTATAAAATAAAAGCTTTTAACAAACTTGTTTCTCGTCCTTACTCCACAACATCCGTAAGTAGATACTGACGATAAAAATAATGAAATATGAACTAGGTAACACTACACTCAACACAGAGGTGAAAACCAACCCTCTTTCTCAGAAATAATCCCATCCATCAACAAAGAAAATAGCGATTTCCCTTGCCTCAGACAAATGATTGACAGTGGAAAAAAAAGAATAAAGAAATGATTCCTTATTCAAATTTTCACGGCGTTCGATTTTTTCCCTTTGTCGCGAGACGTACCGGTTTTGTTTCCATTTGTAATTTGTCGGTTTGCTCTTTTCTCGAGAAAAACGCCGGTTTCAACGGAGCGTGACAGTCTTTGGCAAGTTTTTTTATTACTTTATTAATAGACAATGTAGACGGGACTTTTCGACTGTCGTTCGAGTAATTTAAATTGGGACAAATTAGAGGGTGTGTTTTTTTAGACGGTCGTGTTCAGGACAATGTATAAAAATCTAACCATTAGACGCTGATTAAACATTGTATTTTATAGGATATTGTAGGAAGACACTAGAATAGGGCTTCTACCAAATGTATGGTGCTCTTGATACAAGGAAAACAACTCGATGAAACCATATCACGGTGTTAGAGCATTTTCCAATGTTCGCCTGGCTAGCTACCAACCTCGAGTTCAAAATCTACCGCCAAACATTTATAGGTGTGTTCAAGCAGCTGCACTTAAGACTCTTGAGAGGCAGTCTTCCTCTAGGCTTAGCGTGTGACCAATTGGGCCACATCGTCATTTTAAATCAGGTGAGATTGTGGCCACAATGCAAAACCAATAAACGATGAAATAATGTTATTTGCCTCATTAAAATTAAATAAATAATAATTTATAAGTGCTATGTACAAGCGGTAATGGTTCAGTGGAACGGTATTCGGACATCGCATCGATCGACGTAGGGACGAATCCCCAATGAGCCTGAGCTTTATGTGAAGGAAAACATTGTGATGAAACTGTAGCATGGTGGTACTACATTTCTAATGCCCGTTATCTGCACCTGTATTCCGGTGTTCCTCTAGGCTTTTTTTTAAATAAAACCCAATTCTGCGGACTTTTGGTCCACGCCTTTTTTTAAATGGGTGCTTTTTATAATATTAAACATTAAAATTTGCTATCAAAAAAGATGCACTTGCAAATGCAGCTATGTACTATAACTAAGTGAGCCTTATTTTAACTATAACTATAATTAAGAACATGCTGAACGAGGTTAGAAGTAACTATAACTACTAGCGGTCGCCCTAAGGTCGAAATTCGACCAGCGACGTTTTAATCATAGACTCTTTTCTGTTTGACATTTGCAGTATTCATGAACCTAAACAATGAGTATTATCTACATCACATGCTGTCACTTTTCGTTGAGTGACAGTTTCAATATTTTGGGTGGTCTAAGTTTAATGCACTGGTCGGGTTAGGAGGTACTAATTAATTTAATTTAATATATTAGTAACATATATTATAAATAAATTTTAGCTTTCTGCACTCCTTCTCCATGTAAACCTTAACCATGTCAAATCTCAGTCTTCCGTGCACGCAATACGCTTAATAAGGGTAGGGCTTTTGCTTCACGTATTAATTTAAAAATAACTATAAATAACGGTTTTCTCCATTTTTATAACTATTAAAGTCACATAATTATATTACGTAAAAGATTATTAATGTTATACAGGTGATTATTGCTAATACAATGATTCTTAATTGGTACTAGAAGTGTTATAGTGTTGTTTTAGGCATAGCGTGTTCTTTAACTACCGCTTCCACAAGATCTTAAGGCACATCGTCACTTAACATCAGATGAGATCGTAATTAAAATGCTAAAACTATAAAGTTTAAAAAATCGTTAATATGAAAACTTGCACAATAGTAATAAAAAATATATTAAAATTAAAGTCGATTAACATATTAATAACTCTGCTGTTTAGCTTACATTCAATAAGACGAGAGTTAAGGATACCTCCTTAACTCTTAACTACCTTGAGCTACCTCAGGCGAGATATTTTATCGTATTAAGTATTAAACACCATATGAAAGTTTTACTTTTTACAAGCTTTTATTTAACTTGCCTCTTGGAACTGAATTTTGAAACAGTTGTCCCCAACCGATTGAACTTAAATTTTGCATACACATTTAGTTTGGATGAAAATGTATGGTTATAGCTAAAAGATGTAATCCTAAATCCAATATTTATTTTAAAGACGATGGCCCAGTTATTTTTATGCATTTTATTATTTACTAGAAACTTTAAAATACATTTAATATTCTTTTATGAAAGACGCGTTCGCGGTCTGCTTTATGTACATGCATATATGCACACACTATAGCAAAGTCTCGTAACGGTGTCGTGAGTCCAGAGATTTTATCTCATCTAAAAATATGCGTACCGCGCTGAAAGAAGTTTTCACTTCAAAAACTTTTTAGCTTTTATTCAACATCTCAATAATTATAAAAGATTTTAGTGCAATTAAAAAAGGCATAAGGGGGAATTTAAACTAAACAAATTTCTTACGAGTTACAAGTTTTTTAAAATATCGAATGAAATCTTATTTTTAAAAGGTTTTCTATTTACAATTTTTTACTATACTTTAATTCTTAACCACTTTCTACAAGCCTGTGCTAATCTTTTTATTAATCGCAATGTGTTTTTATATACAATTCTGCCATTTGTCAAGTAAATAGATAATTTTTCTAATATTAAATGTTCAGACAACGCTTTAACAAGATGGTGGTACTCTTGTTAAAACTGTTCAGTTATTTTTTGTTTCTACTTAAAATTCATGCTTCTAGTTATTATATTAACTTGTGAACACTAACCTAACTACATCACGTAAAATGCCACTAATAATACATAATATTAGGTCAAAAACATGAATTGAAAATAAAAACATCACATGACAGAACAAGATCCCGCTAAAAACTCAACCTCACCTTAATTCAAACTCAACCAAGCCTGTGTTTCCTGATTATATAAAAATAATAAAGAACGTCCATAGACACAACTGAGACACTAAAAATATAATTTTAAATTTAGAATACCACATAGAGACTATAGATTCTGTTCTTAAACTTTGTAAATTCTTGGAGTTTCAACGGATTATAATATTAAAATTAAATTCAGATTTTCCGTAACCGAAATTTAATCTACGGCCTTGATATACATTAATTCACCACCCCGCAACCCCATATAATTTGCGCTTACCGTAAAACTGATTACGGCAAGCAGACAATTCCGTCCTTTTCTAATTCAGTCCGTCCTTTACGCTCCCATTCATAAGCCGTTTAATTATACCAACTCGGGACCGCGTTATGCGATAGTAAAAATGAGATGTTTAATTGGACTTTCCCCGGGAATGTTTTAGAAGTGAAAGTAAACATTGTGATGTTGTAAAACGTAACTGGGATCTTTAAATTTGAAACAAAAAAAATTGTACTTGTGTAGCTACGCACGTAAAAACTTCTTTGGCGTAACATAACAAAAATAAATTCAAAATATTTTTACCCGCAAGTCAACAATATGAAGTTAGCCGTCAATGATAATAATGTGAATTTAATACGGTCTTTTTTTTAATTTTGACAAAATTATTTTACATTGTATAAAAAAAAAAAAAATAATTTGATTAAACAGCCTATTTAAACTTCTAAATAAGATGTATAACTTCAAAAATGTGAATGTAATATGTGTGTTATTGTAATGTAAGTTTACGTTTTTGTCAAATATTTTAGAAGATTTTTGTTCAACAAATATGATTGTATGCTATACATTACGTGTTATATGTTAAAAGTTTTGGTTAAGTCGCAAATATTTTGGACTCTTGTTAACATATTTTGAAACACAATTTATTTTATCCCTAGAAGAAATTTAAGTTGCGAGCAATATTTATGTTACAAACAATTAGAATTTTTTTTCAAAAATATTGTAATTCATGTTGTAGCTGCTTATTATTATTTAATAATACCGGTCTAATACAATAATTCTAATACTTTTTTTTTCAAATATAATAAAAAAGAAGCAAAGACATGAACGCTTTTACATGAAACCATCAAACAATCACTTAAGGAGTTTCTTTCGCCATTTATTTTTTTTAAATATAGAACAAACTCCCTGAGACTTTCTCATACACTGATTTATTTTCTTTCTCACTCCTTGTTCTTCTCCGAGTTAATTTTGAATGTGGAACGCGTTGCGGTAGGTCGGGGTCTATTAGGCCCCGGGTGTAATGAGTCAACAGGGGGCCACGGGGAGACATTAAGGAGTGTTAAACAAGGGATTTGTTGAGAAATTGGGACACTTGTTGAGTCCGACTGTGTTTTGACCCAATTCGGAGGAGTGAACATTGTTGCAAATTTCTAATTTATTCCCGTTTCTTGTCTGTGACGTAATTTGTATAATATTTCTTATAGGGTGTATACGTAAAGTTAAGATTTATAATTTTATATGTAATGATAAAAATACCTGCCTGTAAATATCCCAGTGCTGGGCAAAGGTATCTTCCCAGGCTTTATCACTATTCCAGCGACGTTTTGGTGATTTCAAACATTTCACAAGTGTTCAAGTTTCTTTACGATGTTTTTCTTAGTGACAGTGATGCCAATATAAATTAGTACAGCCAAATCAGCTTGGACACGTTTTTGTATTTTTAGTAGTGTACGCTATAGTATACGTGTA
Source organism: Saturnia japonica (assembly GCA_033032175.1). Lineage (NCBI taxonomy): Eukaryota > Metazoa > Arthropoda > Insecta > Lepidoptera > Saturniidae > Saturnia > Saturnia japonica. The sequence continues at coordinate 4,025,871 of CM065315.1, forward strand.
GGTTGTGTACGTTTGTAGTTAGAGTGCGAGGCACGTGGTGTAGCTACTAGCTAGCGTAAACTGGTTTAATCCGGTTTTAGTTACTGTGTGTATTACAAGCTGATTTACATATAAATAATCGAATTCCGAAAAATTCGTTGACCAAGCAACTTTATAGTGTAGACTCTTTGTTCCCAAGCCACGGTGAAGCTGTAAAAGCCATCTGAGGCTCCAATGCCTTTATGGCTAACAGTATAATCAATTCTAAATTCAAAAATTTGGTGTGAGCTCACACGTGGTAAAAGTGACACTTCTCTCTTCCTCTCTTTTTATATATGTATTTCGAATATAATAATAATAGACAAAGGATAGGGAAACTAAAGAAACGCATTCTATTTCTTTGTTTCACAGCCTAAAACCTATCTATACATTTACAGCTATCTCTTTTTCTTTGCACATTTTCGCTTCATAAAATCCAATTCACACCATCCCAAAAAAAAATTCATTCCAAAAATACACTTTTTGTTACAATGTGAGGACGTATCGTAAAAATGCAATCTCATATTCTTTTCATCGCGCGCCAAATAAGTATAAATTCAAAAAATTAAATTGTCTATCACATGCCGGGGCGAATATCGAATCGATATACCGCTGGTCTACACCAATCGACCACCAAAATATATTATTAACCTTTATTAGCATTATAAAACGAAGAAAATCTATAATAAAATCAACTGAAATCGAAAAATGATAAATCACAGCTCAGTAGACACGAAGCGACCTTATTACATTACCGAAGCGTTTAATAATGATCGGTTTATTGCGATTCATTTTATTATCCGGTTATTGGTTGATCAACGGCCAATAATATCTACAAATCGGTTATCTATATTGTTTTGTTAATATCGTTTGAATTGTAATAAAATTTACAAACCTTTCTATGTGGCATTAACTTGTGATGTTTGTAGTCGGTGAAGTTTCGAATAAGACTTACTCACTTTGGTGTCTTTTATTTATTTATAATTGTTCTTTTAGGTTATTTTTTTGTTGTAGTGTTTTTGTAGTTGATTGTTTTACTTGAAATATTATTATGTTTAAAAAAATTTGTTTACTTCGTTGAATGCGCTAATGTCTAAAGTACCATTCAGACTTTTAAGCCAATTTATTGAGAAAGATTATAGGCTATATAAGTTCATGCTACAACTCCAAGGAGCGGGACAGTAACTATGAAAGTCAATAAATCTGGCAAGCCGTTAGCAAATACGGGAAGTAAGAAACACAATACTCTACACGGGTGCGGTGCAATGCAGAGTTCGTATGTATGTAATAAAAAACTACATATTCACCTTCGACCTTTTTCAATAAGCTATCTATCCGTTGTTTCAGTAATAAAAAGATAGACAATTATAACCTTTGTCCTTTTTTTTCCAATAACCTATCAACGGATAGTTTTTCGTAAGTAAATAATATATATCCATATCCTATAGCTCGCAATTATAAGGAGGAAGCTGATATCTGTACGCTGATATCTGTACGCTGAAATATGTACTAATCGGAGATAGTAAGCTCAGATATGTTCTTGAAAATGGCTGTTAGACAGAGACTTTATTTCACTGATCCTGGTCTACCATCTGTATCATGGCGAGTGTTCTAAAGAGTTGTTCATCCTAATTCCTTATTTCGTAACAGAATCACACGCACTGGACTCTGCATTCCAAGCTTTACGGAATCTTCCACTTCAACACGAATAAAGAATATTATCATATGTTAGCCGTACTATAAAACTATCTCTAAGCCAGTAGACAATATTATTTGGATACAAGGATGCCGTTTAGGTCTATAAGGTAAATAGTCGATGATTAAATATGAGCTGGTTACATTTTTTTAAGCTGATTTAATACGAGAAATATGGAGTGTAAAAACATAAACCGTTGTTGGAAAAGGATGTTGTTTAAGCGTTTAGAATTGACACGGGATAATCCTTTGCGGGTCGCGTTCACCCAAACAATGACCTTATTAGAACCCTCAAGGAGGGTTCAGCGCAACTGATTTACAAAATATATTGCAATATGTGCACTCTTATGCTAAGAATAAGAACATATTATACGTGCTATTGTAAATAATTGTATAATAATCTTTAAGCTAAGTCTGTACATGTACTTTTTTACATTTTGTTATAGGTATCTCTTCTATAGGCGAATGATGTCGTACTTAGTATTTTTGAAATTTACAAAATCTAGCTTAACTAAGGTTTTGCAAAAATACATAAAATTTTCGAAGATGTATCCGGGAGAGCAAAGTTAAGGTATTCTTGTTATTGTAATGACGTCGAAATAGTATAAACATACATGAAGAACACTTCCAAATAATAATGATCTGAACTTCAAAAGCCATACAACAAATATATGTAGAAATATTCTACAAAAATATCCTAGAAGATACACCATAATGTTTCCAGCAAACATATTGTAAAGAAGAAGACAATCTTTTTGATCATCAACAAGCCCAAACAATATCAAATTCACAAAGGTATAACGAACACAAATCTCCAACTAGACACAATAAATATATCCGAAATTCAAACATCACAACAACTCATACACATGTATATTACACGTGCTACTTGGTAAATCCTTCACAGGGAAACGAGATGGGACAGGGTGGCAGATCTTTCCCCAGAAGGGGTAAGGGGGTCGCCTTCCCATCCTACCTATTGAATGTCTCCGCATTTGAGAAGCCCCTTTGTGGAAGGGTTACCTTGGAAGCGGAATAGAAAATAGTACATAATAAAAATTCAAAATATATTCTTTGGAGGCACCAATTTTCTGGAATACCCGGCGGGTATGCGAATTGTGAGCGTTCCTTTGCGATTATTCTATCGTGTTTTTTTTACAGTTATGTTGTTATGTGGGCCCTTGTTATTTTTTATTTGAATCGTATAACAAAACTCAGAGGCTTTGAAATCTTTACTTTATTTTACTTCATACAATCATTAACGATAATGATCTACTGAATATCCTATCAGTACTGATATTTCAACTAAAAATCACTCAAAATACTAACCTAACTTACAAGTAACTTACAAGAAGAATAAATTTAGTATTTAAAATTGGATATTGATACTTTATATGAAAATAATTCTTATAAAATGTAATTTTAGCAATGATGCGGGCAGTCTATAATAATTACAAAAAAAAAAACGCAATAAAATAACAAATATTATTTTATTGAACATAATTTCCTAAAATTTAACGTATACCGTGTATAAAATAGAATAAGTTAAATGCGACCCGATCGAACATCGCCGCGTCAGGTACAAGCGAGTCAGAAAAGAAATTCCATTTCCAGATACGAAAAATCCATCCAATACAATATATCACGGCGTTCTAAGCCTGTTAGGTGCGACAGAGAGGTGTATACACGGTTTATACAGTTTAGAACGAAATAGAATCGAATGTCCCTGCGAAATGGAACGTAAGAAGATTGAATAGGCGTCACACTAATACTCGATGTTACCTTTACACACTAACACGCGCGTGTCGATTGCATGTTAAGGTTCTGGTTTTTGTTCAAATTATTTTTCATATATAATATTAATTATTTTCTAAATATATATATGTAATTATCCATAAACAAGGTAACTTAATTTTATTCAGACATTCTTTTTAGATAAGTTTTGTTGTTAGTTTGTAAGCATTTGATAGCATCTGTGAATTAAAGCATGCTGTGAAGCCTCTGTAGGTCGACAGACCATTTTCTATAAAGTCATAGCGTATATCACCTTTAAATCAATGAAGGATGTTTAACTTTTTATATTAATGTTTTTATAATTTTAGAAAATATTATGTTATAAAATAGTTGTGAAATTATTACGCCTTTGAACAGCTATAGGTAATAGCTTCTCTGAATTGCTTAAGTAATCATGTAGCAGAGGTTTTAGCGGGACCTTAGACTATCAAGTAGTAATTTAAAATATTTTTTTATAATTATGTCAAGTATGTTTCAACCTACATTATTTATGAGTTTTTTCTAATTTCACCGAATTTTTTTTTTGTTGTAAAAATGTCATGCCCTTAATACTATTAATATACGTAGTAATGTGTGCGTCTAAGTTACCACACACATGAAAACTCACATCAGCCATAATCACGCACACACGCACAACGAAAGGCTTAGATCACACACACCCACAAATCTCACCAATGCGTGTTTCTGACAATCTTATTTATTGCTCACGTGTGTAGGTGATTTTGCGATATATAGCTCCAGGGTTGCATTACACGTGTTTATTTTGATACCAATAAGTGTGGGTGGTTTTAATCAGTATGGTATATTAATTGAAAGCTTGAGGTTCTGGTTGCGTTTTGTAAGGTTTAAGTAATTAATAACTAATTCGACCAACATTGTCCTGATTGTAAACACAGTACTATTCAAATGAACGGCGGCCACCGAGAGAATGTATTCCATCGGCATCTCCGATATACAGATGTAACATTTAAATGGGTCAGTGAGGGAAACTTTGAAACTATAAGAGTACTATTATAGTAATGGCTGTTATTGTGAACATTTCAAAACAAAAATTTCCTTTTAACATTTCCTTTTAATCTTCAAATCTGTTAACCCAGGTTTTCCTAGCAACGTTTACTTCTAACAACATACACTTTTAATTATCTATATATTAATACGTGGAGCAAAAGCTTTCTACCCCTTTTTAAGCGTATTGCGTGCACGGAAGACTGTGAGATTTGGCATGGTTAAAGATTATATGGAGAAGGAGTGCAGAAAGCTAAAACTTATCAATAATATCTGTTACTAATATATTAATTAAATAAATTAATACTGGGAATCCTAATCTGACAAGTGCCATTGAACTTAGACCTCCCAAAATATTGTCATTGTCACTCAATGAAAAGTGACAGCAAGTGATAATACTCATTGTTTAGGTTCATGAATACTGCAAATGTCAAACAGAAAATAGTCTATGATTAAAAAGTCGCAGGTTCGTGACCTTAGTGCGATTGCTAGTTGTAATAAAATAACATACTTTTATTTCTAAAATGATTAGGTTCGATTCCCGACTCGTGCATAAGTTTTTTTTTAAATGTGTGAATTAAGTTTTTCTTATCTTTAAAATCGATGTCATGGTTCTTTAGAACATATTTCTCTATCTCTTATAGCTTCACAATTCTCCTCCCATTTAAATGTCACACTCTGTATACCGAAAGATCCCGAAAGGCAACAAAACAAATGCAAGTCTCTAAGACGAATTTATCACCCAGCGTATGGTGGTCGGTTATAGATCACTAATATCCCGCTGGATTCAAAATCAACAATATTTTATTCAATATAGGCCCTAAGAAGGCACATAATATGATTATGAATGTCAACACACTACCAACGGTTCGGAAAACAACCCAGTTATCGAGGAGAACCGGCAAGAAACTCGATTGAGTCATCAACATTTTCTATTTAAATATTTTTTACAGTATTTTTACAGTTTACAATTATTATCGATTTTAATGGATGTTCAGAGAGAGAATCACTTCCAGATATCACCGTCATTCACGTAATGATCCACCACATAAAAACCCTTTCGATAATAAAACCTGCTTAACATCATTCTTGAACTTATTACTCGGCAAATAGGTATATATGCTTTGAAAGTTTATTGTAGAACCTAACACAATTACATAAAAATCTTTTATTTGTCTTACTAAGTCTAGAAGATAAAATTACTATTTTATATTTATCCAAACATACATTAAATTATTCTAGACTAGCTGTGCCCCACGGTTTCACCCGTGCTAATTTTATAGGACAAACATCGCCAACGCACCATGTAGGCAATTTTTCATTCTTTGTGTAAATTTATCGACATTTTTATGAGGAATTAATTAATTTTCGAATTATAATATAGCCTATGTTACTCGCTGATACTGTATCTTTATATTGGTGAAAGAATTTTTAAAATCGGTTCAGTAGTTTTTGAGTATATCCATTAGATTCAAAAAATCAAATCTTCCTTCTTTATAATATCGGTATAGATATATTGGGATGGTAAAGTTAAGATATTAAATTCTTGAAACTTGTTCCTCGGTGATGACTAGGTTTACACCGGCTAATCCGGGAACGTGACAAGACAAAGCGTGTCATTATAATGGTTGTAACACTTGGTGACTTTAAAAATCTCTCACTTGAAGTGTGGTGGTTCGGTCGATCGTGAGTTAAGTTAATTCACTTATGGCATAAATTGAAATAAACGTTCTGTTTCCTACACATTATCGGTACTTATATACTCATATAATATAAAAAAGCGGAAGAGATTTTTTGTTTGTTTAAACACGCTAACCTCTGGAACTAGTAACCGAACCAGAAAAATTATTTTAGCCAAGTTCACGAGGAATAGTTTAAGCTATCTAACATAAAGCTATATCTGTCGGCTAGTTCTAAATACTGGTTTTTGTGAAGTAAGTCGAAAGAGAAAGGGTTCCCGAATTGGTTTATCCGCGTGCGCTGTCGTAATGGTTAATGATACGATAATACAATGTTAAAAAAAATCCGTGCTAGCATATGCTTATCTCTAAGTCACAATAAGGTATTTTGTTACAAACATTTAATGTATAATAAAACGTGATTTATGAGCTTTATTTTTAGGCTTGGCATATTACTCTTTACAAATAAAATTTATTTCATCATAAAGACAATTTTATGAAGTTAAACTTTACCCTTTATAGCATGTTATTTGAACATAGAATTTAAGAAATAATTGAAATTTAAAATAATCTCTACTTGCGGGGAGTGAGAACAACTGTGATAGGCTACACGGGTGCCTTAGCGGCGCAGCGGTGTTTTTCGGATAAAATTAACACGGGTGAAACCGTAGGGCACAGGTAGTATGTTATATTGTTGACTGACTTAAATACGAAACCGGCCTTAGACCTGCTGATCAGTTTGGACGGAGAAAACTTCTATAGGGAGTAGGTAGGTACAGGCCTTTCTTTAATAACATTGCAAACTATTAAATAAATTCGACTATTAAGAAAAAACATTTTTTATTTAGTTGTCGAATCCCCGTAATAGTTCATTTGAGTAATAGTGTCAAAATATTGTTTAACGTAACTCGAAACGACTTAAGTCTAAATAACGTAAGTTGAGGACTGTTTCCATATTATGATTAGAGAATGTATTACACGTATGTATATTTGTATATACGTTAGGCGCATGTAATATTATGATAACATATTCATATCCCATGGGCTGGTAATAGCTTTTTATGTACACCACTCACGGAAGAATGGTTAACTTTAAACGCCACTCGTGGTTGAGTATTCAACTTTGTACGCGTGCTCCGTTTACTACGACAACTCATGCCAGTTGACTTGACAGGGACAAGTCGCAATACATTTACTTTACATTTGCTATATTTATGATATCTCAAATTATAATTTTCCAAAGCTGTTTTGTGGCAATACTATAACTTCCATAACTCTTGATCAAAATTATTGATTCAAACATAATTCAAAGCTTCCCCGCTAATGGCATTATTGAAAAGTAGTTGAAATTAATGTTTTGTAATAAAAAAAGGTTAACAATAACCTTCGAAGTGAAAACTTTTTTATGCGAGAAACACCAAATTTATCATAACAATTATTATAATATTTACAAGAATTAAAAAAATACGCATATAATACAATATATTATCTAAAAAAAAAAAAAATTGTTCCGGATCAACTTTAGATTACATGCCGCCAAGTTGAAACTCTGAATTTATTTTACGGTTAGGTCACTTTATAATAAGGCAAAATATAAAATTGCGGAAATAAATAGATTTGGAGATTTTTTTTATATCGCAATTTTCGTAAATCTGACCACACAAATTTCAGTTCTAAATAGTTGGCATAATTCTCACTTTTGAATGACAGGTAAACAATGTCAAAGATCGTCCTTTTTTCTAAACGTCTATTTTTATTGTTTTTGAACGATTAGTGTGTTTTTATATCAAATATTTACTACTTATATACTCTAACGCTTTGTTTTAGAGATAGAGAGTTGTTTGTTATAAAGATATTTTCATTTTCCCATTGTGGTGGTAAAACTGTTTAGGTTAGGTACGAACAGCGATCGGAAAGAGCGGGCCGCGAAAACGGCCGACAAGTGTCACAAATAAATAATTATCCCTTGAGAATTCGTATACACGTCCTAGACAAACAAAACGTTAAATTAGAAAAAAAAAAATCAAAAACTATTTGTTGCCACACTTTTTCTTTCATAGGGGAATGTACCTCTTACCCTCCCTCACCTTTTCACAACCTCAAATTCAGCGGCATGTAATATAAAGTCGAACCTTCGTTCCTTTTAAGACGATGTAATGTACATTGTAGGTATGTCACATTAATACTTAAAATACATAAATAGAGTTCTTATATAAAATCTTTAGTAATCTCAAGAATACGTGCAGTAAGCCAATAATTTTACCAAAATAATAACAATATTTACATTGTCACTTTGAATATAATTAATTAAGACTCAACTTACTTTATTTACAATTATTGCATTTATACTAATATAATTTACTTAAATAAGTCAGCAATATCCACAAGGTTGATGTACGATTGAATTAAATATTGCAAATTTTTGGTATTTAGTAATTAGATTTGATCATTTGCACTTTGACCTGCAAAGATTTTACTACATGTGTGAAACTCGCGCAAGTAGCTGGCTCGATTCAAAGGCTCCACGATGTTGTGCTATCGTGTCAAGGATACATTTAGCTGCGTATGCCTTCTGCGCGTTCATGTGATATGGAAATCAGTAGCGTTATACTTGGTGATTTGTGTACCGCCTGAGATTTGTAGCATGGTGAGCAAGCAAGCGATATTTATGTTAAAAGGTCATTTGTATGCGATTATAATACATATCACGACCGGTGCAAGGTAGAAAATAACTTGCTTGTGTCAATAAATGATATAACGAAGCAAATAAATGATTACTATTAAAAGTTTATTCGTTGAAGTAAACGTTCATAAGTTTATGTGAAACGTAAGTAATAAGATTTAATCATGAAAATATAAAAAACAAGTTTATTTCGTTTTAAAATTATTAGTATACATAATAAAAAAATTGGTGTGTGGTATATTTACCTAGACTGTTTATTCATGATTTAATGCTTGTGATTCTCGCTTTACATTAAAATACTTTGTCAAATATAACATTCAAATCCGATAAGCTAATAATAAAATTGTTAAAGTTGAAGAACACATAGAACATATAGAAATTTTTATTTTGTTGGTCATTGACTTTGTCCAAACATCATAATTGACGATATTTATTTATTCAGGATTGACAACAGTCATTCATAAATAAATAATAGAAAATACAAGTAACAGGATTAATGAAGAACTAATTACAGCCAATCACATGATGGATAGAATCAAATAAAAAATTAATGGTTAAAATTAAAAGTACCTACGTAGAATTGTATTGTATAAAGAAAAAATCATGCCTTTTTAAACATAACATACACCAATTTGTAAACGGTATCCGTGCAACGCTGGAGCGGGCCGCTAGTTTTAGATAAAACACAAACTTCATAATATGCCATAATGTTAAAGAAACGTAAGAAATACATGTAAATATAAATAATAAAATTCGGTATAACCATTTAGCTATAAAATATTAAATATTATTCTTAATTACTGAGAACCAGTGTCTATACACAATTCTGCCCAAGTGACGTAAATGGAATATTTTTCAATCTTCAAAGTTCAAACAATGCCACAAAAAGGTGGTGGCTCCCTTGTTAGAAAGATAACAGCGTTTTTGTGTCTACTCGACATGTATATTTCTAGTTATTATTTTTAATAAAACCTAAAAAATAAAAAAATAAAACCACCAAATAATAGATCATGATCTAGCCAAAAACTTCTAGAACTATGTTAGCGTGAGCAGAGTTGCCAGTTGTGATGTCAAGTGATTTAGCTTTTTTGTCGAAAAATTAATATCATACAATTTTTGCGGAAAAGCTGTTGAGCTTCCGCTGCTGTATTTTGATCCGAAGAATGTGGATTGGTAACACGCTCTAGCAACTGAGCGTTCTATATCCGTCCTCAGAAATCACCACTATTTTATTGCCACGCCACAGACCTGCAGGCCTTTTTAAGGTTATTTCCAAGTACTTATATGCTGCAGTGATCACTTAACATCGGGTGGAAAGCATGTTTGTTGGCTACTCTATACCATTAAACTAAATGACAGTGAAACCGTAACAAAATCCATTACGTGGTTTAGGAGAAGTAAGCGGAAAAACAGAAATGATGACAGACGTGGACTGCGACTTTCTTTCATACTATCTAGAGAAGTTACAGAGAGAAAGTCGCATGAATGGAGCGTAACGGTTCTGCCTTACGTGATGATTTATACAAGTCAACTTCTACCGCAAGCCGCATTGTGAAACTACGTTCCAAAAAGTTTATGATTGCTTGTATATGAACTCTAGGGGGGGGGGGGGGCTTGAACTAAACCTTAAATCATATTTAAATGGTTAAATCAGATTTTCAATACAGTTGCATACATTTTGACATAATTCAACCGAATTTAATTTTTTTATATGCAAGTCACTCTTAATTAATTTGTTATTTTATTATGTTTCGTACATAATATCCAAAGCCAACAAAACAAGGGTTTATGTAGATTCTAATTCATTGTAATGTACACCCTTAATGTTTATCTTGAATACCTGCGAAGCTGTTTTCAGGATGAGCACGCTATCAACCGTCTGGACAGGATATCCGAAGGGTTCCGAAAACCCCGCATTATTCACACAAATGTTTGACATTAGGGTAACTTTGTAATATTCCTAATCGGCTCTACGTGTAAGTATCGTCTATCTTTCTATCGTGTTTACTCACTAGTCAGGTAGGCATAAAGCCGACGACTGCGGATTGGGTGTACCCAAATTTTTCTTTTTTAATTTCGATTTCACTTGGAAGTAGTTTTATTCATTTAAGATATTGTATAAAAACTCATTAAAAATCAACTGGAATAAAAAAGTGACAAGGCTGCTAAACTTTTTAAAAAATTCCAAAATGCTTGAGAATTTAAAAAAAAATCTTACTATGGTCTACGGTTTCAAATTGTACTAATTTGTATTCTGAAATTTTTAAGTCGATATTTTATTTTGTAGAAGTTGCTTATAATTTAAAATTAGGATAAACTCAGGATATATAAAAGAAGGTTAAAGTCGATTATTGGGAAATTATGACAAAATTTAATAAAAGTAATTACGAAATGAATATTTTGATGAAAGAAGTAAAGAAAACGGTATTTGGTATAAAACATTATACCTTGTCCACCAGGTTAACCACTTTTTGACAGTTATTGAAAGACGGAAATAGTGATTGCAGCAACGTGACAATGCCATTATTGATCCGATTATTGATACTTTAATTACTATCGATTATCGATTATATTAATGACTAATATTATCGGATTGGGAAAGAGATGTGGCCTTCGACACCATTATAGAGCAAGAACCAATCACAATAAATTTAGGTGAAGAAGGCCAGTCTTCAGACGAAAGTTCCATGTCGGAAGACAACTAATAATAAACAAATTTGTATAAATATTCCTCTGGTTGTTTTAATTTTCGTATACAAACCCCTTAATATAGCCATTGATTTATTTTGAAAATGATTATGTTTAATTTATAATATTTTATTGATATTTGATGAGATATGAGATTTGACTGATGAGTTGATACTGATTTATATATCATGTATAAAATTATTACAGCGAATACATTCGATCCCATCCTAGTTACGACAGAATGTAACTAAATTTAATACGATTAAAAATTATCATTTTTTCATTTACGGTATTATGTGTGTAAGAAGTCATAATTAAGATAATGTAATTTAAATAACATAACGCAGTTAGAATATTAATTTTTAAACTAATTTTAAGGTTAACTTTTGCGTAATTTGGAACAGTTACGTTATAAAGCAGCTGTCAAAAAGTGGTTAACCTGGTGAACAAGGTATAGTTTACTGTAAAACCATGGTTTAGTTATTCGATAACTTTAAGACTTCACTATCCATCGGGATGATTTGCGTATCTCATGTGAAAAACAGAGTCACCCGACTGTAATGTATGTGGAAGGATCAATGATGTGCATCATTTGCTGGTGGAGAGTGACAAAAATAGGATTGAAAGTGTTTCGCTGATGAATAGTATAAATTAAAACTGCCAAAATATAGATGTTTTTTCAAAGCATTTTGGCAGAACCTTGTTTGGATGAAGCCAAGATGTTGTATGATCTGTTAGTACTGTCTCATCAGCACCTCCCCTGATTTGATGCTAGCATGGATTTGGTACAATGGGACTGATATACCTATTCAGTAGAATAAATGTCCCTAAAACAAAACAAACATATTTTTTTTCATTCTTAAATCAGCGTACTTTTCATGTTGCCGAGCGAACTGTAAAAGTAAATATTAATACAACAACATTTTTCAGCCTAAACGGTTACATAAGTAGGCGTAGTTAAAAATGTAGTTGCAAGATTGGACCGAAACATATCGAGTTAAATAAAACCTTACGAAAAAATCCGAGCCAGAATCGGACCTTATATGCTTGCAAATATATAAAAAAAAATTTGAATAAGTGTAGTTTTTTTTAAAATAGTGTACTAGAATAAATTTCACTAGCCAGTGTCCTTAAACTCTAATTTAAATAAAGTATATTATACATACGTATGTATGTATTCGAATATTCAAATAGCAAGTCTTAATCGGACCTGATGGTAAACGAATTAAGATTATTTGTTTATCAGTTAGCAAATAACTAATCTAAGTAATCTCTCTCATCTAACTACCGTTCTACCGTGTGAAGTCTTTACTTAATTAACTGCATCAAGTGTGCGTTCAAAAGAAACGCAGTTATCGTAGGAAAGCAAAACAAATGTGTAGTTTTATTGTGACACCTATTTCCTTAATATAATTTAGAGAAATATTGGTAAATTAAATTAACACGTCTCAGTTGATTCTAAATATTTTTATATTTAATTAAAAATTAATTACTGTAACATACTCAATTAAACTTTATGTTATTAACGAAATAAAAATATATTTTATTAATAACTGACTCAACCGACATAACGGGAATACGTTCGGAAATCTGCAAATACTAGTGTTGCCAGAAATAATACATTATATAAAGAAAAAAGTTGCAAGTGCTAAGATAAAATGAAAAATATATAAGATATTTATGTAGTGGTGCGTCTGTTTGTGATCGTAGAACTTCTGAACAAAATATATTTGTTTTTTCAATACGATTCATAACTATGCTAGGATCCGATCAAAAAAAGAAAAACTCAAAATTTGCTAGGTTGTGCTGTGTTCTAGTCACGTTCTATTGGCAAGTGGAAACGCTAGAATTTGCAGCAACAACGTCTGCCAGAATATCTAGTACCACAGTATAAAATACATAAATTAGATACATCACACTAAATATATCCGTAGCACGAAAACGCTGGGATAAATTAGTATTCTTAACTACCAATCCAACTTGTATTTGGCAATGCTCTTAACCCATTACGAAATTGAAAACAATTATTATCAAATAGGTATATATCCATATTTGAAGTATCAGACGGCGATTGCAATCGCGATATCGGCCGTGCCAACATCGTAAACATGTCCACGCGAAACACTCGTTAATACCCGACTGTATACTGGTATCGCCGAAAACTTACGACATTTGGCAGCCGAATGCAATAACTGAGAAACGTTGCAATTTCTTATATTATTGATTGCAGTAAAAGCGTTTTATTGTTCTCGTCTAGCTAGAAGTAGGTAGCCTTTAAGTTTTTTTTTTGGCGCCGCAAATGCATTTGCCAATGTGAAGTAATAGGTCCGTTTACAAAGTAATACATTATCTTCTTTTGAGATCCCATAATAAAATATTATTTATAAATTGGTGACTGTTTTGTATATAGTTGTACTACAGTACACCGAATATTTGAAAACTAAAATGGAAAATGTGTGTTTGTCACTCTTGACAGTGGAGAAATTGACTATAGGCCGAAGCCATAAATAAAAAAAAAAATGTTTATTATTGTTTCATTTCATTCGTTGAAACGATGACGATTGTTGGTGACTTCGTATAAATATATTTTTATAATGACAATTTATTATTTGTAATATATTTAAGGAATATAAATATTATATACTACATACAGGCGAGTGACAATTTTGAGTTTCCATGAAACTATACATGACATAGATTATAGCAAAAATCAGAGTATTAGCAAATAGAAAAATTGGAAAGTCTTTCGAACGCTCACGTGGTTTCGAAGGAAACCTATTACTGTGAATCTTTCAACGGGCTACATTTATATACATTTTCTAATTTTTTTTATGTTTTTCTAATGTACCTTATTCTAGAAAAGGGTTTTGCCTAGTAAGAGGTCTTTCTTATGAGGTGTGATATTATTTTGCCATTTATTTTACTAGCTGTGCTCTGCAGTTTTAGTCGTGTTATATTTATTACACCGGGATTCCAACACACTCGTATAATGTGTAGTCTATCGTTGATCTCTCCTCCCATAATCCGGAAGTTGAAAAATTATGGATAAAAAAATTTTCATTAATACCTCATACACGATTCAAATAAAAAATACATCACAAAAACGCTGCATTATGGTACCGCGAAGTCATCATTCATTTTATATGCCATTTTGTGAGACAACTGTGACAAGTGTGCCAATACACGCAAGAGTTTTACGTTCACATTTCCTGAATGGTGATGTCGCGTTTTCCAATCCGCGTTTGAAATCACTTGACTCACAGACAAAAATAGTTTTCCGAAGGGAAATTTAAATAAATAAAAAATTACTTTATCCAGATTTTAATTGTTTTAGGCATTTTATCTATACACCAATATTACTCAATAATTTACTTTAATTTGTAAACATACAGTCAACTCGCGGATTGCCTACAGCTTGACAGATCACTAGACATTCATTGTTACTGTTTCGCTCTTTAAGGTCAAAGCATGAAGTTATATACGCTATAACCGTTCTTATTAAATAGGTTTTAAAAAGCCAAAAGATTTTTTCAAATCCAATTGGTCGTTCCTGAGATTAGCGCGTTTAAACAAACAGAAATAAATAAAAATATGTATAAAAAATATTATATTTTGTTAAATTTATTACATTGCTATTTTATTAATTGGCCGCCTATTACAACATTGTAATTTTCATAAATTTAAACATTATTCGTCATAACTTTATGCAATTAACTAGACATTCGTTAAAATTTTACAACTACAAAGATAAAAAAATATTTTATGATTAAGAATTATATAGGCAGTTAGCACCATAGTGCAAATTTTATCACCGAATAAACCCAATTTTAATTTTAACACAAACATCTTCAATATCATAAAATGGTAAAAAGGTCACTTTAATTAAGAAACAGAGTATTAAATGGTGTACACATAATTAAACTAACAAATAGTTAAATACCTACCAATTTTAAAACTAGCCTTTCAAAATTAAGAGTATTATGGATGTTGTGATTAAAACACAATATTTTATAATAATAAATATCTATTATATTCTTTTACAATAGTAGCTTGTTCGTTAGAAGACGCACTGCCATTTTTAACACTTGAACTATACTGCACTGCCGTTTTTCAACTTGAACTGTCTGAATGAAACTGTGAACTGCCTAAATGCCGCTTTTTTTTTTAGAACTGACTATACTGTTAGCCTTAGGGGCCCTGGAGCCTCTCACGACTTTTACAGCTTCACCGGGCTTGCGAACCTCAATGCCGTTTTTTTTTTCTTTCTTACCTTGCTGTTAGCCTTAGGGGCCCTATCCAAAAACAAAGCCGTTGCGGCTTTTACAACTTTACCGGGCTTGGGGGCGAGTGCTTTAGGCACTTAGCCGCGAAAGCGTGGACAACTAGCGCGCAGGGTGCCAAAGTGGCCGGACCTCGGCTTGGGCTGTTGCCGCGATTGCAATGTAGTCGCGATCTGTCTAATTCCCTATCCGTAGAATCGAGCTAAACTAATATATACAGATATACATGTTCCCTTCCTCCTGGGAGGACGGAAGGAACATGTTTATGTGCATTTAGTAATCTGAAATATGTTTTACACTAACTAGTACAAAAAAAGAAAAAAAAAGGTTCCTTACAGAACCTTTGTACCTGTCAGGTGTACACGTATGTACATATTTGTGTGTGTGACGTTTGTATGTGGGTAGCTAAATGCACGTAAAGTGTCACTTGTATCGCGCGGGCGGCTGCCAGACTCAAGGGTTTCACCCGAGGAAAGGACTTAGGCTTGAGTTGCCGCGGGAGAGGGAGGTCGCGACGGCGGATGTGCGGGAGTAACATTAGCCGCCCGTCCCCTGCGGAAAGAACGGTGGTTACGCGGGCGTGGGCGCGAACAGGCTCTGTTTAGAGAGACGGTTGAGTAGTACGCGATTTTTTTTCTCGATTTCGTCATCGGAATCGATGAATATGTTACGCGGTCGGCGCTGTAAGCGGGTGGCATTTGGGACTAGAACGTAATTCGTGGCGACTTTGATCAACGGATTCGCGTGATTCGACGCGGTGTCGAAGTAAGATCGTGAGAGGTATTTGATGTAAGATTCGATCGAAGTGAGTTTCATATCTCTATGAAGGTCTACCTGTCGTACGAACCAAGGAGCATTATTTATTTTATGTAGAACTCGAGATTGAAAGACTTGGAACCTGTGTATGTTCGATTTTGACATATGTGCGAATGTGGCGCAGCTATATGTCATAATCGGACGGATACACATTTTGTACAGAGTAAACTTATGTCTCAGGGACATTTTTCTTATGATCAGGGGCTGTAATCGACTTATGACCATTGCGGCTGTTTTACGAACGGCACGGACATGAGAGTCGAAGGTGAGTTTTCTATCGAGGGTCACACCGAGATATTTAGTCTCGGTGGCCAAGGGGATATTGTCTTGAAGAGTTTGAGAGTGTTGACACTCTTCGGAAGCTCTTCTTGACTAGGATCAAAGATAATCGCGGCGCTCTTTGAGGAGTTGATGGCTATGCGCCATTTGGTGTATGTGCCATTTACCGAGAGTGGTGACAGCGCGTTGGACTCTGTGTCTGAGCCTAAGTCTGTTCCTATCGGACGCGTAGATGTCTGTGTCGTCAGCGTATAGACCTACCTGTACCTTAGGAAGACGATGCAGGTCACTAACGTACAGATTGAAAAGACAAGGTGCCAGAATGGAGCCTTGCGGGACGCCCGAGCGTATGGGGTGGGGTGTGGAAAGCACACCTTCCGCTCGGTAGCGGAAGGTGGCGGTCGGTGAAATACTCGCGGATGATGTGAACTAATCTACCTGGGACTTGTAAGTGGTGTAGCTTGTGGACTAGTCCGGCGTGACAGACCTTGTCGACGTCGAAGAAGACCGCGAACGTACGGTATGAAGGGTCTTTCGCGAAGTTAGTCGCTATGTGCTCCGTGAGGCTTTGCACCTGGTGCATACACGAGTGTCGAGCGCGGAATCCGAACTGTTCCGGTGGATATAGATCTTTCTCGTCTATCACGGTTTTGAGACGGTTCAGAAGGAGCCGCTAATAGATTTTACCTAAGGTATTCAAGAGACTGATCGGGCGATAGCTAATCGGGAAGCGGTGCTTTTTTGCCGGGTTTATGTATCCCTATGACTATGGCCGTTTTCCAGGCGACTGGGAAATGGTAGTGGGCGATGTTTACATTGAATATGCAAACCAAGAGTGCTATGAGGTGATCGGGAAGAAGTTTGAGTACTTCGTTCCGGATCCCGTCAGGACCAGGAGATTTTTTGAGCTTAAGGCCCTTGATGACGGAACAGACTTCGTCAGACGTGACCGGGGTTAGGGTATCCGCAGGGGGGACCGAACTGAGTTCCTGTACCGAGGATTCGATTGCGTTGACATGTACGGCGTCTATGTTGTCGCAGTTTGGAGAGCACTGGCTCTCCAAGCTTACGGCAAGACACTCCGCCTTGTCTTTGCTATCGAATGCGAGCGTGCTTGTGCGAATGCGTCTTGCGAGGTGTGGCAGGTGGGAGGAGTATTCTATTTTTAATGATCTAGCTAACTTCCAGTATGTGAGATGGGACGGTTTGAGATCCTCTACGAGGTTGTCCCTCTGTATTCAAAGATCCAAGCTTTGAACTCTCTTTGTAATGCTCGTAACCGTGCGCAGTTGTCCCTAGACGGGAATGAATCGTGAGTGCGTATCGCGGCGTTCTTTCCCATCTTCAACGCTCGCAAGTCAGTAGGGAGTATAAAGCGGCGATCGCTCGCCGTTTTGACCTCTCTGATGCTGATCTGGAGTTGGTCGACGAGGGAATTGATCGCTAAGTTGGCGTCAGAGCCGCTGCGGCTTTTACAGCTTCACCGGACTTGAGGGCGAGCGCTTAGGGCAATCAGCCGACCTCAATGCCACTTTTTTTTTTTTTTGAACTGACTACACTGTTAGCCTTAGGGGCCCTATCCAAAAACAGAGCCGCTGCGGCTTTTACACCTTCACTGGACTTGAGGGCGAGCGCTTAGGGCAATCAGCCGACCTCAATGCCACTTTTTTTTTTTACTGACTACACTGTTAGCCTTAGGGGCCCTATCCAAAAACAGAGCCGCTGCGGCTTTTACAGCTTCACCGGACTTGGGCCTCAATGCCACCCTTTCGCGCGATTCTTAACCTCGCTCTGCGCCTCCCAACCGCTCATTTGCCAGCCATTGTGCGGACTTCGCTCAGCCAACGAGCGCACGCCGTGGTGCGCGCGCTCTCTTGCCAGAGCGAAGTTATATTCCTACATATTCCTATACATACAAATTACGTATTACTACGATTATATTTCATTCAGTACATATATTTAGCCTAACTTATTACTTATTTAGACTACAAATATTTTTTATTCCGGAGGCTCGCTGTCCGCAACATTGGATGTATCTCTGATTTTTTAAAATCGCATTTAATGTTAAGTGTCGATGTGAACTGCAACTCTTTCACTAATTAACTAACTAAATATGAAAATATAATAGTACTAAAATTTATTTAAGGTTTGTAATGTAAAAAGTAGTAGGTACCCTACTTACTTTATAATAAATAAAAACTGATTTATCATAAAAACCTTATCTTTTTTCTAAACTTACTCCATTAATCAATTGAATAGGAAAATTGTATTTTATTTTAACCTTATATTTTTACAAGTGTTCACCTAGAGACAAATGTCTATGGACAGTGGGCCTTTCCTTTTAATGACTGGTCACGTGACAAACAGAGTAATTTAAACAGGACCTGAGTTCGAATCCCTGCAGTGAGCTGGAGCTTTCGGTGAAGGAAAACATCATGGTGATATCGTAACATGGTAGTATGGCTATTTCTAATTCCCACCTGACTAGCTATCACCCTCAAGTTGAAAATCTGTCACCAAGCATCAATTGGTGTGTTCTGGCAGTTGCAATTGAGAGCCAGTCTTCCACTAGGCTAAAATAAAATACAAAGGCTTAATTAGAATTAAAATTCATTTAAAAAAGCAGGGTAATAATATAAAGGAGCATTAGAAATTTTTATTCCCTAGCAAGAGTGGCTCGTATTGAATTTCTATTTTATATAATGAAGTAAATGCAAACAGTAAGTAAATTATTGATTTTGTATTTCTATTAAAACATTTCTAATATTTTATACGTTTGTTGCTGGCTGTACCTTTAACTTTGACAAGTAGTAATTGAAGTTGGCGTGGACGCGATTATCTTCTCTTTGAAAGGGGTATAAAAAATACACAACAAGGTAAAAACACCTGTCACGGACACCATTAATATCAAAATACATTAATTAACAATTGCTTTTCAAAGTATTACTTGTATAACGTCTATCTATTTGTCCACTTTAAGGGCCTCCTGTCCATATAAAAGATGCTAACTACATAGGAAACTCAAAACATCTGAATGACATTTATAGTGCAAATTACGTTTATTATAAACGTTGATAACTTTACCTTCCCCTATGGATAGATTATTTTTAAATTCTTTATAGGTTTAGCGTTGGGCCAAAATATCACCTGATGTTATGCGACGATGTGGCTAGTGGGAGAGTTGGCTCTCAAGTGAAGCTGCCTGAACACACCCTATAGGGGCAATTTGAGGGCAAAAGCTCAGGCTCATTGCAGGGATTCGAACTCAAGTCGATCGACGGGCCTCCTTATACGCAAACTCTACTTAAAAAAATATAGCATCATTACTTAAAAAAATTCATGCTTAGATATCTATTTCTTACCATACAATTAGCACTAAATAAAATACCCAGAGGAGGAATGTAGGTAATCTATATAATGTTAAAGTTTTGTATCATCACATACTAGGAGACTATGAGATAGCGTGAATAGTTTAGTATCATTAGTTCGCCTAAGATGGGATCCCACGTCGACGCAAGAATTCAACAGTGAATAAACAATAAAAGCAATAGAATTATAAATTATAGGGACAATAGCAAAAACGACCGCACACAGCGTTGTTTATTCTTTAGATAAACTGTGTGCCCGTAATTGGTGCCGCCACCCTAAACTTGTGCAAGTCTTAACGAAATTATGGAACGGTTTTATGTCCATAAGAGGCAACAAATCTTAGTTGAATTGTTATCAAATACTATTTTATGATCACCGAGTAATAATTATAGAGAGTTGATTATAAATTTTATTTTGCTCTAATAAAATAGCTAATATTATAATTCGATATCTGTATTATCAATTTATTTTATACTAGCTGTGCCCACGACTTCGTTCGCGTGGACTACAGAATGCCGTCGCTCGGACATACGCGCGCGCGAATCGTGCTACTCCCACTCCCGGTTATGTGTTTATTGTGGGTGAACCTTGGAAGATAGACATATGCTTTCGTTGAGTTTTTTGTAGGTCTTTTTAGTATTTAAAATTATGTACTACATTAATTTGATTTATCTCTTATGGTTTACTCAGCATGACCAGTTTTTTTAATAAGCGCGAAGCCCTAATTCTTTTTCTAAAATAAAAATAGCCTAAGATACTCCTTATCTGCCTGTGAAAGTCCCGTCAAAATCAGTCGAACCTTTTTGGAGATTACCCTGAATAAACACAGAGACAGTCAGAAATTTTAAAAATTACTTTTTTTATAGGTACCTTATACTTATACCTCTACCTGCATATGCATTAAGTAAAATACTGTTATTTTGACCTTACAAACAGACACTTCAGTTTTATTAAATGTATACATATATAATACAGTAATTATTTTTAGTCATATTTAACAACAAATAAATATCTTGTGCGCATTTTACATGCCGCAGAAGGTTGAAATCAACACAAAACATAAAAATATATAGTTTAAAATCTCTTTTTTAAAATTCTAAATCAGCGGAACTCGAACTATCGATCATTCGTACTGTACATACTACATCTTACTGTACAAGTCTGGTCGTCATACCGCTAGGCCAATTCGACGACAAACATAGTCGTAAAAATAAGGACTTGCATTGATTGTGTATAATTCTATCTCATTTTCTTGCAGGCTTAATTATGAATGTGTTTGTCTCTTTTTAATGTCACTTTTTCGTTTCATCGAGCTTCAAATCACAACGGTACTAAAAAAGATTTCACTTCTAAATCAGTAGATGTATATGAATTCTTATGACCCATCAATTGAGCACTGACATAAGCTTCCCGTGTATAAAAGTTCATAAAAACGGGTATCACCGTTTTTTAGTTAATCAAGACAGAGAAATAAACAAAAGAAAAAGACATAATTTTCATACGCGGCCATTTAATATCAAACTAAGCAAATTTTGTATTATAGTAACTAAACACTATAGATATTTAACACCCAGACACACAATTGACAAATTAATATGCTCATCACATAAAAATCAGTAATGGGCGGGAATCGAACCGTGACCTGTCGGCTCAATAGTAGGACTTACTACCAATGCGCAACGAGGCCTAACGTCGCCAAATGATCTAATTAACGACACTAAAAATATAAATTTCATAATAAAACCTGATATTCTTTTTAAGGAGCATAATTTAAAAAACCCTTTAATTGGGAGGAAAATTAAGCGATGCGGTTTGCACACCGTGTTATTAAATAATTTATATACATATATGTACATTGTTTATATGATATATAACCAATACTATAAGAATACTAAATAATTGCGTCTAATACATTGTTGCATGTCACGTATATACTAAAGTTAGTCTATGAACACAATCATTAAAAGTAACCTTACGCGCTATGACAAAAGTGTGAAAAATAATGACAGAGATAGAAATATAGACTGGAAGTATTATTTGTGTAAGCGTAGCAGTAAGTCGTTTTTTTTTTTAAAAAAAAAAATAACAATGCTCGTCTTTGGCGAAATTGTTTAAACATTATATCGTTTCATACTGCAAACAAATCTATTTGTATATTACTAGCTGGCAACCGCGACTTTATTCACGTTAATTACAATATAAATTTTAATAACGGTACAGCTTTTGGAATAATGGTGCCTATCAATCAAATGCAGATAGGAGTCAAATAATTTACAGATTCGGATTAGTTGTTCTAGCGATGACTTCTTAGAAACATAGAAACTTTACCTCTATATAAATATTTTTTTAAATGTTATATTAAAAAGAAAAAAGAACTGTGGTTCATTCTTTATAAGTAATTTCTTTCCGAAATTTATAATAGAATTATTTCTAATAGAAAATCCATTGATATCTAATATAACATTTCACCTTTTTGTCTTTCTTTCTGTTTTACTCAACATTGAAATAAAAAACGACCTGACCGATTGTTATGAAATTTCGTAACAGGGAAAGCTTTCATTTCTCACTTGACGGGCTATAAGAATTATCAATAATACTTCTAAAAATAATATGAATTCTTAATTGGTTTTGATGAAATTTTGCAAACGGAAAGTATAACATGTCATTCCTCAATTGATGGACTATAAGAATTCTTAGGAAACTGAGTATAAATAAACGCGTGAGGAGCCGTGGGACACCGCTAGTTTACGTATAGTTATATGTAGGTAGTTGGTTTTAAGAAGAATTGGGCACAGAGAATTTCTTTAGAGATTTCTCTTTACTTGGGGCAGTCCAACTGGTGGAATACTTCCATCCTATAGAAAATTGCAGCTAAATAAACTTGTGTTGTGTTCCTGCTGTAAGTAGAGCTTCCTGAGCTTCTTGAAGAAGGTGCGTTTAAGGTCGGCAACGCGCTAGTAGTACCTTACTTAGCTGCTTACCACCTATTTATTTAACTATTTTATTTTATACATTCAATTTTGTATTAAAGACCCTTCTAGTAAACTTTATATCTATCTTATTCAAAGCAATAAAAGATAAAATTAAAAGCCGACCAGGGGGACAAATAGATCCAGACGATTTTTAACACATTAAAAAATGGGAAATTTGACTAGCTGTGCCTTACGGTTTTACTCGAGTTACGCACTCATTTGATCGCTGCCAAAATAAATTTAGGCTAATGTGCTAATAAATAGGCTATAATATGCAAAGATAATTATTCAGATCGGAGTGGTAGTTTCAGAGATTAGCGCGTTCAAATAAACTCATAAAAAACACTAGAGCTTATGTATATGTTAGTATGTATGTAACGAAAACTTTGAACATGATTTTGACCCCCTTCAAAACGTGGGATTAACTCGAAATTTGGCATACTTATCAAGGACTGATGACAATTTAATATTACAAACAATTAGATACGTTATCCTTACTAAGATAATCAGGATTAACGATTTTTTATTTTCCTAAACTGGTAGTGTCTTTGCGCCAAGACCAAGAAGGGAAATACCAGGCGCACCGATCACCTATTTTTCGGATAAGTTACCAACTTTGAATAAGATGAAATTTTCGGAGAGGGAACCTGAGAACCGATTATCTCATCCAAGGATGCAGCAGGCGCCCAAATTGCTCATTTCTCGGATAAGTTACTGACTTGAAACCATGCTTTTTTTACAATGAAATACATCTTTTTTTCTTATTTACCCTATTCTTAATTTATATTTATTAAAATTTAGTTTCTATATTTTCGTTGGATTTTCTATAAAAGCGTATTTTTAGATTTTTTTTAAACTATTATTTATTAATTCACCAAAGAATTATCTTTTCGGATGAAGTCAACTAACCGATCCAACCCATTATGGTCATAGAAAAAATTGATAATAAAAGTTCACTTTCACCGTAACCTGTATTAACCCTTTAAGATAGCTTGCGTCACCTGAGATTCTATAAAGGGATGTTTAGACCCTTTTTTTGCTGTCGACAATTGTCAGTTAATCTTTACGAAGGGGCAGGAAGCCTTATGGACGGATCAAACACCTGCCTAGAAAGTGAATCTGTAGTGAATAAATCATTTGCATCTACAAAGAAGTAATAATGTTCGTCACGAGAGCTTTAAAAAAGTATATTTAGATGAAAATTTTAGTGCATTCAATAGTTTATGATCTTATTACGACTATAGTTTAGTACATAAATATTAGGTACTAGCTTTGCCCGCGGACTACTAAATGCCGGTGGTATTGTGATGACCCTCTTCCACCCACGATGGTCGACCGACGGTTAATTTAAAGATAAAAATGCTTATTATTTTATTTGCGCGGAATCCAAATTCTTTTTCTAAAATAAAAGTAGCCTAAGTTACTCCTAATAAAATCATCTATCTGCCAGTGAAAGTCCCATCAAAATCTGTCCAACGGGTTCTGTGATAAGTCGGAAAAAACAAAAATTTTAAAATAAGTTTTTTGGTTATATGTACCCTATATGGTTTCATATGCATTTAAAAAGCTGTTATTTTGACATCACAAACAGACGCTTCAATGTTATTAATTTGTATAATTATATAGGTGTAGTATAGATAGGTACGCGATAAAAAAAATGTCCTTATTTACAACTTGTATCAAATTATACTGCTTTGGCGTAAAATACCAAAAAATACTCCAAAAATTTAAATTTATTTTACTCATTATTGTTTCTACTTATGTAAAACCAATACTTATAAATTTGTATAAATAAACATTAATTTAATTATATAATAAAATGAATTTATATTATAACTTTCATTGATAGCTAACTTCATGTTGAGCTCTCAATTTTAAACCTCTACCTACTAAAGACCCCAAAAGAAGTATAATTTGGAAGAAAAAGATTTTTTTAAATCTTGCCTTGTTAAGCATGTTACATATTTTACAATAAGTGCAAATTAAAAATCGTATAAAGGGTAAAATTTCGATTACCAAGAACATTGATATAAACATCAAGAAACATTCAAAAATTATTTTACTTTTAGTCAAATTTTTATAAAGAAAATCTGGCAGGTGTCTGTTGTTTATCTTACGTTAACTAATAAAATAATATGAGGATTTTAATATGAAAAATATTTATCTGAAGCAAATATATTACCGATGCAAATATGTGAGAATATATGCATAAACTGTTGTTTTATGCGTTCAATAACAGTAGACTTTTCACTCCGTTATTAATTACTGAAGTAAGACGTGTGTACAATGTTATTACTTATTAGACTAAAAATAGGTTATATTCCATGCAAAAATATTCATTTTCACTTACGCTCGTACATTTCTTAGGGAAAAAACTTATGTAGTAAAAAAAGAAGCGGATATAGTAATAAACCGTTTAGACCAACACGGAACTATAATCTGTACTATTAATAATATAAAACTCAAGAAATTTTTGTTTGTTTGTTTGAACGCGCTAATCTCTGGAACTAACAGTCAGATTTGAAAACTTTTTTTGAGACGAGAGGTTAATCAATTCAAGTGTTTTTTTATGAATGTTCCGCCATAATTTCTATGTTTACGAAACAATTTGGATGATTATAATTTTTTTAATAGGGAAACTTCAAGGGTGGTCTAATTTTAATTTCAATGGCATTGGACCTTCAACTTCGAAGATACACCAGGAAACTCTTAAAAATCCTGGTGAAGTTGGTTGTCTTTTTTGTTTAAAATGCCTTGTATAGCATTTTTATTGAGAAAGGTTATAAGCTATATAAGTTTACGCTAAAACTGTAAAGAGCTAGCAGTAACGATAAATGTCAAACAAACTCGCAAGTATAGGAAGTGATAACACGATATGCTACACACAGAAGCGTTAGAAACGGCGAAGTGTGGTGGAGAGTTTGTTTAATAAACTGAACACGGGTGAAACCGTGTGGCACGCTAGTAATGCTATAATTGCAAACTTTCTTAAATACATAATGCCAAGAAAATATTCGCACGCATATTAAATAGACTAGTTTGAATACACCGCGTTAACAATAATGAGAAATGGTTTTTTTTTTTATTAAGCACCATTGTGTCATTCGTCGATCTGTACCTACACCTGAGTATTTACAATGCGGTATTGTAATTTCTTGACTGGTTGATTTATATTTGCATACGGTTTGTATGAGTTCGTTACGTCAGCGAGGGTTCGATTGAATCAAGAAGAATAAGGAGTTTGATAGATTGTCGAAAAAATTCGCACGGGTCTTTATGGCCTCGGCGCTCGCGGTCAAAGGGTTATCGATGTTCTCATTTTAAATATTACTCTTTGTTTTTTTTAACGACATTTTGGTCTGTCATGTGGCTACTATAATGTAATATTGGCGGAATTTGACGTAATATAATCTGGATGATGGAGATGTCGACTATCTGTACTAATAATAAAGCGAAAGAGTTTTTTTTTGTTCGATTGCTTCCTTTTTTTTGTTGGTTTAAAACACGCAAAACTCTGGAATTAGCATTCGGAATCAAAACAATATTTTTGCTTAATATTATAGTATGATTTGTGAGGAATGGTATAGGCCATTTATCATTATTAGCTGAGCTTGCCTTAAGTATTGATTTTTGTTAAGTAAGTCGGAAGACAAAGCATTCCCGAACTGCTTTATCCGCGTGTGCTGGCCTAAAGGATAGTAATATGTAAATACAATGACCAACAAAGATATTGGTCTTTAGTACTTCTAAAAAAATCCGTGATACCATATTCTATCTATTATAAATAAGCCACAATCAGGCATTTTGTGACAAAAATTTATTGAAGATTACAAAGTGATTTATGAGAATTATTTTTAGGCATGGCATATTAATCCTTGCGAAAGAAAGTTATTTCGTCATGAATACAATTTTATGAAGATAAACTTTGCCCTTTAAAGCATGTTATTTGGCATAATTTGAGAGATAATAGAAAATTAAAATAATTAAACACTCGGCTCGGTAGAACAAGGTGCGGTGAAAACCAATATATTCAAATATACGACAAGAAAATGTTACTAAAAATATTTTCTACAGTGAAGTATTATAAATTATCAATTAGTGATTTCTTTTAAATTATACGCTGGTTAAATCGCGAGGCACATCTAGTAAATAATAAATTAAAAACATGCTCATTTTAGTTGTCACAAAAACTTCCTTGTCTTTTCTAACAAGAGAGACATTATCTTGTCAGAGGGTTGTTTGAAGTGTTTGAACTCTAAAGACTAGAATAACATTTTATACATATGACATTGGTAGAATTGTATATAAATACACGTTGTTACAATTAAGAATAAACAAATGCAATTTTTTAATTTTTGATCTTTATCATTTAATCAAGGACACAATGCTTGTAGTAAGTAGTTACAAGACAAAAGATTTGTCAAATATTTTTCCAACTTCTTCTTAAGGGCACTATTTTTTGTATTACTATAAGATTAACAATGTAAATAAGTAAGTAAGTAGAGCTTAGTTTTAGTGCATTAAAATATCGCTTTAAAAGACGTAGATTTGAATCCTACAAAAAGCCTGAGTTTTAATTGATGAAAACAACGTTATGAAATCATAGTATCAACTCATTTTACTTATCTCTGATGGTAGGGCAATTTCTGTTACTACGCTAACGGGAGTGATGTATTAAATAAAAAAACGAATAATATAAAAGCTTTTAATTTAAACCGGTGTTTGTACCGTAACAAGATGGGTTCGAAGGGTATCTGAATCCAACTGGGTCTCGACCACCATGAACATAGTGATAAAACCGTGACAGTGGCCATCTTAGGGTTGTCGCGTTTCGAGATCAGTCCGCGATATCCATTACCGAGAGCTGTCGGTCATGGATTGATTGATAGCGGTAGCCGTTTTTTTGGATTTTTCTGTGTTTACCATTAAACGCAGTAGGTACCTATCGCTACTTTGCGAGGCTACCAAAATAATAATAAAACAGTATATTATAATATATGGTCCACATTTCACTACTTCATTACTATGTATGTATTTTACTTTTATTTCATTATATCAAATACAATATAAGGAACCGTGGATTTTTTATCTTCTTGTTTAGACTCTGCATTAGCAATTGCCAGTGTCAATGTTTTAAGCCTTCTAGTATTTTCTAATCTTCAAAGTGGTTTCTAATCACCAAGATGGTGGTTCCCTTGTTAAAACTATCTAGGGAGTTTTTGTGGCAACTCAAAATGCATGTTTCCAGTTTATATTTATAATCCACTTCACTTTCCCACAATAACCAAACTAACTCACGCCACCAATGTTACATAATATAGAGTCAAAGAACCGAATTTAATGAATTTAAATAAAAAACAATTTTACTAGATATCTACCAAATTTTTCATCAATGATTTTTACACTAAAACCTGATCACGTACCTACTGAAAAGTTAAATATATAACAAGATGACATGTTTCTAACAAATCGAATACAAAGACACTCAGGCCAATAAATCACTCGAGAAATCAATAACCGAGCTGATCCGATCACAATTGATCCCAACGCGCCCTCTATCGTACGTTTGCAATAAAGAATTACTGTATTATTATTTGTCGTTAACTGAATTTGCATAGCAATAAAAATTTGCATATTGGGTTACATTTTGCATAACAAAATAAGGTATTGTTAAACTTTTTTTAAAGCATCTGCGGTGCGAAAGGTGTGCTTGGTTTTGTACTTTATTAATAATAATAACAATAATTGCTTAACTCCTAGTAATAATTATAAAATCTCATGTCCTTCCACTCTTGGAGAAAATTGAAGGTTTATTAATTATTAGGCCAGTCTACGAAGTATTGATGATAACCTAACTAATTAAGTAGAGCTTTCTAAAATCTCGGAATGCTAATAATTACGTTTTCATTATACAATTTTAGAAATTACAAATTAGTTTTTGCAATTTAAATACATTTGTAACAAATTATTATTGTTACGAAAACTGTAATGAAAGTGCTGTGTTTTACATATAGGCAAATAAATATTACAATTAGTGAAAGAGATAGTAAATTATATCACTTCTTTGTGTAACAAAGGATATTTTTAAGCAGTACGTAGTTACCTACCATCACGCCGCACCTGAGGTAAGAATAACATAATATCTATATTTACACAAAAACCATCCAGTTTTTTTTTTTTTTTTGTATAGCTCAATGTAAAACAAAGCACTTTTATTTAACAGATTTAAAAATAATAATAATGTATGTACTATAGCTAAAGTTATACCTAAACTCTAATACAATTTCACATTAAAACTTTAAATTCTCCCATCTATAAAACTGTTATTAAATCCAGAATTTTTAAAGTGCCCTTACCAAATATAAATTCCTCCCTTGCAAAAAGGTTTTGTCCTTTTCTCAATCCTTTCTTATATATCAAAGTAACAAATACTGTAACATTAAGGAAAGTTGGAATGCCAAACACATGGTCTAATCATGGCTTCTAACTTTATCATATCACAATACAGAAGAACTAATAACTAATTATATAAAACATCCATCCAGGCAAAAACACAATTACATACCGTACATTCATGCATAAACACATTATCTCTCTCACACAGCACACATACTCACATATCACACACGTACCTACACACTATTTAAAACACAGACATATATGTATGATAAACGCTTATTCTCTCTAAAAATTTGATGACAGTTAATCGTGTAATCAAAGCTCTTTGAAACCGATCACAAGACAGGTCTTTGATCCTAGTGTGGAGATCTACAACAATTGTTACGAGACTATCAAAGTATTGTGAAGAGTGTTATAAGTCGTCTTAAATCAACTTTTGTAAACTTAGGTTTAAGTGTTTTGGAAATAAACATTTTATAGCATAAAATGCCATTTTTTATTATTATTACAACAATTTATTTAACTCATTATGTTCATATAACAATATGGGTATCAAATGAAAGGATTTGCTGAGAAGAATACGAAAAATAAAATGACTTCAATCTAAATCCAATATGGCGGACGGTCCAAGATGGCGGACACGTTAATTTTTATTCACTTCCATGATATGGGTGTAAAATTAAAGGGTTTGCTGAGAACTATTCGAAACAAGTAAAAAATAAAAAAATAATTAGTAGTAAAAACATTTATAAGAACAACCCTTTTATATAAAGATCTAAAAAGATAAAAATGAACTTTATATCAACCCCATCAATTTATTACACTACACAACATTTAAGTTATAAAAGCTAGATTAAGATTTACTTGTGTAAATAAAGAAGAATACAATAATTATAAATTGATCTTGACATAAGTAAATCTAAGAAAATAAAGTATGTACTTATTTCATAAAATAGGTAAATACATCTACACAAGTAAATCTCACGACAAGCTTTTATATCATGTAAATTTTATTGTAAATTGATGGGTTTGATTTAATTTAAAGGTATTTTTTCTTTTCAGAGCTTTAAATAAAAGCTTGTTTTTAAATTATTATTTTTTACTATTCATTTATTTTTCGTAATAAAATATAAAAATTTACAGATATATCTGACGAGATAACACCCTTTTCAACTGTTAATGATAACACACTATCTTTGAATAATCGATCAGACATGAAGATGTCATGTAAAAAACCAATTTCCCGGTCGGCTGCCCCCTCCGTTTCTACATTCGTGAGTTTTACCCTAAAACTGTCACCCCTGTAGATTCGACGGGTGGCCCCTAAACATCGGCTGGCTATTGGCTGGCCAGTCAATTTATGTAGTAATATTTCGGCGAATTCCAGTTAAGTGATGTCCGTTCACTTTAATTTTTATATTGCACGTGTCTGAATATAATATCACTTTAAGTAAAGGTAGGTACGATGTGGGCGAATTTGTTCACGCGCTAAACTTACAAGACAATTTATAACAAAAAAGAAAACAAACTTCAATTACTTTGAGGAGTTCTTTGATGTATCTTCGAAATCGAAAGTCCAATGCTAATCAAATTAAAATGGGACTTACCTTTGAGCTATTCAACGAAAAAAGAATCATCTAAATAGGTTCATAAACAAAGTAGTTATGCCTAAATATTAATGAAAAAAAAAATTAACATGCGAATTAACAACCTCGTTTTCTTGGAGTCGGTTAAAAAGAGGACTAAGAACACATACATAACATTTATATTAAAAAAAAATTTCTTTGTATTTTTTATCGCAGTCCTTGGCGACAAAATTTCAACCAGTAACTGGCATGAAATAGGCTGGCATTAAAAAATGCCCTACCACCATGCTATAGTTTCAACATGATTCCTTCTCCGCTGATGCTCATTAATGGGGTTCGAACTTACGCCTATCAACGCGGTGTCTGTACTCTATTATATTTTTATATTTTTGCCGTATAATTATTTTTTTAAACATTAAAGCGAATCAACAGAAAAATGAAATGTACTAAGCTTAGTCTTCTGTGCTTTAAAGAAGTTTTTTTTGTCTTTTTTTAGATGAACAGCATAAAAAAGGTACCTACTTACAGTATTAAATAATAAAAAATAATTTGAATTTTAATCAGCTGGTACAAATTTTCTTCGCAGTTCTTTCGAACTATAATAAACATAATATGATTATGATTCTTCTTTTTTTTAATAGGAAGCTTACACGAGCTTAGTCGAGGGTAAAATTGAGAGTTACCCGCAACATATTATGACGGAAATGCGACATGATAAAGTTAGGCATCAAAAATAATAACATAAATTAATTATACTGACTTATTTTTTTAACCATGTTAAAATAATTTAACGATAATAACTACACAATATAAGATAGCATCACGCTTGTATCCTCGAAGGGTTAGGCAGAGGAGTAATAATGTACATCCACAGTTCGCCGAGTATGTTTTTAGGTCCCATGTTAATAAGGGCGAGCCTATTGGCTGTTGCTATTAATCGGACACGAAGCCAAACTCCGAGCTACTACTGAGAATTTCATAAAAACACCCAATAACACTTTGGTCGACTTGGGAATCGAACCCAGGACATCGAGCGTACCAGTCGTGCTAATGAGGTAGTTCGTAATTTTAATACAAGAAATTAACCTATACATAGGAGGCAAACTATCATAAGTCACATTTTGCATTTTGCACAGTTACAATTAACAAACATAAACAATGTGTAAGGCAATAAACATTATTATTATCGGATTAAAATAATCATTTTACATTATTAATGTAAGTAAAATGAATTCACATTTATTGCCATTGCTAACATGATGAATCATGTTGTTGACACGTGGAATAAATATGTTGGAGTTGTTTTTGTTCTGTTATGCCAAAGAAGAATTACTTCTTGCGTACATATATAATATTATATAATAATAAAATTATTAAGTTTATATTGCAACTAACGCGTACACAGTTGTTAGTCTGCATATAAAAAAATATACCACATGTATAATATTAAAAACGTTCGTAGAGATAAATATTCATGTCAAGTTTATGTTTTCCACGTGGGCGCGTTTAACATTGAAGAGGTGGAGTATTATTATATGTCTATGAATTATACATACATGTGCCTTAGATATTATAATATGACAACTTACTTTAGTCTTATTAGCTGGTACATCTATGAAGGTGCGACAGCTTAAGGAGACTAAGCCAATGTAGCTTATAAAATCGCAAATTTACGATCGACATCTACAAAATTGTCTCACGCCTCTCGATGTATGTATTTGGGGTACAAAGAAAAACCTGAAGTACATTTTAAGATAAACAAAATGTGTATACCACTCAAAACCATATTGCGTTTAGGATTAACAGAATACAAAACAAATTATTCTTAGCTTTCTCAGTATGGGAGTTTTGGTTTGTGTCAAGCTGGATCGCGGTCACCATACACCATTTCGCTGTCCTGCTGTTGAGAGATAGTGGCGACTGTCGAAAGATTGCTGATCTTTATGTGGTCACCGTGGTTTTTATATATACCAATATTTTATAGGGGAAAGATTAGATTTTTTATTTGTTTTTTTGTTTGTAATGGATAAACTCAAAAACTACTCCTGACCGATTTTAAAAATTCTTTCACCAATATAAAGCTACAGTATCAGCGAGTAACTTAGGCTATATTATAATTTGAAATATTAATTTATTCCTCATAAAAATGTCGATAGTTTTACACAAAGTATAAAAAATTACCTATACGGGTGCGTTGGCGATGTTTGTCGTATAAAATTAACACGGGTTAAACCGTAGAGCACAGCTAGTCAATTATAATGTGCACTATCAAATATACGTTTCTATGTTACTATAAAAAAATAATTCTTTGTCTACTGAGCTGCAAGCGATTACATGAAAAAACAATGTTAACATTTTAAGCAAATTTATATTTATTTAATCTGTAATAGCGACTATATTTCAATGTAGGAAAACCGTATGATGAAACACTTGCAAATTATTAGGGCATTTTCTACCGCTCACCCTTAGACCGAAAATCTGTCTTCACGCACCTATAACTAGGTATATTTCGCCAGCAACGTTCATAGCATGAGAATAGGCCTCATGTTAATCGATCACCATATTAATAAAAAATATTAAAAAATGCAAGTAGTGTAGAGTACACGGGTATCGAAAACTATCTTGAATCGATCCGATTATTTGTATCTAATGATATCACGACCAACCATTCTCATTATGATGACAGGCTTTAGCGCGTCGCTTTTTCGGAACAGTTCGCATAAATCCTAGAAACCTTTACTATGGTGTTAGCCATTATAACAATGACTGTTTAAAATTTTCATCATCTGACAGCAGCAACTGATCTTTGTTGTCATCAGATGACGTCATATAAAAAAGTTTTCTAAATATATAATTTTTTTATTTCGCGATCGTGTAAAATTTACTTGGATTTACTATCGTTTTACCTTAAAAACATATTGACAAATACCATATTGAAAGGCCGTTAAGAACCGAGATTTCACTTAAAATATCACAACTGTCCGCAGTCGAAACTGTAGGGTAATAACACACGGAACACAACATAGAATATTTTACATGTACGTATATACTGTCGGTAACTCAATTGCTACGTATGTCAAACGTTTTTTAAAGAACGTGCTCAAATACATAAGCGGTAAATAAATAAAGAAACAAAAACACCGTAAAAGCAAAAAAGTTTTCATAACCGAATATGAATTTAATTTATAGAGAAAAATTTTAAACATATAATTACGACAAACATAAAAACAGTAAACGAAAAAATTCACAGTACTCCGCCTACCTAATTTACACTAGTTTATGAAACCACTAAATGATATATTCACACTACAATTAATGTAATTATCACTCACGGTATAACAAAGTAAAAAAAAAAAACACTTTTTTACCTCGCCTCATAATTTCCTATGAACTACACAGTTGGGTGCGACTGACCCTATGCAACCCTACCACGGGTAGGTGACGCCCATCAATTTCACGGAGGGGATATAACGACCCCTTGCACTTTTCAGTTGACAGCTGTTGGTTTCTTATAAGAATTTTTTATTTGTACGTTAGAATATTTTGTATTGAAAAAAAAAATATGGATGTAGTTATGCAGAAGTGGTTAAAAAAATAATCAAAGTTATAAATAAGTTGGAGTGTCTTTTCTTGCTAAAGGTTATCGAACCCACGATGATTTCCTACTAAATACATGAGAAAAGATTTTCACGATTTCTGACACCTTTAGTACTCTAAACCTCTGTTGGTCCCGTAGAGTTTATTATAATACTTGTAAGAAACGGGATCGATTGGCATGCAAAAAAATTATTGTTTAAATAGCGTATTAATTTACTGATTATAAAAAAAATCTGTAAATGCTGGTTTAAAGGTCTCAAAAAGTTAAGGATAGTCTCCCTAAAGAGTTTTCTGTAGCTGCAACGTTTAAGGTACCCACCCTTACTGCCCCGTCCAAAAAATCCAACCTTTATAAATGAGATATTCGAGGGTTTGTCTGTAAAAGGCAATCTCCGGAACTACATAACCGATTCTGAAATTTCTGTTACTGATAGGATTAAATCATTGATATAGACTAAATTTTTAATTTTTTTTTATAGTTAACATGCCTGAAATTTTTAGTAGTATAATTATTTCAATTAAAAACGTTATTATTTACATTAAATTTAATTCCAAGTAAAACAATTATTATTATTTTAATTATTTTATTTTGTTAGTAAAAAAATCAGCTCACTTTTATGTATTTCAGATATAATTTGAAATAAAACAGTTGTTTATTTATTTATTTATATAAATGGATGGTCAGTGGCCAATACACTATGATAACATTATAGTCTAAAGAATTAAAACTTTCTTCAGTGTATAAGCCTTCGAAGGCCACCACCGCATGCTTTATTAATGACCTTTACACAGTAAAAAAAAGTCTAACTATTAATTATGTACGTCCACAAGGAATTTAAAAAAATTGTCAAATATTGTAAATAATCAATGGATAAAAATGTCAAAAAGTATAATAAATTTCTGTCAGAAACCACTGATAATAGAATTAGTCAACAATAACTAATAATAAAGCATGCTCTACAAACAATCATTTACAATAATTTTTTTTTTAGATCAGACTACACTGTTTGCCTTAGGGGCCCTGAAGCCGCTGCGGCTTTTACAGCTTCACCGAACTTGGGAACTTACAATAAAATTAACAATCACTACAATATAATAAAATAAAACAAAATATTAAAATAAAATAATCATTATTTTTTAAACTTTAGAAGTCACAACGCTCGTGATTTCTTTACAATATGTTTATAATTGACTAGTAACCGCCTGCGACTTTGTTCGCATGATTTTTTTTTTTAATTGCCTATCATAAGTGCTCTCACTTCCCGTACTTGCCTATAGCCTTCCAGATTGTTCGATTCTACCCACATTTTACTGTCTCTGATGTATTATTTAATTTTATGTACCTACTAATAATGATTAATAATAGTCATACACAAAACTAATATCACAATTGGAGCTATCTAGAATTATTAGGCATAACGGGAAACTTGATTATCTACGTTCTCAAATATATTTTGTTTCTATGAAGTTTCATGGTATCGCAGCATACAAAATATTGTTTACATACAATTCTGTATAATTTTATTTAAAAAATATATCTCTTAATTGTGTCTCTGGCAAAATTCCTATACAGAGTTGCCTATAGGAATTTTGGTTGAAAACACATTCATACCTACATGGGGTTTTCGCCATAAGTAGCTTCCATTATTTACTTAGTCGCACGAGCGCGACTCTGCCTTTTTAGGGCTTTTGATCAGAATAAACGAAAAGTTAAAATTATTTTTTCAAGAAAAAAGTAGCTTATCATTAATTCTTAACTGATTTTGATGAAAATTGTACACGGGAAGTCTAAGTATTTACATAATTAATGGGCTATAATAATTCTCAATATTAGTCCTAGAAATAAAAAAATATAAATATTTTCATCAATTCTCATCCGATTCTGTTCAAATGTAGACGGGAAGCATACAATATAATACTATAATTGATAGGCTATAGGAATCGTTATTAATGCATTAGAAATTGTAAATTACAATAATAATTTACAAACCGATTTTGATGAAAATTTTACCCAGATAATGCATGTCACTCCTCAATTGATACGGCGTATGATTGTCAACAATTTAAGAGAAAATAAAATTACGGGATGTAAATAACTACAGCGCATTAACAAACGCGTGCGAAGCAGCGTGAACACCGCTAGTCAATTAATATAGCTATCAATCTGATTGGTTAATTATGCAATACCCTTTATTCGAAAAATCCCAATTAGATTATAAACTAGATTAATCTTACAAGGTCATTTTCATTTCAGATTTGAAAGTGCCGTGCAACGCCATCTATCGAAAGCAGTGAGGGTGAGTTAGTCGCGCACCTAAACTGACACGCGAAATTTGCAAAACAACCCTTTCTGTATTGGCATCGCAAAATAACGTTCTTACAAATAGCTCCATCTTTCGTCACGATTTAAAACTAATTTTATTACATTACGATTTCACTTGGACAATGAACATAATTATAATATTAAAATGACAATTTATTTCGGTTCTGTTTTTGTTTTGCATGTATTATTTAGATTTTGTTAATTAAAAATATGATGTGGTCAAGAAACACAAGTGATTAATGTATTGCTTTTCGAGGATTTCAAAATTGATTTATGTATGGGTTACAACATGAACGTAGAAAGAGGTTGGGCGATGGAAGCGAAGAGTTTGCCAAGCATCAGAAGATGCACCGTGGGAAAACCCGCCGTTAGTTAGACCGACGACCTGGTGAAGGTTTAAGAATCCACTGGATGCTAGCAGTGCAAAGCTGGTCGTTGTGGCGATCTTTGGAAGAGGCCGATATCCAGCATCTTTTGACTGAATAGACGTATAGATTGGTGATGACTTAAACTTTTAATTTAATAATTCTCTAGGTACCTACAAGTATAATTCTAAACACCGACCTAACAAAAAATATTTCGATTATTTACTACGAATTGAAATGTTTCCATAGCAAAACACAAAGCTTAGGCTACTGATCATGTGCCCTATGTGGTGTCCTATTGGAATCATCTCAGGAATTTTAACACCCTTAAGAGATGAATTTTCAAAAAACCTTCTTTTTTAGCCTTATGGTCCCCTGGAGCCTCTGACGGCTTTTACAACTTCACCGGACTTGGGGGCGAGCGCTTAGAGCACTCAGCCGCGAAAGTTTTTGACAGCTCTCGCACAAGGGTGCCAAAGTGGCCGGCTCTCGGCTTAGGTGGTTGTCGCGATTGCAAATAAGTCGCGATCTGACTAATTCCCTATTCGTAAATTCGAGCTAACATATGCAAATACGCATGTTCCCCTCCTCCTGGGAGGAAGGAAGGAAACATGCGTATGTGTATTTAGTGATCGGAAAAGTCTTTCTACACTAACTAGCGCAAGACTAACTATCCTTACTTTTTGCTTACCCACGTTATTTATAGGAGGAACTATTGTGCAAAATTTCAAGCTGTTCTGGAGGCATCCAGACCCATCGGTTTAAGATGTGCATTATATGTCAGCCATTCTTAAGAGTTTTCTTAAATAGGTACATCGAACGGCAAATGCATTTTTAGATAATCAAGTATTACCAACTGGTTTTAATGATTATAGTAAATTTATATTTTCATAGTAATTACTTCCCATGCTATTGTTTAAGAGATAATTTTCAATAAAAAGTTAAACAATCGATCTTTTATAACCCGAGGCACACGCCTACGTGTCGTTTTTACAAACAAACAAAAAATAAATTTATTACAGCTCCATTCAATAGGATATTAAATAAGATATCACGATTTATTGTTGACTTTTATTATCAATATATAAAAAGCAACTGATGCTGTTTATTGCTTAACTCAACAGTTATAATTGAATACTATTAAATTAATTGCATTATATATCAATTTGATTTAATAGCTTGTAATCGATAGATTCTCTGAATTCAGGTTGAACAATTCACGGATATCGTATAATCTATCGCCGTATAATATTATTATATTGGACATAAGATATTGAACTATTTCCTATTTCAAATTACTAGAGACGAGCTAGAAAAAAAAGACGGTTTTGAACAAAAAAATTGGAAGCGTAAAAACTATATATTATTTACGGGAAAAAATGTAGGTAGGTACCTAGGTAGCGCGACCGTAGAGAAAAGTTTCCATTGGTTTTGTTGCTTTTTTTTCTCGTGTTTATGTAAAATTAATTATTATAATCACTACTGAGTAAATAAAATACAATTTTTATCTATACATAGTATAAAATGTAGTTGTCTGTCCCTATGTACGCTTAGATCTTTTAAACTACGCAACGGATTTTAATGCGGTTTTCACTGACATTTAAGACGACGACAATTTAACGAAGAGTCCGCGATGGCATATGTCTATTCGCTATGGTTGACTCACAGTAAACATTTTTATCTTCAACATAATAATTAAACATATTACGTTATTTGCGAAGCTATTTCCTCCAATTCAGTATTAATCTTTATCCAGATAAGTTTATTACTTAATTGGGGCATTTAATGTAGATTAAGATTGTATTTACAGTTGTCCATTTAAATAAATATCGTAGAAGATATCACGAATTCAAAATTATTCGCGACCAAAGAAATCCTACCTAAAAACCCATGATAAATTACGCAAGGCGAGCTAAGCGCACTATTATTAACTATGAAGCTACCTAACATACCATATCAAGCCTTTATTTCCGAGTTAGGCAGAGGTGTACACCCACAGTTCGCCGGGTATGTTTTAGGTCCCATGCAATAGGGGGCGAGCCTATTGCTATTAATCGGGCACAAAGGTAAACTCCAAACTGCCACTGAGAATTTCATAGAAAAACCTAATAGCTCTTTGCTCGACTTGAAAATCGAACCTAGGACCTCGAGCATAGCAGTCGCTTTTAAGACCACTAGTCTAATGAGGCAGTTATGAAGTTACGAACTATCAATATTAAAGTGATAAACTCTAAATCAGACTTTTTAAGCATAAAATACACCACTCTGTAAATTGTACCCGTACAAAGCTGGGACGGGTCGCTAGTCATATAGATAATATTAAAATAAGGAAAAGTATTTTTGAATTGTATTTAGAAATCAGCTGGTGCCTTTGCAGTAATATTTCAGCGTGGTAGGTACCGCGTCCACCATACACACAGTTATAAACCAATCTATGATTTTTCTGTTTGTCGAGTTCTGAAATCAGCCGGTGTATATACAGTAATATAGCAAGGTGGTAGGGGTCGCGCCACCATACACATAGTGATAAACCCATCTACTTTTTTTTTTGGTTTGTCGTGTTCTGAGATCAGTCTATTTATGTCTAATAATACGCAGACTAAGTCGCGGGTACCAGCTAGTTTATACATAAAATGATTGCTTTATGTATTAATAATATATCATCTTGACCACTTGACTAAAGTCCATTGGTTATATAATTAATAAGTGTAATAACTTTTTGCAATTTCGTATGTAATTTTATATTAAGAAACAAGCAATTATTCCAAATATGACAATAATTTATTTCTAAAAGTATTAAAAACACAGTTTACGTTAAATCAGAATTATAAAAGATTCCGTAATTTTTATAATACATAATTATAAGTGTAAAACTTCATATTGCATGCAAAAAAAAAACTTTACAACTACTTGGTATCGAACATGATTAAACTTTTATAGTAAATTTAGTTTTAAGAAATAGATAATGAATTCCATAGGGCCTGGTTAAGTCACGCTAACCTCACCAATTAACTTGTAATCCATTGTTTTACTCCATAAAACTAATAAATCTAATCAAAGCCTTTGACAGAGTTGACTGGGCAACAAACAAAGTTAACTCCAAGGGCCTTGTGATTTGTATTCAGTCGTCACAAATTGCTCGGCACGTGTATAGCCTATAATATAATGCAGGCATTGATACGTGATTGTTTTGCATCAGGTACCCGCTTTGTTAATGGAGTCGCTCAAGGAGCTATTATTGGACCACATTTTTATAAGCTCTTCAGTTTTATGTTCTCCTTAATTGCGGGCATTACTGATGTCCTGCAGTTAAATCTAATAGATACAAAAACATAGTTAATTACATCATTTGAGTGTTTGCATGTTCTTGAGATTTTATAGATCAATTATATTGGTTATTACGAGTAGTTTTCTGAATTAGCCCCTACATGATGTACTTCATAAAAATTATCTGTATTTTTTCATCGACCATTACACATACATAAAAAATCTACAAATGTTTTGAATTTATTTTATTCCAAAAGTAAATGGCACACACTCTTTTACACGTTTAATTAATAATGCTTTAAACATTTTTATAAAAATGTATTTGTCGGAACGATTTTTTTTTAATATACAATCAACCGTAATGTATTTATTGCTTCTTTATTGGTTTATATGGCTTGCATAAGAATTTTCCTTCATTATAAAGTGTTTTTCCATAAATAAACAATCAGCGATATATTTTATCAAAATGTAATTGTAAAACTGAATAAATAATATTACATTTTTTATAACTGAATAATAGTAAATATTATTTTCCATTATTAATAGTCAATATTTGCTAATATCTTTTTAATGTGTCTAATTAAGGCACACTTTGAAAGTTATTTCATATGTATAATTCTACTACCTAACAATCTACGAATGAATAAAGGGTAGAAAACTTTTTCTGGGTGGTAGGACATGGCAACTATGTACGACGGGATCACCACCAACGCACACCTGTCGTTATAGTGGTACGCTGACGTTTTCCAGAATCAAACTGGTTTATAAGGTGGTAAGATAAGGCTATCCGACTGGGTGAATCAAACTCTCTTTTGGTTTGTCGCTGCCGCGATGCTTGCAGACGGGTATGATGGCATTGCATGATCTCTTGATGATCGCCATTGTTTTTGAATGGTACAGTGACTTACTATGACCATAACTTATGACTTGCTACTATATTTAAAAAAACTAGATCGATGAATCAGCTTCAGGTACAATTCCGTTCGACCTTTTGGCATGTAAATTCAAAATGCTATGAGATCCATACTGATTTCATTTGAGTCATAAAATTATAATTGGAGTTGACAAATAAAGTATCCATAAATTTATTAATATTATCAATTTGTATAATGAAATAATAATAAAAAAAAAAAACAATATATAATCATTGGATGAGAATGGTTAAAAGGAATTACATTGCAATACGGTCTGTTATTATTGAAGCGGTAAGGAATGAAATGATGCTTTTATAGTTGCATGATTCGCCGGATCGTTGCATTCTGCATACCTTTCAAGATTTTATGTCGAATCATCATATTGAAATTATTATACTCTTCAGTTTAATGACTTCTATATTCTCACTAGACTAGTAAATTTAGCACAAACTAACACTAACGTAATTGATGTTCCTTTGAAATGATTATTATGATTGATTGCTCTTTATATGATTTCTCCTTCTATATTAGGCCCTTTAAACGAGGCGTAAATAGCCATTTCATCAGGCGAGCATGACATCGTCGACTGACGATCATATTGTGTCACCGACGGTAGTCGTTGTTCGTAGATTGTACCGTACTTTCCATCAAGTACTGGATAGTCGTTTTGACGTGCTAGTATTTAAAAATTACTAAATAGTAAGTGAGATTTGGTATATTTATGACATATTCACAAAAAATATCATATTATTGTCTTGCTAATTCTTTTTCTCAGTTGAAAGTTTATAGTCTATTAGTTTCACGGTTTTTTCCTTTTAATTTATGGTTCAATAATAATAATAAATCAACCTTGTTAGATTATTTCTTTAAAATTATACTTTTAAATGATATTAGTTCGAGTTCTTTTTATATATTATTTGAACTTGCATGGTTTCAATTGCTTTTCTATATAATATACTATCTAACATATTCCAATATTACCTTTAACTTAGTTAGGTAGGTACTTACCTTGACGCATGCTGTTGTTGACTACAATTAGTAATAATATAATGAAATAATTCCTCTATTATAATTATCAATAACTATGAATTTGTTATTGTTTTACATTTGATTGATTACAGTCAATCCCATATAAATAAATAAATAGATATGTATATGTAATAAGATGTCTCAATGCTGTTACAATAAATAATATTTTGAATTAAATTAGATAATAATAAGAAAAGAAAAAAAAAACAAATCATACAAACAATTTTTTTGCTTAGTTTTGGCATTGACATTGTTATAGTGCGAAAATTCCTCTCCAGTGACTATGTACAGTTAAGACGATTTATCATCACTTTTAACGGAATGACGATTCTAGTTAAAGATTGAAGTCATTTTTTCAACCGTACGCATATCATAATATGCTCATAAAATTGTAAGTATATAAACTTACGAATG
Organism: Saturnia japonica; assembly: GCA_033032175.1. Taxonomy (NCBI): domain Eukaryota; kingdom Metazoa; phylum Arthropoda; class Insecta; order Lepidoptera; family Saturniidae; genus Saturnia; species Saturnia japonica. The sequence continues at coordinate 4,069,043 of CM065315.1, forward strand.
GTCAATCAAAGTACAATTATTTTTTCAATCTGCATGCGTGTTATCTCACTAGGGGGTATAGCCGGGCTCTGTTTTCGACCTCGTGTTTTGAAATTGATGAGATGTTACGAGATTATCAAAGAATTCAGTTTCGAAATATCAAGCAGGTATGGAAAAACGAAATATTGGCATATTTTTTTATAATAAATCGGTATAATGACTGAACAGCATCAGATGAAAGTACGACACATCCAAGAAAACAACGGCGATCGCTGGTGACAAATTTCGGCGGTAATATTTGCTTTCATACTGCCCTGCAGACTATCTATTCGTGCCTCGTTTGAAGGGCCCGATATCGTAGAAAGAAAAACCTTTTCAGTTCCGTGTCTGGGTGTTAAACACATGTATGTACATTGTTAGTATCAGTTATATGTTTACCATACTAAAATAAGTGCCGCAGCTAGCAGGGTAGTAATTTGTGCAATTCGCACTTTTGGGGGCGCGAGACCGCTAAAACACAGAACATTTAAAAGGTTCACCTTGCAGATTGATGACCTTTTTTTAATACACAAGAAAATGTGCGAAAATGTGAATATTTGATCCTACTAATGACCCAGTATTTATAGACAGTGTAAAAGGCAGTCGACAACTAAGGCACGAGCATTCTCACTTGAATCGTCGGACTGTTAACACCTCCACAAGTTTTTCGTAACTATAACAGTGGGCATGAACTGAATGACTGTTTCGTCAAACTTGTCAAGTCTATGGATTAAGGTGTTTTCTACGTCCTGACGTGCGCGAACCTCCGTACTAACTATAGAGCTGGACAAAAGTGGCGAAACTGTCACGGCGACAAAAGTCACTTTGCTTTATGCTTGCATTTAATCCTGATGACGCCTACTAGATCTATGACTACGAAAGACGATATCGAGGAAAATGCTATATCTCTGACGTATTGTGTAAGTTCTAATTTTTTTCACAGGCACGTATCTTCCCCAATACTGTGGTACCAGGGACGATCTACCCCCAGGTTCCTCCCAAATCACTCTAATTAATACATTGCTTCGTCAATATACAAGCTATATTTAGCTCGCTGTTAAATGGCCGTGTGAGAGATTGTTCACCAATTATTACTGATAGTAGGTCCATATTCTTATAAGGAAGTGAATAAATAGCTGAACATAATCGCAACGATAATTATTCATTAACATATAATATCACCAAACCGGTGCGATATTTAAACATAACGTTCAAAGACACAATAGTGGTAGGGGTTTTTCTAATGCCCGCCTGGCTAGTTACCGTCCTCCAGATGAAAAACAGTCGTCAAACACCAATAGGTGTGTTCCGGCAACTACACTTAAGAGCTAGTCTTCGACTAGGCATAGCGTGCTACTTAAGATAAGGTGAGATTGTGCCCACTTCGGTTAACTTAAAACGATAATAAAACAAGATACATGATACCACTAGCGCGTTGACGAACTTAAGCCCTTTACCTCAAGAAGCTTTGATAACCCTACTTGCCGCAGGAATACAACACAAGGTTATTTAGCTGCGATCTTTTGTAGAGTGCAGCTATTCAATTAGTTGGATTGTCCCAGACAGTGAGAAATCTCCAAAAAAAATTGTATAAGTTATATGGTCTATTTAATTATGGTTTATGAATTTTGTTAATATGAAAAAGTTATGTTTTATGTAAATACAAATAATGTTTATGATCCGAATCCGTAGTATATTAAGGTAATTTTTTATTATCATTATGATTGGGGCAGATATACCACTTTCTGTATGGTTCGTGTTAAATAACCGGTAGAAATGTATAATTATGGCATCTATAATATTTTATAATGGCACATTGATTACATTCTTGACAAAATACGGACCGGATTTACAAAGCAGATGCTTGAATTTCTAATTTTATTACCAACGCCTACGTCTCTTATGAATCTTTATGATGTACAATATCTTGTAATAAATCAGATTGTCATTTTTAATAATATAATAACATTCTTTATACAAAGCAATAAATGCGTCTTAGCCATTTCAGGAACAAAGCCACTCCTATCATACCTCAATTAAGTGAACGGGTCTCAAATGTTTAGGCCAACTAGGAAGAGAAACAAATCTATATCTACAGTAATATAGTAAAGCGAAAAAGCTATCTTGTGTGTTTGTTTGTTAAACACGCTACTCTTTAGAACTACTAGTAGGATTCAAAAAACTCTTTTTGTATATGATAGCCAGACTTTAAAGGAATAGCTATTGAGAGCTATTAGAGAAAGGTTATTAAGATTAGATTACAACTCTCAGGTAGCCTTAAATAATGATTTTTGTGACGTAAGTCGGAAGTCGAGGCCCTCCCGAACTGCTTTAACCGCGTGCGCTGACGTAATAGTTAATGATACAGAAATACAATTTTATACAATAATATTGGACCTGATTTTATCTAAAAAAAGTCAGCGAGAGCATATGCCTGTCTCTTATACGTAAGCCACAATAAGGTATTTTGTGACAAAGATTTGTTGAACATTAAAAAGTGATTTATAATCATTATTTTTAGACATGGCATACTAAACCTTACAAACAAAAGTTACATCATCATAAAAACAATTTTACAATTTTATGAAGTTAAATTTTGCTCTTTAGAGTATACTATTTGCAACACATAGCTTAGGAGATCATGAAATATTAATATAATTTGTACTTGCGGAAAGAACAATTATGATAGACTACATGAGTGCGTTGGCAGCGCGGTGTTTGTCGTATAAAATTAACAAGGGTGAAACCGTGGGGCACAGTTTTAAATACTTTAAGAATAAATAATGTAACTATGGTTGAATTTTTTGTTGAGGGCGTAATAGTAAACAGGTATCCTGTCAACCTGATATCATGTGCTCACTGCTATCTAAAACCAACCTTAAATAGGACTCCAAAAAAAGGGAGTATCATTCCTACTTTCAGACAGAAGAGTTTGGATGGTGGTGACAGTTGTATAGGTAGTTCACAGATAAATATCTTTGGAGATTTCGCTCTACTAGGGACAGGCCAACCGGTGGTGGCTATACCTCCACTCTGCAGAAGATCGCAGCCAAATGAACTTGTGTTGTGTTCCTGCAGTGATTAGGACTTCCAGGGCTCCTTGGGGTAAAGGGAGTCCAAGGTCGGCAACACGCTTGTGATACCTAATATATTTCAAGCGTCCATATGCTTCAGTAGACGCTTTTACCATCAGGCGAGCAGTAAACTTGTTTGCCTTATTAGTTGTACCCTCCATAGTTTCTGCAACTCGTCGATATACATATTTCCAAAAAGTACTAAAAAGTAATTCTTTCACAGTGAGTCTTACCTCAGAAACATCATCAATGTACGTCACGAATTGATATAGATTCAGTTCTTAAGGTTTACTTTGACGTCAAACGTAATTGCATGAAGCAATGTGTGCAAACTATTGAGCCTCGCTTATCTTCATCAATCAAACTGTCAATCTAGCTAGACCGCCCGCGGGCGGCCTGGCGTTGCATTTGCATAGGCTTTACACTGATTACATATACCTTCAATAATTTATCAACAGTGTTACTTTAAAGCTACTTAGTTAGGATCTTGTAGAATAGATACATAAACAAGATTACTTTTATAACAAAAAAAAAACCTATTTCAATGATTTACATTTCCTTGGTTCTTCCTACAGTATCCTGGTGTATATTTGAAGTCGAAAGTCCACTGTCAATGAAATTAAAATGGGACGACCATTGAGGTATCTCCTTTCCAATGAAAGAAGAATTATCCAAATGAGTTCATAAATAAAGAAGTTACGACTAAACATACATTAAAAAAATATAGGTACCTCCGAAGTCGGTGAAAAATAGAAGCAAGTTAAGTCTGGGAAAGAGACATCTGAAACTGTGGCTTTTGAAGCACTGGTGGTTTAGTGAGAGTATGAGCGGAAATAGCGTCGACTGACGTGAGTTTGAATCCCTGCAATGAATCTCAGCTTACAGTGAAGGAAAACATCGTGATGAAATCATAGCATAATATAAGTAAATAGTTATATAATTATAAGAGAAGGAGAAGCTTTGTTGTTGTAAAAATCAATGTTTTATGTTAAGTTATTATGATTAATGCCGGATAAAGTATACAATTGGAAAAAATTGAAGAATGGGACAACAAGGGTTTCCAAAAAAAATATGGAAACGCTACGAATAACCACGCCAACCAACGCCTACGATAAGGTATTGGCGATTTCAAACACTGCGGATACTTAGAACGGCGAATTAAAGCCGTCTAGTCTTGTGATTCGTCCGGACTTCCTAAATCTATCAATTCGGGATTTATTCAGGCCACCAAAATCACTGACGGCCGAACCGTCACTTACTGTCGCCGTTGATGCGGTGTCCTTGACTGCAAATCCACACTGGTCACTGTAGCGTTGTCAGAGTTATTATATCTGCTTAGGTAGTACACACTGTTCCACGACAAGCGTTTTTTATGAAGCAATCACAGTACTTAATAGATTTGGAATGATGATTCGAACACTCCGACGAGTCGGAAACCTTGTGTAAGTGCAAGTCGAAACGACAACAGCAAGTAAATATGTTGCCTGAACAAACACTGAGATATCAATAGGTCTATATGTTTTCCCACGTACTGTGGTACTACTAGAACATTCCTCAAGAATTCAGGTTTCTTCACGATGTTTTTCTTCACCTTCAGTCGATAGTGATGTGATACCAATTTGAATTAGTAAATGTATACGAATTCCGAAGAATTCGTTAGTCAATTGTCAGGGTTCGACCTGCGGACATGGAATCGATATACCGCTGGACTAAACCACTCGACCTCTACGACTTACGACAGCATTAATTAATTTTAAGACGTTAATTAATTCTATATCCAACGATTCCGTTTGATGTTATATGCATTCCGTTTTAACCAAATCAGGAGTCGTGCCCGTTATGGAGTAATGTCGTAAACGGTGGCGGAGACACATACAGCTTGATTAAACTAGACGGGAAATCAGTTATACGTTCAATTAATGGAAGTCCATTGGCATGGCAGTGAGCCCTGGATTTTATATATTTATTGTTATAGGTAGGATTAGTTTCAATTGACTTTATTGTGTATTTTAATTTCATAATACTTATTTAAACATTTTTTATTTACACAAGCGTTTGAGCATAGTTTTATTTGAAATTACTTGATCCCACCTCCACGAGCGAGTGTATCGCTACGAGCCCGTCCTATTATTATCGGGTGATCTCCACGGGACGATTATTTTTCCGTCTGCATATCGTCGCGACTCGTGACGTTTCGCCGCGTGACTGCAACGACTCGTACAGTTTTGTTGAAAAAAGCTCAGTTCGGAGACAGGCAAGAGCGATATCAGAAGTATCAATAGTTTTGTGGGGCGAAAGTGCGTCACGTTTGCTCGTCAATATCACTCCTCGGATCACCAACATAGTATCACAGTATGGAGACACATTCATAGAGTTGTTATAGGATGAAATGGCAAGACGTAAATATCGCCGCGATAAACTCGCTCGTGGAAGTGTCACCTTAAAAAGTGGACTAGCTTGAAAAGCAGTTACTGGCAAAGACCGATAGGTATTTGGCAATAGGCGTTCAACTTTTGAAGAAACGATCGCTAGAAAAGGTTTTACTACCATAATACAGTTTACCACAATGCTTTTCATAATTGAAAATAGGCTAAATATAGGATTCATATAAATGCATTTGTATTGACCGTGAACATTTCTAAGCACCTATCATGTACCAATTTGAAATATATATTTATTATTCGCTTTTTATTAATGGGTAGAGGTGACCTTTGTTCTGACATTAGTTATTATTAGTGTTCCAAAATAGGAGGAGACTGAGGAGAGATAATCTAATAACAGAATATTCTTTAATATTAAGTTTAGTACGGAAGATAGTATAGAACATGGACTTAGTACCACTGAATAAGCTCTGTCATAATCTAGGTACTATAAAGTAAAACAGTGTTTGCATTGCTTTGTTGTAGTTTGCTAGCATGATGGCAACATGCATTTGTATCACGCAATTTATGACCAACATATGATTAAACTACAGGCCCATTTGAAATGAAAATGTATGAAAAATAAAATGAGCTAATAAATAATTATGTTTAATAGAAAACAATTGCCGCTCTATTAAATTCGGGTATATCTTGATAGTTAATATAGATTCTTTGAGATGGCAAAAGTTTTTAACAGTTTTTGTTTAGTTTTTCTCAATATTAGGAAATAAATAGCATTATTTTTAATACTTATTCATTATAATAAATTAGAAATTAGAAAATTTCAAAGCTCACATAGAAAAATTATTATTATAATTATTATAATAATTTATAAAGATCGCTCGTTCCCAAATGATCTAACCTCCAGTACCTCGATAAAGTAGGTGTCGAATCATGTTCTGATTGGGGACAACATTTGGTTTTATGAAGTAGGTACCTGCACGACTTGTATTGCAGCAAATTTCAACTTAATATTACATGCAGTAGTTAGTTCGATTACACGCGAAATGTTTCCAGTTAAAGCGGGTACTGACTAAAGAATAAATTCCTTTAAAAAGAAGTCAAATAACCAAAAGATATTTCTCTAGAATATCAGTGACATCTGCATTTGCCTGCTCATTAAAAACTCTTTCCTCTCCACTTGTAACTTTTACTTCTACCTTAAAAACACACTCGACGTTATAAAAATGTGTAATAAGCAGATCTAAACAAGATTTATTAACCAAATTTCATAAACATATCAGCGATGCCAGTTAGAAAGCTCGTACCAACTCTTATCTTGTGGCCTTATACAGTATTATTAGTTAGTACGGTAATAACAGTAGCACACGTCGATGTGAATGGAATATGCAAACGTCATGAACAGTTAGTAAAGTGCTGTTAAATTTGCAAGGAGCGTTCCTATGTACGCTTAGTTATGTGCATACTGACCTCCAAAAACTGAACAAAAATGTCTGTATCGAAAAATCTCTTTCATAAATAACTAATTAATAGAGTTATGAAAAAACCTAGTGGACGACTAGTTCTCAAGTGCAGCTATCGGAACATACCTTTTGGTATTTGGAGACAGATTTCAACTTGAGGGTGGCATAATGTTATGGTTTCATCACGTTGTTTTCATTGCAGGGATTCGAATTCTCGTCGATCGACACGGATTCCGTTGACGATCCAACAGAGCCATCACTGATATAGTTATATTTTTCAATTTTTTTTTATTTCCTTATTTTCAGAAATTTGGCTTACGATGATAATCATTAGTTTTTTTTTAATACTGATTCCTTAATAGCCTTATTGGGACAAATTTTCATGTTGTACGTTATTGTGTATAAATCATGTACAGAATATGATTATTATTTTTCTATAGGTTTTTCTTAATAAAGCGATGATCAGTAGGGTTTCAAAATTTTCTATGTTGATTTTAGTCATAATTTTTTTTTCTGATAGACGACCTGCCATTTTAATCAATCTAGACCTAGATAGGGAGATAACACGTTACGGTTTCTGGACTTTGAACAAATAAATAACTTTTAAAGACTATTTATAAAAAATACCCAAGTCACAACGTATCATATAACACCTAAATAAACTTGAGTGACAACTTCCACGAGTAAGAAACATTAAGGATTCCCGTCACAGATCTTGTGGCTAATAAAGATATTGTTTGAAAGAGTAGTGTGCATTGCTGGTTGAATCACAATGTGATAGTTGCAGACTTAATGCGAATTTGAAGATTGTCTGACACCAGCAGAGCCATGCTCCATTGAATTGTATTGAATTAATCACTTTGTGTAATTGTTACCAACAATTTGCCTTAAGCCTTTATGTTAACTAGCAGCGATTGACTACAATCAACAACACTACAAAAAGTTGAATTGAAGACTAAAGTAAAAGATGATGGTTCTGAAAAATGTCCAAACACATGAAAAGTATGCCTGAATAGTTATAATAGGAGGTAACTTACAAAATTGCTAAAACTGGTCGAATTATTTTCAAAATAGCCGCTAATAAATACATGTAGTTACTACGAAGCATTGGAAAAGAAGCAAAACGGAGTTCTATTTTCTGAACTTCACAGTATTGAAACCGTTTTATCAACAAAAAAAAAGAACTTCAGCATTAAAAATAAAAGATAAAATGACGTTTGAGTATGGAAACGCACTAATCCCTTATAACATCCATTTAGTATGCGATGCCTCATTATGGAGCTGTGCCCTTCGTCGCATATTTGTACTGCGGAATGGTTCCGCGAGCAGTCATTTGAATAAATATAATCTAATCGGACGGTTCAAGAATTACCCGGTAGTTGTCACACAACGCTTTAGGTTTATCTTTATTTGTTTAATCAATCCGCAGTCCGTATCCTTCCATACTTAGATATAATGTGTGTTTATATTAGTAGAGTCTATGTTTGAAGCTAAGCCTGTTAGGATGACCTTGCTCACAACTGCAACTATCAGATCACATTAGAAAGCGCTTAACACAATATAATTTTTAACAAAAAAGAAAACCAACTTAAAAGATTTTGAGGAGTTTTGATGGTGTATCTTCGAATTCGAAGGTCCAATGCCATTGAAATTAAAATGGGACTAGCCTTCAGTTATCCTCTATCAAACAAAAAAATCATGCAAATATAAACAAAGAAATTATGGCTGAACATCCGTAAAAAGAAATATACATTCGAATTGAGTAACCTCCCCCCTTTTTTTGAAGCCGGATAAAAAGATAATTTAGATTGGACTTCTATATTTAGATTTGCAAGGGATCTTTTAATCGTTTGATTGAAATTTGTTGTTACAATTATTTGTTTCGGTTAATAAATGATGCTGTCAACACATATGTACATCATTACCTGCAAAAGCGCTACAAATGATAGGTACCTATACTTTGTATGATGTAAACTTATATTGATTTTATATAACGTAAAAAAATTCCATTGTTTTAAATAATGATTAGTTTCTAACCAAGTGCCAACAACCATATAAATTGATAAAGCACTAGTTTTATAATATACAGGAAATAATGTTACTTGAAATCGTTATCCATAACAAGCAATTGAATGTAAAGTACTTAATGTAATGCCAATGCAAGTAATAAATGTAATTTACGTTTATAAAATAGTATTTCTATTAAATCAAAGGTTTTTCTGTAGTTGCTTTTAACATAAAACCCGCAAAACGTTTCTTGGTGCAAATCTAGTCAATGCATGACGCTCTAATAATACCTTACTCACGATGACTGATTTGCACCATTACATTGTTACAACAATATATCTATAAACCATTAAATATATTTCTCTACCTATAATGACCCTTGCCCCTTTACAATAAGGATCATTAAATAAATAACAGAATGCAATAAATAGATTGCAAATATGCATCACGGCGCGGTTGCTTTAATGACATTCCAATGTTGTGTTGACAAGAGCTCAGTCACTTCCCAAGGTTGATTATAAACGCACCATTTAATTACACTTTTAAAATATAATATTTAAATAATTATGTACAACCTTTAGAAAAGGTGAGAAGGAATATTATATTTTATTTCAGTTTAATTTACTAAGAACTAACAACGGATTTAGATAATCAACACAAATTGCAAACCGGTCTTATATATTTTGGTCACATAGTATGGGGTCGCATGGGACGTGGAAATACAATTTATCTTTAGAAGTGTGTAAAGTCTAATAAAATAATTAGATACAGTACACTTGATAGACCTGCAGGTAGCACAATTATATTCCCAGAATAGCAACCATTGAAAGATGTATTAACAGTCACTATAGCCATAACATAATTAAATACTGAAGATAGCTCTTCAAAAATAAAATACACTGACCATCTTTGAAACACTAAGCTTCAAAGCAATATACACTGACAAGCTTTTTACCACATGCATGGTGGTATTGATTCAGGCAGACAGGTTTAGAATTCCACATTCGGTTCATATTGGTTTTTTGTCAGCAGGGTATTTGCGAGCTAATTTGGGTATCGACATTAATTATACCTAATTAGTTAAATTAAGGTCTTTTGCTAATAAAACAATAAATCCTTTGTCGTCAATAAGTGGAAAATGATTCACATAATGATGTCAAGTTTAATAAGAACGTGATTATTCAATTTTAAGACATCGAGTCAACAGCTGGCGATGTCTCACTATTTCTTTGTCTAAAGAAACCTTTGTTGATATTTTGTTGTGTGCCGTACAATTGAAGATCTCTTGGAAAATTGAGTCAGATTATAAACTTTCTACAAACGCTGTATTACTCTCGACGTGTGGATTTGTTTTAAATATTTAATAAACCTAATGATAAGTTTCTTCACACGCAGCAATAGGTAAAGTTAAGGTTTTTGAAGTTATTCTTGTTTTAGCGCGTTTATTAGATAGGTAGTAAAATAGAGAGCTGCGCACGCATTATGAATGATGGAAGTGTGACATGTTAAGTTAGCCATCAATGATAATATAATTATGAGAATTCATTTTTATATCGTTTGAAAAAAAAAGTGAAATTTATTGTCATTATCATTGATAGCTAACTTCACCGTGTTGTTGGCATGCGGTGATAAAATCTTTAAAGTTATTTTTGTTTAAAAATATCCCATCAAAACCATAAAATGTAAAAAATTACAAGTCTCGCAACGCAGTTCTTTCACTACAAAAAGTTGTGAGATCTCATGTAAAATCAAATCAGTTATTTTAGTTAATGTCTGGAAGAACCTACTCAACAACTTTGTTATAAATTGTTGTCTAATCAATTATCTATCAACATTTATAGTGACCGAATCAATATTAAACACCTTTATTTCTATAGTAATTATAATGACGTTACTTAACTTGTAATTTGTTACGTGTATACATAAACATTCACACAATTGTATTTTTTTCTTTATCCGTTTCCGGCACTTAAACGGTAAAGTTTAATGTCGGTTTTATTACTTTGTTTTTTTTTGCAAATTTAAATATGAATCGTTAAACTTATACATGTACCATTTTATTTTATAAATATAATGTATAATTCACTTATAAAGTAATTGTTTTTCAACGTGTTCTTTTCAGAAATAAATACTTACATAAAATACACAAATAGAAGAATAAAATTGAAATGAGTTTCAAACACTGATAATAACGATAAAATAAACACAATAGTAAGCGCACGAGTTGAATGTAATCGGTGCCTGAGGTGAACAGTGAAAGCATCTCCATCTCCCTCCACAGTACACACGCCTCGCCTCACGCGCCTTTTCTGTAGTGATTTGAGTGCTGTCTTTAAAGACTACGGACTACAGAAGATTACACTTACAGATCGCGTTAATACTGTAATAACTGATCCGAATCCGTCAAGTTCTATTACAATAAAACAAGTTTTTAATAATCGCCAAGCACGGAAAATGGCGAAAAATGAATTCGATGATGATTTCATTTATACTTTCACTTTAATTTCTGTGTGTGAAAAAATTGATAAAATTGTTACGTTGATTTTTTCATTATGTTAACCTATTATTTCTTTTTCTTATATTTCTTATTTTTATCAACTCTATCGAATTCCTTAACTCTGCATTTAACTCGCGCATTTACTATAGTTATATGTATGTGTTTAAGCTATAAAAATGTGTACAACAACACGAAAAATCTAAACAAAGTTGTAGGTAAGCAAATTATGCATTTTACCTTTAACTTTTATGAATAAAAACTTGTCAATTTATCGGATTGCTTTTCAACTGGAAGTCTTTGTAATACGATACGTTTTCAATTGTCACAATGACTGGACTGAAGAACTGAAGCTGCGTGATGACACGGCATTTGACATTGAAGCCCAAGTGCTTGCACATTGTTGAAATTGCAAACAGGACATGGAATGATGATGATGAATGATGATCTTCAATGTTTAAATCGAAAATAAATTGCAATACCAGATCAAATCAACTAGTCCTTTGTTTTACTCTAGCAATGTCATCTTGTTGTTTATATAAATGAAATACATTGTACAATGTACATAATACATTCCTTCAATTTAATATTTTAAGCGTGGTCTATTGCAATGAACCTGTATATATTTCTGACTGAACTATATGTATTTTTTAACCGACATCAAATTGAATTCTTCTCAACCGACCGACTTTTTAATTCAAATGACCCAAAGCCTCACTGAAGCTGAAACAGCCGTCTGAGCTGGCTGTAAAAGCAGATTTTACATTTTTTTGTGGATGTCCAGACATAACTTCTTTGTTTATCAACCGAATTAGTTGATTTTTTTTTTGTTTTTTGTTGGGAAGGGTTACCTTAAGTGTGGTCCAATTTCGCTGGCATTGGACCTTTGACTTCAAAGATAAAACAAGGAACTCCATAAAATCATTGCAGTTGGGTTTGTTTTTAGTAAAAAAATTGCCTTGCCTAAATTTCCAGGTAAGCATCTATTTTAATATAAAGGACACTAATCACGAATATGACATTCAACATTAGTTTGTATGTTTGTCTGTTTTATATCCCAGTTTAACTTACAAATGACTTGATCTTAAATTGATAAGCTATAAGAATGCTGAATAAACTTCTAGAATTAGTAGAACATAATAATATTAATTGTCAACCCGTTTTTAGGAAAAAAAATTAGCAAAAGAAGTATACCTATATCATGCCTCGAATTGTAGGCTAGAAGAATTATCAGTAATGTTAGTAACAAGACAATTTTTAACAAAAAATATAATTAACTTCAATGATTTTGAAGAGTCCCCTTGTGTATCTTCGAAGTTGCAGGTCCAGTGCCAATGAAATTAAAATGGGACCACCCTTGAGGTATCCCGTATCCGACAAAAAAAGAATAATCCAAATCGGTTCACGAACAAAGAATTTATGATTGAACATCCATAAAAAATAAACAATCGAATTGAGTAAACTCCCGTCCTATGTTGAAATCGGTTAAAAAATAAAATTACAAAATGAAAATAATTACTATCTAACAAACGCGTGCTAAGCCGCAGGGCACCGCTAGTATATATATATATCCCTTCCATATCAGAAGTAGTTATCCGCATATTTTATAATACATTATATATATATTATGTAGAGAAACACAACTAGAAAATAAATTAAGCTCAGGAGAGGTCTTATGGGGCAAGAAATATTTCATCCATCCATCCATCTTCTTAAGATACTGATTTTACAAATAAAAGCTAGAGAGGAGTTATTCAACTTGTCAGAGCCTTAACATCGAAGACTTATTAATGGACTTTCCTATTTATATGGTGTAAGTATTGGTGTGTACTTTACTTGTCAGATTAATAATTACTAGAAATCAGAGTGATAGACATTTTTAATTCTTAAAAAAAGCCTATCGTAAAACTCCATTCACTACGTTCCTGCAGTTGCCTCTGGCACATTAGGTTAAATTTTGATCAAAAGGAAATCTGTCCCGAAAATAATATATTTGTTATTGGCTTGGCAACTTTAGATATGTTCTGGCAGATAGGTCGCGCACTACTCTCAGTTAAGATAAATTAAAGAATAAAACATGTGTCGTTCTAACACGCGGTAGACGTGAAACTTTGTAAAACATAAAAATATCTTGTTTAAAATATTAAAAAAAAAATCTAAATCAGTGGGTATCGAATTATCGATTACTCGTATTATACATAGAACAGTGTGTGGAAAACTGGTCGTGAAAATCAGGACTTGAATTAACAGCATATAGAATATTCTATCTCATTCTCTCGCGGACTAAATCCTATAGTATGTCATTGTTTCTTTTAAGTGTTGCTTTTTTATTTCATCCTATTTCATATTATAATGGTACTTAAGCAGTTTTCACTTCATTTCAAAATGAGCACAAGAGAAAGAAAAAAAAAGAAAAAGTTTTAGCTTTAGTTACCGAGTGTATGAACAGTTTACAGCAAGACAAAACACCATTTATAATTAAGTACTCAGTAACACAGAGTTAATTGAGGTCAAATTAATTCAGCATCCGACTTAAAATAAACACTTTATTAGAGATTAGGGTCAGTGTGATCAACGAGATCGTGCTTTGTTCAATTTAAAATTTATAGACCTTATGAATTTATTGTTTTAACACTTGGATGGAGGAACTTTGTGTTTATTTTAAATATTTCTTGATTGGCATTTACAGCTTCCATGTAGAGTGAACGGAACGTGAATGTCCAATGGCAATTAATATTGTTTACTTGAAGTTATTGGCACGGTGTTAGACTTCTAGCTTTTCAATTTAATTCCCTCCTCTCCTTTCCACAACACACCCACACGCTTAGTTTCGGAGTCACAGTTTTACGGTAACTTCCATCTCGGTATGAACTAAAAATTCTATATATCTTTAACCATCTCCTGGCCAGAATATTCTCTCCTTTCGACATCAGGTCATTCAAGCGTAACGTGAAGAAATATTTATGCAAGCTGGCATAACAGCGGCGACCGCCAATGGATTTAGTTCTCTCGGTGATCGCCGTTGTGTTTAGATTGAACTATGGTGGCCATCAGGGACTGTACTGTCAATGTTCCTAGCTATTGTAAAAAAAAACTGAGTTTCTCTAAAGGATATGACTGTAAATGAAATAACTAGAACTAGGACTATGGATTGGTTTACTGACAGTTGGCTGATCAGTTAAGCCGAAAAACTGTTAACAGATGAAGTGAGAATTTTGGAGGCCTCTACGCATTTCATTGGAGAAAATGATCGAAGATCAAGTCCAGTGGGAACCTTTAGAGGTGGCTTACGCCTAGATAATAAATAGACTCAGGCTGAAGATGGGCATCACCAAATACTTGCCTGGTTAGCTACTATTCTCAAGTTGCAATTATTATTCAGCACTTTTGGTGTCTATCTTCAACTGTACTTTTAAGAGTGTTGATAATTCTACAGATGCTTCGTTGTTTAATTTGAGTAATAATATAGATGCAGTAATTTCAGTAAACTTAAGAGAGCGGAAGAGTCAGTCATAATGTTTTGTTGCCTTTTTTATATCATCACAGCAAATTAACGGCTCTATACTTGATGGAAAGTACAGTACAATTCTAAAACAGTGGTGACCACCGAGAGATCAATAGACCATCGCAAGTGGTCGCTGTTATGCCAGCCTGCGTAAATAAAAACTTTTTGTTAATTTGTTTGTTTATTTAAAAAAAAATATATACCATGAGTAGTGAATTATAATTATTGTTATTTTGTGTTTTACTTTTTAGTTGAATATTGTTGTCGCGCCGTGACTTGCGTTGGGGTTCCAGCTGAAAATCAGCGCTAAGTGTCTCGTGGTACTTCAGCATTTGCTGAGCTGGACACTACTTCTTAATGGCAAGACACGTAGCTGGGCCATTAATTATATTATTAATTTTATATGTATTTTTGTTTTTTTTTTTGTGTATGTTAATACATATTACTAAATTCATGTGCACAGTTGTTGACTATTATATTTTTTAATTAGACTATATTATGTAATAGCGTGTTATGTTCTTAAGAATAAATGTTTTCTTTCTTTCTCTCTTTATATGCACCGGCTGATTTCAAAACACGTCACGCATAAGTGAATCACAGTGATGGGCTTTTCATCATATGTATGGTGGTCGTGATCCAGTCGAGCTTAAAAGCTCTACTGTCCAGAAAATTCATTCACAGTGTGCAGTGAAATCAAGGTTAGTTTTGTCAACAAAGCCTGAATCTAGCTGAAAATATTAAAGACCTTACCTTGCCTTATGTGCCTTATTAAAAGTTCTTACAAATTTTGAAGCTCCGTTACATAACTTTAGGGGTTAAATAAAAAAAAATTAGTTATTAGCGGATGCCTACGTCATAATCACTACTTTTGTGCCAAATTTCAGTCCAATTGCTTCAGCGGTTTGAGCTATGTGTTGATAAATCAGTGAGTAAGTCTCGGTATCCTCTTATATAATAAGTATTTAGATTAATAAATTAATTTACATTATATTTATCCTTTATCGTACACCGTTAATTACAGACCAAATCGATAATAAAAATTATGTGACTTGTAGATAGGGCAACTTTATTGATGACAACAATTTCTTCCAGGCAACCTTTGGATGGATGTGTTTCAGAGTAAAAATCAAGAGTAGTATGGGTGTAATGAGGACAACATAACAATAATTGCCTTTTGTAACTGTAATAACCATCCACTTTAATAAATAAGCCACGTGAATCTAAATTTACTTATATTTCGCTACCGTAGAGGGAGAATTAGATAACCACAATTCTATCGAAAATGACCTTATTGCTTAGAGTACGATGTGTCTTATGGTCTTACGGCCGTTTTCAATAACTTATCTAAGATCGCTATCCCCAATTAGTGCATATTTGTACTAAGTAATAACTATTTTTAACTTAAGACAGATATCGGTTTCCCTTTTATCTATCCAAGCTATAGTAAATGGGTACATATAGATACGAAATACTATCTAAAAATAGGTAATTAAAACGAAAATAAGTACAAAAGAATTAGATTTACTATATATAGCGCTATATATACTATAAATATTTACTATTTATTATATATTTACGGCCATTTTCAATAACATATCTGAGATTACTATCCACGATTAGTACATATTTGTAATAAGTACTATCTTTAACTTAAGACAGATATCGGCTTCACACTTATTTATCTAAGCTATAGGATATGGATATATATTATGTAGATAGAAAAAACTCATTGATTGGTTATTGAAAAAAAGTAAAGACAAAAGGTTATATTTGTATGTCCTTAGTAACTGAAACAACGGACAGATATGTTATTGAAAACGTCCGTTACCCACGCTCTAATATCTTAGTTCGTCTCAAAAATAGTCTAAAAAATAAGGCAAATTGCATCTAAATTTCAGACCGAAAAATTTCTAATACTTTTAACATAAATAAAAAGAGCCGAGGTCTCAGTAACAGGCTCAAAAGATAAACACTGTAACATTGTATTACATACAAACAACCACCCGCGACTTCGTTCGCGTTAATCTGTAATGACATTATAATCTCCACTTCTCCACAGCAAGAAAATGCATCGCATCGTAGTTTCTGAAAACTTTAATAACTTTTTACTGAATTAAGATATTGTGATAATTTGTTAACCAATTTATTTAATTTAATTTAAAAATATAATGACCCTTTATCTAAGGGGTGTCTTCTTCTTCTTCTTTTTCCTAAGTTGGCAAACGGTCTTCTTTAATGAAGACCATAACTGCCATTATCGAGTGAATTATAATGTCATGTGTTATGACAATTCAGTATCCTAACAAGACGGTGGCTCCCTTGTTAGAACTTTCTAGGAAAATTTTGTGGTACCTCAGAATGAATGCTTTCAGCTTATATTTATAATCCACTTCACTTAAGCACAAAAACCAAACTATATCACGCAAAACGCCACCAATATTACTTAACATAGGGTCAAAAACCTAAGTTGATGAATTAAAAATAAAAACCAAAACATGTCACTTTAAAATCCCGGCAATAACTTCCTAAGGAGTGTCAAAATAAAAATTTATCTAGTATAGTTTTTACATAATGCTTGTACAACGGCAAACCTTTAACAAGATAAATCACTGCCAATAAATTTTAGTGCCAGTCAAAAAAAATAATAAATCAGTATTTTTTTCGCAAGTCTTATTTTGTTAGTTACTTACCTAATTCTAGGTTTATGATTTTTTTTTTTATTTAATCTGATTTTACAATAGCTATCGAGATAGGTTCTTTTAAATTTTATTATAAATTTAATAATAGTGTGAAAGGCAACTTTATTGCTAAAAACAGTATCTGACTAAATTAATCAGATATATTGAAATGATAAAGATGAAGTATCTAAATAAAAAACCAGTCATCAATATAAAGACATCGAATAAAGAAATCGGATTTTAATTAAAAAGTCACCCACTGAGTATTCAAAGTAGTTATTATCTCATAAATAATCTACATTTAGCATTTGGAATAATTGAGAATGTAACCAAATCGTTTTAATGGATTAAATGCGAAAGCAAAACTTACTTAACTTAGTCAAGTTACAATGTAATATTAAAGTATGTTGTTAAGTTCCTAAGACTTGCAAGCGGGCTTTAGAATCTTGCGAGATACGCAACTTGTTAAAATCGACGAGTACCGTTTGTAAAACAAATTATTAATTTTGTTTTAGATTTTTTGTTAAACGATACAATTATCGCTAGTTTTTTAAGCTTTATTTACTTTGTAAAGTATTTCGTTGCTATGGAGACGTATTAGTATCACCTTCTTCTTCTTAGTCCTCATCCCATTTAAGTAAGGTCAGCACGACATGTATTCCTCAACCACTCTCTTAGGACATCTATCTCATTTACACTTTATGGAATTATATTAGTGCGAATAGTGCTGACGATTACATTACAATGTTACATGTTACATTAAATTGCAATGTTACGTATTGCTTTCCTCGATCCGCAAGCTATACGAGCTGGATAGTTGGATTTTTTTAACTAAATTTTTTAATTACTTTTCAAAATACAAAAGCCCTTTACAAGTGTGTTTACTCTGATGAAATAAAATTTTAAAAATGCTTGCAATCTTCACACGCGTTCGAAGAGAAATTTCTTTGAATTTGAATTTCAACGCTATCCATTTTAGACTATGACGTATCGTCCGTAACGTAACGTTACGTTACACAAGTTTTTCCTTACCATGCTCAAAGAACTTACCATGCTCAAAGAACTTTCACATCAACAAGACGAATTTTAACAAAAATGAAAACTAGCTTCAATAATTTTTAAAGAATTCCCTGTGTATCTTAAAAGACGAAAGTCACTGTCGATGAAATTAAAAGGGGACTATACTTGAGGTATCCCCATTCTAACAAAAAGAGAATCATCCAAATCGGGTTATAAACAAAGAAATTATGGCTACACATCTATTTAAAAATATATACATTTGAATTAATAATCTCCGTTTTTTTTCGGTTAAAAATAATATCCAATTGTTTCAAATTAGTAGAACTTTTTTTTTGTTGACTCTCCCACCTCCGCAAAGCGTAATCAAGATCTCAATAGACTTATGAAGAGACGCAGTCTAGCCTAATGTATAGTGGTCGGAATGCGATCGGTCAGACAAGCCTACCGGCTTTGATTCTAATCCGTACGGCCACGACAACTGGTCAAACAATCAGCAGTCATGTATTTTATTCAAAACTAGCTGCAACCGCGACTTCGTTCACATGGACATTAGAGAAAAAGATATAAATTGATAACAGTCGTTAAACCGGGATTAAACGGGATTAAACGTATTCTATGTATCAATACAGGTTATAAACTATCTGTGTGCCAAATTTCATCCTAATCCATTCAGCCGTTTTTACGTGATTGAATAACAAACATTTCCCAATAATATATGTATTGTATAGATTGTTAGTAGTAGTAGACTATATATGTATATAAAAATGGATGTTTGTATGTATGTTCCATAAGGACTCTAAAACGGCTGTAGCGATTTTGATGAAATTTTCAGACAATTCTCATTTTAGCCCAACGGGTGATATGACCCGCATATATACGGGCGGGTGAATTCATGATTGGTTTCGCTAGTAATATTATATAGTAGGATACCTATTTAATAATAAGTTGTTTTTTTAAAGTCATAACTTCATATGGGAGGTTAAACCGCTTTGTAACGTTACGCGTTACAGCGCCACTCTGTCTGGCTTCCATTACTCTCACGCAAACGGAAGCAGTAGGCAGGCTCCTCCTCTCTCACTTTAACCCACAACCACCTATTTTTTTATTTATATTAATTTTTTTAAATTTAAATTATCACTTCTGTCGAGCGTCCCGAGACGCAAACGTTTTTTTTAAATCGTAGCAGGGCAAAGTGACGTCATCGTGGAATCTACAATCCATCGCCCGTCGTCGCTATCATGCCGCCCTGCTCAAACATATCTTCACGTTATGTTTGAAGGACTCCATGTTGTAGGAAGGAGGGAACATATTAGCCGGGAGATCGTTCCCACTTTTTAACGTTTTAGTGTTAGCGCGCACGGGTGACTCTTGTCGCCGTGACTATTTCATCACCCTTGTCAAGTCTATGGATAAAACTGTTTAATCACGTCGTAACGTGTGCGCGCGGAGGTGCATATCCATACGACCAGACAATGGTGACGATCACGGCAATAAAAGTCACCCGTGTGCGCTAGCATTTAATATTTGTATATTTTTTATTTAATGGCAACTGTATTCATCCGCATTACTGCGAACAACACGTCAATAGACTATTTTTCTAATTATTCTTTTAATCTTCAAATATACAAGGTGTCCAGAAAGGGTATCGGGTATTTATTTTCGCGCCATATTCGAAACGGGGCGTCTAAAGGGTGCGGGGAGGGGTTCGTGGCGTCCGCCATTTTGTGGAGTTTTAGTCACGATGGAACAGTACTCGGGGACGCATCGCGCATTTTGCGTACGAGCGTATTATCGTAATGGTGATTCAATAGTGACTGCTCAACGTCTCTATCGTGCGGAATATCGTACACGCCACGCGCCAAGTGACGATAGCATTAGGAAATGGATCAGGATGTTCGAGAATACAGGTGCGACAGTTAAAATTCAAAACTCTGGTCGTCCTCGTTCAGTTCGCGATGAAGAAACAATTGAAGAAGTTGAGGCGTCGGTTCGTCAAAATCCGTCTTTATCCATCCGAAAGCGAAGCCAAGCGTTGAACATCAAAAAATCGTCTTTACATTCGATTTTAAAGAAAGACTTACATCTAAAAGCCTATAAAATTCAATTGGTTCAAGAATTGAAGGATACGGACTATGCTAATCGACTGAATTTTGCGAACGAAATGCTGCAGCGATTTAACAACTTTAACAACATACTGTTCAGTTACGAAGTAAATTTTCACCTGAATGGTCATGTTAATAAGCAGAATTGTCGGTACTGGGCAGTGGAGAATCCGAGACGAAAGCATGAACGACCCCTGCATAGCCCAAAGGTCGTTGTTTGGGCCGCTATGTCTGCTAAAGGCATAATTGGTCCTTATTTTCATGAAGATCAACGAGGCCGAGCAATTAATGTGAATAGTGACCGTTATTGCGATATGTTGCGAAATTTTTTGGTCCCAGAGTTGCAGGAGTTTGCAGGTTTCAACTCAAGAACGTGGTTCCAGCAAAATGGGGCCACTTGCCATACCTCAAATGACTCAATGGAAGTTGTTAACGAATTATTCCCTAATAAAGTCATTTCGCAAAGGGGTAACATCAACTGGCCTCCCAGAAACCCCGACCTTAGCCCGCTTGACTATTTTGCATGGGGATACCTTAAAAGTAAGGTTTATCAAAACAATCCGACGAATCTAACCCAGTTAAAGCAAAACATCAGGTCAGAAATGGCAGCAATATCGATAGCTATGTGTCAACGTGTTATCGCCAATCTTCGTTTCCGTTTAGAAGAGTGCCAGGAACGTAACGGTCATCATTTGGATAACATCATCTTTTCCAAATAATTCTCCAATTCATATGCTAATAATAAACAATAAACTTTTTTATTGCATACAAATAATTTTTGTTTCATTGAACTTACAAATACCCGATACCCTTTCTGGACACCTTGTAGCTCTAACAAGGCCCACTGCTCTTCCTAAAGCAGCCCAGGAACATTTTTGTTGTAACTTAAAAATCACGCTTCTAGTTATTATTTATAATTCACTTAACTTGAGCACAATAATCAAACTATATTATAACAAATGCCAACAATATTACATAATATAGCGGCAAATAACGTAAGTTTATGAATTAAGATAAAAATCGCAACATGGCAGATTATTAAGATTTTCTCAAAAAGTCTCAACTGTCTTATTTTATTCCTATCTAATCCCAATCGGATTTTATATCACTAAGTATCACTAAAATAAATATACCACTCAATTATGATCCAGTCCCAAATTGGAGAGGTTGTTGATTTTGTATTGTAGGCATTGTTTAAGAAGGATATAATATCCCAAAATTAAATAAAGTGGGTGCCAAATTTTGTAAATCATATTTTACGGCTTGGATTAATTTGAAACTATTTTATACAATTAATAAATTTGTTATTAAAGACGTCTTTTAAAATTGAACCTCTAAGGGTAGAAAGGGGTCTGAAATGTTTGTATGCGAAATACTATTTTTCCGGTCAGATTTATTCTGTGCCTGTTCTAGAGTCAATTGCAACAGCATCCTGGTAATTTAAGCATCATAAACATTATAATCAACAATAATATGTATACTTACAAAGAAGTGTGCTTTAATGAATTCTAAGTTTCTGTCGGCAGCTTTGTTCACATAAACTAGTTGAACTGTTTGCATAATATGCATATACTCTTTAACTATTAGGTTACTTTTACGATTGGAAACATAACGTCACCTACCATACTCACCAGACCTTGCTCCAGCAGATTTCTATTTTATTTTTTTCGATATTTAAACAACTTGGTACAAATTTAAACCGAATAAGACAGTGAAAAAAGCTTTTAAAGAGTTCTTTGATTCCCGTTCCCATGATTTCTGTAGCAGAAGCATCAATGATCTTTCATTAACATAGCAAAAGTGCATCGACAATAACGACCAGTACCTTACTTCGACTAATTAAATATATACTATTCATTAAAAAAAATTGTGTGATTTTTTTAAATATCTAAAACGGAAATTCATAACATTGCATAGGTTCTTACCTAATATAATATATGAATATTAGACAAAAGAAAATTAAATTCAATTTAAAAAAACGTATAGTATACGCGAACGAAGCCATGGACCGAAAACCAGTTCTACCCTAGTCTACAGAGACTAGTTATAGACCTAGAAGTATAAAGCTAGCAAGGACTAGCTTATCTACCTATATACCTTTTAAACTCGGAAATCGATATCGGATCTTTATGTGCAAATATATTCTAAGAACTGAATCCACTTATAGTAGAGATAATTAAAATCAATATAGGAATAAATAAGCCAACAGTGATACGCATAATTAATTATAAATTATTAAACGCAACCAATTGGTTTATAGATAAAACGAACAAATTGTTGCACAAATTACGTTTCGTTTTCTAATTATTCTGTTTCTCTATCTAGGTTTAGATATTATTGTCAGTTCTATTTGAAATTAAAACTACACTACATAGCTGAGTCGTGAGAAAATTTCGCATGTTATAAAATGTAAACAATTTAACTAACTGCTGTCATGACGTGAGTTAAACAAGTTGCTAATAGATGGCGCTACGTACATGTTAGTGGAAAAAGGTGCTCTTACACGGGCAACGAGAATTTAACAATTATGAGCAATTCTAGTCGATTGTGACGTAACTAAACATAAAACAACTTACAGCAACGTCAACAAGCGTCAATTTCAGGCGTCAACAAGCGTCAACTAGGCAATACTTTCATACACGAGCAATTCAGTTGAAGAACTATCACACGCGATGGATAACGTTTTCTTGCAGCGGTCGCTGCACATACGCTCGCCCAGCCCGCTCTCCCTG
Source organism: Saturnia japonica (assembly GCA_033032175.1). Classification (NCBI taxonomy): domain Eukaryota; kingdom Metazoa; phylum Arthropoda; class Insecta; order Lepidoptera; family Saturniidae; genus Saturnia; species Saturnia japonica. Next base: position 4,092,517 of record CM065315.1, read on the forward strand.
CGGAAGCACGACGTAGTTAAACCGCAGAATAAATAAGTGGGTACAAGCGAGATAGTCAACTTTCGGATCAAAAAATACACATAGATGCACATGTTTTCTTCCTTCCTTCCAGGAGGCGGGAAACATGTATATCTGTATTTGTTAGTTAACTCGAATTTACGGATAGGGAATCAGGCAGATCGCGACTTTGGCACCCTTGAGCGAGTGGTCCTTACTTTCGCAACTGAGTGCCTTAAGCGCTCGCCTCCAAGTCATCGTAAAGCTGTAAAAGTCGTCAGAGGCGTCAGGGCCCTAAGGCTAACAGTATAGTCAGACAGAAAAAAAAATTATAGGAAAAAAAATTGACTGAAATTTCTATACCACTGGACATTTTGGAATTCTTGTTGGCGACATTTAGCAGTATGAAATACATGGAACAATTTAAACATTATTGCCAAAACAATTGCTCCATTAATTGCTCTAGATTGATCCATACGTGTTGCCGAATAATTACTTTAAAAAAAATTGCCCGTGTAAAAGCACCTTTAGGAATACCATATAAAAATACAATTTGTTTTTAAGGAACACATTAATTTGAAACTACATATATGTAAAATAAAACCCTTGATTAAAATTATTTTTTTAAGCGATGAAGAATCCGACACCGTGTCTATCGACGTAGATTCGAATTATAAAACGATTTTATAAAAAAAAATATATTATTTTTTGGTCCATAATATTCCACTCTAAAACATAGGGTATTTCTTTTTTCTAAAATATATAACTTCTCCATTTGTTAAAACAAGTTAAACAAACTGATTGAAAAATTTAAATCAATTATTATTTTATAGTATTTTGGTATCTTAAAACAGTAATAAAAAACGAATATAATGAAAAACAAAATTCAACCTCTTTTTTTATTTCCTAACGTTTTTAGTTTCGATATAGTTCATAACTAATATATTAAAACTATTAAAATTACCGCATGTCAATAACCTCATTAGTTATAGTTGTCTAAAGGTCTCCATGAAGCAAAATAATTTCAGAAGCTTTTGTTTAACAATTATCTGACTTTAAATGTAAAAGAGAACTCTTAAAAAATTAGCTAATTAACAGTAGGTTCATTGTATGAAAAATCAAGGAAAAAATTGTTTTCCAGCGAATTATTTTCCTCAGGTGTATAAATATAACATATATTTTTTTCAAATTTTTGAACGAATATTTAAAAACATTTAAAAAAAACGTTTTTATGACTATCGTCTGGTTTCAAGGTAAAGTTACGGCTTACGGCACAGCGCTCACTGCGTGGAGTCCTATGTTCAAGAATAAATGAAAATAAATTGAAGAGCTGACATGTTTTTTCGAAAAATTTTCAACTTTTACGGCACCAATAGGTTTCAGTAGTTTGTAAAAAAACCTAAACCCTTTTTTTTTGTTTCTTTATAAATTTTCCAATTGTGTATGTGCGAGTTCCAAATTTTCGCATATTTGGCTACTTCTTATTATGAATCCAACGAGGTATCGAACACATTTCAACTCGCAGTAACATTTCTTAAGTTGTTGCCTAGGCTTTCCTAGAGCAGCTATCTAGGGAGTTTTTGTGGCAACTTAAAATGCATGTTTGCAGTTTATATTTATAATCCACTTCACGTGTGCATAATAATCAAACTATATCAAGCAAAATACCACCAATATTACACAATATAAGGTCAAAGAACCTAACTTAATGTATTATAATAAATCTACAACATGGCAGCTTTTCATCCCGCTAAAAACTCAGTGCGATTTTATCGACCGATATTGTTTTATAAAAATAATTAGTGCCTACAAATTATTTATATTAGGTTCTGTAATAATACCTAATCATTTCCATTTAAATAATTCGCTGCGAAATGAAGAACTTACGTTTACTCATAAATTTTACTCAACAGTAATTTAACTACTCCTTGGTAGTGGTATATCCAGTCGTAGGACCGGCTTTAGGCGCCCCCTGCCGGCGAACACGACCGAATGTGCAAATAAAATGCTAATTCAAATCTAAATCTGTTCTGATTAAGTTTTAAAACGATGCATAATCAATTTACTTCATCACTCGGGCCAGGTTCCATTTAATTAAATGTGCGTCGCATTAATAATAAACGATTTTATTAATAAAAATATAAAGATAACCCTGTTTAATGAGAACCTATTTCTCTATGTGGTTCGATTTGACAGAACGCTAGCGACGCGCAGATTTTTTAGGAACTAAATCAACTTAGAAAACAACCCCTTTCTTTGGTGCTGCCACCCCTAAAAAAGTGAAAGTTACATTTTCTAATTTCTCTGTTCAAAAAGTTCCGCTATTCCCCACTAGATGGCTAAGAAACGGCACCTCCCGAAGCATTCGCGTTTATAATGCGCCTGTGTGTATACTAGAGTAAGATGGCAGATGAAAATAAAAAAGGAGTAAAATAGATAGCGATATGTGTGTATATCAAGGCGTGGTTACGTGCATGCATGCGATTTTTTTATCGCAAAAATGGCCGGAACTTTATACTTTTCGCGTTAGATTATAAAGGCGCAACTACGTTAACAGAGTCTTATATCAGACCTTATTCCTGTGGTATAAGGTCGAAAGTTGAATAGCTTAGTTATTAATGACTGCGATTAAACGGTGAAATAAAGCAAAATAATTGGCGTCACTAGCGTCGCGGCGTCTCTAGAAAGAGAAAACACTATGCTACCAGTGTTACGTTAGAGGAGCATGCACCGACGGCCGTTAGAAGAAGGGGGACGGCGATTTAACGAATATGCCCGCTAGAAAGAGACGTTGCGAAAAAAATGTACGAAAAAGTCGTTTTCACGAAAGGTGCTCACCGATAGAAATTATAGAAACATGGGCGCGGTTTAAAAAATGTCAGGGGCGCCTGCGCCCTAGCCAAAACCCAGAGCGGAAGTAAAGGGGGAAAGAGACGATGTTAGTGGGCATTATGTGACGAGTTGCAGTGGCGTGGCGCACCGCGAGCGGTCGCTACCGGCGTAAAACCGACAAAAACAAAAACCGCTAATTATTGCGATTAATGAACGAATGCAGTGCACGCCGGCACGCGACACTCAGCCAGTGCTGGCTAAATAACAATTAAAAAAAAAACAAAACGATAGGTATTCGAATGTGCGCGTGTGGTTAAAATCGAGTGCAGTTATTCTCGATTGAGGTAAATATTTGGATTATACTCGAAAATAGACGTACCGCGGTTAAATTGTTTCTGGAAACCGCTGCCAGTGTGTCGGCGACCAGTGTTGTTTGTTCGATAACTCCTACAGTTCTGTTGATGACGACGATTCTTTCCAGTTCAACTAATGGGTGAACGACATTCGACAAGTTTATTCTACATTGTGTATAACATAGTGAGTTTACTAATTCGGTTATTTCTATTAGAAACAACATAAAAACTCCCTACTCAATCAATAATGTGTTACCAGTTACAACCTACACAAAATAAAATACAGTGACAAACATATTGTTAATAAATATTAAAAAATGACAAAAATGTATGTCTTCTTGTCACTGTACCTATTATAGCAAATTAACAGGTACAAATATGTTTCAACAATTATTTGTATTGTAAATTATTTTGAAATGTGCTAATTGCCAAAAAGGAATGTTCATTCGCGTTGTGGGTAAATAAAATTGACAGTTTTACAAAGAACCTTTACATGGATGATACAAAATAAGTATTGCAAATATTGCCAATATAAAAATTTACAATATAAGTTTATTTACTTTTACTAGAAAATTACAATTATTAGCGTTTTAGGGTATTCGTTCATTTTAATGTAATCATTTGTATATTCAGAAATATAATGTCAACATTCTAAAGTTTTAATTAAAGAACGTTATTTAATCCAAATCGTTAGGGAGCAGAATTCTAACATAAATACTTGCTGTCTATAAAAGTTTTTAAATTGTCTATGGTGTGACAAATGAATAAAAATAACGTTATCACAAATGCCAGTGTCGTGGCCTATCTCACCGGCGAACCTGATAGTGGGTGTCAGGTGAGACATTATTTCGTTATCGAAGAATACATTAAAACACTCTCTTTCGACGCTCGAAATGCGCTTGCTGGGACATATTTATTTGTAATGTACCTACAACATTAGCTTTCTTGATATAAAAACGTTTAGAAACTGTTTGGTGACATTCTTTGGTCTGTGTTGGTGACTTGGCCGATGTAAATATTAGCGTTCTGTTTTGTTATTAAAAGGTATATTTTTATTTATTTATTTTCTCGTATTATATCATATATTAATGTGGAACTAGAAATATTAAATGATCACAGTGGTTTTTTTATAAGACATTTCAATTATTACCAGAGATTTTTTCATAATTTTGTAACTCAATTTTGTATAGTTGTAAAATTTGTAGGAGGTGTGTTACGGTGTTAATTGTCTGCACTTTTGTGAAAGACATTTTTCTTGATATTTTTCATGCTTACTACGTTACTACTTACGTTGTTTCATTATAATATTTTAACGTTTATTTACCCATGTTGAGAAACTTAAGACATAAGTTTATAATCTAAAATCTTATAGTTGGATGTATGAGTAAAAAAACATAATATTTCAATTAATACAATATACGCAATATAAAATGATCACTACGGATTATAATAATTCTTAATCAACTGTATGTACATAGATAATACAAAAGCAATTAAAATAATATTATACAAAGTAAGATTAGTTAGGTAGCTGTTGCTTGTTTGTTACTAAATAGATCAGTATCGGATTATGTAGGTATGTATAATCATTGAGATAATAGGGTTTAATATTTCTATATCCTTGATTATGTAAATTAATATTTTAAGCAATTCGAAACATAATTTTGTTTAACATGGAGACTACTCTTCAAAGTCAATATTCTAAATAAACATCTTTAAAATTAAAATACTTATAAGGATAACCATCTTACTGACTGACGTATCAGCAACGCACAGTCCAAGCTACTAGGACTAGGACCATGAATATTTGCATGCGGATTCCTTTTACACTGTAGGTGAGTAATAAAGAAGGGTTTTTGGAAATTCAACCTCTAAGATGGTAAAAAAAGGGATGAAAGTTTATATGAAAATCCCGAGATTTTTGAAGATAGGTCTTTTGAATAGCAATTCAGTTAGAGATTTAAAAGTTGGGATATAATTATGACGCGAGCAAAGACTCGGGAAAAGCGCTAGTTGATCATAAAGAAACTTGGAATAGGTGGTACCTACATCAAAACTCCACCTTACGCTAAATTTGCGGAGAAAAATCAATTATGCTGCTATTAAGTAATAAGTTTTTAAGTGGTCTTCATGAATGGTTGGGTAAGTATAGGTAGGTACTTAAACTTGCCGATCAAGTGTGAGGATGTATGGCGGATTACTGCATTCACTATAAGAAAAAGACTATGTTCAGTGGGATTAATTAAACAGAGAAGGAAAAGAAAATAATAAATATTTATGGCGTGAAATTAAATCCAAACAGGTCGGTTTGAATAACTTTCAATATTTTCATCAACGTATTCTAATTAACTTTAATAACTCTTGCCTGAGGGTTACGATGATCGTAGAAATCAACAAAAACATCAATAAATTAGCCGTAATACTGTTACGTAGTATAAAGTACTTTATACGGGTGTGATTACAAATCATTAAAAAATTCCGGCTCCATTAAAAAATCCCGTTTAGAAAAGAAATGAGTTGCGTGGATATAAAACTCGTTGGCTCGTAATATTCAATATGATACTGGTACCACTATCTACGTTAACCAATAGAAAATCGTAAATTTGAGATTTGAATTTTGAACGTGTGGGCCAGCGAGTGGGTGTCCACACCAACTGTGTAAACTGTTTTCTGTCGATTTAATTCTCAATGTTTATTCGTTATAACACCGGTGAGCAGATTGCACGAAAAAGGTCTTTAAACTCGTTGCGACATGGAAACGTGTCTTCGGAAAGCAAAGAGCAGTATCGCGTGTCTCACTATGATCACATAATACATTTTTGAATTTGATAAATACATAGTTTAATTCAATATGAACGGTCGCCAATAATCTTTATAGAGATAGGTAAGAGAGTTTTGGTGAAATTTATTTGCTTTTGACTCATACACGATTTAACCATATATATAATAAACTTTTTTATGGATGGGCGTGTAGAACGACAATCAAATTTTTTGTCTTCTACACTTTGGTGGGTACACAAAACATACAAAAAATTCAAAACCATTAATTCCATTTGTATGTTATATGAGCTTTACATCGAGTAAATTAAGCGTATATGTTCATTGATCATGTATATTGAATACGTGTCAATTAATAATTACAATGGGTAAAAGAACCCATTCGACTTTCCGCCACATGTCGACAGAATATCCCATCACGCTGAAATTAATAAAAAATAAGACACAGATTTCTTTATTAAATTTTGAAGGTGGCTGTTTTTAAATCCACGCTTATTTATAAAGTTCAATACTATGTCACTATCGCAATTTGCAATGCCTAGAGCATTTCAAGAGGATACACATGCGTTACGCGGCTCAATTACCGATAATTCTCCGTTCTTTTCGCTCTCACGGCGAAGATAATACGTTCTCACTCTACACGCACGATCTGATGTCGGTCGCGCTCGTCACATCCCTCGACTCACATAGCATAGGAGCTAAATCGGCGCGTCGCGTATTCAAAATAGGAACGTTGGAAATGGAGTGGCGTACGGTGGGGTGGATGTGTGCGTGCGAGGCAACGACCCTCCCCCGCGCCTCACCTCCGCCCGTCGTCGACTCAAGCTAGCGCGCGTTTACACAATCCGTTGGCTCGGAGTGTGAACGACGTTTGTCTTGTTTATCATATTTTGACGAAGATCGAGTCGCGAATACTTAACGTCAATTATTGTTTTTTTATTTTTCATTCTGATATGTGGATCCGCCGCACTAGTAACTCTATGGTACTTCTTATTAGATAAAAAAACCAAAGAGTAAACAAAACTTGACAATTATTTTATTTTATTCTAAAATTATTTTGTGTGGTTTCTGGAGTGATCAATAAATTTTGATGACTTTAGTTCGTTAAAAAATGGGTAGATATTTGCGAGTACAAGAAAAGGATTTGCCGGATTTATTTTGACTACCTTTATAAATAAATAGATACTGTGATCATACAATCCAAGTGACAATCAGTGATGTAGCCTAGTGTTAAAATAAAATGGAACGAGTTGCAAAACACAGTGTCAAATTTATTCCAAAAGAAGTTATACCACTGGTGAGTAGTACTCTAATAATAATTAATTATATTAGTCCTTAATTCAAAATTAGTAAATGCCGATCCTTATGAGAAACATTTTTTTTAATCTTGTTTTTTACGTTGTACAATGTGAGAGTCTAGTTTAAAAATCGATACAATAGAGTTTAAATCGTTGAAAAAGACAGACTTTTTTATGACTTTTTTTTCCATACTTTTGGGTATGAACAAAAAATAGGTTGCTTTTTTATTGGGGTTTACAAGTTAATGGTATTAGTGGACCTTAAAAAAGTTATGGAATTATCAAATTATTGTACGTTTTACGTATGAAAAGGAAGATTGGCTTTTCAATAAACCGTTTTAACGCAATTAATTTTTTTAAGAGACGATTCTTCAATCGTCAGATTAACTTTATTTGAGAAATAATTTTGACGATTTGAGGAATAAGTGTATAGAAAACCTGTGTAAAATTAAAAGTTATTCCCCAGATAAAGTTAACTGTGAATTGAAAAATCGGCCCTTAGTAAAATCGCCGTTGTATTGGTTTGTTTCAACGTAGGCCAATTATGAAGGGCTACATATCGCTCTAACAGCGCTCTTTTGTTTCTTTCAAATTACATACCTAATTATAATAATATAATAGTAACGTACTCTATAATAATAATAAATATGTAATACATAGTATTTTTAAGTTATATGTTAGGTGTTTCTTATCATAGCGGTTAGCAACAGCAAGCGTTAGTGATAAAAGCAGTCACATGTTTTTTTATCATTATACAACGATTTAACATACCTACTTGAGCCCTTATCGAACAGGAGCAAACAAAAAAAAATGAATTACCTAACCGTGCCCAAAATAGCAGTAACATTGTTGTTTTTTACATAAAATTTGTTAACGAAAAGGCACTAACGTCTATAATATTAATCCGGTTAATTATTATTTCTTAGACGCTAAAGAAACGTTTCCACGTGTTTCAAATGAAAATTAAAAAAAAAAAATTTTTTGGCGGTATCTTAACCTGTAATATTTCAGTTTTTATTTTAATTCTTTAATTTGTGTTATTTAGCCCTATATGTATTTGGTATGTATGTATGTAACCCTTGTATTTGGTTTTATGTACAAATGTAGTGCATACTAAAAACATGAATTTTGAATTAACACAAAAATTTCCTGGAAAGTTCTAACAAGGGAGCCACCATCTTGTTAGAGCTTTGTTTGAACTATGGAGTGTAGAGGTAAAATGTAGGTATGTCCAAGTATATAAAGTGACCATAAAATAGAATACCTATAGGTACAAAGATGGCGTTGCTATAACATAGGCTTCATCACATTTCCAAGAAAATATATTGCATTTTTTTATTACTGTAGGGTTATGGCCAATTTTAATAATTTTAAACTATCGACAGGTTTTTCATAACAATATCCGTCAAAATTATCCCAAGTCTGCTATTTCACATTTATGAATCTACCATTGTCATTTTATCGACACTGCTAAAATTTCATTAATTACTGTCTTGATAGAATCTCTATAGCGTTGTGATAGTGTGTCAGTGGGATAGCATAGATACGTCGTTAGCGTTACATATCAAAATCTACCTTGGATTCAGTATTGCTAATCGAAACTACCATTAGTTTACAGTACTGGTAACTAGTATTTTTCCTGTTAAAACTCAATAAATCTGTAAGATTACGTAAAAAACGATTGAGAATAACGTTTTGACTACTATCGAGTTGCTGTCGAGATATCTTTGAGACGCGATTGAAGAGCAGAATACCAAATGAGTCAGGTTTTCCACTAGAATGTTAAACAAATAGGAGAATACCAAATGGTGACCAAATGTATATTGAGATACTATCGACACACTATTTTGTTAGCAGACTTGGGCCCCTGGCCACTTTGATCTCAAATATTTGACGTTTGGTTAAGAATTCCAAATACAAATTTATTTCAAATTTAGGCTTGTGTATTTGTGCTTCGAATTTAGTGTTTCATTTGTTTTCGCTCCATTTGATTTTTTTAACATCGTTCTTATCACTGGTATAACTATAATGCATATCTTAAAATATCGTGGTATTTACGAATATGAGTTACACCGTGGTATCAGCGCTGCAGAGACAGCTCGTAGGGTTAATGATGTGTATCTAAATGCTACTGTAAAAGAAAACGTACGTTTTGGTTCCAACGTTTTCGTTCTGGAAATTTTGACCTACGAAACAAAACTCGTGGGGCCGGTTACCCTGGTTGTTAATGAAGAATTAAAGGTGATCGTGGAAGCAGATCCATCGCAAACTACGTCAGAGTTAGCATCTGGCTTCGGTATGAGTTATAAAACAATCTTAATTTAGTTGAAACAAATTAAAAAAGTGAAAAAGGTCGAGAAATGGGTACCGCATGAATTGACTGAAACACCAACAGACACGCATTGAGTGTTGAGTTACATTACTCAATCGTCACAATAACGAGCAAATTTTGATTCGTATCGTTACTTGTGAAGAGAAATGGATCTTTTCCGACAATCGGAAATGCTCATCACAGTGGTTGAACCCAGGAGAACCGGCCAAATCATGTCCCAAATGAAAGTTGAATCAGAAAAAGGAACTGGTGAGTGTGATTGGTGTCATACACTACAGCTTCCTAAGATCTGGCCAGACGATAACGACAGGTCTGTATTGTCAACAATTGCAAACAATGATGTGAACAACCGAGACTGGTAAATCTCTGTAGCCCACTGCTGCTTCAGGACAACGCTAGACCCCATACTACTGGATGAGTCTGTACAAACTGCCTTCAAAGATTTTTTCATTTCGCTCTCACAATTTTTTCGGTAATGGAATCAATGAACTACCTATAAAATGGCGAAAGTGCAATTGATTAAATATATAATTTCATAATATTTATTCGTTTTACTTGTTCTATATAAAACGATAATTTCATATATAAGGAACCAATATAAAGTTATCTGACTATTGAAAAATCGGCCTTTAGTCGCATGAGCGACTATGTCGCCTCTAATAATAAAAAAATAAAAAAATACAAAGCTGATCTTTTATTTTAATTTTGTTTCCGTTAATTTTAGGTTTTACTCTTATTCTAAACTAGCTCCCCACGCGTTTATTATCCAGTAATTATTTTGGTATCGCAGTTTTATTTTGTACTCGTATTATTGAAAATCTATTAACGAAATTTCCAAACTAAAAGGGTAAGCCGTTTTTGAGTTAAATTCGGACATATAGACAGACAAAAAAAAAATCATAATCGTAATTAGTGTCATTTATAATAGATTTCTATCTGGAAGTTTACAAAAAAGGAGACGTAATTACAGGCAGAACTATAAAATAGATTATCGCCGTTCGGGTCATTTACTGAACCCTTATGTTATGCGTTTTGGTGTTATATTTTTAAGTTAAAAACCCATATTTATGATATACTTGTTACCTCTATTCTACTCCATAAATTGAACATTGAAGATTTAAAAAAATATTTATTGACATTGGCAGAATTGTGCATAAACACACTCGACGATTAATTAAGAACAAGAAGTTAAAAATATATAAGTATATTATTTTAGTACATTATTTATCAATACTGGTAATAATGGCCTTACATAATCTCATGACCTTTACAACTATATCACTCACCTTTCAACTTGTTTTCACTAAAAGGTGATATTTCGTTATTTTGTACTATACTTATAAACGTTATGTCGATGAAATAAATGCTAATTTTAAACGATTACAATTATTGATAGACATAACAAGTTAATGTTTAATACCAACACGACATTATTATCATTGTTGCTATGTCCGTTGTTGGTACATTTATTAGCAAAACAATTTATTTTACATGACTTTATCCTCATTTGTTTTAAATTGTTCCTTGCGCATCCATTGAAACTATATTTAGTTATTTTATGGCGATTTTACTTTGTAATCAATTAACTTTTTGGTGTTAATTCGAGAAGCGAACGTTAGCAATATTATTTGAAATAATAAACACTAACGAAATTTTAAAAATAATAATAAAAATAAAATAAATTATTAATTATTAATAATTAATTTAAATTGTTTATACAATTTTTTTAATAACAAAGTAAAAAATTCATCACTTTGCAAAATGCAACTAAATAGTCAAGTTTATTTTGAAAACAAAATTTAAAATTTATAGAGGTGTATTGTAGATTTGTAGACTAGTAATTAGTACTTAATTGATTACAATTAAAATATATATATTGCGTTGTTTACGCTGAAGTTTTTTATGAATACTAATTCCATACAATTGTTTTTTTATAGGTATTGTAGCCAGTTGTGTTTTTTTTTTATAATAAATATAACTTTAATGTGAAAACGTTATCTATGATCAGTTAATCTGTTCTGCCTATATTGTCTATATTAATCTTTAACAATTATCTATGTATTTAATATTTTTTTGTTCAAAAAACATTTGCACTTAATATTTTGTGCTCCCTTACGTCCAGTAGCAAAAACTTAATTCAAATATGTTTTGATAAAAACAATCAAAATCATTTAAATACTCATTAAAAGTGGTATTCTACTTGATTTTAATTAATTTATTGTTACCTTAATTTATGTTAATGTACAATTATGCTTTTTTTCTAAACTTTTTTGCGTATTTCATCCGCAAAGCTCTAGTACTTAATTCTGAAGTTGATTTATCGCTGAACACTTAAAAGTGTGTTCCGGTAACTGCACGTGAAATCCAGTCCTTCTATAGGCTTAGTATTTGACTATTTTAACCTACATTGTCATTTAATATCAGGTAACATTTTCATTCTTATTAAATTTATTCGAGAAATTCTCCGTCGTGCCGCGCCGCTACCAACGCACCCGTGCAGCGTTGTTCTCGCTTGCCTACTACAAGCCTACCAGATTGCGTGACGTTAATCGTTACTGCTCGGCTCCTTAGGGACGTAGCGTGAAGTTATATAGTCTATAACCTTCCTCATTAAATAGGCTATAAAATGAAAATAACAATTTTTCAAACCCATTCGTTATTTCCAGAGATTAGCGCGTTCAAAAAAAAAAACTATGTTTTTATCTTTATAGATAAAAATAAATAAATGTATAATTAATGTTTTTCTTTTTGTTCTGAAAAATTAGTTTCTGTCTCGGACAGTATTTCGAAATAGCATAGCATCGAGATAATATGCAATCGAATGCCGACAGTACCTACCTACCTACCCTATATCTTTTATACATTTATGTTGCACGAAAAATTGCACTTATAAGTTATTAATTTAGTTAACGAAGTTATTAATTTATTTTTTGCCTGAGGGCGGGCACTCTTACCTTATTGCCTTAAGGTTCATCGTGATTTCTATATCGTGGCGTTATCTCGATGCCTCTGGCATTTCTTTCGAAAAAGGTTGAACTATATTATTATTTCTGTCGATGATTAATGACAGCTCGTATGTTCTCTTTACAAAACAATGACATATATCGAGTGAATGACGAAAAACGTGACTATATCACGATTTGTGAGTATTTTATGTTTCCATTTGGGACATGAAATTACTCCGATGTAGTGTTCAGTGCACACGCAGAACTTATCGGTCATTGTAAGTAATACCTAGCAATTTTTTTCTTCTTCATCAATCTTTGTCGCAGAACCATTTGCCAGTGTCAATGTTTTATTTCCGTGACGTGTTGAATTCGATTTCTTTATTATTAGGGAGGTTAGAGACCAGGAGAACCATCTCTATGTATGAAAAAGTGTCCGTCGAAAAGCGTCAAATTAGGGTGACGCCACGGTAGCGGTGGGTAAATTTTAAAGATAGTTATTTAGTAGTTTTCGCCCACTTGGACAAATTTTCACTCCACAAACTCTTCTCATTTTTGTTTTACAACAGTAAAAAGTATAATTTCACGAAAAAGTATTATTCCCTCTTGCTACGTTAGTGCCATTTTGGTGGATCTTGAATCGTAAGTTGCTGCTTACATCTGGACACAACTTTTCCCCCATAGAAGATGGTTCCCCTACCTCTATTCTCCATTTTCATTATCATTTCTAAAAATTGTGAGTTACATAAATTTTACAAAATAATAATCACGGTTGACGTGTGAACTAACATAACCATAGACCAAGGAAATAATAAAAAAAAAATTAAACAGTTTTAGTGAAGTTAAATTATACAATTTATATACTTAGGAGTATATAGGTGGTTGCAGAGAAATCAATTAATAGTGGGTTTGTTAACCACCATCTCGAAAAACCAGTTCGAAACAAGGTTTTGTTTATAACTTCAATAATCACAGCAAAAAACTTATTATGAAAAGTCTCTACAATCATTAAGTTCAGGGTTTACATCCGTACGATGCTGCTTATGTACGACATTTTCATGCTGAAAATTCTAAGATATCCTAAAAAAACGTCGTGCGTGGTAGAAGATACAATAAGGAAGCTAAATAAAAAAAGGTCATTCTAATGCGGATATGACCCGTGGCGTTTGCAATTATTTTTGTCGAACGAGTTAAAAAAACAAATGTCCTCCGGAGTTTCAGTAAATACGATAATTCTAGTACAATTTGTCCAAATGCGATAATTCTAAGTTACTTTGTATGATAGCTACCGCTCTACAAAGTAGAAGAAACACTGAGTCTGATTTATTCCGTAAAATTTTATTTTGTCATGTACTTTGAATGTTGAATTTTATTAAATTGTCCGTATTACAATATTGAAAGTCGTTTAGGCTTATAATTATAGTTTGAATGTGGTTCATTATAATAATACATTTAGGCCTAACATGGCGGCAAATTTGTATCAAAATATTGCATAAACATCTGCCCGGATATTATTATACCATAATATTAAAATTAAAAGCAATGTATAAATACTAAGTAATAAATCACTTAGCTACACTATCTATTAATATAATGGATACTTCTAGGGAACATACGAGATCGTTAAAGCACAATGTCGTTTAGTAGGAAGCGCGACAGTCTATGGTTCCAAGTCGTTAATTGTTTTGTTTATATTTGATTTAAAAAAAAATCATTCAATAAGTATTTTAAAGTAAATAAAATCGGAAATTTAAAAGTACACAATAATTAATTCTATAATGTGTACTGTAAAAAACATATTTTTACGTAAATAAACTTAGGGATTTGGAATAAATTCTTCGTTGAAATAAAATTGTGATAATTATGTATAAATTAGTTTAATTTCAGAGTATAATTATGTGTAATATTATTCTCTGGATATTATTCTTAAATATACACACCTGTAAATAAATTTACATCATTTTAAACGTAATTAAAACCATAGAACTAACAAAGTTTAAAGAAGTGTTGTATCGTTTAACAAACTTATAACTACAAATAAATCACCAATCACATTACAAAACTAATATTTATTAAAAATTATTTAAGTTAGCTAATGTAAGATTCAAAATAAAACTCTACTGTTTGATTTAAAAGACTTGTCTTTATTCAGACTAAGGGATTCGAATAGTATACGTACATGGAGCAAGTACCGCTACTTGTTGCTAGATGTCGTGTTAACACATGAAACACAATATAGATTAATTTACATTGAGTTATGGTTGTTATTTGCAAGATGGTTATAAAGTTGATGCAAGTACAATAGTGATGTAGCAACACTTCGTTACGGGAACTACTTATCGATGACTTATTTTACTCATTTTTTCAAGGCTTTTTTTCTCTTTACAGATTTACAAGATATTATTATTAGTTAGTTAGCGTTAGCGCTCCCGTTCAAGGTGAATATGACGTATAAATCAATATGTGAGTTACGAACCAGGCCCCCTTGATACTTCTATTTAGTCTTATAATATATTCAATTATTAAAACACAGTACTAGATAGCTGTTACACGCTCACTTATCTGGGCGATAGAAAAAAAGTATCCTATGTCCAAAAAATATCACAATCAATTTCTATACCAAACATTAGAATCTGCCCAGATGTTTATTTAAATAGTATATATATTTAAAGTAAACGATATAATATATAATACATATTTAGTAAACAATATTAAATAGTTGGTTCACACCCGCTCCACGTAATATTTTTTTTATTGAACATAATTATTACTACGAATATAAACATGTTTAATCAAAATCCGTTCAAACTTTCATACAAATAAATACACTCTTATATAATGAAATGTAGTACATTAGATTAGAATTGCTATTTCATGGATAAAGTGTTTTTTTTTTTAAATCAAATCATAAATATACATAAATTGATTCAGATTAAACTTTATATTCTATTATTATGTTAAAGTTGAGTTAACCCGTTTATGTGTAGTGTTTAATTTAACGATAATTAATTTTTATATTAGCATCATTCATAAACATCACCATTGAAGTATCTTTTATTGCATATTCAACAACTTATTATATTTAATTACAAATCTGTTTTTTTTTGCGGGATCTTAAACTGTTTTGTTGTGGTTTTATTTTAATTCATAAACATATATTATTTGGCTCTATATTATGACCCTATCTTATTTAACACTTTTGTATATCGACAATTCTGCCAACGTCGAGTGAATTGAATATTTTTTTATTCTTGTAACCCTCAAACATAGATCTAACAAGATGGCGGGGCCCACTCGTTCAAACTACCCAGGGAGTCTTTGTGGCAACTTAAAATGCATGTTTCCAGTTATTATTTCAATATATTCTTTTTTTTTAAATATTATCACAATAACAAAACTCGTAAAACTTGTACTCATAAATCATTTAAAGTGCCGTCAAAATTACATAATGTAGGGGCAAATAACATAATTTTATAAATTGAAATAAAAACCATTACTTACATTACAGATCAAGATCCTGTACAAAAACTCCAACATTTACTGTTACAAATATTGTACAATAAATAGTATATTACAAAAAACGTAACGTTTAATTATGAAGAAACGCTTCAATGACAATTAAAGGGTATATTGTATCGAGTGGGCAGCGTTTAAGATCGTTTAGAGCTGACATTCAATCGTACGGTCTATGCCACGTTTAAAGGCACAAAAAATATTATAAAGGTCACGTAAATATTGCATTGGCCTTGGGAGATATCTTAAAAACAAATTAAAAGCACCGCGGACGTACCTACTTCATAGCTGGTGTAATTTGTTATCATCAAATCATTGAGTTTCTTTTTTCTCAGATGTCTTCTGCATATGTATGCAATTATGCCAATGTCAAACGTAAAAATATTAATACCTTATATTTGACAGCTTGACAGGGTTTGAAAACAGAAAAAGCGAAACATTTATTGTTAGATTTTTTTTGAACTTGATTGGTCATAATATCTATTTTGATTTCATAAATGTGAACTATTTTGCCCTATTATCTCTAGCTTATGTGGTATTCTAAATACGTGATATAGTTTCGTTTAATGTAGTTTAATGTACACAAATAAAGTGATTCAGAAACTATAATTTTACGTGAATTCAGAGATTACTCAAAATCCCAAAAGTTTACCAAGATGGACTAATAGGACTATGACATGAACACTTTGACCATACTTAAATAATGGTTTAGCTATATCAAAACTTAAGAAACAAAAAAAAAGAGGAAATTATTTTCTGTACTAATGAAATAATACTTTCACGAAAATCAATATACTGACATTGATTGGCAAATGTTACTTGAATACCAATTGAAGATAAAATAAAAGGTAATTAATTTAATTTTTACAGTAGCAACCCTGTGCTAAGGAACCCGCATACAACTTTATTGGCAGGTCGCGGTCGGTACGCCCACATTCCACCCGCGATTATTTCACTGCAACATCTAAATAAACTCTCATGTGACTGACATTTGCCGTTTAAATGAGGTGTAACTCTGTTTACTTTATGAATATTTCTTTATATGTATAATAATCTTGTGTCTTTTGGCTTGTATTTCCGTTGTAAGATATTTTAACTTTCGAGCTCGTCGTGAATTATCTACTTGAACTTTGGGGCTGGCTTAATATGCTTTTCTATTATTTTCGTAGAATTTAATATTCAATTTTGATTTATATTTATATCAATACTTGTATCATGGGTACTTACTTACTTATTTCTGACAGTGAAAGTCAAAAATAGCGGTAGTAGGTAATGAAGTTTTATAAATAGACGCGTTAATTTACTCTCACTAAAAGCAAGGAAATCACATCGTAAGGCGGAAATTCTGTTGTCAAAAAAGGACAAAAGTTTCTTCTCGCTCACGCCTGTGTCAAGTCTAAAGTAAACTGAAGGCAATTGCCCACAATTCACGATTTCTTGTAAAGAGCGTCAATGCTGTATCTACTTCATTTATTCATATTTCTACTTAAATTTATACATCAAAAATATTTAAAATTTCAACTTAAATTTAGACGAAGCTACATCATTCTGTCCAAACTGTCCAGGGAGTTTTTGTGGCAACTTAACGTTCATGCCTCCAGTGATTTTTTTATTCATTTATTTATTTGGTTTACATATTGCTTCACATCACATTTAACACAAAATATACATTTGTTATGTTATGCGATCAAGTGGTGCCAATTACGAAACAGTTATTATTAAATTTTGCTTGTTATGCAGTGGTTAAATATTTATATACATAAAAAATATCATTATGAGGTATTATTATCTGTTTCTTATATCTCAATGTGAGTGGGAGTGTGAGTGTATAGGTGTGGGATCATATGCTCCTGAGTGAACGCATATGTGAGTTGTATATGTAATATTCATTCATTTCACTTGTGCCTTATAACTTAATTATATAACGCAAAATGCCACCAATATTACTTTAATTATACGTTATAATAATACTTATGATTGTGCCAAAAACAATATCATAGTTACGCAGATTGTCTTTTTTTTCTAATAATGAATGCCAAAATTTGCAGGTTGCAGTAGTATACAATATTTTACAATAAAAATTACTAATTTTTCATTACTGCTTCTGCCCATAAAGGTATTTTTGCCAATTTTTAAGTGTGACAAATACACGTTTTAGTTAATTAAAAAATATATAATATATAAATATTTTTAATTAGGTTAAGTTACTTTGTTGCGAATCGTTCAAAAATATTCTATGTCCAGCAGCCTGATCGTATACAGTGAAATAATTTTGATCGAATATAAATCGTCCTAGAAATTACCTCCAAACATATTCATTAATGTTTCCACTTTATGTCAATAGTGTAGATTGGCCAGTATGCGTATGTGCAAATAATACAGGTATAAAATTATAAAAACACGATTCGAAATTTGTTTTTATTATAATTTATTTACACAAAAAAGTTATAGTCATATATAAATATTTAGTTTCATAAAATGTTTAATACACATATAATTAATATGAGATTTATGCATTAATAAAAAATCAAAACTACATTTTTGGTGTTATACAAAAGTTCAATATTAATAAAAATAATATATGGTATCTCTTCTTTTGCTGGACATAATAAAATATGTAAATGTGTTTTAGTAACATGATCTTTTCTAATGCGTTAAAGTTGAAAATGATTATTATTATACTAAAACAAATATATCATTCAATTTTTCGTCTAAAAATTATACAAGCCAAAAATAATTAGAAAATACAATTATTTATATTATATAAAAAGAAAAATGCATATAACCATTTGATGAATTTGAAATCTATACATTTTAGACCATTACAGATCGTCCGTAACGTAACGCATAACGAAACGTGACGTTACATAAATTTTTCGTTACCAAGCCCTCAAGAAGTTAGATGCACTTCAACGTAACGTATCGATAAATGCTTTTATCCGTACAGTGACAAAAAAAGTTTAACTTCTAAAAATGAATTTCAACGCATTTGCAAGTGTATATTTAAATCGAGGTTGAAAATGACTATAAATTGCACTAGAGCATTGCGATCGTTTTAAGCGTAAAATGACCACAAAATATTGGTATGTTATTACCAATAGCACTGTAATATGATAGCGGACTATGCTATTAGTATGCAGGCGATCATTATAGCTACCGAATAGTGTAATCTTTATTCCCTAACATAATCAAGTACGTACTTTGATACCAGTATTCAAGTGACATTATACTTTCAAGGTCACTTTGTAACAGAGTTCGTTGATACTCTGGAAATTGAATAAATATAAAATATCATAATGCGATGTTAATTGTTTTTTTTTATATTAACCGTAATTGCTTTTGAGTTTACCAACTGAAACTTATCTTGAATAAAAAAAAAATACGGCTTTGAAATAAAAATATAAAACGTATATTAAAAAGAAGCTTTTGTGTGGAAAATTATTATTTAGTTTGGGATAAACTTACTTTGGTAAAAAAAAAACCACCTACTCACGTAGAAATACTGACGTGAGGTAATTTTTATGTACATACATATTTAGTTTGCATAAAAAAATACTCATAGTAAGAAATTCTCTAAAAAAGTTAATAATTATGTGTGTAGTCTTTGCACGCCCCGTTGAATTTTTTTTGTGACACCATACATTTTAGATCATTTATGTAACTTCCGTAACGTAACGCGTACGTAACGTCACATAAAGCTAAATCTCTGAGGAGACTGTCCTTAATTTTTTGAAAGTCAGCAAGGTATTACAGCTATTTACACAAAATCTTTTTTTTATGCCAATCAAGAGACTCGTCTTATTTTTATTCTTAACAAAACTTTTTATTGTGGATAATCTGGGCAATAAAAAGAGGTCTTCACAGAAAGTTTTCGTGTAGCTACAACGGTTAAGAAATTACTGTCCCATCTCAAAAATCCACCTGTATATATGTAACTAACTGTGCCTCACGGTTTCACCCGTATTAATTTTATACGATAAACATCGCCAACGCACCCGTTTGGGTAATTTTTTATATTTTATGTAAAACTATCGACATTTTTATGAGGAATAAATTTTCAAATGATAATATAGCATATGTTACTCGGTGATACTGTAGCTTTATACTTGTGAAAGAATTTTTAATATCGGTCCAGTCGTTCTTGAGTTTATCCATTACAAACAACAAAAAAAATTAAATCTTTTCTCTTTATAATATCGGTATAGATTGGTTTCTCGGAAACGATTGGTTTGAACGACAACGATTTGGATGAATCGTTGTATTTATATAATGTTTTACATTCCAAGTTTACCTAGATATGTGTGTTTTTATTTTGTAAGATACAGAGCGCAGTTCGCTCGCCCAGATATTTATTTATCCACATAATAAAGGAACTTAATAATTAATGAAATTCGTTTGGATTAAATATAGAATTTAATAATATAATGTTCGCCGTAACGAACGACTGTTTTACTAAACGTTATTATTTAGAATATTTTTACATAGTATTTTTTATGCTTACCGTTTATTCGATAATGGACAACATTTGTCCAATAAATATGACACAAGTGGATATAAAAACATGTTTGTAACGCGTCCGCGGGGAGAACTCTGACTCATCGTGGTTATATCCCAGAATAGAATAAATGACACTACACTGTATATATTATTAGCAACGTTTATAAAATACTAGTGCTTTTCCTGCGGCTTCTCTAGCATCATAGTTGACTTATGTGTATGTCCCATCTATTTTACTTTCTGAATTGCTAAATACCAATTTAATATATCATCTGTCTTCAACAGTGACGGGTTCTCATACAAACTTTCATCCCCTTTTGCTCAACCTTATGGGTTGAATCTCCAAAAATCCTTCCTTAGTGCTCACATACAGTGTAAAAGTAACCCGCATGCAAATTTTCACGGTCATAACCCCGGTATTTTGGGCTGCGCGTTAATATGTCAGTCGGTCAGTAATAATTCTTTTATAGGTATAGATTCTTCTTAGTGGTACACTCCTGGTACAAATGCATATTGACTTGCCACAAAAACTTCCAGGATAGTTCTAGCAAGGTAGCCACCATCTTGTTAGAGTGATGTTTGAAAATTAGAAAAATACCTAGTACAAAGGTAGACAATTGCTTGTGGTATAGGATAATAGTTTCATAATAAAAATTGTCTATAGGTAATGTAATTTATATCACATTAATAAAATATATTACATGAAATGTCTATACATATAGATTTAATGGACAAAATATTTAATACATTTTTATTACAGTCCATTACACGAATAATACATGTTCTAATTATTTAAATGTTATTAAACATATATACAATTTAGTTATAATAATTCTTCTATCCAATTACAAACAGGAAAATATAATGTTTAATAATTTGTTTCTAATCGCCCCGAGGCTTACAATGTATGACTCGAACGTTGGAAATAGAACTAAGATTGATATAAATGAGAAAAAAATTTGTTCCAGCAAACGACACGCAAAGGTAATTGGCGTAAATCCTATGACAATACATTACGGGTCAAACTGTTTATTCATTCTAAGTTCTAAGATGTGTTTACGTAAATGTTTTCTATTTTTATTTATTTAATGGCAACTGACTTTATCCATAATTCTGCCAACGTCACGGGAATAGATTCATTTTAAATTATGGATTTCTACGTATGTAGGCAATTTCGCCAATGTCAATTGTGACAGATACTCGTTTTAGAATTTAGTTGCTAGTAATCTTCACGCATAGCTATGTGCATAGCAAAAACATAAGGGCTTTGTTGTTAAAACTGTCAGGGAGGTGTCCAGTTAATATTTTTTATTCACATAATAACCAAACAGTATCACGCAAAATTCCACGAATAGTTACAGAATATGTGGTCAAATATCGTAAGTTTATGAATAAAAATAAGAACTATCACTTATCAGATCAAGGTTCTCCCAAAAACTAAATGTATTTTCTTAATAATACAGTTGTTGCTATGATTAAAATGATCTAATATTCACAAATGTACCTATCATTAAACATTCAAAATACGTTATTATATTTAAGAAACTAAAAAGGCAATGGATGACTACTAACGCTATTTAAATATGGCCAATGTGCGTCATATGGGATATAAATAATAATAAGTATTTTTCTCTTAAATTTAAAGTCGTTTTTAATTTGATTAATCAATCTCATCTAAAAGTCTCTTCGACCGGTTAAATAATACAATTGCCAATAATGTCACAACAGCTTATAAAATTGTTAAACATGATATACCTGAGTAATTCATCATCATCATCATCATTTCAGCCGCAGGACGTCCACTGCTGAACATAGGCCTCCCCCATAGATCTCCAGAGCGACCGATCTTGTGCGGCCTGCACCCAACGGCTCCCAGGGACCTTAGTAATATTAATTAATTATAATTAGTAATATTGTATTTTATTGATGAAATATTAGTTATTGACGGGGCGGTAGGAATCTCTACATATTCGATTGGGTCGCAGCCACTATGCACATAGGAATAAACCTGTCTCTTTTACTCTCTTTTAGTTTGTCACGTTTCGGGAACTGCCAGTTATGACGACCGTTGGATTTCTGGTCTCACCAAAGTCTCCGTTATTTTTAGATTGTACCTTTTTTTTTAATAATAACTCTGCTCATTGACGGTAATATCCCTGATGTTAAGCACAACACAGTCCAAACACAACGGCGACCACCGAGAGATATAAATCCATTTACGGTCACCGCTGTCATGCCAGCCTGCATAAATATCTCTTCAAGTTACGCTTAAAGGACCCCATGTCGTAAGAAGGAGGGACCACTGGCCGGGAGAAGGTTCCACAGCTTCACGGTACAACAAAGATAAGCCATAGATAACTTTTTAGTTCGTGCCGAGATGGAGGCTACCGTAAAACTGTGACTCCGAAGCCAAGCGCGTGCGGTTCTGCTATGGAAGGGTGGGAGGGAGGGAGGGGGGGGGATATTAGATTGAGTAGCTCTTCAGAACACTCACCATGATAACGACGATAGAACACGGTCAGTGAGGCAATGTTTCTGCGCAGGTGAAGCGGCTCGATGTATTTGATAACGTCTGCGTCATTAACAATGCGAACACCCCGTCTCTGCAACCTGTCCTGATCATCGAGGAGGTATTTGCATTGGGCTTAGAACATTAGGCACAGTGCCTTCACTTGCGGAGCTACTATAAAAAAAAACGATTTAAACTTATATACTAGCTGACCCGCGCAACTTCGTCTGCATCATGTAAGAGAGAGAGAGAGAGAAAGGGTTAGAGAGAGAGGGACGTAGGCACTGTATTATTAGGAGCCGCCCGCCTCCCACATTATTCTTCATAATAAAAATGCGCTCGCAGTACTTGATCATTATTTTGCTGCCGAGTTATTTTAAAACTTTGATATCTCCTAAGATATTCTTTTAAATCAATTACTGTAAAGGCTAATTTTGTTCAAGATGAAATACTTGTGATGAATGACATATTTATTTCGATAAGGATTAATACAATGTAATGCTATCGCGGACTTTTTTTAGAACTTTTTAAGAGAAACAATACCATCACACGAGATTATTGTGTAACTTTAATCATTTACGCAGCAAACGCAATGGAAGCTCTGAAAAGAAATAATATTTGCCAGATTTTCCAATATTTTTCATTGATGCTCAGCTCCTATTGGTCATAGCGTGATGTTATATAGCTTTCCTCGATAAATGGGCTATCCAACATTTTTTCCATTCGAACCAGTAGTTCCAGAGATTAGCGTGTTCAACAAAACAAACAAACAAACTCTTCAGCTTTATAATATTAGTATAGATTACACATATTTATTTCACACACGTGATAACCAGTCCCTCGTATTAATTAAACATTTTGAAATCTGTATATTGTACATAGAAGAAAAAAACTACCCTTCGGTTTTTAATTACGTTATGGGTTTAGATGCTCGTGGGCCCCGTTTAAATCCTCTAAAGAGTATTTCTTTGTGTAATATTATTTTAAGGGAAAAATATCATGACGTGTAACTACTTGTTGCAGATAAATTATTATTGTTCAACTTTTAAGGTTAAATGTCAAAATTCTGACAGGTCATTAGACAAATACGTTCGATGTCTCGGGTACATATTATAAGCATTCGTTCATTTTTTTTTCTTGAAATTATTTATTGCTTCGAGAATCATGTTTCTTCAAGGGCGTTCTATGACACTTACAAATTAACTTTCGATGTTTTTTTACCTTCAATAAAGTACTGTTGGGCAGGCCCGTCAAATGTTGCAACGAATCATTGATTTTTTTTATAATTAAGTATCGAACTTTGAGTTATCTTTTTTTTCTTCATGTTTTTTACATCACCATCTGACATAATATATTTCGCTTTGACGGTTTTGGCGGGACGCTAGACTGTGACGTAGTGGTTTTGATTTTTTATTCGTACATTACATTAAAATATACATTAATATATATTTATAAAGGTTTTGAATATATTTTGTACAAAACAGATTTAATAGGAAGGAAAATATGAAAAATAAAATTAACTTACTAACTAAACCATTAATTAATATGAATATATATTTCTATAATGAATATTGTTGTTATGGTATAAAGTTGTTTGTTTCAGCTGTTAAAAATAAATACCGTATCTTTATTTTAATATTATCAATAATGGATTGAATATGTATGTGTTGTATTGAATAATTATTATGAATAATATACATATATGTACCTACTAAATCGCTAAACTATTGTCCTTTTATAAGTAGGTATAATTTTGCAGTTTACCTAATATTTCTTACCTACATAATTATGATCCTTAATATGGGCAAATATATTTTTAATCAATTGATATACATATACTGGCTTTAGCCCGTGACTTCTTTCCCGATGTCTTCGAAACAAAACAACTCTCACGGATCCTATTGTAAACTGGTTGTACTAATGCTGAACTCATCACCTCATCAAATTTGCATCGCAATCGGGTGTATCGTTTAGGAATACAATTAGACACAAAACAAAGAAATAAGTATTATATGAAAACAATTAAGATGCTATAGAAATGAAAAAAAGAAAAGATTACGTAGTATACAATCAAAAACAAGTTTTTCATTACGTACCTATGTCTAAATTACATCTCGTGTTTAAGAAACAATGTACACACTGCAATGTACATAGTAAATAACAATCGAATTTAATTATTTTATTTCATTACTGAAAACTAAACGCACGGTATTGTATAATAAGCGTTTGATAAAGAGAGCCTTTTTAAAAACTTTCGCAGGGCGTGCGCTGTCAAAACACATTTGACAACGTGAAGTAACAAGCAATTCATTACTGTCCGACTAACAATAGAATGAAAATCCATAGCCCACTGTGATTCACAATAACGCACAATCATTTTAAGTGTACGATGGAACACTTTTATTAAATAACTGATTCAAAATTTGGTAAATCTATTGTACGGTTTCTTTTTCTAAACGTTGCGTCTTCGAGTGGTTTTTTTTCTTCATAATTGCACCAATTCAATTGTGGTTAGTTTTTTTTATACAATACTCTTTAATTGTTTTTTTTTTGTACAATACTATTTAATTGTATTTCTTTTTATTTCGCTTTTTAGTGGTGCTTACTGTATTTAGTCGAAAGAAATACAATGTATGTGTCAATTTTTTAAAGGTTGCGTCTTATATATTATTTTGTTAATATGATGGTAAGATTTTTTTTTTACAATACTCTTTGATTGTGAGGTTTTAGCGGGATGTTGAAGTGACATGTTGTGGTTTTTATTTTTAATTCATTAACTTTGGTTTTTTGAATCTATATAATGTAATATTGGTAGCTTTTTACGTGAAATAGTTTGTTTGTTGTGTATATGTGAAATGGTTTGTAAAAATAAACTGAAAACATGCATTTTGAGTTGTCACAAAAACTTTCTACATAGTTCAAACAAGGGAGCTACGATCTTGTTTGAGCTCGCTTTGAAGATTAGAAAATCCGTCGAAAGGCTTATACAACATTGACACTGGAAAGAAAAACAACAAGAAGAAGAAAAAACAGAGGACATGGCTTCGGTCTTTATATAAATGACGCCTAAATATGGATTATTTATAAAAACAACATCTGACTTGGCTGCATGACTAGAAAAAACTGTGAAGGCTTGGAAGCGTTGACATTGGAAAGATAAACGAAGAAGAAGAAGAAAAAAGGAGGAGGTTGCTGCATGGTCTTAGGAACCTTTGCCTTTTCCTTGTACGAAGGGAAGAATTATACAAAAAAAACTTTTTGTTAGATTATATTTATTTTTAATTAAATTTTTAATAATAATCGAGAAGGGTTATGAACACGTATTTACAACAACAAAAAAAACAGTGCCTCTTTTCATTTACTACGGAACACCGTTGCAGGTATCAAACTCACACTTGGCCGGTTTTTTTGTTTTAGAGTCTACTACTAACTAGTTCTTAATATAATAAATCACACGACGTTTGACGCTTTTTTGTAAAACCATTTTTACGGTAAAGCAAAAAAAATAATTGAATAATGTAATATTCCGTCATAACTCGTAACACATATTCAGAAAAAATATACTGTCCTTTAGGTAATGGTAGGACGGACAACGTAGACTTAGCTATCCTAGAAAGCAAATACTTTAGATTTTGCTGTTGTTTAAATATAAATTCTATAATGTGTAGCGAGTTTAATAATATGAAGTAAGATAATAAACTATATGATATTTTTTATGAAAAAAAAATTAAGGACATAAATGAAGTAAGTATTTGGTATTTCGTTGTACAAAATAAGTATTTGATTTCCTTTTCAATGAACAATATTATAAATGTATGTACCTATCCCTATATTTTAGAAAGACATCGAGAAAAAATATATGAGTGGTTTGTTGGCACAAATTTATGTTATGTTTTTATTTTTATTTATGGCTTCTGCCTGTGTAAGCAATTTGGTTAACGTTAAGTGGGTCAAATACACGGTGACATAAGTTTAATCTTATTTTATAGGTAAAATATATGTTTGACAGTGATAAAAGTTCATAGACATAACAGGTTCGATATATTTTTTACCTATAACATTTAGCAAAAAAAAATCTTAAACATTAATAAATTCTTGTACACTAGCTCGACGACTTTATGAAGGCCGATATAAACAAGTCAAAAGATTATATTTCACTCAGTAAAAAAAAAACGTGTATCAGATTAAAAAAGATAACTTCTTCCAATTTTAAAATGGTGTTTGTTATAGATGACGATATAACCAGTTTACGCTATTTTAACGTTTAACATTTTATTATTGCGATCCTTTCTTCGAAGTCCGTGTCTGGTAACACGATATTTTAGTATATTTTTAATGAAATATATTATTACCTTGCGATTTCAAGCGAGAGGGATCATATTAAATAAGTATTGGTTTATTGCTTTGAAAAACGAATTATGGGATAGGAATGTTTTCGTGTTGCTCTTTATTCATTAAACTCGAAAAACATGATCCGTTGTGTGAAAGTACATCGCACTTCACAGCGAAATAAAATGTTTTTATCATTCCATTGTTAATGATAAAAACTGTTTTTTTTTTTCATTCGACTTCGGCAAAATGATCTGATATGAAATAAAGTAGGTTTAAACCTAAGGTAGAAATTGTTCATAATGTCCTTAATTCCTATTTCTATTGCCTACATTTATTAATATGTAGTTCTGTCCGTGCATCTAATTTTTCCCAAATTTCCAAGATCACCAATATAGCATTTATAAATGTCTATCTGTATGCCCTTATATAATAACTCAAAAACGGCTTAACCGAGTTTACGAGAAGAAAATATTTACTGCATATTAAATATCTACTAACTCTTATAAAAATCGTAAAAATAATAATTTCATTGTCAACTGATTTTGATAACATTTCCAACACGGCGTGTATCAATATTAATATGATATTCTTCCATAATTTATATTATATATGAATTGTCAATCAAATGAGAAAAAAGAAAATTAGTAGACGGAAATAATTACTGCGTCAACTGCGTAAACGCGTGCGGGCTCTAATTCTTATACGTAATAATAATTATTTTTATTCGTATATAGGATTTAGTATTTGTTTTTGATAATAAAATCATGGATCATAACCCCTTCAAAAGACGATGCAAATATCACACATAAATAGGTAAATGTACTGTTCTTAGCACGTTGATACTAGTGGACAGATAAGTCTGGTTAGACAGAGATGAATGGATAAACAAGATTTGTTGACACCTTAGTAAGATAAAACTTTTAATAAATCATCTGTCGTGAATTGATTTATTTTATTGTAATTTTCTTAGATTGTTGGAGATTCGACCTATCGAATATATAATATATACATTTTTTAAATTATTTTTCTTAGTTTACCAGGGGTAAATTAAAATAATATATATTGTGCCTGAAAGGATCGCAACCACCATACACCAAGTTGTAACACACGCAATAGTGGCATGCTTATGTGTGGCAGAGATCTACCTACACCCGTATGGGCCGCGCTCGCGACCGCCATGCACATGGTTATAAATCCGACACAGTGGACGTATATATAATAAAAAATAGGAGACTAAATCTATACATACTAATAATAAAATTGAAGTGTCTGTTTGTTATGTCAAAATAACAGTTTTTATACTAAATGCATATGAAAGTACATATATACGGTAATTATAACGAAATACAAATTTTAGCTAGTACAGCTAGTTAACAAGTAAGATTGACATATCACTACTCACTATGATATGCATTATAGGCTCGGGGACCAAACAAAAATCCGTCACAGTGTATCTTTTTATTAGATGGATTACTGACTTATCGATGGTCGCTGTTGTTTCTGGATTGTACTGTACGTAAGGTACACTTTGCCACGGTACTATTAGAAAAATAGAAAACAACGAAAAACCACCACGAGCTTCTGAAATCGTCATCAATGAGTAGGTTTTTATTGTAATAATATTTGTGCGTAATGAGGTGGATTTTATGTTACATAAAGCAATATTTATTTAAAACTGTTACTACTGGAGTCGGTACGGTAAGAACGGTTATGGTATCTCACCTAGGGTAGTAGTTCGAAACTAGCATATTTTCATTTGATGTATAAAAAGATTAGGCAACATCATTAATCCCAAAATGTTGAATTATAGAACGGAACGCAGTCTTTATCTCTATCTTATTTTATCTACTTTATTTTTTTTAGCTAATAGCCTCATAAATTCTGTTTTCGATATAAAAGAATAATTGGCAACACTAGGCCTCAATGCTCGTCTATCGCAATTTCTTAATTATTTTTTTTTCAAAAGGGTAATTTACGTTCTATTGTGTTACATTTTATATTAAACTAGCTGTGCCCGTGGCTTCGCTCACTTGAACTGCAGAATCCCCCGCGAATTTTGCTCCCCCGCTCCCGGCTAGTTTAAAGACAAAAATGCGTATTGTGGGTGTTTCTTAGAAGATAGAACCCGCACTTTTTGTGGGTCTTTTTAATGTCTACAATGATGTAGGTAGTACATTAATTTGCTATAGCTCTTATGGTTTACTCAGCATTTAAGCCATTTAAGCGCCCGAATTGATTCACCATGACCAGTTTTTTTTTATTTGTGTGGAACCCTAATTATTTTCCTAAAATAAAAGTAGCCTAAGTCACTTCCTATATCATTAGCTATCTAACATTGAAAGTCCCGTCAAAATCGGTCCAACCGTTTCGGAGATTACCCGGAACAAACAGACAGACATATGTATTTAGTAAAAAGCTGTTTTTTGACATTACAAACATACACTTCAATTTTATTAATTGTATAAATAATTTTAGTCCTTGTAATCATGTTTTAAAACAATTAACCTTTGAACACCTTTTACAAATATAAGCTGCACAGTTGACGTCAGACGTCATGTTAACTGAGTAAAAAAGAGGTTTATATTGAATGTTAAATATTTAACGTTTTTTAATATAAAATAATTTTAATATTACAAAACGTATGTAATTAGACACATTATTAATTTAATGTATTTTTATTATTACAGATCTAAATGCGCATACTAAAGAGGTTTCAACGAAATTTAAGGTAAATATTACATTTAAACTTTTAAAGTCATTGACATGTTTATTAAGTATATATTTTTTATATTAAAAAGATATCGTATAGGTACATAATTATGTATAAACTCTTTTGTCTTTGCAATTAATTACATGGAATTAAGTAATTAAATATGGTGGGTGTATATAAGTTTACGAGGCACAATTCGCACCCGATGCAAATTATTATCCAATCGGGTTTTAAGTACTTGCCTAATAAGCGAAACAAAATTTTCGAAGAACTCATTTTAAACCGATGAATTTTTTAATATGAAATATTTATCCTACCACGACTTTACAAGTGTCAAGGAATTAAAAAGTACAAGTTACCTAATGCGTGAACTTAATCCTTAATTTGAGATAGTTCTTAGCGTTACCCGTAGCCTAGCGGTTTACACGTCTGTACGAACTCGACGAGTCGTGCGTTCGTATCCCTCTACATTTTTTAAGAAGTGTGGCCATCATCGAAGCTACTTATTTATATTATTAAATATGCTAGTCAAATAATGGCCAAGAAAAATATGTCTCTTTCGGTCGCGATTTAGATATATGATATCTTCTTCGTATCACCAAAGTGACAGACAAATGTTACGGAAAATTGTTTATTTTCTTTATACTTATATGACGTCACGACGCAGTAACTGAAAGACTACAATCGAACCGATCTAAGTTGTTTTTTGTAGTTTTCTGTACTGTAATTACAGATTCAGTGCAATTGTTTTGCTGAATTATTTTCATTATTTTATTTTCCTTTGGCTTTTTATTCGTATATCAACAATTACTGTATAAAATGATTATTAGATTTGGATTTTTTAATTATTTTATAGTAAAAAAATTATCGTATAGATGTAAGAAAAATTAACATAGTGGACTATGAATTTATTTATGTATTGATTTATAAAATTGATATTCATAAATTCTATTAATTTGTTTATTAAAGAAGCGCCAACAGCGCGCATATTAATTATACTTGAGCCATTTTTACAATAATTCATTCTAAGTCTAATACAGATATGCGAACCTATTATAACCTATTATTAACATATTCATTCTAAAAATTCTAGCGAAGAATAAAAAAAATACGTTTCTTAATAGTCCATACTAATATTATAAATCCGAAAGTAACTCTGTCTGTCTGTTTACCTGTTACATTTTCACGCCTAAACCGCTGAAACACTTTTGATGAATTTTGATATGGAGATAGATCTGGCCTTAAGAAAGGACAAAGGCTACCTTTTGTCATGAAAATAAAACTTAAGGGTGAAATAGGGGATAAAATTTTGTATGAAGAACCTATAATTTCTCAAAATAGGGATATGAAAATTCATATATATGCTTTTGGTAAGAAATAAGAGTTATTCGCGTTTTGAAAAATCATCCCTCAAGTCTACTACTGCCAATAAATATAATGACATATAATAAATCCATCACATATTTTCTTTTGCTTTGACGCGTTCCAGGATCAGTTGGTGTATATGCAGTAATATAGCGGGATGGTAGAGATCGCGACCACCATAGACATAGGGATAAATCCATCCCTGTTTTTGTTTGTTTGTTGCATTCCGGGATCAGTCGGTGTATATCTTCTATATAAATAAAATAATGGATGTTTGCCGTTGTACGCGCATCACTCGCAAACTACACCAATACTTGTAAACCTGAACACATTATATTTAATTACACTATATAACTAACTCGAATTGATAAAATAAAAGACTTCGGTGTTATATTTGATTCCAAATTACTTTTTAATTATCATATAGATGCTATTGTCAACAAAGCATTGAAAGCTCTTGTATTAGTAATACGTTTATCATCTGAATTTGAATGCATTATAACTTTAAAGATTCTGTATTGTTCACTTGTCCGTAAGTCACCTTGAATACATACGCCTCTCAAGTATGGAACACGAACTACAATACTGTTAACCGTATAGAACGGATACAAAAGAGGTTTCTTAGATTCATACAGTACAAAAGTACATACGTTAACATACTAATTATTTCCTTAGTTTTAAATCCAATCACGACTTCAAAGATACATAAGGGAACTCCTCAAAATCATTGTAGATGAGTTTCTTCTTTGTTAAAAATTGTCTTGTTTTACTAAAAGGAAGCTACGCTCAGATACTTCGAGCTATGTTATATTCTTATTCAGTCATTATAAATATGAAAGTACATTCGTTTGAATGTTTGTCCATCAATCACGCTTAAACAGCTGAGCGTATTTTAATTAAATTTGGCATAGAAATTGATTATATCGTGGTATAGGATACTATTTTACCGCCTAGCAAAGCAAGCGGAAACGATTATTGAATAAATATAAGTTTTTCTAATCGATAAACATGGTGGACTGTATTACCCAATTAAAAGCGCAGAAAATTTAGCCTGTTAAGGAAGTGTGTTTTTCGTTTCTATATCTACTCGTATATCATTGTGGTAATCATAATTTTCTAATGCCAGTCTGGCAAGCTATCACTCTCAAGTTGAAAATCTGTCGCCAAGCACCTATAGGTGTGTTCTGGTGACTGCACTTGAGAGCCAATTCCCCTATAGGTTTAGCGTTACCTTGGTGTTATCTTGTGCCTCATCATCACTTAACATTGTGAGTTTTTGGGCAAACGTTAAGACCTATAAAGTATGTATATATAACAAAAAAAAACATTTTTGTCTGACGTGGTTTTAGCGATGATGTCAAGAAGTCAAGATAAGTACTTTTCCTTACGTAACATGCAAGGTGAAGAGAAAGTTTTGATAAAAATGTTTGATTGATGAAATAAGTACGGTTCTCATATTTATCTGATAGGGTTATTGTTGCGTTATCGATAAACATTTCTCCTTGACGTCACCTCGAGAGGCCGCTGTCAACTTTATGTCGATGATTCTTATTCCGTGTTATTGTATTTAATAATACTATAAAGTGAACAATTCTTTGTATAATATGTCATTGGATAAATTATACGAACCGTTAGGTTATAAACAGTCTAGTAAGATTGTAAACTATCTGAACGGAAAATAATATTTTTATATTTTTGATGTTGTCTATTAAATAAGCAAAAGCATGATATTCAGACTTCAAAATATGAATTTTCAACGGTTAATTTGTTTCTGGCACTTGCTTCGCTCACTCGGCTCATACGTTATGAACCAATTCAGTTAGTTTATAAACCTACGAAAATGTAACCTTTACATTATACATTTTAGTGTCTGTTTTTAATCGGCAGTTTGCAATCTGACTAGTTCCATGGTGATATTATAAATGCGAAAGTAACCCTATGTCGGTCTGTTACGTTTTCACGCATAAACCGCTGAACCGATTTCGATGAATTTGGTATAAAGATATATTGAACCTTGGAGAAGAACATAGGCTACCTTTTGTCGTGAAAGTAAAACTTGAAAGAATGAAAAGGGGATGAAAGTTTGTATGAATAACCCATCATCACTCAAATTAGGAATATAAAGATTTATATGTATGCATTTGGTAAGCAATAAAAGGGGTTTCAGGTTTTTCAAAAAACCTTTCCGCAAGCCTGTACAATAAGGGATGATTTTAATCATTTTTGAGTAATGTATTGGATTCATATTGGTATATTATTACAATATCATATACACATTGATAAACCCATCTATGATTTTTTTGGTTTGCCGTGTCCTGAAAACTGCCAGTACACATGCAATAGTATAACGGGGTGGTAGGGATCACGACCACCATACACATAGTACTAAACCCATTTATGATTTTTTTTGTTTTGTCGTGTTCCGAAATCAGTTTGTGTACATCCAATAATACGCAGATGAAGTCGCGGGTACCAGTTAGTTGTTTACAAATCAACGATTCCTACAATTATCCAATGACATATTTATGTATAGTCCGTGTTCTTAGAAAGGGCTCTAACAATTTGCATCAAATCTATGCTAATATTATAAAGCTGAAGAGTTTTGTTGTTTGGTTGAACGCGCTAATCTCAGGAAGTACTGATTGAAATGGAATATTTTTTTTATTGTTGGATAACCCATTAATCGAGGAAGGCTATAGGCTATATAACATCACGCTACGACCAATAGGAGCGAAGAATAAATGAAAAATGTTGCAAAAACGGGGCAAATTTAATCCTTTGTAATGATTCCATTGCGTGTGCAAAGTAAATGGTTAAAGTTACGCAACAATGATGTTTGACAGAATTGTTTCTCTTCAAAAGTTCTAAAGAAAAGTTCGCGGTAGCATAAGTCTATCTTTTAAGGTTGACGAGAGCTACACGGGTTTTCTCCCTCTACCAAACGATGGACCCGGCACCCGCACGGTGATTCCATGCAATGCTAAGATATTTATCCTATACTAACCAAGTTTACTTCCATAGGTGTTTACTTTTTGCGTGAATAATTAATAGCTATATGATGTATTTTCTATAAATTGGAATAACTATAATTATGAATTTTCTCTCTATAATATTCCAACTCAGTTATTTATTACACAAGTGAAAATTAATTAGAAACCGTATGTTCCCGGCGCGGCGTTTCTTATTTTTTGTTTGTAATCATTGAGCTTAATCAAAAATTATAGACCGCATGATAAAATGCCTATAATAATTCATTTCCTAATGCAATGTTGCACCTATTATGCCTGTTCCTTTGGCCGTCGGAGCCGCTCTAAACATACCCTAACCCTTCACCGACATACGGTGTCTTCAATAACCCCGACTTTCACATCCTTCCTGTTTTAAACGTATTCATAAAGGGGCAAAAAAAAAACCTTTAATGCGTATCATTTGACGGTTTCTAGACAAAAGGGCCAGTGTCTATTGTGGGGTTAAAAGGATTTTTTTATGCCGTCTGGTAAAATTGGAACGAAAGATGCAACTGATATTTTGTTATAATGCCGGATATTTTTCAAATCATTTTTTCTATTTTTAACTTTCGATTTATTTCGAGGGTCGTTTATTTAATTAATATTATATTGCTGATCGTGTTGGTTTGTTGAAATATTTACATTGAAAAGTTTATTTAACGTGGTTACTGTCCAAGTTACATGTTTAATTTTGTTATTATCTTTTATTTTATTTATTATGGGCTTAATTTAAGAGTTTGTTTTTATCATTTTTTTTAAGACTTTTTATGCTATTAATTTTTCTCAAAATT
Organism: Saturnia japonica; assembly: GCA_033032175.1. Classification (NCBI taxonomy): domain Eukaryota; kingdom Metazoa; phylum Arthropoda; class Insecta; order Lepidoptera; family Saturniidae; genus Saturnia; species Saturnia japonica. Next base: position 4,127,777 of record CM065315.1, read on the forward strand.
CTCAACCCCATTAATTTTTTTTTCTATTATATTTTGTAAAAGTCACAAATAAAGTACATATGCGGTGGTTGGTTGTTTTAAAAGGCTAATGCACTGCAAAATTCTTTTACTTTTTAAATATAAATAGAATTTAGTCTATTACTACTGGCCGTCCATCATCGATATCATAAGGAAAATGGACGTCGAATAATTAAAAAAAACATTTCTAAGATGATAAAAATTTTAAAAGTATTCTTCTTACCCTAATACATTTTATAGACTATATATCATTATATTAAACTATATATCATTTGCTAATTGGTTCATAGAAATAGCAAATAAAGATTTAAAATCAAATTATCATTCTTTTTTCATTTCTTTTACGCTTAGCGTTTGGTTACAACAATCTCACTTCATGTTAAGTGAAGATGTGGTCCAAGATAGTAAGTAACACGCTAGCCTAGTCCTTAGACTGGCCCAGACGAGCGGTTGTCGGAGCACACCTATAGTTGCTTGGCGACAGATTTTCAACTTGTGGGTGGTAGGTAGCCATGTGGTCATTAGAAAAAGCTCTACCACCATGCTATGGTTTCATCACAGGAGTTCCCTTCACGTCGCTGCGTCCGTACATGCTACCACGGAACCCCCAAAGCTTCAATAATTAATTATAAAATTAACTCCGATTTCCACATAAAGAGTAAGTTTCAAGGAGCACAAGCTATTTAACACTTCTTGAAAATATATTGACACTCCTAGTTAGTTATACGCTTGAGAACAAGTAACAATGCATCTTACAAAACCGCGATCACAAAGTACCATTGTCATCCGTTCCCTATCTAACAAAGAGCTACCGTGTATTAAAATCACCGACAGATACTTAGCTACTTTGAATAAAACATCCTATTGTAAATATTTTAAATATTATGGTAATGCGATAAAGGAAATTTTGACTTCGGGGCCCAAACGGCCAGGTGTGGAGTCGAAAGGGTTACGAGATTCAAATGTCTTAGTCCCCTATTTGAATGCGATCATTTATTTAAGATTTACCCTTTTGTTTACTACTATATTCCCATGGATGTATTCGCTTGTATTGTAATTTATGTGAGAAATGTATTGATATTATATTTTTGAAATTATTTGAGAAAAGATTGATAGACTTGTGTGTCACTAGCATTATGATTTTAGTACATTTTTTAATTTTGAAAATATTTTATTAATTTATATCCAGCCAATGTTTTTAAAATATTTATTTTAAAGAGTTAAGGGTTTATTATACCTACTACTTACTTACCCATTACTTTAAACTACTTAGAGCCGCTTTTTTCAATCAACGGGTAACTTTATTTGACTTTTTTTATTTTTTTTTACATTTCGACAGGTTTCCCATACATTATCTGTCAAAACGTCTAAAATATACCTCAAATAAAGTTACCAGACGATTAAAAAATCGGTCCTTAACTAATTATAATACTTTATATAGATAGGGCGGAGGAAACATTTCTCCACTTTCGGCAACTCTGTGAACGATGATGTAAAAAGGTCCATGTAATTGTAGACTGTCCGGATCTCTTCTCCGGACATCAATGATGTGGCCTAAAAGTTTATTAAGAAACCCAAAACTTGTATATGTACTACCACTGGTAAAAAAGAAGAAAACAAAGAAGTTCACATATTATTACCTTTGCCGTACCGTGCAAACGTGGAATAATCTTCCAGCCAACATGTTCCCTGCTTCCTATGATATTTGGTCCTTCAATTGAGGTCAAGAGGCATTTCAGTAGGCCGGTATGTCATCGATGACTGCCGATGAAATTTCTGTCACCGACGGTCACCGTTGTTTTTGGACTGTAACGTATTTGCTGTCAGGTGCTGTAGTCAAATTTTACCGCGCTGATATAAAAAAAAGAAACGACATGGAGTGCATTTACTAATCCGGGTGAGCAAGCAATTTAATTTCCCACATGCATAGTATTGATTTATTAGACACTATTGTATTTTCTCTAAAACTTAATTAATTTTCCGTAACATTTTTTATAGTTCTCTTCATGGCTGACTTTCTTTTCTTTTTCAGGGTGTCTATTTCTGAAAAAAAAATTATTGACTTTTTTTAATATTTTAAATATATTTTTTCTATTTATTTACTGTCGTGAATAATTTCGTATTTAGTGTATTTATATGCAAAAAGGTTAACAGAATTACAGTATTTTTGAAGTTATTAACATCTTAATTTACAAATAGAAATAAAATAAACTCGTTAATTCGAAAATTGAACCGTAATGCATTCGTTGAACATTTCGACTTCCGTTCGAGGTGAAACTTGTAAAAAACTGCGCGGCCGCGACGCGCGCCCGCAAAAACTACTAAGCCTGCAATTACGTAATTACTCCTTTTGCTGTCATCTTGGCCGTAATCTCAGTGATCCCTGAGTGGGAATATTACAAAGCACTAATTATTGACAATTCATGATTATTAAATTTCTGTCTGGTCGGAGCGACTGTTAACGCCTCGAGCGTGTTGCTAGTTTGATTCTTGTATGGAGTCAGTGTTTATGTGCAGTTTTATAACTTTTTTTGTTTGCTACAAACTCAGATAAAGACATAATTGTATTCAGATTTAGCGTGACAATAAACTCCTTTTTTTCTGTGAAGGGAAATATCGTGATGAAACGATAGGGCAAATGCCCTATTAGAACATTCTAATGCCCGACTGGCTAGCTACAGCTGTCAAGTTGAAAAACCAAGTACCTTTAGGGGTGTTCCGCCTCTGCACTTGAGAGTCAGTTCCTCTCTAGATTTAGTGTCTACCTTTTGAGGCCACATCGAGACTTCCAACACCGTTTGACCGATGAAAGTTGATACATATAAGTATATCTTTATGGAAGTTTTTATGTGGTCCCTGAAAGCGATTGGTGGCATTGTGGTCGAGATAGGTCACCTAATTATTGGACTATTGAAAATATCTTTAAAAAGGGCAGAACAACGTGTCTGCGGAGCTAGCTAGTAAAGTAGAAAATAACAAATTATTAGAGGCGGTGCAGAAAGGCCTATAAGAATGTTAAAATCTGAACCTAATAAGATCGATCAGCTGTCCAGTCCATAACTATAAAGTAGTAAAAAACCTATTAGCGATAGAGAAACATTAATAATTAATTACCCAATAAAAACCACACCGCATTAAAACTTTCAAACATGTACTCACAATTAAACTGGCACAAATAAGGACACAAACGGTATGACTGTAAAAGTACAAGGACGATCAAATAAAAAAAAAAATTGTACGCAATTAACCCAGTGTCACAAGTATTAAACGAATGTTTGTTTTTTAAAGAGTAAAAAAAAACAACATGGTTTATTTAATAATTGTAAACTTTACTCGGAAATCAGTCAGTCGCAAAATTACTAGCATCTGCTATTTTAAAACCTATATTTTTTTTTTGTTCCTTTTTTTAAATCTTTATAGGTTTTTAACGTTTGGCCATAATCTCACCTGATAAGTGATAATATGTGGATTTTTGGCGGGATCTTGAAATGTTATGTGGTGGTTTTGTTTTAATTCATGTAGGTACTTATGTTATTTAATCCTTTATTATGTAATTTTGGTGGCATTTTATGTGATTTAGTTTTTTTATTGTGCACAAGTGAAGTGCCGGGAACTGGGAACATGCATTTTAAGTTGCCACAAAAACTCCTTGGAAACTTTTAACAAGCGAGCCGCCATCTTGTTGAAGTTATGTTTGAATATTGCAAGATAATAAATAATTAGATAAATATTCTATGTGACTTTGGCAGAATTGTGCAAGAACAGAGTTGCCATTCAATAATAGCAAGAAAAAGAAGTAATGATGTGGCCCAAGAACCCAAGATGGACACGCTAAACCTAGTGGGGCACTAGCTCTTGCAATTGCCAGTACACACCTTTAGGTGCTTGGCGCCAGGTTTTTAACTTGAGGGTGCTAGTTAAGCAAGCGGGTTTAGATAATTCCCACAGCATGGTGAGGTTTCATCACGATGTTATCTTCCACCTAAAGTTCAGACTCATTACGAGGATTCGAACTCACGTCGATCAACGCAGTGTTGTACACGCTAGCACTAAAACATCATTGCTTCAATTTATATACAGAAATACAGCTCGAAATGTGTCTAATGATATATTTTTATACATATTTTTTTTGTTTTTTTTTTTCACTCTGTAACCTTTATACTCTAAGTATACTATTATTTTAATGAAAAAAAAGCGTGCATTTACGGTTAAATGAAGTCATTTGAATTTACAATTGCAATTGAGTACCTAGTTAATAAAACATTCCTGTTTTAGTAATGCGTGACGGAAGACAGATGGTATTGCCGACGACGTAAATAATTATCGTTGTTTAAAGAAAATAAATAAAATAATTGGTTACGTTTTATTTATACACTCGAACGAATATTATAATGTCGAAGATAAAATACTTAATATGGTTCAAATGTTTATCGCTCGTATTTATTTAGGTCTATTGAATTTGTGCTATTTGTAGTGATTCGGTTATTATTTGCGGAGTTCATGAAGATAATTGTAAACCATTGACCTTACCTTCGTAACTGCTAAATACGACGTGAAGGGAGAATAAATTAGATGGAATTAGAACAAGTGAAGTAAGCTAGATTAACCTTTGTTTAAATATAATATATTAGCGAGTGTGTTTAGAAGATAAGTAAACAATTTGAATATGAATAGTAGAGACACTTTTTATTTAAAATTTAAAAATAAACACAAAAGTAAATCATTTAAATATAAATAAATTAAGAAAAAATTTGACTATAACATACAAACTTTTTATTGATTTAAAATTGCGTAATTATAAAGTAAACTTGATTTTGATATAAAATTACATTTTTAACTTGTGTGATAGCAGGCAAAGCAAATGTATTTTATAAAATTTAGCCCCTAAGAAGGCACTTATGATGTCAACACACGTTTTTTAAAACATCCCAGTCATCGAGATAAACCGGCAATATACTCGATCGAATTAATTAACGTTTTAATCATTGTTTCTTTTAACTATACATTTTTTTTATTATACAGTTTTATCATTATTAGTGGATATACAAAGAGAGGGAGTCACATCCAGACATCACTATTACGTAATTACCTACCCTATAATAATAACATAACGATAAACAAACATACCTAACATGATTCCTTCATTCTTTTATTCAATTAGATGCTATATATTATTGTGTTTATCAATTGTGATCGCTGGATTATAAAATGTTATAAAAATGAATATGCGGTGTCTTATCTAGAAAATATACTTGCACATACTTTAAACATGGTCCTGTGTACAGCGCGGCGTAGGTACTGTTTCTTTTGCGTAGTGGGTAATTTTTTTTTATTATTTTACAATTACAAGGAACACTTACAGCTAAAATAGTTAAATAACATAAAAGTATCTAATACTGAGGAGCATTTCAAAGTTTTCACATATGGAATCATTTAGAAGATAATAATGTAGCCAACAAGTTAGATCAGTTGAAAATTTCACGTATAACAGGAACGACCCAAAAATCACTATTAGTATTTATGATGGATGAACTGGATTTATATTTTGAGCATGTACATACACTACATGTTCACTGTTTGATTCCTGCGCTTTTCTACAAATTATTCTTTACTTACTTGTTGTTTTAAAGAATTTATGACAGGATTGATTTTTCATACAATTTTTACGCTACACAGGCCTCGTGTCGTCGTGGTAATAGGATACAAAAGACACCTCATATGTTAAAATCCATCAAGCCGTTTAGGCTACAGAGCGTGCCAAAGAAATAGACTCGCATATATATACATACACCTATAAATATATAAAATACCGGCGTGGCGGGTAAGCGGCTACCATAGGTATCATCACTAGCGCGTCGCCGCGACCTTGAACCCTCCAACCCTAAGGAACTCTGGATACCCTATTCACCGCTGGAACACAACACAATGTTATTTAGCTGTGGTGTTCTGTAGAGTGGAGATATATTCCATCAGTCGGCCTGCCCCAAATAAAGATAAATCTCCAAAGAAATTAATTACTCTGTGTAGGTATCCTACATCTCTTAAAAGGAGTCACTCTCTCATTTGGATATTTTGAGAAAAAAAAGCATCTTTTGATAACTTTCCGATTAATAGTAATTTTTTTATTTAATACATCTAACCTCAAAGAATTACAAGCAAATTTGATTTCCACTATTAAATAAACTTATTTCACTATCGTTTCGTAGGTGAATATAATTATTTTCTCTAACATTTTCATAATACAATATTAAAGTACGCGATAAAGTTGCTTCCTTAACCATAATAATCGCGAACACTCGTTAATAATTTACGGCGCCGTAAAACGTGGTGTTTCACACAAGTGTTTGTTAAACTTAACCGTTTAACTGCTCCGAGAATTACGTCATTCAGCTGATTATAATGTCAGTAATTAATTTGTATTTTTTTTTTACGATGCGTGTGGCATATTGTTATAGAGTACCTATATAAATCTTGAAGCATCTAAAATTTATTGTTTACATGTGCTTGGAGTCGACAATTTGTTTACAACTGGCTTTTTTTGTAGAACGGCAAAATGAAGTCACTGTACGTACCTGGTGTTTTTTATACGACGACGGCGGCAGACAAGCTTGTTGTCCGCCTGATGGTAAGCGGTCACCGCAGCCTATGGACGCTTGCAATATCAGAAGCATTACATGCGAGTTGCCGACCCTTACAAAACTTGTTCACTCCCCTCTTGGAGAACCCTGTATTGTAGTTCAATAGAAAAACCTAAGTAGGAAACTGCACTGGAACCAGACTGTCCGCGACCATTCAGCAGCCCATTGTACAAACGGTGGAACACACAAAAGGAAGCGACGAAGTCTGCATGATCTAAAACTATTCTAAAACTAAAAACAATGGCGATTGCCCGCCGTCGCTATCATACCGGCCTGCAAGTATATTATATATTGGGAAAGAATAGGCTATATTACTTCTAGGCTTGGATAGGCTATACGACTCAAAGGAGCGAAGTAGTAACCATGGATTTAAAGGAATCTCGCAAGTACGGGAAGTGAGATAAAAACAAACAATTCGCTACTTGACTCATATCAAATTTAGCGCAGTAAATTATTTTTTGTAGTATTTGACATAAACCAATATTTATCGATTTAAGATATTAAAAGTGTAAAGATGGCTACATATTTTCAATTTAAAAATGGTTTTTTTTTTTTTTTTTTGTACTCTGAATACGCTGTCGGCCATGTTGTAACGTTGATATACGAGTGAAATTCACTATGTAGGTAGTCTGTGCTGTGACATTTAACATTTATGTCATAAAAGTATTGAGATTTTTACAATGATGGACATTTGCTGTTAAATGTTTGTTTTCGGCCCGTATGACGTCACAGCAGAAATATTATAAAGACTAATATGGCTGACAGCGTTTTCGCCTGTTTACGAAAAGTAAAGTTTTGCGGTTTTCAAGGTACTAAAAAATATGATAATATTCTTTTTACCTCTAATCAGACAATTACAATTAATATCTTAAGAACAACTTTATAAAAGAGTCATCAACTAGCCTGTTATAAACACATTAAAAGATTCCACTGATAACATCATGTACTAATATTTGAAATTGTATTATTCGCTATACATATGTATATTAGAATGAATCGTTAAAATAAACATTCAAAATTACCACAAGCAAAAGTCAACAAACATTCAACCGTGGAGATACGTGACAAATGTATTTACACGTGTATATTTATCAGTGCATACCTATACTGTACCGAAAATATTATTAATACTTCCACGTGTCACGGCGTCACAAATACTCCGGTTATAAGTTCTATCAGCGACTATTACATCGGATAAAAAGAAAGGCATTTACATAAGAATGGTAACGAACAGCTGTGCCAGCCGGCCATCTGTGTTAACTCCTTTAAACACACGTTTGGTGTGCACACGTAAAAAATATTTTACTTTGTAAACGTGCACGTTCAGTTGAAATAAATCAATTTAAAATTCGAATTGATTACAGAAGACTATCGAAATAATAAAATTAGCTTGAATTTTTATATTTTATTGTTATTATAAAAAAAAAACTCTATAATTGAGTTTCACAGTCTTATCTCTAGGAATAATAGATCAATTTTTACTTGTCTAAAATTATCATTGTAAATTTTAAAAAAGAAGATAGTTTATGTACAATATTATTATCGTTAATTAATTGATATCATCTATGATCTTTAAAAAAGGTATCATTCCAATTTACATTTAAATCATGATACAAAAAAATATTAAGTTGTTTTTTTTAAAGGTTTTTTTGAAAATCAGCCATGGTTACACATAAAATTTACAATATTATTCTTTTTTTAAATAATTTTATTCACTTCTACTTTATTCACTTTAGTGGTTATTTTTGGACAATCGAAATGACCTCTACGGTTTTACCGGATGAGAGATATCAAACTGAGCGGAATCACGACGTCCACAAGGTTCTTATCGTAAGTCTAAATTTAAATGATTAATTTAGTGCAATTAATGATTAATGTTTTTAATGAGTGGATAATCTAAGACTGTCATGCTATTCCAAAGTAAGCTTAACCAGCATCAAGGTACACCTAGGACATAGGTACTTCGACGCTTAGGCACATTCAACTTTGCATTATTCATTCGTATTTTATTCCTCTTTTCTTTTTTAAGTACGTACTATTTTGCGTGTAATGATCTGGAATAACCATTTCGGAATCTACACTCTCCTGAAACATATTTGTCTCTGTCCTACAAACTGAAATTGATGTCTTAAATATTTAAACTGCATAGTCTCGTCCGCCCTTAGTTGTTGCATGATAAACATTTACTTCCTTTCTAATTGATATAGACCAATTGATATCATTAATGATTCCTCTGTTTAATAATTTATAAAGTATCATCTTGGTTCCAGGGTTCATAACTTCTTCAGTATTCGGACGGTCATGCATGTCCTTAATTCAAATATGGTAATTGTCCACCTTTCTATTATTTTTACCCGACTGCGAAAAAGGAGGGTTATATTTTTCGAGTGTATGTATGTATAACAGGCAGGTAGGCCGTATGCTTGTTTGCTGCCTTGGTTGTTTGTATTTCTACGTAATGTTGTTTGGTTATGGTGCTCAAGTGAAGTTGATTATAAATAATAGCTAAGAACATGCGTTTTAAGTTGCCACAAAACCTCCCTAGACTGTTTGAACGAGAGAGCCGCCAACTTGTTAAGTTATGTTTGAAGAATATAAGATTAATTAGAAAAATACTCTAATTCACATGACGTTGGCACAATTGTGTATATACAAAGTTGGCATTAAATTAAAAGTAAAAAGAAATAGGCAAATGTTTTAATACTTATACATAAACGTATAGAATATCATAACATAGATACAAATTATATCTATATATTATTTATACATACGTAGAGAGTATTTCAAATATAGTTTATGTAAATAATAAATGTACATCTGTTGATGCTGTGGGGTCAACGACATCTGACGCATACTGTTTTGTTCTCATCCAATTTCATTTGTTATTTTCATGTGTTGCCTGGCAACGTAAATGGTTTTTATGTCCCAAATTAATTAGGGATTTTCAATTGAGCATTTAGTTACATTATTCAGATATATAAAAGTTTAATGAAAAAAAGGCTGTTCGCAATTGCGAACTATAATTATTATTATATTATAATTATAAAAGAGGTATTTGTTATTTATTTATTTGTTTGGTTTTATTTTTATTCTAAATATTATCAATAAATGTTTTTCAGAAGCAGCATATTTTAGGTGTTATTATGTCATTATTATTGTTTTATAGTTTTAGCCGCCATCACCTTGAATCAAAATCTCATCTAAACTAGTAGCTTTTTATTGAAGATAATTACTATCATTATCAAGTGAATAGAGTATCATGTGAGGATTTCGGTGTCTAACAAAATGGTGGCTTTCTTGTAAGAACTTTCCGAGAAGTTTTTGTGGCATCTCAGAATTCCTGGTCCATGTTATAATTTGCAATCTACTTCACATGTGCACAATAAATAACCAAGCTTTATTATGCAAAACTCCACCTGTATTACACAATATAGGGTCAATAAACACTTTATGTTTAAAAAAAACAATCAACTAGTACATGACAGACTAAGATTCCGCAAAAAACTACACAGCTCATTTAAATTAAGTGAAGATGTGGAGTGCCCTATTAGTGCCCGTTCACATTCAACCAATATTTTACAATCGCATTGGATTGTTTAGAAACTAACGGTTCATACAAATTTCCGGTGACATAAACTCGTGCTACAATTTTTTTTTTTATATGTAGAAGTTACAAAACGCCGACTTTTATCGTTAATAATCAACATATATATATAAATCTTTGTACTAATTAACATTGTCTAGAGTACATATAAACAACACTATTTTACAAAATATAATGTCATTTAATTTGGTTGCTTCCCCTATAAAATTTTATAGACGATAATTAAAAGTGCTCGGGGACCACACAACCGGCTGGAACGAGAATATTTTGTTTAGTACAAAAAATCGGTTGTCTGTAAAGTCGGTTTACTGACGATAGTTGAACGTGACAACGTAATAAGAAAATACTGATGGAATGGATACATTTTTCAAAATAAAATTTTAATTTTATTTGTTTGATAGATATTTTGTATGGATATAGAGAAGGAGGTAAATGGAAATGACAATTGAATTGATCAAGTTACATTTTATTTGTAAGCATAAATCATTCTTTTTTTTTTTTTACAATGTACATAGTTTTACAAGTATGAATGTGCTTTGAGCAATTGTTTTACAACTTTTATTTACAACTTTTAAACATGTGTGATATTTAACTTCTTACAATTTGTGTTATTCTGTTGAGAATAGGACGATGATAGGAAAAGTAGGAAATGAAAGGGCTGAACGCGGAGGCCGATTGTGCGTGCCTCTTTGTCGCTCGTTCCGCGCTCTCGCTTGCACTTCAAGCCTTAAATGGAACGCCTCAGAGGGAGGTAACGCCGCATGAGTCATGTTTTTTCGTGCGTACAGCCGGCTCCATCGAATTATAAGACGTCGTCACGTCAAAAAATGCTATCACATTCGCTCTTGTTCGGCTGGCATATGTCTATCTTTATCTGATTATATCTATTCGTTTGTGTTTATCGAAATAAATAATGGTATAATTGGAAATAATAATGGTAATTAATTTTCCGTTGCCGAGATTTTTTTATGAAATATTCCGAGATATCTCTTTAGAGATTTCCCTCAACTTGGGGCAGTCCGACTGGTTAAATAACTTCACCCTACAAAAGGTTCCAGCCAAATAACCTAGTGTTGTGTTCCTACGGCTTCCAAAGCTCCTTTACAACTTGCTAGCGATAGCGAAGTAATGATTGCTTAGTGGTAGCGTCTCAATCGACGTAAATTCGAATCCCTGCAATGAGCCCGAGCTTTCGATGAAGGAAAACGTGTGATGAAACCATAGCATGGTGGTAAGGCTTTTCCTAACGCTCGCCTGAATAGCTACCACCCTCAAGTTGAAAATTTGCCGCCAAACACCTATATGTGCGTTCCGGCAACGTGCATTTGAGAGAGTCGGTCCTCTCACTAGGCTTAGTGTGTTACCACCTTGGAACTCGTCGTAACCTAAAATCAGGTGACCCAAAATGCCCGTAGGGGGTAGTACTCTGTCAATATTGTATGGTGGTCCCAAGATCGTAATACAGACGCAATATGAAGTCATAATAAAAATACATACATATTATCAATATTTCTTTGTTACAGGACCGTATTATAATATTGATAGCCGTAAAGAATTAAATTGAGAAATATTATCTAAGTACATAAATACAATCTAATACTTAATATTAGGGGTTTGAATGTAAAATTGACGTTTTAACGCACGGGCCACTTTGAATAAAAATTAAACCTCCATACTGTCAGATTTCACATTGAAACTTTTTTCACACGAGATCTATAATATTCTCAATTAAAAAATTGCTAAACCTATAACGAATGAGAAAAAAAATACAAACCTCCATAGGCACCTTACCATCAGCAATTACCATAAAAAAAATTAAGAAACCTGAATGTTGGTTTTGCACTAAACTGACTTACAGACTGGCAGGTTATAAAATGTGTGAGGCAAAATTCCGGTTTGTTCTCGTCGTGTTGGCCGTGAAAATAATGTGAATATGTAAATTTACATCACAATAATATTTTCTTCTGCGTTTTAACATTTTTCATGTTTATAGGTGGCGTCAATAAAGTTATTATCTTTATGATCCTTTTAATAATCGAGAATCAATTTAAGATAGGGCTTCCATACGTATTGCGTACAGGTACACATAATTTATCCCGGTTGGTTTAGGCATTTTAAAATGGATATAGATTATAATAATATAAACATGCTAATAATCATTAAAAAGGAAACAAAAAACCCGATTGCAACAAAAGACTTGACTAATATATTTTTTTTATATTTGATTCCCAGACGTCTTACTTAAATATTATATAGTCTATGTCACTTCCACAACCAAGACGAATCTAATGACACCTCGTATGATAAAATCTATAGAGCCGTTTTGGCTACAGAGCGTGAAAAAGAAATAGATATAAAAAAGGATTAACGACCCTCTGCAACAAAAAAAAAGGTTGTTATATTTGTTAATGTGGACCTGAAAATGTTAAGTCTGAAATTTATTATGGAAGTGAAATGTGAATGTGAAAGGACGAGCCCGTAGACCCAATTGTTATTAACATAAAAGCTTTCATTAAAGCATAAAAGGGATGAACGAGAAAAATGTTAAATAAATAATTATTAAGAGTTATTTAAGAAATAATATGTTTTAGATGAAACGTGAAACGATCACAATCGATACAATGTTAGTAAATATTTTTGGTATTTCTGAGTTATTTATGATTGTGTTCCACTTTTATAGGTATCAATAGTCGCAGTCGGCCTTTTAGCATATACTTCAGGAGAAATGCGGGCGGCGTTTAGTACTTACAAAAATTATTTATAACACTAGAGCAAGAGTATTTCTATACAAAACAATCCATCTAAAACTGCCATGTTCCTAAATATTTCTCCATAAATTAATTACTTTAAGAATTAGAAGCAATCTAAAATTACTAAAATTGACAGATTACAAGTAGAATTGGAAATTTAAAAAAAACCATGGTGAAGATGTAGTAGGTAAGTAGGAGTTTTTGGCGGGATCTTGAACCGCTATATGGTGGTTTTTATTTTAATTCATAAACTTATGTTATTTGGCTCTATGTATTTCTGGCGGCATTATACATAAGTAATGTAGTTTGGTAATTGTGCACAAGTGAATTGGATTATAAATAATAACAGGAACCATGCATTTTAAGTTTCCACAAATCACTCTCTGGACATTTTTAACAAGGGACCCGCCATCTTGTTAATTTAAAGATTACAAGAGTAATTAAAAAAATATATATCTATTCAGGTGACATTGGCAGAATTGTGGATGAAGATAGTTAGTTGCCATTAAATAAATTAAAAAAGAAATAAATACCTCCAGGATGATACAAAATAAACAAATATGTTAAAACAACTCTACCAATGTCATATTAATAAACATATCACAAACTATTCATATTAATTTATGATTTAATACACAAAAGGCGACCATCTTCTTTTCGTAGCACAGCAGTCATATGAATTTAAAAATGCGAACGTACTAAAAATATAACTCGATTAAATTATGTCAACATTTTTAATTAACTGTTCGCAATCGTTCATTGTAGTTAATTAACGTTTGGTATCATGATGCCTGCGTTTTTAAATTTTTAATTTATAAAAGCAATTAACATGCTGTCAATAGTTATTGAGTTTTAAAACTGCGTGCGGTCTTACGAAGAAATAATTAGCAGATAAAGAAATGATTTTGAAATAGTTTTGAATGTTTTAAAAATGGTTATAACAGCTTCGAATTCGATGTGAGAGTGTTCTGGAAATTGTCCGTAATTTTTTATGTGTTATTCTATGATTAGTACAAACGAAATCAGCTTAGCATTTAATCAATGAGGACTATTAGATTATGTTCCTTAACATTGCCAATTAAAAAATAGTATAGGTCACGTAGGTACTACGTCACTAATTCATAGAACCCTCTCGATGCATCACAGTGCAGGCGGGGCTAAACAGTACCTAATCGCCGCGCTGTAATCTGGCTCTCTATACGACGCGACGCGACGCCATTTTGTATTTTTTACTTTTATATGCTAGGCTAGTACTTCGCGCACGCTAAGTCCGGTGAAGCTGTAAAAGCCGTCAGGTTAGAGGCTCCAGGGCCCCTAAGGCTAACAGTATATAGTCAGTTCTTAAAAAAAAACTTCGCGCAAGACCTAAAATAATCTGTTTTTTTATTACTTACCTATTTTATTTAACTTAGGATTCCGCATTATTTTATATTTTTAATTCAGTTCTTTGAAACGTTATAATGATAAAACCTCTGCGATGTTTCTTATTAATTTATTATTTGAAGCTGTTGACGGGATTTTGATCTATTCTTTTGTGGTTGTCATTGTAATTCATAAAGTTACGTTATTTCGACCTATATTATGAAATATTGCTGGCATTCTGCATAATACCTATAATTTGATTCTTTTGCACAAGTGAAGTCAAATATAAATAATAACTATAATATAAGCAAGCATTTTATGTTGGCACAAAAACAACCGGAAAGTTTTACCAAGAGAGCCACCAACTCAATAGAGCGCTGTTTAAACTTCGAAGATTAGTAAAATATTCTATCCACGTGACACTGGCATAATTTTGTACTTAGCACATAAGAATAATGTACATAATGTTGTTTTTTTTCTTAATCTATAATATTGCTGAGTATATTTAGTATATACATATATATATAGTATCAATGAGTAATATTGATTATAAATGTTTTCATGACTTGTTGTACTTAATACATTATTAATTCAGTTATATATTTATATGAGTCAAGTAGCCTACTCGTACAAACAAAGATTAATTTTGTAACAAAAACACGTGAAGCGTTTGATAAAGTTACCTTGTTATGCTACAAGTACTGTTTATTACAAGTGCTTTATTTCTTGATTCATTATATACCTATATTTTATTATCGATACCAATCAGGCTTATTGATAACGTGTTACCAACTGATCCAAAACAATTACAAAATCCACTAAATTCAAACCAAAACATCCTTACTATGAAAATAATTAATCAAGATAAAATAATTATTTAATATAGTTAAAAATTATTTAAAATAAAAATTTAATTTAATTGCTTGCTTATTCTTTGGAGAAACGTAAATAAAATTTTGTCTCTTCCAAAAAAAAAAACTTTTAGAAAAAAAAAATCCTATGTTGGCATCACTGGGGCTGTCAAACCCGGCAGGGTCGCGACCACCATGCATATTATGACGAAAATTCCGTCATTGTATTTTGCTTAAGTGCGTCGAGTTTCGGGATCAGCCGCTAACAGCCTTAATCAGTTTCTGACAACCATATTCAGTTTCTAAATTCGCAGGCCAGCACGCCAGCGGTAACTGCCGATAGATTGCTAATCTACATTCTATACAGTGTTTACCATTAAGCATAGTGCGGTCTTTATAAAAAAAGTAGATGGCTGCACGTTATAATAATTATGTTATGAGGTGTATAAAATCGAGTGTGACTATCTTCACCATACCTATTAAAAAAGAGGTTTAGAAAGCAACTTCATAGTGTACACACCTTTTGTAACAATGTCCGCGCGTATTGTAAAGATTCATGTAAATATATAGGTATTTTTCACTGATTTTTTATGGCAACACTGTACCGTTGATGCCAAGATGTTATATGACCTGGTTGGTATAAAGCAACAAATGAAGTTTAATCTTACAATTTTTTAACGTTACAAAAATTTGGTGTGATATTTAACAACTTATCGTGAATGTTTTATTTATTAACTGCGAAAACAAATCTTTATACATTACAAAATTATCTATACAGATAATAAAATTGAAGCGTTTGTTTGTAATGTCGAAATAACGGCTTTTTATTAAATACATATGATGGTTTAAATGATACTTATAACAAAATATCAATTTTTTTTTGTCTGGCTGGTTGTTCCAGCTAATCTTCGAAACGATTGGATCGATTTTAATGGGCCTTTCACTGGCAGATAGGTGATGTTATAAAGATTAACTTAGGCATACTTTTATTTTAGAGAAAGAATTAGGGTTTAGCGCAAACCAAATAAACTAAAGTAACAATGTCTAGTACCTATCGCGCGCGCCCTACACGGACGAAGTCGCAGGCACAGCTAGTTCTTAAATATAATGTACATATATATCCATATATATACATATATATCACGTAAGTAGTTATATAAACAATCGCTGGCAGTCTGTTTGTCTGCTCCCGCCAAACATTATGACGCATTTCGCGAGAATCTTGTGTGAAAATGTTATCAAAGTATATACATACATAATAATTTACGCGTTGAATATTTTCTATAAACACTTATAAGGATATTATGTTTTGGTTAGGCTTTTGTAGTAGAAAAATACTGAGATATTTTAAGGTTGTCACGATGTTTACAAGTATTTAATTAATTTTTTTAAATGTATTTACTTTTTTTGATCTGACAATACTGTTAGGCCTAGAGAAGCCTCAGAAGGCGTTTAAAGCTTCACCGGGCTTGGGGGCGAGCGCTGAAAGCAATGAACTGATAAATCGTAGCAATATTCTCAAGGGTGCCAAAGTGGCCGAACCTCGGCTTGCGCTGTTGCCTTAGTTTTAGTCGCGAACTGACTAATCAACTATAAGTAAACCTATAGGGGTGCATTCTGGTAACTTTTTAAGTGATAGTTTTGAACTTTTTTTTTTCTGAAATGATTTTCGTTTTAGCCCGTGGTTTGTAAATTAGATGTGGAAAAGTGTGTGTTGCCCATCTACGCAACTTATTCGCGCACATTATACTGAACGCGTACCTACATAATAAAATTCATACACTTAACTTACCTTTATACGAAAGTAATAATATATGTATTATATTATTAAATTAACTTTGCCTATTGTATATTCATATTACAATATAATCATTCATTGCAGTCGCGTGTCGGAGTTAACATGCACTATTCCCGTAAGGTAAAAGAAAAGTATTTGTAGACTATACGTAGTTATATATAGTGGGTATTGCGCGATGAAAAAAACATGTGTGCAAACATAAAAATATTTTCTTTAAAATCTCATTGAAAACTCTTAAATCAGAGGGACTCGAACTATCGAACACTCGTACTGTACATACAAGGCTGGTCGTGAGAATCAGGACTTGAATTAACCGTGTAGGTATAATGTATTCTACCTCATTCACTCGCAGGCTAAATCCTACGCTATTTCGTTTCATTGTGTTTCACGGTGGTAAAGAAATTTTCACTTCAAAAACGATAAATAATTTTTTATAGAGTTAGAAATACACTTAGAATATTTTTCATTAACTTGTAAGAATCGACGTCGATAAACTTTCTCAAGTTATAAGTAGAAAATCTTTCTGTTTCATAAAATACGAGATTTAAATCGAATCTGATAATTAAGCGAGCCACTTTCGGACGAGGAGGTCTTTCGAGCGCTTATTTTTTATTATTTCTCGTTATTTTTCACGATACCTACGCCACGATAAAACGAGTACAAAATGGGGAGCGTGCTGGAAGCTCGTATCGCACGGCGGCATCGCTTCTTTGTTAATGCAAGTACTTTGTTTTTACGTGAGCCAACATTTAGTACTATAAGTTATAGGGTTGTCATTAAAATAGCACTCAGATTTTCTGTTAAATTCCTCGTTTCATATTATTACTTTGCAATTGTTTTTTTTTGTCGTCTGTCTAGACACAATGATAACATTGGTTTAAATCTTAGCTCTTTACGTTTTTTAAAGTTCTTATCTGATAATTTAGTTGTACATTGTGATACGGTTATAACACCAGCTTCATTGAGCTGAAGTCCCTTTCCGAGGTAATTTACGGTGTTAAAACACTGTATTTGCATATTTAGGTACTAGGATTTTTTTAAATTCATTATACGTTTAGCGTCTGGTTGTAATCTCAGCTTATATTAAATGATGATGTTGCCCAAAATGGTATCTAACACGCTTTGCCTAGTGATGGACATTCACAATTGCAGCTGCCGCAACACACCTATAGTTGCTTGACGACAGATTGTCACTTGTCACTTTGAGGGTGGTAGATAGCTAGGTGGGCGTTAGAAAATGCCCTACCACCATGCTATGATTCCATCACCATGTTTTCCTTCACTGAAAGCATTCTCTATCATTCATATTCTCAATTTGCTTTCTCTATATCCATTTCTATCGACATAATCGACTATTATGCTACATTTTATTATAATACGTCCAGCCGTTCAAGCGTCTTGAAAGGACAAACAAACAAATTTGAAATCGTTCGATACAACCCTATAAACAGTAGTAACTCATACAAATAGTAACAAGTCAGGTCAAAATACGAACCAAAGTCGGTATGACGCGTTATCACAACTATTAAATAATAAAAATAAATAAAGTAATGTAAAGTTGTATATAGGTTCGTTTCGGATGGACATTGTGTCTGGTATTCGCACTTACTTTATAATTTGTACATAAATTTACACATTAACAGGTCGAAAATATATATTTACGTCATGCGCATAGTCGCACCTAAATATTACTTATATTATATACATTTAGACACGTTATTGGTGCTTAACCTTATCACTAATTAGTTTGTACAACAGTCTATTCTTGAGACTATAGATAAGTATTCTATATACAACATAATATATCTATTTGTAAATTTAATACTACTTGACCAAGTAAAAGATGCAGTGACATTTTCAGTCACAGATGTGGACCTTGTCGGATGCGAAAGGCGCATGAAAGATATGCAAGGCGACTACTGCATATCTATTTCAAATAACATTACTTTTTAATGTGGTATTAAATCTATTGTGTAACATTTAGTTGTAGTAGCAAAAATGGTTCATTTTATTTTATTTAAAGAGCTTTGTGCTCGGAGTTTCTTTACGTGATCAAATCAATAATAAGGAGACCAGCATAAGAACCAAAGAACCAAAAGCTCTAAGAATTACTACACTTATGTGGCAATGGGTGTGGCATATTGCTCGTAGAACAGCTAATGTCGGAGCGATCAAAAAGACTAGAGTGAGTTTTGATTCAGTCTAGAACTAATTTAGAAATTAATCGAACAATCCTGGAAGAAGGTTAGATTAAAAAAAGTCGCGTACCAAACTTTTGTGAACAACAAAAATGTATTGAAAAAAAAAGTAAATGTTAAATTTGGACAAAACATTATATTAAATCACAAAAATGCAACTAAAAAGAAATCATCTTTATTACTGCCATATAATTCTAAATGTCATGATTTTATTACTTGTTGTTTCGCTCTTCATTTTATTTATTTCAAAATGAAATAAATTGTATTGTTGTTAATAACATACCACGTGCACTGGCTTTAAGTATAATATTATCTAATATCATAAACAAGTAAAGTTTTCTGTTCGTAGAAGATAATCCCTGAAATTAATGATCCATTCTGAAAATTCTTTCACTGATATCTAGTCTTTCTTCGAAACATAGGAATTTTTAAATCGTGGTAATTAAAAATACCAATAAATAAATATATTTTCTGGGTACCTACCCTTTTGGTAACTTAATATAGTCAATTTTTTTGACACCTTTCCATATTTTCGAAAATAGCACCTACCTACAATAACATAGATGTAGAAAATTTTTGTATGTGTTAAATCAAAACTTTAATTTTTTCAAGTTAAGTTTCATGTACAATCTTTGCTTATGTTAAGTGGCTATGTGGTCTAAGTTAGTAACACACTAAGTCCAGAGTGGGTGCAGGGCTGGCTCTCACTGCCAAAACATACCATATAGGTACTTGGTGACATAAACTTTGAAGTTGGTAGTCTAGTGTATTGACTTTACGAGGTAATGTATTGACTTCGTCTCGAGCACCTACGAGTGTGAGTGACAGACCGACCGTGGTTCGGAGCTATCGTTTACATAGTGACGTGGTGGTAGGTAATTATTTACGATATATTTACATCAGGACGCTATAGGTAACTTATTTAAATCTAATTTGAAATTTAAGGAGATATAAAAAAAATCATCTTGTAGTAGTTGTCTTACTATATAATCCTGTAGAGGTATCTTTAGTGATGATGTAAGTTTTGTTAATATAGGTATTGTTAGTCGGACAGGTCCTTGTTTATTATATGATTGTATGGTATGATGATGTTTCCCTATAATGCGTGGGCAAATACTATTTACATTAGTGCTTCAAAACGCCTGATCATGTTCCTGCCGTAAACTAGACACTGTTTATGTTAATTTTCTCAGTACAGATGACAGGAAATATTGATTGTAATCAAGGGTTCCATCCGCAGTTAGGGTTTCCAGGTAATTGGAACATTAGGAATCAGTATTATTAGTATTTATTTAGTTGTGTAAGGACACGACAATAGTGTGAATCTGAACTGAATTGCAACCATAATATATCATGTCGTCATTATAAATAAATGAAAAATATAATCAAAAAAATTTTTTTTAAGTTTTCTATTTGGAATACCCACAAGGATATTTTTTATATTTTTTTCCAAGTTAAGTTATTGAGCATGTTGTGGTGCAAAATGATTTTAATAATGATTATCAGTATTAATATATTGTTTAATATTGTTTGATAGTCGAAATGAATGTCTTTAGGTTTTGTCATTATTCGCACGACCTAACATTTTACGTTTTAGAGACACTTTATGCAAGACTTCTCATAAGGTGAACAAAGCATAACTTTCTTTGTTATTATTTTATAATTTAATTTTGTATTCATTAGCTAGCCTTTCAATACTATAGTAAATGTAAAAAAAGAACGATTTGTAAAAAACAGTAAAATCAACAAAAACCAAGGGTTTTGTCATAACGATCAAGCTCGCATCGGAATCTTGTCGATTAACAAAAATTCCTCTTACGTTTCAGATACCTACGTGTCGGAAATACGAGATGGGAAAAAAATCGAAAATACCACCGCGCCCAACCTGTTGCAGCAAAGACATTTGGTGAGCGCTCAAATTTATCCTTTACCCTTTTTTGTTCAAGTTTGAAAAAAAAAACATGTAAATAATACGACCCTTTGAAACGTTCACATACGAGTGGCTCAAAGTTCGAGACACACTGGTTTCGGAGATAAATTAATTGAAAAATTATGACTTGAAACTTGAAAATTTATAACATAAACCATAATAAATTTATTTAGACATTTAAAATATTTATGAATGTCACATGTATAAAACACACATAATTATGTGTTGTGGTTGTATATTACACAAAAGATATATAGTCTCTGACCTACATACTAGACATGCACCTGTAGTTGTAAGTCAGTGACCTTCCCTTTGTTATAAACGGTAAGTCAACTAAGGAACATAAATATTTTAAAACCAAAAAGGACAAAATAAATAAATATTATATAAAATCATAAAATACACAAACAGACAAAACAGCAAGAAATAAAAACTGATTTTTTCGATAATTTATGAGATCATTAACATTCTAAGTTCCATTTTAATATAAATATATCCTCCTGATATTATTTATTTAAAATGTAAGCTCTCAAATAAATCCTTCTGTAAAAGTTTAAGAAAACTGAAGTACGTAATAGTAACAATGACTCGTATAATATTTTCTACGGCATAAGTGATATAAAATTCCACAACATCTATTCAATTAATAAAATTGAAGTGTCTGTTTGTAATGTCAAAATCACAAATTTTTACTAAATGCATATGAAAGTATATAAGATACCTATAAAAAAGGCCATTTTTTAAATTTTTGTCTGTCTGTTTGATCCGGGTAATCTCCGAAACGGTTGGACCGATTTTGACGGGACTTTCACTGATAGATAGCTGATGATATAGGAAGTAACTTAGGCTACTTTTATTTTAGAAAATGAATTAGCGTTCCGCACAAACAAAAAAAAACTGGTCATGGTGAATCAGTTCGGGCGCTTAAATGGCTTATGCTGAGTAAACCATAAGAGATATAGCAAATTAATGTACTACATAATTATAGGCATTAAAAAGACCTACAAAAAAGTTTGTGAGAGTATACATCTATTTTCTAAAGAACACCCACAATAAGCATTTTTTACTTTAAAATAGCCGGGAGCGGGGGAGCAACATTCGTGCGAGCATTCTGTAGTCCACGTGAGCGAAGCCACGGGCACTGTTAGCAGATAATAAGAATACAATCTGAAACTTATTGTCTTGTCATTAATTAAAATATTTTAGGCTCGTACAATTAGGCATAGTGGATTTTAAAGATTGGAATTTAACGAGTAAAAGATAAGTCAGATTTTAGTCAAATTTTTTTTTTTTTTTATATCCACCTCCTAGACTTGGTTGTTTAGGAGATTTCATTATTTTTGGCTCGTTTTCTACAGTATATTTTTGTTGGTATTGTACTATGTCTCAAAAATAATCAGTTTCAATGTATTGGTAAATATGTCCTCGATTACTCTTAGCACTACCTATTACGTTTTATAGATTTATCCAATTGTAGAACACCTATATCATTGTTTTTTTTCCACTTTTAAATAAATCAGCCAATGTTATGTAGGTACATTTGACTAAATGTAAAATGCCACGGTTAGTCATTCCATTATGACTCAGTTTCAAATTAAGTCATTGATCAAAATTATTTATGTACACCAATAAAGGAATGTGTAAAGTTCTTCCTAGCGTTGATAAAAAACTGCCTCACCTTTGTTGACCTTTAATACATAATGACCAGCTTTATTCAATAGTTTCGCGCGAAGACTGGTTATTAGTGTCCGACATGATTTTAAAACAGATTATATTCATATCTATGACAATATAAGATATTTGGAAGAAATAAAACTTTGGTTGAATAAACCCCACCGGAACTTTCGAAATTGGAACCTTCTATCTCTATTAAACCTATTCAATGGTTTATACGCCGACATTTGTTTCTTGTAAAGACAATCTGATTGCCACGTGACTTTCAGGGCCATCACATATTATCTACCTCAAATACATGGCCTAATAGTTTTAAGATCCTTTAAGCCAATTTAAATACGATTTAAAAAAGAGAAGAATTAAAATTTGAAACGGAATATAAAAAACTTGTGCCGTCCTTTAACTATAGGCCGTTAACCCACAATTTGTCGGTTTTGACTTTTTAATACAAAGTTATATTCTCTATCATCTTAACTAAGAACCATAGATAGTTCTATTAGTAATAGTTCCAGAGTTATAAACACTTTATTGGCCGTTATAGTCACATAATATTTGTTGCGAAAATTATTATAGTTTTTTTTAAAGTTGTATTTACGTTTCTTTTTTTTACTTTTACTCCTAAACTACTTTTTGGGTTTAACGGCCTTCCAGTTAAAGGACGGCAGATTTTAAAGACACATATTGCATTTTAAAAATATACACAGTAATTTATCAATGCAACTTGTCAACCGCTGCCGGTAAGCTATCGATCAAGTTCTCACATTTCGATATCAATTATTCTTTGTATCTGTTAATTAATAGATAAACTTGAGTGGAACTGAACCAATGTCACATGCAACGAACGGTATTTTGCACAGCGTGGTCGATATCAGGTCCTTGGTGATAAAATAGTGAAGGTGAAATGACAGTTTTAAAATCAATTAAACATTGCCAAGATAAAGCGTATGCTGGTTGTTGTCAATGTCAATTATACTTCAGTTCAGTCCGTGGTGTGTGCTGAATCAGTTATTGAAGTGCCGTTGTTTAACCCAACCCATTGCAACATACCTATCTAAGTTTTTAACAATTTTGACTTTCCAATACCTATTTAAAATTTAATTTCACATAACATGCCAACTCGTTTGTATCAAACTTCTCAAAATTTCGAAAGTTATTAGTTTCTTCTGTAAAATTAATTTTGAGATAAACAGTATTGATTCTTAACTATAGATTTCTTTCTTCCATCTATTCCCCTAGATATGTGACCATGTCCATAGAATGGAAATGCGAAATGGAAAGTGCGGTAAATTGGCAAAACACTATACAACGCTTCGCGATTTTGGAGACACTTATCGCTCAACTGTATGTATCTAAGGGCGCTGTAGTTGCTGGGTTGTAGAGTACTTGAGTACACGTCTTTGTCTACCTTTCATCTATATCAGGGATTTGAAATTTCTCATATTGATTGGCATATTTGTCATAACGTCTTTTTACTGGTTAGTATAAATCCAGAGCTACGGGGTTTGCGGTAGCATCATCTTGTAGGTAGGGATAACATTCGGTATTATAACAAATAAGTTTTTTTCATTTCTCCATAAAAATAGCAGAAGTGAAATCATACTTTTCTTATATTTCAGCAAAAGGTTTCTCTTATAGTGGTTTTTAGTTATTACAGCATAACATGTTATCTTCTCCATCAATTAACCTTACAACAGTATTAGAACAACCTTAATATCTAAATAAATGCATCGATGTTAGAAAATATTATTGTTGTTTAGGTGCTACCCAAGTAGGCGACCATTTTTTTAATGTCAGAACTCCGTTTACACAAACAAATGTGCAAACATCCATGTTCAGTATTTTTATTCATAACATCGATTTTTTTAGGGAGCCTAACATTACAAAATATATTGATGTTGCCCATTGGGGGTTTAAATTCAGCGTCGATATTTGGAATAAAGTTCACCCTTACCCTATGGCAGTTTATAGTTAACGCCTCAGTATCAAAATCATTTTGAATAAGACAAAGAGTTCTAGGTTAGTTAAAACAATTATTTTTCATCTTCATAGCTAAATAACCAAATTTTCTACTTTGGATTTAGTTAAAACTTTGAAACACTATAATGAATAAAATTAATTTAAAAGAATTGTGGTTCTGTTATTTTATTATATTATATTTCAAACCCATTAAATGATAAAAGAAAATGTTTCAGTTTTGTATTCTTGACTATAGAAATTAAATTTTCAATTTTATCTCAATGTGTCTCGACCCTTAATAATCGCATCTCGAGTGATGGGATCACTTCGGTCGTGCTTAAGTGCAGGTATCGCCTTTTATATATTTTATTCTTTTTTTTTTTCTGCACTCGGAAATAGTTTCAAGTTTATTTTACTTTTGATATTGAGTTTAAAATTAAAGTTAATTATTTGATAGCATGCGTCAGTTTTAAAAGGATTGAAGGGTATTATTTTTAATGTAATTTTCTAAATAACTTTCCGATGGATGATAAAGGTAAAGTAAAAGATTAAGTTCTATTTATGTAAGGGAAGATTCTATTTTTAATTTTCAATGAATATCTATATAAATCACAAATATCTGTGTACAGCTTATACCTTGATTCCTATAAGATAATTATAAAGATTAAAACAGATAAAATATGTCATCAGAAACCACGACTTCGCATTTTAGATTTAAAAAGTTTTACTGCTATGTATATTTCAAAATCAAATCCTGTTATTTAAAATATCGACTATGAAAAATACGGTACCTATATGTTATATAATTATCAGAATATCTATCTGCCTGTACTTTACGATCAGGCAAGCGTGAAGATAGAAAGACAAAGTAATGCTTGTAAACCGCAACACGATACCTGCAATTTTATTATCATTAAACCTTTTAAATAAATCGTTCGTTTTCTTCGAAATCATCACAATCATTGTTAATTTGATTAGTTTTTGTCACTAAGCTATCACACGGCAGACTTACAGAAAGCGTTGATACGTTTTAAATTATATATCGCATTTTATACCCCCCTATTTTGCTATCCGTTCTCTCGTGACTCGTGTTAAAGTCGAATGGGCCGTATTTTTTGTGCAATTAAGATCATTTTAGTATGTGGATAGCATTCCAGCGATCAGCGTTTCAAAGAAACACGTGTGAATGCTCTACCTGTTACAAGTATACGTGGATGTGGTTATGCAATTTAATGTAATCAGTATTATTTTTTATTGTCCGTAATGAAACCGCGGTGGAATATGTAATATTAAATGACATGGTTAAGAGGAAATAATAACGGAGAGGCATTTTAAGAATACGTTTTAATAGAATTATATTAAACGAGAACTACATAAGGCTGACGCACATTGTACACGTCAGAGACGTCTAAAACAGTAGTAGCGTAGCGACGCGTGTCGTTGATGTAATGTAATTAGTTCCACATAACTAGTCGCCATATTAAATATATGGGCTCCGATGCGTCCAGATCGACGTATGTGGTCCACATGGATTTAATATAGTTCTTGCCTTACTGTTGTTTAGTTCTCGAATGACCGAATAGACTCTATGCAGTAGAAGGCAAGAGAGACAACTGAAACTTGAACTTATTATACCTATGTAAAATGGACTAAATAATTTCGTATTCCCCTGTCTCCTCTAAAACTGGACCAAATTGATTTAAAATATAATAAGTATCACTTTATATTTGTCAAATTATTTACTAAGTAGATATCTGATAATGGCGGAAAAGCTAGACAAATCAAAATTAATTTACTCGTTTCGGAAAAATATATTTCCATATGATTCTAACTTTTACACAAATAAAAATAGTTGTAACGACTAGTATTATTTCTAAAATAAACTTTAAAAGTATTAGAACAGAATTAATTACAAAATAACGTTAAATGAAACCATTTAATAAACAGGAAAAATTGTTAAAACTGCATGACTGAGTGTTGCATAGCGTGGTAATACAGCACCTGCTCCCGACCGGTCGGTCGACCGGGTAAAAAACGTTTAATCTTTTACGTTTTAAAAACAACAATTTTTTAAAAAGCCCTACACCGTGGGACCTCTCCGCGTTGCGCTGCTGTGGTACGTACCATTGTTTACCACAATCTATTCGATGACAACATGTTTGGATATACTTTCCTACTTTAGGCCAAGTCTTCTGGAGCTTATTTACAACTATCTCTGTTTACTATATATTAATAGTAAAGCTCAGTTTGTTTCAACGTACTAATCTCTAAAAAATACCAGTTAGATTTGAAAAATAATTTTTCCCTTTTATAGCATATTTATAGAGGAAGGCTCCAAGCTATAAAACTTCACACTACGACTTTAAAAAGCGAAGCAATAACTATGAATCTGAAGCAGTCTGGAAAGCTGTAACCGCTGTGAGTAAGTACAGGATGTGAAAACAACGACAGGCTAGGCTACACTGTTGCGATTTGAGAATGATGTGTCGAATAGTCTAATTTTACATAATCATCTTTACGATTAAATCTTTAAATGTTTCCAGTTAAATGAGAAATCAGTTCGTGTTGAAAACAAGTGTTTAAGGTGATTATTTTGTTGAATGACTTTGTGTAATACTAATAACATTGCAAAAAGCTTATTTCTTGCAAATTAAATAAAAAATTGGCGTCCGTTTAAAGCGATAACAAGAGTCCTGTTGAACTAATTTTGACATTTATTATCTGTAATTACATTTTTATTTTTGATTAATTTGCGAGGTTAATTTTTTAAGGTAATAATTGTTTGGTTACTAAACGTATCCGTTGAAAAATAATTTAAATGATTTATGAAATGTTTTAAAAATTATTTCCAAGGAGTTTCGCTGCCACATTGCTATGGACTACGTGTGTCTATAAATTGCCTGGCGTTATAAAATGTTGATTAGTCAAAAAACAGGATAATTGTTTTTTCTTCCGTTACCAAAGTTATTAACAAATTTTCTATATGAGATCAATAGCCGACCGGGCAAGCATTAAAATTGTCCTGGCAGTAGACAAATTATTACATTCGTCTTGTTATCAGATTATGTAGACATGATATTATATTCCTCAATATTTTAGAGAAAAAAAAGACTAAACAAGTGTTCGTCCGTGCGTATTTGATATATTCAGTCGGCATTTGTGGATAGTTGCCGATTGTAATGTGAAACTTCTTTAGGGGCGCGGGGCTATGACAATAAATGTTCAAGGTTGAACTTTAGTGTAATTTATATAATCAAGCGAGGTGGTATGGACCTGTACCCGAATGTATCGCGACCACAATGCACATGGTGCTAAACCCGTCACAGTGTTACTCTTTTGGTTTATCGCGATTCGGAATCGGCCAGTATATGTCCAGCTACCTTGAAGCTTGTACACTGGCATAGATGACGTTGCTTCGTACTTTACTTACCATCGGGCATTATATTTTCACTTGATCTACTACTAGCGGTGTGCCCGCGGCTCCGCACGCGTTTATAGTTACGCAGTAGTTATTTACGTCCAGTAATTTTATTTTTACCCATATTGTTGACAATTCATATGCCGTATCAATAATTGAGGAACGGCGTGTATTTCTCGTGTACAATTTTCATCAAATAATTCTTTTTATTTTTTTCTTACCAAAAGCAGAAATATGAATATCCCTAATTTGAGACATGACGCTCTTCATACAAACTTTCACCCAAGTTTTATTTTCACCATATGGTGAATAACACAATGAAATAATTCACTTGTAGCAAAACTGTATAATCTAGATTTTTTATAATAGGTATATCGCTTAGAATATATAAACTCCCGCGAGCCGCGATTGACAGCGCACGTCATATTTCTATCATAAAATAAAACAGTAATTATGCCGTACCGCGTAGTTAAACAGTTTAAAAATACTTCAGCCAATCTTAAAAATAATACTGGACTAATTTTTATTTAATATGTAAGTAATTATTGGAAATACAATACATTTCTTATTAGGTATAACAATGTCACAATATCAACAAACCAGATTGACAATCAATAAACTGGTTGGTATGGCAGCCCATGTCATTTCACCATTATCGCGCAAGCGTATTTGGTGTTCTCATATTTTGTTCATAGAAAGTTTCATCCCCTATTTTCTACTTTTAAAGTTTTATTTTCGCTACAAAAAGTACCCTATGTCCTTTCTCAAGGTCCAACCTATCTCTATACCAAAATTTATCAAAATTGGTTCAGCTGTCTAGGCGTGAAAACGTAACAGACAGACAGACAGACGGAGTTACTTTCGCATTTATAATATTAGTAAGAATAATATACTAGCTGTGCTTCACGGTTTTACCCGTGTTAATTTTATCCCACAAAGACCGCGCCGCGCCGCCAACGCATCAGTGTTGCCTATCATATTAAAATTGTTCTCACTTCCCGCAAGTATAAATTATTTAATTTTCCATTATCTCCTAAACTAGTTGTCCAAATAACATGCTTTAAAGAGCGAAGTTTAACTTCATAAAATTGTCTTAATGATTAATTCGTAAGGATTAATATGCCATGCCTAAAAATAATGCTCATATGTCACTTTTATTTTTAACAAATTTTGTCACAAAATACCTTTTCCTTTTTGTGGCTTGTGTATAAGAAATAGGCATATACTAACGCAGACTTTTTTTTAGATATACTAAGCACAAATATTTTTGTAGAACATTGTATTTACGTATTATTAATGTATATGAATAAAGCAGATTAAGAACACTTCGACTTCCAACTTAACAAAACTCATTACTTAAGGCTAGCTGAGAGTTGTAATCTAATGTTAGCCTATAATATTCCTCGTGAATCTGGTTATCATATATATAAAAAAGCATTTTTCGAATCCGACTGTTTGTTACAAAGATTAGCGTGTTTAAACAAACAACAAAACTCTTCGGCTTTATTATAATGTTTATAATAAATAGTAAAGATAATAAGTAGGTAGGTATATGCATTTATACCTGCCGACACTAAAATGTAGAGCCGCTACAATAGTTTGTTTTACACCATTATAATACCTATTTAGATAGAAGCTGATAAATGTATATAGATAATTATTTTCAAATTGCCTTCCCTATTACTTATCTATGTTAGTTACGTTTCTGCGGTCTCATTAACCTGAGTATTTAAGATAAAACAAAAAATTAAATACTATTTGGAATTTTCCAAACTGTTCGACCTAAAAACGTTCACCCGCAACGTTGTTTTAATTAAATTTTAATTTAAACATTAAAAAAAATATTTCCTTGATGGATACCACAATTCAGTTTTTATCGCAACCGGTTTGTGTACGTACGTGATGTACCTACCTATGTGGGGAATGGCCACGCCTGATCCGTTCTTTATTTAAATTCACCTTTTTTTAAATTAATTCAATCATTCTCTCATCGGCATCATATCGATTACGCCACAAAATCGATTTGAAATAATCGTTTTGGTACGTTCATTAATACATAGACAATAAAAGATTTTGTGTACGTATTTTTTTAATAAAGGACGAGCCTAACAAAGAGTTAGGTCATGCTGTCATGCAGGTCGCGGCGGACGTTGCCTTGTCTGTGGAATAAATGGCAAAGTCATTGTATTGGAGCAAAAACATATATAAGTGACTCATATTTTTATATCCTGACGGAACGACGAATAAAGGAAATTTCTTGCGGCTGTACGCAAGTATAAGTCGTTTCTTGTACATTGATATTAACTGTCATTCGTCAGTTCTCGTGTGCCGTTTGATGACCGAGCATCGACTGTGACACCGCGGTCGTTCACTCCTTGAAACTAAATAGATTATTTCATTTACACCTTCCAGTAAATCGTTATCAAGTGACACAGAGCGTACTTGTTCTTTGTTTTGATTATCTCTCGCACTGTATAAATAGTTAGTGAAAATAATTTTACTAAAATAAACAACGGAAATATATTCCTTTTATGTATTTTTTGTGTACACTTGTCGCCGTAATTTATTCTTATTCATCATTGTTATATGGTTGTCCGTGCAAATAATACGTACAATTGGCGTGTGCAAAAAACGTGGACAAAAAATCTATCAAATGAATTTTGACTAGGATAAACATTCAGAGGTTGACCGTGGCAAGGTCGCCGGGATTTTGAACTTGGATCGTAAAAAAATAAATATTCGACGTTTGAACGGTGCATTCAGTTGTGGTCGATTGATAGAATTGCCTTGCACGCGAGTGATTATTTTTCTTTTTCACATTGCACTTTTGTGGCCAGTGTTTGCTCCGTGGTTTTTTTACATAAATATTTATGTAAGTAGGTTTTTAACCATTTTACTAAGAATTTTATATTGTAATAACACATTATTATGTGCTCTAAAATATTCAATATTTGAACGGTGCATCGGTTGTGGTCGATTGATAGAATTTTCTTGCAAGCAATTGACAATTTTTTCACATTGCTCTTTTGTGGCCTGTTTTTTTTTTTTTAAATAGAAAAGCTAATGTAAATTTTTATTCCTTTTTACTAAATAATTTCTAATCAAATAGTATATTTATTAACTGCTCTAATTTCTAGTGAAATTAACATAAAATATAAAGTGTCGTATTAGATTTATCATTAAAAACTAATGGCAAGAAGTGTCGTAACTATGTAAAATAACGTTGTTATTTTATGGGACTAAAACTATTAAAAATTAAAATTCAATGAATTCGATATGTTACCAATTAACTTTTCAATTACAGTGATTTAGTTTATGACTATTATCATGACGTAGCTATATAAAATATCTGGTGGTTTTCCTATATAATAATTATCATATATTTAAGTTAGTTTAGTAGTTAGTTTACTGCTTAGTTTTCAATCCCTTACAATAGTAATAATTTTTTATTGTTCCTTTAGTTAAGATGGAATCTGGCAGAAGCTGTATGAAGAAATAAAAATAAATTTACTCATTTAAAAACTTCTTTGTTTCAGGTCATTCGAATCTGGTCATAATTAATCCCTAGAGACAAAAAAAATGTTTCCAAGTAATTCATCGAGGATCCGTCCTTCACGCACGTTGTATAAAAGGTATGCGCATTGTCTCTTTTTATAATTATATGGAGTCTCTCTGCCGTGCAATATAATTATATTCATTTGTATTCATTTATTATTTCACATAAATGTAGTCGTAAACAGTTTTTAATACTTTTCGGGTGTCATTAACCTTGCGATTTGTGTTAGATATAAAAATTAACGATCAAAGGTATATATTAAAAAAGTAGTAATTTTTTTTTCTTTTTTGGCGTCTTATTAGTGGCCTTGTAATTTTTTATTATTTACAAAAGTTCGAAGGCAATAATTGCTCAGTAGACATCGGTGACGATTCAATTTTTTATCGAAAAGTTCTTTCATCTGCCAATGGCTTACCTATTATTGGTGGCGTGCAACGGACACCACGTCAAGCGACGTGAGATCGAATCCCTACAAAGAGCCTCAGTTTTCTGTGAAAGAAAACAATGTGATGAAACCATAGCATGGTGGTAGGCACATCTTCTAACTAGGCTGAAAACCAAGTTGAAAATCTGTTGCCAAGCAGCTATAATGTGTATTCCAGCAGCTGCACTTGATAGCCATTTATCCCAATTGGCTTATCGTGTCACTATCATGGGTCAGATCGCCGTTTAACATCAGATGAGATCATGGCCGTAACGCTGGCTGGACCTATGATGATTAAAAAAAAAATGTACTTACGTCAGAAATTCACTTAAAATTAACTAATAATTAATTAATAAAAAAAACTCAGGGAGAATGTAATTTTCATAATCGGATCAGTATCTTCTACAAACAAACAAACTCTTTATATAACACTTATTTAATTATAGGCTCCATATATTATTTATTACAGACGGGCAAGCACTTTGCTCGCGGTTTCACTCGCGTCATAGTTGACTTATGTCCACTATATGTTTTTATGCCCCAATTTTTTTTACGTTTTTGACGAAAGTCGATGAAAGTCTAACGTTTGATTCGCCGCTATTCCAAATAAAAAATACGAATTTCATCTATCTTCAAAAAGTACGGATTTTCATACGAACTTTCGTTCCCTTTTTAATTACTTTAGGGGTTGAATTTCGAAAAATCCTTCCTCAGTGCTCACTTACTGTGTAAAAGGAAATCGCATGCAAATTAAAAAAAAACTACCTTCAGTAGTTTGGTCTTTGCGTTGATTTGTCAGTCAGTCGGACAGTTATCCTTTTATATATATATAGAAAGATAGATATAAACTGTCTTCAGTATACGTAATATGTATGTTAAAAAAAATCTCATATATTATCAGAAAATGTCTGCAGAGCGCGTATTTAACAAAAACTGTTTAATTTTAATATAGTATAAAATTTATAATTTTGGGTAATGAGGACGATAATAATAGTATATATTATTAAAATGTTCAATGGTTCTCACGTTCACGATAATGACTACATTAAGGCCCCGTTCCCACTATGCCGGACCGACTGTTTCGTCGGGCAGTCAAAACAGCCCAATTTTCTATGAAGCTGTTCACATTTAGCCTGACCTGGTAAAAATACCGTGCTCGGAATTTTTGCCGAAAGTTATCGTCACTGCGGAGCGCCGGCAAAACTTCCAAACTGGTGTAATGCAAACGAGCTTGCGCCTGTATCGAAGCCCCCTGCATGTCCCACTTTTGAATTTTGCTTTTTGATGAGATAAACTATTCTGCAAATTAAAAATCGAGATGACCACAAACATAACATTTCAACCCACTATTTTATTTTTACCGTATTACTTCTTCTTAAATACCAAAATAACATTTTCGTCATCCATCGTGCACTCAGAATCCGGTCCAACGTGAATGAACATCTTCGATACGGCTACTGTTTCCGGCGAAACCGCCGGTACGGCATAGTCGGAACGGGGCCTATGGCGACTCATAATTAATGTGTTCATTTAAATACCTAGATAAATTAATTAATTTGAGTAAATTTATTATGCATGGAAAAAATTATGTATCTTCTCACCTTTGAAGCATAAATTACGCTTCTATGCTTTTAAAGTGAAGATAATTATTGCTGGGTTTTCATAAATGGCAACACTGGCTCACCCGGGTATGTGACGCGCCTAGCGCCATCTGCGAGTCGTTGAGAAGCCGTTGCGACAACTGAACCGCTCGCGCACGCTAATATTCAAAAACACTAAAAATTATTATTAAATTGTGTCGTGTGTGGAAAAAACCCATCTCTGGAGCGAAGCCACGTCCCGGGACACAAGACCCGACTTGCGACAGCCCAAGGTGAGTGGAACCGTGCACATGCCATAATACTACCTTAATTTCAAATTTAAAACAGCTATCGAATCACACATTTTGGTCTAATTCGAGCAGGATTACCCAGTTCCAATATCAATACAACTAAATATCTAATTATTTACATGTATTTATTGGTATAATTCCCGTATTAATTATATTTTAGCGTTTTAGTCAACGTATTTGTAGGTAGGTAGTTTCAAGTATAACTTGGCGTAAAAAATAACATTTATTTCTTTATGTACACAAGTTACAACTCTGAAACTAGTTTAGATCATAATTTTATTCATAATAACTCCTAATCCAACGTAAAACTAAATTCTTATAATCATATTTAGGTTCGTCATTTTCAAAATTAATTTACGTAAAATCGTCGAACAGCAGCCGACCGCCATTGCTATTTTTATTTTGTGGTGTAATTAACTATTTGTTTTATTTAAAATGCCTCCGAAACCTGATGTCAGATCCGATGAGGAGTTTGACAAGTTGGTACAACCACATATTATAAGGAAAGAAATGTGTTTTATGAGATTACAAACTTTATATGATATTTCCAAAAATGTTTGTGACAAACCTGATTTGCCATCGATTTTAATGCTCGTTTTCATGATTCGCCCGAATGGCGGGAAAAGTTCATACAAAGCATTGGTGACATCACACTGATTAAAAATAAATTCTGTTCCGATTATGTACCATCATATAAAGAACTCGAAACTTTTGACGAAATGTACTATTTTATTTGCGGCGTTTCAAGTACTTTGAACTTTGGACAACATAGTGTAACTGAGAAAGCAGAGGGCAGCTGTGTAAAACCTAGGTTACCTAAATTAGAATTGTTTCCTTTTGACAGTAAGCTTGAAAACTGGCCAACCTTTCGTGACACATTTTCTACCTTAATACACCACAACAAAGATTTAGCGAACATTGAGAAGTTTTATTATTTACTCTCAGCTGTTAGCGGGCCTGCTTTGACTATTGTAAAGTCAATGCCAGTAACATCTGATAACTATCAAATCGTTTGGAGTGCGTTAGTGAAACGATATGATAACAAACGCGCATTAGCTACAGCATATCTAGATAAAAGATTCGCCTTCAAACTGTTAGTGAATGAATCTGCATCTGGGCTTAATGAATTCTTACACACATATCAGGAAAACATTAGAGCACTTCAGATTCTGGAAATCGAAGATTTAACGGGTTTTATTTTGTTCTATGTTGCTTTGCGTAACCTTGACCCCGCAACTAAACGTGAATTAGAAAAAGAACTAGGAGATACAAAACTACCCACTTACGATGATTTAATTACTTTTATTGAAAAATATATACGCGTGCTCGAGAGGTCTGAGTGTACTACTAATTCCACTAGTACAAATAGTGTAACGTACACTCGGGGCCAAATAAAAGGTAGTCAGACGGCGACTCCAAAATTTAAAAATACACAGCGTCCGACTTTTTCGTCAGCTGTTATCAATGCAAACCAACATGTAAACTCAAAGAAATCCATGGAGTGTTTGTATTGCAAAAAGATGCATTCTATTTATCGATGCACCGACTACATCGACCTGTCTCCGGCACAGCGTCTCGATAGAATTAAACAATTAAAACTTTGTGAAAATTGTTTACGCGAACATTCTGTCGATGACTGCCCGTCAAAGGTACGTTGTACGGTCTGGAAAAACAAGCATCACCACACACTGCACATAGATTCTTTTGCAAATTCGAGTTCTAGTGCAGTCTCACTTACGTGTTCAGCTAATGTGACAGTCTTGCTTGGCACCGCGGTTATTCACGTCGCAGATTGTGGAGGTCAGTACCACACCGTACGTGCATTAATTGATAGCGGAGCTATGACGAGCTACATAACTCAAGACTGTGCAACACGATTAGGCCTGTCGCGACGTAAATGTAACTTTGAACCGATTGGTTTAGGAGGCAATCCAGTTCGGGAGTTCGGTTTTACCACCTGCAAGGTGAAGCCGAGACACTGCGATGGACCCATCCTATCTACTGATGCGGTTATCATATCTGATATAGCAAATAATCTACCTACAATGCCTCTTTCTAATAAAGTTATTCTTGAGTTTCAACATTTGATGTTAGCTGACCCGACTTACTATAAGCCCACACCCGTTGATATGTTGCTTGCAGGTGATCTGTTTCCGTACATCTATAACGGACAAAAGATACTTCCGCGGGAACATGGATTACCTGTGGCAATGAGTTCGGTCTTTGGGTACGTCATATTGGGTCAGACTGCACATGATCGTCCTACTAGTGGTACCACTCTAACTGCGGCAAATGTTGCTCTGGATAGAACTTTCTGTGCGTTTACCAGAAACCTGGACCAGGCAATGAATTCCGTTTGGGAAATTGAAAATATACCAACTGAGGCACTACGTAACCCAGACGATGAACTCGCAGAGTACTTATTTGCAAAAGAACATAAACGTGACAATATATGTAGATATGTAGTTAAAAATCCAATTCGACCATCAGTTGAACTCAGCGACTCGAGTCAAATGGCAACTCGTCGACTTCTCAACTTAAAGTCGAAATTAGAAAAGGAGTCTGATCTTAAAACTAAGTGACATAAACTCATGCGTGAATATAAGGAGCTCGGGCATATGACTTGCATTGGTGACGGCCAGAACGTGAATTCGAAATACGTCATTCCGCATTTCTGCATTACTAAACAGACAAGTGCCACGACTACTCATCAAGCGCTGATTAATGGTCCTGGCAAGACGTCAAATAATATGTCACTGGATTCAATATCACTACCAGGTCCTAAACTTAATGCCGTTATTATTCAACTGTTGACTAACTTTCGTATAAATAGAATTTGCCTTTCTACATACGTTTGTCAAAGGTATCGGCAAATAAATGTTGATCAGAGTCAGCGACCGTCTCATTATATGTTATTACGTAAGTTTCTGAATCAATCAAATTACTCATTCGCTGATATATATACTCTCGTTACGTATTACCATCTGAATTTTTAGCCCATCAAGAATGGTTTATTGAACCTCAGTGGCTCAATTTCAATCAGCCCCATTGGCCGATTAAAACCATAGCTGAATTTAGAGACAGTAAGCCACCTGAATTCAAATGTCCTCGGATAATTCTTGCTTACAACGAGATTAGCCAAACAAAAAGAGTTTACAGGTTGCCAGAAAAATATTTTAACTTCTACAAACTTATGAATATCATTGTCCGATGGTTGCAGTTCACCCATAGTCGCAGAGTAACTGTTCGAAAACGTAAGCCTCTTGGAGCCTTCATTAGGAAGGCACATGATATTATAGTTAAATCCGTTCAAATAAATAATTTTTCAAGTGATTTAACAACTTTATTTTATAATATTAGCTGCAATAAATCCTTGCGAAAGCTGAACCTCTTTATAAATTCCAACTGTTTTCTCAAGGTAGGGGGCAACCTTACCCATTGGAATATAATATTTGAAATAAAGCATTCGCTGCTTCTTACAATATTATATTTAAAAATTAGTATTGATACCAAGGCTCTATCATTTCAGGAAGTCTGTAACCGTTCTACTCACGCTGAAGCTGTAATTTATTCAAGACCCTTATGTTCTTTACTCAGCTTTCCAAACGAGTTTGAGGTTCTAATAACCGCTCATTTCCTCATAGGTAGGGACTTTTTATCGGTACCGCAGTATGATTTACATGTTATCTCTACTTCCAAGTTGAATATTTGGTGGTTGGTCCAACAAATGTCACAACAATTGTGGAAACTTTGGAAACAAGATTATTTACACACTTTACAAAAACGTCAAAAATGGTTTACCAAATGTCAAAACCTCAAAGTAAACGATCTTGTATTGATTAATAATGATGCTCCACCTCTCAAGTGGGCGTTAGCTAAAATATCAAAACTACATCAAGGCCCTTATGGCGTTGTACGTATTGTTTCTTTAAGAAATTCAAATGGAAACGAATTTACTCTTTCCGTTTCCAAGGTGAATCCTCTGCCATTGGAGCAGAGCTCAGTATAAGTATAGTTCTTTCTTTTATAATCTAACAATATTATGTAAAATCATTATTATTTATGTCTATATTCAAATTATTATAATATTTATTAGATTTTATGATTATACAGTCCACTATAACAAACTAACGTGCATACATTTTATTATTTCTATTTAACCTCATTTACTCTCACACAAATCAAGGTTTTATCAAGTCAACTTTGGTATGATAACTGGGAAATCCTTGCGGATTTCGGTGGGGGGAAATGTTGGGTTTTCATAAATGGCAACACGGGCTCACCCGGGTATGTGACGCGCCTAGCGCCATCTGCGAGTCGTTGAGAAGCCGTTGCGACAACTGAACCGCTCGCGCACGCTAATATTCAAAAACACTAAAAATTATTAAATTGTGTCGTGTGTGGAAAAAACCCATCTCTGGAGCGAAGCCACGTCCCGGGACACAAGACCCGACTTGCGACAGCCCAAGGTGAGTGGAACCGTGCACATGCCATAATACTACCTTAATTTCAAATTTAAAACAGCTATCGAATCACACAATTATTCTGGTTGCGAAAAATTATTGCACTGCACCTCCGAGATGACTGAATTTCTTTGAACCATTATTACTTCATTGTTTAAAACTATTATTATTATTATTGGCATTGTAGAACAGAAGCAGAACACTCTTTTCAATATATCAAGCAGAGTATTTCGATTTAATTTTTCAAAAATTATATTTCTATGTAAATTATTAAATGTTAGGAAGAAAGCAACAAAGCGCTCGATATACATTTATGTATATATCCGTTATGCATGCCAAGCTAACTTGGGCCCTAGTGGCATATGTCATTGTCTAAGTGTGACTCACTCTATTGTCCCCACACAATAGCTGTCTTTGTGCATTGTGCCCTGAGGGACCTCCGAGTGTATTTTCTAATTATTAGTCAACTATTTTCACTCGTTCGCGACACACTAGTTTTGTGATGAGTCGAAAGGTACAGTGTTATTGAAACGTTACGAGTTGCGTCGAATTATACACCATTGAGTCTTTTTTAGAACCGGCTATATTGTTAACCTCGCCATTTATTTATGTACGTATGTAGTACATATTAACTTAATGATTATTTTTAACTTTAACTTATTATGATCATAATTATATCGTTACCTATAGAGGGGTTTGTAAGCGTTTTTGAGTTTTTGTATTTAAACATAAGTATTTCATATTTGTACTTGATGATTTGTAGGTATTTATGTTGATTAGTTCTATAAGTTAAAGGACTTGGGTGATAATAGAGTGATATGCAGAGTATTTGTGTTATAAACTGAAGGTAGTGTAATTATGTCTTACACTATATTTTATAACTACCTATACTTAAAGGCCGCATTTCAGTTTAGCAATCTATACCGATATCATATAAAGAGGAAAGATTTCATTTTTTGCTTGTAATGGATAAACTCAAAAACTACTGGACCGATTTTACTAAACGTGTCACCGAGTAACATGGGCTATATTATAATTTGAAAAATTAATTTAAATGTCGATAGTTTTACATAAAGTATAAAAAATTGCCTATACGGGTTGCGTTGTGGCGATTTTTGTCGTATAAAATTAACACGGGTGAAACCGTAGTGCACAGCTAGTAAAAAAAATAACAATATACATCTATATCAAATAATAAAAATAACCAACATATAATAAAAAGAATTTTAGTATAAATATATTATCATGAAATTTTAAACTCTACACTCTAAAAAAGTTTTCTACATAACAAAGATGCGAACTCAGAATATGCTTTATTTAAAACAAGTTATTCAGTATAATATACTAATATCTGCTATTTACAACATCACATCATTAGCGGGATAAATAAATAAACATATTTCTCGCAGACCAAGTCCAACCGTGTGATCGCCTGGAAATTCAAAACCGCTTACCGTTTCGGCTTTGTTTTTACATTCGTCGAACATCTGGCGAGCGGTTTTCATTTGTTTAAACTTCATAAAGAGCAATAACCTCATCAAACATTCTTTCATGTCCTGACATTCGGTTCGAAATAACTCTTGTATATCATATTACTTCTGCTGCCTTCTCCTAATCACAACTGATGTATTGAAATGCGGTTTCTAAAATAATGATTATTAGAACCTCAATAATTATTTTTTGCATTTAGACTAAGGTTACTTACTTCCAATCATTAAATCCGACGCTAAACCTGAAATCATAGCTTTCGGTCAACAAATTTTTTCTCTGAACAATGATCGAATCCGTGACTTCGAGGCGAATAATACGAGTTCTTTATTGCTTGGAGCATTGACAATTTATCAACTTTGACCATCGTTCAGTCACAAGTCACCATAAGTCAGCTCTTTACATCAACGCCATAAGATTTTTAGTGACATGAATCTTATAATCTCAACTGCCTCGTTAGTGTAGTGGTCGTAAGCGCGACTGCTATGATCGAGATCCTGGGTTCGATTCCCAGGTCGAGCAAAGTATTATTGGGTTTTTCTATGAAATTCTCAGTAGCAGCTCGGAGTTTGGGTTTGTGCCCGATTAATAGCAATAGACGCACCCCCTTTTACATGGGACCTAAAAAAACATACACGCCGAACTGTGGGTGTACATTATTAGTACACCTCTGCCTAACCCTTCGGGGATACAGGCGTAATGGTATGTTATGTTATGAATCATATAGCTTATCTAAGAATAATTTTGCCCTAGTTGTTTTAATAAAATGCTTTTTCTATTAGTGAAACCCATAAAATAAAGAATTACCAATTATTACATACCAGAACTTCTCCACACTAACTGGCAGAAAACACAGCGATATTTCTAATATATTGGCTATAGAAATGTTATCGATTTGTCGGTTTAAAAATGTTTTATATGATACGAAACTGAATATATCTCGTAGGACACGCGCCCATAGGGGATCGCCCTAAATTCACCATTCAAAACTACAAAGGGCAAAAAACTGAACGCGACCCAACAACCATCATAATAGATACGCGAAAACTCAATCGTGAACGCTCCCAACAATAAAATCCAATGAGATCAGTTCCAAATTCAAACCGGTCAATCGAATCTCACCTCTCCGCCATCATGAATACGTATAATTTTTTCGCGAATTAGATTATATCGTATTTCGAATCCCCTTCGGATTTCGGATGCGGCTCAACTTGTAGGCGGGAAAAGTGGTCGTTCGTTCAGAAATGTCAAAACAAATTAGCG
Organism: Saturnia japonica; assembly: GCA_033032175.1. Lineage (NCBI taxonomy): Eukaryota > Metazoa > Arthropoda > Insecta > Lepidoptera > Saturniidae > Saturnia > Saturnia japonica. The sequence continues at coordinate 4,169,059 of CM065315.1, forward strand.
GGTTTACAAATGAGCGTGTATATCGGTAGCACTATTTTATCGCATTATCGATCGAATAGGTGCGAAAAGGACGATAGTTGTGTATGAATCTAATTTAAAACCATTTTTTCCCCTTTAGCTTATTGAATTCATTCGTTGATCATAAACACGAGTATTTTTAGTTTTTTTTTATAGAGGTAATAATATTTAAAATTTATATTATTTCTTAGTTTTATAGAAATACTTTAATACGGATTGCATCTTGACATTAAATTACAATATGACGTCATCAATAAAAAAAAATCGGATTCAAAACGGACAGCAAGTACCTACAAGAGAACATCATTACTAAATTAGTAGAGAAGTAACAACGTTACGTGATTTTTAACCTCATCCTATTTCAAGCATGTTACCAATAACTCAATTTCGTCGCTATAGATTATAAAATATGTATAATCATTTTATTGTATTCACAATTACGATGAACGTCTATTAAAATGAGCTTTCGTCAACCACATAGATATTATTCCCACAAGAACAGTTATATAAATTGCTTCAAATCTTCAATTTAATGAAACTACCGCCACAAATCAACGCGGCACGCACCCTAACAGAAATAACGCTTCCCCGTAATATGGCGCATTCGAAAATCAAATAATCGCATACCTACTGGTCCTTATCAAACGTAATTACATCGATAAAAGTTCGAAATTTAAAAATACAATAATCGTACGATAGCTGACCGGTAAGAACGCAAGATTTTGAATAACGAACGTGAATTCGAATTACGAATCGCTTATAAGTAATTCAAACATGCAATGATGATTCGAGTGGGTGGCGACGCGACTGTATGGTGATGGGGTAAAAATTACCCCTAGGGGCAATCCTCCGGGCCCACACCCTATGTGCCGGTGATGTGTATGTGTGAATGTTTATGTGTAGATGAGGGTATGAAAATGGTGTATTTCCGTTGACGAGCGATCCCCTCTCTAGTTTTAAGTACGTACTAATGTGAAAAATTTTGCGATAAGCGTACTTTGTGGAATAGATATTATTAATAGCTAATGAAATAAAACTTCTAGACAGCTTTTTCAAATACTTTACACGTCATGTAAAAAAGTGTAAATATCGTGTTCTATGTGTAATTAAATTTATATACTGCATCGCACTTTAGAACGGGTAGGTGTATTCATGCAATCATTTTAACTAGTCAATATGACTAAAAGTTTATACAATATATTGGCAATACACAATAAATTAAATAATCTATTAATTATGTATGGGAACTTAGAACTCTATATTACAATTAATAAAATTGAAGTGTCTTTTTGTATTATCAAAATAACAGCTTTTTACTAAATACATATAAAAGTATATACGACACCTATAACAAAAAAAAAAAAAACCATTTTTAAAATTTTTCTTTGTTGTTTGTTCCGGGTAATCTCCGAAACGGTTGGACCGATTTTGACACGACTTTCACTGATTGATAGATTATGTTATAGGTAGAAACGTAGGCTACTTTTATTTTACAAAAATAATTAGGGTTCCGCACAAATAAAAACAACTGGTCATGGTGAATAAATTCGGGCGCTTAAATGGCTTACGCTTAGTAATAAACCTTAAGAGATGTAGCAAATTAATGTACCACATAACTGTTACGTGTTACGTTACCACATAGGTATTAAAAAGACCTACAAAAAAGTTAGGGAGAGTATACGTCTATCTTCTAAGAAACACCCACAATAAGTATTTATGTCTTTATAATAGCCGGGAGCGAGGAGCAAGATTCATGCGGGCATTCTGTAGTTCACGTGAGCGAAGCCACGGGTACATCATCATCATTTCAGCCGCAGGACGTCCACTGCTGAACATAGGCCTCCCCCATAGATCTCCAGAGCGACCGATCTTGTGCGGCCTGCACCCAACGGCTCCCAGCGACCTTTTTATGTCGTCTTTCTATCTAGGGGGGGGGGGGGGGGGGGCGTCCTACGCTGCGCTTTCCGGTGCGTGGTCTCCACTCGAGAACCTTTCTGCCCCAACGGCCGTCAGTTCTCCGAACTATGTGCCCCGCCCACTGCCACTTCAACTTGTTAATCCTTTTGGCTATGTCGGTTACCTTAGTTTGTCTACGGATCTCCTCATTTCATAGAGAAACACCAAGCATAGCCCTCTCCATAGCTCGCTGAGCGACCTTGAGCTTTCTTATGAGGCTCACAGTGAGCGACCACGTCTCTGTGCCGTATGTCATCACTGGCAACACACACTGGTCAAAGACTTTCGTCTTGAGGCACTGAGGTATTTTGGACGAGAAGACGTCGCGCAGTATCCCGAACGCTGCCCAGCCGAGTTGAATTCGTCGACTGACCTCTTTTTCAAAGTTGGACCTACCTAACTGGACTGTTTGTCCCAGGTAGACATATTCTTCAACAACTTGACAAGAGTTCCCAACTGATACTGGGGTGGGCACCACATGGATATTCGACATGATTTTCGTCTTGTCCATGTTCATTTTGCACGGGTACAGCTAGTTTTAAATAAATTAGGCACTTTTATCACCTACTTACCAACAAACTAAAAACATATTTATGTAGTTTATAAAAAAAGGCTTAGTTAATTAAAAGAGAACTTAAAAAAACCCATACGCTACCTTCTGGAAGCATCCGATCTTGGTTTTACGAGAATGCAGATACACACTTTTTCAGCTCGGCAAAATGACTGTACACCATCTGATTGTAAGTACGGTACAGTCCACAAACAACGGTGACCGTTGGTGACATAATTTTCTTCGGCAGTCAACGATATGATGCCGGCCTGCTGAAATACCTCTTCACGCCTCTTTTAAAGGACCCGGTATTGTAGAAAGGATCTGGAACACGTTGGCTCGGAGACCATTAAAGGCACGTTACGGCAAAGGTAGAAATTTGTTAACTTATACATTTTGACACTTACATCCAAGACATTGATTTTAAATAATTTTATTAATGCATTTTGCTGTTTCGTGTGAATCTGTGTGTCTGACTGTGGCATCGTAGCCCCCAAACGGCTGAACCAATTTTGATTCACGTTTTCTTTGTTTGAATGGTGACATGATCGAAAGTGCTCTTAGCTATGGTTCAAGTAAATCCTGTGCAGTTTGAAGGCTATGAGCTCTTTTTAAGTTGATAAATGAATGTGAGGGTCTGAGCGTGTCCCTCGGGTCTAATGGAGTCGAAATTTAGTATTCTTTTACTTCAATGATATTAAAAGAACATGGCAACCTTGTCCTTATGATACAATATCATTTAGAATCTGCAAAATAATTTACTGCTCACCAACTTACAGCAGGTATATCGTGTTTGGCCTCATTGGAATGGTCTCAGTATAGGTTACTTGTGTGGGTGATTTTTTTTAAATTTACAATTTACTTTGTTGAATTTTTATAAACTCTTGTTTGTATAAAATGTGTATAAAAATATATATTCTAATATTCGAAAAATCTGCATTAAGTATTTTCGGCTTGCAGATCAAACGCATCGCTATAAAATAACATTTTACAAAAATCATTTTCAACGCTTTTTATTGTCGCCCATAAACGTTACATACAGCGTACAAAATGACCATTAAATGCGGCCATTACATGCCTCCCTGAAATAACTCGAGAACAAGTGTTCGCGCATTTTAGTAAGCTCGACAAATGGCGAGTGCATTTCTCGGCCGAGCTCGTTATTCAGAATAACAACGGTGCCGATGAGAAACAAAGGGTGTGGAGTTAAATGCAACTTTACGCATAATTTTACACACACAAATACCTATGTTTTCGGCGCAAACAATGTGACCAAGCTCGCGTTACTAGGTTGATGAAGTCTTTGAGCGAAAATTTGGTTTAAAATTTATAAATTACTTCTATTTTTAATTTACGTTATATCTATTTATTTAGTAATACACTATTTACAGTTCATACGTAAATAGCGAATTATACTATCACAAACATAGAATTAAGACATTGACACTGGCAGATGCGCAACTAAATAATGCACATGTAATGGCTCCACGGCCTTTAAGGCTAACAGTATAATCAGTTCTATCTACTATCATCATCATTTAATAGAATAATTTTACGACTGTTTCGTAGTTTTTACAATACGACAGCTGTAGCAAATTATATATGCTATTTAAAACTAGAATAGAAACAATACACGCTCAATGAAATATCTCGATCTTACTATGTATAAAATTATATGGAAAATGTACAAAGACTGTAAGAAGTCATCAAAAACAGCACATGCTCTTTTGTAATGCACTGAAAAAAAATCCTTTTTTGTTAAAAAAATATGTTAAATAAAATTTGAATTTAGAATCTAGCCTATCTTCATACCGAGGTACACTTAGGCAATTCCTTACCGCGGTGACAGCATTGAGAACTTGAATGTACTACAGTTCCTACTGTCGTTTAGTGCATTACTATAATAATACCTAAACTAGATCGACGGATGCCTTCACTGAATTCGAGAAACAAAAATTGAACCTGTAAGTCCCGTGGTTTGCATTAAATTACTAAGTATCTATGACACATTAATCCATTAGTAAAGTTCATTGACTTCTTTCTACACGAATTATGTCTAAAGGCTCAATATTTTCATACGCACGCGCGTCTTCGATGACAAATTTATTGGACATTCACAACGCTCCTTCAAGACACACTGGTTAATTGCGATTTGACACGCGATTATATTAACAATTTTACAACTTCCTCCTTTGTAGTATAGGGTGACAACCTAACACCCAAGTTGGCGGAATTCTTTAATTATCTACTAAAATTTTCCTTAAAAAAATTTAAGTATAAAATTAATTATAATTAGTTGAAATTTTTAGTTATTTATTAATTGAAATTCGATATTTTTATACTCGATCTGCAAAACGAGTGTCATGTATCTAATGATAAGTTCAGTATACTTAATTTAGTAGTTAGTTAATTTTTTATAGTTATTTTTAGTTTTAATTACAATTTTGCAACCTATAGTAGTATAGTGCCTACTTTTATAGTATTATAGTGCTTACTGTATAAGTTATAAAGTATTGTTAAATATTAAAAAGAAATGACATGAATATAAAATTGTCGAAATTACAGAAAAACTTACTATAAGCATAGTTTTGTATCTTGTATTCAATTGATATCTTCTTCGATCAATTATAATTACCTAGGCTTGTAATTTAGTATACCGTTTTACGTATAACAAATTATGGTGGTACTACTACATACATCGAGTTTCGCCGGATTCCGCTCTCATTGCACTGTGCGTCGCGCGTCGCCGGCCGTGTCGTGTGGAGCGGCACTTAGCCCGCGTCAATGTCGCGTGGAGTCACAATAAAGCCGTTCATACATATTTAGACGGCATTAAAACCGACGGAACTGGATTAATAACGATAAAAACGTTACTTTTACATAAACACATTTTTAAACGTAAATAAAGGAATGAAACGTTTATAGTCACGTGATGGTTTATTTGCGTTTCGCATATTACTTTCTGCTTTTTTATATATATTTCTTTGTTATTCAAAATGTTGATCAGCGATGGAAAGAAATATTGATGTTTTTACTCATTTTTCTTACGAAAAGGTTACATACCTACTGAAACGTCCTCCTTCGTTTAAATATGAGTAATTTTACTGCTCTTATTCTACCAAAACATAAATATTTAATATTAATTTAAACCTACATTAGAAAGACGTGTTATTTGGTCAGTATTTCAAATTAAACAAAGAAGCATATTTGTAAAAAAATAATTCAGTAAAAATCAAAATAAACGTGCTCGGAATAATAACCTTTTTTTGGATTTCATATCTTGTCACGGGCATACAAAAATATTTTCTTGAATTAATTTAATTATTAACCGGTCGTACACTACGGTTTCACCCGTGTTAAAGTTATTAGACCATCTCTCCACCACGCCGCCGCCGCGCCGCGCACCCGTGTACTCTATCTTAGTTCGCACTTCCCTTAGATACTTGTCTACAGCTTGCTCTGAGGTGTTGACGTTCATGGTAACTACTCCGTTCCATAGTGCCGTAGCGTGAAATTTTATGATGTACAATCTTCCTCAATATATCTATACTAATATAATAAAGTGGAAAAGTTTTTTTGTTTATTTGATTAAACATGCTAATCTATGGAACTACCAGTTGGATTCGAAAAATTATGTATGTGATAACCTGAAAAATTGTATATGATAGCCAGACTGATGAGGATTATTATACGCTATTTAATATTAGGCTACAACTCTCAGATAGCCTTAAATATCGTAAGTAAGTCGGAAGTCGAGGCCCTCCCGAAATGCTTTAATCACGTGCATTGGACTAATTGTTAATGATACGGAAATACAATGTTCTACAATAATATTGGTCCATAGTATATCTAAAAAAAGGGTAGCGATAGCATATGCCTATCTCTTATACATAAGCCAACATAAAGAATTTTGTGACAAAGATTTGTTGAAAATTAAAAAGTGATTTATAAGCATTATTTTTAGACATGGCATAACAATCCTTACAAACATAAGTTACTTCATCATAAAGACTATTTTATGAAGTTAAATTTTGATCTTTAGAGTATGCTATTGGACACATAGTTTAAGAGGTAATCAAAAATTAAAATAATTTGTTCTTGCGGGAAGAACAATTATGATAGACTTACATGGGTGCGTTGGCGGCGCGGTATTTGTCGGATAAAATTAACACGAGAGAAACTGTGGGACACAGCTAGTAGGCTATAAAATGTAAAAATAATATTTCAAATCAGACTGAGATTTCTACTTTCAAAGATTATCGCGCTCAAACCAGGGTTGGCATATTTATAACAAATTGTTTAAAACAGTTCAATATAACAGAAGTTAAAAACAATTTTAATTGTGCTAAATGATATTAATCAATATTGCGGGCTTATAACTTCAAATAATTAAAAGCGTTTAATCTGAAATTTATTACTTACTGTAATTAATTAGCTACAATGAAATAAACAAAATTTGGTCATTTCTATTTAAAACATCAATTAATTTTGATTAATTTATTTATTTGTAATCAAGCCTAAACAATTTCAGTTACAAAATAACTAATACATATATGAACAAACAACATTTCGTGTGTTAGAGAAATAAGTTTTTTAATTTTATTATTCAGGCATTTCAATATTGTGACCAGTTTTGCAGGTTTTTTGGTTTCAAGTCTATAAGAATGAATAAACTCAAACGTTCAAAACAGTGTTTCAATTCCGGCACTTATAGCAACAGTAGTGTGAAGCGGTGTTACTAATTCCATTTTTCGGTCATTTATGAAGCTTTTTAACGACAGCCACCATTCCAGAGATCCGACGTGATTTACCACATGACCTTCAAATAGAAAATGTTGGAATGGATTAGTCGTCGCTCTGTATTTTACAATATTGGGCATCGCTTCTTTGTCATAAGCTTCGTTAAATAATGAAGCTTCAGTAATTTTTTCATTGGTGAGATTTTGCCCTCTGTGTTAAATGGTGTATGTAGTAAGTTTGCTGCAAAATGTGCTGGTGTCATTGCCATTTCCGAGAAAAGATCTTCCTTAAATCACTTATATTTCTGGCGCTGCCGCACGCTTACGCCCTTGAATTAGTAAACGATTTAACACGGTAATATTAAGACAGCTTAGAAATGACTTTAACATGGCCCATTTGATTGAAATTCATGAAAAATAACTGTAAATAGAAAAAAGACATAAAAAGAACACCTGCTAAAACATTCCGAACTGTTCGTTTTATAGAAACCCTGGCCCAAAATGACTTAAAATTAAAACAATCTCTTGAGTTTTATAATATTTGAAGTTAGTATAGAAAAGATGTTTTCGACATACTAGATGCGTATTAGTGTATATACTTCTCATACGTGAAATAATTACGTATAAAAAAATGTTTTTCATTTAACGAGAGAACATAACTACAAGGTAAAGTAAATATCATATTAGAGAAAACAATAAGCAAAAGAAAAGAATAGATCCGAATCCAAGTCGTTATTTATCCGCATCCCTTTCGCATCTACATCAGTAGTCGGAGGGTCGTGCTAAACCCCAGATTTGCGAACTAATTTCAACTGCAAATCCTCAAAATTACTTGGGATTTAGGAAGACGCCACCCGCCGCGCGTCTGAATACACCTTTATGATTATTCGCTCGCGGATAATGTAATCACGTTTTATCTATGATATTATCGTCTACGGGAAATCTCGATGCATTAAAGCGTGAAATATGAAAGTTTTTAAATAATACGCCTCTTCTGTTGGCCTCACATCAAATTTTTTTATCAACTTTAACTAATAATTTATGCTAACTATCTTTTCTATAGAAATTGTATACATTTTTTCAAATACTAATTCTGAGTACCTACTTCGACCCACTTACCTCGACTTAACAATGTTGTTTGGGGAAGGAGGATTCAAAGAGAGGTAGAGCACAAGAAATTTCTTTGAGAAATTATGTTCCTGGGGTGAATAGGATTTCCACAGGTCTTTGGGGAAGGGGGGGTTCTAGGTCGATCACGCGCTAGTGATACCTATGGTATAACCAGTGTCCATAAGCTACGGTAGCCGCTTATCATCAGGCGGGTGATATGCTTGTAATATTACCCTCCTTGTATAAAAATCATGACAATTGTATCCGACTGGGTGCGATCCCCACACACCAGGTGTAACACAAACAACAGCGCTTCCTCCCAGAAGTCAGGAACACGTATATATATATGTATAGTTACGGCCGTTTTCAATAACCTATCTATCCGTTGTTTCAATAACCTATTTACGGGATAGTATTTCGTATCTACTTTATCCATATATTATATCCTATAGCTTAGATAGATAAGAGGGAAGCCGATATCTCTTTTAGTTTAAAGTTAAGTTATTGAAAACGGCCGCTAGTTAGATCGAATTTTACGGATAGGGAATTAGTTAGATTGCGACTCGTTTGCATGTACGGTAACAGCCCAAGCCGAGATACGGCAACGACTGGTAATGGATTGTAGATCTTACGCTGGTCGCCGTTGTTTTTAGATCAGACACAGTGCAGTCTTACATGCTACTATATAAAATATTTCTCATTTTCAGCGTTCTAGGACGTCATAGTATCGGAAAAATTACATAACACATAAACATCTTTATCTATTGTTTCGTAATTGTAACTACATAATTTTAAAACTAATTTTGAATTTTGATAAAGTTTCATTTATTTCTGAATACCATCACAAATAAACAGATTAGAGACCCTTTATTCCATTAAAGTTATCAAGTTCCTTTCAAGTTTAAAGTCAAATATCCTATTCAAGTTTCAATTTTAACTTTTTTCGATCTTACTATACAGTTGTTAGTCATAAGGGCCCGGAAGCCTCAGACGGCTTTTACAGCTTAACCGCCCTTGAGGGCGAGCGCTTAAGGCACTCGGTCACGAAAGCGTGGCACAAGCTCAAGGGTGCCAAAGTGGCCGAACCTCGGCTTAGGCTGTTGCCAAATATGCAACATCGAAGTCTGTCTAATTACATATATACATTTCTCTTCTCTCTGGGAATGATCTGTCAATTTTGGTCTACTAGCCAAAAAAATTAAAAAAGATCCATTACAGAACCTATGTACCTACCTGTGTATGTGGTGGTACAGTGTAATGATGTCTGTTGGTTGCTAGTGATTGCAAGTGCAAAGTCACTGTATCGTGCGAGAGGCTGCTGACTAAAGGGCTCCATGCCGGCGGAACGGATCTAGGCTTGAGTTGCCGCACATGGTATAGTGATATATTTGAATCGATATATTGACAGATAGAGCGAAGAGGTCTGTGCCACCGTATTTGGCGCTCAGGAGGTTTAACTGAAACTAACGCGTTCGCAGATTAAATTTACTATTACCTATATAGCAGAATTAAAACATCGCACAGAAAGAAAAATGGTGTTTAAATTTTAATATCTACAATCTTCATGATAAAGGCTCGTGTGGTAACCCCTTAAATAGCGTGATTGCTAATTCCTCTCAATGTATATTAATAACAATTTTAATAATTTATATTCAGTCCATAGTTCTAACTTAGGTGCTTATCCTTGACAGGTTTATTGTATAATATATATTTTATTATTCAGCATTAACAGTACCTACGGATTATGTAAATTATCATATGACAAGTTATTTTTTATTGTATGTCGCAGTTGTGTAATAATTTTGAACATTTCATTATTTTTCTGTATTTTTTTTACTCGTTATGTTACAGAAATAAAATGTAATAGTCACTAAGTTACTAATTCGTATAAAATACTAGTAAATAAAAATTTACATAATAAATTAGTGTAAGCTTGAAGGTTGCATACAGATAATCCTACTAATATTATACTTACATATAAAAGTTTAAATGTTTCTAACTTCGTTACTCAATCACGCAAAAACGGCCAAAACTGATTTGAATTTTCGGCACATAGATAGTTTATATCCTGGTAATACATAGGATACTCTTATCTCGGTAAAGACCCTATTCTGCAGTCCACGCAGATGAAATCACGGGCAGAAGCTAATAGTACAATATTTAAAAGAGAAAAATAACTCAATTATATTTTAACATATTCACATATAATATTTGAATGTCTTTGTTTGTCAACTAATATAAAATTCTTGATTTGTTGTGAAAGAATATTTTTTGTGAAGGTATGCAAGGTAAATGGTACCTACCACCATTCTTATTAATACTGCATAGGGTGCCTAAAATATAGTTAGGATAATGACATCTAACGGAACTCAGCTGTTTTAACAAAAAAAAAAAAAATTCTACGAGGTTTTAGGTATGTATATTGTTTCTTTTATCACTACTGCAAAATCTCGTCATTTTGAAATATATCTATATTTCCAGTTATACCGTATCACAGATAAACCGTATCAACCGAGCTATCGTTTTAGATTTTATCGCGTACGTACAGTGATATTATAATCAAATGACATTATCAACAAGTAGGCGCTATACACAAATATTATGCTATTATATAACAGAGTCTTACGTGTTATATAAAAGAAGCTGATAAGACAGTTTAATATTAAAATGTTAATTTAAAAATATGCAATTTAATTCGATTAAAGAAAATCAAAAAAAAATGTTGCGAAATTCGTTATAACTGGGTAAATTCATGACTGAAGTAGAGGAAAGTGAGGGAATGAGATTAAATCCAGTGAAGTAATAAATGTTGTTCAGACTAAACAAGGCGTTTAAAAATATTTTAAATTGTACAGGACTCATGAATTTATATTATTTTCCATAAGACGGAGGTTAAATTTATTTTACCGGTTTCAAATACAAAAATAGTTGAAAAATATATAATAATTGAAGCTTGTCTGTTTGTATCTCCGGTGACTCAAAAACGGCTTGACCGATTCCTATGAAATTTTGTACACGGAATGCTTATGTAATCTTTCACTTGATAAGCTATAAGAAATTTCAATATTACTTTTATAAATCGTAAAAAAAATTGCTTTTTATTTAAATTCTTCACCGATTTTATGAATTTTTGCATACGCTAAGTATAAGTCATTCCATCAATATGAGAATGAGAATTTGATATAGAGAATTTTCAATAACATTTTTAGGAATAGTAAAAAAAAAATCGAAAATTTTAAATTCCATTAATTGGTTAACCGAAATTGACTTGATGAAATTTTGTACATGGGAACAATAAATAATTACATAATTGATGGGCTATATAAACAATTGTCTATATTACTTCTAAAAATCGTAAAAATTAAAGATCAAAAAAATTTCATTTAGTTTCTAATCGAATTTTCTTGAGGCAATAAAAATATTAGTACTAATATTGTTAATAATACATTACAAATTGTATAAATTAAATAGAATAATATTGTTTAACCGATTTTGATGAAAATTATAAACAGGACATACGGCATGTATTTCCCGTTTACAATTCCTCAATTGATACGGTACATATATGATTTGTCATCGATATGAGTAGAAATAAAATTACGGGATGTAAATAACTACTGCGTAGGAACAAACGCGTACGGGGCCGCGGGCACACAGCTAGTTACTTAAAAATATATTATTATTATTATTTTAGTATTTACGCTATTCTGTTATATTATTATTATTTTGAAAATTAATGTATTATAAACATTTAACCCTTTTTTGCCCAGAAAAATGCTGCTGTAATGTATAATAAATACTTACACACACTCATTAAAAGTTTCTCTAAATAGTTTTTTTTTTTTATTGTCACTTGTCGTATGTACGATATTATGTATTCAAACTACATAAGGGTCATCTAAACTTATGATATGCACCATTTATATTATAATGTCAGTTGTACGAAGCAATTGGATGTGTTTTACAGCTTCTAAATATTTTCGAAGCTATATTAACTGCTGGTACTGTTCGATTTCACATAGTCACCGAAGAAAACTGGAGCATAAGGTCTTGTCGACTACGCTCAGGCGAATGAACCATTCAGTTAAGCGAGTATATTCATTGCTTTCGAATAGAAGTGACTTACCTCACTGAGTGGCTCAATCAATTAACGTGAGCATAACTATTTATATAAAGTCTAAGGACGGTCATCCTTTTGCGTGTAACCAGGAAGAATTTTACTTCTTAATAGAACATGATGTTAAAAATAATCAAATAATAATAATTTATTGGGACCATAAATCATATTACAACAAATAACAAAAATGTACGATATTAGCTACATTAGTGAAGACTGTGTCGCAGCCAATAGTGTTCTCTTCCAGGCAATATAACAGTAGGGTCTGCGTTCCCTAATACAATGAAAGTACAGCAAAAAAATTGCATTTTTCCATTAAATGAGCAATATGAGTGTATAGATGTGTGTGTGTGTGCGTGTGTGGGTGTGCAGTGTGTTTTGTTTGTATGTTAGAATATGTGCAGGCCTGTAACGTAATGTGAACAATGATGTAGTTTTTTTTTTGTGAAATCATTGTGTTCAATCAGTAGTTTGTGGTTAAAATTAACGTTATATTCACCGCAAGATGATAACCGTATCTGAAATCATTGCAGCAACGTAACTGAGTTCACAAGAACGTTTGTTTTGATAATTAGACCCCTTATTTAAACAGTTATGTGTAGAATTTTAACATTCACCAAAAACTTCAACATTGTACTGGCGAACATAAAACGCATCCTCTTTATGCTAACGGATATGCTTTTTGGGTAAAAAGTACAATATTTTTTCAACATATGTGCTTTAATCTTCGCATACAAATATTACAATCAGTTACACATTTACCCATTGCTATTAAAGGGTGTTCGAACTAATTTTTTTACCATTAATCACAATTCTTTAGCATTTACTTTTTTTTTTAACCAACTAGATGTGCGTCACGTTTTCACAAAATTCGCACTCTTTCTTTATAATTTTGTTATTAATTATTATCATTAGTATAGATGTAAGCAGTGAATATAATTATTTATTTGTAACTATAAAATATATTTTACTTAGCATAGATTTTGAAATTTATTTTTCCGATTCGAGTATTATTTATTATGTCTTGTAAACGAGGTCATTTTAGTTTTTAGCATGCGGTAAGAGGTTTCCGGTTAAACCGCTAAGAACCGCTAACCGCTAAATTTCATTTCAACGCATTTTACCATCTTTACATACATTAACTTTAAGTGGCATTTATAGCCGTGATAAATATAAAACTTCACCTAACTGATCCGGTTCGAATGGAGCTATGAATATCCACTGGTATTAAATATTAATTAAAGGGATGAGAATTTAAACTTTATCGGACGTTTGAAGACATTATATGGGGTGCTCACGTCAGTTGGAATGTATCGGACTGTAGCAGTGCTCATTAACAATGAACTTTCGAGAACATGTGTGTTCATATCGCCTTAGGGCTAGTGAAGACATAACTGTTGAGGAGCCCTTTTTAGCAGTCATTAGCAGACATGTGGCCGACGATAGAACGTTTAAAGTGTTTTTAATTGTGTTCGTTTTATATTATTATTTTGCTTACTTATTTTTTCATTTTCAAGTGTTGTAAAGACTATTTTTCCTTTTTAACTGTTGTATAACACTTTAGCTTAAATTATATTTTGTATTACCCGGAACAAACCAGACAGACAGATAGACAAAAATTTTAAAAATGGGCTTTTTGCTATAGGTGTCGTATATACTTTCATAGGCATTTAGTAAAAAACTGTTATTTTGACATTATAAACAGACACTTCAATTTGATTAATTGTATAGATTTGAAAGGTTGAATTCCTTTGAAATTTTAGTATGATTTTTAATGCGAAGTGTGTATGCGTAGAAGAAACGAAATATTAATAATTTCAGAGAAAATTAACATTGTATTTTAAATAATTTTAGGCCATCATTCATCAGTAAAGAGTATGTATGACCTTATGATGGTTTGGGACTCGAGAAGATTCGTTCGTTTATATATAAAAACAATCTCATAAAATTCACCACATATATTATGTTAAGACTGGAATTTAAGGCTTATTTAACTTATTTAAGGCTCATGTAAGACATCTCCGGACACCTATTTATTTATGATTAATGTCTCGTACTTAATTATTTTTATTAATTTAATTCCGATTTCAAATATATATTTCTCACGGAAGATGCCGCCTTAAAACGTTCCCGCATATTTCAGTATTGAAAGTGTTCGCTACTGTATTAATTTGATTTTTATTATGCGAATTTGTTATGCAAAACGGAACCGTTTCTCACGCGCATTTACAAAAATTAGCATATACCTTAAGGGGTTGTAAACAACGTGAGCGAGGTTAAATCTTTGAGTTAAATATTCTAATTTTACGTCTAAGGAAATAATATATTGATGTTAGGAACAGATGTTTTATTCAAATGTTAATTTGCTTTGCTTCTATGTTCAATTCTCAGAATAAAATTTTAATAATTTAAACAGCGGTTTTGAGTACCTATAAATTTATAAGATTTATTATTTGTTAATATATTGTGCTTAGATTCCTAGGATTATGAGCGGCTGAGCTGCGCTCTGACAAACAAAACACCTCTAGGTAAACTTGGAATGTAAAACATTATCTAAATACAAAAGTTTCCTCCAAATCCGAGAAACCAATTACATATTATACAGGAAATGCTCACTTAATAGTGATTTAGAATTATATTATATTGCTCATATCAATAAATATTATAATAAATAATTATGGTAATTTCAAATAATATCAGTACTAATTTGTTTTTTTCACATGATCTATTATTATATACATTTAAGTTATTTGTTAATATATTAATTACGTAGTATATTGCTCATATTGCTAAGGTCATATCGAATAATATCCAGCACTAATTTGTTTTTTCACAGGATATATTATGAGCCAACCAACACGATATCAGTCACTAAAGGTAGTACAAAAAATATATTATTTAGAGTAAGTTACAATAACTTCTGAAATTAAATAAATACTAAAAAATTCTTCTTTAAAACATCGAGATTCAAAGAAGATTCAAGAATAATCTAGAAGATTCAGGGCAAGATGGAAGAAATACAGAAGAAAATTGATATAAATTCGTCCTGGTGATTTCCACTAGCGAGGTATAGAGTTCCTACGTATAACAGAACTGTAGGAACTTCATACCGTGCTCTTGGGTTTGCCAGATTTCGCCGGAAGAAGGAAGAACTGTTAAGAGGGACAATAATTAATCATTTAAAATTGGTGTCCCTAAAGAAGCCAATTAACAGAGCCTGCCTTTGTACTTACCTTTATAGTAAGTGAACTTTTCTATAAAATATGTCTATTAAAAGACTTCCTTTATGGCATATACACCTTTCACCAATGCTAGGTAGGTATCTATGTATATATATAAACCTGGCAGGATAATGTTGGCAAGTTTAAAATAAAACCACTTCAAAGACAACATTGTTGATTTTGCCTGTCTATGTAAAATCTATTGTATTAGATTTAGAAATAATATAAGTTTCCAATTTATGAAAAACAACTTCTTAATCGAAACACATTTTTTGTTTTTTTTAAATCAATATTTTATCAAGATTAAAACAGAATAGTTGAGGGATTAAGTTGGCGTGGTATGCGAAGGCTGAAAGTTATTTAACTAGAAGAGTGTTAAGTATGAAGGTGGAAGTGTATACGAGTAGACGAAAATGGAAGAAGATATGGTGGATTGTGTGAAGAATGATATCAAGGGTGTGAATACTGAGCTGATAACTGATATAGAAGAGTGGAAGAGGAAACATATTGTACCGATCCAGCTTAGTGGGACAAGTAAAGACAAGAAGATATAAATATTTTCAGACCAGGTACAGATATACCTACTGTATAGTTGCCTCTATATAAAAGTTGTGATAACAAGGCCGTCTGTTTTGTTTTATTACATACTAGGTCTACCCCCACGGTTTCACCCGTGTTGAATTTATTAGAATAACTCACTTCCTGTTTAGTCACCTACAGATTTATTATCCATGATAATTAATCCTCCGCTATAAAATGCAAAAATATCTTTTCTTTGACTGTAATTCCAGAGATAAGCGAGTTCACGCAAAATAAAAAATCAATCTCTTAAGTTTTGTATAATCATATATAAAAAAATGTTGTGTTCGTCTGTTAGTGTTTCTGTATCTTCTGAATGACTTGGCCGGTGTTGTTTTGGAGCCATTAACTACCGGAAAGTGCAGAACATAGTCTGCTGGCTCGGCTGGTATTATATATTATATTATATAGTAATACGATGGCTGATTATAATTATGGTCGTGGCGTGATCAAGCAAATTGCGGATGAATGATTTTTCCCATTCCAATCTTGTAATAATGCCTTAATTAATGGCCCATAATGTAGTCGGGTACTATAGAAACTTCGAAACTGATCTGAGGTAGGTACACTACCTTACATTCTCAGGTTAGATTTCCGACCGGACCGAAAACAAAATTGGTGGGTAAACCGGTTTATGATATGTAGATGTAATTATGTTGCTTCTTGTATGGATTTCTGTTTTATTTTGTTTCAATTCAATTCAATAAAAAGGTAAAGTAATAAAATATGTTAAAAGCACAGTAGAGCAAAAATTTTGTTGCTGTGAAAAAAAAAGAGAAGATTTTTTTCCATTTAAACCTCGTTTACAGTTTGGTAACGAAGAAATTTATGGATTTTGGGTTTGTTTGTTTTATTAAAAATGTTGTTTTATGGCGCGGTAAAGTGAAAGGCCATGTGCCTGATTTTATAAGCACTACCTCTCGGTAGACATCGAAGTCGACGCTTCAAGCTCGGCGATTGAATATACACTGACTCAACCCGAATCGCGACAACCTAAAGAGAGTCAATATGACGGACTTATGACTGTCGTGACCCAGTCCAGTACTAAACCCTGCAACCGAGATTTTGGCGGGATCTTGAAGTGGCATGTTGTGGTTTTTATTTTTAATTCATTAACTTAGGTTTTTGACCATATATTATGTAATGGTGGCATTTTGCGTGATATAGTTTGGTTATTGTGTACAAGTGAAGTGGATTTTAATATATAGTGGAAAACATGCATTTTGAGATGTGACAAAAATTCCCTAGGCAATTCTAACAAGGGAGCCACAATCTTTTCAGAAGACCCCGCTTTGTATAATTATTGGTAAATTTTACGAAGGCTTCAAAATATTGACATTGCCAAGTGCTTTATGCGGCGCCAAAACAAGAAGAAGAAGAACCCTGCCACCACACTTTGTTACCTGATACACATCGGTTGATCCTGGGACGCGACTCTTATTTCCGCGACATGACACAAAGGTCCTGTCTTACCGCCATATATAAATTGAATTAATTTTGCCTATAGTATTTTTGAGGTGTCATAAGAAATACGAAGTCATTTTAATTTTACAATGTTAATATGAATTGATTAAAGCTTCCCAACTGATATCAATAATGACTATTAATTATTACAATTATATTATAATTATCGTTAATTTAATGTTTAATACTATTTTCCTCATAAATAGTCTATATCAATAACTGCAAATAGTTTAGGTATAGTTTGTGAGTACGTTTGTAAGAGGTAATTAATGCTTTGATTACATGTATCGTGTAAATAATGGCGAGACAGCAAAATGCCACTGAACTGAGAGAATAATTTATGCAAGTGTGAGCTAAATTGTTTTTATAAGTGTAGATGTTGTTACTCGCGCTCTATTTTGGCAATATTAAAGTCAAGTAATTGCCTGACATTCTCTTAGACACGTATATCCACTGTCGTGTTTGCTCGTCATTACAACTCAAAATATATATTTATTTCGTTCTAACAACAAAAATAACATGTAATGTCTTTCATATTCCTTTCCTTTTTTGTGTAAGTACTATATAACTGGAAGCGTTATAACGCTGTTTTTTAGTACAATGATGTTGGCGTATGACGCGTCTATATATTAACATGTCATTGAGTGTGAGGTTATATGTTTTTCTTTATTTTGCATTGAGTCAATAGTCACTTCAGTTTCGATGGATTACAAGGGACTATCAATGTACAACAAACACCGAACAGTGGATCGAATAGGTGCCGAGTACGCACCGCGAGTCTCTGTCTAGCGAACAGTGCGGATACTAGCGGTAAAACGAGGATGGACACTCGGCCTAGTAAGTAGAATTGGGTCCAAGTGACTGTTTCGCACTAGGTGATTTGTTTACAGTTTTACAATCTATCGAGTTCCTACTATGCAGAGAGCACTGTCTCACCATAATTACTCGACATGTGTAATCAAAGTATAATCACTAGTACAACTGATCCAATTCTAAAAATTATAGGTCCTTACATATGAAATTAGCGTTTTGTCGTACTGACCATTTTGATCTGAAATATCTCCTCTTTGGTTAAGAATTCCAAATTGAAATTTATAAATTAATTTAGCTGGTTCATTTGAGTTTTGAAAACAGTCATTCATTCGTTTTTTCCTCATTATTTTTTTCTTTGACGTCGCTATTACCGCACAATAGAAAACATGAAATATCGGTATATTCACGAGTACGAGTTCTACCGTGGCACCAGTGCTGCAGAAACAGCTCGAAGGATTAATGATATGTACGGCGCTGGTGTCGCAAAAGAAAGCACGGTACGTTTTTGGTTTCAACGTTTTCGTTCTGGAAATTTCGACCTTCAGAACCAACCCCGTGGACGGCCGGAGAACAAAGTGGAAAATGAAGAATTAAAGGCTATTGTGGAAGCATATCCATCACAAAGCACTTGAGAGATAGCTGCAGGCTTCGGGGTAAGTGATAAAACTGTATTAATCCACTTGAAGCAAATCGGGAAAGTAAAAAATCTTGAACGGGGTACCTGATGAATTGAGTGAATCAAACTTGCAAAGACGCGTCAACTGCTGTCTTACTTTGCTCAACTGACACAATAATGAAGGGATTTCAAATCGAATCATTACTTGTGATGAAAAGTGGATACTGTATGATAATCGGAAGCGCTCGTCGCAATGGCTGAACCCTGGAGACCCAGGCAAATCCTGCCCTAAACGAAAATTGACTCAGAAAAAGTTACTTGTGAGTGTTTGGTGGACTAGCGCCGGTGTCGTTCACTACAGCTTTCTAAAATCTGGCCAAACGATTACGGCAGATATCTAATGTCAGCAACTGCAAACCATGAAGGAAGAACTAGCTGCTAAACAATCGAGATTGGTCAATCGCTCTAGGACGCTGCTATTTCACGACAACGCAAGACTGCACAACAAACAACCACTAAGTTAGATGAGCTACAATTGGAATGTCCGCGACATCCACCGTACTCCCCGGACCTTGCTCCAACAGATTACCATTTTTTCCGAAATTTGGACAACTTCTTACAAGGAAAAAAATTCAACTCCGATGCGGCGAAGAGTTTATTGATTCTCGCCCTCATGGTATTTTTTAGTAAAGGGATCAATTAACTACCTATGAGATGGCAAAAGTACATAGATAACAAGGGTGCATGCTTTGATTAATTAAATATATTTTACAAAAAAAATTTGATTTTATATTCCTCCTGTACAAAACGCCAATTTCATATGCAAGGACCTAATATTTGATTAATAGGAAGCTACGTTATTCCTGTATGATATAGGCATTTGAATGAATATAGGGTTTTTGTTATTAATATTAAATTTTATATTGTGGTTGCTACTTTATTCATAAACACATTCGAACCCGTCTATTTGAACTTTGAAACATGCTAATTATTTCAAAATCGCTATAAAAATCTTTATTCAATTTAGGCATTAGGAAGGCACTTATAAACGTCAAAACCCTATTGGAGGTTTGGAAAATATCCCAGTCATCGAAGAACCAGTAAGAAACTCGATGGAGTATATCTTTTTTTCCAACTATAAAAAGTATTAATATAAAACAATAATAATAATTTAGTAGATCCACAGAGAGGGCGAGTCACTCTCAGACATCACTGTACAGAGAGTAAAACCCGCTTGGCATGGTCCTTGAACTTGTCCGATAAATCAGTAGTAATATGCTTCGGGATCTTATTATTTAAAAAACCTGATACTATTACCTAAAAAACTTTACATTTTAAATATTGATAAATCTCAAAGAAGCTATGAAACTACACTTGAAGCTTACGTTATCTTCGACTGCTATACATAGGCTATTTATTAATTGTAAATTCAAAACAAATGAATAATTTTATAAAACTTTAAGGAAATAATTAAGCTATGTAAATATATTAAATAAATTAAAATACACCTAATAATTATCTTCGTATGCTTATTTTATGTATCTGTCGGCTTATATTTTAAGAAAATGGATTAAAGTATTTGTGCTGTTTTTTTATCTCAATTTATTGTTTCTTTAAGATTAAGATTGCTTAAGATTTCTAAGATTAGAATTTAATAACCATAATAAGCTTTTGTTTGTCTTTGTGTTCATTGAAAGTTATCAGGAAAAAAACGGGATAAGTGGCGTTGTGGTCGAGATTGACTATTGGGAAGGGCAGAACAACGTCTGCCGAGCCAGCTAGTGAGCAATAATGGTCAGAATCTAGCCGTATTTGAAAACTAAACTACAAAGAAAAAGCTTTTTCGAAATACACAACTGTAGTTTTTAAGGAAGATTTTTTGTACCAAACACAAATTTTAGTTTCGTGGCAAATAACGTAAATAGTATAATAAGACGCGTGGTTTTACCTACACTATACACCACACAAAAATTATACAATTATTCTTACTTTATCGAAATTTTCTTTGCTACTTCTGCTTCCACTTTTCAGGCGGAAGTAGTAAAGAAAATTCGGATACAGTAATTACGATGGATTTCCACAAAGTAACGCCTACGTCAATCAAATATACAACTGTTATGTGAAACATACAACATACAACGCATGGTGACTGTTCTGAAGAATTATTTGAACTTATCCCATCATCTCCCACAGGTACACAGATTGGCAAATTCTTATCTTTGACGTACCGTGCAGATGTGAGTTATTCTCCAACGTGTTCCCACCTTCGTATGATATTGGGGCCTCCAAACGAGCCGTGTTGAGGCATTTCAGAAGGCCAGTATGACATCGAAGACTGCTGTCGAAATTTGTATCACCAACGGTCGCCGTTATTTGTGGACTATACCGTACTTATACTCAAATGCTGTATAGTCGTATTACCAAGATTATAGCTTAAACTACAACTTTTAAAATAAAATAACATTATCTATGGATGTAGCTAACAATTATTTATTATTGATTTAAAATATTCTTTAAGGTATTAATTGACCAACCTTTGTATTAATTAACGCTTTACAGAATTCGGTATCAAATTATCAAGTAATTATAAGCTATTAGATAAAGAGAAACATGTTTATGTTTTACACGATCGTTTTTCTTATAATTTACACAAAAAAAAATCGAATTGTTATATAAAAATCATGATTGTACATTTGAATGTATTTTAGGTTATACTTAGTAGCTGACCCGCCAGACGTTGTTCTGATCTTTACAGCAGTCAATAACGTGACCACAGCGACATCTACCACATTCAGGGATAGCATAAAATATTGAAGTTTATCAATCTCATATACCAACATAAATTTTTAGGATTCCGTACTTCATAATGATAGAAAAGAAGCCCTTATAGGATCAATTTGTTGTCCGTCTGTCCTTCTCCACCTCCTTCCACCTTCTTTCTCGAAAACGACTTGAGATATAAAGTTGAAATTAAATATACTAAGACCTACGGCTTCATACTGCTGTAAAAGATTAAGTTTGTAGGTTAACGCATTAATGAGATACCACATTAAAATTACAATACAGCTCACTAACCTATTATCATAACATAGAGTAATTCCCGTGGAATTTTAAAATTGGACAATAAGAGAGGTCTTTTATCATAAGATAAGGAATAAATCGGAAAATAATGAAAGTCTAATTCCATGTGAAAATATAATGTGTTAGCAAGTAACACATAAGTACCCAGAGGTTGTCACGTATAATAATTACTCCCAATGTTATCCTAGTGATTTACCTAAACCTTATTATACCTATAATTCATAATTAATAAGTTAGTTAATTATATGAATTGATGTTGTAAACAATATTTTAAATTTATTAGTTCATAATCTGACTTGCGATTAATTTGGTATAAAGCTGCTAGGACGAGCCATGATTGTATCATTCGTTAAAATAATATCTTGTACAATGTTACGTTGTCTAAATAAAAAACGAATGTTAAGTTATTGGACTGTTTATTCCACAAGATCCACAAGTGATTAACAAATGCAAGAAATTTATATTAAGTTTTATATTATTTCTCTCCAAAATGGCTTGAGGTATAGAGTTAAAATTAGTATCGAATACAAAGATCTATGCCCTTATACTGATGTAAAAAAATCTAATCTTAAATTAACACAATAAAGAAACATAGCCCTACACAATAAAATTCTAAAAGTCGCCATCATTGGTCATTTGTCAAAACGTGTGTAGAGAGGGTAATAATCCCTGCAGAACTACAGACACGAAATTTGGTACGAAGAGGTCTTTTAACAAAAATTAAATAATAAATACGAAAATAATTAAATTCTAAGTACACAATTAATTAAATTTTGTGTTTTTTTTCTCGGAAATGGCTTGAAGAATAAACTTAAAATGAATATCAAATATCTACTACGATGTATGACTTCATACTCCTGTAAAAAAAAAACAAGAAAGCTATATTAATGTTAATGTATTTTACTATAAGTTAAGAAATAAATCTAATAATAGTACAATACTGTGTCCCAAAAGTATTCGACCTGAACCAGTAACATCGCACTGGAATTATTTTTCGTCATGCGGCTCATGGCAACAAAAATCTAAATCAAAAAACTCTTTATTAAATTTAGGCCCTAAGAAGGCACTTATGCACGTCAAAACACTACTGCTGGTTCGGCAAATATTCCAGTGATCGAGAAGAATCAGTAAGAAACTCGATCTGGTTTATCTTTTTTTCCTACTATAGAAATGTGTTAGTATAAAACAATAATAATGATTTAGTGGATTCACAGAGAGGGAGTCACTTCCAGACATTATTATCATACACATAATGATCTACCACCCTATGATAACCTTTTGACAGTAAAACCGGCTTGCCATGGTTCTTTTGAACTTGCCCGGTAAATCAGTAATATGCGTCGGGATTTTATTATAAAACCTGACACTGTTACCTAAAAAACTATTATTGGACCTACTTAGTCTAAAATACGCTTCGACAAATTTTTCTCTATTAACATTGTACTGATCTTTGACAAATTCTAACTTGACTAAGTTTTTACGGATATACATTAAGTTATTAAGGATGTATTGGGAAGACAAAATTAAGATATTATATTCCTGGAATTTGTTCTTTAGTGATTCACGAGGTCTCTCTCAGGTTGTAAATTGCACGAACTGCCCGCTTTTGTAATATAAATATGATATCTACTTCAGGTGCTGAGCCCCACATTAAAATAACGTAAGACATTAAGCTATGAAAGTAAGCGAAGTAGACTAACAACCTAGCGGTGGCAATATCTTTTAACTACTGAATCTTACGTACCGCGAATGCAGCAGAGCTTAATCTTCCCGCCAAAGCTTTAATGTGCCATTGTAATTTTGAAACAAGCGTAATACCCAAGAATACAGTAGGTACTATCAACTAAGCCTACTAAATTCCCTTTTATCTTGATACTACTACTATCAACACGCCGGGCATTGGGTAAGGTAAATCTCATACATTTGGTTTTATTTATTTAAATTAGGACGTCGACTGGCCAATACACCAATACATTAAGAATAGAAGTACAATATAACACTGCATTTAAATGCATTACCCTTTGAAGGCTGCCACAGCATGCACTATAGTATGATAGACAGTATTGTTGTTAGAAATTACAAAACAATAATAAGAATATACCTACTAACAGAAACAAACTGAGATAACCTATAAAAACAAGAAGTAGTGCGATCATTGACCAAAACCAAGGATCAGCTATAAAATCCTTATTAAAGTATTGAAAAACATCTAAAAAATATAAAATAAAATAAAAATAAAATTTTGTTTGCATTTACCAGTAAATTATTTAAAGCAAACCATTTAGAGATTTTAACTAAAGTATTGTTTAATTACCTAAGTTCCGAATCTATTCTATTCACTTTGAATATAAGTGAAGTGTCGTCCGCAAAAAGATCCAAGTCAGCATCGTTTGAAATAGCACCCCTTCGACTGAAGAAAAAGCTTCCATTGTCAGGATTGTTGCTTCGTTTCGGCATAACCGTAAACCCAGGATTCGTCACCGGTAATTATCTTCCGGGGCACATTTTCATCATCAATGACCATTTCTAAGTTGTCCTGGGCGATTTTGAAGCGAAGCCTTTTCTGCTCTACTGTGAGCAATTTTGGAATGAATTTCACACACACGTCGAGCCATTCCCAAATTCTCGGTCAGGATTCTCAAAACATAAGTTTTTGGAATTTCGAGATCATCTTCTATCTCGCTCATAGTCAAGGAATAATTTACGCAATCGCTTGGTATCAGACAGAATGCGAACCGCTATCAAAACTCGTGTGCCCGTTTTTGAATCGCTTGCACAAGTCTTTTATTTCAGTTTTGCCCATAAAAGCGTCTTCAAAGGCTTTCTGCATCATTTCGATGGTCTCTACACAACTCTTTCCGAGTTTGGAGCAAAACTTTATGTTAATTCGTTGTTCCGATCTCTCTGTCTTTTTCAACGATCGCAAAATTCGACGAACGCGAAATCGACAATGTACTTAAAAACACACTGTGATGAATTCGTGAAGAGTCACTTGTTACGCTTGAACTTCATAAAGTACATTCGGACGTTTTGGAGCGAAGTTATGAGTACAGGTCGGATACTTTTGGGACACACCTCGTATTTCAAATCCACCACGTCACAAGAGAGAATTTTATAACGATAATTTTATTCTATTCAAAAACGTCTTGAGTTATAATAATAGCAAATGTCAAGGTCTATGGTCTCATATTGATGTAAAAAAAAAACAACAACAAATTTCTAGTTTACAGCAATGAGCAAAATTAAAAGTTTTTTTTATTAAAACTCAGCAAATTGACGGTACTGTCCGTGATGGTAAACACAGTACAATCTTAACAGCCTGCATTAATTTAACTGGATATGCACAGGCTGATCTCGAAATGCGACACGCAAAAGTGAGTCACTATGACGGACCTTTCACCTCATGCATTGTGGTCACAAAACAGCTCGAACAAAACAGCTCTACCACCCCGCTATCGCCATTTCCTCGTTCATTAATCAGTAAGGTGCACCACGTTGGTTGGCTTGGGTGTCTCCGCTTTGAAGATGTAATTCAACACCCCTTAAACTCCAAGTCTCGCTCACTAACCGATTATGAAAACCTACAGGGTACTTTTCTGGCTACAACCACTTTTGGGACCTCTCCTACAAGTTATGCTTCTTTCTGGTCTACAACTGTCTAGTATATTATTTATAAAGATATCTTTATCACCTATTTGTATTTTATATCTAAAATTCTATAGGTATTTAACGGTTTTGGCGGTGTATTCCAAAAACGCTGGCAGTGATGTTCTCCGAGTTGGTTTTTTATTATTATCACTGCTTTTTCCTAGTTTTTTTTTTATAACATAGCCTAAACCCTTTCTTTCTTTTCCTTACATCTCAAAATAATAACAAAACTAACCATCTAAATCGATTAAGTGGTTCTTGAGCGGACTAACAGACAAACAGATGGATAGACCCAGTCACGTTGGAAAATGTAAGGACAATATATTATACTAACAATATTTATGTCAAAGGACGGTACAATAATGTACGGGTATGTGATGTAAATACTACAGAACCCTAAGGGCGCGAGTTCTACTCGCTACTTGTCCTTTTTTAATATATATATAAGTATAGACTAGCGGTGGTCCGCTATTCCGCAAACGTTTATTACGCAGTAATTAGTTACGTTTAGTAATTTTATAAGTAGTAATTTTATTATTGGCAGATTATTCAAATAATGGAAAATTTTTAATTGATTTGTAAGTTTTAATAATTGAAAATTTTTAATTGATTTGTAAGTTTTAATAATTTGAATATATAGTATTATATATGTTATATAAACACGTTCAATTTGGACATACTATTTATTACCAAGTGGCTATCATAGAGGTCACAAAAAAGTAAAAGAAGTATTAATATATGTATAAATCTTATTCAAGCAATTGAAACTTAAAGGAAGTTGCGGACAAAAGGCACTTTATTATATATAAATAAATATAATAATATCCGCAAGAACAATAGAGACGTAGGCGGTATGATGCAGCTCGTAGGCAATTATACTACGCGTCATCAGATTTGTAAGTTACCTTCAGCAGAACTAATTAAATCATTCAAATTATTCCTAATCATACCCCCTTGGAATATACCCGTATAAATCTTCTTAAGAATGGCTAACTTAACAGTACACTAGTTAAACAGTTAAATCCAAAAACCTGATGGCTCAGTGGTGGTTGGTACTGTGTGAATCTTAGCAATGATCCTGAGCTTTCGGTGAAGGTAAACATCGTGATGAAACCATTGCATGTCGGTGGGTTAAGCACTTATAGGTGTATATATGATAGCCAGTTCACCCACTAGACTTAGTATGTTGTCATCTTGGTTAGATAAGTTTTTGGCTAAACGCTAAAACCTATAAACGATTACATGTTATTTAATCGTCATATTAACCCGACACAAATAAATTACTTAAATATTGAATGTTAGTTCATTTTTTTAGTATTCACTTGGGTTCACACTAAGGCTAGCAACGCAATTGCTCAAATTAATTTTATTTCTAGTTGGCGTGAATAGAAAGGAAAATAACTTTTTGTACAATATCCATTGTTCTAGTACTTATTGTCTGGCGTCACGATACGCTTATAATATAGCGAGAATGCGCAAAGTATTCTGAATTACGACCGGTCAGGCTATGATTTCGACATAGTAAAATAAAGTAGCCGCGTTCCAACTTCGACAATTCAGCTTGTAATCTACAATTATATCATTAATATCAAGAGTTTGTTTTTTGTTTGCTCGTTTCAAAGCAAACCAAAAACAATACAGTCCAATCCAGTAACATTGGCGACTATCGTGGGGATCTACAAACAATCGTCAGTCATCGCTGTCATGCCGGACTGCTCAAATATCTCTTAATGTTATGTTTGAATCTCTGGAAGTACTGGTTACATTAAAAAAAACATTTTTGCATCTTATAGCCTATTTATTGAGGACGGTTATCTATACTAATATTATAAAGCTGAACAGTTTGTTTGTTTGTTTGTTTGGTTGAACTCGCTAATCTCAGGAACTAATGGTTCGAATGGGAAAAATGTTTTAGTGTTGGATAGCCCTTTTATCGAGGAAGGCTATATAACATCACGCTGCGACCAATAGGAGCGGAGCATCAATAAAAATGTTGCAAAAATGGGAGAAATTTATTTCTTTTAAGAGCTTCCACTGCGTGCGCTGCGTGAATGGTTAAAGTTACGCAATAGTCGTGTGTGACGGAATTGTTTCTCTTAAAAAGTTCTAAAAAAAGTCCGCGATAGCAAATGTCTATCTTTTAATGTTTTATAACCTTTTGTATGGGAATTAAAAAATTAAAGTGGTAATTATTTAGTAAAATAAAATTTGTTCTAAAATAATAAATTGTTTGCGAAGATGTTTTTATATATATAGTGTTAACCCTAATCGAAATAAATACGTTATTCATCACAAGTATTTAATTTTGTACAAAATTGCCGTTTACAGTAATTGATTTAAATGAATATCTTAGGAGTTGTCACAGTTTATATATAACTCGGCAGCAAAATAATGATCAAAGACCGCGAGCGCATTTTTATTATGTATAATGATGTGGGAAGCGGGCGGCTAATACGTTGGCTACCAGCCACTCTCTTTAACCCTTTCTCTGTCTCTCTTATATGACGTAGACGAAGTTGCGCGGGTAAACTAGTTAGTTATATATCTTCACAAGTAATGTGGCAAGCTTTAGGTAAGAACGGAAAATAAAAACAATGATGCACTGCGGTTCATTTTTAAAGAAGGCGGAAAAATGGGCAAGTCCTTTGCGCCAGCAACAGCATTAACATATATTTTTTTGGTGTGAAATAATTTATATTGAAAGTTCAAACGTCGTATCAATGGCCGAAATAAAATAAATTTATTTATGTTGTTTTAAAAGAAGTAAGAATACGTGTCTAGTGCGTTCCTAAGATCAATTTAGGTTTAGTTATAAGCAATAAATAAGTTTCACTGACCTTTTCTGAAGACGAACACGTAGAAAAGTCATTTACATAAAGCATTATATAAAATTAAAACAGCAACAAATAAACAAAATCACAACTGAAAACGGGTTTGTTACCTCTGAATGACCGAATCGCTCACCCAACCCCGTACCACCAACGCGCAATTCAGTGTATTTTTAAACAAGTGTATGGAGTGCGATAGGTAACGTTTTCTATCGACAGAAACATAATACCATGTCTCATTGTCTGTTTTACCGCCGGCCTTATAAATGACCTATACACGGGTGCGTTGGTCGAATAAATCTAATACGGGTGAAAACGTGAGGAACAGCTAGTAATTAAATAGTCTAAATTCGCATTAGCTTTGACCTTATAATATGGGAAAGTTATAGAATCAATAATGTGTAGAATTACTAAACCAGGCGAGCCTTTGCTAGACTTAGACTAATGCGAGTTGTTTGATCTCATTGACGTGCTACAATGTTAAGTGATACTTAAAAGCTATGTATTGGTAAAGTCGAAGAAATTAAAATGCATGTACTTGTAAAGACAAAGTATGACTTATTTCACCACAATAAAAAAGGAGGTTTATTTTACAAGCAACCTTATAAATTAAGCTTTTGATCACAATGTGCACGCATGTCGTAAAAAATCACTCGTATCGTTTTTTCATAGCAAGCCTAAAGAAGTAGATATACTTATTAAATAAGCTAAATTATTAAAAAGGAAAGAAAAAACCAAAAAAAAAAAAATTTCTACGTTTGCTTTTTATTTTATTCCCAGACGTCACCGCGTTGTACATAAATATTAAATAGCTTATATCACTACCACAATTAAGACGAATCTAACGAAACCTCGTGTGATAATATCCATGAAGCCGTTTAGATTACAGAGCGTGACAAAAAAATAAACATACATATATATACACATACATAAGCTCGAAAAATATAACCCTCCTTTTTCGCAGTCAGGCAAAAGAGGAATAAATGAAATTTAAGCATTGAACTTGCCTCACTGCACACTGCACTATAATTTGATCACACGCCGTGCCGTAGATCAATGCGTATCGAAGAAAATGCTTTAGTCGATTTTCTAATTGTAATTAATATTTTCATTGTTATAATCGAGCATGAGATACTGTCATACTCAGGATTAAATTATTCTAGGTAAACCTTGCAATAACTCTACAGCTATTACAGCTTGTTAGATTCTTGTCTCGTGATGTTGACGGAGGTAATGACTGAGGAACTTTGAGCGGTTGTTTTCTCTCGATTTTCAATGTTAAAATCCCTTTTTTACCCGACTGTGAAAAAGATGGGTTTTGTTTTTCGAGCGTATGTATGTATGTCTATTTCTTTGGCACGAACTGTATCCTAAACGGCTTGATGGAGTTTAGCATACCAGGTGTTGTTAGATTCGTCTTAAGTGTGGGAGTGTCATAGGCTATATTAATATTTAAGTACGACGTCTGGGAATCAAATAAAAAGCAAAATTAGAAAAACAATAATTATCAAGTGTTTCTCTTGCAGTTCTGTTTTTTGTTTCCTTTTTAATAATGTAGCTTGTTACTAAATGCATAATTATGAAAGTATATACAGTACTTATAAAAAAACAAACAATTGTCAAAAATTTTACTCTGGGTGTCTGTTTGTTCCTGCCAATCTCCGAAAGGTTTGACCGATTTTGACGGGACTCTCACTGGTAGATAGCTGATGTTATACTTTTATTTTATGAAAATATTTAATTAGAGTTTCGCGCAAATAAAACAATAAATATTTTTATTTTTAAAATAACCTGCGAGCGACCACCGTGAGTGGAAGCGTACTCACCACAATACAGACGGTATTCTGTAGTGAACGCGAGCGGAGCCGCGGGCATAGCTAATTTTTAAATTATAGGTAGATAAGTATTAGATTTCGTATTTCTGATTAGGTCAGAGATCTAGGACATGATTAAAATGAACATACAATCTTAATGCAGACATGAAGTAATCGATTATAATGAATTAGATTAATGATTTGGAATGAGTGTGAATTAACAAAAAACTTGTCGCGACGAAAACTCTTATCATCAAAATGTAAGATTGAACGCCTTGTTATTAATAATTCAAATAACAAGTTATACTGTTTATTTGACTACTGTGAAATAATTCTTTTCATTTTATAATTATTTTTGGGCACTTACGTCATTTTTTATATTAAATCTTATCTTACCTTATACATATTATAAAAGTAAACGTCTCTCTGTATGTCTGTCCGTTTATGTTGTTTTCACACGAGAACAACTCATTCGATTGACATGTTTTTTCTTTAATTTATAGTTATGTTATCTGACAACTGCCTCGTTAGCCTAGTGGTCGTAAGCGCAACTGCTATGATCGAGGTCCTGGGTTCGATTCCCGGGTCGAGCAAAGTGTTATTGGGTTTTTCCTATGAAATTCTCAGTAGCAGCTCGGAGTTTGGCTTCGTGCCCGATTAATTACAATAGGCTCGCCCCCTATTACATGGGACCTAAAACATACTCGGCGAAATGTGGGTGTACAATAGTACACCTCTGCCTAACCCTTCGGGGAATACAGGCGTGATGGTATGTTATGTTTATCTGGCAAGGTTATTACGATATACCTACTATTTTGTTACATAAATTAACAATTAAAATAATAGATGACGATAATGGTGAATCAATTCGAAAAAAAGACGCTTTTAGGGCATTTATATAGTTTAAGCTGTCTAAAATAAGATTGTATATCAAATTAGTGAAATGCATAACTGTAGATTTTAAAAAGACCTCCAAAAATGTCGCCTATAACATACGTCTATCTTCAAAGGATAGTCTTAAATAAGAATTTTTGTATTTATAATAACAGGCGGGTGACCGACAGCATTATGTAGTGCATACGAGTGTAGTCGTGGGCACAGCTAGTCTATCTATAAATCCATACCAATGTTATAAATCTCAGATTGTTTGTTGGAACGCACTAATCTCTGGAACTATCCGTCAGGGTTGAAATATGATTTTTACATTTTATAGTATACTCGCGACCCACACCAGCTTCGCACGGGTAAAATTTACGTGTATTTTATGTTTAAAAATGCCTGATTTAGAGTTTCTCTCATAACTGCCTAATTAGCATAGTGGTCCTAAACTCGACTGCTATGTTCGAAGTACTAGGTTCGATTCCCAGGTTGCGCAAAGTGTTATTGGGATTTTATAAAATTATCAGAAGCAGTTCGGAATTTGGCGTTGTGCACAATCAATGGCCATAGGTTCGCCCCTATTACATGAGACCTAAAACGTACCCGGAGAATTCTGGGGGTAGTCACCTCTACCTAACACTTCGGGGATACAGGCGTGATGGTATGTTATGTAACTTCATATTTATAAAATTTCTTAGAAAGAGTGTAGTTTTGAATTCGTGATATCTTCGACGGTATACATTTAAATGGAAAACTGTAAAGGTCAATTATAATCTATAATTAACAAATTTATCTGGATAAAGCTCAATACTGAATTGAAGAAAATAGCTTCGCAAATAACGTAATATTTTTAATTATTATGTTGATAATGAAAATGGTTAGTGTGATTCAAACCTTAGGACATAGACTTATGTCATCGCGGACTATTCTCTAGGCTTATTATTATTTTGATGTAGCTCATATGGTATAGCCAGCGTAAGTCTTGTAAGGGCCCGAAAATCATATCAAATTTGAATAGTAGGACGATTAAAGACGACGTGTTGTACGTAATATAAACTTTTTAAAAATTGATTTATGAACTTTTTTAATTGCAAATCCAAAAAAGTTTTGTTTATTATAGCACTGCAAATTGACTGCTCTCTTGAAGCGACCACCATGTATATTATAGTGAAAAGATCGTAATAGTGGTTTCCTTATGAGCGTCGCGTTCTGGAATCGGCCGGGGCATATCCAATTTCAACTCGACTGGCGACAATGACATTTTATAAATAGACGCGTTATACTGTCACAAAAAGCAATTTGAAAACGTTACAAATTTTATTATCAGCATGTTGAGAGGCAAAAGAGACAGAAAATCACAACGTAAGGCAGAAACTTTGTTGCCAAAAAAGGATGAAAGTTTCTTTTCGCTCACGCCGATATCAAGTTGAAAGTGTAATGAGGGCAGTTGCCTACCATTCACGATGGCATGCAAAGAGCGTCAATGCCTCTAATGGTCGCAGGGCCCTAAATGCCAACAGTGTAGTGAGCTCGAAAAATAAAACAAAACGTTTTTAGTTTTAAAATATCATTGACTGGCGATGAGTTGTTGATAACTCAGTGATCATCACTGTTTTTGGATTTTATTGTTTTTACTACCCTGCATAGTTCCGTCACATCACCTTCAAGTTTAATATTAATAAAATACTACAGAATGCCCGCGCGAATCTTGATCCCCGCTCCCGGCTACTTTAAAGACAAAAATGTTTATTGTGGGTGTTCCATAAAATACAGACATATATTCTCGCAGATTTTTTTGTAGGTCTTTTTAAAATCTACAATTATGTACTATATAAATTTGCTATATCTCTTATGGTTCACTCAGCGTAAGCATTTTAAGCGCCCAAAATGATTCACGGCCGTGACAGATTTAACCCTAATTATTTTTCTAAAATAATAGTATCCTAAGTTACTCCATATAAAATCAGCTATCTATCAGTGAGAGTTCCGTCGAAATCGGTCCAACCGTTTTGGAGATTACCCGTAACAAACAGACAGACAACAATTTTAAAAATGGGTTTTTTGTTATAGGTATAGTATATACTTTCATATGAATTTAGTAAAAAACTGTTACTTTGATCATTACAAACAGACACTTCAATTTTATTAATTGTATAGATTATGTGTTTTAATTCGCATCCACTTGGTTTCTGTTCATTTATTTTGATTTATAGAGATAGAATGAAATGTGTATAAATAAAACTTGTTTATAATCTTTATCAATGGATTTATATAATATGCAACTTTAAATAAAAAATATATTATATAATAAGAAATAATTTAGAATTAAGAAAGAGGCCATAATAAGTTGAACATAGTTTTGACGTAGGGACATATTTATCGCCGCATAACATTTACATAAACTATTGTAGCTTTATGAACACCGGGTACGGAATCCGAAATATATGGCTGAGACCGAAAACTGGTCGGGTTCAATGTTCTTCACTCATTAGTTTCTGATCACACACCGATCAAAACTCAGAACGTTATAAACACCACTACCGTACACGTAAAATACATACTTCACTATTCATTCGTAAAGTTCAAAATCGAGCGTCGATACGATTTTGAAATTTTTTCCAAGCCCAAACACGTAACTGGTTCTGAATGTGGACGCTTGAAATGATAAAATTCCACGGCTGGGCACCTATAGATTAGGAAATTCTAAACTATAAGTTAGAAATATTTAATAGTGACCGCCGAGAGCCGGAATAAACCGGATCTTTCCGGCTATTGCGAGAGGTACCTACATAATAATTTCGTTTCTAAATTGTGAATGTTTCATTTAACATTTGTATGACCGCTGTGGTGGCGCAGCGGCCCGTGAGAGAATGCCGGAGCAACTCGAAAGATCCCTGAATTTGCATTGAATCGAAACGAAATTAAATATTCTACACTCAAAACAATCGAGTTTGGTAATTTACAGATTCTTTGTTTGTTAATCATTTGGTTTAGTGCGCTGGGACGTGCGAGGTGCCGTCATGAATCATAACTCGACTTCATTTTAACATTCCTATCGAAAGTTCGACATTCAGGTATAAGGTAGCAACTAGCAGACTTAGAGGCAGGGACGTTCAAGATTTCCTTAATGTTACTTTATCGTAGCACGGCTAAATAACGAGACACTGAGACATGATGATAAACACAGTACAATTCAAAAAGAGTTGGCCGTCACGGGTAGGGTTGCCAACTCTACTATATAATATAGTATCCTACTATATTAGGCGTCCGACAACTATATTTCTAAAAAAATATATAGTAGGAGAAACTACTATTGTATATCTATTAAAATATAAAATATATATTTGAAACCCACTATACTTTTTTGTCTTTTTGCCATCTACTATATTTTTTCAGGTAATAATCTCCAGAATACTATATTCGATATAAAAAGACTTGGCAAACCTAGTCACGGGACTCCAGGCAGATGTGAAGTATGAACTACCAGTACCAGTACTCAAAATGATCCAGTTTTTCTAATAAATAAAAAAACGAACTCGGCTCCAAACCGCCAACGTTGGCCAAAGCGGAGTTACTCTAAAATCCACCAACATTGGGTCCAACAATCGGTCTGACACGCCGCGTTATTTCGCGAAAATCTATCGACTGTGACATGTATCCCTGAACCGCAACAAACCAAAAGAAAGTCAATGTGATGGGCATATCATCATGCAATTCTAATCAGTTAGGAACATATCTTTACTACCCCACTTGGTTACTGATTATACAACTACTCGCCGGCGGATCTTGATCTAAAGATGAAGATTTTACAGTGGTAACTCAAGCCTAGGTCTGTTACTCCGACATGAAGCCCTTGAGCCAGTAGCCGCTCGAGCGATACAGAGACACTGCACTTTCAATCACTAGCTAACTATAGACATCACTACACTGTACCACCACATACGTGCACACCACACAGGTACATAGGTTTTGTAAGGAACCTTTTTTATCTAGTTAGACATAGACCAAATTGCCAGATTACTAAATTCGTGTTTCGTGTCGATTATTAAACGCGTGTTTCTTACTTCCAGGCAGGAGCACGTATATATGTATAGTTAGTTAGATCGAATTTAAAGAATAGGGAATTAGTTAGATCGCGTTTTATTTGCATGTACGGCAATAGACCAAGCCGAGGTTCGGAAACTTTGGCACCCTTGAGCTTCTTGCCTCGCTTTCACGGCTGAGTGCCTTCCGCGTTTGGTTTAAGACCGGTGAAGCTGTCAAAGCCTCTAATGGCTCCAGGGCCCTTAAGGCTAACAGTATAGTCAGTTTAATAAAAATGAACAACGTTAGTAATAAACGAATGTGGACTATTATAACGATTTGGCGGGAACCTTTAACAAGTGAATTTGTGTAAAGTATGAATTTGCAAACAATATGTAATATTCCTCTACCTTTAAGATATTCGAAACAACGAGAGCTATGATAGCGGAGTCTTTAGCTTTCAGTGAAAAAAAAAAAAACATCGTAATGAAACTTTCGTCAAACGCTTGTCGAAAAAAGTTTTGATATTTTTCATGTCTGGTAAGTATTTTTATTCTTAGATTAACACCTTATTCATTTTATATACTTATTAATAATTGAATGACCAAACTTTATTCGTAGCCCAATTGCAAAGCATTAAAAAATAAATAACTTCCACATTCCACTTTAATAACCTTAAAAACAATGATAGTTTTATATAAGAGCATATTTTTATTTTTAAATGAATAAAAAACAAACAATAGTTATAATGTACCTAACTAATTGGATTAAGAAAAGTGGGTAAAGGTGCAAATTACAAATACGTGGACTGGTTAAACTCATTAAATTTCATGTGTTAGCAGATTTCGTGAATAATAAATATAATAATTTCGTAGTTTCGAATAATAGGAATGACTTTACATCGAATTGTTACAGTATTTTTTACAAACGTTACAAAATATATTGCTGGTTCATTTTTGAACATGTATATGATATTATAAAAGTTTTATCCTTTTTTTAGCACGGTTTGCATTATGATTTTTTACTTAAGTTCAGGTTTAAGAATGTTTTCTAGTCACATGCTAAGCTGTACGATTTACATGTTTCGAACTTATGTCACGCGTAACTAAATTGTCTCATAATTTTCTATAACATGATATTTTTGAAAACGTTATGAAAACATGATTAGAGTGAATTGTTACCTACAGATTGTAACAGAAAGTTGCTTGCTAAATCTCTAGTTTTATTGTCGTGTTATTGTTTAAAATTCTGTATCAGTGACATTTAGAAATAATTTGCATATTTTTTTACTCTATTAATTTCGCGTCTATTCAAAATCATTATTATGATGCCAAAGAAGTACTTATAACTACCTACGTGCGTAAGATGCATACGCAGTCACTTTTTTACACAAATACATATGTAGAAATCTATATACCTATCTCGCTTAAACTATTCTAGAATAATTATGTTAGTGTTAATTGTACCGCCAACTAAATGTTCTAACTTGTGCGGGTTTTACAGTTTTAGTTAATACCTGAAATACAAGGCATTGATTCAATAATCTTGTTCATTATTATATGTTACTAACTGTGCTCCGTGGTTTCAACTGTATATAACTTAAAAGAAATCACTGATTGATGATTTATAATACTTCAGTATAGAAAATATTTTTTAGCGGGCGGCCAGGGTTAAGCGTCACTACTACCACTTATAGTCTATGAACTCGAGCCGAGTGTTGAATTATTTTGATTTTCCATTATCTCTCAAATTATGCGTTCAAATAACATGCTGTTAGGGGCAAAGCTTAACTTCATAAAATTATTTTCATGATGAAATAACTTTCGTTCGTAAGGATTAATTTGCCATACCTAAAAATATTGCTCCTAAATCACTTTTTAATTTTCAACAAATGTTAGTCACAAAATACCTTATTGTGTCTTTGTATAAGAGATAGGCATGTGGTATTGCGAACTTTTTTTTTGTTATACTTAGGACCATTATTTTTGTACATTGTAGAACATGGTATTTATCACTAACCATTACGCCATCCAGCGCACGCGCATAAAGCAGTTCGGAAATGTTTTGGCTAGCTAAGAGGTATATAATCTAATGTTAGATAGCCTATACTATTCCTGGTGAATCTAGCTATCATAAACAAAAAGATTTTTTCGAATTTCACTGGTACTTTCAGAGGGTAGCGTGTTTAAACAGACAAACAAAAAACTCTTCTGCTTTATTATATTAAGAACTAGCTGTGCCCGAGACTTCGTTCGCGTGGACTTACAGATTGCCGTCGTTCGTGCATCATACGCGCCTATCGTGTTAACCCCAAGTACCTCTTATGATTCACAATTACCAGTTTTTTTTTAATTGCTAATTTATAACCTACATCAACAAAAGAGGGGAGGAAGGTTACTTAATTTGAGGAATACATTTTGTTCAGCCATAACTTTTTTATTTACGAACAGATTTCGATGATTCTTTATATGTTGGATAGGGAGTATCTCAAGGATGGTCCTGTTTTAATTTAATCGACATTGGATCTTTAACTTCGAAGATACACAAGGGAACTCTTCGAAATCATTGAAGTTGGTATTGTTTTTTTGCTAAATTTGTCTTGTTGATTATAGACTATACCTACACTAAAAAAATATCCGAAGTTTTCTCGTCAAGTTGTTTAAATAGATGTTCGTTTATGAAAAAAAAACTCCTGTATTATATTATAAAACAAATTTTAAATTATATTCCGTACTGTATTTTTTTTTCAATTCCAAACAACGTTACTTCTTAATTAAAACCTTTCACGCTGATGTTCAATGTAGACAAGTTAGCAACAGTTAACAAAGCGTAAATGAACTCGCATTTACAATCTGTGGGTTTATTGTCTACAACACTGATAACTTAATATTTAGCACTTTTCGAACAACTCACACCTTAAGTTCACGGTCATATCACTTGGAACATTTTAAAACTTATTTTCGTATTTTATAACGCTATTTTATCGTATTGTCGAGTATGGCAATGCTCATCGAGTGGGTTCAAGATCGGCAAAGCGCTAATGAATACCTATGGTATTAAAAACACCCATAGGCTAAGATAGCCGCTTACCATCAGGCGGGCCGTATGCTTGTTTGCCACCTTAGCATTAAAAAAAAACATTTACTACAAATAACTACGACTAATACTATCGGTTGACGGTGAAGGATACATTGTGAGGAACTCTTGAGAAACTTTCTTATAGTACCAACGTATGTGGGAAAATATAGAACTGTTGAAATCTCGGAGATTTTTTCATCTTTAACCACAATCTTAATAAAGTGACGATGTGGCCCAAGACGGTAACACGTTAACCTTAAGGCACCTGACTATCAAGTGCAGCTGCCGGAACACACCTATAGGTTCTTGGCAAAAGATTTTCAACTTGAGAGTGATAACTATCCAGGCGGGCATTGGAAAATACCTACCCTACCACCGTGGCTATGGCGAGAGATTCAAACTCACGTCGATTGACGTGTTGTCCGCGCACGCTACCACTCAGCCATCATCTCTTTTTATTTTTTAATTTATTTCATAATAAAAATATTATCTATACTTACTAATATAATTATAAATATTAAGTGATTGTTTGAACAGACCAATCTCTGAAACTACTTGTCAGATTTTCAAAATTCATTTTACATTTTATAGGCTAATTATCGAGGTTAATAACAGGCTATATAAGTACACTGTACTACCGTAAGGAGCGAAGAACTAACCGTGAACGTCAAGAAATCTGGCAAGTACCTACGGTAAGTGAAGAAAGTGAAAAGCTACATGGATGCTTGTCATTTTGAAGAGCGAATACGGTATCTTTGATAATGTATAGCATAACTACGCAGTTTATATTCACACAGCTTTGATAATTTGTGTAGTCGGAGCTTACACTGAATTAAGCGTATGAGTTTATTACTGGAATGCTGGGCGTGTGTCGTTATAAACGGTACACACTAGGAGACAAGATTCAATTAACATGACAATTTGCGCATCCCACTCGGTGTATACGAATGAGAAACGCAAAGCGCAGGCAAGACTCTATTAGCAGTGTGCGTTGGTGTTGTGCATATGAAATATTTTTAGGCCACTATGTAGGTGTGTTCACCTACTTATAATTTTCATTGCGTCGTATTATATTTATTAATAAACTAACTGTGTCCGCGACTGCGTTCACGTGGACTATAGAATGCCGTCGATCGGGCACATGCACGAATCTTGCTACTCGCGCTCCCGGTTATTTTAAAGATAAAAATGTTTTTTGTGGGACATCCTTAGAAGATAGACATATGCTTTTGCTGACTTTTTTGTAGGTCTTTTAAAAATCTACAATTATGTTCTACGTTAATTTGATATAGCTCTTATGGTTTAATGAGCGCAAGCCATTTAAGCGGCTCAAATTCGTTGTTTTTTCGAACTGATTTCTTTTTTCGCGGAACTCTAATTTAAAAAAAAAAAAGAGTAGCCTAAGTTACTCCATATAACACCAGTTATCTTCTACTGGAAATCCAGTCAAAATCTGTCCAATCGTTTCGAAGATTACCCGAAACAGACAAACAAAAATGTTAAAAATTTATTTGTTTTTTCATATGCATTTAGCAACATTATAAACGGACACTTCAATTTTATTTATTTGTATGTAAGAAAATCATAAATCTGAATTTCTGTCTGTATATGTAAGTTTTTCCTAATATCCTGACAGATGTTCTATATAGAGAATACTAATCACTTATATTGTATTTAAAAAATATATTGGCTATCTGTTTGTACATCCGGATTTAACTGAAAAACGGCTTTACCTTTTTTATGAAATTTGGAACAAAAGGGGCACATGTCATCGCTCAATTGATAGACTATAAGTATTGTCATAATACTTTAAGAAATCGTAAAAAAATTTGATTTATTCGCAATCGATTTTGATGATATTATGAAAACGGGAAGTATATTTCATTGTTTAATTGATAGGCTATGAGCATTTTAATTTATATAAGTACAAGTAAAATCATGAGGTGAAAATTAATACTGCGTAATAAACGCGCGCGGAGCCGCGGGCACCACTATTTATTTATATAATCTAATAATTCAAATTGCATATGCATATGATTTAGACGTTATTTTTATGTTATATTATCTTATTGAAAGTTAACATTAAATTAAAATCATTCATAATTTATGGATTTACCATTTATAGTACCTACCTATTTCTATATATTATTCCTAAAAGTTACTTTTTGTGACAACGCCATATCTCCCGTAATTTTTCATTAAAAGTGATTACTATATAAACACTTTGCACGTTAAAATTAAAAAAAAAAAAAAAAGCTGTGTAATCAATTAATACAATAAAATTATATTTTGTGTATATTTAACCTACTGCGCGACGCGACGCGACGCAAAGGAAGGTAATATGTAACAGCATATGTATGTTTGTTCCTTTATGGTGTTCTGGAGACCAAACGCGTGGGCCGATTCTTACGTCAATCGAATGGTTTTAATTTAGCAAGTGTCACTAAAGACATTAAAATGTATAAAATAAATAAAAAACAATTAAAAAATTAAAAGCTCGACTACCCTAAATAAAATTGTCATTGCTGCCGGGGGACCGTTCTTTGGAACACTTTTTAATCTAAGAGGTCCCCCGAGTGCCATTATAGCTTTATTTAAGTCAGTCTGGTTTTTTAATTTTTTAATTATTTGTATAAAGCTAACTGACTAACTTTCGTTTACAAACGGCAAATTAATAATCTTTTTTTACTACTACAAATAAAAAAAATGATTTTTATTTAAAAATGTACATAATCTCTAATTTTTAACAATTCAACTTATGCTGAAAGTAATACAGATTCATTAAAAAGGGCATCTAAAATATTAGTTGAAGAGAAATTATTATTCACAGTTTGACCAATAACAAGGGAAAATTTTGACATCAGGTTTTATAGCACAACTGTTTTTTG
Source organism: Saturnia japonica (assembly GCA_033032175.1). Taxonomy (NCBI): domain Eukaryota; kingdom Metazoa; phylum Arthropoda; class Insecta; order Lepidoptera; family Saturniidae; genus Saturnia; species Saturnia japonica. Next base: position 4,210,481 of record CM065315.1, read on the forward strand.
TAGCGATAAAAACTCCACATTTATTCAGTTTCTTAACAAAGTTAACACTAACACGATATGTGCCAATAATTGCATTCGTTTACAAATTAAAGTCAACCTTATCTCCTAAACCATACGACATCCATTCGGATATTGCGAACAAACTGAAATCATATCTTTTTTGGTGGATTTCTTGAAGCACGCCGGTACCATCTCACAAATAGGCTGATGCATGCAATACGGTACGTTAGAATAAGATAAATAACTGTCCTGTACGGCCAGGTTCAAACATTTCGGAATCTTTATGCATGGTGGTACATGACGACACACCGACTTAGTCGGGGGTCTAGATTGCGTGCCAACCGAATCTCTGGCAGTCAGCACTATGTAATTCTTCTCACATTGCGGTAATTTTGTACATTTGGGTCTACGCTCAAGAGAGATGGCAGTTTCATTTTGCTTGCTCTGTATGACGTAGTCCGGAATCTTTTCATACATAGGCTCCTGGATGTACGCACCACTTAATTTTGGATTGTATTTGTTCTTGTAACAACACCTAACTACTTCACAAGGGGGGTTATGACTGCATGCACTTTGTATTAATTTTTCGGTCTTGTAGTCTCGAGTCTGACATTGCCTTACTTCGTAGCTCGGGTTGTAGTATTGACAACTCTGATCACAATTCTTCTTAGTATCTTTACTTTCGCGTCGGCTGAAGCTCTTGCTGATATTTGTAGTTGCAGTGCATACGTTTACTGATGCTGGCCCTTTGATCGAAGGTAAATTGAGGCATCCATTGATTAGGATGCACGGTGGATTATGGATGCAAAGTATTTCGCCATTATATTTTTCAGTTAAAGCTTTTTTCAGTTGATTGTGAGGTTCTTGACAATGCTTTCTCCCGCCAGCTGGTTCTTGCGGCATCGGTGAAGTCGGTAGTTTTGATGCAGATGCAATAGATTGGCCTTTTTCAGGATAGCATTCGCAGTGAACCTTTTTTTTGATTTGTTTTTTCTCTTAGCTGGTATTGATAAGGATGGTATCGGCTTGCTTTCTGGTTTATTGTTACGTGAAAGACAATTGGGATTAGCATCCATAGGAGGAAATACTGGACCACAACATTGGCGACTATCACTTTCAGGCAAATTATGTACTTCCTTGTCTTCACAATTGTCGTACTCTTCAGGATGATTTCTTGTCTGTGATTCATTACAGTGGCACGGTTTAAGGATCTCCATTCTTTGTGTTTCATACTTTTTATTGAATCGGTTGAAAAGGTAACTCCAGAATCCCGAAGATGTTGATGGAATGCTAGGGCACAATGAACTATCGTAATTGGATAAAGTATTATTATTCAGTATTTTAGATTGGTCTTCATACGGTGTGCTAAAAACTTGATAAAGGTCTTGCATAGATGGGTACTGTTGTTTTTGATTTTTGATTAATTTACCTGAATGGTATTTCAAATACTCTTTCCTCACTTCAGTTTGAAATCGTTTACTGAACTTTCTGTTGTAATGCCGTATCATATCGGATTTGCGAGATGACATAGATGCATTGGAAGTGCTATGCGATAAATCGATTCTAGGACATTTTTCATTTGATAAGGGTAATCTTGCTTGCGTGTTTCTTGTCGCAAATGGAGTAGTTTCATGTATGAGTCCTTCAAGAGTATGAACTGGCAGGACTGTATAGTTCTGTCGTTTATTCAATTTCCGTGTTCGTCGTTGACCCCAATTATCTTGTTGCACTTGACTGCTACTGTTTTTATGTAAATTTGTGTCACCGTTTTCTTTGATAGTGTACATTTTGTTGGAAGATCGTCCGAACATAATTGATAAACATGGTATTACTTTATGTCGCATGAACGACCTCTTGGTCTGCGTTTTAAATTGTTCATCGCTATTAAATCCATTATTGTGTAGTTGTTTTGCCGTCGGCTCTTGATTTATACTTTTAACACTAATGATACGACTGGACTCTATAGTTTCTGATTGCCGAATGGCAATATATTCTTTATTATTTTCATATTTTTGTTTAGGATCTTTATGATGTTGATAACAGTCTTTTATAATTTTGCGATTTGATCTATTTTTTGTTGAATTTTTATTCGTCGTTTCCTTAGTTACTACATAATATTTACCATATTTTGATGGTAGCGACGGTATATCACATTCTTCGAAGTCGGTACTATCATAATGCTCCTCCAAACACTCTGGATTGTAAGTCATCAGGAAGTCTCCAGATAATGCATACATTTTGGATTATACAATTCAAAACCTGGGGCATGGCACGTCGACTGGCACATTTTTCTGTTTGTATGTAAACTTAATTATTTTTATTCACATTTTGCAATATTTACAAAATAATTTTGATAGTTTAATATGACGTGTTTCGCAACGATATATTTGGACTGCTGACAGAAAGAGGTATATAAAAAATTAAACTTTTTAGGCGAACACAATATGTAGGTTTTAATTTCACAAAAGGATTATCTGAAATTTCTTATTAAATTTTGATTTTTAAGTATAATTTTACAATTTTTGGGATGTTTAATGATTATGTTTCTGCATATAAAAGACAAATGTAAGTGGTAAATTTTGAAATACTAATGTAAAAAACCTTACAATACATTTTCTACATTAATCTAGTGATGAACGAGTATGGAAAAAAATATATGGTAGTTACTTAATTCACAATATCTATTTAATAAATTTCTTAAGGCTTACTGACCGACAACAAAGGGAACCGGCATTTAGAGGAATTAAATTTTCCACAGGAGTTCATTATATAACTTTGGTGAAATTATTCTTGAAAATTTCTCATGGGAAATCCATTCAATCACATAGAGGATTCGATCCCGCCACTTTTGTGTAATCTCGGGATATCGGGATTGTCGAAAGATAATCCCGGGATCCCGATATAATCTCGGAATTGTAGATAGGTAGTGAAAAGTCAGAGTACTATATAAAAACACCTTTTTAAAATTATTTTTTTATTCACAAAATAATTAAACCTTTTTAGAACAATCAGTTATAAAAGTAAGAATTCAACATAAATTTCTTACAGATAATTTTTATCAAAAAAGAAAACCAACTTCAACTACTTTGAAGAGTTACCTGTTGTATCTTCGAAGTCAAGGGTCCAATACCAATGAAATTCAAATAGGACCACCACCTTTGAGGTATCCCCTTTCCAACGAAAAAATAATAATCTAAAGAGGTTCATAAACAAAGAAACTACGCTTGAACAACCATAAAAACATTCGAATTGCAAACCTCCTCCTTTTGTTTTTTTTTTTTTTTTTTTATAATAGCTCGGCACATTGATAGTGCTGCCCCTGACGGTAAGCACAGCACAATCCCAAACACAACGACGACCACCGAGAGATCTAAATCCATCGGCGGTTACCGCTGTCATGTCATGCATAAATATCTCTTCACGTTACGGTTAAAGGACCCGATGTCGTAAGGAGGGAACACACTGGCCAGGAGAAGCTTCCACAGCTTCACGGTAACTGTTTGTGACTGTTTGTAACTGTGACTCCGAAACCCAGCGCGTGCGGTTGTGTTGTGGAAGGGAGGGGAGGGTATTGGATTGAAATAAACAAACTTCTGTCTGTAATTAAACTCCTAAAACAAATATCAACTTAATTAGAATTAAAATTCCGTAATAACATATGTTACTCGTTTACAAAAATCAATATGAAACATGAAATTAAAAAGATATGATTACATTTTAAGACTTGTCAGAAAAATTCAATTAATCAAAATCAAACCATTTCAAATTTCAAATAAACCAACTACATCTGTCTATAACACTTAAAATTAATACGTTAAACTTAAAAAAAACTTAATCAGACTTAAGTTCCTATAACAAGCAGATCTCAAAAAAGATGAGTATTCATCATATTAAATTAAAATGACCACATTTTGATTAAAACGGTTAGATACATTACGTACGTCTCAATTGTATGGTGAAAATAAAATCTATTATAAAAAATACCCTAAAAATGAAATAATAATGTTTCGTTTCCAAGCCGAGTAGGCATAAACGCAAAGTAATCTAATCATTTGGAAAAACAGGATGGCTGACAAAATGTTTTCTTTTTATGCAATGTTTTTATAACAAATATAAAATTTTTAGTTATTCAAGTAAATCCCGGTATTTGTGGAAATTCAATCCCGAATTTTTCGGGACCGAAATCCCGGAATCCTCTGATCACAATCTCTCTCAGTCTCTAATCACACGTCTTGTAATTATATAATGTTAGATACTTCATATAGAAAATCTGATATTTTTTATAAATCCTCTAAAAAGATAACATTGCTAATTATAAATAAAATATTGTTCTAACGAAATAATTAAGCTGAAGTAAATTTTAAATAATCTTAGACTATGTAGGAATTTATGAAACCAGTACTTTATGTCTGATGAACATAATTAAAATCCCAAAACATTCATAATCATAAAGGAATTATCCGCTTTGTTTCGCGTGTGTAATGTAAAAAAGCTTTTTTTATAATTCAACAGCGAATGCGGACCCACGACGGGTAACACAGGGTAACGCACTAAAACAAAGAACTTGCAACGAGCACGCTGAATTATTATTAATATTATATGAATTAAACGGTGAATTAATATGCGGAGGTGATACGTCATGCTGGAACGGACTGAAGGGGTAATGCGCCGGGACTTAACACTCTTGATACTTTTGTAATTTAGTTAATAAAAAAAAAAATCTAAAGTTTTCTTTCAATTATTATCAAGTACTGATTTTATCAATTACCTATATTTGTTTATATGTACTGGTATTATAAAGAAGCACATATGTGAATATTTTGTTATGTAGGAAGTAATCTCTTGAACTATTGATCCGGTTCTAAAAAAATATTTCATTGGTAGACATTTACGTTCAGGTCGATGGTTATACCTATATTTTATTTTATTTTATTTAGTTTTTATAATCATCACTTGCGAAATTGAGGGCGGTTTTCAGAATGATTAAAAAAACTAAGAAATTCTTAATTGTTAGCGTATCACTTAAAAGCTACTGAACCAATTTGAATGTAGTTTTTAGATTACTTTAAGACTGAAGCCGAGGAAAAATTTATGCTACATATGATTACAATTTTCTCTAAGCGCTAAGTAGTAATGATACAATTATTGTATACGAAAGAAGTATCATTCAACAGCTAATAAACCTTTCGTTTTATGTGACTTAGTATTTGAGTAAAACCTTAGATAGAGGCTAAAAGAGGTTACTCACAATTGTAACCATTTATGAAAGGATGTCAGTGAGTCTACCCGTTGGATTATACTTTGAAATAATTTTAATGACAAACCTATTTTATCCTCTACAGCTGAATTTAATGAGCTCCTAAAAAAATAATTAAATAAAGGATTATGAACTATACAGAAGTGTTTGAACCAAAATTGTTAATAGGGTTCGTTTTTTAGTATTACGGGAAAATTATAATTTAAAATTATTCGAAAAAATTATTTATATATTTAAATAATAACATTTTTATTTCCTGATTTATAATTTATTAACACCTATGTGTTGACATCTATCTGTCTAAAACATAAATTTGGTACGTTTTTATTACGTTACTATAATTATACATGTTCGCTGTATAGTGCTAATATGTTGTAAATGACGACAGGCAGAACCACCTATCGACCAAATTAATTTATGCCACGGATTGAGTATCTGTTACATAAACACATAAATCTAAAATTGTCGTTTTTATTTTACATTAACAATGCGCATACATAGTTGTGAAGTGGAAACACGGTCGTCAAGACGCTTGACAAATAGATTTTAACCACAGATCAGTAAAACAAGGATTTTAACAGATATCTATTGCTGTCTCACTACGCCAAGAGGGATAGCTGCTAAATGGCATCCCAAGCTATCATCATAAATGCATATCATATGAAAGTATAATAAGTATTATTTCTATGCGAAATAAATAAAATCTTTAAATCAATTTCTATTCCAAAACTGGACTAATTTTAAATTTTTTTCTAAAAATAATACATATATGGAGTACTTTGGCTGTGCCTATATTGTGCTTCTTTTTTTGTTAATCAAATATGTTTACTGGTATTTGACAATAGCGGTATAAGCAGTTTTACTAATTTTAGAAGACTCTAATAATTAGTTCTTTCATAATTATTAATTTATGGGAAAAATATATAATACGAGCATGACATTAGTAGATATATATTCCATTATTCAGTGATTTACAAGAGAAATACGTTTATATGAACAAAATGCAGCCCACATTGCATTTTAAAAAGTTGTTATAAAATGTGTAAATTAAGTACCTACTTGTTTACTATACATTTTAAGCTTGTACTGATTAATCCAATATAATTAACTTACTTAATTTTATTTATTTTCTATGGATATTCTGATAGATATATTTTGACAACTTGAGATTGCCCAGTATATTTTATTTTATATGGGTGTATTTTCAAATTAAGTTTTGTTTTTTAATAGACTTTCAGGCTTACGTTTTGATTAATATTCCTAACTCTTCTTTTTTTAATTTTTCTTCGATTTATTATATTATATACAAATAAAGCTTGAGACTTGCGTCTAATTGAGTATAACTGATGGAGTTTATTGCGTGTTTTATACTTAACATCTTGAATAGCCAGACTAATGAATGGTTCATAGTCTATATTTTTAGAATCGCAATCTTATTAACAGTTATCAAAGTTTCGAATCAAATGTATTTTTCATTTTAAAACATTTTATTTTAGAATTAATAGATATTATTTTAAATTAATGGGTGTTATTTCGAATTGTAGAACTGACAATAATGAAATGAACACATTTATGTCATCATTCGTGAATTAATTTTAATCAAAATACTTAATCATGTCTTTTTAGTTCAACAATCAAAACATTTATGTTGACGTACAAAAACGATAACCAACGTCACACTGTAAAATAATAGAAATGGGAATAAAAAAACGCTGAAGGTGAATGTCGAAGCACGTAGGTACGTTTTAGATATAATGAATCGCCCAAAAGGGTTAGCATATTAATATAATAGGGGCGCAGCCCCTTCGTAATCATAGGTGATCTAGTAGAAACCAGTTTCGTGTTTAGTTTTTCTAAATTAGAAATGTTACGGATGTTAGTATCGGTTCAATTTTCGAGATTAAACACGTTCTTTCGGTTGCCTTTGAACCTTGGACACTTTTTGGTTTTGCTCTTAATTTCATATTTTATTTATTTACTAGTTGTGGCCGCGGATGCGCTCGCGTGGATCACAGAACGCCGTCGATGGGGCACACGCGCGAAGCGTGCTACTCCTTCTCCCGATTATTTTAAAAAGAAAAAATGCTTATTGTGGATGATAGACCTTAGAAGATAGACGTATATTCTTGCTGACTTTATTATAGGTGTTTTTAAGTTCTACTATTATGTAGGACATTCATTTGATATTTGATAAATCTCTTATAGTTTACTCAGCGTAAGCCATTTAAGCATCCGAATTTATTCACTATTACATATACACAATACATATTTTTACGTATAGTACGCTATATTATTCACCGTGACCAGTTTTTTTATTTATTTGCGCGAAACCCCATCAGCAATCTGCAAGATAAAGTCTGGCTAAAATCTTTTGTTTTAGGTATCGTATACACTTTCACATGCATTTCTTAAAAAGCTGTTATTTTGACATTACAAATAGACACTTCAATTTATTTTCTCTCTCAAATCCATAATGTTTTTACAAAATACAGGTATATATCCAGGTATTAAAGTTATACTGTATTTTAAGAAGTTGTTACAATTCTTATCTCTTATAGATAATCTTAAACATATAATTTATGGTTACCAAATAAAATATGATTTCATTAAATTTTAGATAAATCTTTGAAACTAAAGTAAACTGCATTTAGTAAGCATTTGCAGTGTATCTTGTACAATTAATTAATTAAGAAGAATTCAAATAAAATAATAAACGAAAAATCATGATATGCTAAAAAATAATAACACGAAAACTAAACTCGCAAGATCGTAAAATGTAATGTTATTCAAAAATTTGAATTTTCACATTAACACCTTATCAGTTTTATTGTTTTACAGAAAATTTGGATCTTTTTTATAGTTTTTATACCCATTTTATTATATTATAAGCTTAATATAGTAGGACACTTGCTAAATTATTTTAGAAGTCTATAAAAAACCTTTTAAGCTCGTGTATTCTTATTGCATCGTAATTTGGTATTATCGAAAAATAAACATTTTTTTGATTATGAATAGGTAATAATTTGTTTAAATATTTTTAAATGCCATCACGGTCCCATCATTTTTTATTATAACTAGCTGTGCCCCACGGTTTCACCCGTGTTAAATTTATTCGACCAATTCTTCAATGCACCCGTTGCAATTCGACCAACTGCCGGATTGCATGATGTTCATAGTTACTACTCTGCTTCTCAAGGTCCTAGCGTAAAGTTTAGCTGGCCACCCTAGACCTAAGAAAACGATTTCTTTCACATTACTTCTCACATGAAAATATATTATTAAAACACGTCCAAAACTCAACGTTGTACGACGAGAAAAAATTTATTTTAAAATGTCCCTCCAAATTTTTTTTTTAATTCTCTTCATTAGGTATTGGACTACTGTCGACATTATAAATATTTTCATTATAAAAGTAGCGTAAATTATATATTTTTGAGCGACCTGTAATTGTAAATAATACACAACGTTTTTTACTTTTGCATAATATAGTGGACATCTTAAACAATAGAAATATATATAGCAAGAAACATTAAGATCAGCATTACTGCCGAATATAATTAAATTAAGTCCATCAAAAATAATGTTCTGTATGTATTTTTATTTATATCTGTTCTTTAAGATGTACACTAGGTACATCTAAAAAACGGTTGTGTAATATTAACATTTACAGTTCGCATAATAACATATATGTATAGTACGCTAGGTAAATAATTGAAAAAAATCGTGAGCGACCTCTATATAATAATTATCAACTAACTCTGCTTTAAATTTTACGTACATTTTTGTAACGTAAGGGAGACAAAGGGTTAAACATTTCAGAATAACTTATAAGAGAAAAATTCTAGAGATATCGTGGAACACCCGGTAGGAACGAAATTGTTTTCGCTTTTAATTATTTAATCGAATACTATTAGGTAAGCAATTTTATATAAATGTTTAACTAGATAGATGTTTTTTTTTTTAAGATACCGAACAAAGCTCGGTCGTCTAGATATTGTATTATTAAATATCAAGCACAATGAAGGAATGATAATAAAATTGCTTTTAATTAAAAAAATATAAAGTTGTAAAAGTAAACATTTAAAATATAAACTCTTTATAAACTTAAATAACTATTTTATTTCAACTATATTATTATACTCAACTCATACCGACTATATTTATTCAACTATTTTTGTTAAATGCTTACTAATTATGTTTATATTTTGTAATAATAATTAATAACAAAATGTTTATTTTCATATCTTTATAAACAAAAACTAAATAAAACCGTAAATAAGCGGGATTTAAACTAAATTTCTTACACAGGTAAGAAGTGAAACTTCTTTACGACATATCATTTTTCTACTATTTGCAACTTCACGAAAATGGGGTAGATAAGGCTTAAGAAAAACAATTTTTTCCGTATTAAATTAAAGCTATTTTATTATTATAGAAATGCATACAATTAATGAGTAATTTATTTTATCATTGTTCTTATTATAATATCATTGCTATTTATTTATTGTATTATATTTACAAGTTATGAATAAATAATTGGAATTATCTTTTCAAAATAATACAATTATATGATGACAGTTAATATTGTAGAAATGCAACGATTTTATATAAAAATTAATAAATAAATCATTAAAAACGAATAATTAAAAAAGATGTACGTATACATATTTTTATTTTCTAATCGTGTTTTGTTTTATTTTTAAATTATTATTTAATTTATATTTTTTATTGTTTTTAGAATTAATAATGTTCTCTAGATTTACAGTTATATTTATTAATACTTGCTAATTTTAACAGATTTATATACATTCACTGATACTTACAATCAAAAAGTGAGGTTAACCTCAAATAAATATTAAAATCATGCTCATACGTGTTGAATTTATAAAACGAAATATATAATCACTCTCACTTTTCTTGTAAATTCACTTAAATTTGAATAAGTTTTTTTTATTTTATCACTTTCAAATTAATATATTGTTATTCTTATTTCAAACCAAACTTCAAAACTAATATATTGTTGTTATTTTTATAATATATTACATTATATTCTTTACGTCACTATACTAAACTTTGATAAAAAAGCAACATGGCGCGTAACCGAAAAACGTGACGATTGCTACAAAATTTCTCCGATACGTCGATAAAGAAGTTTCACTTCAATTAACTATACAAAACTGTATTCAAACTTGAGAACTCTTTTATTTTAGAGATTTTACTTGAGCTACCTTTATAATTCTGTGAGCTTGTTTTGCACTGAACACCTATAATTGTGTGCGTAAAAAACCACCTCACTAGTGCAGCTCTAGGGTGTCTGATGTCACGGACGTAGGTATAGTTTCTGGATATCTTTTATATACGTAAAAAACTTTGTTCACCACGCAATAAAAATGAATAAATATTACGATCTATGTAATGAGCTAACCAAAAACGGCTATGCGGTTAACTTGTATGCGGTGAAAGTGGGAGCGAGAAGTATGCCAGCGAAATCTCTCTATAACTTGCTAAAAGACCTCGGCCTGTCGAGAACTGCAGTAAGTTCTATCTTAGAACGGGTATCTAAAGCAGCATTAACAGGCTCTTACCAAATCTGGCTTGGCGGGGAGGGTATCGCGGGCAGCCAAGGTGAGCACTGATGTGCAACCTCAATGATGTGTTTAAGGGGGCCCCCTAAACCAACACCTGGGTTGCAAGTCCCGGGACCTGCTCGTGTTCCCTCTGTCTGCCACACGATGGACGCGGCGCCCGCACGGTGAATCCTTGGAATGTTAAGATATTTGTCTCTACTTGATTACCATAAAATCTATTCGTAACTGGCGTGGAGACCACTGCTACAAAATGGTAACACGTTAATCCTAATGGAGGACTGGCTCCCATGTTCAGTTGCCGGAAGACACCTATGGTGCTTGGCGACCGATTTTCAACTTAAGGGTGGTAATGCCATACCACATAAACAAGGTCGGCACAACACGTTTTCTTCTTCCATAGTCTGGTTCATCCTTTTCTTTTAATCAAATTTACAGAAGCTCATTCTGCTATCAAATCTACGAATTCTATTCTTTCAGTTAAAGCAGTTTATGGAACATTAAACAAGTCTCTTTGGTTTTATGGAACACAGATAGGAAGCTTACGAATTTTTTTTTGCAATTATTGAATAGTCAAAATGATTCGAAGATTCAATGAGAAATGTAACTGATTTACGTAACTCTAGTGACTTTCCACTGAACCCTGGCCACTTTCCCACGGAACCCTCATTAGGAACCATGTCCTAGAGCAGGGTTTCCTAAACGTTAAAGATAACGGAACACCAACCAAATACCTTTTATTTTATGAAACCCCATATCAAATGATTACAAATCAACACTGAAATTTATATAAGATTTTATTTTTACGAAATGTGTAATATAATTAATTGAAACACATTATTCTTAACTTAAAGTTTTAATGTGAAGAATGAAATCGTTTTACTGTTTTATGAATAATTGTTTTATAGTTCGGTATTATGTTCGAAAATTGTATGTAACCGTGGTATTATGTAATAGCTAATAATAAATAATAATGGCGGAACCCTGATGACTATTCTGCGGAACCCCAAGGTTCAGCGGAACCCAGTTTGGGAATCCCTGCGCTAGAGCACCAAAATTATGTTTTGTACCAATATGCCTATTTCAAGATGGTAATATTGTAAATTTAGGTGTTCAAATTAACTTTATGTATGTTGATTTGATGATATTTCGATGTAATAATTACTAATATTATAATAAATTCATAATTTTTTTATATGACACACGTCTAAAATAAAGTTGTTTTAATCAACAATTTGTTACTATACATATACGAAAGGATATTAATCTTCGTAGGCATTAAAAACTAGTTTAATATCATAAAAGGTCCAATGTCGATAAAAATGTATTATAAATGATAATTTAATTACAGAATTGAATATTTGATTGCCTACAACGAAACCATCAAGACATTTCCAGCGCGGTGTTACGTTCAATTTGACATTTCGAGGTTCAGTAAAAATAAAAATGTCATAATTCTCGAACGTTCGTACGTCAATCGTGAATATAATTCGATTGGACAATTCCCGAATGGATGTGTCGGAGTGCTCCGAAACGGGGAAATGATGGAAAATAAAAATTTTATTGCGTCATACGTGTTGTTTAGCCAGTGTAGTGTGATCTGAGGCACCCCCTACTGTCTGAATTATTGTTAAACATTTGATACAGGTTTTGTAGATCATTTTATTTTGGTACATGGTTAAGGGAGCGTGTGGGGTGACCAATCATGAGCCGATGTTGCGATTGATTGGCAAAGGGCGATTTGGCAAGATCCCTAAACATGTGGAGGTGTGCGGAAATGATTTTTTTTTCACGTATGTGACATGTGGGTGGGACCGGTCGATATGTGATACATATATGTATAGGTTTATTAGCTCCATGCTTATGATTCTCTATCAGCAATCCTCGTTTGAAAAACTGTTTAAATCTTACAGTTGCAGATGAGTTCCAGAGATTGGCGCAGTCAAACAAACAAATTCTTTTCGGCTTTATAATATTATGGAACTATAAGTCAGTTATAAAAAAATATTTATGAATTTTATGACCTATTTATTGAGAAACATTGAATGAGAATGCGAATAAACACTAACCTAAAATATAATTGAAAAAGTAAACTATTACATTTTTTTCGTTTAATGACGTGTGTTTATCCACAATTATGCCAGTCACGCGAATAGAATATATTTTATCTAATTATTTTTATGTAATCTTCAAACATAGTTCTAATAAGATAACCTTTATACCTTGTTAAACCTATTCAAGGAGTTTTTGTGGGAACTTAAAGTTCATGTTAATAACTAGTATTATTTACCATCCCCTTCACTTATGTACAATAACCATACGTAAAATGCCACCACAATTACATATATGGCCGAATAACATAACATATTTTTAAGTGAAGTGTTGTGGTTTTTATTTTTAATTCATTAACTTAGGTTTTTTGACCCTATATTATGAAATATTGGTGGCATTTTGCGTGATATAGTGTGGCTATTGTACATAAGCGAATTATAAATATAAAGTAGGAGAATGCATTTTGAGATGTCTCAAAAACTCCCTAGATAGTTTTGACAAGGGAGCCAACACCTTTTATAATTATTAGAAAATTCACGAAGGCTTAAAAACATTGACACTAGCCAGTGCTTAGTGCGGCGCCAAAACAAGAAGAAGAAAAAGAACATAACTTTATAAATAAAAATAAAAATCACCACTTGACAGATCAAAATCCCACCAAAAATACCCAAATAAATCACTTAAAAGTTGATTCTTTCACGCACATTAACCGACAGTAGCTACTTTTTAACAAAATACCATTTGCCCATCAATCATGGCGTGTAACTCCGTGGTTACGTGTAATTGAGTATTACTTAAAAAATCATTCCACACAGTTAGCTCGTTCAAATAGAGTCGTAAAATGCATCCGTAAGTGATTTAAAAGTAGTAAAAAACAAAATGGCCGCGGTGACGACGCGACCCACTAAAAATCTCTGCGCCTACGTATCTAAAGCGCCGTTCACACGTGATACCGTTAACCTTAGTCTTGTATAATATCGTATACGTTTTATACCTAATGTATTGATTTTCATTTTTGTTTTTCATATTACTACTAATCAATTAATAATTACTATCAATATTTTTTAAAGTTTAAAAGACAATTATATTGTGGATTACATATAGATACTTACAGATATTAAAATAATATCTAAGATCCCCAAGTCGTCGGGAACAGGGAAATATACAATAATTATTATCCACAATATTGTTTTTGAATTGAAGCTTTTTAGGCGGTAATTCGATAATAAATAATTGGAATTAATTAGTTAGAAGATATAAGGGAGAGAGAAGAAGAAAAACAGCTGTAGGTACATTGTATAGTAAATAGTTTAGACTAACCGCTTCTTCCTTTTTAAGAAGTTTCACTTTTATCTGGTATACCGTGCTGCACGCACAAATTTTTGAAGTGAAAACTTCTTTAGTAGCTTTGTGACTTGAAACGCGATGAAACGAAAAAAATTGCACTAAAAAGAGACAAACACATACATACATCTACAGGATTTAAACTGCGTGAGAATGAGATAGAATATGCAGCTTAATGCAAATCAAATATTCTATGATTATGATCATCGTTAAATTAGCCTGGCGGTGTGACGATCAGACTTATATGTATCGTTTTTTTTTAAATAATTATAAACAAATGTTCTATCAAAATCCGCAAAATAGTTTTAAACCATGCGAGATCAAACTAATAAGTTGACATTTTTTATATGAATATTGTAGTATCCTATATATAATCATTTAAGAACAGTTTCAAAATAATCTATTGCAACTGTTTATAATTATACAAACACTGTAACTACTTACAGATCATAAATTCACAGTAAATTATCGCTTGATATACAATATTTTACAACAAACACACTTACCTTGAAAACGCCTATGATAGTCGTACCACAAAATAAATAGATACAGAAAGCCAGTTCCATACAAGTAGCGATAACAGCGCACGTACGCATATCGCGTAATTACACAAAAAAATCTCTGGTCAAGTCGGACGAACGCCAGTTACGAGTGTCCACTGTCCACGCTTTGTCGATTTATGAGAGGTAAGGCATAGAGAAGTTTCATTGGAGACTTCTCTCTACTTGGGGCAGCTCGACTGGTGGAATACCTCCACCCTACAGAGTATTGAAGTTAAACAACCTTGCGGAATAGTATTGCCGTGAGTAGGGTTTCCAGAGCTCTTTATGTTTGGGGATTCAAGGTCGGTAAGTCGCTAGTGATACTTATGGTATTTACAAGCGTCTCTAGGCTATGGTAGCCGCTTATCATCTGGCGGGCTGTATGCTTGTTTGGCACTATTGAAGGATAAAAAAGGGGAAACATATATTTTGTTACATAAAGTTACGTAAGAAATAAGCAGTGACGATAATGCTGAATCAATCCTGATAAAAGACGCTTCTGGGGCGTTTAAATGATGTAACCACGTTGAGTAAACCATAAGAGATAAAATAAATTAATTTACCTACTAGATTCATTGTAAGCTTTAAAAAGACCTACAGAAAATCAGGAAAAGCATATATTTATCTTCAGAGGTCTCAGAGATCAGAGATAAGAGATCTTCTACCCACAATAAGTTTTTTTTTTTCATTAATATTTATGTTATAATTAACATACCTAAATAAAAGTATGCTTTATTTATAAATAAAAAAATCTAAATAATAATTTTGTAGTCCACGCAAAGGCGCGGCCACATATAAATTATAAATAATTGTACTAAAATAATTAAATAAAATAATTTTTAAGGTGTCTTGTGAACAGTCTATAGCATATATGGGCAACAACCGGCCCGCGGACCGGCCCGCGAGACATTTTGAAAAAGCACAATTAAAAAAATATTACATTAGGTACTTATACTCACGGGAGTGCTGGGTTTGCCGCCTCACAAAAAGATTTATTGCTTCTCAATTATTCTAAACCAGTTTATTCCAGATTATTCCTTCATTTTGCCTATATAAGCGGGTGAATGGCCCGAACCTTAGTTTAGTTCTAATTGAGCTACCGAGGTGATAATTTGGACAAGCGATATCCTAGCGAAATGCTCGAGCCGTCAACTTGCTTTGTGACTTTGTATGCATCTTCAGTGGTTACTAACTATAGTTTGTTATTAAGTAAATTGAACGAAAAGTAGATACAGAGGGTCGCCAGTTTCAAGAAAAATGGACTAAAGAATTCTTTTTTATCTTGCACATTGGTAAGCCCATTTATTTTCTGTGTAATAAATACAATTAAGAACAGACAAAATCCAGAATCTTACCGTAAATTTCGAAAAACAGCAACAAATGTTTCATAAACAAAGAACACAACTTGATAATGTTGTGAAAGCTAGTTTTATAGTTAGCTCAAAATTGGCAAAGGCATTAAAACCGAAGGAGAATTTATCAAGGAGTGTACGTTAGAAGTTTGCAGTATTTTGTGTCCTGAAAAGAAAAATGAATTTGAAAAAAATAGTTTGTCAAGACGAACTGTTGTTCGACGTATAGGAATGATGGCTAATGACATAAAAACAAATTGACTGACAGTATGGCTGGTTTTGAATCATTTTCCATAGCATTAGACGAGAGCACCGATTTGTCTGGCACAGCTCAACTGGCTATATTTATTCGAGGTGTCGATAAGGAGTTCACTGCTATTGAGGAATTGCTTGCTTTACAGCCGCTAAAAGGAACCACTACAAGAGAGGATATTTTTATTGAAGTTCAAAAGGTATTCACAAGTTTTGGCTTGCCATGGTCAAAATTAATTGGAGTATGCACTGGTGGTACACCTTCTATGGTCGGCTTACGTAAAGGTTTCATCGGAATTTTGAATGAAAAAGCAACAGAATTAAATTAATGAGCAAAAAGATGATTTGATAATCCTTCATTGTATTATCCACCAACAGAACTTGTGTTCTAAGTCCATTCGACTCCAGAATGTTATGAATGTGGTAGTAAAAACCATCAACTTTATTCGATCCGGAGGGCTTAACCATCGTCAGTTCAAGGCGTTTTTGCATGAAATATCAGCTGAATATAACGACGTGACATATTATTGTGAAGTCAGATGGCTGAGCAAAGGAAAAATGTTGAAACGGTTTTACGAGCTTAGAAATGAGATAGCAGACTTTATGAAAATAAAAGATAAACCACTATCTGAATTAGTTGACCCAAAATGGATATGTGACCTAGCATTTTTGATCGATCTTACAGGCTATTTGAATGATTTAAATTTGAAACTTCAAAAACAAGGACAGTTAGTAAATGATTTGTACAGCCATTTGAAAGCGTTTCAGATCAAACTACGCTTGTGGGAGTCACAGATACTGTCTGGTAACAGTTACCATTTCAGCACGCTCTCTGCGTATCAAAATATTGCTTATCCTCAATATGCTGAAGAACTCAAGTTACTGTCGGAACAATTTTCGAAAAGATTTAGCGACTTCAAAAACATTGAAGACTGATTCAGTTTATTTGCTACTCCTACAAAATGTAATGTACAAAATGCTCCAATACACTTCACACTCACACTTCCACATTCAAATGGAGTTGATCAAGATTCAAGGAAACTCACTCCTAAAATCCAAATTTGAAGACGTAGAGTTGTGCGATTTCTACAAAAAATACCCAGAAGAAGACAATTTTCCGCAGCTTAGAAAATTCGCAAGAAGATTGATTTGTGCGTTTGGCAGTACTTATAAATGCGAACAGTTCTTTTCATTGATGAAAGTTAATAAATCAACACATCGTACAAGACTGACTGACGATAATTTGGGAAATTCTTTACGTCTTTGTATCGGGGGAATTAATCCAAATATCGATGGATTAGTTTCCCAAATTCAAGCTCAAGTGTCTCATTGATTTCGGTATATTTGACTTTTGTAGTTTGTAACAATTGCAAATTTAACGATTTCATTATAATGTACCATTTTTTAATTTCATTTTGTGTATATAATAAATTGTACCATAATAACATTGTCGTATTATTTCATGTCTAATATGTATCGCAAAAAATATTATCACTACTTTAAAATGTACTAAGTACTTTTAAACGCGGCCCGCGAACGTATTTGCTTGCTAAAGTTTGGCCTCAACATGTCAAAGGTTGCCTTATACCTGGTTTAAAGGAATAAAATATAACAATGTGTCTCTGTTTCTAATTTTTGTCCCCTAGGGGTCTCTCTGTCATGTAATTAGGTTTATGATTAAAACAAAAGTGTTTGCTTGTTAAGAAATCTTACCCAGTTTTATTAAATGATAGTCAATGATAATAAATGTAGGTTTAAGTTTATAAAATATAGAATTAGGTTTCTAAACGGAACATTGGTTCCACAAGTGTTTATCTCGCTTTAGTCGCTCAGGCATTGATTGATTCATTCATTCTCTTTATGTTTAAATAATTATATTCAGGTGATTCTTGTAAAAATACGAGAAATATAGCTGATAAAAGTAAAACAGCCCTCACATAAATGTATGTATTTATTTATTAATGACCATCAGAAATTATCATACAATATTTTATATGCAATCTTTAACTCTGTTATAGTTGAGCGTGAATACCCAAATTCAAGGTCGTTCAGAGTCATCATTCTGCACCTATATATTTTGTGGCCGTACCAACCCGTTAAGAATAAACTCTCATGGAGAACAGATGCATTACAATTTATATTATTATTCTGAATATATTTCAATATTCTGTCACGTCGTGAATTATCATAAATAAACGAGTGATCAATTCGTCCACGAATAAATGCGTGTCCATTGTGATTTAACCGTTCCCACGTTAACTTCTTATTCGATATGTTAATTCGTTTTGTTGCGAATCCTGTGTGAACGCGCCCGGAAGCTAAGATATTCAAATTTCGATCACAAAGTTCGCTTTTTAATTTAGTTTTTTTTAAATAATCTTACATAAAAGAATGTGAATTTGTTACTGTACATGTTATACGGTTACCAGTACCCTTGGTTACGTCCGGTTTCTTTTATCTATATTATTATATTATTGGTTTAGTTTGTACTAAAACATCAAAATTTTGTGCCAGATAGGTATTTCATAGGCCCCTGATCTCGAATTTTACATGTTTTTAAATATCTAGATATGCTATAAATATATCAAAAATAAATATTTTAAAAAATATATTCTCAATAAATTTTATTATTAAGAAATTATGTCATTTCGAAATTGATTTGATTTCCGTCACTCCTACTTTCCTACCTTTAATTTCATACGTCTAACGGCCGTTTTCAATAACATATCTGAGTTTACTATCCCCGATTAGTACATATTTGTAATAAGTACTATCTTTAACTTAAGACAAATATCGGCTGCCCTCTTATCTATTCAAGCTATAGGATATGGATATATATTATGTAGATACGAACAACTATCCATTGATAGGTTATTTAAAAAAAAGTAAGGACAAAAGGTTATATTTGTTTGTCTTTATTAGCTGAAACAACATATAGTTAATTTATTGAAATCGACCGTTAAATAACATACGTGTATCTTTATCCGGTTTCCTGAATGCTAAGGATTTTGTTTACTTTATGACATCCAAATAGGAAGCGCACAAAATTTACTGTTTAAATATATTATTATTTAATTAAATAAACCAGTATAATAATAGTATTTTATAAGATCATTCAACTATTAATAGTAATCATATAAAACCTAAATAATCACTTCGAAGGCGAAGGAACGGGTGCCGATGACCCCATAAAAACGATGACCGGACGCATCTAATACATTTATGATCTAAATTATATGCACGCAATAATGTAAAAAAACACGTTTCTGACACACGCTGCAAACACTAAAAAAGTACCTGTAATGTTTTATTTTGGAATAAATTTGTTGAGGACAGATGAGTAGACGTCGCCTCAGAGTATGAAATATTATATATGAAATCTAATGTTGATATATTGCGAGTCTAAGTTGTCATCTTTGTATTTTTTAGGAATAACCAGTCAATGTCCTTTATTTCGTGTTTTTATGGTAGATTATTGAGGTAATCTTTTAAACGACGTCTTATTATTTTGTACTCTTATTTTGTAGTTATATGGATTGTAAATGGTTTTTGTCTTATAACGTATGTCTATGTGCTATTAGTAATGTACTTAGGAAATTTATACGGGTTACAATGACTCCGTGATTAAAGCTACGTGTTTCTTGAAGTTACGGTAAAGGATTACTTAGCTTATAATGTTAATGTATTCTCTAATGTGATGACTATTTGAAGTCTTCTGAAGTAAATGGTCTTATGTGAATTATCTTATGTAAAAACTGCATTACGTAACTCGAATGAGTCATTGTTTTTTGTGGAATTATTATTATTATTAACCCGCGATTATTATTATTATTATTGTAAAATTTGGATGTCTGTAATAGACAATTAATTGTACTAAGTAAATAGTACATAACGTACTAGTTGTAAGTATTTAAATAGTTTAAATACCGTGCCAAATTATGCAACGGCACGCCAAGTCCGGTGAAGCTGTAAAAGCCGTCAGAGGCTCCAGGGGGCCCATAAGGCTAACAGTATAGTCAGTTTAAAAAAAAAGTGCAACGGAAATGTGTACATAAGTTGTGTGCACGTAAACGTGTGGAGGAAAATCTAGTGTTAACAGAAAGTGAAGTCTTAGGTTGTCCCTACAAGTAACATATTCGCGCAACTTATACTGAACGCATACCTATATTATGTGTATATAATCAACTTATTTGTATACGGAAGTAATAATATATTAATAATGACCAGGGAGTAACACAAAAGGCATGTTTCTAGTTATTATTTATAATCAACTTCAATTGTACACAATAACAAAACTGCATCACGAAAAATACTACCAATATTATATAATATAAGGTATTATTACATACGAGTAAGACTGTAATAACGTGACATATAAGATCCCGCTAAAATTCACCAAACATTTCAAAATTGCAGTCTTTCATTTTTGTTTGCATTTCACAAAGGTACTGTAAAATAAAAGATTTCGATGGTTGAATTTTCGATAGCTATAAAACTTTAGAGCCTGCCGTTTCATAACATCCCTGACAATTCAGTGTGTGTTTATTACTAGCTGTACCCGCGGCTTCACTCACGTTGTCTACAGAATGCCATCGATTGAGCACAGGCGAGAATCTTGCTGCCCCGCTCCTGGTTATTTTAAACACAAATTAAAAGATACACATATACTCTCGATGACTTTTTTGTAGGTACCTATTTTTAATGCTTATAATTATGTAGTACATTAATTTGCTATATAACTTATGGTTTACTCAGCGTAAGCCATTTAAGCTCCCGAACTGATTTACCATGACCAGTTTTTTTATTTGCGTGGAACATTTTTTTTTAATTCTCAGTTACTTATTATTATTACCTTATTACTCCTTATAATATTCCAATCGTTTCGGAGATTACCTGGAACAAACAAACAGACAAAAAATTTAAAATTGTTTTTTTTTTCTGGCATTATGCATTTAGTAAAAAGCTGACATTACAAACAGACAGTTCAATTTTATTAATTGTATAGATTAAGTAATTGTATTTATACGTATAGGAAACGTGGTTATTTTATGTAGTTAGTAGACAGGTGCTAGGTTCTCAGTTCTAGAACTGAGAAGAATAAATAACATCAGGCTACACGGGTGAGTTCTAGGTGGCGAGGCAGCGGCGAACAGTTTGTCGAATAAATTTAACACGGGTGAAACCACGGGGCAAAACTAGTATATAAACAAAGAATAAAGGCTTATCTTCGCCATTAAAATAATCCGTGAGAAAATACACACACGGATCATATATCATTCCGCAGTCCGTTCACCAAAAGCCCAATTAAAAAAAAAGGTACATTTATTACGAAACATAAATTAAAAAATTGGAAATAAGCTGGTTTATTTATAGCCTGGTCAAAATATTTGTGTTCGTTTAATATTTAGAGAGTATTTTATACCTACCGATGAGTACTGTTGTTTATCATGGCCAATGAAGAGAACGTAGCATAATTAATTCATAATGGTAAGGAAATAAAATCCAGAGAGAGGGGCCAAATTCAAGAAAATACTAAAATCACGACTTACAACAATTTTTATCATATTCTTCGATGTCATAGCAGTAAGTCATTTTTAAGAGAAACGTATATATAAATACATATTACGTATGTATGTATGAAGTTCATTTGGTTTTAACTAATTCCTCCAGCTAGGAGCAAGCCAAGAAAATCTATCACTCAGGTGCAAGATATATTATTTGCAGCCCCAACAGACATTATAAATGTCCATTGTATAATACGTAGCAAACTTGCTCACTTTAAAATAATGCAAAAAGTACCAGAAAAAATTCAGAAACATAATTAATAAATAAGTTGTTAATGCTTAAAACTTTAGATATAAAATAGTTACACAAAGTTAAACTTTTTCAAAGAAATAAAGCAAAGGCCTTTTAGTATAGAATGGTATTTGTCTATTTAAACAAACCAGTGAAATGTAAAAAAAAAATACATTGTTAATTAATCATATTCTGGTCTGAAAGTTTTTAGTAAACTCATTTACAATATATTTATTGACATATTGAATTTGATATAAAATACTTTTCATTCATTAACCAGCTCGGTGAAGGTCGTTCTATACTGGGATCATAGACTATTTGGCGTAGTAACACCATCATAACTCCTAATTTTTTTTATCCTTCGTACGAATTACATAGGTAATGAAATTAACCGTGCAATGATAATAATATGGCTCCATTTTACTGACATTTTTGTTCAAATAATCATTATTTTAATCAAATTTAATAAATATTTGTACACTATAAAAAGAGTCAGTAAAATTAATCTATTATTACAATTTATTACTGATGGCTAACTTCATCGTTTCGCACATCCGTTACACGATGCGCGCGCAGCTCACAACTTTACCCTCTACTAAAGTCTAAATGCACCAAAAGAAGGATAACTTTAATAGAACATAGCCGTTGAGCAGATGTTCAATGGTACACTTATCCAATTAACACATGTACAGTATTCTAGAGGTACTTATTATAATAATATGTAAATTATTAAATATAATAAAAAAAAACAATAACTGACAAAAAAAGGGGCAGATGTATAAAATAAAAAAAAGTTTCATACAAAATCTGTAACGACATTTTTTTTGCGCCAAAAAAAAACTTAACCCTCCACTCGCAGTTTTTTCCTAGTTCATCTAGTTCGCCTAGAAAAAACGCACCGGGCTCATATTAACACAGCCGTATGCAAATCAGTTAGATGTATTCATGCACGAAATATTGTATTAAAAACTGCGACGAAGGGTTAAGCGCGTTGCTCTGGTATTGTTTATGCGAGCTTCTATAAAAAAATCTTTTATCCTTCTGTCTTCAATATATCAACACAAATCTATAATGATATAAAATTGTATATAATATATTTGTTGTTGTTCAGAACAGTCTCAATAAAACGATTGTCTGGAATTTTTGCTTTTCTGTGAAGAGGCATAAACATCGACGACTACCAATGATATCTAATGTTAATATAATAATTTATTTTTCACCATATTTTAGTTTATATCCATGGCTATATTACATTTATGGCTGAACCCTTTCATCTGAACTAGGTTTAACCTGTGTCTCAGGTGGCAATTTCTTCCCTATTATACAATTGTTGACTGTCACAACCTACAAATTAAAAATGTCATGTTCTTTCTTTCTTTTCGCGACCTACCCCTTTCTAAGCAATGCTGATCATGGTCTGGTCTAATCTGAGGACTTTAGTATGTAGTATATATAGGCCCGGCTGAAAACCAGCGCTATAGTATTTTTGATCTTAAGTTCGGCTTTTTTATGTATAAATTTAATTAGTAATGTTTTTATTGTAATCTCTTGTTTAATATGTTGTGTTAATTGTGTCCGTATTTTGTGTCAAATAAATGTCTTTCTTTCTTTCTTTCTAATTAAATCAGATAAGTTAAAAATTAAAGTAAATGAAGATATTAACTTAATAAATAAAATATAAAGTTACATTTGTATTTTATTGAAATATGGTAATAAAATGAGTGACGTCACATTTTTTAGTCGTTTCGTAATACCACATCATTACTTAAGTAACTAAGAGGAATTAAGACAGCTTTAAGTCTATGCAAAGATAGTCATCTGTTTTATTCCTGGGCAATATTACTGGAGCAAATGTGTTCATACAATACAAAATAATTATATCGACCACTGCCATGTTCTTAGAATCAAAACATTAGAAAATGGTATTAGTAGATTATCATAAATAAACAGGACTTCCAGAAATATAAAAAATGGAAATAAAAATCATTTAATAGTAATAAGGAAATAGGGAAATACTTACGTATTTATGTATTCGTCAATTTATATAGATATAATCAACCTGACTGGCAGTTGTCTCTCCCGTGCTCTATTCGGTCGTGCATAAGATTTCTGGTCGAGTTTTCTCGAAGCGAGAATTCCCGGGAAATTTGGCCTTACTCAAGACGAGAAAAATATGGTGAGAATTCTCAATTGAGAATTGAGACAAAAATAGAGATGAATTGGTAATTACAATTTCTAAGCTAATCCGCTTTGAAGGTTTTCATTGTTTTTAATTTTTTGTATAATTAATTTACAATGGATACTCAAAATAGATAGGTACATTATTTGGTTGATTGTGAAGTTAATTCCTGTTCTTTTTTGTTAACTGTATTATGTCATTTACATCAGGATCTTCAAAGTACTTACTTTTTAATAATTTAATTGAAATATCCTAAAAGTTTAACGTAGTATCGATACAAAAAAAGTGTAGGTTATTAAAAAAATAACTCAAACGAAACTTGATGATTATTATTAAGCTCCGTTTAATTTAATTTAATTATCAATTTTATGAAATGTTACAAGTTTTAGAAATTCGAAGTCGAGAATTGTTGAATCTCGAGAAAAAAAAGCCAAGAAATCAGAAACCCCAGTCGTGCAAGCACAGTGCGTCATCAATAGAATTCTGTTAAAACATATTCTTCAAAAGTCTTGGTTCCCACGTTTATTCCTAAACACGATTATCGAGTTACGAATAAATTTATACTATCTAACTTTAAAAACAGAGCTGGTAGAAAAAAAATCTTAAAAAAACACTTTATATCAATTCTGAAAATATTTACTTCTGATCTGAGATGTAATAAAATATTATAGTTATTCGCATAAAAATACCATAATACCATATCTTGTATAAATTGTGTTAATTTTATGATTTATTGACTATTGGCAGATACTCTTATTAATTGTTCGAGATCGAATTTCATTTGTTAATAAATTTATATATTTTATAAATTGACTGAGAAATTATGTGAAAATAATATTAATCATTTAGAAATATTAATGATAATTGTTATGTTGTATATAATATCGTTTATGGTTTGATGTGGTTAAAAATATGTCCAATTAAATAGAAACTTAATATAAACGTTGGAGAGGCTAATTAATTAACTTGTAATAATATTTGTCAAATGCATGTTACTTATTTAGCTTTTCCGTCGATTTGTTCTTACTTGTTTAAAATTAACCATATTACGTGAATAATTTTGTTATCGTTCTAGGTTTAGCGTTGTGGCCATACAATCCCACCTGATCTTAAGTGACGATGTGGTCCAAGATGGTAGCACGCTAAGCCTAGTGGAAAACTGGCTCTCAAGTGGGGCTGCTGGAACACACTTATTGGTGTTTGGCAACAGATTTTCAACTTGCGAGTGGTAGCTAGCCACGCTTTCGCAGCTGAGTGCCTTAAGCGCTCGCTCCCAAGCCCGGTAAAGCTGTAAAGGCCTTTAGCAGTCCTGTTTTTGGATAGGGCCCCTCAGGCTAACAGTAAGGTTAGACCGAGATAAAAAAACACCTTCACAGTACGACAAAGATAAGACGTAGAAAACTTTCTTGTTCATGCCCAGATGGAGGTTACCGCAAGGAGCCAAGCGCGTATGCATATGTACTCGTATGCGTAAAAAATAGACGTTCAATTACATAAAAGGTATAGTCAGCTAAATAAAGAGCCCGTATGGAGCATGCTCGCATTAAAAACTATAAGCACAGTGTACACACACTCTTGCAACGGCTTTTTGTTTTATTGTTTTAAAGCACTTTTTAAGAACAATGGGTTAATTGTTTCTGGCGCCCCGCGTAGACTTCGGTTCCATTCTTTTATGCAAATGAATTTCGTTTCAAGCACCGATTTTTTTTGTTGTTGTCTTTGAATGAGCGATGCGGGCTATGTTGTGCACGTGTGGACTAGGTTTTATACTATTATTTAGTGAGTTTTTGTTAGCAACTTTACTCGGCAACCGATTTATAATCTATAGATCTATACTAATAATATAACGCTCAAGTGATTTTTTTTTATCGTTGCATGGTAAAGTGACGGCAACCACCGTTAAGATCTACAACTGATCGTTTGTTGTCGTTATCATGTCGGTCTGATCAATATTATTATTATTATACCAGAGCTTCACAGTAGGTACGGCAAAGATAACACGTAGCAAATTTCTTTGTTTGTTTGAATGCACTCTTTACACTGTTTACACTTTATAGCATATTTTTTAAGGAATGTTACATGTTACATACCTTCACGCTATGACTTTGATGAGCAGAGGAGTGACTATGAAGGTCAAATAATTTGTCAAGCTGAAGGCAAGTATGGCGGTGCTGTGCAGAGATGGTCGTTAGACATATTAAACATAATTCGTTATACAATATTTGGTAGGTAAGAATTTTTCAAATGGTTTATTCCTCTTATAAACAATTTACAATAAAAAAAAAAAATGTGCACAAAATAAAAACGCCGTTTGTCTTCACCCCTTCACTAAAATCCTAAATATTAAAAATTTAAATATAGAAGCTTTTTATGCTATCCATTACCATATTATCGCGAACGGAGTCGCTTACACAGTATATAATATTATTTTGAAAATATGTTTGTTTGAATGTTTATATTTCAATCATACTCAAACGGCTACAAAGATTCTCATGAAATTCAGCATAAAAATCGATTGTGTCGTGGTATATGATAAATAATACTTATTATTAATTACTTACTTATTTTACATCCTGCGATGCGGTTATATGTTTTATGTAAATTTATGTGCTCCCGTCATATTGTGTTATTTGCTTTAATGTTATTTTTAAGTTGAATTTAATTTTGTTAGATGTTTTTCAAATGTATAATATTGATTTTATAGTTGGTTGTTTATGGTTAGATTTCAATGATCGCATAATTCTTATTTTTATAGGCATAATGGTCTCTGTTAGTATATTTTTATATTTGTTTAGTACTTTTCACTTAAAATTGTATCTTTATTTTATATATAAACTTAATGTATTGGGTATTGGCTAAGTGCCTTCCTAATCTATTTATTAATACGTCAAACAAAAGCCTGTGAGATTTAGCATGGTTAAAGTTTATATGGAGAAGGAGTGCAGAAAGCTAAAATTTATCTATAATATCTGTTACTAATATGTTAAATCAAATTAATTAATACTGCGAATCCTAACAGGACCAGTGCCATTGAACTTAGACCCCGCAAAATATTGACATTGTCACTCAACGAAAAGTGACACCAAGTGATGTAGATAATCCTCATTGTTTATGAATACTGTAAATGTCAAACAAAAAATAGTCTATGATCAAAAACTCGCTGGTCGAATTTTGACCTTAGGGCGATCGCTAGTAACAATAAAAGGAAAACTTTGTTTCCGCCCGGGGTCGAACCGGGGACCTTGTGCGTGTGAAGCACACGTGATAACCGCTACACTACGGAAACTTGAAACATAAGTACGAATATATACTGGTATAAAGTAATATACCTACCAAAATTAGGCGATTTATAGTGTTTTTTTTTCTGTAATTTTTCGAATAAATAAATCAGAATAATCCACAATAACATAATTTTTTTAAACATATTTGCGGGAAGTAATAAGTTATCCGCGCTTTATGGTTATTTATGGTACTAGTGCGGTAAGTTGGTGTTTTCAAACGAGTAGATGAATGTAAGCCCGAGACCAAGTGTAAGACCAAAAACTTTTTCATTACATTATTTTTAATAGCAAATAAGAAATTATACTGATTGGTCACTGCTCTTAGAAATTAATAGTAAAATTTACGCCTTATTCGAGTTATCAGGTGGGGTAGATTCCATGTTAATAAGTTTGTTATGTCGGAAAGTTGTAATATTCTTTGACGTTTGCATGAAAGTGGCGTTCGTTTGCAAATGGCGGCCACGTGCGGCGTTGTGAAAATTGGAACTACATCTTTCGTCTCATTTTATCTTTAGTATTAAAGTGAGACAGAAGTATTGATCAAAGTACTTCCAAGGAGATTCGATCATTCAGTTTATTTATTCTCGTAATGTGAATTTCTTATATTTTTTTAAGGAAATTAAAAAAAAACAATTAATATGGTTAGTATATGAGAATGTGAGAATGTGAGACTACCTATTTTACCGCACATTCCGTTGCATGATGCGTAATTTTAACTTTCGAACAATGTGAACAGGCTTTGTAAATGCATTTTTTGAGCAAGTGTGTTGAAAAATATATTTTTAGTCATTTAAGAAAAATTGTCTAGAAATAATCGATCGATATGAGTTCGAAACGTGATAAAACCATTGCATGTTAGTAGGCCTTTTGTAATGTCCACCTGACTAGCTACCACCCTCAAGTTCAAAATCTGTCACCAAACACCTAATAGGTGTGTTATGGCAGGTGCAATAGGCTTAGCGTGCTACCATCTTGGGCCACATCGTCACTTATAAGATCAGGTGAGATTGCGACCAAATGGTAAATCTATAAAATATAATAATAAGATAATAAAAAAAAAAACAACTTTATTGATTTTGAAGAGTTCCTCGTGTATCTTCGAAGTTAAATGTTCAATGCAAATTAAATTTAAATGGGGCAACCCTTGAAGGATTCCCTATCCAACAAAAAAAGAAACATCAATCGGTTCACAAACAAAGAAGTCATGGCTGGATATCCATAAAAAAAAATATACACAAAATATACATTCGAATTGAGTAACACTAAAATCCCGTCTTTTGTTAAATTCGGTTAAAAAATAGGCCCTGAGAAAGCAATTGCGAACGAAAAAACTCTACTATCAGTTCGGAAATCAACCCAGTCACCTAGAAGAGCTGCCAAAACATCGATCCGGCTTATAAATGTCTTTAGGCAGTATACATAATTTTGAGAAGGGATGCTTAGATGGTTTAACCACGTATAGAGGATGAATGAAAGAAGAATGACTAAACAAATTTATAAGGCGAGTATGAATGGGAACCTTGGAATAGAAGGGCTTAGACGAACGTTCCTTGTTCAAATCGGGGACGTTCTGAAGAAAGGTCAGGTCAAGAGTACTCTGAACCATCGAGCGTGCGTGAAAAGAGGGATGAATGTTGAAGAAGCGAAAGATGTATGCCAGGATCGTAACAAGTGGAAGAACGTGGGACCCCGTTGGGAGATAGGCGTAATGTATGTATGTAATAATTTTAGTGGATGTACAGAGAGGTGGTAATTTTCAAACATAACTATAATTCACTTGAATATTATAAACACATTATTGTATATAACAACCAATTAACAGTAAAACTTTCCTGATATTGTTTTTGGTCTTATTTTTCAGCAAATTGGCAATGTATTTTAGAAACCTAGTACTATTTCAGTAATTATTATTCTCATAGTAGACTTCCAAGAGCCAGATTTGTAGATTTCATTTTTGGGGTACTAGTCTGGTAGAATACCTCAACCCTACAGACGAACGCAGTCAAATAACTTTCTGTTCTGTTCCGGCAGTGAATAAGGTTTCCATACCTCTTTGGGGTAGAGGGGTTCATGGTCGACAAATCCCTAGTGATTGATACCTATGGTACCTATTACAAGCGTATGTAGGCTACGGTAACCGCTTACCATCAGGCGGGCTGCCAGCTTGTTTGTCACCTCAGTTGTTTTAAAAAAGTCGTATCAAAGTACAACCAGACATTTACAATAATGTTAAATTTATGACACTTGGAAAACCTTACCTTATTCTGTTGTCAAAGCCAAGGTATTGTAATGGTAAATCGAAAGACGTTTCACACCAACGCAAATTCACCAGATGATCTTTGTCAAAACTGAAACGTTAACTTTATGCCCAAGATGTCAATTTATCTCTTTTTTTTGAATATTTTATCGTTTTTATTTTCTTAATATCAAACTGCATACTTTTATTTTTGATTCTCAGCAATTTAAAATAACATGACTTGTATAAGAATGTGTTTTTTGTTTACAACTTTAACGGATTATTTTATTTTATTTTATGTTTTAGGATAGACAGAAAGCTATTTTGTGAATGTAAGCTATTACATTTTTTATGTGATGTGATTAAAAATTAACCTGATCTTAAATGATGATATGGTCAATGACGATTACACGTAAAAGTAAAACATGAATTCTTACATGGTCACAAGGATCAGTGCTCGGTACCTGTTATAGTATTTCAATGAACGGTTAATTATGATAAACATTTATCTGATCTGATATGACGATATAGTCGACGAAGACGTTGATGACGATGGTTACATTTAAAAACTAAAACGGACTGTTTATTACATGGACACAAAGATCGGTAGTTGATACCTGTTATATAGTGTTTCAATGTACGGTTACGATTTATAACTCATTTAACAATAATGATTAAAAATTAACCTGATCTTAAATTAAGATGGTTCGATGACGATTTCATGTGAAATCTAAAACGGAATGTAACATGGACACAATAATCGGTGTTCCTTCCCTCTTATAGTGTTTCAATGAACGGTCATGACCGTTGATACATATAAAATATTTATAATAAAAAAATTTTGCTGATCTTAAATGACAATGTGGTTGAAGACGATGACACGTGTTAACTAAAACATGCACTGTAACTTGTAATTATACAAATGTTTCCAGGAACGGTTATGACCTTCGAAATACACTACAATAATCATTATAATAGTAAAATTTATCCATATTTGCGATTTCCAAAGAGGTTTGTGATAATCGGGGCGCTCTAAATTCACATTTATGTCATAACTAGCGTTTTACCCGCGGCTTAGCTCGCGTCATAGCTGAGTTATGTCACTTACGTCCCATCTTTTTTATTTTCTAACTGAACTACTAAATATCAATTTTCAGAGATCATTCATAAAAATACGTATTTTCATCCCCCTTTTCACTGCCTTAGGGGTTGAAATTATAAAAATCCTTCCTTGGTACAAAAACAAACAGTGCAAAAAGAATTTTTTTTCTTTCTTTCTTCGCATGCAAATTTTCGCCGTCCTAGCCCCAGTAGTTTGGGAAGCACGTTGATATGTCATTCAGTTAGTTATTCTTTAAAAGACGTGTGGTTACATAATTTGAATGTTTTTTTTTCTAATGGATGTTATGCTATAAGTTCTCTTTTTATGAACAGATTTGGATGTTTTTTTTTTTGTTGGATAGGGAAGGGGTTACCACAAGGATGGACCACCTTTTAATTTCATTGGCATTGGACTTTGAACTTCGAAGATATACAAGGGAACTCCTCAAAATCATTGAAGTTGTTTTTTTTGGATTTCGTTTTTGTTAAAAAAAAAATCTTGTATAAATAGATATTATTATGTCTTATTTCATCATCTCAGTAATCATGTTTTTGATAAAGCGTTCTATTCATATTGTTACACCCGTGGGTATTAAAAATGCCGATGATTGACGTGAAGAAGATTTATTTCAATTCCACATAGTTACAAATTACACGAACTCACAACACTGTTATTTATTACACTGTGATTTCGCTTCCTTTTATCGCTCGTTGTTATCGCTTTGTAATTCAAAACTGAACTGCACTGCTCGGGGCCGCGCCTGAGTCACTTATATACCCACACTAAACGACTACAAAAACATCGTGAAGCATCGCGTCTTTTCTTAATGTTTACTTTCAATGCCTACTCGATGACGTAATCGAGGCGATAAGCCCTATACATGTGTGTGTAAACTGCGATGTTTACACAAACATGCACCGCGGTTGTTTACGAAGCGAACATTATTTCGAAGTCCTGAGAAGTTTGTAGTTGCTTCGAGATATTTCGGGAACAGGATTTTTCTATCTTTTAATCTGGTTGTAACAGGTCGTAACAATATGTATACGACAAATGTATAAAAATAAACTAATTGGCCTGTATAACGCTGTTTTGCGATCACTGTTGTATTAAAAAAAAATAAACAACAAAAACCATTTAACATAACATACCATCACGCCTATAACCCCAAAGATTTAGGCAAAGGTGTACTAATGTATACCCACACCAATACCAGAGACCATTTACAATGTTTTAATTGAAATTCACAATTATTTTTAACCGACTTCAAGTAAAGACAGAGGTTATTCTATTCGAATGTATTTGTTATATATTTTTATATGGGTAATTGCATTTTTTGTGAACCGACTTTGATGATCTTTTTTTTGTAAAATAAGGGGATACCTTAAGAGTGGTCCTATTTTAATTTCATTGGCATTGGGTCTTCAACTTTGAAGATACATCAGAGGACTCTTGATAATCATTAAATTTGGTTTTATTTTTGTTAAAAATTGTCTTATATTGAGCAACTTCCCGGATTCTAGACAGAGAGTTCGTCTGCACTTCGCCGTGTCTGAATACTATTTGAGCTTTTAGGAATATAATAATACTGACAATAAGAAAAATGAAACTAAGTATTTATGTTAAGTACTGAGGGAAATTTAATATTGCTGAATAAGCAAGTATACGGTGTTCCAAACGTTAGTTATAAACAATCTAGCTAGATTATAAACTGTCGATAGATAGCGAAAACCTGAATAATTTTCAATGTACCTAATGGTAAAATTTTCGAAGTGTTATAAACTAACTGGAATCGATAAGTTAAGTTAGAATTGTGATTATAACGCACGAGCCGAGCGAGCGAAGCAAGCAGGCTATATTTGCGTCCGGCAATTGCTAGAAACAAATTAGCCGTTGAAAATTAACATTTTTGAAGTCCTGGTGTCAAATCTTGATTTTGTTTATTTAGTATACATAACTTCAAACATCAGTTTACAACCTGACTAGATTGTTTATAAGCTAACGATTCGCACAGTTATCTTGTGACATATCAAAATAAATGAGTAGGGATGTATTGTATTTAATGTTTCTTGCGATTTTTAGTCGGGATAACACACTTGTCTTGTAATGAATGGTACGACGCTTTTTAGAGTATATTCCTAAAATGTTTGTGTGTCGTTACCCTCGGTTATTACTCTCTTATTTTACTCTTCAGGCTAAACATACAACGAGTAACACGTCGACAATCGTAAAATTACAGTTTTATGAACTATCAAATATAACTGGTGTATGTCAGAAACACATGTCCGCGATATCTTCTTTAATGCACGTTTTTTATGAACGGTCACACCGTGTCGGTTCCAACGGACAACAATATACTTGCATAATATGTTTTTTATTCAATAACGACAAAATAAAGAGATTGAGATACAAAGCGTTCGAATCTCGAATGCAAAAATAAACCTGTACCTTTTAGCGTAGTTGATTTCTAGTAGGTATTAGTTTGATCGACCACCATTTTACAGATCAAAATTTATTCCCAAGTAAGATCTAAATCTATTAGCCAAAATAACATAATTTTTTGCCAAATGCACTCGAAAACAAGAAATACTACATTTTAAGATTGTCGTACTACCAAATTTTGACCATTTACATCAAATTTTCTTTTAAAATCCGATGAAATTGTCGATTGTCAGTCAATATTTGAAATAGTCATTGTCCTACCAAACACATGGCTACCTATTTATGCTACTGAAGCTACCTACTTACCGCAATACATTGACTAGCGACGGATTTTTAACTTAAAGTTATGTAGCTAGCCAGAGTAGACGCAGAATATGTTTAGAAAAAAATTGAGTATACTTACTTGTATATATTAATAAACATAACATACCATCACGCCTGTATTCCCGAAGGGTTAGGTAGAGGTGTACTAACGTCCACCCACAGTTCGCCGTGTATGTTTTTAGGTCCCATGTAATAGGGCGCGAGCCTATTGCCATTAATCGGGCACGAAGCCAAACTCAGAGCTGTTACTGAGAATTTCATAGAAAAACCCAATAACACTTTGGTCGACCTGGGAATCGAACCCAGGACCTCGATCATAGCAGTCGCACTTACGGCCACTAGGCTAACGAGGCAGCAGGTTGATACGTGAAGCAAAAGCTTTCGAAGACTGTGAGATTTTGGC
This sequence comes from Saturnia japonica, assembly GCA_033032175.1. Lineage (NCBI taxonomy): Eukaryota > Metazoa > Arthropoda > Insecta > Lepidoptera > Saturniidae > Saturnia > Saturnia japonica. Next base: position 4,244,625 of record CM065315.1, read on the forward strand.
ATTGTTAAAGATTATATGGAGAAGGAGCGCAGAAAGCTAAAACTTATCTATAACATCTGTTACTAATATATTAAACAAAATAAATTTATACTGCGAATCCTAAAACGACCAGTGCCATTGAACTTAGACCCCCGAAAACATTGACATTGTCACTCAACGAAAAGTGACAGCAAGTGATAATACTCATTGTTTAGGTTCATGAATACTGCAAATGTCAAACAGAATGTCTATGATCAAAAAGTCGCAGGTAAAATTTCGACCTTAGGGTGATCGCTAGTATTTACTTATTACAAATCCAGATTAACATTTCAAATTACCGGCTAGTGCTAGGCCAGACTACTTCGCACTTCTGGAATGATTAAGGAAAAGTTTCATCAAAATCTGCCAAATGGATTTTATGAGAAATCCATAAAAATAATTTTATATGTTCGTGTTCAAGTACAAATATTTGCCATATTGATGACAGTAATCTTTTCCATGCAATCTTTGCTTCTGATTCATGTTTATTTATAAAATCATACATAAATTTAACAGATAAAAATTAAATTAAAGTTATTGATGGTATCATTTCGTTTAAAATATTTCCTCGAGGAGAGTATAGCAATAAACAAGAAAATATGATTTAATATTAAAACTTTTAACTATTAAAAATAATGTTATAAAAGTTGATAGTAGAGTATCGTTCCTTTTTTTTATTTACGAAGAGAGAGAAGAGAGAAAGGGTTAAAGAGAGTGGGTCGTAGGTAATGCATTATATGTACCGGTATTATTTATTCTGCATAATAAATATGCGCTCGCGATACTTGATCATTATTTGGATGCCGAGTTATTTTAAAACTGTTATATCTCCTAAGATATTAATTTAAAACAAGTACTGTAAGGGCAATTTTGTTCAAAATTAAATATTTGTGATGAATAACGTATTTATTTCGATAAGGATTAATACCATGTATATAAAACGCCTTTGCAAATAATTCGTTATTTTAAAACAAATTTTATTACCATAGAAAGAGTTATATTGAGGTAAACCTTAAAAGATAGCCATATACTGTCGCAAACTTTTTTAGAGCTTTTAAGAGAAACAATTCCGTCACACACTATTCTTGTGTAACTTTGCTGTGAGCGGAAGCTCTGAAAAAGAATTAATTTCCACCGTTTTTCCAATATTTTTCATTGATGCTCCGCTCCTATTGATCGTATCGTGATGTTATATAGCCTATATAGCCTTCCTCGATAAATGGGCCATCCAACATTAAAATTTTTTTTCCATTCGAACCAGTAGTTCAGGAGATTAGCGCGTTCAACCAAACAAACAAACTATTCAGCTTTATAATATTAGTATAGATTATTTGACATACTTTTTAATTTTAAAATATTTTGAATCTTAAACTCTTTGGCTTCCTTAAATAACAAAAATTTACGTAAAATTAGTATATATTCCCTCCCTGGGAGCAGAGGTATTAAAGGCCGTCTGTTATTTATTAAACATAGAGCTCCGTTAATTGTCTAATTGACTTTTTATCGCGACTTTGAAATTAAATTCAGTGAAATTTGTTATCTCATTTCAACGATTTTATTGCAATAATTACAATGAATATTAGAAGTGTGCGAATACCATTGGAATAGTTAGATTTAAGTTTCGAGTGTTCTATCAACAATCGATTCCAATTTCATATATTAAAAAAATGTAACAACTCATGAATTATTTAAAGTTCGAATGGAATAATAGTTCAACAATTACAAATTGTTTGAAAAACTTAGTAATAAATTGAAATTTTCAAAGAAAACACTTTGAATCTTATTGGAATTCCCCCTTTACGAATATGTTGGTTACGTCATTTATGTGATTGTCCAACGTTAAAAAAGGCCCAGCGACAGCTGTAAAACTTTTATAAGCACCACTGTTGCACAGAAAATAGATTTTAAGACCGTTTTATTACTATAAACACGTCGCCGGTTAAGTGCTTCAAATGTCACGTATAAATATTATTACTTACATTTATTAATGTTATATATATTTACGGATTTTATAGCTTTAAGTGGTAATCAGAGATTTAAATAACGTTTGAATAATTCATGAAAATATTTTTTTCATTATTCAATAAGTTTAAATTTTTATATTATTTGAAATTAAGATCTGATAAGAAGTCGTTGGCGTTTTATTTGAAAACTTTGTGTTTGTGTATTCATTTCCATTATTTCCCAATAAGAATAAGTAATACCACGCAATTAAATATTTAAAAATTCACGTCATTAATAGTCCCGATTTCAAATACTTTCTTTAAGATTAATGATAAAGTGACGTCTCTTTTCCTGATAGTAAGCACAGTACAATTAAAAAGACAATTTTTAACAATAACAAGACAATTTTTAACAAAAAATTAAATCAACTTTAATGTTTTTGAAGAGTTCCCTTGTGTATTTTGAAATTGAAGGTCCAATACCAATGAAATTAAAATGGGACTACCCTTGAAGTATCTCCTATCCAACAAATCCAAATCGGTTCATAAACAAACAAGTTATGGCGGAACATTCTCGGTTAAAAATGAAAACTAACTTCAATTGTTTTGAAGAGTTTCCTGGTGTATATTCGAAGTCGAAGATTCAATTCCAATTAAAAAACAACGACCAACGTAGTATTGACAATCCATCCACGACTGTCGCTTTTATACCGGCCTAAAACGGGTTCATCGCCATGAGAATGTGCATAGTGGTTGCGACAATCATGGCTCAGTTGGTGGCGTGTATGGACTCTGCGTCGAGATTGGGGCTCTAAGACCTATAACGATAAAAAAAACTTCATACCACCCCATTTCATTACTGCATATACTACAATCCAAGAATAAAACAAGTGTGATGAATGTTCAATCTATGATGGTCGCGAATCAGTCGGACACAACAATCGTGTCCTACCGACCAGGAAAATCTAATTTTAAACGACTCTTAAAGTTTCTACGATGTATTCAAGTTTGAAATGGCAAATTGATATATCCCTGTATGGTACGTTGCCTCAGGAAGGTACGCGGACGGGTGTTGGGTAATTTCCAAGTTGAAACAATTTGTTTGACAGCCGCCCGCGCCGCCGCAAGCTCACATTACTCTGTTGCATGTCTCTATTTGGAAGTACAGAGTCTGCGAAAAGAGTTTTTTAAATTTTTAGATACTGTATTTGACTTTAACCATTTTTTAACTGCCGAAGCAAAAAGAGGGGTGTTATAAGTTTAACGTGTGTATCTTTTATCTGTCTGTCTGTGGCATCGTAGCTTACACACGGCTATATCGATTTTCATCTAGTTTTTTTTTTGTTTGAAAGGTGACTAGTTCGAGAAGTTCTTAGCTATAATTGTAGATTATCATCTCTTTTCTAGTTGAAAATAGACGTGAGCATCTTCTACGATTCTGATTGATCCAAGACTTGGTATTCTGTCAAGGACATAAGATAAACGTTAACGCTATGCTGAAGCGTTATCTGCAATCTGTAGGAACTCCTCACTAACTTACAGCAGAGATATCGTGTTTAGGCTCATTGGATTGGTCATAATAAATAGATAACTTGTGTCGGGGGTTTAATAAATGTTCAATTAACTTTTTTCATTATTAAATTAATCCGCATTATAATTTAATATTTGATTGGCGTAGGTGTTACTTTGATGTTGGGCGTGTCGATGTTTATTCCTTATAGATTAAATAACGTTCGAGTCTAAGGGCTCGAGCGCATTTCTTTAATCGTTTCAGTTACTAACATTTCTTTTTTTGACTTTTCTTCTTTTCCACGATTAGTTTCAGATTTAAAATTTTCAGATTCATCTGAACAATTAATAACAAATGTTTCTTGTTTCAGAAAGACGAAACAACCGTTAATCTGTTTTTAGACGGAAGTAGCAAAGCAAATTCGGATAAAATAATTTTATCTGAGACTAGTTCACCCGTGTTAAATTTATTCAAGCAGTTCTGCACCGCGCCGCCGCCAACGCACCCGTATAGCTTATCGGTGTTCTCACTTCCTCTGTTAATGATACAGCTTTCCAGAATGTTTGGCGTTCATGGTTATTGCTTTGCTTCTTAGATTATATTAACGCGAAGCCAATAAATAATCCATAAAATGCAAGAATACTTTTTCTAATCTTACTGGTAGCACCAGAGATTAGCTGTTGTAACCTTTTTTTACATTTATTTTTAAATGTAACAGTTTATAATCTATATAAAGAACATGATTGAGGTTTGCCGTTGGGCGCGCATCGTGAAAAAATTACTGGATAGATTTAGACCAATTTTTTTTGTTTTATTTCTTACATACTTGTTCCTTATCAAAAAGAAAAATTATCACGAAAACTTCATTCAATAAAAAGCTATACAAATTTTAAGAAAATATGATTTTTATGTAAGCTCTTTCATCGATGTCTTTTCTTGCCGTGACGTTAAAACAATAAACACCGCAGATGAAGTTTCGGGTATCAGCTACTATTTGTTATTTCGGATGTTCTGAACACAGTCTATAAATATGCGAAACATGGATATGTAAAAAAATTTGCACAAGTAATGGCAAAAGGTGTGTTTAGTAATTATACGATTCTTTGACTACTTCAAAGCATCGTATAATTAAATAAAGGACGCATCCATGGATGCCGTTTATAGGTATATAAAAATATTCCCTGTGGACATCAATATTAGATATTTTTAAACGAAGCACGATACGTTCAAATTTATATATTGTAACCTCCCGCGAATTTCGTTCGTGTTAATTTATGCATACTAAAATGTAAAATTACTTTTACCTATATTAATAATGTTTAAACCGATTTAATTTAAAATCTATTTGACGGATTTTAATGAGTTTTTTTTAGTTTGCCTTATAATTCCAATAAGCGAAATATCTACGTACCGCGAAGCAGACGAGAATGAGCTAATTACAATAAAATTATATAGAATTAAAAAATACTCTGGATGACGTAGTTTTGGTAAGCAAGTGTACAAGCCGTACTGATGGTAAGCTGTTACTCTAGGTAGCCTATGCAATGGACGATTGTAACACCAGAGGATTGCTAACGAGATATGAAGTTTCTCTCACTCTCTCTTTTCCTGGCTATGTATCCGACAAGGCGATGGGGTCAGCATTCTGTAACTTGTCTTTTTCTTCGGAATCTTAGCACTTCCCCATATACCTATTTCCTATTTTACTCTTTCCTTTATTTTGTTCTATTAACTTATTTTTATTTTGTTTTAGAGGCAGGACCCCTAGAAATTTGTAGGAAAGGAAGTTGTGGTGCCAAATTCCCTATGTAATCTTGCACATGGTGAAGCATAACATCATGAGAAAACCTTATCATGGTTGTAGGGACATTTTATAATACCCGCCTGGCTAGTTACCATCATCGAGATGAAAATCTGTCGCCAAGCAACTATAGGTGTATTCCAACAGCTGTTCTTGAGAGGCAATACCCCACTAGACTAGTTTTAGAATGTTACCATCTTCGGCAAGATCAGGTGATAACGCTAAAACCAATAAATTTTAAAAAGTGGCCTCCTCTTCACATGACCATACTTGAGCAGACTATGGGTTTCTCGCACGCGTTCACGATACTAATATTTTTGGTAAACGACAGTGGTTTAGTGAAAGTTAACAAAATGTACCCCGGGGCCGTGCGTGTGCACAGTTCACGATCAACCGTGTTCGTAAGAGTTCGGGGGCGCTCGTGACGGGGTCATGTCATTACGTACTCCGCCTCGACGCCGCGCCGCGCCGCGCCGTCGTGACTCGTGACTCCTTATTTCGGTAATATATTAGGTCTTTACCTATGAAATTGCCGTTTTGTATGAAAACATTTAAACGATTTTTTTTCATGTATTTTTTATTTGTAACCCATGCAATCAATGCATCTTTGCCAGCGCAATGGCAGTTTATTGATGCCCTTCTTAAAGAAATCAGCTGGACGGGAGGCAAAAAATTCTTCAAAGGCATTTTGTACTGCCTCTCGGGTATTGAATTTTTTCCCCGCCAAGGAGTTATCCAGATTCTGGAAAAGGTAGTAGTCTGTAGGCGCAAGGTCTGGTGAGTAGGGCGGATGACAGAGAACTTCCAACCCCAGTTCTTGCAACTTGGAGACCGTCTGCTGTGCAGTATGAGGTCGCGCGTTGTCGTGCAGGAGCAGCGGAGACGAGCGATTGACCAATGCTGGTTGGAGATGTGCCAGCTTCTCCATCATTGTGTTCAGTTCTTCACAGTACACATCTGCAGTAATGCTCACCCCGTTTGGTAAGAAGCTGTGATGAATCACACCAGCGCTAGACCACCAAACAGTGACCATCACTTTTCTAGGGGTAAGTTTTCGTTTAGGGCATTCTTTAGGTGCTGAACCAGGATCCAACCAACTTGCTGAGCGCTTGCGTTTATCAAACAGAATCCATTTTTCATCGCAGGTAACAATGCGGTTTAAAATTCCTTCATTTGTGTGTCTGTTGAGCAGTGCAAGGCACGTCTCGACGCGTACTTCGCGCTGGCGATCATTGAGTTCGTGGGGCACCCATTTGTCAAGCTTTTTTACCTTGCCAATTTGACGCAAATGGACCAATATTGTTTTGACGTTAACGTCGAAAGCTGCTGCTAATTCAGCCGTAGTTTGTGTATCATCAGCTTCCACAATCGCCTTTAATTCGTCATTGTCGACCAAAGTTTTCGGACGACCGCGAGGTTCATTTTTCAGGTCAAAATTCCCAGAACGGAAGCGAGCAAACCAATAACAGGTGGTGCGTTGGTTTGTAGTGTTAGAGCTCCGTAAACGTCGTTAATGTTGCGTGCCGCTTGTGCCGCGTTGCTGCCACGACGGTACTCATACTCCATAATTACTCGAATTTTTAACGTATCCATGATGACAAAAAAGATTGAAATGCGATGAAAATGTAACACTAATCATTAAACAAATGACTACTTTTGGAAAAAGAATTCCATATTTTTAAAATAAAATTAATTTGAAATTAGAATTCTTAGCCAAACAAACATTATTTTGATTTGAAATGGCCAGTACTGCAGAACGGCAATTTCATAGGTAAAGATCTATTATATACAACATACTTTATTGCACACGAAAAAAAAAATATACATGCTATGTAACAATTTACATTATTTGTGTACAGTTACAGGTAACCTTAAAATCTATACAATTAATAAAATTGAAGTGACTGTCTGTAATGTCAAAATAACAGCTTTTATCTAAATGCATATCAAAGTATATACGATACCTATAACAAAAGACCAATTTTTAAAATTGTTGTCTGTCTGTCCGGGTAATCTCTGAAACGGTTGGACCGATTTTGACAAGACTTTCACTGGTAGATAGCTGATGTTAGAAGGAATAACTTAGGCTACTCTTATTTTAGAAAAAAGAAGTAGGTTTCTGCGCAATTAAATAAAAAACTGGTCACTGTGGATCAATTCGAGAACACAAATGGCTCACGCTGAGTAAACTTTGAGACATATCAAATTAATATAAGTACTACATAATTGTAGACATTAAGAAAAGCTACAAAAAAGTCAGCAACAGTCTATCTTCTAAAGGAAACCCAAAATAAGCATTTTTGTCTTTAAAATAACCGGGAGCTCGTGATACGACATCCGCGCGTGTTCTCGATCGATGGCATTTTGTACTCAACGTGAGCGAAAAACACAAACTTTGCTACAACAGCTTCGTATGTTACTGATCCCTTGTAAAATAGGTTTCTTAGTTCCACAACCTTAGCTTTCAAGATTTTTTTTTTATTTTATAGACAGTTTAACAAACATAAAAGAGGAAGTTCTAAAGTAGTGCTCATTACTGAATAGGTTTCTCCGAATCCAGATTAAGATGTTACGGACACGTTGACCCATTGACCACTTAGTTAGGATGTAGCTTTCCATAAGAGGAAAAGGCAAGTCGCATGAAAAATGTCCAGAAGGATATGTAGCGTCTCGGCTCGTCCGATGAAGATCTTGTTCAAAGAAGCAAATGGCACATCACGGTTAAGAAAACTGATACTGTGTAATGGGAAGAGGAAAAGATAAAGAGGATAGGATGTTATCGATGAAGCCTAGAGGGACGACTCTCAAATGCAGCTACCGAAATACAAATGTTGGCGACCGATTTTCTAATTGAAGATGGTGGCTAGGTATAGGTTTGCTAGGTATATGTATGCTAGGTATTGGTATGCTATGTATATGTATGCTAGGTATATGTATACTTGATATTGGGTATGCTAGGTATATGTATGCTAGGTATATGTATGCTAGGTATATGTATACTTGGTATTGGTATGCTAGGTATATGTATGTTAGGTATATGTTTGCTAGGTATATGTATGCTAGGTATATGTATGCTATGTTTATGTATGCTAGGTATATATATGTATACTTGGTATTGCTATGGTATTGCTTGGTATGCTAGGTATTGGTTTACTAGGTATATGTATGTTAGGTATATGTATGCTAGGTATATGTATGCTAGGTATAGGTATACTTGGTATTGGTATGCTAGGTATATGTATGCTAGGTATATGTATGCTAGGTATATGTATACTTGGTATTGGTATGCTAGGTATATGTTTGCTAGGTATATGTATGCTAGGTATATGTATACTTGGTATTGGTATGCTAGGTATATGTATGTTAGGTATATGTTTGCTAGGTATATGTATGCTAGGTATATGTATACTTGGTATTGGTATGCTAGGTATATGTATGTTAGGTATATGTTTGCTAGGTATATGTTTGCTAGGTATATGTATGCTAGGTATATTTATGCTAGATATATGTATGCTAAGTATATGTATGCTAGGTATATGTATCCTCGGTATATATATGTATACTTGGTATTGCTATGGTATTGATTGGTATGCTAGGTATTGGTTTGCTAGGTATATGTATGTTAGGTATATGTATGCTAGGTATATGTATGTTAGGTATATGTATGCTAGGTATATGTATGCTAGGTATAGGTATACTTGGTATTGGTATGCTAGGTATATGTATGCTAGGTATATGTATGCTAGGTATATGTATGCTAGGTATATGTATGTTAGGTATATGTATGCTAGGTATATGTATGCTAGGTATAGGTATACTTGGTATTGGTATGCTAGGTATATGTATGCTAGGTATATGTATGCTAGGTATATGTATGTTAGGTATATGTATGCTAGGTATATGTATGCTAGGTATAGGTATACTTGGTATTGGTATGCTAGGTATATGTATGCTAGGTATATGTTTGCTAGGTATATGTATGTTAGGTATATGTATGCTAGGTATATGTAAGCTAGGTATAGGTATACTTGGTATTGGTATGCTAGGTATATGTATGCTAGGTATATGTATGCTAGGTATATGTATGCTAGGTATATGTATACTTGGTATTGGTATGCTAGGTATATGTATGTTAGGTATATGTTTGCTAGGTATATGTATGCTAGGTATATGTATACTTGGTATATGTATGTTAGGTATATGTTTGCTAGGTATATCTATGCTAGGTATATGTATGCTAGGTATATGTATGCTAGGTATTGATTTGCTAGGTATATGTATGTTAGGTATATGTATGCTAGGTATATGTATGCTAGGTATTGATTTGCTAGGTATATGTATGTTAGGTATATGTATGCTAGGTATATGTATGCTAGGTATATGTATGCTAGGTATATGTATACTTGGTATTGCTATGGTATTGCTTGGTATGCTAGGTATTGGTTAGCTAGGTATATGTATGTTAGGTATATGTATGCTAGGTATATGTAAGCTAGGTATAGGTATACTTGGTATTGGTATGCTAGGTATATGTATGCTAGGTATATGTATGCTAGGTATATGTATACTTGGTATTGGTATGCTAGGTATATGTATGTTAGGTATATGTTTGCTAGGTATATGTATGCTAGGTATATGTATACTTGGTGTTGGTATGCTAGGTATATGTATGTTAGGTATATGTTTGCTAGGTATATGTATGCTAGATATATGTATGTTAGGTATATGTTTGCTAGGTATATCTATGCTAGGTATATGTATGCTAGGTATATGTATGCTAGGTATTGATTTGCTAGGTATATGTATGTTAGGTATATGTATGCTAGGTATATGTATGCTAGGTATTGATTTGCTAGGTATATGTATGTTAGGTATATGTATGCTAGGTATATGTATGCTAGGTATATGTATGCTAGGTATATGTATACTTGGTATTGCTATGGTATTGCTTGGTATGCTAGGTATTGGTTTGCTAGGTATATGTATGTTAGGTATATGTATGCTAGGTATATGTATACTTGGTATTGTATGCTAGGTATAGGTATGCTAGGTGCAGGTATGCTAGGTGAATATCAGAGAATGCTTTTCAACTATGCTATTGTTTCATCACGATGTTTTCCATTATCGAAAGTTCAACCTTGTTCTAGACTTGTCTTGTTCTGGTTCTTGTTGACCGACGCCGATTAATTGCTTTCTTTGAACGCACTACCACTAAACTATTGGCTTCAAATATTTATTTGATAATTTTAACAACATATAATAAAATAATTAATTTTATAATTAATGTTACTTTTTGAAAAAAATGTTTTACCATTTTATAGCCTTTTTATTGAGGAACGTCATAGACTCTACTCTAAGGAGCGTAGCAGTAACCATGAACGTGAAGCAATTTAGCAAGCTGATGGCCGGCATGAAGCGGCGGCTGCCGATGAATTTAGATCTCTCGGTGGTCGCCGTCGTGAATGGACTGTGTTATACTCACCATCAGAGACAATACCATCAATGTGCCGAGCTATAATAAAAAAAAGTAAGGGAAATAAGAACAACGGCGGCGACGCGGTAGAGAGTTAGTCGAATAAATTTAAAGCCGGTGAAACCATAGGGAGCTACTAGCTTAATATAGAAATGACAGTAAAAGGGTCAAAGCATAAGGTACACGGCCACAACTCCGGAACAAAATAACCAGAGCAATGATCACGCTAATGTGTAAATACTCTTGTTACGTGACCCGTCGCACCGTGTAATGTGTACACAGTGCCAAAACAACGACATACAGCTACTAGATAAACCTTTAATTTTGTAGCCCTTGAAAGCGCAGTTACGCTTATACTTAGTGAAACAATAGAATATTGTTCCAGAACTTTTAACCTAAGAGGCATTCGTTCGTGGAAAAGAGAGAAGGGAATTCGATTGACCAGCTCTCATGAATATGGACCTCAAAAAAAAAAAATACAGAGTCGCAACGATATCTTCCAAACTAAAAGGGTGACATAAAATATTTATGTAAAACGTGAATTACAATTATCATATATATAAAATTATAATATTCCAAGTTCATTATTAATTAAACAAGCTCACAGATACATATAAGTAAAGATAAAAGTATTTGTGTCTATTAAAGATATTTAGAAACAATGACAGCTCTAGTAAATATGACAAATATCTTTGGTATGTAGGGTAGAGTAGAGGCAGCGACCCGCGATAGAGTCATTTCCTGATTTTGATGTCGCAATACAATGCCGAATTATAGTATGATTAAAATTTTCACATGCTTAAGCTTTATTTATAATCACGCCTTGTTAATTTGAGTTATAATAAGACTCATTGAAATATACTGTTTATGATCTTAATAAACAGGTTTACTACTTTTTAAACTTTTGAAGCTCTCAATGGTGGCTGAATTATCACTCAGCTATCGCTTGTACGGTTAACGCGTCGACTGACGTAAGTTCGAATCCGTGCAATAAGCCTGAGGTTTTTGTGTAGGAAATATAGTAATGAACTCATCTACATCTCATTTCTCTCATCTCATTTCGTCTCATCTACTACCCTCAACTAAGTTTAGTCACCTTATATGTGTGTTCCAGCAGCTACACTTAAGAAACAGTTACTAATAGGCTTAGTGAATTATTGTCTTGAGCCACATCCTCACTTACATCAGGTGAGATTGTCGCTAAACCTAATAACAAAACAAAACATGATCCGAAATAGATAAATGTTCCCAGAATTCAATCATTAGGTTTGAAACATGCTTCATGTAATGTATAATGTACGAGAAACACTAAGAATCTTTTTATTAACGGGCATAAAAAAGAGTTCAAAACATGTTTTATGTAAAGGTTTTCTTTTAATGGAACCCACAGATACTGTTACAACACTTACATCGAAATAAATTAGAACAAAATTTTGATTGAGTCCAAATTTCGTATTTAATTAACTATATGATTCACACACACCTACACATACACCCACACCCACACGCATACACACACATACACATGAATACACGTATACGCTCTACAACTCTAAATATTGTTAGTTTAATTGAAAAATGTAAAAAATTGTTGTATTTTTCGTTGTATTTACATTGTATTATGGAACGCAGACCCCACTGTTGTATTGCCTGGAAGTTGGCGCTATTGGCTGCGACACAGTTTTCACTAATGTGGCTAATATCGTACATTTTTGTTATTTGTGAGATGATTTATGGTTCCAATAAATTATTATTATTATTATTTTATTGTAAAGCATTTAAACCTATATAGGTACTTAAACCACGTAGATAATTATGTAGAATTTATATTTATTGAAATTTAATTATGTATTGAGTAATTTCAAGGAAATTTCATTGCCTTCTTTATAAGAGTAGCACAATTTGTTATAACATTGCTATTTTTCATGTGATATGAAAAAAAATATTTCTCAAATGAAATAATTAACCTGTATGACTGCTAGTTAACATTTAATTCGTGTATAATTAATCCAATATGCTAGTGAATTTGTAATTTGTATAATTCATACGTCTATTAAATTACATAACCGACGAGCTAAAAAAATTGCTGCCGAAGTTTGTACAATTGCCTAATTATTTGTACAATTATGTGAATATTTGTATTTACATAGTACACTACTAATGTGGGTATATTTTATTATACCTTTTAATCTGCACTACCTGTACTGTTGATTAGTTGGAAGAATATGCGTTTTGTCATTAAAAGAAGTAGAACTAAAAGTAAAATGAAGTATATTAACTATTAATTCAATCTATGCACAACAATTTTAAAATATAGCCGGTTTCCATTTTCACACCGCCAAATAGTTCACTGTTTAATACAATTGTATTAAAATAACTACCTATAATTAATTTTGGGATGAGTTTTTTTATCGTAAAATTAAACATATACTGTTTAAGAACAAAGCGCGTGAGGATGCGCTCGGCGGATTGAGCGCTGTCTAATTTCGGCTAATATGAACTGAACGGTATATCATACACACTGAACAATTTACTATTGTATTCTAACAAGTCAATAATACATTCGAAAACTCTTTATACTTCCATACTATGAAACGTGTTGTCGACACTTTTAAGCATTCACTGTTGTGGAACTTAATAACTTCCAGAATAAGTATTATATTGAAAAGTCCACAGGTATAACATTCGCCTTAGTGAACCGCTTAGCGTGTTACGTTCTTAAGTCCACTGGTGTATATATCCTCGGTATATATACAAAGAAAAATGTAATTTTCTTTAATTTTAAGATTTCCACGCATCAAGCGTCATCGTGTTAAACCGCGACATAGACTAATACTAGTCACTCTGTAATCTGTGGTCGAATGATGACAATCTATGAAGCATCTAGCTAGCTAGCTGTCTTTTGAAAATTTATAAAAAATAATATTTTTGTTTCCCAGTTGTGATTTAGGAATTGACATTGTCATTAATAACATTAAATGTCGTTTCTTTTATTACAGGTAAGATTTTGTTACTAAACTGTTTTATTTATAAGTGGATCAGAATATGTAAAATTAATACAATAAAACTTTTATTATAGAGAAATTCAATTGTGTTTTGAATAACTTTGTCGCCCAAATCACAAGAAAATACCTTATATATATGTAGAGTAGGGCTCGATATTGGGACCGTTTTTGTTCCTAGCATATATAAATTATCTACTCTTAAACGAACAATACTTAACAGTACTGTGCTAACATTGTTCTTTTTGCAGACGATACTTCACTTATATTTCAAGTGAAAAGAAAAGCTTCAATGGTTATGCATGTAAATAATACTTTAGTTCAAATATCAGAATGGTATGCCTTAAATAATCTGTTGTTAAATGCAAACAACACAAAATGTATCAGATTTGTCTTAACTAATGTCCAACGTGTTGACAGTAATATTAAGATAGAAGAGAATTTAGCAGTCTTAGTTAATAAAATTGTATTCTTAGGCATCACACTTGATGCAAAATTTCAATGAAGTTCTCACATTCAATCCTTGGTAGAGAAATTAAGCTCCGCTGCTTACGCCAATGCTTAAGATTCGCCATAGTGCTAGGTTGGTCTAGCTTCTATAATAATCGTAGGTATACGTAAACGTAAACGTATAAATAGTAAGACAATGATAATAATAATTAATGAAAGTAATAAATAATACAAGTAATGAAATATTAATACTTAAAAACACAAATTTTTAAATAAAAATAATAAAAGTAAGTATACATATAACTTAAAAAATACGAATAATTATACGCTTTTATGTTGTAGGAAGACGAAAACTGCTGTTGATATATTACAGACGGAAGTAGCTAAAAAAATTTCGGTCACTGTTATCGTATTTTCAATATACATAATTATAGCATATACAAACATAAATTTACTTACTTTTATTTTAATTTGATTAATCAATTCACGTTTGGGAAGGTTTCTTCGAAATAACGAACTGGTGATTGAAACTTTAGTTTAGAAATACTTGAAACTTTACGACCGGTAGAGCATTCTGCATTACGCATTTTACTAGTAAACGATTTACCAAGCGTCTAATGATCTAACCATATACACCGCTACAAGACTCGTTGTCAAAACATTATTTATTGGAACGCGGTTATGTTTGCACCTTTTTTTTATATTTTATAGTCTGTTTGTTGAGAAAAGATATAACATGGGCGTGAGATCAAATAGTCTACAGGACTACACGTTTAGGCGTATCGCGTTCTGAGCTTTACTATATATTTCAGAGAGTTGAATGAAATTATGAATTTTAGATATTAATGCCATATACATTTTTATCTTTTAATTATTATCCAATTGTCCGTTTTAGGTTAAGGGAGAATGATTGTTTTAATTATAGAATGTGATTTAATTTTATTTTTAATTAATAGTTAATTCAAATATTCATGTTATTGTAATTTATTGAATTTATCTCGCGATATATTTTGAGATTTTTTAATAATATTGCGTGACTGTATAAATGCTTAAGTATTTTTTACTAAAACCCATATTACACTGTATTTTGATTCAAATTATTTTCAAATAATATGGCCACTAAAAAAAATATTATTAATTATTATTTTTTTGTTATTAATTATTATTATTATTAGCTAGACGGAAGCTTCCAGGACACTTAGAAACTGGCATGACCATGGCGACCAGCTTTGGATTCTTATCTTCTTGTATGTTATTAGTTTGGGATCATAAAATGTAAAATATGTAAAAAATTGTCAAAAATAATTTTGATTTAATTTCGGCGATATAAACATTTAACATTATAATATCAGGGCGACAAAGCGGCGCTCGGTGTCTTAAAAATAAGAAAATCACCCCTCAAGATAAACTTGAAATGTAAAACATTATCTAAATATAAAATTTCATCCAAATTGTAGGAGCCGTTTCCGAGAAACGTTTTACATAAAACAAGAATCACTCATTTATTAGTATTAAAGATTGTAACTTCTTTATTCATTCAGTTTATACTAATATTTTGTCTTGTTACTGTTGTTAGTTAGTAACAAAAACTCTTTTATAGTGCGGGCAAGCAAACGTTCCAATGAGTTGTGTAGGCAGCATATTAACCTAGATCCTTTCCACTCAAGTGTGGTTTCGTCTAGAAGGTGCTTAAGTCTTGATTTTTTTAATAAGTGCTGTGTAAATGTTTGTTATTATCACCAATAATGATAGTTGTGCTAGTATGGTTGTTCACATTTTTTATAACTTATATAGATTTTTAAACGTAATCACTTGTTATTGGCTAACAGATTCCTTTGCTGTTTTTAATTTGATAATTTAGCTGTTAGTCATCCATATTAATAAATAAATATATTTTTACGTTTCCATGTACGGAGCTATGGGAAATGTTGTGTACTCCTATTAGTAACATGCGCATGGGGTTATACTTGTATATACTTATCTATAATTATATATACTAGCAATCGCCTTAAGGTTGAAATTCGACAAGCGACTTTTTGATCATATACTATTTTCTGTTTCACATTTGCAGTATTCTTGAACCTAAACAATGAGTATTATCAAATCACTTCCTGTCACTTTTCGTTAAGTGACAATGTCAATATTTTGGGGGGTCTAAGTTCAATGGCACCGGATTTAATATATTAGTATCTGATATTATAGATACATTTTAGCTTTCTGCACTCCTTCTCCATATAAACTTTAACTATGCCAAATCTCACAGTCTTCCGTGCACGCAATACGCTTAAAGGTACCGAAAGCTTTTGCTTCACGTATTAATACATAGATGCTGTTTAATGTGTAATACTTTTGGAGTATCCAATAAAATTAATAAACTTCAAAGATACCATCAACCAGCTAATTGAGCCCTTCTATAAAATTTCATCTTTGTAGGAAAATAGTTACCTCCATAATTAATGTCTGACAAAAAAACTCAACGAAACTAACCAAGGAAACAACAAAGTAATTTATCTGATGAACTCAAATATTTTTTTGTTATCGCATTTAAATTTCAATCAAGTTAATTTTTTCAAAACAATTTTATCCTACAAATATTACCAACTTAATTATCAAGACCGTTATATTACTTATAATAACTTATTTTCCTTCCGTATGAACTAGTAAAGAATTCGTACGCTATAAGTATAATTGGCAGCTAATTAGGCAGTAATTATGTAAAACATAGTTACTTTATCTGATTAGAAACGAACCTCAGAGGTAATATCTGTACAATTAACGGGTAAAACTTTGCCCACCCGGTAAGCGATAAAGTAACGTAGTTGATGCCTAATTATAAAAATGGGCTGTGTACGCGCAGAAAACTCGCGGCCACACTGGTGAATTAAAAAATATTCACTTAAAACGTACGTAATTAAATGCGTGCATAGGTAAAGAAGACAAGTCAACTTGCAATAAATTTTCTAAATTATTCAAAATTGGCTTCTGGGTTGTCTTATTTTGTACACCACACTTTTTTTAGAAATTTTATTTTTAAAATTGCTGCTCTGTCAACTAATATTCACGCTTTGTGCGGAAATATTATTGGATGTACATATTTAATTTTTTAATACAATCAATTTAATGTTTTTCGCTTTATTTGTGTTAATAATAATAAAATTTATTTTAAGTATTTGTAATAGTTCATTTTTAACTTTTAAAAGTAAATAAGAATTGTACTGAATGTTATTAATTTACTATTAATCTGTTTCTAATATTATATCAATCAAATTTTATTATTTATTGAATTAATTAAAACAAAACGCGGTCGGTAAAATATTTGAAAAATATTTTTTACCGAATTCTATTGCTGTTGCACTATACTCGAATAACCGAATAGAGCGCGAAAGAGACCACTGCAGCAGCGCACGTACACATTACTAAACCTTTGTAAAATGGACAAAATTATTATATTGTATTCTTTTGTTTTCTTTTGATCCTAAGTCTTGCAAAAATTAATTTTTGGAAAAAATCGAAACATACGAACATGACAGTAGTAAATATATACTACATTATATGGTATATAACTATTTATTATTAGTAGTATTATCCCGGAATAAATCAGAGGAAAACCTTTTTTCAAATTTATGGCCTCACCTATGTACGCAATTTTGCAAATGTCAAGTGTGACAATAAATTTTTTAGAGTATAGTTTAAAAAACAAAAGTACAAAACGGTTGTTTCATAGAACAATTTTAAAAGAGGCAATGTGGGCGCCATTCACGTATACCTTTATATGGTCAAAAAGTCACCGGCATAGCCTATTTTAAAATTGTTCAATGAAACAACCGTTTGTAGATTTAAAAACGGTTAAATTATATTATATATAGAGACGCTATATTTAAACCAAGTCCGCGAGTCGCGACTAGTATCACCCCGTCTCATTTTCTATTATAATAAAGTAAATACTCAGGAGCAGTGATAAATGGTAATATTTCTTAACAACCGCATTTTAAAGGTATAATAACACATTGTGTATCACTCGTACAAAACATATACTGGATTGAATAATTATCTTCACGTCCATTATCTTATTAGATAGGCAGAGTTACCGAAACGTATGTTTAAGTTTTTAATAATGATATCTTATGTTCGCTATTGGGTTCGTGTATATCAAGTCAAAAGTTTATGAGTTTAGCATGGATTTGAATCTTGACTATTTAGACTATATTATGTTATATCAGTGCCATATCCTTCGGATCATGTTTTGGAAGAAAAATTCTTCGTAGCTATTTGAAACGCGATAAAACGAAAAAGCGATGCTAAAAAGTGACCAACATATACATATTTAGGATTTAACCTACGAAAGAAAGAGATAGAATACCGGATAATGAAAGTCCTGATATTCATAATTAGCTGCGCACGTGGCTTCGCTCACGTGGACTACAGAATGCCCGCGCGAATCTTACTATCTCGCTCCCGGCTATTTTAAAGACAAAAATGCTTCTTTGTGGGTGTTCCTTAGAAGATATACGTATACTCTCACTGGCTTTTTTGTTGGCCTTTTTAATGTCTACAATTATTTGGTACATTAATTTGCTGTATCCCTTATGGTTTACTAAGCGTAAGCCATTTAAGCACTCGAATTGATTCACCATGACCAGATTTTTTTAGAGATTACCCGGAACAAACAGACAGGCAGACAGACATACAAAAATGTTAAAAATTAGTGTTTTGTTATAAGCATTTCGTAAAAAACTGTTATTTTAACATTACAAACAGACACTTCAATTTTATTAATTGTATATAGAAGACTAGCTGTACCCTGCCACGCGTTGGAAGGTAAATCAGCCTGTTTTTTTTTTGTTCCAAAAAGTATACAAAAGACACGTATTCGAATGAAATGTTTTGCCAAAATTGCAATGCAAAGGCTATCATTTTTTTTATTAACGCTTCGACCGCGAACAACTTTTGTGGTGAACTCATCTTCTTCAAACACTCATTGTTGCTGCAAGCTGTAGATTAAAGTTTCGTCAGTTGTAAGGATGTTTGATACGTTTTACGATGTTCCTCCTTCAAACTTTTCTAGCATGCACCAATCATCACGAAAAAGATTTTTCTCTTCTCTAAGAGAATGAGGTATCATCACGAAGCAAGCTTCCTAACTTTAAGGTATTCATTTCATTCAGGATGGTGTAAACTGCCCGTGATCCAATCTTCAGTTCAGACTGAATCTCTCTATGTTTAATATGTTTATTCTGCCGCAATAGCCACTCTACCCTGATGGCTGGGTCTGAGGTCACCGATAAGGTTCTCTCGATCATGTTTAAATTCACGAAACCAATAAGTAACTGTTCATAACGCAGGAACAGACTCCCCAAATGTAGCTTGTAAATTTGCGTGAAACTCTTTGAAGGTTAACCCTCGTTTATAATCATAAAAAATCATATCATGAAAAACTTCCCGCCAGACGACTTCTTCTTCTTCTTTTTGTTTTGGCACCGCAAAATCACTTGCCACCATTAAAATTATTAAGCCTTCGTCATAGTAGGTATTTTATTCAAAGTGGCGTCTAACAAGATTGTCACTATCTTGTTAGAACGACCTAGGGAGTTTTTGTGGGATCTCAGAATGCATGCTTTCAGTTTTTACTTATGATCCAAAACGCATTAATATTATGTAATATAGAGTCACACACATGTCCGAGACGTCCAGATTGTTGCAAACAAAAATAGAGTGACATATTATAAAACTTTAAAATATTTAAAAAAATAACTACACATATGTGGTCAATGATTTTCACCAAAGATATTTGTATTGAAATTAGCTATCAATTCAAAATTGTCTCAAGAAAAAAGAGATTCTATTTTCTCTGTGGCTAACAATTTTCTGAACGATCTAGGTATGATGCGAGCGAAGGCGCGGGGAAAGCGCTAGC
Organism: Saturnia japonica; assembly: GCA_033032175.1. Lineage (NCBI taxonomy): Eukaryota > Metazoa > Arthropoda > Insecta > Lepidoptera > Saturniidae > Saturnia > Saturnia japonica. The sequence continues at coordinate 4,264,736 of CM065315.1, forward strand.
TTAATACATATATCATTTATTTCCGTTCCAAAAATATTTCCGTATATTCGCTTCATGAAGAAACATAAAGTTGATAGTAAAGCTTAAATTTATCATCAGAATTTTAACAATTTCTCCGTAGCCTACGATGCAGGTTCGATTCTAAGTAGAGTAACGAAGGTAACAGAATGCCTGATGTACCGTGGGAGGTCAGTCTATCTGTGAGAATTATCATTTGAAAGCCAGATAGGGTGACCATTAAAAAAGTATAGTAAATTAAGACCTTTTTTGTTCCTTATAGGTTTTCTTCTATAAAGCCCTCTAGGTTTAGTGTGCTACAATCCTTGGCTACATCGTCACTTAACGTTTGGTTGTTTTTACTGTACTACCACCTTAAGATACTTCGTGTTTTCACCAGTAGTTCAGAAATGTTTCTATACACATAGTAGAGTCGATGGATTTTGTTCACAAGCATGCCTATTTTAATTTCACTGTAGAGTGTAGACAAAATGTATATTGTCTTTTGTACTTAACTGTAATAATGAAATTATTGTTTAAGTTAGTTGCGAATGAATGTGCTATTATTATTAGCTATTAGGTATTATTTTTCAAGTCGAACTCTTTCCGGGACGATTTGTTACGGTACGAGTCACAACGAGAGTGTATTAATTACTAAATTTAAAAAAATGGTGTGTGTTTATTTTCTTTACTCTTTTAAGAACGATTGTCTTGGAATATAATATACAATACGGATAGTTAAATTATGAATATCTCAATCTATATTAATAAATATGTCATTCTGTCTGTAAAAGTTTTTTTTTTTTTTCAAATTTCCCGTTTGACATACTATATGAAGGAAACTCACTAATCACGAATATGCGTTTTGTTTTGCTGTGTCTTTTTGTATGTCCGGATTTAACTCAAAAACGACATGACCGGTTTTCATGAAATTTTGTACACGGGAATGTTATGTTATGTGGCTCTATCTGTCCGCACTTAAACTCTTGCTAGGTCTATTATGCGTAGATATTCCGACCAGCCCAACTCCGACCAGAATCGTAGAAGCCTCCTGGAGCATTCACAGGCTTCTCGAAGTGACCTCGAGTTTTTGAGGAATTCTGCCCGTTTAGTTGCAATTCCCACGCTTTCCAGGATTACGTGGGTGGCAGTTTGTTCACCCCCCATGCATGATCTGCATATGGGGCTGAGGCAAAGGGCAAAGGTGTTTCTTAAGTGAACAATTGTCAGTTATAGTGCCTACCATAACACGTAGATCACTTCTGACAATTCGCGAAACCAGCTCCGTTGGTTCCGTAATCCTTGTACACGGGAACTTTATATTATTGGTTAACGTAGTAGTGCATATATTGTACAAAGAACTTTTCACACGTCAGCAAAGCTGTGTACTTGTTGCTTACAGTACAAAGCTGTTATTTTGATATTACAGACAGACAATAAAGGCCAGGCCGATTGTTGGACGCAATGTTGGCGGATGTTGGTGTGACGACGCTTTGACTAACGTTGGAGGTGTGGAGCCTAGTTCGTTTTTTTTAATAAACAGACTTGATCCTTTCAAAGTTTCATGTTAAAACATGGATAGATTAAAAGTGGTTGGTAGGGATCGCGACCACCATACACATAGTAATAAAATAAACATCTTCACAGTGACTTTCTTTTGGGTACTGCTACAGTCAGTCAGTCACACACAAACAAACTTTTTGGAACGAAGGTCCTTATCGCACGGTACGGACTTTGCAGATGGGTTAGGTAAAAAAAGTATAAGAATTTTCCGTCACAACCCTTTCTATATTGTATACACTGTAGACGGTTTTCCATAGCGCGTTTGCTATTGGTTGTGCCCAATCATAGGTGCGCGTTATTGGCTCAAGGCTCCGAACTACGTTCCAACCGAGTGTTCCACGTCACTTACGCTTTTTTTTTAATACATGTACTGAGATGTTTCTCTTTTGCCGGGCGTCCCGTGGATGCTAACTTTTTTTGTACAGATGACAGTGCCTAAAACTTATCTGCTCTAAACGGATGATGTGGAAGTAGTTATGTTTAGACGTGTTTAGTTGTAAAAATTAAGACCAAAGTTTTATGTAAACTCGCGTCATTTTTACAACCAATTCACATAGGTAGCGTAATAAACCTCGGTTTCTCTCACTGTTGACTTTAATAATTGACGTTATATGTTGTCTATAAAAGATATTATGGCCATAATGATACCGATCGCATATTTCGTGTTGGTCAAGATTAATAACAGAATTCGTTTTGATATTCGAAAATATATTGTCAAACGATTATCACCCTTATGCGGGCGGAGTAAGTTTGCGGGTAATTTTCTTAATGGCAAAAAGAAAGCAGTTCTCTATATTCGAAGTTGAATAAACTTTACAATGAAGATTTAGAATTCACGGCGCGTGGGCAGTGGCCGAAATGATAGGCGATCCCTTGAGACTACAATGGCCTATAAATATTGAAAAAAAAAAGATAATCTATTTGAAACGCTTTATATTCTAACGCCTCGCTTAGTTTGTATGCTTTCGAAGGTCCTTTATGGTTTGGTGACGCGAAAAGTTTATATATGAGAGACATAATAATTTGCATGAGGTTTGTTGCTAACTGCTTGGTTACGGTGGGCTGTATAATATGATGGTATGACGTGGGAAACCTAACTCGATTGGCGACAATAGACTGTTAGTTAAGTCTGTAGTAACATTAAAAATGTATGATTTATTCATAGTCTCTATTGCTAATGATTTAGAGTTGAAATTTCAGTACATTGTGAATGTTTTGGATAGTATTTGAGGATTCGACTCCGAGAGAACTGTTTAACTTTTCTTTATCTTTAGTTATATTGTTATGAGTCTCAAGAGTTTCTCATCATTGCCGTACCGAGCAGATGTGGAATAGTCACCCAGCTAGCGTGTTTTCTCCTTCGTATTATATGATATTGGTCTAATGCGTTACCCGCGTTCTATTTTGGCAATACTAAAGTCAGGTAATTGCCCAGTCATGTCAAAATATGTATTCATTTCTTTCTAACAACAATAATGGCATATAAACTTTTCATATTCTTTCTCTTTTTTGCGTACTGTATAACTGGAAGCGTTACTTATAGTTTCCAGTAGCTGTGCCCGTGGCTTCGCTCACGTGGACTACAGAATGCCGGCGCGAATTTTACTCCCCCGCTCCCGGCTATTTCAAAGACAAAAGTGATTATTGTGGGTGTTCCTTAAAAGATAGACGTATAGTCTGTGTGACCTTTTTGTAGGTCTTTTTAAAGTCTACAATTGTATAGTTGTATAGTAACATTAATTTGCTATATCTCTTATGGTTTGCTCAGCGTAAGCCATTTAAGCGCCCGAATTGATTCACCATGACCAGTTTTTTTTATTTGTGCGAAACACTCATTCTTTTTCTAAAATAAAAGTAGCCTAAGTTACTCCCTATAACATCAGCTATTTATCACTGAAAGTCCCGTCAAAATCGGTCCAACCGTTTTGGGGAATACCCGGAACAAACAGACAGATAGACAAAAATTTTAAAATTGTTTTTTTTTTTGTTTAAGTATCGTATTTACTTTCAAATGCATTTACTAAAAAACTGTTGTTTTGACATTACAAACAGACACTTCAATTTTATTTTATTATATAAATCAGTTGATATATCAATAAATCAAATAATTTCATGGTTACTTTTTGTATTGATAAGAGATGGCGCTGTCAAGATTTTGTACTGGGTATCGTTTGATTTTTTACATCGTATATAAGGGTTTCTTGTTATAAACGAATTGCAATTTCATTTATTTGTATAGATATATAAAATATATTGCGCTTTTTTTTAGTGCAATGTTGTTGGCGTATAACGCGTCTATATAAAATATCATTATTAATTAACATTGGTGCCTTCAAACAAGGTGTGAAGAGACATTTTAACAGGTCCGCATGAAATTTTTAAAATTGTGTTACCGATGGCCGCTATTGCTTGTGGTTAGGTGCTGTATAGTAATTTAAAGATTGTTTTTGTTTGGTTGAACGCGCTAATCTTTGGAACCATTTAGTATCAATCAGAATCCTTTTTTCTCCTTTTTACTCATTTTGAGGAAGTTTATATAATGCCGCGAACATAAGTAACAACGTCAAGCAATCTGGCAAGTTATAGGCAAGTACGAGACGTTAAAACAACGATAGACCACACAGGTGCGCTGCAATGCGTTGGCAGCGACACGATTGAGAGTTGTTTGAATAAATATGACACGGGTGAAACCGTGGTGCACCGCTAGTTTATTTATAAAAAGGGTCTATACTTTATATCATATTATAAAAGAATACACTGGATTTATATTAGCAAAACGTAAATGTATAACTACTTACATATACAAGACAATTTTTGAGAAATAAGAAAACCAACTTCAATAATTTTGACGAGTTTCCTCGTATATCTTCGAAGTTGAAGGTTCAATGCCAATGAAATTAAGATCGGTCCATAAATGAAGAAGTTAGGGCTGAACATCCATAAAAAAAATTCATTAGAATTGACAACCCTTCTGACTTTTGTTGATGTCAGTTAAAATATTACACTTTTTACTCCGATTATAGTAACGCACAACATTTTCTTACTAACTAAATTTGAATCTTCGTTTCATCATTACGTTATCCTTCACCGAAAGATCAGGCTCATTGCAGGGATTTGAACTCACATCGATGGACACGGAGTCAGTACACGCTACCAACTCAGCCATCATTGCTTCAACCATACGGCAGTTGCCAAATTCAATACATTTCAACGATTTCAATTTATATAATATAATTTTAATGTTTAATCAACATCTAATAAACTGCTGGTCCTGACAAATTTCTCAATGGGCTTCTACAAATATGAGTCTTTAACTCATGAACAAAGTAAATTCTCACATTGCACGTGAAGGCACACGTGTAGGGTTGCTAGATTTGAAAATCTCATTTACGAGAAACGACACCTTAATTAAGGAACGTTGCTGAAATTATTGTGACTAAGCTAAATTTATCTATGTTTTTTATAGTAACACGGTAATAATAATAATAATATAAGTTATTTATTCAGACAATAATATATCCATGTGAATGTTACATAATAATTTTAATAGTCCATAAGTAATAAAAAAAAGTTGTCACGTTAAATAACTTTCGCAACATGGACGCCAACCCAGTGCTGTAATACAGAACAGTCGACTCTATTTGCGATCACTTGCAGGATAATGTTGGTACTTACCTTCAAACGGGTCATCACAGACGCAATTCGTTTACGTACAATAGTGTGATAGCCATTTGTGACATTATCGACAAACATCTGTGATGCACTACAGTGCCGCGCCAGCCCCAATAGCACTCTTAAGGCGTTATTATATTGTACTCTTAACGTATTTATAGCCTTCCGCGAGTATGACGTAATATAATAATGGTAAAATATGGTAATGTGACGTAACTGTCTCTGATGATAACCACATTATATAATACAAAAATGACGGCGACCATCCAATCGGCAATTCATTGTCCCTGTCGTGACAGCCCGCAAGCCTCAGCAGATGGATATACACTGGCTAAAAACAATTCACCATGACGGGTATATCATCATGTGGTGGTCGACACCTAGTTAGATACAGATGCACATGCTGATTGATTCCGGAACGCGCCATTTCATAGCGTATGACTATAGTGAGTGCTAACTTTGTCTATATAGGTCGCGATCTAGTCAAATATAATTATTTTATAAGAAAAATTTGCATATGAAATTCCAAAAACATGGTAATCTTTTGTTCATTGGGGTACTAAAATAAAATCAAGACACATGGCAGTATGTCGGCAAAGTTTGGAACGGGCGACACCGGCCAGTGTGTATATTTGGACGAACCCTGGCGAGATACTTTTAACCCCTACACTATTCAAAAACTCTTCGACCTACACACACTTGAAATTTTCCTAAATTTTTTTACGTTGTCAGTTATAAATACTTAAGATGCAATTTTATATTACAATTTATGTGTAGATTAATTTTAATACAGCTCTTGCAACTCTCTCAAAATAAAAAAAAAATTAAATCTGATTCGTAGTTCTAAAGATTAATGCGTTCAAATAAACAAAACAATATTAGTATGGATGAGAACTGGGTAATTACTCTAAAAAATATTCCTATAAAATAATCATGGTATTCATTGAAATCATAAAACGCGGAACATGTCGGAAAAGAGCAAGGAACCGGGGTATCCCAGTACATGTGAGACAGTTGGCAACCCTACACATGAAGCCGTACGTACGAGTGTCGTGAAATGGTTACGCTATTCACTTGTTTGAAATCGGGTCGTTTACACCAACATGCTTGTCGGAGCTTTCTTTCAAAGACACACGATAATTGTGAATTAGCCAACATTTGCAGTTGTGTAAAAACCTTTAGATATTTTTTACATTACATTTGCTGGAGCGATAGCAATCTCGTCTCAAGTAAATCATCAATCAGGACATGATGATATCTCGTCATAGTTTTTAACTCTGTCACATACTTTTTTATTATTACCCGACTGCGAAAAAGGACGGTTGTTTTTCGAGCGTATGTATGTATGTCTATTTCTTTGGCACAGTCTGTAGTCTAAACGCCTTGATGGATTTTAGCATACGAGGTATAGTTAGATTTGTCTTAATTGTGGGAGTGTTATAGGCTATATAATATTTGAGTACGACGTCTGGGAATCAAATAAAAAGCAAAAAAAAATAAAAATATATTTTAGTCAAGTGTTTTTTTTATTGTAGTCGGGTCATTGTTTCATTTTTATTAATAAGTAGCTCAGGCACACGCGCGAATCTTACTTCCCCGCTCCCGGCTATTTTATAGACAAAAATTCTTATAGTACGTGTTCCTTAGAAGATAGAAGTTATACTTTCGCTAATTTTTTTGTAGGCCTTTTGAATGTCTACATGTTACTACATGTATTATGTGGTACATTAATTTGATTTATCTCTTATGGTTTACTCTGCGTAAGCCATTAAAGCGCTCGTATCGATTCACCATGACCAGTTCTTTTTATTTTCTTAGAACCTTACTTTTTTTCTGAAATAAATGTAGCCTAAGTTAATCCTTATAATATCAGCTATCTGCCAGTGAAAGTCCCGTCAAAATCGATCCAACCGCTTCGGAGATTACCCGGAACAAACATACAGATAAAAATTTTAAAAATTGGTATTTTGTTATACGTATCGGATATACTTTCATAATATACATTTAATAAAAAACTGTTATTTTGACATTACAAACAGACAGTTCAAATTTATTAATTGTATATTTATTTAGCTTGTCTATTTATAGTATCACGGTAAAGTGACGGCATTGTGCCTGATGGTAAACACAGTACAATCCAAAAATATCGGCGGCCAACGAGAGATCGCAAATTCATCGCCGATGATCATTGTCACGCAGGCCAGCACGCATCATCTCAGCTGGATACATTGGCTAATCTTGTAACGTGACAAATCAAAAGAGAGTCACTGATGGGTTCATCACTATGTGTGTTATGTGTATTATCACACAGTTTAATTACTGGATATACACAAACTTATCTTGGAACATAGAAGCTTAAGTGTGCCACTATGTTAGGTATTATATTTGGTGTACTGTGGTTGCAAGTCGGATATAATTGCCGTGAACTACCACCCAGCAATGGCGTCGTATCACAATAATAGGTAACTTTTTTCGAAACCAATCAATAAGATCCACTATATAACATACTGGCTGTTATCCACGGTTTCGCCCGTGTTAATTTTTTCGCGTTTGTAGGCAATTTTTTATACTTTGTTTAAAACTATCGACATTTATTATGAGAAATAAATTAATTTTTCAAATTATAATATAGCTTATGATACTCGCTGATATTGTGGCTTTATATTGGTGAAAGACTTTTTAAAATCGGTCCTGTTGTTTTTGAGTTTATCCATTACAAACAAAAAAAAAAACCAAAAAAAATCAAATCTTTCCTCTTTATAATACTGGTATAGACAAAATCAAAACAATTATTTCTAATCACCGACGCAAACAGAGGAGGGATGTTAAATTTTTATGTGTTTGTATCTGTGGTATCGTAACTCCCAAACAGCTGAACCGATTTTGATCTAGTTTTTTTTATTTGAAAGAATATTTGATCGGAAGTACTATTGGCTATGATTCAAGAAAATCTGTGCATCCATTTACAAGATTATCAGCTCATTTCTACTTGATAAATGGATGTGAGCATCTTTCATAGGTCTGATCGAGTCGAAATTAGTTATTATTGTGTTACTTGAATCATATTAGAAGAACATGGCCACCTGATACTGCAGTATAACTCCTCACCAACTTACAGGAGATATCGTGTAGACATGTGCTCAATGGAATGGATCAAATGAATAGGTTTCTTGTTTCGAGAGTTTCTTAAATTTTCAACATATTAGCAAAGTATGTATGGTTATTTTAAAACTGATTTTATTTTAAAGTTATTCGTGTTTATTTTTAGTTACCCAAATATATGGTGAGCAAGCTTAGAATATTTTTATCCGTGTACATAATATTTTGTTTGTTAATCGTAAAATATTTCGATCACGTTCGCCGAACTTGCGGCCCGTGTGTAAAATGGTGTTGGATAACTCGCCTCCTAACTGTTTTGTAAATGTATAAGTTGCGTTAACGAGCAATTCGTATGCTCATTCCGGAGGCGCGGAACAATCCGTTCGTGAATATTAAAACTAATTTTATAGCGCCTCTCCGTCGATGTGACAACCGAATTCTTTAAAATAGCCAGGTGGGTATTTAGATTATGGGATACATACCGTTTTATTTTTTAGAACTGACTACACTGTTAGCCTTAGGGGCCCTATCGTCAAACAGAGCCGCTGCGGCTTTTACAGCTTCACCGGACTTGGCCCAACGGTTGTAGTCGGGTTCTTGTATATATACTCAATTGAAGAGTTAATTTCTATTGCGCGATGTAGTTTGCGTCGTATGTGGCTCCATAGATATCGCTGTGTGTCGCTATGTACAAGGTGTCCAGAAAGGGTATCGGGTATTTGTAAGTTCAATGAAACAAAAAATTATTTGTATGCAATAAAAAAGTTTATTGTTTATTATTAGCATATGAATTGAAGAATTATTTGGAAAAGATGATGTTATCCAAATGATGACCGTTACGTTGCTGGCACTCTTCTAAACGGAAACGAAGATTGGCGATAACACGTTGACACATAGCTATCGATATTGCTGCCATTTTTGACCTGATGTTTTGCTTTAACTGGGTTAGATTCGTCGGATTGTTTTGATAAACCTTACTTTTAAGGTATCCCCATGCAAAATAGTCAAGCGGGCTAAGGTCGGGCTTCTGGGAGGCCAGTTGATGTTACCCCTTCGCGAAATGACTTTATTAGGGAATAATTCGTTAACAACTTCCATTGAGTCATTTGAGGTATGGCAAGTGGCCCCATCTTGCTGGAACCACGTTCTTAAGTTGAAACCTGCAAACTCCTGCAACTCTGGGACCAAAAAATTTCGCAACATATCGCAATAACGGTCACTATTCACATTAATTGCTCGGCCTCGTTGATCTTCATGAAAATAAGGACCAATTATGCCTTTAGCAGACATAGCGGCCCAAACAACGACTTTGGGCTATGCAGGGTCGTTCATGCTTTCGTCTCGGATTCTCCACTGCCCAGTACCGACAATTCTGCTTATTAACATGACCATTTAGGTGAAAATTTGTTTCGTCACTGAACAGTATGTTGTTAAAGTTGTTAAATCGCTGCAGCATTTCGTTCGCAAAATTCAGTCGATTAGCATAGTCCGTATCCTTCAATTCTTGAACCAATTGAATTTTATAGGCTTTTAGATGTAAGTCTTTCTTTAAAATCGAATGTAAAGACGATTTTTTGATGTTCAACGCTTGGCTTCGCTTTCGGATGGATAAAGACGGATTTTGACGAACCGACGCCTCAACTTCTTGAATTGTTTCTTCATCGCGAACTGAACGAGGACGACCAGAGTTTTGAATTTTAACTGTCGTACCTGTATTCTCGAACATCCTGATCCATTTCCTAATGCTATCGTCACTTGGCGCGTGGCGTGTACGATATTCCGCACGATAGAAACGTTGAGCAGTCACTATTGAATCACCATTACGATAATACGCTCGTACGCAAAATGCGCGATGCGTCCCCGAGTACTGTTCCATCGTGACTAAATCTCCACAAAATGGCGGACGCCACGGACCCCTCCCCGCACCCTTTAGACGCCCCGTTTCGAATATGGCGCGAAAACAAATACCCGATACCCTTTCTGGACACCTTGTAGATGTCGCTACAATGTTTCCAATTTTAGTAATTTATGGTTATCTTATATCTCGTCGTGTACTCGACTTAGATACAAAATATTTTTACAGTAGAAAGTCTGACGATTTACAGAACTTTAAAGTTTTGTGTAATAGTCAGCTGTGTGCTACTTCTAACGCTATAATTCATTTTAAAAAGCTACAACAAATTAAAATTATGAAGTGGAATACATGCTTCATTAAGCCATCATTACTTAAACACATGCGCCTCCTCTACAGTTTTCATGAAGGTTCTATGCCATGCCGCCATATATTTTACTAGTGAATTCACGGCGGGTAGGTATGTTAAAACCGGGTTATAAAAAGTCGTATTTAAAAATAATTTAGGTATATTGTGTACTAAGGTGGTAATTGTGCCAATTATATAAGTATTTACAGTTTCCTTGTTGGTATTCTTGTGTGCACAGTGTAGGTATTTATGAAGACAAAAAAACAATTGCAATGAAAGCCCACTTACCCACTACGCGAGTTCCTGGCACAAAAAGGGTTAAAATGTGATGATTCTGGTGCTACAAGCGTCCTAATGCTGCGGTGATGGTGACGGCTTACTATAATCTATTTTATATACCACAATGATGGCAAACAAATATGCGGTTCGCCTGATGGTAATCGCTCCCGCAGCCTAAGGACGCTTGCAACACCAGAAAACTTCAAATGCACGTTGCCGACTCTTTACACTCTTAATTGGTACTTTTTATCATCATCATCATCATCATCATTTCAGCCGCAGGACGTCCACTGCTGAACATAGGCCTCCCCATAGATTTCCAGAGCGACCGATTTTGTGCGGCCTGCACCCAATGGTAAATATATAGTTGTTGCAAGTAATTTGGGCACTCGTGGACCACAGCGCAACTCTTAAAGACTAATAAATAAGACAAATTATCCCTTAACTACAATGCTTCTCAGTCTGTATTTATTTAACTTTACTTAATGCCCTCCGGATCCACAGCAAGTCCGCATTTGCCCCTTATCTGATAGTGACGCGAATAATAATTCAATAATCGAAGGTTTTCATATAGCCTGAAGCGTCGTCGTAACTAGCAATCAATTTACTTGTAAATACAGGCTATAAAAATGCGTACGTTACGAACGGAGTGAAAAACCGTTGGCTTATAGTCGTATATTTAAACACTTCAACTCTTACGAAAGTTTATAAAAACTGTGAAGACCTGATCACCACTTGGCCAAAGAAAGTTGAGATTTCTCTCCCCTTAGGGCAGGCCGACTAATGAAATGCCTCCTCCCTACCAGAGGATCGCAGCCAAATAATCTTGTGTTGTATTCCTGTGGTGAGTAGGGTTTCTAGAGCTCCTTGGTAAAGCAGAGTTCAAAAGGTATGTAACGCACACATAAATTTGTTTGGAGATTTCTCTCCACTTCGGGCAGTCCGACTAGTGAAATGCCTCCTGCCTACAGAAGATAGCAGTCAAATGACCTTGTGTTGCGCTCCTACGGTAAGCCCAGAGGGGTAGGGGGTTCAAGGTCGGCAATACGCTAGTAATACCTTTGGTATTACAAACATCCATATGCTATAATAGCTGCTTACCATGAGACGGGCCGTACGCTTGTTTGCCACATAGTCCTTTTTTTTCTTTTTTATGCAATACAGGAATGCGCTTGGCCTCAATCTTACCTGATGGGAAGTAAAAATGAGGCCGACGATGTATCGCGCTTACCTATTAAATGCCTATTCACTCTTCGCTTGAAGACTCCCAAGTTATAGGTGGATGGGAAAACAGACGACGGGAGTGAGTTCCACTCCTTTGCCATTCGCATAATGAATGACGAAGCATAACGCTTCGTGCGAATCAGGGGAATTTCCACGACATAAGGGTGGAATCCTTCACGATTCCACGAATCCTTCATATAAAAAAGTAGACTGCTTCTACTAGTCTCGGCTGGAAAGAGCAGGAAAATGCGATACACGGTTGAGCTAAATAGAGATTTTCTCTCCAAGACCTATGCCCCAGATTTAGGACTTCAGGATGACATCATCACCATATTAACATTTGTGAAAAAATTGTGACTACATTTTTAGCGTTTGGTGTTTTTATGCCCGTTCTTTATTTATGTCTTTAGCATCTAGATTGATGAAAATCTTTATTCAGCACGTTGAAACAACAAAATAACCTCTTGTGATTTATGATATTAGGTTTTTTCTTCTTGATAGGTTTTAGCCATTGGCCACAATCTCACTTGAAGTGAAGTGACGATATCTGTGTTTCAGATATATCCATCCATTGATAGCTACTATTTACATACATACATACCATCACGCCTGAATCCTGGAAAGGTCAGGTAGAGGTGTACTAGTACACCCACAGTTCGCCGGGTATATTTTTAAGTCCCATGTAATAGGGGCAAGTCTTTAATCGGACACAAAGCCATACTCCGAACTGCTACTGAGAGTTTCATAGAGAAACCCAATAACACTTTGCGTGACATGGGAATCGAACCCAGGACCTTGAGCATTGCAGTCGCGCTGTACATAAACCTACATCACACATAGTCATGGTGTCATAGCGTCATTTATCTATTCTGTCTTGCAATGATGACATGTACGTGGGGAGGCGGTGAAGCGTGTACAGACACCGCGTCGCTCGACGTGAGTTCGAATCTCGACCATAAGCCTGAGCTTTCGGTGAAGGAAAACGTGAAACCATAGAGCATTTATTAATGCCCGCCTGGCTAGCTACCACCCTTATGTTGAAAATCTGTTGCCAAGCACCTACAGGTGAGTTCCGGCAGCCGCACTTGAGATCCAGTTCTTCCGCTAAGCTTAGCGTGTTACTATCCTGGGCCACATTGTCACTTAACACCAGGTGAGATTGTGGCCAATACTTAAAAACTATAAAAATAATTAAAAAACAAAAACTGTTTTTTTTTTTTTGTTTGAACGCGCTAAATAAGGATTTCCGACAATCTAGATACATAATTAACGGACACAAAATATCAAAAAAAAAAAAAAAAATTGTCACAAATTTTTCTAAGCCAGAGTCTTGATGCAGATGGTGCCTACAGTTTTTTACACAGTGTATTAACAAATTAAAAAGAAATTGGTTTTTTTGTTTGTTTGAAGGCGTTAATATTTGGTGCTGTTAGTCAGACTTCAAAAACTTTTTTGATTTAGTTATACCATTTGTTATAAAATATTATAAGCTATGTAACTTCACGCTACATCCTTAAAGAGCGAAGCAGTAACCATAAACGTCAAGCAATCTAATAAGCTCTAAGCAAGTACGGGAAGTGAGAACAAATATAGGATACATTGGGTGCATGGGCGATGGAGTGTTGGTCGAGTAGATTTAACACCGGAGATACCGTGGGGCACAGCTAGTATTATAATAAATAATAATAAATAAAAAATAAATAAATATTAAAACTTACTTACATAATATATACTAAATCAATCAGCGCGTCGGTCATCGAATTCAATTTTAAAGTGATTCGAATGTTCATTTACAATTAATTATTTTAACAAATGACTCTCGACATCTGTATGAAATTAATCAGAAACATTCATTATAAAAAGAACAATCGTCGTGGCATATGATAGAGGTCACCTGAGTCGGAGGTGCACGTTCGTGACCCCTGACCCGTGTAACAAGGTCACGCGGAAAGTTAGCAAGGTCAGAGCGATGCAGTTTAAACAACTTCTATATATATGTAGAGTCAGTGTATGTATAATACATTATTGGAATACTACATTCAAATGCAACATTTGTATCTATTTAGATAAAAATGTAATAATAATAACAAAATAAATAACATTTTAATAATAAAAACAAGTTTGAGAGACTATCTCACATATTATGGCTATAATATTCCAAACTGTTCCAAACTATATAAGCATTGTATATTAAAATTAAACGTCTGGTTACAAAACTAATTGATCACACAGAAAGCCGGTATATTACCAAAACGACCAATATATATGTGGCCTTTAAAATATCTATATGATTAATCTGTAGTTTTGTCGGTACATGTGATTTTTTTCCCAAATTTCCTCATAGATATCTATTATATAAGACACTTATCGAGAATTTGACTTTTTTTTTGTTTTTGTCTTTCTGTTAGTATGTATGTATTTCACATAAAAACGGCATGACCAAATTTTATGAATTTTTGTACGAGGGGAAGCATAATATGTCTTTTAGTAATTGATAGGTTGTAAGAATGACCATAAATATTTTAGAAATCGTAAAAATAATAATTTCATACAGTGAAATTTTCTGTGAACCTATTTTGATGTAATTTTGTAGATGGGATTTGTGTCTATAATTGGTAGACTGTAAGAATCGCCAATAATACTTTTAGTAATGGAAAAAAAAACCTCAACCGATTTTGATGACATTTGTACATGGGAAGTTTACATCATTACACAATTGATAGGCTATTAAAATTGTCAATAATATGATTTAAAGAAAGGAAATGATGAAATAAGTACCTAATTAATACCTGCGGAGCCGCGGGGCACCACTAGTATAATAAATAGACTATAGTATACTCGCACCTGAGTGCCTTAAGCGCACGCCCCCATGTCCGGTGAAGCTGTAAAAGCCGTCAGAGGCTTCAGGGCCCCTAAAGCTAACAGTATAGTCTTTCATAAAAAAGTATAGTATAGTATTTATTTTTCAGTTTAATAGATTTTTTTGCATATACATTTGACCCCAAAAAATAGTTCAGTGGGATCACAGCCGTGGATTTTTTTTTCAATTTATCCTCTATCCATTATAGCATCAAATCAGGAGAATCGCTGAACAGATATCACTACCAGGTCATAAGAAATTTTGGCATCATCCCAATAAGGTTCAGCCAAACTGCCGAGAAAAACAGTGAAGAATGAAGAAACAGTGAAGTGAATGATGAACATGGTTATCCAATAAAGTTGACTGGTGGCATTTAACAACACAGCTGCCGGAAGACACCATAAGATACGTATTCTCAACAAATGGTATCTCTCCAGACGAGTCCTAGAGAATGTTCTAGGTGAATTTTCTCTTAAACCTCAGATTAATTGTAGTATTCAACCTTACGTCCTATACTACGACCCACAAGCTTACAATCATTATTACTTCAATTCAATACCCCATTGAAGAACTATTTATGTATGTTTGTGTTATCGTCCAATAAAACCGAACTACTAAGCTAATGCCGCCTTTTCATATGTTCGTGGAATTTCAATCGTCATTCATTATGTAAGCAATTTGTTGCACATCACACCGGGTAGAAACTTTATTTATCCGCACACAATTTCCGCGTAAAGACCATCGTGTAATTGACAGGCTGAGGTATGCGCTTTGCTGTCGAGATCCGTGTTTTAAAGGAGGATTGTTAAATTTATTACATTTTGACCTTAAACTGTAATCCAGTATTTGTATGCTATCCGTTTCTTGGATACTTTTTTTTTTACTTTTGTCTTCCTTACGTACCCTTGTTTATTCTATTTTTAGTAATGCATGTAGTTTCTACTGTAGATGCAATTTCTGAAGTGAAAACTTCTTTAACATCGTTGTGATTTGAAAGTCGATGAAACGAAAATGCGAAAGCGACAGTAAAAAGAGACAGACACATAAATTTATAAGATTTAACATGGGAAAAAATGAGATAGGAAAGTTTTAGGCAATAGTAAAATGGTCCAAAAGAGATTTATTGCCACGCTATAATGAATTTTATTACCTCACCAAAAAGGCACGAAACAAAAACTTTTAAGACAACACTTATGACATTCTGTTACTGATTGATACTATGTTAGGTTACCATGGATATTTCTAATGTGCATTAATCGAAAATGATATTGTGGATAATGATTGTGAGTACTTATTTGTACTTGTATATTTCATAAACTTTAAATTGGTGTATATTTGATCATTTAATCAATAAAAAAAAATATAGATGCGAAGGTTTCACTTCTACCACGTGTGAATTGCACACATATTTTTTAATGGTACTACAGTAAAATGATGGCACTGTGCGTGATAGTAGGCATAGTACCATCCAAAAATATCAGAGACTATCGAAAATCAACAATCCACCATGAGACGATACAAACATGCAAACCTCTCGGCAGCTTCATATACTCTAGTTCTGTTTATCCTGAAACGCAAAAAATCAAAACAGAGTAAAATGTACTCGAGTGAATAGAATGGAAGGAAACTGCTAATACGCCCGACGCGCATTTGTACTAAAGCGAAGAGGAACAAATAACGTGCTCAATTCACCTTAAAAGGGAGCCGGCTGCCTCTTTCAGTCAAAGCCATAGAATAATGTAAAGGGAAACTCGTAATCTTTGGTGTTCAACTTTATCGTCGTAGGTATGACCGTACAGGGCTCAGTGGACATTGATTATTTTTACATGATAAATTGTAACGGAATGCACTTATTTATTGTAACACTTACTGGTTCATAGTTGGCATTTGGGTCCGACAGATCTATAGATTTTTTGTTTATTATGAACGTGATGTTGATTCTTTACTCAATCGAATGGTATATGTCTAGATATATTATCATCACACCTCCTGTATTGTTTGTTAACCGACATAACGGTGACGATTGTCTTAAAACATTTTCTTATCGCTTGCCGTTTATTTTGACTACATAATTTACACTCATATAATATACAAACTTTGTTCCTTCTTGATAAGGGTTACGTCTCGGATTTTTCATACTCCTATTAGCAGCTCTTCTAGCAGGAACATCAAAGAAGAAAGTAATACGAACATAAAACAAAAATATTCATCATACTTGTGAATTGTTAAAACTCATGTTAGATCTATCGTACTGTAAAGTATTTGTTCCGTAAAAGCTAAAGATAGGTTTTTATTAACACTATCAGTTATTTAATTGTGTAAATAGAATTTCATTTTATTGCAACATTATAAAACACATTCAATGTTAACTTACCAAAGTACGTTGCCCTGCCTGCCAATATTGACTATTGAATACTACAGTAATGTATTTGACCGTCTATAGAAGTGTGCCAGTGAATAGAATTAAAGGATACAGCGGCGACGTATTTCAATTCCGTCGATGAAGAGTGATGTACTGAAATTTGCATTCATAAGAACACGGGATCAAATGTTTCGAAATCTTAAACCTATATTATTGATTCTTTAATTTATTTTTTGATGTCATTTTATTTGTTATTATTTGATATTAAGTGAAGATGCCACTAGAGATAAGAATAGATTAAAAACGTAAATTATCAAGTTATAGTACTAACTACAGAGTTATCTGACAGAAACATGGTAATTAGAAATTATACTATACTTAAGTTACAGCTACAATTTATAAGATCTATGTATAGATAAGAGATTAAGAAATATAACATTGAATAACATAATAAACCCTCACAGAAACAAGTTAGATGTGGCGATTTGGTCGGAAAACAAATTTATTTGTACATCCAAAAAACAAACTGGCAATGTTTGTGGTGATCAACGTCGTATATATACGTGCTGTTAGCAAGTGAATACGAAATTTTACACTTGCATGACACACACACAGGTTTGCTTACTAATGTGTGGGCGGTGGACAGCAAACAACTGTGAAATGTTTAAACGCGAAAATTTGTTTTTTTTGACACACGTTGGGATAGAGTGTTCTTGCCTAAAAATATTAATTCACACTTAATTTAACAGTATATACGTTGCAGGGAGATGATAAAAACGGATATTTGATCAAATCTCTAAGCAATATTCGTACTGCTGTGTTCCAGTCCATAGTCTGTTTGTAGCTAACCCAGTTTGTCAGATCTCCATTCAGTATATGTATACCTAACAACATTTATTTTTAAAGATGCAAATGGACTTTCTGCAGTGATCACTACCAAAAGCCTTGGAATGGACTACATGCTACTACTATTTGCTACGTCTTTGTTATGAAATAAAACATAAAATTTTAATGGTGGAAAGTCAGATCATCTCCCATTAATCGAAGCTAAATGGGCAAAATTACAAAGAAAGAAAGAACATTTATTTGAAACTAAAAATACGGACATAATTAACACAACACATTAAAAAAGAGATTATAATAAAAATATTACTAAATAAATTTATACATTTTTACATACAAAAGCCGTACTTAAGATCAAAAGACCTCAGCCCAGCATATGCTATAGAAAATTGCTATAGCGCTGGTTTTCAGCCGGTTTTATAGTTATTTTATAGACTGATGGTCATTGCAAAGATATCTGAATGATAGAAATATATCGAAAATTTGACTCAGCTATAGAATTGTAAACGTTAAAATAATCAAATTGCTTTTAAGTCGTGAAATGATTTTTTTTATTATTGAAACATTTTTGAGCTCGCTGCCTCATTTTATGAAGACTTTTTCGTAACATTATAAATGCTGACCATTAAGCGGTAAAAAAACTAATTTAGTAAAATATTGGTAATTAACGTAGACACAGTTATGTTCATGTATAAGTATTTTTTTAGCTGATGTTTATGGTATTTATTCTATTGTTTTAACTCGATCACGTTAAATTGTAACCGATATAATTAGGTATCTCTTCTTAGGAGTTTCCAATAATACATCATCACTATCAGCTTCTGGAACAGTAACGAATATGATTGCCATAACTAAATCTAATTTTAAGTGTTTTGTTACACTACAACTAAAAATTCTCAAGTAATGAACTTAATAAATAATTGTATATAAATCATTGCCTACATTGCATTTGAAGTTACCAGTAATTACAAATAATCATTTGCAATGGAAAGAGTTATGACTTTTATTGGAAGTTGGCTATCATAAAGGCTTACAAGTGCGGCTGTTGAAACACTCCGAAAGAAACCAAACAGAAGGGTACTAGAAAATGCCCCACCAACACAATCAACATATTTTCATTGCAAGATTCTATTTCATGTCTTTCGACACGATGTCGGAGCTATTACCGCTTCAGTTTCATTATCTCTAATAGTAAGAGAACGAGGCAATGAGCCAATTAACTTGTTTATATATTATTTAAGAACAATGAACACATTATATTTTGCATTGTCTAACTGGCTTTGCCTAACTTACTAGCACAAATCTAGATTGATGGATTGCGCATAGGCTTATGAGAACAGCTAGCCCACTTAACATTCGAAATACATAAAGTATAACTGAAATGTATAATAATACTACTGGGTGATTTTCTATGCCTGAACTGTTTCTTTTATTTCAATGATAGGCATGAGACTCCTTCTCATACACAGAAGATTTTGGGTACAAGCTGCTTAAACTTTAAGGATGGCATTAAAACTGCATGGACGCATAGTACTGTCGAAAATCTTGCGTGTCGTTAATTTCAAAACTGACATTATATATGAAATTATATAAATACGCTATGCGGCCATTTAATTTAATTTGTCGCTTTAGGGAGATCCTCGGGTTGCCATCCTATATCAATATCAAATCGTACCGTATCATACAAATACGTTGGCTGATAATTTTGTAGTATTTTTTCTTTTATTCCCTCTCTCCCTTTTTCTTCTATAAAGTTGACAAACATATTAACACTGTTTATATTTCGACCCGTAATATCTTGATTTGTGTAGAGTGAACATGCTGGTCTACATACTTTATGACTGAATTGCGTTTCATTTGTTTTATTAACATTTGCACGCCGCAGAAAGGACATGCGTGTAGGCGCTATGCTAACAACACCAAATTATTACAAACTTTCCAATACAAGAATGGAGTGCCAATGAGGCGTAGTTTCCGGTTCACTTAGGAAAACTTAGTATCAAGATTTTTCATTGGTTCTGCAAGTGACTAATTAAACCAGATGATAAGTTTAATACAATTTGAGAAAAATGCTGACTGCCGATAGATGATTATTCAATATCAACCACTCTCATGACCCTAACAAATTCCACGGTTGAAGCTACCAGTTATTGAAGTTAGTCGTCAAACTTCTGTCGAGAGCAATAATAATCAATTATGCTCTAAGCAGCGTGCTTTCTTGTTCTACCAACCAATCTTCAAGCAGCACGCATCATGCCTGTCATGGCAATCAATGCAGTAACGGAAAAGAAAAAAATCCAACATAACAAAGACTTCGATTTGAATTTAGATTTCCTTTATTCTTGTATTTCCTATTTTATAGTAGAAAATACTTGGTGCTTTAAGTTCACCGAGTACCGGAGACTCCACGTACCACGAAAAAGTACATTTTACCATAACTCTGGTATATACAAAGAAACCATCAATTTTAATATGTATATTTCTACGAAGTTAATGTTTGAACCCACCATAAAATTTTCAAATTCGTTAAAACTATTAAAATCCATATATATACCTATAGTTTGCCATTCATTTCAATATATCGAGACTGTCTCTATCATTGGAGAAAGGAGAGCTTGGTTCAAAAAAAGCCTTAGGCACATCACGTTTTATCCGGCGGTATCGACATTTCTCACATCACTCTTACTCTGCTTGGTGACGGTTTTTTGGCCAGGGTCAAACAATGCGAGGCATGAGTCAAGGAGATCAAACACACCCTGCAGGGTGAGGGTAGCTGGCGCCCTTGTAGAATCTCCATTGTTCACGGCTCGCGAGCGTGTATTGGCGCTCTGAAAAGATACCAACAATTTATTAAAGTAAGCAAGCAAGAGTAAATTAAGCAAAAGACTCCACTTTACTGTAATGAATGTTAATTAATCAATCTTCTATCAAATAAGATTTTAATCCATTGAAAAACTAAATTGTTCTTCAAATTACAATGTTAGCGACAAGCTAAAAAAATCTAAATATAACTATTTCAGCAAACCAAAAAAGCAAAAAGCAACCAAATATAATGTTTATTAAGTGAGCAATTCTTGTATATAAGTGTATACATTTGTAATTGGTTTCTCGGAAACGGCTTCAACGATTTCTATGAAAATTTGTGTTTAGATTATCTAAATTACTTTCTTCACTTATCTAGATAGGTGTTTTTCTTTCTTTCTTTTTTAAGACACCTCGTTCACACAAGCTCGTTGGCTCAGAAGTTATTAATAAAGCAAGTATTAGGTCCTTACATATGAAATTGGCGTTTTGTTGAACTGGTCACTTTGATCTGAAATATCTGGTTAGAAATTCCAAATTTAAATTTAGTGATTTATTTGTTTTCGCACCATCTTTTTTTGACATCGTTCTTTTCACTAAATAGAAAATTTAAAATATCGCCTTATTTAAGAATATAAGTTCCATTGTGGCATTATCGCTGCAGAATCAGCTCGAAAGATTAATGATATGTATGGGAAAGCTACTGTAAAAGCAGACATGGTACGTTTTTGGTTCCAACGTTTTCGTTCTGGAAATTTTGACCTACGAAACAAACCCCGTGGACGGCCGGAGAGCCTAGTTGAAAATGAAGAATCAAAGGTGATCGTTGAAGTGGATCATTCGCAAATTACATCAGAGTTAGCGGCAGGCTTCGGTGTGAGTGATAAAAAAAATTAATTCACTTGAAACAAACAGGAAAAGTGAAAAAGCTCGAGAAAAGGGGACCGCATGAATTGACTGAAGCACGCCAACAAACACCTATTGAGTTCTGAATTACATTACTCAACCGTCACAATAACGATGGAATTTTGAATCGTATTGTTACTTGTAACGAAAAATGGATCCTTTACGGCAATCGGAAACGCTCATCACAGTGGTTGAACCCAGGAGAACCGGCCAAATCCTGTCCCAAACGAAAGTTGTCTCAGAAAAAGGTACTGGTGAGTGTTTGGTGGATCAGTGATGGTGTTATACACTACAGCTTCGTAAGATCTGTATAGACGATAACGGCAGATCTGTATTGCCAACAATTGCAAACCATGATGGAAAAGCTAGCCGTTAAACAACCGATACTGGTCAATATCTCAAGCCCACTGCTGATTCAGAACAACGCTACACGCCATACTTTACGACCGACGGTCGCTAAATTAGAGGAACTGTGGTTGGAATGTCTCCGAAACCCACCATATTCCCCAGACATCGCTCCAACAGATTACCACTTTTTTCGGAATTTGGACAATTTCTTGCTAGGAAAATAAATTCAATTCCGATGAGGCTGTCCAAATTGCCTTCAAAGATTTTACTGATTCTTGCTCCCACAATTTTTTCAGCAATGGAATCAATGAACTACCTTTAAAATGGCGAAAGTACATAGATAATGGTACGTACTTCGATTGATTAAATGCATAATTTGATAATATTTTTTTCATTTTACTTTTACCATATAAAACGCTAATTTCATATGTACAGACGGATAAGCTAATAATAACTAGCTAACTAATAACAGATTAACTCGCTGGTTGGTTTGCGCAATTTCTTAACCTAACTTGGCTTGTCGTTAATGGGTCAATCGACATGATCTAACCTGACTGACCGTGATCAATGATGCTTAATCCTATCCAAATGTAAAAATACTGAAAGCATTACTCAAAAAAAAAAATCTTAATCAGGTCACAAGATGGCACTTTGGCAAATAATAGTACCCGTTCGTCAAACATCTCAGCCATCGAGAAGAACCGACAAGAAACTCGATGGGGTTTGTCAATTTTTTTTTATTGATCAAACTGTGTCTATACCATTTCCATTTCTTTATTTTCTCGATGACAGCTCCTGTGAAAACTTGAACGAGCGTCTTTTTTACATTATGTATGCATTATTTTATAAAAATATGACGTTTACACACGTACAAGGTTATACCAGAGTCGGAGAAACTAATAGAGATGGAGCTATATCGATAAACGTAACACGATAATAGACCCGATATTTTTTACAAAATGTAAGAAACTAAACTACTGCCGGATACTTTGTACAAATTTTTAACTAATATTATATTTAATTACAAGATGTTACACGTATTAATTCGTGATTGATAATGCCAACTTCTTCAAAATTTTCGAAGCTGTTGTAAAATAAGTAGGTATTGGTAGGTACTCGACAATGAAATAACGACAGGTAATCTTTATTTAATTATTTTAATCAAAATTTGTTGAATCAAAATATAATAAATATATGCGATCGATATCATTACTTATTTGGTACCAACACTACAACTATCAAATTAGAATTGTCATCGAGAAAATAAAGAAATTAAAATAGTATAGCACTGATTCCATATATTCTAATTTGTTAATAAATAAATTCCTATTTTATTTTCTCATTTCGTCTCGACGAGAGCCTAGTCTGATATGGCAACCCTATACATATTAGAAACTGCACCATGACTTTTATAGCCGCTTAACTTAATACAGCTTATTAAAAAACAGCTCAATGTCTAGTAAATCTAAAATATTATTAAAATTTAAATAGAGATTATAAAGTTTGACACAATGAATGGACTTAACGATATATTTACGATCGCTTTAAAACGTGACACACTGACTACAATCCGCCGCTTTCTGTTGTCCGTGTGTTGACCAACGCCCCATATTCCTTTTAATTATACACGCATTAGAACATGTTATTTTAGAAATACACCTGTAACAATAAATTTGTGAATAACCATACGATAGTATAGAAAAAGCAGGTGTAACCCACCCATACGCTCTTTAAGTGTGCACCTTGTGTTTTTTTAAAGAAAAAAAAAAAAGTCCGTTAAAATGACGTTTTTCGGGTCGAATTTCGAATTTGTAATTTGTATTCCGATCCGTGAAGATGGCGGTTGATGACGTATCTATTAATGTGATTGGACGGGTGATTGCGTGGCGGCGGTGCGCATTGGCGGTTTCCTCTCCGGTAATCGATTTCGATTATCGAAAACATTTTTATTTACATTAATTTATTTTCAATTGTATGCTAATTAATAGCTATCATAGGATTTCTTATTAGACTGAGTATACTGTTAGCCTTAGGGGCCCTGAAGCCGCTGCGGCTTTTACAGCTTCCCGAACTTGGACGTGAAGAGTTGTAATCCAGACCTTAATGGCTAGCTGATTACAACTCTTCACGTCCCGCCAGCGTCGCGTCGCCGTTCCCCCCCTTCCGCTGTTTGGCCAAACCTTAATAGCAGTCAATCCGAGAAAAAAAAGATAATAATGTGAATTAATTTTACTGACTATATGTTTTTTTTAATCGAGTTAAATAATTTACTGTTGTTATTGAAATAATTAGTTAAGTTAATTTGTTTAAAATAATTCTCACTTAAATGCCGTTCAATAATTTTTACACATTAAAAATATCATTAAAATGAATTTATATTATTATCTTTGATTGCAAACTTCATCATGTTGTTGGCACGCGAGATACATTTTTTGGAATTATTTTTCTTTTGTTGCACAAAATAAATATAACTGCGTATTAGACACATAATTTTTTATATATTTATGCTAAGCAAATATTAATTATACAGTTATACTATACTGATAATAGATAGATAATAGTAAATTAATTAACTAAAGGTACAAAGTTCAAATCGTATACCTTTATTGCTAAGCATTCAGCTAAACTGTAAACGTACCGAGCAATTACTGCAAACTCAGCTTTTACTTTATACAATGATAATTTATTAACCTGTGACCGATGTCCGAGGCTCGGCTATAAATACGGCGACCCGCCGACCTCGAGGCACTAAACCACGGAGGTGACAACTCTCGCGTTTCAGAAAATAAACGTGCGTTGTTTAGGCGGTACGTGAGAGAGTTTCGTAAAGATGAATGTTAATAATATCGGGGTTCGTAAAAATTCGATATTTATAATTAACTTATAACAAAATATCCGATATTTCATGTAATAACTATTCGATTTATATAAAAAAATGTAAAATACAAGTTTGAGTTTGATTTTTGATTTGATTGAAGATTTTTTTATAATACAAACAAAAAAAAGTCTTAGAAATTAATAATAGGTAACCTGTATCACTTAATTGACACTTAACAGTATGAAAATTTAAATAATTTATATATTAATAAATTATTTGTATAAATAATATTATATTAAAATTATAAATAATTTATATTTAAACGAGGCAACATTTTTTTTTGTCTCCATTCAAGTTGACATTCGGACTTTTGAATTCTTGTCATCAATTTACTAAACTAAACTAAACTGTAATTTTTAGCTGATTGCATCTAAGTATTTAAAGCTCTGCTTCTTTATGATGTAAAGTCACAGGCAAAAATGAGTTTAATTTTGTTCATTTTAGAACAGCCCTCCCCATGTGAGGGTATTTTAATTTTATTTTTATATTTTTAATACTTTTTAGTCTATCGTTGCACAAATTCCGATTATATTATTACTTACCATTATGTGACATTTTGTTCAATCACTAGCATGAAACAATGATTGCTCATTTGGTAGCATGTACGGACTTCACGTCGATCGACGTGAGATCGAACCACTCCAATGAGCATAAACTTTCGGTGAAGAAAACATCATGATGAAACAATATCATGGTGGCTTTTTCTAATGCCCACCTGGCTAGCTACCACTCCTTTAAAATCTGTCGCCAAACACTACTTAACAGTCTCCACTATACTTACCGTTACTTAAGATTAGGTGAGGTTGAGGCCACATCGCTAAACCTATAACGATATAAAAAATTATATATAAGCCTAGATATCGATTAAAAAATAACTCGTTCATCGTTACAATCAACAAAATTTCAATTGGTATCTTATGTTTTTTGGGGTCGTCGAATTCGTCTCCGGCATGACGGACAAAAAGTGAACTATGTAGTTTTACGTCATTATCTAGCAGACCCACGAAATCAACTGGATACAAAAAAATTGTTTCACTCACCAACAGCTTGTCAGATTGATTGAAGTTCACGTTACTATACTTTAGGGTCGTAGCGTGAAGTGATATGGCCTTCCTCAATAAATGTGCTATAAAATACAAACATAATTTCTCAAATCTGATTGGCAGTTACAAAGATTAGCACGTTCAAACAAACAAAAAAAAAACAATGTCTTGAGCTTTATAAATATTATTATCGTATCTGTAGATTAATTGGTTAATATACCAGATAGAGATTATATATACCACCTGCATTAAGCCTGAGTCAAATTTGTGAATACATTTATTTGGCTTTGGGTGTTCTTGTGTACGTTCTTTATGTCTATACCATCTAGTTCGCAGGAAATCCTTGTTTGGAATTATATGTTTATTCCGTTACCTTTGTCGATTAAGCCGTGTCGCCTGCACGTATTTTGATCTACACATTACACAAAAACCTCTACACAAAACATTGTTTCGCTATATATATTTATTCATCAAGTTTTGTTTTTGTTGATGTCAACAATGTTTTTGCTTCCTGCACCGGTTTTAATTCCTGATACATATTTAAATTTCGAGAAAGTAAATAGGGCCTTACTCTAAATCTATGTTTTTCCTCGATACCAAATTTACAATTTCAAGAACTGAAACAAGGACTTTTATATTTAAAGATAATTTTGACATTATGTTTTATAGTAAATGCTTTAAACGTTATAAAGCAGGAGACGACATGTGTAATGTAAATGGAAAAACACGTACAGGAGAGACGGCTTTTAGCGTCCTACGACAAGTTCATGCTAAGTGTTATGTTTCTAACAGTCATCATCATCAACATTAGTCTGTCCACTGCTAGCCTGCTAACTGATCGCCACTGTATCCGATGTTCGGTCTTCCGCATCCAGTCGAGTCAAGCCACCCTGCCCTGCTCAATCTTGCAGGGCCTTCCTTCTGTCGCCTTGTGTCGGTTCCACACCGTTTACCTAAACGCGGTCTCCACTCCATAACTATTCTAACAGTAAACGTCGTTAACTTTTTATAACCCATTTTTTCCATAAATCATATAGGTGCATTACTAACTAAAATAATTAATTTATAATAATATGTTTATCGTAAATTCCGTTTAATTAATTTTTAAAGGGATTAACAATGAAAAATATTAAAACAGAAATGATCATTTCCTTGAAAAAATATACCCTACCCTTCATTAGTTTTATAACCGATTGTACAGTTGCAAATGTAATCAAGAAGTGTTATTGTGGACTGTGAATAAAGGTAGTTATTTCTTGCGTGTGGCAACTATTATGCCGTAATATTGTATACATCTCGGAGGTGTGCATGCGCACGAATCGAATAATCCTCGCCTTTCTCAGCAGTTATTTGCAATTAATCTACGGACGTTGATATATTGCTAATTGTCTGTTCAATTAGTATATTCTATTTCAAAATTACTTACAGAGAGTACATTCAACAGAACGGTTTTATGTAATATTTGTTTATGTTATCGCATGAGCTTAGCTATAACTTCAGCTTTGCTCAAAATTAAACTAATTTTACCCCGTGACTAAGAAGGAAGAACAATAGGTGCCAATAGTATCAGTTCATTGGAAATTACAGAATTGATCATCTGCATCAAAACAATTAATAATTTTCCGTACACAATTAATTTTTAAGAACAAATAGAAAAGTTGGACATTCGGTAAAAATTTACGTATCAAATAGACATAAACTAAGAGAGGAGCCTGGTCCAGACTCCTTAAACCTTTCCATTATATAGTTACGTCCGTGTGTTATTGAACCCTTTTTGTATACCACTTGGAGTAAGTTTACAGAATAATTAATAAATATAATTCTCAGTGTACATGTGAATATTTTTTTCTAAATTTCTCGATAGTCTTCCTATATTGGACACTGATCACGAGTATACTATTAAAAAAATGTTGTCCGATTGTCTGTCTATCTGTTCGTATGTCCGGATTTAACTCAAAAATGGTTTGATTGATTCTTATGAAATTTTGTTCACGGGAAGCTTATGACATTGTTAATGAAAATATTAAAAAAAAAAGATTTTATTAATTCTTAATCTATAAATATGTACCAATTCTCAACCGATTTATAATTGATATAATAATATGAGTAAAAGCTAAAATTACGGGATGAAATTAATTACACGTCCGGGGAATATATTCATATTCTGTATTTGAAATTATTGAACCACTGAGATCTGACTCAAAATGTAAAACCATAATCACGAAGAAAAATTTCACTTGCTTTTGCCACTTTCCCATTGTCTTCAATATGAAACCAAACGCCTTTGCACGCCATCTATTGTAAGCTGGTCGTAATAATACAGAAACCTTGCACAACAACTCACCAAATTTTCATCGTAAACAGACGAATCGTCATACTGTAACAAACAAAAAAGAAACATTCATTTTGAAATAGGTATAAAATAACTGACCGAAGTAAATAACTTATTAAAACATTCAATAGCAGCAGAACTAACGGATTAGGTATAGAAGAAGTATTCTAGTTCGTACTTAGAAGATTTCTCCGAAGACAACAAGTTGAGCTCGCATCAGCAGGCCGCTGGCCTCTGCGTGCGTGCGTTACTCGCTCGTCATGTTTTTACCCACCAACATGGAGTAATGTCGCGCGCTGCGATTTTTTTGTCGCGTATTTAACTCCCGGTTTGGTTAGTGCGCGCGTCCCCTTAATTCTGGGTTACCATATATAACGTTTTAAATTTCTTGAAATATTTCCTTTTAATTTTAGAATATTATCGGATATAGTATAGGATAGTTTTTTTGGTTTTAATTCGATTGTAACAGTTTTGTGTTGTAAAAAGTAACCTAGTCGGGATTTATAACGTAAATATTTTTGATGTAATAATTCGAATACATGGGATATATTAAATGTAAGGAGTATAATATATTAACTTTTCCCCACCAGTACATACTTGACAATTTAATGTATATTCGTAAAAACTTTGACAAGCTAGATTTTGTAATCGATAAGCATAGTTATAATACTAGTTATAAACATAAATTAGGCGTTCCGTGTTTTAGACTTACAAAGGCCAATAAATAGGTCAATAATAGCAGGTAAGATCACTAAGCCATTACTGATTTGCCGGATAATAAGCAACTTTTATTTGATAATTACGTGAATGATAGTGTTGTCTGAAAGTGTCTTCCTTCCAGTACATCTTAAAAAAATTTCCATTAACAATACTTACATAGTTCAAAAAGATAAAATCGATAGAATTTTTGCCGGTTCTTCTTGATGAATGGAATGTTTATCAACAAGTGGTAGTATTTTAACTTTCATAACGGCTTTCTTTCTAACTTGAATAATATATTTTTGATTTTGATTGATAATACTATCAGATGATATTGGATTAACATTATTTTTCCATATGTTATATTTGACATCTCTTAAACATCATCATCATCTTCATTCACATCACTGGTGAACATAGGCCTTCCCCAAAGGTTGCCACAACGACCGGTCTTCTGCGGCCCGCATCCAACAGCTTCCCACAGCCTTTACCAAGTTGTCAGACCACACTACTCGAGAACTCGTCGGCCCCATTAGATTATTTTATATATATTTTTCATAAGCATACAAAAACAAACACATAAAACTTTGTTTAGAAAACATATTTTATATTACTAATCCATGGCATTTCATTAAGTTGAAATAATAATACCGAAAGCACCTTCAATTTATTTGAAGTCTGGCAACTCAATTTTAAGGTATCTACCACTTTTTATTCCCTATCGCCAATTACGCGTCAAGCCACACGAAATTCATTGAATGATTTTACGATTTTTTGCTCAATAAGCTATTAAATGTGGTGTGGTCTTACCATAAGACTAACAGTCTATTAGTATCATTAGCACGCAAATGGCACGTAACGATAATAAAATGAGAAAGGAAAATAGAAGTATAAATGGAATGGAATTTTATCCATAGAAAACTCAAATACAAGTTTCACTAAATTGTTAGGAAGTTCCTCCTATTAGTACTTCCTCCCAAAAATGTCGCAGTTATGATATAGTGATATTAATAAGCCTCTACAATCTAAAACTAATTTTAAAAATTAGTCAATACCTCTCATATTTTGATTTTTGTTTTATTGGTAAATCGGTTCACAATGAATAGGCCAGTGCATTTACTTCTGAACCAATTGCAATCACGTGAATTGCAATCTTACGCAAATACGGATAAAGAGGCTTATTTTTAATATATGTAAAATTGGCTACTGGCGATAACTTTGTGAAGCTTATTTTTAGCCGTATACATCAAAATCGTAATAATTTCGCTTATACAACAGAAAATAATATAAAATAATTTATAGCAATATTCGTACGTATTCTAGGTACCTACGCTTTAACTTTTTTTCGTACCTTACTCGGGATTGACTACGTGGATTTACGGTGGTTTTCTTTTCCCGATTAGTAGGTACATATTTGTAATAAGTACTATCTTTAACTTAAAACAAATATCGGCTTCCCTCTTATCTATTCAAGCTATAGGATATGAATATATATTATGTAGATACAAAAAACTATCCATTGATAGGTTATTGAAATAGAGTAAGGACAAAAGGTATATTTTTCTATCTTTAGTAACTGAGACTGCAGATAGATAGGTTAGTGTAAACGGCCGTTGGTGTTCTTAAGAGTAGTAAAGGAAAAAGAAGAAATCGTTTAGGGGAATTACCATTATTTAAATTCTATCCTTATATGACACTGGTAAAGAAGTTGATAGTTTTTTTTGTAGCGACGCACATTTGAGATGGAGACCTAAAAGTGAAACGTCTCTAGCGAAAGTTACGAAAAGAACGTATTAAGAATTAAGTACCTACTAGGTATGCGTAACCTCACTTTCTGTTTATTTTTATTATGTAATTCTAAAAATGTCAAAATATCTTATTAGTTATCACAAATTAAATTTATAATTGGATTTTATATAAAAAGCTTCGCCTATGGTTGGTGTCTTAAGCCATATTGCGGTTTTTATCTACACAATTAATAAAATTGAAGTTTCTGTTTGTAATGTCAAAATAACAGCTATTTACCAAATGCATATGAAAGTATATACGATACCTATAACAAAACATCAATTTTTAACATTTTTGTCTGTCTGTCTGTTTGTTCCGGGTAATCTCCGAAACGGAGACCGATTGGACGTATTTTAAAGGGATTTTCACTGGCAGATAGCTGAATTTATGGGAAGTAACTTAGGCTACTTTTATTTTAGGAAAAGAATTAGGGTTCCACACAAATAAAAAAACTGGTTATGGTGAATCAATTCGGGCGCTTAAATGGCTTACGCTGAGTAAACCTACAAGAGATATATCAAATTAATCTACTACATAATTTTAGGCATTAAAAAGACCGGGAAAGTATACGTCTATCTTCTAAAGCACACCCAAAATAAGTGTCTTTCTCTTTAAAATAGCCGGGAGCGGGAGAGCAAAATTTCGCGCGGGCATTCTGTAGTCCAAGTAAGCTAAGCCACGGGCACAGCTAGTTATCTATATAATTGTATAGTCAAATAATACTTTACCTGTTGAAAGTCGTCAGGGCCTTAAAAATAACATTCAAATATTTATTCAGTCATCAAATTCAGTAATAAAGATAATTTCTAATTGAAACTTAAAGCTTGATTTAAACACAATGATATTATCATAGAACATAATACTACGTTTGATCTCATATTCCATATTGTGTAAAAATGATATTCATAAGCATAAGAAAATCCGATAAAACCGTCCAATACAAAACTATAATGTTTACATTTTATACACTGTTGGTCATAAACATTCTCTTGGACATTTTTAATACTCATAAAAGTCTAAGGCGGTTTACAGTGTATGGTCATCTCGATTTATTGCCCGTGATTTAGGTAAAGAACATACGTCGGTGCACGGTTTTTTTCGTGCCAGGAGACATTAACGTACTCATCAGTCATCATTCAGAACCTAGCTTTAACATTTTTAATCCCAGTAGTTGTAGTGTTTTCATTAATGTTTAATTGTATTTTAGTGCAACTTTAAAAAAATTACGAACCTAGAAATGTATGTCGGTGCGAAGGCTTCACCTACGGTCAGAGTATTCCGACTACCGCCACATGACACTTTAAGAGAGGTAGGGCATAGAGATATTTGTTTAGAGATTTCTCTCTACATGGGCAGTCCGGCTGGTGAAATACGTCCACCGTACAGAAGATCGCAGCCATATAACCTTGTAACGTGTTCCTGCGATTAGTAGAGTTTCCAGAGCTGCTTGGATCCAGGGTCGGCAACGCGCTATAGTCTTACAAGCGTTTATTGCCACTTACCATCAGCCGGACCTTAGGCTTGTTTACCACCTTAGTTGTATAAAAAAAACGTGACTTTATTATAGTCAAAACATGTTTATATAAGGTGTTCGGATACACTTGACTACTATAGGAGAAATCCAAATAAATACAACAGACGCTGAGGCAAATAATATTACCAAGTCCGGTGAAGCTGTAAAGCCGTCAGAGGCTTCAGGTCCCCCTAAGACTAATAGTATAGTCAGTTCTAAAAAAAAGGCAAATAATATTCTAGCTTCGATCATCGGACCGTTCGCATCGCTATAGATATTTTTCAAAGACCCGCCAAGAATAATAAAAACGGCGTGATCCTGTGTGACCATGTCCATAATAGAACCCTATGAGGCGTTTTTCTGGATCAGTATAATATACCCTCCTTTTCTTCCTCACGTATTAAATTGACAGTTATCAAAGTTTTTTTCACTTAATAGCACCAAACCCCCTCCCTTGAGTGTAGATTTATGTACCTTTATTTTATTTCTATATCGACGATTCTCTAGCGTAATCAGTACGCATTAAAAACTGCACTTACTTTTGTGTCGTACACACATTTTGGAAAAACCAGTTTTTGTTAAATCATTTTATAAAAAAACCTATCCTATTTTTAATTTAAAAGAACATTTAAAATGATATTATGATGCTTAAACACTGTTTCTTGTATTACATATTATATTTAAAATCTTGCCTTGCCTTTAAATATGGTAAATATGGTTAGAAAATCTTAAAGTTTTATCTCCTAAAAATTATAAACATGAATTAAATATCGTGAATTGTTCACAGATTTGTTGTTTAATATTACGTTATGTAGGCGTGTGTTAAGATCGTGTTCGATGTAAAGTTTCGTTTTAACTTTCAAATAAATGGTTATTTCGAAGTATGTGTTTATTTCTCTATTTGAAATTAAAGAATAAAATTGTTTATTGTTTTTGTAACTTTCTTGATTTTGTACAAGACAAGACCGACAAAATTTGTAGGTGGTCGTCCGGTTTGGTTGGTGACCGCCACCGCTTGGTGGATTATGTGACAGTATAATTTGTAAATAAATGGTATTCTTTTAATACTTGCCTTTATGAATTTCATCCTAAGGTTGAATATCTCTCCAAGTTTTCATGAATTCGTTCCAGTAACTGCACATAAAAATCTGTATCGATTCTAGGTGTAACGTGTTCCTTGGCCAAATCTTTACATAAATAAAACATGTTGGACTTTATTCATAAGCCACAATAAGGTATTTTGTGACAAAGATTTGTTGAAATTTAAAAAGTGATTTATTAGCATTATTTTTAGTCATGGCATATTAACCCTTACAAACAAAAGTTACTTCATCATCTAGACAATTTTATGAAAATAAACTTTGTCATGGATAGCATGTTATTTGGACGCATAGTTTGGGTTATAATGTAAAATTAAAATAATTCAACGCTCGGCTCGGGTCTACGATTATAGAAGTAGCGCGAACGAGCCGTATGAATGTGATAACTTAATAACCCAGGCAGCCCGATAAAAATGTTGTCTAAACTAAAGTAAAACTATTAATCAGGGATTTATTTTAAATTGTATGCGGGTGTAACAGCGGGACACAGCTGGTAGTAATAATAACTTATAACACTATCCTATAACAGGCTTCGTGGCGCAGTGGCAGTGAGTCCTATTGAGCCGAGAGGTCCCGGGTTCGATCCTCGCGCATGACTGACATTATTATACCATAATACTAGAGGTGCTTCTATTACTAATATACTTACTACTATTAAGTACTTATTTAGTAAACATTTTTTTTTAAATAAATTGTCTAAGTTGTGCTCCGTAGCAACATACGAAAAATTGACTAACAGCGATATATAATATACTAGCTGTGCTTCACGGTTTCACCCGTGTTAATTTTATACGACAAACATCGCCAACGCACCCGTGCAGGCAATTTTTTATACTTTGTTTAAAACTATCGACATTCTTATGAGGAATATTTTTTTTTTAATTATAATAATATAGCCTATGTTACTCGCTGATACTGTAGCTTTATATTGGTGAAAGAATTTTAAAAATTGGTCCCGTCGTTTTTGAGTTTATCCATTAAAAATTAAAAATCGAATATTCCTTCTTTATAAAATTGGTACATTATCATTAAAAAAATGCAATTTTCAATATGTGCTGCAGTGGTCTAAAATATTTGCTGGATGACAGGACAGGGTATTTGTGTCTGAATGGATCGCGACCACCCGGAATAGTGACACGCTGACACGCTTAGGCGTGTTGCGTTCCAGGATCATCAACTCCATATCCAGTAATTAAGTGGTGTTTAGGAATCTCTACTCGACTATGTTGCTGTGACTCTCTTTTAGTTTATCGCGTTTTGGGATTAGCCGATTTGTATCCAGCCACCGAGATGCTTGCAAGGTGACATGGTAGCCGTTGTTTTTGGATTGCACTGTAATTACAAAAAGGAAAAATATGAACGTACAAATACAACTCCGGCACTTTCTTTATTCAATACAACAAAATTAGTATGAATACAGAATTTAGAAGATTAACAGTGAACAGGTCAACGGTCTGCGATTACGTCATTCAAAGTTTGTGAGTTGCTAACGCTATTTCTGCAACCTTCGAGTTTTACTAGTTATTTTAATATGGTGGTCAAAGTAGGATCGTATAATCTTGATACTTTATTATTAATGATATAATATCTAATAGCTGTGTCACACAGTTTTATCCGTGTTAAATTTATTCGACCAACTCTCCACCGCGCCGACGCCAACGCACCCATGTAGCCTCTCTTTGTTCTCACTTCTCGTACTTGCCCACAGCTTGGAAGATTGCTCAACGTTCATGACTACTGCTCCGCTTTTTAGGGTCTTCACTTAGATTTGTAT
This sequence comes from Saturnia japonica, assembly GCA_033032175.1. Taxonomy (NCBI): domain Eukaryota; kingdom Metazoa; phylum Arthropoda; class Insecta; order Lepidoptera; family Saturniidae; genus Saturnia; species Saturnia japonica. The sequence goes on from CM065315.1 coordinate 4,300,019, forward strand.
AGCCTATATATAACCTTTGCCAATAAATAAACTATATTATTCAAAAATTAATATTTCTATTTCCAATTGTATCTTCAGAGATTAACGCGTTCAAACAAACAAACAATAAATAATTTCTTGACATGTAGAATATTATAAGTGTAGATTTGAACTAATTTATTTATGATAATATATATTATGTCGAGTTTTTCGATACTTTGTTGTAACTCAGTATATCCTATCCTCATTTAAAATTGTTATGTATTGTAATTATAATTATTCATTCTTAATATGACACACATTTACGTATAGTAATTACTGCGTAGTCACTGAAGATAATTTATGGTGAATAATCGTTATTATTGAAGAATATTTTTTAAAATCATTATATATCTAGCGTTACGACCATAATCGCACCCGATCTTAAGTAACAATGTGGCACAAGATGGTAGCACGCTAAGCCTAGTGGAAGACTGGCTCTCAAGTGCAGCTGCCGGAACACACACATTTGTGCTTGGTAATAGATTATCAACTTGAGGATGGTAGCTAGTCAGGTGAGCATTAGAAAAAGCCTACCACCATAATATGGTATCATCACGATGTTTTCCTTCACCGAAAGCTTAGGCTCATTGAGAATCTCTATTCAAACTCACGTTGGTCGACGTCACGCTTCAACTGAGCCATCATGTTACAAAAGTTCAAATTTTACTTAGATGCTTTTACCGTCAATTTTACAAACACATGGATGATCATCTTTTGGGAGTTTAGACTATCAAGTTCGATAAAATTAAGATGCCGAACCTTTATGAAAAAAGACTTGTCATGTAAAATAAATAAAGGTAAAATATATAAATGTAATTGTTAGGTACGTGGGTGTTACGATTTTTTGCAATCAGATAAAATATTTTTAATGTTAATTGGTAAAGCTTGTCTTCATTAGAGTCAATCCTGCTTCGAAATGCTGGTTGGTTTTGTTATTAACTTGTTTTATTTTTGACTTTTGGCTCCTGAATAAAGATTATTTTTTATTATTGTGTTTCAATTTACAAATAAAAAAATTAAAAAATATTCGGTCAAGATTGGTTGAACGCTTATAAGTGCATAGTGTGCGGGTTCAGACTTTTAGATTAATACTCATTTACTTTAAATTTATTTACAGACTATCTGCTTTTCTTTGTTTTTTATTTTTTTATTCTAATTAAATTTCTTTATAGAAATAGTCATCACTAAATTTATTTTAAAAAGTCCGGGCCATTGGGAATTTTTAAAGACAATAATGTCGTAGTTCGTGGTAGAAAGAACTTCGCATCAAACAATATAGGTTCAAATTTTCTGAGGTTCTGGAAATGAAAACTTTGTGACAGAATTGCATGCTATTAGGGAACTTTTTAGAGCTCGCCTGACTGGTTGCCATTTATATATTTATTTTATTTGTTAAGGTGTATTCTGGGTAACTATACTTAGAAAATAATGACTATTATAGTATAATATAATTAACAAACTCTGACTCACGGTTTCATTCGTGTTAAATTTTATTTACGCGGGACCCTAATTCTTCTTCTAAAATATAAGTAGCCAAATTACTATAAGTACAAAGAAGTGTGCTTTATTCTAACTTTCTTTACAGAACGCTGACGCAACTTTGCAGTTATGTACACTGTTTCTACAAATTCAACAAAAATAAAAAATCGGTACAGATCTAAGGGTCATTATCATTACAGACGGCCTTGACCAGAGTAGCTGCTTAATTGTAGTTTGGATGCGGTTTTGATGCAGTTGGTATAGCTGCATCGAAACTGTCAATCGACTACCACGTTGTCAGCGTGCAGTTCTATTGAAGTCAGCGTGCAGTTCTATTGAAGTCAGCGTGCAGTTCTATTGAAGTCAGCGTGCAGTTCTATTGTAGTCAGCGTGCAGTTGAATTTCGTGTAGTTGTTACAACTGCACGCTGACTGCAGGCGGTTCTCCCAGTAGCGGCCGCATCTAATCTGCAATTATGTAGCTAGCTTGCAGCCCAAATGCATATGGTCTCTAATGACCCGTATAGTCGACGTACTACTACTCGCACTTTACATACAACAGTGCGTACAAGTCTGGTCGTCTCACACCGCTAGTCTGTAATTTCTTAAATTCTGGAATGAAAACGTCATTATTATCATTCCCGTATTTTAGATCTTTATCTAAAATAATAATAATACCTTTGTAACACCACTCTGTGATACTTCCTTCCTCGAAATTTAGGTAAATATTCTCTACCTATGCTGATCTATGTTGATAACCTATAACCAGTTTTCAGTATTTTTAAAATTGATTGATTGATAATTTTGTAAACTCATTAAATATACAAAAGTTGTCTGCAACACTACACCCTAACGGCTTTACTTATAATAACCTGTCAAAATTTAAACACCGATTAAAGTATTTCTCTCTTTGCTTAAGCAATATTGCTAGAAGTAGACCGAGCTAAAGATAAGCATCGCTTAAAGTTAATCAACGCTTTTATTTAAAGCTGTTGATGCTTAGTTTCTATATGGGGCTCTGCATAAGGGTGCCGATTAACGTATTTTCTCAATTACAACGAATTAAAATCTTAGAGTAAGATTAAAATATAACCTGACAGAAAAATAACCAGTTTTATTATTGCCATATTTTTTCTTGTTAATTGTGTAAGTACTCAATTTTTTCGTATCTCCGTATCTAATAAATTACCATTGTACTTACCACCAACGAAAATATAAATATGGCTTTACTCGAAGCAATTTATAACGTATCAGTAGTAAAAATCTTTTTAATTTTTTTTAAATAGCCGTGATCAACGGCGCGTGGCTTTTTCATTTGAGTAGATATAATTAAAAAAAACACATTTAACCATTTCGCGGTGTCGATTTTTAAACAATTTGGAACATTCACGGGTGGTTTTGTATCTTTTTTAGTACCGAGTTATGTATTTTTAATTAGAAAATTAGTATGTTAAAACTTTGGTTTATGATTAGATACTCTGAGTAATAATTACATTAACTTGTTATTACCAAGTAGCGAGGTACTGAAATGGGTTGTTAATTTATAGTAAAATCATAATTATAGATAACGGTTCGCGGAGAAGTTACACCGCATATTTAATACATGAAGAAAAAACTTCGGACTCCTTTTTAAGGGTATTGCGCACACGGAGGAGTGTGAGTTTTGACATTGTTAAAGTGCATATGAAGAAGGAGTGAAGAAAGCAAAAATTTATAGGCATATGTGTTACAAATACATAAAATATATTAATTTAACGAAATATGTATAATATTGCCTCAATACAAAAAACAGCCTCATTATTATAGAGGTCGTAAGCGCGACTGCTATGCTCGAGGTGCTGGGTTCGATTCCCAGGTCGAGCAAAATGCTATTGGGTTTTTCTATAAAATTTCTCAGTAGCAGCTCGGAATTAGGCTTCGTGTCCAATTAATGGCAATAGACTCGCCCTCTATTACACGGCACCTAAAGCATTTCCGATGAAGTGTGGGTGTACATTTAGTACACCTCTGCCTAACCCTTCGGGGATATCGACGTGATGGTATATTATGTTTATTTTATTATTTAAACATAAATAACCAATATTTATTGATCCGGCCAGCCGTCCAACAATTAGTATGTTAGTTTCATTATCGTAAATTAACATACAAAACTAATTAAAAATACAGAATATAGTTATATCAACGTTAATTGATTTCTCTCGTTAAGGTTTTTATTCGATTGCCACAGTGCTGGACCACGGCTGCAATTATTTACTGGACGTATATCTACGGCGCAATGAATCATTTGTCAAAGAAGCTCAATAAATAATTCAATTATAAAATCAGCTGTGACGGAGTTACCGATAGCCTCTCAATGCGATCAATCAATCACGCGATTGTAAAAATATCGTAAATCAATTACTTGTTAATATGTAACACGGTCTACCTCGTATTTTATACTATTTAAATTATAGTAAACATTTTTATATAATTTATTTTATATTATTTGGCCCGGAAAACATTTTTCCTCTCTTTTCAATAGGCAATGACGCTTCTTATAGCACCACCTATCTCAATGTTTTTGATCAACAAACAAACATAAATAAGAATTATTCATATCCATCGTTGGAATCGTGAGTAATTGTCTCGAGTTCATTAAAAAGTCAAATAGAAAAGGCCTTTTCAGTGTTTTGAAAAATTCTCAATTTTCCAAGTTACTATTTTAATGTTTTTTACTATTACTTACTCGTTCTCGAGTGACGCGTTTACTGACGAACATCATTTTTATTCATATAGCTCCTATCCTATACCTCGTAGAAAATATGATTAATTTTATACAATAAAGATATGTAATATTATAAACCATTATAAGATAACGAAGACACTGTTTCTGCCCTATCCAGTATTATAACTCCATCACATCACCAATTATTTCATTGTGTTATCCCACATGCGGGAAAATTAAAACTTGAAGGGATGATCATGTCTCAAATTAGAGATATGAAAATTCATATTTATGCTTTTGATAAGAAATAAAAGTGGTTTCATGTATTTCAAAAAACCTTCCCGCAAGCCGGTACAATAAAGGATGGTTTTAATTATTTTAGAAGTTTTATTGGGACGTTTAATGTGTTGGATTCATAATGGCATATAATTAGAACACCATACTCACAGTAAGAAATCCATCTATGATTTTCTTTTAGTTTGTTGTGTTCCGAGATCAGTCTATGTATATACAATAATACGCAGACGAAGTCGCGGGTAACAGCTGGTAAGCAATATAGTTACAACGGCTAGAAGCAACAATGACATATTATAAAGCCATTGATAAATGCTGTACAATGTATTTACATTTAAGAACGAAATGAAATATCTCTCATATTTTTCACAGTTGTCACATTCACAGTCATGTAATTGGCACATTTTCGAAACACACAAGAAGGCTATTTTAGTGTTTTTAATACAAGACTTTTACACCTGACAATTACGTGTGTCCTTGTAGCCAGACCGTTTTGATGTTAACTGAAGGCAATTACCTCAAATTAACAATGTCTATCTACAAACATGCAACTGCATAAACAAATCCTATTATAGCAACGATCCGTCTTTATCTCAGATAGTTTTATTTTTCTGTGTTCAGAAATAAATGAAAACCCATCCGTCTATACATTGAATAAAAAAGTAAATCTTATAAATATGATTTATTCGCTAATCATTATCATTTTTCAAAGTGGGTACGAGATCGAAATTTAATTCATCGCATCGATCACTTCAGATACCAATATTTATTTATCGTGTACGAAGAACCCCGTTTCACAAGTCGAGCGAATGATAAGCAACAAGAAATCTTATATTATACTAGCTTAAATCTATGGTTTCACCCGCATTAAATTTATTCGACCAACAATGTACCCGGTGTTCTCAATTCCTGTACTTGCCTACAGCTTTCAAGTTTGCTTCATGGTTACAGCTTCGCTTTTTAAGGTGGTAGGTCGTATCATAAAGTTATAAATAAATAAGCTATAAAATGCAAGTACATTATTTTAAATCTGGCTGGTTGTTCCAGAGATTAGCACTTTAAAAAAACACACTTTTGTGCTTTAATAATATGAAGTAAAGAAAATATTTACCTACATACCAAGTAGGTACAGTTGATAAAGTAGTTTATATGTAATTTAAAACACATCTGATAATATAGTTCTTTTCTTCTTAAATTTAAGAGTTCAGTTAGTCGGTGTAGCAGTTATCACTGTCCCCTACCATCTACCTGTCTTTCCGCCGACTCCCACTTAATCTGTCACTTGTAGGAAAAAGCTTCATCTAGATCTCCTTCTACCTCTCCTTCCTTAAATTTTTCCTTACAAATTTGTTTTGAAGAACTTATCGTGCCATATCACGTGTCCAATCTTCTTTCCTCTTCTGTTATCTATATTACTCAACAACAGTCTTTGCTGATCGTCCATTCTTAACACTTAATCGTTTTTAATCCGTTTTGTCCAACTGATGTTAACCAGCCTTCTCTAGCACCACATCTCAAACGCAGTCATCCTTTCTTTATTTCTTTCGTTGTAATAAATATTCAAAACTAACTAGCCGATACAACTGTAAGATCTTTAAAACAGTAATGAAGTCTATTGCATTTAAAAAAATTACATAAGTCTCTTTATTGTGTTATATTAGGCAAGACTTACTCTTTAACGTTTTCCTTAGCGTAGGCGATGAGTATATTCAAATAAGCACAGCTCGTTTCATTCTAAGTATTAGACTAGAGGGCGCTTAATTCGAGTTACGTCAGTAAATGAGAGGTTGTTTCGTAACGCGTGGGCACGCATTCGAACTAGTACGTAAACAACAGGCAATGTGCACATTTAGATATTTAATACAAATATAGGCTCAATGCACACTTTTCCTTTTTGTGTTTTTTTTTTAAACCGAAATTAAACATTATAAGAGTAATAATTGTTTTTTTTTTGGGGGGGATCTTAATTTGTCATATAGTGACTTTTATTTTAATTAATATAGTTATGAAATTTGTTCCTATAGTATGTAATAATTTTGTTGGTATTTTACGTAATATATATTGCCTTTCTTATTCCCACGGAGTGAAGACATTTCATGTGTTGCTAGTTTATTGTGGTTTTAAAATTGAGATGTCACCAATCGGTACTAATCGTAAACCCGTATTATAAGTATTTTTCATAAAAACAATGAACCTTCTTAATAAATGCAGCCCGAATAACTGAGACAAATTCGCATTTCTCATGTGTCAACCAAAGCGTTCTTTTTTTTTCGATTTTTTCGCCATTATAATATATTCATTATTTAGTTTCTTGAATAATGTACTGTTAATAGCAATTGATCGGGTATGTTGAACAACACACAATACTTCAATTAATAAATAAACATCCTCAATTCAGTATTTAATATCTTAAGATTCAAATAATTGTACCTTAAAGTATAAATAAATGTGATAACATTATTTTGTAATTTGACATTAGTGATTGACAATTTACTCCGTGGGAATAAAAACGCAGTATAGTCGGGTTATTGTGCACAAGTGGATTATGGATAACCAGGCACATACATTTTAAGCCGTCACAAAAACTCCCTGAACAGTTTTAACAAGGGAGCCGTCGTCTTATTAAAGCTGTTTCAAGTTTCAAGAATAATTATATTATTGTTCTTTTCAGGTAACGTTGGCAGAATAGTGGATGAACGCAGTTGTCATTAAATAAAAAAGAAGAAGAGGAATATTCAGAAAGAAGTTCATAAAGAAGTATTGCGATTTTTGTATGGAGTACTACAACTTATGAATTCGCATCACCTCGCGTCACCGACACCGACTTGTAATAATATATATATCTTTAGCTATAAGAGTATGCCATGTTGAAGTTATTGTATAATTATACATTGCCTTTTGACTTGGAATTTCCAAAATTAATACACTTGCAAACAAGCAATGTACGATGAAAATTAAAGGACTCATAAAATCTATATTGAGCGATCGCGATCGTAACAGAGACTCAAAGTTTGAACTACATATTATAATTCATTTTAAAATTTTAAAAAATCGCAATTATTACAAAGTTTCCATGGTTGGCCTATATTTTTATTCTTAAACTTATATTAATTGCTCCTATATTATTTAATATCGGTGGCACTTTGCTTAATATAGCTTGTTTATGGTGCAAAAGTTGATTAAAAACAATAACATGGAACACGAATTTGGAAATATCACAAAAACACATTTTGTTAGATCACCACCATGAAGGCTTCAATAACGAGAATTGATTGCCAATGTACGAAAAAGAAGAAGAAGATTATAAAGAATAAAAACATGTTTTCTCTTCTACTCTTCTCTGTTAGCTGTCACCTCAATACTTAAATTTTTAAACACATTTTTCTCTCATAATTCATTTATATTTTCGGTGTAATTTCACTCCTATATCCGTCCACTTTCATACTTAACATACTTCTTTAAAGATAACTCTCATCCATCCCCATGATATGAATGCCCCCCCCCCCAACCTATTTCACGCTAACCTAGTGCTCCTCAATTTCTCTATCGCCGTTGCTATTTTCTCACTTCCTCGGACATACTCCTTCTTAATCTTATTATTTAAGCTTGCACAAACTAATTGTTTCAAACTATCACGCACGAATCTGCACAATTTGATACAATTTTTCCCGTTTTAGTGGTCAACATGTCATGTGACACGTAGGCCTCTTTCAACTGTTTCCATACTATCCTATCGTTTGCTTTTCTTTACGTCTTTATGTCATGTATACATCTTTTAACTAGACTACATATTTTCCTTTATCCATCTCCCGGATACCATTCTTATATACTTGATGTATTTATATTTACACGTTAATATGATTATATTTTAGCTAGTCCGCAACCTACCTATGAGACATGGCACGTTTGTCCAAAGCCTTAGATCTGAGACAAGGTACCCGTCACTGAACAACTGTCCACTTTAGATAAGGCTAACCGTTGTTTGTGGAAACGTAACTTTGATTGTTGACTCAGAATACAGAAAAAACCAGAAGCCGCGTTCAAGAATAATTACATACGCTGCACTGTGTCCAAAAACAATACGTACGTCCCGCACCTGCCCTACTTCCCATACGCATAATGTTGCTAGCTCAGGAGCGGTTTCCCACTTTTTGGGGTAGTCTTATAACACTAAAAAAAAAGGTATTTATTAAAAAATATTTATTTATTTACATGGATGACTATAAATAGAATACGGCTTCAATAACGTAAGTTAAGATTTTATTAAGTTTAATTTTTTTTAATATTTTTTAAAGATTCGTACTTCTTGGCAAGTCTGTTGTATTTTTGTTGTAATGTTTTCATTCGTCGAACATGTTGTTCACAAAATAATTGTTTTCGTCGTAATTGAGATTTAAGTTTGACCTTTCTCGGCGTATCAAACACAGATTCCAAATCAGAAATATTGACATCACCGATCTCTGAGTTCGATCGCGCAGGAGATTGTGGTTGTGTAACCTGAAATGAAAAACCTTAAGTTGTATGTTGTTGTATCATGTAATAGATTAACAAAAACTTTAAATACAGAATATTTCTGCCGTACAAGGCATGACATTTCAGTCCTCATGGATGGAAACGCATTAGTAATAGCACTTTGTGCCTGAGCTTGCAAATGTCCATGGGCCTTACTTAGTTTATTTTACATTTATTACTGTTACTACTAGTGTTTATTTACTACATTAGTTTACTTGTAACTAAGTATATCGATTAAGTGCCTTGTTTGCCTTTCAATATTATTAAAAAAAAATTAAACATTATTATCATAGGTGGGTACGCACATTGTCCGATGTCGAAGGTTTAGACGTTTCTATGTGTAACTCGGAAAATTCTGGTGTCAAGGCCAAATACTGAAATAGAACGTTAGTATTAGATTAATCATATATTTAATTCACCGAAGTTTCATTAGCCCGGAATTTGAAATTTGCGCCTGGTTTAGGCTCGCCTCTTATCACGATGAGGGACGGATAAGCTCGACGAAAAGTGGGCATACTTGTTATACCTTTGCATACTCCTTCGGGAACTACAGGCGTGAATGCTGTGTGAATAATATATATATATATATATATATATATATATATATATATATATATATATATATATATATGTGTGGACCAAAACCTTACTTCAAAATACATGAAAAACATTTTCACCAGGAGGGATACAATATAAATATAGTAATTATTATGACTATATCTACCTTAGTTGGAATAGCTGCTTTCTTCAGTATTTTCAAACCACCTTTTGTATCATAAAAATATCGCGCTTCAAAGTGAATTGAGCAAAGTACGCTCCGGCTTGATGGTTTCCAAAACTCATCTAGCCATGCTCTTTGTATGACTTTCATCCAGTCCGATTTTCTATTTTCATCAGCAGGGAAACTAAAATTACAAAGGTTCTATATAAACAAAAATAGTAAGTATTCTACACGAGTATTAAAAAAATAAATGGGTAAAATTTTCGATGAAAATAAAATGGCAACACTTAAAAAATGAACGCGTCATTTTCTAAATGTAAAATAAATTAAACAATTAAATAAATATACTTTAGAATGCGCTACTTACAGATGAAATGTGATCCCATCCTGTTTTTTTATAATCCCTGCAGCATTTTTACATGTAGGAACAACACAAGACGGCATTTTAAAATTAAAATCGGCACTTGTACAATACGTCACGACGCGCTACTTACAAAGGAGTGACTAATTGCAACAACGTCAAACCACTCTATTTAAGAGTGGTTTTTGTATCTTCAGTTTTATGTGCGTTCGCGGTTTCTGGTTTTTTCTGTATTCTGAGATTGTTGATTACGAAGCCTCGTATTGTACCGTTGATAGCGGACGTTTGGTATAGAGATAGACTCGTGGACATAAACTGAGATCAAACGATATATTATGCATAGAATTTTTGTTATCACTTAACAATTGGAGTCAGTCTAACAGAGGTTTTAATATATGACTACTCTTAAAGTCTCGTTAACTGTATACAATATTAAAATGTCATCAAATGCTATCATATCATATTGTAATAATATCACTGTTTCCAACAGCATATGTAAATATATAACTATAGTTGTCATTAATTCGTTCATTTCTACACATCTTGCGTATTGTATATATATTATATTGACACCCAATATAAATTACTTTGTAAGTTTAATTACAATAAAATATAACTATACGCTAAGCAAATATAAACTAATAAAATTCTGTAATCTACGAGTAATAAACATTTTACCACACTCAAATTATAATAGGTCTTTCTTTACCTATGAAATTGCCGTTCTTTTCAAATCAAAATAATTTTTGTTTGGCTAAGAATTCTAATTTCAAATTAATTTTATTTTAAAAACATGGAATTATTTTTCCAAAAGTAGTCATTTGTTTATTGATTAGTGTTACATTTTCATCGCATATCAATCTTTTTTGTCACCATGGATACGTTAAAAATTCGAGTAATTATGGAATATGAGTACATCAACGACGTTTACGGAGCTAACACTACAAACCAACGCACACCTGTTATTGGTTTGCTCGCTTCCGTTCTGGGAATTTCGACCTGAAAAATGAACCTCGCGGTCGTCCGAAGACTTTGGTCGACAATGACGAATTAAAGGCGATTGTGGAAGCTGATGATACACAATCTACGGCTGAATTAGCAGCAGCTTTCGACGTTAGCGTCAAAACAATATTGATCCATTTGCGTCAAATTGGCAAGGTAAAAAAGCTTGACAAATGGGTGCCACACGAACTCAATGATCGCCAGCGCGAAGTACGCGTCGAGACGTGCCTTGCACTGCTCAACAGACACACAAATAAAGGAATTTTGAACCGCATTGTTACCTGCGATGAAAAATGGATTCTGTTTGATAACCGCAAGCGCTCAGCAAGTTGGTTGGATCCTGGTTCAGCACCTAAACAATGCCCCAAACGAAAACTTACCCCTAGAAAAGTGATGGTCGCTGTTTGGTGGTCTAGCGCCTGAGTGATTCATCACAGCTTCTTACCAGACGGGGTGAGCATTACTGCAGATGTGTACTATGAAGAACTGAACACAATGATGGAGAAGCTGGCACATCTCCAACCAGCATTGATCAATCGCTCGTCTCCGCTGCTCCTGCACGGCAAAGCGCGACCTCATACTGCACAGCAGACGGTCTCCAAGTTGCAAGAACTAGGGTTGGAAGTTCTCCGTCATCCGCTCTACTCACCAGACCTTGCGCATACAGACTACTACTTTTTCCAGAATTTGGATAACTCCTTAGCGGGAAAAGAATTCAATACCCGAGAGGCAGTACAAAATGCCTTTGAAGAATTTGTTGCCTCTCGTCCAGCTGATTTCTTTAAGAAGGGCATCAATAAACTGCCACTGCGCTGGCAAAGATGCATTGATTGCATGGGTGATTACTTCGATTAATACAAATAAAAAATACATGAAAAAAAAATCGTTTAAATTTTTTCATACAAAACGGCAATTTCATAAGTAAAGACCTAATATTATCATTGTAAACAGAAAAAAAAAACATGTATAATATCATCGTTAATTAATTACTTACAATTTAGAAATATTGAACCGAAAGAGTTTTAAAAATAGGTATCATCATCCAATGTATATTTGAATCAAGGTGGAAAAAAGAAGTTTTAAATTTTTTCAAACGGCTCTTCTGATAACCAGTGCTGAATGAATTACGATGTTATTTATATAGATTATTGATACTATAATACTTATATTATTAATCAATAAACTTATTATCTTTTGATTTAATAATCGTGTTCTCAAAATAATTCCTAATCGATTCAGAAAAAATTATTATTTGTGTTAAATTATGAAAACTAAGATTTTTGTTTTCACTTTATAGAAATTTTGTGCCGTAACAATACGCTAGCAAATGATAATTCACTAAATTTTAATTTTCATTAAAAATTACACCTTATCATTAAATTATATTAAAAATATATATTGTCTATCATCATCTAAGGGTTAAGAATGTTCTATAATTATAAGCGAATGAAAATGACATGTATTGTCACTTATTAATTAATAATTATTGTTCTTTTGGCTCGTCCAGTAGACGGTAAAACTGAAAACTACGCGTGCATTAAATGAAGCATGTTTAATCAACTCAAATTATGTTTACACAATTGAAAAAAAATAGTATAATGAATTGACAATGTTATCATAGATGGCTATCTTCATTATATTATACGTAAGCAGGATAATATGTAGATTTTTTTTATTCGCCAAACTATAGAGTTTTTTTTAAAGTTTCAAAATATTTCCTCTTGGTAACTTTAACTATGTATATCTTCAGTATTATTGGTTAATAACAATATATTTTAACTTAAAATAGCTGTCTCTAGTCAGATCACATCATAGATTGTATGTAGTACCAACTATAGTTGGCAGTGGAACTGATAATATAAGGTAACTTGTTATCGACCTTTTAAACTAATAGCTTGCCGAACAAATGTTATTAGATAAATATTTTATAAAACAGTCTATGTATCTGTTCCAGATTTACCTAAAAAAAGATCGAAGCTATTATATTCCATTATGTTTTTATCCTCGTTGTGTGTCGAGTTATTTAAATTAATATTATATTAGTTATGTTATTAGTGTGGATTTCAATGAATAGCTTACAAAATAACAACATTTGTACCATTTAAACCTAAAACCATTAAAAGTAATTTGGGGCACTTCTTCGTGAATAGAATCTAAAAACAAATACAACAACAAGGGTCCCAACATAGACATATTTGGCCAAAGTTATAAATGCTGCAAAGACAATGTTTTGAAACCCATGTGTAGTGACGAAGTACCTAATATAAGTTATTTTTCTATATTCTCTTGATTTTATTTACATTTAAACTTCTTTAGTATTTACACTACTTATTTGTAGCATACCAGAGTGTCCTTTAATTAAGGCAAAACTTAGATTCTAATTTAAGCATGTTTTGTATTTTCAATTTTAGATAAGTGTATGCCTTCTTAGTAGCTTATTAAAATTAATTAATTAATTAGAGATGTAACGGATCCCAACAAAAACAAAAATGTGAAAATAGGGCCAGGTTTTTTTTTTAATAGTTCGGTAAATTGACAGTACTGCCTCTGATAGTAAGCCCAGTACAATCCAAACACAACGGCTACCACCGAGAGATCAAAATCTATCGGTGGTCGCCGCTGTCATGCCAGCCTGGATAAATATCTCTAGACGTTACGCTCGAAGGAACTGATGTCGTAAGAAGGAAGGAACACGCTGGCCGGGATTGCAAAGGTATTAAAAGCTAAACAAACGAAATAAAGGGCCCAGTTGCAGAACTTCCTTAATAGAGCATAATACGAATTATGTATACATCATTTATATTTGAAAATCTAAAAATATATTTTGTTCTATACAATAGAGTTTTATTTTCTACTCAAGCCCGATACGATTGTAGGTACTCAATTCAGTGCAATTTTTTTCTTCAATTTTCCTAAAAACTTCAAAGTTTGGACTTACGTACTTCTGCAGCTGGAGCCTTTTTATATGCTTTTTGTATCTGTATATTCCTCGTTAACGCCACAACATAATGATGTGTATGAAATATTTATCGCGTATTCAACAAACTCAGTCACCCACATATACCACGGTACAGATGGCTAAGGTTCCCAATCTTGGATAGTATTTCAGATCATAAAAAAATATTTTTAGTTAATCGACTGAAGCAATAGAAGAAAAACATTGTGAGGAAACCATAGCATGGTGGTAGACTTTTTGTAATGCTCGTCTAGCTACTACCACCCTTAAGTTGAAAATTTGTCGCCAAACACTTATAGGTATGTTAGGATAGGTGTTACTTAAGAGCCAATTTCTCCACTAGGCTGAACGTGTCACCATCTTGGGCCACATCGTCAAATTGTAGTGAAAGGTTTAATTAACTATTAACTTTTTTGAAGAAATTTCTAGAAAGTTAATATATTATTTTTGTTGACGTGAAATACCCAAAGTCAACTTTTAGAAGTAAATTCGCTCTCAGAGATCTCTTTAATTTCTAAACTTTTTAGAGATAATTTAGTTATGCTAAAGCAAATTGAATTCATCTTATTACTTAACTGTACAACAACCCGAGACTTTGTACAAGTTAATGACAACAGAAAACTTAATAACAATACAATTTCTGAATGTAGCTTAATTTTTATTAGTGAAATATTTTTTTTAGGATCAGATCAGTAGCATTTAGAACCTGCATTTATAACAAATAAATAAATTATTATTATTACGAATACAATAGTTTTATATTATATATGATGGTTTTTTTTTTAAATTTAATAGTACAAGTTGAAAGAAGTGAAAAACATAATTACCATTATTTAATTAATTTTCTATCATAATACATCATATACCAGGTTTCAATTTTAACTCAATGGCATAATTATACTTTTTTTAAAGAATGAATGAAATTATTTGTAAGGATATAATAGAACTAATACGTTTACTAATACCCATAAATGCAAAATCTAGCAAAAAAAAAATTGTATCCCACATGCTAGCAACATGATGAAGTTAGCAATTAATGATAATAATACGAATTCACTTTACTGTTATTTTTGTGTAAAAATAAATTAGCAATGTACACTGTATAAATAAACATTATTGTAATGAAATAGAATTAAAAAATATTTATAATTAACGCAATTAAAAAAGGACATTAAAATTAATTATAATTATTATCGTGTTGGCTAACTTCATCATATCCCACTTCCGTAATAATATGACGCGCGAGCAGCCTCTACTAAACGCGCCACGACAAAAGAAATATATAATTTCATAAAAGACAATTTAATCAAATTAAAAAGGGGGCCACCTTTGAGGTATCCTCTTTCCAACAAAAAATAATCATCTAAATAGGTTCATAAACAAAGCACTTATGCCTGAACATCCATTAAAAAAAACACTCGAATTAAGAAACTCCTCCTCTTTTGAAGTCGGTTAAAAAATTGAGAAACACTGGTTTGTGCAACGCAGTGCCCTAAAATGAGGTGTAACTCATTAATTCTATGATCGTGGTGATGGGACGTGGGTGGAAACATCGATTACAATCGATTTCGGATTAGATTTATTTGAAGGTCCGACCTGATTCTCGTGTTAAGCAAAATCGTCGAGCATGTATCTCTTTTGTAATCAATTTATATTCATTGCCTTCTAAATATTTTTTTTAAACACGTGCGATGTGGATGGGTATTATTTAAATGTAGTTTAAAATTCTTCGTTTCAAAAAATACATGTGTGACTTCAGACGAGAGAACAATTATGAGAGTGCTCTGGATGGCGGTGTGGCGCGGTGTTTATCGGAAAAAATAAACACCGGTGAAACCGTGGGTCACAACTAGTACAATACAACATTAAATTTAGTTTGAAATCCGACAATTAGTTCCAGAGATTAGCGCTTTCAAAAAAAAACAAACTCTTGAGTTTTGTAATATTATATTAGAGTATATACAAAATGATTTTTATACTAATATTCTGTAATTATATACTATACTTCTTATATTTGATATTATATTAAGCTTTTAAAGTATATATACATATGTAGCAGTTATTGCGCGATTATTAAACTTTTTAATTTTACCTATAGGCAATAGGTATTACCTACTTTATATACCATAGATAACTAAGTAAAAGTTAAGTTAACAACGGGTTAGCTGCAGTATTCTACGTTATTCCACCAATGGATAGCGCTAAACTCAAGTGGTCACTTTATATTCGACTCATTGAGTTGTCGATCAACAGTTCGTCAACGCAAAAGGCCTGGATCCAGATTGTAAATAGGAATGGAATACGAGACTTAATAGTTCAAATCTTTGTATAATGAATTAGCTCTTTTTGCATTGATTTTTGATCGTATTTTTTTTCATTTACGAACACGAATTAATTAAGATCTATATAGAAGAGGAAACATTAATCAATAAAAGAATATTAAAGTTTTAAGAAAGTACGATTTTTATAATCACCACGCGTTCTTCTGTTGTCCACATAGCTAGTCTATAATATTTCATTGTCCGGTGTACAAGACAAACGGTTGCCCTAATACGGTTATAAAGTTCAAATGTCGCAATACTCTTTAAGTTCGATTAGGGGCGAGGCAAACGGCTCTGGCTTAAAAGGGCTTCTAAGTAAATTCTAATTGATTTATGTCGTCACAGATATTGCCTTTGTTTCTCTTAAACACTTATATAGATTAATTTGTCTAATCCTCGGTTGAAACATTATAACAATCTGAGAACATATATACTTAAGAAGAAGATGGAAGATTTAATTTGCGAGAGTTACTGTTTATTTAATCCCATGTTCACTATACAAAGAGTTGAATTTCTAAAAATATAAACTACATACGACGCGTGGCATGTCCATATTGCCATTTATCGATAAAATGTAGTACTTGATAAATAATAAATAGAAATATATTATTTTACATACTGTTATATTATTTATCTGGAAGATAATCTTATTTAATATCTACTTTATATTATTCATCATAAGTTCATTTGATTTACCTTATTATTGTTTTGGTGTACCTATTCTTTTATTTCCAGGATACCAATTAATGATAGGTTTATGTATTGATGCGTTTAGATAATTTATAACTTGATAATTTTGGTTTAATAACAGCTTTGTTAATATTTTAGGTTCGTATTGTTTACATTGCAATATTATGACAATCTCTGTCATTGATAATTCTTTGATAGTAATAGAGCATGCGCAATTAGGAGTTTCTCAGGTATAGACAAATATTCTATCCAGGTTCTAGTTTAGCAAAATAAATCTATGATTAGATTTATTTTTAATTTTTAAAATAAGAAAAGTCTAGTAAGATGAAATTTTGAATTCAAACGAAAAACAAAAGAGAAAATTAGAACAGAGAGTATGACAGATTCTTCAGGATGGATCTGATCATGTTTGATGGATTGTACGGCAGACCTTTGAATAGTAATAACGTTTATATCATAATTATCCTGTGTTTTGATAAAAACCAAATTATTGTACAACAGACCTGGGAGTCGAAAAGATAGTTTATTTTATAACATATTTATATAGAAAAGTTATTTTAATTGTTATAATTTATAATTTTAATATTAATATGGGTGAAATACCCTTTGTCAAAACGACAAATACCTACTGAACATTGAAAGAACACTACCGGGAAAGTATCACCTGGATTTTGTATTTATAATACAAATAGTAACTTTTCCTTTTACATATGAGGAAATCTCAATAGATAAGATATTTGGTGCTGCGTCGTCTGCTTGAGCAGTGTATCCTGATACGGCCTACACCGTGCTGACTTCTATTCTAGATCCTAGGCAAGGATCTCTACGCTGAGCTGTCGGAACAAGAAGAACGTCTCGGTTATGGACTTTTAAATTGTGTAATAATAATTTGTAAAACATATATTAACTGAAAATTGTAAGGTATGCTGGAAAATTATACATAACTATCCTAAATTAAATTATAATCATAACAATACCTAATAAATTATCCTAAAATATTCTTACACATATAATAATTTTCTAAGACTAATATTTAAGTAATATTACATATCTTCTCTATAACTAACTTTATGAAATTGTCCATTAGTGTTATTGATCAATAATTTAATAATCACTTTACTATTATAAATTAATATTAAACATATTTTATTGTTTTATTTAATTGCGTAAATATATATTCAATAATTTATATTCAGTATTTATAAAATGTTTAACATGAGTAAATGGCGCATCAGTAATGTTCCTATAAAAAGTAGGAGATTCCATATTTTAGTTTATTAGGCACATGTATAGCTTTCTACCGAGGTAACATTATTCTGTGTATGACACTAAGATTAATAGATGGTTTATATTAAATATATACTCAGATTATTTTTGTTTCCAACTTTGTACATAGCTTATACTTTTAAGAACACTTTTGCTACTTTTATAATTATTCCCGGGCAGTAGAGACGGCATAAATCTTTATTAACCTATATTTTATATTTAAATCTTCATATATTAAATTGACAGGAATCCAATATAAATTAATATTTCCCAGCGAGTTACTTCCTTGTAAGTAAATTTTCAAAATCTGTATCTAAATATTTAGGTACTGTAAAATTTCATTGCTGCACTTCAGAGTAAATCCTAATTCTAAGATTTTAACCGGTACTATTCATCCACAGCGGCTAAAGATATAAAAATATATTATTGGGAACATCGTGCTATGTTAACTGACTTATCTATTATATAATTCACACTGAATTTTTTGTATGTCTTCACATAGTTCGGGTTAAACAACCATCAAGACACCTGTTCATCATGATAAGCAGACATTAGAACGATACTTCCAATTACTAGGCTCAAGGAAAAAATAAATAGTACAAATTTCAAACGGTTCACCATCATTAAAATAAATACTTAATCTACAAGTAATTGTATGAACAATGTTTATAGCTAAATTTGTATGTTTGTTCATTTCACAAAATTATTATTCTTAGTGAAAGGCTACTGGAGGTATAAAAGCAGAATAAATGTACAGTATCTACTATTTGTCCCGTTTGAGGAAATTTCTGACACGTCGATGTTCAGCGTTATTTTTAACAAATTGGAATCTAATATTGTTCGAACAAAACGTAATAGATTAACAGTTGTTAATAAACGTTTTACAACTAATATTGTAAAACTCAAGAGATTTTTTGTTTGATTGTTTGAACGCGTTAACCTCTGGAACTACCAGTCAAATTGGAAAAATCCTTTTTGCATTTTTATCCTATTTATTGAGGAACGCTAACGCTAAGTTAAGTTAAGTTAACGCTTCGGCTCTAAGTACGGAAAATGACAACAACGAATCGAATAATTTGATACGGGTGAAACTGCGGGACACAGCTAGTTAATAAAAATTGAAACAATATACGAACGCACAAAGCCATTTAGTTTTATACCAGTTTATCTTCTTGCAGTTTAATTAAAGTTAAGATAACGCGTTAACATAATTTAATCGGAATTATACACGACGGCTTCGCAAAAAAATAAGTAGCAACGCAAGCAAAACCTAGTCTATCTATATGGTCGTACATTTAAGGCCATTCTTCCAGACAATTTCCTGCCAAAGCAAGCGTGTGGTATGCACGCGCGCAACATTGTAACTAATGTACTCCCAGACCTTTTAAACGTTATTCAAGCGATATATTAACATTTGCGTTATGTATCGCAATTAATTGTGGAATTAATGTACCGATGAGTGAATGACATCGCCGTTAAATACCTGGACGCTTTTGGTATAATTTGGTATTTGTTTCCGTAGCTTGGTTACCGGCCGTAAATAATGCACATCAAGTTAAAGAGGGAGAGAGCAGTTAAGGTTAGTAGTAACAAGCAGTAAATTATAAACAGTTTTAATTGAAACATTGTATCCATACGAATAAAACACTGAAACTGGGACATGTGCAGTTTATATCTTACCATAGATAAAAAAGTTACATATGTCGCGCTTAAGAATTAGATTTTCAATAACATTTAATTTGAAGTTTTTGGCGGTATCTCAAACTGGCTTGTAGTGGTATTGTTTTTTATTCTTAAATTTGTGTTGTATTGTGTAATACATGTTGCATAATAAAGCTTTGTTATTGTGCAGAAGTAAAGTGGATTGGAAATAATAACATGGACCATGATTTCTGAGATGCCGCAAAATCTTTCTAGAAAGTTCTAACAAGGGAGCCACCATCTTTTCAAAAGACCCCACTTTGTATAAAGGAAAATTTTACGAAGCCTTAAAAACATTGACACTGGCAAGTCCTTTTTGCGGCGCCAAATCAAGAAGAAGAAGAACAGGACACTCTATATTCTCTCGATTGTGGCAGTAGTTATATTCAATAAAGAGAACTAGTTGCCAAGTAAGGAAAAAGAGGAAAAATAACATTTAATATTTATTTAACTACTGGATATAGACTAAAGATAAAAAACACATTTCAAAAGAAACAAATGTACAATAGGTATGTAATATTCAAATATTCATTGTTAATTTTTTTATCGTTATAGGTTTAGCGTTGTGCCCACAATCTCACCTCATCTTAAGTTACGGTGTGACCGAAGATGGTGGCACGCTAAGCCTAGAGGAAGACCGGCTCTCAAGTGCAGTTGCCGGGACACACCTATTGGTGTTTGACGACATATTTTCAACTTGAAGGTGATAGCTAGCCAGGCGGGCATTAGAATAAGCCCTACCACCATGCTATGGTTTCACCACGATGTTTTCCTTCACCGAAAGCTCAGGATTATTGCAGAGATTTGAACTCATGTCTAACACACGCACACGCTTCATCATTGCTTCAATTGCATACCAAGAATTATTATGATAACAAGAAAAACATAAAAATATGATAAAATGAAGCATAAATCAAGCCTAAAGTATTTAGTTGGAGTAATTTAGCTACCTTGAGGAATGGCCATTTTCTCATCCTGTGTAAACGCCGATCGCTACCAATTATCGCCTACTGCGAAATAGTTATTTTGATTGGACCTTTTAACATAGTTTCTACTTTTGAGCGTTGAAGATCTCAAACGGTTCAACGGAAAGTACGGTTCACATACTTACGTTTTTCTATGATTTTTTTTTCTTTTGTAAAAAGTCTTGACGATTGCTTATTGTTATCAACATGGAAAACATATCGATTGGGTATTTTTAGTGCACGCTTAATTAAAAACCTGTACAAAATCTATCGGTTAGTCTCACTTGGCTAGCTTACAACCCTCAAGTTCGATATAAAACGAATAGAGAGTTACGGATGAGGATTCTCAATGTAAACATTTTAGCTAGGGTCATTTTTAGCGCTGTTTCTAGTGCGGAGGTTAAGGTTCTTCCTTTCACATATTTCAGTCAAGAGCAAGAATTATTTTTCTTATATATTTTTGATTATTTTATAAGGTGAAGTGTCAATGTTAAGTATTGTTTGCGTAGAAGATTCGGGTTCACACCACTAGATGGTAGAGCCTTCGTTGTGCATGTTCCCTAAAGGTACGTCTTTGGCGTGACAAAACAAAATAACTACAAAAATGTTATCCCGCGTGGTAAGAGCATTATAAAGTTAGCCATTAATGATAAAAATATCAATTAAATTTTTTTATTGTGAAATATTAATTTAAATTTGTGTAAATGAATTGAGATTATTATTATTGAGGACTACTTATTTCATTAAATTTCAATTCTGTCACATAATGCGCACGAAGCTGTTAATTTTACCCATCAATTCAAAAAATTACGTTGGTTGTGAATCGCCTTTCCACGTAAAAAGTTATAATTAGTTTACTTACGTTAACGTACGAGCATTATACATCACCTATCTGTCATCATATCTTTATTCTGACTAACCTCAACTATTTTAATAAGAAATTCACCAGAAATATGCAATTATTAAATACTTTCTATTTACGTTAGATGTATAATTATGTAGTTTGTAATACCGCTACTTGCATTAAGCTCTTAGTAAAGATATATTAATGACAAGGCCATAATTATTATCTTAATTTATCCCACTAACAAACGTAATAGGGCTATATGGCTTATCTATCCACTTGTAGGTACATGAATGATTAAAATATATCATCAAAATATTTGACGGCACGGTTAGGGCTCATGTAGACGGCGCCGCGGACGCGCCGTCGTCGCTCCGCCACCGCGCAGCCGCCGCTCTGCCGCCGCTCTGCCGCCGCTCTGCCGCCGCTCTGCCGCCGCTCTGCCGCCGCTCTGCCGCCGCTCTGCCGCCGCATGATTGCTATATCGTTGCACCTTTTTTCTAATACATCGCTAGCCACGAAAATTATACGTGTAGGAATAATGAACATGTTAGTTTTAACTTTAAAAAATATTAATGTTTGCATATAATAGATATATGTATTTAATAATATGTCGAAAGTTTTGATATTCATCCGAAGATAATCACAAAACTTAGACTCATCTTTTCTTAGATCTTTATAAAGTATATGGAATCCACCATATTGTTCTCTTTGCATTAAAATAGTATGAACCCATAAACGTCTATTTAACTACTTACTTTTATTTAGCCATTTCTTTACATATAGAATGCAAAAACTACCTCTTTTTTAGTTAAATTCATCATATTCATTATGCCTACACGTATGATGTTCGTGGCTAGCAATGTATTACTAAAAATGTACAGTGGTAGACAAATCAACCGGCGGCGGAGCGGTTTCGGAACGGTGTCGGAGCGGTGGCGGAGCGGCGCGGCGCAGCAGTGGCGCTTCCGCGGTGCCGTCTAGACAAGTCCTTACACTGCACCCCACACTGGTGCACACCACACAGGTATATGGTCTGTAAGGGACATTCTTTTCTTTTTTTTGGCTAGTTAGTCGAGACAAAAATTGACAAATCACTAACGACCGTTTTCAATAACTTAACTGAGCTTACTATCCCCGATTGTTACATACAGTGTAAACTCTTAATAACGAAACTCAAGGGACTGAGCATTTTTTGTCGTTATAGAGAGTTATCGTTATATGGAGAGAACAAAAAAACAACCAAATTAACAAGAATTTTTAATATGTATGTCTTAGATAATAAATGCTTATAAATTATTGTTTACACATATAGTCTGATTACTTTGTCTGACTTTTTTTGCTATGCCAGTACTTGTTTTGTATTATTTTATGTATTCTATTCATATCTTCTTCTATTGAACATTTTCGTCAACACTAATCGCTTTCCGTTTACTGGCCATGTTAACGGTTTCAAAGTAGGTTTACGACTGATAATACGATAGGTACCCAGTATGCTTGGTCGAAGACCATCACTTCCGAGAAAACAATGCGTCATACTGCACGTGTTCAAAGCAATTAAGGATAACAAAAGCTAGACCGACCTCGGATGTTTCGGAGCTTCAAAGTCTTTTGTTACCTGATAATAAACAATAATACCGATAATAAATATTTACTGTCTAAAAATATGAACACATTTCTTCGTAATAGAGAATGACGTATCGCTATAAAGAGTGTTTCAATATGTGGGTTTTAACGCAAACCAACCAAGTTGGGCTCACTTCAACGTTATAGGGAGTTTATCGTTATAAAGGATAACGTTATAAAGAGTTTACACTGTATTTGTAATAATTACTATCTTTAACTTAAGATAGATTTCGATTTTCCTCGTTATCTATTCAAGCTATAGGATATGAATATATATTATGTAAATACGAAAATTATCCATTGATAGGATATTGAGAAAAAAGTAATAACGTAATAAAGTATAAAGGGTCTATCTTTAGTAACTGAAACAATGGATAGATAGGTTATTGAAAACGACCGTTAATACATATATATACACATGTTGCCCTCCTTCCTCCCAGGAGGCGGGAGAACATGTTTATATTAAGTATAGTTAGTAAGCTAGTTTGTAGGATTAGGGAATTCGCTAGATCGCGGCGTAAATATCTAATAACGAATAGTGAGCTTCATAGTGTCGTTGAATAATAATAGCTTTAGTGTTATGTTTTGACCTACATAAGTGCCTTCGTATGGCCTAAATTGAATAAAGATTTTTTTTGATTTTATTAACAAAATAAATAGAAAATGTATTATTTATCTTACCTTGTAGTATATAAATATGTAAAACTGTGAAACAACAGATTTGTATTGTGTATTTTTAAATAAACCCTTATTTCATAAACATCCTGGATGGACGATGGCTCAAAGTCCATTGCGCTTGGATGGGATCCAGTTCGAATGAATTGTATAAATTCAGATAGATTTACCTGATTTAACTACTATTACTATACTGCAGTCTCATTAGCCTGAGTATTTGGTGAAGAAACCTAAGGACATTTTCCATTGCATACTTGGCTCGTTACCGTGTACAATTTTAAGAGGAAACGCGGGCAGTGTTTTACCCATACAAACGTTTTTCCTGTTTCCTCGCTGAATAATGATAGTAGAGCAAATATTTTTGCCGTAAAATTTATATATATCATGTCCCTATGTTAAGATTTTTTTTCATAAATTACTTTAAAACTAGGACTTTTTTAAAATGACCAAAATTGCCTTTTTTACCGTCATGTTTAGACGTCCAGCAAACAAATTTGACGAGTACAAAAAGAAAAAAAAAACATCCAGACACAGCCAAAGTCCTTCTTCAATTATTCTTTATAAAAATATATTAAAATCTGTTCAGTTTTGCGAGACGAAACAGGGGAATACGAAACTGTGTTTTATCAGTTTTACTTAGGTATAATCAGTCCAAACTACATTTGTCACTCTCGCACTCTATTCGGTGAGTCTTCGGACAGAGCGCGACAGCAATAGATTTTAAAAATACCTATTCTTGAAATGTTCCTTAGATCACGCATCCTCTCAAACCTTTCATTAAACATTCATCTAGAAACTTCACTTGAAGCTAGCGTCCAAAGCAAGGTTACCGTATTACAATTTCCCATTACGACATCGCTTAAGTCCAAAGAAAAAATCATTTGTTTTTTTTTTAATCAAGTCTCCCATCTGTCTGCCTTGCTCGTAGCAAACTAACTATTATAACTATGAATTTATAGAATAAATAAACATATCCCGCTGTTAACCGGAAAATCACACCATAGAGACCATGTAATAGAATTCAACAGGTTTACTTGAGGTAAGAAAAAACTCAATATGTTAGGGTCCAGCCGGAACCGCGTCGTGAGAACGTCCATAGTTGTTCGAACCCTGTATGCACAGCATGTTGGCATAGTCCACAACGAAGAGCGGTTGGTCTAAAATATGAGTTAGAAGCGAATAATAACTGAAATTAAATTATCAAAACTAAACAGCCGAAGGCTTTACGTTTTTTGTGCTTGTTTTTCATTTTGCTCATTAAATTTAACATTCATTACATACCATACCATCACGCCTGTATCCCCGAAGGATTAGGCAGAGGTGTACTAATGTACCTACACCCACTTTGCCTGGTATGTTTTAGGTCCCATGTTCTGGGTCGAGCCTATTGTTATTAATCAGGCACAAAGAATTTCATCGAAAAACCCAATAACACTTTGCTCAAACTGGGAATCGAACCAAGGGCCTAGGGCATAGCAGTCGCGCTTAGGACCACTAAGCTAATGATGCAGTTAAATGTAGGTAGGAATAAAAATTAATATCACGAGCGTTCACTCGATATAGTTATGTCCAAGAAGTGACTAAGGAAATGTGCCGATCCGGAATGGTTTATTCATATTTGAAACAGACAGAATTTCTGGGCATGATTGAAATAGATTGAAGACCCATGGTTAATTATAATTTTATGTTCAAAACCATTATGGAATTTTTGCCGGGATCTTTAGATCTGAAACTGTCTCATTATCCTAACGGTCGTAAGCGCGACTGCTATGCACGAAGTCCTGTGTTCCATTCTCAGGTCGAGCAAAGTATTATTATGATAAACTTACACATACGTAAAGTAGTCAAAGTAAGATGAGATAGAAATGTTCAGTAAAACGTCCCATAGTCCCATTAGAATACTTTTACGCTCGTCCAAACGCGCCATTCGATGTTTCACATTAAAAAAAAACAGACTTTGATAAGGATAACACAATAAAACACAATTATTATTATTATGTACTCGATAAAGTTTGTAATATAGGAACGGTACTTTAATATTTTATTGTTATATAGTACAAATATGATTAGGTATACGAAAAAAATCATAATAATAGGTTTTTAAAAGAAAATACTATCAATAATTTAAACATTGTGAAACAATAAAAAATAGAACAACGTTGGCATCAAATTAATGAATTCAGTCAAAAAGTCTGAAGAACCCATTACGAGCCAATAAATTAAAGTTATAAAAAAAAACTAGGTAATAAAATTTCTTAAATTCGATTCATGTTTCCAAATGGATTCATTTTAATAGTTATCAGAGCTGGTTTTTTAAGTTAGTGCTGTTATTTGACAGTTCTGGGGTCTAATACTTGTGTTAGGATTACTCATTTTGTATTGATACTATTTTCTATAGATGTGGCATATTATTATATTATACTATAATATAATATTATATAATAGTTTAAAATTTAAAAAAAGTATAATAAATATACAATCTATATAAAAATATCGTTCACTCTTTAAGAATTGTCTTTTTAAATAGGTACCTATAGTTGTTTATTACATAACCTCATTTTTTCTAAATACCTTAAGCTTTGCTCTCAAACTGAAAATATCCGCTTAATTTTCTTTACATAAATTTAATAAACCAATTTAATTTAAAACATTCACAGTCGCGCTATAGGAACAAGCAGTCGAAAATTAAATTCATATTTTCAAATGATCGGCAAAACGGAATAAGAATCACCATCATCAAATTCAACCGAAATATGTCCTCTACTGTCTCCCTAAAGATCGCCTCAGCGACCAGGTCCTGAGCTACTCGCAAAAAATGGTTTCCCGCAACCCTCATCAGGTCATCCGTTCACCTTATGGCGGCCGCCACTCGAAAACTCTATCCTCATCAGACATCCATTCTACGAGCGACATACCCTGCCCAGTGCCACTTAATTCTAGCTATTCTTAGGGCTTCGTCGGTGATTTTATTTTTCTCCTGTGATGTGGATCACCTCATTTCTGATTTACTTGATAATTCGGAATGTTGGAGAATATTTATTTGTAATATAAATACAAATTAAATTCCGCTATCGAAATAAAGAAAAATTTAGTATGATTAAAATGAAAAAAAAAACTATATTTCGCAACGGATTGTAATTAGCGCGCAAAACATAATCTACTAAAAGTACATCGTGACTGAGCGAGTGGTATAACAGGTACTGCAGGTACGAGACAAACAAATAAACATTCATTTTTATATATACAAGTAGGTATATAGAGAAGAAAACCAAGTTTAGCTAATACCGTTACTACAATGTAAAAATATGTTTTAACTAAGCCGCTTCGTTGACTGTTTCGAATTAAAAACAAAAGATATCGCGTACCGTTTATTTCATATAACTGCTACTAAATAACGGCGACAAAAGTTCTATGTATAAAATTTAAACAGTTATCATTGCATCTTCTCACAACTCGTTTGCGGAGCGGACTCACCACCGTTTGTGGTTATTGTAAAAGCGATACGCGTTTTTTAACTGTTAATTAATTTATATTAACCATGAACATTGCTTATTTTAGCATATACTTTGTAGCTCTTTGTTTGTGGTAACTGTTACAACAATACACGAAGAATACTTCCATGCCACAGCTTTCTTGTTTAGTTATTCTGGCTAGGAAAATGCAAATATATAATATTAGTTAATTCGGAATGCGTACGTTATTATTTATTTACTTTAAATGATCAGGTTTGTATTACATCATTTTAAATTGTATTTAAACTTACAGTATACATAATTGTTTCTAAACTTTCTTTGCTGATTCCGCCTGGAGCTGATTAATAGTTGTTACATCTTACTGCAACAAACAGTTATTATTTTTAACCGAGTTCAACAAAAGATGGGAAGTTACTCAATTCGAATGTATATTTTTGTTTATGGATGTTCGGTCATAACTTTTTTGGCTATGAACTGATTTGGATGGTTTTTTTATGTTGGATAGGAGTTACCTCAAGAGTAGTCTCATTTTAATTTCATTGGCATTGGACCTTCAACTTCGAAGATACACAAGGGAACTCTTCAAAATCATTGAAGCTGGTTTTCTATTTTAATAAAAATTGTCTTGTTTTATACTGGATCGCTACTAACTTATAAGGAATAAATGATAAAGGAGTAAAAACATAATTAATATAATAAGAAAAAAATGTTGCAGAAGATAAGTGAGGCGACCACAATCGATTTTACGTGTTTCGGCCCTCAACGAGGCATCCTGGAAGCTGATTTCACTCCTCCTGAATCCAGCAGACAAGTGATCGTCAGCGATTGCCATTAATTCTATAAATATAATACAGTAATAAGTATATAATTAACCAAGTCCGGTGAAGCTGTAAAAGCCGCAGCGGCTTCAGGGCCCCTAAGGCTAACAGTATAGTCAGATCTAAAAAAAAAGTAGAAAAAAGTATAAAATTAACTTCAAAACGATTCTAACACTAAATGATATCAGTCAATAATAAGTGGCTTTCTCCTGAAGACTAATTTGGAACACTTTGAGTGCTAGTCCGTGTTCGAAGCCATAATATATAATTCTGTGGATTGCTACGGATTTGTTGCGATGCGACGCCCCACACGGAATTTTTACATCCTACGATCCTACGGAAAAAGATCTGCAAACTCCTGCAGTATTCCTAGAAGGAAGGTTGTCTCTACGCGTTTACGACAACGACGACCTAAATATTAGTACCGGTAATTCTTATTAAGTACAATGTCAAATGATTTTATATTCATTCTGTACTAATCAAATTTTTTTTACTTAATGCAGTGGTTCTCAATACAGCCAATCGCTATACGATAGTTACAATTCTTTTAGCAACTTAAAATCTCTTCTTTGAATACAATGTATTTTTTGTGTTAAACTAAGTACGAGGTCTTTTCGTATCTATAAATACATACTAGATGTTTCCAGTAGATTCTATTGTTTCATGATTCAATACGATTCCAGATATTGAGAAAATGCAATTTTTTTTTCTATTTATACTCAGATCATAACAGTATGATCTGCATATGATTACTTCATTTAATTATAAAAGAACCGCTGCAGCTTATAACTAACGTACTTGATCATGTCTGTTTGTCTGCCGCGTTGACGGCTCGCCTGTTGACCCTACAGGTCAACGAACTGTCTTCCGGCTCCGTTCGCAAATATCCACAACAAACATTGAAACCGGCCTGTACGTACTGTATACCTAATGTCCAACTTTGTTACTATGTACGATTTAAATTTACGTGTACATCTACACAATATTTTAAAGCTTAAGAGATAGCTTTTTTTCTGTAACTACCAGTTACATTAAAAAAAAATATTTTTGTATTCTATAGCTTACTAGTTGTGCCCCACGGTTTCTACACGTGTAGCCAATAATTATTGTTCTCACATACCGCAAATACAAATTATTTTAATTTTCAATTTTCTCATAAATAACATGCTATAAAGGGAAAAGTTTAAATTCATAAAATTGTCTTTAAGTTGAAGTAACTTTGTTAGTAAAGCTTAATATGCCATGCCTAAAAATAATGATCATATATCTCTTTTAAATCTTCAACAAATGTTTGTCACAAAATACCTTATTGTGACTTATCTATAAGAGATAGATATATGCTATCGCGGACTTTTTTTAGATATACTAAGAACCAATATTTTTGTAAAACATCGTATTTTACGAATCATTAACTATTACGCGCGCACGCGGATAAAGCAGTTCGGGAGCGCTATCTTTTCCAAATCACTTAACAAAAATCAATATTTAAGGTTAGCTGACAGTTGTAGCCTAATGTTAGCCTATACTATTCCTTGTGAATCTGGCTATCATATACAATTTTTTTTTTTAAATCCGACGGGTTGTTCCAGAGTTTAGCGTGTCAAGATCGAACCCCTGCAATGACCCTGAACTTTCGGTGAAGGTAGCATGTTGGTGGGTCTTTTTCTAATACCCGCCTGGCTAGCTGCAACCCTCAAGTTGAAAGTCTGCCGCCAGCCACCTGTAAGTGTGTTTCGGCAGCTGTACTTGAGACCCAGTATCCCCATTAAGCTTAGCGTGGCACTTAACAACAGATGAGATTGTGATCAAACGTTAAACCTTAAACGAATTACAATAACCTTAATAACCTTTCATTTACACCTATTTCAGTATTTATGGCTGGCATGTACAACGAAGAAAAAAAGTAAAATTTAAAATGTTTTCAGGATATAACTTCTTTGTAATAATAATAGTAATACACAGATTTCTGAAAGGAAGCAATTTCTTACAAAATCACGATGTATATTGCAATGATGTCCGTTGAAATGTCTGGTCAAAGTATCATAAATAGATATCTTATACATTCTAAGAAATCAGTTACTATTTTCCTTTGCGACCCGGTATTTCAAGAATATCTAACAGATAACAATTTTCATGAGACTTACATCCATATTTTATACCTCTGTACTTTTGTATTAGCAACGTGTCCTTTATGTTCTATAAATTATAAAACAAACATAAAAGTAGGTATATGACATTTTTTTGCGAATATCACAACGGATATAAGATGCATCAAAAGTGCGTACAAAACTAAGTGTTATTAAAAAGCCATTTTCACCAAAATGTCCTTTACGCCCTTTGGGCTTCCAAAGTATCGACATATAAACGAATTCGACACAACACATGTGATATAACGATGATATTACCATTTTAATTAAATTCACGAGTGTGAAATTGATTCTATATTGATATTATTAATAATTCAAATAACACGAAAATCACTAATATGATAATGAATTAAAATAATTTTCACATAAACACTGACAAGTACGATATAATATATTTTCGCCTACGCGTGTTTTTGTCCAGTTTGATCGAGAGCTTTCTGTCACAATTTGGTCTTATGTTTGGTTGATTTAAATATTATATTTATCATGATTACAAATTTATGTGACATAAAACAATAATCTCATATTTGGATGATCAACGAAACTTAACAATCGTTTATGAATGATATAGCTTTTAAATTTAAAACCATAAGGGATTCGTTTACGAAATTAGGTATTTGTATCTCATAATGTTTCTAAATAATATAATACATAGGTATTTGAAGTTATACATTTTTGGCGCGTTTAGTAGAGGGAAGAAATGAGTGTACGATATGATGTTAACCATCAATTAAAATAATTCTAATATAATTGAAGTGACAGAATATAAAATTTTGACTCGATCAGACCTGTGGAAGATGCTCACATCCATTTATTAATTAGAAGGAAGCTGATAAACATCAAACTTTGAACAGATTTTCTTAAATCATAGCTAATAACTCTCTCAATTAAGTCTCATTTTAAACAAAGAAAAACCAAATCGAAATCGGTTCAACCGTTTGGGAACTACTATGCGACAGACAGACACGTAAACTGAACTGATACAAAGATACACTGATACACACGTTAAACGAGCGATAATGGCTCAGTGGTAGCAAGAATGGACAATGCGTCGATCGACGTGAGTTCGAATCCCTGCAATAACCCTGAGCTTTCACTGAAGGAAAACATTGTAATGAAACCATAGCATGGTGGTAGCATGCATAGTTACTAATACCCGCCTGGTTAATAAAGAAAATCGATCACCAAACAGCTAAAGGTGTGTTCCGAAAGCTGCACTTGAGAGCCAGTCTTCCATATCGCTAGTCTAAAGTCAGCAATATCGCTAAAGTCAGCCATATCGCTAAACCTATAAAAATACCGCTCAAGGCTGTTTTTTTACATCGACGGTTAAAAATACATAAACATGAGTGTTTCGTATTTTCTTTAGGTATATTATGTTAGCACAAATCTTTTTCTATATTAGTTTTATTAATGAAATTGAATTTGTCTGTCCACTAATCTACCTGAACGTACTTTAAATGAAGTGCTGCCCTCTAATAAAAAAACGTAGTACGTTTGAATCTCGCAACTTGCAAACCGTTCTGAGCGTAACTGCGTTGAGAAAAATTATAAAATCGTTAAAAATCTCTTGAAAACCGTAATCAAAACTAGTGCTAGTAGGTACAGACTAGTGCCTTGTTAAGAAGATCAGCGACCTAAGCCACAAACTTAGCCGGGGTACCCCGAAGAACAGAATCTCCGTTTACGGCTGAGTGGTGGATACATGTCCTTATAATTTCATTTCCTATACAATGAATAAAAACTTTTTTGATTTTACTACATTATTATACCAAAAACCGCTCCTATTTTTTTTTTTTTGATAAATATACAAAATTTACATAAACTTGACGTAGTGCGCTAACAAACGCACCCCATAACTCTTGACACTCCTCGTCGGCTTGTTAATTAAGGGAGTAACTATGTAAATCAAAAACGTCATGATATTATAACAAAGAGCTATAAATTAATAACTTAACACAATTATGTTACCAATGTGTTCGCTTTTCTATAAAATTATTTTACGGGATATTAACTGCCTAATTAGTATAGTGGTCCTAAACGCGAACTGCTATGCTCGTGGTCCTGTGTTCGATTCCCAGGTCGAGCAGAGTGTTATTGGTTTTTTCTATGAGATTATCAGCAACAGCTCGGAGTTTGGCTGTGTGCTTCATTAATGGCAATAGGCTCGCTTCCTATTACATGGGACCTAAAAACATACCCGGTGAACAGTGTGTGTACATTAGTACACCTCTGCCTAGCCCTTTCGGGATACAGGCATGATGGTATGCTATGTTATGTTGATATTTCCTTCTACATTACTTTCGTCACAGCGAATTTGATATCAAGTGTTTTCAACACAGAATAATTTTGATTGCACAACATAATTAATTTAACCCAACAAAATTGTTATATCGTTCTAATGAACTGTCCTCGGAAGTAGGTTGTCAACAGGGTGATCCCCTTGGGCCTGCAATTTTTAGTTTGGCTATAAATCCGATAATCAAAACTTTAAATTCTAAATTCAACGTTTGGTATTTGGACGACGGAACCCTAGGAGGTGATGTGGATACTGTGTTTTCGGACCTTTTTTTAATCAAAAATAAATTTGAAGCCATTGGTTTGGAGCTTAATTTTAGCAAATGCGAACTTTTTATAAATAACTGCGACTTAAATTTAAATGACGTAAAACAAAAATTTAATATTTTGGCACCAAATATTAAGATAGTAAACAGTAATTCCCTTTACTTTTTAGGTTCTCCAATTTTTGATAAATCTTTTTCTGAATTTTTGAATATTTCAATTACTAAATTCCAAAATTCTGCTGCCCGTCTCCTTGAAACTAGTCCACATTATGCACTTTGCATCTTAAAATTCTGTCTTTTCGTCCCTAAATTTACATATGTGCTCCGTTGCTGCTCCTTTTGGAATCACCCAGATCTTTTGACACAAGTAGACGATTTAATCAAAATTACCTTAGAATCGATTCTTAATATGCAGCTGCACGAGCAATCTTGGACCCAAGCATCCTTACCCATCCGTTATGGTGGTTTAGGATTCGCAAAATTTCCAGTGTCGCTTTACCAGCCTTCCTATCTTCTGTCCATAGTTCAGCAAATCTCATAAGTAAAATTTTAAGGGTATCCCCTTCATACTTTGAGATTGCTGGCTTGGAAGAAGCTAGAAACGCTTTCTTAATTGCATGCCCAGGTCAAAATTTTCCAGTTTCTCCAAATTCACAGAGGAGCTGGGACGATATAAACTGCAAATTGATTTATGATAATATTTTGAGCTGTAGTACGGGTTCGGCGCGTGCTAGGCTTTTGGCCGTGGGTGCGCATGAGGCCGGATACTGGCTTCAAGCGTATCCTTCGTCAAATACAGGAACTTTTCTTGAACCTGACACGCTCCGAATCGCAACCTGTCTACGGCTTGGGGTTCCGGTCTGCGTTCCTCATAAATGTCCCTGTGGCAGTGATGTCGACAAGCTAGGACATCACGGACTGTCATGTCAAAAAAGTGCAGGCCGCTCCTCGAGACATGCCGCACTTAACGATATCATACGCCGGTCACTTGCCACCGTCAACGTTCCAAGTTTACTTGAGCCGACTGGTATTGCAAGAGACGATGGCAAGAGACCGGACGGTATGAGTTTGGTTCCATGGAAGATGGGCCGGGTGCTAGTATGGGATGCAACCTGTTCAGACATGCTGGCCCCTTCCCGTCTACTTGGAACCAGCAACAGAGCTGGTGTGGCTTGTGAGGCGGCTGAAAAAGCTAAGGCATGCAAATATAGGGGTCTGGGCTCTGAATATGATTTTGTCCCATTCGGCGTCGAGACCCTTGGCCCGTGGGGTCCTAGCGCTACAAGGCTTTTTAAGGAAATAGTAAAAAGGTTAGTCGACATCACAGGAGACCGAAGAGCTGGCAGCTACCTCGGACAAAGAATTAGTCTAGCTATTCAAAGGGGGAACGCTGCCAGTATCTTCGGAACCTTGCCTAAAGGGACTCCTTTTCATAATATATTTTAATCTGTAGTTATGTATGTACATGTAATAATTATATTTTGCAAATTAATATAAACTACATAAATGTTAATTAGTTAATCACAAATCTCTTAAATTATTTTAATCCGAAATGCAAAAAATCTAAAGTGTACTTGTAGGGTGACAATGCTTGTTTTATTCATATTCATATTCCATGAAAGAAATGAAAATATCACCTCACTTAACGTGAATGATTTAACAATAAATAAACAAAATTACGAATTATTGGTTTTGCCGTGAAATAAATATTTTTATACAAATAAGTAAATAAGTCACTCACAAGCGATATATAACATGATCTAATTAGCTAAACTGTAACAACATAATTTTTGTTATAGGTATAAAATTATTAATAATTGTAGTTGAAATACAATATTAAGTAACCATTTTAAAAAAACGTGCGAGCCATACAGTAGTCGTATAATGATGTGTAACATCTGACTTAGTTACACATTTTCCAAGTCCGGTGAAGCTGTAAAAGCCGCAGCGGCTTTAGGGCCCCTAAGGCTAACAGTGTAGTCAGATCTAAAAAATAAAACTTTGTTACACATATAGCTTAGTTTATATAACAACAGCACACATTATACACAACACTGTAGGGCAAGCGCACAGCTGATGCACTCTCCTTCTCCTTTTTCCTCTCACTTTCTCGTCACACACATGTACACACTGTTGGCTGATAGTACCAACCTCAAGTAAATCGGTTTGGTACCATCTGGCAGCCAACTAGACCACCGCGCGCTTCCCTGACTGTCTGTTACACACTCTTGTCCGTTTTCACGAAATCATTCCCATAGATTGCAGGAAAGCGAGAAGAAAGATGTTACACACTACAATCTGGATGCGTTAGAAGCTATACTTGTTTTAAATAACATCGAATGTAACTATATTCATTACAAGAAATTAAGAGACTTAGTAAGCAACTTCATAGTGTAGTCCTTTGCGAGCGCATCATAGTGTACCTAAAGTATACCTTAAAAAAAAACATATGTACAGTTAACCTTAAAAAAATATACAATTATTTACACAAACGATACATGTGGACAACACGCTCGCTGGCTATGATGCATTTTCCCAAGGCTTCGTAATACGCATGCGCACACACACGTACAAAGAGGAAACTGAGAAAATAGTAAACAGTGCATAATGTATTCTATCTCATTCTCTCGCAGGCTAAATCCTATAGACGTATGTGTTTGTCTTTTTTTAATTTCGCTTTTTCGTTTCATCGACGTTCAAATCAAAACGGAACTAAAGAAGATTTTACTTCCTAATGTGTTTAATTTGATTTATATGGATAATGCAAGGATTTGTTGCAAATTAAAGACCACGTGGACATCCTAAAGTCCATTCACACTAACCGCAGCTATGAAAGCGATTCGAGTGCCGGTTGCAGCATTACCACAGACTAAAAAGATCAGCTAATGCACATCACACAAACCACAGTGTTAGAAGTAAGTTTAACCACTAGCACCAGTAGTACGTCACACCGGTAGTCGTACGTCAGTGAACCGCTTTACAAAACCGCACCGTTTAGAAGCAAACCTATACATAAAAACAACATATTACAGAGTTATGATGCAACATATACAATAACGCATGCAAACTAAGCTAATCTTAGCATAGGGCAAGTAGAGCAACCGCTGCAAGAGTCAAGTACCAGGGGCGTCTCAGGGGATAAAGAAAAAAATATTACTTTTTTACATGATGTGACGCGATACCTGAGTATGTCTGGAGCACTCTGGGCAATCAGTTCTAATTTCCTCTGCAGTGACTGGCTAATCTTTTCACCATGGCACGAGTTGCTTTAATTTAAAATACAACTTTGCCAATACAAACATTAAGAAGAAGAGTGCGAGTGTGTGGCTGGTATGTGAATAACTTTATCTGACGAGATACGCACGAGTTGAGTGCAAATTCTATGCTTGCACAAAAATAGTTATATAAAACTACTTATTAGAGGTAAACAATGGGTACGCCGTAATCTGATCTCACTCCATTCTAAAACTATCGCCAAGCACCTATAGATATGCTCCAATAACTGGCAGTTGAGGGTATCCCTTTTCTTCGTTTAGGGCGTATTCTTCTTCTTCATCTTACCCTTTATCCCATTTAAGTAGGATCGGCAAAACATTTTTTCTTCATCCACTCCACTCCAACTCAACTGTCATATGATGAATGCTGATTCACACCTTTTATACGCATATGATTCTTTTTTCTTTACTCTTATATCCATCCACCTTCATACTTAACATTCTTTGACTAATCCATCAATCCCTCCTCATTACATGCTCATACCACGCTAGCCTTTAACCAATTAACATCTCTGTAACTGGTGCTATTTTAAGACTTCCTCTGACATACTCATTCCTGATCTTATCCATTCTAGTTACTCAACACATTTATCTTAATATTCGCATCTCTACCACGTATTACTTACTATCTTTAATCGTACCCTAATTCGAATTCAAGTGTGATATGGTAGTAAAAAACTTAATGAAGATTTTTTTAAATAACATGGATGTACTATAAAGATATAGAGATAGGCATGCTCTTTAAATGCTTATATAAGCAGCCTTGATACTAGCAATGGTTTCGATGTACATGCCACTATGTAGCAATTGCTCAATGATAGCATGCTTTCTTAATATTTACTAGCATGCCTATCTGTCTGTACCTTTATGTCTGAGCATCCTCAACGCACAAGGTAACGTACATCTCACACTTGTATACCTATCTCACTGTTTTATATTTTTCCTTAGTCTCGTCAACGGTGGTAACTCTGAAATTAAGCGTCATTGTGAAAGTATTAGTCAGTCCGGATTAGATCGAATATTTAAGACTTTTTTTCTTTATATGTAGAAAACCTCCGCTATTATTTATTAGCTTTCGACATCTTTCTCTAAAATTATGAATGAAAGGTAAGTTTGATGTGGTTTTACCACATAACATTTTTTCTGTTAAAATTTTTTGCGGTAATTCCAAGGATTACTTATTGTCAATGTTTTTCCCGTAGACTAATTGAGCTGGTTTCCCCGAATTGTGGCAATACTCAGTAACGTTTTACATTCACGTATTAACATAATGCGTCGATCAATATTCGATGTTTGCTCCGTCGAGTGAGAGACGCATTTACATGCTGATTGCATCCCGTCCGGCCGATGTGTTACACTCTTTATGTGCGGTGTCCATGAACGTGTTTAGGATTGTATGATTTTTTTTTGTAATATTTCGTAATTAAACCGATGAATGTATGGCAATTTGCATACAAACTTTCAAAGTAATTAAGTATTCTTTTTCTAAACAGATAGGCTCCAAATTGGCTGTAGGTACAAAAACTGATTTGAATAGTTCACGGAGTTAAAGAGAATAAATATGCATGTTGGTGAGATTTTTGAAATAGAACTATTACCCGGGTAATTGTACTATTGTTTTGTTATTCATACTATTGTCTATCTATTATTGACTGGTACTATTGACAACTTACTTTTGACTGTACTAGTAGTTATTGACTTTAATAGTACGAGTCAATGTCCTAATTAATTATTTGACGTTCTTAAAAAGCAGCCGACGACTAGGGCACATACATTGTCGCTTAGATCGGTCGGACCGTTCACAAGATATCTCTACAGACTTTCTTTATGGTTTACCAAGCTAATGTAAACAAAATAGTGCGCCGAACTTCATGAGGCTGCACTGGGTGATTGTATTTAATGGAAACATCATGACATGGCCTTAAATTTAATAACTAAAATATCATCATCATAGTTGTCTAATTGCCCTCACTCGTCTAATTTTAATATCTTGCTTGATATAACCTACATGGTTCTACAATTTTTCTTATGAAAATGAAAAGATTATCTTTTATATTGTAATTGCCACGTATGATCTACATCGATGAATTTTCAGAACTGAAACGTGTTTTAAAGGTTTTAAGAATTTATTAAAAAGTAGCTGGACCCATAAACGTTGTTCTGCCGTTTCCTAGTAGTCAATGAATCGACCACAACACCACGTATCCCAGATTTTTATCTGAGAACATTTCTAGGGCCTAGGAATAAAACCAAATAAGTATTACGCATATCCGCCCTTAAAAAATAAGCTGTTTTTGTGTTCATAAAAAAATGTAATGGAGAAAAGAAATTTGAGCTTCAAAATCAGTTTTCCGAGAAAATTTTCAAATATTTTTTTCTAACCCGTACTCGGACTATTATTACCAACATTAAAAAATAATTTGCCAAATCGGTCCAGCAATTCTCAAGTGATACGCTTACCAAAATACTAACGAACAGCAATTCATTTTAAAATGAATAAATGGACGTAACTTAATGAAGCTATACTTAATTATTCTTTGTAATATAGAATTATATTACTTTTACCATATTTTATCCATTATTAGTTAAGCTACAGTTTCATCAGTGTTCAATTTATGGAATTAACTATCCAACGCGCCGTTGCCAACGCACCTGGTGCTTATCTTTGTTTTTGTTTCCCGTTATTGCTTGCCAGATACCTTGATGATCATAGTTACTGCTTCGCTTCTTAGACTCGAAAAAGGAAAGTTGTACTGCCTTCCTCAATAAATAGGCTACAAAATTAATGCAAAAGAATAATTGAAATCCTATGTACCGTCCAGATATTAGCGCGTTACCAACCTGAGGCTCATAGCGTTCTTCAGCTATCATGAACTCGTACGTGATCTTCATATTATTTATATCAATAACTCAAAAATCTATACTTATAATAAAAGGCAGTAAGAAAGTACATTGAAGATATTTGAGAAAAATTACTACGTGGGGTTTAGAATAATGGACAGAGCATATTTCGATAGTTTTTGAAATTTTTGGCTGTCCGTCTGTTTGTCTGTCTGTCGGTATGTTTGAACGCCAGTCACGCAAAAACTACTGGACTGAATTTTATGACATTTCGTATGCATGTAGTTTATAGACTGAAGTAAATTTATTATATGATATTTTAACAGATTTTTTCCAAGATAATCTTGAATTATTGTCACACAAGTCCAGACATTTTTATTATTATAATATAAACCATTGCCTGAGCCTAGTTGGTTAGCTATACGTATGTATGAAGGTATATTAATAGTATTACGACTATAATGGACATATCGGAGTTCGTCGACCAATGACATTAAACTTTTCAATTAAACGTACAATTTTATTTTATTTTTGTTCGAATAAATGCTGTTTGCTGGGACGATGTTACCAGCTTTTACAGACGAAATATCTAAAATGTGCTCGAATACTAATATTGCGATTTTAAAGTGTTTTTATTAATATTATTATTCATTTTATTAGCTGTCAGTCTTATTGGAATTTATTCACAAACATAATTTAAGCAGAATTACTTTATGGGACTTCGCTAATCATTGAGGAACAAAGTTTCAAGAATTTAATTTTCAACTCTACGCTCCTAATACATTAAAAATTTAATGTAAGAGTATGTTGGGAAAACTTCGGTGTTATCTTGTAAACGGCGTACGTGATTTCAATATTAGAAATAAATATAAAATAATAATGTAACGTTTAATTTTAGACTTACTAAAAGAAATAAAATATTTTTAGGTAATAGTGTTAGGTTAGGTTATGCAGTGTGTCAACCAAGTTCGAAACAAGCAACACCGGCCTGTATGTATATTTACACGAACCATTACAAGATACATTTGAACCCCCGTAAGTCAAAAACTATTCGACAATTAAGACTTGCCAAACTAGAAATCCGATATCAAAGAAAGTAATAAATTGTTTTGTAAATGATCTGAATAACGTACATCCCTACAGTTATAACTAGAAAAACTACTATGGAACTTGTCACCCGTTAGATCTCAGCTCTTTTATCGGTGACAAGGACAACCCTGAACGTCGTTTCTAAAGAACTTATCCCCCTTTTCATGTTTATGTTTCTGTTGCGTCTACATTATTGGTATTTCATTCATCTACTAGCAACTTCCCTAGCAGCAAAAGGGAGAATAGATTCGATACCACAAAAAATTGAAACTACTGATTTCAATATTGTAATAGCAGAGGGTCCAGAACCCAAATTATATTAACTGTTAACCTCTGATAAACGACGCCATTATAAACTTCGAATTTTTGACGGGACAAGACAAAAAAGTTATAAGTAAACCTCAAGGTTACAATATAATAAATTTCATTATTTGTGATAACTTACATTCATAATTTAATTAAAACGGGATAAAAAATCAATTTACACTAGTTAAGATAAGATTTCTTGATTTTATGAAATATATTTATTACGATTTCCAAATTAATGTTTGTAGTGATAAGAATGTTTACACTTTCTGATTTAATTAGGTTAAATTTTAATTACTTACTTATTTAAATTTGAATCAATTCAGATTTGTAGCTTCAAATATATAAAAGTAATTGACAGTTTTATCTTTCACTTGGATAAAATTAGCCCTTTAATACTAATTACATAATTTTTATCGGTTAGACGTTATGTATTTTACAATTTATACATACGAATCGACATAGAGATTTACACCTAATCTTAATTATTTATTGACTCTTAACAATTAGGTGCATTGGGTAATCTCTAATATCTAATCTAATATTTAATGTTTAATCTAATTATTACACAATATTAAGAATCGGACTTGCTTTGATTCTTTCTGCATTCTTTGTGTTTAATTCAAGCGAAGAGTGAATAGGTATTTAATAAGTAAGCGCGATGCATCGTAGGCCTCATCTTTACTTTCCATCTGGTAATATTGAAGTCAAGAGCATACTTGTATTGCATTTAAAAAAAAAAATTATATATAAATTTCAGTTACTTAATAAAAATCAATGGAAAAATACAATAAAGATTGCCATTTTTCCGGTTTTTTCGTAATCCCTATTCTTCCATTAATCTGAGCTATCCACAACACACAAATTAGCTTTTGGCCCTGATACTGTCCCGTTATCTTCAAAACGAAACGACCAGCATGCAAATAGCACCAGATCTATTGTAAACTGATTGTACCAACTCAGAAACATTCACCGCACAAGAACTCTTCAAAGCTTTATGGCAATTCGTTTAACAGTTTAGGAACTCATACGGGACCAACAATAAAAAAAACATTTTTATACATATAAACAAGCTATGCCCACGGTTTTAACCGTATTAAATTTATTCAACCAACTGTCCATCGCGCCGCCACCAACACTAGGTGTGTTCAATATGAATGTATTCGTTGGTACTCTGCCTTTGGCTAATAGATGTTGTTAATTTTATTATATAAACTCATCCCACCTTTTACACCCTAAGTGTTGTATTTGAA
This sequence comes from Saturnia japonica, assembly GCA_033032175.1. NCBI lineage: Eukaryota > Metazoa > Arthropoda > Insecta > Lepidoptera > Saturniidae > Saturnia > Saturnia japonica. The sequence continues at coordinate 4,341,922 of CM065315.1, forward strand.
TAAAGCTATGAAACACGTCTTTTTCACTTTCTAACTGAATTGCTAAATACCAATTTACCTAGATCTATCTTCAAAAATGACGGATTTTCACACAATCTTTCATCCCCTTTATCACTACCTCAGGGGTTGAATTACTAAAAATCCTTCCTTAGTGCACATTTACAGAGTAAATGGAACCTGTATGAAAATTTTCACGGTCCTAACTTAACTAGTTTTGGGCTGTGCGTTGATGCCAGTTAATCGAATCAGGGCAAGTAATTAATTTAAATTAAGATATTAAGATTAGAAATAATTATTTTTTATCTATTAAGATAGACTGCAAAAGTACGATGATTTTTTCATTCAATTAGGTTAAAAGCAGGCCATGGGATGATAGTAATTCTTTCATCAGCCTCCAAAGCAGACTGGCAAGAACTAGTTGATAAATAAATATAAAACATTATGTATATAGTAAGGATTCAAAGCATATTACCAAAATATACTAATAACTATTGCATAAATGCATTCTAATTAATAAGGGCAATAAAAACATTCTATTGTATAATGTTTTAAACAATTCTATACCAAAAAAATACTTAAAAAATATTTTTTTTATTAATAATTCATATAATATAATGAGTTTTTTGCCGTCCCTTCTAGATGATGATTTTTCAATTAATGTACATATTATTGACGTGTAACCTTCTCAGTGTCTAATTAATTGAATGTTATAATTATATTCTTTATTGCACAAAAAAAGTACAATTAGAGGACTTAATGCTAAAAAATCATTCTCTACCAGACTTCCAGGGAAGCAAGATAAAGGTGTGCATAATATTTAGTAAAAAAGAAAAATCTAGCTAATATTCAATTGCTGCAAGTAAAACATACATAGCCAATACGCAAAGGAATTTCGAGAGTTGGCTATTATATTTGTTTAGGTAATATAGATTTTCCGATTTGCCTCTTTGCCTTAATACACCCCGAGCGAATCAGCTGCTAATCGCTAGTTAATTAAATAATGTTTTTTTTCATTGTGTTCAATCTACTAAAGGGAAGAAAACAGTAGAGCATATAATAGATAATTTATTTGGAGTTTTCTCGTAACTCACGGCAAGCCGACCAGTGAAATACCTCCACCCTACAGAAGATCGCAGCCAAATAACCTTGTGTTGTGTTCCTGTGATGAGTAGGGTTTCCAGAGCTCCTTGGGGAGGGCGGGTCTAAGGTCGGCGCCGCGCTATCAATATCTTTGGGTTTACAAGCGTCTGTAGATTACAGTAGCAACTATACTTTCTTACCAACTTTGTAGTATATAAAAAACTATTCTAAGAGAAATGGAAGCTTCTTGTCGTGTTAATTATCTAACAGCCACACAATAATATTATCACGCATCAAAAATCGCATTTCACGACTTAGTACATTCCCCCTACAAACCCTCAAAATCGTGAACGGAATGTTTCTCAACTTTTTTGTTACTCGCTACTGAGAAATATTATAAATATAGCGGCGAACTACTGTGGACCAGTTCTTTCTTGAAACTAATAATGATAACCATTACCACACATCTTAATCTCGTACGACGTGGAAGATTATTCGTCGTAAAGTTGTCGCTGCACTGAATGCGTCGCTTTTGATATATTATTGTGGCTCGTAAGCCACATGACGCCATGAATAATATGAATTGATTAATAAGTCTAATTATATATCTATTTATATAAATGTGAAAGTTTATATGTTTGGATATGTGTACTACACGCAATCATTATGTGTGTACTCAATCACGCAAAAACGGCTAAAATGATTTGGATGAAATTTTGCACACTTATAACCTGGAATAACATATAGGATACTTTTAGGATAAAACAACAAATTCTGAAGTCCACGTAGAAGAAGTTGTGGGCAGAAGTTATCAAAATATAAATTGAATCATAATACGTATTTTTATTTTGTTTTTAGCACAGCAAATTGGTGTCAGTGCGTCTTATGGTAAGCAAATATAATCTAAAAATACCACTGAGAAGTCTGTCTTCATTGTCTGTCTATCTGATCCCGTAACAACCAAACCAAACAAACTAAAAGAGACTCACTGCGACGTACTTATCACCATGCGCATGATGGTTGCGAACCAGTCGGTTACAGACCCCAACCGGCCCGCAAGATTACTTGTAATAATATATACACTTGGTGATCCCGGAACGCGATATACCTACGCGTATGGTGACCGCGATCCAGTCGAAAACAGTTGAGTCGTTTTTTTTAAGATAAAATGGTGGCAAACGAGCAGGTGGCGCACCTAATGGAAAGTGTTCACCGCCGCCCACAAACATCCGCAACACTAGAGGGCTCGCAGATTGATTTACCGGCCTTTTAGAGAAGAATAAGCATCATTAGCGGCACATTAAGTCTGAACGATAATGTGGTAATTCAATAAAAAATACATTTCAATTGTATCCATTGCGAATATTTTACTCTCAGCTTCAATTAAAGCAAATTCAAATATTTGCCACAAAATGTCTATGGATATAATTTAAATGTATTAGTTTTTCTTTAATTTCCAACTTTGCCACTTTTGATTCTATATGATTCAATTGGAGCATTATGATTTTGTCAAACACTCTAAACCGTTCGATTACGGAGCCGAGCGTAACATATTTGAAAATAATTCTTCCCAGCTTTCAAGTGAATGAGATTTATAGCATCGTGATGTATTGGACGCATATCCGAATTCACGCACATCTGTAAATTCCCAGAAACGTGGACTAAAAAAATCCTAGATGCGTCGAATCCGACTAGAGGTATAGCGCATTCGTATCACAACTGTACATTTCCATACAATAGCCCGAGAGTCGTGCTGGCGCGCGGAACTGTCTCCTGCTTAGGGCTGTCAAATTAAAATTACTTTTTTTTTACTTTGTGTTTAGCGTTTGACTACATTGTCATTTAATATCTCAAACGATGTTAAATGACAAATAAACTGAGTTTTTACGTCGCGCACGCACTTTGTAAAAGTCTACGCTATGAAGTTCTTTGTGAAGTTATATAACTGTGGTGGCTAAGTTTTATTGTGGTGAAAATTTTTGGAACGAAGTTCCTTCGCACAGTATGGACTTGGCGGATGGGGGCTAGGCGAAAAAAATTAGACTTCTCCGTCACGACCCTTTCTATAGTGTAGAAGGTTATCCATAGCGCGTCGTATGCTATTGTCTGTGCCCAGACATAGGTGCACGTTTTTTGGTTCAAGGCCGAGAGTTCCACGACGCTCACGCATTTTTTTTCACACATAATTTTTTTTGCATTATTAATTGAAAAATACTGGTCCATTCAATGCATTATTTTAATGTTACACTGTTAATTATTGAAGTGAAAACTTCTTTTAGCACGGTACGCATATTTTTAGATAAGATAAAATCTCTGGACTCGCGACACTGTTACGAGACGCAGCTATAGTGTGTGCATATATGCATGTACATATAGCAGACCGCAAACGCACCTTTCATAAAATAATATTAAATGTATTTTAAAGTTTGTAATAATTAATAAAATACAAATCATAAATAAAATGCAATTCATAACCCATTAACTAAGTTTTCACTCCTGTCGGAACTCCCGGAGCGCAACTCGTAATTTTGTTTTCTGTTATTTATATTAGTACTAATTTAAATTATTATTTAATATTATTACTATTTCATACAATGTAATAACTTACTTGTACTTCACTTACTTTTATTTAATTTTACACTATATTTAAGATTTTGTCAATGTAGTGGTAGCCTATAATAGGTTCGCGCATATCTATATTGTATTTAGAATTAATTCTAAAAATCAGTCATATATAATAAGTGTGCTGTTGGCGCTTCTTTAATAAATAAATAAATAACATAGTTCCTCTCGATATTATGCTTCAACTAACATCGAATGTGACTCTTCAATTCTGTATAACTTCTAATAATGCGTGTACATAAGTAATTAATTAAACGCATTAACTTTTTTCCCGTATTTATATCTACGGTAAGAAGTAGGCGTCCATATAAATCATAAACTTTCCAAAACGTACAAAAGAAATTTTCATCTAAAAAATCTTATACGCAAAACTATAATATGTTCAATGAATCTCCAATATATTTGTTTGCTTTTATGAACTTATTTTGGAAAGTTGATATATATATATAATATATATATATCCTATATACTGCGCTGACAACCCTACAAGGGTACTTACCGGACTGTCAATCTAACGCCTACTGGCTTTGAATTCTATTGCTCATTGACCAAAACGTCTTCATTGTAACACACGAGTGTTTTATCAAAGAGCTAGGTGATGGTTGACACTCACCTGACGGATACCTGTTAACGAACTTACTTACTTACTTACATTTAATGTTCATCCGCAATCTCAGCTAATATTAATTGACAATATAGCCTTAGATCATAACACGCTAAAGGAAACCGACTCTCGTGTGCAGCTGCCGAAACATATCTATCTATACCTATGTGCTTTGCTACAGAGATCTTACCTATAGCGAAGCGTGTTTGCTCGACCATGTGGAAAAATACATATATGAGGGCTCTTTAGATAGGGGTATTTGGTATAGAGCATTTGAAGGCAAGTTGTAGGAGACTCCCTGGTTTGATAGTGCCAGGATTTCTACAAGAGAATTGGTTGCAGCATTTGGTATCCGGTCTTGTCACATACCCAACCCACATAACAGTCTGGTCCAGCGGCCCGGATAATTTAAAAATGTGTCTCTTTGATTCCTAAATTTAAATAACTTTTGCAATTTTATCGAATAAATTGACTTCTTCTTTTCCATAGTCATCAGGGATGTACTGAAGCCTCGTAAAAATAAAAGATTAAAAAAAAAACATATGTGCTTGGCTAATTAACACACACAAATTCAATACTAGAAATAAATATAAAATACTCATTCCATCTTTTAGACTTAGTAAAACAAATTATTTTTTTAACTTCTAAAAAAAATTATTAATTTATAGAAGTTCGTCAGATTTAACCCCACTTGATTATTTCTTGTGAGGTTACTCCTTTTTTTTGAACTGACTATACTGTTAGCCTTAGGGGCCCTGGAGCCTCTGACGGCTTTTACAGCATCACCGGAATTGAGGGGTTACTCTAAATATGACGAATACAAAACCAACTACGACACGGTTGAAGGTCTAATAATAATCACAGAGATCATTTTAAAGCAAATTCACCACTTGAAAATACGAAATGCAGTAACAAAGTTGTTACAAAATAATGAAATTCAGCATTTTCTTTTAATTTTAGACACAGGGTTACCAAGAAACATTTATTTCTTACAACATACACTATCAAGTGTCATAATAAAATGGCATACTTTTCTTTCTAAAAATTATTAAGTGCGATTCTCTTGTATGAGTTTTTATTAAAATCTATGAATGCAGTTTTTATTGTCATTAAAATCGATGGCATGGTACTTTAAAACATATTTCTCTATCTCTTATAAATACAGAATTTCCCCTCACCGACTTATTTAAATGTTACACCCTGTACAGATTATTAATAGTAGGTTTGATAGTGTGAGATAGGCAAACAAACCTTGGACACGCTTTACTACTCTTGAGATTAATATTATCTACGATCATAGATTTACTTCATATAAATCGGCAACTCGAAAGATAAAAAAGAGCTTTGTATGTGATATCGACCTACGTCGTGACCAAAACAAATCTCGTTTATTTTTGCAATATCTAAGTGGCTTTTTCGTCACCCTTGGCAAGCTATGGATAAAACTGTCTTGTCACGTAATAACGTGTGCGCACCTCTGTACTTACCCATAGTACTGAACAAGAGTGACTAAACCGCTGATAAAAGTCACCCGGACGCACTAGCACTTAGGTGTAATTTAGAAGACGTAATGAAAGATGGGCGCCGCCCGTATTACTTTTAGGGGGGTACAACAGCATCTACACACTATACTAAATAAAATTTATAGATAATATACATGTATTTTAAAATTCCTATTTAATTTAAGTGAGCAGCAGTACAATAAATTGGTTAATGATTTAAACGTTGATTTATTTGATACAACTGTGCAGAAGTTGAAAGCTCTTCTAAATTCCAATTTCTTTTGCTAATATTTTTGTGTTCTTCTGTCTACTTTATTCTTTATTTTTTATTCATATATGTGAGAACTTGTAATTAATGTATACATGTAACTTAAATATGTACTTAGCTGTAAGTTTTCTTAAAATATTAAAATAAAGCACAGTAACCTAGACGCCTTAAATTTCCATTCAAACAGTAACTCAATAAAAAAAGAAATCTTAATCTTTTCTATGTATTTTCTTTCCCTAAAACCAGAGCCCACGGTAGACGTGTTTAATTGTAATTGCATGTAACGTATTTAATAAAGAAAATCAACATCAATCAGTTTTGGTCTCGTCTTTCTTATTCCACCTATTACCGATATAATACTTTATTTACTTCAACTATGCACTCATTTATGTTTAGGATGATATTAAAAAAAAAAAACTAAACGAACCTAGCTAAACTCATCATAAGTATGATTTAGAGTATTTTACAACACAGTTCAGTTCAAAACCGCAAGCGCATCGGTATATATTACTCGTTTAGTTGACTATTTCGACACGAGCACGTTGAGTGTGTGAATACATCATTAACTGTACAAACCGAGACTCGAACCGCAAACAGCGATTCCCATGCACCGTGTTGTCCTTAAAGCATTAACGATTTAGTGCAAAATTTTATGGCCCTCTGTTACACTACTACTGTGATAGATTTTTTTTGTTGTTACTAGTTATGTGTCTTAAAGTCGTATTGTTCGGCGAACGGTCATTTAAAATTATTTACTTTAAAAAAATTTCATGCATACAAAACGTATGTAATAAATAAAAAGGAAAGTGAAACTAAACTCGTAAGGAAAAAAATCTACTTCTATGGCAAATTTCATTAATATCGAGCCCGACCTTTTACAGTTATATCATGTATACTAGCGGTTGCTCGCGGCTCGGCACACGTTTGTTATACAATAATGCATTAATTATTTACATTACATGTAATTGACAACTCATATAATATAACAATTGAAATATGAAATATTAAAAAAAGGCCTTTCTTCCCGTGTACAAAATTTCATCAAAATCGTTATCACTTTACTTTTTTTACGATGCCTAAATGTATTATTGTTGGCGAATCTTATAATACGCCGTATGCTTCCCGTCTACAAAATCAGATCTGAAACGACTGAGAATTGATGAAAATTAAATTTTTGAAATTATTTTTTTTCAATTTCTAAAAGTAATATTTATAATATTTATGGAATAATTTATACTTCCCGTATACAAAATGTCATCAAAATCGGTTAAGATTTTTTTATTATTATTGAGAATTATTTTATCCTATCAATTGTCCAATGACATAAATTTTCTTTATACAAAATTTCATAAGAATCGGTCTAGCCGTTTTTGAGTTAAATCCGGGACATACAAATAAACAGACAATTTTTTTTAAAGGAAGTATTCGTGACCGGTGTGCTTTATATTTAATAGTATGCCCACCGGCAAATTTGGAAAAAATATTACATGTACCGACATTATTATCCACTACCCACATTTTTTTAAAATCGGATATTAGATTTCTATATTCCCTGACTAAGGAGTATAGTGGTAGTTATATTCTTGTCACACAATAAAATTTTATAATTATGCTTTTAGAGTAGTGCATAATATATATTGTAAATGCTAAACTTCCATAACGAAAATCTGATGCATAAATTAGTTACTTTTACACCACATTTCACATATTACTTTACAATACTTAACACCTTGTGGTCGAACAAGCGCGTTGAATTTAACACCCGTACGTCACTAAAGATATTACAGGAATCCAGTATAAAAAGGACCGTGTTAGCTCGATTCCGAAGGGCTGGAGAGGTCAGCGGAGGCCGGTACCTGTGATAATAAATACGTTTATTGTAGGAAAAGTGACGTTCACCGTCGACCAACTATTTGCGGTCACTTTACTATGATGGGATTTTCGTATTTTATGTTAGTGTCAAAGGTGTACACTTCCTGCAATAACACTGGTAGCTTGGCCGGCAATATCCATTGATACTCTATTCCAGGTGTCTTCGTGCACAATAAACTAGGACGACACCGTTTTATTACTTCCAATAACGTCTTTCTGCACTGTGCTTTATTTTAGTTTATTTTTGAAACGAAACAATATGAATCTATCTCTCGATGTCCCTACTTTCTTCCAAGATTTTTAAATAATATCGTATGCCAGTATAAATGCTTAAGTTAGTTAGTTAGTAAGCTTAAACTGTATGTAAATTTTTTATGAAATACCACGGTCACGAACGAATTATTTTATTTCTAGCGATCGCCCTAAGCTCGAAATTCGATCATCGACTATTTGATCATAGATTATTTTCTGTTTTCTGTATTCATGAACGTAAACAATGAGTATTATCTACATCACTTGCTGTCACTTTTCATTCAGTGACAATGTCAATATTTTGGGGGGTCTAAGTTCAATGGCACCGGTCAGGTTAATTAGGATTCGCAGTATTAATTAATTTAATTTAAATTATTAGTAACAGATATTATAGATACATTTTAGATTTCTATACTCCTTCTCCATATAATCTTTAACTATGTCAAATCTAACAGACTTCCATGCACGCAATACGCTTAAAAAGGTACCGAAAGCTTTTGCTTGACGTATTAATATATAGATTTTAAAACTATCAGTGTTCCGCGGCTACTCACGCTTTTATTGCGTGATAATTATTTTTGTCTAGTAAATTTTATTTTTACTTATATTAATGATAATCATTATAGCCTATCAATAAAGGAATGACTTACACTACTCGTATACAAAATTTAATAAAAACCGGCTGAAAATTAATAAAAATACACATATGTACTGTTTACACTTCTGGTTCTACAGAACTCGCATACGAATTCCCCTTAATAACCGAACAATGCCAATTAGACTCACATAATCTATTAGCGGAATTAAACAATGATTCAACGAGATGGTCAACTCATGCCTTTTAGTATATTACTTAAGTAATTCGAAGCGAAACAAACAAGGCGACCACTCGTATGTTCATTAAAACCTATTTGGGTACGTGTTTAATTGTAATTGCATGTAACGTATTTAATAAAGAAAATCAACATCAATCAGTTTTGGTCTCGTCTTTCTTATTCCACCTATTACCGATATAATACTCTTTATTTACTTCAACTATGCACTCATTTATGTTTAGGATGATATTTAAAAAAAAACTAAACGAACCTAGCTAAACTCATCATAAGTATGATTTAGAGAACACAGTTCAGTTCAAAACCGCAAGCGCATCGGTATATATTACTCGTTTAGTTGACTATTTCGACACGAGCACGTTGAGTGTGTGAATACATCATTAACTGTACAAACCGAGACTCGAACCGCAAACAGCGATTCCCATGCACCGTGTTGTCCTTAAAGCATTAACGATTTAGTGCAAAATTTTATGGCTCTCTGTTACACTACTACTGTGATAGATTTTTTTTGTTGTTACTAGTTATGTGTCTTAAAGTCGTATTGTTCGGCGAACGGTCATTTAAAATTATTTACTTTAAAAAAATTTCATGCATACAAAACTTATGTAATAAATAAAAGGAAAGTGAAACTAAACTCGTAAGGAAAAAAATCTAATTCTATGGCAAATTTCATTAATATCGAGCCCGACCTTTTACAGTTATATCATGTATACTAGCGGTTGCTCGCGGCTCCGCACACGTTTGTTATACAATAATGCATTAATTATTTACATTACATGTAATTTACAACTCATATAATATAACAATTGAAATATGAAATATTAAAAAAAGACCTTTCTTCCCGTGTACAAAATTTCATCAAAATCGTTATCACTTTACTTTTTTTACGATGCCTAAATGTATTATTGTTGGCGAATCTTATAATACGCCGTATGCTTCCCGTCTACAAAATCAGATCTGAAACGACTGAGAATTGATGAAAATTAAATTTTTGAAATTATTTTTTTTTCAATTTCTAAAAGTAATATTTATAATATTTATGGAATAATTTATACTTCCCGTATACAAAATGTCATCAAAATCGGTTAAGATTTTTTTATTATTATTGAGAATTATTTTATCCTATCAATTGTCCAATGACATAAATTTTCTTTATACAAAATTTCATAAGAATCGGTCTAGCCGTTTTTGAGTTAAATCCGGGACATACAAATAAACAGACAATTTTTTTTAAAGGAAGTATTCGTGACCGGTGTGTTTTATGTTTAATAGTATGCCCACCGGCAAATTTGAAAAAAATATTACATGTACCGACATTATTATCCACTACCCACATTAATTTTAATCGGATATTAGATTTCTATATTCCCTGACTAAGAAGTATAGTGGTAGTTATATTCTTGTCACACAATAAAATTTTATAATTATGCTTTTAGAGTAGTGCATAATATATATTGTAAATGCTAAACTTCCTTAACGAAAATCTGATGCATAAATTAGTTACTTTTACACCACATTTCACATATTACTTTACAATACTTAACACCTTGTGGTCGAACAAGCGCGTTGAATTTAACACCCGTACGTCACTAAAGATATTACAGGAATCCAGTATAAAAAGAACCGTGTTAGCTCGATTTCGAAGTCCTGGAGAGGTCAGCGGAGGCCGGTACCTGTGATAATAAATACGTTTATTAAAGGAAAAGTGACGTTCACCGTCGACCAACTATTTGCGGTCACTTTACTATGATGGGATTTTCGTATTTTATGTTAGTGTCAAAGGTGTACACTTCCTGCAATAACACTGGTAGCTTGGCCGGCAATATCCATTGATACTCTATTGCAGGTGTCTTCGTGCACAATAAACTAGGACGACACCGTTTTATTACTTCCAATAACGTCTTCCTGCACTGTGCTTTATTTTAGTTTATTTTTGAAACGAAACAATATGAATCTATCTCTCGATGTCCCTACTTACTTCAAGATTTTTAAATAATATCGTATGCCAGTATAAATGCTTAAGTTAGTTAGTTAGTAAGCTTAAACTGTATGTAAAATTTTTATGAAATACCACGGTCACGAACGAATTATTTTATTTCTAGCGATCGCCCTAAGCTCGAAATTCGATCATCGACTATTTGATCATAGATTATTTTCTGTTTTCTGTATTCATGAACCTAAACAATGTGTATTATCTACATCACTTGCTGTCACTTTTCATTCAGTGACATTGTCAATATTTTGGGGGGTCTAAGTTCAATGGCACCGGTCAGGTTAATTAGGATTCGCAGTATTAATTAATTTAATTTAAATTATTAGTAACAGATATTATAGATACATTTTAGATTTCTATACTCCTTCTCCATATAATCTTTAACTATGTCAAATCTAACAGACTTCCATGCACGCAATACGCTTAAAAAGGTACCGAAAGCTTTTGCTTGACGTATTAATATATAGATTTTAAAACTATCAGTGTTCCGCGGCTACTCACGCTTTTATTGCGTGATAATTATTTTTGTCTAGTAAATTTATTTTTACTTATATTAATGATAATCATTATAGCCTATCAATAAAGGAATGACTTACACTACTGGTATACAAAATTTAATAAAAACCGGCTGAAAATTAATAAAAATACACATATGTACTGTTTACACTTCTGGTTCTACAGAACTCGCATACGAATTCCCCTTAATAACCGAACAATGCCAATTAGACTCACATAATCTATTAGCGGAATTAAACAATGATTCAACGAGATGGTCAACTCATGCCTTTTAGTATATTACTTAAGTAATTCGAAGCGAAACAAACAAGGCGACCACTCGTATGTTCATTAAAACCTATTTGGGTACGTCACGGAAACATACGAAAGCACAAAAGCTACTACACAAATTAGAAAACTGTGTTAAGGCACAGAATACCTTTACGGGTTTTATTAAATAATCCACTTAATAAAATCCTTAAAGAGCGATTGACAGACAGACAATGCACATCTTAAACCGATAAGTCTAGGGGCATGAAATTTTGCAAAGGGCTTCCTTATAAGTAATTTATTTGAGGAGTTTTTGGCGGGATCGTAGTTTATAATGTAGAGGTTTTTGTTTTTTATTCGTAAATTTGTGTTTAACTCTACATTGTGTAGGTAATATAGGTGACGTTTTCCATAATAAAGCTTCGTTATTGTGCACAAGTTAAGTGGAGTGAAATAAATAACATGGATTATGCATTGTAAAATGCCACAAAAATCGCTGGAAAAATGGAAGGGAGATATTTTATTAGAACACTATAATTGATAATCATTTGAATGCAATGGCATAAACAGTCTTTTTTTAGAACTGACTATAATGTTAGCCTTAGGCGACTCAGACGGCTTTTAGAGCTTCACCATGGCTTGGGGGCAACTGCATAAGGCACTAAACGGTCTTCAATAAAAAGGATTAGTTGCCAAGTTAGGAAAAGGAAAAAAAGAAATAATATAATTTTGTACAAAACTTTCCAAACGCACGATTGGAGTTCATTTTTTGAACTATTGTCTTGAAATATATAAAAAGTTAAATTATGTATATATTACATATACGCAACAATCATCAACAATCAAGTGAGTAATTATAGTGCACTGTGAGAAATTCAGTGTTCTAATGAAATAGTGGTTCGCTTGATAGAAATTTCCAAGGATTTTTGCAGCATTTTTAACCGACTTACTGAAAGACTCAAGCTTAGGCACTCTCGAATGTTTTTTTATGGATGTTCAGTCATAACTTCTTTGTTTATGAACCGATTTGGATGATTCTTTTTTTGTTAGATAGGGGATAACGCAAGGGTGGACAACTTTTTAATAACATTGGCATTGGACTTCGAACTTCGAAGATACACAAGGGAACTCTTCAAAATCATTGAAGTTCGTTTTCTTCTTTATTAAAAATTGTGTTGTTAATTTTGGAATTTACTCTTTAATAATAGATGTTTTGATGGAAAGAGAAGTCGCGTGTTAACAAAATACTAATATTAATAATAATATAGTATACATTATTACTCCTGGTAAAAGTTGAGTATAATATACACATTCATATGCACACACACAAGTTCAGTATAATATGCGCGAATATGTTACAAGTAAAAGGAGGTCATAAAGACTTTTTATTAAAACTTGGTTTCGCTCCACATCAAAACATCGACTCTTAAGGAGTAAATTCCAAAAATCTACACAAATACTTAATTCAGGGCCTTAACGGAACTGCACAATAACATAACAAACTCAAAGATCCCTATTCAGTGCACAATAAGTTTGAAAATAGATTGTTTTAAGAGTATTTATGTTTTTGTCGAATTACACTCGTATACATTAGAATAATTGCAGCCAGTCCTTAGCTATTAAAAATACATTTGTGTGTATTATTATTAATCAGTTTATGAACGTACAATTGAGTTTGAAGACGGTAAATGCATCTAGGATTCTAGAGCTTTCGAATTGTAAGATAATTTAGATAAATTCTCTATAAATATTAAGTGACCAGATTACGATCACTGTGTATATAATATGGTCAAAAGCTCGCCATAATGATCCGTTTATACACATCGTGTCTCTGGATCAGCTGGTAAATATTGAGTTGGTGTTTTTGGATTATACTTCGCTTACCATCTGGTACAGTTCAGTCACTTTGTCGTGCTACGATAAAAAAGAGTGTACTTATTTATGTAGGCACATAAAAAATTATACCACCTTGGCATAACTATACAAAAATAACCTCAAAAACTTTATCTGACGTGCCAACAATAATGTAAATTAATTTACACATTCAAAAATTAGAAGTCAATTATTTTATGGTGTTAATAGTACAACGTAATTCTCGTACCGACCGTGTAACATTCAATGTTTTTACTCGACAATTACAGAATTTGCGAAGAAAGGTTTTTTTTATGCGGTTGGCGGGCTATTGCTCCATAGATAATACAAATAAGTTGCGTTTAGAAACGTAAAAGGCGCAAAGACGCATAGGTACAGCCAAATGGATTGTACCTAGTAGTAAAAAACATTTTTAATATCAAGCCTTTATTTAAGACTGTAAAAAGAAAAAATAAACTTTTCATTAAATCAAACCTATCAATTTTACATTACACAATATAAATGATATAAAAGCTTGTCGCGAAATTTACCTATTTTATAAAATACATACTATTTTTCTTTGATTTACTTATATCAAAATCAAGTTGCATAATTATTGTATACGTGTTTCTACACAAGTAAATCTCATTGACAAACTTTTATATCATTTATATTATGTAATGTAATACATTGATTGGGGTTTAGATTTAATTTAAACTTGATTTTTTCATTTCAGAGCTTTAAATAAAAGCTTGTTCTTAAAAAATGTTTTTTACTATTAATTTATTTTTTAGTTATCGCTGAGCAATCTTAATATTCCAAAATCTGTACTTTTAATTTAACGCGTCATTTTTGACTGGTTGTTTTTCGTATTCTTTTCAGCAAACCATTTAATTTGATACCCATATCATGGGAGTACACAAAAAATAATAAGTTCGCCGTCATGGGCAGTCCACGATTGGCAATCCAATGATTTAGAGTAAAGTCATTTTATTTTTCTAATTCTTCTCAGCAAACCCTTTAATTTGATACCCATATCATGAGAGTGCACAAAAAATAACAAGTTCGCCATCATGGGCAGTCCGCAATATTGGATTTAGAGTGAAGTCATTTTATTTTTCTAATTCTTCTCAGCAAACCCTTTAATTTGATATCCATATCATGGGAGTCCACAAAAAATAACTGTTTCACCATCTTGAGCCATCCGCGATATTGGATTTAAAGTGAAGTCATTTTATTTTTCTAATTATTCTCAGCAAACCCTTTAATTTGATACCCATATCATGAGAGTGCACAAAAAATAACAAGTTCGCCGTCATGAGCAGTCCGCAATATTGGATTTAAAGTGAAGTAATTTTATTTTTCTAATTCTGCTCAGCAAACCCTTTAATTTGATATCCATATCATGGGAGTGCAAAATTTTTGGGATCTCCGTCATATTGGATTTAGAATAAAATCACTTATCTAACCATGCATTGTAGACAATGCAAATAAAAGCTTGTACAAAATGACATCAGTTGTAAAAGCTATTACGCCCTCGGGCGTTTGCGCAAAAAAGGCACTCGGGTTTTATTTAGGAGGGAGGTTAAAGATAGCCTGCATATTACGACACTGTTTACATGCAAGTGGAATGAAAAATAACATAACGGTTTATAAATAAAGTAACTAACTTCATCATGTCGCATTTCCGTCATATGCCAACTTTAACCTCTACTAAACGCGCCAAAAGAAGTATAATTAGAAAAATAGTAAGCAGTTTAAGGAGTTGTCGTCATTGAGGAAATTCACACAACAGCTCAAATCAATCATATGCAAGAGATCGCTAAACTCGTTAGTGAATTATATGAACCATATATGCATAAATTATCTATTGTACGCGCCGCCACACATTTTTCATTATTATTGAACATGGTATAAAATTTCGAAGAACAAATTCGGAGTGATTTTTGAAATAGTTATATTTTTCACTACCAACTGAAGGAGCGATATACGAAAAATATGGAGAGTAAAAGAGAAAGGACCTATGGATTTTCTATCTCTATCGTTGTAACCGCTTTTTTAGTGCTAAAAGCACTACAATTGTTATAATATTTCAGGTGGGAGTGTATAAACGAGAATAAAAATAAATTAAGCAGAGTAAGATAATAAGACTATCGCTATCTCACATCTGATTACAGAATCCGTCTGTCTAGTTTCTTCTCTATCTACGGTTTACACTATTATAGGATTTTTTGTTTCAATGTTACCTACTTTATGACGGAAGACAATATGTTACTTATATTTTACACTGTCAAAGCTGTGAATCTTATTTAAAAAAAATCAAATTTTAGCTTGGGCTTACAGAATTTATAAAGTTCATATTTCAACATAAATATAAACATCAAAATATACACTTTTAACTTCCTACCAAACTTTAATAATTATAACAGACAGTCTGTCTAAAAGAGACAGCTGTTACATTTCGACTAAAAAAAACAACGAACAATAAAAGGAATATAAAAGAAATACAAATCTTTAGTTGCTTCGGTACTTATGCAGGAAATTTTATGTCTTATCGTTTATTTTACGCCTGACAGTGACTAATTAAAAACTACATAAGTAGGTTAAAATGGGTTCGTTAAGTTTAACCTCCAATTAAAAAGTAAGGAAATTGTGACAGATGTAGGTATTCATGCCGTGTCGACTTGTTCGTCGATGCCCTAAAAATAAAAATACGTTGTCATAGAATACATTTTTACAGATATGAACTTGTGTACAAAGAAACTTGAGTTACCTATCTATCTTTATATGTATTTATGAAACAAATGAAAACATTCAGTGTTTTCTTTATTATGACGATATGGCTTAATTTGAAACCATAGGAGATACAAGGAAACTATCTTAGAAAACAGCTCTCTTTTTTGTGAATATAATTTTGGGGTAGTCCAATTTTTGGGTAAGCGTAATTTTTATTTGTAAGTTCTCCATAAAAATGTCACCAAGTAAAACTAAGCCTAGTGAAGAACCTGCTATCAAGTGCAGTTCATCGATCGACGCAATGCCAGTACAAGCTACCACAAAGCAATCATTGCTTTACTATAGAGGTTTAATGAAAAACCGTGAAATCAAGTTTAGGTACACTTACACGTTCTCGGTTTCTTTTCATATTTTTCTTCAATTTTGACTCACTTTTCCCTTTTTCATAACTCTGTGAACTTCATTTTATTTTATAAGCATTGATCGCAATGAAATTTAGCATAAAGGTAGCCTGAGACCTAGCGAAGGGCATAGTATGAAAAACATGCAGATAAAGTTGCGAAAAATAACTAGTATTGTATAAAGTAAATAATTTTGAGCCAGATAAATACTCAATTATTCTACATTCGATAATAATTATTTATTAGTTAGTTATATTTTACATAATATTATATTTTTCCGTATTTCTATGCATCGAATTGCTTATTGTAACAGATGTCGACGTTATAAAGAACAAAATTAATTATAATGTAAACTTACCTTTCGATTTTCATTAAAACAAGACAACCTTATCAAAGTGCGTCAAAAATTGAAAATATCAAGATATATACTAATTTTATTTTGTCATCTCTATAGACCAAAGCAGCTACATTTTAAATTTTAACGACTTAGCCTTTCTGTAAGTATTTATTCTCGGAGCTAATAATGATTTTTTGATTAATGAGGATGAAATTCAGGTTTTTAATTAAAACGGACACGCGTCTGACATAGCGTGCCGTTGACGTTCACTGTGGAACGTTTCGCTTTCTGTAAATATGAATGTCTATTTAAACTTACGAATCTCAGTTTTAGTTCGTCCTAGTAATATTATTTTTAACGTATTCATACTATCTTCCTACACATGTGTACGACGTAAAACCTATGGAGAAAACATTGGAGCCAGCTTAACACTGATTTAATATTGTTACGTAAAGTAAAAATAAAGTAAAGTAAAAATAGAAAAATTGTACTATTCTCGAAATATTTATAAACATCTAGAATCTACTCGAAACATTGAGTACCCATTTATTCCTACGTACGAAATAGAACACAGTTCACAAATACATTTCAAGCTTATCGATCTGATTACGTAATCCAATAAATAATGTTATAAAAATAGAACACTTCCCCTTATTTTAAACGAGGTTGTATAGTTTAGGGCTATTCTAGTAAGTTCGACCTTCTTTTAATTTGGGTATATAAGTGAGCCATGTTCCGAGCCAAGAAAGCCAAGTCCGATGAAACTGTTAAAGCTTCTAATGGCTCCAGGCCCCTTAAGGCTAACAGTGAAAAAAGAGCCAAGACAGTTTTGTTTTAGACAACGAAGACAAGTTATAAAAGGAATAAATCTGCAAGAGGACCACATAGTAGTATAAACTCTTGTTTGATCAAGAGAGAACAAGAGAGAGAGATAGTGTCGTGAATATCTGAACAGTGAGTCTGTTTGACTTTTGTATGAATAAATTATTTACCTAAAATGTAATGGCATTTTCACTACCCACGGGTATGGCAAATTATATTAACAAAGATTTTGAGATTCGACGATATCGTAATTTCTCATTATTTCTATTCTTTGGGGCCACCATTTTGTTTAAACACTGAAATCATCACAAGACGATTAACTTTGTAAAATTAAATAATTAACTATTTGATATTGGCAGCCATAATCCTTAATAATTAGAGCTGGTTGCCAAAGAAGGAAAAAATAAGTTTAAGAACCATAAATATATTTAAAAACTTAAAATATTATGCATTAATTACATCTTTAACCGTTATTGTTGGCGTTACAACAATGATATATACAAAAATATCACGACAAATTGAATATTTGTAAGTGTTTAGTAATTAAAATTTCAATAATTGGGAATTATCAATAACTGAAATATTGGCTCGAAGGTATTTTCGTAATTCATGGTACCCGCGTGGCGGCGTGTAGATAATTGACCATGGAGGTCCATCATTACTGACCCATAGAATTGGTGATTGTGCACTTGCGGCAATCTAATGAATAGATGCTGCGTCGCTCCCAGCTTTTGATCATGATGTACATTTTAAAGTATTGTTCGGATCTGGTATTGGTTTGTGTCTTGAGTTAAGACGAAATTGACAACGTATATAGCATATAGCATATAGTATATAGCATACTTTGCACTATGGTAGGGTTTTTTCTACCTGGCTACCACCCTCGAAATGAAAATCTTTCGCCAAGCACCTATAAGTATGTTCCGGCAGCTGACACTTAAGAGCAAATCTTTTACTAAACTTAAAGTGTTACCATCTTGAGCCACATCGTCACTTAATATCAGGTGTGATTTTGGCCATACCACTAAACCTAAAAATAATATCTGTTTGCTCGTGTTTTATGCGTTTGCGGATATTTCGTTTTTGGAGTTGAAACTTTGAACTTTGTTGGCACTGGCATGAAGGACATAGTTTCTACCTACATAAAAAAGGAGGCAGTGAGTCGTTTAAAAAAATGAATGCATTTCAAATAGTTTTTGATATTCTGAATATAGTTTTCATTACTGCACCTTAGAAAGAATCGAGGCTACATATTATCATCTCGCTTTTCTATTGGGACTAAGTAGCAAAAAAAAAATACAATTAAAAAATTAAATACAGCACACCATTAATCTATATAAGAAACGTAATTTCCATGATACCTACCTACCTCCATGAAGAACATTCTCACGTGAACGATATCGCAAGTAACAGCTAGTGTTTAAATAAAGTAAATTTAAATTAAATTAATTGTAGTTTAAATAATACTTTGGATGTCGACATTATTATTTATTTATATCACCGTCCCCAACCATTCCATTTTCCTTTTGATAGTATTCATTTTTTATTCCATTGTATAATTATGCAAATAGTATCCAAATCTTTGATTGAAACGACAAATAATTGAGGTTGGTCTGCTTGCATTGATACCATATCACCAAACCTCATAAGATTCTACTTCACCATCACGTCTATCCATTTCTCGTGCCCAAGGATATTAAGTAATTGAATTCGTCTCATTGCAACTCCAACTTTCTGTTGTTTATCCATAGTCTTATATTGACATGTACTGGGTCTTGTATATTGTTACTGAACATGCCACATAACACGTTCAGGCTTTCCATTAAATAAAATATCGATGTGAAGATAAAGCCATATTAAAACGGTGTTTTGTTCTGCTCAACTTGCTAGTTGATTCCCGCAACATAAAAATAAAGGCATTAGGCCTGTCGCCGCTGCCGTTCTGAGCCGCCGATCGCTGGCCTATAGCAGAATGAATGAATATACTCGTTCGTGCCATGTATATTTGCTTCCTAAAAGGGATTTTGACTCACTTTTCCCTTTTTCATAACTCTGTGAACTTCATTTTATTTTATAAGCATTGATCGCAATGAAATTTAGCATAAAGGTAGCCTGAGACCTAGCGAAGGGCATAGTATGAAAAACATGCAGATAAAGTTGCGAAAAATAACTAGTATTGTATAAAGTAAATAATTTTGAGCCAGATAAATACTCAATTATTCTACATTCGATAATAATTATTTATTAGTTAGTTATATTTTACATAATATTATATTTTTCCGTATTTCTATGCATCGAATTGCTTATTGTAACAGATGTCGACGTTATAAAGAACAAAATTAATTATAATGTAAACTTACCTTTCGATTTTCATTAAAACAAGACAACCTTATCAAAGTGCGTCAAAAATTGAAAATATCAAGATATATACTAATTTTATTTTGTCATCACCATATACCAAAGCAGCTACATTTTAAATTTGAACGACTTAGCCTTTCTGTAAGTATTTATTCTCGGAGCTAATAATGATTTTTTGATTAATGAGGATGAAATTCAGGTTTTTAATTAAAACGGACACGCGTCTGACATAGCGTGCCGTTGACGTTCACTGTGGAACGTTTCGCTTTCTGTAAATATGAATGTCTATTTAAACTTACGAATCTCAGTTTTAGTTCGTCCTAGTAATATTATTTTTAACGTATTCATACTATCTTCCTACACATGTGTACGACGTAAAACCTATGGAGAAAACATTGGAGCCAGCTTAACACTGATTTAATATTGTTACGTAAAGTAAAAATAAAGTAAAGTAAAAATAGAAAAATTGTACTATTCTCGAAATATTTATAAACATCTAGAATCTACTCGAAACATTGAGTACCCATTTATTCCTACGTACGAAATAGAACACAGTTCACAAATACATTTCAAGCTTATCGATCTGATTACGTAATCCAATAAATAATGTTATAAAAATAGAACACTTCCCCTTATTTTAAACGAGGTTGTATAGTTTAGGGCTATTCTAGTAAGTTCGACCTTCTTTTAATTTGGGTATATAAGTGAGCCATGTTCCGAGCCAAGAAAGCCAAGTCCGATGAAACTGTTAAAGCTTCTAATGGCTCCAGGCCCCTTAAGGCTAACAGTGAAAAAAGAGCCAAGACAGTTTTGTTTTAGACAACGAAGACAAGTTATAAAAGGAATAAATCTGCAAGAGGACCACATAGTAGTATAAACTCTTGTTTGATCAAGAGAGAACAAGAGAGAGAGATAGTGTCGTGAATATCTGAACAGTGAGTCTGTTTGACTTTTGTATGAATAAATTATTTACCTAAAATGTAATGGCATTTTCACTACCCACGGGTATGGCAAATTATATTAACAAAGATTTTGAGATTCGACGATATCGTAATTTCTCATTATTTCTATTCTTTGGGGCCACCATTTTGTTTAAACACTGAAATCATCACAAGACGATTAACTTTGTAAAATTAAATAATTAACTATTTGATATTGGCAGCCATAATCCTTAATAATTAGAGCTGGTTGCCAAAGAAGGAAAAAATAAGTTTAAGAACCATAAATATATTTAAAAACTTAAAATATTATGCATTAATTACATCTTTAACCGTTATTGTTGGCGTTACAACAATGATATATACAAAAATATCACGACAAATTGAATATTTTGTAAGTGTTTAGTAATTAAAATTTCAATAATTGGGAATTATCAATAACTGAAATATTGGCTCGAAGGTATTTTCGTAATTCATGGTACCCGCGTGGCGGCGTGTAGATAATTGACCATGGAGGTCCATCATTACTGACCCATAGAATTGGTGATTGTGCACTTGCGGCAATCTAATGAATAGATGCTGCGTCGCTCCCAGCTTTTGATCATGATGTACATTTTAAAGTATTGTTCGGATCTGGTATTGGTTTGTGTCTTGAGTTAAGACGAAATTGACAACGTATATAGCATATAGCATATAGTATATAGCATACTTTGCACTATGGTAGGGTTTTTTCTACCTGGCTACCACCCTCGAAATGAAAATCTTTCGCCAAGCACCTATAAGTATGTTCCGGCAGCTACACTTAAGAGCAAATCTTTTACTAAACTTAAAGTGTTACCATCTTGAGCCACATCGTCACTTAATATCAGGTGTGATTTTGGCCATACCACTAAACCTAAAAATAATATCTGTTTGCTCGTGTTTTATGCGTTTGCGGATATTTCGTTTTTGGAGTTGAAACTTTGAACTTTGTTGGCACTGGCATGAAGGACATAGTTTCTACCTACATAAAAAAGGAGGCAGTGAGTCGTTTAAAAAAATGAATGCATTTCAAATAGTTTTTGATATTCTGAATATAGTTTTCATTACTGCACCTTAGAAAGAATCGAGGCTACATATTATCATCTCGCTTTTCTATTGGGACTAAGTAGCAAAAAAAAAATACAATTAAAAAATTAAATACAGCACACCATTAATCTATATAAGAAACGTAATTTCCATGATACCTACCTACCTCCATGAAGAACATTCTCACGTGAACGATATCGCAAGTAACAGCTAGTGTTTAAATAAAGTAAATTTAAATTAAATTAATTGTAGTTTAAATAATACTTTGGATGTCGACATTATTATTTATTTATATCACCGTCCCCAACCATTCCATTTTCCTTTTGATAGTATTCATTTTTTATTCCATTGTATAATTATGCAAATAGTATCCAAATCTTTGATTGAAACGACAAATAATTGAGGTTGGTCTGCTTGCATTGATACCATATCACCAAACCTCATAAGATTCTACTTCACCATCACGTCTATCCATTTCTCGTGCCCAAGGATATTAAGTAATTGAATTCGCCTCATTGCAACTCCAACTTTCTGTTGTTTATCAATAGTCTTATATTGACATGTACTGGGTCTTGTATATTGTTACTGAACATGCCACATAACACGTTCAGGCTTTCCATTAAATAAAATATCGATGTGAAGATAAAGCCATATTAAAACGGTGTTTTGTTCTGCTCAACTTGCTAGTTGATTCCCGCAACATAAAAATAAAGGCATTAGGCCTGTCGCCGCTGCCGTTCTGAGCCGCCGATCGCTGGCCTATAGCAGAATGAATGAATATACTCGTTCGTGCCATGTATATTTGCTTCCTAAAAGGGATAAAATGTTATTACTGTCATAGCTTCTCTTACATATTTTACTTGTTAAAATTTATTGCAGAGTCTTTTAAAATTACTTTAAAATTAATTATTTACTTTTAAATAATTCAAAAAAAAAACGTCTATAATTATATTGTACAATATATAAAATGCACAATTTTATTATATACAAACATAATTATACTAACATCATTAACCACTCCAAATCCAGTCACAATGCAGTAATGAAATTCTTCAACAGCTGTTGTTCACAGGGTTCTTCGTTCGTAGCAAAATCGTAAGTTAAATGTCGGTAACGTCATAAGGGCAAATGAGATGAGAAATATATCAGACGCTTGTTTCATAACAACCTGGACAAACTCCTGTAACAAAAAGAAAGGAACGTCAAAAAATTAATACAACTGTTCACTTAAACTTTACGTTAATTTTCTAAAAATAGATAAAAACATAAAATGTTAATCAATAAATAAACAAACTGTTTTGATCGCCCATTTTATTTATGTGAATTGTGTCAAAGACATATTTAGGAAAAGAAATGGTTGCACGATTCTGTATTAATGTATCACTTCTCATGAAAGTAATTTTAATTATAGAAATAATAATATAAAGTAATTTGATGTCCATCAATCCAGATTAGTTCTTTGAATTTTAAAAAGAGACTCATGGAAAATAACTCGATCATTGCAAAGCAATAGTACAAATTGCAGTGAGCAGCTTCTTCATTCGGCATCAACTACTGATGACTGCATTCTAATAAGAGTTTTCAAAGTTTTGGTTTCAACACATTATACGTTAATTTTGAAAGTATTGAATTTTATAATTAAGTAAGTAATTATTAAGCTTTAGACTAGAATTTTCATGAGTATAATCTCAGATTCGACTGAGAAATTAGTTAATATCATAGATGATTAGTATATATTCTATCTATGGGTAATATAGATTTAAATGTCTAATGCCCAGTTTCTGAGGTTCCTAATTAGCTGTTCATCGGCTATTAATTCCATAAAGATAACCGTAGTTTAAACTAAGTTTAAACTTTATGAAACTCATAGTAAATGTATACCTATATTCTGTTTTTACTACCGAACAAAATAAATATGTAGTTCTTACTATAAATATAATAGAATTGTTTACTTATAATAGTGATAAATTAATATGCGTACCAAAGAAATTTAACTAAAACTTTTTTAAATTTTACAGAAATAAAAACTTTGATAATTCTTATTGGTTTGCCAGTCGGATATGTCGAGTGTCTTTGTCAGATCATCGTCAACAAGTATCGAATAGATAAACGCTCCATTTTGGTTAGTTAAATTGAACCAAGTTTAACTGAAGTTTATCGTATGATGGTGTCTTCAGAAACGCAATTTGATGAGTTATTAAACCGATAGCGGTATGGAACAGATAAACAACAGTTAAAAGTACCTCAGAAACCGGGCATTAGAAAGACAAGATCTAAAATTTGTAACAGTTCAAAGCAACTAAAATATTTTTTGTAAGAAATCGTAAATTGTACTGTTGCCAAAGACCTTTCTGATTAACCGAATTACTGGCTGTAATTATACTAAAGTGCATAATTACACATTCCAGTATTCGTTACTATTTAAACTTTTGAGGTATTGCACAAAAAAGGCCGAAGACCTTGCTTTTACTAAATAATAAAAGGAATTATTAAAAAAACTGTCGACAGGTCTTAGTAAAATAACATGAGTTTCAATAAACAAGATTCCGTTGCAATTACCCATAATTATATTAATTATACTTATACATTTTTATAGTTAAACTCTTTTGGGTATAATGAAAGTAAAATTGAAAGGTTGAATGTTATTACAACGTTTTTATAGCGCAACGTTTCTGACGTTAAAGGACGGAAAATAGATACTTGTTCAGAAAGAAACAGAAAGAGCTGTGCTATAAACCAAAAACGGTGGACATTTCCTACAAATCGCACGAAGCGTTTGGCTAGCTAAGGAGTGCAATTCACTTCCAGTGTCTGTTTTCCCACTTACCTTGTGAGTTGTGAAGCGAAGAGTGAATAGGCATCTGCTAGGAAAGCACAATCAATCATCGGTTTCATCTTTAATGACCACTAGGAAATTGAGACCAATCATATACCTTTATTTATTGCAATGCGATTGCCGACTACATGAAAATTCCATGAGCATATTGCATGATAAAACTTCCCAGCTTACGTAAAAATTTGCAAAATTGCACAAATTGGCAACGAGGGTAAATTGATTACCTATAACTTGTGTATCTACTGCTGTTTAACTCGCTTCGTAAACATAAAGTAATTCAAGACTTACTTACTTACTTTCTTTGAGATGGAAACCTCCACCCTACAGAGAATTGCAGCCAAATAACCTTGTGTTGTATTCCTCCGGTAAGTAAGTTTTCCAGGGCTCCTTGGGGTACGGGTGTTCAAGGTCGCCAAAGCGCTGGTGATACCTATTGTATTACTAACGTTTATAGGCCACGGTAGCCGATTACCATCAGGCAGGCTGTGTGCCTGTTTGCCGACTTAGTAGTGTAAAAAAAACAACGAAGCTGCACAAAGCCACAATAAATTGAGTTATCTGGTTTATATAAATTATGTTCATAAAAAAAAAACAATACGTTTAATAGACGGTCTCTATTGGGCAGTAATCACTCGCGTACAATGGACTCGTAGTTGACGACTCCTCGATACATCTTCTTGTGACAGCTAAATTACAGGTCGAGTAAGTTCAGTGTTGATCTTTTTAACATTGTTGCAATAAATGCTTGGATTTCTACGATTTGACAGATTGGGTTTCAACTTGTGAATGTGGATCTTTCCTTTTTGAGTCGGCAAGGAAATAGTTTGCCTATATTCATTTCTGTTTATCTAGTTTTTAAGCACTCAGCTACACGATTATTTCTTACTTCTTGGATATTGAAATATTAATATTAACAAAGTTTTAATTCGATTTGTACATGAGGAAAAATTCAATCCAGAAAATAACGGATTAACACTTTCCTAATACATTTGTAAAGGAATGATTGATCTTTGCTTGAGCTTTTGCATGCAACTTCGTTTCAGCTGTTTTCGAAATGAAACGACTCACGTGCCATCTACTGTAGACTTGTTGCACTATGGTTATAAAACTTTTAAGAGACAAAAAAAAACATATCTGTATTTCTCAAAAATGCATGTGATCCCCAGGGCTAAAAGAAGTTTGTTTATTCTTTATTGAAGACAAGTCGCAAGCAAAGAGTTAGTCTTCATTAAATTGTAATTCCTACCGGGTATCATGTTATTGTTGCAGGGGTTTTACCTAATGGACCAACAAAATGATTAAATTGTTATTTAATAAGGCATAGTAGGTGTTATTAACTTCGCTAAATAGTTTAAGTCAAAAGCTTTGCATCATACATCTCGGTAAGACAACTTAATTACAGTGGTGTACGCGGTCGTTAGAATTCAAAGTAGTATACAAAGCTACAATTTTTGCGATTTGACAAATTGGGATACGTTTGCATGACTGTGTAAAATTGTTTCCTTTGAAACTCTAATTACCTATAAAGAGTTTTAAAACGTTATTATATTGTTATTAAATATATATTCTTACTATTTTATTTTAAGTTTACAAAGAAAACTTACTGTCAAAATAATAGGATAACTTGCTGGTAAGACTGAAGCTAAATTTAAAGTTTTAACATATACAAGAGAATAATTTAGTATAAAATAAAATTTTGTATAAGCGTTGTTTGTAGGGTTAAATACATATAGCAAACAACGGCATGGCGAGCTGCTCATCCCCAAACCCTAAACCTAAATCTAGGCGAAACGCGACAGCACTAAGTTTCTCTAGAAATCCCCTGTCGCATACGCTAGATTCGTAGAATAGGTTAACCGGCAAGAACATAACACCATAACTGGTATTGGCGACGTATAGTCTACATGTTTTCTGTCTTTTGCCATAAAAAAGGATTGCAATAACAAAGTAGATTCAAAAATTATAAAACCCCTTACATAGTTAATAATCATTGAGTCATTTCCAATGAGCTCAAACACAATACCTCTGCTGTAAGTTGCTGAAAAGTCGGGTATCCTGCTGATTCCAGATAATGTTGCAGCAGAATACCAAACTTTCTAATCGATCAGACCTCTGGAAGGTGTCAAGGTGGAACTAAAAAAGAACTGACGATCTGCCCCAATAGATTTTTTTTAACCATAGCTAAATATATTCTCGATAAAAAACATTTAAAAAAAATCAAAATTGGTTCATTCGTTTTGGAGCTACGATGCACACTACACACACAGATACACACTATACGCCTATTAAACTTATAACAGGTACCTATATTTGTGTCAGATGATAAAAAGGATTGGCTCTCAAGTACAGCTGCCGGAATATTCCGGTAGATATTCGGCGGTAGATTGTTTCAAAGTTATTGCTTAACCACGATACCTAAGTAGATATATATTTCAATGGTTTACTTCATCGCATGTTCAAACTCATTTCTCTATCCTTATCCTTATCCTTCATTTTATTTAATAATAATTAAAATATAGAATCAAATAACGGTATTGATATGAGAAATTGATTAAAAAGTAAAGAGATACGTATTATAAAAATTGATGTCAATTTAGAATGTTCCACTCGAGCCTGTTCATTCAAGATCTAATGAAATGCGTAGTGCTTATAATTTTTTTAGTTTCTTTAATAACTTTTTATTAGATGAAGATATCGTGATATTTTTTTTATAATGACCTTTTATTTAAGAAGTAAAAAAAATCAAAACTATTTAGTAGTTTAGCGTTATGCGCACACAACGGCAATCATCAATCATTTAATTTATATAAATAGACTAGCAACCACCCGAGACTTCGTTATCTTTATATATAATATAAAATTTATTAAGAACAAGAAATAGCATATACCACTCAGTGTTGATGTACATTTTTAAATTCCTGCAAACAAAACTAACAAATATTAACTCTAGTACAGTTGTAAGTAAGCAAAGACAAAACACCTAAAAACAAAACTAAAGTTCGTTTTAATTTTTCAGTTAATTTTCATGCAGCTCACAATATTCCTCGCGATTTGTATATTCTCTGCAACAAAGTAAGACAAGCTTACACGCAATAAATAGTTGTACCAACAATTGACAAATTCGCAACTGAATGCCTTACGATTTTTATTTAACCTTGTTTTTAGTCAACAATTAAGCAATAAGAATGAATGACAAATGGTTGAAACTTAGAGATTTTTTTAATGATACGGGTCCATGTAGGACAGTTAGGGCCAATTCTGGCCCGTATAATATTATTGACCCGACAGTCAAACTCACTGGACTAATGGAGGTAATGGGGCTATGTCACTTGACCCACGACTTCAAATCCATTTAAGTTGTGCGGTGATGGATAAGTGCCTTGGAAAGGCACACATGTAGGTAGGTAAGAGTAGTTTATCGTTACCATAATAGGTAATTACCTTTTAGGTAATATATAGCTATATTAATAAAAACCACAGCTTAAATTCTGTATCTAGTAAAGTTGAAGAGTTGGCATTTTATTACGACCTAAACAGTTTCCAATACAGAGAGTAAGAGAAAACATACGTATTTGTAATTTTACTAATACACAAGCAGGTACATGGTTTTAGTTGAGTAGTTTAAAACTAAATAATGATAGTTATAAAACTTTATACTTTACCTAAAACATGTTTTTTTTTTCTCTTTATGATGACTAGTAGCGTATATACGGTACATTGGTAGTTTAAAATTAAACCTTTGTTAACTTATATAGTATATGCGTATAAACTTATATATAAACTAAATTTGTATGATATATTAGAGCCATAGTATACATGTTCAGCTGCGCCGCGTCGGTACACTGTTGTTGATTTTACATTGAAACAATTGCAGGAAGTGGACACGCGTTGATAACCGTCCCTTCGCTCAATTGAGATTGATTAAAACTATTTTTGATGCGAACATTAACTCTGCTATTTTCAGTTAATTGGCTTAAATTGTTACCAGACATTGGCGGACGGTCGGTGGTCGTGTGAAAAAAACCTGCTATTTCATAACGGTCATAATTTGTATATACCTATTTTAATTATTTAACAAAACATTTTAACAAACAATACATAGCTATGTTATTTAAATCTAATAAACGTGCAACATTTATGCAACATTGTTGCAAGAATCGTTCCCTTAGAATTATAATTTATTCAATTACGTTATATACAATGTATTCGATTAGAATAACAACTGAATTCTTTACTTTTAGCATTGGACTAAGGATGTCACAGATATGAGATTTCGTATTTGGTTAAAGGAATATTATCACAGTTCTACAGCTGTGCAGTTGCGTTCATTACACATCAATTGTTTAAAAAGTTTCGATAGTAACGATAGTTCTATAAAACACTATTGATCAAAAACCTATTATTTCTTTGTACCTATTTAGTACCCTTAACATCTAGGCAACTGAGTGACCAAGGCGAAAAAATGCCATTCGCATGATCTTTGAGGAACTGATGCAGTCAGACAAGTTGTATTGTATGTAGGCATATTTATCGTATCAGTATAAAAAAAGAGATGTTTATGACAATGAATTGCATCTGTGAGGATTCGTTTGATGGCCAGTACCAATAGCATCCTGAAGGTGATCGCAAATAGAGTCGACTGCACGCTATTGCAGCACTAGGGTCGCCACAATGTTGAGGGAGTTATTTTAACGAAACAACATTTTTATTTTTAAGGTCTACTATAATAAATATTATATATATTTCAATACGTGAAGCAAAAGCTTTCTACCCATTTTTAAGCGTATTGCGTGCACGGAAGTCGATGAGATTTGGCATGGTTAAAATTTATATGGAGAAGTAGTGCAGAAAGCTAAAATGTATTTATAATATCTATTACTAATATATAAAATTAAATAAATTAATACTGCGAATCTTAATTTGACGAGCGCCATTAATCTTAGACTCCCCAAAATATTGACATTGTCACTCAACAAGCAGTGACAGCAAGTGATGTAGATAATACTCATTGATTAGGGTCATGAATACTGCAAATGTCAAACAGATAATAGTCTATGATCAAAAAGTTGCTGGTCGAATTCCGACCTTAGGGCTATCGCTGGTAATAGTAACATGGATTTATTATCGTAATAAATAAAATTATTATTATTATAAGTAACAACTTGGAACTTTTGTTATCTGTGAAAGGAAACAGTAGTTTCTTCGTACACAAAAGTAATCAATTTAGAAAATGCACTTCCATATTCAAGAGTAAGAAGGGTCAAAGACGTTGACTTTGTTCGAAAGAGATACTTACAAATATGTCTCGGAACAAGCTCTTAACTCTTTACCCTCAGTTATATTAATAGAAAGAGATAATATCAGTATTTTCTAACAGGCTGTTATATTGGAACACGTTACTGGAACTGTTATTTGTCTGATTTTTTATTTTACCTATTAACTCATCATCATCATGGACATCTTTTTTTTCAACCCACTGCAGAGCATAATCCTCTCCTCCCTTTACGCCATTCGCCTCTTTGCTGTGCCAACCGTGTCCAGGTCTTTCCGACAAAATTTCTAATATCGTTGACCCATCTCGCCACCGTCTTCCTATACTTCATTTACCCTCTCTTCGGCCACCAATCCGTCACTATATCTAGCCAAGTGGTACCTGTCCAACGCCATTTCAGCTGAGTTATACGGACACCAATATCTTCTTCTTTCTTGGTAATTTCTTGGTTCGTATTTCTAACTCTATCTAACATGCCTTCTATCTCTGCATGCATCTCTGCATGAATATCTATCACTGCCTAACATGGTACGCACCATGGCACGTTGTGGAAAACTCAGTTTGTTCACGATTTCCTTAGTGAGTTTCATGTTTCGATATCATACGTCATCGAGAGCAGGATACATTGGTTAAAAAGACGAGTCTTCAGACATTGCGTTTCAGGGCTATTAAATGTTGGTTGTTAATCCATTGCTCACCTTTTGTCTACCATCGATAGTTTAAGCCTGACAATCTAATAATCGATAGTGAAAATTAAAATCGATTAATCAATAGAAAATTGTTATTTAATGAACACAACGGTCCAATACAACGCTTGCGATCTCGACTATATATATCTAAATCAATGTCGAATTAATTATAATAGAATTAATTCTTCTCTTCATTTTTGTGTACATACATACAGAACTAACAAAGCCAACGACGCCAAAAATATAAATGCAGTCTTTTCCATCAATAATTCCCAAACTGCATTCGAATTCTTAAAACGTATGCAACAAGGTTGAAATTAGAAGTGAACTCTTTTATTATTCATACGTTGTTTCTAACATTGTAGACGGGTAATAATAAAGTAATAATTAATTTAGTAGTTGTTGTTATGCATAGATCACGTCGAATAAATGAATCGGCTGCCAGATTGTAACACGACCACATAAGGATATTTAAAGGAAAACAATTTGTTTACCTATTTCCACACGAATGTGTCATCTTCTATTGTGGTCGGTATGTTTAATACAATGTTATCATGCTTACAAACAATATACAATGTGGTGAAGTCATTTTATGATAATTTCTGAATAATGTATAGAATGTTACCTATATTATAAATAAAGTAGTGATTATTATAAGCATTACACGTGTAGAGCAAGATGTTTAATATTTTCTAAATCAATACAGACTATTCCGTTTAGTAACACACTTTGAAAAGTACCGTGGCAATTAAATACAGAATACTAGCTTTACCTGCGACTTCGTCCGCGTGGACTTTCGTATCCGGTGTCGGCGATGAAGGGGAAAGTGCGCGTGGGGCGCGCGCGGTATTGGACACTGCTACTTTAGTTTATTTTATTTGCGCGGAATACAGATCTTATTATAATTTCCTCTATATTATAACTATCACTCCCTTTTCGAAGAACCCCATACTATAGTCCCCAGAGAATACCTCAGCAGAGAGCTTATTCCACGTCCGGAGCGTTCGTAGAAGAAATTCCTGTTAAACTGGACTGTCCGCGACCATTTAGGTTCCAAAGTATGAGAATGAACTTCCTGCCGAAGGGTATCGGTACGATGGTGGCATTATGTTGAACAATTCCTAGGAACAAACCCCATTATACAAATGGTAGAATACGGACAAGGAGGCACTTAAGTCTCTTAAATCAAGTCGCTTATGTCTCGTTCTACATTTAGACGATGTTAGATGAAAATATCTCGTCCCTTTTCATGGTATTTATACTTCGTGGATTGTCTTTGAAATAACAAAACTGTCTTCATTAATAAAACATAATAATCTTTTTATTATTTAGCATTCAGACTATCAATGCGCTAAAATAATAGGTCGGGGATAAAGTTCCTTCGCATTTTTATATGAAAACTCAAGACATTTTTTTTTTCAGAAAGAAAAACAAATGAAAAATAGCAAGAAACAATTTTTTATTTTTTTATTTTTATTGTAACCTTTTTAATATTACCAAAACCAGCCAGATACAAATAGTACGCCAAAGAAATTTTATAACAAGTTTATACCTACGTTATGCGAAAACACTTTTTCCCCGACCCTTTATATCTTCTAGAGATAATAATAAGAAATAATTTATTCTTTATATGCGCTATAATAATGTGTTAAATAGGCATTTTTCTTATGTTTTTGTGGTCCCATTGTAATTGTCTTTTATTAATAACATCAATCGAAATAATGTATTACAAAGTTGTAACGATTTTGTAATTATGTACTTCAAAAATGTACTTTAAGTGATTATTATAGAAATGACTTTTCTGTTGTCCGCTTAAATATTTTAAACATAATCTCTTTGAAAATAATACAGAACGAAGATTCAATGTCTTAATTATGAAACGGCATTCTTTGTATGAAGAAAAGAGGAATTTATATTTTTTCTATTAAAATACAAAATAAATATGTGCAAAATTGTGGTATTTACTCTTCATACAATCGTTTGATAGATTTAGCCAAGATAAAAATAGATCTAGTAGCGGTAGAAATAAGACTGTAAAACTGAAATAGAGAGTTTAGTGTATAGTTGTATTTTATTATAATTAAAGTTACGATTTTATTCATATTGGGTATATTGATATGATATTCCCTGAACCCTAAATGAATAATTTCACCTCGTAGAATACAGGATACACTGGTATAAAAAAAACTCACTCCAATCACAAATAAATAATCGCCAACAGATTACTAGTTTTACCTTCAAATAGAGAATCATAAACAAAATTTATAAAATATTCTTGTAAAATATTTTTTTTTTATTTCAGTGGATAACAAAAATATAGTAATTGAAAAGTATAATTAATACTTTAAAAAATTTCTATGTAATTTCATTCGCTTTTTGGGAGTTTTTTTTCTTAAGTATCGATCTAATTATAAGAACCTAGGCATGTTAAATGAGGAGTGAAATTTATATAAAAGCGTTGAGTTTTTGGCGGGATCTTGAAGTGACATATTGCGGATTTTATTTCTAATACATTAACTTAGGTTTAAGGCCATAATATGTAATATTGATGCTGTTTTGCGTGATATAGTTTGGTTATTGCGCTTAAATGAAGTGTATTGTAAATATAAACTGAAAGCATGCATTTTGAAATCTCACATAACTGCCTAGATCGTTCTAATAAGGGAGCCACCATCTTGTTGGACGCCACTTTGAATAAAATAACTACTACTACGAAGGCTTCAGAACATTGATGCTGGCAACTGCTTTTTGCGGTGAGTGGAAAAACTAAAAGAAGAAGAAGAAAAACAAAAACATTTCACTATTTTTATAGTAGCACGGCCGAGTGACTTCACTGTGGCTCATATTAGTACAGTTCAAAAATAACATCGACCACCTGTAGATCGACAATCCATTGTCTGCCATCGTTATAATGCTGACCTGCAAGTCTGTCGCAACTGGATATGCACTAGATGATTCCGAATCAAACAAAAAGAGATTCGTTGTGACAAGTTTATCACCACGTGCATCAGGCATGTGCACCATGTAACTCAAAGCAACTCAACACTCGTTGTAAAACCCTTGAGTCTAGCAGCCGCCCGTACGATACAGGTGACACTGCACTCACAATCACTTAATCATTATTACACTCAATATATATACATACGTGCACACCACACAGGTACATAGGTTCTGTAAGGGACCTTTTTTTCTATTATCCGCTAGTTAGTGTAGACCATATTTTCAGATCACTACATACACATGTTTCTTCCTTCCTCCCAGAAGGCTGAGACATGTATATATTAGTTTACTTTGAATTTATGGATAGGGAATTAGTCAGATCGTGACTTCATTTCAATATCGGCAACAGTTCAAGCCCAGGTCCGGCCTCTTTGGCACCCCTGCGCGCTTGTTGCCCACACTTACGCAACTGAGTGCCTTAAGCGCTCGCCCCCAAACCCGGTAAGGCTGTAAAAGCCATCAGCGGCTCTATTTGTTCAGGGTCGCTCAGGCTAAAATTGTAGTCAGTTCTAAAATAAAACGGTGATTTTTTGGACTTGTACTGTGCTTATCGACAAGCACAGAGCAGTCAAATTGACGTGCAATAAAAAAAAAACAAATCACTTCATAAGAAGTAAACAGATATAAAATTGAATATAGAATTGTAATATTTAATATATGTACTTGGTATGTTTACATCATAAATAACTCGCAATGTGTCAGTAGAGATGATTAAATGCAGAGATTGATTCATGGAATGGTACGGATGAACATAAAGCAGTCAATTGTGCATTATATCAATTGACGCCCGAAATCGGTGATGGCACGAGACACGCATAACTATGACAACTATTAATTACATTCATGTAAACATAATGCCAATCTCTATATTTATAAATTTCGCCAAACGTTTGATACATTCTATACTTATCATCACCTCGGCCACCGTGAAATGACTATTAATGTTCTTCCTCGTTTTAACATGAGTAAAAATCGTAAATCGATAAATGAAACTGTCATCTATATTTTCATTCTCATAAAAAGTTAATTTTCTTGCTTTTTTAATTGCACACACCTATATCATAAAAGGATTTTATTATCCCATTATTAATGTCTTTAACTAACTATATTTCAGTTAACTAATGTTTCTTCGTGTAAATTTGGTGTAGATAACGTAATGTCCCTCTTTACTATTTGCAACCTAAACTTCTACTTTATATCTTCCAAAGCCATGAGTATTATTAGTATATGGGCTTAGCTGAGAACCAATGCTATGGCCATTTGCTGTATAGGTAACCCAAACTGAGCTGGGATCCATTTTGGTTTTGAACTCGGTATTTATTTGGCAAAGTTGCAATTTATTTAAATCTAGTATGTTGTACTTTCGCGTTTGTAATATTGCCCGTCTTTTCAACTTCAAATAAATGTTTTTTGATTCCTAATTTCATATTTAAATCATTAGTAATTTCGACTCTGTGTTCATCTCTTTTGACTCAGGATACATTTTATTATTTAATATAAAGATAAATTTATAAGAGACAGAAATAATAAATTATCTAGTGGTCTTTGTACCCTACAATATTTATAACTTTGACGACATATTTATAATAATCAGCTGGTTTATATATTTTTCAGGAGGAATCTATAAAGCAATGGACTATCTCTTTGGCTATAACACAAAATAACAACTAGATCATTGGTAAGAAGCTATGAAATGATTTTTGAGAAGAAAATTTTCATTTCTACTGTCCTACCTTTCCCTAAAATTATACTACAAAGTTACACATTAAATAGTTTGTGTGAAATGTATTTTTATTATAGTAAAATAAGCAGATATTGAAAATACTCAGTGTGCATTAATCCTAAAAATTAATCCAGTGGTATAATCAGGAGTGAGTGACATCGTACAAGCGGCGCCTGAGCAATTGTCGCATCACGAACACCGACTGCCGACTGCCGACCTTGCCGGACACTCATGCACTATTCTAACCGCAGCTGCAAAACACACTTAATTAGATTTAGAATTGTTCGTATGTCTCTTTGTAGTATAATATTAATGTTGAACGTTTGTTTTCTTTGCCTTCATGTCTCTTTATTAAGAATAGAAAGGTAAATTTCGTCATTTTTACAAAAATACTCTTTTAAGAAATTATGATATAATAATGTTTAAACTGCACAAAAAGGTGATTACCTCCTAATGTGTCTATAATAGTATTAATAAAATATTGATTTTATTATTATATTCATTATTGCACATAAAATCTTTATTGCTTATTGTACAATCGGAGAACTTAATGTTAAAAGCACTCTATCAGTATTCCAGGGGATTAAGAGAAAGGTATATGCAGAAGAGTGCATAATATTGAGAAAAAAATCTAGCCGTTATTTAACTGCTCCAAGTACTTAAATCCTACGTAGCGAATATTTGAAATAATCCCGAAAGCTGGCTAGTTGGATGTTGATACGAAGCGAATTCTATAGTCTTGCTGCTATTACGGTAAAAGATCATACAGATCACCAAATACATATACATATGTTCCTTCCTTCCTCTCAGCAGGCAGGGACATTTATGTATGTATATGTTAGTTTAGCTCGAATTTTACGGATAGGTAATTAATCAGATCGCGACTTATTTGCAATCGCGGTAGCAACAAGCCGAGGCCCCGGTCACTTTGGCACCATTGCGCGCTTTTTGCCCACGCTTTCGCTGCTGAGTGCCTTAAGCGCTCGCCCCCAAACCTGGTAAAGCTGTACAAGCCGTCAGCGGCTCTGTTTTTGGATAGGGCCCCTAAGGCTAACAGTAATGTCAGGTAAAAAAAAACAACGGTGAAAATCGGTCGCGGAAAATAGTTTAATGATTTAATCTACTGAGAATTAAATAATCAGAAGTTATTAGCTCTCTATTG
This sequence comes from Saturnia japonica, assembly GCA_033032175.1. Lineage (NCBI taxonomy): Eukaryota > Metazoa > Arthropoda > Insecta > Lepidoptera > Saturniidae > Saturnia > Saturnia japonica. Next base: position 4,378,906 of record CM065315.1, read on the forward strand.
TTCATATGAGTTTCATTCATTTTGGAGAAAAGAAGACAAAGTATTAATCTTACCATCTAGACGTACGTAAGTTATTTTAATGGAGGATGCAGCTTACAACGTCCATCACACGGCATACCTCCATATTATATCAATTATAATTACAGTATCAGTATCGTGGTTATTAAATAAATAAAATGATTAAAAACATCGCTGAGCGAATTTATCATTTTTTCTACTCTTAGTTATACATCATTAGCAGAAGTATAAACGGTGACATTTCAAATAAATGATATCGATCTGTATAATTAAGTAGGCATTTATTAATTGGATTAAAGAAGGTAGTAGTAAAAAGTTGTATGGTATTCCTAAGTATCGACTGCACATATCAACGGACCCAACACCTTCGTGATAGGGCTTGGTTGAGTATTGAATTTACCGGTTGTAAAAACGTTGTCTCCTTCTAGGTTTTGCTTTTCGGAATAAGCTAGTGTAGGACAGTTTTAACTATGCCTGATGGTAATAACAATACAATCAAAATATCTGCAATCACCGAGAGTTCAACAACCCATCTCAAATTGTAGAAAATGGATACGCACCATCTGAAATACGATGTTCATAAACAAATCACTTTGATTGGTTTTGAATACATGCATGAAGATCGCAGCCTGCTTTACTCAGCATGGTTCACCGCGTGCATGTGAGGTTGACCTAGATGTCCCAAGTCTTAAGATGTTATTTGACCCTCCATACGCACGTGACTCAAGACTAGATATTTAAACTGTAGCGATCATCCTTGTTCTCGGGCTAAATTTCACTTACAATCGGATAAAATTGCTAGTTAGACTTGGCAAACAATTTTCAGATTACAGATACTTATACATTTATATATTAATACGTGAGGCAAAAGCTTGCTACTCCTTTTTAAGCGTATTGCGTGCACGGAAGACTGTGAGATTTGGCATGGTTAAAGTTTATATGGAGAAGGAGTGCAGAAAACTAAAACTTATCTATAATATCTGTTACTAATATATTAAATAAAATAAATTAATACTGCGAATCCTATCCGGACCAGTGCTATTAAACTTAGACCCCCAAAATATTGACATTGTCACTAAACGAAAAGTGACAGCAAATTATGTAGATAATACTCATTGTTTGGGTGAAAATAGTCTATGATCAAAAAGACGCTGGTCGGATTTCGACCTTAGAGTGATTGCTACTAGGTATAAACATATGAACAGTAAGATTGGATGGATAGTTAAAATTGAATTCGCGGAATTGCATGCATGGCAATATACAACCCACGTCGAAGTTCACCCACTTTGACACCTTGTCATCTTTCTTTATGGAGGTATGTGGTTGACCTCGATTTCACCTGATAGTTAAGCAAAGATGAGATCGAAAATAGATCACAGCTGTTATCAGATGCCTATTCACTGTTTCACCTGAATACTCCCAAGCTATAAGTGGGCTGGAAGACAGACGCCGGGAGTGAATTCCAATCCTGAGACATTTTTGCTGAGTACCTTTTGTACTCACAACAAAAATCGTTGAGAATCCATACAGGCTCTAGAAGCCAACATTATAGTCACTGGAAAAAAAAGCTGGAATCAGTTTAACGAACTCGGATGAAAAAAAGCATGTCATCAGTAAATAGTTAAATAAAACACAATCAGTAGTACAACACACGAGCGTTGCTTTATTAATCTTTTGCGAAAACACGAGAACCCCGAGGCGGTTGTTAAATTGCAATTTCTTGTAAGTAATCGGTTTTTGATGAATAAAATAAATACGAGGTCTGTAGTCGAAGAGAATTGGCCGAGATAATCATTGACTACCTCGGCTGTTTTTTCCATTAAACTGTTTGTAGAAACGTCATTAACCATGATTTACTTTACTGAGATAAGTAACAAATGATTTAAGCCAAATTACTATGTAAAAATAAAATAAATACCTATAATTTAGACATTTTTATTCGAGGAGGAATTTTAGAGAATAATTCTGAGGTTTTTACGTTGTAGTAGATAACTCAAGTATAAAATTGTATGTGAATTCAAATTACGTGATGATTTATTCCGTGTCTTTGGTCTGTGTAACTGTATATGTATATTATATTCTATTTTACTATTATAATGTTTATGAAAAAAAAGACTCTCTTGTGGTAAGTAGAAGAAACAGTTGGCGATTTTTGGTATGTATATTGTTGAGAATTCTTAAAACTTGTTAAATTAACATACTTTCATGTGAGAAGTAAAACAAAAACTTTTTTGGGCCACGCTCCTTTATATTATTAACAATGGATATCAGTATTTCAGTCAATGATATTCTTGAATTCAATTTTTATTGAATTTAAGAAAACCAATATTTTTTCCTATTGATTAGATAATTATAACTTGAAGCTTACAGTTGCTTTTAATTTTAAGTCTGATAGCTATATAAACTTATATTGCAAAGGTATTTTAAAAAATGTATACAAAGAAGACAACATACATATTATATTTAACGGAAAATGTGTTTTACCTAATAGCAATAATGTTGTCTTTTATCCGACAGTTTAAATAAAAAATTATTTAAATTAATATATGTATTCCTGAAAATTATTTCAACTAACCTATGACAAAACGGCATTTGGTAGACAAATTGCAACAATATAGTTTTCGGAAAAAAATCTGCAAGGCGAAACTTTTAAATGTTATTCTTGTTTTTGTAATCTGACACAAAGCGGGAATTTCGTCTTTATTTTGAAATTTTATAAATTCGTTCATATCTGCTTATGTCAAAGCATAATGCATAACTTTTTCTTTGGTCATCACGTAGTAAAGAAAAATTTTATAACGAAAAAAAAAAACACATTAATATATTCCAATGACTGTATTTGTAAGTAAAAATACTTAAATATCTCTAAACAACAAAAACAAACGGAATATGTACGCAGACAAAGTGAACAATATTTACCGCATATTGTACGTTTTAGTAATAGGTAAGTATTATGAAAATACCATAATAACAATTTAAATAAAACTATAAAAAATATAGTTATATTGTAAAATATATATTCACTAAACTACAGGTCAGGACCTCAAACAAGACCACAGGCTTATCAGTTATAATCTAAGAGTAACTGACAGTGTCAAAAACTATTGTCGATTTATTACTTATCTATTTATTTAGGACCTAAGTACTAACACTTGGGTACGTTCTTCATTTTAACTTAATTCAATTGAATTATTTAAACAAGGAGAAAACACAAAGGTAAAAATCTATATGTAACAATATTATCAGAACAACGACAAATAACCTAAATTAATTCCCAACAACGTGTTTACACTTTATATATTTTAAATAATAATAGAAATAAATAAAAAAACAATGGCATTTAATAAGTATCTATTTATTAATACGTGAAGCAAAAGATTTCTACTTCTTTTTAAGCGTAATGTGTGCATGGAAGACTGTGAGATTTGGCATGGTTAAAGCTTACATGGCGAAGGAGTGCAGAAAGCTAAAATGTATCTATAATTCCTGTAACTAATATAAACCGACAAGTGTCACTGAACTTAGACCCCCCCAAATATTGACATTGTCTTTCAATGAAAAGTGACAGCAAGTGATATAGTATTAATTGTTTAGATTCATGAATACTGCAAATGTCAAACAGAAAATAGTCTATGATGAAAAAGTCGCTGGTCGAATTTCGACCTTAGGGCGATCGCTAGTTAAAATAAATTGAAGTTAATAAAAATTAAAGCCACTGAAAAAAGACAAATGAGTACATTAATCAATTAATAAACAACAATTATGAAGTCCAGCCTCATGTATAACCAGTCATGTTTAATCCTTAAAACTTGAACACAGAAAAGAACTCGCATCACTTCCACATCTTGTTGAAACCAATATCGATATTAATATTCCGTTAGACAACTCCAATTATCTTCTTTATTATACCAATCGACCGAACCTATTATCTGTAACTACATTTCGATAATTAATAAATGTGTTATTATGGTATAAATGGTTGGGTTCTGAGTGCTGACAAGACACGGTGTTGAGACGAAGCCAGCCGCGGCATGGCTCTTATGATTTATTGAACGCTCGAAGCGAAAGACATTTTGGTGATGTGATGTAGTTTAATTTACATGCACATTACATGCGTTTTCACGGCTAAATTCTTGATTAGGGTACGTAATTCTATAATGTTAATTATTTTTGTTCTATTAACTATATATGCCCCGCGGTTTCACCCTCGTAAAATTTATTCGACCAACTTACTCTACACTATGCCGCAGCATCTTTATTATCATTTCCCGTAGTTTCCTACAGCTTGTTATTTTTTGATTTTCATGAATACCATTCCGTTGCTTAGAGTCGTAACGTGATTTTATACAACCTATAAACTTCTCAATAAATGGGCTAATACCTAGTTCTAGAGATTAGTGCTTTAAAAACAATCTCTATGAAGATCTAAACGAATATCTTACAGACTCTTCAAAATTCCAACCCTAGCTAATACTAAAAGGAATCGATTAGATTTGCCGGAGGTCTCAAACAAGTCTCTACCATCCATTTATATACTAAATGTAACATGAATATTACTTCACAAAACTGCTACCTTTCTAAATGTCCTTGCCCGTAGTGTTGAGTTCCACCGAGCTCGTTCTACCGCAGCTGTGCTCATTGAACCGTGTCCAAGATCGACTTCGTGGATGACATTGAATAAATGGGTATTACTCTTAATACGGATTAAGTGTTTTTGAAATGCCGTGATCGGTCACTGATAATGGTACCACCGATATCGTAGTCACAAGTTATAACAGAGCTATAATGTATTTCGATTAAAGTCTTGAATAGATTTGTTTGATTTTATTATTTATCATGCAAATGTAACTAGAATTATTAATAATAATAGCGCCATTTAAGAGCAAAGTACATAGTAGATCAAGTAAAATTGGGATCCTTGAAGAGATAACGCTATTACGCTATAATATTACGCTAACATGAAAGAGCTGACAAAATATAGCTTCAAATTGCGTTACTTTTAAAAATGAGCAAAAGTTACCCATTGAAAAAAATAACAATTACCCACTGTAGTTAAATTGATATTTTATTGAATTCAAATAAGTATTATTACTTTTATTTTACTTCGATTCAAAGAAAACAAAAAAAGGATTATAAGATAAAGAACAAAGTACAAATTAAGCTGTTCACAAACAAAAATAATGATAAAACGCCAAAGAAAAAATTATGTGTGCAATTCACACTTGGTAGAAGTGAAACCTTCACATGTATGTTTTTTTTAATTCAGAAAATGATCAAATACACAGAAATTTAAAGTTTATGAAAATGTACATACAAGTATGTACTCACAATCATTATTCACAATATCATTTTCAATTAATGCACATTTGAAATATGCATGGTAACCTAACACAATATCAATCAGTGACAGAATGTCATAAGTGTTATTTAAAAAGTTTTTGTTTCGTGCCTTTTTTTGAGGTAATAAAATTCATTATTGCGTGGCAACCAACATCTTTAGTATCATTTTACCATTGCCTGAAACTTTCCTATCTCATTATCTCCCACGTTAAATCTTATAAATGTATACATCTGTCTCTTTTTACTGTCACTTTCGCTTTTTCGTTCCATCGACTTTCAAATCACAAAGATTTAGCAAAAGTTGTGAGCACTATTTGTTACTTATTTTATAGTTATTTTTAAAGGTACTGCTAAAATTTTTGTGATATTAATATAAATGCATGAATAGTTGCAAATTTACAATTACAATTACAAGAATTTATTTAAGCCTATGTCAAAATAAATTTCGTTGAAATCAGGTCCGTTTGTGAAATTAAAATATAATGAATTGTAAGCAGCGAATTTTTATTTTTTAAATTTTAAAATTAGAATAATTTCAATCGTTAAATTACTAAATACAACTATAAATATATATTTAGGAAGAAGAAATTGATAATGTTAGAAGCAACATTACACAATGTACGTAAAATTGATTAGTGCAGTGCGCGACGCGACGCTGCGCTTCGGTTTGGACATAGGCTTATCTCGGATTACATAGTACACGTGTGGTTCTTACATACTTTTTATTAAATTATAATATATTTAAATTTAAAGAATTTGATAAATCATTGTGTCAATGCAAACATTCTACATTAATGTTATAAAAATCAAGAGTTGTTTTTTGCTTGAACCTCTGCTAACCTCTGGTACTACCATTCAGTTTTGATAAATTATTTTTACATTCTCTAGACTATTTATTAAGGAAGGTTATAGACTATAGCCACGTAGGTTATAGTCACGTTATTACCGTAAGAAGCGGAGCAGTAACCATACACTTCAAGCAATCTGGCAACTAGTAATGAAGTACGGGAAGTGATAACAACGATAGACTACAAAGGTGTGTAGGCTGCAGCGCGATTGAAAGTTGGTCAAATAAATTTAACAGTGCTGAAACCGTTGGGCAAAGCTTTATTCATATGACTAAAACCCTGGATAATAAAAATGTTCGAATCCGGTACTTGGTGTGTACTATCTTCATAGCTTATTTGTAGATCGGTGTGATAAATCTTTTAAAAAGATTTTTGCCGTTTTTATTGTTTAGTGTTTAACATTTAATTAATTTAGTATAAGGTTATAAATATTGAACACATACTACATACTCTCATTACGTATTTCGAAAGAGCAAAGCGATAGCAAAAACGAGGAAATCTAATTATCAGCATCAAAAAGGCAAATTCCAATTATGTTTGGTACATTATGGCCAGTACCAAATTTTATTTTTCATTTGGTAGCCGATATTTAGCCATTTGCTCTTATGCTTTATATTTAGCTTTGCTTTTGTGAAATAAGTAATAAAGTGATGGCTTTCAATTTATAATGTTTTTTGTAAACAATTCGCAGACGCAGTCAAATTTTAAAGTTAACGAAATAAAATAATTGATTGGATATTTTTCTTTATACTAGAGACAATAGCAACCCAATACACAAGCTCAGCGCGTCTCACCTTACATCCAATCATTTGTGACTGTAATTCGGGTGCGTTTCGAAACCCTTACCCACACGTATAACATAGTCTAGTCTGGACTGTAGGATCGATATTTATACGAGATTACGTTAGACTAAAGGCTGCTATACATTTCGGAGGTAAAATATAATTTCTACTCTAAGTCAGACGGCAAGCCAACTAGTGTTGACAGAATCAAATTTTAATGGATAGATATTTAAATTAAACAAATTTCTAACTTACATATAATTTAATAATAATGAAATAATAAAAAATCAGAGCACCAATCGCGTGGTGGCAGCAGACCATCACTGTTGTATTGGCGTGCTAGTTCAAATACGTTGGAGGGTCCGCTACTTGCTGGCCAACAGGCTATTGTTTGGGCAGCTTTGCGTTAGACTACTGCAAATAGGATTTATACAGGAGGGCCAGAAAGATTTGCTAATAAAAAAAAAACTAAATACAATATTTCAATTAAAATAGACATCTGGGAAATTTATTTCTTAAAAATTACATCATTCAGGTGTGCACCATCCCGCTGCAAACATTCCACGAATCTGAACCTCAAATTGGTAAAAACTCGCTGACACATTGCGCGAGGAATAGCTGCCATTTCTTCTCGAATATTTATCTTCAACTGGTTAATAGTGGCTGGGTTATTGGAGTAGACTCTACTTTTCATGTATCCCCACATGAAAAGTCCGGTGGCGTTAGAACCGGACTTCTAGGCGGCCAAGCAATGTCACCTCAGCGCGATATCAGTTTCCCAGCAAACATCTCGTTCACGGCCACCAACGAAGCATTAGATGTATGGCATGTCGCACCATCTTGTTTAAATCACGTCGCACGATTATAGGCTTCAAATTGTTGTAGTTGCGGAAAGAAAAAATGCCTTAACATGGCTATGTATCGGTCGGAATTTACAGTGACAGCTCATAAGGTTCAAACGCAAGAGTGTTTTTAAAATCGTGCGCCTTTCTGGCCCATCCTGTACATTAAAAGACCTTTTACTATTGTACACAAAATCTAATATGGTATAAAAAACAGTACCTATATTTATACTAATGTATTAGTAAAGATTAGTATATACATATATACTGATTTTATATCATCTTTTGTATCATATAAAATTTGAAAGAATATTTATTTATATATTTACCATTCAATCACGCTTATACGGCTGAATGCATTCTAATGAATTCGGCATGGAAATTTAAAATAGAGAATAGAATACTTTTTAACAATTTTATTATTAATAAATTTTAATTTATCCCCTAAGCGGTGAGACGGGCAATCGTCAGCTAATAAGTAATAAGAAAACTGTTAGAATAATACTGTCCAAGCTAAGAATGATTAACTACGAACCGTCCGATAGCTCAAGGGAGAATATAGCATACCAGTGATATGGTAATGGTTCACGCCTGTATCCCCGAATGGTTAGGCAGAGGTGTACTAAATGTACGACCACTGTTCGCCGGTTATGTCCCATGTAATAGTGGTAATAACCACTAATCGGGCATAAAGCTAAGCTCCGAGCTGCTACTGAGAATTTCATAGAAAACCCCAATAACACTTTTCTCAACCTGAGAATCGAACCTAGAACCTCGAGTATAGCAGTCTCACTTACAACCACTAGGCTAATGAGGCATTTCCTTCAAGTTTTTTTTGAACTAACTATAATGTTTGTCTTAAAAGCCTTGGAGCTATTAGAGACTTTCAGAGTTTCATCGGAAGTGGTCCTATCAAGTCTGTCTTCGTATTCTTATATTGTTATAATGCGCGAGGTCACAAATCACACCTTTTACTATAGCACCCAGTCAATAGTACAAACGGTATATATATAATAATAATTTAATGAACTGGCCAGTTATTAAAAGCGTATAATATTTACGGACAAGATTTCTTATTATATGAAGTATGGTGGATAATCCGAACTATGATTATTGAAAGGACACCAAAACCCTGTAACCCAAAGCAGACGGAGGTTTGCCCGTAGGCCGCTGTACCAGAGCAAGCGGTAATTCAAAACCCGACGAGCGATATCGCCTTACACTATCCATTATTTGCCACACAGCTCACCGGCGATTTTATTAGGATACCGCAATATTTTCTTTTGTTTTCAAACTAGCTGTGCCCTACAGTTCCATCTGCATTAAATTTAATCGAACAACTATCCACCGTGCCGCCTCGCCGCCAACGGACCCGTATAGCCTATCGCTGTTCTCATTTCACAAACTTGCATACAGTTTATATGCATGCATACAGTTACATACGCTTCTTACGGTCATAAACGGTTATACATACATAATGTTATAAAATGAAAATCGTAATTTTTCAAATTTGATTGACGGTTCCGGAGATTTGCGGTTGCAAACAAACAAAACAATTCTAAGTACAACTAGTAATCCTTGTTTTTGTTTATTTTCCCACATAACATTTTTTTTTGTAAATTAAAAGGCGCACATTTTATTATTGCTGAGTACAGTATGAAAATAGCAACCTTAGCTGAAAGATATGGTCAGTTGATATATCTAATTTAGGTCCTACAAATAGAACAAAACCTTCAAAATCAACAATGCCGAATCTGCTACCATAAGAAAAAGGGAGCACATCTCACTAAAATACAATGCAGTGAAAAATAAATAAAGATCTGAAAATCTTTCAAAATATATATGACACTTTTGTCCTTTTTGATTAACTGGAGGACGGAAGCTCGTAGGGAAACAAAAGAAGATACTAATAGGTGCGGCTTTTTTTCTAATTCTCAATATATGCATAACTCCATTTTGCTAAAATTGTCAAACGAGCCCCTCTTTCGGCAGCAATATGAATAATATTATAAAGAATAAAATAGTTCTGTCCATGCAGTAGCAATGTAGCATTTGCGTATTAGCAAGCAATCGTCAGACAACCTAAAACGACAACATAATATCATTACCCAAACTTATTGAAAGAAGCTTAAACGAAACTTTCTTTGTAATGGAGACCTCGGCAGTCAGTTTGTTCATATTATTGAGCAGTATCATTGTCTATGTAATAACAGATACTCAAGAAAAGATATCACGAACAAAGTTTGGAGCGATGTGTGATTCTACGTCTGGTTCGTCGTCTTTTAATAAAATAATATAATCATATCTTCATCATTAATTGACATTATTCAAATGAAGAAATATGCTTGTACAATATTAAACTTCAAAGAAAAATCTTCTATTTGTAACTCGCATGAAGGTTATATGACGTGGACAGAACCGAAATGAAAAATTCGACTGTCGTAATTTGCTGTATTCATGCAACCTACAAATGACGTCATAAGTCAGCAATAAAAAAAGAAATGTGCTTTAATTGTACGGAACACTAAAAATAATATATTATTTATACAAGGACCCTATTATCGTTTTATTTGTTTTAACCCTCATTGCGCCTCCCGCAATGATTCACGCGAGGGAAATAAAACACAGTTCTATACTGGACGGACTCTATCATTCACGAATGGTTTCATAATTCAAACTGTACTTTAATGAATCGATGGATAATGGTTATCGATGTTAGGTCATGCGCGCTCATCGGTTTAATCGAGTGTCGATGTAATGACATTTTATTAGTAAGATATCTATCTATATTAATCAAATTGCAGTTTTGTTTATACATTTTTTCTTTACCTGATCTTATGACACGAAAATATATATATAATGGCATTTAAAAAAAATCATCTATCTGTCCGTATGAGCAGATTTAACACGAAAACGGAATGAATGATTTTTATGATATTTTGTAGTATGTGATTATATTATTAGGCTATAAGATATGTCAATAATATTTGTAGAAACTTAAACAAATATGCGAATAATTATTTTTTATTGATTCTCAATTTTATTGATTTTATATTCAGGAAGTATAATAACATATGTCATAGCTCAATTGATGGGTTATAATAATTATTAATGCACAAAGACTTTTATTTATATTTACAATTAATAAAATTGAAGTGTCTGTTTGTAATGTAATAAATAACTTAATAATTAATTATGTTAAATCTAATTAAGATCTAATACATTACAGATATTAAAAGGCCTATAAAAAGTTAGCGAGAGCATATGTTTATATTTTAAGGATCACCCACAATAAGATTTTTTTTTAAATAACTGGCGTCGTTAGTAGCACGATACGCGCGTGTACCCAATCGACGGCATTCTATCGTTCACGCGAGCGCAGTCGCGGGCATAGCTCGTGTGAAATAAGACTAAATTAATTACTGCGTAATAAACGAGGCACCGCTAAATATAAAAATAGGGATGTTACAGAGCCTTGCCTCGGAATCCGAAATGTCGGAACCTACGATTTAAATTACACATTAGAATCCGGCTCCGATTCAAATAAATCAAAACGAAGATATATACCGCGCTCGCTCTACGTGTCCTTTGAAGTGTTGAGTTTTGAAGCCAATTGACGCCAATCGTCCGACAATTTCTGTCAGTTCCATCAGGGTATGTTCCTAGCGAATAACTTTTTCAACGAAACTGATTTATATGTAACAGGTCCGATGGTTACAAACGGAGCAGTTAGCTAAGTTGCTATTTATTAAATACAATTTGCCAATTATAGTCAGTCTTTATTCTCAATTATTAATCTAGTTAGCGCTTAATGTTAACTAGTTCTTATTGGACATTTAATTTTATAATAATTCGGAATTAAAAAAAATCCTGTTTTATATTATAAACTTCTTCATTCTTAAGTAGGGTCGGCATAACATGTTTTCTACTTTCACTCTACTTTATCAAATATCATTTCAGTATTCACACCTTTTATACGCATATCATTCTTCACACGATCCATACATACCTTCTTCCGTCTTCCTCTACTCCTATATCCATCCACCTTCATACTTAACATTATTCTAGTTATATGACTTTCATTCGTCCACATGACATGCCCATACCAGGCTAGCCTATATCCCCTCAACCTCTCAGTGACTGGTGTCATTTAAGACTTCCTTTGATGAACTCATTCCTGTTCTTATCCAATGTAATTACACACCACACATCCATGTTAACATTCACATGTTATGATATCATTTGATTGTGCAACCTCCGCATTTGAATATGCAATCCGACTTCGACTCCGCCTCCAATAAATTCACGTTTGTAACATCCCTAGTTGTAAATATAAATTGAAGTAATATTCTAATTCAATTTGAAATCAACTATTTTTGCTTTATTATATTAGGTACCTAATACTATAAATACAGAATGTAAACAAAAGATAACAAAACATTTAAAATGCATAGTTTATACAAAGCATGTGTGTGACAAATTACTTAAATGCGCATATAATAATATTTGCTTAGCGTTCAATGACCTGAAACTAACAATGACTAATAAATACTAGATATGTATATATCACACAAGACACGTGATTTATTATTGTTTTGGTAAGCGTTAAGACACGCTGCGAATTTTACGAAGACAGGCAGTGTATATAGAATTTTCTTTGAAAATTTCTCTCTGCTTTAGGCAGCTCGACTGGTGAAATATATCCACCATATAAAACATTGCAACCTTAGTAACCATGGGTTGTGTTCCTGCGGTGATTTAATTTCCAGAGATCCTTGGGGAAGGGGACTTCAAGGTCATCAACGTGCTAGCGATATCTCTAGTGTTACAAGCGTCCACAGACTGCGATAACCGCTTAGCATCAAGCGGGCCGGAAGCACGTTTGCCTTTTTGCCTTTGCCTCGCGCGCAACGAGGGTTTCGTAATTCTACAACCACATTCACCAAAATAATTAGGTAACATTACTGAAGAAAGCACTGAACAGTTCTAAAGAAAAGAAACCATTTGAGTGACAAACTTAACTTTGCCGTTGGAAAACTATTATTTCCATACATCGGTATAATGCCACAGTCAGTCTACCAACTGCAAATAAGCTTGTAATCGCCATAATTTTGTGATCTAGTTACAAATTTACGGTTTCGGATTTTTTTCTTTACTTGTGCTATATTGTCTTATAGCCTATAAAACATTGCTTTTTGCCAAATTTCATGATTTTAGGTCAACTTGAAGTACCATATAGGGTTCTATTCCCTTTGCTAGTGTTAAAATATGCGGCATACACACTACACAGTACACAGCCGTTTCTTTTGATCGCATTGACTTAGAAGTTTTTTTTTTACAGCTCCCTTTCAGCAGCCTTTTCCCCTAAAATACACCGCCCGGCCTTCCTATCACTATTTTTTTTTAAATAGAATAATAAAAAAAGAATTGTGTATAAATAAACATTATTTTAATTAAATAAAAATTTCATTAACTATTTCACGTAATTCAATGAATTTACATTATAATAATTGACTTCATGTTGTTGGCAGCCGGAGTAAAATATTTGAACTACATATTATATTTTTGTTACACATTTAAAAAAATATATTTAATATCAATGAAGTTTTACTTTTGGTTACATCATGTACAATTACAAAGGTGACAAGCACAATTTTTGAAAAATTTTATATTCGTTTTAATATTGCATGCCAAACAAAGATAATCGCCACACACCTTGAACCAACGTGCCTACGTTCACATAATTAGGTCCGACTCGACCACACATGTTTTGGCGTGAAGATGCACCGGTAGATTTTAGGGCCACCTACCATTTGTCAGGTTGCTACCACGGAGATAACAATATCAGATTGCTAATGTGAAAATTTACTTTGTGCTGCATTCACTTTGCATGAGATAAAGGTGGCGCCAGAGTTATAGCGTGTGGAGTACTGTATTTTTTTTAAATATAACAAATGTGGCAAACAAACCTACGGCCCGTCTGATGGTAAGCAGCTGATGTAGCTTATCAACACTTGTAATATCAAAAATAAAGAATTTTATATTTATTTTTTGTATTTATACTTCTTTTAGCACGTTTATTAAAGGATAAAATAAAACAATTTTATTTGCGTTCGCATCATGTGACGGAAGTGATGACAGATGTGACGGATTCGAGATACGATTTTTTTTAACATGCCCAGGCGACTGAAAGCTTTTCAGAAAAAACAGGTAGTGCACTCCATAGTCGTGCAGCCGAAACTGCGAAGGATTTTACTTGAAAATTTGTGGATTGTATTGGCACTTTCAGTCTCAAGTTTTCCAAAACCCTACCTTAAATTACGTGCGTGCTTATCATGATTGAACTTAAAACGCTTTTTAAGATAACAAGGAGTAATAGGGTTAAACAGAATACCGTACAGTAGAAACAAAGTATGAGCATTCCCGCGAAGTCTTATTGGAAGCTAATTGAGCTTCCTGCTATTTAGTTTTCTTCAATATACACTCGTACTTTCAAAACACTATTAAATAAAATAAAAACGAGAGGTTTCGTGGGATACCTGGTAAGAACGAAGTTCCTTTTGCTATATAATATGTATTATTAAATAACAAGCACAATGAAGAAATGGTAACAAATTTGAAATTGATTATTTAAAAAAAAAAACGTTTTTGTGTTTATAGAGTTAAGATTAAGTTTTATAATAATAATTACATGTTTATTTTCAAAACGTTTTTTTAACTTTTTTTTTTATTCAATTATATTACCATTCCATCATTACCTGTAATGTACTATAGCAAAAGTGTCGGTCGGGTCAGACATTTTTTCCCGTGTAGCTCCCACCCGTCAAACGCGCGATAAAGAACCTCGTTCCAATTTATGTAGTGAGAATCGCCTTGACAAACGCTTATAAAAACACCCCAACCAACTTTCGGTAACAGTAATGGAGGTCGTTCATCATTATTACAATGTAAAAGTTGCGTCCCGATTTTTATTTTTGATTTGTTTCACAGCTCGGTTTGGGGTTAATGGAAGTTTTTCCATAAAAGTTTATCTGACGGTTGAAATTTTAATGGCTCTCGAAACCTTTAAGACGTATGAATGAGTCTATGCTGTTTGGCAATTTTATGTGTTACTCTTTCGATTACTTACATTTTTACAGCATCAATACTTAGAATTCGTCGTTGGAGTATCTATATAATAAGTACGTGAAGAGACTTTATACTACTTTTTAAGCATATTTCGCAAAAGAATGAGTTAGCGATTTGACACATTTAAAGTTTGTACAAAGGAGTGCCGAAAGCTTTAATTTTATATAATACTAGCAGTGCCCCGTATCTCCGCATGCGCTTATCACGCGTTAATCATTTTCGTCTCCTAATTTTACTTTTAATCATATTGTTGACAATTAATATTGATAGCCTGTCATATGAGGATTCAATTATAGTTCCCGTGTACAAAATTTCATCGTAATCGGTTCAATATTTATTTTGAAAAATTGTACGTGTACATTTTTTTAGAGACTGTTTCTAAAACTATTATTGACAACAATAACACTCTCGTGACCTATCAATTATGGAATGAAATATATTGCGTGAATTTAATGAATAGGCAGAACTATGAAGAAAACTATTTAATACAATTAATATAATAGCTCAAACACACAGCGCACAAGCTATGAAAGCTCTGACTCAGTGTTGCTAGAAATAAATAAAAATTACTACTATTTAATAATTTATCTAAACAACATAATATTCATTCTGTCCACAAAATTTCAACAAATCAATTCTTAAATTTATACAATTTTTTATTAGTTTCTAAAAGTATTAATAACAATTTTTACAACCCAACAAATTATAGAATTACTTATAGTTTCCGTGTACAAAATGTCATCAAAAACCGTTATTAATTAATGTTTTACGATTACTTAAAGTATTAAGTATTGAAATTTTTATAGCCTATTATTTAAGCAACGACATATGTACAAAATTCTATAAAAATTGGTCAGGTCGTTTTTAAGTTAAATCTGGGCATAGAAGCAGAGACAATTTTTTTATGTTATATCAGATAGTTCGAGACTAGGTTATATAACCACGAATTTTCTGGAATTAATCTACATTGAATAATAATTCAGGATTCAAATCAAGTATTAACAAAATATCAATTGACGATTAAGAACCAACCACTATAAAAAGATAAAAATACAGAACTTTAAATTTTTCGGCGTTTGAAATCGCCAATAGGGCGTGCTTTGGTATGGTGATTAAGCCCATGCTTTTCCTCTCAAATACATGTTTGCCCAAACGTGGGAAGGTGAATGAAAACATCTTGAGAAACCCCGAGCGTTTGAGAAATGCTCTTTTTTAATCTCGCTATAATATAATAGAAAAATTAAAAAAAAAAAATTCTTGGCTATTGAACCCATGCAATTTCTCTCGGAGAGACCTTTGCCTACTTAAAAGTATTTAGAAAACTTAGAATGTCATAAATTTAATTAATTAATTTCATTTTTTTTAAAGTTATTTACAAATAACTTAGACATTTGTGACCAAATATGTTGATCCAAAAACAACAATTTTTCGGTCATCTATAATGTATAGTTTATACAAATTACGAAATTTAAAAAAATTGTGATAAATAGTATGAAATTATTATAATATAGTGACACAAAAGGTTAATTAAAAAACTCATTTCATCTGAGTGAGAGAGTAGATATTTCTATAAATTATTGCTTATTATAATAATATATACATCGCTGTTCAATCAACTGTCTATAAATTAACTTTTAATATGACATTCCTAATAAAGATGAAAGAATAGAAATACATAAATATAAATATAATCATAAATAACATAAATGTATATTAATACACTAATGTATATTAATTAGTAAACATATCTACTAAAAATCAATTCTTGTCTTTTTATGTAATTTTTGTTACCTAAATTTGTGGTTGATGTTTATTTAAAAGCCACTGATTACGAATATGATATCAAAAACATCTTATCTGTCTATATATAATCTGGATTTAACAAAAAAATTACTTCATCGATTCTTATAACGCTTAAAAAAATACTATTAATTATTTTTGAATTGAAAATTTCTTTAGCATGGTTGTGATTTGAAAGTCGATGAAACGAAAAAGCGAATGAAACGAAAAAGCGAAAGATGTGTTTTAAATTTAGTGAATAATGATTGTGAGTAATTGTATGTACATTTTCATAAACTTTAAATTAGTGTGCATTTGATCATTTTCTGAACTAAAAAAAACATACTATATGTGATGGTTTCACTTCTACCACGTGTGAATTGCACATATAATTTTTTTTATAATTCTCCACCGATTTTGACTATTCATCCAATTGCGGTGAAACGTTTATAAAGGTCTTTGAATAATAATTCTTCGTCTTCTTCTGTAATTAAAGAGCTCGACCCTTGTCAATGAAGCAATTGCCACTGTTCCCTATCCTCTACCTTTCTATTGGCCTCTTGTTACGGTAAAACTCCCACTTTAACCTTTACTTGTTGGAAAAAACTTCGTCTAGGTCTTCCTCTTCCTCGATTTCTTTCAATTAAACCTTCTAAAACTGTTTTAAAGTACTTGTCGCGCCGTATCAAGTGTTCAGTCATCTTTCCTCTTCTGTTATCTATGTTTCCCAACAATTGTCTTTTCTCAGCAACCATACTTAACATTTCCTCATTCGTAATCATTTCTAACAAACAGATGTTTTCCATCCTCCTTCAACATCTCTAACGCTGGCAAACTTTCTTTAGGAAAAATATGACGTAAAGAAATCTGTTATGGAAATACCACTAGTTCGGAAAACGTTCGTCTAGTTGAGAACAACCGGAAAAGAAGGCTTGAAGACGAAATTGAAGCATGAGGGCAGAATTGAAGGTATGCTTGATTAATATACACATAGTTTTTTAATCAATCTTACTCTAGGTATTCAAATATAAATTTATATGCCGCAGGGAAATTATAAAAACGGTGATTTGATCAAATCCCCAACCTAGATGATTTAAAAAGATCCTTTAAAAAAAAACATATTCATTAAGCAGGTGATATGAAAAATTCGAATACAAAATTTCGGTAACAATCAACAAATTAGTTGTTATATGGTCTCCTGTCCACAAGTTTACCGTTTTACCGATCACTTTGATCGACGGGGAGCTTTCAATAATACGGGATTACCACGTCGTCGACTGCCCAGTATGCCCTCGAGTGCCGTTTAATATCACTTAAAGGCATTAATTTCGATAGCGATTGCGTTTTTGTGTACGCGGCTTTATTTTGATCGAGTAGTGTTTAAAGAGTCCAGGATAAACGGAACCTTGTTGACGATTCCTATGAATTTGAAGCGAATCTGTTGAAGTAAAAAAAGTTTAAAATAAAAATGCGTCTTTTTGGATGGATATAAAGATTTTAAGTATTATCTTGTTTTATTTATATCTAAAGCATTGATAGCTCAATGATAATGTATGTTTGGACTCTGTGACTGTAAATTATGGTAAAACAATAGAACAACAAGAAAAATACGTGGTGGCCAAATGTTTAAGATAGGCGGAATAGTAATTCTCTGTTCGCAGGATGGAACCCCGGCATATACTGACGAATTGCCAGGTACTTTTAAATAAATTATTACATAATTATCACAGTTATTATATTTTCCATTTTTGACAACCCTTGCACATCTGTGAGCGATAGCGAAGTACCTATACGGGCAGCGGTGTGTCCTGACGTCAAAGGTGTTTTATTTAAAAAATTGGTGAGTATCGGCTCCGACACGCAACTGGATCTAAAGAACTTTAAGTCTTGGAATATATTATAAAAAGCTTCATAATTATATATAACATAACAATATGCAAAGTTAAATTATTAATATATCACTAGGTATATAACATATTATTACTTTCGTAGTAACTTGAGTATATTGCATGTAAACGCGTTCAGTATAAAATGGCCAACCAACATAACGACTTCACATTTTGTTAACACTCGATTTTGCTCCTCATCTAATTTACGTACCGCGGGTTTTAATATAGCTGTATGAACATCGATTGTTAAGGAGTAAACTCCAAAAATTATATGCAAAACCGAAAAAACTTATTCTACGAATCGAAACTTACGCCAGAACTAATGTCCAAGCCTAAATATAACCCAGGTGGTCCGCAAATGAGTTAAGAAATTTATATGCGCTCGTCAAGCAAAAAAAGACTTCTTCACCGCCACCGCCATAAGCGTACATCTAGTTTACAAATAAGTACTACAAAGTACTAGTTTAGTGTACAAACAAAGCACTTAACAAGTTTTTACTAATGCGAAGTGACAGTTTCCTTAGAAGAACTTCTCATCCAACTGAGCATGAAATACCATCGACTCTTCACTACAAGCCATTAATTACCTCGGCCATACAAGGGTACTAAAGCTTCTCTACTGCTTTCGGGAAACTAGTGTGGAAACGGCTGATACTTTTCTATGGGACACAGTTGAAAATCAACCTTAATTACATCACATAAAGCTGATATTTTTTTGTTTCAAATTCAATGACAACGACCACACATGGATGAGTGTCGTGGGAAAAGACTATTGTGACATGCTGACGATCTCAGCAATTTTGTGACAAGCGATTAACTATCTTAAATTAGCAAGCGAAAGTTCAGATTACAGCGCGAGCGCGTCGGTCCCTTCGGCCGATTAATTAGAAAGTGGCATTTGCAAATACGAGTGGCAATTTAGAAAGGGCCGCGAACCGCTCCCAGAATTTCTTTAAAATTTCTTTTTAACTCAAGTGTTTGTTTACGAATAAGTCAAACATATTTTTATGATGCTACTATGGTAAAGATTTTGAACAAGGTAAAAATAGGAGTTTTTGGCGGGATCTTGAGCTGTCATGTGATTGTTTTTATTTTATTTTATAACTTATATATACTATTGTGCACGAGTGATGTATTGATAATTAAGACTATGTCTTTGAAGTTGCCACAAAATCTTCCTGGTTAGCTTTAACAAAAGAGCCGCAATAAAGCAATGTTGGTTCAGTTGGTAGCGTGTACGGACATCGCGTTGATCGATGTGAACTCGAATTCCTGCAATAAGCCTGAGCTTTCGGTGAAGGAAAACATCGTGATGAAACTATAGCATGGTGGTAGGGCTTATTCTAATGCCCGCCTGGCTAGCTACCACCCTCAAGTTGAAAATCTGTCACCAAACACCAATATATGTGATTCGGCAGATGCACTTGTGTACCAGTCTTCCAATAGGCTTAGCGTGCTACCATCTTAGGCCATATCATCACTAAAGATCAGGTGAGATTGTGGCCACAACGCTAAACCTATAACGATTTAAAAAAACGAGCAAGCTTTACCAATAGTCGCACATAGTGTGTAAAATCTGACCTAATATAGTTACACATATAAAATAGTTTATATAACAGTACACTTTATACACAACACAGTAGGGTAACCGCACAGCTGATGCGTTCTCCTTTCCTGTTTCCCTTTGTCTTTCTCGTCACACACACGCACACACTACTGGCTGATAGTAACAACCTTTCGGAAAATGGGTTGGTACTATCTGACGGCCAACTTTACCACCGCACGCGCTCATTGGTCAAATCAAATAGGGCGCGCTTCACCCGCTTCCTGTTACACACTTCCGTCCCTTTTTACAAAATCATTCCCACAGATTGCATAAAAGCGAGAGAAAAGATTTTACACATCAAAAACTTGTCAGGGCTGTTTGGAGATATAAAGAATAATTTGAATAGATATTCTATTCACGTGACGTTGCTTGAATTGTGGTGAACATCTTGATGTGATCTTGTAATTCAATAGATATAACTAGCACACTGGACCTTGATCCTGCTACTCCTAGGAGCTCTGAAAACTCCACACACCGCAGGAACACAACACAAGGTTATTTAGCCGCGATCTTCAAAAGAATTTCTCCGTGCCCGACCTCTGTTACTTACTATGTAGAGAATTAAAAAAATGAGCACTTTTTAAAAAGAATAATTTTATTTAATATTTCATTTCTACTAAACATAAAATAATATTTGTATGCAAGTGACGAGCTGAATGATAAAAAAAAAATTAAATAGGTGAATAAGTTATAACTAATATTTTGTTACATCAAATAAAGCTTGTAACTTGCATTCAGCACAGCCCTTGCATTAAATTGTTATTTTCGATTTAGTACAACTGAAATAATAAATAAATGTTGTTTTGATTATAATTTATTTTCGTATTCTTCTCAGCAAACCCTTTCATTTTAAACCCATATCATGAGGGTGCATAAAAACTGTTTCGCCATCTTTGTGAGTCGTCCGTCGTCACTGACGTCACATCTAACCATACATTGTCATCCAAACTAAACATTTATTCAAAATTTAAGCTCAATCGGATAAGGACAATTGTTTTAAAACTCAGTTTAAGATTCGACCCATACTAACTAAGCAAGTTCTTAAATATTAATTAACTAAATTCTTAATTATAATTTTAAGTTATACGTATATGTAAATAAAGATTACACTTTTTTATCGTACCATGTAATATCCCATGGACATGATTGATTACACGGAAACACTAATGGTTGCTTAACAATGTATCAGAAATAATAACTGAGATACCTAAGGCAACATTAACCGCATTTACAATGAATATAATGTACTACGTACTTGATGGAACGTTCGATTAAATCACTCCATTATAAATAAGTGAGATTCACAAACCACACTGGTTAAATCTCCTTTGGCGTTCACCGAAAGCGATTTGAATCTGATTTTAATAAAGAAATATTGTATTACGCAACTGTAGAGTGACTTTCAATTCGAATAAAATTGATTAAAAAATTCTTTACTACTTCCGCCAGAAACTAATTAACATTTGTTACATCTTTCTGCAACAAACAATTGATATTAATTTTTAGACCTTCTTTAGCACTTCTTTGATGTTGGGGCAATACCTTAGGCTAAGAGCACATTACAAAGATGGGTACTTAGAGCTAAGCTAGAAGCTAGGCAATTGATCCTAGTGAACAGTCGCATTAAAAACTATGGAGACGGCCACACTGAGAGCGACGTGCTTCGCTGGATGCCAGGTTAGTTGCCTAGCGAGTCGCGTGGAGAACCAAAGTGTTTGTTAATTTTTGCGTGTCGTTATTTCAAAATGGTAGATATTTTGATTGCTGCCTTGTACAAAATGGGACCGATTTGGAATCCATCAAATAAACATTATATTCCTATCTTCGTAATTCCTTGTATAAATGTTCGAATTCTCCATCTCGAAAGGTTAATTTAAAGTATCCAACAGCTTTGAACTCGATGTGTATTAAATTTCAATATTGAATTCTCATATAATAATAATTTCCTTCTTAGTTGTGATAGTCATAACAGTCAGAGTGACTAGTCATCTAGTGACTCACTTTCTATGTGGCCGGTATGTAACTTAAGACAAACGTATCACCCATCGATGCTCCTTGTAATGTGGCTTTAGCCTTATACTATAAAGTGAGTAATTCTTGTACTAATGTACGATTTAACTATATATGTAATTGGTTTCTCTGAAACGGCTCCAAGGTTTTGGAAGAAATTTTGTATTTAGATAATGTTTTATTGTTTCAATTATACCTAGGTATATATATGTATTACTTCTTATTTTTTGTAAGACACCGATCGCAGCTTGGTCACCCTGATATTTACATTTAAACTAAAAATTATAAAAATATTACTGACTGTAAAACAACTAACTACTTATTTAGTACATTATAAACAATAATTGCAATGCTGCAATTGTGATCAGGTTCTGTGAAGGAAAACATCGTGATGAAATCATAACATGGTGATAGAGTATTTTGTAATGGCCGCTGGCCATAAGCCTGGGTATAAGCATTTACCTATAGGTGTGTACCGGCAGCTGCACTTGAGAGCCAGTTTCCCACTAGGCTTAGCGTGTCAACATCTTGGGCTAAATCTTCACTGTAAACTATAAAATAAATCAATAACACACCTTTTTTTAATTTTTTATTCTATCTCACTTATCGCATCTATAGCATAGTTCTTTCCTTTTCTCTCTTTTCATTATTATTTATTTTCCCCGTCAAAAACCTTGCATATAAAATTTTACTGTGTAATTTGACCTCGTTTTTACTCTCATTGCCCCCAAAAGGTTTTCACTTAGAAAATCATATCTTGTACTATAATGTGACTATTAAATAAACTGACCTTATAATAAATCTATGCAACACGTGACTAATCATATATCAAACGTAATAACGAAGCATACGTTCCACTCACTCGGCACTTGCAACAAGTAAGTACGTACACTGACATTCTGCTGTGATATTCCAAGAAACACTCCTCTGGTTGTTTTCTTGGAAGCAATCATTGCCTAGGTACAGTAAAACCGTTATTACCCTCGACAAACTGCTACAACGGTGCACGACGACAATCACGTGCTGTTTATAAAATACATTATAATTTGCCGACAGAATATATGTATACATACGTCTGAGTGAAAGTACTGTTTAAAAAAATTATAGTTCAAAAAAACAAAAAAAACACGCTTTTATAGAAATTCTTAATTCAAATTAATTGGCATTTATTATTTAATTTATAAACCGATAGTATTTTATAAATTGATAGGCATTCACGTGTCATAGAACATAAATTGCACATGTTATTTATCCGATCGTACATACATTTTGTACTCAAGTTCAGTAAACCCAAAATGGGTAACATAATAGCAATCTGATTTTCTTATTCAAAACGCATAGGTACTAGGTACATACTATTTTCTGTAACTCTACGTTTCAAATTAACACTAATCTTTTAAAAATTACCTTGTAACCCTTTTGAAGGGTTAATTTCTCCTATTTTAAACCAAATTTTATGTTCATATCTGCATTATTAATAGAAAATCGATACGAATTTTCGTCGCCATTTGTTGTATCCCCGTTATTACGTATTTCGCAATAGCAAAGCGATAGCAGAAACCGCTAAATATTTGCTTCGAAATGGCAAAATCAGATTATGTTTGGTACATAATACGAATTTACGATTTCTAAGCAAATATGGAGCGATTACTACTATCGCTTTTATTGTGAATAAAAGGACGTCCACAATATTTAAATGTGTGCTAAATTAATAGCGCTTGCTTTATTCTTGTTTCTTACAAAGTTACAGTAGTTCGTAGTAACAATGTGGTTTTTTAATAACGTTCTTGACTGTAGTTTGCTTGTAGATTCGCTGCTTGCTGTTGCTGATGTTGTGGTGTTTCTCGAACTGATCGCAGTACTGCCTTTTTTTTTTTTTTTTTTTTTTTTTTTTTTTGAACTGACTACACTGTTAGCCTTAGGGGCCCTAAAGCCGCTGCGGCTTTTACAGCTTCACCGGACTTGGGGGCGAGCGCAGAGGGCACTCAGCCGCGAAAGTTTTGTGGACGACTCGCACGAGGGTGCCAAAGTGGCCGGACCTCGGCTCGGGCGGTCGTCGCGTTCGCAAATAGGTCGCGATCTATTCGAATCCCTACACCTACGATTCGAGCTAACTAAATATACACATAGGCACGTTCCCTTCCTCCTGGGAGGAAGGAAGGAACCGTGCGTATGTGTATTCAATAATCGGAATGTTTCTACACTAACTAGCGCTAACTAACTAGCGTAAAAAAGAAAAAAAAAAGGTCCCTCACAGAACCTATGTACCTGTGTGGTGTGCACGTGTGTATGTTCATACGTGTGTAGTGTTGTATGTAGGTAGCTAAGTGATGCACGTACAGTGTCACTTGTATCGCGCGGGCGGTTGCCTGACCCAAGGGTTTCACACCGAGGAACGGACCTAGGCTTGGGTTACCGCTAGAGAGGGTGGACGTGACGGGTGCAGTACTGCCGCCCTCTCCGCTATATTTAACCTCGCCCTTTGCCTCGCAACCGGTAGTGCGATGGAATCCGTGCGGGGCGTCGCTCAGCCAATGAGCGCGCACGCCCTGTGTGCGCGCTCTCGGCAGTACCATGAGTCACCATGCCAGATGTTCCGAGTCTGGCATGGTTCATCCTTACAACTAGTGAAATTTATACATTTAAACTTACAACTAGCTATATTCTTATTCTAATCGTTTTAAAATACACATGTTCACACATATTCAGTTCATATTATTATATCTATTCCTAACACGTATTTATAAACCTTATTCCTAACACGTATTATTTCATTTACTTGTTCATTTTATACCATTACACTATCGTTATTCGCTCGCCCCGCTCGCTGTCCGCAACAGCTTTGCTATTGCGAAATACGTAATAAGGGGGCCGCTACTACAAGGCCCTCGTAACTGTTTCTCATTGAAAATGTGATTATAATGTCTAAAATATAACATTTTTACGTTTATAAATGTAAAATATTAAATTTCAAAGTAACTAAAACAACACTGGAACAATATTTTGTTATTTCTAATATACGTAAGTCAGTATCTGTTTCATACTTTAATTAAGGTGACTAACACGCAAAAGGCGGCTTGATGGTAAGCGACTACCGTATAGCCTATAGAGGCAAGTAATACCACAGATATCACTAGCGCATTGCCGACCTTGAACCTCCTACCCCAAGGAGCTCAGGAAACCCAACTCACGGCAGGAACACAACACAAGGTTATTTGTCTACGAAATTCTGTAGGGTGGAGATATTTCACCAGAAGGACTGTCCCAAGTAGAGAGAAATCTCCAAATACATTTTTTATGTCATACTTTTGTGATCCAGATGTTTGACTTTTTTATCAATTACTATTTTATATATTACTAACACACACAAATACACACACACTTCAGTTTTTTTTTAAGTTTTTTATTTTAAATTATGATTACGTTTTAATCACACTTTCAAAATTATGTTTACTTTTTAACTTTTGTATTGTTATGTTAAACTGTTTGAACAAAATTCCGGAGGTAGGCGATAACAGCAACAACACTGTTAATAACTAAAGTAATTGCTAACGTTTCATTCTGTTGTTTTATGAATAATATGTTAATGTAAATAAATCAATTAAAAAATACATAGGTGCTGTTCAAAAGTTTTTTTAAAACGCCACGGTGTTTTCATGACTATAATGTATATTCGATTTGATTATCTGATATAGTTTCGAAATGTGAATTATAATTTTAAAATAACTGCTGTATCAAGGAAATAATAAAACTTAATTTCCATCCTATACAATATTTATAATGTCATGTTTACATCCTTACAATGTGCATTAAAATAAAAAACTTGTACATTTCAACCGCAATTTAAATTGTATCAATTAATGTTTTCCTACAATTACCCTTGCAATTAAAAAGTGAAATTGATTGGCGATAAGTACAACCCACTATCAGCAGCGCCATATATTTACAGAAACTGAACATTATTCGTCATTTGTACGCTTTTAATGGCGATGTGGTATATATAATGGTAATGGAATTTCCTCTGTGTCTCACGTGGGAATACTATGATATCAAATCATTTTTTTTTTTTTTGTTAAATTAACATTAAAAATAAATAGATATCTTTAATAAATGACTCATAACTAAGAATGAACATTGACTTCAATAATATTCATAATCATTAAATCAAGTTTTATTTTTTAAGTAGATGGAAATTTCCTATGATGTTATAATTAATTGATTTAACCTCGGGACTGTTTTTCTAATGTCCGTATTTTTATTTATAACTAGCTGTGCCCGTGGTTTCGCTCCCGTGGACTACAGAATGCCCGCGTGAATCTTGCTCCCCCGCTCCCGGTTATTTTAAAAACAAAAATGCTTATTGTGGGTGTTCCTTAGAAGATAGATGTATACTCTTCGTGCCTTTTTTAGGTCTTTTTAATGCCTACAATCATGCAGTACATTAATTTGCTGTATCTCTTATGGTTTATTCAGCATAAGTCAATTAAGCGCGCGAATTGATTCACCATGACCATTTTTATTTGTGCGGAACCGTAATTATTTTTCTACAATAAAAGTAGCCTAAGTTACTCTCTATATCATCAACTATCTGTCAGTGAAAGTTCCGTCAAAATCGGTCCAACCGTTTTGGGGGATTACCCGGAGCAAACAGACAGACAGACTAAAAATTTTAAAATGGGCTTTTTCTTAAAGGTTACTTTCATATACATTTAGTAAAAAAGTGATATTTTGTCATTACAAGCAGACACTTCAATTTTATTAATTGTATAGATAAAAACATAATTTTTTATAATCTTTTAATTTATATCTTAATTTTTAATCATCTTTTAATTTTTAGTGTGAGTTGTAATGACGAGCAAGCGCAACACTGGATAATACGTGACTAAGAGAATGTCAGGCAATTACCTGACTTAAATCTTGCCAAAATGAATCGCGGGTAACGCACCTACATTTATAAAAACATCTTAGGATCTATTTATATTGTTAGACGGAAGGGCCCAGGATTTCTCAAAGACGTTTTATGTGGCAAGGTGGCAACGATACTTTATTTCGATAAATAATGTAATTTAAAAATAACTTATACAACAATCAACTCGAGCTTAACATTTAAATAGTCGATTAAAGTAACCCGTTAATATACAACGATACTATAAAATAGTTTATTGTTTTCATTAGCTACGTAAGCCCGTGTGAGACATTAAATTACTTTTATTTCTACAAACATTGTAAGTGGTGGTTAGCGTCGGAAACGTCTCAATTTCACCTCCCAACTCCCTAGCTGGTCAATTTTACAAAGTCGTAACAATTAAAGGTTTCGCATTCGATTTCGAGCAGTTAAACAATTATGTTACATTAATCACACTGATAATATCTAGATCTTTAACCGTTTTATATTGGTAATAAATTTTAATATTTATTAATTTATTTTCTTGAATTTAATAAAGACTATTTAATTTCGTATACGCCGACGGCGGCGAAGGGGATGTACTCATGGAACGCGCACGGTAGTCACTGGACATTTGTACTTTAGTTTATTATATTGGCGCGGAGCCCTAACTATTTTTCTAAAATAATATAGCCTAGTTTACTCCATATAATATCAGCTATGTGCTAGTAAAAGTTCTGTCAATATCGAACCTCACCGAAGTGGCGATGAACCCCAAGATGATAGCACGTTAAGCCTAGTGAAGACTTGCTCTCAAGTGCAGCTGCCGGAACACACCAACTGATTTTCAACTTGTCGGTAGTAGCTAGCCAGGTGGGCATTAGAAAAAGTGCTACCACCATGCTATGGTTTCATCACGAGGTTTTCCTTCAACGAAAGCTAATGATCATTGCAGGGATTTGAACTCATGTCGATCGCTTCAAGTTATAAAAAAGCATACAGTTTTTATTTACTAATTTTTAAAAAAATGCAATTCTTAGAGATATCGATATTTTCTATTTTGTATTACAACACCAAAACCAATTTAACAGTCAATCTAGGCGTCTGTCAATTCAGTATTCACTCACACATAACAAAATATAATTATTGTCGTCGTGTCGTGACGTAGTATCCTCTCAGTAGGCTGTATTGTCGTGTAAGCACAGAACATTCCCAGGGGTATAACGCAGTACTCTGTCTATCCCTTTGGGAATTTGGTCTTTCACAAATTACCTAACTAAACATGAAAATATATTTGTACTATAGTTTATTTAAGTTTTAACTTTAGTAATTTAAAAAGTGGTAGGTTACTTTATAATAAATAAAAACTGTTTTATCATAAATACCCCAACTTTTTCTAAACCACCTCCTTAGCCAATTCAATAGGAATTTTGTGTTTTATTATGTCCATATATTTTTACATGAGTTCACCTAGG
This sequence comes from Saturnia japonica, assembly GCA_033032175.1. NCBI lineage: Eukaryota > Metazoa > Arthropoda > Insecta > Lepidoptera > Saturniidae > Saturnia > Saturnia japonica. Next base: position 4,407,508 of record CM065315.1, read on the forward strand.
TCCATAATGTTTATGGACAATGAGCGTTCCCCTTTGTACCCTGTTCAAATTGCTTTCAGTGCGAGTATAACGCGTATATTTGACACTTGACTGTAACAAAATTAGCGTTTTTGAAAGCTTAATATTTCGCAAACTGACGAAATGTTTTTCAAACACATCGTTCAAGACATTCAACGTCATTTTTGTTCAACAACAACCAACCCACCCCATGCGATAGACGAGAAAAAAAATTACGCGTAGGAGGTACTCTGAAAAAATCATTTTTTAAGATTTTATTTTAAAACAAAAAGTTGTACATTATAACACACACGTCCTAATCCAATATGCAATAGGCAATTAGTCACAAATTGACGCAATTATAGGTCAGTAGTAGCGTGTAAGACATTTCCTAATGACCGATTGGCATAAAGTTGAAAATCTGTCGCCAAGCCCCAATAGGAGCGTTCCGGTAGCTGAAGCTGAGAACCATTTACTCGTAAGCGTGTTGCCATCGTGGGCCATGAAGTCACTTAACACCAGATGAGATTGTAGCCATAACGTTAAACCTATAACGATTAAAAAGACGCATTAAGTTCTTCTATTCTCTTTTCCAAAAAAAATATATTCTATGGATGCGACGCGACTACCATCCCATACTACTACAAATTTTTACCTACGTTTATAACATTTTTAAAGCGCTTTAAGTGCTGGCGGAGTGAGGCAAGGCATTTAAAAAATCTTGAGATGTAAAAGCAAAAGATTTCGTTATATGCGACGCCTCTACTTGTTTTTGCTTTTTTGCAACGTCTGAAGTCGCCGAAGGTTTTGTTTTTCTGTTTTCTCTGCTATTTGTGTAAATGATTTTGTGGGTAAAAACAATAATTATCTACTTATTATATTACATACTACTGCTTAGTATTTATTTTGACGTGTATTATTTTATTTTATTTTCAACTATTTATAGGTAATTTTTTTCTTTCATACCGCTCTCGATATTTTAATTATGAGATTTCTTCCAGAATTAGAATTGTGGTTTTAATTAAAAGTCATTAAATTAATTGATTATATTAACTCTTAAAGCAACTTTTAGACAATATTATATTATAACCTTCTTTATTTCTTTAATAGTGAAAATTTATATTACATACATTTATGTGACAATATTTGATATACATTTATTTTCTCAGATCTGCTATTAAAGACCTCTAACGAGTAACGGCCTCTTCCATTATTTTCTAAACGTCTCTATCCTTCGCTACTTTAATCCAATCTTTACCAGCCACCTTGATTATCTCATCTGGCTATCTCTCTTTTGGTCTTCCCATTTATATTTTATTGTTTAGTTCTAACCAAGTAGTTACTTTTTAGTCCATTTATCTATGTATGTATATAAGTGTGCTGTATATCACAGTTTTCACTGGAGGTAGCCACGACTCGCGAATAGGTTATTTTTTAAAGGCTCAGCATGAATTCATTCGCGTTTGCTGGTCGTGAATCTCTCGACCAATTGCTATGCCTCAAGGGTAAACAATTAAATCTAAGTTTATAATATACCATAATATATAATTAAAGATAGGTACCCAAAAATGCTTAGTAGGTGCGTCCTACGGTTAAATTGTGAGCGATATTTAAGAAAAAATTAATTCCCAATATATGTGTCTCTATACGAGACATTCGTCTTATCTATATATATAAGAAAAACGTAACTGATCGATGTCTGTATATAGAAGAAATATGAGAAAAACTATTATTGGGGTCCTGTATCAACGCAGTAGAACCCAAAACAATGATTTTTAGAATTTTTGTCTGTTTGTCTGTTTGTCATCGTTTGTGCGCGTTAATCTCTGAAACAGCTTAACCGGTTAGGAAACGGTTTTCACTAATATATTATGGTAAGGTCCATTTAACATTTAGTGTTTGTTTTACTTCAATATGTTCATAAATAAAAAAGTTATATCAATTTTAAAAATCACGTCGAACATTGTTCGATAAAAATGCTATAAAATAGGTATTCAGTTGAATTGACTGAAAGTTTAGTTATTTGTATATTATGATTTGTAAAACAATGACGATTTAAACTTTTCATAAAGTTAAAAAAGGAGAGTTTCAAAAATTTTATTATTCCAATATAAGTTGACCTGAGGTCTATGTGATAAATGATAAATCATATTAAAAGGGGGTCTGCATAGGCTAGATATTTGTCGGTTGAATATAGCCGCGCCGCTGCTAGGGATGGCAATTCATTTCAAAAAAGATCAATTCGAATCGAGCTCTTATGAATCGATTCACAAATAATTCGATGTCTAAAAGATCGATCTCTCAAAAATCGATTTTTTTCGATTCACTTTCGGATATGTATTAACAATATAAAAATCCCTAAAATAAAAAATTAAAAGGACACCACAACAGTCGATCTTTAGTCATTTTTACCTTACTAAAGTATCAGTTATTATAGAGAAACATAGAAAGGTATAGAGAGAGAGAGAAGAAAAAGAAAGAAAGACAATTAAGAAAAAATAAAGGGAAAGAGAATTCATTTCAAAAATTTATTATTATAAACTGTTTTTGTTATTTTGCTGTTGGGTAATAATTTACTGTTAGTATTTTAATTAGTAAATGACAGCATAATGAATGCATACCTACTAATATTATAAATGTGAAAGTTGCGTTTTCATGCTTAGACCGCTGAACCAATTTTAATGAATTGTGGTTGAGAAAGAACATATGCTACTTTTGGAAATAAAATTAGAAGGGATGAAATGGGAGGTGAAGGTTCGTATGATTTTGATGAATTTTGGTATAAAGATATGTTGGACTTTGGAGAAAGACTTTGGCTACCTTATGTGGTGAAAATAAAACTTTAATGGGTGAAATAGGGGATTAAGGTTTGTACGAAGAACCCGTCAAACCAATTTAGATGAATAGAGATATATTGGACCTTGGAAACCGACATAGGGTACATTATGGCGCAAAGATAAAACACAAAGGGGTCAAATAGGGGAGGAAATTTTGTATAAAGAACCCATTATTTCTCAATTTATAGAAATGAAAATTCATATTTATGATTTTAGGAGGAAATAAAAGGGTTTCACGTTTTTGAAAAAATAATCCGCAAGGTGGTACAATAAGGGATGATTTACAATACCATACACATAGAGTGATAAATCCATCTATGATTTTCTTTTGGTTTGTCGTGTTTAGAGATCACTCGGTGTATTTGTATACTATCTATACTAATATAATAAAGCAAAAGAGTTTTTTTGTTTGTTTGTTTAAACACGCTAATCCCTGGAACTAACCCAGTCGGATTCTAAAAAATCTTTGTGCATGATAGCCAGACTCACGACGAATAGTATAGGCTATCTAACATTAGGCTACAACTCTCAGCAATCCTTAAATATTATTTTTTATTAAGTCGAAGGTGGAAGCCCTTCCGATCTGCTTTATCTGCTTGCGCTGTCGTAAATACAATTTGCTGATAAAATACTGATACTTATTATATATAAAAAAGTTCGCGATAGCATATGACTATCTCTTATAAATAAGCCTCAAAAAGCTATTTTGTAACAAACAATTGTTAAAAATGAAAAACTGATTTATGAACATTATTTTTAGGCATGGCATATTAATTCTTACGAATAAAAGTTTCTTCGTCATGAAGAAAATTTTATAAAGTTAAGTTTTGCTCATTATAGCGTTATTTTGACTCATAGTTTAGGAGATAATAAAAAATACAAATAATTTGTACTTGCGACAAGAACAATAAAATTATGATAGACTACACAGGTGTGTTAGCGGTGCGGTGTTTATTGTATAAAATTAACACGGGTGAAAGCGTGAGGAACAGTTAAAATCATATAAAGTAAGTAGATTGAAAATTTTTCTGTCTATATCCGAAATTAACTCAAATACGGCTTAATCGATTCTTAAGAAATTTTGTACACGGGAAGTTATCTCATAGTTGATGGGCTTAAGAACTTTTAATAATTCTGAAAAGTTCTGATTCTGATGTAGTTTTGTAGACGGGTAGCATACGTCATTCCATAATTAATAAGACTATAAGAATCTTAAAAAAATGTAGTAAAAGATTTTGATGAAATTTTGTATACGGAAAGTAAGCATGTCATTTCTCAATTGATAGAGTATAATATGAATTTTGTGAATAATCTGAGTGAAAATATAATTACGAGATCTATAAAATTACCGCCTAATAACAAACGCGTGCGGAGCCGCGGGTACACTGCTAGTATGACATAGATTTATTGTCGTATTGTTGGAAGACATTTGACTTTATAATAAACTAACAGTACCCCGCGATTCCACTCATGTTTATTACGCAACAATGATTTTTGTTATGTAATTTTATTTTTACTCATATTATTGATAATTCCTGTACTTTATCAACTAAAGTATTAACTGAGGTATTACATAAGCTTTCCGTGTATAAAATTTCATATAAAACGGTCAAGCCGTTTTTTATTTAAAATACTGAAATACAAATAGACGGAGGAGCAAAACAAAAATGTTAACGTCATTTTCGTGATCAATGTTCTATATTTATCAGAAAATTTGGGAAAAGAATATTATTTGTGCAGACAGAACTACAGATTTAATAATATAGATAGACACACAATTATTTATTAAATATGGAGATCGGTTCACCAGTCCTAAATATTACATCCTACACAGTCATAAATTGACTCATTCACTCGACCAGTAAATTCTAGAAGTATCAACTAACAATGTTGCAATAATTAATTCAAAATCGATTTGTATACAAACTATATATATATTATAAATATAAAATGCAAATATGTTAAGTAGCATTTACTTGTATCTTCAATTGTTTTCCGACATGCAGCAAATTGGCTTTAGCTGTTGAATGCAAATATCGCTAGAAAACTGCATTATGACGTTAACGTGAGAGTTTCGCCGGCACACATAGCTTACCACTTAGTAAATAATTAAAAAGACATGCATGTATCTACACAACTTACCCGTCGAGCGCAACTACGACAATGTATCGAGTACTAATTATTAACATTTACAAATGTGGAAGTTTTAAGAATGGATGACGTGAAAAGACAGTTGTTGAGAAACGTGGATAACAGAAGAGGAAAGATGATTGGACACTTGATATGGCACAACAAGTTCTTTATAACAATTTTGGAAGGAAAGCGAGGTAGAGGAAGATTTAGAAGAAGCCTTCTCTAAGAAGATAAAGATAAAGTGGGAATTGTGTTATATCAAGAGGTCAAAAGGAAGATAGAGGATAAAGAACAGTGGCAACTACTTCACTGCTAAGAGCTGAGCCCTTAAATTAAGGAAGAAGAAAAGATGTTCAGCATTCTAGTATTTCGGTCGCATCTATAAACATGTAATACAAAAAAAATGCAATTTACTGTGCAACATTTTGTTGTCCAAATATTTATCATCATTTGCCTGCAAAGCTAGGAAAACTTGCTACAAATTGGTAATCAAGCGAGGTGGTAGAGATATGTGCCAGACTGGCTTGCGACCACTATGCATATGGTGATAAATTCGTCGTATTGGCTATCATTTGGTTTGTCGCGTTTCGGGATCAGACAGTATATATGGAGCTACCGAGCAGATCTGCAGGATAACATGATGATAGTTACGACTGGAGATAGATGGATCAGTTGTGAATTATGAATATTATTTTATTTTATAATTTTTTGGAAGGATTACAGACTAATATTATTATTTAAAAAAGAATCAATGTATTACAGTAATAGATAAGCGATATGCTAAATTCATAAGCAAATATTTATAGACTCAACATCGTTAATAAATACAGAATATATGCTATATTAGATATCATAAAGATAAATACATAATAAAATAGCTAATTATAAGCCTCCACCTTTGAATACCTAAATAAATAAATGCCTTAATAGTAAATATATCAAAATAATATAATGTTGCTCTTTGCTGCAGTATTCTTGAGTTAATAAGCACTTTACCGTGTGTAAGCTGGTGCAGAAGAGATCTATGTTCAAGTCCGAAGACAGTGCATTATAGCTTCTAGAACTAAGTATCTTAAAAGCATTTTGCCTGTAGTTAGTGTTGGCAATCGGGGTTTATAGCAACGGCCGCTGTATGAAACATAGCCTATTTGTACGAAGCATGATTTTAGCCAATAACTCAGGACAATCAATTGTGCATCTAGCTAACTTCCAAAGATAAATAATTGATATTAATATATTCTTGTTACTTCCTTTGTTAATTTGTTAAAAAAAACACCACACTACGGCAGAAACTATATTGCGAATCACGGTGGTATTCCTGCAGTCAAACCACCTTCATAAATTATAAATAAATGACGTTGGCCGATTGACTGTCCGGTTTTAACAGCCTCATCGGACTGCTTTCACTATTTCTATGAAATAGCTGATTTCCTTTCCATGGACTTGTAGTAGGGAACGAATAAATATTAACATGCATTCAAAAGGTACCGATTGAAGTGTTTATTTCCCAACTGTTCTCGACTCTGCATTATTTGCTATTGACTTATAAAATAAACATTACCGTTGCGAATGTTTTACAGTTGTTTCGTTAACCCACGTCCACCTACATTGACGTTAAGTAAGTACACAGCACTTCTTTCATTAAATCACTCTTTTGTATATCTTACCATATATCAAGAGATTTTTAGTTGCAATTTATATATTACACACTCTTGTGTAACGTATTATTATGTGCACGCACCTTCCGAACGAAGATTGGTTACATGAACGTCGGATTTGAAGCAGTCGCTGTGACCGACAACGGTCAGGACCGTCATCATCTCTCGGTGGTCACCGTTATGTTTGGATTGTGCTGTGCTTACGATCAGGGACAGTAACGTCAATATGCCGAGCTATTATATAAAAATGCACACATAAATATATAACACTAGCGCTTTGCCCGCATCTTCGCTCGCCTCATAATAGAATTATCCAAATTTTTTACTTTTTATTATGAGTATTGATAATTACCAATTTTTTCTAAGGTTAAATATCCAATAACCTTTCCTTGGACTCATTTTCAGTGTAAAAGGAACCCGCTTACAAATTTTCACTAGACCACTTACTTTGGGCTGTGTGTTGATATGTCAGTCAGTCTCTGAATTATCACAATTTCTTGAACTTTATAATATTGGTATATATTGATAATATAATAAAATAATTAGAGGAATAAATTAGATTAAGCAATCCACTAGAAAATGAAAAAGCCACATTATAGGTTTATATGTATAATACTAGCTGTGCCCCACGGTTTCACCCGTGTTAATTTTATATGACAAACGTCGTCAACGCACGCGTGTAGGCAATTTTTTATACTTTGTGTAAACCTATAGACATTTTCATAAGAAATAAATTAATTATTCAAATAAAAAAACAGAGTAAAACATCACCGTATGTATTCCTATAAAATCAGAAATTCATAATAAATGCACACACAATGAAATTGAAGGATAAGAGGTTACTAAAGGCTCCCCCATTCTATGTCTCGACGTCTCGATATAAAATCAGATTGAATGCATGCTTAGTCACTACTTTTTAAAGCTAAAACCTACATCGAACACAAAAACGAAAGAATTGACAAATTTTTTTTTAGAAATCGTTTTGATTTTTCTGTTTAATAAAATACAATGTGTTCTAAACAAACGCATTTTTACTGGCATCTTCAAGTTAAGATGTTCATAGTATTATTTATTTTATTTTTATTTGAAATTACATTGTAATAAATAAATAAAAATCAAAAATACATCTAAATTAACCCAATTAAGACAGTTATGATCGTCAGGACAACTCCACCGAGCCGCCGCGCCGGTTCGGAAAACATCCCAGTCATCGGGAAAAGCCGACAAGAAACTCGATCAGCCTTGTCAATTATTTTATAAATACATTTTTAACTAGTTGTGCCCGCGGCTTTGCTTACGTGGACTACAGAATGCAGTCGATCGGGCACACGCGTTATTTTTGCTCTTCCGCTCCTGGTTATTTTAAAGACAAAAATGTTTATTGTCGGTGTTCCTTAAAAGATAGACATAAATTCTCTTAGACTTTTTTGTAGATCTTATTAATGTCTACAATAATGTCTTACATTAATTTGATATATCTCTTATGGTTTAATCAGCATAAGCCATTTAAGCGCCCGAATTAATTCACCATGACCGTTTGTATTTTATTTGCGCAGAACCCTAATACTTAAAAAAAAAGGTAAAAGTTACTCCATTTATCATCAGATATCTACCAGTGAAAGTCCTGTCAAAATCGGATCAATCGTTTCGTAGATTACCAAGATCAAATAGACAGATAGATAAAAAATTTAAAATTGTTTTCTTTTGTTATAGGTATCGTATATACTTTCATATGCATTTAGTAAAAAGCTGGTATTACGACATTAAAAACAGGTAATTTCATTTTATTAATTGTATACCTAGATAAGTTTTATTATTTAATAAAAGAAGATGTACAGAGAGGGAGTTATTTCCAGATGTTACGATATTAATAATGAGGCTTAAAAAACATAAAGGCCTTTAAAAACGTTATTGTCAATGTATTATGTATGTAAACTGTAAAAACGGTTAATAATTTAACAAATCTTTAATCTGAAGGTGCAAAAACTTAAATGGAGAATGTAAGTTATTTTAAGGTTACTATATCGTGAAATGTCTACCAATTTCGAAACAAACGTACGACATACAAACTCGTTCTATACGCCATCTAAACTGGATCGGATAACACCAATGGTGATATTTATCTGTATCTAGATTTTGTTGAAACAATTGAACTACGTCATGAACTATCACGACCTTATCGAAAGAGGTAGATAATACATCTACGGATTCAGCTCATTTAAAGCATGTTTCGTGGCAAAACAGTGTTGCATCCGATTGATTTATTATTTTGTTTCTATTGATTCGATTGTCTCTTATACAATTCATCATCTTCTTACTCCTTATACAATTTAAGTAGAGTCAGCAGAACATATTTTCTTCTTCCACTCCACTCTATCAAATATCATCTCAGTGTATTCACACCTTTTATACGCTTATCATTCTTCACACGATCCATCCATACCTTCTTCCGTCTTCCTCTACTCCTCCTATATCCATCCACCTTCATTCTAACATTCTTCTAGTTATAAGACTCTCATCCCTCCTCATGACATGCCCGTACCATGCTAGCCTATAACGCCTCCACTTCTCTGTGACTGGTGCTGGTAAAACTTCCTCTGGTACATTACTCATACCTATTCATTCTAGTTACTTTACATATCCATCTTAACATTCGCATATCATACAATTATTATTATTTATACAATTATTGTTTTCATTATAATTAATGATACCAGCTTGTAAATATCTCACTGCTGGGTAAAGGCGTCTTCCTGAGAGAAGGCACGGATTTAATCAGCACTCCAGCCCACGATGGCGATTTGAAAGGCCGAGAAATCAACTTCTAAATCTACACATACAATGGTAATACAAGTACATTTCTCAAACGTTCAGATTTCCTCATGATGTTTTCCTTTACCGTTAGCCGATACAAATTCTAATTAGTAAATCTACACGAATTCTGAAAAATCATTTGTACCTGGATTCGAGCCTGCGGACTTCAAATTTATATTTAGCTGATCTAAATCACTCAACAAGTCATGGTGGCCGAGTGTTTAATTATAAATTATTAAACGAAAAATAATTAATAGGTCTTATTTTACATTTAATATTTAGATGAATTGCCAGACTCTCCGTAGTCACCGTTGCGTTTGGATTGTACTATGTTTACCATTAAGGACAATACCGTCAATATGTTGTGCTGCTATTTAAAAAAAAACATCGGCACAGTCATTAGGATTTCCGACAGAAGTGAAAACTTAAAACAATAGAATAATTGTTTTTTTTTTTTTAATTTATAAAACAATTATGGTCTGAATTATTGCAGAGCATTTCGGTGACGCGAAATCAGAAGATTTTACCCTTCCAAAAAGTCAAACACGCATATGATACAGTCCAGTATATACAATGTATTAGTGTATATAGGCGTATATATATGTACACAGGCACTATACTATGCATCTCTAGCCTGGCGCAAGCAATACATCACGAGCATGTCGAGGTCATCGGTGACGCGAACCCATAAATTTTTCCTCTAACAAAAATCGCTCAACGCGACTAATGAAGTTATCACTTCAAAAACTTTAGTAAATGCATCCTATCCCTAAAGTACTTCAAGGCCGGTACTCTTTTAGATTTTAAGCCAAGTGTTTATTAGTGTACCAAAACTTTGAATAATAATACGTAATTCAAAAAATGCTAATATAAAATTTTAAATCTTGAGTTCAAATATTAAATATCATATTCGTTCCGACTATCTAAAGTTCTAACGTCCCGCAATTTTCTCATTCAACATTCGCATTTTCTATTTCGCTGTAATAATTTTTCTTTTTAAGTTATTTCGCCTTTACAGAAGCCGCCCAATCTACAAAGCCTTTCAAGGTATACCGAAACTTATTCCAAAGAAAATGGTTATTGGTTTGAAAATCACGATATTTCAAGTACTATTGCTTAACATGTAAAATTAAAAAGGCTTACACACCTGCTTTCTACATATTGTGTTGCATAAAACGCCATTACTAGAGAATGTAGATGTTACAAAAATACATATTTTTGTGACCAGGCACTTAAAGAAATATATCTCTAAAAATACTGAAAGGTGGAATGAATATTAATATTGAGGCTGTGATGACGAAACCAGGAATTCACAAATATATTCGACATACTAAATGATTAAAAAGGAAACAAAATATCCGACTGCAACAAAAACACTTGACTAAAAAAAATATTTTTCTATTTTTGCCTTATAATTGATTCCCAGACGTCGTACTTAAATATTATATAACCTATGTCACTCCCACAATTAAAATGGATCTAACGACAGCTCGTATGCTAAGATCCATCAAACCGTTTAGTCTACAGAGCGTGTCAAAGAAATAGACACACATACACACGCTCAAAAACATAACTCTCCTTTTTCGCTGTTGGGTAAGAATGAAGAATTTGAATATTGTTGGAAATAAATAAACACCAACTCAGAAAACAAATGACACGCTACAAAATATAAATCTATAACAAATCCCGTCAGATCTCGTGACGTGACAGACTGATTGCGATGAGGGTTTCTTGTAAAACCGGCACAAAAAAGAAACTCATTGGAGTGCTCCGTGTTCGTGTATCAACCGTCAGAGGCTCGAGGGAAGCGGTATGCCGCAACCCCTTTCACCCGCCACCCCCGGTGTGATTTGTGCTCGAAGAATTATGAAATATTTTGGACAATACAATAAATCTATACTAATACTAGTGGTGTACCGTGGCCCGGTACGCATTTATTACGCTAAAATTATTTTAATTTTATTTTTATAATTCTTAAATCCCAATTAATTGAGAAATGGCACATAGGCACTTATTGTGTACAAAATTTCCTCAAAATTCGTTGAGCATAAGAAATTGTAGGTACTTTTTTACTATTTCTAAAATTATAATTGAATCAATCAATCACTATTCGAATTATTATTGACATAAGCTTCTTGTATAGAAAATGTTATATAATGTAGTAAACCGTTTTTAAATTAATTCCGGACATACAGCATGCAGACAATTTTTTTTTATATATTCGTGACCAGTTGCCATAAATACACGTCCAGCAGGGAATTAAAAAAAAGTACATATACAAACAGAACTACATTATTTATTGCAGAGTTTGTTTAGAAGGTAAATTCCAGAACTACTAATTTGAATATAAAAAATCCCTCCAATAATGAGACGCTACATTATCGCTGAGTGCTTTAGGCAAATTTTTTTAATATTCATTTTTGTATTGTAATTATTGCGTACAAAGGCACGTGCAATTCTAGTAGTAGTTAGTTTGTTTCGTCTCTAATCGGTTAGGAAACGTTATAAAAGCTAGCAAGCAGAAATTTTTTTCCGATAGTATTCGTCGTAACTATGTTATATGCACTAAAATCTAAATAAACAACACGTCATGTGTGATTATAAGAAAAATAATATAAATGGCTGCTGAGTACACTAAAAGACTAGAAATACTAGAATGGTTACTTGGCAGTATATTAGTAATTATCTTATACATATGTAATTATTTATTATTACATAATTAGTGATATGTATTACTTCATAATTAGCACTTTAAAGTTATATTCCAACGTTTTGAAAATGTCAAAAAATGTGTCATGTAGTTTAATATTTAATTTTAAGGATCAGAGAACTGGGTTCTTTCAATAATATTATAAGTAATAAATTAAAATCCACTACCTACTCTACACAGAGGCACAAAGAAAAAAAAAGAAAAAAAATTAAAAGCAGTCATGAGGACTGCTGACATAAGTGAAAACTTAAAACTATAAACATTTTTCCCAAACTTCAAAAGATAGAATTAATAAAGTAACTATTACTAATTAACTATTATTAATTTAAATAAGAAATACTAACTATGTGTATGTGACAAAAGAAGTCTGTATAAAATTTATACATAAAACGTAAACATATTATCGTATAAAATATACATAATATGGTTAAATAATAAAAAATATGTATTACCACCTATTTCCATTTTTCATAAATCTGGTTTCAAGAGACTCACAGTATCACCCCTCTATGAGGCTTGAAATTGAGGACTCGGGTGGGGGAGAGCGCGGGAGGGACGTGTGGTTTTTCACGATGAGTGCAAAGTCAGGTGCGCCCGTGACGGCGCATCGGAAAATAACTAATCTTGCTAAAGCACCAGCTTGTTTGCTTTCCCTACGTGAGCGAGAAAATAGTGATACTCTCTTTTTTTTTGATTCATTACGCTTCACCTCTTACAAGGTCAGCACAGATACATCATTAACCAACGTCATAATATTCATTATTTGAAAAAAATATTCAAATACATATTATTTCTCAAAACCACTTAAATAATGTTTTGTCTAAATTTCACTAAACCAATCAGTAGGTACATTATACTTTTGCGACAAGAATGACATTTCTGTAATCTCATTGGAGTTGAACATAGCAAAAGAATTGGAAAATTTGAACGTATGTTACATAAAAACAATAAAACTCACACTTCAAACTAGGCAGTGTGTTATTTTTGCTATATGTTTTCGTCAAGAAATATGCTGTAAAATGCAAAAAGAATTTTTGAAATATAACTGGTAATTTCAGAGTTAAAACGCGTTCAAAATGTCTGAAGCTTTATAATATTGATACTTATATTATCTAGATAGATGGAAATTAGTTCGATATAACTTTTGTAAACTAACAAAATTGATGTCGAACCTTGAATTCAGAACATGCACTATCTATGGATCAGAGAGGCGCGGGTGGAGCACAGGAATCGCCGTCGCTTCGAGTATCTCGTGAGTACTTTGTGAGTATGGTGCGAGTATACCCTGAGTACTTTTAATGGTACTTCAATACTCCGATACTTGGATAAAGTACATCTGCGTTTTATTCTCCAGGTAAATTAGAAATGAAACATTTAATACGGTGAGTTGGGAGTATTCGGAGTTAAATAACATCTTAAGACTTGAGACACCCAAGCCGACTTATTCACTTAAAGGTATATCCAGTTATATCCAATTTCTATTCAGGCAGGCCGTCATGACAGCGGCAACTGACGGTAGATTGTTGATCTCTTGGTGGTCACCACTGTTTTTATGTATCTTCAAGTCATATTAACATAGCGCCAAATTGGTAAAGAAAAACATCACCATAGCTTCTTTCATGACTCTCCAGTTATCAAGTTTCCTTACCACCATCAGACCTTTGTATTACTAAATTAGGGCGTGCCCGCGGCTCCGCACACGTTTGCTACTTCGTAGTAGTTATTTAAATGTTGTAATTTTTACGTTAAATTAAATTAAATTTCTTCAAAATCGTTTAGGAATTTTTTTTCTTAAATTTTTTATTAAAAACTCTCATAGCATAGCGAAATGGCTTATACTTTCCGTGTACAATTTTTTTTTTACTGATTCTAATAGTAATATTGGAAATTCTTATACTCTATCAATTATCCAGTGACATAAGCTTACCTTGTACGTTAAATCCGGACATACAAACCGACAGACAGACATATTCGTGAACAAATGTATTAATGGCATATTTGTGATCAGTATCGGTCATATAGTATACATATCGGGAAATTTTTGAAAAAATTAATGTACAGACAGAACTACAAATTTATTAATATAGATTAAAATCATACAACTATCACGTTTTCCAAAAACCATTAATCTTCCTACTTAATATTATAAGCATGCAAAATTTTGTGTTTGAATGTTTGTTACGCATTTGCGGCTAAACAGATTTGGATGAAATTTGGCACACAGATGGATAATAACCTGGATTAATACATAGGTACTTTTTATCTTAGTAAATGATATGCCTTATCCACTGTTATCAATTTTGTGATTAGTTTGTGTTCATTACTAATTATTTATTTTTTTGTTTTCACTTTAATATCTGCGATTTAAGTGACAAATTTAAAATGGTTAACTTTTTGGATTGGAAAGTGTTTAACAACGTTTACGAGACCAGCTAGTATAATATAAAAACGGCGTAAACACAAGCAGAATCGGTGTCCTGTCCTGTCGGAATCCGAATCCCACATAGTAAATTGACAATAACTAATATCAAACTTGAAAATAATGTTGACAAGACATTTTCATAGTGTTGTGCTTCCGTATATTTTACGTTACAATTATTTGAATCGTAAAATTTTAAATACTTATTTGTTGTTGTTAATTCATTATAATTGAAATATTATATGTTATTCAATATTCCCGATAATTTATTATTATCATTATATAACTCAGGTAACTATAAAATGTATAACATGACGAACAAAAAAAAAAAAAAAAAAACAAAAAAGAACGCTGGGAGACGCGTTCTCCTTATTTAGCTTTCACAATTTGAGGGCTAAATGAGATTTCCGAAAAACTTATTTATATAAATATTAACTCGTACCTACGGTTTTACGATTAGTACGGATTGTTGACATCACTATTTTAAAAACACAATAAAGTAGCAACAAATGAAATGTCATTTTACTCCGTGGGAATAAAACACGCACTATAGTTAACAATAAATTTCATATCAAAAAATGACTTATTTCCTCCATAAAAAAGCTATCTTCAACTAACATCGTAAAGCCTTTTCGAAGATGTTCTTTACACACGCTAATCCACAGGTGGTCACAAAACGATATATTTAGCAACGAAATTTATTTACGGACGATACTAAAAATACCGTTTCATTTAATTTCTCATATAATATTTTAAGCACAATTCGGTGTTTAGTTGCGCAACTAACTGTATTATATCATTTAATTTACTAGCTTATGGTGCTATTAATAAGAGTTAAATTTGATTGTGTATAATTAATGGATGGTAACTATAGGCTCTCGTGTGATTCTCACGGCTTTTGTGATTTATCGTAAGGTAATGACAGTGGGTGTGGGCGTCGCGACGTCTCGTTACGTTAACACAACAGGAATGTTGCCAGTAAGTACTGTTAGAAGTGTTAATGTACAAACAAACTTAAACTTCACGCTCTGCAGTCTAACACGGGGATTTTGCGTATCTATTGTTACTAGCGATCGCGCTAAGGTCTAAATTCGACCAGCAACTTTTTGATCATAGAATGTTTTCTGTTTGACATTTGCAGTATTCATGAACCTAAACAAATGAGTATTATCTACATCACTTACTATCACTTTTCGTTGAGTGACAATGTCAATATTTTGCGGGGTCTAAGTTCAATGGCACTGGTCGGGTTAGGATTCGCAGTATTAATTTATTTAATTTAATATAATAATAACAGATATTATAGATAAATTTTAGCTTTCGGTACTCCTTCTCCATATAAACTTTAACCATGTCAAATCTCAGTCTTTCGTGCACGTAATATGCTTAAAAAGGGGTAGAAATTTTTGCTTCATGTATTAGTATAATGATTATTCTAAACGGGTTCTGTGCAGGCTTTTGCAGTCCTGTGTTACTATGACCAATGAGGTCTATTGTGATCGCCCATCCTAAAGCTCCCCATCCAGTGCTATAGCTTTAATATACTGCAGGACTTTTTTGGCAGAAAGCAACATTACCTCTTCTGAGAGCAGCACGTGCTTGCCCAGAATTCGGTTGCGTTTATGTATTAGTGGGTCACATCCACACAAGAGGTGCTTTTGAGTTTCGTCCGCACTTTTGCAGAATCCGCAACCTTTTGTGCCCTGGATACCAATATTGTACATACGTTTATTAGACAACAGTGTACAGTGAGTTGTCCTCACTAAGATTCGTAGTTAATTCCTGCTAAGCATCAGAGCCTTTGCTCTGTCGCTGGTTAAACGCGCCAATAAGCTCTTTGGAATGATTCTCTCCTGGCAAATCGTACCAGAACATTATAGCTTCTTGGTTGTAATAGCTCTTGGTTGTAGCTAGTTACCACTCTCAAGTTGACAATCTGTCCCTATGTACTTATATGTGTAAGCCTAAAAATTCGGCAAAATAGACAATCACTGTCAATCTCCATCTCGACACGAACTAAAAAGTTCGCTATGCTATCTTTGCCCTACTGTAAGTCTACATAGGACCACTTCTCAGCTAGTTGGTTCTCTCCTTTCTACCACATTTTTTTTAAAAATAAGCATTGTGAAGTGAAGACACTGTGTTTGGCAAAGAAAGAAAGAATGAAAAGAGAAAGAAATCGGAAAAAAAGAAAAACAGCGATATACATTACAATACAGATTTAACATGAAGATAAAACAAGAAACTGCGAATATAACAATACTAATTAAAATTAACATACTCTTATGGAAATACGTATTAAATAGAGTATATGATTCAACACTGCGTCCCGTCATTATGAAAGGGTTTCCAGCTCAGCATGATATGCTGAGGTGTCACAGAGCACTCAGCAATGATTTTCAGCTGAAACTTTTAATTAAAATTGTATAAAGTAGATTCAATTCAAAATAATAGTAACCACCGAGAGATCGGTAATCCATTGGCTTTCGTAGCTATCATGCCAGCCTGCAAGCAAGCGTCTCTGCAGCTGAATATAAACCGATTCATATCGAAACGCGACAAACCATAAGAAAGTCACTGTGACGGGTTTATCATCGTGTGCTTGGTGGTCGCGACCCAGTCGATTACAGATCCCTACCAGCCCACTTGATTACTAGATATACACCGATTAATACTAGAAAGTGACACGCTTTAGCGTGCCACTATGATGATTGTTGCACCTGGTGTATTGTGGTTGCGGCCCATTCGGGTACAAATCCGGGTGGTCTCGATCCAGTTGGATAGAATTTTCATGCTTTACTACCCAGCATCGGTTCCTTCAAACATAACGTGAGCAAACCGGCATGACTGCTACGACTATTGCTAGATCTCTTGGTGGTCTTCTTTGTTTTTGGATTGCACTGTGCTATCGTAGGCTACGTTCAGATGAGGCGAGTTATAACATTAGCGCACATCATTTTCTATACACCACAATCCGTACAACACAAGACGCCTCCGTTCATATTGATGATGACGCGCGTTATTTATTTATATATATGTACACATTACAGGTAGTAAATAAAAATACATTTAAAATTTTACAATGGTTTTAGCTGGCCTATAATCTTTATTTAAGTATATATATATATACAGTCAGCTCTGATTGATATTTCACAATACATACAATTAGATACTAGAATACAAAATTACATAATTTATATAATATTAAAACAAATTAAACATATTTTTAATTGCTTATCAGTATCGATTTAAATTTAAGTGAATGCAGTTAATAAGATTCGTATTAATATTACGAGTATTATAATTTTTGATATTATTACGTGAGCGAAAAATGCTCTGACTATTGGACAGTTTGTAAGAGAAATTGTTTTTTAACAAGACAATTTTTAACAAAAAAGAAAACCAATCATTTTGTATAGTTCCTTTGTCTATCTTCGAAGTTAAAGATTCAGTGTCAATGAAATTAAAATGGGACCACCGTTGAGGTATCAAAACAAAAAAAATCTTCCAAATCGATTTATTAACAAAGAAGTTACGGCAGAACATCCCTATAAAAATAATTGTAATTGAGTAACGTCCCGACTTTTGCTGAAGTCGGTTAACGGCCGTTTTCAATAACCTATCTATCCGCAGTTTCAGTTACTAAAGATAGACAAATATATCCTATTGTCCTTACTTTTTTTTCAATAACCTATCAGTGGATAGTTTTTCGTATCTAAATAATATATATCCATATCCAAAGCTTGAAATAGATAAGAGGGAAGCCGATATGTGTCTTAAGTTAAAGATAGTACTTATAACAGATATGTACTAACTGGAGATAGTAAACTCAGATACGTTATTGAAAACGGCCGTAAAAAGAGATATGAAATATTGTTGTACTTCGACTACGTAAACGCGTTGTCATCTAAACGGACTCTGCCTTCACTTTAGTGAGTTACAATAATATTTTTAGAAAAAACCAGATTTTCTATTAACTATCATGGCAAAATCTTCTAGCATAACATACAAACACGCCTGTATCCCCGAAGGATTAGGCAAAGATGCACTAATGTACCTACACCCACAGTTCGTCTGGTATGTTTTTAGGTCGCATGTAGTCAGGGGCGACCGAGTTGCCATTAGTGCCTCTGCTACTGAGAATTTCATAGAAAACCCCAATAGTATTATTGCTCGACCTGGGAATCGAACTAGGCTAATAAAGCACGGAACTACAAATGGAGTTATTTGAGCTAGAAGAAGATATAATATCCTCAAAATCTTATTCAACTCTAAAAATAATTGCATTATAGTACTGTAACTGTAACATATTACTACTATTTAATTTTAAATGTGGCTTCAAATGTTATAGGGGTTCCTCCCCACCTTTGCTCTGTTAAAGAAAATTGATATGCCAAATCGTGTGTGACGTGTTCTTAATATAAGGTATCATGATAGTGATCTTATCAAGATTGAATAAAAAATAAAACCAAGGTAACTAATTAGCCCAACGTACCCACCAGAAGTCTGCAAGTTCGCTGCTCTGGGACGGTTCCGCCTTATACATTCTCGCGCCCTGGACAGGTTGTAATGACTGGTTGTCCGCAGTGTGATTATACAGGTATAACTAAGTATTTATAACCGCTTCAGCTGCAAAGAGACATTGACTCGCCGAGCGTGATTTATAGTCTCTATCATGGTGAATACTTTGAATATTTTATTGACCTTATCCCATCATCTCCCTTCTACTACAGAACCATGCGGACGGGCCTATAAAGCCGCAACTACACAGTAATTAGTGGCCTTCATGGTACGAACGAAGAAGTTCACAAGTTCTTACCTTTGCCGTACCGTGCAGATATAGAATAGTCTACCAACCAACATGTTCCCTTTTTGCTATGATATTGGGTCCTTCAAGCAAGGCCTATGAAATTTGTGTCACCAACGTTCGTAGTTAATTGTGGAGTGTGCCGTATTTACCATGAGGTGTTGCACAGTAATTTTTTCTAGTCTAGTATAAAAATTAGATTCATAGAGATGCATTATGCTCTAAACAATAAATCTAAATCTAATCATATTTCTATAAATCGCCTAGTTAAATATAACAGCTGTCAAGATGAAAATCTTAAATTGTAATATCTAAACAACTTAATATTAAGCCCAAGATGCTACGTACTTACTTACTTACCTCATTGTCTATATATACAATATTGTGAAACAATCGTCAACATTGGTGTGAACAGTACAAAATGCAGATAAGCTTATTGGATGGCGGCCCTACGCGCCCACATCCATCGCCATACGTGATAATCGCCAAAGCGCTTTCGAGGACCGTTTAGATTTGTTTTCTTACTGGCGCATAGTAATTGGTATGTTGGGTGCTGGTTGTAGTTATTCCCGTAACTGTAAATTTACTCTCTCTAACCTTTGTAAAAGAAAATGTAGTCAAGATCGTCATTTGAAATGAGTATAAAGTATAGCTGCCATTTCTTCTCGGATATTTATCTTCAACTGGTTAATCGTGACTGGGTTATAGGAATAGACTCTACTTTCAGGTATCCCCACATGAAAAAGTCCGGTGGCGTTAGATCCGGACTTCTAGGCGGCCATGTAATGTCACCTCGGCGCGATATCAGTTTCTCAACAAACATCTCGTTTACGGCCGCCAACGAAGCATTAGATGTATGGCATGTCGCACCATCTTATTGAAACCACGTCGCACGATTATAGGCTTCAAATTGTTGCAGTTGCGGAAAGAAAAAATACCTTAACATGGCTATGTATCGGTCGGAATTTACACTGACAGATTGCCTTTGTTGATTTTCAAAGAAATAGGGTCCGATAATTTCGTGTGCTGATATGGCCGCCCAAGCGTTTACTTTCAGGGAATGCAGAGGCTTTTGATGTTTAGCACGTGGGTTCTCTGCAGCCCAGTAATGGCAATACTGTTTATTGATATACCCATTTAAGTGAAAATGAGCTTCGTCGGAGAAC
Organism: Saturnia japonica; assembly: GCA_033032175.1. Classification (NCBI taxonomy): domain Eukaryota; kingdom Metazoa; phylum Arthropoda; class Insecta; order Lepidoptera; family Saturniidae; genus Saturnia; species Saturnia japonica. Next base: position 4,428,049 of record CM065315.1, read on the forward strand.
AGAATATTGTTGAAACTCTGAAAGCGTTCCAACATGGTTTCAACAAAAGCTAGTCGTAAAATTGAGTCATTTGGCAATAATTCCCGCACAAGTTGAATTTTCTACGGGTGCAAATTCAAATCTTTCAACAAAATGCGATGCAAAGATGCTCTGAATATCATAAGTTCGACTGATTGCTTGCGAGTCGATAGAGCAGGATTACGTTGAACTGAAGCTCTAACTTGTTCAATTGTGTCTTTCGTTCTTGTTGACCTTGGGCGTCCTGCAGGCTTCTATTTTAGAATCGAACTTTCTGACCCACGATCGAATCATACTTTCCTTCGGACACTGATTTACGTCATGTAATCCAAACTCACGCCGAAATAAACGTCGCCATTGTCAATCGTCACACGAATCGCCATTTTTATAATAATATTTAACGCAGAATGCACGCTGCGCTCCGGTGAAGCGATCCATCGCGACTAAATTTCCGAGAACCGAGCTTCTCATTTCCCCCCCCCCCCGCGCAGTCCCCGCTCATAAGGTTCAAACGCAAGAGTGTTTTTAAAATCGTACGCCTTTTGGCCCATCCTGTATTTTCAACGTAACAAAATAGTTTTACTTTGTGTTTAAAAAATAGGTAGCTGGTATTTATGCTATACCAAATACAATACATATATGTAAGTAAGACCTTTTTTGTATTGTATTGTAGTGTACACGTAAGTTTTTTTTTTAATTTATCGCTTTAATATTAGTTACTTTCTTAACCACTGTCTTATAAATAATGTTGATGCAAATGAAGCACGAAAACAAGTTGTTCTTTAGCGTGGGCCCGGAATAGTGTCAAGCGTCAAGCGGTCAAAGAGTCACAGGCTAACCCGAAACAAAACTATTGGGCAATACTAGGTATGCGGTCACATAGACAGCGAGTTACGGAAAAATTTTACAATATTAATTATTCGCATCATATATCATAAATGTGAATTTTTGTTACTCAATAACGCAAAACGGCTGAACGGATTTGGGTTAAATTTGGCGCACCGATACTTAATGATCTGGATTAACATATTCCCAATAAAGATCTGAATCTGAAGTCCCCGCAGAAGAAATCGTGGAAAAAACTAGTAATCCGTAAAAATCACTTCGGATTCGGAAAACCATTAAACATGGTGAAAAATTCGTCGCAGTGATTATGTTTGGTGCTCTCTTTTCGACATAAGTCAATGTATATTTTAGTTACGTGACCATATACTCCATCTTACCTAGAAATGGGACTATACTAAGGACCATTTATTCAAAATAATGAATTGAAAAATTTTGCGATAGATTTCCCTAAAGTCAAAGTCTTTCCGCTGGCAGCGCAGCAGATACTGATCATAATATATATTCTTTATCAATCAGACATTTATGATCATTATAGTGTGATAAATCCCAAATAAGCAATAATATATTCGACAAGCAGTTATAGTTCTATACTAAGATTATTTATCTATTACTACAAAATTACAAGTCTTTCTATGTAACTAAATAAAGATTTTACTTCAATAATTATACCTAAATAATTGTTACAACAGAGTTACTGTTTAGCTACTTTATGTACTTTTACGACTATGTAACACCTCCTATACTCCAATGGGGAACCCCAAGACTTTATAGTGGTAACAGAAAAAAAGTTAATATGCAAAGGAATAAATATATCTAGTACAACTAGTATCATTTGGAAACAATACCGAAAAGGAGAAACAACGAAGGAAAAGTCTAGCCTGAAAAAAATTGAAATTTGAAAGTAATATTGTAAAATAACACAGTTATTTTAAATAAAAAGAAAAAATTATACAAAATAGCAATATTATCGTGCCTAACATATGGCTGCCAGACGTGGTCACTAACAAAAGAAAACGAAGAAAGAATTGCTATCTGCCAACGTAAAATGGAAAAAATTATGCTTGGAATAAAGCTATCAGATAAAATATCTAACAATAATATCAGAAGTATAACAAAAGTAATGGATCCATGAAGAAGATTTAGTATACTCAAATAGTAGGTACTGGGCACCATATCTTTAGGATGATTACTAAATATTTAAATAACATTGTTTAACGTAGGTTAATCTATTGTGTAAGTTAATTGCGGTAGTAAATAAAGGCTATTTTTATTTATTTTAATACTTCCTCTTGTCTTTAACACTCTAGTATATTTGTAAATTTTCTTTATTGGAAGCTCTTATAGGATTCAAATCTACATCCTACGACGCTGCATCAGCTCGAGCTATGACTTATACTTACTAGCTATATAGTTATCATTATAACACCTTCCTAAAACTTCTCTAAACAACAATAACGTTTTCTCTAATGGTTTTCAATAATATATTTGAACATTCCTGTTATGTGTTTTAAAGTAAGTACTTAAGTACCGAAATATAAATGAACCGGATTGTTATATGTACTAAAAGGTAGCCTATGGAAGCTTGTAACATTATAGGTATCAGAAGCGCGTTGCCTACCTTCAAGCCACTTACCCCAAGGAGCTCTGTATACCCAACTCATCGTAGGAACATAACACATGGTTATTTGTCTGCGATCTTTTGTAGAGTGGAGGTATATGGCCAGTCAAACTTCTGAGAGATTTCTCTATGCCCTAGCTCTCTGAACAGATAAACCCATATAACTCCTAACTGTGAAGCTGTGGAATCTTTATCCATCCATCCTTGTCCCTTCTTAAGTGATAGTACGTCATAGGTACGAATATCGTCTATCCTATAATCAGGAGTTTGCTGTCAGTATTCTGAGTTAGAATAAAAAGGTTAAGGGTCGTGTTTGAAATATGACTTTCAAAAGAAAATAATTTCTCAAAAATACTGTTCGACAATCACCACTGTGTTTATTTTAGGGATGTTTAGATCAGAATAACAGAAAAAAGCTAAAATATTTACGCAGTACCTTTGTAAGTCATGATAGCTCAGTGGCATCGTATACGGACACCGATTCTATTGACGTGAATTCGAATTTTTGCAATCTATTAAATCTGAGCTTTCGGTGAAGGAAAACATCGTAGTGAAACCATATTGTTGGGCATTTTCTAATTACCTCCTAGTAAGCAACACCCAGTAGTTGAAATTTATATCTAAGCACTTGTGATCTAGTCCCCTACTAGACTTAATATATTACCATCTTGGATCACATTGTATTAACATCTGGTGATAATAGTGGCCAAAAACTAAACCTAAAAAGAATTTAAAAAAGAAGTCTCATACTGCTTTAAGGAAAGGCAACGCCTCAACATACATGTAACTAAGTAAAAATTGGAAAAATCCACGAATAGGAGAAAGGGTGGTAACTTCACATGTCGCACGACGCGAGGGCGTGGCAAAGCCCCTTCGCGATTTCTTACACGATTGAGAAAAATGTGTCACCTACTTACATAAATTACTGGATTAAACCTTATTTTCAGAAATACAAAAACCTCTATAGGTATAGGCAATGCCAATAAACAATGGTTATTATTTATAGTTATATGGTGTAATTCAATTCTGTTATAACGATATTCAAATCGTGGCAATCTTTTTTAATTAAATCGTCCCACGCGGTGATTTCTAGGCCACGCACTATTATTTAGGAGGTATAAAACAAATACACAGTAATAGTTAAAAAGGCTAAAAAATCGTCTCACATAGGTGAAGAATAAGCACTACAGCCTGCCTTGTAAAAAATTTATCTACAGAAGGGGACACAACCGGATAACCGTCAATTATACCCCTTTTCATCTTTTTTACCAATTCGAGTTCGGTCACATATTTTAGGCTCCTATCACTGAGAAATGAAAAATGTCATTTGTTTCTATTCGTGTTGCTAAAAACTCTACAAATTCAAAATTAGAAACACTTTTACTACCGTTTATGAAAAGACTAGCAATGTTGCTTTCTAACTTTTTTACCTGGATTTCATATGCAATACCATTAATTGAATAAATAACGATTTGTATGGAATTTTGTGTTTGGATAATGTTTTGTTTAAAAACTGTTGTTTTTTCTGCAGTATCTCGAACGTAATTCTATCATCCTAATATTATAAAAAATATAACATAGATCATAAAGATGTCGTCATTAGAAAGGTGGGCAGACAACAAAGAATAAACTTATATGGTATCAAAACTCTGCACCAATACGACAACGTTTATAAAATGGGACGTTCTATAAAACAGTAATCAAATAGTATGAAATGATCTAACCTTATTGTAGACAATAATAATTTACAAGGGTGGTTGTATAATAGAAATTACATGGGACAGTAAAAAGACTCGCGTCAGTTACAACAAAGTTCGACAAGCGAGCTAACTCAACATTACACTCATAAATTACCTATGTTCTAAATTATGACTTTATTTGCAACAAACAGGCGTGCTTGCTTTTCGCAACGGAAACAATACAATGCAGTATCCACTTATGTTTTCCTCCGAGCCGATTTTGGCCGATTTTGACATTAATCCTGTAGAAATAATTAGGGTGGTTAACAACTTAGCTTTTCTGCCCTATTATGAGTATGCTGATGACTGACGTAGCCTATTTTAGTTTTAAATATCAAAACACTATTAACATAGGCATAGAAAATTGCCACCAGGCCTTAACACTATCTCGCATAGCATCAGCTTGAGTTTTTGTTGTCTCAAAATTAGCCAACTTTTGATGTACAAGGAGTCTCCACTGCGTTCTCTGCACTGCTTGAATTTTCTATTTAGAGGGTTCAATGTTGCAACGTTTTATATGCCTTTTCAAAACTTTCTTGTGTCTAAAAAACTGGCCAGAATTTTTTCTCTTCCAAAAGAATATTAGCCATCCTTTCGTCAGTCATACGGGACAAGTGACCTCGCTAACGCATAAAGTCTCATGATTTTATTGCTCCATCGTTCATAGGTTTGCATGTCGTAATACTTCTGTATTTGACATTCATGATATCGATAAAACAATAAGTTGGAATTTGTCCAGACTGTGCATATGTTGTCTATATCTTAGATATTATATCATAAGTACTAAATTAAAGTAGTACAACAATTGTAAAAAAAAATGAAACTATGCTAAACCATGATAATTTAAGATAACATATTTATTAAAGGTAAGTTTGAATCGGATAAGTGAATAGATTTATGAAATACGTCGAGTTAAAAGTGTATTATACAAATGTAAATGTTTGTAAGAAATGAACCGTCTGTTTTTGTTTGTCTATGTATTAACCCAAGCGGGGTCAACGTGAGCTCGTTTTATTGGATAATACCGGTGCAAACCAGAAATTTTCATATATGTACTAAGTTTAACCGCACCGGTATGGAACTAAGAGAGAAAATTAAATAAACCATTAACGATTGTGGTGGTTATGCAAATTTTATGTACCTACAAACGTTTTCAAATGGTTGTAATTTTATTTGTCGTGTTATTATTTTTATTATATCTGTAATAAAAAAGGCAGTTTCATTAGTTTTATCTATATTTGATTATCTAAGAATGTATAAATAATGTTAATTTTTGCGATTTTAGCAATCAAAATTCTCATGTAGTTTAAAAGCGTTTTAAGTATTATTTCTGCCTTATCCTGTTAAGCCAGAACTATTAAAATATATTAGAAGGTAAGGCTTTACTATCAAGTAAATATTTTATTTATAAATGTTTTAAAGAAACACGTCACGTTAAACAGACCGCCTACAGATTCACAAACGATGTACTCAAAATTTCGTAAACCAATCATTTAATTGATTTCAATAAGCAATATATTTTAATTGGATTAAACAATGGCATAAATTATTTACTTAAAAAGGTTATGAAGAGAGAGCTTGAATATTAAATGCCTTTAAGGTCATTATTTAATTTTCTGGATAGATATCGCTAAGCATAGTATCTAAATATATAACCATAATAATATCTCGTTATCGCTAATTGCATTGACACAAGTAATATTCATTATAATTTACTTCTTCCAGTAAGTTAAACTTTACGGGTCATTATGTTCTTTCTGTATTCTAAATATGAATGTCTGGAAGTCTCCCTCTCCGTCGATTCAGTACCTAAATTTTGTCAATAAATACAATTTGTGGAGTTGGTTCTTTTTTATACTATTAAGGTGGCTAACAAGTATACGGACCGCCTGATGGTAAGCGGCTACCGAAGCCTATGGACTCTTATAATACTATAGGTAACACTAGCGCTTTGCCGGCCTTGAACCCCTCTGGCTCAAGGAGCTGTGCAAACCCTAATCAACGCAGGGAAACAACACAAGTTTATTTGGTTGTGATCTTCTATACTTCGTATAATGTGGCGGTATTCCTTCATTCGGACTGCTCAGAGTAAAAAGAAATTTCTCTTACCTCTGTCTAATAAAAAAAGTTATATCCAATCGAGTTCTTCTCGATAACTGGAATATTCTACGAACCGATATCAGTGTTTTGATATTCATAAGTGCCTTCTTAGGGAACTTTTTATTTTAATTTTATATCAGTATGATGTTGTAATGATTTATTATAAGAGCACACAAGCTATCAACTGCGTAAATACAAGTTTTCTAATGTCAACCATACAGTATCCAATAATATCACATCTTTCTGGATGGAAGAATAGAAAACTGTGTCCAACAGGATCGCGAGCACCATACACCAGAGGGAATACTATGACGGAATGGGATGTTTGGGCGTGTCAGGTTCCAGGACTAGCCAGTGTGTAACCAGCTGCCAAGAAGCTTGCAGACAAGTATAACAGTGACGACCGTCTATCAATCGCCGATCTCTCGGTGGAGGCCATTTTTTTAGAATAGAATGTACTTACAACTAGAGACAGTAATGTTACTTACCACAATAAAAAATTCTACAGTCGTATAAATTTTACCACATATTTTATTTATTCTTTAGAAGAGTAATTTTTAAAATTGTATTTTTTTTTTTACTTTGTAAAATAAATTTAGTTAGAATTACAAAATAAATTGTACTTTTTACTCCGAGTAGGTATAAGTTGTGAATAACGAACAATCATACGACTAACATTCACCCAAGCGGAACTGCAATAAGTAAGATATAAAAAGAAAAAGCACATATTTACGCTTACATCAACACTAAAAGTAATAAATTATTAGGGCAATGAACATTCTTAAGTTTTTATCCCCAGCCTGACCCTATATGTCAAATAATAAATATTTATGACGGAGCAACAAACGTACAATTTAGTCGAACGCTAAATAATCCGAATTCACTTGTAACTCATTTATATAGGGTTAATTAATGAGATATATATAAACACGAGGTCGTTAAATGTCCGTCGATCATATATATTTTTTTTAATATTATTAGCGATGTACGACTGTAAATGTAATAAAAAAATACTAATTGAGACGTAAGCGCTGGTTCGCTTCTTTTCAAAATTATCCTGATAAAAATAGAGGCCACCTTCCTAAGTCGATTACAAGTATGCACAATAATACGGAGCGAATGAAGTTTTAAATAAACTTACCAGACTTACACCTTTTAAAATTAAATATAATAGGGCTAAATAACATAAGTTTATGTATCAAAATAAATGCGACACGGCAGATCCAGATCTTGCAAAAACTCAAAATTGAATTTTTACGTTGAACAAAAAATCCACACTATGAAGTTGCTTGCTTATTGCAGTGAAAACAGCTACACTCCAGTTTATGCGACATATAATATTGGGTGTAACTATTAAAATAAGTATAACTTCTAACGTATTCTTTTTAAAATTAGCTACCACAGCTTCTACAGCACGAGTTATATAGCCTACTACAGCCTAGCTGTTAATGGTAAGTTTCTTTAAAATACCTTAACGGTGACGTAAAGTTTTATGTTTCAGTATAAAAATTGAAATTTAACAAATTGTCTTTTTTAATCAAAATTTAAATTTTAACATATATAAAACAAAATCGGTTCTCAATTATTTATAAGAGAATGAAAAAAATAATTCGGCAAAGTCAAAAATTTACGTTTTATATAATATATACAGGGTTATTGGTAATTCGCCGTATTCCCATTAAGAGGTGATAGGGGTGACTATTTGCGATAAATTTAACTTCTATATGGATTACGCAAAATCACCATTTTTGAGTTATCATGTCTTTTAGCTTTTTTCAAAAGAAGTCAAAAATACAACATCAAAAATTTATTTAAAAAGAGAGTATCAATTTTAATACCATTTTTTCTTCTGATTTATAAAAACGATTAAACATTGGTTAATTTATCAATATTAAAACAACAATTATCGGTCCAAAATTAAAAATGTGAGACGAAAAACTATATAATTTCAATATTTTATTGATTTTTTTTCCACTGAGATGCCTTAAAAACAAAAGAAAACGTTATGAAACTCTGCTTGCAGATTATTTTTAGCTCTCCAACAATACATAATAGTTGTTATGTATGTTGTTGATTTAGTCAAATTAAAATTTGACCAGCGACCTTTTGATTATGAATTATCTATTTTACATTTGCAGTATGAACGTAAACAATTAATTTATCACTTGCTGTTAATTTCACTGAATGACAATGTAAATGTTTTGGGGTGCCAAGTTCAGTGGCACTTGTTGGGGTAGTATTTGCAGTATCTATTATTTAATTTATTAATGTATTTGTAACAAATATTAATTAGTTCTCCATTGTAAACTTTAACTATGCCAAATCTCACACTATTCCGTGCGCGCAATTTGCTTAAAACGATTCCGAAGTTTTCTTCGCACGTATTAATATACCTGAAGATATAATCTACTATTATTAAATGATCAATTCTTGTATTAATTATAATGTTTTTTCAAGTCTTATTAAACATATTATGGAAAACCTATAAGGAATATTCACCAATAGTAGAAGATATAGGCAAAATCTCATTTTTTCTCCGGCCCGCCTACACACATCACCCTCACATGTGCCCCTTTTGGCACATATATAAATGGTATTCCGAAAGGCTGTATATCTTTTTATGCATAGTCTAATATCAACTTTACTGCTCATCATATATGACATAATTTACGTTGAAATATACGTTCGACTTACCCAAATAATATACAGCATTGAAATTGAATTTCGTGACATTCGTTAGTAATAATAGTTACGTATATATACGATTTTATGATTTATGACAAATATTCATGAGACATTTAACGAGTTAAATACAGTTAACACTGATTTCATTCTATAAAGGATAGAGTAGTTCCTAAAACGAAAACAAAATACAGTTAAGTACTAACAAACGTATTGCTGGCAAAAAGAATCTCTGTGTGAACGTAATGTTTTTTTTATAGTAGCTTGGTGAATACGCACAGAACAATAAAAAATAACGGCGACCGGTAAGCCATCGCCACACACCGCCGTATCTGGCCTGCAAGCCGCAGTTGAATATACACTAGCTGATCGTGAAACACGACAAACCAAAAGACATTCGCTGTGAGAAGCTTATCACCATGTACTATTATTATTATATTCTTTATTGAAGGACTTAATGCTAAAAAGCATTCTCTACCAGTCTTCCAGGGAAGCAAGAGAAAGGTAAATGAAAGGTGTGCATAATATTTAGTTTAAAAAATCTAGCCGATATTCAACTGTTCCAAACAAAACCTACGTAGTGAATACTTGAAGGAATGCCGAGAGTTGGCTAGTGAGATATTGATAGGAAGCGAATTCCACAGTCGTGCTGCTGTTACGGCGATAGATCGGTCGCGGAAATTAGTATGATGACTTAGTATAAGTACTGAGAATTAAAGAATTGGACGATCTTACATTTTTATTGTACATATACACGAGAAACTTAATTAGTGTTTTTAAATATTTAAGGAATTTGTGCTTATTAAGTACGGAGAAAAGAAGACAAGGTTTTCTTACATTCCTACGTTGCCGAATAGGTGATTACCCGATGGTTTCAACTTGGCTTGGTATTCAGAAACACGATCCAACTTCCGAAGACGGAAGATGAAATGGATACATTGAGTAGACGATCAATTTCAAGTCCTACCTACCGTCATGATTACTTGATATACACCGGCTGAAAACAGAACGTGACACGTCCAAGGTGCAACAATGGCAGACGTTACACTTAGTGTATGGTGGTCGCAATCCGGTCTGACACAACTATCATGTCCCACTACTTAGCAATTATACCAATAAATTAGTTTTTGATATGGACATTAGAAATCCAGGAAAATGGTGAAAGAGACAAGTTTTATCTGTGTATATGAAGATACTACCAAAGGAAAACAAAATATGGTATATAGTCCTTATCAAGCACTATCAGCTGCCTCATTAGCCTCGCGACTGCTATGCTCGAAGTCCTGGGTTCGATTAACAGGTCGAGCAAAGTATTATTGAGTTTTTCTTTGAAATTCTCAGTAACAGCTCGGAGTTTGGCTTCGTGCCCGATTAGTGGCAATAGGCTCGCCTCTATTACATGGGACTTAAAAAGCATACCCGACGAGGTGTGGGTGTACATTAGTACACCTCTGCCTAACCTTTCGGGGATACAGGCGTGATGGTATTTTATGTTATGTTTTCAAAGTATATATAGGTATCAAAATTAAATAATAGGTAAAATATTGCTGATGGTAAATGGTTTTATATTTCATATAAAAGTATAAAGTATATACATTTATCTATGACAATAAAAACTTTTATCATGCAATCGGCGGGAGATATTAAAAACCTCTTAGCGATGCTGAAAAGATTTTATTTTCTCAATACAACTCATATTTTTCATACGCCACGGGATGACATATCACGAATTATAATTTAGTGACACATGCAAAGAGTACTAAATTTTATTTCGTTTTTGATAAAGGTTATATTCCAATGAAAATATTAACAATCCCTCTTTGCGATTCCATACGATTTCACTCGGTAATGATTTGCGTCGTAATGAGGGAGACGGGCGAGTAATATTCTAAGAGGAAATACCAAGATAAACTAAATGAATGGATAGGAAACTGCTTACCTTATAAGAAACTTTTTACTAGTGGTCACCCAGTGATCGAAAATCGACCGTAATTAATTAAATTTTTAAGTTTGTACGTTATTGAGGTTTTGTTGTCAGAGTTCACAAAATTGCTCAAAACTCATTTGGTCAATCTGTCACCAATAATTAGTTGTTGGCAACATTAAAAATTAAATAAATCTGTGTAACTATTTGAGTCCAGACTATTATGTGCTTGACATCTATTTGTTAGTATATGTCGGACATTTTTTATTATTATGTTATAAAAAAGGAGTGCAAAAACTGCTTTTTTAAATTTTGGCTTTATGCCTATGTAGCCATTTTTTTCACTTCTTTTACATTCAAACTTTAACTATGCCAGATTTCAAACTCATCCGTGCGCGCAATATGCATAAAAATGAGTCCGAAGTTTTCTCTTAACGTACACATACAAAAATAACTAACCAATTTGTTTATTCGAGGTATTATTGTTTTAAAAGTATTTTTTTTAATATTTTCTTAATTCATTGTGAAATTACTTTACTTTTATTTGGATGTACATATTTCATGCAATTTATATACGGGGTCACTACATGTGCTTTAGATATTTTATAGTCTAGGATATTTTATAGTCTAGAATCTAGACATCTAAACATTGTACGTAAAGTATTTTAAATCAACACATGTAATTGCACCTTATAGATATACTACCCTGTAATATAATTAATTGGTATCGTGAAAAGAGAAGATTTCCTCTGTTTTACATATAAAACCTTCAATGTTAAAGAATTTATAAAGCTATCGAAAAATACCATATTTATCAATATTACACTTGTATAAAAAATATTCAAAATACCTTAAATATTAATTTAAAAAGAAAAAACATGAAAAAATATAAACCATTTCAAAGCGAAGTATAATCCAGTTATTAGGTTATCCGTAGAGGAAAACGGTCGTCCTTCCGGAGTTTATTATTGCTGTTATTGCTTCCATACGTCAAACAAAGTTTTTTTTTTACCAAATAGAACTGTGCGTAAGCTCTAGAAATATTTATTTTAAAATATATACATATATATAATTTTTGTTTCGTTTTTGTAGGTCTAGAATTGATGTAGAATTGTTTTAAATAGTTGTTTTAAAAAGGTCATTCCATATTTATTAATTTTTTAAAGATCATACAACTCGGTTCGACAAAACATTTCCTAATAACATTAAAAATTTACGCTGGCCTAGGCAATTTAGTATAAAACCGATAGATAAAAACCCCAACCTCAACAAATTGCTGAACAAAAGCAACTGCGTATTTTACTTGCCGCCACTGTACTTTCTAAATATTATATTACACTTAGTTTATTTAATAGAGCAATGACTTAAAAAAAATTAAACTATCCTTTAGTTGAGATATTGGTAAACAAACATCCCCAACATTAATAAACGTAATTGTAAACACTATACAATCCAAAAATAATGGCGATAACCAAGAAATCGGCTCAATATACGGTCGCCGCTGTCATGCCAACCTTTCGGCAGCTGTATACACTTATCTCGAACGCGACATACAAACGAGAGTGACTCTGACGGATTTATCACCATGTCACCGACTTTCATCTTAGCATTTGAACGTATGTATTACAATACCTATTGTACGACCTCTAGAGCATAATTTGTCAAGCCAATTTACGATTACCGCAGAGTAACTTTCATCTCATTACCATCGACAGCGACACACCGCTACGAACATCTAGCAAAGTCACAAAGAAGGTTACATTTTTCATAAAATACTTGTCCAAATGCCTCCTACAAGTCACCAGCCTGGGGCCATGACGTAACGAGTGCCCGTGTATGAGACTCTTAACTCGAAAGCCACTCGACATCGCCCTATCCCTGTCTAACACAACGCGGCGGAAAAGGAAAGTAGAAATTCTTAGTCATATTTTTTCCCTTTACCACCCTCGGCATCTGAAGCGTTCTTTCATATAAAAGAGGTTCTCGAAAAAATAATAACGTGACTGCTCAAAGGGCGCCCAAGTTTCGCTGTTCGAAAGCTTTGATTTTCGACTTGGCAAAGAATTTACGAAACCACAAAGGGAAGTTTTAAACTAGGATTTCATTTTGATTTTAATGCTAGTGCTTAAAGATTTTCTAAATCCATTTAAAGCGTTAAAATACAACGTGCTGGAATAATTATTTCATAGAAAATTCGTGGAATACTATATATTAATATTCTATATATTAAATATTTTAGTAAAGCAAAAGCTTTCTACCCCTTTATAAGCGTATTGCGTGCACGGAAGACTGAGATTAGGCATGGTTAAAGTTTATATGGAGAAGGAGTGCATAAAGCTGAAATTTATCTATAACATCTGTTACTAATATATTAAATAAAATAAATTAATTCTGCGAATCCTAACACGACCAGTGCCTTTGAACCTAGACCCCCCAAAATATTGACTTTGTCACTCAACGAAAATTGACAGCAAGTAATACTCATTGTTTAGGTTCATGAATACTGCAAATGTCAAACAGAAAATAGTCTATGATCAAAAATAAAAAATAATTAAAATATTGTACGACTAAAAGCCGATATTGTCTTCTCTACCACTTTCTTAATTTCTTGCTGCAATCAATATTATATTATGATCCATGTACAGTCGAGTGATTTAAAAAAATGTTGAATAGAAATATTCTTGATAGTTGTGTTATTGTATTGTAGAATATGCTATTATATACTAGAAATAATAATGTAGGTATGCGTGAAGTTAAAAATAATTATGGACTATTGTAAAGAACTATACGAATGCAACTATATGAATGGTACTCCATTCATATCCGTGTATCTGCAAATTGTTCCCCAATAAATATTACTTGCAAAACTTAACTAATAGCTGGATTAAAATAGACAAATTAATTGATATGTTTATATTTATTTATATTTGTAAGTCTCGCGTTTTTCCATTTGATTATATAAATGTATATAATAATATGTTTTTACTTTAGTTTCTTCCTTTTATGTGAGCATGTTCGTCCTGTGACTTTATCGAATGGCTCCAATGGAAGACCAGCGTTAGAAGTTATACAACCAGCATTATGCTAACCTTGGGCCGTCTTGTAACACCTGGCTTTTGACTTTTGATAGTTAGTAAGCAGATGTAAACATATTTTTAAATTGTCTATAGTTTGAAATGTCTTTGTTACAAGAGAATCTTTCTTTCTTTTCTTTCATATGTAAACATAGATTAATGATTAGTTTTCACGGTTGTAGCGTCAGCTTCAACCAATAATTAATCTATGTATACTCAATATATATTTACTCAGTACTTATATATATGTTCAGTAGTATAAGTGTTCAGTCGAATAAAAAGCAACCACTCACTTTTATTAACCGCAACACGATTGTGTACAAATTACTTATTGGCGCATGACTGCTACTGTAATAATCATTTTAGTAATCCTTATTGTTTAAACCATTTTAAACAATGATTCAATATGCCATCGCCATGCTGATTTTTGGTTATTAAATCCATATGATGTACATATATAACATACATATTATAATTATCTAAACCACTAACATCTGCAATCAGTTCCATCTGAATCGTTTCTCAAACCAATGTTAAATCGGTAGAACCAAATAGGTAAAATTACGAACAGAGCGGATATTGATTGATAAGGTTTTTTTTCTAAATATTTTGTTAGTCAAACATTATTTAAAATAGCTAGCAAATAGATTGTTTTCGAAAAGGCGTCAGCACTTTCATGTTCTGTTAATATAATATTTTTTGGTAGTAAGCACTTTGTAATTTAGCATGAAGTGGTAAAATTTTGATGATAGATACAAAACTATACAATTTCTAAAAGTTCCAGTTTGATCTTGACTAATCCAATTAAGATTTAATTAATTGCACTTAATAAAATCCAACGAATTTTTTTGCAAGAATTACGAAGTTGTAACACAGAATCCAAAAAAAATTATACAAATATAAATAAATATCTCATAAGCTTCTGTATAGTTTGATTATTGGCTTTCTATCTTCAGTCGCCGTCAGTACATTTTGGTAGGTTATCTCTACACAATCCGTTGACGTCCATTATTACCCATGCAATTATGGTGTTCACATAAAAGTGGTAAACTCACAAACTTACGTAATTGCCATAGATAATTGTATTCATGAAATTGGTGGCTTCATTGATGGCGAGTATGTACGTCTAACATTACAGTACTAATAGTTGATTACTACATTTCATCACATTGCGAACAACGCATCTCGTAACTCGAGCACTCCAGGACATTTTAACGTAAAAAAATTCTATAGTCGAAAGAGATTTTATGACGACAAATGACAAAAATACTCAACGTTTCATTGTGGAACTTGGAAACGGCGCTGCGAGCATTTTTGTCTGCCCTCGCAACATCCCTATACATGTGTACAGAAGGGCGAAGTTATTTGCTTCGCTCCTCTTCCGTCCGTTTACCCCTCCGCCCCTTGAGCTTCCGTTTTCAGTACCCCCTACCGAACGACGCGTCGACCCAAAACTTAGCAAACAAAACTTCACTTTATCGGAGACAAAAAAGGATTGAATTTACGTTGCTATATGCATTTATTATTTTTCTTTTACCTATAGAGCCTTACAGTAAAATGCGACATTTGCACACTGGCAAAGAATATGGATTCTAAGGCAATGTGACACGTTCGAAATTGGATAAAATTTATTGAGATATTTACGTCGTTTTGGAGAAGAAGGTCTCGAATCTACCCGGAACGCGACGAGGGCACGGACCGTACGAAAAACATATTTTTCAGATAACGACAATGAGAAAGGAAAATATTCAGATGGAAATTCTCCGATACGGGTCGCGAGTGCGCCAGCATGGAAGATATTAAGGGGCGGGCGTGCGCTACTTAATGATATTTCTCGACACACTTTGCTTTTATTACTTCACGCAGACACGATACCCGTTTAGCATATATCATCATTCAAATTTTTTCAATAAACGTATTA
The DNA here is from genome assembly GCA_033032175.1 of Saturnia japonica. Lineage (NCBI taxonomy): Eukaryota > Metazoa > Arthropoda > Insecta > Lepidoptera > Saturniidae > Saturnia > Saturnia japonica. The sequence goes on from CM065315.1 coordinate 4,443,971, forward strand.
TGATTCAGGAGTTTTATAATACACAGCTAAGCAAGATAATCTATGTCCATGACTATTTCTATATATATATTATAAGTCTTAACGTTTCTCTGTCTATCAGTTTATGTTCTTTTCAAGCGAAAACCATTTGTCCGAATTACATGAGTAATTCTAATTTATAGCTATGCTATCTGGCCAGGTTATAGGGTTTTTTTTTTAGATAGAGTAACATACAAAATAAGCAGTGAAAATAATGGTGAATCAATTTAGAAAATAGACGTCTTTGAGGCGCTTGAATAGTTTACGCTGAGTGAACCATAGGAGATATATAAAATTAACCTATGAATTTGCACATTTAAAAAAGACCTACAAAAAAATTAGCAATAGCATATTTATATCTTTTAAGGATTACCGATAATAAGCATTTTTGTCCTCAAAATGACTGGCGGGAGACCGCCGTATAACTGAAAAGAAAGAGAACATTTATTCTTAAGAACAAAACACGTTATTACATAATATAGAGTAATTAAAAACATAATGTCTGGGTCGCAGGGTGCAGGCGGCACGACTCGTGCGAGTGCTCTACCGACGGCATTGTGCAGTCCATGTGAGCGGAGCCGCGGGCACAGCTAGTAGAGATTATAACATGGTATTTGATTATATATTATAAAACATTGATTGTACATTATAAAAAAAAAGAAATTGCAAATGTACGATAAATTCATAATTTACATGCTATAGAATAATTAAATTAAAAACACAACAGGTCACAAAATAAGTATATGATTACCGGATCGTGACCTCTAAAACAACGTCACATGGTAAAAATCTTCACAACTCAAACAAAATTTATAAAATTATTCGGAAAATTTATTATCTGAACAAAACGTCCCGATGGGAAATTAAGTAACACGATATTAGCATCCCTCAAAACGAAAGGGACGAAAATATAGATTAATTTATTATTAGAAAAGGACGGCCTAAAGTGGGGGCGATCTTGTCTAAAGGACATTGGCCTCTGGGGCACGCGACCGTTGATTCGAACTCCTTTTTAATTCCCTTTTTATTAATTATACTGGGACTAAGCACTCTTTGTAGTTTTAGTCCCAAAAAACCAAATAAAATCTTAAAATAATAATATGCTTAAATTATTTTCTTTATTAAGATTATCGAAATTTCTATATTGTTTCTCCTAGTAATTAATATATATAGTAATAAGTCTATAATATTTCTCCTATAATTATTCCTTATAATTGAATTTCTAAACATTTGTTACACATACTCGTATTTATAGTTATTGCAATGAAAAGCCATTTTATAAGTTTATGATTATAATTTAGCTTTAAGCAATTAAATTTTCAAAGAGAGTACATGTAAGCTCTGTATTAAATTACCAGATATTAATGAAATAAATTACAATTACTATAATATTCCAATATTCACACCACTCAGTAAATACTACTATTTTGATTAATATAAACGCACAATAAATATAACACAGCTATTAAATCGGTAAGTTCTATCGTCTTGTATAAATAAAACAAATATAAAATTAAAGTAAGAACAGTATTTTATACACGATAATAACTAATCTATAACTCAACAGAAATTTTAATTGATTAACATTCTAAAATCAATTATTATTTCCTTTGAAAACTTGAAAGTAATTACACGTTGAAGCGGCTATATTTTATAGCAATATTTCTTTAATAACAAGTAATACAGTTAAGGCTGTGTCATGTATTTAAATAATGGAGACTATTTTCTCGGTTACTTGGCATTAATAGATGTTAATCAATTTTCGAAGAATAAGTTACATAGTTACAGATTTAATCTATATCGTTGAGTTATATCTAGTATAATTAATGATTTCTTAAAGAAACTTCTTCATTTACGTACTGTTTCTTTTTAATAATCCTTATATAATGATTTTAAGATTAGTTATGTATCTACGAAATAATTTTTTTTCATGAAAATAAATCAAAAATATTTCATTGTTAGAAAGAGATTTTTGGTAACATTAAACAAAATTAATAAAGTATCAAAATCACCCTGTCACAGTATATACTGTGGCCGTGGCGCGCAAAAATCTTAAACGCCCCGACTTCCTCCGTCTCATTAAAGAGCTTTTTCTCAACTAAGCGACGCCGGTTTTATTCTTCACTTAATGGGCAGAGCTGTTTGGTTTCTTCAATGTAAACTTGGCAATGAACGGTGCGTACCGAGGGGAGACTCGCCAAAAATTGGGTCAGTCTTTGACTTAATTTTTTTTACCCAAGGTCGGTGATAATCAATAAGCGCCGCGGTGGGACGCGGCTCCCGCCCAAATTTACGCCTGTTCGTAATTAGATTTTTGTGTTATCGATTTTGGGGTAGGTCGAGGTTAATCGATGGCGCTGACATTGTTCTTTCGTGATTCAACTTTGTTAAATAGTTTTTCTTTTTTTAAGAAGAAACCTGTTAGTGTTGTGAAGATATTATTTGTGTATAGATTAGTCCGATGATAATAGCTAGTTTTAATTAAGTTTCTCAAACTATATTCTAGTATTTATGTTAAACGGTTTCCACTGCCAGATTGCTTTGCGGCTCATTGTTATTGCTTCGGTTTTTAGTTCCGTAGCATTGTTTTTTTTATCGTTATAGGTTTAACGTTAGGGTCAAAATTTTACTTGATTTTAAGTAACGATGTGGTCCAAGATGGTATGCACGCTAAGCCTAGTGGAAGACTGGCTCACAAGTGCAGCTGCCGGAACACAATTGGTGCTTGGCGACAAAGCATGAAGTTATTATTAACTTTAAATTTTCTTAATAAATAGACTAACAATTTTTAAATCTGATTAATCTTCAGAGATTGGGGCGTTCAAACATATCTACAATCTCTTGAAATTTATAATATTATAGTATAGAGATATGTATATAATATTTGTGTCTGTTTTTGTATGTAAGCAGAAATATTTATACAGAGAAAACAGAACTAAAATGTAAGTAGATATTTACTTTGTTCTTGTATTTTGCACACGGCGCGGTGTGCCCCTTAGCCGATCGTTATTGGTTTATCGTTTTATTGAAAATATGTATTCAGGTTACAATAAGGAGTGTGTAAACCCAGCGAAAAATCCAAATGTTCACACCGAATACTACATTCAACTCTTTATTGAATATTAATATAATCAACACAATTCTATTGTATTCAAATTCTGATACTGTAAGTATTTATAATTATTGTATAAATAATTATTTTTTAATATATTAACATAGTAATATATGGGCCACCAACAACCGCTTGGTGTCTGGAAAAAAAACCTCAATTATGTAGATAAACTTGGAAAGTAAAACATTACGTAAATACAAAATTTCATACAAATCCTTACACCTGTTTTCGAGAAACCAAGTAAGTACGTATAGTCAATTATGTATACTTAATAAATAGAGCTCAAAAGATTGTTTGTTTGACCACTCACAACTCTGGAACTACCAATCAAATTAGATTTATTTTTTTGTATTTTAAATCCTATTTATTGAAAAAGGTTATAAGCTATATAACTTCAACCCACGACTTTAAAGAGCAGAGCAGTAACAATGAACGTCAATCAATTTGACGAGCTGTAGACAAGTACGGAAAGTGAGAACAAAGATAGACTCGAGCGTTGGCGGCGGCGGAGTGGAGAATTGGTCCGAATAACCTTAGAACGGGTGAAAGGGCTCAGCTAGTTTTTGCATAAGAATTTCTTTGATGAATCACAGATTAGCGATGAGTGTTAGTGATTGAACAAAGCGCCAAATAAACTGTTGAACGAGACTCTCGTAAATGATCACCGTTTATCCACTCATCGGTGATGCGTGTACGGACAGCATATAAACTCTGTTATACGAAAAGCACAAGCCCACTCACAATATTTGTTCATCGGGCGGAATGCGGCAGCAGAGGACCGGATGCGCGCGCAAACACGTATATTGCTTAGTAAATACATACATAAGACTTAACCGTTGCATTTTCTTATGTTAAAAAATTTAAATTGAATTTAATAAAAATATGTACTAGGTAGTCAATAAACAGTTTATTGTATTTGAGACAAAATAGATTAAGCTGTGGAATAAAGAATGTTTACCTACTAACAAAACATTCAATAGCAACATTGACAGTCTCGATCTTTTTCATCAGATATTATTATAGACTAGCTGTGCCCGCGGCTTCGCTCACGTGGACTACGGAATGCCATCGAACTTGCACACGCGCGAATGTTTCTACCCGCTCCCGGCTATTTTAAAGACAAAAATGCTTATTGTGGGTGTTCCTTAGAAGATAGACATGTACTCTCACTGACTTTTTGTAGATATTTTTAGTCTACAATATGTAGTACACTATTTTGCTATATCTCTTATGGTTTTCTCAGCGTAAGTCATTTAAGCGCGCGAATTGATTCACCACGACCAGTTTTTTTTTAAATTTGCGCGTTACTCTAATTCCTTTGTATTCAATTAATAAAATTGAAGTGTCTGTTTTTAATGTCAAAATAACAGCTTTTCACTAAAATCATATGAAAGTATATACGATACCTATGACAAAAAAAAAAACAATTTTTAAAATTATTGTCTGTCTCTCCATTTGTTCTGGTTAATCTCCGAAACGGTTGGATCGATTTCGACGAAACTTTCACTAGCAGTTAGCTGATGTTATAAGGAGTAACTTGGTTACTTTTAATTTAGAAAAAGAATTAGGGTTCCGCGCAAATAAAAAAAATGGTCATGATGAATTAATTCGGGCGCTTAAATTGCTTAGGCTGAGTAAACCATAAGAGATATATTTATCAAAGTAATGTACAACATAATTTTAGATGCTAAAAAGACCTACAAAAGAATCAACGAGTTCATAATTATGTCTATCTTCTAAGGATCATACACAATAAGCACATAACCGGGAGTGGGAGTAGCACCATTTGCGCGTATATCCGATCGACGGCATTCTGTAGTCCACACGAACGAAGTTGCGGGCACAACTAGTTGTATATCAATTTTTATAATAAATCAATAACTATAGGTCAAAATCAAGAATTTATACAAAACTTTCCCATCTTACATAGATATTCTAAAAGCAATGTTACTTTATAACCGACAGCAATAAAGGGTGTAACAAATCAGTTAACCAGACCATGTATGAAAATGTACTACTATTATTTTTAGAAAGATAGTTTAAAACAGAATTGTAATAATACCGTTTGGAATACCTGAGTTTCTCTGAAGCCATTTATTTTGTAGAATTATCGAGTAAAATTAATTAGGTTTTTTTTTTATATATTAACACTATATTATTGAAATTATAAGACTGATAAGGGTAAAATGTGCTATAATAATAATCTATATTATATAATATAATTGTTACGTAATGTGCAAAGATTTATGTTTCGAGAGCTGTGATGGCTAATAACCCTAAAACGGCTGTTTACATTAATTATCCTTTATTTTTTAAATTATTAAAGTAATTTAATAAATAACTTATACTATTTTATGATACCTATACATATTTAAATATTTTCTAATTTTATGCATAAATTAATCATTATTAAAAACCTGATTTTTCCGATTTATTCTATTACAACCATAATTATAATAATACCGGTTAACTAATATGTTTTACGATCATAAAACGAGAGGCAAACACACAATCGGTCACGTGTACGATTTATTTATCGTTGTCATTAAGAACCTTATGCTATTCCTGTGTTTGCTTTATCTAAGACATATTTAACATTCATATACAGAGTGTTTACAGATAAAACAAATTTGCCGGTCATAGTGGAACAGAAGTTATGGCACGTGTACATAAAACTCATTTTATGAAACCGCTTTTTTTTACTTATTTGTAAGTAAGTAAAGTCCCAAGAAAAACATGCTGTAAAATGCGGACCAAGTCTCGATTGAGATGGTTTATCTATAAAAAGTAATGAAATCTCATGAACAGTCAAGATCAGGAGGTGGATATAAAAAAAGCGAGTAATTTTTACTAAAATCTAGCCTATCTTTTACAAGTTAAATTCCATTCTTTAGAATCTGCTGTGCCTAATTATATGAATCTAAAACATTTAAATTATTGACAAGACAATAATTATACAATAATAATATTCTTGATATATGTTGTGGAATTTTATATTACTTGGCCGTTGCTGCTATAAACTCATGCTCAAGAAAACTGAACTAATTAAATAGTAACAATGACTCCTACAATATTTTCAACGGCAGAAGAACCCGAGTAAGGACCTAGGCAACATATAGTTACGCTTTTCCATAGGGTCTGAGTAGTAATGATTAAAATATAAAAATACTCATACTTTCAATTCAGTAAGTCATATAGTTTCCGTGAAACGTCTAAAACATATTGACGTGAACGAAGTCGCATGTACCAGCTAGTATTAAATAAATGTATACACTTATTAGATATATTAACTAATAAGAAAATTTATTAGATAATAGATCAGCAATTAGAAAAAAAAAACGTTTGTGTTAGAACGAGATAGGTATGTATACGAGACCATTTTCGTATGACGTGCCATCGGCCTATATCGGCATACGTAAATCGTTATTAAAACAATTCCAGCTTTCTGTGCAAAACCTAAGGTTTTTAAATATAATTTTGTTTGCGTGTATAATTGTTGTTACGTGTACAGTACCTAGATGTAACACGTATAACAAAGAAAATCAACAAAATAATACGCACACTAGTGTATTCGTTTATTTATTTCGGTCGGTTTATTCGACATATTACCGATCTTATAATATTAGTAAATATTAGTTATGTTTGCAAGCACTATGAATATAATAATCAAGTTTATAAAGAGAAGCGAGAAGTGTTAAGCAAATGTCTTGCAAATGGAACTTAATTACTTGATCATAGTTTCATCTTTTATGTAGGTAAATAATCAACTTTTGTTTAATGAGGCTCCGAAGTGGTAGCACACCACGTTAATACCACTTAAGGCCATGAAATATATTTAATTTTTTGCGAAAAGTGTGACATGGTGATTTTAGCCATCAATGATAATAACTGCCTCCTTAGCCTAGTGATCGTAAGCGCGACTGCTATGAGTGACACTTGTAATATTTTAATGACAATTAAATTCATTAAATACCTAACATATCTTCCTTTTTCCTTCCTCAAAATCACTGAAATCTAAAGCTTTATATTAATATAAATATAAACGAAATTTAAAAACAAAGAAGTTTCACTTCTGACATGTGTACTTTGTACGCACGCACATTTTTTTGCTTATGTACTGTACTTTGTACCAGTGTGATGAATTTCACGCCCCGCCAACTATATTTCATTTACAAAGCACAAGTTCGGCCGTGTATGGAAAACTGTTCACATCTCTAGTTGTAGAGACGGGCTGTCCGCATGGTTAATGATGTAGACGTTACCAGTTATATCGAGCCGCTTCAGCTGCACAGAAATATGGTCTCACTGAGCGTGTTCTGTCGTCTGTATCATGCCAATTATTCAGAAGAGCTATTCCACCTAACCAACTCCCGGATAGTGTATTCCTTCTTCTTAAAGAATCGGGTCCGACCAGCGTAACGTGAAGAGATATTTATGCAGGCTGACTTGACAGCGGCGACCGTAGACGGTCTGCCGATTTATCGGTGGTGGCCGATGTAATTGAATTATACTGTCCTTACTATCTGGGACAAGATCGTCAATTTGCCGAGCTACTAAAAAAAAAGAATAGTAAACTTAATAAACATAAATCAAACGTATTTTCCGATAAGCAACATATTCAATCATTCCGCTTCAATTATTTAAAAAAAAAACTACGACATCTGCATTTAGTTATGTTAATGAAAGTAGAGGCTTTCATTAAATTCATTAGTTGGTATGAATTATTGAATAAATTCTTTGATCAATTAAAATTAATTCGCTTCGCCTTAAGCGGTTTGTTACCGTGCGCCTATTTCGACGATCCGTGTTATAATGAACTACACACGCTTATAGGCAATTGGTTATTAATAACACAAAATTGTAAAACGTATATTTTGATAATTATTTTGATTTAAATGAGATAGTCGTTTTGATAGCCCGGAATTATTGACTGGCAAATTTTTGTTTGGTATTTATCTACTTTTTATTTTAATTTATTGGTAATAAATTGAGATTTTTAAAGTTATTATAATAGTTTAAACTGATTAGAGAGTATTCAAAGTAACTCACGATTGGCAAATTTATTACTAACACTCGTGTAGTTTTTTTTTTTTTTAAGAAGTAGTAATTAAACCTTTATTGTTTTATATAAACTTCAAATTTAAACTATATCTACAATTACTAAATTGACTATCTATGCAGTGTATTCTATAATAATATAAAAAAAACTCAAGAGATTATTTGTTTGTTAGAACGCGCTAAATCTCTGGAACTACGAGGAATATTTGAAAAATTATTTTTCCATTTTATAGCCTGTTTATTGCGGAACGCTACATAACTTCACGCTAAGACTCTAAGGACTGGGGCAGTAACCATGGCACGAGTTCGTTGGCGGCGGCGACGTGGACAGTTGGTCGATAATACGGGTGAAACCGTGAGGCACATTCTAGTAATGTAATATTATATTAGGTATATTGGCGATGTTGTAAGACTATTATTATTGTTAGGAACTAATGTCACACTACAAGGTGGTATATTTAAGTATAAATAAAATGGTAATGTGTGTTATTGTTCCCAAATTGTTTTATTGATAATTATTATTTTTAATTTGAAGCAATTTAATATAAATCACTGTACAACAACATATTATATATTGTACATTTCTTTTTACAGTAACTGGGTACTAACATGTCTAAATATTTTCCCTTACATCGTCATATAATTCGAAGCCAATATCTGAAGTTCAGGCGTCTGAATCAATTTAAGCAGCGCTCGTCTTCCGACAAAGAAAGAATTTCTCATAAGATAGCGGAGGCAGGGCGGCACGGCAGGGCGGGCAGGAGAAGAGAAGTATGTCTGGACACGTTTTGCTTTGTAATTTAAAATATTCTTTTTTAAAATAGACCCTCTAAACCTTCCATTACGGTGTAATAGAATTTTAAACTTGTGAATAATATTTTATTTAATCTGGTATAGGTGTCGAATTTTAACAAAATTTTAAAAAATAGTTATTGACTGAAAAGTGACTGGCTATTTAGTGGATGCGTATAATTATATACTTATATTATGTTTTATTTTTAGTTTATAGGCTTAGCGTTTGACCATACTGTCATCTGATCTTTAATGAAGATGTGGCAGAAGTCATATCTTTGGCGTAATATGAAGTTGTGGAACGATCTCCCAGCTAGTGTTTTTCCTCCTTTCTTAACTTGTTCTTACACTTTGATAAGCCAGATTTTGTTAAAGAATAGCACAGTTTTAATACATTACTTCTTTACCAGACAATAAGTTCAACGACTATGTCAAGCAGGATTTACTGTCAAAAGGATATTATAGGGTAGATCATTCATTTATCTGAATTCACTCCCTCTCTGTGCATTCACTAAATTATATGATTATTATTATTACATTCCATTATACTATTATTACATTATATAATACTTTTGAAAAAAATAAATAAACCGATCAAGTTTCTTGCCGGTTTTTCTCAATGTCTGGGATGTTTTCCGAACCGGCAGTAGTGTTTTAGCGTTCATAAGTGCCTCCTTAGAGCCTAAATTGAATAAAGATTATATTGATTTTGGTTTTTATTGATATTTATATTCATTCAGACAAAAGACAGTCATGGGCATGGATCGAACCCGCGAACTCTCAGTAATAGAGCTAAAATAAAATTAATTTACCTTTTCGTTAATTTTGAATAAAATCTGAAAGTAAACAAACGTTGCACAGCTAATAAAATTTCAGTTCGAAATCAAATAAACTTAAAAAGTACGCAACGATTCCGTTGAAGCATTTCTCGTATCTCAAAGAAAGAATTCGCAATAAAGTTGGACTGGCCCCGCCCCCTACACACACGGACTCGATTGGCGTATACTGACTATCGGAAAAATAAGGAAATGGAGGAAAATTACCCCACGCATGGAAAGAGTTGGGGAGGAGTCGACCGTGTGGAATATGTGATGCATGCCGCTTGAAATATTTTTCAGTTAGTTTACATTACGATCTTTACGTAGGTATTAGGCAAGTATTGGCCATTTCAAACAATGAGAAATAAATATTTCTTTTGCTTTCTTACTATACCGTGTTAGAATGTCGTGTATTTCTGGAAAATTGCGCATATACAAACGGCAAGTCCAAACAGACAACCGTCTTTTTATTGAAGTTGGGTAATTATTAAAACTTTGATCGATAATGATTAGTATGATAATAAAATCACTTCAATTTACAAATTATACTTCAAGTTGCAATTACTATTGCAATATCAGTAATGCAAATAGCATTTCATTTCTTGTAAGCGATAATGGTCGGATTGTGTTCCCATGTATTTACGAATCGAATACTTCCGACTTCAAAATACAGTTTTATATATCTTCAATGAAATTAAATCTGTTTAATACTATTAAGTGAGTAATCCTTGTGTATATATACATATATATGTAATTGTTTTTCGGAAAAAGACTTCAACGATTTGGATGAAATTTTGCTGTGAATGTTTTACATTCCAAGTTTACCTAGATAGGTGTTTTTCCTTTTTGTTGAGACACTGAGCCAAGCTCGGTTGTCCCGATGTTACTAATAAAGATTTCTATTGTGTTTGAACTTGCTAATCTCTGGAACTACTGATCAGATTGAAAAAATATATTTTTTATATTTTATTTATTTTTTTGCCTATTTATTAAAAGCCTACTTACTTACAGACTGTGTTAAACGAGCTACGTCCACTGCTCCTTGGCGCAAAGCTCTCTGGGGAAGAGAAGGTCCAAAAAGAGGTAGGACACAGAATTTTCTTTGGGGATTGCTTTCTACTTGGAGCATTCCGACTGGTGGAATACCTCTACCCTACAGAAGATTACAGCGAAATAATCTTGTGTTGTATTCCTGTAGTGAGAAGGGTTTCCAGAACGTTTTGATGGGTTCAAGGTCGGAAACGTGCTAGTGATACATGTGGTATTACAAGCGTCCATAGGCTACGGTAGCCGCTTACCATCAGTCGGAAAGTATGCTTGTTTGCCACCTTAGTTGAATTAAAAAATAGAGCATAAGAGGACTATATATTGGGTCGGGGAAAAAATGTTTTCTCATAAACGTAGGTGTAAACTTGTTATAAAATTTCTTTGGTTGTACTATTTGTATCTGGCTGGTTTTGGTAGCATTAAAAATAATAAAATAAAATAAAAAAAGTTGTTTCACGCTATTTTTCATTTGTTTTTCTTTCTGTAAAAATGAGTGAATCTAATGAAGAAATTCGATATGTTTTAAAATATTATTACAAAAAAGGCAAAAATTGAACTCAAGCAGCGAAAAAAAATTTTGATATTTATGGACCTAATGCAGTGTCAGTAAGAGTAGCACAAAGTTGGTTCAAACATTTTCAGTCCGGAAATTTTGATGTTAAAGATGCACCTCGCTCTGGTCGCCCTGTTACGAATAAAATAGACGCCATTTTTTTTAAAGTCGAGCAAAATCGGCATATCAGTAGTTACGATGTAGCTGAAGAACTGGAAATTGACCACAAAACAGTTTTAACCCATTTGAAGAAAGCTGGCTATACCAAAAAGCTAGATATTTGGGTGCCACACGAGCTCACTAAAAGATATCTAATGAACCGTGTACTCATTTGCGATTCATTATTGAGACGTAATGAAACCGAGCCGTTTTTGAAGATATTGATAACTGGTGATGAAAAGTGGATCACGTACGTCAAGAACGTGTGAAAAAGGTCGTGGTCTAAGGTCTGCCATGCTTCACTGGGCTAACTCGAAATAAGGTGATGCTGTGTAAATCGTGGGACTGGAAGGGCATTGTTAATTATGAGCTTTTACCGCCCGGCAAAATATCGATTCGGATCTCTACTGCCAACAACTGATGAGATTAAAGGAAGCAGTTGAGAGAAAGCGGCCGGAATTGATCAACAGGAAGGGTGTGGCCTTCCATCACGATAACGCTAGACCACACACATCTTTAGCCACTCAGGAAAAATTAAGAGAGTTTGGCTGGAAAATGTTAGTGCATCCACCATATAGCCCTGACCTTGCACCTGTTTCGGTATCTTCAGAATTCATTAGGTTCTGTAAGGTTAACATCAAGAGAGGACTGCCAAAACTATTTGTCGCGTTTTTTTGATCAGAAGTCTCAAAGTTTCTACAGCGACGGGATCATGTCTCTACCTACAAAATAGCAGAAAGTCATCGAACAAAACGGCACATTTAAACTTCAAATAAATGTAAAAAAACTTTGAAAAAAATGTCTTGAGTTTTCATATAAAAATGCGAAGAAACTTTTTCCCCGACCGATTACGTCAACCAATCTGGCAATCGATAAACAAATAGTTATCATAAATATGATACATGCAAGTACAGTCCAAATTTAACACGAGTGAATCCGCGGGGCACAGCTCTTATATTATAAGTTGCTCGACTCATGAATGAATGTTTCAGACTATCGCAATATTACTAAAGTTTCAGTGGTTGGAAGTTTTTATTAATGCGGGGGCAAAAGGCTTCGTCTTTTGTTCCACGGTCGACAAAACTCGACTTCGAAAACTCTTTATATTTGTACACGAAAGGTTTAAATTCAACACTTTATTGAGTTCCCTTTATATAATCGCGATAATATCCTTGCCCTTAACGATTAAGCAGGTGGAAGCATCCATTATTTATATTTGGAATAAAAAATTACGTTTCCGCTTCGAAAAAAATGGCTGAATTCCACATTTTCCACCTTTGGTTTGTTATTAAAAAACGAAAGCATATGTACACCGTCCAATTTACTTGTGAAATGATAATTTATTTTGTCTTCTTTTCTCTTTAATACAAGCTTTTATTTAGATTGCTTTGTTAGTATAGGTCAAATCTTGCGGCTGAATTTTGAAAGAGTTTTCCCTCAACCCAATGAGCTTAAATTTTTCATGCCTAAACGTTTCATTTGGATGACAATGCACGATTAGCTAAGTGACGTAATTTTAAATCTATTATGGCGAACTACCGAAGATGGCTGAGCAGTTATTCTTCTTCTTCTTCTTCTTCCTAACATGGCAACCGGTCCTCTTTAATGAAGACCATTACTGCCATTATCGAGTGAATTATAATGTCATGTGTTATGATGATTCAGTATCCTAACAAGATGGCGGCTCCCTTGTCAGAACTTTCTAGGAAGATTTTGTGGGATCTCAAAATGAATGTTTTAGCTTATATTTATAATCCACTTCACTTATGCACAAAAACCAAACTATATCACGCAAAACGCCACCAATATTACATAAAATAGGGTCAAAAACCTAAGTTGATGAATTAAAAATAAAAACCACAACATGTCACTTCAAGATCCTGCCAAAAACTCCCGAGCAGTCATTTTTCACGGACTATGGATATGAAGTAAAAGTGAATCTAAGAATTTTTTTTAATAAAAAGAACTTATTTAAAACATACTTTTATTCCATATTTTAAAAGCTTGTAACGCAAAATAAAAAAATAAATGAGTAAGGAGAATTTAAAAATTAATGAATTTCTTGTATGCCTTCTTGCAAGCCTCTAAAAATATTGGATAGAGACTTGGTTTAAAAAAAAAAAAAATATTTCTTATATTTAATTCTGTCGTAATTTAATATAACCATTTATTCATGTGCACAGTTAAAGAGGAAACGCGATAGGTAAAAAAAATAATGCATAGGTACGTTATAACGCACATATATTGCTATCGCGCTGTGCCCGTACGATCGGATAAAGCGCGAGAGAGACAATTGTATTCCGAACTGATTAGATCAAATCATAGTTTCGTAATCCCTGTTTACTCCTTCAAAATAGAACCTACTTGAATAAACCAAAATTCAAGTTTGATTTAAAAAGGACTTTATGCCGATATGTTGTTGTATGTTGTCATTATGACATATTTTTCACCACATGCATGGTGGTCGCGTCCTCGTTCGTTGCTTAGCAGGGTGCACCACGTACAGACCCTTTCTTGGGCGTCTCAGTACTCAAAATGTAATTCAACACTCCTTACTCCCCGATATGAACCTATAAAAGTTTAAGTTATTAAATAAACTAGCGGTCGCCCTTAGGTCGAAAGTCGACCGGCGACTTTTTGATCATAGACTATTTTCTGTTTAACATTTGCAGTATTCATGAACCTAAACAATGAGTACTATCTACATCACTTGCTGTCACTTTTAGTTGAGTGACATTGTCAATATTTTAGGGGGTCTAAGTTCAATGGCACTGGTTGGGTTAGTATTCGCAATATTAATTTATTTTATTTTATATATTAGTATATAACAGATATCAGATAAATTTTAGCTTTCTGCACTCCTTCTCCATATAAACTTTATGCATGCTTCACGTATTAATATATAGATAAGATCTATTAATTAATTCCAAAATAAATTATACTTTATTAGCATATTTATTAGCATATTTTACATCCAATCATGAATGGAGGGCAATTGCCTTTCAGTTCTGTTTCGACTTGATACAGGCGTGAGCAAGAAGAAAATGTTGTCCTTTTTTGACAACAGAGTTTCGCCTTACACTGTGATTTCCTATATCTTTTATTTCAACGTGCTGATAACAAAATTTGTACCGTGTTCAAATTGCTATTAAGTAGTGAGAGTATAACGAGTCTATTTCTAAAACATAATGATTAAAAACAATTTATTATAATACAAGACCGGTATATGATGATATTATTTTTAAGTTTATCTTTTTTCCCGCACTATTCATTTCTTGTTAACATAAATAAATATATAAGGCAATTAAAGCTAACAAACACGAATTCGAAATGTCTACCTACCGCACGAAAGCTCATGGGTAAAACGTTCCCAATTAATTTAGACGAACATATTAAGAAATGTTTCTTATCCACTATATTATATTACCATTGATTATTGTAATGTGCTTTTACAATTTATTAGTACTATACACGATAGTAGGTTTGTAGTGGCATGTTGTTTGGAAATTGAATCGAGAATAAAATATAGTTAATTGAAATATCGATAAATATTAAAATTGGGAACCGAAACATCGATAATTGAAATCGACATATTTGCTCCAATTATCGGAAACTCGATTTAATTATAGCTGGAAGTAAAACCGTAGGAATAACATAAACAACTAAAACTCGCTTTCATAAATTTCATTAGTTTATACACACTAGCTTGCATCAGCGACTTCGTTCATATAACATAAACTATTATTTCAACCTCTTGATTTTCTATTAGGTTAGTATTTGCACAAGCTCTAAAATATTTGTTTATTTATGTAACTTAAAGCTTATATATATATATAGAATTGTTCAAATCACAAACAATCTCTCCATTTAGCTACTCATTCTGTTGGTTTTTTTTTTTTAATTATAAGGTCTGCCTTATATGCAATTTTACCAATGTCGAGTGTATGAAATACATATTTTAGAGTTTATTGTAACGAAGATACATACCGCGGGGTGGGAGCTAAATTGAAAAAAGTGACACAAAAACAAACACATACCTACATATATACGATTTTCAAGACTGACAGGAATTGGCTCAGCTGCGCTATGACCAGATTTAAACACACTGTTGCATTTACAGTACGAGTAGTCGATAATTCGAGTTTCACTGATTTAAGTTTTTTTATATATTTTTTAGTTTTAGTTTTTGTTAATAAAAATAAATATCTGTTATTAATTATTAACAAATTATAATTTGATATTCTGTATATATTTTCGAATAATATGGAAAGTATACAACCAGGAAGTGTATGTTATTCCATAATTGATCGGTTTAAATAATTGTTCATAATACTTTTAGAAATCGTAAAAAAAGATTACAGCAATTAATTTTGTATTGCTTCTTAACCGATTTTGATAAAATTTGTACTCAGGAAGTGTGTGTTATTCCATAATTTATAGGTTACAAGAATCATCAATAATGCTTTTAGAAATTGTAAAAAAAGAATAAAAAAAATAGTTTTGTAGTAGATAATAATACTTCACCGATTTTGATAAAATTTTGCACAGGGGATGTATTTATTATTATATCATGGATAGGCTATAATAGTCGTCAACAATACTTTTTATAAATTTTAAGGAAAAATAACAAAAATTAAGTAGGTAGTAGGTAATTCTTTACAAATTATGATAAACTTAAGTAGTAGTAAGTAAGTAGGTATATGTTATTCAATCATAAATAGAATAAAGATCGTCCATAAGGTTTGAAAATTGTAAACGTAAATTATTAATTCTCAACCGATATTCATGAAATGTACATAGGAAGTACTTCCCATGACGTATTAATAGATGGATTATAAGGATTTTCATTAATAATATGAGTACAAATATAATTACGAACCGGACTTGAGCCGTATAAAAAATTAGGTCTCCTTATCCAATATATATTTATTATTATTTCTACATTACTCTAAAACTTTATTAAATCTGTTATTCCAAATGAAAACTAACCGTAAAACAAAACCAAACAGTAGTTCGAATCCACTTAAACCAACCTAAACAAAGATAAACAAGGCAAATCCGACGACGTATAAGTAAATTTGTTTTCAAGGAGTCCTTACTACATTATTTCTCAATGCGTTTTCCAATTTCTTTTACTCGAATAACTCTACTGTGGTTCGCTTGTATTTAATGTCCGTTGTATATACTGACTATGTATATAACATGCATTTATTTGATATCTTCAGTCCTTTTCTGGCGCATCTTTTATCCCTTTCAGTGGATTTCGAAGCGCGAAATCCTACTTATAGCGAGCGTCTCTTGGCTCAGTTGAAATGGATTTTTTCAGATATATGTTACTTGACATGTTTTGATACTGTAGAATATAAATACGGGAAATCCAAAAATGAAAGAGATGTGATAGAATAACAGCATTACGCTATATCCATCTGGTATAAGTAAATACATATTAATAATAATTAAATAATAGGTAAGTATGAATATATAAATTTATCACTGCTGTGAAAAGGACTCCTACTAAGAGAATGCATACATGACCTTAATCACCACTTAAAATTAGTTTTACTCAATTAATTAGATATCTGCAGTCTATATTTTTCCACAAACTACAACAACGTTTCTGAAACGTTCAGGCTTACTTATATTTCTTATATTTTAACTTCACTATCAGCCGACAGTGTTATCTTTGTGTTATCAATGGTAAAATATAAGCGAATTTTGAAAAAAAACCGTAACTACACATCATGGCTCAAATCTACGGACATCGAATCTATAATCCGCAGGTGTAAACCCGTTCTACAACCACGACTTTCGATTCGACCACCATGACTTTGACGAGACATTAACAAACAATTCATTTATCCATTTTAGAAAAAAAATATATACTTGATGTAACATGTAGATTCCTTAAATTTATAAAAAGTTATCATATTATTTCTATGTAACATATTATACGGTTATCTTCGTAATTATTTCTCTAAACCAATAAATATATGGAAAGTCTGTACTTTATTATATCGTATGCATACTATACAATACTACTATTATAAATTACATCACATCTGAACAGCTGACTAAAAATGAGAATAAAAACAAAAGATGGGATTAAATGAATCACGTATAGTGAAAATCGATAAAGAATGTACTAAGCGATATAGGCAAAAGATATACAATAAAACAGGGCACTTTAAAAATAGCAACCCCATTTTATACATGCACTCGAAGCAAAACAATGTGCAATTTTCTCAGTAAACCGAATACACTCTGTGTTTTGTAACGCGAATCCTAAAACTTCGGCACACGTGTAGGCAACGAGCCAAAATATTGTTTGCATTTACGACTTTTAAACACCAAATTATGCCATTAGAAGTTCACGGTTAAGCAATGATAGATTCGTTATATATTTGACTGAGAATTTCGTAACCTAGATGGGTGGTCCTAAATCATTTGCCGAATCGTTTATTCATACAATATTAAGTAACTTTTGAATTGGTTATCTAATCATTTATCATAACATATCATATACATTTTTAATACATGTATGTATTTTGTAATAAGCTACAGGTATTTCATTATTGTTGATTTGTTTGACTGTCTAATAATCTATTTCTATTAAGTGAGCAATTCTTCTATATATGTAAGGTATATATGTAATTGGTTTCTCGGAAACGGTTCCAACGATTTAGATAATGTTTTACATTCAAAGTTTACCTAGACAGCTGGTTCTTTTTTTTATCTAAGTCGCCTAGCTATTTACATTAAAACTAGGAAATTTTTAATTACAATAATAATATTAACAAAACAAACGAAGCTAATACTAAAACTTGCAAGATTTACAAGACAGAAGAATATGAATTTGAAATTTAAGTTTGTTATCGTTAAAATAAAATACGACTGTCTCTAAACATTATATGTTATAACTGTTAGTTGTATGGCAGTCTAGTCATGGTAATATGAATCATCTTCAATAACAACATTTTTTCCACGACACCGATTTAGTTAAATTTAATATTTTTGCTTGTATTTAAAGATGTATTTTGTGTTTTACTGATGTTTCAAAAAATAAGCTATTGTAAATTAAAATAAATATTATTTCAAAAAATATGCTACTTAACTCCACGTCCAACATTATATCCAAGACTCATATAATTATGTGACTCAGTAAAAAATCTATTGTTTATCTTTGACTAACTATTTTGACTCGGTGATTCAAAAAGGATCTTGACCTCCAAAAAATAGTTTGCCACTTCTTGTCTCGGATTCTGCGTAGTATCTTGCCAATTGTCAGCTGATCTGGCTCCACAGTATTACACCAGCGATGCCTAGACCAACCAATCGGACGACAACCAGCTTTTTATCCCACGTGTACTCTTTTGACTGCACACACCCTATTCTCACCAACTCTCAATTTCGACATTCATTTGGATTTTCAAAGTGTTATCATCTCTCTTGAAAAGCCCCTGGATCTTTTGGGTAATTTTCCTTTTCTTTTGTGTGAAAAATATGGCATGTTCCACACCAAACGGACAAGTAAAAAATGTTGATGTTTCCGATTTTAGTAATTTTTGGTTATGTTATACCTAGACATATCCTTGACCTGTATATAAAATATTTTTACAGTAGAAATTCTGGTTAACGATTTACAGAACTTTGATGTTTTAAGTAATCGACAGGAATGTGCTACATCTAATGCGATTATTTAGTTTGAAATAGTTACAATAAAATAAATTATTCGGTGAAATACAATATGATTAATTTATTGAGCTTTTTATCTACATTATTAGAAATTAAGAAAAAAAAACTTTTGCAAGAATAATGTATTAAAAATTTTGAAACTTAAATTGTAATAAAATTATCAGACTTTCTACTGTAAAATTATTGTGTATCTAGGTCGAGGATATGTCTAAATATAACATATCCAAAAATTACTAAAATCGGAAACATCAACATTTTTTACCTGTCCGATTGTTGTGGAATAACCTCATAAATGAGATTAATATAGGTACTCTAAAACCGTTTCACCTGAAACTATGATAGTCGCTAGATCTTAGTGTTTCATCAACAAGATAATTTTTATGTTATCCCTGAACGTGATTGGTGGCGATGCGGTTGCGTTACTAACTACGGAAATGGCACAACAACGTCTTTCGGTCAACTAGTAGTTACTTTATATGTTTTGATTTTTTAATAATTAAAGTATCCAAAACTCCTATTTCATTATTTATTTTCTTCTTTTTTTTTATAGTTCCCTTAATAAAATATGTAATATCAATGTTAACGATCAAAACCTTTAAGTTGCAGATGCGTCCGCGATACACACGAATTATATTTCTTTATATTCAAAGACGCAACCACTCCTGGGAAATATACAGGCTCTGTCGCCTTAGACGTAACGCTTACTCTTCACTACGCACAATATTTAAACAGCCGTATATAGCTTAGAATTGTATATTAATAAGAACTTCTTCAGGACTAAATTAACTAAGCCCTGCAATTAATGCAAAGCATTTTTCTTTTGTTTATCTTAATTTTATTTAGAGATTTTTATCACCAATGATATGCAAATCCCATCATAACTTAGATATACAAATAAAAAGCTGAAACTAAAATAAACATATAAATGAAAGTTAAAAGAGTTATCGGAAAGAAAATTCAATTAATTTACAAGCCAAATTATTAAAAAGGAAACAAAAACCCCGACTACAACAACAAAAACACTGGACTATAAAAATAATTTTTTATATCTTTACTTTTCATTTGATTCCCAGGCGTACTTAAATATTATAGAGACTATCATCTTTCTACAAGTCCGGTGAACTGTAAAATTCGTCAGAGACTCCAGGGCCCCTAAGGCTAACAGTATAGTCATTCAGAATAAAAAGGTCACTACCATAATTAGGATAAATCTAACAACACCTTGTATTTTAAAATCCATCAAGCCGATTAAGGAGTAGCTCATATATAGCACACGGCACACAGCAAATAAATATAGCGCTGGCTTTCAGCTGGGACCATACTAATAATAATAGATTTAAATTACATTTGATTAGCCCAGTAAATTAAGAAGTAGACACTGATTGTTGTTGCAATGCTGGTATAAGACATGGGGGTAGGTTGCGAATAGTGAGGAGGAACATTACATAAATTATTTACAAAAATCCAAATGTATTATTTAAGCAAATCTGATTCCCAATTCTTAACCGAGGCCATAGGTTATTTGGGAATGAAATTCTGAGAAACAAAAATCGTCGTCGAAAAGAATTCCACTCGCTATTCAGAATTCTAATTCTATAGCCAATTATTAGGATTCCCTAGCTTTATGTTCATATTACACATATTAAATAATGTAAACGATCTAACAGCTGTCATGTTAGTTTAACTGGTTTGGTAATACATGTCGCTTGAATAGATTTTCATTAGCATTAACACTTGGCATTCATAATGGAAAAGTTTTTTTAATATTTTTAACGAAGATATTGATTCTAAGATATCTGTTCATATTTCGTCAATAGCGAGATGTATAAGCTTTAAAATTATCTTTGAATCATTAATTTTCACGACGAAGAATTAACTTCTTTGAAAAATAATTTAATGATACTTCAATCGTTACCAGTTTAGCAGACTTTAGAGTTTTTAGCGGGGTTGTAGGTATCTGTACCCGACTGGTTCGCGACCACAATTAAAATGGTGATAAGGTCGTCAAAGTTACTCTCTTTTGGTTTGTCGTACTTCGGGATAAGCCGTGTTATCCAACTGTCAAAATTCTTGTAGACTGGCAAGACAACGGTGATCGACAATGGATAGCTAATTTCATGATTGTTACCGTTGGTTTTGGATTGTATTATTATTATTAGGTACCATGTCATCAATTTGCCGTTATACTATAAAAAAGTTTTTAAATGTATATAAAAGCTAACTAAAAACATAACTAACTACTAACATAACTAAAAAGCGGATTAAAAATGGTTTTATCCATGTCTGTAATAATTTTTTAGTTAAAGTAAGGACTAAATACTATTGTAGAAAATTATATTTCCGTATCATTAACGATTACGCCAGCGCACGCGGATAAAGCAGTCGGGAGGGCCTCGACTTAATAAGACAATATTTAAGGCTATCTGAGAGTCGTAGCCTAATCTTAAATAGTCTATATCCCTGAGAGTCTGGCTATCATATACAAAAAGAATTTTTCGAGTCTGACTGGTAGTTCCAGAGATTAGCATGTTTAAACAAACAATAGCTTTCCGCTTTATTATATTAGTATAGTATAACCTTCCTTAATAAAC
This sequence comes from Saturnia japonica, assembly GCA_033032175.1. Classification (NCBI taxonomy): domain Eukaryota; kingdom Metazoa; phylum Arthropoda; class Insecta; order Lepidoptera; family Saturniidae; genus Saturnia; species Saturnia japonica. The sequence continues at coordinate 4,465,811 of CM065315.1, forward strand.
AGGCAATAAAATGCAAAAAAAAATCAAATCTTAGTGGTAATTTCAAAAATTAGCGCGTTCAAACAAAAAACAATCTCTATCTCATGAGCTTCATAATATAGATACTGACTCCGCATGTCATGTACCGATGGCATTGATACAATTAAAGCTTAATTGTAAGCTTTAAAGTGGCTACAATATTTCCAACACAAATACATTCTGAACTTGGAATATAATATGCAAGATAATTCTAAATATACGGAACCAATTAACAACAACATCATCATGCTTACCCACGTATTCAAGCAACCAATCATTACGCATAAACAATTTGTATTCGCAATACGAGACAAATTTTAATCGCGCCATGTACTTAAGCAGGTTCTGTAATGAGCGTCATTATGTATTATCTATTGTATGATAATGATACAGGCTTTATTCTATTAAAACAATATAATTTAATTTGTAAATAAGACGTTTAAAGGTGAATTCAAACGCTACAGCTTTATTTGTCACCGTGAGATATATTTTTGGAGTACTTTAATGAATCGTGTAAAATTGCTTTTAATATATAAATAGGTGAAGGTAATAGTTTGTATCTCTTTTTAAGCATATTGCGTGAATGGAGGAGTATTAAAGGCATGGTTAAAGTTTAAATGGAAAAGAAGTGCTGAAAGCTAAAATATGATATATAGTATTTATAAAGGTATATTACATTAAATAAAACATTAATTGTTTACGTTGCAAATGTCAAAAAACATAATAATAGTCTGTGTAGTCGCACCGAGTGAAGATTGTCGTTAAAGAAAGTTAAAATGTGGACAAAAAAAAAATAATGATTGACTTTCGAGCTGTGAATTTTATGTGCTACTAGTGTCCCGTCCCAGCTTCGCATGGGTGCAATTTACAAGATAGTGTATTTAATGCTTAAAAAATATGATAGGCAGTTTATCGCTTTAGTATGTATAATTCATATCTTCATAGTTACGAAAAGTACGCTTAGCTCGCGAAGCCCAATTCACCATAGGTGGTGGCCGGTCATCCGTTTCGCTGCGAGTGATTTATTTGCTTGCGCGTAATTTTGAAACCGTGATATTTTCTACGATATGCATTTAAATGATATAGAAGACAATGTTAATCTATATTAAATTCCCAAGTCAAGTGACATATTAATCTCGATAAAGATTTAACTGAATTATAGAAAATCACTTTTCAAATAACCTAATATTTTTAATTATTATATTGAAGGTAAAACGGTAACTGGAATTTAAACTTTAGGAGATAGACATATGCTATTGCGAACTTTTTTCTAGGCTTTTTTAAGAACTACAAATCTTTTTTTATATTATTTTGACATAATATTTCTTAAGGTTTAACCAGTATAAACCATGAAAGCGATATGCAACTTTCTTTATAATATTTATAGATATACTCTTTGGCAAAATAATCCTAATAACGTTCAAACTTAGTGAATTACGGTTGAATTTCGACTACTGGGGGCCACTTGTACGTGCCTATTTATATAGTGGATAAAGAAAATTCATTAACCCGTAGAGATAGGAGGAAGACATAAATCATTGATCGAAAGACAATTGAGATACCGAAAGAAACTGAAGCTGATAGAAAGATTTTTTATTTACTTAATAAATTTAGCTATCAAACACAATATTGATGTTAAGTGAAGATGTAGCCTAAGATGATACAATAGCTCTCTACATCATATCTTTGCCGTAATGTGAAGCCGTCGAACAGTCTCCCGACCAAATGTAATCCCTTCTTCCTACAACATGGAGCCCTTCAAACACAACGTTAAGAGACATTTGAGCAGACCGGCATGACAGCGTCGAGTGGCGATGGAATGTAGATACTTCGGTACAATAACTACAACTTTGCCCAGCTACGATTAAAAAAAATAGTGTGCAATTCACACGTGGTAGAAGTGAAACCTTCACATCTATGTTTTTTTTAAACAGAAAATGATCAAAAATACACACTGATTTAAAGTTTATTAAAAAATATATACAATACTCACAATCATTATTCACAATATCATTTGAAATATCCATGGTAACCAAATACAAAATCAATCAGTAGCAGAATATCATAAGTTTTGTCTAAAAAGTGTTTGTTTCGTGCCTTTTTGGTGAGGTATTAAAATTAATTAATGCATGGCAACAAACTCATTTTACCATTGCCTAAAACATATATGGGCAACAACCGGGCCGCCAGACATTTTGAAAAAACCCAATTAAAAAATATTACATTATGTACTTATACCCACGGGAAAGACTTATTGCTTCTCGATTATTCTAAACTAGTTTATTCCAGATTATTTCTTAATTTTGCCTATGTAAGCGGGTGGATGGCCCGGACGTTTGTTCAGTTCTATTTGAGCTACCGAGGTAATAAATTGGACAAGTGATATCTTAGCGAACTGCTCGAGCCGTCAACATGCTTTGTGACTTTGTGTGCATCTTGAGTGGTTACTAACTATAGTTTGTTATTAAGTTTATTGAACGAAAAGTAAACAAAAATTATGTCTGGTGGAAAGAAAGGAAAAGTAGATACAGTGGGTCGCCAGTTTCAATAAAAATGGACTGAAGAATTCTTTTTTATATTGCACAATGGTAAGCCTATTTGTTTGCTGTGTAATGAACCCATTTCAGTAATGAAATAATTCAATATAAAGAAGCATTACTCAACTAATCATGCTACGCTGCACTCACTGACAGGATAATTAAGAACAGACAAAATCCAGAAGCTTACCGCAAATTTGAAAAAACAGCAACAAATGTTTCATAAACAAAGAACACAAATTGATAATGTTGTGAAAGATAGTTTTACAGTTAGCTCAAAATTGGCAAAGGCATTAAAACCATTTGCCGAAGGAGAATTTATCAAGGAGTGTATGTTAGAAGTTTGCAGTATTTTGTGTCCTGAAAAGTAAAATGAATTTGAAAAAATTAGTTTGTCAAGACTAACTGTTGTTCGACGTATAGAAATGATGGCTAATGACATAAAAACAAATTGACTGACAGTATGGCTGGTTTTGAATCATTTTCCATAGCATTAGACGAGAGCACCGATTTGTCTGACACAGCTCAACTGGCTATATTTATTCTAGGTGTCGATAAGGAGTTCACTGCTACTGAGGAATTGTTTGTTTTACAGCCGCTAAAAGGAACCACTACAGGAGAGGATATTTTTATTGAATTTCAAAAGGTATTCACAAGTTTTAGCTTGCCATGGTGAAAATTAATTGGAGTATGCACTGGTAGTGCACCTTCTATGGTCGGCTTACATAAAGGTTTCATCGGAATTTTGAATGAAAAAGCAACGGAATTAAATGTGCAAAAAGATGATTTGATAGTCCTTCATTGCATTATCCACCAACAGAACTTGTGTTATAAGTCTATTCGACTCCAGAATGTTATGAATGTGGTAGTAAAAACCATCAACTTTATTAGATCCCGAGGGCTTAACCATCGTCAGTTCTATGCGTTTTTGGATGAAATATCAGCTGAATATAACGACGTAACATATTATTGTGAATTCAGATGGCTGAGCAAAGGAAAAATGTTGAAACGGTTTTACGAGCTTAGAAATGAGGCAGACTTTATGAAAATAAAAGATAAACTGCTATCTGAATTAAGTGATCCAAAATAGATATGTGACTTAGCATTTCTCTTCGATCTTACAGGCTATTTGAATGATTTAAATTTGAAACTTCAAAAAAGGACAGTTAGTAAATTATTTGCACAGATATTTGAAAGCGTTTCAGAACAAACTACGCTTGTGGGAGTCACAGATGCTGTATGGTAACAGTTACCATTTCAACACGCTCTCTGCGTATGAAAATATTGCTTATTCTCAAAACGCTGAAGAACTCAAGTTACTGTCGAAACAGTTTTCGAACAGATTTAGCGACTTCAAAAACATGGAAGACTGTTTCAGTTTATTTGCTACTCCTACAAAATGTAATGTTCAAAATACTCCAAATGGAGTTTAACGAAGTTCAAGAAAACCCACTCCTAAAATTCAAATTTGAAGACGTAGAGATGTGCGATTTCTACAAAAAATCCTAGAAGTAGACAATTTTCCGCAGCTTAGAAAATTCGCAAGAAGATTGATTTGTGCGTTTGGCAGTACTTATAAATGCGAACAGTTCTTTTCATTGATGAAATTTAATAAATCAACACATCGTACAAGATTGACTGACGATAATTTGGAAAATTGTTTACGTCTTTATATCAGTGGAATTAATCCAAATATCGATGGATTAGTTTCCTAAATTCAAGCTCAAATGTCTCATTGATTTCGGTGTATTTAACTTTCGTAGTTTGTAACAATTGCAAATTTAACGATTTAATTATAATGTACCATTTTCAAAAATTTCATTTTGTTATTTTAATAAATTATACTATAATAACATAGTAATATTATTTCATGTCTAATATCTATCGCAAAAAATATTATCACTACTTTAAAATGCACTAAGTACTTTTAAACGCGGCCCGTGAACGTATTTGCACACTAAAGTTTGGGCCTCAACATGTCATAACTGGCCTAAAACTTTCTCATCTCATTTTCCCCCACGTCAAATCTTATGAATCTATGTGTCTGTCTCTTTTTACTGTCGCTTTCACTTTTTCGTTTCATCGAATTTCAAATCACTACAATGCTAAAAAGTTTTCACTTCAAAAAAAACTAGCCCCATTATTATTTATTTTGTAAGAGTAATACTTGCGACTCATTAAACATATTTATGTTTGGTCCATTATGACGATAATGCGAATTTGCCCGACTGGGTCTGACCAAAATGCATCTGGTGAAAAATCCGTCAAACTGACTCGCTTTTGCGTGTCACGTTTCGGGATCCGCCTTTGCATATCCAGTTAAGGACATAGTACACTCATTTTGGCGTGCTACTATAAAAAAAGTTCAATATGATATTTAACTATCTCTTCTATCTACCTACCGCTTTGCTGTGGCGAAATACGTAATTATACTATTTCCATTTCTTTATTTTCTCGATGACAGTTCTAATTTGATAGTTGTAGTGTTGTGACCAAATAAGTAATGATATCGATCGCATATGTCGATGTCGATGACGATTCATCGGATTTTGATTAAAATAAATAAATAAAGATTATCTGTCGTTATAGTTATTTTGTTTCATTGTCACCTACCTATACCTTAGTTTCTTACATTTTGTAAAAAAATATCGGGTCTGTTATCGTGTTACGTTTATCGATATAGCTCCATCCCTATCAGTTTCTCCGACTCTGGTATAACCTTGTACGTCTGTAAACGTAATATTTTTATAAAATAATGCATACATAATGTAAAAAAGACGCTCGTTCAAGTTTTCACAGGAGCTGTCATCGAGAAAATAAAGAAATGGAAATGGTATAAGGGCCGAGATCCCAGACAAGGCATACAAACAATCTACATGCTTTGCTACATAAAAGAGTCAAGGAGAAAGTAAAAGAAAATAGTTATTTTATTACAAGCAATATTTCAAAGGTCAGCATATATAACTCTCAAAGCAATTGCCTTCAAACAGAAATACTCAAGTAATACTGTGGCCTTCTTCTTGAACTTTTCCATCGACTTCAAAGTCACTTTGTTTAACGCAAACTAAATTGTTTGCGTAATTTCTCTAGGAACTCCAACAAAGTATATAAGCAAACTTGTCCGTTCGCCGTTCGGGGGAATATTGTTATGAACTTTAAATGATTGTTTTAATTTTTATACAAGCACTGGCTAACATTGCGCCACAGTTTTCGCTGTGTAGTAAAATTATATTCGTCTTTTTAATAAAAGAGCCATATTATGTTAAAATAACATAACAAATAATATTGCTAATGGTGGTATGTTTAATTTTTGTAAAATTGATTAGTTTACTTTAATGGTTTATTATTAACTAGCACTAGTCCCGCGGCTTCGCTCGCGTCATAGTTGAGTTATGTCCCATTATATGTTTTATGTCCCACTGTAACTGAATTGCTAATTACCAATTTTCCTAGATCTATCTGCAAAAATGGCGCGATTTTCATACAAACTTACGCTCCCTTTTTCACCACTTTAAGGGTTACATTTCCTAAAATCTTTCCTTAGTGCTGAGTAACCCACGATGTAAAATGAACCCGCATGCTTCAAAATTCGACCAGCGTCTTTTCGATCATAGAATATTTATTATGTGTTTTGCAAAGAAGACTCACAAAATAATCGAATCACCAAAAACAAGTTCCAGGAATTTGGTATTTTTACTTAGCCCTCCCAATACATCCTTGATAACTTAATGGATGTTCGTAAAAAGAACAATGTTAATACTAGAAATAGAGATAAATTAGTCGTACCGTGTTTTAGACTTACTTAAACTAATAAAAGTTTTTTAGGTAATAGTGTTAGGTTCTTTAACAAGATCCCGAAGCACATTACTGATTTGCCTACCGTCAGACACAGTGTCGTCACTTTAACGAGCTATTATATACAAGACAATTTTTAACAAAAACGAAAAACAACTCCAATGTATTTGAATAGAAGAGTTTCCTGGTGTATCTTCGAAGTTGCAAGTCATTAGCATTGGCCAATGAAATTAAAACGGGACTACCCTTGAGGTATCCCCCATTCAAAGAAAAAAATAGTCATATAGATCGGTTCATAAAGAAAGAAGTTATGGCTGAACATCCATAAGAAATATACATTCGAACCACCGTCTTTTTTTTAAAGACAATTAAACAAAGAAGCTTGTTAAGCATTAGACAATGCAGTACTTCCACGCAACTATAACGAATCCCTATTTATAATATGAAATTATAATTGAATCCAATACCTTTACCAGAATGTACTATACTATATTATTAATTATGAAGTATGATTTCTGGATTGCCGAACGAAGGTATCGATTTCGGTACGAACTCTCTAAAGAAAAATATGCTTACATCACACTGCCTTTGTCTCCAGCACGGCGCGGTCTTTGAGATATAAAGTTCGTTAAATATGGAGACGGATTTTTTTTAATACCTTGTGTTGTGTTCCTACGGTGAGTACTTCTACAGATTTTTGGGGTATGGTCGACAATGCACTAGTTATAAACGTCCTTAGGCGAAGGAAACCTCTTGTATTAGTTGTATAAAAAAAAAAACAAAGTAAAGGTAAATAATCATATACATTACAAGAATTTACCAACACGCCGCTCGCCATTAATATCTACTAATTGGTGTGTAGGCCGCACAAGATCTTAATCATCATTTTTAATATTTGATACTGACATTATGTAAATTTTATTAAGCCGCTAACAGGAAATTTATATTTTGTATATGGATTGGTTAACCTTTTTACATAACTAATTTAATATCAGAATATATTTAATTCCTAATTTTTGGTTTATCAGTATGAATATCTATCAAATATGTACGTAACGTCTGTATATTGCTTAAAGAATATTCATGTAATTAAAATAAATAGGAAGGTACTATTTCTAAATGGTGATAATTAAGTATTTTTGGTCAATCTATATTACTATAATATTATAAAGAGGTACATTTTATGAGTATATTTGCAGTAACTAATCTAACTAAGTTACATCATTCCTGAGTAATATAGGATTTTTTTCTATTAAATTTTATACTCAATTTAACGCAAACGAAATCAAGATATAAAATGAAACCGTAACTTATTTATTTATCTATTTGGATTGACAACAGTCATTCATTAAAAATACATAAATAATAACAAATAATTAATAAGATTAATGACCAACTATTTACAGCCAATCTCAGCATGAATGAAATCAATAAATTAATGGTTAAAATTAATATTAAATTTACCTACCTAGAAAATTATTTTATTTTATAAGAACATCCTTTTTTAAATATAAAATACACCATTTTCTAAATTGCACCCGTGCAAAGCTGGAATGGGTCGCTAGTTTTAGATAAAATACAAACTTAATATTCATAATATTAAAGAAACGTAATAAATTCTTAAAAATAGAATTATTATTTTAGAATGAAAAAAATAAGATTTAATATTAAAATAAGTTAAAGTTAGATAGTTAAAATACAATTGAAATTATTTAATTTAAAAAAATACAATAAAAGCTCACTCAACAAAATCACTAAAATAAAATAAAAAATCATGAAGCTAACAAAGAATAAATTTGTTATGTATCGTATTCGCGGCCGACAAGTCAATAATACTCAAATCATGATTCGACATTACAAAAATGAAATAAGAACCACGAAATTTTGAAATGAAGAAGTTGAAACGTTAAAAGTATAAAGATATCCTAATAGTTGTGAAAAACGTATTAGACATAAATTCATTATGAACAAAGTATTATTTTATAAGACCAATAGGATAAACCGGGATACATGTCCCACGTTTTGAAAGGGCCTCTTAATTTTAATATTACCAATTTACTATGAACAATTCCTATGAATATAGCAAGAATCGTATAGGTATCTGTCCTCAAAAAAATGGTTCTGGTAAAACTCAATTTCTGCAAAACCAGTAATAGGTCAACAAAAACAAACATAGACATCTAAATGTCCTACCGTGTAAATGCTAAGAGGAATAGATGCCCGTGGATCACCACAGTACACACACACACGTGGTTATAGTAGTTATTGAGTAAATAGTTTTCATTTTCGCTCTATGTACTACTAATTACAGTTAGTCTTTTTCGTGATCCTCGAACCTCATTTACTTTTTAATAATTATCACTTTCTTTATCACTAAAATCAGTCACTTCGTCATCGTCATCACAAAAAAATGTATTTGGATTTCCTTTCACTTACCTTACTTGTATTGTCTTTTATCTTTGGTTCCCTTATTTGTTTTCTTAAGCTTATTTTTATTTACTATAGTTTCAGTCTTGTTTCTCTTGTGTAAATTATTTTATATTAGTTTTTATTATTGTTTTCAAGAATATCCTACTTTTCATTTCTTTTTATCATAAATTTGGAATACTTACTGAATTCTCTCTTATGGCTCTCTTAGCCATGGTCAAAGGAATTTGTGACATTGGTGATACTTGGATTACAGTTTTTAAACATGTTTCTTTTCCTATTATGCCATATAGAAATCATGCAAGTGTATCATCACCAATACCAACAATGATAATATATCCTCTATTTAATTATATGGCTATAAAGTTTACAACCCCAGTACCTGTCTGACAATCAGTCTCCTCACCCTATCGAGGCGATTATCCTTTTGGGTAAGGATAGATGTCCAATTTCAAAACTAAACTAGTGTATTGATATATTAAAAGCAGAACGGAATTTATTAATACTTATAAAGTTATGCAACAGTAAATACTTAAGTCTAAAACGTTGAAGCGTTTTCGTGTTCGCCACGGAGATAATCACATGCACCAGCAAGATGAATTTGTTCCTCACGACGGCCTGTTGGTGATTGAGATATGTGGAGCCTGCACTTCCTATTTAAACTATTCATTCTTTATAGTGATTTTTTTTAAAACGACGCATCTATCCGACTGGGTCCTCTATCTCGGCTTTTATTTTATTTTTATTTTATTTTTTATTAATTGGTTTACAGCAATTGTAACATTGGCACATGCTAAATATTATAAAGAATGTTACATAAATTATGATTACAATGTACAATTTATCAGTAAACACAGCTTGCTTTTATATGTATAAAACGATGTAACAACTAAAACAGTAAATATAAATTAAAAGACATTCAAAATAACACATAAATTAGGCTTAAAATGATGAATAAAATATATCTTATACATGTAATTATTGTAAACTAAAATGTAAGCTAATGTAATGTAACCTGGTTAAACGTTTAAATTTAATTAAATTATTGCCAAATAATTCGAGGTTATTGAATTTATTTTACAACTTGCTAATTCTAGTTACAGGAGAATTTAAACCAAAAACAGTTTTTCTAAAAGGAGAATTCAATAGGTTATTGTATTAACGAGGGTAACGAGAAGGAATCCTGAAACCAAATATACTCAGCAGTTCAGGACTGTCTATATGGTTATTAAAGATCTTGAATAATAACACTAAATCAAATATATTTCTACGTGTTTTAAAGATTCAATTTTAAATTGGTCTAGTAACTTACGATAGCTAGAATCTTTTCTTGTAATACACAAAGAACAAGCTAAGTGTTTAGTAAATCTTTTTTGAATTCGCTCCAAACGCAAAGTATATGTTGCATAGTGTGGACGCCATACTACAGTGCAGTATTCCATTGTACTTCTCACTAACGTATTAAATAAGTAAAACTTAGTTCTAGGATCTCGAAATGGCTTAGCGTTTCGGATCACGAAGCCAAGTAATCTTCCAAGCTTTACCTTATAAAAAAGGAAAAATACAAAAAAAGCACCAATCCAGACATCGTCAAAAAATATTAAATTTTATTTATCTATTGCATTACCGTCCTACTTACTAGAAAAAGTTACAGACAGTAAAATTTCCCGTTGCGACGGCCAAGCTCTTAAAACTTAGACTTAAAAAAATTACACGGAAATAATGGTATAATAATAACAAAACTGCAAATTTTAATAAATGAATATAATCAATATCAAATTTCGTCTCATATCGAATATCACCAAAGAATCAATGGTAAAGAATGCAAAGGCCATGCATGCTAAACAGCACAGATAATGAACATATAAAATTTACGATACAATCGTAAACTTTGAATGGTATTTAAATAAAAGGTACAACGTATTTGTATTTTACGAGCACAGCGTTTACGGGCTTTTTTAATTAGGGTCGTAACCTAAGAAGATTTCTAAATTAAATCCCGTTATTAGCAAATAAATTCTTTTATATAGTTTCAATGCATTGAAATCGTAAAGATTCTTCTTCGATTTTTGTCAGGAAAAAGTTTTATGCTCTTGTAACAACACTGAATTCAACTATTCACCAATCAGCCATAATGACTTTAACCCAAAGTGCCACTGTGTATTTAAAACTTAGAGACAATTCATCATTAATATTTATAGTGAAATAAATATTGAACTAAATATAAAATAATTATCATGGTGATTTTATCCTTTATTAACGGTACTGAATAAAAATGTATTAGATTTCCTTGTACAATGCTCCACAAGTTGAACATTACGCAAATACTTGATTGATCCAAAAATGCTTACAGTAATCAAAGGAAATGCAAAAAGGGCAGCACCTTTTTTACGGATCTGAGAGCTGCTGCCATAGGCGGAAATCTGTTGAGCAGAAACTTTACGTAACAGAAATAAGGATGATCAAATGGCCCGGGGGAGCTACTCTAAATGAGCATATTCAAGAAACAATTAAAATTTTAAAATACATGACAAAATTGCCGAAAACCCTATTCACCAATATAGTCTAGTCATATTAGTTATGTTCTGTGTGGTAAGGTAGATCATGTGAAACGATCTTTTATGGCCATAAAGAAGTCGTCGTAGGCTGCTAATCACCTGGATATAAACAATTATCTGATACATAATAACGATGGGATTGTACTCGGAAATATCATGGCACACTAAGACTCCATAGTCTTATTATTTTATAATCAGGTAATCAGGTAATTATATTTTGTTATCAGAACAAATACTTTAACAAAATCTCTCTCCATATTAACCTAAATATTCGCACATTAGACGAAAGGGACGACGCACTGCGTTAGAGCGGGACAATGAGCATAATCCACTTATACGTCACGGTTCGGTTGTTCTCATACATTTTTACTGGAGAAAATTCGGAAATACCCTTAATGCATATTAAGCCGGGTCCAGGGTATTTGCAGCGGGTATCGGGCCCCACCTATTGAAATGAAATTTTTCGCCGTGTAGGTTTTAGGGATAACGAAGGTCGGGTACACTTTGTTGGAAAGAATATGACCCTTGCCGAGTTTGCTACCGGATTATTGTTTCAAATGCTTTTAATGAGGTCATATAGCTTTTTTTATTCCAAATTAAGCTGTGGAAAATTTTGCCCATACATATTTATATGACGTAAAAGTGGTACCTATGTCTAAAATAATTTCAGTTCAGTATTTTTCAAGGTGCCTAGTGAGAGGACTGGCACTCAGGTGAAGCTGCTGGAACACACCTACAGGTGCTTGGCAACAGATTTTCAACTTGAGGGTGGTAGCTAGGTAGGCGGGTATTAGAATAAGCCCTACCTTCATGCTATGGTTTTATAACGATGTTTCCTTCACTGAAAGTTGAGGCTCTTTGCTGGGATTCGAGCCCACGTCGATCGATGCGATGTCCATACACACTACCACTGAGCCATCATTGCTTCAAATTGCTTACTATCAGGAAAACTTCTGTCACTTTGTCGTGCTATTATAAAAAATGTATATTCAAATAATAATAATTCGCTCTATATGTGTTTATTATAACTAGCTGTATACGCGCTAATCGTGCTAGCCCCGCTCCAAACAAAAATTATTATTGTGGGAGATGCTTGAAAGATATAAATATACACTCACTGACTTTTTTGTAGCTCTTTCTAATATTTACAATTATGTTGTACATTAATTTCATATATCTCTTATAGTTAACTCAGCGTAAACCATTCAAGCGCCCGAATTGATTTACCATAACTAGTTTTTTTTTAAATTTGCGGGGAACCCTAATTCTTTTTCTGAATTAAAAGAAGCGTACTTACTCATTATAATATCAGTTATCTGCCAGTGAAAGTCCCGTCAAAATCAGTCCAACCGTTTCGGAGATCACCCGGAACAAACAAATTTTTTTTTAATGTGTTTTTTACTATAAGTACCGTATATACTTTCATATTAATTTAGTAAAAAGCTGGTTATTTTGAGATTACAAATAGACACTTCAATTTTATAAATTGTACATAGATGTCGTATCCAGTTAGTATTGTAATTGAAAATTAATTTATACTTATAATAATCAAGGGATTCTTTATTTTTTATCTCTGAAACTTTCAGTCAGATTTAAAAAAAAAAAATTGTATTTTATACATTTAATAACGAGCATAAGTCATACTTAATTGATTTAGACTTTTACAATTTAACTTCTTTATCAAATCGGCGATCTATCTTCGACATGACATTATTATACGATATTTTGAACAACAATATTGATTGCCCCGAACTAGTGAATAGGATTAATTTCAAAACACATACAAAAATTATTCAAAATCCGCGCTTATTTGCACCACCGCCAGTTAAACACAATTATGCTAAGAACTCTGTTTTACAAAGATGTTTTAACATGTATGACACGAAGTTTAGTCATATTGATTTATTCCAGTTAAATAGAAATGTTTTCTTAAAAGAATTAAAATCAAAAAACACATTGAAATAGTCATCATGGCTGTGAAACAGGAACACAGAAAGGACTCAGTTTACTCTCTATTGCTTATAACATACATACATATACAATTCACATATGCTTTCACTCAGGAGCATATGATCCCACCACACCTATACACTCTCACGCACACGCACACTACACGCAGACTCACACTCCCACTCAAATTGAGATATAGAAACACATAATACTTCATAATGATATTTTTTATGTATATAAATATTTAACCGCTGCATAACAAACAAAATTTAATAATAATTGTTTCGTAATTGGCACCACATGATTGCAAAACATAACAAATGTATATTTTGTGTTAAATGTGCTGTAAAGCAAAATTTACCAAATAAATAAAAAAAATAAAATAAAAAAAACCTACTAGCTGACCCGCGCAACTTCGTCTGCGTCACTTAATGGAAGCTCTCAAAAGGAATCATTTTTCCCCGTTTTTACAAAATTCTTCATTGATGCTTCGCTCAATGGTCGTAGCGTGATGTTATTTATAGCCTTTCTCGATAAATGGACTATACAACACTAAAATAATTTTTCCATTCGAACCAGTAGTTCCTGAGATTAGCGCATTCAACCAAATAAAGAAATAAAAACTTCAGCTTTATAATATTATAAGTATAGATTTATTCAGAAAAGTTATAGGCCATAAAGTAACGCCGTATACAGAAATTGAGAACAATAATAAACTACCCAGGTTCATTGCTGAAGGCGCGGTAGTAACTTGCCCAAATGCATCCAAGACGGGTGACGCTGTTAGGTACAGCTAACGTAGTTATGTATATCGTTATTTTTGTTTAAAAGTTTAAAGTCCAATGAAATATCTTTGTGCTTGTATTGTTTAAAATTACGAAGCTAAAGTTAATTGTAGCGCTAATTAAAACCATCATAATAAGCATCTTATTAGTTACATGATATATCACGTCAGTAAATAAATTGCTTATTGCGAAAATTTTAATAACGTTTAAAGTTGTAAGTACATACGTGTAAGTAATGCGTACAGTATTTCATATTTCAAAGTTTAAGTATCATAGAATTATTTTAGTGATAGCGTAGTGGTTACGCACTCTGGACACCCCTTCGTAGAACGTGAGTACGGCTTCTACGTCGACTTATCTTGCAATGGAAAAGAAACATTAAAAACCATAACGTAGTGATTGGTCTTTGTCCAATGCCCATCTGGTTCCGTAGTCTTTTTTTATTCTACGTATATGGCAAACAGGCATATGGCCTGCCTAATGGTAAGTGGCTATCGCAGCCTATTGACACTTGTAATGCCATAGGTGTCAATAGCACGTTGCCGATCTTGGACCCCTACTCCAAGGAGCTTTGGAAATCCTAATCACTGCAGAAACACATTACAAGGTTATTAAGCTGCGATCTTCTGTAGGGTGGAGGTAGTCCACCAGTGGGGCTGCCCCAAATACAAAGAAACCTCCAAAGAAAATTTTCAATGCCCTATCACTTTTCGCAGTAGTATTTGTCTAGTCATTAATATTTGAGTATAAAATACTACCCTCAAATTGAAAGAATGTCGCCAAACATGCATTCAAAGCTAACCCTGTTTCTAGGCCATCTTACCTAACCATCATCCTCTTCATCGTTTATAAGGGCTTCCGTAGCAGCTGCCTCAGCATACGGTCTCAAGCGCGCCTTTAAGAGGGACTTCATATTTTTGCCACTTGGAGTCGAAATTCTGGGATCATTTTTAAGGATCTCGAGAATCGACTGGTCAACGCTTCTCGTGATCAGAGGGCTAGCCAATACCTCGATTAGCGGATAAGTATTATTATGCAACGTAGCAACGTAGCTTTTAGTATCGTGGTATCCAGTATCCTTCAAATGAGTCGTTAAGATGCATTTCTGCAGGCCAACATGACAGTGACCACTACCAATGGAATTGGTCCGTTATTTCTAGACAGTACCGTACTTTCCATCAGTTTACAGTTATTTTGCTTAGCATAAATATTAAAAAGTCGGTCGTCACAGGATGCTCGGCAGATATGAAACATCTTAGTGAATATTCAAATGTCTAATAAAACCCAAAGCAATAAAAAATATGGTATAAAATAAAAAAGAGCAGAATTGTGAAGCAACGGAGAGTCAGTAGTATGCGCCCGCACATGCGCAAGGAAGTCGAGAGCGGCGGCGCGACGGCTTAGAGGGGGCATGCCTTTTACCGTTACGACAAACCGTTCGATTTTACTGCCAAGGCATGTCAATAGAAATCTTCAAGTCTTGACATTATACTTGCTCTTAATTTTAGCAAATCTGAGTACCTACTCTTCCAATGTAACCAAATTTTTTTATTGCAAATGAAGGCATAAAACAAAAACACTCTTACCAGTTTCACACAAATTATGTCACAAATTTATCACACTGTTCCAACAAAGCACCTCAGCACACATTTGATAATGAAATTAATTCACTAGACGTGCACAATTCCACGTAATTAAAACCGCAGTTTTAAACTCGTTTAACTAATTAAGTTTGAAAGTAAACTCGCAGTGTGCCCGGGACGACACCCAAGCTTGCACTGGTGAGCTAAATGAGAAAGGCTTTCCTATTTCTTCCCATTCGAGAGAGAATATAAAACTCTTTTTCGCCTTTTTTTTACTTCCAACTTCGTCTTAATATGCCACCCGCTCGGACCTCGGGGTGCAGAGCCTCAAAACGTATAGACATGACCGGAATAAAGGGATTTCTTCAAATTACTCGACTTTTAAGAGATCTTTGGAGATTTTTCTCTATTGGAATAGTCAGACTGGTGTAATAACTCCACCCTATAGAGCTACCGCTAGATAAACTTGTATCTTATCCCTGAGATGAGTTGGATTTCCAGAGCTCCTTGGGGTAGTGGGGTTCAAGGTCGGCAACCTTATCTATGGTATACCTTGTATAACTTATGGTATTAGAAGTCTCCATAGGCTAATATAGCCCGTTTACCATCAGGCGGGTTGTATGCTTGTTTGCCAACTATAACACCTCCATCTTGGCACGAACTATTTTCATTACCATCTTCCGGCCAGTGTGTTCCCTCCTTCTTACGACATCGGGTCCTGCAAGCTTAACGTGAGAGATGTTTATGCATGACAGTGGCTACCGCCAATGGACTTCGATCTCTCGGTGGTCGCTGTTGTATTTGGATTCTACTATGCTAACCATCAGGGACATTACCGTCAATTTACCGAGCTGTTATAAATAAATTAAATTTTACAATATATTTAAAAACTAAACCGTTCCACAGTAAAATATATTTATTCCTACAAAACAAATCGTATAAATACGTACACGAATATAATTATATTAACACTTGTAAATATTTGAATACCTAAGAAGGAGTGAATAAGTGTCCATAAAAAGATAATTAGAAATACGAAAACAACCGCATGAGGTTACTATGCGCAAACAAAGTACATTCTAGAATTACAATTAACTTGTGTAAATACTACCACACAAATGGCTGATCGTAAAGTCATCTTTTTGCCCATTACAATTCTGTTTTAATGCAAGGCTGTAAAGTAAAATATATTTATATCTGAAGATAAATTTTGTAAACTCTGACAGTATACATTAGCGTTTACCGAGTCATGGTAAATACATTCAGTTTATCGTTATGTTCCTTGAATTTCTGGTATATTAAACACCTTGGTAGGATTAAACCTATCAGAGGCTCGACTGTGGAAATATATACCTGCTGCAAGGTCGTGCTGCTGTGTTCCGATCTTGTACAGTTTGGTTGGTAACAAGCTCGAGGCATTCCAACTTAATCCTGATAGGTCCTAACCATGGATAAGATTGCAGTCCTATTTAGATGCAATCAAAATTTTCTACTGGCATTACATAAAAAAACATCAATTGGTGATTTTTTTTTTATTTCTCTCAACCAGCAAACAGCCAGCGCAACTAACGAAATACCTACACCCTACAGAATATCACAGCATTTGGCACCTTGTGATATGTTTCTGTGGTAAGTAGAATTTGTAGAGCTCCTTGAGGAAAGAAGGTTCATAGTCGGCATTGCTCTGGTGATAACTCTGATGTTACAAGCGTCCATAATAGTAATAACGACTTTACTACACATCCGTCCGGATCGTACACTTTTTGTCACCTTTGTTAAAAAAATAAGTAAACGCGCGTCAGAAGATATACTTATTTAAATAGTCACCCTTGATAACATCATGACTCCTCAACAAAACAATAGCTTTTAATATATTTTTCATCTGTTGCCAATTCCATTCATTTTTTTACGAAAACAATTTTTTCCTTTTTTTTTTTATTTTTTGCTAATAGCGGGTAACATAAGCTTTACAATGATATTACAATCAATAATTTTGATGAATAATTAAGAGAGGTATGGTGATCCCTTTTAAGAAATATTTTTTAAAAATTCAGTGTTATGTGCTTTGATATAATAGAAAGAGAAAATTTTTGCGTTCTGTAATAATGGAACTCCAATTTCACTTCTATCAGTTAGAAAGGCTACATCTAAGGGGTGGTTGTGTTAATCGCGGGCGGTCCCCATTCTTCGTTAGTCTAGAATTAATTCGTTGATAAGACGCTGTGCCTCCCGGCGATGTCTTCAGATTGTAGGGCTGTCTAATTCTGTTAGAATTAGAAAATCTAGTAGGTACCTAAATTTGTATGTTTAAATGTGTCATTGTGATATCCCTTTCTAAATTTAAAGCTTTGAAAATTTTGCTGTGTAATACATATTTGAATGCCGCAAAAAAGTAAATGGTTTCAAATCCCATGTTATAACTCATTATAGAATCAATGATGGCTTGGTAGTTGCGATTACGGACACGGCGTTGATCGACGTGAGTTCGAATTCCTACAATGAGTCTGTGCTTTCGGTGAAGGAAAACATCATGATGAAACCATAGAATGGTGGTAAGGTGTTTTCTAATGCCTAGGTAGCTACCACCCGCAAGTTGAAAATCTGTCGCCAAGCACCTATAGGTATTTTTGGATATGCATTTGAGAGCCAATCCCTCTAGGCTTAGTGTGTCGCCATCGTGGGTCACATCGTCTTATTGCTAGGTGAGATTGTGTCCAAATGGTAACACATAAAAAGAATTAAAAAAATAAGCTTATGGTAAATATCATAGTAAAGTGAAAGTGATAGTTAAACAGACTTCATGGCACAGAGTCCCTTGGTTCGATCCTGTGTCCTGCTCCTGTTTTTGAGTGTATTTATCATCAGTCCTCACATTATTTATATACTGGGAAAATAATAAATACTTTAGTGCTATTTCTTCCCGTGTGTTTAAACCTTTTTTATGTTAGACGTTAGGATAAGCTTCGATTATTTTTTTACACAAATCTAATTGAACATATCCACAACCCTGAAATATAAAAGCAAATTAAAAAGACGACCACAATCTCTCCGAGGGTGAGTGGGGAGAAATTACACCCCTGAAGCCTACACTGACCCTCTTTAATGAACATTGCACCGAATGCCATCCTTGTTACCCTTAGAGGATCTTCAAAGGAGACATTTATTGCTATCTCACTTCGAAGTTGAGATTTTTAATATAATACAATTGTCTCGGTTGCATTTTTATGTACATTTTTCGATGAGTAATTTTTTTACAGAAGCAGGCAGTCCACCAGGTCTTAAGTTACTGCAACCAGTGAGTGACTATTTATTATAATCAACTAACCACAATTGACAACAAATTCAAGTAAACAAATGATTGCATTACCATCTCAGATCAACCGGTGATAATAATTAACTTCGTGTGTATCTGGGATATTTTTTTTTTACACAACTAAGGTGACAAATAAGTATACAGCCTGCCTGATTGTAAGCGGTTATCATAATACTGGCGCGTTCTTGACCTTGAACCCATAACCCATAGAGCTCTGGAAACCCTGCTCAACGTAGGAATATAACATAACACAAAGTTATTTTATTTGGCTGCGATCTTCTGTAGGGTGGAGGGATTCCACCAGTCGGACTGTCCCAAGTATAGAGAATTCTCCAAAGATATATCTCTGTTCGCTAACTCTCTTAAAATTCTTGCTCTGAAATTTTATATTACTTATGATTCTACACTATGTATTATGTTTTTGTTTCTTTGTTTGAACGCGCTAATCTCTGGAACTACAATTAATATTCAAAAAATTATTATTCTATCTTATAATCTATTTATTGAGGATGGCTATAGGCTATATAACTTCACGCTACGACATAAAGAAGAGGAGCAGTATCTATGAATGTCAAGCAATCTGGAAATCTGAAGACAAGTAGGGGAAGTGAGAATAAATATAAATTAGTTGGTCACATAAACTTAACAATTGTGAAACTGTCTGGCACAGCTCGTTTAAATATATATATATTATAATGGTTAAATAATTATGTAGTTCATGGCAGTACATCGACGGGTACACAGCATCAATCATACGGCAACGCCCTGAGGATGGACATAAGCACATTCCATGAAACGAGTCGCGTGTCGACGGATGACCTCATACGTCAGTCATGTGTAATATTGTGTAATGGTTAGTGCATATCGTCGTTGCGTCCACAAACAATGTTAGGTAAAAAGTGTTTTTGTCGCCCGACTCAATTGCCTACACACCTAGCGTATGGTGAAAAACCCGTTATAGTTATTCGCTTTCAAAATCAAAATCAAAAAACATTTTATTCAATTCAGACCTCCAAAAGGCACTTAGGAACGTCAAAACACTAGTTACCAGTTCGGAAAACACCCCAGTTATCGAGCAAGAAACTGGACGGAGTTATCTTTCTTTCTAACTATAATATTTACAGTTAATAATTTAATAGATCCACAGAGAGGGAGTCACTTCCAGACATCACTATCACTCACGTCCATGAATAATATCCAACCTCTATAATAACCTTTTGACAGTAAAACCTGCTTCACATGGTCCTTGAACTTAATGTCTGGCAAATCAGTAATGTGCTTCGAGATCATATTGTAGAACCTGAACTATTGCATAAAAAACTTTTAATAGTATTACTTAATCTAAAACATGGGACGCCTAAATTATGTGGTTTTGTGCATCATGTTCCAGTTTCGACATGATTGTGATGACTGGTGGCGGATTGTTGATCTCTCGGTGGTCACCACAGTTTTTGGAATGTACTATGGCATACTTCCGTTACTTTAACATGCTGCTGGCGATCTAACTTATTTGCTAAAATATTGTCTTCTATGTCCGAAAAGTTTTAAATTACCTTCAATCATACTTTTATTTTATCCTACTTTTTTATCTGTACCTTTTCCTTGAAATCCATACCTAGGTTGTTCCGAAAATTATTAGCTACAGAATAAATACAATCTCTTTTTTCTTAAATCTATTTTGAATTGATGGCTAATTCTAATACAAATCTCTTTTTTGAAAAAAATTGGCCACCTATGTGTAGTTATTAAAAAAAATATTTTTAAAGATTATATGTCACTTTTTTTTGTTTGCAGCATGAGACGTCTCTCAGGAAGCTTTTCGTGCTATGACTTTTTATAATTATAAACGAGGTTTACCCTTAAAGGAATCTCACAAATTTTACTAGCTGCATTTGGGGAGTCTGCTCTTGCGTTAGCAACAGTTAGACCCTTAGACCCGGCCGACCTACAACTGCAGTAGGTACTCATGAAAATGTCACCCGGGTAAAGTGGCTATTGCGGCAGAATAAACACATTTCACATCAAGAGATTCAGTCTGAACTGAAGATTGGATCACGGGCAGTTTCCACCATCCTGCTAGGAATCTTTAAAGTTAGGAAGCTTGCTTCGCAATGGACACCTCATCTTCTTACCGAAGAGCAAAAATTCCGTCGTGTTGATTGGTGCAAATTTATGCTAGAAAAGTTTAATAACCGAGGAAACATGGATCTACAGCTACGATCTTTTTACAAAGCAACAAAAAGACGAGTTACCCACAAAAATTGTTCGCGGTCGGAGCGTTAATAAAAAATGATAGCGGTTTTTTTTTCTACGCAGTGGACCAGTAGCGGTAATTCTGCTAGCAGATCGTAGAACAGTTTCTAGTAAAAGGTATTGTTTGCCTCAAGCTTTCGAGTAGTTGAATAGCGAGCGACCAAGGAACGGTGCCAGCATTTGCTAGAACAGCTGCTAGAACCATGGACTATTTGAATAGTTCGGGGGTACAAATGCTACCCTATCCTCCGTACAGCCCAGAGTTATCTCTAAGCGATAATTATTTATTCCCCCCCCCCCCTTAAAAAAGCTTGGTGGGCGAAAATTTTACACTGCAGAAGAGGCCGTCGAAGAATTACGGCGGTTATTTTTCGACCACCCACAACATAAATTTTTTAAATGTTTCGTAAGATGGATCATCCGAATGCATAAGTGCACATTTCACTAACAATTTTTGGAACAGCCCACGTATAAATAATATACTAGTGGTTTGCCGTTGTGCGCGTTTAACGGAAGTGAGGAACAGAGTGTCAAGTTCCTCATCCGCCATAGAAAAGGGAGGATCCTCCGACCAGACAGGTGTTATGGCTGGCAGGCAGCTGCCCAACGGTTGTTGTCGGGTTCTTGTATATATACTCAATTGTTGGGTTAATTTCAATATCGCGATGTAGGATGTCAGTTGTGGCGGAGATACCGCTATGTGTAGGATGCGTCAGTTGTGGCGAGAGATATCGGTACACGCGCATCACGAAAACAAAGTAGTCCAGTAGGATAGATTTTGATCGCTTTTTTGTTTTACTCATTAGATAAGTACTTGACCCTTCTCTGAAAAAAATATATCAAGATATCTTCAATAAAAAGTTATTGAAGTTTTTAGAAACTACGATTTTATAAGCACTACTCGTGGGGTGAATAATTATAAGAAACATTCACATTATTATCATTGATGACTAAATTCTATGATGAATTTAGTCATCAATGATAATAATGTGAATGTTTCTTCATACTTCCGTGACATGATGTGCGCGCACCTCTTAATTATAATCTCTGCCAAACGCGCGAAAAGAAGTATAATTTCAATAAGATTTATAATCATTTCATTAATTTTATATTACCTTTACTTTACGGAACCCTAAAAACACAACACCTACGAAATCGCTTCCAAGTTAGATCCAAATAAGTTCAAACGTTTCCATACAATAAATAAGTCTGTAACAAGATGATTAAAGTTATACAAAAGTATTACAACTTACCTAGTTAGTAGTTACCTAAGTAATTCATGTGTAAAATTTGCTTCAAATTACCTCCCTTTCATTACGATTCTTGGTATTGAACATTTAAAAAATACTTTGAACGGTTACTTCTTAATTTTCATGAGAGTTCGAGATACAATCATCCCGTAATAGTGCGTGTTTAGTTGTTTTTTTTTTGTTTACTTTTATCTACATAAAAACTCTTTACACTTATTTTAGTGACAAATGACCGCACTATACCTGATGTTAAGCATAGTAAAATCAAGAATAACGGTGACCATCGAGAAATATCTCTTCAGGTTATTCTTGAAGAACCCAATGTCGCTATAAGTTTGACTCAGTGCTAGCAGTGAACAGACACCGCGTCGATCGAAGCCCTGCTATGAGCCTTCGGTCAAAGAAAGCATCGTGATGAAACCATAGCATGGTGGTAGGGTATTTCATAATGCCTGCCTGGCTACCTCCTACTCTCAAGTGGTAATACCATCGCCAAGAATCTATAGCAGTCTTCTGGCAGCTCCACTTGAATCCAGTTTTCCCACTAGGCTAGGGACACATTAGCCAAGAGACGTTTCCATAGATTTATAGTACGGCAGTGATATGACATCGTGAACATTTTCGTTTATGTCGAGTGAATCGGTGATATTGCTAATTCACACGCACGGCCGACGAGCTCGGACAGCCCCGCACTGAGCATTAAGGCTACGGCTCCCATCCCATGGTGCGTTGGTGTGAGATGGTCCGCGTTCGTCCGCAATATCACGGACCGTAGGAGGCTACCTTTAGAAAGCATTTTTTAAAGTTCACCTTCTATTGAGTCTAAATAGAGAGTAAATATGTCTTAATTTGAAAAATGATCTTTCAAAACAAGTTTTTATCGTTAAAACGGACTATCACAACTAAATGCGAACACAAAACTTCACGTCTGTGCTGTTGGCCGTTGAGAAGTTCCCTCGTTGGAAACCCACCCTGGGTGCAGCAGCAGGCTATTTTGCTATTTAAAATGAACAATCAATATTAAATGTGTCAAAATGTCATGTAAAAGCTGTTGACCGTTAAGGAAAATGTTAAAATATCGCTTCCGTCCAAAACAATCAATGGATAATCTTTTAACGTACATGCTCTATCACCGACGAGAGGCGATTGAGAAACATGGCGAGGTCATTGCAATTAGCCTCGACATTAAGCGTTTGATAGCTATGGTCTTGTCCCATGGTCTTCCGTATAAACTATGTACATACTTTCCCTTAAAATCTATGTACGTGGATCTTTAGCTTTCTGCATGAGTGCAGAATACGTGTCCTCGTTGAAATCGTTCGAACATGTTCGTCTCTGGAAATGTTTTTTGAAGTGGAAACTTCTTTTAGCGCGGTACGCATATTTTTACATGAGATAAAATCTCTGGATTCGCGACACCGTTACGAGACGCAGCTATAGTGTGTGCATATATGCATGTACATATAGCAGACCGCGAACGCGTCTTTCATAAAAGAATATTAAATGTATTTTAAAGTTTCTAATAATTAATAAAATACAATTCATAAATAAAATGCAATTCATAACCCAATAACCCTAGTAGCCATCTAAAAAATGTCTAACGCGCTAAAATAAGTCTTCACTTCTGTCGGCACTCCCGGAGTGGAACCCGTAATTTTTATATTTTTTTATATATAGATAATACATAGGTGTTAAACAAACACACGGCCCGCCCGATGGTAAGCTGCTAGCGTATCCTATGGACGTTTGTAATACCGTAGGTAACAATAGCAAGTTGTCGACCATAAACCCCCTAACTCAAGGAGCTCTGAAAACCCTACTAACAGCAGGAACCCAACAAAAGGTTATTTAGTCGCGATCTTCTGTAATTCTCCCAAAGAAATTTCTTAGTGCCTTACCTCTCCTTTCTGACTACAACCCATAAGATTTGAAAAAATATTTTTGCATTTCATATTTATTAAGGTTATATTATATAAACCATAAAACAACACGCTACGACCCAAAATCATAACCATGAAAGACAACGAATCTGGCAAGTGCTGGAAGTGAAAACAACGGTACGCATCACAAGCGATAGTTGATCAATTTTTAATACGTGTGAAACCGTAG
Source organism: Saturnia japonica (assembly GCA_033032175.1). NCBI lineage: Eukaryota > Metazoa > Arthropoda > Insecta > Lepidoptera > Saturniidae > Saturnia > Saturnia japonica. Next base: position 4,490,389 of record CM065315.1, read on the forward strand.
GGCAAACCTAATGTTTTTATATGAACATATTTTTCAATTGAACTATTCTGTTATAGAACCTTTGAAACCTTATAAATTAAAGCTATTAAAATATAAATTGATTCATAAGTCAGTTTAACGGTGACCTTTAAAGTGTAATTGAATTGTTGAAGGAATTAATTATTACCATGACGTTAGTATGTACATGAGATATTAAATGTTTATCTGATCTTTATTCATATAATTACTAGTTGCCTACATCGGACACACCCGTACGTGGGCTTCATGTAATGTTTAATATTGTGTAATCTATCCATATAAAAAATCCTAATATTTCCATTTTAGAACGCGAATCATTTGAGAACTTCTGCATCAATTTAAATGTATCTTTCAGGTGAATATAAGAATAAACTAGAGACTTACATAAACATTACGCTTTTTTAAAGGAGTTAAGTAGTCATCATAAAATAACAATAAAATGACAGCTCCTTTTGAATTCAGATAAAATATGTAGTTCTCTTGAAACATGAAATTTTCTAGTGAATAAAGTCAGCGGCACAAACAAGTATCTATAATTCATGTAATAATATGAAAATTATATTTTTTTTTATTATCTATAGGTTTAGTGTTATAGCCACAATTCCGCCCGATGTAGCCAAGATGTGGCTAACCTTTGATGGAGCTGATTCTCAAGTGTAGCCGCCGGAATACACCTTTATAGGTAGAACCTATGTTCTGTCGACAATTTCCAACTTGAGGACGGTAGCTAGTCAGGTTAAAACATACCCTTTTGGGTGTTGTTTGTTTGTTCGGAGTGTTAATAATTGCAAATTACTTCCCTTAATCAAAGTTTAGTGTAAGGTATATTCTAATACTTACTTGATTAGCTACCACCATTAAGTTACAACAAATCTGTCGCCAAGCATCTATCTATAGGTATTTTACGGCAGCTGCACTTCAGAGTAATTTTCCTACTAGACTTAGTATCAGCATCTTTTGCCAAATGGTCCCTTAACATCAGGTGAAATTTTTGCAATGAAGAAAAACCTATAAAGATCTAAAAAAACAGAAAATGTCAATAGCTAAATGTTTATAAGCGTCTTCAATTTATTCGTTTAAATAATCTCATAACACAGCTTTGATACAGCAAAACACAAGTAAACATTTTTCTCTTATTCGGTTGTGCTTTGATTTATTACAAATCCTTTATCACCCCAGTGGGAGATAAAAGTTATTGAAATTTCTTTCCACTTGGAATTTCAAAACAAACTAGATATTATGTTCAAAAAGATCATGACGATTTTTTAAAAATTATACTATTATTTATTAGTAAAGTTTGAAAGAACTAAAAGATGTTCTCATGAGACAGGAGCCTCAGACCTCCCTGAAGCAGCCACGATTCTTCAAAACACCACAGATACGGATTCAGAACCTCAATAAATGTTATAATGTTATCACTTGAATAAAAATGAAATAAATCACTTATTCTCAAAATATTTTTGAAAAACTCTAGAATCTACTCCAAATATCGAGTATGTATTCGTAGGTAAGAGAAGGTATCGCGGTTCACAAACACATTCAAAGCTTATGGGTACGATTACGTAATCAAACAACAATTACTAAAACTAGATAAAAGGGGATCTTTATTAAAACGATCTAGTATACTCCAAGGCCATTCTAATTATTTCGACCTCCCGTTATATTTGTTTATAAAAGCGAGTTATGTTAAGGAGCACAGTTTTATTTTGGATAACCGAGAGATAGCAACAAGGGATACGATGAAAAAACTTGCAAGAGAACCACAGAGTACTACAATAGATATTGTAAATACGACCACAGTGTAGTAAGCATCAGATTATCGATCTTTTTGTTCCACTTTTGTTTATTGAGTACGAATAAACTATTTTCGCGACAAACAGAATTTAATTACCCATGGTCACGGGTATAACAATAAAAATAGATAATTCCAAACTAGAGTATTTGATGAAAGAAGTAAATATTAGTGTCGAACGTAGTTTTAGTGCCTAAAACTGAAGTTTATACAGAGACAAAAAAAAACGTGGCGCTTCTCCGACGTAAAAAATGGACTGGTCACTAATAACGTGAAGTTAGCCACAATTTCTCTGCAAAATGTTGCCATAAATGAGAAATACTTAGTATTTAGCAGTTTTATGCGTGGCCTGTCCTCAAAATATTTTGTAAACTTCTACTTATATGAAATTAGGCGATGATAGGTAGCACAGGTGGTAGCACAGACGATGTTACGGGTATCGACGATACTTGAATATTGCGAGGTGGTAAGGATCTGTAGCCAACTGAGTCGCGAGTCGCGACCACCATACATATGGTCACCATACACACGGTGATCAACTTATCACAGTATCTCACCATAAGGCACAGTAACGTCACTTTTCCCAGCCACTAATATGTATATTTAAAAAAAATTGTCTGTTTACAAATATGTATTTGTTCCATAAACTGTCGAAATCGAGACCAAACACTCGGGACACACGGAAGGCAGATGTTTTACTCACTATTGTCAACTATCCGACAAGTAGTTAAGAATGTGTTGCTCTACATCTAAAAATCAAACGAATCATTTTTCAAATCTAATACTACAATAATAAATACAGTATTTTTATACTTCGGCATAGCAAAATAAAATAAAAATGAATATTTTTCTCCTGTTTACCACCCACATAATGAAGTTAGCCATCACTGATAATACTGTCAATCTAATTTATAGTTTTCTTTGTTTTCAAAAAGTGTTGAAAGAATTATAACAAAAAAATAATGCCCGGTTTTTAGATGAAATTAAATATTTAAAGGAGGTTCTGAAGCCGGCCCTGGGGCATTTTTATCACAACAAAAATCAAAAGCAGCACTCAGAAAATAATTTGCAAAGGTATTATAAAATAATTTATAACTTTATTCGGAATTCGATTACCAGCGTTCGACACACGATCGATATCTTTTGTATGTTAAAATTAAAATTATATTATGGGCCCACATTTAACAGTTTAAATAAAATGCGCGTTTAATTTGATTTACGACGTAATTTTGCTTGTATCACACGCAATAACTTAAGTTTTATTGAGTAATTATATTATGAGACGTATAAACTACCCTTTTAATAAGTTATATTATTTTTTAAACACAAAAAATTATTTAAATTACTCCTGTACAAAAATTTTACACCAATTTTTGTCGAAAACCGAAATCAGTATTTTTGTCCCAAACTGGTTGAAACCGAAACCAAAACGTTACAAAGCGACAGAGATTTACGATCAGAATGCGGTTGCAACGTGCAAAATAATAACGGCCATCAGATACCATCCGGCATAGAACCATTAAAAAATAAAATGTAATAAGTGATACTAATATACTAGAACAAGCATTTTCAACAAAATACATACAACGTATAGCACCATGCCATGCACCAATGATATTTTATAAGTAGATATTGCATTGACGCTCTTTACATGACATCATGAATGTTGCCCAATCGCAGTTCACTTTATTTCAACATGCTGATAACAAAATGTGTACCGTGTTCAAATTGCTTTTAGTGAGAGGATAGTTTATGAAGTCTATATCTAAAATATAATGATTAATAACAATGTATTTTAATACAAAACTCGTATATGATGATATTATTTTAAAGTTTTTCCCACATTATTCATTTCTTGTTAAACACAGTTTCTGCCTTTCGCTGTGATCTCTTTTGTCGCGTCTTATAAAACGTCATTGCATATCACTAAAGACGTATGGCAGGTGAACTTGGAATATTTCAACAGGCATAGATTACACAGATTGCGAAATATTTAGATGTGAAAACGTTTTTAAGTTTGCTTTCATAGTGGGAGGCAATTCAAAAAACTGATGATAACAAAATCTGGGAATACAGTTTCGTATTGTTTTCAATATCTATCATCTACATCCAAAATCAACTCGATAGTTAAAGGATGACAGAATTTGTTACGTAGAGTAAGGACTGTGACACATCGTGCGCACGGGTGGGGGATGCGTCACCATTTTGAAGTCCTTTGAAGTTATCAAGAAAACTTGATACATTATCAGCCTATACTCGTCAAAAACCAAATCAAAATATAGAAATCGTATACAGTTGTAAAGGGCTTCTCAACTGCATACCAATGATATCCATAAAACACCATATAATAAAATAGAGTGAAGCGATGCCAGGTACCTAAAAAATGCGTCCGGGCAAACACATTCGCGTAAAAAACATAGCCATGTCTCCGAAAAAAGTCACACGCCGATCTTTTTCAACCATTCAGGTACATAGAATTTTATCTTCGTGCTTTACTATTGTAACCAAATGGTTCAATGGACCATAAAGGTCCAAAAGGAAAATATCGTCTCCAGTGTTTCTCCATACTATAATAACTTAATCCATAGAAAGGATTTATTTTAATTTAATGAGCTCTTTATCAATCACATCTTAAGAGAAATAGACTTTTACTACCTATTAGATAAAGTTTACGGTTCTAATAGATAAATGTAATTACCATTAACCGTTAAACTTAATGGAGTAACCTAATGATGAAAGTATAATAAGAATATTAAGATGCATCACCATTATTGGGGTAAGCTTTATTTAGATCCGTTTGAATAATAATATAAACAAACCAAGAGTTAATAGGCTGTAGTCGACGCCAGGCTTAATTTCTATTGCATAAAAAAAGAAAACACTTAGTGAGCTGTAAGAGATTGGAAATACTATATCACACTCTATAACAACTCGCTATTGAATGTTTGACTACGAATAACAAAAGTAAACACGCTTACATGCTTATGACGTCATCGTCACTGACATCTATCTATATTAATTAATCTATAGTTCTGTCTGTACATGTAACTATATGAAGGACACTGATCACGAACATGCCATTAAAAAAAAAATTGATTGTGTGGTTTTATGAAACCACGGTAAAAGTGAAACTTTTTTTCACATTATAGACATTTAACTAAAAATTCACAAATGAGTAATGACGTCACCGTCACGACATGCAACACACAGACCAAAAATTTTGAGACGATCTAATACAAGTTTCACTTTAAAAATCTTTCTGTCTGTTTGTATGTCCGGATTTAGCTCATAAACGGCTTGACCGATTCTTAACACAACACACACAAAGGGTTAAAGGTCATAAGACCAAGGAAAAAAACGCGTGTGGTGGTAGTGCGGCTACTACTAGTAAAAGACACAGCGCGGGCGTTAATCGTAGGCACTAGTCAATTGATAATGTTGCCAGTTCAGAAGTACAGAGGTCATACTGCTTGTCGCCAACTCCTTTGCTTTTTTAAGCTGAAAATCTATCTATCGATTTGCTCAGCGGCTTTATTTAAGAATCACTTCATTAAGTAGTCTTATTGTGATATCGTCTTCTTTTATATCGTCACGTAACTTAGTCCAATATGAATTTCGATTGTTCTCCAATAACATTCTATTTTCGATTTCTTATTTATCTCTACTAGCAGCCCTCCTAACGGGAACAGTGTGGAACTAAAACCAGCAGCAGAAAAACGAAACGTTTGTAATTAAAATTTGGAAACTTTTTAAAATTAATCCCCTTTTATCATCATAGTGAAACGCTAATGTTGCGGACAGCGAGCAGGGCGGGCGAATAACGATAGTCTAATAGTATAAAATGAACAAGTAAATGAAATAATACGTGTTAGGAATAGATATAATAATATGAACTGAATATGTGTATTTTAAAACGATTAGAATAAGAATATAGCTAGTTGTAAGTTTAAATGTATAAATTTCACTAGTTGTAAGGATGAACCATGCCAGACTCGGAACATCTGGCATGGTGACTCATGGTACTGCCGAGAGCGCGCACACAGGGCGTGCGCGCTCATTGGCTGAGCGACGCCCCGCACGGAATCCATCGCACTACCGGTTGCGAGGCAAAGGGCGAGGTTAAATATAGCGGAGAGGGCGGCAGTACTGCGATCAGTTCAAGAAACACCACAACACTACAACAACAGCAAGCAGCGAATCTGCGATCAGTTCGAGAAACACTACAACAACAGCAAGCAGCGAGTCTGCGATCAGTTCGAGAAACACCACAACACCAGCAACAGTTAGCAGCGAATCTACAAGCAAACTACAGTCAAGAACGTTATTAAGAAACCACATTGTTACTACAAGCGTTCAGTTCGAGAAAAACCACAACACCAGCAACAGCAAGCAGCGAATCTACAAGCAAACTACAGTCAAGAACGTTATTAAGAAACCACATTGTTACTACGAACTACTGTAACTTTGTAAGAAACAAGAATAAAACAAGCGCTATTAATTTAGCACACATTAAAATATTGTGGACGTCCTTTTATTCACAATAGCTAACTTACAACACAAAGAAAGAGAAATCCAATCTAAATTACTACAAATGTAAGAAAAGAAACAGTTCATAATTATAAATCTATTGAACCCGTTATAATCGATTAGTAGTTGAGGCAACGTTCTACAAAGCCAGAAATAAATTTCATTACATTTATGTGATAATTTATGACTTCATCGGTTTAGAAGGGGTAACTACAATGCTTTCGACGAGTTTGAATTTTAAGGCATTGAGTGTTGGAGCATAGTAGAGAATAATTTTTTTTTAGAATTGACTAGGTATACTTTTGTCTAGGAGGCTTGTGGACGAGCGCAGAATGCACTCAGCCGAGTAAGAAGGAAAAGTTGGAAGATACCTTGTATTTCTTAAAAACATACAATATTCTAATTGAAACTTTTGTGATTATGATATAGTTCACTGTATATGAATCCTATATTAACCATTGTTTTTAAATGCACTATAACGTTGATCTAATTATGAAATAAATGTATCTAAAAATTATGATTTAGGTATTCAAAAATTATATAGAGACCTCGTGGCGTAGTGATGATGGTGAATGATATATGAAAGTCACTAGTTCGATACACGCGCATAAAACTAACAAGATAATTTTAACTTTTATATCTCGGGGCTTAATTTATACAATTAAAAAAATTGAAGTGTATGTCTGTAATGTCATATACTAGAAAAAAATGTATTTTTTTATTTTTGTATGTGTATCTGTCTTTCTGTTTGTTTGTTCCAGGTAATCTCCTAAACGGATGGATCGATTTAGACGGGATTTTCACTGGCAGATACCTGATATTATAAGGAGTAACTAAGGCTACTTTAATTTTGTAAATGAATTATGGTTCAGCGCTTATTTAAAAAAAAACTTGTCATGGTGAATCAACGTGGAGGCTCAAATGGCTTACTCTACGCAAACCATAAGTGATATTACATTTTAATGTACTACATGATTGTAGATCTCAAAAAGACATAAAAATTTTAGAAAAGACTTTATATATATCTTCTAAGAAACACCCACAATAAGCATTTGTGACTTTAAAATATCAATTTAATTCAATAAAACAAAAAGCAACAGGGAATCGAACACTTTAAAAAAAAACACAAACATATTCTCACATAAGTAATACCCACGCTCTACAAAACTGCTCCTCAGTAGCTATTCATTTCTAAAAATCAACTAAAATAAGAATCAACGAGCTTATCCCACGGTAGACCTACCATATTTATGATTGTAAAAAGAGCACAGTTTCCGCTACATAACTAGAGTCTCCGGTGTTGTCTTCATACAAACCATAAACGTTGATGGAGCCGACAATTGACATAATTACTTCATTAAACTGTTAAAAATGTAAACGTTACTCGTTACCCATGTGCTTCACAGACATAACGCAATAGCCAGATTTTATTATTCTTACTGTGCTTTCTTGTTTGGATAATTTTCTTTTATAGTACCCTATAATCAATGCATAGTTAATATGGGTCAGTGGTAGCGTGTAGAGACACCGCGTCGATCAACGTGAATTCGAATCTGTCATAAATCACAAATGACTGTGTTCCGGCAGTTGTGTTTGAGAGTCAGTATTCCACTAGGTTGAGCGTACAACCGTCTTGGGCTCCATCATCACTTAAGATCAGATGAGACTGTAGCCATGCAATGGTTGTTTCATCACGACGTTTTCCTTCATCGAAAGCTCATGGTTCATTGCAAGGATTCGAACTCATGTCGACCGACGCGAAGTCCGTACACGCTACCAACTGAGACATCATTGCTTTAGATTTTATTATAGCACTCTGTCGGCATGATTAATATAATGTATACCCACACCAAATAACAGATTTTTAGTACTAACAATCTCTAAGCTAAGCCGCGGACAGATAGACGTCATGGCAAAACTATAAGGGTTCCTTGTTGATTTCAGAACCCTAAAAAAAAGAACTTTTTATGAGAAAATCCAGTGATATAAACTAGTTAATAGATATGTTACTACCACCTGGTAACTTCAAACGAAACAAACCTAATTATTATTAAGTTGTTCAACAAACAATACAATAACATTTGTTCACGTACACCATGAAACTCGGATCGTTCAATACAGTCATAAAGTTTTATATTCTAACAAAAACACAAGAACATATCTCAAGTGAACGTAATATTATAACAACATACATGCAGGAACGGTCGAATATGCAATTAGCCATCTCACACCTTTTCTGTTAGCGTTCCGAGGCGTCATTCAATTTTATCGCGCAATTAGAGTCTATAAAATCACTAGTGGTGCCGTTCAGTGCTTGCCTCTTATTAGCGGGGATGGCCTCACATTTTTGGTATTACAGCCGGCATTCCGACATAAGCAACGGCGGATGCAGGGCCGGATTATGATAGTGTTTAAATTATTTCAAAATATATCAACTATAAATTGTAAAAATCTAGGATTTTTATTATGTTTTGCATGTTACTCTGTTTTTATTCTCCGTAATATATAATTTATATACATGTCAACGGTAATCTATATACTATAATAAGATTATATACTTAGAGGGAGTGCGAATAATTATATACATTAAATTTGTATACGCGAGTATGTATATGTGAAGGGTAATAATAATCTCTGGAACTATCAGTCAAATTTGCAAAACACATTTTACATATTATAGCGTATTTATTAAGGAAGGTTATAGGCTTTAAAACTTCACGCTATGACTATAAAGAGATGAACAGTAACCATGAACGACAGTCAATCTGGAAAGCTGTAGGCAAGTACGGGAAGTAAAAACAACATAGGCTACATGGGTGCCGTTTGCGCTGGTGGGAAGTGAATTTAATGGTAGAAAGAAAACCCCAAAAAAACCTGTAAATATTAACTGTGTTAAAGAAATAATTTTGATGCAAGAAAACAAATAACAAACATTTAGTTCATTGTCACATTAGTAACGTCTAGGTTACGATTTTATTGTTGTTTCACAAAAATGCCCGTTTAATATAACAAGGCAATTATAACCAAAAATGAAAACAAAGTTCAAAGATTTTGAAGAGTTCCCTGGTGTAGCATCGAAGTCGAAGGTCTAATGCTGATAAAATTAAAATGGGACCACCCTTGAGTTATCTCCTACCAATGAAAAAGAATTATCCAAATCGGTTCATAAACAAATAATATACGACTGAAAATCCATTTAAAAAAATTGAATTGAGTAACGTCCGTCTTTTGTTAATATCGGTTTAAAAAAGGTTATCGATCGACAGCTGTAAATTTTAGTGAATTTTCAATCGAACAAAAAGTTAACATCGATATGACATGCTTTCGAAAGTCTAGCTCGTGAATTTTTTACGGAGCTTTGCAATTAACAACGCCTCGATCGTGCAACACACGAACACAGCGGCTGCGCAACTATACAGGTTTTAATTGACATAAAAGCTACGTTTAACTACCGAAATATAATAAAAAACCATTGATTGTAAGACTTTCTTAGAGTAGCAAACCAGGAATGTTTCAAGTCCGGAATTATTGCACAGTTATGATCGATCATGGTATTTGTAACCAAGTATAATCTCAAACTTCGTGCCTCTACAAACGCTTGGATAAAATAGGCAAGCTAATCAATCGGTATCTACAGGATTGCGAATATGCTAGTGTGTTTTGGCTAAGCAAGCATGTCGGACGTCGACCTTATGTCGGTTATAATGTTTAGCATAACCTATTTTTATTGTAAAAAGAAGCAAAATTAAATTAGAACAAAATTACAGTATACGGAAAATTCAGTTTTTTTTTTTCATTCATTTATTTCGTGTAAGCGATACTAACACGGAAAAGCATTCAATAATAAGCATTTTTAAATTCTGTGTTTTTTTTTTTTACAATTTATAAAATATATTTTACAGTCTTTGTATCTTATCAATTATGGAATGACTAATACTTTCCGTAGAAAATTTCATCAAAATCGGTTAGGATATTATAATAAAATTTATATGTTTTGAAAAAAAAAAAATTACGACTTTAAAAGTGTTATTATAATGTCTCACATCCCATCATTCATGGAAAGACGTGTACAAAATTTCATCAAAATCGGTCACGAAATAACAGTTTTTTTTTTTGTGATTTATTTTCCAATTTCTAAAAGTAATATTGGAATAATTCTTATACCGTATCAATGACCAATGATATAAGCATCCTGTGTACAAAATTTGTAAATGGGCAATTTAAGCAATTTTAGAAGACTCCTAATTGTCATTATAATGAATTTATGGAAAAAATCAAAACATAAGAACATGGTACTGGTTGATATAAATTATATGGTACAAATTTTTTTTTATACGGAATTTATATTTTTTTTATACTTTTTTTTTTATATGCTGCCCGCATATTCTCTTAACAGTGACGGATTAATATACCATAGGGATTTTATAATAAGCAAAACTGAATTTTCTCTGCGTAATCTAATCAGAAATAAGGAGATCCGCAAAAGAACCAAAGTCAACGACAAAGCCCTAAGAATAGCTAGATTTAAATGCCAGTGAGCGGGACACATAGCTCGTAGAACCGATAGCCGATGGGACCAAAGAGCATTGGCAGACTCACACAAGGTGGACCAACGCCTAGGTAGGACTTACATGAAGCCGTTGGATGCGAGCAATGCAGAACCGATCGTTGTAATGATGTTTGGGGATGACCAATGTCGAGTAGTGAACGTCTTTTCGGATGAAATTATGAAGTGAAAAATGGAAATATTATAACACAACATATAACATAACATATTATACCTATATAACAACCCACCCCAGCTTCACTCAAATAACACAGTGTTGATATATAATACCTTCATTAGTTTACGTGGTGTATGCCAGTAAACCTTTACTTTTTTCCGACATATTCAACAATCCTCGTCATATTTCAACCAATTCACACATTTACAATGAATTATACATCTAAACCTTCCTCATAAATAACTCCGTCCATTTATTAAAACTGTATTGAAATCGGTTTAGTAGTGTTTGAGTTTATCGACAGACAGTCAGGCGGGGGACTTTGTTTTATAATATAGTATGATTACGTACCTGTGCGTCCAACAAAGTATTCTAGCATGCCACACGATCCGCTAGCTATATTTAAAACGTTTAAAAGAAAGATTAAAGTTGTCACCGCTACAGTTTTTGCGCTATTAACAAATGCTACGATAAAGCGGCCCTTCGCTTGAAGACTATAATCGGTTTAACCTTTTGATGTGACGATGGTCATAAATAAATCGAGAATAGAAATCATGGCGGTCGAGATGCTTCACGATTTTACGTGAGATCGATTTGTTGTTCGGATCTATTTAATTTATTATCTTTAATACTTAAATGGTTTTGCGGATTATATTTCATTCAAAAACACTTACATCTCTCAACGTGTAAATTTGTGTTTAATTAGTTTTAAAATGGATTCGTACTGTTGTATTATTATGTATTGTTTCTTGTCCCTTAACCTTCACAATCAAATGAAGGCTTGATCAAAATTTGCTTAGAAGTTTTATGCACCTCGTTTATAAAACAATAATCTAAAAACCTCATCATCTTTTTACTATGAAAATATTTATGTTGCACTAAGTACTATAGTCAAACACAAAAACTTTTTTTTTCAATTACTATATACATTTTTTACTTAATGAGTTCTACAAATAAACATATGTAAATAACACTAATTAAAACCTATTTACATATAGCATATAAGAGTTTAAGTAAATATAAAATTTAAAGGTTGTAGAATATAAACAAAAAGTGGAATCTCTAACCTACAAGTTATACATACATATAGGTAGCTATGTATATCTTGTAACTCAGTAATCTTTTGAATATATATAGAAATTTCAACCCATATAATGTATACTAAGGATACTAGGTATTTATTTTTACCTGTACTACTGTATTTTATAGAAGCAAAATAGGTGTGCATCTTTAAACTTATAAACTTCTTGTTACTCTTATAAAACTTGAGTAAGTTCGACACAACTTTTTTTCTCTTCCACTCTTCTTAACTGTCGTCTTAATATTCACACCTGTTATACACATGTATATTATTCTTCGCACAATTCATCTATATACCTTTTCGCTGCTCTTCTTTTTTAACTAACTTCAAAAAGGAGGAGATTCTCAATTCGTATAAATATTCTTTTAATGGATTTTCAGCCATAACTTTGTTTATTAACTGATTTGGATAATTATTTTTTTGTTGGAAAGAGGATAACTCAATGGTGATCCCATTTGAATTTTGTTGGTATTGAACATTAGGCTACACCAGGAAACTTCTCGAAATTATTAGAGTTAGTTTTCTTTTTTGTTGAAAATTGTCTTGTTTATCGTTTATATTATTAGGTCGAGGAAAAAGTGTTTTCGCATAACGTAGTTATAAACTTGTTATAAAATTTCTTTGGCTGTACTATTTGTATCTGGCTGGTTTTGGTAATATTAAAAAGGTTAAATTAAAAAAAAAAAAAGAAAAAAAAAGTTGTTTCCCGCCAATTTTTTTTTTTCTTTCTGTAAAAATGAGTGAATCTAATGAAGAAATTCGATACATTTTAAAATATTATTACAAAAAAGGCAAAAACGCAACTCAAGCAGCGAAAAAAATTTGTGTGATGTACTAGGTAGTAATGTTAAGGAAACATTCGTTGATGCATCTTCATTTCTCAACTGATCAATGTATGTTTCAAATGTTTATGGACCTTATACAGTGTCAGTAAGAGTAGCACAAAGTTGGTTCAAACGATTTCAGTCCGGAAATTTTGATGTTAAAGATGCACCTCGCTCTGGTCGTCCTGTTACGAATAAAATGGACGCCATTTTTGAAAAAGTGGAATTTGAAAAAAATGTCTTGACTTTTCATATAAAAGTGCTAAGAAACTTTTTCCCCGACCTATTATGTTTATCGTTAACAATTTCACCTGATGTTTAATGACAATGTGGAAAACTGGCTCTCAAGTGCAGCTGTCGGAACATACTGGCAGGTATTAAATGGCAGATTTATCAACTTGAGGGTAGTAGCTAGCAAGGCGGGCATTAGAAAATACTCTACCATATCGACCCTTCAAGTCTCAAATGTAGTAAAAGCCATTTTGTCCAAAATCGACATTAAACGCTGTCTTACTTACTTTCACGAGCTCTATCGATCTGTTTATTTTAAATTTCGATATCTCAATAATAATGTATTTTACGTATTTGACATTCTAGTCGTTGGTCAGTTGTCGTAAATTAAGTTTCTGTTTGAACATTGCTTAAACAACATGATGATTTATTTGATACGCACGCATCAGCTAATTAGCTGCTAGTGTGTCTTACCAAATAATAATAATAACATTTTTTTTGTATGAAAATAGCTCTAATAAGGAAAAACGTCATAAACATTAGTATTTCCACTTATTCGGTGTTTTGCGTTTTCCCTAAAGTCGTGTTTACTAAATTTGAGACTCGAAGGATCAATATATGCTTATATGCGTAGTTCTTCCATAGATCCGTTTAACCTCATACTTAACATTCTTCTATTTATATAATTTTCACCACACCCTCTGACATGCCCATACCTACCACGCTAACCTATTAATTCTCAGCTTCTCTGTAACTGGTGGTATTTTCACACATTCTCTCATATACCTACTTATTCCTAATCTTATTCTAGTTACATTGGTGTTTGGCATCAATCTTAACATTTCCACCTCTTACACATTTTATCTTATTTCATCCATCTCTTAAAATAAACTTACAATACATAATAATTAGAAATTGTTGGCAATATCGTGGACATACATTGGTTAAGTACAAAAAAATATATTAAACGTATAGACATAAGTGCGTGAAATTGAAACGAACCGTTATATCGTAAAATTATAAACTTGAACACACCTCTTTAATTTCACCGCATGAATTAAACATCGAAATGGTATCTAATTAAAGTGGTACGGCGCGCGGTATAGACTCGAGCCACGCTAAACCATGATTTGGCCCGGTCCGCAATATAAACTGTAATTTTCCGGTTAAAGACGTGTTATTATCATAACCGGATGATTTAGTACAGGAAAGATCCGATCGAGGCTTAAGAGTTTGTTTTTCTACACATAACAGTGTAAAATAGATTGTAACTTTTTTTGTTAATATAAATCACACGTGAGGACATATGTCAATTTAACAAAAAAGCCGAACAAACCCAAACTACATTATTTTTTATATATGAAATTTCTACATGAAATATATAAATTTTTACAAGTAAGTATCAATTTAAATACCGATTTTTACTCGACTACGAAAAAGGAGGGTTATGTTTTTCGAGAGTATGTGTGTTCATTTCTTTGGCACGATGTATAAGCCTGAACGGTTTGATTGATTTAAGCATACGAAGTGTAGTCAGATTCGTCTTAAATGTAGGAGTGATATAAGTTATATAATATTTAATTAAGACGACTCAGAATCAAATAAAAGGCAAAAAGATTTTTTTTTTTATTCAAGTGTTTTTTCCTGTAGTCGAGTTTTTACCCGACTGCGATAAAGGAGGGTTATGTCTTTCGATCGTATATATGTATGTATATCTATTTCTTTGGCACGCTCTGTAGCCTCAACGGCTCGATTGATTTTAGTATACGAGGTGTCGTTAGATTCGTCTTAAATGTAGGAGTGATATGTCATGGAAAGGCACTTCCTCACAACGTTTTACAATTACAATTAAACATTTTACAATTAAAAGTAAATTTGCTGAGTCCTAGCTAAGATGGTAAGGACACGCAATGCGAGGAGCCATTGACCACGTTGTGAGGATGTGCCTTTCCGTGGCTACAGGAAAGAGAGGACGTGGCAGGCCGCATACTACTTGGATAACGATTGTTCAAGGGGGCATGAAGCGTCTCAGCCTTTCAGACGAAGATATAGTACAAAGAAGCAAATGCCGCCTCTTGATTAAGTGTAACGGAAAGGGACGAGGAGAAAGAAGAAGAAGACTTCAACGAAATACACAATACACACGTCGGCCACGTTTTTATCCTAAACTAGCGGTATGCACGCGGCTCCACACAGGTTTGTTACTACGCAGTAATTATTTACATACCGTAATTTTATTTTTACTCGTATTGTTGATAATTCATATCCATATCATTTGAGGATTAGCATGTACAGTAATACCCCGCTTAGCGCGACCCCGTTACGCGCGGTTTCACTATAACGCGAATTTCAAATTTCGCGCTCAAATGCCTCGCATTACGCGAAAGAGTGCGTATAAACATAATGTAATCATTAACTTCTCTATGGTCGCGGGATCCCCGCTTTCTCTGAATATTCTCTTTGAAAAATTGGGAATTCCCTGTTCTTCGACTTTGTTCTATGGGGATTTCCTCGTTCGTTTCGTGTGTTCATTTGTTCCGTAATGTTAGTTCGGTCGGCTGGCAGTTTTGTTTTAACATTTATTGGAGATACGTACATAATTTAACCCTACGTTAAAAATGCCGTCTGTAATGAAAAAAGAGCGTAAAATCGTCATTTTGGAATTGAAGATGAAAGTGTTAAGAAGAATGGAAAATGGAGGCAAAGCAACAATTGTTGGGAGAGATTTTGGACTCTCAGAATCGACTCTGAGAACGATTTATAAAAATTGGGAAAAAATTAAACTCTTCAGCGAAAGTTCAACACCTACAAGTGCAACAAAACTTTCTCGTTCGAGATCATCTATCTTAGAAAGAATGGAGAAATTACTGTCAGCCTGGATCGAAGATTTGAATAAGAAGAACACACCACTAAGTCAAGATCTCGTATGCACAAAAGCAAAATCTTTGTATGAGATGCTGAAAACAAAAGAAGGAGAAGGAAGTGCCACTCCGACTTTTGCTGCCAGCAGAGGCTGGTTCCTTCGGTTCAAGCAGCGTTCTAATCTTCACAATATCCACATACCAGGCGAGGCGGCCAGCGCGGACATTCAAGCTGCAGCTGAGTTTCCAGACAAATTTCAAGAGTTCGTTAGACGAGAGAAAATTCCTGCTTGTCTCATCTTCAATGTTGATGAGACCGCACTTTACTGGAAAAAAATGCCATCTCGAACGTTCATTTCTAAGGAAGAACGTCAAGCCAGTGGTTTCAAAGCTGCGAAAGATCGACTAACACTTCTGCTGGGTGGTAATACCGCTGGTGATTTCAAACTGAAACCTTTACTAGTGTACCATTCAGAAACACCCCGTGCAATGCGAGGCACAGACAAGACAAGTCTACCAGTTGTGTGGCGATCAAACAGAAAGGCGTGGGTTACACGGGAAATTTTTCAAGAATGGTATTCTAATAGTTTTTGCCCATCAGTCAAATCATACTGTGACAGAAATGGGCTTGAACCTAAAGTTATATTACTCTTAGACAATGCCCCAGGACATCCAACCTCACTTGATACGCCCAGAGACTTAAAAGTGTACGTAAAGTTCCTTCCACCAAACACTACGTCAATATTACAACCTATGGACCAGGGAGCAATAGCAAACTTCAAAGCTTATTACCATCGCCGCACTTTTAGCCAACTAATTCATGAAACTGACGGGGAAGGAAGACAGTCTATGCGAGAGTGGTGGAAGTCATACAACGTTATGAAGTCTATTCACAACATAGAAGAGGCTTGGAAGGAAGTTAAAATGAGTTGTATGAATGGGGTGTGGCGTAATCTTTGGCCAGATTTAGTGGAAGCACCTAGAAGAATTGTCCAGATGCAGAGACAAGTGCTTGAAGACATTGCTGCAATGATTGAGGGGTCTGAACTTGAAGATGTCACGGTAGAAGATCTCGTAGAACTTGTAGCAACGCAAGACGATCCTATCAGCAATGAAGATCTGATCGAGTTACAGAATAATCCTATCTACGATGAGGAAGAACAAGTAGAAGAGAAAGTTTTATCTTCAGGGGAAATACAAAATGCACTTTCAAAAATTTATTCAGGTTTGGACATATTGCAGAGTATAGACAATAATGATGACCGTGTCTTGACCGTGTGTCAAACAATTAAAAACAGTGTTGGGTGTTATGAACGTATTTTACAAGAACGTAATAAAAACGCTACCCAAAAGACAATAGATGTATTTTTCCGTAAAAAATAAGAGTATGTATTGCATAAAGTGTTCTTAGAATTAAAGTGATTGATTAAAATGATTTGTATTTTTTTGTATTAAATTTTGATTATGTTTAATCATAAACCTCGATATACGCGAATTTCAGTTAACGCGATTTTTTTCGGAACGTATCCCTCGCGTAAAGCGGGGTATTACTGTATTTCTAATGCCTACTTACTGTTCTTAGGGCCTAAACTTAATAAAATATTTTAGATTTTGATTTATTGTAAGCGAACAAAGCAGTGTACAAATATCAATTATATTCATTAAGCTTTCCAAATGATTTATCCATGAGACGAACGAATACAGAACACGATTTCCCGGTACACGACCGGCTAATGAATCTGATTAGTGTGCAGTCGTTTAATCTAATTAATACAAATTATACCGTCGCCGATTGAACAGGGAACTGTTCGCCTCATTTGCACGTCTCTAGAGATCCAATAAACTCATCAATCGACATACGTACTTTGCACAAGAAATGGTATTTCATTCCATCATAATTTACGGAAGTTTTCATTTTTAATAACAAGCATGAACTAAACATTATTTATGTTATATAATCACTGCTTTTTTTTACAGCAGTTCACACACACGAATTAATATAATTATTAAAGAAAGTCCAAGCGGGGACATTAAGCATTTCCTGAGGAGTAAAAAGATAATTTAAAAACCATGACTAGTAATAGAAAACAAGGCTGAAGTAATGTGATTTTTTTTTGCTATGTAACAAGTAACAAAACAAGAATAAGTAACAAAAATGATATTCTGCCTACCTTCAACATAATGGAGACATAATCAAATTAATATTTATATATATTGAAAAATAATATTTTTGCACAATTAATTATACCGAAATATTATATAAACAGTTTACTAATTTACATAATGGCGCATTAGATAAAATTTACATAAACTTAGGACTTCTACATTTAATAAATATTTCTTTATAAGTTTCAGGCGTATACCGTTATTCCATTTAAACGGAAGCCTTAACGTTTTATAGAAATAGTAAAAAACTTAAAAATTCAATTTTTTTATAAATTTCTTTTATTATGTACCTACTGCCTGCGCCTCTGGTCAGTGACCAAAGATATTCAACTTTACTGTTACTGTAACTGAAAGGCTGTAACTTTTTCATTAAAAACTGGCTGTGCCCGTGGCTTCGTTCTCGTGGACTACAGAATGCCATTGACCGGACCACACTTGCGAATCTTGTTCCTCCGCTCCCGGCTATTTTAAAGGCAAAAATGCTTATTGTGGGTGTTCTTTAGAATATAGACGTATTTTTGTTGTTTTTTTTTAATGTCTGCAATTGTGTAGATATTTAATTTGCTATATCTGTTATGGTTTATTCAGCGTAATTGATTCAACATGACCAGTCTTTTTTTTAATTATGCGGTACCCTAATTATTTTTCTAAAATAAAAGTGGCCTAAGTTACTTCTTATAATATCGGCTATCTACCAGTGAAAGTCCCGTCAGAATTAGTCCAAACGTTTCGGAGATTACCCGGAACAAACAAACAGACAAAAATTTTAAAAATGGGGTTTATATTATTGGTGCCGTCGTATACACTTTCATATGCATTTAGTAAAAAGCTGTTATTTTCACATTACAAACACTTCAATATTATTAATTAAATAGGTTTACTTTTTAGTTCGATAATTTGTAATTAATAAAAGTTTGTTTTAATACAATTTTTTATGAAACTTTGCTAATACATAAACTTACGTAATTGTAACTCTGTCTATCTGTGTTGGTATTATTGTAAATAAGCGAACCGAAAATTTTAAAACGTAAATTTCGAGTCGCCTTGCAATCACCCTAGAAATTTTAATATGGTATTATAACAGGATATTTTATTATACCTTTCAAATTATAACGTAACTTGAATAGGTTAAATATACATGCGTAATGGCTTAGACGTGAAAGAAGATACAAACGGTATCGAATTTGAAATCGAATTATTACTTGAATTAAAATAAGTCACAATAACTGACACTGGCAAAAGATTCCGTAAATCTAATTGGAGTAAAAAAAGCAGGAAACATTTTCAATGCATTATAAATATATTAACGAAAGTTTTTAGCGGGATTTTGAAGTGACATGTTGTGGTTTTTATTTTTAATTCATTAACTTAGGTTTTGACCCTATATTATTTAATATTGGTAATTTTTTGCGTGATGAAACCACAGCATGGCGGTAGGATATTTTCTTAAACCCGCCTAGCTAGCTATCACCCCAAGTTGAAAATTCGTCATCAAGCACACTTTATCAACCTGTAAAGAATAAAATTTATATAAAATCTTTCTCAGTTTTATTGGAAATTACTCTCTATTTGAGGCAACCGGACTGATCGAATATCCTCTACCTTACAAAAGATCGCAGCAAAATAACGTGTTGTGTTCTCCGGTGAGTACAGTTTCCAGGGTAGGGAGTTCAAGGTCGGTGGAGCACTGGTGATACCTACTGTGTTACAAACATTCATAGGCTACAGTATCCGCTTACCATAACTTAATAACCATATTTTATTTTATTTCGTAAGGCACAAATACAGATAAGAGATCAAAAAATAATATTAACAATAATAACTTAACTCTAAATACCTCTTAAAATCTAATACCCTATGACATATGTGCACAACTTTCATTGTTAACAAATACTGTTTATAGTAAATGGACGATGAAAATCTAACAAATAAATAGAAATAAATATATTAAGTGAATGAGTTTTTAAATTTAGTTATAAAACATACTTATTAATGAAATGGTTTTAATTGTTCAACAATAAAATATACAGAGACTCAGTGTATAGTATTATTATTTTCCTTTAGCAAATGCACACGCCTTCCAACGATGATGGACGGTCGGCATAATGTGGTACGTGTCACGCATAAGTTGTTTTCCTTACGTGTAAGAATCTTTGAATGTGGGTAAAACATTAATTAAGTACCATTCGTTGAGAGATTGACAAACAGATAAACAATGCGAATGTGGGCGGGATATAGGCTGAACCAAGGTTCTGATTTCGAGTTAAACGTAAATTACAAGTTTCATTTGTATACTTCATGTTAATTTGAAATATTTACTTACATAGCTATATATAATGTACAAAACTGAGCACAGACAGGGACATTTGATTCCTGATGGCATATATGCCAATTTTACGTACAGTTTTGTGCCGTAAAAGAACCAAAGAGTTAAATGCTAATAGGTACTAATATAATATATGGACACGCCCGTTACTACTTCCGACGTACCCATAATATAGCCAACTATCGATAAAATGTAGTATTTCAGAAATAATAAATGGACAGTATATTAATTATCTAAATAAATTACTGTCAAATATTCTTAGACATGTTATAATTTTCTAAAACTAATATTTAATTTGTCTTACATAATTTCTTTACTAACAACTTTATGAAATTGTTCATTATTGTAACGAATAAATAAAATGATAGAGGTGTACCGTTGTGCGGGCATCACTCAAAAAGTACTGAATAGATTTTAATCAATTTATTTTTTGTTAGATACATTTTTTGTTGTTTTCTTATTTACTCGTTAGATATCTATTTGGTCCATATAAAAAAAACTATATCTTCATTCAATACAAAGTCATTAAAGTTTTATGAAACTACGATTTTTATATGTGGCGATTATATTATTAGTATAGATTAACGCCACCGAAGTCGCAGGCGGTTGTTAGTTGATCAATAAATCGATTATCGTGTTTTATTGTAAATGGTATTGATTTTATTGAAATGTCTATATGACGCCATCAGTTATATTTCCATTGAAAATAAGGAGCTTCCGTATTAAAGTTTATTAGACATTGCTATGACTTCCTTTCGAGGTAACATTGTTTTGTGTCAATATCATTGACTTTTTTTCTTGTTTCTGGCTCGGTACATAACTGCTGAATTATTATAATTCTGCTAAATGAATATAAATATTGTATGAACTTTACAATACTTTTTAGTACTTTTGTAATTATTCCCGGAAGCAATGATGGCTCAGTTGGTAGCGTGTACGGACTTCGCGTCGATCGACATGAGTTACCATCACGATGCCAGTGAATGTTTCGTCAAAATCGGTCCAATCGTTTCGGGGATTAGTTGGAACAAACAGACTTTGATATGAACTGAGTAAAAAAAGCTGTTATTTTAGCATTACAAACAGATACTTGAAATTATTATTTGTATATATAATAAAAGATAATTGTCTATAGTTTTGTATGAAAATGTAGATAGATACGTTGAAAATGAAGAGAATCATGTATAATTTTTATGTAATACAAACATTTACCTAAAACGAACAAAGTCAGTAGAACTAACTTAAAGACGATGAAATATTAAACAATACAGTGTTACACCCGCAGTGACCCCTTGACTGTCTATTACGGTGGCGTTTCGACTTATTCGGCAGTAAGGAGTGAGGAAATCGCTTAGTGGCCGTGCGAAGGCGGCTCGGGCGTGCTCAGTCGTGCTCAGGCGTGCTCAACACAAATCGTGACTATTTACGCTTAATAGTTACGTGCCCTTGTTATTTCTATTACTACTATAATAGGAGATGACGGTTATAAGTTGGTCTTCAGTAAACCGCTCCGTAATTTTGAAATCGTTTGCAGATCATCTGATAATACTATTGAGTTAATATACTATTTAAAAAAATATGAAGCGTCATGGGACGCCTCGCAGACGTGAAACACCTAAATTAATTCATATTTGTATATTAAAATATTAAATATTTATAAATAACAGATTATTAATAAGGAAAGAAACCTGACTGCAAGAAAAACACGACAAAAACATGACTTTTATTTATACCCTTTATTTGACTCCCAGACGTCGGAAATAAATATTATATAGCCTATGTCACTACCACAGTTAAGACGAATATAACGACACCGCGTATGCTAAAATCCATCAAGCCATTTACGCTACAGAGCGCTGTTGTGATTACGACAAATGCACTAACTAGGTTTTGTCACTTTTCGAGATATGAATATGCAAGTAGTAACAAAATAAAAAGAATAGTTTCAAGAATACAAAAAATACAAATGTATATAAATATTCGTCATATTGAACTATATAATTTGAAAAAGGTACATATCGCTAGCATTCTCTTTTACTTTTAACCCATGATAACTATTCATAAACTAAGAAAATCAATATTATAAATGAAGTTTTGTTTAGTAAACTTTTACTCCAACTCTTTAATAATACTTATGATAGGTACATTAACTACATCAAATAATGCGTTTATTTTAAGAAAAATATCTAATATTTGAAGAGATAGATCAAATATTGCTAAGTTTTTGTAACATTGTTGAAGAAAAATTTGATAGAATAAAATAAACTTCCCAATCAAAGACATTTATTTATGTAAAAATAAATGCTATCAGGACCAATATTATTAATACTTTAGTAGAGCATTATCTGGAGAAAAATTTAATACCAGAAAAAAAAAACAAATTCAAAACTTAACAATTAATTTATAACTAGCGATCGCCCTAAGGTCTAAATTCACCAGCGACTTTTTGATCATAGACTATTTTCTTTTTGACATTTGACATCTACATCGCCTGCTGTCACTTTTCGTTAAGTGACAATGTCAATATTTTGGGGGGTCTAAGTTGATTGACACTGGTCCGGTTAGGATTCGCAGTATTAATTTTAATATATTAGTAACCGATATTATAGATAAATCTTAGCTTTCTGTACTCCTCCATATAAACTTTACCCGTGCCAAATTTCACAGTCTTCCGTGCACGCAATAAGTTTAAAAACAGGTAGAAAGCTTTTGCTTCACATTTTAATACATAGATTCTAGAGCCACATATTGGTTCAAATCACAAGGCATTGGTTCAATGAATTATATGTGTCTAGAATATGTGAACGTATAAAAAGTTAACAGTTACGGATAATATTGCATTATTTCCTCAACTTTATTTACTAGAAATATTCTCATAATAAATATGTCAATCAAGTTTCCTGGTAAGGGCTTTTAAGTAAATTACGTTGCACATAGAAGGCTGAAGGCGGTGATTTGTGACAAACTTATTTGTTATATATATAGAAGTACTTGACAAGAAGCCTCACATACATTAAAATAAATGAATAGATTACCTACCATATCTGAACAAAAATATAGCAAAATTGGAAAGTTTCCGCATATGAAACTACACCAGCAACTTTTGTAATTCTTATAATGGGGTACTCTGCTTACTTTTGGGAAGTTTATCTATATAATATGAATATAAAAGGATATCTGGCGGAATCACTGGCATATCCAACGCACATCCCAAACTACTGAGACTAAAACTGTAAGTAAGCATGCGAGTTCCTTTTACACTGTAAGTGAGCAGTAAAGAATGATTTTATGAAAATTCAACCCCGAGGGTTGAAAGGGGATGAGAATTTGTATGAAAACTCTATTTTTTTAAAGAAATATCTATAAAAATAGGTAATTAGCATTTCAGTTTATAATATCACTCAACTATGGCGCGAGTGAAGCCGCGCGCAAAGCGTTAGTAAGTATATAAACTATTAGCTATATAACCCGACAGACTTAGTGTTGACCTTTCAATCAATTTGTTTATGATAATCTATTAAATTTGTTAAAAGTTATTAGAAATGTATAGAAAACAAAATCAAAAAGAAAAAAAAACGTATTATAATGAGTGAAAATTTTATATAAAGATTGTTTTCCATTCCATACCAAAAAATACCCACCATACATGTCGTTTCTATTGTCATTTATGATCGAGAGTGCATGCAACAATTATGATTTTTGCAGTTAGACTAAATTTCCGGACTTTCCTTTGTAAATATGCCATTTTTCTTCCCTGAAATTTTTTCCAACGCTTATCCATCGTTTGAAACGTGAGTTGTGGTCTCGAGTTCATAAAAAATAAAATTAAAAAAATCACTTTCAGTGTTCCATAAAGTAAGTAGTGAAGCGTATAGGAAATTTGTAAAAAATTGCGACCTGTAACGTGTTAATGCTTTATAACTCTATATATATAAATGAAGCTTTTATGCCTCATTTAAGTTTCAAGTATTATCTATGGTGGCAGCACTTTACGCTAGGTTCATTTAGACATTATCTGTAGAAAAATTGTGTTTACTCACTGCTCGGACTTTACACATTTGACCGCCATTAAGCATATTAAAAGGATTAC
Organism: Saturnia japonica; assembly: GCA_033032175.1. Classification (NCBI taxonomy): domain Eukaryota; kingdom Metazoa; phylum Arthropoda; class Insecta; order Lepidoptera; family Saturniidae; genus Saturnia; species Saturnia japonica. The sequence continues at coordinate 4,515,029 of CM065315.1, forward strand.
GGTTATTACATTAATATTGTAAAAATTATATTTGAAGCAATAGCTTTTAATGTTGTTTCTCTTTACAGGTTTGTAAACAACTGTATATTGTTAATATTACATAGAATTAAGCTGTGCGTAGAATTAAAAGTTATTTGTAATTTTTAGTAATTTAATAAATATCTCTTTACAGAGCAACAACCTAATTTATTGTTTCAATAAACAACATATTACAAAACAACATTAGTTATAGCTGTTGTAAACGATGGAAAAATTAAAATTTGAATTTATTGTGAAACCAAGTGAAGATCCGAAAACAAATATGATTCACATAACCTCAATTAGTAATGCCGATAAAAACGTGTTCATAATTCCGGAACATTTACAACCAATACGGCTACATACAGAGATAATGAAAACTCAAACTTTTCAAAAAGTAAAAGCCACTTTACAAAGAAGACATGAAAAAAGACAAGTATGGATTTCAATGGCATCTGAATTGCGTGATACTTATATGGATGAAGAAGGGAATATACAGTTCAAGGGATATCTACTAGAGATGACAACAACGACACAACACACGTCAAGTGTAACGTCAACGGAGACTCTTACAAGACTCCTGGAAAATTTTGCTGAACTGAAAAAGGAGTCTAAACAGCCTAATTTGAAACATTTATCTGAGAAGCTTGTATTAGAAAAATTCACAAAAAAAACATCAAGTGTACAACAGTGGATAAGTATCTTTGAAGATGAATGCTTGCGTCTAGGTATAGATGAAGATATTCAGAAAATACAAGTGTTTCGGTTATTTTTGGACGATTCGTGTCAAGATTGGTATAGTTCTATGCTTATAAAATACACAATAAACTCAGAATGGTGCATTTGGAAACATAAATTTTGTGAAACATATGTGAACAAAGGCTGGTCACCAGTAAGGTATGCTTTTTTATTTAAATACAGGCAGGGTTCTTTACTGGAATATGCTCTTAAAAAAGAGAGGCTTTTATTAGAGATAAACAAATTAATTGATAAACCTACTTTAATTGATTTGATTGTAACGGGGTTACCTAATTTCATTGCAGATGAAATTGACAGGAATAAATTAAAAGACACTGAGGATTTATTTAGTAGTATTAGAGGTTTAGAACATTTAATTAATAAGAAGATGGTAGATAAAAAAATAACAGATTCAGATAATAAACAAAAAGAAAAAACTTTAAAAGATAAGCCGTGCAGAATCTGTGAAAGAGAAAAGAAGGGAACTCGGTATCATTTAGAATCTGCATGTTGGTTCAGAAATAAAGATAGTGATCGCTCAAAAAAAGAACTAATAAGAAGTGTTAATAATTCAGAATTAGAAATGACTTTAAATGAAATAGATCCAAAAAACTAATAATTCCACCATTAATCAAAACCAAGCTAATTATAAATGATTCTATAGAAACGTTTGGGATATATGATTCAGGATCAAATATTAGTATTATTAATTCAAGATTGTTATCTATAAAAAGCAACCCAAACAATAACAATAATCAATCAGCAAATTTAAAAACGATTAATGGTGTTAAAAAGTCTATAGGAATAGTAAAATTAAAAATAAAGATTTTTGAAATAGAATAAAATGTTAATGTTTTTGTCATAGACGAACAAAATTTTGATTATGATTTTTTAATTGGATTGGATTGCATAAAATCATTTCAACTAATTCAAAATGAAAAGTTAGAAATTACACAAAAACAAAATAAAGAAATAAAACACTACAATACAAATATTCCTGGCTTTACAGGTAACAAAATTGAAAACAAAGACCATTCAGTTGATAAAAACTGTAAGGACACAACAATGAAGAATAAGTTATCTTTGAATGATAAGTATAGAGTAAACTTTAATGAACATATAGAGGTTACAAAGTTCAACATTTCGTTAGATCATTTAGACACTCAGCAACAATTAAAAATAGATGAATTAGTTGACAAATATAGGTCACTATTTGCAAGAGACAAATATGATGTAGGCACAGTGAAAGGCTATGAAGCACATATAGATTTATTAGTGGATACTTATTGTAGCAAGAGACCATACAGATGCAATTTTGAAGACAAAAAGGAAATAGAACAACAAGTTTCAAAATTGTTAAAACAAAAATTAATCGAGGAATCTTATAGCCCTTTTGCAGCTCCTGTAACATTAGCTTATAAAAAAGAAGAAGGAAGAAAATCTAGATTATGTATAGATTTTCGTGATTTAAATAAAATAGTGGTTCCTCAGTCACAACCATTTCCGCTTATAGAAGATTTGATGGTGAAAACAAGAAATTGTCGATTTTTCTCAACATTAGATATAAATTCCGCCTTTTGGTCTATACCTTTAAAGGTGGAAGATAGGAAGAAAACAGCATTTGTTACTCAAGAAAATCATTTTCAGTGGACATGCCTACCATTTGGTTTAAAAACTTCACCTGCAATTTTTCAAAGAATACTTAGCAGCATTATTAGAAAACACAAATTATCAGATTTTACAGTAAATTTTATTGACAACATTTTAGTATTTTCCAAGACATTCACTGAACATATTAAACACTTATCATTGTTATTGGAAGCAATTTTAAAGGAGGGTTTTAGATTGAAATTCTCTAAATGTAATTTTGCACAGGACTCTGTAAAATACTTAGGCCACATAATAAGAAATAATACAATTTCACCACTTAAGGATAATTTAATAGCCATAACAGATTTTCCTATCCCAAAAACAAAAAAAAATATCAGGCAGTTTTTAGGTAAAATAAATTTTTATGGGAAATATATACCAAATATATCAATAATATTAGATCCTCTACATAATTTGTTAAAAAAAGACCAAAAATTTATTTGGACTGAAAAATGTCAAGACTGTTTTGATACAATAAAAAAACTACTATGTTCAAAACCAATATTAGAAATCTTTGATCCGAATCTATCTATACATATTTATACAGATGCAAGTTTACAGGGTATAGGGGCTATTTTAAAACAGCCACAAGAAAATGGAGAAGAAAAACCATGTGCATATTTCTCTAGAAAATTAAATGACAGTCAAAAACGAAAAAAAGCTATCTATTTAGAATGTTTAGCTATTAAAGAGGCTTTAAAATATTGGCAACATTGGCTAATAGGAAAAAAAATTAAAGTATTTTCTGACCATAAACCGCTAGAAAAATTGAATATTAAGGCAAGAACAGATGAGGAACTAGGAGACCTCACATATTATTTATCTCAATTTAATTTTGAAGTTATATATTCACCCGGGAAAGACAATTTAGAAGCAGACAGTTTAAGTAGAAACCCAGTACTGGAATCAGATGTAAACCAAGAAGAAGTATTGAAAATTTTAAATTTTATTAAACTAATAGACATCCAAAATGATCAAGAGAAAAATGAGAATATAAGACAGTATAAAAATAAACTAATATTAAGATATAAAATATATTTCAAAAAGATAGGAAAAAAAGAAAAAATTATACTTACTGAAGAATTTAGTAAAAAACTTATTAAATATGTACACTGTACATACTACCATATTGGAGTAAAACAAACAGAAAATCAAATCAGACCATTCTATGCAGCAAAGAATTTAATACATAACATTAAAAAAATCTGTGATAACTGTGAAATATGTATAAAGAATAAATCTAGAACTAAGTTTAAATACGGATTGATGTCTCATCTAGGACCTGCTACTTACCCCTTTGAAATTGTTTCCATGGACACTATCGGTGGATTTGGTGGCTCTCGCTCTACAAAAACATATCTTCATCTTCTGGTAGACCATTTTACCAGATATGCCTATATAATGACATCAAAAACACAGAATGCAAATGACTTTATAAAACTCATTAAAAAAGTTATTCCAGAAAATAAAGTTGGAATGATCCTATCTGATCAATACCCGGGCATAAATTCGAAAGAGTTTAAAAGTTTTTTGGAGAAAGAGAACATACCTATTATTTTCACTGCAGTAAATGCACCTTTTTCAAACGGTTTAAATGAACGTTTAAATCAGACATTAGTAAACAAGATAAGATGTACAATTAATGAAAATAAAGATAAAACAGCTTGGACAACTATTGCACATAAATGTACCCAAAGATATAATGAAACTGAACATACTGTGACAGGATATTCTCCAACATATTTAATGGAAGTAAAAGTTATAGATATCTTACCAGACGAGTTAAGAGAACATAAAACACAAAAAGATTTATTACAAGATAGGAAAATAGCTTTAGAAAGGACTATAAATTCACACAATTATAATAAGCAAAGATTCGATAAAAATAGGAAAGAATACAAGCTAAAAGTAGGAGACTCTGTTTATGTAGAAAATAGTAACCGTTTAAATAGAAAAAAATTAGATGAATTAAAAATTGGACCATACAAAATTTTGGAAAAAATTTCTAACTCTATATATAAAGTTAGTACAGGACACAATAAGTTAGAATCAAACTTGTTTCACATTACAAAACTTATACCAGTACTTGATTAATTTTGTAAACTTGGAGGGTGGGAGATATAAATGAAGCTTTTATGCCTCATTTAAGTTTCAAGTATTATCTATGGTGGCAGCACTTTACGCTAGGTTCATTTAGACATTATCTGTAGAAAAATTGTGTTTACTCACTGCTCGGACTTTACACATTTGACCGCCATTAAGCATATTAAAAGGATTACGGTTATTACATTAATATTGTAAAAATTATATTTGAAGCAATAGCTTTTAATGTTGTTTCTCTTTACAGGTTTGTAAACAACTGTATATTGTTAATATTACATAGAATTAAGCTGTGCGTAGAATTAAAAGTTATTTGTAATTTTTAGTAATTTAATAAATATCTCTTTACAGAGCAACAACCTAATTTATTGTTTCAATAAACAACATATTACATATATTATAAATTTATTAAAAAAAAAACCGATCGTAATTTATATAAATGTATAGGAAAGAAATCTTATTATTATTCCCCATATTAAGAACAACAAAAGCACCGACACACGCGGAAGTTTTGTTAATTGTAACAAGATTCAATCAAGAGGATATTACAATTTCACGATGAAAATACATAACGCTTGATTTCATGGGAGCTGTACTCGAACATGCTATGGATAAATCATCCCGTTCCAAATAGATTTAATAAAATGCCATCATAACTCGATATTTCAAATTATTTATTTTTCGATCCGGTTACGGACGAACGCAAATTCGAACGAAGGTTTTTTTGGAGTAATTAACTTCTTTTTAAGCCTAGTTCTAAATATTTATAAGGAAATTTCTCAGAAAGTATAATAGTTTTTCAGAAATATAATTTCAAAGAAATATACTTATAATAAAAGAGTAAATGGTCGAAATTTTTACATTGAAGATATTTCAGAAAAAAAATACTGCAGGGGTGGTTTAGAATTTTGAAGTTTTTTTTTTTGTTAAAGGTTTAGCGTTGTGACCACAATGTTCACCTGATCTTTTAAGTGACGATGTAGTCCAAGATGGTAGCACACTAAGCCTAGTGGAAGACTGGCTCTCAAGTGCAGCTGCCGGAACACACCTATTGGTGTTTGGTGACGGATTTTCAACTTGATGGTAGTAGTTAGCCAAGCGGGCATTAGAAAATCGGCTACAACCAAGCTGTGGTTTCATCACGATGTCTTCTTTCACCGAAAGCTCAGGCTTATTGCAGGGATTCGAACTCACGTCGATCGCCGCAGTATCCATACACGCTACTTTAATTTACACTAATTTAATTGATTTTTATAATGATAAAGTTTTCAGTTTATGTTTAATATATATAATATACAAGAAATTAAAAAAGCACGGCACCAAAGGTATGGCTACAGCCGACCGCTGTTGTTGTCGGGCAAAGTTAAATGCCACTTTATTGGACAGCATTGATATAAATGTAGTGAACTCCAAATGTGTAATCTTTGTCAATAGTATTAGCATGTGTTCACTTAACCAACATTTGATGTCACCATAAACTAGCGACGTAGGTACTTGAACGACCCTAAACGTCCGGTCCATGCAATCACTGTCACATCCCACTCGCACTTAAATAAAGGCTATAAATCGACAATGCGACAACAAGTTCTAAAACTAATGTTACCATGTGTCCGGCTAATGCCCTGACAACCACAATATTATACTATTTGGAAATATTTCACAATCAAATATAAGGCACATGTTAACTATCACCTGGCTCGCGACATTGTTCATAAGTGTATTACGAGCGAAAGCGCGAGAAAAATCTATTATTTCAATTACTTTAATATCTCGATTTTTGTCGTGTGCTTATTCTCAACTAATGAAGTCTGTTGGCAAGTCCCGTCAACTCTCACCCTGTATAAATAAACCTCTCAATAAAACTACAAGTCTAAGCTTACTCAGAACTTACCCGAATATTACACCAATAGAACGCAAGTTCGATCCACAAATAAAATGTATGCGTTAGAAAGGTCTATTAATTCATTCAGAAACATTTTACTTTACGTTTTCTGACTGTGGATATCACAGCAAATTATTATGTAGAATTAGCTTTTTCAAACTTTACCTCTCGTGTAGGTAGCCAAAACACTTGAAAAATGACAATGTCGAAAAAGGTGAGACTGAAAAGATTGTACGAAAGCGTATGTTAAAAAAAAATAGAAAAATTATTTCTTAATACGAGTTATATGTGGTTCAAGTTTTCAATTAACTGACTGGCAATTGGTAAACGATAATTAAAAAAAAAAAGAAATAATTTGCATCTAGAAAAAATAAGTATTCCGTATTTTTAATGTAATTCCTGGCCACACCACCTGAAACATAAACTTTCCAGATATCAATCGTTTAGTTTCTGTTAATATCGCAATACAATGATTTACTGTACAATTTAAATTGACTGCGAACAATATTGAGTCTAATTTTGGTCAAGTTTGTCAGGAACAGTTTATTAATTACCCGGCATCTGTACCTACGTTAAGAGTTTCACAAATGTTTATGATAAATCTTTACATAGTTGTTATTTCAATTTTGTTTTCTTCACCACAATTGAACAATGTCACGAATACTCAGACATTACATTTAGCTAATTGTCATTAAAAATATAATATACTAGTTAAACACGAGCCTCAATAGCTTAGTGGTCCTAAGCGCAACTGCTGGTTTCAATTCCCAGGTTAAGCAAAGTGTTATTGAGGTTTTCTATAATATTCTCAGTAGTAGCTCAGAGCTTGGCTTTGTGTCGGATTAATGGAAATAGGATCGCTCCTACTACATAGAGCTGATGCGCGCACAAACAACAACGCTGAGGCCCAAACGAACTTCCACTATGTCTTAAACGAATATAAGACACACTGTATAATGCTTCCTATCTCATTTTCTCCCACGTTAAATCTTATGAATTTATGTGTCTGTCTCTTTTTACTGTCACTTGTTCGTTTCATCGACTTTCAAATCACAACGATGCTAAAGAAGTTTTCACTTTAATAAAATTACGGGATGTAAATAACTACTGCGTAACTATAAACGCATGAGGAGCCGCGGGCACACCGCTAGTCTATGTTAATAATTCTGTAGTTCTGTCCTGTACAGTTATTTTTTTACAAATTTCTAGATAGGCATACTATATGAACGATACGATCATAAATATGAAATTGTTATTTATTTGTCTGACTGTCTGTTTTTCCGGATTTAACTCAAAAACGGCTTGACTACCCTAATTCTTATGAAACTTTGAAAAATTGATACGGTATACGAATTTTCAAAATTACTGTTAGAAGTCGATAAAATATAATATCAAAAACAAGATTTTTTTGTTAATACTTGACAGATTTTGATGAAATTTTGTGAACAAGAAGCGCTTAAATCATTAGGAAACGTAAAAAAAAAAAAAGTACCTAAAATTTAAAGTTTAATTAATTCTGAACTGATATCAATGAAATTTTGTATATGAGAAGTAGGTATATATAGGTCATTCCATAATTTGAGAAGCTATTATAGCAGTTCATTCTATTATTGTAACATCCGCACCGAACCGAAATAGCGGTGGCTTAGCTACACTGGGTAATTTCGATACGGTAAAAAACGATGTTCAAAAACTAGATAGCGCTGGAACAAATACGATGCTCTCACGTACCTTGGACTGCTCCAACACTTGCGATGATATCCACCGACACGATTCAGGTCACCATACGAATTCAGATTCGGTTTTGCACAGCGATTCTTGTTGCGTGCCTCGCGATAAGAGCTCCAATATTCGACGAGTACATAAAGCATGACAGCTGTCAGCTGCGTTTGCCAGTCCCATCGAGTATTGATAATAAGGTTTTATATGAGTACGAAACAATTATATTTATCGTTTTATTTCTGTTTGGGAAATGAAAGAGTCCTTGCAATGTGAATGTCGCCGATGGACATCAGAAATGGAAATGTGGACACATTTGGTCTAGAGCCGCCACTGCTTCCAGAACGGTTTTGCAAGTTTAATTTTGCATCTCATGAAAGTTACAAAGACTTCCGAAAACATAGTTAACACTTTTTATCTGAGTAAACCCTTGAACTTGAGTAACTCGATTGAATTTTAGTGCGGTATCCAACGCAGCAAAATAAATATTTCTTTTAACTTGTCTTCCTTAATATGTATCGACTCGTCTTCTGCTTTATAATTAAACTGCCTTTTCTTTTTTCTTGAGCTGACTGGCTTCGATTCTGATGCGAATAATGCGAGAATGTTGGCTTCTTTTTAATTTCCCTTGCTTCTACCAGGATTTTTTCGTAACCCAAATCACTTCTACAAATTTGAGATAGGTTTTTTAGGAGAGCATTTGTATTATAGCAGCTTTCTGATCCAAATCTTTTCATTGTAGAAGTTTGCTAGTATTTTCAAACAAAATATTGTACCATACAAGCAGAGAAGTAATAAAAATGATATTCACGATTTTTGCGGCAATAAATTGAGCCTGAACTCGACTTCGATTTCCAGACGAATCATGCAATTCAAGCTAATTGTTAATGGATCGTGAGTTGCTCTCGTTAGAAAGTATGTTGTTTTATGGTCAGTTGATCGAGATTTAGGGCGGCTTGAACCATCCTTATTCTAAAATACTTAAAAATCTTCAAGAATAAGAATCCTTAAATCAGATTTAAGATTGACAGTTACATTAATTTTGACTCAATTAAACGGAATTTAGGCTAAAACTAAACAAAATATTTAAAAAAGTCTCCCTTAGAGTAGATTTGATCACGATTTGCGCAGGCTGTACAGGTGCAGGCGGGTGGATGACGCTATCGAACAGTGTTGTCAAACTAAAGAAAAATATTTTGGTAGAAAAGTGGTTAAAAAATCGGAAGTATTTTCAAGTTGTATATAAACTATGTATTAAATTTCAATTTCGACTCTGCCAATTGCCGCCCTCTAAATATGGACGTCCTAGGCTGTTGCCTAGTTCGCCTATATGAACGGACCGGCCTTACCTAGAGCCTAAAAACATACCCGACGCGGCGAGCAGTGTCTCATCCTTGGGGGAATACAGGCGTGATGGTATGTTATGTTTATAGTTAAACACCGGCCACGCTTCGCTGTGGCTTAATGTAATAATTACAAATTTTTATAAATCAATAGGTGCTTGGCGACAGATTTTCAACTGAAGGTAGCTAGCCAGGTGGACATTGAAAAATATCCTACCACCATGCTATGGTTTCATCATTACGTCTTCCATCACCGATAAGCTCAGGCACATTAGGGATTCCAACTCACTTCGATCAAAGCAGTGTCCGTACATACCACTGAGCCTTTATTGCTTCGAAACTAAGAATGTATAGTTAAAACACGTTCATTATAGACACACCGCAAATAACTCAACGGAAGATGTAGTCATAGCAAACTTATTTGAAGTCCAAACACTATAGTTGTGTCAATATATTACTGGAGTATGTATCTACAAGACCACGCGATCGCGACCACACGTCAATTATCGATCGTTTTGAAATAACCTTATTGACATTTCACCACTACTCTAATATCAATATTCAACAGCACTCAACAAATTAAAGACTGTAAGATATCCTAAACATTTTTACTTTCGTTTTATATTTAAAACTAGCTAGACCTTGTAACTTCGTTCACGTGAATATGCTTTTTATAATCCAAAAACGCGAATCCACGGGAATAACGCATTAACTGTAATAGTATCATTACTTTCCTTCTTCAGACCTTACGCTTCTGCTTTTTTTCGTGAGGAAATCCTGCATAGGACCCTCCCGAGCCCGACTTTAACCGACTAAAACCCTCGGTTTCCTTCTCGCATCTGTAGCCGAGGAGCGGAACAACTTACGCATGGCATCTGCTCGACCCGGCAGTTGTGGCTCTATCTATGTTGGAGGAAATAAGAACCACCAACGAACCTCGGAGGGCGTGCGACTACCAGCGCGTATCTTCCGTTTCGGGTCTACTTTTGCGCAGTGACGGACATACCATATTCTGAAAGTCCGTCACCTGCAGACCAATTTAAAGCGGATCAATCAAGTCATATCCTATATTAATCTGAATAATAATAACATCAGCCTCTAAGTTTCCCATTGCTGGGCAAAATCAAATCAACAGCTCTATAATTTTCTCAGTTAAATTGGTACTACAAGAACTTTTTTCGAGCGTTCTGTTCCCTCACTATGTTTTCCTTCACCGTTAGCCGATTGTGTTACCATTTTAATTGGTAAATGTAGGCAAATTCTGAGAATTTCGCTGGTACATGCCGGGGGTACTGTTAGGAAAACCTCTGTGGGTCCTTTTTTAAAAAAAAAAAGACAAAGTTAACACACACACTTTTATTGTTCACATGAAATACAGCAGGTATATTGACACGACAAGAGACGACTGTCTTTGATTAAAAATGGATAATGACTACTGCTTATTATAATAAACGTGCATTTATATAGAAACAAAATATGCTGACTTATAGTTTTAAGTGAATATTATAAGTTCATAACAGTGTACGAACCTGCGGACATCGAATCGATAGTTACTGGTCTAAACCAATCAACCACCACGACTCCTTCACTCTACACAAACTATACTCTAATTGGTTTAGTAGCCTTTAAGTGAAGCGCGCGAGTTTTTTGTCGGGATCATAATCTGTCATAATTATAGTCGTATTGGTTTTTAATTCGTAGTGTTTTTTGACACTATGTTTAAGTATAACCTCTCGCCATTATTTCATTTCAAAAAGCGATGTATTTATATTGATAAGTCTGTAGTTCTGTCTTTAGATATAAGTTTTTCCAAATTTCCCAATAGACATAAAATAAAATGTGTTATAAAATAAAGTACACTGATCGCGAATATACCACTAAAAACAAGACAACGTAGTCATGAGAACTGTCGACAGAAGTGAAAACTAAAAACTATAGACAAACAGTTGGTATTTTTGGATATCCAAATTAATTGTTTAATTTTTTTTGTTTGTTTAATTTTTAGGTTATAGTGCTACATAGGCTTAAGCTTTAAGCTTATGTATGTCATAATTTATAGACTAAAGGAATTATCAATGATACTTTTAGATATTGTAAAAACAAATATTGTCTAAATATTAAGTTTTATTCTCAACATTATTTGTCTAGCTACATGGGAAGTACATATTGTCATTTCATAATTGATAGGTTATAATTACGAATTGTCTTCTTCTTCTTCTTGTTTTAGTGCCACAAAAGCACTTGCTAGTGTCAATGTTTTTAAGACTTCGTAAAATTTTCCAGCGTAATTGATTTCAAGCCTTCGTAGTAATATACATTATATACAAAGTGACGTCCAACAGGATGTTGGCCGCCTTATTAGAACGATTTAGGGAATTTTTGTGGGATCCTAGAATGCATACTTTTGGTTTATACTTATAATCCATTTGACTTATGCACAAAAACCAAACTATATCATGTAAAACGCCACCAATATAGGGTCAAAAACCTAAGTAAATGAATTAAAAATAAAAACCACAACATGTCACTTCAGGATCCCGCCAAAAACTCCATTATGAATTGTCAATAATATGAGTAAGAATAAAAATAATTTAGTTAAAAAATTTAAATGACAAAAGATGGTTTGTTGAAAGAGACTACAAAAAAACAAGAAATCACCGAAACTACAACGGAACCTCAACCTCAAAAAGTACAGGCGTAATTGTTATTTGAAATATTTTTAAACTTATTAAATCACAAAACGAAGACGAACATAAAAAGAAATGCTAGCACAAAATTAACACCGCTTGCATGTGAAGTAAGATTTTTTTGGATTGTTGTACTCGAGTCGAATTACAGAGAAGTGCCTCGCTTTACACGACGTGGTGTGGGCCACAATACCCTGTTCTTATACTAATTATACACCATGCCAGATAACTGCTTCGATAACACACCATAACTTGTACGCTTATGAAACGTACTGGCCGCAAAACAAAAGTCGTAAAATTACTAACGCATGAAGTTCATTCTAGAACCCCTGGTAAAGAAATTTAAGAATCTAATACTAATAAATGAGCAATTCTTGTATCTTTATTAATACTAGCGATCGCCCTAAGGTCGAAATTCGACCAGCGACTTTTTGATAATAGAGTATTTTCTGTTTGACATTTGCAGTATTCATGAATCTAAGCAATGAGTATTATCTACATGACTTGCTGTCACTTTTCTTTGAGTGACAGTTTCAATATTTTGGGGGGTCCAAGTTCAAAGGCCCTGGTAGTGTTAGGATTCGCAATATTAATTTATTTCATTTAATATATTAGTAACAGATATTGTAGATAAAGTTTAGCTTTCTGCACTCCTTCTCCATGTAAACTTCATACATCAAACATGTAAAGTGTGGGACTGGATGCACAAGATGTGTGGATTCGACTAGATGCGAAGGATCGAAGATTGGGTCCAGTGGCGATCCTCGCGGGAGGCTATGTCCAACAGAGGATAGATACAAGCTGACGATATTGAAACAAACAAAAAAAAAGTATTAATCCTCAACCGATTTTGATGAACTTTTGTACATGGATATTATATGTCATTCCTCAATCAACAGGATATATTTATGAATTATTAATATTATGAGTAAACATTACGACATAAAAATAATTACTGGGTAATAAATATAGGCTTCCCACAATAATAAAGCTCTAAACTGAGCCGTGAGTATTTTCTTTGATTATAAAAATTATATTTAGTTGGGGTTAGAGGATGGGTCATGAGGCATGAGCCATGACTCATGAACCTTATGATAAAAAAAAAACAAATATACCAAAATTTGTACACAAAGTGTAAAGGGCCCTACAGATTAACATTTGACCAGCAGATATTAGATTGTTAGGTAATCGTAACAGATCCCACACTTTCTTTTAAGGTTTCGGACTGACGGCTTAAGCGAACTGCGAGTGTGCGGCCACGAGTCTCAGTCGACAGGTATCGGCCAAATCAAACACACACTTTTACACCGGTACACTTTGTGAACTGCCGACTGTCGACTATCACCTTGCGGCAGCCGCTTGCTGGTGCGTGGACATGGACAGTTAAAAGAGCCGATATGCGACCAATACCGGCAGACATGAATCGCATGAGTGGACTATACTGACTTTAGATGGAAGGCCGACTGATCAGACGAAATACTATTGTATGTGTGGCCCTTAAATCAATGGGTCTGCATTCGACTCCGTGAGTCTTTGCGCGTTACACGGATAAAAGGTCAAAGTACTAAAAACGGCCGGGACACCAGGACAAATGTTAGAAACCGGGACAATCCCTGTTAAACCAGGACGTATGGTAAGCCTAGTAATAAAACTACCGCTATTATACGTAGTATATCTATACAATTAGTAATATGTTGTGTCTGTTTGTAATGTGAAAATAACAGCTTTTTATTATATGCATATTGTTCGGTTTTTACAAAGATGAAGGTAGATCTGCCATCGCCGCCTGTCGTATGCTTCGGTTGTGACAGCACAGTTTTGCGGTGGGATCGTTAGCGATAGCGCGTGTGTGTCCGGACGTTCCGAATAATTTATACTCGCGTTTGGCCGTGCCTTCTTCGTTGAGTTAGAGCTGGTGGATCGCAGCCGTGCTGTGCGCGTCCATACTAACAGGATCAACCGTGCTAATCCCTGCCGCCTGCCTGGATTAACGAGAGTTGCGATAAGGTAGGTGGTGGTTAGATTTCCTTAGTCTGACGTGGGATCGAACGAGTGTCCGCTCACCATACTCGACTCACATATACCTACAAGCACACTAAATCCGCCAGCGAAAATATCATATAGCGGAAGCTTGTTGTCTGAAGGTAATTCCAAGGAATTACCTATATTTCACCAGCGACCGCACACGTATTATGAAGGTATATAAAGCACTTATAACAAAACACCAATTTTTAAATATTTTTACTGGCTGTTTGTTCCGGGTTTGGACCAATTTTGACGAGATTTTCACTGACAGATAGCTGATATTATATGGAGTAACATAAGCTACTTTTATTTTAGAAATAGAATTACGGTTTCGCGAAAAAAAAAACTGGGCATGGTGAATCAATTCGAGCGCTTATAGGGCGGCTTACGCTGAGTAAACCATACGAGATATATCAAATTAATGCACTAAATAATTGTATATATTAAAAAGACATACAAAAAGTCAGCGAGAGCATATGTCTATCTTCTAAAGATCGCTCACAATAAGTATTTTTTAACCGGAAGCGGGGGGGTAGCACTATTCACGTGTGCCCAATCGATGGCATTTTGTAGTCCACGGCGACCGAAGTCGTGGACACAGATAGTGTAGGTATATAATTTATAAGCCGTAAGCAAGTCGACCGTGCCATTTTTTTTTAATTTAATTCTACAAATTATAAAATGTTTCTGTACAACGTACTAATAGTAGGAGAGCTAGCACCAATTTTTGGGTAGGTATTTGAGGCAAGCTGAAAACTTGTCATATACCTCTCCTATTATATCCCAACACGGAATTGCAGACCAGCTGGTGAGTAGCGGGGCTAAATCAACCCTACATTTTTTTAAATATTAATTCTTTTCTCCCATAAATATATTTGAGGCAATACGCAATTTATATATGTTGCAGTGTAATACTTAATGAATACGAAAAAAAATAAGCCAGACAATTTAATCGGGGTATTAACATTGCCAGACGCGTGCAAAAATTTTTTGCAAAAAATTATAAAAAATGTTTTTGAGGCAGCTTGAAATTTTAATGGAGTGTTATTTATAACTAAAAAATAAGATTCCCAAAAAGACAGATCATTTCGGTGGGGCTTTCTACCTGCCAGGTGATCAAACAAATAATGGATGGGTACAAGCTGTAGTGTGAGAGAGAGCGCATATCGACAGCTGTCTTCGTTCTTGCTTGCCGCGTTACTATTGGCTCTGGCGAGGCCACGTGACTTACAATAACCATGAGGTTTCTACTCGGAATTTCGGAGTCGTTATTTTCAGTCGTATTATTCTACTATTGGTGTTACACGTTTTAAAACTTAAATAATTAGAAAAGGTCTAGTGAAAAGCTAGTTTGTGTTATTTGTAAAAAAAAGGGCTAAAGTGATTGCTTTTGTGGAGAAAACTCTCAAAAAAAGTCAGGAGATGTTAAAGATCCGTAAACATCATGGGTTATAATATAATGATATTGTTTTGCCAGTGATTCCTAACCTTACAGATGGTTATCACACATGTTGTTATAAGAACTTTATAGCTTTGATGAAAAAATATTATATATTGAAAATACTGTGATTGAATCCAATGTTTCTACTCTTACAAAAGGTATTGTTGAAGTGACTGTTGATGAGATTCTGGCATGTAACCATCACGAAGAAGCCGATACGAAGATTGTCCACCATGTTTGTAAGCTCGATACAAGTGCGAAGACAAACGTTCTTCTGAAAACTTCAGACACAGATGTGCTGATAATCATGCTTGAAAACATGGAGCATCTCCAAAGCGATGAGCTTAATATTTTTATGAAGTTTGGTACTGGGAACTCTAAAAGGTACATCGATATATCCAAACTACATATTGAGTTAGGACCATCTATATGTACGAGTTTACCTGGTTTTCATGCGTTAACAGGATGCGATTACGATCCATCATTTTTTCAAAAAGGCAAGATAAGACCATACAAAATATTGATTAAAAACAAAAATTATCAAAAAGCATTAGCAATCTTGAAGCGCATGTTACCGGTTCGCGTGATGAAATTTTGCCAGTCTTAGAACAATTCGTTTGCGAAATTTATGGATTTAAAAATACATCAAATATAAATGAAGCACGATTCCTTAAATTTTGTACGACTTACAAAGCCGACACTGAAGATGAACCTTTCAGAAAAAAATTAAAAAATTGTAATTCCTCTACTTTACCTCCATGCAAAGCTGAATTAAAACAACATCTTTTAAGAACGCAATATATAACAAGCATTTGGAGAAATGCATATTTGTGATTCCCCAGCTGTTTGACACCTACTAGAAACGGATGGACACTTAATGAGGATACGCTAGATTTTCACTGGTTTAACGGAGAGTGTATGCCGCAATTAGTATTCGACGCTGTTGTTCACGAGGAAAATAAAAATAACGATGATGAAAATCATACTGCAGGTGAGAATAAATGGTTTATTTTTAATAACTGCTGCATTGAAATTTCTGTGATTAATTAAAAAAATATATATATATTTCTTTTCGCAGATGATGTAGAGGTTGCCGAATCTGACACAGATGAATCCGAAGATTTAGTTAGTTCTGATGAAGAATCCACAGACGAAGAATGACAATTTATATCTGACGTGAAATGAATTGAATTTATTTCTAATTTTTTTATACTTAAAATAATTGTACCACTGAAGAATTATAATATTTTTATAAATCTGGTTTTGCGATTTTATATTTTAATCATTGCTTTTTTTAGTACGTAACCCTTATTAATTTTAAGATGAAAAAAATTTAAATCTCCGTATGAATTTTGACTTAGAATACTGCCAGAGAAAAAAAAAACAATTTTTAGTTTTGAATGTAGGGGCAACAATATGAATCCTGTACAAAAATTTTCGGAACAAAAATTGTTGAAAAATTTATTTATTTTTAAATTCTCTTCAAAAAATAAATATTTCTGCGGAAATATCAAATACATCCTTATCCTTTATAACGATAAACTCCCTATAACGTTGAAGTGAGCCCAACTTGGTTGGTTTGCGTTAAAACCCACATATTGAAACTTCACTCCATATAACGATAACTCTCTATATCGACAAAAAATGCTCAGTCCCTTGAGTTTCGTTATAAAGAGTTTACACTATATTTAAAGAATTCATTACGTTCAAATTCGCATTAAAATTGGCAAATAACTAATTTTTTAAGATAAAAAAGAAATCACAAAAAATAGGTCCCTTTAACGTTCATAAATCAATACAATCACTTTTATGCAAAATGGTTTTAGTACAAATCCAGAAAATTTTATAATTTTTACTCCGAAATTCTAACTACAAACCTCATGGGTTATTTTAAGTCACGTGGCCTCGCCAGAGCCAATAGTAACGCGGCAAGCAAGAACGAAGACAGCTGTCGATATGCGCTCTCTCTCACACTACAGCTTGTACCCATCCATTATTTGTTTGATCATCTGGCAGGTTGAAAGCCCTACCGAAATGATCTAGCTTTTTGGGAATCTTATTTTTTAGTTATAAATAACACTCCATTAAAATTTCAATCTGCATCAAAAACATTTAAAAAATTTTGCAAAAAAAATTTTGCATGCGTCTGGTAATGTTAAAACCCCGATTAAATTGTCTGGCTTATTTTTTTCCCCTATTCATTAAATATTACACTGCAACATATACAAATTACGTATTGCCTCAAATATATTTTTGGGGTTAAAATTAATATTTTAAAAATGTAGGGGTTGATTTAGCCCCGCTAATCACCAGCCAGGTCTGCAATTCCGTGTAATGATATAATAGGAGAGGTATGTGACAAGTGTTCAGCTTGCCTCAAATACCTACCCAAAAATTGGTGCCAGCTCTCGGACTATAATTATAAGTATTGCACGCGATAATCTTGATACCATTCTATTTAATTACAAAAAGTTAAAATTCCACCAAAGAGAAAAAGTTTAAATATCTCTGTTCCTCATTACCATTATAAATAGGTCCGCGAATCCATTTGACTTGCGTAGATTTATCCTTTTCGTTTTTTTACGTACTTAATCAATGTTTACCACCATAAATATGTATTAGAGATAGCAAAAAGTCTAGCAAGATAAACAGCAACGTCCGTTAACTACACACTAACCCGATGGACCGGTCTATAGATACAACCGGCAAACGTAGCCATAAACTGCCCAAACACTTCGACTATATTTATTTTATTTTATTTTTAAATAAATAAATGCAGTAGAAATGAGATCGCTAAGAGGTATGCTAGGAGTGAAATTGAGTAACAGAATAAGAAATAACGTGATAAGAGAACTTTGTGGAACGAAAGAAGATATAGTCACACGGATTGAGAAAGGAATGCTTAGATCGATTTGGGATTTTAAGGGGATGAATGAAAGAGGAATGACTAAACAAATTTATAAGGAGAGTGTGAATGGAACGTTGGAAGAGGAAGGCCTAGATGAACGTTCCTTGATTAAATCGGGGACGTTCTGAAGAAAGGTCGGGTCAAGAGTACTACCCTAAACCGACGAGCGTGCGTGAAAAGATTGATGAATGTTGAAGAAACGAAAGATGTATGCCATAATCGTAGCCGTAATCTACCTGTCTACCCCCTTAGGAAGGAGGCGTGATTTATGTACGTATGTGTTTTTGAATTCCAAGGTTTAACATTTGGCCACAACCTCACCTGTTAAGTGATAATGAGGCCTGAAATGTTAACACATTATGCCTCAAGATTGGCTTTCAAGAGATGTAGAGCACAGAGATCCTTCTTTAGATATTTTGCTCTTCTTGGGGCAGCCCGATTGGTTGAAGTACCTCTACTCTACAGAAGATCACAGCCAAATATCCTTATGTTATGTTCCAGTGGTGAATGGCTCCAGAATTCAAGAGCTTCTTGAGGAAGACCGAAGGGGTGTTCAAGACCGGCACCGCGCTAGTGATTGCTAGTATTATAAATTCTATAGACAACCATATGCGTGTTTTCCATCTTTGTTGCATAAAAAACTGCCGGAATACACCTATACGTGGTACCTAACCAAGAGGATTTTAGAAAATACCACCATACTAAGGTTTCTTCACGATATTTCTTTTATCAAAAGTTCAGGCCCATTGCAGGGCTTCGAGCTCACGTCGACCGACCAACGATAAAGCGAAACATTATCTGACACTATAAATATTAAAAATGTAGGCGGGGTTTAATTAGAAATTTAACCTGTTAATAAATTACAGATAGCCACCACCAAGGTGTGGCAACACTCAACATATTTCCCCAGAGAAATAGTCCCCGCCGCGCCGTGTTGCCAGTATAAAGTGTTTTCGTGTCTTTTCGAAACGTATCGCTGATATTTATTACGTAATATTTCCACAGTAAATTAAAACCCTTATCGTCTCGCGATATATCCTGTTTATTTTTGAAAGAGAATTTAATTATTTTTTATATTAAATCCGAATTAATAATAAATACAGTGGCAACGATACGATTATTTGAAATGAAAATATAAATATAAATATGATGTCATATAAAAAAAAACCATTTTCCCCAGTTTCTTGCCCGTTCTTCTCAATGACTCGGATGTTTTCCAAACCGGTAGTAATGTTTTGAAGTTCATAACTGCCTTCTTAGGGCCTAAGTTAAATAAAGATATTTTTTTTTGACAGATAGGCAGACAGACAGACAAAAATGTTAAAAATTGTTTTTTTGTTATAGGTTCTGTATATACTTTCATATGCAATTAGTAAAAAGCTGTTATTTTGACATTACAAACAGACACTTCAATGTTATTTATTTGTATATTAGTTGATTACTGATTAGAGAGATGAATGTTATTTGAAATTATAACAATGCCTACTACCATATGTAATTAATATTAATATATGCTGTCATAATAATGTTATCCATGATTTACGACTTTTACAGAATATAAAGTCGATTAATTAAAAGCACGATAAACTTTTGGTAATAGAGTTGGTCATTCGGCGTGTCAACTAACAATTAATGTCCGGAATAATTTGCGCAAATTGTCAACGTGTTAATTTGTCAAGGGTACAGGAATCGCGTATGCTCAACTGCTTACCCCAGAAGGTGTGGCGATATGTGTGATGTATAGAGGTCATTTAGGAAAAAACGCCCCCTTCTGTCATATGATAGCGTATTCCAATTTATATCATGACTCATTCTCTATCAAAATACGATTATTTTTTTACTTGTATTAGAAACTAGCTTTGTCCCACGGTTATACACCAAATTTATACTACCAACACTTCAGCAGCTAGCCTATCGTTGTTTTCACTTCCCGTACTTGCCTTCAGCTTGTCATATTTAATGACTTTAATGGTTACCACACTTCTCCTAAGAGTCATAGCGTGATGTTATATAGCTTATAATCTAGCTATAAAATTAATAAATCTATACAATTAATAAAATTGAAGTGTCTGTTTGTAATATCAAAATAACAGCTTTTTACTAAATGAATATGAAAGTATAGGATACCTATAACAAAAAACTCATATTTAAAATTTTTGTCTCTCAGTCTTTTTGTCTGTCTTTCTGCCTTTTTGTTCCGGGTAATCTCCGAAACGGTTGGGCTGATTTTGACAGGAACTTTTACTGATAGATAGCTAATTTAAAATGGAATAACTTAGGCTACTTTCATTTTAGAAAAAGAATTAGGGTACCGCACAAATTAAAAAAAAAGGTCATGGTGAAGCAATTCGGGGGCTTAAATGACTTACGCTGAGTAAACCATAAGAGATATAATAAATTAATGTACGAAATAATTATAGAGTCCGCGAGAGTAAACGTCTATCTTCTAAGGAACACCCACAATAAGTATTCTTGTCTTTATAATAGCCGGGAGCGGGGAAGTAAGATTCGCGTGGGTATTCTGTAGTCCACGTGAGCAAAGGCGCAGCCCCAGCTAGTAAGCTATAAAATGCAACAATAATTGGTACGTACGTACCTGATAGTTCCAGAGATTAACGCGCAAAAAAAAAATTATCGAGTTTTTTAATATTGGTTTATATGGTATAACAAATCCATTGTAATCGAGTTTCTATTTATGCAGGCCGACTTCTACAACCGGTGATGAATTGTTGATCTCTCGGTGATCGTGATTTATTTTAAGACTAACAAATACTTTTAAAATCACGTTTAATATTAGACAATATCAATTTATTGAACACAATTTTAAATCATAATATAGTAACGTGTTAAACCCACCTTGCTTTGCCGGCGATTGTCTCGACAAGCGCCTGCAAATTGTTAAATTCGTTAGAGGCGCTTACACTAATCGTTTTAGATATGCTTCACGGTGGATTTGAGTGGATTCTATCGATTCTGAAGGAAAAAAAACTATTTTACTTACTAAGGGAATTTCTAAACATTATAATTTTAGGGATCTTTGATCAAAAAAACCTCGAGGTGTGTCTTGAGACACGTGGATGAATTCCTAAGAAATGTATGTGAAAGATTTGTGCAATTTCTGACATTTGTAGTATTCTAAGCTCAGTGGTCCTATAGAGATTATTGATCCCTATTAGAAACAGGATCGATTGGTATGAAAAAAAGTTTTTGTGTATATAGCCCATTTTCGTGCTGATTGTACACTTTCAATAAAAACTGTAAATGCAGGTCAGTATATCTCAAAAGAACTAAGGACAATTTCCTCTGAAAGTGTTAGTGTAGCTACAATGGTTAGGGTACCCTTACTGCCCCATCTCAAAAATCCAGCCTGTATAATTATAGAAAATTTTAGTAGAGGGAAGAAAACAGAATTTGCCGAATTTATTTACTTGGTAAAGGTAGCGCCAACAGTGGGCGTATTATTATTTATTTACATTACTGAAGATTGAATCCTACTAATAATATAATAACAATCATAATAATTTTTATAAATATGAAAGTTCGTATAGTATGTTTGTTACCCAAACAGCTGAACTAATATAGATAAAATTTGGAAAAAAAAAAAACAAACCTGCCTATTCCTTTATTTTTTCGTTTATTTCTAGTAAAGACCGCTTTAAGAGGGTGATGATATATGTTCAGAACCATAAAAGTACCATCGTACATATGCAAAAAATTTACTGTTTTCAAATTTGTAAATAAAAACAGATATTCTGACCAGATAAATAAAAAAATGCTATATGGGAGTTACATTTGCTTTCTTCGTGCGTTCTTTTCTGTTCTATTGATTTACTATCAGAAGGTTATAGTAACTTTGGAAATAGATAACAAAGCTATTAAGCTGCTTAGTGAGTAACAAGAGTATAACTACAGCGGCATAACTTAAGTACATATCAAATATAAAATACAAATATTATCTGCCATAAAAACTATAGAAACAAATGCGCATGCACACACATGCACTCGTAACATTTCTGTTCTTCCCACGAAAAAGGGGAATTATGTTTTTCGAGTGTATGTATAAACATTTATATTTCTTTGGCGCGCTCTGTAGCCTAAACGGCTTGATGGGTTTTAGCATACGAGGTGTCGTTAGATTTGTCTTCATTTTGGGAATGGCGTTGTCACAAACTGTTATCGTAAATTCGGAAAAATCGTAATTCGCATTGTAATGTTGAATGTGAGAAACGTGAAGAGCTCTCCCTTTCAGACCTATTGGTGATTACCTACATAATGCTTGCTTATTAGCACGTTGCAGTAACGCCGGCCGACTATTGCTATTGTGAACAATAACAAAGGATAACCGACTGTAGAATAATAGTGTGTTCAGTAATTTGTTATACATTACGTACGAATAGTACAATACATTATTCGTTGTTGTAATAATTACCATCTCTGAACCAGGGACGCTAAAAGAAAGGGGATTTGAAGAGAAAGAGAGAAGAGTATGTCATATATCGGGGACAGAAGAGTCAATTTGTGGAGCTGCTATAAAAAAACAGTATAGATTTCCGGAAACGAGTATGTGTTGTTTGAATTAAAATACCAGATATGGCATTAGTAGAAGCTGGAAAGGGAAAAGCCCCCCAATCTGGAAATACTGCCTCTAGTACATATAGACAAGACAAGACAATTGTAATAGTAATTTTGTTTCAGATTTATAATAATTTTACTCATATCATTTTTGACGAGTTTTTGCTAACTATAATTTCGCTTGTTCGCATTATTGATTGCACGGCACAATTATCATAAATTGCTCATAAATTACTGGGAAGTGTGTGTGTATATCTTATTAAAGTTAACACTGATTTATGCACAGAGATCTGTGGTTTTGGGTCATTTAAACACAGCTTGGGAGCTTTTGCGGGATCTTGAGCTGCTGTGTTGTAGTGTTAATTTTAATTTATTAACTTAGATTCTTTACCCCAAAATTACGTAACATTGGTGGCATTTTGCGTTATGTATTGATTATTGTGCATACGTAAAGTGGAGTATAAATATAAACTGGAAACATGCATTTTGAGTTGCCACAAAATCTACCTAGATATTTCTAACAAGGGTACTACCATCTTGTTAGACCTTAAAATACTACGAAGTTATTGACACTGGCAACTGCTTCTGCGACGCCAAAACTAAAAGGAGAAGAACTAAAGTGCAATTTCAACTATAATAATAATAACAAATGTTAGAACAATATTAATAAGATACAGAACCCATGACACAGACTTCAATTTATTTATTTTTTTCTCATCAACAACAACTTTGTTACACGTAACTCGCCAATCAAAACAAATTGCAGATGTTATTAAAAATTACCGTTATACGTAGCGTTTATTATAACATTTTCTTTCTTATATTTTTACTCCTTAAAAATATTCTCTCTATTCAATACAAATCCATTTTTCCGTAATAATTAGTGTTATGATCGCTAAATTGATCAATTGAATACAATAAAGGAGATCGCAAACCATAAACTAATTCCTACATCGCAAAGTTTTTCTCGGATTTTAAATGTTCCTTTAGTTTTGGTGCCTTTTTTATTTATCTATATTAATAAATATGTATTCGGTCTGTACATATAATTATCTTTACAAATTCCCTGTTAGACCTCTATTAAGAAGATCAATAAACAATAATTTTTAATAATACTTTTAGAAACAGTAAAAAATATTGTTACGGGGAGCATATTACCAATAATACCTTTACAAAGTAAAAGGCAAGCAAGTGAATTAATTTACCTACATAAAATAGTTCATTCTACTATAGACTGTCCACAACTTCTGAGCATGGCAAGTAACTTCAACCGCAATATCCGTAGTAGAAGCACAAAATTATTTCATATCCCTTTTCATAAAAACAGTATCTCTTTTGATTGTCCAATAGCAAGTACTTATGTGTCGCTCATAAAACAATATCAAACATTATAACGCTCTTAAAACGGATTCTATTGACATCATTCACTTAAATCTATATCGATTCCGTTATACAATTGAAAAATACTTTTCCTTATTTGAATATTGTCTATATAATTTAATTCTGTATTCAAGTAACAAATTTTTGTGAATTAATTTCAACTGATGTATCTACTCTATGTGCATTAATAAATATTGGATTATAAGCTGGCTAAATCATGTAAAATGTATAATTTGTGATTTGTGCAAATAAAGAAATAGTAAAAAAAAAGTAGCAAAAAATTTATATTTATTAATTCTCAATAGATTTTGATGAAACGAGAAGTAAAATGTCGTTCAATCATTTTTAGGGTAGATAAGAGTCGTCAATGATACTGTTCCAATGTGACTGCTAAGCAGTTTCAATGCGCGTTGCGTTGACGCGTTGGCTAAAGTAATAAAAAAATCCCTCTTATATAAAAATTCAAAGCCCAGATAGACACAGAAAAGTCTATACTCCTTTCTATGTTTAAAATTTACTTCTTTGTTTGTAGTGGTTAATCTTTCTCACTACGAAAAGTTCTTTCACATTTTCACATTCACGCTAAGTAATATTCTTATTAATTTAGACTATAATAATAAAACTGTTTGAAGTTATTTGTGCTATTTTTTGACCGTATATTAAGCCTTTGCGTCGACACAATCATTTATAAAAGAAAATCTTAATACAAACTGTTTTGTACAAACTCTACGTTTATTTATTTATGTCATGCCATGACGCAGAACTACAATGAACAAAGAAACAATAATTCGCGTGCTACGCTTTAACAAATTAACCGCGATTACATTCTATTTACTGTATGTGATCAACTGAATATTTAAATTGTTTCTACTTTAATATAATTACTTGCATGAAACAAGACAATTTTTAACAAACAAGCTGGATTATTAAAAAGGATACAAAAACCCCGAGTGCAACAAAAACACGATAAAAAAATATCTTTCTATTATTATAGCCTATGTTACTCCCACAGTTAAGACGAATCTAACGACACCTCGTATGGTAAAAACCATCCAGCCGTTCGGGCTACAGACCGTGACAAAGAAATAGACATAGTACATATATATACATACATATACGCTTGATAAATATAACCCTCCTTTATCGCAGTCGGGTTAAAAAAAAACAACTTCATTGTTTTCAAGGAGTTCCCTGGTGAATCATCGAAGTAGAAGGTCTGATGCCAATGAAATTAATTAAAAATTAATAAAAATTGTCTTTTAATATAATATATATCAACTTAAGATATAGGTATCAGTGCTCTATTGAAATCTATATAATAAATAATATATATATCTTGACACATTGCAATTATAACAATCATTGTAATTATGGAACCACGCACTTAACTATCCAGGTTGTTAAGGTTCCATGAAATATTCATGTCTCTTGTATTATCGATATTAATATTATATAAAGTTAAATTCCATACACTTCATTAGTAATTACACGTAATTGTAAACGACAAGAATCATTTATTTGATTTCAGGTGTTTTTATTGATAATGATTATAATTATAATGCTATGTTATAATTAACTCTTGAATTCGAGTGTGCAAAAAAACAATTATAGAAATTAGCAACGGTTCACCTACATTCCTACCTGATCGAAAAGTGGCCAACTTCACAGTTATTAGTCACCATCACGCCTGCGTCCCCGAAGAATTAAGCAGAGGTGTCTGTCGCTGGGTATGTTTTTTGGTCCCTTGTAATAGGAAGCGAGATTATTGACATTAATCGGGCACAAATCCAAACTCCTAGCTGATACTGAGAATTTCATAGAAAACCCCAATAACACTTTGCTTGGCCTGGGAATCGAACCCAGGATCTCGAGCATAGCATTCACGCTTAGGACGAGTAGGCTAATAAGGCAGTTAAATTAGATTAAGCTAAGTTAAATTGTTGAAATTGTTTAATGTGCAGAATATTATATTACACACTAGCTGTGCCCGTGGCTTCGCTCACGTGAACTACAGAATGCCCTCGCGAATCTTACTCCTCCGCTCCCGACTACTTTAAAAATAAAAATGCTTATTGTAGGTGTTCTTTAGAAGATAGGTGTATATTCTCCCGGACTTTTTTTGTAGGTATTTTAATGCCTATGTACGAAACGCTAATTATTTTTCTAAAATAAAATTAGCCCCTGTATCATCAGTTATCTATCAGTGAAAGTTCCGTCAAAATCGGTCCAGCCGCTTCGGAGATTACCCGGAACAAACAGACAGACAAAAATTTAAAAACTGGGCTTTTTGTTAAAGATATCGTACATACTTTCATATGCATCTAGTAAAAACTGTTATTTTGACATTACAAACAGACACTTCAATATTATTAATTGTATAGATAACATCTGTCCACTTACTTAAGCTTACTCTACAAGGCGCTGCTAATCTATAAGCTACAAGTTACGAATAGAATATTCCATATAAAACGTTGAGAAACTTTACAAATAACTAAAAACCAATGTTAACGCGCAACTGTGTGAATAAAAACAATGATTTATCACAAAATCGGACTCAATTTAAACATTAACTGTTGCAATAAATATAACAACGATACATATGAATAAAGGTAAAATATGACCACGCTATATGGAGACTATGAAACCAGCTCCTATTGCCATTTTAAACGGGAAAAAAATATAGATGCCGCATAACACATATCGATACTTGTAAATTATATCTCAACACCTTATATATGTAACTTAAAAACAAGATTATTGGATAATAAACGACCTGCTTTATCTATGAACTTTTTTCTAGGTTTTAAAATGTTGATTGAGGAATCGCGGTCGGCAAGACATTTACAAAATACATTTTACTTAGGGCTACCATTCGTCCGGGTTCCCCGGGAAATGTCCTGGTTTGAAAAGCGTCCGGGGAGCGTCCGGGAAACCCCTGGACATTTTTTACGTCGAGGAAAATTCGAATTAATTGATTGGCAAACAAAAAAAAAATATATAAAAATTTTAATAACTTAATTAGATGACTTACAATTTGTTGATTACTTTATGATTTAAATTTTATGGACCGTTACATAGACATTCTTTTAATAATAAAAAAAGAGGAGGCATCAAAAATTGATGAAATTTCCGGAAAATGATTGGAAATATAATGATGTTTAGAACATTTTTTATATAGATCCCTAAAAAGCACGATTTATTCAATTTAATATATTTCGAAATATATAAAAGTACAGACTTATGAAATGACATTCAGCTTAAGAAACAGCTATCGTATCCATGACCAAAGAGGACAAATACAATAACTCTACAAAATTAATATTAATTGACAGACTGAATAGGACAAGTTTCAATATTTTATTACCATAATTATCTTAACGTCGCGACACTTCCCTTCCGTGTTTAATAAATACAATCAAAAGCCCGCTTTTCCGTCCGCATTTCCACTATTATACTTACAAGAGATCGCCTTAATGTTGAAATTCAACCAGCGACTTTTTGATCATAGACTATTTTCTGTTTGACATTTACAGTATTCATAAACAATGAGTATTATCATGAGTTTTTGGCGGGATCTTGAAGTGACATGTTGTGGTTTTTATTTCTAATTCATTTACTTAGGTTTTTGACCCTATATTATGTAATATTGTTGGCGTTTTGCGTGATATAGTTTGGTTTTTGTGCATAAGTGAGGTGGATTATAAATATAAGCTGAAAGCATTCGTTCCAAGATCCCACAGAAACTTCCTAGAAAGTTCTAACAAGGGAGCCACCATCTTGTTAGGATACTGAATCGTCATAACACATGATAGTATAATTCACTCCATAATGGCAGTAATAGTCATAATTAAAGAGGAACGGTTGCCAAGTTAGAAGAAGAAGAGTATTATCTACATCACTTGCTGTCACTTTTCGTTGAATGACAATGTTTGTGACAATTTTTTGTGGTCTAAATTCAATGGCACTGATCCGGTTAGGATTCGCAGTATTAATTTATTTATTTGAATAAATTAATAACAGATAATATAGATAAATTATAGCTCTCTGCACTCCGTCTCCATATCAACTTTAACCATGCCAAATCTCACAGTCTTCCGTACACGCAATACGCTTAAAAAGGTACCGAAAGCTTTTGCTTCACGTATTAATATATAAATTAACAAGACTTTAAAAAGTTGACGTCATTTTTATCATTAAAAGTACGACTTGACCAAGACCAATCATTTAAGAGTAATTAAAGTAATATCTTATAGTGCAGGTACATAGGTACATCTTATAACTGTAAATAGAGTTACAGCATATCTGTAAAGATATGAACGCTCCGGTATCCAAGTAAGAATTACCCTAGGCGTCAACCGCTTTTTAAAGCTTCCAGTCGTTAGTGTAGGTCAATAGTAAAGTCTATAGATATAAAATTAAGTAAGTAGTACGAACGTAATAGTGTCATTAGTACGGCTTCAATACTGAAGTTAATGAATGAACAAATTGTTTTTTTATAATGACATGTGAATTTCCAGGGAATAAATGAAATAAATAAAAAATCTTACTAATATTATAAAGGCGAAAGTTTGTGAGTGTGTTTATATGTTTGGTACATCTTTACGCTCAAACGGTTGAACCAATTTTAATAAAATTAGGTATGGAGGTAGCTGACACCTGGATTAACACATAGGCTACCTTTAAGGTTTTTTTTAAGATTGTTTTTTAAATTATACGTGGTTGGAACCGCGGGCACAGCTAGTAATTCATATGAAGAAGGTCTTTTTAAATATAGACATATACCTATCAAGGTAAAATATATACAATATATATATAATATTTATAGAATTAGGTAAAAGTTTAAACGATTTAATGTTTTTTAACCATCTAATACTAATAAGTGAGTGAGCAATTCTTGTTTAAAAGTATAATATACCTATTTATATGTACGGCTCCAATGGTTTGGATGAAATTTTGTATGTAGATATTGTTTATATTCCAAGTTTACCCAGATAAGTTTTTTTTAATTATTTTTGTAAGTCACCGGGTACAGCTCGGTCGCCCGTTTATTAAGAATAATATCTCATACGGTTTTACGATTAGTTCGGATTGGAGCACATCACCATTTTTAAAGTCCAATTAACTTGCAACACATGAAATGTCATTTTACTCTATAGGTTTAATAAATGTACTTTAGTGTGTTGTTGTTTCCAGCGTTAATAGATTCATATTTATAGATAGGTATGTATTTATAATGAACAACCTTTTGAGTTGAAGATAGATGAATAATAATTGGCAAGTTCTCGGCAAACCACTTAATGGCCCCTGCGCCTGGGTTTAGGCAGCCTTGTCTATGGCATAGCAATACAACTAGAGAAACTTGTAAACAGAATATAAGAATACATTGTTAAACAAAAACATTCAGTAAAAGTGGAATAAAAACAAACAGACCGCAATTACATTGGCCTATATTAATGTATAAGTAATAATGTATAAACATTTATGCGACTTGTTTATACTTTGTGCTTGCTTTATAAGGGAATTTTACACTTAATGACGAGTTATTGGTCAGGATTTTCACAAGACGTTTTATAACAATAATATTAATATGTATTGGTTATAAATAAAAAAATACAAGTAAAGGACATTCAGTATTGTTCCCTGTCAAGCTAGATTCGAGACCCTAATAATGCAATATACATAAAGTCGTTATTTTTTTAATATTTATTTAGCCTTTATTGTAAACCGTTGATTACAGTTATAGCAAGTACTCCTACCCGTAACAGTAACAAAATATCGGATATCCGAAATAATGTAATCCTTAATTAAAATAATCCATTACGATATCCCATATATAATAAATCAGTAGTTTTTTTATGTAATAGTGTCAGGTTTTATAATAAGATCCCGAAACACATTACTGATTTACTGGACAACAAGTTCAAGAACAATGTCAAGCATGTTTTACTGTCAAAAGGTTATTATAGGGTGGATCATTATCTGAATGATAGTGATGTCTAGAAGTGACTCCCTCTCTGTGGATCCACTAATATTTTTATATTTTTTTATATTATTACTTTTGTATAGTTGGAAAAAAGATAAACCCGATCGAGTTTCTTATCGGTTCTTCTCGATGTCTGGGATATTTTCCGAACTGGCAGTAGTGTTTTGACGTTCATAAGTGCCTTATAAGGGCCTAAATTACGTAAAGATTTTTTATTTCAATTTATTTTTTGAACAATTTTATTGTCTGTATTAATAAATATGTAGTTATATCTGTATATGTAATATTTTTTCCAAAATTTTCAATAGCATACTATATGGAAAATACTATATATAAAATGGATTAAGGATCCGAAATCAAACCGAGCAATTCCATCTACTTTAGAAAACACATTAGGCAACTGTTTCTTGATTTTATGTCCCGTAATAATCTTAGCCAATACAATCTTGTAAAAAATCAAAATCAAAAAATCTTAGATTTAATCTTAGGAAATGTTGAGTGTATTAATGTAAGTGAAACTTCATATTACTTAAGTAAACTGGACGTACATCATCCAGCACTTGCAATATTTGTTAATTTTATAGGTGTTTCTTTTCTCAAGAGTAAATTATTCGCAACTCATAATTTTAGAAAGGCGGTCTATAAATTAGTAAATTTTGAATTGTGTAAAATAGACTGGAAATCTGACTCTGTAGTGAACGTCAATAGCTCAACACAAAAATTTTATGATATCATTAAATTTGTAATAGAACGTACGATTCCAATGATGAAATTACGAAACCGTAAATATCCGATTTGGTATACGAGAGCTTTGATTAAATTAATTGCAGAAAAAGATAAGGTGAGATTAAAGTACAAATGCTATAAAACCCTCGAGATCTTATAGAAACCAAGCTGTTGAATAAGCGCATTCAACGGGTGATCAGATGTTGTTATGATGGGTATGTTGAAAGTATAGAAAAGTGCTTGCCTTTTAATTCGAAAAAGTTTTGGTAATATATAAAAGCTCGTAGAAAGGGAGTTTCTGATATACCTACTGAAATGAAACTAGACAATACTATAGCTAACACTGGTGAATCTATTTGTAACCTTTTTGCTAAACACTTTTTATCGGTTTACTCTGATCCTATTTGTTCTTATAACGTTGAGATGACTAAGATATGCATTTTCCTCAAAATTCATTATGCAATGTTACAATAAGTGAGGTCCTTATCCTGAAAGCGATAAAGAAGCTTGATGCCAGTAAAGGAGCGGGACCAGATGGTATTCCTCTACTATTTATTAAGAGAACCTCAAAATTTTTGACATTACCTTTAAAAATTCTTTTTTAAATTTCTATTAAAACATCAACTTTTCCTGCATTATGGAAAGAAGCTAATGTGGTTCCTATTTTTAAAAAAGGTGAAAAAAATACTATGCAAAATTATCGGCCAATACCAATTTGAATATATTTTCTAAAATATTTGAAAGCATTATGCTGTCGCCATTAGCATCACACTCTAAAAATATTATAAATCAGAATCAACATGGTTTCAGTAAGAACAAATCTACTGTCACAAACCTACTAAGTTATGTGAATGACATATCAAAAGCAATTGATGCCCGGTTTCAGGTTGATGCAGTGTACACTGGTTTTAGTATTGCTTTTGATAAAGTTAACCATAACATACTTATAGAAAACCTAAAGCAATTCGGAATTCATGGTCTTATTTTAAAATGGTTACAATCGTATTTAGAGCATCGGGTTCAAAAGGTCGTGGTGCACGGTACCAGTCCTTTTTACGCAATCATCAGGAGTTCCGCAAGGTTCCCATTTAGGACCATTACTATTTTTAATATTTATTAATGATATCAGTTGTTATACCAAAAACACTAAATGTTTAAACATACATACCAAACACACTAAATTGTATAAAGTAATCAAAAATGCAAATGACTCAGTTGTTATTCAAAGAGATTTGAAATGTTTCGAAGACTGATACACCGACAACAAAATGGAACTAAACGCAAGTACACGTTAAATTTACGAAAAATAAAAATATAATTCCTTCTAGTTATTTCATAGGTATTGAAACTCTACAAGCTAAAACAAAGACTAGAGATTTGGGAATTGAGATAGACAGCAAGTTACAATTTACTGATCACATAAGTATTACGATATCTAAGGCCTGGAAAATGTGTGGGTTTGTTAAGCGCATGTGTAATGAATTCCGTGACATAAAAACAATATTATATCTTTATAAAACTCTGGTTAGGAGCATTATAGAATATGGAACAAGTATTTGGAATCCTCAGTATAATATCCATATTGATCGCTTAGAGCGCATTCAACGCAATTTTACAAAATTCCTCGCTCGCAAAGACCAGAAATGCCCTTACCGCTCTGATTATAAAACTCGTTTAAAGCACTTTAATCTTATATCGCTGCAAAATAGACGTAAGATCTTCGACCTTATTCTTTTACATAAGCTTGTTAACGGAGTTATTTTAGTCCCTGATGAATTACAAGAAATAAATCTAAATGTTCCTAGGAAGATACCAAGATTTCTTATTCAAAGAACCTTTTCTAAAACTCATTTCAGAATGAATATCTGTTCACCTTTGAATCGCCTTAAGGAATTGTATAGCGATGTTAATAAAAATAATGTTGATATTGAGGTCTTCAATTGCTCTTTCTGGAATTTTCGCTCAAAGTTGTATGAGTCATTTGCTATTTAATTTGTAGCTTTCTTCATATTTGTGCATATCTGTAAAGATACTTCACACAGCCAGTAACTTGTGGTGTATTTGTTATTGTAATATTTTGTGAATTTGTCGTTGATGTGACAATAAATAAAGAACACTGATTTCGAATACTGTCTGTCTGTCCGGATTTAACTCAAAAACGGCTTAACAGATTCTTATGAAAATTTGTACACAAGAAGCTTGCCATTGGTCAATTGATAGGTTATAATAATTTTCAATAATACTTTTAGGAATCTTTAAATTAAATAAAAATTTCAAGAAATTCCTAATTTCATTGAAATTTTGAACACGGGGAGTGTAAGTTATCCTATAATTGATGAGCTATATCAATATTCAATAATACTTTTAAGCCGCCTCGACAGGCTTGGCAAACAGCAAACACAAACATGTGGATAGGTGTTTGCTTGTTTTTGTTTGTGTTTGCCAGTGATCTGTGTCGGTGTCGGTTTTTGTGCACAAACCAAAGGGTGTTCGACAAACGTGTTTGCGATGTATCCAAACGCTTGTTAACAATCGGTAGTACGCGCGAGCTTGCGGGCGGCGGGCGGCGGGCGGACGGCGGGCGGGCGGCGCATCGGACGGAGTTACTAATAGTTATTTATTATTCTTATTCGTTTAATCTAATCTAATCTATCAATTATCATTTAATTTTGTTCTGCCTTTTCTTAAAATTAAAATAGGTACACCCGAAAGTAATCGCTGCCACAAGCTCTTTGTCCGCCATGTTTGCCTATCCGGAATATACTAGCACGTTCGTCAAGCCTGGGGATACCGTGTTTGTGTTGGGTGATTGTGGTCGATGTTTGGCACGTGTTTGGTGATTCTTTTGTTTGTGGCAAACACCAAACATGTGGAGGCGGCTTTAGAAATCGCAAAAAAAAAGAATTTCAAAAAATTATATTTTGATGAATTCTCAACTAATTCTTATCAATTTTTTTAGATGGCAAACATGTTTCAATACATAATTGAAAGGCAATAAGAATTGTGAATAATTTAGGAAACATAAAAAAATTAAGTTCCGATTCTCATGAAATTTTGTACACGGGCAGTATATGTAATTTTCAATTGATAGATTATATTACTTTCCAAAAATATGATTAATAATAAATTACGGGGTTTAATAACTACTGCGTAGTAACAAACGCCAACGGAAACGCGGGCACACCACTAGGCCAACGTACAACCGATAATTAATCTATGACATTTATACTAAGATAAAGCTCAAGAGATTGTTTTTTTAACACCCTAATCTCTGAAACTACATACTTTTTTACTTACAGTACTTTTTTGTTTCATTTTATAGCCAATTTATTGTGGGAGGTATACGTCTTGTACTTTACTAAGTATTGGAGCAGTTATCATGAACTTCAAGCAATCTAGAATTGTATAGGCAAGTACGGTAAGTGACACCAACGATAGGTCACACGCGCGTAGCCGCTGGAGCGGCGGTGGTGAGTTGATCGAAAAAATTAAACGTGAATAAAACCGTGGAGCACAGCTTGTATATAAATATATGTGGTGTAATATAAGGGAACCTTTGGTACGTGAGTCCTACTCAAACTTGGACGAATGTTATTCTTTGTTTGTTTGTTTTTAAACTGCTTTTTTTCTTACTCTGTCTAAACAAAATACAATTTTTTTTTTAAACATACAACTTTCATATTAATATTTATTAAAGGCAGTTCCCATAAATAATCTATCTTCTATGTCATTAGTTTATATGTATGTACGAATGAAAAGTAACGGGCGACTTTAGATTGAATGAATGACTGATGAACGAATGAGCAAAAGACACACTAAAAA
Organism: Saturnia japonica; assembly: GCA_033032175.1. Classification (NCBI taxonomy): domain Eukaryota; kingdom Metazoa; phylum Arthropoda; class Insecta; order Lepidoptera; family Saturniidae; genus Saturnia; species Saturnia japonica. The sequence continues at coordinate 4,550,023 of CM065315.1, forward strand.
AGAACGGTGGATTGCTCGATAGCACGTAAAAATAAGTAGACGAAGTTCGGTAAAGTAAACATTTTTTCTATACAAAAACAACATTAAACTAACCCGATGCAAGGTGTATGTACTACAGATAAATATCCATAAAAAACGGCATAAAATTTTATTTAACTACCAAGTCAACACATATTCAATGTTGAAAACCCTACACGGAGTTCGGTAAAGTAAATTGTAAATAGCTCTTACCATAAGTTTTTGCAAGGAAAAACACTTTTCATTAAACCAGACGCTACTACATGTATTAATTATTTGTACTATTGACTATAGCATTTTTCTCTACAAAAACAACATTTAAAATAACCCGATGCAAGTTACACAAGGTACTGTAAAAAAACGGGATAAAATTGTATTTAACTACCATGTCAACACATATTCATTGTTGAAAACCCTTTGAGAGTGCACCTCCCCCCGAGAACCGAGGACATACCGCGGCGCTTTTGATCGCCGATAGCGGCTGCTCTGATCTGCGACAAAACAAGGGCTGCCAACTTAACATAAATAATCATAATATTTATATCTACGTGTTTTTATGTTTAAAGAAAAGTATTTCTTTCTCTCAATTGGATTTTACTTTAATAAAGTTCAAGCTTATACACCAACCGTCATATTTATAAATACATAATTAATCATCAAAATAAGTGGCATATCCATATTTATGAATTTTCTGAGAAAAATATATTTATTTTAAATAAAACATTCAATAAATAATGTATAGTAATAAATCTGTTATTTATTCATTTTAAACATCATATAAAAGACAAGTTTGACAAGTTTTAAACAACTTCGCTAAATCTTTTAACTTTGCCACCAGTTTATCATTAGTAAGATAATATGAATATTATCTTACTAAGTTAAGAATTTGAATGAAGTAATTTTGCAATTTAGCTATCTTCGGGCTATGTCACGTCGGTGACTTTGGTTCTTCTGCGGATTCCTCCATTTATGTTATTTCGCTTCGAACTGAGGTTTAAATTTTAATTCATTTTTCCCATTCTCCTTTCTTTCTCTTGTTCCATAGTGTTCTAGTATGTGCTGTAATTTAAATCAATAAAAAAAAAATCCTAATTATCATTTAAGCGACCTAAATACTTACGAAAAAAATTAATAAATATTAATTATTTTTAATGTAGAACGTACGTTTTATTTTATACGTGGAACGGAACGTAAGAGGTGTGTGAAAGAGATGGATGTATGAAGTTTCAGTAACACATTTGTCAGCGTAAGAGACCAGTTAAGACTTGTGAAACTAAAATAATTTGTTTGAAGAGTAAATAAAGGGTTTTCCAAGAAAATAAACCGTGAAATCATGATCCCACTTTAATATTATTAATACTTAAATATTTACATCAAAAACATTTTAAATAGTATTTTAAAAAAAATTTGTTTAAAACAAGCTTCTTTAGTATGGAATCTTGTTTTCTTTTTTGAAGTTATAATTGTTTTGCCTGTTTAGTAAAGAATAAATTTGAGAGCTGCGCGCGTAGCATGTGACGGAAGTGCAACATGCTGAAGTTAGCTATCGATGATAATAATGTGAATACATTTCACTGACTTTTATTAAATTGTGCAAATATAATTACGATGTATATAATGAAATGTTATTTTAAATGTTTATTTATACAACATTAAATTATGCTTACATATAAAAAAATGGCAGTAAATTGCATTCATATTCAGGTCGTTAGCACGCAGGATAAATTTTTTTGAGATATTTTTGTTTTGTTACACTAATGAAGTAGGTACAATTTCTCACGTGCGTGCGTGTAGAGCTACACACATCCCGGCATGACAGCGGCAATCGCCGCTGGATTTAGATATTTCGGTGGTCACCGTTGTGTTTGGATTGTACTGTGCTTACCATCAGGACAATAACGTCAATGTGCCGAGCTACTGTAAAAAAACATTTTTTATTTATTCAAAAATATATTTCTGGCATCCTTCAAGCAGACCTGTTCCTATACAAAACATTTTAGCTGATATAGGTATGTACGTTCATATATTATGTCAATGTTTGCATGTACACACGAGACTGTCAAAAACATCGTTATAGATATAACTGTGCACCTAATGCGATGTCGTTGACATACCGCCATTCCATGCGTATAACTGTGACCTAAAAAACACAAAAAACGCACGAAGGAATTCAAAATATTTTACTATGAATATGTTAACAACGAGGAATTCTAAACGTTCCGATAATTAAACACACGAAACAATTTTAGTTCAAAACATGGTGAGCCTTGAACAAGTCTATGTTTAGCAATGGACAAATACAGGCTCAACAATGTAAAATATTTTGTGTTCTAAATAGAGCTTAGTAACTCTAAGAGATTTTTCTTCTTTATCTTACTCTAATCGGCCTAATTAGTTCTCTTGAAAGTAGAAGACTTTCCTCTATAAAATATCATCTCAATATTCACAACTAATATACACATATCACTTCTCACACAATCCATCCATACTTTCTTCTGGCTTCCTCTATTCTGATATACGCATTTCTAATCTCACCCGTTGTAGTTACATACACCTTAACATTCGCATATCTTTCACCCATCTTTTTCATTGTTCCAATTATACGACAAGTTTATAATAGTTTTTTCTTAAATTTTAGAGGTATCCGTGGAGCACATAATTTAACATCAATAAAATTATAATACAAGACACTGAACCAGTTGTAGCGAGGACTCTACGTGCGAGGTGGGTCTACATTCCTATGTAATAGACATATTCACTTAATACAATTCATAAGATTGACTTACGGATAACGCAAAGCATAAAGCGGTGAGCTAAACGCATAAAATATTGTACCAAACATCCATAAAGAAAGTGGGTGAGCATTAAGAAAGGATTTTAGAAAATTAATTCCGTTGAATAGACGGTTAAATTTCCTGAAATGTTGCCGATGTGAAATACCATCGAACACATGGCTAATTAACAATAAATAGCAGTTGTGAGTAGATAGGACGTGCAGCTCTAGAATCTAGTAAATTGACACATATTGTACAATACCCAAGCTGTAAATATTCAAATACACAAAAAAACACTACGTTAGTCTTAGCTGTTTATCTGCAACACAAAAAATAATGCAATTGCCACTTTTATCATAATAAAGTTTACTTCCGATGCAAAAATTACATTCGTCTGGGAATAGCTAACGAACCAATTAGTGAATCGATTATTTTGTACTATATTAACTAACCATTTAGTAAGATTTAGCTTTTCGTAAATCGTAAATATTCAATGTTCATTAATTAAAACCTATATTTCAATAGTTAGGTATTCGTTGAAGATTTTATTCCAAATAACGCAATAAATAATATTCGATTTATGTTTAACACATTGTATTTTGTAACGGTTAATAATTCGACTTATAAAGTCTTACCTCCGTGTTATAATTTACTGAATGGAGAGGTTAAACAATTCGTAACATGAATCGATAAGTAATCAATCGATAAAGGCGTCGATAACATTATCTGAAGAATTCGCCCGTTGAATTCGAAATGAATACGAGTAGCCTCAATTTGTTGGCCGTAAAGTTTTAAAGTTGCAATACATACGTCAATGTCGGATTGTAGCGCGTATCAATGCATCGGAATGGACCGATCGAGATCCGTATCTCGGGTCTTTGTATCATTGCTGACGATTATTCGATTGCCTATGTGTAGTTGATTTGGTACGTGCGTTTGCAGTCTGAATCGTAAATCTAGGACGCTATTTACGAATACCAAGTAGATCGTTTTGTTTAATCAGATTTTGAATCAATAATCGAAATAGTTTATCGATTATGTAAAATTTTCTTAAAAAGTGTCGCAAATTATAATGTTAAAGAAATCAATATTTTACTTTACAGTAATAAAGTGAACACAATATTTTCTAACAACCTCTCATTTTAAAAAAACTCCATTTTTCATAGTACCTGTAAATAAAAATCTATTTGAATTAATGAACTATTTTATACTGAATTAAAATTTATTAGAAACATGAAAAAGACAATTTTCTAAAGTAGAACTAGGCTTAAAGTCAGCATATACCTATATATATATACCTGATTACCTACGTATTCATTAATTTCTAATATGAACATTATAAGCCATGTTATTGAAATATGATATTTGATTTGCTATCTCCTCTATTTACCTCGTGTTGTAATAAACTAAATAATTCTTTAGTTTCTTCAAAGTTTTGTTTAATTATTCTATATTTTATTTATCATTATGTTTCTATTTATATATACGTTTAACTTAGGATATTAATATCATGTTACAACTATAATACAATAAAATTAATGTTATAAACGTTTCAAATAAATAATAATTAATTGTCCTAATTTTTATTATAGACTTGTATAAACTTTAAAACATTATAACTGTGAATATCTAACGTGACTATATTTATAATAAAAGAAACAGTTTTGAGTTATCACTAGGTACTTACATAACCAACAATCACAGAATCATTTGTAGTATTTAAGGAGTCAATTCTAATAAATTTGTTAATAAATAATAATAAATCGCATTATTTATAAGTATGTTTACTCATTTCATAGTTATTTAGGTGAAAGATCAAAGAGTGAAGACAAAATGACTGAACGGTCGCTTAGGAAGAGTTGAGGTAACGTCGTCTGCAGTCCGCTATGATTAAATTATCTCCACACAGACTTTCGACAGCAGCGCATTTCACAGAAACGACTGATGACAACGTATCATCCGGATGTTGGTTATTTGTATCTAATAAAATCTTTGCTAGAGAAAACTGGTGGACGGTGAACGGAAGATGTTTATCAACAAACATTTAAAGAACATGAAAAATTTAATATGAAACCTATTTAATGAGAATGTTTTTCAAGATTGTTTTAAACTTTAATTTCACAGAGTCTACTATATAATTTCTAGATAACTCTTTTTCGCTTCTTTCTTCACTCCTGTAGTAGTTTTGGTGTCTTGGAGAAATCCTGTTACTGTAACTCCTCATAGTAAGTATATCATATATTGAACAGAATTGTCTCTGAAATGTAAACAAAACTGTTAAGTTTATTTTTGTAGTGTACCACTAGGGAATACACATTATATAATAATATATTATACACATTTTGTGAATAAATTTCAATGAAATTATAATTATCGCAAAAATAATTATAAAGATATAGATATAGGTCCTTTAAAAACCTAACAACCAACCTTATCTGACATTTATTATGAATCTTAAGTGCTGCACGGAAATGCGAACGACATGCCGATAAACGCCACGATTGCCTTGGACCCTTAGATACATGCTTAATGCAAATTACGAAAAATACCCTTCGGTATTCGATACCATCTGGTATTGCGTATGTTAAACTACCAACTATTTGCGTATTCGATTGCAAAATTAAATTACTGTACGAAAACAGCAAATCAATTTAGGAATGCTCCTAGAGGTGAGTTTCAGAAACGTATATATAAATTTGTATTGCGTATCGAATATCGGAATTATAAGTCGGGTAAACTAGACGCATCTGATAAGAGCTGAACTGGAGACACGAGGATAAGCTTATAACTAGTCGAAGCAGTGCTTATTTTGATTTATATTATTCATTGTAAGAATGTTTCGACACCCGATAATGAGGACGTACGTACGAGAGTTATTATTTTAGAATATTTAGTTACGATGGGATTAACATGATTATTGTCAGATCACCTTGAATAAATAAATAGTCATTAGATGAATTTCCGGCATCATGAAATTTGTATTGGCAAAATCTGGTTTGCGATGGACTTGATAAATTAGTTACTTACATCCGTATATTTAAAAACACCAATGATTGTTCAGTGTTCCGAGTGCGAATCAAAATCAATTACAGCATACGCCAGTAAATTTCTATTAGAACATTTTATTCCCTGTGTCATGAAATCCATATATTAATAATATATGTAATGTAATTTTGCTTTCTCTCTTTCTATGAAAGTAACTGATTGTTATATCTAGTCAATTGACTAGTTTCTCAAAAAAAAAATTAATAAGGGTGTGCGATATAATATGTATAATTTATCAATTCAAAGAAATTAATAAAAGTAAGTGAACAACCTTGAAAAGCCATAATAAGTATCGAACATTTGTCATCGAGAAGGTATTGAAGAAACCGCAAGACGTCCCACATCTGAATATTTAACTGTTCACTTAAAAAAACAATAAGCACTTAACCCAGATAGTTTAGAACACAAGGATCACTGTCAGTTGGCAAACTCCCAAGTGAATCAGTGGCCGATGCATATTTATTGTTAAAACAATGCACGCTGACGCATCCTGAGCTTCCCTTGTTTGCAATTATGTTGAAATTTATGATTCAACAAGTGTCAGCAAGGTTTACTTGCTAAATATTTGCTATTGTCTGATGGGCATGGAGGTGATGTGTAAACGTGCTAAATTAGGGATTGTTATCAGTCATATTAATCCTGGTTTCGTAAGAGGACTAGTGACTTGTTCCGGGTTTTGTTTAATTTCGATCGATTCATATAAAAAAATCATTTCGTACAGCCAATACTTAAGAATGTCAGAACAAAAATCTAAATGAAATAGTTAGAATTTTTGAATAGAAAATACGTAATGAAAGTGTATCTCAGATGATCAAACAGCTTTCGCTCAAAAATTAAATAAGTTAAAGTGGCAATGGTCAGCAGTTCACAACTGTTGAAAAACCGAGAACTGATGAAGTAGAAGTATTCTTGAGTGGAAACTATATTTTGGCAAACATAGTGTAGGACGCATTCAAAACAGATGGAGCAACGACTTGCGGAGGGCTTCTGGAAGTGACTCGATGTGGAAAGCCGGAGATCGAATAGCGTACCTTGGAGGAGAGAAATATTTCAAGGCATAGGAATATCCAGCAGTGAACTGCTAAAGGCTGATCTTCATGATATTATGGTGGTTATAAAATGATTCTTTATTATCATGAGTCAGTACATATATAAATATAACAAACAGATCAATCCAGATTCCAATATCAATCACAAAAACGTAACGTAACGTCATGTATTTCTACAAATGTTTATAAACTCTTTTTTTTTGTTCTTCATTACAAGTCAAACCCACGAAATATTGGCTATTTAAAATTCCGAAAATTTGATATTTTTCCCAATAATCCGTGGTACAATAAGAACATTTTCAATCGTACAGATTTCCTTATGTCACTTTCCTTCTCAGTCATTGTTATTAATTAAGTTAGTATAAATGCCGAGACTTAGATATAATAAAACTCTATTGATAAATCGGTCCCCTAATTACGAATTTCACAAGAGTAAAGCGATTGCACAAATCGTAAAATATAGACTTCAAAAAGGCAAAGTCGTATAATATACTAACCAATGTATCATAAACAATCTGAATCAACCACATTGATGTACTTATTCTAGGAATTTTGCTATTATGTACTTTAAATTAAATCGAAATGTTTTAAATTACATAGAGCTTGTTTAATCGTTATTTTTCTATGACATCATCGAAACGTTAGGCAGGGTTCGACAATTATGTAACTCTTTCTATTTAACATTATATAAAATATATCCACCCATTACTTTAATTTGAAACTTCATTTATATGCAAATAACTTGAACACGGCTTTCTATAATAGCTGTTATTTTCACATAAAACCCCTTATCTAGTTTCAGATATTTATCAAAGGAAATGGCTGTTTATTACAGTGTATGTTTATAACATATTGTATTACTAACGAATAGGAATAATATTATTCTATCTGTTTATTCTCAGAGCATTGAAATAAATATACAGATATATATCTATTCCCGGATTAATTGAACCCGTTTTTTATTTGAAATATCACTTGTTAATATCGTAATATTAGTGCTTCGAGAAAAACATCTATTGGCTTTAGACCGCAATTCTGTCAACAAGTGCATTCGGTAACAGTTCAGTTCAATTTCTGCACGGGAAAGTGATCAGTGTGACTAACACCATGTCCATAGACTGGACACCACTAGTTGGTGGATCATGAACAAAATAAATGTGCACAATATAGTATATTGTTGCGTTAGTTGCGTATAGGTAGTTTTTGGTTTCTTTTTTGCGAGTTTTTGAAGGGGTCATGATCTGCCATGTTGTGGTTTTATTTTAATTCATGAACTTAGGCTTTTTGAACTTTAATTATGTAAATTTTGTGTGATATAGAGTTTGGTTATTGTGCATACGTGAAGTGGATTACACATATTAATTTTATTGGAAACATGCATTTTGAGATATCACAAAAACTTCCTTAATAGTTCAAACATGGAAGCCACCACCTTGTTGGGCCTACTTTAATTATTAGAAAATACTACGAAGGCTTTGACACTGGCAAGTGATTTTGGCGGCAGCAAACCAAGAAGAAGAAGAATTAAAAACATGAAAAACTATTAGATAAGTAATTAAGTAAACAGTAAAATTAGTAGTTAAAATAAATTGTTTCACGATTTTACCCTTCTCTTTTAGTAGACAATTGTGGCAAACGAACATGCATTCAGTTCATAAGACATTAAGTGATCACTCTAGGTCTCAGACTCCATGTTCACAAATAACCAATCTAAAACAGAACTGTATTCTCCTTTCTTTAAGGTCAGACAACTTGTTTCGCTAAAGCTCTAAGTCGTGACATATCGTCTAAAAGTGCAAATCAACCAACTGAAATGTTTTCGACTTTAATACTATATTATATGCATTCAAATTTATGCCTGAGAAAATTCCTCAGAAAATATAAGCAATGTCTTTACGATAATGCTTTAAGTTATACTTAAATCGTAGAACTTACTGAAAGATGTCGTCAGAGTCAATAAAACCGATACTATCAACACAGGTCTCGTAGTAAACAACACGGTTACATTCCCGATCTCTGTTCAGATGGCATAATAAAATTAATAGCTAACTAATGGCCTAGTCGATGGCACGACTCGCCTTGCTTATTTACCCCGAGCATTACTATAGACGCTGTCCTAAATGTTTAGAACCTTAAAAGGCAATGAAATTCTGAAAGTAAATCGCTATATTGTTAAAGTGAATTGGTATTTTACAACACGAAGTTCCGTGAGGCATTTACTGAATTATGTTTACCTTTGTAAAAGACAAATTCAAAGTCTAAAGCAGATAAAATAACAGAGTTCTTCTTCTTTCTATATAATAGTAACTGCGTTCATACAGATTTCTGCCAACGTCACGTACCTAAATATAATATATTTCTAATAATAATTATTCTCGTAATCTTCAAACATATTTCAACAAGATGGCGGGTCCCAAAAACAAAATGATTATCTAGGTAGTTTTTGTGGCAACTTAAAATGGTTGTTTCTAGTTATAATTTGTAATTCACTTCACTTATGCACAACAACTAAGTACATGACGTAAAATGCCGCCAAAGTTACGATGGATTGTAAATCCCATGGTAGCTACCATTTCCCGATATTTTTGGATTGCACTGTGCTCACCATCAGGTACAGTGTAGTCACTTTGCCTTGCTACGATAAAAAAAATACAAATATTATAAGGTACATGATAGATACAGAAACATAAAATGTTTTGTTTAATTTTGTTAACGAATTTGAATCTTTACTACATTTTCCCATTTTGAAATCACTTTTAATCTTAATAATTCGTAATACATAATTGTATGTACCTATACGAGTACTTTATCTATAATAGTTATTATAAGGATATAAAAATTGTGAGTATTTTTCTAGGAGATATAACATATAGACATACTGCTCCGATTCTAAAAATTCGTTTAATTGTCCAAATCTCAGTTCACCTATTTACATTATCCCTGAGTTCTACTTGACACATGAATGACACTTCAATTTTATTTATTTGTATACATAGATTGATAATCGGTTTCCGCGTCGCATTTTCTCAAACAATTATTAATTTAAGTTTGTATAGATAAATTATTTTGTTTCCAGAAAAGTTTCTATAGAGGCGGTAAAAAAACTTTGAAATATGCATCGGAATTAGGGTTAACTTTCAAGCTTTCAACTACTCAGGTTTAAATTGATATAATTTGTTTTATGTATCGAGTAATTTTTTAATTCCTCAAAATTATTTAATATTGTTCGTTATAGACTCGGAAACATTTCAAATCAACAAGTTTTATAAATGAAGAAGAGAACATCAATCGTATAATCAATCATTTTAACGTGTCGAAAGTGAAATAATGTAACCAAGAAACATTTCAAATGAACGGTAGGAAGCTCGGCCACATTCCCAACTCGGATCACGAACACCTGGAGAACCAATAATTTTGCCACACCACTATTTCTATATAATGTTGTCAGATGTCTAAAGATCAAAAACATAAAATTAAGTAAATAAATAAGAAATATAGGCTCACAATTTCACACACCACCATTTAATTCTAATCTAAGCAAAGCTTGTATTATAGTAACTAAATTGTCGTAACATTTCACACCCAAACATGTAACTGACAATAATTATGCTCATCATACAAATGTCAGATATATTCGGGTATCAAGCCCACGACCTCTCGGCTCGGTAGTAGGACTTACTACCACTGAGCCACGCGGCTTGTCATTGTAACGAAGAGTTAATTGTAACCAACTTTAAAGAGAACCGGAGTTCTAACTGAAGTCAATCAATAAATAATAAGGTGCTTTCTCTTCTGTTTCTTTATTGTGACCATGAATCCTCGTTATTATAAACTAGCTAAACTATATAAAAATGAAGGATTTTCCTACAAACTTTCATCCCTTTTTCCACCACCTTAGAGGTTGAATTGCCAAAAGTCCTACCTTATTGCTCATCTACAGTATAAAAGGAAACTGTATCCAAATTTTTATCGCCCTAGCTTTAATAGTTTAGGCTGTATGTTTATATATTAGTCAGTCAGTCATCCTTTCATATATTTTACTACCATTATCAAATAGGTAATTGTGTAGGTATCATAAAGTTTGTGTCTTCTGGTCACTTGGGTTTTCTAACATCGTGGAAAACATCATCTGAAAATTAAGTAATCCCAGTAAAATTATTACTGCTGGCAAAACTTATTCTACGTTCCAATTCGCCCGTCATTATGAACGCTTCCGTCTACAACACACAGTGCATTGTCTATTGCATAGATAATAACAGTATACAGAAATTTTCTCATCTATTTTACAAGATAACCACATTATCCATGTTCAGGTAGGTATATAGCTCTGCAGACCTGTAGATTCTATTAAGATATTAATGGTGCAGGTACACAACAAACCCCTATATTTAAAGAAAAAAAAAACGAAAAAATTAACATCCAAGTGTAATGTGAAAAAAGATGACAACGTTGTACCGACGGCGGCCTTTGAACGTTCGTGGATTTTTATACTGTGCTTAACTTAAGGTAAATAAGTTACTTAAATAACTATTGAACTTGTACCGACATTTTACTGATTCTGTATTAATAAAAATCTATGATTTTTACTATATTATCTGATTGATTTCGTCCTATTCATAATTTCACTTAATAGCATACATAAATACTATATATGTATTTTACAATATTGTTTGTCGACATCCAATATGACCAACCCGGTAACTTTAATAATCACAATAAAATATACTATACTATGCAAATACAGAAAAAAAACGATATATATGAGTTTTACAGCCTTGTCTTACCAAGTATAGTGCGGTGAGTAGAGTTTCCAAAGCTCCTTGACCCTCCCTAGGTTTAAGTTCGGGAACGCGCTGGTGTTGCTTATGGTTTTACAACCTTAAGATAATAAGATAATAAAACTCACTTATAATCCATTTTCCCGTGAAAATAAAACTGTATGCCAAGATGTGATAAACCTACGATAATACATCAGAAAAGCACTTTACACGGTCAGACAAAATGATTCAATCGCTCACTAATGTCATAATGAATGGGATCCAAACAGAGCCGCGGGCGATTGAGAGATTACACTGAATCGTTTCATAGAACTGTGACTTGGAATTTATGCAAAACTACTTAAGGAAAAGGAAATAACAACATAGGCATCTATGCAATTGCTATTGCATTAAATGTATCGATGTGCAGAAAAAATATGAGATCAACAGAAAGATAATAGACAATTATTACTACTAGCGATCGCCCTAAGCTTGAAATTTGACCAGCGACTTTTTGATCATAGACTATTTCCTGTTTGACGTTTGCAATATTGATGAACCTAAACAATTAGGAGTTTTTGGCGGGATCTTGAAGTGACATGTTGTGGTTGTTATTTTTAATTCATTTACTTAGGTTTTTGACCCTATATTATGTAATATTTGTGGCGTTTTGCGTGTTATAGTTTGGTTTTTGTGCATAAGTGAAGTGGATTATAAATATAAGCTGAAAGCATTCATTCCGAGATCACACAAAAATTCCAACAAAGTTCTAACAAGGGAGCCACCATCTTGTTAGGATACTGAATCGTCATAACACTTGACAATATAATTCACTCGATAATGGCAGTAATGGACTTCATTAAAGAGGACCGTTTGCCAAGTTAGGAAAAAGAAGAAGAAGTAAACAATTAGTATTATCTACATCACTTGGTGTCACTTTTCATTGAGTGACAATGTCAATATTTTGGGGGGTCTGAGTTCAATGGCACTGTGGAGTTAGGATTCGCAGTATTAATTAATTTAATTTAATTTATTAGTAACGGATATTACAGATAAATTTTAGCTTTCTGCACTCCTTCTCCGTATAAACTTTAACCATGCCAAATCTCAGTCTTCCGTGTACGCAATACACTTTAAAAGGTACCGAAAGATTTTGCTTCACTTATTAATATATAGATAAATAATAGAGATGGGCCGAAGTTCGGTAAATATCCGATATAACCAAATTCCGGTTCAATCCGAAGTTCGGTTCAGTTTTTTTAAGATAAATAAGATAACTTATGTATCTACTTATACTTACTGGTGACGAAGTTAAACAAGACAATTAAAAAAAAGTTAACTAACTTCAATCATTTTGAGAAGTTCTCTGGTATATTTTCGAAGTCGAAGGTCCAATGCCAATGAAATTAAAATGGGACCATACTTGGTGTATCCCCTTTCCAACGAAAAATGAATCATCTAAATGATTTCGTAAATAAATAGAAGTTAAATAAATAATAATTTAAAAAATGTATTTACAATCGAATTGGGAACGCCCTCATTTTTGAAGTTGATTGAGAAACTTTATAATAGTTTGTAATGTAAAAGAAATAAAATGGTAAATTAGTTTCAGAGTCTTGGTTTTAGTAGAACACATCTCGAGGTTAAATAAAACAATATTTTACTTCAATGCCCAATCAAACGACGATATATAGAGAAAATGTCTTCACCAACCTAATGAACATTGAAACTCAAGAACACAATAAGTTGTTCATATAGGTCCACGTAATGCACATGTCAAGCGTCATAGATATAATTTTGACCTTGAAAGCACTCTTCAAATCAAAACTTCTAATTTTTCGATACTTCCAGGTATAACTACTTGACTTTTTTTTAAAGTAATTACTTTGTATTGGGGCTTCCCTAGACACATCGGTAAATTAAATGCATGGTCTTCCAATATTGAGAACGTTTGGTCATCCAAAGCTGCAATGTTCACTACGGTTTCATTAATTTACATAGAATGTGGGTCAACGATTTTCCACTTGCAGATATGATGGTAATATAAGGTTGCTATTGTTGGTTGACAATAAGCACGTATATCACACAATATCGCAACATCCCCAACAACAATCATCAACATAAATAATATCGCTAAGAGTCGACGGTAGATACGTATCACAACTTTACTCCAGCGTGTGAATTGGTATTGTTTCAATTGTAGCTGCTTGAACTCTTTTTACTTCTGAGTTGGTTCGATAATGCAGAAGTAGATCTAGTGAGACCATTACCACCTCGAGAAATCATTAACTCGAATATGTTGGTGTGTGAGGAAGTAACGGGCCGAAGGGAGAAGGGGGCAAGAGACGCGCAAGAGAAATGGCAAGCGAAGCGTAATAATTTTTGACACATTCTTAGCGTCAAAATTGAAACGAAGTACGCCGAAGTTCGTTCTTTTTTATAGCCCAGCAAACAGGGCGGGCGACATCTGGTATATCTAACTTTTTTTAATAAATTACAGAAGCTTGCCGTTATGCGCGCATCACCTAAAAACTACTGAATAGATTTTGATCAAATTTTTTTCCCTTCTTAGATACTTGGTGCTTATCGAAAAAAAATATTACGATATCTTCATAAATAACAATTATGTAGTTAAACTGTGCGGAGCCGCGGGTACGTCTAGTTATAAATATGGAAGTACCTATGTTTGTTTGAAAGTTTGCCCATAAATCACGCTCAAACGGCTGAATGGATTTTAATTATTGCATTTCACATAAAAGACAATTATTTTGTGGATAAGGTCATAGGATAGTTATAATAATAATGATTTTATTGTTTAAATACCAACTCCTTCTTGATTCGTGAATATCTGGTTTGTTAACCATAATAATAGTAAAATAAATGCGAAATGTCTTTGTTACAAATATATCTATCTTTCTCTCTAAATTATATAATAAAAATATGCTCAACTAAGCAGTGACATAGGACATAAGACACAAGATACAAGAGAAATGAGAAAATAATAATACAAAGATCCGTCAAACACAAGAAGCATATATACAAACAAACATGTCAACAACAGACAAGTTTGAAATTTACCTATTTCAAAACTAAAATACGATAAAAGATAAGGAGAAAACCAGCAACAACTATATAAGCGATAAAATCCAAAACCCCGAAGTCCGGCACGCCTGTCCACGAAAGATCTTATCATAATGAAAGCTATTAATTATAGTTATACGAGTGGTTAAAGTGCTGGGTAATTTGAAACCCGCTCTCGGTGTGTCTTCAGGGTTAATAGACAAGTAACCTGTGACATTGGGGACGGAGGGCGATGATTATCGTCCGTTACTTACACCGCTTCAAGAGTCGCGATTTACGATTTAAAGGCTATGAGCAATAAACTTATTTGCTAGGTAACGTGCGTATAAATTCACTAGAAGTGCCCCGCGGCTCCGCACGCGTTTAATAAGCAGTAATTATTTTCGTTTCGTAATTATTTTTTTACTCGTAGATTAATTATTGGTGTCCGCTAACGCTTCAACTAGATACTGCGCTACCAACAAACAATTCTAGAATACAGCAACTTAATATTGTAGTTTTTAGTAACTATCTGAAATGATACTCGTCAACATGACAGTATTATTGGTATGACACTGACTCGGGTACGCCGATTCGGCGTAGTTTTTATTTCCGCATATTTATTGACAACTCATAATTATAGTCTGATAATAGAGGAATAACAATATACTTCCCGGGTACAAAATTTCACAAAAATCGGTTTAGAATTAATGTTTTTTTACGATTTCTAAAACTATTGACATTCTTATTACCTGTCAATTATGAAATGACTTATGCTTCCTGTCGACAAAATTTTATCAAAATCAGTCAGCGCTGCCTGTCACGCCGGCCTGCATAAATACCTCTTCACGATACGCTTGAAGCACCCGATGTCTTAAGAACGAGGGAGCATATTAGCCCGGAGATGGATTCAGTTTCAGTTTCACGGCAAAAGATAAGACAAGACATAAAGAACTTTTTAGTTCGTGTCGAGATGGAGGCTACCGACAAAACTGTGACTTGAAACCCAACGCGTGTGGTTCTGTTCTGTAAAGGAGAAGAAGGAACTAGGTTGAACAGCTCTTCAGAGCATTCACCATGATACAACGGTAGAATACGCTCAACTAGGCGATGTTCCTGCGCAACTGAAGCGGCTAGATGTTACGATGTTACTCAGCTCTCTATCAGAGTTTTTAAAACCGGATTAGTAGTTCCAGAAATTATTACCTTAACTAACTAATAAACTTTACCTCTTTATAATAGTAATATAGATTCAGTTGAAACAAAATACTATTTTCAAATACGTTATTTATATAAACAAAAATGAAATGCTGTTCGTTAGTAAGCGCATCACTCAAGTACGACTCGGTCGATTTGGCTAATTATCTAACTAATTAATGTTAGTAATAAGTTTGAATAAGGTTTTTAGGGAAAGAAAAATTGGAAAAGTTATCCGAAAAATTGGAAATTTTTAAAAACTGAAAATACTTTTTTTTTATTTGAACTCAAAATCGTAATTCGAGATTCGTACAATGAATATGCGTAATTCTTAATTTGTTTTATTGGTCTGTCTTGGATATGTTTTCAAGAAAAAAACATGATAGATGACGCTTTTATCGAGTTATATTCCATTGTAAAATGCATAGCAACGTCTGCAGGGTTAGCTAAATTTTAATAATTTAATTATGTATAACACAAATTTAATAATCACCGAAAGAAATTTCTACTCAGCTAGTAATAAAACACAGCCTATAGAATAATAGTAAATGTGATAATATACCTGTTTGAATACCTTAACATTAGATAATTTCCAACCTATATGACCTTAAGTCTCCAATAAATCCCTATAATCACAACTATTGATATTAGAAAGGGGTCGTCTTTTGAACTAACACCTTGTACCTGTTACTGAGAACATGTATGAATAAAATTTTCCTGTCACCATATATTAAGTCGCGCTAGAAACCACAACAAATTAACATATTATTGTAATATACATAATTAAGAAAAGTACTGGATACAACTATTTTGTATTTTTAAAAGACTTCAACACTTACTTAATTCGAATATATATTTTTTTACGGATGATCAGCCATAACTTATTCGTTTATGAACCGATTTCGAGGATCCTTTTTTTTGATAGGGGTACCTCAAGAGTGTTCCCATTTTATTTTCATTGACATTGGACCTTTAACTTCGAAGATATACGAAGTTAGTTTTCATTTTTGTTAAAAATTGTCTTGTACTGCTTCAGAATGGTTTTAAAAGTTTTTCCGAAACTATTTTAAAACTTGTCTGAAAAATTTATATTATAGGATTTTAACTTCAAATTATCTTTTCCGAAAAATAGAATGTATACTATAAATTTAAAATGTTTGCTTGGTGCGTAAATAATATATGTATAACTAAAATATTATAAGGGTTCGAATAATTGTAATATATTTACATATCTAGTAATAATTAGGTAAACTTGGTAAAAATATATCGAGTTTTATTTTGGAATAGTGCAAAAATTCTAATAAAGGAATCTATATTAATCCGCATAAATATTCCACATTCAAAAAATAGTTCATAAATAACTGAAGATACGTTGAAAGCACCTGCGAAACAATTTGCCAGACTACCTAGAAAGTCATTACCAGCCATAAATCATTCCCGAGTCAAATTGTTCTCATTTCACACCAAATAAGTTACGGAGAATATCGGCGCGGGCGCACGACGCGGCGTATTGCAATTAGCCATGCCAATGACTGCAGGCTGCTCCAAGCATCTTTTTTATCTTCACGCTTTCACGAAATGCAGACAAGGAGAATTAAATATTAATTTACTACATGAAAAGTTGTAATTGTGGGATTCTTACGATAACTTGAACAATGCTACAGATAACCGTATCTCTTCTCGATAAGTACAAACGAATTTTTCCGCATACGTGATTTGAACATAACTAAGTTTTCCTCTTATAATAATTATTTAATAACAACTGTATTCATCCACAATTCTGCCAACGTAACGTGAATAGAATATCTTCCTAAATACATATTCCAGTAATCTTCAAAACAACTTTAAAAAGATGTCGGCCCATTTTTGAAACTTTCCAGGGAGTTCTTGTGGCAACTTTAATTTTCAGTTATTATTTATAATCCACTTCAATTGTGCACTAACCAAACTACATAAGATTATGTATTAAAATAAGAACCACCACATAGCACTACAAGGGATTCCGTACATATGTCACACACATACGTTTGTTTCCCCGGTGAAGCTGTAAAAGCCGCCAGAGGCTCCAGGGCCTGCTAACAGTGTAGTCATTTAAATTTAAAAAAAACAAGGCTCAGTTGAGAGACGACGACCATTGAGTTCAGATATTTTAACAGCGATGGACGACGATTTTTTTTTTTGGATTGACAACAGTCTTTCATTAAAAATACATAAATAATAGCAAATAAGTAATAAGATTAATGAACAACTAATTACAGCCAATCTCAGCATGAATGAAATAAATAAATTAATGGTTAGAATTAGAATTAAATTTACCTACCTAGAAAATTATTGTATTATTAAAAAAAACATGCTTTTTAAACATAAAATACACCATTTTGTAAATTGCAAAACTGGGGCGGGTCGCTAGTTGTAGATAAAATACAAACTTAATTTTTTATAATAATAAAGAAACGTAATAAATTCTTAAAAATAGAACTATGATTAAATAATGAAAAAAATAAGATTTAAGATTGAGATATGTTAAAGTATATACATTGTTAAAATACAATTGAAATTATTGAATTAAAAAAAAAAAAAAAGCTCACTCAACATAATCATTAAAATAAAATAAAGGATCATGAAGCTAACAAACAATAAATTTTTATTTTAAACTGAAAAGGTAAATTGGCAAATATACCTATCAATGGTGTCATTTTTCATAACCAGCTCGTTATATTGTCGTGATAATCTAGCAACTATTGAGTAGTGTCCTAGATTGGATCTATAGCATGACCAAATAAAGGAACTGGATATCTAGGTAAACTTTTAATGTTAAATTTCTCCAAAGTTCTGAATCGTCTGATATAGTTTGGTTATTGGGCATATGTGAAGTGGATTTTATAAATGTAAACTGAAAACATGCATTTTAGGTTGTCACAAAAATTTCTTACATAGTTCAAACAAGGAAGCCACTATATTGTTTAAACTCACATTGAAAATTAGAAAAAACTACGAGGGCTTAAAAACTTTGGCACTGGAAAAACAAGAAAAGGAAGAAGAAGAAACAGAGGACATGGCTATGAATTTTATATAAGTGACACCTAAACACTCAAGTTCGGTGAAGCTGTAAAAGACGGAGCGGCTCCAGGGCCCCCAAGGCTAACAGTATAGTCAGTTCTAAAAAAAAACACCTAAACATGGATTATAAATTTTTAACGGGATATTGAAGAACTGTATCATGATTTGAATAAATATTCTATATACATGACTTTGGCAGAAAGAACTGTGTAAGGACATAGTTGCCATTAATTGAAATAAATAAAAAAAACATGTATAAACTAGTGGATACAAGCGAAAAATCAATATTCCGATATTTTTTAAAAGTTTAATAAAATTATAAAAATGTTTTTTTTAAATATATACCATATTTAAATAGCATACTTTTACCAACGGTTAATCTTTAATATACTTCGGTATAAATTTTCTAATTTCGTTTTTATTACTTAGACAAGAAGCAATATGTTATTGTACCTAATCGGCTTTTTTTTTACTGCATTAAAGAACATTATTTAATGTAATTAATCAATAATATATTATGTTGTATGTAAATTTATAATTACACCTGTTGGATGGCATAAACATGTAAAGCTCACATTAAATTAATTGCCTTAATGTAACGTCTAATACGATAACACCTGCGGGTTTCAAACGGACAACTATACAAAAATACTATCATATAAATTAATAAATATCAAATACAATTTGATTAGTACAGAGAAAGTCGTTTGCCTATACACATCACACGATAAAATTACCCCGTAACATAGAAAGACCAATTAAAAGAGTTTCTGATATTTCTTACTCTTTCACTGCGTACTGAAAGAGCGACACACAAAAAATATGAAAAACAAAAGTGAAAGGTCTATGGATTTTCGGTCTCTTTCGCTGTAACCGCTTCTTGTGTGCTAAAAGCGCCACACAAAATAATCAAGGTAGAGTGTTTTATCATTGACTTTTTAACAAGAATAAAGATAACATTAATTTAACATATCGCTATCTCAACCGGTTACACGATCTGTCTGTCTAATTCCTTCTCTGTCTGTGTCTATGGCCCGTAATTATAAAATGGGCAACCCTGCGTTACGATCTCGCTAAGTTTTACATGCTGCTGGCGAACTCTCTTAAGTTATTACCCCCCAATAAATTAACCATCTTTAAAACCGGTAGCCAGGTTGTTTGTATGCAAAATTAAAATTGTAAATTTTATAAATTATATGCGTGCGCTTCGCCAACAAATTGATAAGGCTCATGCATAAAGATGGGCGGTGGACATGCGCGCGCGCCGGAAACTTTCTTTGTCTTTTATATGTACACTTGTGTTCCTCGAGGCAATTGCAAGGTGTAATGCAAACGGCCTACTTAAAAACATTGTTTTCCTTTACTTACACTAAGTTATAAATATGTATACGTGGAGAAAAGACCTGCGGACGGCTGAACTGATAAATAGGTATCGCTCATGTCAAAAATATTAACAACAATGACCGTGACTTCGCTCGCATGATCTGCAAAATAAATTATTACTTGTGTATTTTTTTATTATGTTCAATTTTATTTAGCGTTCATTAGAAGATAAAAAAAACGCTCATTACATTTTGAATGAATCATTGAATTTGATACTTGCGTCTAATTATATCAGGGTGAGTGTTTACCTACTATTAGCCTGGTGACCGGATGTTGAAAAAATACTGGATATCTCCAATTATATTTTGAAGTGAAACTTCTTTATCGACGTATGGGAGAAATTTTTGTAGCAATCGTCACGTTTTTTCGGTTACGCGCCATGTTGCTTTTTTTATCAAAGTTTAGTATAGTGACGTAAAGAATATAATGTAATATATTATAATAATAACAACAATATATTAGTTTTGAAGTTTGGTTTGAAATAAGAATAACAATATATTAATTTCAAAGTGATAAAATAAAAAGACTTATTCAAATTTAAGAGAATTTACAAGAAAAGTGAGAGTGATTATATATTTCGTTTTATAAATTCAACACGTATGAGGATGATTTTAATATTTATTTGAGGTTAACCTCACTTTTTGATTGTAAGTATCAGTGAATGTATATAAATCTGTTAAAATTAGCAAGTATTAATAAATATGACTGTAAATCTAGTGAACATTATTAATTCTAAAAACAATAAAAAATATAAATTAAATAATAATTTAAAAATAAAACAAAACACGATTAGAAAATAAAAATATGTATACGTACATCTTTTTTAATTATTCGTTTTTAATGATTTATTTATTCATTTTTAATTTTATAAAATCGTTGCACTTCTACAAGATTAACTGTCATCATAAAATTGTATTACTTTGAAAAGATAATTCCAATTATTCATTCATAACTTGTAAATATAATACAATAAATAAATAGCAATGATATTATAATAAGAACAATGATAAAATAAATTAGTAATTAATTGTATGCATGTCTATAATAATAAAATAGCTTTAATTTAATACGAAAAAAATTGTTTTTCTTAAGCCTTATCTACCCCATTTTCGTGAAGTTGCAAATAGTAGAAAAATGATATGTCGTAAAGAAGTTTCACTTCTTACCTGTGTACTCTGGTACACACACACATTTTTTTTTTTTAAAATAGATACGGCATTGACGCTCTTTACATGCAATAGAGAAAGATGGGCAATTGTCTTCAGTTCACAACTTTTATCCTTTTTTGACAACAGAGTTTCCGCCTTACGCTGTGATTTCCAATCACTTTTGTTTCAACATGCTGATATACCGTTTTCAAATTGCTTTTAGTGAGAGTATAACGCGTCTATTTATAAAACATCATTTGGTATTTCGATAAATACATATAGGCCAGATAAATGACACTTTGATACTGATTATTTTTTATTGAGAAAAAAATGCATTTATATACATACTTTTGACAATGATTTGAAGAAAAAAACTTCTTGTTCTTATTTTGGCGCCGCGCCGCAAAACGCAGTTGCCAGTGTCAATGTTTTTATGCCTTCGTAAATTTTCCTATAAACAAAGTGGGATCTTCTGACAAGATGGCTCCTTGTCAGAACTATCTAGGGATTTTTTGTGATATCCCAAAGTGCATGTTTTCTGCTTTATTTTTATAATCCACATCACTTATGCACAACAACCAAACTATTTCACGCAAAATTCTACCAATATTACAATAATATAGGGTTCAAAAACTTAAGTTATGTATGTAATTCATTACAATTAAATACTGTAACGTGTCACTTTAAGATCTAGCCAAAAACTCAGAAAAAAACAAAAATGTATTTTTATAAATCTCCGAAAGTGTCGTCGAAATTTAAAATAAAACGTGCCAGAACCGTTGTAAAAACTCCTTAGAACTTAGAAGGTCGTATACTTTCCAACAAATAGGTCGGATAATTAAAACTACTAGATAGGCCGGATACAGTATAGTTACAAAATTTTGTAATAACTCTTTATTTGACTCAAATGCTTTTGACAATTACATCGTGATTAAATCATAATATTATGGTGGTAAGGTTAATCTTCAAATTGCTGGATAATTTAATTGGTTGCCTGAATAGATACTACCCTCAGACTGGGCATCTATCGCACTTATCGATGTATGCCAATACTTAATTCTACTTTAGAGACAATCGCATTTATTTTAATACTAGCTCGGCAAAATGACTGTACAGCACTTAATGGTATGCACAGTCCACAAACAAAGGCATCTGTTGGTGATACAAATTTCTAGGCTTAAGTACGTTAGTGGATTGGACATTTTAAAAATATCAAATACTTTTTATCAGGGGTGTTTATCTTAAGGCCATGGGGGTCATGGCCTGAAGCGGTAAATTGCGCTTTTCATAGCGGTAAGTCTAGAAAAGATAAGTATTTACATGACTTTTTTTATTATTTCAAGCAACGCCCCAGACAATTACTTAATTGCTATCATACACAATATATGTTACATTTCATAATAGTTACTTGGTTTTTACAGGACCAGGTTCTCTAAAACCAATTTGAAAACGTTACAAATTTTGTTATCAGCATGTTGAAACAAAAGAAATAGGAAATCACAGCGTAAGGCGGAAACTCTGTTGTCAAAAAAGGATAAAAGTTTCTTATCGCTCACGTCGGTATCAAGTCGAAAGTTAACTGAGGGCAATTGCCCACCATTCACGATGGCATATAAAGAGTGTCAATGCCGTTACTACTTATATTATCATTGGTATTAATGCATTTCATTAAAAGCGGGTGTTACCTCGCGACATTTCCTATCATCGGCAACATTGTATGAAACAAATGTAATCGATTTCAAAAAGTATTAATAACTGTATTAAGTGTTTTTTTTTTATACAAATTAATATTGAATCGCTTAATTAGACCGTCCACTATAGATATCCGCACGTCCCTACGATCAGTCAAGCACTGCAGGTGTGCGAACGCAGTCATACGATGTACGTAACCAAACAACCTATCAACAACAAAGTTTTAATAAATTTCAACCTTATTACTATTACTTTAAAGTAAAATTTACATGAAATATAACACAATCATTCGAGGCAGCGTTACTGACTACCTTTGTATGTGCAATGAATGACAAAACATTGTACTTTAAAGGATTAGCCACTAAATAGTCGAGACGTTGCATCGTATCCTGTCGCTGTCGGTATGCTGGGTTGTCGGAAAACGGTCTATTAATTAAATACGTATTGTGTATAATTACACAAAGAGACTTACGAGTTAATTTTACAATAGACTTCATTATAAATATAATAATGCTTTTGTTGATTCGTGTACCATTTGTTCGTAATTAATAGGAAGAGATACAGAATGCTCGACAGTTGGACAACGACCATTGAACAATTTTATGAATACACGCTGTTTCATCTATATTGACTTAACGACATTCTAAGTTCAGATTATTTATAATATTATTTATGAAAGCAGTTCAAAAAGCAAACTGAACGTGCAAGCAATCCTAAACAAGATCTGGCTTTTATCTGATCCAGTCTTAGAGTTTATACGAAAAATTCTCATGGTATTTTGTTTTCCAAAGAAAAATTCTTATCAACATAAAATGACTTAAATAATTATAAATAAAATCAAAATAATCTTTATTCAATTTAGGCCCTAAGAAGGCACTTATGAACGTCAAAACACTACTGAACTAATTAACTAACCTATATGAACTAATTAAAATAACTTATATGAAACAATTATGATATCCTAAATGTACATGACATGAAGAGTGGAACTTTTGGTAACTTTCATCTATCTATAATTTTCTAAATTTCCTGATAGACTTAAAAAATCTTAATCTATCTGCGTGTTTATATGTCGGAATTTAAGTCAAAGACCAATAAGAATAACAATTGTCAAGAAATTTCTGTGGAGATTTCTCTCTACTTGGGCAGTCCGACTGGTGGAGTACCTCCACCCTACAGAAGATCTCAGCCAAATAACCTTGTGTTGTGTTTCTGCGGTGAGTATGGTTTCCAGAACTCCTTGGGATAGGGGTCCAAGGTCAGCAAAGCGCTAGTGATACCTATGGTATTACAAGGGTTTAATGGCTACGGTAGCCGCTTACCATCAATCGGGCCGTATGCTTGTTTGCCACTTTTTACTATAAAATAAAATACTCATATTAATTTTCAACCGATTTCGATGAAATTTTGTTGACAGAAATTACGTGTAATTCCATAATTAAATAAGATATAAAAGTATGTCAGTGATACTTTGATACTTTTAGAAATCGCAAAAAAAAAAAACATTTTTGATGATGATATCTCAATGCTCAATTTTATCAATTGAATTGTTAATTATGTGAGTAAAAATAAAACTACGAGACAAA
The DNA here is from genome assembly GCA_033032175.1 of Saturnia japonica. Classification (NCBI taxonomy): domain Eukaryota; kingdom Metazoa; phylum Arthropoda; class Insecta; order Lepidoptera; family Saturniidae; genus Saturnia; species Saturnia japonica. The sequence continues at coordinate 4,574,792 of CM065315.1, forward strand.
AAATAGAATGAAAGCGTTATAAAACATTCTCACAATTAAAAAATCATGATTTATGGACTACGCGAGTGAAGCCGCTCGCGGAAAGCTAGTGTATTTAATTCTAATTATTACTAATAGTGCTAAGTGATTATTCACTATTAAAATAATAACAACAATCAGACGTTACGACTTAGAGAGGAGTCGCTCCAAACAATTACACCTTAATATAAATTAAATCTTAAATATCACAGCCATAACCTCGTTGCGAATTGCTACGAACAATTATACGATGTTAAATAGCAGTTATTTGAAACTTTAACACATAAATAATAACGTCATACCGGGCACTTATCTCGTTCCGTTGCAAATTATCGATTTTCCACAGCAACTAGAACGGTAGGCGAGGTATTAAGTGCTTGTAACACAATAAATAATTATTTCGAATTATCTCCCACTGACGCGGACGTTTCGTGAAGTTACTACGAGAGGCGTTGTTAATGCGTACCATCTATAATAAGTGCGCGAGTTGAATGCAGAGCTAAGGAATTCGATAGTGACCTAATTAGAATTATTACTGTCGATAATGAGGTTGTCGATAAATTTCAAGGTAGTTTAAAATTAAACATTTACATCGTGGTTATCGACAATGAAAAAGCAAGGTAAGATTTATCAGAGATTCTTTTATCAATTATTTCACACATCGAAGTAAGAAAATAAATCAATTTCAGATTCATTTTTCGCCATTTCCAGTGCTTGGCGATGAATAAAAACATATTATTTTTTGTAACAGAACCTATAGGGATCGGATCAGTCATTATTAAAAACAAAAAATATTACAGGGTCGCAACTCCAGTATTAGTGCGGTCAGTAAGCGTACGATAGTTCTCAAAGACAGTACTCGGGGGGAGATGCTCCCGCTCTTCAGCTCAGGTCCCGACTGCGTTCAACTCGCGCGCTTTTTATAATGGAGCTTTTGGAGCTATAATACGTTTTATTATTCTCACGGAGTAAACTGACATTTCATGTGTTGCTAGTTCATTGTGTTTTTAAAATAGTGATGTCACCAATAATTGTACCCTAAAATATACGGGTAGCAGAACACTACAAAAATAAATGTGGCACCATTATTTTCAAGTTTGACATTAGTGACTGTCAATTTACTCCTTGGGATTAAAAACGCTGTATATGTGTGTGCTATACATATCAGGTAAAATATGTATCCTTTTCCAGAGATATAACACTTCAAGTATCCTGTTCCAAAATAACAGCCTATTACATGATGCTTTCTCTTTCTATTGCTATAATTAAGAGTAAAGAGCTTGCGCTAGTTCTGTGGTTTTAAGTCATATTTGTTTATATATTTTTCTAAAAAAAAAATTAAACATCCTTACGCTTGAATAGAGAAGAGCAAACTGAAACAGTTAACTATTTGCCACACACTAGTCTGTGGTGGTAAAACTGTTATTTGTAAATAACCGTTCTTTTTAACTGATTATATACGCTTTACCCCTTGTTTGGATGGGAGGTAAAGGCGTTCTCATGGGATGTCGCTACGTGCTATTCGGCTAGCGTCGCGTCTGAACAGCTCTTTCCGACTCAGCGCTCTTCTCTCTCTTACACTGAACGCTTTTCTCTCTAATACACACAATCGCTACTATTTGGTTTTTTTATTTTAAGTATTTAACTTAGGTTCTTATAGAATGAGATAGAATACATTATAAAGTGTTTGTTATTATCTCGGTCTCCTCTATGTATGTGTGTGTGCGTATTACGAAGCCTTGGGAAAAGGCGTCATAGCCAGCGTGGTGTATTGTTCACATGTATCATATAAGTGAATATTTTTCTGTAGGTTGCACTTCTACCGTGTGTGAACTGCACACACATGTTTTTTTAGTGTAAAGAATCAAGATGTTAAGTGACGATTTGGGCAAGATGGTAACACGCTAAGCTTTGTGTGGGAAGACTAACTCTCAAGTGGAGCTACCGGAACATACCAGATTAGATTTTCAACTTGTCTGTGGCAGCTGGTACTTTAGCTAGAAAGAATAAAATAAGAAAATTTGCCATTATTCCGTGTGGCTTTAACATTACCTTCAACGGTACTATAATAATTTCGTTTAACTATGTTCCCTTCCTTAGCATTCGACTTGTTACTTTTAAGTAATAGATACTTATTTACGTATCTTGTGTAATTATTTTAATAGCCAAGTCATAACTTTAAGTGCATTAAAGAGTTGATAACTGAAACATTCAGTTTATATGTAATTTTATTTGCACATGTATCATCACCTGCTTTTTCCATTTATACCTATCTATACAGCAAACTTATTTTTTATTGGATTTTTATCAAACGATAGTGTAAAAGACATAAATTAGTCATAACTTAGCAACACTTTAGAGCTTGCAACACATTAATTTTATATAATATTTTTCACTGATGATTTTGTATGTTTTTCAGTGTTGGCAATCTCTCTCTCTCTCTCTCTCTTCTTCAATATATTTTTTAAATTCTATATAGATTTTGGATACCTAGCTAAAATCTTACGTAATGTTAAGTAACGCCAGTGACATTGGAACTAAGTTGATATTCTAAGAAGTTGTTTATACCTATTAATCCAGCAATAAAAACGGTAAATGTATACATAATAAACAACTAAACGTGTCTATATAATTAAAAATAAATATAATATATTTATGCTAACTGGCTACAAATATTAATTTTAACAAGGTCAACGCTTGACCCTTTTACCTAGCTAGCCACAAAAATACAAATCATAATGAATTGTTATAAATAATATGATATATTGACAGCAATAAATCTTGTAATCCAGGTATACAAGCTTTATCGCAAGCTTACGTATAGAGCTGTCTCTCGATTGGCCGGTATAAACGACACATTGTGAGCCAAACACAGAACCAAAGCTACAAAATGTTGCTGGTTTTCGACGGGAATCAAGTGTGCCTTTATAAAAATAGTTGCTTAAAAAACTAGCTATTGAATGAGATAATATTTAATCTTAAAAAAAATATTGTTAGGCAAAAACTTCACTCAAGAAATACTACAAGAATGAAATCTAATATACCGGATAATAATTATTTAAGTCCTAAGTATATTTTCCTTCAAAAATATTTTTAAAGAACTTGCCATGCCGTATCAAGTGTTCAACCACCTTTCCTCTTCTGTTATCAATATTTTTCAACAACTGTATTTCCTCCGAGGATATTCCTCGTCAACCATTCTTAACACTCCCTCATTTCTAATCTTTTTTGTCCAACTGATTTTCTCCATCCTTCTCCAACACCACATCTCAAACATAGCCAACCTTTTTCTATCCCTTTGATTCATCGTCTATGTTTCACAACCATACAATGCTACGCTCCGGGTGTACCTAGGTCTTAAAGAGCCGTTTTCTAAACCTGGTTATCACGGATTCAAGACTATGGCAAAAAAAAACACTTCTGATAATCAGATACAAAAGAAAAATATACAAAAAAAATCCATACTAAAGTGATAAACTCTAAATCATGCTTGTTATAATATAAAATACCCCAATTTGTAAATTGAACCCGTGTGAAGCTGAGGAGAGTCGCTAGTAATAAATATAATAATACAGCTTAAATATGAACAATGATCATTACAAATAACAAATAAACGGCACTTTCTACACAAAACTTTATATAGTAAATCTCATCCGGTTCGGTCGTAGTTTACGTGCCGGAAAATCGAAATGTCGACCTCTCGGGCAAGGGTTAAATGTTAGTAACATACAAACAATTCAGCAATCAGTTACAATGAATAATAGTACGGCTTCTCAGTTAATAACCAATTGCTTATTACAGTAATATTTCTTAAGAGAGGACTAAGCAACAAGTTTCGTTGTTGTTTTTGGAAATTACACTTTTTTATATAGGTTATGAAAATTCCTAAATCAGCGGAATTCGAACTATCTACCACTTGTACTTTACATACAACAGTGCGACGGTCACGGTCGTGAAAATCAGAACTTACATTGTCCATATGTAGATATACATCTATATGTGTATCTATATATATATATGTCTGTCCCTTTTTAATGTCAATTGTTCGTTTCATCGAGATACAAATCACAACGGTACGAAAGAAGATTTTACTTCTTTTATTTGAGTGAAGTATTAAGATATCCATGCACATTGCAACAAAAAAAAATTGAGCGTGAGTTTACACGCGGTAGAAGTGAAACATCTCTCTCTCTCTCTCTACCCCTCTTTATAAGCATATTTCGAGTACATTGAGAATATACGAAGGATAGGGAAACAATATAGAAACGCATTCTATCTAATTCTCTCACAGCCTAAAACCTATATATACATGTATAGCTATCTCATTTTCGTTACAGATTTTCGTTTCATAAAATCAAGTTCAAACCGTCCTAAAAAAGTTTCATTTCAAAAACTGTAGACCATGAAATTTCTTGCTAAACGTGGTCTAAATAGCCATTCATACTCAAAGTTATCACGTAACATCGATTATGAGCCTGTGTGACAATGCAAAGAAGTATAAACTCCTAACGCACGTACAATGGCATGATCGGACACACGCGCGAATATTGCTCTTCTGCTCCCCGTTATTTTAAAGGCAAATGCTTATTGTGGGTGTTCCTTAAAAGATAGACATATGCTCTCGTTGACTTTTTTGTAAATCTTTTTAATGTCTACAACTATATAGTACATTAATTTGATATATCTCTTATGGTTTACTCAGCGTAAGATATTTAAGCACCCGAATTGATTCACCTAATCATTATATTTTATTGGCGCGGAACCCTAATTCTTTTCCTAAAATAAAAGTAACCTAAGTTACTCCTTATAACATCAGCTAACTACCAGTGATGGTCCCATCAAAATTGGTAAACCGTTTCGGAGATTACCCGGAATAAACAAACAGACAAAAATTTTGAAAACGAATTTTTTGTTATAGTTGTCGTATATACTTTGATATGCAAGTAGTAAAACGATGTTATTTTGACATTACAAACAAACACTTCAATTTTATTAACTGTATAGATTTTAGTGGTTTTAGTGTGGTTGTATAGTTAGTTGATTCGTTCATTGAAAATTTAAACAATGAGACTACGCACCGATCAACATGGTTATCGAATCTTATAATAAGTCTCTGAGGTTTAGGTGATAAATAATCATTAGGTGATTAATGATAGGTTTCATAGTAAGAAATCTTACTATGATTTTTCTAGTTCTAGTTTGGAAGCTACAACTCTGAAGATGCAAATTTACCGCCAGGCATCTATCGATTCGTACCGGCAGCTACACTTGAAAAGCAGCTCGTATCTTCGACTGCACCGTCAATTTTTATTAGGAAAGTCTGTGGCCTAACTCTGGGCAATAAATCATGAAAAAATCTATTATGAAATCCTTTACAATGACAGTTGGCCTCGGGTTCACAAACATTAATTTTATAGATGCCAATATGATACGAAAGTAGGTACTATTACCGTATTTATTACTCTCATATAGCAGCGCTACGAGAACTACTGTATTCCCGTCTGATAAGTGTGTTTAGCAATACTCTCTAAGGCAGAAGCCGTCCTGAAATGTAGAAAACAATATGTAACCTACAGTCTTGTTTAGTGGTTGTCGGCGAAAGTGATTATTTCAAGCCGTCTCTTTATAAGTAAATACGTGTGTGTAGGTACGCTTGGACGCTTTAATTTTTTTACAATCCCTGCACCACTTTATTTTGTCATGAGGTGTTTTATGAGTGTAACTAGATTACTGTTGGAAAGCCTTTTCCAACCATATACAATTTCTATAATTAGTTTTATTTAACTTTTTGACGAGAATAGGCCGACATTGTATTAAATTTTCTTAATTTTTAACTTTAACACCATAACACTAAAGTTTTGTATAGGAAGTTGACAAATTTTGACGAGGGATGCCGATTGAAACTAAATCAAACATTGTAGCTTCTCCGAATCATATATTTAACAGAAAATAGATATTTTGTTTCGCAGCGAAACAAACTCAAAATGGCGGTGTGCGATGCGTCACAGTCCTCACTCTATGTAACGATTTCTTTGATCTATTAACTATCGAGTGTTGTAATTAAATTTTGGATTAATGATACATATTATGTAAGGTGCAATGACAAACTGTATCGACTTTATTATCGTTAGTTTATTGAATTTCCTTCCACTATCGAAGCAAAAAATTATTCACGTCAAATAGTTTAAAAAAACATGACAATATATTTTCAAATGTAGAAAATGTTTGCTAAACATGGAGGTCATTATGTATGATAATACAAGACAATTTTTAACAATTAGGAAAACAAACTTCAATGATTTTGAGAAGTTTCGTGGTGTATCTTCGAACTCGCAGGTCCAATGCCAATGAAATTAAAATGGGACCACCCTTGAGGTATCCCTTATCCAAAGAAAAAAATATCTAAATCGGTTTATAAACAAAGAAGTTATGGCTGAACCTCCATAAAAAAATACATTAACCGACTTCAAAAAAAGACTACAGTTTTCCAAACAGCTTGAAATTCATGGTAACTGCTCAGCTCATTAAAGACACAGTGTGAAGGAAGCTATATAACCTATAGCGTTTCTCTACAAATAGCCTAAAAAAGACAAAAAATTGTTTTCAAATTGGAATGGTATAGTTCCAGATATTAGGGCTTTCAAACAAACAATTGCTTGACCTTTATAATACTTTTCATACTCAGAGTTATGTTATTCTAAGCGAAGCTACTGTAGCTGCAGGCAGGCACGGGTGTTGTAACGATGACATCAAATCCGTACTGCAACGGTGCATTGATGCATCGATAGATAAACCTCGCTACAAACTACCGTAAGTCTTACCTATTATACCGTAAACTTACAGTTTGATTAATCGGTGTATAAAATTGGCGATTGAAACTATTAACCTGGCGTCAAACAGGATTATACTAGTCTAGCTGCAGCCTGCATCTCTGATATTATCGTATAATTTAAGCACTTAAGGTCAAAGGTTTTATTAACCATAAATTTATTAAATTATAAAATGTTGATGTTACCTATTTTTAATTATTAACGACAATATCCGATAAAGATATTAGATGATTTATGCATCACTTTAATCTGTGGCGACGATAATGAATACGATAAACGATAAATTATGGTAAGTTAATGTCATGTTAGAAACATGCATAAGTAATATACCTACGTACGTAGGCGTAAGAGGTAAGTCTCAGAAAAATTTCTTTGAAGATTTTTGGACCAGTCCAACTGGTGACTCTACAGAAGATCGCAGCTAATAACCTTGTACTATGTTCCTGAGGTAAGTAGGGTTTCCAGAGTTCCTTGGATTAGGCGGGTGTAAGGTCTTTCTTTACGTTGATGCGATTTTTCACCCATTTCTTTGTTGTTTAAGATCAAGGATTAAAGTAATATAAAGCAATGGCCAGTAGTAAATGGTGTGGTACAGTCGGGAATATATTTGCGATTTGACACATTTATCATCCCGTGGAATGATTGATGATAAATGATAATGATTACCTTATAATTGGTTGATGATGTCGCCGGACATGAAATTTTAGATCAAAATATTATAATAAACTTAAATCTACGGTAAATATATAAATTTGGTAGAACCGTATACACAATGAAAAATAGAATAACAGTACGGGTAACAGAAACAGAGTTTGTAAAAACGACTTAAATTCTTCAAAGCTTTAATAGAAGTAAGAGGGTTCGAAGTCGGGAAAGCATTAGTGATATCTATGGTATTACAAACGTCCATAGAAGATACAGTACTTATGCTCCAAAGAGGAAAAAATATATACTTAATCAAGAACAAAAAAAAGATACCCTGAGACAATTAAATGATTTAACTTCAGGAATAGCCTAGTGGTCGTAAACGCGACTGTTATGAGCGAGGTCCTTGCTCGATTAATAGGCTTGCCCCCTATTACATGGACCTAAAAACATACTCGGTGAACTGTGGGTGTACAATTAGTACACCTCTGCCTAACTAAACCTTCGGGGAATACAGGCATGATGGTATGTTTATGTTATACTATAAAACTAAACAACTATGTTGCCGTTATTTCAAATCTTTAAATAATGTATGATATACATATACATAATTTCACACATTACACACACGTTAAACTTATAACACCCCTCTTTTTGTGACGGGGTTTAAACACACATCCTATTTAAAATACAGATCCGCGTTTCCCGTAGAACACTGAAAGCATGCTCAAGTGACCGATGTCGCAGGCACCAGCTAGTATACAAATAAACACGAATGGTAAGTACTACATTATAACGAGAAATGTGCTATCACTCATATCTCGCATATTTCCACGTCGAACGTGCTCGTTTGGCATGGTCTGCAGACGCTGCAGTTCATTTAACTTTCAGTGACTGTCTAGTTCCAAATGTCGTAAAAATAGCAATTAAGTATATAAAAACTTTTCATTTTAAATCAATAATTTAAATTTAGTTTCAATAATAATATAATTTAAACAATACAGCCAAGCCACGGTGAAGCTGTAAAGGCCGTCTGAGTACCCAGGGCCTTTAGGACTAACGGTAATAGTCAGTTCTAAAAAAAAACAATACAGTCTCAGAACAAGATGGTCTTAAAATTAACATGGACAAAACGAAAGTCATATCGAACGTTCATATAGTACCAATACCCCTAAAGATCGTAAGACTCATCGCTTGAAATTGTTGATAATATTTACCTGGGACAAACTATACAGTTCGGATTTTTATGGACCTCGATCTCATGTGGTGGTAAATAAAGATGAAACCGACGATGGATCGCACTTACCTACATGCCTATTCATTCTTCGCTTGAAGAATCCCAAGTTATAGGTGGGCGGGAAGACAGACGCCGGGAGTGAATTCCACTCCTTAATAGTTCATACAATGAACGACGAAGCCAATCGCTGCATGCAAATAGAGAGAATGTGCGTCACATAGGGGTGGGAACCCTCACGGCGTCTAGTTTTCTGCAGTGGAACGAGTTCGGCGGAATTAAAACACAATTCTTATCTACACTCAGCATAGTGTAACCTGTAAAACACTGAGAGGCAAGCTAGGTTACGACGAGAAATAGGTCAATCGTAGAATCTAACTCGTCTGGGCAGCATTCAGGAAGCTACATAACATCTTCCCATCCAAGTTACCGTAGCATCCCAAAACGAGTTTTTGACCAGTATGTTTTGCCAGTGATGCCTGAGACGTGATAGCTAAAGATGGGCTTCATAAAAAAGAAATTTAATTTAATTTAATTCTTCTTCGGATATCCTCTTTTCTGATTAGATCACGCACAATTAGGGTTAACGATCAACGACCGCAAAAGCCGGGATATTACTTTTCTAAACCCTTAGAGCATGCGTCCCTCGTAAGATTGTGTGCGAGATGCTTTGCTTGCCTTTATCTTTCTTTTACATCGCACGTATAGCATAAGCGCTTTAACTAGTCTGCATCCATTTTGTACTCGTGACGAATCTGTTGTCTGCCTTTGTGTAGCTTTGATTGATTAAAACCCCTATTGGTCCACGTTCGATGGCATAACTGTAGTATTTTCGAGCAGAAGTAGAAGTGAACGCAAGTTTTCTTTTACAAATTTTTGTTTATGTTTGTTAAAGTAAATTTCATTTTGTTTCAATATGTAATAGTCATACATAAAGTTGCAATTTCTATAAGCAAAAGTAATAAAAGACTTCATTTTTATTTTTATTATTATAGCTGAGTAATTGTTTAAGTAAGTAGTAAGTGCTAAGTATATTGTATGCCAAAGTAAATAAAATATCTAATAGGATTGTTTCAAATGTGAAAACTAAATCTAATTTCTACTTGTATTTCTTGCCTTCATTTACTTTGACTGCTGGGTCTCGCTTTTTTGAGCCACGTCCCGTATTATCATTATTATGATAGCATAAAGGTTGGCAATCCTAAGCAAAATGCACTACATTAAGTACTTTAGCACTTTAGAAAGATTCCTTAAAATTCTTAAAAACTTGGCTGGCACCGACTCAAACAATAACATAAATTGTATATTATGGTCTTAATAAAATATGTGGTAAACGCATAGTTCGTAAGAATACAAAATTGAATTTAAAAAAGGATATTTTATAGTAATTTTTTTATATTTTTACTGCATTTTTAAAGAGTAGAATAAATGGGAGTCGGTTTAGTTTTTGTTAGAAAAAATTATTAACAAGAATAATTACTTTGAAATTTACGTTTTATGCTTTGCTTTATTTACACAAAAAGAGGACGCGAATATTCAATCAACTCTCTCCCTCGGAGGGTTCAAGTTCTAGAGTGTGAGTTGGGTCGCGTCACACCTGCGTCAAGTAACCAATTACAGGTGCCCAAAAATACATTTGAATCAATTACAAATATCTATAGGTATTCAGTTTAGTTCTATAGTCAATTTGTGACATTGAAATGCGAATATTAGCGTTTTAGCGCAGACGAAGACGCTTCTCACGTGACGATAAATAAATTTTCGATATTTCCATTGAAGACTTTCGTCGACATTTCTAGTTGGCGATAATTCCGTACACGGTGCTACTGAAATCTCGATATGTGCGACACCACTAAGACAGTTAGTCGTCCGATTCAAGTGATGATTAAACTCATCTACTAATAGAAATAGGAAAAGGCACCAAAAGTAAAATCCTGGGTTCATCTCTTTAAAGAAAGAAATATAAATTGTAGGCTGTTTGCAAATTAACTCATTTTTATACCACCGACCACGTTTTTTCGTTTTTTTTTTTTTTTTTCGAGTAGGTACTCTTTGGTTTTAGTTATACAGAAAAGGGTATTTGTAAGGTTTACTTCTTGTTCCGCCATGGTTAGAAATAGCCACGACTCGCGTTGGGGCGATCTCAGCAAACACGTCGCATCAGACTGCCGTAACCAACATGTTGCCAGCACTTGCACGTGTGCTGAGTTCTATATAAATACACTGCAATTATCACCACGATACTCGAGTCATTTAGTAGCGTAGCGTCATGTGCAAAGGCTTAAGAGGGCGAATCTGAATTGCTCAAAAAAAATCTAACTTTGAGGAACTATTTTATCTAAGTGTAGTCGGGTCTGCACGTCGGGTTCACGAGGTTAGGTACTGATTTGGGAGAGATGATGAAACGTTGAGCCTCCGATGCGTGTGTCTATATAATGACTGCTCTGTGTCGGGTAGCGAAAGACTGCCGAATGCTTTTTTTGCCTCACTATACTGTTAGCCATAAATGCCCTGCAGCCTCAAACGGCTTTTATAGCTTCACCTGGCTTGGGCTAACGAACGCAGCCGCGTAACAATATTTATACAGTCTCACCACTGCACACATACAAACCCCTACAATAGTTAAGCCCTACTATTGAGTCGTGAGGTCATGATAACTTTCGCATCCCGGCGCCAAATATGACGAGGACCCTGTACCTTGATAGCCTTGCATAATAAATAGGCTATAAAAGATAAAGTTCCATAGATTACACGTTTAAATATTCAATCCAAGATTCTTTATTATATTATGGTAATACATAGTTTAAATTAATTGTGTATTAATATTGTTGTCATCTGCAACACAGATCTGTTATTATAACGTTCTAAGATTTATTATAGTTCTGACAACTTGTTTTAAAAAATTGTATCACAAGTTCCACAGCGTAATTTGTTTTAATAACATAGGATATAATTTTAAAACATGCGCAATGATTTCGCAATCGTGCAAAGGGCCTCAAATCCAACGCAGAGGTCACACCCACGTCGCATTTAACCTTTCTATTTGATAAGTCAATCGACTCAAAACTTGACTACAGATAGATAATACTTTACAGCACAAATTCATTTTATTATTTTTAAACTTAATTTTGAGTCTTATTCCATTGAAATAAAGAAACCATAAAAGGAACTATTAAACTTGTCAAAACATTAAACTTATCGCCCGTAAGTCGTAAAGAGGCAAGTTCATTAGACAGGCAAATGAACAAAAAGACACAATAATGGTTAAAATGTGTCCTATATAAAGACGTAATGTATGCTGATAAGGTCCATGTCGATGTACACACCTTCTTAATTCATATTTAATACTCTGACCTAACACTTCATTGTGTTCCCTTTTCATCATTAACTAACGATCATTAAAATATAGATGATATACTTCTCTTGGTACTTTCTATAGTAACATGGAAAAGTGACGACACTGTGCCTACCAAAACCAACGGTGACCACCGAGAGATCTGCCATCAATCGAGGGTCACCACTGTAATCTCCAAACGCGACAAACTAAAACCGAGTCATTGTGACATTTTTAGTATCATGTACTTGATGTTCGCGATCCATTCGGGTCCAGATCCCAATTATCCTGCACGTTTGCTGGATATAGGTACACCGGCGGAATATGTCATGCTGGCAGGTCTCGTGGTGCAGTTGTAGTAAACCCTACTATTGAGCCGAGAGGATAGACTTTTGTGTATGTCCCGGTTGTTAAATATCTATGCATGCATTTATATCAGCGGTTTAGTTACAATAATACAAGCTTTGCATAGCTTGGAATTAAAAGGCCATCTGTGAAATTGTGTCCCCATATTTATTTGTTGTTGTACCACTCAGGTTTGGTGTCACTCTGGTTTATGATGGTGGCGATCCAGTCGAACACAGTTATCGTATCCTACAACCCAGCTAAATATACTAGCAAAACCTTGGCCTAAAAACTTTTATATATTTAATAATAAATCATGCTTTAAAAATGGAACAAAACATACATGCAACTTCTTATAAACCAATTAAAATACAAGATCATATCCCATATAGATAAATCAAAAGCGATCATTTAATGCTGCATCCCGCGTTATAAACAAAAGCATTCAACGTAAAAAGTAGTCATTCGACATTAATAAATTAAGAAATAAAAACGTATAAAACACTAATTCGACAACAGGTTCGGCTTCGCACAACGTCGAACCGGACAATGTCTCACAAAGAGAACTAATTATCCAGCGTCGAGCAAAAACTAGAGAGTCCGTTATTGAACGAACGGTATACTAAGAATTTCCGCTAAATAACTCAAAAAAAGATACATTCGATTCGAATACTGAACGTGACGATGCGACTCGGCGCTGTGTGCGTCCGATGCAATTACACGAGAAAACCTCCTGACTAATGGATGTGAACTGGCTTCTTTTTCTCAAGAAAATCATCACGTAAGTATGCCGATTAAAGTCGTGCCCGAACACAGTCGACGTTGAGCTTATCTCTGTAAATCGACAGCGAGAAAACAGTATGTGTGGTATTTTAAAATTTCACGCGTCACTTTTTTTTCTGTGAAACTTCTAAGGCAGATTCGATAATTAGAAGACGGTTGAGAAACACGTCATGTTTAGACACATTTCGTTACATGAGAGAGAAGAAAGGTATGCGCAATTTTTAAGTATGACTTACGTTGAGTATGAGGAGTGTAAAATTTAAAGGTTGAATTTAATTATTAATTTTAGTGAACATTTCAGACGCAAAATTACGGAAAATAGAGTGGCTATTTTTATTTAAATTATGTTTTCTCTTTTGTAATACAATTTGAAAATCGTATTAAATTAGACTACTGCTTTATTATTACACACCGTTTGACTCCAGCTCAAGCAATATCCTATAAGTATAACAAATTTAATAGGGTTATCAAATAGCAAAATCGAAGGCACGAGCTTCTTAAAGATAGACATCAACATAGTCCGGATAGTTACCATCGCCATATAGGGCAGTAATGCTGGTAGTAAATATTCGTCGAACTAACATGCAACAGAACTAATAGCACCTACGCCCTTCATATATTTTATATATAAACAACTCTATATCAAGCAGACGGCTTTAAGTCAAGCGTTAATATGTCTTTTTATATATTTGTATTTTTTTAATTGATTAAAAAACAAGACAATTTTTAACAAAAAAGAAAACCAACTTATTTTGTAGAGTTCCCTTGTGTATCTTCGAAGTTGAAGGTCCAATGCCAATGAAATTAAACTGAGATCACTCTTGTGGTATCTCCTATCCAACAAAAAAAGAATTATCCAGATCGGTCAATAAACAATGAAGTTATGGTTGAACAACCATATTAAAAAAAAACACATTGGAATTGAGTAACCTCCCGTCTATTGTTGAAGTCGGTTAAATAAAAAATTTAGGACAGATTACTGTTTTTCAAAGATATAAATTTATTTACTTATTTTAAAATACTTTTTAAAAACAAGCTTTTATTCACTATTTGTGTCGTACTAAAATGAAAATAATAATTGAATGCTAAAGGGCTGTGCTGAATATGATTTATAATAGGCGAATATAATGAAACAGATCGATCGAGATTCTGTGTAAAAAAAATTCAGTACTTATCTAATTTTGTGTGACATCAAAATGCAAAATCTCAGTTCAATCGATTTGGGATAAATGTTTTAAAATTCAGTTACATGATTTGACCCACACTAACAAGGTAAGTTGAATAATAGCTTATAAACAAGCTAAATTATTAGAAAGGAAATAAAAAAGCCGACTGCAATAAAAAACCCTAACAATTTTTTATCTATTTTTGCTTTTTATTTGATTCCAAGACTTCGTAGTTAAATATTAATTTTAGCCTATGTGAGTCATACAAGTAAGACAAGTCTAACGACACCTCGTATGCTAAAACCCTTCAAGCCGTTTAGGCTATAGAGCATGCCAAAGAAATAGATATACATATTACATTACGTCATACGGTCAAAAACCATGACCATTCTATTTCGCAGTCGGGTAGAAAGATATAAACAGCGATGGTAATGTACTAAGGTTCTAAATTGACCGATTGGGTTCTGAACATTTATCTAAATTAATATTCATTAAAACTTATTCTTTTTCTTCCCTACTTGGCAACTGGTCTTCTTTTACCATTACTGCCAGATATAAAGTGAATATAGTGTCTTATTATGATTTCAGTATTCTCACAAAATGGTGGCTCCTTTGTTAGAACTTTCTAGGGGGTTTTGTGGCATCTGAGAATTCATGGTCCAAATTATTATTTCCAATCACATCTTCACTTCTACACAATAACCTAGCTTTATTATGTAATATGAATTTACGAATTAAAAACTTTAATATATAAATCAATGAATAAAAGCCAAAATCACTACATGACAGTATAAGATTCCGCCAAAAACTGTTCATGAAAATTATAAACATTATCCATCCGATCAGAGTAGGCATGGAAATTATTGGAAATATAATTGCGTAGCAGTGACATTACATTCTTTATCATTGTCATGTAACATGCGATGGGTAAGTGAAAATTTGCTTTAAGGTAAGAAGGTACATTTTATGGCGGAGAATTTTTTAGATCGCGACAAATCTCAAGAGGTCTTCAGCAAACTCAAGTGGGCCTTCATCAGAGCATGTTTTTTTAAGTTGTGTAAAATGTTCCGTAGATAATTTGAAAAATTTATAAACCCCCGACACAAGTAACCAATTCATTGAAATCATTCCAATCAACCCAACCACGTTATCTATGCCGAAAGTTTGTGAGGAGTTAGATATCTTCCAAATTCTAGATGATGCTGCAATGGTCAAGGTTTTACTAATATCATTGAAGTAACAAAACACCAAACCTCGACTCAATTAGATCTGTGGAAGATGCTCACATCTTTTTATCAACTAGAAAAGACTAGAATCAAACGGCTGAAAATATTTTCTTGAATCAAAGCTAATAACACCCTCGATCAAGTCATCTTTCAAACAAACAAAAAACTAGATCAAAATCGGTTTAGACAGATTTACACAGATACACGGTTTACACAGATACACATATACACACATTAAACTTATAATAAAAACTCGAGAGGTGTTGTGGGGCACCCGGTAGGAACGAAGATGCTTTCGCTTTATAATATTTATCATTAAATAACAAGCAATTGTAATAAAATTGTATTTATTAATAATACTTAAAATCCTTAATCAGCGGGACCCGAGACCTAACGACCACTCGTTTTGTACATATAACAGCGCGTACAAGTCTGGTCATTACACATTTAGGCCAATTCGACGACGGTAATTTTTTTAGTAATTTTAATAGTTTTGAATATCGTATAAGCAAATATATGTTCGTCTCTTTTTAGTGTCGTTCGGGGCGGACAATTTTTCCAGTGTAATTCCCATCCACCAAATACGCGATCAAGGAACTTTGTCCCAACTAATGAACTAACACTATCTGTCAGTCTTTCATTTAACTAAACATCACAAGTTAAAAAGAAACGGTACGTGATCCTATTTATACGTGTCGCATGATTTTTGTTCTAATTTAGGTACTATTTTAGTCCCATCATTGTTTATTTCGATGCATATCACTTTTTTTTAAGTAATGTTGGTTCAGTGGTAGCTTGTACGGACATCGCGTCGATCGACTTGAGTTCGAATCCGCGCAATTAGACTGAGCTTTTGGCGAAGGAAAACGTGATGAAACCATAGCATGATGGTGGGCTTTTTCTAATGCCCGCCTGACTAGCTACCACACTCAAGTTAAAAATCTATCACCAAGCGCCAATAGGTGTGTTCCAGCAGCTGCACTTGAGAGCCAGTATTCCACTAGGCTTAGCATGCTACCATCTTGAACCACATCGCCACTTAGTGAGATTACATATAGCGATATATACAATAACGATTATAAAAAAAACATAAATTATTATATACAGAATGGGCGTACAGTTTAATTTTCTTGGATTTCAACAGTATATAGTCATATATTTAACTTTCAGCTAACATTTCTAAAGCAAAATATCATAATTCGCACCCGAGCAAAACCGTTACGATAACCAATAATGCATTTCAATAACAAACTAACAAATCAAATGCAACAACGGTTTTCCCGTCACAACGATGATCTACCAAGTGGCGTAGTGAGGTACTGACAGGGGGGTAGCTGCCCCCCCCCCTCGCTAGTAAGGTAGGCGCGCGTGGATCTGAGAGAGGCATTTCGACGACGGCACTATCGATGGAATCTGTCATTGACGTTCGCCGTTGTTACCTATTGGACTCAAAATCAAAATAAAAAAAAATCTTTATTCAATTTAGGCCATACAATCAAGTGCTGTAGAATCATAATGCTAAGTTTAGTTTTTTTTTTTAAAGTGTATTTCACACGTGGTAGAATTGAAACCTTCATAAAAATATCTGCTTTGTACAAGTCTGGTCGTCACACCGCTAGGTCAAATCAACGACGATCATAATTATGAAAATCAGGACTTGCTTGACCGTGTATAATTTTTTCGATCTGCTTCTCTCGCTGGTTAAATCCTATACATGTATGTGATTGTCACTTTTGATGTGAAACATCTATAGGCGAGGGTAGACCGGATTATTGGCGTGGTGATACAGGCCGTGGCTACGCATCGTCACGTTATATGATGGAGTATATGTACTATGAAATGGCGAGGGTAAACCTGATTGTTGGCTTGGCGATACAGGCCATGGCGACGCATCACCACGCTGTATTTTCTTTAATTTTCAGTGTTCAATTTTTCTCTATTTCTTTCTATCTATCTCTCTCTTTCTTTCTTTCTTACTTTTTCTTTCTCTCTCTCTCTTTCTTTCATTCACTTTCACATCAATCAGGCGTCTCCTGACGGCCAAGTTTTTTTTAGTATCGCTAAACGGTACTACAAAATTTTTCACTTTAAAAACAACATTCGTTTTTCCTTGCCGACCCCCCTGGACAAAATCCTGAGTACGACCATGGGAGCCACTAATCTTACACGTGCAAGGTGCAATGTGTCTAAACACAACAAATGGTATCGCCTCCAGCTATCTGTTTTTAATCGCAGCCCGTAAGGAAACTGTCCGCGGTGCTTAGATACAAGCCTACGCTGAAGATTACGCAAACCTATCGGACCGTACGAATAATTATTATTACGTCCGGACACGACCAATGATGGATGGTACACATTAGCAGGTGTATATCTCTGTGAGAATAACTCGTTATATACTTCTACACATATATACTAGACTTCGCCACTCGCTTCATCTATTCGAGATTATTATTTTTGCGCTTACAAAAAACATTACATTAAATTAATTATTAACGACCACTCGTTTTGTACAAGTTTGGTCATCACACATTTAGACCAATTCGACGACGGTAATTTTTTTAGTAATTTTAATAGTCTTGAATATCGTATAAGCAAATATGTGTTCGTCTCTTTTTAGTGGCGTTCGGGTATATATATATATAAGGAGAGTAAATGCCGGTAATATGGTGAATGGGGCGTTACACTCCTTTATGAGCAGCCAGAGTATTTCTATGAAAGCTCGTTTGGCTGTGCATAGAGAAGTGTTGGTTCCAACACTCATGTACGGAAGTGAAAGCTGGGTGTGGCAGAAAAATCATGAAAGTAAAATAAATGCAGTAGAAATGAGATCGCTAAGAGGTATGTTAGGAGTGAAATTGAGTGACAGGATAAGAAATAGTGTGATAAGAGAGCTTTGTGGTGTGAAAGAAGATATAGTCACACGAATTGAGAAAGGGATGCTTAGATGGTTTGGGCATGTTGAGAGGATGAATGAAAGAAGAATGACTAAACAAATTTATGATGCGAGTATGAAAGGAATCGTTGGAAGAGGAAGGCCTAGACGAACATTTATCGATCAAATCGGAGACGTTCTGAAGAAAGGTAATGTCAAGAGTACTCTAAACCGACGAGCATGCATGAAAAGATTAATGAATGTCGAAGAAGCGAAAGAGGAATGCCAGGATCGTAGCAGGTGGAAGGACGTGGTCTCTGCCTACCCCGTTGGGATATAAAGCGTGATTTATGTATGTATGTATGTATGTATACAAAAAACATTTATCAAGGCATCAATTATTCAATTATACATTTATCAATGACCAAGACATGCTAATATTCGTGCAAGGAAATTTATAACTTATGGTACCATTTTAAAAGTGAATTTCGCAAAAATATTAAAATATTCTTTTATTTAGCCTAGTGATTCCTGAGCCGATTCCCAGTTCGAGCAAAGTGATATTGGGTTTTTCTATGAAATTCTCAGTAGTAGCTCGGAGTTCGGCTCTGTGCCCGGTTAATGGCAATAGGTTCGTCTCCTATTACATGGGACCTAAAAGCATACACGGAGAACTGTGGGTGTACATTAGTACACCATTACGTAACACTTCGGGAATACAGGCGTGATGGTATCAGAAATATTCATCTTTGAATAATGACGTATAAAATCGAGTGTGACTATCTTCACCACAATAAAACAAAAGGCATAACAAGCAACTTCATGGTGTAGACTTTTTACACGACTGCGCAACGCAAAGGAGGATATAAATAGCGGTGGGCGATTATGAGATATATTCATGTAATCATTCGATTATGAAGATAGCGTGAGTTATATCGATTATAGCCATTAGTAATTACTAATCCTAGGTTACTAATATTAGTACTTACTAATTTGATAAAATTAATAGGTAATTATTACGACTGCGCGACCTTTTTTTTAGCTTCCCACTCTTCATTTTTAATAGGTACCAGTCATCATTCATAATCGCCCACCTCTGAGTAATAAATCAAGGGCTCGATTATGAATGATCAATCATCATCGAAATATCTCGATCATGATAATCATTCATAATCGAATGTCTCGATTATGTAAATCATTCATAATCACCCACCTCTAGTTCTAATGTGTATAGCAGCCTATTTATGACGCTCGACGCTCTAGAGACCACATCGGTGATTCCAATTTTGATGATGCTTACGTCAATCGTCAATCGACAATCACTGAAGATAACGATTACTAAAATTTAAATTTAAAAATAAAGAATAAAACCGTTTGTCATGCCTAAAAACGAAATAAATAGTAAAAAAGCGAAAGATCAATAATTTATTCGGTAACTAAACAGATAAATAAACAATCTTTGCAGTCGGAGTACTTCTTAGATTAAAAACCGATCGACGGTCCCTTAAATTAAAGAAGTGTTCTATAGAACGGTCCAGCGATTTCGTGTACAGGTGCTTGGCGACAAATTTTCAACTTGAGGGTAGCTAGTCAGACGGACATTAGAAAACATCCTACCACCATACTATGATTTCATCACGGTGTTTTCCTTCACCGAAAGCTCAGGATCATTGCAAGATTTCGAACTCACGTCGTTCAACGTCATGATGGTATCCGCTACCAAAACTCGTTTTTACATATACCTATAAAGAGTATTATAAACTGTATAGCACCTACTGGTAAGCACGGTCTATAAACAAGAGAACAATAGGTGCCAACATGTACAGCATTGTCTTCATCTAAACTTTTCTGGATAAACTGGATTCTGTAAACGACCGACATAGTTTTAATACTTGAAAAAATACCTTCATACGCGGTATAAGTGAAATATTCAGAAAATAATAATATCTTTTTAAAAATCCAAAGTTATCGGCCCTCGTACTATCGACCTCCCGTATCGACTGTACTCTACATACAACCGTGTGCGTACAAGTTTGGTCGTCTCACACCACTGAGTCAATTCGACGACGAATATAATTAAGAAAATCTAGACGGATACTATTCTATTCTATTTCATTATCTCGTAGGTTAAATCCTATAAGCGTATCTGTTTTTTCTCTTTTTACTATCGCTTTTTCGTATCATCGTGTTTCAAATCCCAACGGTACCACTACAAAAGAAGTGTTCACTTCAAAAAACACAAATTGGTCATTTTATATTTTAGACTCGGTAAAACCAATAAAAGTTTTCTAGATGATAGTATTTGTATAATAAGATCCCAAAGCGCTTCCGCTTTCGGCTCCAGGCAACTGCAAGGTGAAGATATCAAAGCCTCTAATTGATCCAAGGCCTTTAAGACTAATATAATAGGTAGTATGAAAAAAAATTACAGGTTGCACTCCGGGAGTGCCGACATAAGTGAAAACTTATTTTGGCGCGTTAGACATTTTTTAGATGGGTACTAGGGTTATTGGGTTATGAATTGCATTTTATTTATGAATTGTATTTTATTATTTATTTATTTATTTATTTGAACACTTACATAATAAACACTAAAACAAGTAAAGAAACATAGACAAAGAACATTGCTTAGTGCTACTATAATTAAAAGTGTAGACTACATGATAAATAGAATATAGCGAGTAACAAGAAACAGACGAGAGATCAAAAATTAAAGGTAATAAACAACATAAATTCTAATAAATAATAAACTACTGGTACTACTACTAATTATTAGAAACTTTAAAATACATTTAATATTCTTTTATGAAAGACGCGTACGCGGTCTGCTATATGTACATGCATATATGCACACACTATAGCTGCGTCTCGTAACGGTGTCGCGAGTCCAGATATTTTATCTCATCTAAAAATATGCGTACCGCGCTAAAAGAAGTTTTCACTTAAAAAAAAACGATTTGCTAAATAATAATTTCAACGCGGTGTCGGTACAAACTTACTTCCTATAAAGTACAAGCATACAAAAATACCTATTTAAAATATTAGTATAGATAAAAGTATCATAATGAATGCGGTTCAATTGATGTTTTCAATGCTGTTTGCCCGACAAAGACACCGCCTACCTTGTCTCTCATGTCGGACGTTATGAATATGCAAGTCACGAGAACGAATACTACTAACTAGGACCACGAAAAGGCCAAGCTCTCATCGATCCACTCATGTATTTATAGAATAACTTAATGAATTATCGATAAGTAAACAGTTTACAAAAAACAGTTAAACATAATAGATAAGGGCGCTCGTAAATATTTTCCAAATTTTTAAATATTATCTAAATTAAAGCAAAGAGAATTTGGGCATAGATAAATATTGTCTTTGGAGATTTCTCTCTACTTGGGACAGCTTGACTGATGAAATACCCCCCACAATGATCGCAGCCAAATAATCTTGTGTTGTGTTCCGGCGGTGGGTAGGCCTTCCAGAGCTCCTTGAGTTAGAACTCATTGGGCTTCAAGGTCGGCGACGCGCTAGGATACCTATGGTATTACAAGCATCGGTAAACTAAGACAGCCGCTTACCATCAGGTGGACCGTATACTTGTGTACCACCTAAGTTTTATAAAACAATCTTAAATAATGCAAGTACGCAATAAAATTGAAGTTTCCGTGTAATGTCAATATAACAACTTTTTACTAAATGCATACGAAAATAATACGATAACTATCTATTTATTCTGGGTAATCTCCAAAACGGTTGGACCGATTTTGACGGGACTTTCACTGCTAAATATCTGATGTTATAAGAAGTAACTTTGACAACTTTTATTTTAGAAAAAAAAAATGGTTTATGCGCAAATAAAAAAAAAAACTGGTAATAGTTAATCAATTCAGGCACTTAATTGGCTTATGCTGAGTAAACTGTAAGAGATTTATCAAACTAATGTATTATATAATTGTAGACATTAAAAAGACCTACAAAAAAGTCAGCGAGAGTGTATGTCAATCTTATAAGGAACATCCACAATAAGCATTTTAGTCTTTAAAATAACCGGGAGCGAAGGAGCAAGATTCGCGCGTGTACCCGATCGATGGCATTCTGAAGTACATGTAAGCGAAGCCGCGAGAACAGCTTACATATTATAAAATGTCTAATTTGAAAACTAAAATGAACACGTGGAAAGTATGAAAAATGAAATTAATTGCTTATTTAAAAATGTTATTAGTATCACATTTAACTATTAGGAACTTAAATTTAATTGAACAAGCTAGATTACAGTAATATACAGTCGATAGATAAAAGCTTTAATATACCGTACCGAGATATTTCTAACACAAAGACGGTGTTTACTAGATACAAAATTATTATGCCTTACCGCAGAACTGGCGTATGAGATAGCTTGTCTACCGACCAGTAAAATATTATTATAGATTTCATTATATTACAGTACTTAACTGTTAATGTTGTTTTACAATAGTTATAATAATATAATCACTGCCATGTTGTACTATATTAGATTATGCCCAGCTGCAAAGAACTATTATTTTATGTACCTACTTAATTTTTATAGTAGCTCAGCAAGTTCGGCAAGCAAGCCGAGAGATCAACATCCAACGGTGGTCGCCGCTGTCATGCCAGCCTGCATAAATATCTCTTCACGTTACACATTGTCCAGGAGATGATTTCAGCTTCGGTTCTACGGTACGACAAAGATAATATACATGAAATAAAAAACTTTTAATTTCGTGCCGAGATGAAGGTTATCGTAAAACTGTGACTCTGAAGCTCAACGCCTGTGGTTCTGTTGTGGAAAAAAGAGGGGGGGAGATATATTAAACAGCTCTTCAGCTCAGTTTTATGTGTTTGGTAACGTCTGCATAATTATCCATGCTGAGAGACTTGATGATAAGCACAGAAAAACAAAAAAAAAGAGCAACCACTGTGAGATTAGTGATCCAACTACGGTCACCGCTGTCTTGACGTTCTGGATGCCTCCCGGTAGCTGTCTACACTTGCTGGTCCCGAAACGTGACAATCCAGGAAAGACTCACGACCCAGTTGGCACAGTTATTAAATGAAAATATAACTACATAGTTTTAGATTTCTTTATGATAAAAACACGAAAAAGATTTACATTGTGACAAATTATAAGATTACCAGAAAAAAAAAACCTCTAAACAAATGCGATGTTAATTATAGGAGTTTATGTCATGATTACACCACGAGCAGTTATAAATAATTGATTAAAAAGTGCACAAATGAATTTGGAAATGCAATGAGAGAGAAAACAAATACACTTTAACAAAATAAATTCTTAATATTAACTAACTATTAACAAATATGTCTAGATCTGGCTTTTTAAATGCAGCATTATAACGTGATACAATTCTATTCAATTCAACTTATTCGTCGAAGCATACCTGTCTTCCCAATGAACAGCTGATAATCTAGTTATGTACTAAAGTAGCTCCTACTACCTCCAGAAGCCACTAAATCTACAAAGCTTCAATATATGTTCCGATATATGTACGTACTCAATCGAACGTAAAGTGCGACAACGCCTTTAATGAAATGGAGAAACAACTATTCAGTCTAGAACATAGACCTAAAGTGTTTTAGAGAATGTGCGCAGGTATTATTACACATACAAATTTTACGCTGCCCATTCCTGTAACCGTGAACAAGATAACGTTAAGGCTTCATCACACTTACCTACTTACTCTCTATGTCTTACTATGTCTATATCTGGGTCTTTACTTTCTATGTCAAAGAAATATGTGACTTTTTCGAACTTTATTCCATAGTACGAATTTTAGTTTATTGTGCAAATTCATTATAATGCCTGATTAAAAAAAAAAACTATAATACATTATCTAACAACCATTATTTCAAAATTTATTTACAAAAACCTGAAAAAGAAAAGAGTATCATAATAAAATTAAAAAATAAATGAATAATCTATATTGTTAATCTGTAGTTCTCTTTGTGCAAGAATTTTTTTTCACATTTCCCAATCCTATATATTTTCACACGTGAAGCTTATGTCATTGGTCAATTCATAGGTTATGTCTTTGCAATAATACTTTAAAAATTATTAAAAAAAAACTAATAAAAATATAAATTCTTAAGCGATTTTCATAAAATTTTGTACACGGGGAGTTTAAGTCATTCTAGGACTGTTGGGTTAGAACAATTGAAACTACATAGGTATTACCTTTAGAAATCGTAAAAAAGAATTCAATAAAACCGATTTAAGGTACACGCAAAGTAATTATGTCATTCCTAAATTGATACTGTTACGACCTGTTACAACCCGATTAAAAAGATAGAGATAATCCTCTTCCCGAAATATTTCGAAGTAACTAGAAATTTCTCAGGACATCGAAATAATGTTCGCGTCGTAAACAATCGCGGCGCATGTTTGTGTAAACATCGCAGGTTACACACACATGTACAGGGCCTATCACCTCGATTACGTCATCGAGTAGGCATTGAAAGTTAACATCAAGAAAAGTCGCGACGCCTCACGGTTATTCTGCGGTCTTTTAGTGTAGGTATATAAGCGACTAGGGTGCGGTGCCGGGACAGTTCAGTTTTGAGTTATAAAGCGATAAAAGGAAGCGAAACCACAGTGTAATAAATAACAGTGTTGTGAGTTCGTGTAATTTGTAACTCTGTGGAATTCAAATAAATCTTCTTCACGTCAATCAACGGCATTTTTATTACCCACGGGTGTAACAATGTAATAATTTCTGTCAATAATAAGATTAAAAATCAAATTAAGGAACGTAAATAACTACTGCGTAGTAATAAATACGTGTAGAGCCGCGAGGCACCGTTAGTAGCATTAATAAATCTATCGAGATTCTTTGACAGAAATAGAGACTGTATCTACCAATCTGACAACTATTAAAGCTACCCGATTAACTTGAACCGAACACACTACATCAATTGAAAAAAACTTAATTCTCTTAAAATATTTATGTAACATAAATCGGAGATATGCGTTGAAGATTATTTTAAGAGATATAACAGTGTTCTTAATAATAAATCAATTTTAATGAGGTTACAAATATATTTTAAGCTATTTCGTATCGTCTGCCAATCGTTAGTCATTATATATACATCCTACAATTTAACAAGCTTGAAGAAAACATGAAACACCAGCCGCAGGCTTCATTTGAAATATAGCTATTTCATAAAAACAGATACCTGTTAACGTCTTCTCGTTACCTAGTATTTCATCTCTGCTCATTTGCTGTTTAAGGATAAGAGACAAATGTGGAGTTAACGAGCAAAACCTATAGATTTCTTACTTAGAACAAAAATATACAACTTGAAGTCATGACTTTTATAATATAAATAATGTCATCAATCTGTAAATTATACATAAATTTAAATTAGGAAATCTATATAAAAATGCTGAAAAATCTTAGAAAAAATTATCAGGAAATAAGTAGGAACATAAAAAATTACCTACAACCCTTAAAAACAATTACACCCATAAATGTTGAAAAAATTCGGAAACTATATCACTTGGTAACGATCAACTGTTTGTAGTACAGTTTTTTAATTTGATTTCTGGACTAAATATTCAAATTATGAAAAGTATACAAACTTATGTATGAAAGTATTGTAATCTACGACCAACTGAAACGGCAGATATCTTTACGTACACGTACGTGTTACATTTAACAAAAAAAAAATTCAAGTGAACATTCTGGATTCCGGTAACAGTATAATATTTACTATTTAAATATCTGGTTCTTCTTAATAAAATAAAAAGTCAATCACTTAACGTCACCTCAATGCTTATTTGTCCTATCCGCCATTGGTAACATTTTATAGTAGAAAGCGTATTCATAAATTTGTTTTGGAAACAAAGCTTTATTTTAAGCGATGTCAAAAAATAGTAAAAAACCTCTTATAAAACCAAAGGTGGAATAAC
Organism: Saturnia japonica; assembly: GCA_033032175.1. Classification (NCBI taxonomy): domain Eukaryota; kingdom Metazoa; phylum Arthropoda; class Insecta; order Lepidoptera; family Saturniidae; genus Saturnia; species Saturnia japonica. The sequence continues at coordinate 4,601,190 of CM065315.1, forward strand.
GTATAAGCACTGAGACGACGTAAAATCATTTCTATTACTAAAACTTGCCTGTAGTTTCACATTAACACAATATACTTGGCAGCTATGTGAAACACATTTTTGTTAGTAAATTTAACCTCTCATTTGAACCGGAATTATCTAGGTAGAAAACAACTAGTTAAAACATTGATTAAACATAAGTTATATTAGATTAAACTGAACGAAACTTTAAAGTAAGATACCTGAGGAGATATACCTTTAATAGGATACACCGTAATTATGCTAATAAACTAGGAAAACTTATGTACATTTTAATATTGATAATTTACTAGCGTTATTAAATTAATTTTTATATGATAGTGTTATTATAATACACTTTAATACCTGTTAGTTTTAGCACATTATCGTAAAATTAATTATTGTTTGTTTACGTTGCAATCATATTTAAATTTACAAAACATACCATATCTACTATGAAATACATTCATTTAAATAGATGTATTTCAAAATGTTACAATATTTAATAAATATGTTTAGGAACATCGACATTAAATATTACGTTTTCAGATTAAAAAAAGATTAGAAAATTATGTTTTGAAATAAGGTTCATTATTTATTTCCTATCTGTCAGGAAATCAGTAGATATCAAGTCATCGTTAAAAAAATATTGTCATTGTGTTATATATTTTACCTGTATCTTACTATTTGATTTTTTTTAAAGAGTGCTGATAAAATAGTGTCTGCAGAAAAAAAGGTATAAGTTATTATTAGCAAAATGTTGTAGAGGGGAAGTATAAGTTTTTTTTATATCTGACTATACTGTTAGCCATGGGGGCCCTGGAGCCTAGGCTTTTGCATTTATACATGTTTCTGCCTCCTGGAAAGATGGAAGTATATGTATTTAGTGATCTGTAAATTTTTGTCTAACTAGTGCAAAGAAAAGAAAGAAAGGTACCTTACAGAACCCATGCACCTGTGTGGTGTGCACGAGTCTGGGCTGTAGTGTAACGGTGTCTGTTGGTTGCTAGTAAATGCAAGTGCAGGGTCACTGTATCACACGAGCGACTGCTAGACTCAAGCGCTCCACACAAAGGGAACGGACCTAGGCTTGCGTTGCCGAAGAAGAGTGTGGACGTGGTGGGTGAGCGGGAGCGAAGTTAACCAACCGTCTTCTGCGGAGGGTACGGTGATTTCGCGGATGTGGGCGTAAGCACGCTTAGTTTCTAGGGACGGTCGTGTAATACGCGTTCGATGCCTTGATATCGTCAAAGGGATCGGTAAAAATGTTCCGCGGACGGCTTTGTCCTCAGGGCTTCAGGGAATGGGGGGCGTAAGTCGCGGCAGCTCTCACCAACGGGATTGCATAATTCGACGCGATGTCGGTGTCGAATAGGGTAAAATTGTTTTTGAACATATGTATTAGGATCGGGCGTACACATGTCTTAAATAGTGTACACGATGCAAGCGGCCCAGGACCATAGCGGCCATGTTCCGGACTGTACGGACATGTCCATTGAATTTAGGTCTATTGTCGAATTTGACACCCAGATATTTACTCTGTGTGGTGAACATGTTAATGCGCAATTGATAGGCTGTAAAAATTGTTAATAAAATGAGAAAATAAAATTTCAAGATAAAAATAATTACTGCGTTATAAATACGTGCGGAGCCACAAGGCATCGCTAGTACTCTGATAAATCCTAATTATATTTAATTTTACTATGAAAACGAAGCAAATCTCGACTTAACTATAGTATTGAGAAATGAAACAGATTAAACGCGAAATCGATTCATCTAACATGTTTACTGTCACATAAGTATTTTCTAAAGAAAATTTGTTTATTCCCAACGAGCTGTAAATGATTATTTGTTTGTCGTATAACGTCCGCCAACACGTTGGCTCGGAGAGATGCGTTGTTTATGACTGTACTCTTTACGGGTTACGTAGTTATTAATGTTATATTATTTCATAACAACGCCGTGAGCTTGGTGTCGAAAATCTAATAAGTGTAATAGATAGCTTTAAACAAGATTAGTGACTGGCTTTAAAGTTTCTTGGCAAAATTACTACATCTACCATATTATACCGTAACTCTATGTCTGCAACCAAGAAACCAAAAAGTCAATAACTCCGTTGACGCACGAATTGTGCTGTGCCCACTCCACATACGGTGGTAGCCCGTCAGTTATTTCAAAGAAGATGATGCTTATTTTGTGTGATTCTAAGAAAATAAACATATTCTATCGCTGACTTTTTTTATGCCATTTTAAGATTTACAGATATGTGCTTTATTAATCTGATATATCACTTATGGTTTACTCAGCATAAGCCATTTAAGCACCCCAGAAGCGTCTGTTTCTGCATTGATTCACCATTATAGCCACTGCTTATTTCGTACGTTACTTTAACAAAATTTATCCTATAACCTGACCAGATAACATAGCTATGAATTTAAAAAAAAACCTTTTAAATCAGATAACTAACTGGTTTTCGCGTGAAAAGAACATAAACGGACAGAGAGACGTTGAGTCATATAATTTGTTATATAAGATGTAAGAAGAAAAGTATAGAATTCTGAGCCAGATATCCCTTAAAGATTCCGGCTGACCAACAAACCACGGAACTAAGAGTAAAGCGGAATTAATACGTGTTTCACAGTATCGGGGTTCTGTGATATAAACCATTTGCATTCTAATAGGTTTTTCTTTTGTTAATACTACTAAACTTTCAAAAGACAATTTCACGAATAATTGACACCACGTCTCAAAGTATTTTCAATGTGCCATTTAGTTTTAATAGCCGCTATCAAATTAATTCACTGTGATCATTCCACAACAGTGCGGGCCGACGCACACCGCGAAGAGACGGTGCGCCCGCGCATAAATTGTTAACTGACCTTTCAGTTCCAGTATTTATAGTCGAAATCTAATCGCAATGAAATATTGATATTGGCCCACTAAATCTAATGGTAATGAGGTTGGCAACATCGCTGCGGGCGCGACCGGTATGATCTCCACGTTGAATTGATGATATTAGCCAGGTATATGAAAATGATTCTATAAGTATACCTAGTCAAAATTACTGCATTTAAGAATATTTATTGTTATAAACTTTATTTTTTATGTTTATTATAAGCTCTATTAGTTCAAAACAAAGAATATCTATTTGGAACAGGCTCAAGTGGAGAGCTATAACTAGATTCATTTTAATTATGACTAACTACAGATATGTGGGTAGTTTTAAAGTAGTTATGTAGCGGTAAAGATATAATTTTTTATAGTAGCTCGGAAAATTGACGGTATGTGCCCTGATGGTAAAAACAGTAGGTATAATCCAAACACAACGGTGACCACCGAGGGATCGGCTGTCTATCAGCGGTCGCCAGTTATGACGGCCTGGATAAATATATCTTCACATTGCTCTTCAACGACTCGACATGGAAAAAAGATGGGAACACATTAGCCAGAAGATGGTTCTACAGTTCAACAGTACCTATAACAACAAAGTTAAGACATAGAGAACTTTTTAGTTCATGCCGAGATGGAGGTTACCGTAATACTTTGATACCGAAGACTAGTTGTATGGTTCTGTTGTGGAAACGAGAGGATGGGATTAGATTGAACAGCTCTTCAAAACGCTCACCATGAGACAGACGGTAGAACACACTCAGTGAGGTGATGTACCTGCGCAGCTGAAGCGCTGCAATATATTTGATAATGTCTGCGTTATTAACAATGCGAACAGCCCGTCTCTGCAACCTGTCCAGAGCATCGAGGAGGTATTTTGCGGATCCATCACAGAGATGCTAACTGCATTCCATATACGGCCGAATTTGTGCCTTGTAAATACAATACAGATTACATTTCAATAAAGTCAAATAAAAGTTTGGCTATAATATTTCTTTTCAGTCCTTTTTTACGTAGGTACTTATTATACGTGGGCTGTTCCAGAAATGTTTAATGGCAAATGAAAAATAGTTAGAATATGAATAAAGTTTATTTATAGTTTTTCTAAATATTCCCCTCCAACCCTTAATGCTCTTATGCATTCGAGTGAACCAGCTTTCGAAACAATAAAAATGTATGTTACGAATGATCGAAAAATAACCTACCGCCGAATTCTTAAGGTGCTTAAAGTGTTCATGCAAGATGGTGGAAAATGTTCGTGACCCAATCTTCAGTTCAGCCTGAATCCCTCTATTTGTAATGTGTCTATTCTCCCGCAATAGCCAATCTACCCTGGTGGCAATTTCATGAGTTTCTGCAGTTGTAGGTCGGCCGGGTCTGAGGTCATCGTTAAGGTTCTCTCAACCACGTTTAAATTCATAAACCCAATATGTAACTGTTGTTAACACATGAGCAGACTCTCCAAATCCAGCGTGTAAATTTTTGTAAGATTCCTTGAAGATTAACCCTCATTTATAATCATAAAAAATCATAGCACGAAAAGCTTCCTGCGAGACGTCCATGGTTGCAAACAAAAAAACAGTGACTAAAAAATATACTAAATAAACTAAAATAACGAAAAAACTAAATAAAATAACTAAAAATATACTTTGGCGTGTTCAATAATAATGCTAGTCAGTAGGGCTTTAGCACATTTACTTTGTATTAAAATAATACAGGTTTTAGTACATAACGTGACGTGAAACCAACCGTCGGAATTTTATGTCTATCTGATATGTCATCACCTAAGTATTTTTAATATTAACAATAAGAAACAGCCAGTACAAAAATAGTGGCGAATGAGGCGCCACAATACTAAAAAATGTACATAATATATTCTTTAAAAATATTTTTTTAAATAACTACAGTTGCCAATGATTTCCACCAAAAAGAAAGATTAGCTATCAATTCAAAATAGCTTCAAGAAAAAAGAGATTGTATTTATTCTGTGGTTAACAATTTTCTAACTACCTAGGTATATATACTATACTATTTAATTGTGTTGCGTACAATACATAATATTCATGTTAAGTTTGTTCGAAACTTGCAATAGTTTTTAGAACAGCGGTTCCTAACCTTTTCAATCTTGTTACCTTATTACAAAAATCATGTTATCAATCCTCCCACCGTAAAATTTTAAAATATCCCCATTTTACCCCCAATACATGTAAATACAAAGTCTTTATTAAACATAATTAATTGCACAAAAATATTAGATCCTTACCTATAAAATTGCCGTTTTATGTAGTTTTTTTAATAAAAGTATCTAATGAATTAATCGAATTATTATTATTGTCTATGCACGTTCGCCTTTATAATGGGAATTTATAATTAATTAGTTGAATTATTTAGGTATTGGCGATGCACTTTTGCCTTTTTAATGGAAATTCCCTGAGGACGGGAAACGATTAACTCTTTAAAGGCGTTATTCACCGCCTCATTGGATTTGTACTTTTTCCCCTGTAAAAAGCATTCCCTCGCAGGATAGTACTTTTACCCCTGAGGGGTAATCACCCCCAAGTTCCAAACCGAGGGTTTAGAAAGGTAGTGGCTATCAAACGTAACTACCGATAACTGTCGATAGGCACCTATTTAACGACAGATATTCAACTTGGGTCTCATAAATTGGTAGGTTGGCAACAGTGGCGGTCTAAGCCCATCAAAGGTTCGTAGCGGCGAAAAGAAATGAGGCCCCCGAAACTGTTCAATTTCAATTTAATGTAGGTACTAATTCTTCAAACTTCACAGTTCCTCGTTCGATCTCTTGTGAGATACGCTATGATAGTGATGATTATAGGCTGTATGATACGAGCATTACATTACAACGCTCACAAATTATCCATTGACCCAATTCTCAGGCGCCATCCCACACCGCTTGCATTCTACAGGTTTAGATATTATTGATGTTAGATATTATTAAGGCCGTCAATAAAGTATAGGTCGAATCGAACGTTTATAATCCGATATAACGTTTAATAACTTATATGAAAAATTCATTTCTGTTTTCGTAATTCTTTATTCATAATACTTATCTTTATTAACAGCTTTGAGTATGTAAATATATGTATATTTGGATGCCTTATTTTTAAACTTTTAATAAGTACTAGCTGTGCCTGTGACTTCATCCCCGTGGAACTTCGTATGCTGCGATGGCAGCGAAGGGACACTGCTTCTTTAGTTTATTTTATTTGCGCGGAACCCTTATTCTTTAACTAAAATAAAAGTAGCCTAAGTTACTCCCTATATCACCAGCTATCTATCAGTGAAAGTCTCGTTAAAATCGGTCCAACCGTTTCGGAGATTACCCGGAACAAACAGACAGACAGACAAAAATTTTAAAAATGGGCTTTTTGTTATAGGTAATGTATTCATATGCATTTAGTAAAAAACTGTTATTTTGACATTACAAGCAGACACTTCAATTTTATTAATCGTATAGATTTAAAAAACTGATTAATAACACTTAGACAGCCCAGCCCATAAGTACCTAACACTTTGATGCTAGTTCTCGTGTAAACATTAACTCTATGGAAATGTTGAAATACTTATAAAAAATAACATGACATGAAATACACAAATGTTACGAAATAGTAATATGATTACGATGCCGCGATGATATGTATCAAGTACACATGATGCCCACATGTTATGCTATGTCCTATTTCTCAATACGTGCCCTACCGCCTCGTGATCGATATAATGGTCCGTTCTGAACACAGACCACAAACTAGTAGACGCGACATAGCGAACATCCGCTGTAGAGTATACGTGCAATTGTTTAACATATATAATTTTTTAATCCAAATGGTAACACGCTAAACTTAGTTGGGGGACTGCCGGAAAACATGTATAGGTGTTTGGTGACAGATTTACAACTTGAAGGTGGTGGCTAGCCAGGCTTGTATTAGAAAATTCCTTATCACCATGCTATGGTTTCATCACGATGTTTTTCATCGCCGAAAGTAAGGACCCATTGCAAGATTGGTAACCATGTCGATCAACACTGTGTCCAAACACGCTAACGCTGTTTGAAGTTCAGTGTTTGTGAAATAAATAAAACATGGATGAAACCGTTGGGACAGCTGTAATATATTTACATATAGACAAGCTTAGTTTCGACTGCTTAAACTTGGCATTGATGGTGATCGTATTGTTACGATCCGAGTAAAAATAGAAAGAAATCACTATTCTCGAAATCTCTGGAACCGTCTAGAATTTACTCGAAACATCGAGTGCATATGTATTCGTATGTACAAAAAAAATATTGTAACTTACTCACACATACAAAGCTTATCTACATCATCAAACAAACAATAGTCTAAAAATAGAACACTTCCCCTTGTAAACAATGAAGTAAAGTTCCAGGCATTTGTAGTGATTTCTACCCTCCTTTTATTTTATGTATATAAGATAGCTGTGTTCCGAGCCAGGACACCCAAGCCCTGTAAATCTGTCAAAACTTGTAATGAGTCCATCAGTATAGTAGGTTTCAAAAAAAAACCAGGACAATTTTGTTTTGGACAACGAAGTGGAAATAACAAGCGATAAAAAGGAAGAAATCTGAAAGAGGACCATAGAGCGAGATACTTTAAGTGTAGTACGACAGCTAAGTATAGTGAGTTTGTTTGAATTTTATTTCACTTAGTGAGAATAAGTTATTCAGTTAAAATCTAACAGCATTTTCAGTAAGTGCTCACGGGTATAACAGTATTAGAACGTTTGCACATAATATGATTTTACAAATATTACGTAATTTACGATATTTTTGTCTGGTCATGAGTGGTCTGTGACTGTGAACCACGTTGTTTGGGCCGTGTGGTGAGATTAACCTTTGCCGCCGCCGCCTCGAGCACACGACCTTATGCCAAGTATGAGATTATAAATTGAATATCGGTACCCGGATAACCTAAGGCGATGTTAAGTAAGATCATAGTATTTACTAATGTCATCTTACGCTATAGGAGCTTCGCCAGCATGAAATTACTAAGGACACTTTTAAGGGTTCAATTTAAAGTGGCTGTATTATGTTTATTTTCGAGTATTTTTTAATGCAACAAAAGTGACAAACAAGCATACGATCCGCCTATTGGTAAGCGGCTACCATAACCTATGAACGCTTGTAATATCACCAGCGCGCTCCCGACCTTAAATCCCCAAAAATTTGTAGGTATTTCATATCACTCCTTAAAATTCCGATAAAAAAAAATCATTAATCAACATAAGATATCATAAATAAAAAACACCATATTGCATACAATTTGTAGGTAAAATACTTTAATAACGACACATGGGATGATGTTAGACATTTACGAAGGAGCGCAACACAAACGTACGTATGTTAGAAATGGCAATTTTCAATTCAAACGCTTCCCGCCGTGTGAATATCGATCAAAAGCTAAGAAAAAAGTAAAATTCGACGGGCACATCACTACGGTTAAGACTTAAGGTGAAAGTTCACACCTGACCCACGAATCGTAATTTTTATATGAATATTTTAATATTTCACGTAAAATTTTAATACGTCAGACAGAGCTTTGGAGAAATACATTTTGCAGTGCCTTTACTTGTCTTTACTCAAAAAATAAAATTATATTCAGTTTAATAGACGTAGTTTATTTTGTCAGCACATAATGTAGTTGTTCTAACTAGATACATTGTTAAGTAACTCGAAGTTGCTATTGACAGGTATGGTCACGCGCGCAATGAGTGGAAGATATATTATAAATTTTGTGGGTTTTTATACAAATATGGTGGCAAACATACGTACGGTACGCCTTATGGTAAGCGGTTACCGTAGCCTATGGACGCTTGTAGCACCAGAAGTATCACTAATGCGTTACCGACCTTGATCCCCCTACCCCAAGGAGCTTTGAAAACCCTACACATCACAGGAACCTGAAATAAAATTATTTAGCCGCGATCTTCTTTAGGGTGGAGGGGAGGTATTTCACCAATCGGGCTGCCGCAAGTAGAGAGAAATCTCCGAAGAAAGTTTTCTGTGCCCTACTTTTAATATATTATGGTATAATATACAGAAATATATATAAATGGAAACCGTGATTGACTGACTGATCTATGAACACATCTCAAACAACTGAACGCATCCGCTAAGATCAATTTTTTTTTAATTCATCCCCTAAAACGGGCTTCAAAATTTGTATGGTTTTTTAACACGGGTGAAACCGTGGGGCACAGCTAGTAATTATAATTTATATAATATATAATCAATATATAAAAAATAAAGAATTTCTTATGCCAGATGTGAGAGAGCAATCACCTTTAAATAGCGTCCTAGTTATGGGAGCACGTCAGGGGGTCGCGGTACCTGCTCCAAGACACATTGTATGCGCGACCTGTCGCTTCTACACCGGCATTCAGCCATCATTGTAGCTGCATTATTCAGAACCGCTCACGCGTCTGTCGATTTATACCGCAGCTTAACGCCTCGCCTCCGACCGCTTAAGGGATACCGGAAAAACTAACTATGTCGTACTTGCTACATGACAAATTGCATTCTATTAAAGGCCGAGCACCGTGTTTGGTGGACGCGTGTTTATGATTATGGAAGCGTTGTTGCTCTTCGCGGAAGGCCGTCTTTTTACGCTCACGGCAGCGCGGCGCGACCACGAAGTCGTGGCTTCCGCCGTTTATGAGTATTAGAAGTGTGCTTGTCTCCAGTTTGCCATTTTGTATAATATAGCTTAGGAGTCAACTGGCGGATATTTTTTTAAATATAAATAGTCACACCGATTGAGATAGGGGTGCATCTAATTATGTAGAGAGGATGAATGAAAGAAAAATTACTAGACAGATTTATACGAGTGCAAATGGGAACGTTATAAGAGGATGGCCTAGCCTAGACGAATACTGAATAAATTTATAATTTATTTATATATTTATAACAAAAATTTACTCCCACTAAGGCTTAGCGTGTTACCATTATGTTCAAACGCTAAACCTATAAGAAAAAAAAAACATATAATATAAAATTTTATATAAAAGTGAGGTAAAGCTCCCGGTGTAACTTCAATCCTCGCTAACGATAAGACATCACAAAAACAAGACTCTATCTGTATTTAGTTTTGTCCGAGACTTGTGTAAGTACTCACTTTGTTCGCGCACGCACGCGCCACGCAGCACCGCTCTATTGCCCACACTAATGACAGAAACGCGTACATTCATTTTGATCAGAACTAACAATAGGAGCCTAATAGACCATTACAGGTAGATTTATGCAACAAACAAGCCAAGATTGAGGCACGGACAACTTGTATTACCATAAACGTCAGTGAATAAAGAACCTAAAGGTTTCCACTATAACACGATAATAGTGGACATTTGTGTTTCAAGTCATAAGGAACGAGCTTGTTATATTATGTTATTTGTTTCTATTTATAAACATTTCTATACCTAATTATGTTATACCAATATCAAATGTTGTAGCGAGAGCTACGAGCAATAATAATTAATCTATGATCAAATAATTTAAGCAAGGGAAATTGTCAGTGATTTATGACTGTATTCTTTATAATCTATATACAATTAATAAAATTGAAGTGTCATTTTTTTACTAAATGCATATGAAAGTATATACGATACAAATAACAAAAAGCCCATTTTTAAATTTTTGTCTGTCTGTTTGTTCCGGGTAAGCTCCGAAACGGTTGGACCGATTTTGACGGGACTTTCACTGATAGATAGCTGATGATATAGGGAGTAACTTAGGCTACTTTTATTTTAGTTAAATAATTAGGTTTCCACACAAATTAAAAAAAACTGGTCTTGGTGAATCAATTCGGGCGCTTAAATGGCTTACTTTGAGTAAACCATAAGAGTTATAGTAAGTTAATGTACTACATAATTATAGGCATTAAAAGACCAAAAAAAATCGGGAGAGTATACATCTATCTTCTAAGGATCACCCACAATAAGCATTTTTGTCTTTAAAATAGCCGGGAACGGGGGAGCAAGATTCACGCGGACATTATGTATTCCATATGAGCGAAGCCACGGGCACAGCTAGAATATTATATATACTAATATTATAAAGCTGAAGAGTTCGTTTGTTTGTTTGGTTGAACGCGCTAATCTCAGGAACAACTGGTTCGAATGGAAAAAAATATTTTAGTGTTGGATAGCCCATTTATCGAGGAAGGCTATTATAGGCTTTATAACATCACATTACGTCCAATAGGAGCAGAGCATCACTGAAAAATGTGCAAAAAGGGGGAAACTTATTCCTTTTGAGAGCTTCCACTGCGTGCGCTGCGTGAATGATTAAAGTTACGCAACAATCGTGTGTGATGACTGAAAAAGATATAAAAAAAGTCCGCGACAGCATATCTTTTAAGGTTTACTCAATATAAAGTTTTTTATGGTAATAAAAGTTGTTCTAAAATAATGAATTATTTGCAAAAGTGTTTTTGTATACATGGTATAAATCCTTATCGAAATAAATACTTACGTTATTCATCAAAGTATTTCATTTTGAACAAAATTGCCTTTACAGTAATTGATTTAAATGAATATCCTTAGGAGATATCACAGTTTTAAAATAACTCGGCAGCAAAATAATAATCAAGTATCGCGAGCGCATTTTTATTATGCAGAATAAAGTGGGAGGAGCGCGGTAACCTTAATACAGTGCCTACGACCTACTCCCTCTAACCCTTTCTTCTCTCTCTTTCTATATCTTATATGACGCAGAGGAAGTTGCGCGGTTCAGCTAGTACTTAATATTAGTTCAGTATTGCAAAAGTGTTACCAATTTATAAGCAAAACTTCGTAGTTCATTTAGTCAAAAAAAGTTTAATAAGTATCTATGTTTTAGTAACAAAAATAAAGAAACTAACGTTTTTGTTTGAATACTAATATCATGATAGGACACTCTATAATTAGTCACTTGATAATAGCAAAAATGGTCTTCAGTAACAATTATAGTTATAAAGGTAAGAAAAGGAAAAAAAATATTTTAAGTGACAATGTGACCCAAGATGATGGTAGCACGCTAAGCCTAGTGGAAGACTGGCTCTCAAGTGCAGCTGCCGGAACATACCTATTGGCGTTTGGCGACAGATTTTCAAGTTGAGGGTGGTAGCTAGCCCTATCACTATGCTATGATTTATCACGATGTCTTTCCTTCATAGAAAGCTCAGGCTCCTTGCAGGGATTCGAACTCACGCCGATCGACGCGGAATCCGATCACGCTATTAACTGAGCCATCATTGCTTTGGCAAATAATTAGAAAAAATATCCTTGTACATATTCTTATCTTAATAAATATATACATATATATATAGTTATAGTCAGCTAACCGAGCCCCGTTTACTAAAATAAAATAAATTTATGACGTCAGGGTCCGATTGTCCATTTAGCATATGTAGCAAATACCATGGGCCCCGCGCTTAGCCGAAATTAAAAAGACTTTTACAAACTTTTCTTGACGCTTAATGTCAAGAAATTTCAATATAACACTAAAAAATTGTTGTCCAACTGGGAGTAAGATTTGTGTGGGACTTTTCCAGAAAAGTTTCTAAACATATTAAATTAAATTAGTGCTGGATACCCAAGTTGGCGACCATTTTAGTGGTAGGTATCTCTAAATTTTCTTACATTAACTTTCTAGTAAAATTGTTAAGTAAACATAAGTAAAATTTGTGTGGGACTCCCGGTGGGTGATATTTTTTTAGTGTTTTCTCTAAATTTACTAACATTAAACCTTGAGAAAATTTTGTACACAGATAAAATATGTGTGGAACTCCCAGGTGTGTAAACTTTTTTAGTGTTATCGCAAAATTTGCTCACATAAAATCTTGAGCAAAATTTAATTAAAGATGTAATTTAAAGAAGAAGGACTCGGGGAACTTTCTCCCCACGAATATTATTCAGGATATATCGTGCTTGTTTTATTACCAAATCAAAAGCTGAGAGATACAAAGTCAAACAGAATCTATTATTAGCATAATTATGATTCTGGAGTTACATAACGAAGAAAATATACCTAATGAACTTGATAAAGATGGAGGTTACAAATTATTTCATATTTGATTTAATCCAAGTAAATTCTCTCCCCCTAGTAACATCAGCTATGGGCCCCTTCTCTGGCTTACCAAATCCGCGTCTGTATAACGTAAACTACAACCTCGAGTAACAGTAAACACAGAAGCTTGAAAGCACTTGTTCCTGCTAGTAATAAATAGTCCCGTTTCACCACTCGCACTTGAGCGTCGTAAAATTAATTCTCAACATACACTTGTGCGGGTAGCTGTCTATCTCTTGCATAAATCGCAAGTCCGCGCCGCCATTCCCGACGCCTTTCCGGAAGAAGGCTGTATTTATATACCTATAAATATGTCACAGCTGTGTTTACGATCGTTCTCACTTCTTACTACTTATTACTTACGAACGACAAAAGCGTGTAATAAATAAATAGGTTTAAGGCAGTTCATAAAATAACTTTAATTATAAAAAATAATTCAAAAATCATTTTCATCCATATTAATTGTTATAAATGCGAAAGTAACTCTGTCTATCTGTCTGTCTGTTACGCCTAAACCGCCGTATCAATTCGATGAATTTTGATATACGAGTGGACCTTGGTGACGGTCACATAGGCTACTTATTGTCGCGAAAATAAAACTTGAAGGCGTGAAATAAGGAATGAAAGTTTGTATAGAGACCTATCATTTCTCAAATTAGTGATATGAAAATTCATATTTATGTGTTTGTTAAGAAATGGTGTTCCGTGTTTTTGAAAAATCATCCGTTAATGTGGTACAATAGGGAATGATTTCAATTATTTGATTCTTTGTTTTTTGTATCTATAGGCAATACCAAATTATTGTCAGATTTTCAATATTTGTATTTAAGTAAAAGTATAATATAATATATACTAAACTAGCTGTGCCTGTGACTTCACTCGAGTGGATTACAGAACGCCGTTGTTATCGTGGTGACCCCGCTTCCCAACACGGCGTTCGCACGCCGCGCCGGTTATTTCAAAGAAAAAAATGGTTATTTTTTACGCGGAACCCTAATTCTTTTTCTAAAATAAAAGTAGCCAAGTTACTCCTTATAACATCAGCTATTTGCCAGTGAAAGTCCCGTCAAAATTGTTCCAACCTTTTCGGAGATTACCTGGAACAAACAGACCCACTGGCAGACAAAAATTGTTTTTTGTTATATGTAGGTACCGTATACCTAAACTTTCATATTATGCATTTAGTAAAAAGCTGTTTTGACATTACAAACAGACACTTCAATTTTATTTATTTGAATAGACAAAAAGCATCATCAATATGTACATAGTATAAAAGTCGCGACCGTCTGTTTGTCCGCTTACTTCTAAACCACGTAACGGATATTTATTCGGTTTTGACTGTCATTTAGAGAATTTTTTACGAAAGGTTTGTATATATGTACAATACATTCCAAATAAGTTTTTGTATATATGAGAAAATTCAATGTTTTGTAATGAAATCGTGTCTATTGATTTTCAAGCGCTTAAATGGCTTACGCTGGCTTAACCTTAAGAGATACATAAAAATAATGTACTTACTAATGAGTGGTTCTTCAAAAAGCCTACAGAAAAGTCCAAGTTGGCATATGTCTATGTCTTAAGGTTGACTCACAGTAACCATTTTTATCTTCAACATAATAATTGAAAATGTTAGGTTATTTGCGAAGCTACTTTACCTAATTCAGTATTAATCCTTATCCAGGTAAATATGTTAGTTATCTTGGGAATTTCATGTAGATTAAAATACATCATGTTTTTTTAAACATAAAATACACCACTTTGTAAATTGCACATATGCGAAGCTGGGGCGGGTCGCGAGTAATGTACAAGAGAACTAAGTAAATAAGAAAATAGGGCGAAGAAATATGACAACACTGTCCCTGACGTTAAGTAGACTACAATGCAAACACATGGGCGACTACCGAAAGAACTTAAATATCGTAATCCATCGACGGTCCATTTAACCGGACATGCACATGCTGATCCCAGAACGCGACACGCAAAAGTTATGATATGCTACTACACTATGACGGACTTTTCATCGCATGGATGGAGGTCGCGACCCAGTCAGGAAAACAGCTCTACCACCCCGCTATAGCAATTTCTTCGTTCTTTAATCTGCCGAGTGCACCACATGGAGGTGAGGTTGGCTTGGACGTCGCAGTTCTAAAGATGTAATTTGACACCCCTTACACCCCGTTTTTGATTGTTCAGGCAAAAAAACTAAGGTTCTCTAGATAACAAATCAGAGTTTTTTAATAGATAATAATAGAACTAAAAGAATACGAATCACGTTATCTATGAATCAATTTTATAATAACAACATTTCTAAATGCAGCAAGTTATGGTAAGAAAAATTCAATATAATCAATTATTGCAGCAGTACAGCTAAAAGCAAGTTTAAGTATATTATGATAATATTTCAATTTTTAAGTAGAAATTAAAAATAGATTATACATTTAACAAAAATTAAATATCAATACCTATACAAATTAAAAATAAATTATCACATTGAATTTTTAATTTTTCATTGAACTTCTTTTAGGTACGTATTGAAAAAAATATAAAAGTATATTTTTAACCAAACAAATAGTTTACACCATAATATTGCTCGCTAAGCCTCTTTTTTTATTGTGACAAAGAGTCACACCCGAAGTTATTTTGCAAAATGCTGTATGCAGATATTATTTTTCAAAATGCTTGCAAATGTTATTTTTGAAAATTCTGTATGCAGATTTTACTATTCAAAATGCTGTATGCAGATATTATTTTTCAAAATGCTTGCAGATGTTATTTTTCAAAATGCTTACAGATGTTATTTTTCAAAATGCTGTATGCAGATGTTATCTTTTAAAATTCTGTATGCAAATGTTATTATTGAAAATGCTGTATGCAGATATTATTTTTCAAAATGCTTACAAATGTTATTTTTGAAAATTCTGTATGCAGATTTTACTATTCAAAATGCTGTATGCAGATGTTATTTTTCAAAATGCTTACAGATGTTATTTTTCAAAATGCTGTATGCAGATGTTATCTTTTAAAATTCTGTATGCAGATGTTATTATTCAAAATGCTGTATGCAGATATTATTTTTCAAAATGTTTGCAGATGTTATATTTCAAGATGTTGTATGCATCAGTGTTATCTAGAAATAAATCACAAAGTACAATTAATATTATATTTATTCTTTTCAATAAATAAATTTTATGTAAATTGAAAATCTTTTTGATCACGTCAAAGTAGTAGTAACTTCTAACGACCACTTTTATTATTACATGAACATAAAAATCTATATATAAACATGAATGTTTCTTCGTTTGTTTGTCCACTATGCGTTTCTAAACTATTCATCGGATTGCCATGAAACGTTCGTGAGTTGTTGCATCCGCAATAACGTTCTGTATTAGTACAACAGCTTACAACAGGTGGCGTGTAATTCATTTCACTTTGAACAGGACAGGAAAGAACTCACGTGTGAAAGCATAATAATTTGCAGTGTTAAAGCGCGCACCTCTTGAAAACTCCTGACACATTTTGAATGTAAATTTCAGATTAATATACGACTGAACCCGGGAAGGATCTAGGATGCATATCATTTCGCTTCACATTAGGGGTTAAGCACTACTAATAAAAATTACCGTTAAAAACACTAAATCCCATGATGCATCAAAAATTACTTTCATGTTATTCGTTCGTCGGGAACACCAGCTAGTAAATAAATATTATAGGTAAATCAGTTTAGAGACGTTTTTGCGTTTGTATTAGTGTAATACCATAAGTATAAATATTAACCACGTAGTAGCGGAACTCCTTTGAAATCGCGCAAAAGTAGACAAACAAATACTTAGAGCACGTCTCACCCCGCGAGTCCCCACATAGAAGATATAATTATCGTAATAAAAGACCGTTTCATTGTTAAAATTAGAAAAGGTACCTAATATTATTATTATCATTACATAAATCGAAATAAATATACGATGACAAGTTGTGTGCGTATGTAATGAGATGAATGATAGGTGTGGGAAAATAATTAATATAAAATATAATTAAGCCACATAGAGTAATTTTTTTTTTTCTTGTATGTAGGACGTCATTAGAAACTAGAAACACAAAACGATACCGATGCGATGTTGTCTGTTCGTACGACCCGCGACGCTCGTAGCTGTTAAATCAGCGCTAAACATTTAATTCGACCGTAGGGTTGCCTAATCACTGAAGCCGAGCTGTGAAAATTTTGACCAATAAAACTGCATAAAAATCTAATGATTCAATTCTATTGGTCGAAATTTGTTGAGTACAATTCTATTGGTCGAAGTTTGCACAGCTCCGCTTGAGTAGATAGGCAGCCTTACGCGACTACATAGTTATTGTGAGTAAAACCGGAATAAGTTGACACTAGCCAGTAGCTACCACGTGCCTCTCGCACTCGTAACTACAAACGTACACTATTCACTACACCTACACGTAAACTATACCGTACACTACTACAAACGCAAAAACGTCTCCAAACTGATTCGGCTGTACAATCGACACATTGGAATGATTATTGCTCTTCAACAAGATTTAAGTTGATATCAAACTGTCCCTTGACCAAATCGCAAGCCACTTGGAAATTCCACTTGTCCGTACTGCTAGCTTTATGCGCTCTTTTCTAAAAACAAAACATACATTATTAAAGTGATATATATATATAAGATCAATGACACAAAATCTCCCTGGACAATTCTAACAAGTTCGCAATAAACATGTTGCCAATAAATATCTAAAAACAAAACAATAAAAGAAACCTATTCCGTATGAAATACGTTTAACGAACATATATTTTAAGTAACACATATGATATTATAATGGTAATAAATATCCACATTAATTCGTTATTTATTAAGTTATTATACATATTTATTAGTTCAATAAATATTTATGGAAATTTCTAATTAATGGGGTTAATTTTTTTAATCATAATTTATTTACAATTAAGATTTGCTAATTTGTCATACAAATCTCATATCAAAGAAAGTAACAAATTGTTCTGTAAATTAATTGAAGAACGTACATTCCTACAGCTATAATTAAAGGATCTACTATGGAACTTGGCACCCGTTAGGTCTGGGGAATCTCTTTTAACAGTGACGTCATTTCTTTGGGCCCTTTTTCACATTTATATTTTTGTTGGGATATACTTCACTGCATCAATATACTACATATATATCTACCACACTATAATTATTGGGTGGTGGGAATAGGCAAATGTATCTGACTGGAACTTAATCACCATACATCAAGTGTAAAACCCGATACGTCGCGTTGCTAAAGCGGGGTGGTAGTACATCCGCGACCACCATCCACATAAATGATAAACGCGTCAACAGTCACTCTTTTGGTTTGTAACGTTTATCCAGTTGCTGAAAGGAACAAATTCCAGGAATATTGTATATTTACTTTGCCCTCCCAATATATCCTTGATAATTTAATGTACATTCGCAAAAACTTAGTCAAGCTACATTTTGTCAATGCTAAATTATTATTATTGTACATGTTATATTAACACTTGTACAGTTAAAAAAAGAAAGATAAACTCGATCGAGTTTCTTAACGATTCTTCTCGATGTCTGGGATATTTTCCGAACTGGTAGTAGTGTTTTGACGTTCATAAATGCCTTCTTAAGGCTTAAATTGAATAAAGATTATTTTGATTTTGATATCAGTCGGGCATTACAGCGACAACCGATTACCGATTTCTAGGTGATCACCGTTGTTTTGGGATTGTACGGAATTGATGATGATGATGATGATTTGATTGAATATGGGGCAGACTGAAAACCAGCGCTGTGTGGTTTCCCATTGCCAAATTGTGTACGTAATTATATTCATTCGTAACTCTCTTTTTGTTTTGGCAATAAATGATTATTATTATTATTATTACTGTCCTTACCATCAGGCAGGCAATTAATCGAGCTACAATTTAAAAAAATGTCATGTCTCAATTTTCCAAACCTCAAATTTAGATGCATGCTCTTTTAGCGAATCGAACCCGCGACTATCATGTTTTTTTTTTTATATAGTCGCTCGGCAAATCGTCTGTACTGTTCTTGATGGAAAGCAAAGTATAATCCTAACACAACGGCGAACACCAAGAGATAATAATCCACCGACGGTCGCCGCCGTCATTCCGGGTGTATTAATTTAACTGAATATGCACAGGCTGATCTCGAAACACGACACGCAAAAGCGAGTCACTATGACGGGTTTTTCATTCGATGCATGTTGATTCCTCGTTCGTTGCACAGCAGGGTGCACCACGTGAAGGTGAGGTTAACTTGGGCGTCTCAGTACTGAAGATGTAATTCGGTACCCAAATTGCCAGATACCTTGATTAGATCACAATGTAGTTTAATTTATATTAATGAAACTGAATTAAAAAATTGCCTTATTATAGAAAAGGGTATCTCCGTATAGAGATAATATAAAGTTATGTTATGCTTACGAGTATTTTAACAGCCTGTCTAGTGTGCGGATCCCAGTCGACGATTTGCCCAACGCTGGGCGTCTGTGTGGGCCCGGCGCTCATCTGTCTCCCGCCTACGTTCCACACTGACCATATCGCGAAACCGTTTATTGTATGCATCTCATCGGATTCTGAATCACTGTCGAAAAAAATATATCACCTACATTTTTTATAAATAATCTATAAAATTAATAAAATTGAAATGTCCGTTTGTAATGTCAGAATAACAGCTTTTTATTAAAAGTAATATACCAATAAGCTCTGCAGAAACTGGTATTAAGTTTTTGAAAAAAAAAACTGTTTACACAAAAACAAACTTTCATGCCAATCAATCCTGTTTCTTATAAAGATCAATAACCTCTATCCTACCTATTGAGGTGACTGTACATATAAGAAATGTCTGAAACTGCAAAAGAAAATTCCGCTATTTTCCGTAACACTGCACCTATTAACTTAAAAGAAAGTCAACTTACATAATGGTGTGAACCCCATCTGTGGCATAAGTGGGCCTCAAGTGATGCATGTCGAATTCTATCAGCTTTCTAGGGGAGCCGCGACATTTGCACGGATATTCCCATAGGGGCTGCGCTTCTATCTCCGCGTCGCTAATCAAACGCGAATTCTATAAAAGCGTATTTAAATATATGATAAATAAAAAATCTATTTATATAACTATCCTGTTATATTATTTAAAAACTTTAGTTCATTCAGTGAGTAATAAAATAATGAAAAAAAAATCATGTGAAGTAATAAAATTACATGTTCAAAATTTGATTGCCGATTAATTAATGACGAGTGGTTTACATGATTCGGTTTTACCCATGTTCAATTCTTGCTCCGCTCCTCAGCGAATTTATATAACGTAAAACCATCCTCAGAGGCGTAGTAGGGGGTGGCGGCAAGTGTGGCCAGCCCCTGGTGCCACCCATACTAGCTAGCTACGTAACTGACCAACAAACGAAGAGAACCCTCAAGAAACAGGTTATCTAATGCAAAAATAATATTTAAATTTATTAAAAATGTATATATTAATACGCCAAACAAAAGCTTTCGGTGCCTTTTTAAGCGTATTTCGAGCACGGAAGACTGTGAGATTTGGTATGATTAAAGTTTATATGATGGAGTGCAGAAAGCTAAAATTTATCTATAATATCCGTTACTAATATATTAAATTAAATTAATTAATACTGCGAATCCTAAACTGAACAGTACCATTGCACTTAGACCCCACAAAATATTGACATTGTCACTCAAAGAAAAGTGATAACGAGTGATGTAGATAATACTCATTGTTTAGATTCATGAATACTGCAAATGTCAAACAGAAAATAGTCTATGAT
Source organism: Saturnia japonica (assembly GCA_033032175.1). Taxonomy (NCBI): domain Eukaryota; kingdom Metazoa; phylum Arthropoda; class Insecta; order Lepidoptera; family Saturniidae; genus Saturnia; species Saturnia japonica. The sequence goes on from CM065315.1 coordinate 4,621,981, forward strand.
CAAAAAGTCGCTGGTCGAACTTCAAGCTTAGGGTGATCGCTAGTATGTATAATTATAAAAATGTATCAATAAGAGTAAAAATAAATATATATTTTTATTGTTGCAAATAAAAAAAATACCTCACCTCAACAAGTTCATCAAATATCGACATGTCGATACCCTCGCAAACACCGAGCGGTATCCTAATCTTCTGTAAGTCCTGAAATTCGACCGGCATCGCCCAGTACTCACAGCCCTCCGGAATAATTGAGACACCATCTTTTAACTTCCCTTTGCATTGATAAAGTAGACATGCCATTTTCAAATTCTCCCAAGGTAATATTGCATTGGCGAAATTCGGTTCACACACTACAACACCCACTTCTATTAATAAGTCATCGTTTAATTCAGGTATTATATTCACATTACTCAAATTATTCTCTTTTATGTAATCATTCAAAATTCCAATATGAAGATTCAAATTTTCCAGAATATAAACTAACTTAGCACCCATTTTCGCCGCGGCCAATCCCATCAATCCACTCCCATTCAAATCTAAAACTATGGCATCGTTTGGCAATACTTCACGTAAATGACTCAGGAACTTCTTACTCCGTCGACCATCGTTCAAGTATGAAACATGAGTTCTCGAAAGAGCCATATGTACCCCACATTCGCATACAGGCCGTTTATAATTATTATGTTTTATTTGTTTTTCCAAATAGAACCATAGGGAATATTCATCTTGACAGGAGACTAATGTGGCCACATTGCCTTTGTGCATGGTCACTTCTTGGGGTAGGTAATAGACCGCTTGCATCCAGTGATCGCGCCATGGTATTGAATCTTGTGGTCGTTCAGAAGACATATTAGTGTCAGGATGGCACCACCATGGAGCACAACTGAGGGGAATTCTTCCTAAAATATTATATTAATCAAAATAATTTCAATTTTAAGGGGGAGTCCATAATTACGTGAGGTGGTTTTGGTTATTATTCGACATCCCCTCCCTCCGCGTAATCTCACGTGAACTTTATCGAAATGCGTATTTTAATTGTAAATACGTTAATCAGTACATGATTGCATAGGATTTATTTTAAAAAAACGTAATTTGCATATATATAAGTATTTTTATAAGACTTGTATTTAAGACAGAACGTAACCTAAATAAAACGTAAATCACAGTGAGAAAATCGGATAATAAAATATTTAAATAGGAACTACTAAAATTCGTAATTTAAGATTAACTTTACGTTATTAAGATTCGGCACGGCCCCTCCCCCTCTAAATAACTCACGTAATTAAAGGACGACATCGAACGACGAAATCGATGACGACGACAATACAGACGCATTTGATAACAGTACGCCCATTTTATGTATGTATGTATTTATAAATAAGAACCCAATCAATGAGAACTTTTTATACGGAATACTAGCTATGTCCGTGGCTTCGCTCACGTGAACTACAGAATGCCATCGATCGGGCAGACGCGCGAATCTTACTCCCTCGCTCCCTGCTATTTTAAAGATAAAAATGCTTATTGTGGGTGTTCCTTAGAAGATAGACATATAGTATCATTGACATTTTTGAAGGTCTTTTTAATGTGTACAATTATGTAATACATTAATTTGCTATATTACATAAGGTTTATTCAGCGTAAGCCATTTAAGCGCCCGAATTGAAAATAAAAGTAGCCTAAGTTACTCCTCATAACATCAGCTATCTACCAGAGAAAGTTCTATCAAAATCGATCTTACTGTTTCGGAGATTACTCGGAACAAACAGACAGACAAAATTTTTGAAAATTGATTTTTTGTTATAGGTTTCGTATATACTTTCATATGCATTTAGAAAAAACCTGTTATTTTGACATTACAATTAGACTTAAATTTTATTAATTGTATAGATAAGACACGTGAATGGACTCCATGAGACATACCTTCAGGGTCCATATTGAGCTCCCACCACATGAACACCATCTGAGCTTTCCCTGTGGCAGTCGCTGTAAACTCCTGCCTCACAGACCTCTTCATATCTATAGGAGTTCTACCAGACCAATCATAGTAGAATACAGGTAACTGATCCGACAGCTCACGAAACGACTGCCGTGGTAACTGGGACAACTGAATATCATGCACAGCTGCTGACCCAGCACAGTCTTTCATCTGAAGAAAGAAAATTACAAGCATTAAAAAGAGATAGGGGCCATTCATAAAATACGTTCGCAATTGTGGGAAGGAAAAGGTGTCGCTTACTGTGACAAAGGGGTCAGAATCAACTCATCAAACAATTTTGTAATTTGTTATAGTTTTTTGTTTTTCGACATCCGTTAAAGTTTAAATTATAGGAAGTAAGTAATATAATATTTCGTCATTACTTATAAATTGCGTAATCGCGACTATTCTGTACAGAAGTTTACCTATATCTCGTTTCGGTCGTTTCTATGAAGAAGTAATACTGTTTACTTTAGTGAAATGTGACTTGCACGCCTACGTCTGTGCAATTGAACATAGGACGGTCGTGCACGAACTTGTACGACTATAGTTAAAAATACTGTTTACCTTCTGTGGTGTCTTCAAAATTACTTCTAAATCTTCACCAGCCAAATCGTTGAGTTTATTCCATTTCTGTAATGTAGGACACTCAACAACTTGCGCATATATTACAGCCGAATCAGGCACAACTATACAATCCTCTTCCAGGAGAAATTTGTGAGCATGAGAAAATGTTGACAGAGCTCCTGAAAAGAACACAAATTATCCAACTATAATTTAAGGTAAATAACTTTGGAATAATTACCTTTCTTCTATTTTTTATCTTATTAAATACAGTGTAAACTCTTTATAACGAAACTCAAGGGCATTTTTTGTCGTTATAGAGAGTTATCGTTATATGGAGTGAACAAAAAAACAACCAATTTAACAAGAATTTTTAATATGTATGTCTTAGATAATAAATGCTTATAAATTATTGTTTACACATAGGTATAGTCTGATAACTTTGTCTGACGTTTTTTGCTATGCCAGTACTTGTTTTGTATTATTTTATGTATTCTATTCATATCTAGATATGTGGTGGAATCGTCTTCCTACACATTTCTTCGTAATAGAGAATGGCGTATCGCTATAAAAAGTGTTTCAATATGTGGGTTTTAACACAAACCAACCAAGTTGGGCTCACTTCAACGTTATAGGGAGTTTTTCGTTATAAAGAGTTTACACTGTAATTCAAATATGTCAGTACAGATTTTCAGATTATTTGTTTATAATTCAAAATACTATTCAGCTTCAACTGAAGATTTTTCTTATATTTTTTAAATACTATAACCTAAAACTTTACTAATTCTGGCTGAATATAATCTCAATAAACTGTAAAATATAATACAAAACATAATATAATTATAATAACCCAATCACATATACACACAATTTGATTATATGCTTTCTAGTAGTATGAAGTAGATTGTAGGTCCTTTTACAATCTTTTATTGTATGCTTCATTCTGCTTAATAAGCTTGAACAATATTATTTATATAATCTTATTAATTAAAGTACAATAACACATAAGCCAATTGCCTTATACATGCAGTACAATACCTTCTCCAATCAACTCTGTATCGAACACTTCAGTCACAAGAATATTAGCTCTTTCTTTCATATCACCATCTTCACCAACTGTCAAGTCTGTTGACCTTTTTGGGATAAGTGTTATTTTATCACCAACACTATTACGCTGTAGTATTTTGAGACAACATTCTGCCATTGGCTTAAAAGCTTCACAGGCCACCACTGAGTCAGCACCACATTTAACAGCCATTATTGAAAGAAGACCAGTGCCTGTACCTGAAAGAAATTTAAGTTTGAACCTATTTGCAAAAGTTTTTACACTCCTATGACTTTTCTAGACATGCAAAATCAACAACATGCTGTCGATGCCCGTGTGACCACCCATTAATTTTTAGGTACTGCCATAAACCCCACACCCTCTTTGTTGTTTTACTTCATAGTTCATGCAATACAAAACATAGCCCTAATGCTTCAATTGCACTTGCACAATATTGTATAATTATATACATATTGCAATTGCATAATGTAATTATTTCATAAAAATGTCTTACTTGAAATACTATTTAGATATTTTTCTGTAAGATGTTCTATATGTTAAAATTGGCTGGTGCAGTAACAACTTCGAAAGTATGTTTATCCTTTTTTATCAACAGATATCCCATCCCGCCTTACATTGTGATTTCTTACCCTTTTTACTAAAAATTATGATCAAACTTATGGATATCAATATTTTATCATATTAAAACTGCATCTATACCTTTTCCATTTCTTTATTTTCTCAATGACAGCTCATGTGAAAACTTGAATGAGAGTCTTTTTTACATTATGTATGCATTATTTTATAAAAATATGATGTTTACACACATACAAGTTTATACCAGAGTCGGAGAAACTGATAGGGATGGAGCTATATTGATAACGTAACATGATAACAGACCCGATATTTTTTACAAAATGTAAGAAACTAAACTACTGCTGGATACTTTTGTACAAATTTATTAACTAATATTATATATATTTCATTACAAGATGTTACACTTACACATATTAATTCTTGATTGATAATACCAATTTCTTCAAAATTTTCGAAGCTGTTGTAAAATAAGTAGGTATAGGTAGGTACTCGACAATAAAATGAAATAATTATAAGGACAGGTAAGCTTTATTTATTTATTCTAATCAAAATCTGATGAATCTTCACTGTCGTAAATATATGAGAGCAATATCATTACTTATTTGGTCACAACATTACAACTATCAAATTAGAACTGTCATGGAGAAAATAAAAAAATGGAAATAGTATAGTGACAGTATAAAATGTCATTGGTCAGAACTAAGTCTTTGTGGTCGATATACTGTACTTAGATATTGTCCCAGATATATTAAATCATGTAATAGGGGGCGAGCTTATTGCCATTAATTGGGCATGAAGCCATACTCCGAGCTGCTACTGAGAATTTAATAAGAAAAACCCAATAACACTTTGCTCAACCTAGGATTCGAACCCAGGACCTCGCTCATAGCAGTCGCGCTTACGACCACTAAGCTAACGAGGCTAAATCAAATGTTACATTATAAAATTAATAATCCAAGTATAGGATGTTGATAAACGCATACCTATATCTAAAACATTAGCTTTCTTTCCATTATTATGCATAGTCTCTATGGCCAGCTGTAAAGCCCTATAATACTTTTTATTTCGCTCCGTGTCATGCAACATATCGGCAAATGCTGATCGTGCAATCTCCTGATGATAGTCATAATTTTCATCCTGCATATCCCACTCTGTACTCCCAGTGATGGGATTCCTTTTTTGGGTAAATACTTTCATTTTCGTTACAGATGATTGATCTGTACTTTTTCTGGAAAAATTACGAAAACAATAAGTAACAGAAAGCCGCATTTGATCCAAATCAGTCCTGAATAAGGCAATACCTTTTGACTGATGAAACAATAGCACAAATAAGAAATCTCCCTGAAAAAATGCTTTTCATTTATAAAAACCCAAAACTTAATTAGTTTTAATAGCATTAAACAATAAAAAACAACCTCAAAACTTAAGGATAGAGATATTCGATATACATCGATGCATCAAATTCACTGGATGCGTACCAAGTCCGGTGAAGCTGTCAAAGCCGCAGCGGCTTTAGGGCCCCTAAGACTAACAGTGTAGTCAGTTCAAAAAAAATAAAAAAATCACTCGATGCTTAGAAAAACTGTTGACGTATTGAGTATCGTGGTATTTTCATAAAACATCGAAACAATGGTAACCAATAAATGAATATACCTATTTATTACTGCATAAGTTGATCTCAAACAATAGGGTAATTACATGAATTTTTTTTTTTAATATTTTTAATTGAAGCCTTATAACGTAACATAATCGTAAAAATATGTCGGTTAAAAAATACATCTATTTAAGTTTAAAAATAAAATTAAAAACTTTAATCGTATTTGGGCACTATAAATACCCGTCATTTCGTGTCGTCATAGTATTGATAACAACACCAACACAACTGAAAGTTGTTACAATTACGAATACTGTGTACTATATGCATTTAAATGTTTTATTTTACGCCATTTATACTATAGACAATGTATGATAGCCGGCATTTTAAGAAACTGCCACTGTATTTTTTTTAATGGAAACAACAACTGAATCAACTAAGGTTTGCATGAAATGTCGATTTTTTTCTCTTAGCTATATAGATTTCTTGAACATCCTTAACACACAACAGGCGTGTGGACAAGAAAAGATCTATTGTAGGAGTAATAGATAATTTATAGTTGTGATTAGTTTGTATAGACTATTATGTAGTGTCAGGGGGCTGACTACAGCTTTGTGATGCGATATTAGAAAAAATACTCAATTTTAACAAAACATCGATGTTTCTAACCGATGCATCGGTGAAATCGATGAATAACACGAAGTTTTGGATTTAAAAAAACGTGTATTTTCTAAGTGGACATCCCCACTTGAGCCGATTTATGGGTTATACTAATTCAATAGTTCGATTATGAAGATGTCTCAATTTATCTCGATCATTAGTAAATACTATTCGCGCACGGTAAGTTGAGACCCGCGACTCCGCATGGAATGTGACTCCCCGAAGTCCCCAGTTCCCGCTCGCTTCCCTGATGACACTCGTGTTGTACAGCGCGCAATCCGTAGACATGCGTCAGATAAATCAAAACGTATTTAAAATTCGATTTCAATGAAAAATTGTATCGTACCAATAATCCGAACTAGACAAGCTGATTTCGTTAAAGCACGCCAAAAATTAAATCGACTTTATGCGATATGACAAACGCATACGGTACCTAACAATAGTCGATAGATATACAAAATCTTAACCGCACCGCGCAATTGTATGAGCAAGCTATTTGCTAAACACAGTCATAAAAACATATGAGATTCGCTTCCTCTCTTGATAACTAAGCCAGCATTCGGTGGAGTAGAAAAGACGAAGAGGTTTTCTCACACCAATGAGATAATGAGATTAGCTATCTTTCTTTCTAATTAAGCAAAGTAGATTTCATTATCGCAAGTACATATTTGTTTTTGTTTGAATTTTTTTTTTTTGCAATTCATGTAATCCAAAATTTAAAGTTATATCAACTTATCGCGCACAGGTAATTAGCAGAAGTAATCGTTATAATAACAACGAATAATGTAATGCATTATACCTACGCAACGAACAAAAAATTATTAAGAATATAAATATTCTGTTGTCGATTATCAGTTCTTTGTAATCACTAATCATTGTTGATAATGACAAATATGGCAATGATCACCCGAGTTAATTGCAACTTGTTAACAAGCATGCATTATACAATCATCAATAGTTGTGTAAGAGAGATAACTTCACCTTGCCCACAAAATACGAATAAAGAATTTTCCTAATTTATGATTATAATCCTTGAGTGCTCGGCATAAAGTTCACTTTTATTTTTTGCGTCATTGTTACAAATTATAATACTATACATGACAGCAAATTACCGAACAGCATTGTAGCGACATCTCTCGCCACAACTGACGCATCTACATAGCGACATCTATCGAGCCACATACGACGCATCCTACATCGCGCTATAGAAATTAACTGCGCGGTTGAGTATATATACAAAAACCCGACTATAACCGTCGGGGCAGCTGCCTGCCAGACATAGCACCCGTCTGGCCGGAGGATCCTCCCATTTCTATGGCGGATGAGGAACTTTACTCTCTGTTCCTCACCTCCGCTAAAGTGGTGACCCCGACGTGATACGTCAGCACAACCTTCTTCACAAAGCTATGTCATCATCACTTCCTCAAGCTTTCGAGCAGCGAGTCAATACACCCAGCCAGCATCCACGGCTACTACGGGTATCCTGACCATACGCATGCAGCGGACGCGCATTCCTGGTCTGCCCCACAGCCTTCTCAGCGACCTTGGCACAGCACACTGCACTTCGGCCGGTCAGCAAGCAGCAGAATACGCACTTCTCTCCTGGTCGACGCAGCAGCCAGTCACTACACAGCACTGCAACACTCCGACTCACTGGAGCATTCTTTCAGCATCACCCCGACTCACTGGGGCAATCACCGCAGACAGTTCCGACTCACCGTGAACTATGCGGCATCTAGTTCCTACTTACTGGAACATTCCACTGGCCCGGCAAGCATAACAAAGATGTATGGACGACTCAACCTGCTATCGACCTCCGGTTTCGGAGGGGAGTGATGTAGCGACATCTCTCGCCCCAACTGACGCATCGACGCATCTACATAGCGACATCTATCGAGCCACATACGACGCATCCTACATCGCGCTATAGAAATTAACTCCACGGTTGAGTCGGTTGAACTACAACCGTCGGGGCAACTGCCCACCAGACATAGCACCCGTCTGGCTGGAGGATCCTCCCTTTTCTATGGCGGATGAGGAACTTTACTCTCTGTTCCTCACTTCCGCTAAAGCATAATAACGACAACAGCTGTTTAAAATAATTATTGTTGAAAAATAACAGAACATTTTAATTCATTATTGAAAAACATTTGTTTGCCCCCTTTAGGTACTAATTAGATACGATTACTTCAAATTTTGTCTTATTTTTAGTTCGTTAGTATACAAGTTCTTTTTAGTAATAATAATTATTAATGATATTCGATATAAGAAATTAGTTATTATTATAAATATTAGTAAAAAAAATTACGGGTTGCACTCCGGGAGTGCCGACAGAAGTGAAAACTTAGTTATTGGGTTATGAATTGCATTTTATTTATAAATTGTATTTTATTAATTATTAGAAACTTTAAAATACATTTAATATTATTTTATGAAAGACGCATTCGCGGTCTGCTATATGTGCATGCATATATGCACACACTATAGCTGCATCTCGTAACGGTGTCGTGAGTACGGAGATTTTATCTCATGTAAAAATATGTGTAACGCGCAAAAAGAAGTTTTCAGATCAAAATTCAATCCACATTAGTAATTATGTAAATGTCTGGATTATATAAATCATCAAAGAACGCCCACCACTACTTTGAAACCATAGACCAATATTATCCAAACTCAAATTCTTTCAAACTTGACAGATAACAGTTGTCACCACAGACTGTGAAGAAGATACTACGTGTTTCGCCCGGTTGTCACTTTCAGTTGAGGTTTTTTAATGTTTTAAAAACTCTGACATTCTGACAACTTTGGCTGTACAGCTTGTAAACTGCGAAGTGCGTAGACTATAATTATTATTTTAAGTATCTATTTAAGTGAAACTTGAAGTAGAAAAAACACGATTACATATTGCTTTGTTTTGTTGAAGTGATAACTTCTTATGGGAGGGTAAACCGCTTCGTAACGTTAACTTTTTTTATTTAATGTTATCACTTCTGTCGAGCTTACCAAGACGTACACGTTCTTTTTTTCTTTTAAAATTCAAAAGTGTTAATCTTTTAAGATATATTTTCCTCTTACTTACTGAACGTACTTATTTAAATACTTCTTAGAATAAATTATTGATATATTGATTTTTGTTCTAACATACGTTTGAATGTTGTCATCATAGATTAATGATTGGTTGTAAGCTGGAGTTGTAGACAACCAAACAATAATCTATTATTATTCTTGAAAATATTTTGTGTCAAAGCATTATAATAAAAAGTTTGTACTTAAAAAGTATGAACGACACAAGATATTTCTTCTTCTTCTTCCTAACTTAGCAACCGGTCTTCTTTAATGAAGACCATTACTGCCATTATCGAGTGAATTGTAGTGTCATGTGTTACGACGATTCAGTATCCTAACAAGATGGTGGCTCCATTGTTAGAACTTTGTGGGATTTTGTGGGATCTCAGAATGAATGCTATCAGCTTAAATTTATAATCCACTTCACTTATGCACAAAAACCAAACTATATCACGCAAAACGCCACCAATATTACGTAATATAGGGTCAAGAACCTAAGTTAATGAATTAAAAATAAGAACCACAACATGTCACTTCAAGATCCCGCCAAAAATTCCTCTTTATGGTACTTATCATCTAGGTAGGTACCCAGCAGGTAGATATCAGAGGTACCTATCTTCAAAGTTATTTTATGATACTTTTTTTTTTTATGGCAACTTATTTGTAGATGTCATTCGATCCATCTTTCATTACGACGTTTTTCTATCATGGCGGCCACGGTCGGTAGGATTTGTGGGGCACGTCTTTTCAAAAAATATGGGCTTGTGGTACCCCAGGTATTGAATTTGTTCGTAAACACTTTACAACATATTTATCACTAGAAATAACTACCGTAGGCGTGTTCTATAAGTTACCAAAAACGCAAAGTTCAAGTTCTGAGTGTCACGTTCAATAGTGTATTTTATCAATTTACGATGATTCCAGTGAACTAAAAAGAGGGTTTTGCGACTGTGTGTATGCTTAGGTTCAAATGTAGCATAACAACTTACGTGTGCTATAGAAAAATTGTTTAGGAACGAGTGATAACCTAGGCTGCATTATGTAACAAGTTGAAAAAACTAATAATGCCTGTACGTTTGCAGGTCTGTCAGCTGTCCACTGGTGCTCAGGGATGGACAAAAAACAGAAAGCTGGTGAGTATAATGTTTTATTCCTGACCAAAACGATACAGCAACATGAACCCAATACAAGTACATATTAGTTATGCACAATTTAATGTAAATGCTTTGCTTTAAAACAATAAAGTCATTTCAATTATATAAAAATAATTATGTAATGTAAAGTCAACAAAATAAGCTTATATAAAATAAACTTTGTTCAAATATGAATAAAACAATTCATAAAATTTCCAGCAGCTTTTGAATATTAAAAATTTTACTTATCTTCTTCAAATGTTGTATTTATTTCATTATTGTTAGTAATTTCTAATTTTATTATGGAACATAATTATAGAAAATTGGAAGCATACACTTATTTACATATTCAAATATAATTAGTTGATATTTAAGAAGTGATATAGAAAATTAAACAATGCTGTTAATGTATTAAGTTTTACTTTTTTATTTACAAATTAATTTTGTATAAATTCTCTAAATTAATAGATTTTTTCTGTATTTATTTGTGTAAATTACAGATTAATATGGAAAACGATATATTAATAACTAAAGAACTCTATTAGTAAATTTTACCATCAAAGTACAGATTTTATAATTTTATTATTATTATTTATTTGTTTACCATTTAAATGTTATTTTAATAAATTTTTTTAAGAAGTACAAGATAGTCATTTTTTTTTTCAGTGGCTTTCAACATTGGGTGTTGTTGGTGGTGGTGTAGGAACACTACTGTTGGCTCTCGAGCAATCTGTGCAGGCATCGGGCAGTGAGGCACATCCTCCACACCAGCCATGGAGTCATGATGGCTGGTACAAGTCACTGGACCATGCCAGGTACTTCTAATACTGATGTAATATTTCCTTGTAATAATATTAAATAGGTTTAGCTATCAGTGATTGGAATGGGAATAGGAATTGTAGTAAGGAAATTAATGGCCAATAAATAAGTTTGAGAATAAATCAAGATGATAATAATAATAATTTCAGATGATAATAATATATTTGGATAAATAGACTTGTAGCTAATTTGTTAAAATTAAAACTCTAGTGTTCACTAATTTTACCATTATTTAAAAAATACATACATACATAATACATAGGAATAAAAGTTGTTTTTTCTTATTATTTATGTTAATATTCTTTGTAATAGGCAATAGGGACTAGGTAAAGCTATAATATAGAGAATGCATGGATAATAAAATAAAAAATATGATTACCTAACTACACCCATTCTATGGACCTTTCCCTTTAACCAGCAAAGGGCAACTAGACAAAGTAAAAAAAAAGTGACAACTCATATGGTATTACGTATGTTTAATAATAGCATTTCGCGAGACTTCAAAAATGATATCCTACTGTGAGCATAACATAATATTTTTAACTGTGTTTAGTGTTCGACGGGGTTATGAAGTTTACAAGCAGGTGTGCAAGGCATGCCACTCCCTGCAGTATATTGCATTCAGAAACCTCGTCAACATCACTCACACTGAGGAGGAAGCCAAAGCTGAGGCCGCTGAGGTAAGAAGCTGAAGTATCAAAGTGTCTGTTTGTAATGTCAAAATAACAGCTTTTTATTAAATGTATTGGTACTTAGCAAACCCAAATTTAAAAAAATGTTGTCTGTCTGTTTATTCTGGATAATATCCTAAAACGGTTGGATCTATTTTGACGGGACTTTAACTGGCAGATAGCTGATTTTATAAAGAGTAACTTAGGCTGCATTTATTTTAGAAATAGTTAACTGACTTATTCGCATGGTTCGGCTAGTTTGAAGTAAAGATAAAAAATAATTTACATCTCCAAATGGTTAGAATCTTTACATTGAAAATTTTTTGACTATCTTATTCTTTTAAATCTTGAAACAAAATAAATATGTTTACTACTAACTTAGTAAGCTTGTGCTGGTGTAGATACAGAAAATAGTTTTATCATAGAATATTCTTAATTGATAATTAAAAGTTTATTTTTGCAGGTTATGATTAAGGATGGCCCAGATGAGGAAGGCAACTATTTTGAAAGGCCCGGAAAGCTCTCTGATTACTTGCCTTCGCCATACCCCAATGAAAATGCTGCAAGAGCTGCCAATAATGGTAATTTTTTAATTACTCCTAATTACTGCATTGTATAAATTGTAAGGCATTACTATATGTTACTATTAGCACTTTTTTCAAATTGGTGCTTTTGACGTGAATACAGCTTTAAAGGTTCTAAGGTGGGTGGCAATTCAAAAAACTGATGATAAAATCGGAGAATACAGTTTAGCATTGCACTTACCTTATGACAGATAGTCATCTACATCCAAAATTTGAATAAACCACTCAATAGTTAAAGAATCAAAGAATTTGATACATAGAATGATGACTGTGACGCACTGCCATTTTGAAGTTGTTTCGCTGCATCATGTCAATTATCATTATTATGGGTGAAATTGTAATCAAAACATCAATTTTCTGTTTAGCAAAACTTATAAACCAAAGACAACTTGACCTTGTTTTTATTATTTCAGGTGTCACCAATCAGTAATTTCCATTTTGTATAAATTATGACTCACAGAAGCTAGGACATTAATTTTAAATGCAATCAACAACCCTTATCAAGATTTATAGATTGCATATACAAAACTTATTGTGAATAGCGTCATAGTGTTAAAGTTCAAAATTAAGAAAACTTGTTAGTTAGTTGAAACACAAAGGGACTTGGGAGTTACAGTATCCAAAGATCTTAAATGGGGAACTCATGTGCTTGGGGTTGTGAAGAAAACTAATTCGATCCTTTATATCATTCGCAAGGCATTTAAATTCCTAACAGCTAAAACTTTTATAAAGTTATACAAGACCTATATTAGACCACTTCTTGAACATGCTTATATTATCTGGGATCCCTACTTCAAAAAAGACATTAAGCTCATTGAAAATGTACAGAGAAGGGCTACTAAGATGGTGTATGCAATGCGTAACTTACCCTATGAACAGCGCCTCATAAACCTTGGCCTTACCACACTAGAACACCGTAGACAAAGGGGCAGGTTAATCGAAACTTATAAAATCCTCACTAATTATTACGATGTGCCCAGCCTTAAAGATATGTTTAAGTCAAATGAAAATAAACACCTACGAGGTCATCCCTTGAAACTTTGGGAATTCCCAGCAAAAAGAAACCCAATGAAGCAGTTCTTGCCTAACAGAGTGGTCACAGCATGGAACAAACTTCCAGAAAAAGTTGTGATGGCTCCTACCATAACCTCCTTTAAGAGCAGATTGGACAAGGAAGATATCTCCAAGCTATTTGATACGCACGCATCAGCTAATTAGCTGCTAGTGTGTCTTACCAAATATAATAATAATAAATATAATAATAATAATAATAATAATAATTGTTACAAGTGTAACAATGTTGGCCTATACTCATCAAAAAACTATATCAAAATCATATACGGTTGCAAAATGTTTCTCAATATCAATCCAGTGATACCCATGAAACACCATAATATGACAGAGTAAAGCTATGCTGGAATAAAAAAAATTAAAGCATTCAAGTGACACATATCACGAAAGTGTATGGCCATGTCCCTGACACAGCCACACCCAATTTTTTTTTACATGATAATTGTCAGGATACTGTGATTGATATATGTTTTAGAAGACTTCCATATTCTTAGAAACAGACAAAAATGATAGTGGTCTCTGTTTATTAATGCTTATTATTATTTGATATTTGTGATAAAAAAAAAATCAAAATTCTGAAAAATTATGATTTCAGGTGCTTATCCTCCGGACCTTTCTCTAATCTGTTCCGGTCGTAAGGGTGGAGAAGATTATATCTTCGCGCTTCTTACCGGTTACATGGATCCTCCTGCTGGTGTCATACTACGTGAAGGACAAAACTACAACCCTTACTTCCCGGGTGGTGCAATTTCTATGGCGCAAGTATTATTTGATGAGGTCAGTAAGGAGTAAATGCTAAGAGAAGCTTAGAGATAAATGAATTATTACTTGTTCTTGCTCACTCATTATACTTTATCTCTACATATTATTTTTCTCGTCGATTATGTCTGTTTTTATTTTGCTAAATTGGTATCACAAAGCATCCGCTAATGTTAATGTTTTATTTCTATGAAAGTATTAATTGAATTTCAACTTCATGTCTTCTATATAAATAAAATGATAGAGGTTTGCTTTGTGCACTCATCACATAAAAATACTGAACAGATTTTTTATTAAAAAAATTATCACAATATGTAAAGTTTAGAAAAACTGATTTTTATAAAACACTACCCATTTAGCTAAGTGTTTTTCGGAAATCGCAGGTAAACACTAGTAAATAATATATTCTATACTGTGTAACCCACCCATTGTCAAAGGAAAATAAACTTTGCCAAGGCATATTGAAACAATAAAACCTTGTTATAACTTTGTGAGGTAGCTTTCCTGCAACTCAATTCACAGTTCCAGTATTATTAAAATAACTAGCTGTGCTCCATGGTTTCATCTGTGTTATTTTTATCTGAAAAAACTGCACCGCCAATCACAGTTGCTTTTTCCGGAAATACAAAAATTATTTTAATTATCTCCAAACTATGTGTCCAAATAATTTGCTACAAAGAGCAAAATTTAACTTCATAAAATGGTAATTATGATAAAGTAACTTTTGTTCGTAAGGATTAATATGCCATGCCTAAAAATATACTATTTCCATTTCTTTATTTTCTCGATGACAGTTCTAATTTGATAGTTGATTTGATTACCTGTAGTTATAATTATTTCGTTTCATTGTCGAGTACCTACCTATACCTACTTTTTTTACAACAGCTTCGAAAATTTTGAAGAAGTTTGCATTATCAATCAAGAATTAATATGTGTAACATCTTGTAATGAAATATAATATTAGTTAATAAATTTGTACAAAAGTATCCAGCAGTAGTTTAGTTTCTTACATTTTGTAAAATATATCAGGTCTGTTATCGTGTTACGTTTATTGATATAGCTCCATCCCTATCAGTTTCTTCGACTTTGGTATAACCTTGTATGTGTGTAAACGTCATTTTTTGTAAAATAATGCATACATGATGTAAAAAAGATGCTCGTTCAAGTTTTCACAGGAGCTCTCATCGAGAAAATAAAGAAATGGAAATGGTATATTAAAGCTAATCACTTTTTAATCTTCAACAAATGTTCGTTACAATATAGCTTGTGCACAAAATGTATAAGAGATGGGCATATGCTATCGCGGTCTTTTTTTTAAATATACTAAGGACCAATATTTTTGTAGAACGTTTGTGTTTACGTATCATTAACCATTACGCCATCGTGTGCGGATAAAGCAGTCCATAAGTGCCTTGACTTCCGACTTACTTAACAAAAAAATATATTTAAGGCTAGCTGAGAGGTGCTACCTAATATTAGACAGCTTTATATTATTTCTCCTGAGTCTGGCTATCATATAGTTTTTTTTCGAATTGGACTGGTAGTTCCATAGATTAGCGTGTTTAAACTAACAATCAAAATAACTTTTCTGCTTTGATACATTAATATAGATTTAAGTCTGTGTGAGTAGTTTTTACCGGACTATGAAAAAGGAAGGTTGTTTTTCGAGAGTATGTATGTATGTATGTCTATTTCTTAGCTGTATAGCCTAAACGCCTTGATGGATTTTAGCATACGAGGTGTCGTTAGATTCGTCTTAATTGTGGGAGTGACATAGGCTTATAATAGTCAAGTACGGCGTCTGTGAATCAAGTAAATAAGAAATAGAAAAATATTTATTTAGTCAAGTGTTTATTGTTGCAGTCGGGTTTTTTGTTTCCTTTTTAATAATTTGGCTTGTTACTGTATCTATTAACTTTTCATTTGTATTTCAGGCTGCAGAGTTCAGCGACGGTACGCCTGCGACAGCGTCACAACTGGCAAAGGATGTGGCGACTTTCCTGAGATGGTGTTCGGAGCCGGAACTCGACGACCGCCGTCTCATGACGATCAAGGCCATCGGAATGTTCTCGATGCTCGCCGCCGTCGTCTATTATCTAAAGCGGCACAAGTGGTCAACGCTCAAGTCCAGAAAACTAGCCTACAAGCCCGTCTCTAAGAAATAAACAGCTACCAACTAACAGTAGTATAACATACAAACTTTTTAGACAATCTTTTTTTTTCGATAGGTACAATAACATGTTATTTGTTTATAATTAAATTAATTTATTTTATATTACTTCGCGTTTCTTATTTTCATCATATTACAAAAGCTTGTTGCGGCTAAGTGTGTTACCATTTATAGTAAACGTATAATCTCATAATTTGACGGAATATATAATATTACGTTCTAATTATATTGATAACATTTTTTGTTATCACGCGTTTGATTATACGGCATAGTCAGATAATGTTAAGTAACCAATTGGTGACTGTGTTTGGGAATTCCATGGAAGTTTTATCTGTGAATTTAGTGTACAGTTGAATAAATGAGTTATTGAAAATCGAAATTAATAGTCTTTTAATTATATCGCCGGCATTATATATGTATACAATACTGAATTTAATTGAATAAAACTGCTCTATTCCTGTTAATGAGTAACTAATTATTGTGTTAAAAAAATGGTCTAATGTGTGCAAAGTCGTTTTTGTTATTACATTTATGAAAAATAATGAGAAAAAATGTAAAATCTAAACTAAAGCTTCATATCAGTTACGTCGCAACATAACTGATTTATGTGAATAATATACCTATTGTGATACGAATTTGATTAAATCTACGATAAAAGAAAGGAAATACGTCATGACCAAAGAAATAATTTATTTCGTATTTTTGTATAGTCTTAGTAATCAATAGGTATTTATTTTACTTTCTGTGGAATCTATTTCTGTGTAGGTGTGAAATGCATTACAGCTTTTTTTCATTTTATATCACAAAGTGTCTTATGTATATTAAAACAAAACTTCTGATATATAAAATACTATCTGTGCCCCGCGGTTTCACCTGCATAAAATTTAGAAAAAAACACGTGATTTATAATACTTCAATAAAGACAATTTTTTATCGGGTGGCCAGATGATCACATCGCTGCGTTGCACGGCTCATTAGCGCCGCTAACTACTATAGACGATCAGAGTGTTGAATTATTTTAATTTTGCATTATGTCTCAAACTATGTGTCCAAATATCATGTTGTAAAAGACAACGTTTATTTTCATTAAATGGTCTTTATGATGAAGTAACTTTTGTTCGTAAGGATAATATCCCATGCTAAAAAATAATGCCCTTAAATTAATTTTTTATCTTCTAGTAAAATACTACAATAAAAGTATTGAGTACAAAAATATTAGGTTACTACTCAGGTATCGATACTTTTTGCGGATCCCTACTCATTACTTACTCTGTGAAATACAACACACAACGCGGCGACGACTAGGGATGATTCGATATTTTTTTAGATTTCACTTTTATGTTATCCATAAGGGCCCTGAAGCCGCTGCGGCTTTTACAGCTTCAATGGATTTTAAATGATTCAATACCAAGTACTCAATCAGGTATTACATCAAAGTATCGATACCTTATAAGACACCACTTCTAAAAATCGATACTTGTGAGTACTCAAATCAAGTTTTAATAATTATTAAATTCTTGAGCAAGCTTTGTGCTTGCCCTGCTTATGGATTTATCGATATCGTTCTCATTCAGGTATGAAATCAAATTGTTGAAAATGCAATCGATTCCACTTCAAAGATTCAATTTTTGGAAGGTCTTAATCATTTTCAATCAGACCGACAGATGCGATGGAGTAAGGCGATATCGTGACGCCAATTGATTCGTACCACTGTTTTCATTCGATACCAGTACTCAGTATCAATAATTATCCTTTAGGTATTTGTGGTAAGTTTCTGGGAATTTTGAATTTATTGTTGGCAGCGCTAAATAGACAACTTCACGTAGAGATGATTAAATGAAAAATATATAATGATTTTTGTCGTAACGATGTTAACGATGTAACAAAGCTGATAATTATCGAGGGAAATATATTATATATTAACGATATATCGTCATATGTGCAGAAGTTAACTCAAACTACTCATAGTTGTCTTTATAATATAACTACCACACGGGAGACATTATTTATGCTTTATAAAATTAAAACAATCCGCATTGATTCATTGAGCACGTTAACCGCGCTGTTAGCGACGTATAGGTCTAGGTTTCATAGTTTAGGAAATAATATTCATATTTAGTTATAGGTATATGTTTCTAGGCTTAATTAATGAGAATTCACCGTAATAATCATTGATTTACTGTTGCTATTTTAAAGATATAAGTAGAGTTAGTAAATAAATAATAATATAGCTTATAATTTCGCGATAATAGAGTAGTAACGTAGCAAACTTATATTTCAGTAGTAACCTTTGATTTAAACAAATTATGTGTAATATTTATGAATAAATAGGGATAGTTAGACTTATGTATAAGTTCTATAGTGTTTATAATGTTAATATGTCGTATATAACGTGTTTATAAACCATTTTATGTTGCAATGTTTGATGCTTAAGATTTACTAAGTCTACGGTTCCTTAATGTTATATTGTGTTTATTTAGTTAGGTATTAGTATTCTTAATAAATTCAAATAGGTTTTAGAACATTATAATAAGAATATTATAATAATTAGATATTGAGATAATTTAGGAAGTATTGTG
The DNA here is from genome assembly GCA_033032175.1 of Saturnia japonica. Lineage (NCBI taxonomy): Eukaryota > Metazoa > Arthropoda > Insecta > Lepidoptera > Saturniidae > Saturnia > Saturnia japonica. The sequence continues at coordinate 4,641,269 of CM065315.1, forward strand.
TAATAACAATAATAATGTAGATTAGGATAGCAATAGCGTTTCGTAGGAAAGGTAATAATAATAGCAGAAATATTCGCCCCGAAAAAGGTAATTGGTTACCAAATAAAGCAATGTTAGAGTGAAAGGGCAATAGACGCCATCGTTCCGTCGCACTCCAACACACCTTTAGATATAGAACTATTGCTGCCAACCGGCACACAGAGTGTCAAACGCTACTCAAGAAAAGAAGACTCAAGACTCTGAAGACTTGCAAGAAGTTCTGTGTCAAGAAACCTCCAAGCACTGGATCCATAGTGTTAAGAATTATTGTAAAGCGGCCATTGTGAAGATTAAATACAGCGACTTGATTTGGTGTTCATGTGTGTTATTATATTCAAGAAACCTTTCACCTGCTAGCGACCCAGTCTATTCCATTCTCCGTAGCACCATGCCTCTGTGTAGGCACCTCACTGCGTGTATGCCGTTCTGTTTCGCTCTCTTCACGCCTGGTAGGTTCGGGTGTGAACAGAGTTGGTCGCACGTAGCGAGTTGGGCTTGCCTACACTGGTTTGCAGCTCTCTGCTTACCATAGTACGTATTCGCCGTCTTTGTGTTACCGAGTCCTAGAGATTTGTTTGGGCATCGCGTTACGTCGCGTGGCGCTCTCGTTGCGCGATCGCGCTCGGTACTGTTGGCGTAGCTAAATATTATTAGGAGCGTACCGTTGCACTATTGTTAGGCTTCGATGCGCCTGTATTGCGCGTCCCGAAGTTGCCATCACACATATAGTACAGAAGTACAATTAATTTTTAAAGACCATAGCCAAAATTCTATGCAATTATAATGGTTTTTACGAAACACTATCTTATTTTTTTAAATAAGTAATGTGCAAGGGGCATGCAAGGAGTATTTAGTAACATGAAATACGTAACCAAAGTTGCAAGCCGCAAAAATATACCTAACTTTACATTTTTTTACCATCCCTAACTTGACGTTTGTCATTGGACATAATGTTTTTGGTTTTGATTGCGTAAAATTATAAAAAACAAGTAGAAAAATAATTATGAACGCTGTTGTTGGTCTCTGTCATTTTTGCGAAGCTCATGGACCCCGTCCTTTATTTTGTACATTTACAACGGGTAATGAGCATAATACAACAGAGTCATCGAAAATTAGTGTTCAATGCAATGGCTGTACTTCTCTAGGCCCTGAAACCGTCCTGGTGTCGAGAGACGAAGATGGAACGATATTCTGCAGCAGAGAATCTATTCCAAACGCAGATGTTACAACATTTCTAAGACAAGCAGCTATAAGAAGTATTACATGTGAAGTAAGTTTTGTATTCACTCACATTGATGTTTTAACTATATTTTTTATTAATCTTTGACTTTCTTTAAACAATAATGGTGGCAACCAAGCTTATGTTCCACCTGATGGTAAGCGGCTACCGTAGCCTATGGACACTAGTATAGCATAGATGCTGCCATTCTTAAACCCCCCTACCCAAAGGAGTACTGGAAATCCTACTCACAGCAGGAACATAACTCAAGGTTATTTGGCTGCGATCATCTGTAAGGAGGTATTCTTTTTATTGTGAATTTTTTTTTTTCATTTAATAAAAGATTAACCGATCAGTATGGTGGAATTTTGACTTGTAAACATTGTCTATAGCTATCAATGAATAAATGGTGACCAACCTGTTCTGGCTTTGTTCTAAAACTTTTTTTTTAATGTGGAGAAACTTGTCATGGGTACACACTTGTCCGGAGGCCTGGTGGTTATGTGAGACTCTACTCACTAAAACTCCACAGTGTACTTCTGCCGCCGTAATGGGGTGACGCAGGTTCGCAATTGCATTCAACCGTGTCGCCCCGGCAGCCGGCCCAGCTACTACTGATGGGCCACCGCAAAAGGGAGACAGTTTGGTACAACACTAGCTGTCTCCGACATCCGCTGAACCTGTGCAATGGAAAGACGGTCCCCCAGACCCGTCTTCCCTGGCTCAGAGGATCGTCTTTGCAGCCTCCTGTGATATTACCTCCTCGCAGAAGGAGACCATCGCCGAGAGCATCCACCCAGATTGGTGCCCCATAGGCGGCCATGCTTCGCACGACTCCTGCGAACAAATGGCGGCAGCTCGCGCCCGGCCCACCCGAATTCTGGAGAAGCCGACCAAGAGCCGCCGCCGCCGCTCCCACCAACATCCATACATATCTACATTATACATTGTTGAAATCACGGAAGCAATCAGTGTCAATTAAGAGAAGCCATGATCGTACAGTATAACAATCCAATCATTGTCCAAAAATGTAACCAAGTCGTAAAAAATTGGTCCAAAAGCGTAGAGAAGTTGTCGAAATAATAGAAAAATCCCCAAAAGAGCACATTCACCAATACAAGCAAGCAATGGAATGATGGTAAAATAACGCATCAACTAAATAAAATGGCAATTGTATTTCGTTTCACGTACTTTGACAGCTGTAGCATAGAAGACACTAAGAAACAATAATACCATTCCATTACATGCAATTGCGAGTCTTTACGTAACATTTTATGGAATTTTTAAAAAATAATTTTAAATATCTAAATTTATTTCTGGCGGCTAAAATTATATAGGGAGGTTTGAGGCTCCCTGAACTCTCAGAACCTTTAAATTCAGGTGACTTGGCTTAAGATCTAACCCAAATAAATATTCTGTTCCACCAGTCAGGCTACCCTAAGTAGAGAAAAATCTCCAAAGAAATTTCTGCATGCCTTACCTCTCTTTGTTTACATCTAAGAAATATTGTATAGTAAATGATATTGTTCTAGACTGTCATTTTTAGTATATTTTTCTTGTTCTCTTTATACTAAAGCAGGTTTCTACATGACAGAAAAATCAAATGTCTGACATTCCAGGTGTGCTGGAGCAAAGAAGGTGGAGTAGTATACTTTAGTGACACACAAGGGCATGTTTTAAGTCTTACGTTCCAATTGAGAGATACCCGAGCAAGAGGACTGAAGAGATGGTTCTCAATTGTAGTTCTGATGAAAGATAAAATGCTATTGCTGAATATAACACCATTGTTGTCTGAGCATATGCAGGTAGATTATGGTTGGTGAGATATTAAAATTATAGCCAGTCAAGTGACTTCTTAGGTAATACTGCTCAACCCTTAGATGCTTGATGATACCATCATAGTTTTTGTAAATATTTTTTGCAAGCTTTATTTATAACCTTTAATTATACATTTAATATAAATAAACTCCATGTATTTTAAGGTTCATATGCAGTAGAAAAAAATTGTGCTGATAAATATGATTTAATTTCTTGTAATTGATCCAATGAGTATTCTATTATTGTAGTTGTATTGTTTTTGAGATACATCAGTGCATGCTTAGAGGCTGCAAAATCACTATTATAAAATTAGGTAAGTCTTTTGTACATCAATGGCAAATTTATCTTTTAGAAAATAGCTAAAGAGCTACAACAATTGGCTGATGTTATATATGACGAGGAACAACAGGTCTGCTCACAGAGATCTTTGAGATTGAAAACTGGTAGAAATGATTTTGGACAATCCAGGTCCCTTATACAACTTACAGGTTTGTGTGGATGTTGTATTAATATTTTTATTAGTTTTTCAATTCCAATAGTGAAGTGTTGTTGTGGTTGGAATTAATGTGAATAAAGTTAATAATTTATGTTAGACCCATATCCATTGACAAGTGTGTCAATTGGGTGCTGATAATTTATAAGTGTAGGAGCCCCTTCCAAAGCAACCCAATGACTCAACATCAGTCAATCAATAAAAAGCATAGTTAATATATGAAAAACCCCTATATATCAGTAAATATTTGTGTACCTGAAACATATAATGATGGCCATTCACCAACAAACTATTATTAATTGTGATAGACATACAATACAATGGACATATTTGTGAATTTTCATGATTTGTGAGCATGTGAATACAATCATAAGAAGATAAGTGCTATTGAAAAAATAAAAACAAATCATATGTAATCACGATCCAGAAAAATTATGATTGGTCCATGTTTGAATGAGCCTTAAGATTTCAATATTAGTGATTTTATATTCTATTCATAAAAAATGGGCTATTTCTTAGTAATAAAATACAATGATTAATTGCAGGAAATGAAAATGTATTCAAAACTCTTCACTCGCACTTCACATGGATGCTGAAGGCGGGTGCGAATACTTACTCGGAAACATTATATACAAGTCAAGATTTGCTTAACAAGTTACATCCGCAAGCAACAAATAGTGAAAGATTTGAATCAAACACTTGTATAGTACCCAGTGATGAGGAATGTATCTCATTGAGGGAGTTGGAAAAACTTTTATCTGAAGAAGTATTTAGGGTGCTACTATACTGTACACTAATTGGAATCAATGTGAGTGACATGTTATGAGAAATATATATTTAGGAGAGATTCATGCTTTATTCTTTTTCAGATATTTCAACAACATAATTTAATTGAATTTACATGTTTTAGGAAACTATGTTTAGTCATGACTAGATTAGCCAATTTACTAAGAATGAAATAGATTCTTCAATATCAGAATTAATCCACTTGAATATCTAAATCTACTGCAAAACACTCTTTCAATGAACATAAATTTGGCATATTTAACAATTTTTAATAAAAAGAAAACCCACTTCAATGATTTTGAGGATTTCCCTAGTGTATCTTCAAAATCAAAGGTCCATGGCCGATGAAATTAAAATGGAACCATCCTTGAGGTGTCATCCCCTTTCGAATTAAGAAAGAATCATCTAAATTGGTTCATAAAACTAGAAGTTCTGCCTTTTAATATATATATACAGTGGTGGTCATATAATTAGAAACACTACCAAGGGTCTTTAACTTTATGTAAGATACTTCACTGCAATCGTCTTTATTTTGAAATTAAATAATAAATAGGACAACAATATGTTCAAGGATTTATAATTTATTAGAAAAACAATATAAATCCCATTACATAAATGCAGTTTCAATATTACATTACAGACAACCATTTAAATCAGTTTTAATCTATGAACAATAATGGTCAACTAATTAACAACAGCAAAAAAGTACAAAAATCAATATTTTTTTAAGTATTAATAATTAGTATTGTTATTTACGAAATAGCTACTATCCACAGCCTACCAATAGTTATAATTAATATTTAGTGGCGTATCCCTTATTTTCAATAAGAGCACTGCAAGGACGTGGCATTGATTCAATCAATTTCATACATTTTTCTAGGGGGATTGAATTCTATGCTTCAACAAATGCTTCATATAGTTCGTTTTGATTGGTGTTACGTTTGTTTGAGACTTTCTTTTTAACAATATACTAGAGATTTTCTATCGGGTTTAAATCCAGACTATTTTCTGGCCAGTCTAAAACGGATATACGCTTTTCGCTAAGGCAACATTTGAGCCATTGACCGTGTGTTTAGGGTCATTGTCATGCTGAAAAATTCATGGTTACAGGCAAATGATCATCCGAGTAGGGAATCATTGTGTGCTCCAAGATATTTTTGTATTGCCATTATCCATTGTACCTTCAATCTTTGGAAAGGGTCTCCTACTCCACATCTGGAAAAAGACCCCCAAACTTTAATGTTAAGGCCACTGTGCTTGACTATACTCATTGTGTATTTATAATTAAAAGCATTGTTTACAGGACGTCTAATATAGCGCTTTCCATTGGAATTTACCATATTTATTTTTGTTTCATCTGAAAATAACACTTTTTTCCATTCTCATACTGTCCAATAAACATATTTTTTAGCGAATAATAATCGCTTCTCTCGGTGTTTCTTGGTTAGAAGCGGAACCTTTCGAAAGATTCTTCCAAACAATTTAGCTTCCACTAATTTTCTGCGTATCAGTCTTGACGAGATGTTTCTCGGGTCATCAGGCGAAAAAACCTCATTTTTAATTTGGTTGGATCCTTTACTTGGGTCTTTTTTAGCAGCACGAACGATTAGCCTATCTTCTCTGGTAGAGGTTTTTCTTGGCCAAGCCTTTCTAAGAACATTTTCAACAGTTCCATGTGGTTTATAATAATCAATTGCATTAAAAACTTTCTTAACAGAACAATTTACATGCTCAGCTATTCTTCTGTAGCCCTCTTATGGTCATATGTAAATTAACAATTATTTGCCTAATTCACGCATTACAACTTTTATTTTTGCCCATTTTGAACAAAATAAAATTCAAAGCCAAGAAAGAAATGTTATTCTCCAATTTCAAAAACAGAAGGTGCTATGGATGCTTTTTTAAAATGTTTCTAATTACGATGTAAGACTCATTTTGTAATTAAAAGTAAGATATAGATATAGTATATTTTATGCATTTAATGAGTTTTTTATTCGATTGGTTATGTTATTGCATGATTATTAATTATTGAATGTGTATATTTCTTACGAACATTTGTACGTTGAAGTTATACTTTCTTTATTCATAAGAAGTGTTTCTAATTCTATGACCACCACTGTATATACAATCGAATTGAGAACCTACTTTTTTTCTTTATTAAAAAATTGTCTCAAAATTTTCCTATAAAAATTGTTTCATAATTATTTATAAAGTAATCTTTCACATAAGCTCTAGGTAATGCTAATTTGTAATAAAATAATTTTAACAAATGTTTTCTGTAATTTTCAGACAAAAATACAGTTTGTAAATATAGAAGCTTTTATCATTTTGAAGAGCTTAGCAAGGTTACTTCCAGTGACAAACCAAAGCATACCTCATATCAGTGCCAATAGTAGAGATAAACAACTATCTGAGTGCATTATAGAAGAGACTAGAGATTCTAAATTTTGTTACAAATGGGCACAGACATTACCAAATAAATGTAAATATTGAACAAATCATTGTTTATTGTTCTTTTTATATCTCTTATTTATAGTTTTAATATTTTAGGTCCAACATTAATGATTAAAATTGAGAATGCAATGAATAATAGTAAATTTAATGATGCAGTACTACATCAACATGTCAAATCTTTAGTTTTAGAATGGTTTGGGTGAGTTTGTGTGACCAATTTTTTGTAATATTTAAGTATCGTTTTATACTCATATAAAATATGTATTTACAGTATTGCTAAAGCAGTTAAATCAGCAACCGAGTCATCAGGAAAAAAATCGGAGACAACAATAAAGTTGAAACAAATATTAGGTGTAGCACAGCATGATGAGAAACTATTATGTTATTGGATGAATACATTTTGTATCTAAACTCTTGAAATAAAAGCTTATAAAACTAGTTTTCGAATATTATTTGTTTATATCTCTTCACTTTTCAAAAACCTCAAATGCTACCTACCACCTTCATCCAGGGGATTACCTAGCACTATACTATGATGTTACATTTTATGTAGATTAATGCATATAGTTGAGTAGGTAAGTGCCATTTAGTTTAATTTTAGACATCTAGAACTTGTAATTTATCGGTTAGTCTGATAATGGTCAAGTCCTTTTATGGCTATTGTCCTTTCATAAATAGACCCATATGTATAAATAAGCCACAGTCAAAGGCTAAACTAACTTTAAATAAGAGACTTGAAATAGACTTCAGAAATAAGTTGTGCAAATTTAGACAGGCCTCTAGTACAGCAGTAGCAGTCGAGACATTGCATCCATCCCAGCACTCAACTGACTTTTGTGATGAACATAAAAAAATAATTGGCATCTTGTATGGGTGTTAAATATTATGTATATCTCTTTAGTTACCATAACACAAGAGCTTTGTTTAGCTTGGAATTTAATGGTGTGAAATAATTGTCCCATAATAAAAAAAACTATTTTGGTATTAAATAATACTAAAAATAATTATGTTGTAGTCCTTATATTATAAAGATTAGACATTGGAACGACGGCTCGGCCGCGCGCGTTCGTGTCCCTTGGAGCGAACATATGGTTTCGTATGCGAACGCGGTGCACCAGGTGCAGGACCGAAGTGACGAACGGCCTCACGAGCATTACGGCGTCCTTGGACCAGCACTGTCTTGCGTCCAGTAGGTGCGCGTAGAGCTAACTGATCAAATGTTAGAATCTCACCTGGAAGTTAAACAGAAAAACTTTTTTATTCTACTCTTTTTGCCACCACAGATCATGACCATGGAAAAGGTTCCTCCTTTTTTGTTGTCTAAATTTCCATTAGATCAGGGATAACTTTTCCTGGCTACACTTGATGTACGCATCAACCACTGAATTCACATAAATTCACTAATTTGAAGTGGTAATACCATAGGCTGAACAGTGACTAAAATATACTTGAAGTATGACTTTATGCGGGAAAAATATAGAACTGTGGATTTATCAATGTTTGAAATATGTCACGGGCTGGCATGGTGATTATTAAGTTTGGGCTTTCCTTTGGGAACAGGCCTTTACTCAGTAGTGACCCAGCAAAGAACCAACATATACAAATTAAATTTAAAAGGAAGTTGAGTGAAGAATGTTAATAATGAATGCTTAATCAAATTAAGCATGGATATTTTCATATACCAGAAAAAAATTAGCATCATGTTTGATAAATGATCAAAAATGAAATTTACATTTCAATAAGTCCCTATTTCATTTCTTATAATTTTAATTTTGAGCAGTAAATTAAGATTATATTAATAATCATTAAAAAAAACAATGGTGACACAAAACTGAAGGTTGTACAAAAGAAAAATGTGAACATTTGGTTAAGTACAATAATAATGAGTTAATTGATTAATAAGTTGTAAATAATTTATAAATGTAATTTATATCTGCCGATGTATAAATTAATCAGATTAATTAATTAAAATTAATTATAATTAATTACATCGGCAGATATAAATTACATTTAATGCTTCTTGTTTAAAATTAATATTTTCAAGTTAGCATAGTATAAATTGCTGGTGTTAATATACCTAAATAAAAATTGGACTTAAAAAAGTATGGGGCTTTCTCTATATAATAATTATGTATATATATTTTCACATGTATTCAGGCCTTCACATGGCTTTCATAATGGTCAGTAAAATAATGTTGTGAGTAGTTCAGGAAATTATATTTACATTCAAACATTAGCACTGTTTTTTACTTAGCAAATACAATGTACATACACACTACATTTTACTTTTATGATGCCTCAAATTGTCAGCTTTTTATATAAAGAATTAAACATAACAGGCTCTCAAAGTCTGTCTGAGTTGGATGATCAATTTAATTTAATCATTCTAAAAAAATTATGATGCCATACATCATAAAATTTTCATAGACATATGTATTTAATTATGGCATAAATGATTATATATTATATTGTTGGTTATAGTGATATCTTCAAAAATATAAATTACCATTTCTCTTTTGCCACACACAAATTGCGCTTTTACACTACAATCTTGACAAAACTTGCAGATGAAAAATATACATATTACTTTCAAAGATAGGTATAAAGAAGCACAATACACATACCTCCAGCAGCCAAGATGCGGGCACGAGCTTTCTCGGTGACGTGCAACGCTGCTACTGTTATTTTGGGAACAGTGTAAAGCCTCACATCGTTGGAGACTGTTCCGACTACTACAGCGATCAAACCCTCGCGTGTAGGCTTCTTCATGTGGCGTGCCAAACGTGACAGCGAAATCGGAGGTCGGTTGATACGGCTCATAAACAACCTCCGCAGGATAATTTGGTTGAACTTGGCATTTGTACGTCTAGCCAAGTATCTGTATAACTGTCAAACAATAACATTTGAGGTTATTATATGAAAGGATATAAAATGAGTTTCCAACCATGTTTATATGGTAAAAATTATGAGAACGGTTGAGAAAAATTGTGTATATAACCTGGTACTCACTTTCACGAGTAGTCTCAAGTAAATATCTTGAGACTTGACTTCGGTGCGACGAACTTTTCTGTCGTGTTTATGATTGATGTCGATGCCCTGAAATATAAAAATCAACACATGTTTACTTCACTGCTGTTACGAAAACACACTTTAAATTTCCACAATCCACTATTTTCACAATGATAATCGTCGATTTCATTTCATTTACGACCAACAAAACTCACCATCTTGACAACCGGAAGAAAAAGAGACTATAGACAATAATAATAATTAGTACTAACAATTGAATTTGACAGCATAAAATATGTTGCCAGTAAAAAAAATTTGGTGAAATAGAGTCTATATACAATGAGGATATAAATAATAATTATTGAATCAACTTGAAAAAAATTTTAAATGTATCATATTAAATTGAAATATAGTATAGTTATGTAATTAAAATTTTAAAAGGTACTGGCCTTATACGACTGGCTGATAGGAAAACATTACAATTTGATAATATTTGAATTAACAAGTCAATCAGAAACGAAACAAATGAAAATACCGTTGCCAAGACTGTCATACTGACAGATTAGTTTCGACCGCCGTTTTTCGAAAGGAATGGAATTTAATACGAAACATCGAAAATTATTGAAAACTAAAAATTTAATTCGTACGCCTTCCTCTACAAAGATCCGTTTAAGCAAAAAGAAACTTGTCACACGAAAACGAAAATGTGTGTGTCTCCCAGAAAATTATTCCGTTGTGGAATTTCCAGCTATATGGAATGAACTACGTCAGAACGGTCAACTATGCGATGGTATTATCGTGTGTAGAGATATGAAATCAATACGAGTGCACCGAGCAATACTTTCAGCTGTTAGTCCATATTTTAAAGCCATATTTATAAACTCGTTAAAGAAAGGTGAACCCGAGGAAAAAGAAATATTTGTTGACGTTCCAAGCTACTACATGAACCTAATTCTTGATTACGCGTACACAGGAACTTGTATAGTAACAGTTGAAAACGTTGAATATTTATTGCCGTACGCTGATCAGTTTGATGTTGTCGGTGTAATTCAACTGTGTTGCCAGTTTCTTTTACACGAGTTAAGGCCCCATAATTGCTTGGGTATTTTCAAATTTGCTCGATATTATTTTTGTGGTGAATTGGAACAAAAAGGAAAACTATTCATAAGACAGAATTTTAGCCGACTACTGAAAGAGTGTAATGAATTTAAATCACTCGCATATGATGAATTGGAAGATATATTGAGGGATGATGAACTCAATGTTCGAAATGAAGAAATTGTATTTCAAGCTGTAAAAACATGGGTAGAACATGATTTAGAAAATAGAAGAAAATATATTCCATCATTACTTATGTGCGTGCGATTCGGACATATCAGTTATAAATATTTTAGATCAAAAATATTACAATGGAAGCCAGTTGTTGATGATGAGGTACTACTAGAAATTGTAATGTCCTATCCAAAAATATATTAACGTTTTTTAATTACCTAAAAAGGAAACGTTTATTAAATTTATGCAATGCTTAAGCTTACCTATTTTTTCTATCAATACGGATTATACAAATAGGGAATTCCTTTAAATTGTATTTAAATTTTTACAGATTTTTATAATAAGATAATATCGTGTTTGTAATACAGTTCCTTAAATTTTCATATAATTATCAATTTTTAAATTATATTATTTGTATTTGCAGAAATGCCAGGAAGCTTTATACCCAGCTATAGTATTTTTAACATTATTAGACTCGAGACCAGGCATGGAAGCAGATCTTAATGACCCACTTGCCAGACCTCGGATACCATTCGAAATACTTTTTGCAGTTGGAGGTTGGAGTGCCGGGAGCCCTACTAGCTTTGTGGAAACTTATGACACAAGGTTCATTAAATTAACGTTGTTATTTTATCTGTACATTTACTCGTGTGTATAAACTATCACGGAATGTTCTGTGATACTACCACAGACTGTAACACAATTAAATTTAAAATAAAACTTGCAATATTAAAGAATTAAATCTACATAGTTAAATGATTAAGAATTGGAATTAAGTTATTAATTGAACTGTTTAGAAACGTTGACTACCCCTGAAACGTCATTTTGATTGTGAAATTTCTTTGCATTTTATATCTCGAATCCCATTTCTGACTTTAGTTAAACCCTTGTCTCTGATACTATCATTAAAAAGAGATGAAGTTTTTATGTTTGTAAAAGGTAATCTTTGGAATTACTAATCCCGGTTCTAGAAATTCTTTCACTAGTAGGATCCTTAAGAGATAAAGGTTATTTTTGAAGGCGTACTGGCTTAGGCGTGTTGTAAAAAATGAAGGAATTTCTACGATGCGCGAGCATAATGTAACAAAAAGTCTACACTATGAAGTTGCTTACTAAGCCTCTTATTTTATTTTGATGTCGATAGTCATGTATTGTATAATACAATCGTTAATTTTTCGTGTATATGTACCACTTAATAGTTATTGAACCAATTTCAATGTAGTTTTTAAATGAATATAGGATTGAATCCAAGTAAAGATGTAGACTACAATATTTTACGCTTGCATAATGCGCTTTTTGATAGGGGGTTAAGAAGTAATGATATTAAAATTAATATGCGACCTATTTTCGAGGAACATAAAAAGCATACCTATGCACTTTAATGAAGATGTTTGCTCCCAACTACTTTTAAATAATATAATGATTGTGGAATTAATATTATTAGCAATGTTGAAAATACATCCTTATGTACAGAACGTTTCTAGGGCTGATCGCTGGTTCTTGTCCATCCATATGGATTTAACGCCTCGTGCATATCACGGTCTTTGTACCCTCAACAACTTGATATATATGATTGGAGGATTTGACGGTAGCGATCACTTCAACACTGTGAGATGTTACGACCCTGTGGCGAATACTTGGCACGAACGAGCTTGCATGTATCAGGCGAGATGTTACGTCAGCGTTGTTGTACATGGTGATTTTATTAATTATTTACCAATTTATTATTGTGTCTTAAAATAACTTAAGAAGCCTTATGCTTGATCAATGTAATAATATGGGGTATTTGACTTTTGGTGCATTTATTAGAGGGTAACATTGAGAGCTGTGCGCGCTTAATACTATTGTTACGACCTGTTACAACCCGACCAAAAAGATAGAAAAAATTATGTACCCAAAATATCTCGAAGCAACTACAAACTTTTCAGGTCATCGAAATAATGTTCGCGTCGTAAACAACCGCGACGCATGTTTGTGTAAACATCGCAGTTTACACACATTTATAGGGCTTATCGCCTCGATTACGTCATCGAGTAGGCATTGAAAGTAAACATCAATGAAAAGTTCGCGATGCTTCACGATTTTTCTGCGATCGTTTAGTGTAGGTATATAAGCAACTCAGGCGCGGTGCCGAGGCAGTTCAGTTTTGAATTACAAAGCGATAACAACGAGCGATAAAATGAAGCGAAACCACGGTGTAATAAATAACAGTGTTGTGAGTTCGTTAATTTGTAACTGTGTGGAATTCAAATAAATTTTCACGTCGATCATCGGCATTTTTAATACCCACGGGTGTAACACTATTATGACGTAAGTGCGACATGATTACAGCCTATCACAGGACATGATGAAGCTGGCTACCAATGATGGTAATATCAATTAATTTTAATTTATTGTTTAATTTGATAAAAATAATTTAACAATTTATATAAAGATACATTGTTTTAATTTCATTTATACATCATTAACTTATTTTCACAGTATTCAAAAAGTCAATTAGGTAGGTATTATTATTGATGGCTAACTTCATCATATTGTTGTCATACGTGATTAAAGCTTTGGAATTAATATTTGTAGGTACACACAATTATTTAAACTTTTAATTGGGGTCACTCTATCCTCTCCAACTTTATAAATTCCATAGAGTTTTATAATATTATGATTGAGAGCTCATTCTGATTGTATTTTCATATTAATACTGACTTCTACTTGCGACTTCGTATCTTGCCCTTATTCCCCTATTGCCCCTTATTGTAAACCAATTGTACTAAAATAAAATCTTTACATCCGTACGCAAAAAAACTGAACATATAGTTTCATCGTAATCGAATGAATGGTTTAAGAATGCATATATGGACAAAGAAACAAGCATTAATTTATATATCTATATTGAACTAACTGGCCAGGCAGATGTTGTTCTGCCATTTCCGGCGGTTAATGTCTTGACAACAGCGCCACCATCGGATAATAACATAGCTAGGGCAGTAATATATAAGTCAATATGAATATGAGCTCAGTCATGTGAAATAAAGCTTAATCAGTGAAGTCCTCCAGAAGTCACATGATCACTAACAGACGCACATAAGATTTTAATATAAAAGATATATTATTTGTTATTCCAGAAGGGTTAATATACGCTCTTGGCGGGTACAACGGTAGGACTCGAATGTCCTCCGTGGAACGGTACTATCCGGTTAAGAACCAGTGGGAGATGACTACTCCGATGAATAAACAAAGGTCCGACGCAAGTGCTGCATCGTTAGGCGGCAAGGTACGATTTCGTGGTCTTGGATTTGCGAGCACTTTACCTCATAATTTTAATTCTTATTTTCATAACCAATACCACTTACTTTTTCCTAAGAACTGAATACAAAATTAGAATAAACGTGAGTTAAGATTTGATTTATATGATAGACTATTACACCTGTAATGGTGGCACGCTTAGGCGTCATGTGTCGCGTTTTGGGATCAGCCGGTTCTTCGATAATCCGATAATTGTAAAATAAACTTCCAATTTAAAGTTAAAGCTACATATCTAAAATAAACATTTGGCATGTGTCATGCAAGCCTTCTTATGATGAACAAATTATGAGTGCCAATACTACAACACTCCACAAGCAACACACAAACAAGTATTTTTAACATAAATACTATTTTTAAGCTCTGATAACGTTTCGCGTAGACTAAGGGGGTCTAGACCCCATAACCCTTAACTACGTCCGTGCAGATATACATTGTTGGCGGCTTTAATGGGCAAGAGGTGCTGAACTCGTCCGAAGTTTTTGACGCAGACACAAAACAGTGGAGCTTCATCCGGTCCATGATCAGCCCCCGATCAGGAGTCAGCCTTATCGCCTACAGGGAATGTCTTTACGCGCTTGGCGGCTTCAATGGATACAGTCGGCTTAATACTGGTACAAATCTCAACAGTTTACTTGTATTTTTCTTTCTTTAAATGACAAATTGAAGAGTCTAAATTAACCATGGGTAACTCAACAAAATTCCTTGCGTCGACTCAATAACTCAAGCGCAGCTTACTGCGCCGGCGCATTGAGTTAACTCAAATTTGCGCCATGGCGCAGCAAAATAGTACGCGAGGCAAGAGAGTTAGAGAACTGAATGAGTCAGCTTATCGACGCGAGCGACATTTGGAATAAGTGTGTTAGCACACCCGGCGTAGTAAACTGAGTTGGCGCAATTGCGCGGCGCAGCGTAATGTTTCCCATGGCTAGTCAAAATAAACTTTCTAAGACAATTTTTGAAGTGAAACTTCTTAGGTGGCGATGAATTGAGAGGACATGTCACGTTTAAGCATATTTCGTTACATGAGAGAGAAAAAAGATATAACGTAGAGAGAAAGGGAAAGGCAACTATACTATTGTTTCCTAAAAGTATCCGAACTGTACCTGTAACTTATTCGCACTGGCATTAGGTATTTTTGCCATCCGGCGATCCGGCTCAAGGCATCCCTCGAAGTAGTCCCACTTCGACTGAACAAGACGCTCCCATCTTTGCTTCCACATCCTGATGCAGTTCTAGTAATCGGTTTTCGGAACGGCATTTGTTTCAACCGTCTCTTTGTCGTCAAACCGGTGTCCTTTGAGCGGCATTTTTAATTTTACCAAACCTCGCAGGGTTCTATGTCGAGACTGTACGGAGGCTGACATATCAGTTGTCTAATATTATCTTTCGCTAAAAACTTTTGCAAGAGGTTCGATGAATGCGCTGGAGCGTTATCAAGGTGGAGAAACCAGTCTCCACTCGCCCAAAAATGCTGCCGTTTCCTTCTCACCGCGTAACGCAATCTTTTCAGAGCTTCGTGGTAAAACTCTTTTTTGATTGTCTGACCTCTCGGTGCATATTCGTGATGCACAACACCTTCGAAATCGAAGAAAACAATTAACATGGACTTGATGTTGCTATAACTCTGACGTGCTTTCTTCGGTCGTGGCTCAGATGGATGCTTCCATTGTGAGGATTGTCATTTCGTTTCGGGTTCATAACCGTAAACCCAAGATTCATCACCGGTAATAATCTTCCGGAGCAAATTTTTCATCATCATAACCATTTCCAAGTTGTCCTGAGCAATTTCAAAGCGAAGCCTTTTCTGCTCTACTGTGAGCAATTTTGGATTCACAAATTCTCGGTCAGGAGTCTCGAAACACAAGTTTTCGAAATCCCGAGATCATCTTCTATCTTGCACACAGTCAAACGACGATTTTGAGCAATCGAGAGTTGCACACGCTCGATATTTTTCGGTGTTATCGCGATCGAAGGTCGGCCAGACGCGAATAGCTATCAACACTCGTGCAACCGTTTTTGAATCGCTTGTACCACTCTTTTATTTGAGTTTTGTCTATAAAAACATCTTCAAATGCCTCCTGCATTATGTCGATGGTTTCTACATAACTCTTTCAGAGTTTAGAACAAAGCTTTATATAAATTGGTTGTTCCAATCTCTCCGTCATTTTCAATGACAGCAAAATCCGAAGATCGCGAAATCAACGATGTACTTAAAGACACGCTGCGCTCAAAAATAACAAATTTCGTCGGTTGCCATGGTAGCCGATGACTTCGTGAAGGGTCACTTGTTACGCTCGTAATTCATAAAAGTTATTCGGACATTTTGACTTGAAGTTATGGCATGAACAGGTCGGATACTTTTGGGAAACACCTCATACATTGTATATCTATATAATAGACAGTTTAGGTTATCCGCGTCTCCCTTTTTATGAGGTTTAACATTAATAAGTGTAAGGTTCTTCAAACGCAATTTTTTTTCCTGTCTTCTTACGTGGGATTATAGACTTTTTTCAGGTCAAAATGGAGTGGCGATGTGTTGTATCCTTGCTCTATAATTAAATAGTGTTACGTCTATATTAGGATGTATTTTAGTGTCAACTGTCTTAACTGCATGTATTATATAATTATATACCTATCATATTATATTATGTGAGCAATTCTTGTATATATATATATATATATATATATGTAATTGGTTTCTCGGAAATAGCTCCAACAATTTGGATGAAACTTTGTATTTAGATAATGTTTTACATTCCAAGTATACCTCTAGATGGGTGTTTTTTCAAGACTCCGAGCAAAGCTCGGTTGCCCAGTTATTAGATATATTATAGTGCAGTATTTTATAAACTGATACTAAAGGGCTTGAAAGTGTTTTGAAATAAGAACATTTTTTTTGCTGGGACTAATTTTGGAGTCACATCTTTGTGGTTAGAAGGGTAGGAACTGGTTGTAGTATTTTATAGCAAAAATTAAAGTACTAGTCATAAATCTGCAAATACATTTACAGCTGAAAAATTCAACCCCCAGCGTGGTGGAGAATGGCAGGAGATAACTGAAATGTTTAGCGCGAGAAGTAATTTTGCAACGGTTCTGTTGGATGATATGATCTTTGTTATCGGAGGATTCAATGGTGGTGCTATTATCTCAAATATGAATGTCACCGGATAATTGTACGAACTGTTATTTATAAGTTTATAAACAATCTAGTTAGATTGTAAACTGTCGGTAGACGTGAACGGACACAAAAATCTGCAATCAAACGGTTATCCGGTGACATGAATTTAAGTAAGCTCAAAAATATTCAAGATTAATTATATCAAACAGACTGTGTTTCAGGTTCAACAACGATTCCCCACGTGGAATGTTACGACGGTGATACCTTAGAATGGTACGATGCTGCTCCGATGAATTTGAACCGTTCAGCATTAAGCGCTTGCGTATTGATCGGTTTACCGAATGCTCGCTCGTTCTCTTACTTGGCGAAAGCTGTACCAGCAGCCGGCGCTGATCAGGCTCATCACTCTTGAACCTCAAAATAATACTAAAGTAAACAAAACCCGGTCGCTATTAATCCTTCGCTGCACAAAAACTTCATTAAGCAGAGTGATCACAAAGATATTTTTGGATATATGTACTTTATGATTTAAATCAGTCAATTTTTGCATGGTGGACGTAAACTGTGATATATGAAAACTGTGATATTTTTGCTTGTATAAAAACCTTTTGTGTATAATATTTTATCTAATCATAAATCATGATGCAATATTCTTATTTTATATAGATAGGATGATCATATCGTGTGTATTGTTTGTACTTTATTGTTTTTTTCCACTTCGAAGAGAAATAATAATCACTATTAATTGTAAATGAAGCGCAAAGTTGTGGAAGTAATCAAAAAATAATTTTGGATTTCGTTTTTGAGCGAGGCATTTGGTATAAATTTTAAAGTTTTTTATGAAGTATGATTTGTATTACATACCATTTTATTTAGCTATTTTTGTGTATAGTTCGCTTCCGTAAGAAATCAACGGTTGCGTTTGGGATATTATGTGTACCTGCTGTTACATGAGTCACATCAGGTCACGGAATAAAGATGTATTCCTTGTTCTGTGCATCAGGTATACCTTATACCCAAACCGATTGGTATATTATACTCGATGATGCGTCGGTGTTCTCTGATACTTCTTTTCAATCATTGGGGAAAATTAAAAAAAAAGTGAAATTAATTTTTAATTCTGATGAAAAATTTATTGTACCTTACCGGAAGAACAAATTTACAAATAAATAATAACTAAAAATATTTTTACTGTTTTTATTATAATCTTAATAAAATAAAGCGGAAAAGTTTTTTTGTTTGTTTAAACTCGCTAATCTGTGGAACTACCAGTCGGATTCATAAAATAATTTTGTATACGGTAGCCAGACCTCGAGGAATAGTATACGTTATTTAAGATTAGGCTGCAACTCTCAGATAGCCTTAACATTGATTTTTGTTACGTAAGTGGGAAGTTGAGGCCCTCCCGAACTGCTTTATTCTGTGTGCGCTGGCGTAATCGTTAATGATACGAATATACAATGTTCTACAATAATATTAGTCCTTAGTATATTAAAAAAAGTCAGCGATAGCATTTTCCTGTCTCTTATAAATAATCCACAATAAGGTATTTCATGACAGAGATTAGATGAAAATTAAAAAAGTGATTTATAAGTATTATTTTTAGACATGGCATATTAATTGTTACGAAGCAAAGATACTTCATCATAAAGACAAATTTATGAAGTTAAATTATGCTCTATGCTCTTTGCATAAATGTAGTATAATAAATAACTACATCTATGGCTATTTGGACACAGTTTAGGAGAGAATGAAAAATGAAAATAATTTGTGCTTGGGAGAAGAACAATTCTAATAGACTGACTACATGGGTGTGTTGGCGGAGCGGTGTTTGTTCGATAAAATTAACACTGGTGAATCCGTGGGCCACAGCTAGTACATGTACTAGTTAGTAACGTAGTCTCTTCTCGCTGTCTGTCCCCTATGTACGCTTAGATTTTTTAAACTATGCTACGGATTTTAATGCGCTTTTCACTAACATTTAAAGAATTTTTTACGGAAGTTTATATAAACAATACATTCCAATTAAGTTATAGTTTAGTAGAGAAAATGATTTTTTTTTTGTAATCAAGTCGTCAAAAAATGATTTTCGCCCGCTTACATGGCTTACACTGGCTAAATATTATGAGACATATAAAAATAATGTTCAAAAAAATTGTAGTTCTTCAAAAAGTCTAGAGAAGAGTCCGCGATGGCATATGTTTATTTCCCAAAGTTGACTCACAGTAAACATTTTTATCTTCAACATAATAATTAAAAATATTGCTATATTTTCGAAACTATTTTCTCTAATTCAGAATTAATCTTTATCCAGATAAGTTATTATTTAACTTGGGCATTTAATTAATATTAAGATTGTCCTTTACAGTTTTCCATTTAAGTGAATACCGTAGAAGATATCACGAATACGAAATTCCTCTCAGCAAAACGGTCGCGATAGGTTGGCCGGCACTCCAAACATATGATGAATATCTCGTCGCGAGTTAAGCGCACTATTCGTAGCTATGAAGTTACATAACATACCATCACGCCTGTATCCCCGAAGTGTTAGGTAGAGGTGTACACCCACAGTTCGCCGGGTATGTTTTAGGTCCCATGTAATAGCGGGCGAGCCTATTGCCATTAATCGGCTGCTACTGAGAATTTCACATAAAAATACAATAACACTGCTCGACCTGGGAATCGAACCTAGGATCTCGACCATAGCAGTCGCGTTTAGGACTACTAGGCTAGAAGCAGGTATGAACTATCAATAAAGCGATAAACTCGTAAATCAGCCCTTTTTAAACATAAAATATACCATTTTGTAAATTGTACCTGTGTGAAGCTGGGGCGGGCGGCTAGTATACAATATATTGTTATACAAAATATGTACCAATATAAGTAGTAATATATAATATTTAAAAAAATGACATTCTCCAATCTATACAATTAATAAAATTGAAGTGTCTGTTTGTAATGTCAAAATAACATTTTTTTACTAAATGCATATGAAAGTATATACGATACCTATAACAAAAAGCCCATTTTAAAATTTTTGTCTGTCTGTCTATCTGTTTGTTCCGGGTAATCTCCGAAACGGTTGGACCTATTTTGACGGGACTTTCACTGATAGATAGCTGATGATATATGGAGTAACTTAGGCTACTTTTATTTTAGAAAAAGAATTAGGGTTCCGCACAAATAAAAAAAACTGGTCATGGTGAATCAATTCGGGCACTTAAATGGCTTGTGCTGAGTAAACCATAAGCTGAATAAAGCAAATTAATGTACTAAATAATTACAGGCATTTAAAAGACCTACAAAAAAGTCCGGGAGAGTATATATCTATCTTCTAAGTAACACCCACAATAAGCATTTTTGTCATTAAAATAGCCGGGAGCGGAGAGCAAGATTCGCGCGGGCATTCTGTAGTCCACGTGAGCGAAGCCACGGGCACAGCTAGTATAAAATATACATTAAGCCTGAAAAGATATCATCACCTTTGATTATTAATTTTAGCAAAACAAAACTCCATTAGCACTGTACCTACCGGCCTGTAAAATTGAATTTAAAGAAATACCTCCTTAGTTTCGCTACACTTTGGTCTTTTAGTAAATAAAATTATGGCCACCGGTTAATAATAGACTTTTCCCCTTTTAATTGCAACTCAACTTCTTACTAACTGCGTTATATATATTTATCTTTGTATGTAACGAGTAAACTCTATCAAAATGTTCTCTTTCACTATAATGGTGCTTCAAAATTCAAATTTCTTTTTAACTACCTACTACCTATACATTTCAATATTCCATTACTCGGTCATGCTCATCAGCTCATGCAAGATTGCGATAGCACACACTGAAATAAATGAACCTACAGCAAAAGTATCGTGCAGTCGTGTGTATATTTAGTACAGTAGTTTACTACAAGGGGAAATTTGGGGAGGAAATGTTCTCCCGTTTTCCCCACACCCCTCACCCGCCCCTACGGTTCCAGTCGCGATCGAATCGCAAGCAAACCGAGGGCGGTAGTGAAGCCAGTCACTCCGTATTAGGGTGCGGTGTTACATTGTAGCAAGAAAATATTTATAATGGAATTGAAGGGAAAAGCAGCTTTAATTACTGGTGCTGCGTCTGGCATCGGTTTGGCGTACAGCGAAGAACTACTAAAACAAGGAGCTAAGGTAAGTGGTATCGTTTTTCGAAGAACATACATACAACACACACTGCGTCTTTACTACGAAGTAAATTTCGAGTTCAAGGTAAAATAACTGTTGAATGGAAACCACTGGAATGAAGCCAAGTGATGTTTTTTTGTTAAACACTATCATTTCTTGATCAAGTAACACTTAAGCCGTATAGGTACCTACTTATTTGTATTGATTTTTACCGGTTCACCGCACCGGTACGGTATCATTATAATTTATAGTGTTAATTCACACATTAAAAATCATGTGAGCTTACTTTTTACCTTAAAATATGTACAATCTATCTACCTATTTGTTATTGATGTCTAATTAAATACCATTTTCCATTTCATTTCTGATTGAGTATCTCGATTGTACTTAATTGAATTTAAATGTAATGTATATTCCGAAAATGGCATAATTACGTCCTAAATACATATGTAAGTAATTAACGCGGTTTACTAGTTATATTATGCGATATGTACCTATTTGTTATAAATATCTAAATAAATACCATTTTCAAATTCAATTCTGTTTGAGTATGTCAAATTGGATAATACGTCCTAATTCCATATGTAAGTAAAGAACGCGGTTTACAGGTTTCAATATGCGATATCGATTCTGACGTTGGCGAGCAAATAATTGATAAATTGGGCTCCAAGTATGGCAGAAAGAACGTGCTGTTTTGCCGTTTAGATGTCACTGATTATCCTCAGTTTCAAGGTGAGATATCTATATTTTTAACTATTTAAGTATATCCTGGGCAATACTTGATTTTTTATTACAGGTTTTGCGTTATTGCCCCAATCTCACCTTTTTCGTCTGGCTCTCAAGTGCAGCTGCCAGAACACCTGAACACACCTTAGCATATAAGTGCTTGGTGACATATTTTGAACTAACTACCTATAGGCATAGACAAAGTACACTATATGTGATATTATATTATGTGGTGATAGATGTTCAATTAACATGTGCAATCAATAAATTTTTAATCGACTTCAAAAAAGACGGAGTTTACTCAATTCGAATGTATACAATATGTATTAAGAACCCCGTTGGATCCGTGAAGATGTTATTAGGTATCGAAATTATAAGTAAAAATTACCCCTAATAAAATGTAAAAACGAATTTAAATACAGGCGGCGCGGCGCAGGGTACCGCCATACGATCAAACGTACCGCTGCGCCGCGCCGGGGTTGGGAAGCGCGACGTGTTAATACGTTTTAAAAATTTGCTAAATTTTAAGGTAGCCAAAAATAAATATATACATAATTTTTTTTTCTTCATAATAAATAAAATTTTGATATTTTATTTGGTAATGTCATTGGGGTACCTATATACCCTTTTCGTATTCGACGGGGTTTTTTATACATATTGTATTTATGTACCTATTATTATTTTTATGGATGTTGAGCCATAACTTCTTTGTTTATGAACCGATTTGGATGATAATTTTTTTGTTGGATAGGGGTACCTCAAGGATCAAGGGTGGTTCATCGACATTGGACCTTCAACTTCGAAGGTACACCAGGGAACTCTTCAAAATCATTGAAGTTGGTTTTCTAGTTTGTTAAAAAATATCTTGTCTTAATTACTCACGTTATACATAAATAAATTTAATTAGATAATTCTTCTATTCTCGAAGATTTTTTAGGCAGATACATAAAAAATTATAACCAGAATTATTTTCATAGTGTCTATTATTTGCTAATTAAAAGGGTAAGTATCAATTACTTATTACTTACGAGAGGTGCCCCACGGTTTCACCATGTTAAAAATTTTGATAGGAATTTCAATAACACCCCTTAATGGGTTGAATTTTTAAAAATCCGTCCTTAGAGGATGCCTACGTTGCCTATATGTGTGCCATATTTCGGCCCAATCCGTTCAGTGATTTCAGCTATGCGTTATATCAATCAATCAATCAATCAGTCACGGTTTCCTTTTCTATATAATATCTGGGCGACCGAGCTTTGTTTGCTATTTAAAAAAAAAAACATTTATACAAATACATTAACTTGGAAGGTAAAACATTATCTAAATACAAAGCTTCATCGAAATCGTTGGAGCCGTTTCCAAGAAACCAATTACACATGTATATACAAGAATTGCTCACTTAATATAATAAAATTTAGGTTTAAAATTTTAAAGTATTTGTTGCCCAAAACGTGTTTTCAATTAACCTAATAAATGTCACTTTGCTACAGATATAGCATCTATATTTTGATGAATTCCCGTTTTTTTAAATGGGTAGTTATATGTATTTTTAACTCGCATAGTATTTCGGACATTGGCTACAAAAGAAGGCTTAGACAATTATTAGGTCGAAGTGTTAATAAATACTTCTAAATTTTATGTAGGTGTACTAAAAATAACATGTAACTATAATAAATTTTGAAATAAATCTTCCTTTTTTTATTTAGTTGATAAACCAGATCACTGATTTATCTACTGATTTAACTGATTAAACACAATAAAAAATTTTGGGTGTCGCTTACTTTGACAAAATGTGGCAAGGGGGTTCGAGGGGTCTAAGGAAACGTGACCTTCGCATCTTATTAAAAAATTTAGAATTACAAATTTTAATTTAGTTTTTTTTTTTTAATATTATTTTTTTGTTACGGTTCAAAGTGGTTAATTTAATACGTGAGACGCACAAAAAAATTCTGAAATTAATAAGAAAAAATACTATGGCTGGTCAAAATGCAATTTATTGTTTCTCAAAATATTCTCCCGTAGCTTCGCAATCCACTTTTTCACACAAATAAACCAATTTTGAAAACATGTATGTCAAATTGGTAAAGCCGTTCTCTAGTGATGCGCTTACTAATGAACAGCATTTCATATTTATTGATACACTAGCTGTGCCCGCGGCTTCGCTTGCGTCGACTTCAGAATGCCGTCGATCGAGATTACGCGCGAACCGTACCTACTACCTATTACCTTCTATTTTTATTATTATTATTGGTTAACATTTCTAATATTTTTTTCCTTAAAGGTTAAATAACGATCGAGTCTACGGGCTCGACCGCATCTCTTTAATCGTTTCACTTACTAAAATTTCTCTTTTTGATTTTTCTTATTTTCCACGATTAGTTTCAGATTTAATATTTTCAGATTCATCTCAACAATTAATAACAAATGTTTCTTATTTCAGAAAGATGAAAGAACCGTTAATCTGTTTTTAGACGGAAGTAGCAAAGAAACTTCGGCTAAATTAATTATGATAAATTTCCGCAAACTAACGACTTCGTCAATCAAATAGTCCATGTCTAGTACTTAAATGGTAATTGCAACATATTTTCAGAGGCATTCTTGTCGACAATAGAAGAATTCAGTCGATTGGACATAGTAATAAACAACGCTGGCTTCATGAACGACAGGTTGTGGGAACTAGAAGTCGACGTTAATTTAGTAAGTGGATAAAAACATTCAAAACCTACTTTATTCAATTTAGCCCCTTAGAAGGTACTTATGAACGTCAAAACACTACCACTAGGTCTGAAAACATCTTCTACATCGAAAAAAGTCCGCAAGGTGAAGGAAAACATTGCGATGAAACCATAGCATTTTGGTAGGGCTTTTTCTAATACCCGCCTGGCTAGCTATAAAACCCTCAAGTTTAAAATTTATCGCCTAACACTAAAAGATGTGTCCCGGCAGCTGGACTTGAGAACCAGTCTTCCACTAGACTTAGCGTACTACCATTTTGGGCCACATCGTCACTTGAGATCAGGTGAGATGCAAAGCTAAACATATATCGATAAAAATATAGAAAATAAACACTATCGAAGAACATTTTTTTACGGAAATATATATTATACATTTAAATATAATTAATTTATATTTTTTATTAATTTAAATTACATATTTTTTAATTTATTTTCCAAATTACAAATAATTTATTATTTTCTAAAATCGCCAAAAACAAATACACTCACTTAATACAGCTATCTTACATATATTATTTATTACATAAGCTCTAATAATATTTATAACCTAAGTACAAGTACTTACCCACTTTAATTAATAATTTTTCAATAATTAAGTATTAAATTTAAGATATTAAAGTAAATGAACTAAAAAACAAGTTTGGCTCCAAAATAACATTACTAGGAATACTTAATATATACTTATGTATTCCAAAATGGTGTCTAGCTTAATGGTCTTTATTTTCCTCTTAAATGTATTTACACTTTCATAGTCTTCTGTTCTTAACATTCTACTATTATGTATTCTCGGTAATATGTACTCCGTAGTCCTTTCTCCGTAAAAATTACTTGCAGTGGGCTCTAAAAAAAATTTTTTAGTGTTTGCCTTTAAGTTAATGTTTTGATTATATACCCTTGGGATAGCATACCTAGACAAAGAAGAAATTATATGCAACCGCGATTAAATAATATGTTTTATCATGTACCGGTAAGATATTACACTTTCTATATAAAATATTATTACAAGAATCCTTTGTTTGTTTCTCTACCAAAAGTTTGAGAAACCGTGTTATCTGGTAGCAAGGTAAATTGAAAAACACTATCTCTGATGGTAAGCACTGTACAATCTAATAATTACGGCGACCATCGAAGGACGTCACTGCCATTCCGGCCTGCAACCCTCTCGGTAGCTGGATATACCCTGGCTGATTCCGAAATCCAACAAATCAAAAAGGAGTCACTGTGTCGGGTTTATCTTCATGTATATGGTGGTCGCTTAATTAATGTATATACACCGACTGTTCTAGGAAAGCGACACGCCTTCAGCGCACCAGTGTATGGTGCTCGCGGTCCAGTCTGACACGCTTCCACTTAGCGACCAACTTGTATAGGTTATGACATTCAATTCAGTAATTTATATTGTTCACCAGAATGGTGTAATCAGGGGCACTCTTCTGGCGTATCGATTCATGGGGAAAGACCGCGGTGGACCTGGAGGGATAATCGTGAACACTGCTTCCACAGCATTCGCGAGGCCTCAAGTCTCGACACCAATCTACACAGCGACTAACTACGCCATTGTGGGACTTACTCGGGCATATGGCGTAAGTAATATATGGACACGACAATTTTTTTAATATCAATAGTAACAATATTAACTATTAAACTTAGTAGAGGTTCGATATTCTGAACTATCAAAAACATCACACTTTTCAGAATAACAAATCGTTCAGATTTCAACGCACCTTCAGTAAGACAAGGGCATATCTAACTGCACCTTTTGAAAATTTTCAAGATAGATAACTTGTTCTGCTAATATTGCACTGAAGTAATTGTTTTTTTTTGCGCGAATATGCCTTACATTTTATAGAAGGGTCTTTGTTTCTCTAGATCAGTGTTTTTCAACCTTTTTCATGGCACGGCCCCTTTAGCATGAAGAAATATTTCGCGACCCCCCCTACCAGTTGCTTTTTTTTCATGTATTTTATTTTGTGACAAATACTCAATCCAACATATTTATTCATTTTGATAATTAGGGTTCGAATAAATACCTAATTATGTACGTAAAACACATTTTTTTACATCGAATGCATCGCAAATAGATCAACGCAATTTACGCGCATACGTGCGACCACGGCCAGTGCCGGCCGCCCCGCCGCACAGTGGGCTGAAATCAGAGCCTCCCTTTCATAGGATTTTAGAAAAATTAAATATGTTATTTCATAGTTTTAAGTATACAGTTTTGTCAAAACAGTCATATCATTGTATAATTTAGCAATTTCTAGCTTTATTTTTAACTTCTACACCATATAATATGGACTTGTAAATTTTCAAATGTATGAAAATGGATTTTCTTTTCGTCATAACTTTTTTGTGTTTTGAGTTGTAAAGCTGAAACTTATACGTATCGTTACTGGGGTGGTAATGAACCTTTAGGACCTTTCACCTTGACCCCAGGCGTCCCCGTTCAACAGATATTTATTGATGAAAATTTCATACTTTGATGACATTGTATTGAGGTGAAATCATCAATCTGTAGGTTTATTTTCGACCTGAATGCTACAGGTATCGATTAATAAAGTTACCCCTGATTTACGCTACCGCTTCGTTTTCAAAAATACGATTCAGAATTCGTTTTAAAATTTCAATATACCTATTTTTCTTTATTAAAAGTTCTACATTACTTATAAATTTGGACTATCTACTTAAATTAACACCAATTATCATTAATAAATTACCAATTTAGCAATTTGAAGCTTTATTTTTACCTTATTTACCAAATAATATTGACTTGTAAATTTTATATGTATGAAAATGAACTTGACTTTCTTCATAACTTTTTTTATTTTCAATTATAAAGCTGAAACTTATACGTATCGTTACCGAGGTGGTAACGAACCCTTAGGCCCTTTAACATTGAGCCCAGGCGTCCGCGTTCAAAAGATATGAATTAATGAAAAATGCATAATTAGGCACCACTTTTTTTGAAATTGAATTCACTACCAGTAGATATATTGTCAATTTTAGTACCTAGTATAGCTATTGATAAAATAAGAGTTATTTAAAATCATGCCAACGCCTAATTTACTCATTACCTACCATCAAAAATTGGTTTTGCAACTTCAATAAATCTATTTTTATTTACGTTAATTAAGTCGTACATTACCTATAAATTTTAAGTACCTTATTCATTAAGCCATAAACTACTACTTTTGTTCATTGTTATTGTTTCACATTTTTAGCAAAATATTTTAGTTTTGCTAATTAGGGCAATTAGTTTATTTGTTTTGCTGTACATTGATATTGTTGTTTTTGTAGTAGTTGTTGTTGTATAGATTAGTTCTAGAGATCGATTATGATTCTAAATGAAAGTGGTATAAATACCATGAGTAATTATATTTCATTTCATAAATCATCAAAACTCCGTACCCTAAAGTTACCCAGCGTTAATTTTAATTTGTTCAATATGGAAGGACTGATGTCAAATATCGACATTTTTCATATCATCATGAAGCAAAATTCTTTTGATGCAGATAAATTATTTCTAAGATTGTTAACTTCTGTGAATTTTGCTCTGTCTAAAGAAGAAAAGACCGAACCTAAATCGTTTTGTGCATCTTATTCAAGTAATTTAAATGAAAATGGAAATCGGCTAATTATACAGGAAGTAATTTTTTACAAAAGTTTGCAGAGTGGTTAGACATAGATATCAAGTGGCCAGCATTTATTGAAACATACATTGCTCAGTTGAGGGATGAAGATGCATCAACGAATGTTTCCTTAGCATTACTACCTAGTACATTAGTAGAATACACTGTACCTGATAGTGTATTTTTGTCACCTAAAACAAAGTCACTGAGAAAAGTATTCGCGCACCTGAGTTCACTTCAAAAAAGGAGAACAGAAAATCTTATTAGCGAAAATGATTATGCTAAACCACACTGACTTTTCTGAGTTACTAAAGCATTTAATTAAACACCCTGAAGATGCAAAAATACTTCGAGCATGCCTAAACCCTACAAAGCGAACTTATTCTGCTGATGCAGCACTGGGTATATCAACGTCTTTGAAGTTATCAAAATGGCAATACGTAACACTAAGGCAGAGTACAAAATACATGGGGTGTAATATTTTCCTATCATATAATGCAATACAGTCTCCGAAAAAGGAGTGCTACGTGGAAAAAGAAGACATGTTGATAACAGATAGTGAAGTCAAGCTAAAACTTAAGTCTGTTCTGAACATTACAGTCAAGAGACTCTTAAAAACATTACCATTTCCAACAGAGGTTAGTGGTAGCAATTTAACTCTCATTAGTAAATGGGGTTTTGATGGTGCATCTGGACAAAGCATCTACAAACAAAAAATGATTGGGGATGATTCCAGTATCTTCATGTGTTCATTTGTACCGTTGAAACTGGTGAGAGAGGATACGGATGAAATTACATGGGAAAATCCCAATGCATCATCAACATTTTACTGTAGACCTATTTATTTTGAGTTCATAAAGGAAAGTAATTTAAATATAAAAGAAGAAATGCTGGTAGTTGAAAGGGAAATTGCTGCATTGCAGCCAACTGCTGTCAATGATACAAATGTGAAACACAGACTTCATATGACCATGATAGATGATAAGATAAATTCATATCTTTCAGATACCTCAACAGCAGCATGTGATATTTGTAAAGCGAAGCCGAAAGACATGAATGCCATCGACTTGATATCGCGAAGAACTAATTCTGAGGATATTTTTAAGTATGGCCTATCTTCCCTCCACGCCTGGATTAAATGCATGGAATGCGTATTGCGTATCGCCTAGATTTCAAAAATTGGCAAGCCAAAGGAGACGATTTAAAGCAACTAGTAGATAACAAAAAAAAGATTATTCAAGAAAAGTTTCGAGATGAAATGGGACTGCTTGTAGATATAGTTAAACAAGATGCGGGAACGACCAATGATGGGAACACCGCAAGAAGGTTTTTTGCAAA
Organism: Saturnia japonica; assembly: GCA_033032175.1. Lineage (NCBI taxonomy): Eukaryota > Metazoa > Arthropoda > Insecta > Lepidoptera > Saturniidae > Saturnia > Saturnia japonica. Next base: position 4,671,367 of record CM065315.1, read on the forward strand.
TCCTCAAGTAACTGCACAGATCACTGATGTTGATGAAGAACTCATCAGGAGATTTGCGGTGATTCTTCAGGTAGTGTCATGTGGAAAGTTTGTTGATGTGGAAAAGTTCCGGCAATATTGTTCTAAAACAGCTCATAAATATGTCGAGTTATATTAGTGGTAATATATGCCTTCTAGCGTGTATAAATTACTCATGCATGGTGCAGACATAATTGAGCATAATAACTTTATCCCATTTGCAAACTTTCTGAAGAGGTTTTTGAAGCACGCAATAAAGATTTTAAATTTTTTGAGTATTCCACTCGAGAGAAATGAGTAGAATTGCAACAAATGAGGATATTATCCATAGTTTGTTAATAACTTCTGACCCATACCTGTCCAGCATCAGACCTAAGATAAGTCAACTTAGCCATAAACCGCTATCAGATGAAGCTAAATTGTTATTGGTAAATTCTACATCAGATAACGAAAATATAGAGTTATTAGATGTAAGAAATTAGTGTGACTCTGAGTAATGTATGAGTGTAATTAAGTAGGTATCATCAGAACTATATGTATATCATAATTTATAATATCATAATATTGTTATAAAATATTTTTATATATTTGGAATTTACATTTACATCTTCTATTTAGAGGTACTGTTGAAATCGATAAGTTAAAATGAATATAAGATCTCATGTTATTTACACTGCTTTCATTTAGAATCATCTAGCCCCAGAAAAAACGGTTTAATCTTTTATGACAAACATCAATATCAACGAAACAAATAAACGAATTACCCTAATTAGCAAAATCAAGATATTTTGGTACAAATGTGGAACAAAAACAATCATGAATAGTAGCAGGTAATGATAATTGGTGTTAATTTAAATTTATAGTGCAAATTTATAGGTAATAGTACAACTTTTAATAAAGAAAAATAGGTATATTGAAATTTTAAAACGAATTCTGAATCATATTTTTGAAAACGAAGCGGTAGCGTAAATCAGGGGTAACTTTATTAATCGATACCTGTAGCATTCAGGTCGAAAATAAACCTACAGATTGATGATTTTACCTCAATACAATGTCATCAAAGTATGAAATTTTCATCAACAAATATCTGTTGAACGGGGACGCCCGGGGTCAAGGTGAAAGGTCCTAAGGGTTCATTACCACCCCAGTAACGATATGTATAAGTTTCAGCTTTACAACTCAAAACACAAAAAAGTTATGACGAAAAGAAAATCCATTTTTATACATTTCAAATTTACAAGTCCATATTATATGGTGTAGAAGTTAAAAATAAAGCTAGAAATTGGTAAATTATACAATGATATGACTGTTTTGACAAAACTGTATACTTAAAACTATGAAATAACATATTTACTTTTTCTAAAATCCTATGAAAGGGAGGCTCCGATTTCAGCCCACTGTGCGCCGCGCCGCAAGTGTGGTAAGTGATAAGCATGCGAGTTAAATGAATGAGCGAGCGAGACTCTACGAGCCTTACGGGGGTGACGCGGGCTATGCGGCGCGGGCGGCACGTGCGATCGCGACTCGCGTGCGTTGCGACTTTGCGAGTGTCAGTTGGCTAAAGTTTGTCGAGCCCCTGCTATTGTTTTTACGTATTTAACTGAAATGATTTGTAATTATTGAAAATGGATAAATTTCTAAAAAGACCAACTGAACCGTCAACTTCTAGCGATAGTAATGAAACTAAATTAAAGAAAAAACGTCTTTATGACGACAGTTATTTGAAATTCGGATTTACTGTAATTGGAAATAAACCACAGGTGTATTATTTGCTTTGAAACTTTATCAAGAGAAAGCATGAAGCCATCGAAGTTATTACGCCACCTCAATACAAAGCATCCAAATGAGAAAAATAAACCCGTGGATTTTTTTGAAAGAAAATTAAAAGCTTTTCAACATCAAAAACTGCTATAAGTAGTACAAATGTGCAACGTAAATGAGAAAGCGTTGCTGGCTAGTTATCGAGTAGCTCTTCGTGTGGCTAAAGCAGGAAAACCGAAAATTTGATTTTACCAGCGGCTTTAGATATGGCGGAGATTATGTTTGGCAAACAAGAAGTTGAAAAACTCAAAAGTATACCTCTCTCTGACAATACCATTCAACGCAGGATAAGCGATATGGCGACTGATGTTCGTGATCAAGTCATAGAAAAAATAAAAGAAAGTACTTTTGTGACCTTGCAATTTGATGAATCTACGGATATTGCAGATTGTGCGCAGTTTGTAGCTTTTGTGCGTTTTGAATCCAATGAAAAATTAATGGAAGAAATACTATTTTGCAGAGCGCTTCCCATGAATACTACAGGCCTTTGCTTGAATAACATGTTCCTTGAAGCTACGCAAAATATGAATATCCATTGGGAAAAAAATGTATTGCTATTTGTAGTGACGGAGCAAAAGCCATGACTGGTGCGAACAGTGGATTTATTGCTAGACTGAAAGAACAGATGCCAAACGCTTATTGGACGCATTGCTTTCTCCATCGCCAAGCTCTTGCGGCTAAAACCTTGCCACAGGAATACAGTCAAGTTCTAAATATTACCATAAAAATTGTAAATTCTATTAAAGGAAAAGCGTTGCAGACACGACTGTTTCGAAAAATTTGTGAAGATATGGGAGCACTCCACCAAAATTTACTTTATCATACAGAGGTTAGGTGGTTGTCAAGAGGCAAAGTACTAACCAGAGTTTTGGAACTTCACGCTGAACTTTTAATGTATTTGCAGCAGGCCAAGTCAGAATACTCCAAAATCATTTGTGACCCAGAATTTCTTTTGAAATTGGCTTTTTTTTCTGACTTATTTGAGCATTTAAATATCTTGAATAAAAGTCTTCAAGGGCGGGATGAAAATGTCATCACTGCTAAAGACAAAATCCATGGCTTTACAAACAAAATTGACTTGTGGTCATCGTCTCTAAATCAAAACCACTTCGATTCATTTTCTTCGACACAGTCTTTTATTGAAGAAGTCGGATGTGAGATAAACATCAAGGAATTTATACCTGGTATGAAAATGGTGTTAGAAAAGTTGAAAGAAGAACTGTGTCATTACTTCTCAATGCAAGAGATATCGAAGAATACTGGGAAAAGGTGAATCTTAAATCCGTTTTTAAATGCAGCTATAAATGAGGCAAATTTGGCAACTAAGCTAAAAGAAAATCTGCTGGATTTATCTGCCAATGGGTTGCTGCAGTTGGAATTTAAGTCTGTCAATTTGGATACCTTTTGGTTAAAAAGGAAATCAGAATATCCCGAATTAACAATAGAGGCTTTGAAGTGTTTGATTCCATTTGCCACCTCGTACTTGTGCGAGTTGACATTTTCATCAATGGCCCAAATAAAAAGTAAGGAAAGAAATCGCTTAAATTTGGAAAATGATTTAATTATCAATGTAGCAAAAACTGATCCACGATGGGAAAAATTGGTTAATGAAAAACAAGCGCAACCTTCGCATTAAGAGTTCTCATAAGTTTTTTTTTCTTAATTTGATACAAATGTTTAAGATTGAAGAGATCTCATAAGTTATTTTAATTCTTTGTTTATTTGATACAGATGATTATGTTCTTTAGTTAACATTTACCATAATAAATATTTTTAAATTTTATTGTTTTTTTTTTACTGCAGTAACTATCCCAACTTTTTGCAACTCCGCTATAGAATATTCGAAGAGCCTCGTATTCGAAAGAGGGGTCGCGACCCACACGTTGAAAAACACTGCTCTAGATAAAAGGGTGTTTTTAAAGAACTTAGGCGTATAATTATATCATTTTACGTATTTTTACCATTTGTGCTCTTGTCTTACCGAAGGTGGCAATTGTGCCCGTCTTAACGAAAATGCGTATGTTAAATATATTTTTTTTAATAAAACAAGTAGGTATTTATTTGGGTATTGGGTATGATATATTTAATGAACTTCTTACGTTTACTTAGAAGTGGTCTATTTTAGTCTGATGGATTTTATTTAATAGCCATAATATATAAGATTTTTACGTTTATAAAGCTCCAGAGATTGTTTGTTTGTTTGAACGCACTAATTTCTGGATCTGCTAATCAATTTTTTTTTATAGCCTATTTATTGATGAAGGCCTAACTTAAAGGTTCGACGCTTACCTTTCTGAAGTAATCTAGTAAGAAATTCAATTAGTAACGTTCTTCTTTTTGTGTTTAAATTAATTTAAAAAGATTGTGTATGTAGGCCAAGTAACGGACGCTTTTCAAAATAGGACAAATCCTGGGAAACACCGACGCATGGCAACCCTATATCAGCCTTTATTAATTACGTTTTAATCGTTTAAGTATACCTTGTTGCTCTAAATTTGAAACACTTGTCATCCCTAGGATCAGTACCATGTGAATCGAACAGGAGTACGCAGTATGGTCGTATGTCCAGGACTAACTGATACGGGACTTATAAAGGAGATACGTAAGAAGCTAATGTCATCCGACTACGAAGCAGCATGGCAAAAAGATACCTCTAGTCGTAAAATGCAAAGGTAAACTTTGTTTTCATACTATTTTCATAACATTGAATCTCATGTAGGGCACTTTCTAATATCCGCCTGACTAGTGATACGATTCTATTTTTTATACAACCAAACTGGCAAATAAGCGTACGGCCCGTATTATGGTAAGCGGTTACTACAGTAACCTAAGGTTAATCGCGCGTTGATCACTTTGAATCCCCCCTTCCCCAAAGAGCTTTCGAAGTCCTATTTACTACAGGAACACAACGCATGGTTATTTGGCTGCGAACTTTTGTAGGGTGGGGAGGTATTTCACCACTCGAGCTGCTCTAAGTAGAGATATATATTATATGTAATCAAGGTGGGAAAAGGGTAAACCTAAGAATAAATAATAATCTATACTAATATTACAAAAAGTAAAGTTTGTTTGCTTGTAGAAAGGTATCTCTGAAACTACTGATCCGATTCTGAAAATTCTGTAACTGATACAAATCTACATTCTTCCTGAAGTTATATACAAGGTGTCCAGAAAGGGTATCGGGTATTTGTTTTCGCGCCATATTCGAAACGGGGCGTCTAAAGGGTGCGGGGAGGGGTTCGTGGCGTCCGCCATTTTGTGGAGTTTTAGTCACGATGGAACAGTACTCGGGGACGCATCGCGCATTTTGCGTACAAGCGTATTATCCTAATGGTGATTCAATAGTGACTGCTCAACGTCTCTATCGTGCGGAATATCGTACACGCCACGCGCCAAGTGACGATAGCATTAGGAAATGGATCAGGATGTTCGAGAATACAGGTGCGACAGTTAAAATTCAAAACTCTGGTCGTCCTCGTTCAGTTCGCGATGAAGAAACAATCGAAGAAGTTGAGGCGTCGGTTCGTCAAAATCCGTCTTTATCCATCCGAAAGCGAAGCCAAGCGTTGAACATCAAAAAATCGTCTTTACATTCGATTTTAAAGAAAGACTTACATCTAAAAGCCTATAAAATTCAATTGGTTCAAGAATTGAAGGATACGGACTATGCTAATCGACTGAATTTTGCGAACGAAATGCTGCAGCGATTTAACAACTTTAACAACATACTGTTCAGTGACGAAGCAAATTTTCACCTGAATGGTCATGTTAATAAGCAGAATTGTCGGTACTGGGCAGTGGAGAATCCGAGACGAAAGCATGAACGATGACAAAGGTCGTTGTTTGGGCCGCTATGTCTGCTAAAGGCATAATTGGTCCTTATTTTCATGAAGATCAACGAGGCCGAGCAATTAATGTGAATAGTGACCGTTATTGCGATATGTTGCGAAATTTTTTGGTCCCAGAGTTGTAGGAGTTTGCAGGTTTCAACTCAAGAACGTGGTTCCAGCAATATGGGGCCACTTGCCATACCTCAAATGACTCAATGGAAGTTGTTAACGAATTATTCCCTAATAAAGTCATTTCGCGAAGGGGTAACATCAACTGGCCTCCCAGAAGCCCCGACCTTAGCCCGCTTGACTATTTTGCATGGGGATACCTTAAAAGTAAGGTTTATCAAAACAATCCGACGAATCTAACCCAGTTAAAGCAAAACATCAGGTCAGAAATGGCAGCAATATCGATAGCTATGTGTCAACGTGTTATCGCCAATCTTCGTTTCCGTTTAGAAGAGTGCCAGCAACGTAACGGTCATCATTTGGATAACATCATCTTTTCCAAATAATTCTCCAATTCATATGCTAATAATAAACAATAAACTTTTTTATTGCATACAAATAATTTTTGTTTCATTGAACTTACAAATACCCGATACCCTTTCTGGACACCTTGTATTTAATTTTATAATATAATTGATGCGATCAAAGTCGCGAACGGTTGCTAGAAAGCTATAAATTTGTGTAAATGTTCATTTAGACTTTATTTCTCAAAAGTCTCTTAGATCTCATGTTCCCGAATCAAAAGATTCGAGGTTAATTGTAGAATCTGTCCTACAATTTATAAAGTTAATGGTTAAAGTTGCTACAGTCTTTGATGTTTCTATCATAGGTTTCTATTATTGAAAATGTCACGCATTTGCAAATGGCATAACGTGCGTGTGGTGAAAATGAGAACTACATCTTTCGTCTAATTTTCTCTGTAGTATTAAAGTGAGACAAATGTATTGATCAAATACACTTCCAAGGAGGTTCGATCATTCAGCATTTATTTTATTCTTGTAGTGTGAAACTCCTTGGTGGAATCATTATATTTTTTTTTATGGAAATAAAAAAACCGTAAAGGAAAAGGACATGCACAACGCTATACAACGAGGGTTACCAGATAAAAAAAGAATAACCGGAGAAAAAATTTATTCAAAATTATAAAATAAATTACTCATTAAAAATAAAGTCGTATAATTTTACTTAATTTATTCTTAATCGAAATATTAATTTCTTACTTACCTACATAAAGTGTAATCTATCTACATTGTGTCAATATTTTAATTTAAAAATTATAATTGTTGATACTTGGATCGATTTAATTTTAGTTATTTATTTTTATACGGTTTCTCATTATTCTTCCTTCATTTGGTGAAAATATAGGACGTTCATGTATTCCCGGACGTATGGTATAACCTTATGAGCGTGTGGTAAAACATGTACCTACTTAGGTGAGAGTACCTTTACAGTACATTCCGTTGTATGGTGCGTAATTTTTAATTTTCGAGCAATGTGTATAGGCTTCGTAAATACATTTTTTGAGCAAATGTGTTGAAAATAAATTATTATTTTTTTTATTAAAATAAATCTGTTTAATTACTTTCATTATCACTTTACTGTTATCTACTGAACGCGGTTTTAAAACGCAGTTTCGTAATAGGTACCTACGTTTAAATACCAGCGTTTTTTTTATTTTTGATAAAAGTTATATTATTTTCTATGGAACTTTTAATCTCCATGATTAGAAATCGCGTATATTCAACCATGGGCATAGCCTGATACAGGGTACTGGTCTGGGGGCAGCTACCCCCTTCCCTCCTGCTAGGTGTTGGTAAGTACGTGGTAAAGTCCTTCCTATGATATTTGGTATTTCAAACGAGGCGTCGATTCAAAAGAAACGACTGACACTAGTTCAGGGGCCTAATACTGTTTTCTTTTCAGCGCTGAGCATGTTGGTCGGGCATTAATAGATATCCTTGCTAAAGGACAAACCGGATCAGTGTGGATGATAGAAAACGGACAACCAGCAAGGGAGTGGCGCGGTTGAATTAACCATACATATTTTTTATACTAAATTTATTAAGTAATCGATACACGAAAAATCTTTAAATATGTTGTTACTTGTTTTTTTTTTTTTAATATTTATTTATGTAAGTACGGAAGATGTCAGTTTTGTTACAAAATTATGGTAACTAAAAATTTGTAAAAATACCATTATAAGGTTGAAGTCTGCCAAGTTCAAAATATCCTACACATTTGGATAAAAAATTGATTATTGAATGCTGAAAACCCCATGTTATTTTGATATAAAAAAACATACATTGCAAGACTGCACGGTTTAATATTAAGATAGGGACTTGAAACTGGGAGAATATTTATATGGGAGAAAAAAAAGGTTTGTGAAAATAAGGACCGGGCTAACCCACACACTTTGATCTATACAATTAATAAAATTGAAGTGTTTATTTGTAATGCCAAAATATCACCTATAACAAAACAGCAACTTAATTTTTATCTGTCTGTTTAAACAGGCAACGCCATTCTGTTGTACACACGAGTACAGCCGCTGTCACAGCTAGTTGCTTAGTATGAATATTAGGTTATTAAATATTTTTAATGATTTGTTAAATTTACATGCCTACGACCAGTGGCGGATTAACAATAAACAAATGCATTGTAATATAGCGTCGGGCGGCATTTCATTGGTAAAATATATTTATATCAATCATATCTGAAAGATATGACAGCGAATTACTTTGGTCATGCCGAGATTGAAGTTACTGTTATATTATTGGTTAACAGTTGAGAAATATTTTAATCCGCAACTATGTTTGGTTTTCTTGTAATAATAAATTAGAATTTACTTTCGATGTCATTATAATAAGAATGAATCAATAATTATGTAAAAAGTTTTTACCTTGACATAAATATTTTAAAGGCTCAATGAATATGATTGATAATAATAGACTATTTACGACTAATTGTAGAATGCTTTGGATAAAATCAATAGTTACTCTCCTCATAAGTATAAAAATTAGATATGTAACATGTAATTGAATGAACAACCGTGGTTGTGTAAATATATAGTTTTTTTGTCGTAGTGATTACCTGTTAGAAAGACCGTATATTTTTAAAGAAACCAAAAAACAACATTTTTAATAGCTGATGGATTGTAGCCATTATTATGTCTCACAAAACGATTCTTTCCGCATATAGGTATTGTATTGAGAATAAAATTTAAGTACATACTTAAAGCAGGGCCAGATTTAGAGAAGGGCAACAGGGGGCTTCGAATATGGGGCTCTCTCGAGAGAGGTGGGGGACTTTACCATAACATCAGTTTATTTTTTATATATAAAATTACTTAACCACAACGAAGAGAAAATAGCTTTAATTGGTGGCGCACTTTTTTAAAACATATTCGTATTTCATTGATAATATAATTTGGGATCTCTCTGCTACGTTGCTCCAAGGCTTCCCAATCTTTAAATCCGGCCCTGGTTATGTGTTAAATAGGATAAAAACTTTATTTATTATTTTATCGATTTTAGAATCGTAAGTTGTGAATGTCAAAAAAGTCTTTGTAACTTGTAACAATATGAATATCTAAGGATTGTTTGTTTAATCATTATGATATTTTTGTATGTTAAAGACGTTCGTATGCGATTAAATAAGCTATTGCAATATTACACATTATTATGTATGTACGAGCTTAACGTTATTTTGCAATAAAATGTAAACTAATGATCCAGTTTTATTGCACTGATTAGTTAAGTATTGGGATGCATGAAAGAACCTCGGCGAGTACGTTCGGTGCACCCTGGGCAGTCGGTCCCAGTTTCAACTAGACTGACTGGCAAATATTTTTACCACAGCACGGCCTATTTTCATTTTAAAATATGACTTGCATAGACATACGTAATAAATAAAAACAAGCTCAATCTTTATCATGAACAAGGACTATAGTACTTATCGAGACGAATCCGCCAAACTATGGCCAGCTTCTGGGTCCATCATTAGATCAGCTCAAAAATATCACATTATTGCATTGTCATCGAAGATACACGAGTATTCCAAATTTCAGTTCAAACGGTTAAGTAAGTGAAAGTAGGTAAGTATTTAGGGTGGTTTCAGATTAACCTTCTTAGCGCGTATAAGCTCGTTTTTTGGAGGTGTGTAGTCGCGTATAGGCGAGCCTTTTGCCACACGTACAACTCTTAGGTCACTTTTTCACATCACGGTTTTTTAACCGTACGGCGTGTTTACCGAGCTGTAGAATAATCATGTGAACTAGTTCATCACACGGCAAACCACCGGAAGAAATGACGGCTAGGTACGAATAAGATGAGTTTTTTTTCTGTACCAAGCTACGAGCGTCATGAATCCTTCGAAGATTATCATTGCTTATTACACGTATAGAGAACCCAAAAATTGTTTTGAACAAATCTGATTTTAGATGGGAAATAAAAGATTTTTTTTTTTAATCATCTATAATCTTATCCCGCAGTACAGGCCTTTCATGAATCAATGTAATTAATAATTTCTGATATATCTCCATTATCATCCATCTATGGCGAATCAACCGTAATTTCTCACGGCAAAAAAAACCTAGGTACCTATGTGAACATGAGGCCTTACAAACGTTTACGCGCGTTCGGTTTTAGACTTTTTCCAGAAGGAGCGATATTGCCGGAAATCATCTCACGCATACGTGGCATGGAGTTGGACGAATTGGTTGAGTTGTGTATAGAGCTCAATTATCCCACCGACGCGCGTATGAATCCGCACGATACGATTCGTGGAGAAATCGCTCCTTCCGGTCAGGGTCTAAAAAGCGCAAAATGTGGTGCCCGTATAAACGCGCAAAAAAAGCGCTAGACTGAAACCGCTCTAAAATAAAACTTCAAAAAAATTATTTCTGTAACAGGGATGCTCGAGCAGTATGATGAGCTAGCGAGCCACTCTAATATCCAGTGAAATTTTATAATTTATGTGATCGTTTTTTACCTACTTCATTTTAAACTGTAGTAAAAGCAATTTCACAAATATGTTTTTCTTTCGAAATGGTAGTAGGTTGGCTATCGATCACTTAATGCTTACATTTTTTGTGGTATATTACAGAAATTAGAAGTTCGAGCACTCCTGTTGTAACAATAAATACTCGATGTCGATGTATGTGAAGGCTTTAGTGAGGCACGTGGCTACATCAAGTTGAAGGGTCACTCAGTAAAATATCCCGCTCACAAAAGGCTGACTCTGAGGCTGCCTGTCCACCGAAGCGGAGCTGTGAAAAATTCGACCAATAGAATTGCATCTCTAGATTTGTATTCGTGAAGTTTGAAATTTACACAGATCCGCTTTAGTGGACAGGCAGAGTAGCAGCATAGATATGAGCAGCTCATTTGCCGCACCGTAAAATTAAGTTTAAAAAAAATATATGCCAGCCTTAATTGATAGGGTAAAAGAACTTTCAATATTACTTTTAGAAACCGTAAAAAATAAAATTGAAAACATATATTTTCGTTAATTCTTAAACCGGCTTTGATGAAATTTGTTACATGGGAAGTGTAAGACTCCATGAATAATTATGCAATTTTTTACATAACATACCATCACCCCTGTATTCCCCGAAGGGTTAGGCAGAGGTGTACTAATGTACACCCACAGTTCGCCGAGTATGTTTTTTAGGTCCCATGTAATAGGGGGCGAGCCTATTGCCATTAATCGGGCACGAAACCAAACTCCGAGCTGCTACTGAGAATTCCATAGGAAAAACCCAATAACACTTTGCTCGAACTGGGATTCGAACCCAGGACCTCGTTCATAGCAAAATTTTCAATAACACTTTTAGTAATGGTAAAAAAAACAATTTCCAAAAATTTTAAACTTCCAAGTCTAAGCTAGTTTCGATGAAATTTTGTATACGGGAAGATTATGCCATTCCATAATTGATAGTCTATAAGTATTGTCAAAAATGTTATTAAAGTTATAAACAAAACAAAAAGTTAATTCTCAACCACTTTGGCAATTTCGTAGTTTCTTCACTTCACTTAGGCAATTCTTATTTGATAGGCTATAAGAATTGTCAATAATAATTTCCAATTTTGATCAAAATTGTACACGGCAAGTGAGTTTCATTCCTAATTCCTCTACTGATAGACTATCATGAATTGACAATTATAAGTATAAATAAAATTACAGGTTGAACATAATTACAGCGTAGGTAACAAACGCGCGCGCAGAGATGCGGGCACACCGCTAAAGAATCATTAATTTTCTAAATTATTTCGGACTAGCTGTGCCCCGCGGTTTCACGTGTTAATTTTATACGGCAAACCTCGCCAACGCACCCGTGTAGGTAATTTTTTATACTGTGTAAAACTATCGACACTTTTAAGAGGAACAAGCTAATTTGTCAAATTATAATATTTTTTGAAATCGCCCCAGTAGTTTTTGAATTTATCCATTACAAACAAAAAATCAAATCTTTCCTCATTATAATATTGGTATAGAATATAAATATAGAATATATATAGGTTTCTCCAAAAATAAAATTAACTACATTCGTTCAGGACTTCGGAAGCATATTTAATTTAATAATACAATAATTAAAACTACAATTGGAAGGTTTATAAGTAAATGTATATTTTTATATCAACACAATCACCAGGTACAGTTTTTGAGTTTTTTTTCTAATATAACTTGTCAAAAGTATATACCAGATTTTCATAAAAGAAGGTCTTATGCCAATTTTTCAAAATTCAGTCATTATTCGGAACAAAGTTAGATACAACTAAATTTTCATGTGATATAACTTCAATCCACCTCATTGGTTCGATTGGAACAATACAAACATGACAATGGCATCCTTTAAAACAAAACTATTTAGTGACAAAATCAATTTTACAAATTATAAACTAGGAAGCCATTACGTCAATGGGCCACGCCAACAGTCCTACTATCATAGCAGACATAGACAAAGCCAAGTCAAAAACGACATAATAATAATAGGTAATTAATTCCTCATTCAATAAACCCACACTACACTGCCTGGTAATACTTGGAAACTGCAGATTTATTTACATAAATACCAGTCCCCGACAGGATTCAGGAGTATCAATATCAGAATTCCTTACTACAAGGTAATTTAGTAGGACTGCTGCTGTCAAATGAACTCGCCCTCAATCGTTGCTACATTAACAAAAACTTAAGCGCAACGACGACCTTTTTAAAAGAGAAATAAAGTCACTATAAGTCTAAAAACATTGATCATCGAAACGATTTTCATAGGCACGATTGCGCGTATCAGGTGAGAAACCTTTTTAAGAAAATATATAATTCATCGGGCACACATCAATTATACAATTAACTTCATACAAGGCCCCCAATGTATTCATACAATGGGTGGCATTTGACTTTCTCACCTAGTAAATCTTGACATCTCGGACATATCACAAAGTTTAGCCTTATATCGGACGTCGGTCGACTTATATGAGACATTGAAGTTTAGTTTGTGATGTGAACACACACCTTTCGATCACTCAATACACTCGTTGAACTTACAATACACGATCTTCGAACCACGTCTGCAACAAATCAGCTATCGCATATTATATGCTTCACGGGAACATCTATCTCTCTTCACCTTCCATTATTGGATACAACACTATCGAACCAAAACATTGTCCCGTCAACTTAATTCCGAGCCCGCAATATTATTTCCCGCAAATGCACTGGATGCAAACAACATTCTAATGATCGATAACAATATAAAACACTCGTATTCCGTAAACTTTTCCGTTACTATTTCCATTTGTGGTCAGTCCTAGCGATAATAAATTAAGATTCTCTGATGTCTCCGATTCGCGATTTTCTCTACTTAGCTGTAAAGAGAGAAAAAATTTATTGAGTTAGTTTTGAAACGATTTGAACAACAGTTCTGAAGGACATGGGTACAAATTATACAATGTAGCCGAGTTTTCCATGAAGGCAAACATCATGATAAAACAGCAGCATGGTGATATTTTCTAATGCCAACCTGGATAACTGTCACCCTCAAGTAAAAAATCTAAACTATAGGGGTGTTCTGGCAGTTGCGATTGCGAGCTAGTAAGTACCCCTTTAGGCTTGGCATGTTACCATCTCTTGGACCAAATCATCAGTTACCATCAGGTGAGATTATGGCCAAATACTAAAATCTATTTAAATGTGAAAGAAAATCAATGAAAATTTCAACATAAAGTATAGTATTTATTAAGTTGTAAGACAGGGCTAGAGAATCCAATCCCACAAACGCGCCATTTATGCGGGACTATACATTCGGGATCCGCGGGATTTGCAGGACTGGAATAGAAAATTAATTACCCGACGCGTCGGGTAATTATGACGGAGCAAATTTACTTGAGCCGATATTGAAACGGCAGTTGACACTTTTTGAATGTGGACGCAATAGAAGAAAGTACTCATAAACTGTTTATAACTATGTGAAGGTCGATTCCGCCAATAAGTAAGTGTTAAAGAGCGTTTTCTGCCGCCGGGTATATGTGTAACAAAATTAAGCCAAATTTAAACAATGAAATTGTAAATACTTTCGGATATATCTACATAACTTCGGAAATAGTATCAAAAAATTATTGAAAAAAGTATAATTTTTAAATCTAATAGTCTTTTATCACATACAAAATTCATGAACACAACTTTTTTGTAGTCCTACAAATACCGGGAATCCGCGGGATCAATGAAGGCAGAATGAATGAAGGCTCCATGCAGTAGTGTTAATTGAATGTCGATTAATCAATAGTCATTTGCACAATCGAACAATCTATGTTGGGCTCTTAAACTATCTATAGTACAAATTTACTATAATTTAAAATAAGATACATAATATAGAACTGCATTTCATGACTCCAACAAAGATTTAATGACCATGTTTAGGTGGTTATTTAATGTCAAATGCCAGGAGCGTTGCTACCATTTTACCATTTTTTTGGATCAATCGTCGGTTGCTCTGATATTGTTTTTCATTTGGAATGCAGTACCAGGTACCTGTACAAAATACAAACTTCCTTTTTCGCTCAGTCGACTGGATGTTAGACACAGTACTAAGAAATAATCGACAGTCCATCTATCAATGAATTGCTTTAAAAAACGATCAACACTATCAGTTTCTCAAACAATTGGCAACCAGATAACTTTCTTCAAAAAGTGTTTATAAACATAGTAAAAATATAACTTCACATAAATATTAATTAATCAATATTGACATATTAACATATAAATATACATAATATATTAATTAATATGAATTAACATAATTTTAAATGATACCACAGAGCGCGTGACATCATACATAGGTACATACATACATACTAAATCAATGCAGAAAATTGTGGAAACAACAGATTTCAGCTCAACGCACCAATTGGGTAAAGTTCCCTGGTGAAGCTTTTATTGGTGAAGAACAGCACAAAATACTTGATCCTATTAATTGATTTAAAAATATAAATCAAAGTTTTTTCTCAGTTTTTTTAATTCAATGATGATTATAAAGATTATTTTCAACTACGTTATATACATTTTTCGTGATTATTGTCCGGTTGCCTATTGTAATTAATTAAGGCATATTATACACACTTTGCCCGTCTACTATTTTTTTTAAATAATCACCTGCGGCAGTCGGTGGGTGTGCATGCTCTGGTTGTGACGTGCCGCTGGAGGAAGGTGCGTTGTTCCTCTGGCGCGACATCTGTCCACCGGACACGGGGCCCATGGTCCCTCCACCGAACGAGTTGCCCGCCCCCATGCCACCGCCACGTCCTCGTCCACCACGAGACCCTCTCCACCTAATAATACAAGTTAATATTAAAACTGTAGAGAGTACAACTGCAAGAGCTAATATGTTATCTTTGGCTTCCCAACAAATTCTTGATAATATAATATATATTTGTAAAAACTTTGATATGCTACATTTTGTTTAAGACCAGTACAGTTTTAGTACTAGAAATTAGTCGTATCGTATTTTAAACTTAGTGCGACTTTAATAAGATATGAAGCACATTACTGATTTACCAGACAATGAGTTTATGGACCATGTCAAGCCGGTTTTACTGAAAAAATGTTATTATAGGGTGGATCACGAATGATAGTGATGTTTGGAAGTGACCTCATTAAATTATATTATTAATATTTATTAACATTAAATATTATTTGTAGACTTGGAAAAAAAGATAAGCCCAATCGAGTTTCTTGGCAATTCTTCCCAATGACTGGGATTTTTCCAAATTGATAGTAATGTTTTGATGTTCATAAGTGCCTTCTTAGAGCTAAAGTTTCATTTAGTTAGGTATATTCCCTACTCTTTCACTGGCAACAGAATAAGCGACATTAAAAGCTTGTCAAAACTTGAAGTACTAACGGCTGATGATGCGGATTGTTGTGCTGCGAGTGTGTGAAGTGAGGATGTGGTCCGTGGCGCCAGGTGGCTCGACCGCGCCACGCTCCGCGCCTCGCCGACGCAACGCCGAACGTCTCAGAGTTGAGTTTCCGTTCCGTGCGCCAGTCCGTACGCTGGCTGCGTCCCTTCGACCTATCCCACACAAATTTAAACATTACTTACAATTTTAAATCGTAAATCAGATATTTTTGGGAATATACAACTGGACAGTAATTACAAAATATGTACTATAAAATGTAGTCGAAAATTTGCTAACAAATATTATTTTTAATAAATATTATTAAATAAAAAAGTGAAATAATATTAATTTATATTTTCTAATTAATACATAGCATCGAATATTTTTTTTGCTGTTCTTCATGTCAAAGGAAACACCAATAACAGTGCAAGACGTCATTCGTTACCCAATTGGTGTTGAATTAAGGTCGATGTTTCCTTTTAATTTTCCGACTCCACGTATGACGCCACAAGTTCTGCGGTATCGTTAACGCGGAATTTAAAAATGTATACATTTAGATGTTATTTAAAGAACTTATAATGCTTTATTTATGTGAAATCATATTATTCCTAGCTTTATAAATTCATATAATAATAACTATCACTATTTGAAAAATTGTCCAGGTGCCTATTATAGTCTGCTATTATTTCAATTTTATTACAGATTTGCTGGGCCATCATGCCAGGTTTAAAACTCGGTATAGTGGCACGCTTTGTATCTGCCAGTATACATCTAGTAAACAAGTGGTGTCTTAGAAATCTGTAAGAGACTGAACAGCGACTACCATTCACATAGTGATAAACCTTTCGCGATTCTTCTTTTGGTTTGTCACAAAGCTGGCTAGCATGACAGTGACGACCCTTGCAGATCACTCGATGGTCGCTGTTGTTTTTGGATTGTACTGTGCCTACCATCAGACACAGCGACATCATTTAATTGTGCTATCTTCATTTTTATTTCACTGCCCCAAAAACTCAAGATCTTTTCAGTACACAATAAAATTTACAACTTTCACAAAATATTAAAATAGACAATTACAATTTTTTTTTGTGTAAATAGCATTTGTGTGGGTCCCAGTATTAACTCATAAAGTGTTAGTATGTTATGTAGTTATGTTAGTTTGCATAGTTGCTATGGCTAGAATAATCATAATAATGAGTCAAAAGTTAATTATTATTTATTTACCTCTCGACAGCCTCACAGGAAATGTTGTCAAAGAAGCTCTTATTCTTGTCATAGCCAGGGAAGGAATCCTCTTCAAGTTCCGCTTCACCAGCACCAGTCTCGTTGCCAGAGTCATCTTTCTTGTCTACCTCAACTGGCTGCAATGCACACTTGAGAAATGTTAAAAATAAAATAAATTAATAAATTTAAATAGAGAATAAATATAATACACCAGCTGACCCGCGCAACTTCGTCTGCATCATGTCGTAGGCACTGTATTATTATTAGGAGCCGCCGACCTCCCACATTATTCTCCATAATAAAAATGCGGTCGCGGTACTTGATTATTATTTTAAAACTGTCATATCTCCTAAGATAATCTAAATGATTTGTTTGATTTTAAATAATCAATTACTGTAAAGGGTAAATTTGTTCAAAATTAAATACTTGTGATGAATATCGCATTTATTTCGATAAGGATTAATACCATGTATATAAAAACACCTTCGCAAATAATTAATTATTTTAGAACAAATTTTATTACCATACGCAAAGTAGTGTACTATAATTGAGAGGCTAGAAGAATTGTTAATAATACAATAAAAATTATAGATTAGAATAATAATTTGCAACAGATTTTGATGTAAATTGTACACGGGAAATGCATGCCACTCCTCAATTGATATGGCATATGAATTGTCAACAACATGAGTAAAAATAAAATTACGGGATGTAAATAACCAACGCGTAGTAACAAACGCGTGCGGAGCAACGGGCACACCGCTAGTGTGTTATAATATATTCATCTCAAATAATTAATTTGAAAAAATACCTATAACTCACAAAACAAAATAATATAATGTAAACTTGTAAAAGTATGAATGAAGAAAAGTTCTTTGATGTAGATATTTTATTCAAGTTACAATGCTAAAAACCGTATTATGATTTTACATCGAAAACACAAAATGTATATACATATTTACTATATTAATTAGTCTCAAATACCGAGATTCGAAAAAATCGTTGCGCATCCATCAAATGCATAGGATTCAGTAATATATATTTGTTTAATACAATATCAAAAATCTATATAGATTCGATTCTATGTAAAATTTCAGAATACCTACATATCTTTTATTTTTGCTGTTTTTCATACACCAAATTACATGCAGACGACACGGCTAGTTAGTTATAAATTAAAAAAGCTATGACCCATCTTCAAATTAGACTAGCTTATTAGGCTTAAAGCACGATTAGCGAATGAGAATGAGAAATCGAAATCTAAATGGGAAATTGTTAACCCATTTGTCTCTAGTCTCGAATGAGAATTCACGACATTTTGACAGTTTTTTCTCATCTTAAGATCAGATTTCCCGAAAATTTTCGCTTCGCAATGTAACTGACTAACTTCCGCCTTTCGGACATTATTTATATTGCTACCAGCAACAGCTTTCACCATTCTACCGTCATCTTGCAAAGGTCACTCTGCTGTGCTCAAGAAAATTAAATCAGATTCATGTATACATGAAGTAAAATACTATAGTATAAAAAAATACCTCTGGCTTAACATCTCCCTCGGAAATCTTGGTTTTAGCTAACTGGCTACGCAATTCCTCAAACTCAGTATTGGCTTGTTCAAAGTCATAATCGTTGTCAAACTTCAGTGTGTTCTTGTTACGTGTCATGAAGCCGCGACCACGTCCACGGGATCTGCCTCTCCATCCGCCGCGATTGTAACTCTGCCCTGTTAACATTTAATTAGTTTTTGGCGTTAACTTGATCTATCGAGTTTTTTTAAATAATTGATTAACCAATGTTAAAAGGCCCTGTATTATGTAATATTTGTGGCTTTTTATGTGATGTTGTTTGGTTATTGTGCACAAGTAAGTTAAGTATTAAGGGGAAACACATTTTTATTTGCCACAAAAACTCCCTGGACTGTTCTTCTTTATAAGGTTGCATTATTTGACCCCTATTATCTGAACTAGTAACATTGGTGACATTTTTCGTAATATAGTTTGGTTATTGTGCACAAATGAAGTTAATTAATAATAATACCATGGGAGATGAACTCTTGAGATGACACTATAAACTTTATGGGAAGTTCTAACAAGGATACCACCATTTTGTTATGACATTGAAGTCACCAAAAGACAATATAACTTTATAATAAGAAATAATTACCTATTTCATAGTGGCGGTAATAATCATCAATATCGTAGATTGGTACCCAAAAAAAAAAATTTAAAACTTCAAAGAAGAAAATTTAATTCAAACTATGGTGGCACAATATAAGTCCGACCCACAGATCAAACAGACTATGGAAAACTTAAAATATCGCGTTATTTATAAATATGAGTTCTACAGTGACAACGCTGCAGAAACAGATCGAAGGATTAATGATGAGTATGGGGAAGCTACTGTAAAAGAAAGCATGGAGTGTTTTTGGTTCCAACGTTTTTGTTCTGAAAATTTTGACCTACGAAATAAACCACGTGAACAGACGGAAGGCCTTAATTGATAATGAATATTTAAAGGTGATTGTGGAAGCGGATCCAGCGCAAACCTCGTCAGGTTATCAGCAGGATTCAGTGAGAGTGATAAAAAAACAAATTTTAATTCACTTGAAACCACTTGGAAAAGAGAAGAAGCTCGAGAAATGGGTTCCGCATGAATTGACTGAAGCACACCAACAAACACGCATTGAGTGTTGTGTTACATTACTCAACCATCACAATAACGACGGAATTTTGAATCGTATTGTTACTTGTGACGAAAAATGGATCCTATAGGACAATCGGAAATGCTAATCACAGTGTAACCCAGGAGAACTGGCTAAATCATGTCTCAAGCGAAAGTTGACTCAGAAAGAGGCACTGACGAGTGTTTGGTGGATCAGTGCAGGTGTCATATACTAAAGCTTCCTAAAATCTGGCCAGACGATAAGGGCAGGTCTGCGTTGTCAACAATTACAAACCATGATTGAAAAGCTAGCCATTACACAACCGGGACTGGTCAATCTCTAGCCTACTGCTGCTTCAGGACAATGCTAGATTCCATACTTCACAACAGATGGTCGCTCATTTGGAGGAACTGCAGTTGGAATGTCTCCGGAACCCACCATACTCCCCGAACCTTGCTCCAACAGATTACCACTTTTACCACAAATTAAGGACAATTTCTTGCAAGAAAATTTTTTATTCAGACGAGGCTGTCCAAATCGCCCAAAGATTTTATTGATTCTCGTTCCCACAATTTTATCAACAATGAAATCAATAAACTACCTATAAAATGGCGAAAGTGCATAGATAATAATGGTACATACTTCGTTTAATTAAATGTATAATTTCATATGTAAGGACCTAATATATTATAGAAAAATTGTAAGTATAATCTTTACATGGGATTGAAATAAAACTTTGAATTTAATAGTCTAACAAGTATATTCAATATAATTTATTTACAACTTATACAATACTTTTAATTGACTGTATAGTTTTTTTAAATGCAACCCCCATAATTCTATGTTCAAATCAAATCAAAATAATCTTTATTCAATTTAGACCCTAAGAAGGCACTTAAGTCAAAATACTACTGCCGCTTCAGAAAACGTCCCAGACATTGAGAAGAACCGTAAGAAACTTGATCGGTTTTTTTTTTTTTTTGTGAACTGTAGAAATGTTAATATAACAGGTACAATAATAATAATTTAGTGGATGCACAGAGAGGAAGTCATTTCCAGACATCACTATCATTCACATAATGATCCACCCTATAACCTTTTGACAGTAAAACTTGCTTGACATGGTTCATGAACTTGTAGGTCCGGATCTTATTATAAAACCTGACACTTAAAAACTTACTGTAAAAAACTTTTATTGTACCTACTTAGTCTAAAACACAGTAATGTAATTTCATGTATAATAGTCATAAATTTAGAACCGCTGCTGACAGACGGCAATAGACTAGCTTATTGGTTGGTTTTGTTCCCCTCATGCACTCCATAGACTATAAGGAGAGTGGCGCTTAAGGCAGTCAGTTTATAAATAAGCCTAGAGGGACTGACGGTGATTGAAGACAGACTTTTAAACAGGGGTAGTAGCTAAACAGAGGGGCACTACAAAATGCCTGTCATAGTTTCATCACAATGATTTTTTTAACAAAAATGTCAGTCTCATTATAGCAGATCTGTCAACATGTTACTACCAAGATGTCTTTGTTTCAAGCAAAATGTTACCAAGGCATACCATAACAATCTCACCTGACTGATAATGTTGGTGCTGTTGAGGAGCTTGCTGCTGGTGTTGTTGATGCTGCTGGTGTTGTTGATGCTGCTGGTGTTGTTGGTGCTGCTGGTGTTGTTGGTGCTGCTGGTGTTGTTGGTGCTGCTGGTGTTGTTGGCTTTGCTGGTGTTGTTGATGAGGGTGCACGGGAGCACCACCACTGGGGTAACGTTGTCGGTTGCGCGAGTTTGTGCGGTTGCGCTGGTGCTGGGGCTGCTTGTTGCCGACAGTTTGTGCGCTGCTACTTCCGCGCCTACTGTCACGTTGTTGACCAGAACCGCTGGTTCCGACGCCCACCTAAATGAGAACAATGAATTCCTAATGATATTAAATATTATATTATATAATAATATTAAAAAATTGTTTTTTTTTTATTTATTTGATTTCCAGATGTCATACTTAAATATTATATAGCCTATATGTCACTCTCACAATTAAGACCTCTCCTATGCTAAAATTCATCAAGCCATTTAAGCTACAGAGCATGCCAATACATACATACATACATAACAAACATACACTTGAAATATATAACCCTCCTTTTTCTCAGTCAGGTAAAAAGATGTTTCATCATTACACTCACCTGTACACCCTGATCAGCTGTGGGGCTTTTCCTATGGGCCGGAACACCAGGAGTGCCAGACCGGGAAGCACTTTGCTGAGAACCTCCCCCAATGAGATCTAACATTGAACCTGGTAAAAATTAATAATATTATGTAACAAAAAGATAAAATAATGATGAAGTATAAGAAACCAGATGAACTTAGTATAAAAGCGGTAAGCAAATTGAACTCTTTTTAAATTGGTGTCATTCACAATTTTATTAATAGGTGATACCATTGTAACTGATATTTTTTAAGTCCCCTATTGTTCCTTTTCCAGGATGTCTCTTTGTCAAATTGTCAGATTTATTTCATTGCTTTTTGTCATAATGAAAAGTTTAAAAATATTACAATATGATTCATAAATGAATTTCATAAGTTTTCTGAAGAATGTATATTTTTTTAAAAGTCTTCGATATTTATAGTTGTAGCAAAGTACCTTTGAACTTTAAATTTTTACTACTATATAAAATAGAAATATGCATAAAAATAATTAAAAAAAAAACGCTTGAAGAAATAAAAAAATATTAGTCAAAAAAGTATACCCTGAAAACACAAAAATAAATCATAAAGTATTATTCTTCTTCAAAACATATTTAGTGTAGCATTATTGTTAAAATAATTTGTTTTTTCAAGAAATCTTTAGAACTTACAGAAGGGTAAGGTAAATATTGAATATTTTTTTTGGTTTCAATAGCCAAAACATTTTTCAAAATCATGTATTCTACATTGTTTTTCTACTTTCCAAGGATGTATGTATCAGTATTCCGATTGAATGTTTGTCACATATTGTCTATGTAACATTGTTTAGTGCATTGCAAAGAAAACAGAATTGAAAACATGTTTTTACGTAAGTGTTTATTCAGCGGATGCCTACATAACAAATGGTAAACATAATAAAGAGTAGTTTATGGAATATTGCAAGCAATTGACCAAGGATTTATTATGCAAAAATGTGCAGATTTACAAATACATGATTCCCATAATTACCTAATTTTAGCAGTTTTATAATTTGGACATTTATGTAAGAAAATATTTGTTTTTTACATTATACTCAGTGGGTAAGAAAAATTTACTTTTCAGAAGAGTTAAGAACTCGTTTTATTCTTTAAACCTTTTAACACAATTGAAAAATTAATAACTATGTAGTAAAACCATTTTAGTGGGTAATACTATTTTTTTTTTTTTTTATTGTACATACATAGTGAATATTGCAAGAGCATTGTTAAGTATTTTTATACAATATAATGTTGCATATGAGCATATACAATAATTAATGCAAAATGTTACTTGTATATTTATAATAATTTCAATTCCATAAATTAAAACATTGAAATGAGTTTTTTTATTGACCCACCCTGTGAGATGAGATTTGATGAGATTTTGTCAGACCCATACCCATTTTGAGAATATGTAATCAATGGATGCTCCCAACAGTATCTCTTGAATGCTCATATAATGAAAATATGAAAAATTTGAAATGCTGTGATTTAAATTTAAGTGAAACAATTAGTCACACTTGTACTAAATCAGATTTATGATAGTTACATATTATATAGAATATCTAAAAACCCAACAGTGGTAGATCTGAGAAGCATGAAAAGCAGCATAAGAAGCAGTATGAATAAAGAGTGAAAAAGCTGTAAACAGTTTGTAAAAAAAACCTTGGTCTTTCACTTGGTTAGAGTGATGGTTCACTCCAGAGCCGATTGGAGCAGTTGGAACATGTGGGGGCTGCGGTGCTAGCTCCAAAGAGGTTTGTGGGGACAACTCACTCGTCTTGTTGAGCTGAGCATGTACACCTCCTGGGAAACCAGCCATGGGGTGGTATTGTGGGTAAGGAGCTTGTCCAACCACAGGGTGGCTAAATTGCCCTGTGTACTGTCCTGGAGGACCACTACCTCCGAGAGTTGGTGGCACAGACATCTGCATGATTGCAGGATCATTTGGCATTGCAGGAACATTGTTCAGCACTCGGATGTCCTTGATATCAGATCCACGGAATAAAATGTAGTCATACACTTGGCTCTGAGGAGCAACAGGATACTGTGTCTCTCTGTCTTCTGTCCCAAAGGATCGAACTGTGCAAAAAGGAATAAAGTTTAATATTTAGGAATACAATTTATATTATTCACAAACTCATAACATAACTGATAACCTTTTTATAATAGTAGTGTAGGTATGTGATTGAAGTTAACTTACAGGCTTTTACAAAAAGAGAAAAGAAAAATAAATATGTAATGTAAAAAAATTACAGTTCTTTAATATGGTAATTATAAAAATTGTAATTAAAAACTCTTTTAAAGGAATTCAATAATGGTAGTTTGTTTTGTTTTTTACACTGTTTTAAAATTTTAATGCAATGGGTAGTAGTAATTATGGAATGTTTTTTTTTTTTGTTACAAGTAATTTAGACATACAAAGATACAGAAGCACATTGATTTTATTACTCAATTATTGAATCCTTTTTTAAATTAAAGTTAATAACATGTACTCAAGTGATTGCATTGAATAATATTTAGTAAAAAATAACATAACAAGCATTGTTTCCAATTTTATAAATCGTTACTTTAAAGATAGGTAATATAGAAGGCGATTGCTTAATATTTTCTTATTATAATTAAGACTACCTTCAACTGGGTAAGTGATGAATACAAATGCTAGAGATCCAACTTTATTATCATTATATACAACGATGTAGGTACGTAGAATAAGTGAGAAACGTTTGTAATGTTCTGTGAATCTACGTCATCAATGTAAGATCACGGTCACAGGACACCTACAATACAAGTAGGTAGATCTAAAAAAAAACGTGATAGAAAATAACTTTTTTCCCTACACAGCAGATATTTCCACGTAAATGCATATGACACTTTCCCAAACAATAAACAACGATTGGTAGAAAGTATTAGGAGGGAAAAACAAAACCTTCTAGATGGCTCCATAGCTTAATCTCAAAGGGAATAAATATTATGAAATAATATGAAGAATGGACAATGAGTTAAAATCAGGAGCAGCTTAACAGATACTAATAATATGAGAATAGTATCCATTTGTCAACTTACCGTTAGCCAAAGCGATGGTACATTCTTGAGGATCTACAGTAAAAAGCCGGCCTTCATAACGGATGTCAGCTTTCGATATTAGGCTTATCTTGGAGCCCAATTCAGGCATTCCAGAACTCATAATGTCACTTTACAAACTAGACGCTGATGACAAAGATTTTTAATGATAACGTCGACCGTAAAAATCAACCACCAAACAAAATGAATGACGGGAAGTTGGCAACAAGCTCGGCGTTTACAAACAGCTGAGGGTAGGGATGATCGATACGAGTACATACTCGATACGAGTACATACTCGATACTTTTCTTTCAATTAAAGTAAATTTGGAAATCATACTTTTTAGCCGAGTACCGACAAGAATCGGTAAAAAATATCGTATTGGTACTCAATCGTACCCCATTACAATTTCACAAAATTTGTTTATAATTTTCGATTCTTTTTTTATTATGCAGAGGCATCTTTGTACTCAATATGCGTGCAATAAACGCACATGACTTAGCGTTTGAACAATCTATGGTTGATGGAAAAAAATTATCTATCATTATTGTATCACATTATAAGACGTCATGACTCCATGTCACATTTGTATATAATAATAGTCTGTTGAACCTATTAGAAAAATGGTAAGATATCAAAGCTATAGTATCAGGCCCAAAAGTTTTATATATCGTTTGCACATTTGTGCTTTATAAAAGGTTGTTTTAAAATACTTGGGCAACGGTCACCGTTCCAGGAAACTATTTATTGGAAAATAATTGTTTTTGAAGAGCACTTCTAAATCAGATTTTCTAACAAAGTACAAAATTGATTCTGAGATAGTATTGCAACAGCCACGGCATCGAGTAGAAGAGTGGAATCATTCCTAAGATAAAGTCACGAGATTAAGGGGACGGTTTAAAAAGCTTTTTAAAGCGGTTTTAAGGGCCGAGGGAAATTTAGGAAAAAATATATAGGAGTCCCTATTTTCAGGGTAAAAAAGAAGCAGACAGAATTAGGGTTTTTTGTATAACAAAATTTAATATTATAAACGAGGAGACTATGTGGTATCAAACCATGATGTTGTCTTGGTGGGCGTTGTTTCAGTTGTTGGTATCTTACTATTTCTAAGATAATATAATAATAATAATATAATAAATACAATATATAGGTGTCCCAAAAAGTAAGCTACGACAAAGATGAATTATTAAGGTATATCATATGCTGGATTTTCCTTTCCGAATAAGGTGAATGGTATGCGTCACAGATCCAAAAAGAATTGTGGGCCTATCTGAAACAACTGCGTCATAAAAAAATGTTGAAATTCAAAGTTGTTCGAAAAAGTAAATGTTAAAAAAATTTGAGGATTAAAAAAAGTCTTTGAATACATTTCGCTCAAACCTTTTTTAGAAACGTCAATTTAATTATTTATTTACCCTTTAAATTTCTTTTATATCTAGGGCATCATAATAAAAATCAGTGGTATTACGCACAAAATTGAGAGGCACGCAAGAAACGATAAAAACAACAAACAGGAATCAATAGTGAAAAAAACTTTTTAAGACGATGTAATTTTTGCACTGAGAAAGTTGGTCATTTTGAAAACTTTTTGTTGTTGTTGTTGTTTTTGCGTAATCAATTTTGAGCTCTTAATCTAATAGTACACAAATAATAATATTATTTAGCTTTTGAAAATATTCACTTTTCTGAAACCCACATCCTCTTGTACTCCAGAACTAACTCTATTTTACGTATGATGCGCTCGAGATAGCTAAATGAAATTTACAGGATAAGCAGATGACAAAAATGGCAAGTTTTGAAAAACATTGGGTGACATTTGTTACGGGACTTTTTTTTTAAATCACTCAAAAATTTGAACCATTTGAATTTTTGACCAACTATATATTTTAGTTTTACTTGCATCGTCGGCTGAGGATTCGCAAGCGATGGTGACTGTTATGAATAAAGCTTTGGAAAGAAAGGGAATGAAAGTATAAACAAATAAGACGAAAGTTTTGGTGTTTGTAAACGAAGAGAACATGATCGAAGTATATGTAGGGATTGATGGCGATGAACAGGAGCAAGTAAGTGAGCAGTTTTATACTTGGGATCGATGTTTACTAGGGATGGAAAGTGTGAGGGTGATATAGGTAGGAGAGCAAATGCCATTAATATGATGAATGCGGCGTTGCACTCTTTTATGAGCAGCCAGAGAATTTCTAGGAAAGCTCGTTTGGCTGTGCATAGGGAAGTGTTGGTTCAAACACTCATGTACGGAAGTGAAACCTGGTTGTGGCAGAAAATCCATAAAAGTAAAATAAATGCATTAAAAAAGAGAACGCTAAGAGGTATGTTAGCAGTGAAAATGAGTGACAGAATAAGAAATAGTGTGACAAGAGAACTTTGTAGTGTGAAAGAAGATAAAGTCACACGGAATGAGAAAGGGAAGCTTAGATGGTTTGGGCATGTTGAGAGTATGAATGAAAGAAGAATGACTAAACAAATTTATAATGTAAGTGTGAAAGGAAACGTTGGAAGACGAAGGCCTAAATGAACATCTATCGATCAAATCGGAGACATTCTTAAGAAAGGTGAGGTCAAGAGTACTCTAAACCAACGAGGATGCATGAAAAGATTAATGAATATTGAAGAAGCGAAAAAAACTTAAAAAATTAACAATTGGAAAACGATGAAAAATCGTATAACATATTATTTAGAAGTGATTCGGGTACCCCCAGGGGTACTCTACCTCTGAACTTCCACTGATCACTGCTTCTCGGGACAACTGTATAAATTACCGACCTCTGGATAATACTATCTTCCAAAAATAGCTATACTCTTCGATCTGTGTTAGTGACTTTAGCTAAATCAATAATTATGTTGCATATATAATTATAAAATATAGTTATTCTTACACGTATTAAAAAAGACGACATCTGTTTACCTGCTTGTCTGTATGTTAACTTGCTTACATTCGAAAACTATTAAACCGATTAACTTGTGTTTTTTTAAATTGCAACTCTGTTAAATGATAGCATTGTCTCTGATGCTACGCACAGCCAAGTTCGATGAAGCTGTAAAAGCCGCAGCGGCTAACAGTGTAGTCAGATCTAAAAAAAAAGCTACGCACAGTACAATCCAATTACAACTATGGATCAACAATCCATCGGCGGTTGAAGCAAATAGTCCTTCTCTTAAAATCATTCGAAATTATTAACTACAGAATCTTTCGGTAAAAATATCTTAAATCGTACCCATGATAAATTGACTCACAACTCACAACACATAAATAATCTTCCCCAATAGTATATGTTAAATTTGAGCAAACCACACTGTTGGCAGAGTGTAAAAAAATAATTTGGGGGCCTCATAGAGTACAGCATATACGATTTACGAAGCTCTGGTAACCTTACCCGATCCACCTTCTAAAATGTATGTGTACACGTCCAAAAACAATAAAATTTAAAATTTAAAAATCTTGTAAAAGAAAATGTTAAATTGTGAATTGAAAAATATGATATATTGATGATGATTGATGACAGTATTATTGGTTTTACTAGTGTTTAAATCATAGAAAAAAAAACCATATGAGTAATTGTTGATACTTTATCATCGATACCATGGAGGTATCAATACTTTCCTTCTATACTGGATCGTTTTATCCCTAGCTGAGGAGAAAGAGTCAGTGTTGCCAGTATCCGATAGTGAAAAGTTACCAAGGACTGCTCAAAATGTAAGATATTGGTCACAAAAGTAACGCATTGTCTTAATTGTAGAAGAAACGCAATTTCAAACCTATGCGAAAGTAAGCAACTTAGACAAGGCTTACAAAATACAAAAAAAAACATGCAACTTGGAGTGACAAGAAAAAATGCCTTTATTTAGGTACCTACCTATATTATTATACTATAATACAACAAAAATTTACCCACTAATTTTTGGGAATTTCCCACATTAAAAAAAATCATTATGTAGGTATACAAACAATATCAGGAGCTTGAATTGATACTAAAATAGTTCGTATTCGAAAGTAAGTAGTTTATGTATCTAGCTACATATATATACAACTAAAAGCTTAAAGGCCATACGCTAATAAAATAGATTATTTTATTGTATAGTTTAAGCATTCTACAAGGGCGGCTGCCTATCATGTATTGTCTATAAGTTACTCAATAAATGAAATCTTACTAATAAAATAAATGTGAAAGTGTGTATGTTTGGATGTTTGTTACTTAATCACGCAAAAACGGCTGAACAGATCTCAATGAAATTTGGCACATAGATAGTCCATGACCTGGAATAACATATACGGTATATTTATCCAGGTAAAAGTCATAGTTTAATCAGTGTTATCCTACAAATATAATAAATGGAAAGTTTGTAGTTTGTTACTCAATCACGCAAAAACGGCTGAATGGATTTAAATGAAACACAGTGATTCCTTCATTTCCTTAATTTTTAATTTCTCGCTCTGTAGTAGCTTCTTGAGATTAATTGGTAGGTAACAAGAGTAAAAAAATAACATGCAGTGAGATTTAAAAAAGATCATTCGCGAATGTACTGTTATTATCAGTGAGTATGCTGAATTGAATATTGCTGTAAACTACGAAACGTCATTCGCATCTCTAGTACCTATGCCCATAGACCCCTATGCCTTTTTTCTTTTTTTTGTCTGGGCCCCACGAAATCAATGCCAGTATCAATATTTTCAGTCTTCCTAAAATTTTCCATACAAAGTGATTAAAATTAATTAGTATGTCTTTGGGGTCTGTACCATAGATAATAGCTATAATAGATAATCTGTGATGCTAGGCACGCTCTACAGCGCTCTACCGATAGAGCAAAGTTAATTAACAAATATACGATAGAGCATTCAACGCCGTTTTTAGTTGAAATTTATTCCATCTCTTTCCCTCTAGGGAACATATTGCTATTAGCAATATAAAAATAACCTTACCTCATATTATCATATTAATATACACAAAGTTTAAGTAATAACCTAACCTTTTCTCAAGTTAAACAATTTCAAAATTAAATGGTTTAACTTAGATTTGTTTAAGATATCACTACTGTCGGGCGTCCCGAGAGCCACATGTTTTTTTTAATGTCAAAACTCAATAAAAAGTTTGTACTCAAAATGTATGAATGCCAAATATGCATTTAGTAATAAGCTGCTATTTTGCCATTTCATATAGACACTTCAATTTTAGTAATTGTATAGATACCAACATATATTTTTACCATAATTTTATTTTGTCTCCACTTTTAGTGGCATTATATTGTAAATGACAATCTTGAAGAATTTCTTTAATATGAAAACGAATGCTATGACCATAATAAATCATCGATAAGTAATTCTCGTAACAGAGTGTCGATACATCGCTATTCGAATAGCATCGACTTCATAGCTGCTTTGCAAAGAACAACCGTATGAAGTTATGTTATACCGTACCTATGAAGTTATGTTATACCGTACCTATGAAGTTATGACTGAGCACCCATAAAAAAAAAACATTCTAATTTATAAACTCAGTCTTATTTTGGCTTCGGTTATAAACAATAATAAAACTGCTATATTGCGATTTGCTATGCAGTGAAGTTAAATAATACGATCGCCCGAAATATGACAGTTGTATGAATTCTGCGATTTTTTGTGAAGTGAAGTAAATTCATATGATGGTGCGATATATTCCAGACGAATGAATTTTGCGATTTGTAATTCTGTGAAGTGGTTTTAAATGATTGGGCGATATATGTTAGGTGTATATTTGTATAATACACTGGGCTTAAATTAAAAACCACTTACACTTTCAAGTATTTATAAAATAGCGTGCGTTCAGATTAACGGTCGTTGATTAAGTGATGACAATGCATTCAATTGGTTCACTCTTTATAACGAACGCCTGATAAATTATCGTAGCATAACTTGATGTGTGAGCTATTGCGCTGAAAATTTATGTGTATGAATTTTGAGAGTTGTATTTCAGTAAAGTGAATTTATATGATCGTACGATATATAGCACAGTACCTAATATGTATTTTGCAATTTGTAAGTGAAATAAATTCATATTATCATACGTTATATAATAAACTACAAATTTTGCCACTTGTATTTGAGTCAAGTTAACACATATTAATTTATCATATGAAGCACTTATTTTGGATTCAATATATCAGGTCACAAAATATGTTTGTTTTCGTATAAAAATAGCAGTGATGCATTATGATTGCCATGCCTACCCTGCTGGCAACACCGGTTGTCAGCCGTTACTTTTCAATTTTTCTCAAATGTCGAGGTTTTGTAAACAAAACGTGATGTTCTCTTACGAATCTTAATTAGACCTTTTTAGGAATTGGGATTATTTAATCTATTTTATTCATATTTTATGTGTGATAATGGTGGAGAGCCCTTTAACTTCTAACCCGGCGTTAAGGAGGTTGAGTGTTGGCGGGAGGAGCAACAGTTCCACTAAAAGACGAAGTCTTATACCCCAGGCAAGACCTGTCTCCAGAGAAGAGGTTTGTAAAGTTTATCAATGTAAGCCCTGACGAAGCAACCTTGAACGTCCAAAATACTATTGTAGTTTCGGAAAACATCAATCTCCTAAGAAATAGCTTGTAGGGAACTCGACCAGGCTTGTCTCAAGATGTGTTTTTTAAAATTGGTTTGTGGTAATAAAAAGGGAGACAAGGAAGATAAGGGTGGATAATAATTAGTGCTAATATTATTGTGAAACTTGTCAATAATTTCATCAGAAGATTCCTGATAGCTATTAAAAAAATCTTTGTACACAGTGAGCATTTAAAACAACAAAATGTTTATCATTATGTATTTACAATGAAATTGATTAAAGCCATTATAACCTTTTATAGTTGTAGGTTTTAGTGTTGTGGCCATAATCTCACCTGATCTTAAGTGACAATGTGGCCTAAGATGGTAAGTACGCTAAGTCTAGTGGAATACTGGCTCTCGAGTGCAGCTGCCGAAACATACCTATTGATGATTGGTGACAGATTTTCAACTTGAGGATGGTAGCTAGCTAGGTGGGCAATAGAAAAAACCGGAACACCATGATATGGCTTCCTCACAATGTTATCCTTCACCAATAGCTCATGCTCATCACAGGGATACAAACTCACGTCGATTGATGCAAAGTCCGTACACTCTACCAACTGAGCCATCATTGCTAAGGTATTTCTTCAAACTTTGTTAGTTTAAACTGAACAAACTGTTAGCAAGTGGATGAATGGACAAGAGTTTAAGGTTATGAAATTTCTTACAAATTAGGAGTGATGAAAACCCCTTCTTGATAAATTCCTAGTCAGAATTAGTGTAATTTTATCTAATAAATTTGTTTTTTTAGGAGTGCAATGATGATGATGCTGAGCGGTCATTGCTGGTGGCATCAGAGCGGGCTTTGGCGTCATCAACACCTCACCCGTCATCTCCAAGACTGGCGAGGGAAACAATGTCATCATCACCACAGAAGGAACATTTTCAGGGTTGTCTAAAACTGTATACAGAAAATGTTAGTATTATTTATAGTTACATAATTTGTGTTTATGAAGTTTTGGTAAACTTGAAAGAGCTATTGCATCTTTAAAGGTAACAAAAGTATGTATCAGTAAAAGGTGTGAATAGGTTGGTAAATTGTTTTGTATCAAATTTCTAAGTTATTCAAAATTGCACCTGGGTTACCTAATTTATTTGGTGAATAAATGAATAAGTCGCTAGGCTTACTTATATTTTGTACAGCACTAGTAAATTTTTTGTCTGACTGGCCTGGAAAATATGCATTTTCAACTTGTCAATGTATTCACTCTTTGTATAGACACAAGAATTCATTATTAAGGGTGACTTATGAAAAGAGTATAGTTCTGTTGTAGGTTAAATTCAGTTTGGTTTTATCAAAATGTATGCAACTGTCAATCTTTAGTCTGGTTTAATGATTTATATATGATTTAAGCATTTGGTGCAAGCCAACCTAAATCTGTTAAGTTTATACTTTGCACAATTCAATTATGTACTCTGTCTTTTACGTAAATGTCCTTGTTACTAGTTTAACGAATGAGTGGTAAATCAAAAAAGTATGGGTTAGTCATGAAAGTAATTCTTCTAATCAATTACTATGAAGTTTTGCATAATATAATTATGTTTTATTATATTATATTATCAAATGAAATGTCAGCATCTTCTAAATCGATAATAAAAATATCAAAATTCTATCAGTAGTTCTAGAAGTCTAATCTTTTAATCTTTATTTGAACACTTAATCAGGCAAAACATGTATCAACAGAACATTTTTGATAGTTCATAATTGCAAGAGTACACAAATATTCTAAATACTCAACTAAAACCTAAGACATGTTATTTACCAAGAAAATCTTATCATTCATTCAAATAATGGATCAATTTTAGGTATACAAATGTATCATTGAAATCTGTACTAGTTACTAACTGTATCACAGATGCCAACACCCTCAGTTTGAATTTAGAAGTACAAGTCTTGGCATGCATTTACGTGTGTGTGTGTGTGCGTGTGTGTGTATGTGTGCGTGCGCGGGTGTATTGGAATGTAAGTTCGTGTGCGCGAGTGTGTGTGCGTGAGTTAGAAACTTGGTCATGCATGTGCAACTATGAGTAAGGTATCTATTATTACTATTTACATGTGCTTAAGCACAAATAGGTATATATGTTGGCTGCATGCTATAGTTTAAGTAGGTCTTCATATTGTATTGTATAGTTTAGACCACATTGCCAAGTTCTAACTATACTTTATAAGTATAAAAAGGCTGACAGTATGTATCAATTACTTTATTATTAACTTTACTATAAATTCGATCACCCAAAACAAATAATGTGCTGCAAGAGCAGTCTGATGATGTTCAATTTGACAAATACTGGTTTTTCTTCTATTCAAATTTAAGATTGGGGAATAGGATAGCATACTATGCCTAAGTATAATTGTATGGAATACAAAGAGACATCTCACAGATAGTAGTACATTAAACTCTGTGAACAAATCAATAGTAGGGGATATAGAATTGGGTTTTTTATACAAAACTTTTAGGACTGCCCTTTGCGCTTGTTGCAACTGAATGAGAGATGTCTTAAATGCGCCACCCCAGGCAGTCAAACAATATGATTGGATTGATTGTGCAAAAGCAAAGTAGACCATCCTCCGTGCTTCTATATGTGTGACAGATCTTAATTTAAAAACGAAATACATATAAGTTTGCTAATATGTGAGATAAAAGTAATTATGTGTGTTTTCCATGTAAGTGTTCTGTCAATTTGAACACCCAGAAATTTATTGCAATGTACTCTTGAAATAGGAACACAATTACAAAATTCGCTTTGAGAATTTTTATAGCAATTATGAGTTATTATTTCAAAAGTATCACTATTGGGTTTTACTTTAGCCTTACTTGGAGCAGAAGTTATAAAGTTGGTTTTTACCACATTTAGAGTAAGTAAGTTTGATGAGAACCATTTTATTACTGTTGAAAGGGCATGCTCGGCATTCCTTCTAGAATCCTCCCATGAATGACCATCAATAATTATTGCAGTATCATCCACATAAGTATACTTATAGAACAATAAGGAATTTTCATTGAACATAAATCATTGACATAAATTAAGAAGAGGGTTGGTCCTAAAATACTACTTTGCGAATTACCCACTGTGAAATTCATACTAGAACTGGTTCGGTCCTCTATTTTAACACACTGGGGGCGATTCATTTGGTAGTCACTAAAAATTTCCTTTGCATATCCTTGTATGCCGAGTGCATCCAGCTTACTAAGTAAAGCAGAGGTTACTATCTGCTATAGGTTGTTATTCATTGTCATGATCCTTGACTTTTTTTTTAACCTGAAGAAACCTGTCATGGTTACACACCGCCCGGGAGGACGAGTGGTTGTGTGAGATTCCTACTCACTAAAACTTCACAGTGTACCATCCGCCGCCTCGATGGGGCCTAATTCAATTCGACTCTAAGCCATTCTGAGCCTTAGAATAAGGCGAGAAGTAAATTAAATCCACCGTTCCCTCCGCAGGGGCCGGGCAGTTAACTTCGCTCATCATTATTAAATCATTTCTTTTTTATATTCATATTCACAATTAAAATTGTGTGACAAGATAATAATACTGTGATAAGAGAACTATGTGGTGTGAAAGAAGATATAATCACATGACTTGAGAAAGGGATGCTTAGATGAACGAGAGAAGAATGACTAAACAAATTTATAAGGAGAGTGTGAATGGAAATGTTGGAAGAAGGAGGCCTAGACGAAATTTCCTCAATCAAATCGGGGAGATTCTGAAGTGTAAATTCGGGTGCTAAAAGAAACACAATGTATCCGGAACTGATTTATTGCAAAGAGCGGTATATCTATATATGACATTATTTACGAATACCGTCATTAACATATATCACATGAAGAAAGGTCACACCAAGAGTACTCTCAACCGACGAGCATGCATGAAAAGATTGATGAATGTTGAAGAAGCGAAAGATGTATGCCAGGATCGTAGCAAATGGAAGGACGCGGTCTCTGCCTACCCTGTTGGGAAATAGGTGTTAATTTATACTGCACATTTTACAAATATGTATTTATAAATGCTGTTGTTTAGTTCAAAGCCACATTTCTATAGAAAAGAGTCAATGCCGTCAATGGTCTAAATTCCTGTGTGGGGATCGAGATAACAATGATCTACGATTCGATAGCGGAAGTAGAGATGTTTTTTCGTCGCATGGACCATTTAGTGTTTGAGTACCGACAGAAACCGCTACTTAGAATAGATAGTTACGCTACTATCCAATAACCCGCTATTCGCTATTGCATCGATAGATAATTACAATAACTGTCTACATTGCGCAACGACTAAGCCTAGTGAGGACAGGCTCTCAAGTGCGGGAAGTGCCGGAATACACCTACCTATAGGTGCTCGGCGACAGATTTCCAACTTGAGGATGGTAGCTATCCAGGCGGGCATTACAGCATGCCCTACCACGCTATGTTTTCATCACGATGTTTCCTTCGGCGTAAGCTCAGACTCAATAGAGGTATTTGAACTCACGACGATAGACGCGATGTCGTTACACATTATCACTTAGCCATCGTTGCATCTCATCTCATCTTGCAATCTACTGATGGTAGCAACCATAGATTATAAGAATAGTAATAACACTGGCTATATGTAATATGTCATACATTTACCGTTTGTCAAAATAAATATATATGACGAAAATTATAGGCGTATTATTATTACCTACTGCCAGAGATATAACAACTTGGCGACGAGGCAATTGAACATGCGTTTAATAATCAATATTAATGTGTAATAAAGTGCATCAGTTTGTTATTTAGTTGTAGACTCCGAATCACACTTCTTAAATAACAATACAGTAAAGGAAAACAGAAATTATCTGAGAGAATACATCGGACGAGCACACGGCTGCATGTCAGGAAAGATCTTAAATATTCCAAACATGACTTCCAATTGGAACTTGGAAAATTTATATGTATGTCGAAAAATGTAAGCGTATTAATTAACTAGCTGACCCGCGCAACTTCGTCTGCGCCACATAACAGAGAGAGAGAAAGGGTTAGAGAGAATGGGTCGTAGGAAATGTAATATAGGTGCCGAGCCGCCCGCGTCCCAGATCACAATGATCATAAAAATGCGCGCGCGGTACTTGATCATTATTTTGCTGGGGAGTTATTTTAAAACTGTGATATCTCCTAAGATATTCATTAAAGTCAATTAATGTACAAAACAATTTTGTTCAAAATTAAATACTTGTGATGAATAACGTATTTATTTCGATAAAGATTAATACCATGTTTGTAAAAACACCTTCGAAAATAATGCATTATTTTAGGACAAATTTTATTAAGTACCATAAAAAAGTTTACATTGGGTAAACTTTAAAAGATAGACATGCTACTAAGGACTTTTTTATAGAACTTTTTAAGAGAAACAATTCCGTCACACGCGATTCTTGCGTAACTTTAGCCATTTACGCATCGCACGCAATGAAAGCTTTCAAAAGGAATACATTTCCCCTGTTTTTGCAACATTTTTCGTTAATGCTCCACTCCTATTGATCGTATCGTGATGTTATATAGCCTAATAGCCTTCCTCGATAAATGGACTATCCAACATGAAAATATTTTTTCCATTAAAACCAGTAATTCCTGACATTAGCGCGTTCAACCAAACAAACTCTTCAGCTTTATAATATTAGTATAGATTACTGCCAGGTATAACGTTGATGCCCATGGGCATAGCTAGGATTCTGAACAGGGGTAGCAGTCAAGAGAAAACTAATGTTAAGGATTTCCATACTATGTTTTATGACTACAGCACATGATGGTAAATACGGAAAGTCTGAAAACAATGGTGACCGTCGGTAATAGATTCCATGGACAGTCGTCACTGTTATGTCAGCTTGCTAAAATGCCTCTTCACGACTAGAAGTTTCTTCCACATATGCACGGTTACCACATGCTTAGTTTATCAACACTTTCACTTTACTAGGGTGGGGGGCAACAACCCCCTCTGTCCGTATCTAGCTACGCCTATTTGATGCCGTCTGTGAATATCTTCGATTGTTACATACATTATTAAAGTATTTACACTGTTTAAGGTTTAAGCAAAAAACAAACATTCACTTTCTGTGTTTACTAGAAACCAACCTCGACTTCGCGCGGGTAGCAGAGAATAATATATGCCTACATTTCGTAATCTTCAACAATCTTTGTCATATTTCGGCCAATTTAACACAAAAACTTATAGAATTATACACCTAAACTTTCGTCATGAATAACTTCTTCCATTGATGAAAACCGTATTAAAATGCTCACGAGAGGGAAAAGGAGGGTTTTTCGATGTTTTTCGAGCGTATGTAATGTCTATTTCTCTGGCACACTCTGTAGCCTAAACGGCTTGATGGATTTTAGCATAAAAGGTGTCGTTAGATTCATCTTAATTATGGGAATAACATAGGCTATATAATATTTAAGTACTACGTCTGGGAATCAAATACAAAGCAAAGTTAGAAAAAATACTTTTATATATTCTTTTTAATAATATAATATGAAATGATGATGTGTCTAAGGTTGAAAGTCAGTTAGATGAAATTAAACGGATTAAAATATTTATTTCAATATAACAATTTCAGAGAATAACAAAGGAAAACGCTTGGAATCTTCAATTGATAGACTTCATGTCATCAATGTTACGTAGACATGACGCACGGATGGAGAACTTTCAGACTGCATCTACAGTGGTAGATGCTTCAGCTCGTATTTACTCTTTCAGAGTTGACGGAGTGCACTATGACGTGCTTAAGATGGCTGGTGGGCTGACTAAAGCAGTCCAAGTATGTAAAATTTCTTATTTATTTACCTTCTATATATATAAATACTGGATATATTTTGATCACTTTTTTTTTGTTTTACTACTTACTTACTTGGTGCATAACTAACAAAAAATATCAGTATATCTTCATTCAATAAAAAGTTGTTAATGTTTTAAGAAACTACGATTTTTATAAGCACTACGCATTCAGCGATGTGTTTTCTTGCCGTCTTGGAGTTATGATATAATATAGATTAACGCGAACGAAGTCGGGGCGGTTGCCAATAAGGAATAAATATTAATTCACGTATATAATTTTAAATATAAGTGTTTAAAACAATTTTCTAAAGTTGTCTATTCTAATTACATAGACAATAAGACAATAATCGCAATATCATGATCAATACTTCGTACTTGTAAAGGTATAAATTTTCCAGTATTTATATTCAGTAAGACTGTTATTAATCAATTTGTTTAAATAATAATCATTATCATTATGTATAATTTTAGAGTAAAAGAGGCAAGAGGGATGATGACAATATGCAAGATGATGGAGCAGTAGACGCCGATTCAGGCAATGCGGTACAAGCCAAGAAAAAGAAAAAGAGATCCAAAGGTGCAATAGCTGCAAAGCCAGAAGTTTTCAATGGGGATTTCGATGCTAATGATTGTATAGGTGAGATGGGATATCTATACTTAATAAATATATCTATAAAAAAAAAAAAAAAATTGAAGTGTCCGTTTGTAATGTACAATATATAATATGTAAAAAAAGCAATTTTTTAATACCTTTGCCTGTCTGACTGTTTGTTCCTGGTACTCTCCGGAAACGGTGGGACTCATTTAGAATGGACTTTCATTGACAGATAGCTGATGTTATAAGAAGTAACTTATGCTACTTTGGTATTAGAGAAAAGCGCAAATTAAAATCAATACAGAATAACGACGATTTTGTGGCGCTTAAATGGCTTACGCTGAGTAAACCATAAAAGATATATGAAAATAACATAGTACATAATTGTAGATCTTGAAAAGATTTACAAGAAAGTTAGCGAGAGCATCTATCTATCTTCTAAGAATCACCCACAATAAGCATGTCTTTAAAATAACCGGGAGGAGGGTTAGCACGATTTGCGCGTGTGTCCCATCGACGGCATTGTATAGTCACGCGAGCGCAGCCGCGGGCACAGTAAGTGTATACAAATATAACGCTCAAGAGCAAGAGCTTTGTACCTCGCCCCCGCCAACTTCTGTCGGAAACATAGGACGGTCGCACAAAAACTTGTACGACTATAGCTTCCATTTTCAAGTGGAAAATCTGTCGCCAAATATAGATGTGGTTCGGCGGTGCACTTGAGAGCCAGTTTCTTCCTGACTAGGCTTAGATTGTGAAATTGTAGCCATAAAAATTTATTAAAAAATATAGAACTTTTTTTAATGCTTAGTTTTTTTTCTATGTGCATTTTTTTTTAAATATTTATGTTACAGATCCATTTTTTGAGCGTTTAGCCGCCACAGCAGGTGATGTGACTGCTTCAAATCGAGCATTTAATGCCACACTACCCATACATGACAAGACGCTAGGGTTGATTTTAAGGTAGTTTTATTCCTTACACGTTTATCTAGTTTAAAAAAAATTTAGTATTCAAAAAAGTATATTATAATTTATCTATGTATATTGTATACATAATACATTTATGTTATAAGAATAAAACATAAGAGAAAATAATAAAACATAACAAATTATAATGCAAATAACAATATTAAAGTAGGAACATGACAAGGCTCTTTTAACGACTCTACAATACAGACTTTACAATACCCTCGCTGCGTGTGTTTTGTCTTCTCACGCCGCTGCACCGTTTCTGCGCATGTCCGCATTATTTCTTTATTACTATGGTGACTGTGCTGCCGAAAACGTTGTGTCAGAAGAAGATGTCACCTAACTGTAATATTCGTAAATTTTCTCTGTTTAAATGTGAATCACTTGAAAACTACTGAACCAATTTGAATGTTATCAGAATGATATAGGTAAACCCGAAGGAGGATCCTAGGCTATATATCATTATGCTTTTCTATAGGTGTTAAGTAGTAAAGATAAAATGATATCACAGTAACTAAGTTGAGGGCGCTAGCTTGTATTATGTTTAATGACTCCAATAATAATCATTTTCATATTTAGATCGGTTTCAATGTAAAATGCTACTGTTAACTAATTCTTTAATAAGATTCGATATTTTGAATTTGGACAAGTTAATTGGTTATTTAACAATAATTATTGGTATTCTATTAAAGTATTAAGTAATAAATTCTCTATCAGCTAACTTTGAATTTATTAATTTGTTGTTATGTGATTACTTTCAGAACTGATGATCAATTCTTAGAATCGATTAAAGAGAATGTGCCGGAAGATTTGGAACTAACTGAGCGCATCACACTGTCTGTGAAAATGTTGCCTCCATTGAATGAAACTGATCAGCTGTGTGAACCCTTTTCTGGTTTCTCTATCAGTAATTGGGACCCGGAAACTGAAGATAAGTAGGTATATGATAACTGTAACGGTGTATACGGTAACTTTATGATAATTTTGAAGTGAAAACTTCTTGGGTACCACTGTTGTATGTACGAGTGATAAATTGTTAGTCTGATAAAAAAAAGACTAAAGAAATTATTTTTTGTTCTTTCCGAACTACACACATTTTTTTTAATAATTGCTCGGTAAATTAACGGCACTGTCCTTGTGATGGTAAGCCCAGTATAATAAAAAAAACGGTGATCACCTACAGATTGACTACCCATTGGTGGTCGTCACTGTCATGCTGACCTGCATAAATATCTCTTTACATTTCTCTTGAAAGACCCGATGTCATAAGAAGGAGGGAACACATTGGCCGGAAAATGGTTCCACAAATTCACGATTACAGTTTCCGTTGTTCTGCCCTGCCCAATTGAAGATTGTGCATGAACTTGTACAAGTACTTGTACGGTTATAGTGAAAATTTAACGTAAATAATTTATTCGTATTTAGTGAAACAAACTCACTATACCTGTAGTCATATCTACAGTATCTCTCTTGCCGATTTGTTCCCTTTATTGTTTTTTGTTGTTTCCACTGGATTGTCCAATACACAACTGGCCTGGCTCAGAACACGGCTGATTTACCAAAATAAAATTTGGGTCGAAATTATTAGAAAAGCCTTGAACTTTATGACATCGTTTAAATCGCCAATGTTTTAAATTTTATTTTATTTTTAGACTATTCCTTATTGGATTACGCAATCGGACCGATAAAATCTTAATGTACCTACCCACGAATGTACAATCGATGTTTCGAGTTTCGAGTACATTCTAGACGATTCCAGATATTTCGAGAATATTGTTTTATTTCTTCTATTTTTACTCAGATCGAATCCATGTTAAAGTGATTTCTTTGTTGAATTCAGGGACACCCATGTCAGTCGGTGGGTGGAAGAAAATAGGCTGAACTTGTCACAGCAAGCACTCGCATTTGACGTTAATGCAGAAGTAGAACCTATACCTGATGATGAAGTTCACAATGATTTGTTTGGTAAGTTTTTTTATCATAAAATTGTAAATGACAAGCACAGTTTCAATACTAGATACAAAAATATAAAATAGTAATCCCATGTTTAAAAATTTAGAAAGACAAATAAAAGTTTTTTAGTTTATTGTGTTAGGTTCCGCCATAAACTTTCTTTCGTTCTTTTCGATTTGCCGGATAATACATTCAAGAATGAATGAATGAAAAATGAATTGATATGTAAGTTTTATTATCACTAGGCCAATGATGGTGAAGTGTGGAGGTGACTTCCTCGTACATCTAAAATATTGTTTTGTGTAACTTGAGTTGGAGTACCAGGAGTTTTGCTGAACTGATTGTTTGAGCGAGTGTCCTATGAGATCTGAGGCTGCCACACAACATACATATAGTTCACTCCACAAACACAAATACCTCACATTCCGCAGTCCAGGTCGACGGGGCAAGGTCAAGGTCGCCGCCCGCTCCTGACGAGGCAAATCTTTTTTCTTTTGGTTGTTATTACATTGTTTACTGCGTATCGCAGCAATAGTGTACGAGGGGGATGGTTTGCGACAGATAATTGAATTAAGTGCCCAGCACGTATTTCGCGACCCCCTTCTGCTACAACACACATACTATAAAAATTATGTTTTCTGAACTAGTAGTAGTGTTGTAACTACGAAGCCACGTAAGGATAATGATCGTATAATTATGTATTATAAATGTCTGAAAATTAGAGAACAGTTCCTAGATGTCGTTAGTGTCGCGAATGTCAAAGTTAGCTATACTACGTTTATCATAACAAAGGTTGCATGATGTATGCTGCTACTATTAGGGTATAAATTGATATAAAGAATTTTTTTTGATTCGAATGACGCAGATGAGGAGCCATTAGGCGGTGTGGAGAGTGAAGAGGAGGCGGACGTGGCGGTGGCGGCGTGCGTCGCGAGAGTCGCGGCCGCGTTCGGTGCGGGCGGTGCGGGGTGCGCTGGTGGCGGGGTCGCGCGCCTCACCGACATGCGGCCCGGGAACGCGACCGACACACGGCTCGAGTACTCGTACTGCGGCGCGATCGTCACCGCCTGGGCCGGTCCCAGTCATTGGAGGCTCAAAAATAACCGATGTATGTATTACAAACACACATTAGGGTTGCAACCTTTTGCTTTATATGAAGTGTACTATTTTCGAGACTATTTCCTGAAAAAAAAGAAGATGGCAAATATTTTTTTGTGGTTTTCAAGTTTCAAATAACTATTTTATTTTTAATGATTCATAGACAGATAGATTATGATGATAATGACGAATGGAATTGAGAACGAAATACAAAGTCTTGTACAGAAAGGGATAAGGACTGCGTCCTGCGTTTCGTTTTAAGCTTAAACATTTTGTAAAATAAATAATAATGCTGCCAATTTATTAATGGAATAAAAATGTAATAGTTACACCTACTAGTTACACCTACTACTATGTATTTAAATATAGTGTTCGGACGCCTAATATAGTAGTATACTATATTATATATTACAGTTGGCAATCCTAACATAAGCGAGTTTATCGCAGCGATATTATTGTCCAACCACTTCATTCTATAACAATTCTATCAACGTGTCTCAACACGGCGACGATACGCAGGCGAAAAAAAATTGTCCCGTGGATATCACCCGACGATAATATTCGTGAGGATACACTCGCTCGCGGAGGTGGCGCCTGATCTTTTTTTTAATTTAATGGCGACTATGTATATCCATGATTCTGCTAATGTTGAGTCAGTAGAATATTTTTCTGAATATTCATGTAATCTTCAAATAAAGCTCTAA
Organism: Saturnia japonica; assembly: GCA_033032175.1. Lineage (NCBI taxonomy): Eukaryota > Metazoa > Arthropoda > Insecta > Lepidoptera > Saturniidae > Saturnia > Saturnia japonica. Next base: position 4,715,296 of record CM065315.1, read on the forward strand.
TATGATAGCCAATCCCCTAAACTGTCCAAGTAATTTTTGTAGCAACATAAAATGCACTTAAAAGCCAGTCCCTTTCAGGCTTATTGTTACTTAACATCAAGTGAAATTGTTGTCACAACGTTAAAACCTACATTTAAAAAAAAAAATTAATTTATATTAATAGCATCGAAAATGTCCGATCGGGGCCAATTAACTGGTGGACGTCTAACAATGGAAGGCAAGAAGTCGGTCCGAACGAAACGGCAGTTGGACTTCACTGGGGCAGGGTTAGCATTCGACTGCCGTGCGGAACCTGTCGGAGATTACGAGCCGACGCAACCCGCCAAGATAATCATTAGCAGGAAGACATTAGCAACGGGACACACGTGGAACGATGCTAACTTCAAAACGCCTATAGATAGGTAAATTTATAAAAAAATATTCATGTCCGTAAAAAAAATATCCGTAACTACTCAATTTTCGAACTGAGTGAAGGTATATATGATAAGGCGTAGCGCACAAGAAGTGGCGCAACTTCAAGTCCGGTGAAACTGTAAAAACCGCAGCGGCTTCAGGGCCCCTAAGGCTAACAGTATAGAAAAAAAATGGGACATTCTTTCTTTGATAGTCGGACCATTCACATCACCTATACTTGGTTCATCGGAATTAATTATTCGGAAACCTTATGTGTGACCAGTCTAACACTATTAATAACTCGCTCGCGTGGATTACAGAATACCGTCGATCGGACACACGCGCGAATCTTGTTAAACTCACTCCCGGTTATTTTATAGATAAATGTTTATAGTGGCTGGTCCTTAGAAGATAGACATATACTTTCGCTGATTTTTTGGTAGGTGTTTTTAATGTCTACAATTATGTAGTACATTAATTTTTTTTATATATCTCTTATGGTTTATTCAGCGTAAGCCATTTAAACGCCCGAATTGATTCACCATGACCAATTTTATAATTTGCGCAGAACCCTAATAATTTTTCCAAAATAAGTTACTCCTTATGACATCAGCTATCTGCCAGGGAAAGTCCCGTCAAAATCGGTCCAACCGTTTCAGAGATTACCCGGAACAAACAAACAGACAAAAATTAAAAAAATGGGTTTTTATTATAGGTATAGGTATCGTATATACTTTCATATGCATAAAGTAAAAAGCTGTTATTTTGACATTATAAACAGACACTTCGATTTTATTAATTGTGTAAAGTTCCAAATCATTCTAGCTGAAACGGAAGTTGATCCTCTTAAGGTTTTATAAAATCATTGATTTGTCCCTTAAGCTATGATCCTGTCCAGGAGTAATTTCGCCGCAAATCATTTCGTGGGAATTCATACGCGCGTCGGCGAATTACTTGAGCTCTGTACATCGCGTCTACAAGAGTACCTATAAAGTTCGCGCGTAAATCGCGTGCAGAACCCCAGTCTCTCGAATCGTGCAAAACACGAGCGTTTCGTGCGAGCCGAGATACCAGTAGAGACAACTTGGTTGCGTTCAGTTTGCCCGCGAACTCGCAGCGAGTGTACGGCATGAATTTAGAAAAATGGAACGAAAAAATTTCAATACAGAAATGTCTATAGGTGAAATGGAAAAAAGACCGGCAATACGGAATATGGACTCTTTTACATACGGCAATAAAATTTTAAAACAAAGAACTTTTTTCAATATTTTCAGATAAAAATTACTTTAAAAAAAGAGGAAATTGCTAAGCAGCTTTCTCACGCTAAGATTAGATATGCTTAAGATTGGATACAAAATTCCAAAAATAGATACTATTTGTCATTATTTCGTAAATAATTTGATGTTTTCCAGCGACTAATCTAGCCACAACTCAACCGATTCTTTTTTTTTTTTTTTAGAACTGACTACACTGTTTTCCTTATGGGCCCTAAAGCCGCTGCGGCTTTTACAGCTTCACCGGACTTGAATCAACCGATTCGTTCAACTCCTTATTAAATACCGCCTGAATTCATTCCCAAATGCTCATGCGTAAAACGCGTTTTCTGGACTAGACGGACAGGATCTAAGTTTCACATGTGATCGCCATGTCCTTTCGCCTGTCTATAGATATGTATTTAATTTTATGTTCTTCAGAGGATTGGACGAGTCACACTTCCGTAAACTATTCCTGAAACAAAAAGTAATGATGTTACGCAAGAGAGATATTGAGCAGAGCAAGCAGCCAGAACCGGCAACGGTCACCGTCGAAGAAGTCAGGGATTATGACTACAACAATGAAAACGATGCTTCATATTGTCCTAATAATTTACCAGTAAGTATGCAATAATTTTTTTTATACAACAGAGGTTGCATGCAAGGATGATGTTGCGTCTTAACTTCTTTAGAACTGTTGTGACTTGAAACATGATGAAACAAAAAGCGACACTATAGAGACAAACTTATACATTTATATGATTTAGCCTGCTAGAGAATGAGATATAATGTAGAATACATTATACAGGGTTAACGCAAGTCCTGATTTTCACAACTATGAACGTGTTCGAATTGGCCTAGAGGTGTGACGACCACATTTGTACAAAAAGTATAAGTGGTGGATAGTTCGAGTCCAACTGATTTAGGATATTAAAGAAGATATTTTTGTTTCCTGAATGACTATCTACCGCATATAAACTGTAAACGTTTTTTATGAAAGTTATTTTTAAGTGAAAAGTACTTTAGCGCCACTGTGATTTGAAACTCGATGAGATAAAAAAGCGACACTAAAAAGAGACACATACATCAATAGGATTTAGCCTGAGAGAAAATGAAAAAGAAAAAGAGATAGAATATATTGAATACATTATACACGATTGATGCAAGTCCTGATTTTTACGATTATCATCGTCGTTGAATTCACCTAGCGGTGTGACGACTAGACTTGTACGCATTGTCGACGATAATTTGTCGATTAGTTCGAGTCTCGATTTAAGATTTTTAAAGATATTTTTATGTTTTCTACCGCAACGTATGTTTTTTTGCTATAATATATTAATAATTTTAGGACGCTGATGATTGGAGTAACGAAGACGCATGTGCGGCGGGAGATTTGCACGATCAAGTAAAAGTTGCGGAACTGGAGGAGATCGGCGACATGCTTGAACCTCCCACTAAGGTACACAGTGGTTTTTATTTTAATTTATAAACTTGCGTTATTTGACCATATAATATTTGTAATATTGATGGGATTTTGTCTAATACTGTTTGGTTATAGTGCACGATCTAATTACAATAATAACATGGAACATGAATTTTGAGTTACTACAAAAAATCCCTCGAAAATTCTAGAAAGAGTGACGTTTTGTTAGAGCGTCGTTTGAATTTTAAAATATTCTATCCACATGACATTCCCAGAACTGTGTATAAATAATAGATATATACGAGTTGTAGTAACAGTACACGTAACCACAATAAAACGAGTCTGCTAAACATAAAATTACAATTGAAAAACCTTAGAATTTGCAAAAAATAAGCGGAATTTGTTTTGATAACGATTTACTTAGGCCGATAGCACATTAAAAAATGGTCTTGTAAAATAAAAAGAAGTTTTAATAAGTTAATATGTATTTTTAACAGATCGCAAAAATCTTTATACCGTATGCGATACGAGCGAAGAAAATCGATATGAAACAGTTGAAACATTGCACGTGGAAAATGCTGACAGAGAAGACACCTGCCGGGGAAAAAAACGAATTTGTGGCCCCGACTTCCTTCTTCAATATATACTCGCGGTTACCTAACAAATTGTCATCAAGTACACGGGACTCGCTTAGTATATCTTTAGCCCTACTCTCTGTCCTGCATTTAGCTAACGAAAAGGGACTCGTTTTAGGAAAACGAGATGATCTTAAAGATTTTAACATATTAGGTTTATTAAAATAAGTTTCTTAATGGTTTATAAAAAAACATATCTATATAGATAAAATAATTAAGGTTTGCCGTTGTGCGCGAATCATACAAAAACTAGTTTATAAATTTTGATAAAAAAAAAATTGTTTAAATCCTTAGATAGTTGATATCTGAAAAAGAAAATATCACGAAATTTTCATTCAATAAATTTTTTATTAAAGTTTTATGAATCTACCTACATTTATAAGCACTACGCATTCTTCTGTCGTCCACGCAAACGGAACCGCGGGCACAGCTAGTTTGTATATATGTATATATATTTTTAGAAGATACTATGTTTTTTAAGGATTTTAAAAGTTTTTGTATGTAATTGAAATCCAATGATCGGATTAATACAGTGCTGGAAAGTCTTGTTTACTTTTAGGTACCACTAGACGTGGGTAACTCAGCAAAATTTCTAGCGCCAACTCAATAACTCAAGCGCAGATTACTGCACCGGCGCATTGAGTTAACTCAATTTGTGCCACGGCGCAGCAAAATAGTACGCGAGGCAAGCGAGTTAGAGAAGTGCATGAGTCAGATGACCGGCACGTCAGCGCGGCTTAACGCTGTGCCATAGCCGGCTCGCTGCACTGAAGTGTGCTTTGCGCCAACACTTTTGTAATAAGTGTGTTAACACATCCAGCACAGTAAACCGCGATCCGCGAGTTGACTGCATGTTTAAAACTTAAAATAAATCATTGAGTAATATTGGACTATAGATAAAAAGCCTAAAACAATACAAATCTCGAGAAAGTAATTGTTTATTTATTCAATTTGCCCTTTGGAAAATTAATATTTTTGTCTGCGAGTCACGTGATTTGAAACGCCGTTTAGAAAACGTGACGTCATCATTCAGGAAATATGAACGTTAGACTCTTCGTTAGTTGCCAAACTTGTCAATGTTGTCATACAAAATGACATATTACATGAATGTTGACGTTACGGGACCATAGTGCATCGTTTTTGTTACGTACTTTTTATTTAGATTAAAAAACATTTTTAAATTACTTTTTATGCTGTATTAATGAAAAATATATTATTCATATGTATTATTTTCAAAGTATAACGTGTTTAAAACAATTTTCTAAAATTTGTCAACTCCCGGATTACACGGCGTGGCAGTGTTACCCACCCTTTTTTGGACGCCACCTTCACGAGAGAGTTTATCGGAGCGATATATCGTCTTGCCACTTCATTCTATGTATTTCAACCCCACAATGACTCCGAGCTTTCAGTGAAGTGAAAACCACACATCATAGTGTCAAGGCATTGTCTAATGCCCGCTTGATTAGCTACCACCCTCAAGTTGAAAATTTATCACCATGCATCTATAGCTGTACTCCAACAGCTGTAATTGACAGCCAGACTCTCCAAGCTTAGCTGGTAAGCTCTAAGTTACCATCTTCAGCTTCATCCTCACCTAAAATCAAGTGAGATTGTGTATAAAGGTTAAAAAAAAGAAATTCATTTTTGGTATTAAAAAAAAATTATACGGTACATTACGATGTACACTGTGCACTATATGTTTTAATATCTGTGTACTATCCTATGTCTATTATTTTTTATAAAACCTTGGATTTTTCAATTTTTTAAATAAATAATCCAGGCTTCCTATCAACCTTCTTTCGAACAAAAACTAAAAATTTACTCAGATTTTCACATACATTCGTAAAAATTCTATAGACCACTGACATACGTGAATAATGTTCAAATGAGACTTTAATCGTTTATACTGAATAATTAACTACATGACTTATATGATAGTTTGCCTTTGATATACAGATGTATACATGACTTAACATAAACTTTGTCATTTGTATAGACAAGCCATATTAATAGTATTCCAATCATTTACTAGCCCCTAAGTACCACCGCTTCGTGCACACTTCTCTCGATAAAAACCATAAAAAAATAACGTTTATTTTAAATAAATGTTTATACTTTATGCAGTATAACACGCCTAAAGCTCGCGTTTATTCAGAATTATGTTGTAGACGGTTCTATATTCTTGTACTGGAATTTTTGCCTGTATGCAAACGTAAATTCTACGTCAAATTTAATTCAGCACATGGTTCATTATGAATATTGTTTCACCGTGAAAATATATGCTCAATCCGCGAGTTGACAGTATGTTTCAAAATTCAAGTAAATTATTTTATAGTATTGGTCTATGTATATAAAGAACCTTAAAATACAAAAAGGGGAAAAAATCTTTGTTTAATTATTGAATTCTCCCTGGAGAATATTTTTTGTCGGTGAGTTACGTGATTAGAAATACCAGTAATAAAATGTGACATCATCTTTCAATAAATATTCAGAGTTGATTGTTATTCTTATTAGGTTATGTTATGATAAAGTAAACTTAATACTAGGTGTGGAATTACATTAAAAATTATATAGGTACTAAACATAATTTCATAACTAGAATTCTAGTAAAATCAATTTTACAAATAACCTATAACCTTAATGTTATTTATTGTATGATGACGTCACACGTGGTCATGCCGCGTTTTTATGGCATGCTTTTTAATTAAATGAACAATTATTTTTTATATTAATTTATACTTGTAAAAATGCCTAAATTAAAATTCTCGAGTATTATTTTTGTCATATAGTGTTCAAACAATTTTTCAAAAGTTGTCTACTCTCGGATAGTGGTATGAATAAATGGTGCCGTTTATTATGTGTTTCAAATAAGAGACCGTTATAATTGTGCGTTGAATTTTTCATATAACTTAAAAACACTAATATGTTCAAATTATTCTGTATGTCACGTAACCGGCCATAAATTTATAAGATGTAAAAATTTTTGGACATTTTTATTAAAACCAATTATTATAAATCTCTATTTGTACGGTAAGGAGAGTTAAAATTTAGAATTCGTAGCACATTTTCTAAATTTATAACGTAATTGATTGGTCATAATTAGGTTTAGTGTCATTTCTGTCTGGAAAAGCTAAATCTATTCTTGCCTTAGCAAATATTCAACGTAAAACTTAAAACATTTTTTATATTTTTATTACTGACGGTACAGTTTTAACAAGCGCACTTTCGGTAAGACAAGGACATAACTACACTTTTTAATTTTTCATGATAGAAATTTGTTCTGCTAATATTGCATTGAAGTAATTGTTCTTTGCATGAAATATGCTTTACACTTGTTAGAAGCATTTTTGTTCCATCAGCTAAAAGGATGTTTTTAACTCATTTTATGTATTTTTAACAATCGTGCCCTAATTTCACTGAAGGTGTGAATTATGCCCTTGTTCTACCGAAGGTGCCAGCTGTGCCCTTATCTTACCGAAGGTGCCAATTGTGCCGTTGCCTTACCGATGGTGCCAATTATGCCCTTAACTTACCGATGATGCCAATTGTGCCCTTTTATTACCGATGATGCCAATTGTGCCCTTGCCTTACCGAAGGTGCCAATTGTGCCCTTGTTTACCGAAGGTAGGAAGTAATGAGTAAAGTTAACGCAAACGCACACGTCTTGCTTGAAATGCATAGTACTTAATTTTCTTTTGAAGTTTTGTGTTCACTAAGGACCATGATAGGTGAGTTGTTTAAAATAAAATAGATGAAAAATAATTTTATAATTAAAGCTCTTTATTATTATTATATTTTGTTCACCAGTGGATCATATTCTGTTTTAAAATAAAAACTCTCTGAAAGTACAATAAATAATAGATATTAATATCTTTACGCGTTCAAATATTTTATAATTAATTAATATTATTTGAATTATATGTTTTATTAGACACTATGACTACATTGAATATATTTCAATGTTTTTTTAGGTAGTTATGACAATGAATTATTGTCTAATTTTCTTGATATAAGTTCTATGAATCGTTATTTTACGTACGAAGTTATTTTTGTAATTACATTTTACTTTGTGTGCGCTGAATACGCATGTATCAAATAAAATTCTGATTTACTTATACGACTTTTGTATTTCAGATTCCTTGAATCAACTCCAAAGATACATATTAATATGAAATAATCTTTTCTCCCAGTAAATTTAATAATTTTTTTGATCACAGTACGAAACTTGGTGCTTAAGTGCTTTATATGTTTTCTCAAGGCTCAAGGTTCCACGACACGGCAAAGGTAAGAATTAGCGAACTTCTTTGTAGCTGTGGCTTCGTAGACCAGACTGCGTGGTTCTGTAGTGGAAGGGAGATGATGGGATAAGGGTAAACAATTCTTCAGAATATTCACCATGATACAGACGATAAAACACGCTCAGCGAAGGCAATGTCTCTTCGCAGCTAAGAGGTTAGTACATAACTACCTAGTGAAGTATGTATCATTCATAATGCTGTGGACAGCCTGTCGCTGTAACCTGTCCAGAGCATCAAGAAGTATTGGGCGGAACCGTACTAGAGATGTGAACAATATTTCATGCACGGCCGAACTTGAATCTTATAAAGAAGGTACAGTTGACCGGCATGAAAAAGCGACTCACTCTGTTCAGATGTCATCTCAGAGATGTTGCGGGGTTAAACTCCAATGTAATCCCCGAGTTTGAGATCTGAACGAACATCCATTCCTATGATACTGAGGATAATATACTCTACTTTAGTTATATAGATTTTTTGTTCTGACTATATTGTTAATCTTAAGGGCTCTGAAGCCTCAAATGGCTTTTACAGCTTTACCGGATTTGGATACGAGCGCTGAAGACACTCAGCCGCGAAAGCCAGGACAATAAGCTTAAAGGGTGTCAAAGTGGCCGAACCTCGGATTGAGCTGTTTCCTTAATTGCAATTAAGTCGCGAACAGGCTAATTCCCTATCCGTAGAAATTCTGCCTTCTGGGAGGGAGACACATGCGTATAAGTGAATTTAGTAATTTGTTCTAAAACTAACCAGCTAAAAAAAGAAAAGTTCCTTACAGAACTTACGTACCTGAGTGGTGTGTATGTGTGAAGTGCTGGGTAACGTTTATATGTTCTTTTTATCGTTATAGGTTTAGCTTTGTGGCCACAATCTCACCTCTGTTGTCAGTGGCGATGTGACTCAAGATCTTAGCACGCTAAGCCTTGTGGAAGACTGGATCCAAAGTGCAGCTGCCGGAACACACTTGGCGTTTGGGGACCGATTTTCAACTTGAGGGGTGGTAGCAAGGCGGGCATTAGAGAATGCCCTAGCACCATACTATGGTATCATCACAATATTTTCCTTCGCCGAAAGCTCGGGCTCTGTGCAGGGATTCGAACTCACGTCGATCGACGCAGAGTCCGTACATCATACATGCTACCAACCCAAATAATATAGAGAAGTAATGAAATTATTGTTCTTTATATTGTAATGATGTAACATTCGACCAGCGCGAGTTGTTGATAATATTATCGTAAGGTTCCAAAATATGCATACACATTTCTAAAATTCTCCGAAATATTTGCAAATTGTCTAAAAAATTTAATCTCTATTCCCAACACTCTGCCGATAACCTTGATAAACATTATCAAGTTTATACCAAGACAAGAATTAACTATACCACAGAAATATAATTTATATGTATACACAAACAAAACTTTAAAAATGAAACAATCATAATGTATAATAGCTTTATTTTATAAAATAAAAAAAATAACAGAACTTTGCGCAAACATAACTGCTACTAGAGAGTAATAACTAAATATAAATTTCTATTATAATATCTATGAACTTGCAGCAAAAGAAAAATCAATATTATACATAACTTCAATGGTAGGCCCATTACGTTTATTACACCAATTATAAACTGTCCTCTACAAACCAAATTTTCCAAAAATCTGGTGTTATTAATTTAAACAATGCGGAAACAGTTATAAGAAAAATCAGTATCATTCATGGCAAAGCTATATTAACTTCGCCATTGGTTTACAAAGCAAAATCAATATGCTGCAAAGAAATATTTCTTTGACATTTTAAAGAAATTTTGATTTTTATGTAATGGAAATTTGAAAAATTCCAATAAAAAACCATAAATTTCAAATCACAATAATCATTAATCTCTTTCAGCAAAAATTTTGCCTTTAGTAATGTTAATACAATAAAATAAGATAAAGTGATAATAATTGTTCCTGTATTCAAATACAAAAGTTCTTCAAAACAATCAAGTTCTATAATAATAAAGATTAGGAAAGAAAAGCTAAGCTTTATTAACAATTACAACATACTTATATCTCGTTTGTCACTGTCCTGTTCCATGAAAAAGGAAATAAGTATATTATCACAAATATTGCTTTGTAGTAAAGCTTTCATATGAGTTTATTAATATAATTGATTATTAAGAACATCTCAAATAGTTTCTTTAGCACTTTCTGTATAAACTTAATTTTCAGATACTTTTACTGCTGAACTAGCTGACAACCCATTTTGTTCATGTTCAGTTGCGTTTGATGATACAGATTCTTTCATAAGCAAAAGCGATTCTAGTAGGTAGTCTCATTTCCTTACACAAAGACACCTCATTCACATATCTGGCAGAATCTCTTGATCAATTGCTTTCTGGTGTTTTCATGTTGTCATTTATATTATCTGAGGTCCCCCTTTGAGATACTTCTTTTTTTGGTGTAGTAATTGTTTCGCATTTCTCACCATCTTCTCCACTAAAAAATTCAGCCTCTTCTTCGCTGGATTTGTTCTCTATAACTGTATGATTACTTTCTAGACTTTCATCGAGATCAGGTTGTAAGGTATTTACATCAACTTCTTGACCTTTACTTTTTTCATTATCTGTCTCATTTTCAAGATTTTCATTACATTTTGAATCAATTTTAGTATCAGTTGGTAAAACTTTATCTTTACTAGATTTGCTAATTTCATCAGTATGTGCTGTGTCTTTGATGGTAGATTTATTATGTGATAAGGTCATGTCTGTTTCTAATAAAGGTTTTGTTGCTTCACTATGATGTTTATGATCATCAAATGTGTTTTCTTTAGATTCAGATTCAATTTTCATATCCGTAGAACAAAGCACAGTCACGCTAGATTCACTGACTTCATGGCTATGTAATATCTCTTTAGTAGTAGATTTACTATCAGAAAAATCATTACTTGTTTCTAATAATGAATCTTTTGTTACAGTTTCATTTTTAATTGTTTCTATATTTTCAATTTTGGTAACAGTTGATGAAACCATATTTACACTAGATTCACTGCCTTCCTGACTGTGTAATGTTTGTTTGGTAGTAGATTTACTATCAGGTGAACCATTACCTGTTTCTAATAGTGAATCTTTTGTTGCAGATTCTTTTTTAAAGGTTTCATTATTTTCTTCACATTCAGATTCAATTTTGATATCCGTAGAACAAAGCACAGTCACGCCAGAGTCACTGACTTCATGGCTATGTAATATCTCTTTAGTAGTAGATTTACTATCAGAAAAATCATTACTTGTTTCTAATAATGAATCTTTTGTTTCAGTATCATTTTTAATAGTTTCTATATTTTCAATTTTGGTAACAGTTGATGAAACCATATTTATACTAGATTCACTGCCTTCCTGACTGTGTAATGTTTGTTTGGTAGTAGATTTACTATCAGGTGAACAATTACCTGTTTCTAATAGTGAATCTTTTGTTGCAGATTCTTTTATAATGGTGTCATTATTTTCTTCACATTCAGATTCAATTTTAACGTCAGTAGATGAAACCACATTCGCACTAGATTCACTAACTTCATGAATGTGTAATGTTTCTTTGGTAGTAGATTTACTATCAGGTGAACCATTACCTGTTTCTAAGAATGAATCATTTGTTTCAGTTTCATTTTTAAAGATTTCATTATATTCTTTACATTCAGATTCAACTTTGATACCAGTAGATGAAACCACATTCGTAGTAGATTCATTGCTATTTAACATTTCTTTGATAGTAGAATTACTGTCAGATGAATCATTACCTCTTTCTTCTGTTTCAGTTTTGATAACAATGGAAGAATCTACATCTTTACTAGATTCGCTAAATTCATGAGTATTTGATGTTTCTGATAAGGCATTCTTTGTTTCATTTTCTGATTTACAAGTATCAGAATTTGTGAGAATGGATACGAATTCTTTGCCATTGAGTATTAATTTTACTAAATTTGGTTCTTTCGTGCTATCTAAAAATTCTATTTGGAATGTAGTATCTTCCGTAGCTAGATCGTCAAGGTTATTTTTTCCAGTCTCATGTAATAAAGTATCATCAGGTAAACCAGCTAAACGACAACATTTAGCTAAAGGTTCTATTAAAGTTAGGTCTTCAGGTAACTGCCTAAACTCTTCACATTTCGCTTTATTGCCATAATCTATAAATTGTACGTGATAGCCTACATCACAAAATTCTAATATTTTTGCTCTATACCATTGTTCATCAGTTGACCAAAATGCTGCACAAATCGATCCAACTTTTAGTTCCGTAGTACATTCAAATTCCTCAGCATTACATATCTTTTCTATAACTTTGTCCAAGTTAGTAACACAATCCTCTAACTGTACATAAAATTCTTCCAAGCTATTTACATAACAGATTTTTCCATTGCTCAGCATATCTTGACCGACAGGTAGAGGTCTTTCTGGTGCTAGATTTTCTTCACATAGTCCAACTAATTCCTCTGTCACCGATTTACCTTCAAGATATAATTCAACAATAGATATATCTCCTGCAGCAATAAATTGAACATTGAAGATTGTAGCACCTTCAGCTGCCAATTCATTGAATTTTATTTCAGATTTTCGTGACCACGATTTAATGTCACGTGGCTTTTGCAGTGCACATTTTCTTGAAAGAGCTGGTTTAATTTTAAGTTCATCTGGAAGACTACGTAATTCGTTGGTGATTGACGCATTTCCATAATCCATAAAGAGGACTTCCGTTCCTTCTGAACCATCTACAATAACTTGTGCTCTGTACCAAGCACCATCCTCCGGATACATTGCCGCACATATAACCCCCTCTTCTTTATCAGCAAGCTCAGGGAAATTTTCCGCGTCAACCATAGCAGCTTCCATAGCTTGCAACTCTGGTGCAGCAGTTTCGAGTTGGATCCAAAATTCTGATGGGGTATTCACGTGGCTAGCAAAACAAGACGGCAAATCTCCACATTCGGGTTCTTCAGATCTAGTTGCGTGTCCTTCTGAAACTAGCTTGTCGGTAAGATTTTGCCCGTTCACGAAGATATCAACATAAGTTAACGTATCTTTTAAAACAATAAGAGCATCGACGGGTACTGATAGATCTCCAACAAGCTGTGTAAAGTGGTCCGAGGCTGGTTCTGACCACTGTCCAGTGCCTGTTGGTATGGCATTTACACTTGATTTGACCGCAAATTGCTCTATTTCTTTCAAATGATCTGGCATATTCTTTATTAAACCAGGTTCATTATCCAAAACATCTGTATTACCATAGTCGATAAATCGGACTGTAGTGATATCAGAGTCCGAATCAAGAATTTCTGCTCGATACCATTGGTCGTCAGCTGAATATTTCGCAACACACCAAGTACCCATTTCACGATTTTCAATATCAGTGTAACTTTCTGCATTTGCTTGTAATTCTGCTTGGATTTGATCAATATTTTCTACTTTATCAAGCATCTGCAACCAGAAGTGGCCAGGCGTGTCAATATGGCTAATATATACTTGATTACAACCTTCCGGTAGTGAAATTGGTTCTTCAGTGGGAATCTCTTGTTTCTCTTGTTCTTCATTTGAAGTAATTTGCGGTGTGGCTAATTTCTCGTCAACTAATTTCATGGATAGATCAACACCATCTAAGTGTAAGCTAGCTAACCACCCATCACTACCAAACGCTAATGTCACTTGGACTTCTTTTTCTTTAGTCCACTCGACCAATTTGGTAAGAGCATCTTCTTGCAAGGCCACCAGACCCAAACTTGCAACTAATGCTAAGGCACAGGGTTCATAAAATTTAGGGTCAAGTTTTTTTACGGATTCTTTGGGTAGTACTTCTATGTTGCCATAATCTGGATACTGTACCTCAACTTCCGTTTCTTTTACGTTAACGATAGTCGATCGATACCAGTTGCCATCGGCGGATTTCGCAGCACATAAATCATCGACCGCAAAACTTGTTAGCGCTTCGGGTGTACCTGTAAATTTAAATGCAAAGTTAAAGTTAAAACTTATTTAAACAAAAAATAAAACTGTGATGAAATTGAGTAAAAAAGGGAGAAAAATTCACCTTCTTCATAAAAATTGTAGAGACTTTCTAAGAGCTGAGTGAGCCTGTCTTGATCTGAGGCCTTCTGCAAGTAGAACTCGTTCAAATTTTCCGAGTGCGTTATGTAAGCCATGCCGAAATTATAGTTGAACACCGACCGCATGCAGAGTTGTACGACATTCTCATACGCATCTTCATCAGGTTCAAATACGGCTATTTTTTGACCAGTTACACTGTCATATAGTGTCGAAACGAGACTAAAACAAATTATGATACAAAAATAAAGTCTTAATCGAGTTCGATTTAAAGAAATAAATTGCATTTTTATGGAACAATTTTTACAATTTATGCTAATGTCGTAAATTACTTAATAAGGTTATATTTTAAACAGACTAGATGTTGGAACATATAATACGATATTAGGGCTATTATGACCACTGATGAGGCGGCTAATCTCTTCAAATTTCTAGCATATTATTATTAAATAAATCAAGATAATTTATGCTAGTATAATAGTATATTTTATACTATTATAAGACCTATCGTTTTGTATGGATCAGAATGCTGGGCAACGAAAGCAGTGGATGAAAAGAAAGTGCATGTAGCAGAGATGCAAATGTTGAGATGGATGTCCGTAGTGACAAGAATGGATAGAATAAGAAGCTTGAGAGTACACCAGTGACTGAAAAATTGAAGTCGAAGTTTATGCTGGTATGGACATGTTATGCGAAGGGGTGAGAGTCATGTGGTGGAAAAGACAATGGAGATGATAGGAGGATGCCCTAAAAAGATTTGGATGAACTGTGTGAAAGAGTACATGCGTGTATAGGGAGTGAATGCAGACATGACAGGTGACAGGGTGGAATAGAAAAAGACGAATAGTCATGTCATGACATGTGCGGATTGCATAGAATCACCAAAAGTATTACTAGTGACGAAAATACACTATGAAAGGTATTATTTCTGAATCATATAAAAAATTCAGACTTAAAAATATTAATAACTAATAATTACACTGAAGGCTTAATAATGAGTTTAAATATGATTATATCAATCATGTGATAAATTCACACTGACCTGATTCCGTCAACACTGTTCACGTAAATGATAAACTTATTTCCCGTAAGACGTTGCTTGAGTTCATCCAGAGTAATCAATGTGTTTGATTTCGATGTGTAATTATTAAAGCAGCATTCTAATGACTGGTAATAAAACACGCTGAGCTCGGTCGGCAAAATCATTAGCTGAAATACCAATATTTTAATATAATGTTGTTAATCATTTATATCTATACAATTAATTACAGCTGAGTTTCTAGCCACTTTGCTCATGCTTATTCTGCTCCTACTGGACGTTTCATATTCGTTTTGCTCATATTGGACGTAATTTATTTATTTTTATGTTTAAAAAAAAAACAAACCCATATAAACTTTAGCCTGGACACATAAAAATATTTCTTTTTGACCAATGCTAACTTACATTCTCTAGTGTAGTGGTAACTGAGTTACCATAATCAGGTAACACCGCCGTTATTTTTGTCGTATCTGAAATATTCTGCAGTATCGCTCGATAAATTTTCCCTTCATGTTTTAACGTGCAATGGACACCTTCTGCTAAAGTATCCACATTGAGCGGTGTCAACTGGAACAAAATGAATAATGAATTAATTGAATTTCACTTTACATTATTTCACATAAACATTTGTATTTACTTCACGGTTTCACCCGTATTACTTTTATACGACGCAACTCTCCGCCAACGCCGTGTACCCACCCGCTATCCGTCTAGCTTATCGTTGTTTCACTTCCCTTACGTGTCATTGGTAGCTCCAGAGATTAGCGCGTTCAAACAAACAATCTCTTGAACTTTATAATATTAGTATAGATATTTAACAAAACTCACCTTAGCCAAATCGAATCCGGCTATAGCACTCTCGACCAATTCCGTCTTCTCGAGGTCGAGCTGAACATAAAACTTCTCGTAAGATTCGACATGAGTGACGCGACATAATATCTGCTGTTCAACGATTATCGTCAAATCGATAGCTTCGTCTGAAACGATAATTTCAGTAATTAGACATATTCATAAACGCATTAGTTTCATTAAGACAAAAATATAGCTAATTATTTTATTAAAACTTTTATTCTACAATCTCAGATATTTAGAAACCGTGTGAAAATACGAATATTAACATATAATGAAATGAAAACTGTCTTGAATGAGATCACTGTTATTTCACTTTTTTTTATTATTCTTTACTGTCTATTCCCGCGACTCCCCTCGCAAGGACTACAAAATGCCGCCGGTCGCGTGAATTGTGTTAACCCCACTCAGACTTTTAACGGTCGCCCTTCGGATATTATAAAAACAAAAACGCTTAAGTGATCTTTATAAGATAGACATGATTATGCTATCGTTGACTTTTTTGGAGGTCTTTTTATTATCTACAATTTTGTAGTATATTAATTTGATATATATCTTATGGTTTACTCAGAGTAAGCCGTTTAAGCGCCCCAAAAACTTCTTTTTCGGACTGTCAAGCCACTGTGAAGTCACTGCTTATTCCATCTGTTGCTTTATTTAACAACATATATCCTGTAACGTTGTTCTGCCCTTTTCGGTAGTTAATGGCTCGATCACAGCGCCATGTATCGGATTCTGAGATAACTATGAACCATCGTAAGGATTAAACAAATATTTATGTAAATAAAAGCTCAATTGGTCAAGTCATTTAGAAGTTCCACAATCACTTACAGATGCACACAAGATTTTTATATATAAAGATAATTGTATTCTCAGAAATAGCTGCAACAATCTGCATTAAATTTTATTTATATGATACTAACTGTATCCCACGGTTTCTAATTTTATACGCCAATCATCGCCAACGAACCCGTGTAAGCAATTTTTTATTCTTCACGTAAAGCTATCGACATTGTTATGAGGGATAAATTAATTTTTCTAATTCTAATATAGCCTATGTTACTCGCTGATACAGTAGCTTTATATTGGTAAGAAAGATTTTTTTAAATCAGTCCAGTAGTTTTTGAGTTTATTTATTACAAATCTTTCCTCTTTATAATATTGGTATAGATTTTACTTTTCATGTTTATTTACATACCTTTTTTTACAAAATACCGAGCAAAGTTCCGTTGCTTAAAAATTAGTTATTATGTATTGCAATAAATAATAAAGATATTTTGTTGTTAAATTATTACCTTTCAAAGTAACAGACGACTGATGTTCAGATAACACAGCTAATTCCTTCTCTACCAACAAATCAGCGACACTCACTCCATTGTTCCACAAGGATACATGGTACTGATCTTCGGAGCAGTCCTGGAACACGCACTGATACCGGGGCGCGTTGAAACACAAGTCAATTTCAGGGTTCGCTTTCCATTCACCGTCTTTAGGGACGACACCCAATAATGAACAATGCACGGCCATCTTCGGTAGCTCCATCAACTCTTTATCCAGTTGCCAGATATCTTTCGCGTCGACCACTTGTTTGTTACCGAAATCGACATAGCGGACAATGAACTTTGAAAACGGTTGTACTGAAATTATTGTCGCACGGTACAGCACCCCATCGACTGGGTAACGGGCGAGTACCGATGCTCCCACGGGCACATTACCAATAAAAGACTTGACCCCTTTATATAGGTCCGGTATTTTATGCATCATTTCAAGGAACTTGAGCTGGAGCGACAAAATCTGACAATAGAAATTCTCTGGCGATATTATCCACGTGATGGACACTTCATGTTGTGCGTTCAGTTCCACTGATGGGTCTAAGAATGGCGTAGTGAGTGGCACCGGTTCAGTGAGCTCCTTGTATTGCACTTGGGTGAATTTGCCCCGGGGTTTATATGGAGGTGCGCGTCCGGTGTGTTCTCTTCCGCTATCCTGAGACCGATAGCTTTTCTCTGATCGTTTATCGCTATCCGAGGCAATCGATCGATCCGCCCGATCTCTCGGGGAGAAGTTACTCCGTGGCCTATCATTTCTTTCACCACGGTCGCCTCTGTTATCTCTAAACTCTCTTCTTTGATAGTTATCTTTCTTTTCACCCCAGTTATCACGCCTTTCACCTCGTCTATCCGGCCGATCCGGTCTATCCGAACGATCCGGTCTATCCGGTCGGTTTTCACGGCCAGTTCTATTCCCCCAGTCATTATTCTTTTTCTCTTCCCAATCGTCTCTCTGGTTATAATTATTGTCTCTGTAAATTTAACAACTCTGTTAAACTTTGCAATTTACGAATTTGGTTTATTAACATGATACAAAAAAAAACATGAAAATGCGTTAGTGATTAGGACACACAACATTATATTGACAATATTAGATAGGGCCACTAGTCCCAAAGTGTCAAGAAACTATTAATCTCTGTAAATTACTAATAAACTTACGATGATTTACATACTTTAAATATTAAAAAAAACTCCGTCGTTAATTATATAAATATAATTTACTACATTTTTGCACAATTCATATTTGAATAGTCATAAATAAATATAACACGTTTCATAGTTCTTCTATAAGGTGCAAATTTATACAAATGCCAAAATTATCGAAAAAAGAAGCATTTATAAAAATATCCATCGTCGATCATCTACAACACCCAGTACTTAATTGTCAAATATTAAAATTAGAATAAATATGTACATCTCAATGCAAAATGCGCCAGTAGTAGAGAAACGTGACGAAATGAAAGTAAATAAAAACGCAACGTCACAAATACTATGGAATGTTTAAAAAAACATTAATCGACAGATATGCAACGCGTTGAGAAGGCTTGAATACAGAATGTGCATCGCGAACCAAGCGTGACAGAAAGCAAATAGGCCGTGACAGACAGTACCCTGGTTCAAGTACTGATTATTTAATAATTTTACATGTTTTATGTAAATTATACAAATCATAAACATTCTTCTTTTTCATCGAACGATACATCGCTCACTAACAAAATCAATTTTATAATATTTTTTAAGCAACTAAACAAAGCTATAAACACGGGCGTTTTAAAGCACGTAGTTTAACGCGCGTTGGAAAAACGCCCGTGTATAATGGGCTTGAGACCGCCATCTACAATAAAAGCGCAGACAAAGTTAAAAGAAAATTAAACTTTCATTTCTAATATATTTACTAGGTCTAATAGATTATACACGCAAATTGTATAAATGAGTAAATCCGCGCTTTCATTAGTAACGGATTTTATATAACAAAATAGATTGCGTGAGTTTATTAAAAGATTATTAGAAGTGCGTTAGCCCATTGGCGCCCAATAACATGTTATTTAAGAGGTAGAAATGTTAACGGTTTTACGTATATGTATCTGAATCACGAAAACCGTTTTTAATTCATCTACTTATGTTTACTAGAAAACGAACACTAGAGGATGCAAAACGCGTTAGGTGCATTTAAAAATGTCTCCTAATTTCTACTTTGAAATAGCGCCAGTTAACAACTCATTATATCATTCATTTTTATTACAAAAATAATCGGGCATTCATATATTCCTAACATTTAACTTTATTATTTACAGTATATTTTTTCTTCTTATTACAATAATTACGAAATACTGAAGTGTAGTTTCATATTTGTAACTGGGTTAATATGCATTTCAACAATGCGCTAAATGCATAAATTTACTGAAACACACGCTATACCTTAGATTTGAATTTACCGTCTTTATTCAAGTTTCACTAATTGCTACCTAAACGCATTTGAAGTCCGTAGCGTTTTTAAATTCTTTGTAAACTTGATAAAACTCAGGATGGTTGCTTAAATTGATACTTCACGAGCGCGCGGCGGTTTGACGATTTTATATACAACTTTAATAAAGTATTCCGCACTATTATATTATACAGAGCTCTTCTTCTTCTTTTTGTTTTGGCACCGCAAAAAACACTTGCCAGCGTCAACGTTTTGAAGCCTTTGTTACTGTTCAAAGTGGTGTCTTAACAAGATGGTGACTCCCTTGTTAGAACGACCTAGGGAGTTTTTGTGAGATTTCAAAATGCATGCTTTCCAGTTTATATTTACAATCCATATCACTTAAGCACAACAACCAAACTATATTACGCAAAACGCCACCAATATTACATAATATAGGGTAATTAGGAATAAAAACCATAACATGTTACTTCAAGATCCCGCTAAAAACTCAAATATACAGGATTTAAGATTAGGTAAATAAAAAAAACTTTTTTAAACCTTTAACTAGGTACAAGCATGATTTATACGTTTTTATTTATAACCTTTTACTCGGCTTCAAAAAGGAAGAGGTTATCAATTCGAATATACATTTTTTTTTTATGAATGTTCAACCATAACTTCTTTGTTTACGAACCGATTTAGATAATTATTTTTTTGTTGGAAAGCGGATACCTCAAGGGTGGTCCCATTTTAATTTCATTGACGTTGGACCTTCGACTTCGAAGATACACAAGATAACTTCTCAAAATCATTGAAGTGGGTTTTCTTTTTTGTTAAAATTTGCCGTGTTATTATGAATACAGTAATTATTGTTTTATTTATTTAGAACACTATTTACCTGTGTATTTATATATTACTAGCTTTCGCCCACGACTTCTATCTTCGAAAAAAGGCATTCAAGTATTACGTAACACAATTCGGGGAGGGAGGTCTTGTAAAACGTTACGTTAAATTAAATTTAAATTATGTTTGTCCCTCAACATAGTTTATCTTTTCTTTAGAATTGTTCGGTGCTTTCTTCAGTAATGTTACCCAGTTGTTATTTTACTGAATATGGCTGTACAATTATGGAACCCTCTTTGCCGGTTTTTTTTTTCCGTCTGACTATACTGTTAGCGATAAGGGCCCTGAAGCCTTAAGACGGCTTTTACAGCTTCAGCGGGCTTGGGGGCGAGCGGTTAAGGCACTCGGCCGCAAAAGCGTAGAACAAGCTCAAGGGTGTCAAAATGGCCGAACCTCGGCTGGACTGTTGCCAGTTATGCAACATCGCGATCTGTCTAATTCTCTATCCGTAATTCTATCTAACTAACTATACATAATTATATACATGTCTCTTCTCTCTAATAAAGAAATACTATTTATATATATATATATATATAGAATGTTACTAGATAAACTATACTTTAGTGTTTACAAATTTTTATAAATCGTTCTATTTGCTTTATCTGCAATAATAATTTTTTGAAGTGTAAGCTTCTTTAGCACCGTTTTGATTTGAAACTCCATGAAATAAAAAAGCGACACTTAATAGAGACAAACGATACATCTATGGTATTTAGCTTACGGGAGAATGAGATATACAGTAATACCCCGCTTTACGCGAGGGATACGTTCGGAAAAAAATCGCGTTAACTGAAATTCGCGTATATCGAGGTTTATGATTAAACATAATCAAAATTTAATACAAAAAAATACAAATCATTTTAATCAATCACTTTAATTCTAAGAACACTTTATGCAATACATACTCTTATTTTTTACGGAAAAATACATCTATTGTCTTTTGGGTAGAGTTTTGTTTACGTTCTTGTAAAATACGTTCATAACACCCAACACTGTTTTTAATTGTTTGACACACGGTCATCATTATTGTCTATACTCTGCAATATGTCCAAACCTGAATAAATTTTTGAAAGTGCATTTTGTATTTCCCCTGAAGATAAAACTTTCTCTTCTACTTGTTCTTCCTCATCGTAGATAGAATTATTCTGTAACTCGATCAGATCTTCATTGCTGATAGGATTGTCGTGCGTTGCTACAAGTTCTACGAGATCTTCTACCGTGACATCTTCAAGTTCAGACCCCTCAATCATTGTAGCAATGTCTTCAAGCACTTGTCTCTGCATCTGGAAAATTCTTCTAGTTGCTTCCACTACATCTGGCCAAAGATTATGTATGCCACACCCCATTCATACAACTCATTTTAACTTCCTTCCAAGCCTCTTCTATATTGTGAATAGACTTCATAATGTTGTATGACTTCCACCACTCTCGCATAGACTCGTCTTCCTTCCCCGTCAGTTTCATGAATTAGTTGGCTAAAAGTGCGGCGATGGTAATAGGCTTTGAAGTTTGCTATTGCTCCCTGGTCCATAGGTTGTAATATTGACGTAGTGTTTGGTGGAAGGAACTTTATGTACACTTTTAAGTCTCTGGGCGTATCAAGTGAGGTTGGATGTCCTGGGGCATTATCTAAGAGTAATATAACTTTAGGTTCAAGCCCATTTCTGTCACAGTATGATTTGACTGATGGGCAAAAACTATTAGAATACCATTCTTGAAAAATTACCCGTGTAACCCACGCCTTTCTGTTTGATCACCACACAACTGGTAGACTTGTCTTGTCTGTGCCTCGCATTGCACGGGGTGTTTCTGAATGGTACACTAGTAAAGGTTTCAGTTTGAAATCACCAGTGGCATTACCACCCAGCAGAAGTGTTAGTCGATCTTTCGCAGCTTTGAAACTACTGGCTTGACGTTCTTCCTTAGAAATGAATGTTCGAGATGGCATTTTTTTCCAGTAAAGCGCGTTCTCATCAACATTGAAGATGAGACAAGCAGGAATTTTCTCTCGTCTAACGAACTCTTGAAACTTGTCTGGAAACTCAGCTGCAGCTTGAATGTCCGCGCTGGCCGCCTCGCATGTTATGTGGATATTGTGAAGATTAGAACGCTGCTTGAATCGATGGAACCAGCCTCTGCTGGCAGCAAAAGTCGGAGTGGCACTCCCTTCTCCTTCTTTTGTTTTCAGCATCTCATACAAAGATTTTGCTTTTGTGCATATGAGATCTTGACTTAGTGGTGTGTTCTTCTTATTCAAATCTTCGATCCAGACTGACAGTAATTTCTCCATTCTTTCTAAGACAGATGATCTCGAACGAGAAAGTTTTGTTGCACTTATAGGTGTTGAACTTTCGCTGGAGATTTTAATTTTTTCCCGATTTTTATAAATCGTTCTCACAGTCATTCTGAGAGTCCAATATCTCTCCCAACAATTGTTGCTTTGCCTCCATTTTCCATTCTTCTTAACACTTTCATCTTCAATTCCAAAGTGATGCTTTTACGCTCTTTTTTCTTTACAGGCGGCATTTTTAACTTAGGGTTAAATTATGTATGTATCTCCAATAGATGTTAAAACAAAACTGCCAGCCGACCGAACTAACATTACGGAACAAATTAACACACGAAACGAACGAGGAAATCCCCATAGAACAAAGTCGAAGGACCGGGAATTCCCAATTCTTCAAAGAGAATATTCAGAGAAAGCGGGGATCCCGCGACCATAGAGAAGTTAATGACTACATTATGTTTATACGCACTCTTTCGCGTAATGCGAGGCATTTGAACGCGAAATTTGAAATTCGCGTTATAGTGAAACCGCGCGTAACAGGGTCGCGCTAAGCGGGGTATTACTGTAATTACATACACGATTAATGTAAGTCCTGATTTTTATAATTATGATCGTCGTCGAACTGGTCTAGCGGTCCCGTTGATTTAGGATTTTTAAAAGAGATTTTAAAGAAGATATTTTTGTTTTCCAAAGGTTTCACTTCTACCGCGTTTTTTCCACAATACCTCTGGTTAGTTAAGTGTAAGTGTACAAACCAAAATGTGCAATAAACAAGTAAATATGAAGTAGGTTAAGTAGGATTATTTGCTTGAAGGCGGGTGGGTGGTGGATGACGTACCGTGAATAATACAATACCAACCCGTTCTCTCTGTGTGACGTGGACCACAGAGTCAAAACAATACTATAGAAAAGTGTATTATTAATAAAAGCGTGAATGTGTATGAACACAGAAAGCGCAACACAATGTGTTTTTATATAATACACGGGACTCTTTACGTCACATCATACGGTACCGTTTCAGTCGGTCCTGTATCGATGTGCCTTTGTTTGTGTTCTGTGCGTCCATTGAAGCCGCCTCGGCCGCTTGCCTTAGCCTTTTGCCGACCCCGGTGGTGTCTTTCTTCCAGGCCGGTTTTTGGCCCTGTTTATCGTGCTGATGGTCTCTAGGTTTTCTTCTGTCGAATTATTTTTACGCTTACTTGTCATTCTCTTGTTTTAACATACAAAATTCGTATAGTTAAAATATTTTGATATAATCATTTCGCACTTAGGCTTGTATTGCAATTACAAATGTTAATAATAATCTAGATATAAAACTTTTAAAATTGTATTTCGTTTGGCGCGTTTGGTAGGTCAAATTGAGAGCTGCGCGCGCATCATTTGACGGAAGTGCGCACGCAACACGATGAAGTCAGTCATCAATTACATTAAATGTTGTACCTATTCTGCGTACCACGTGCATCACGGACGGTACCGTTAATATGCTGAGCTACTATTTAAAGAGATGTAAATTCATTTTACTGTATTTTTTATTGTGTAAAAATAACATAATCTATACAATTCATAAAATTTAAGTGTCTGTTTGTAATGTCAAAATAACAGTTTTTTTACTAAATGCATATGAAAGTGTACACGATACCTATAACAAAAAGCCCATTTTAAAATTTTTGTCTGTCTGACTGTCTATTTGTTCCGGGTAATCTCCGAAACGGTTCGACCGATTTTGACGGAAAAAGTCCGGGAGAGTATACATCTATCTTCTAAGGAACACCCACAATTAGCATTTTTGTCTTTAAAATAGCCGAGAGCGGTGGAGCAAGATTCGCGCGGGCATTCTGTAGTCCATGTAAGCGAAGCCACGGGCGCAGCTAGTATTATTACATAAAAATAATTTCAATAAAATAATGTATCCAATAATATTTATTAAGTGAATAATTCTCGTATAAACGGCTGCAACGATTTGGATGAAAATTTGTACGTAGATAATGTTTTACATTCCAAGTTTAGCTACTAGATAGGTGTTGTCTTTTTTTAAAGTCACCGTGCGCAGCTCAGTCGCCCAGATATTGTTTATTTATTATAGTGTCAAATTATTTTTAAACAAATAAAAAATTACATTAAAATGAATTTACATTATTATCATGATGTTGGCCTTAGAAAAAAAAATTCGAGTTATTTTTGTTTTGATAGGCCAAAGATGTTTAACACACAATATTAATTAAACTACATAACTCCTTAAAATTACTGCTCTTTTCTTTAATAATTAGTAGTGTAGTAGATAATCAACTAAGTGAAGCGAGTCACTAATATACTGATTTCCAATTTGTGTTTGCTGTTAGAGACTCAATCAGGAGTAAGTCAGATACAATCCCGCAATTGTTCATTTAAGTACATAATAACCAAAGTTCACAATAGAATTAAACAGTGAATTTATGAATAGCACTTGGCCTTTTATATGATTGTATCCTTTAGAAATATCTTACAGTTGATGACACTGTTCACTCGCTTACAAATATTATTATCTCAGTTTTCATGCATGCACCGATGGCCGGATTAACCATACCAGAAGGGAGGGTGTCGCGACTCCTATCACAAAAGTAAAATATGTGTTGAACTCCCTAGATGGGCTATGTTATTTTGTTCTTTTCGTGTTATTAAAATTTCCATAAATCTTACTTTATATCTGTTATTTTCATCAATGTGTTGTTAATAGAAAGAAACGCGATTCGAATCCAACCGCAACTAAATCTCTCACCCTACAGCTATTGCAAGAAAAAATTTACTTGCTTTTTAAGTCAACTTTGATACTAAACAATGAAAGAATATATTATACAAAAGAAATACTAATTTTAAATCGAGGGTTTGTTATATTTTATTACCATACACAACTCAGGGCCTCCTACCTAGTAACATTTGCTACAGCCCCCTGTCTGACTTAATCCGACTCTGCTTGCACACACTCGTTGAAACAGAAAATCCGGCAGAGACTAATATAACAATAAACCTACCTATTGTATTGTCGGGGTGGAGTGGATTGTGCGGCTGGTGGTGAGGAAGATTTTTCCCACTGTTCTTCATCAGGAGCCGTTACATTTGCTGTAGTCGCGGCGGCTGTATTACTCTCCCATGGTTTCGGTCCGCTGCGCCTAAGAATACATATTTTATAATTAAAAAAAATTTAAAAGCAGTTAGTATAATAAATAAAGAACGAAGAGCACTTTCTGGGAATAGAATAGTCGACCTATCAAGTACTAGGATCTGAACATCATTTGCTAGTAGGAGCGTGAGCAATACCCATGAATAATAACTAAGACGTTATCGTAGTTATTTTTGTTAACTACCTATATAAAGTGTGTAATAAAAAACCTGTCGGATCCGTGAGGGTGTTATTAGGTATCGAGATTATATTCTGTTTATGTTATCTATTTCAGATTGTAAGTAAAAAAAAATTACCTCTAATAAAATGTTTAAAAAATGAGTTAAATGAGGAAACTTACATGGCAATACAGGCGGCGCGGCGCAGGGTACCGCCATACCATCAAACGTACCGCTGCGCCGCGCCACGCCGAGGCTGGCGACGGTGTTATCATGTTTTAAAAATTTGCTAAATTTTAGGGAAACTAAAACCAAATTGAATATCATTTCTATTTTGATAATAAATAAAATTTTGATTTTTTTTTTTGGTAATTTAATTGGGGTATCGATATACCCTTTTCGGATTCGACGGAGTTTTTAATACATTTTGTATACTCCATGGTTTGACCAGCATAAAATTAAATCGACTAACTCTCTACCGCATTGCCGCCAACGCAACCGTGTAGCCTATTGTTGATCTCATTGGCCCAGTACTTACTTGACTACAGCTTTTTAGGTTGCTTCACGTTCATGGTTACTGCTTCACTGCTTAGGGTCGTAGCATTAAGTTATATAGCCTATAACCTTCCTCAATAAGTACAATAAAAAATGCAAAAATAATTATTTAAATATGACTGTTAGCTCCAACGCATTTAAAGAAACAAACAAACAAAAAACATTTTCTTGAACTCTATAATGTTTGTTATAAGTAAAGATTATTATTTGGATAGATAATTTTCGCAAGCTGTGAGTTCATACAATTGAGAGAGTAATTTTAATTTAAATAAATTTGACATATAAATTCAAATGCCATTCCCTTAGCCCTTAATGATGAAGTGTAAGATTTTTAAATATATTAAAATCCATTAAATATACAATATAGATCTAACTTAAGGTTAAATCACAGTTACATGACTGAATGTTATATACTATCTCGCGCCATCTTGTCTGACAGGTTTTATTTAGGCTTTACTGAACACGTATCACAGAAATATTCATAACTCTCTTTAACTAAAATTATATACATTTAATTCTTATAAAACCCAATTATAAATTATATTAATCCATACAAATAGAATCAACAAAAAAATCGATAGTTTCCTCAAATATTCTTTATTAACTGCAAGGGTTTCGTTTAAAAAATCGTATTATATTTATGAATAAAGATATTCTATCAGACAACTGGACCCTGACGGTAGAGTATTACAGACAGACAGACGATGTAAACTATGTCATTCAATGATTCATGAAGTGAAAGCTTATTGTTAACGTGTGTTGTTTGATTTTTCTAACGGTAGGTACTATTTGCTTCAGCTTATTTGATTAAAAGTAACGAAAATCGGCTAATTTTTTTATTTGTAAATACTGATTTTACTCTTTCATCTCAATATCCAATTTAAAAATATACTTATTTTAATTATAAATAAACATTTTCATTATCTTACCTGTCACCCCTATCCGATTTGCCGGCAAACTTGTCGCTGTATCTACCAGGTCCGGACCTGTCGAAACTCTCCTTGTTGTCTCTGCCGGAACAAAAACTTAATTTACACACAAACACGGCCCAAATAACACATGATTACACACTACACACAACTAATTGCATCTTATTCTAAACGCGATCAATCGCCTAAAGTACTTTACCTGTACATCTTACTAGCAAAACTGTGCCCAGTGCAAGCACAAGTGTGAGTTCAAAGAACCGAAATGAAGGTCAAAACCATGAGTCAGGGAACTATTATTATAATTTTTTTGTTAGAAAATAAAAAGTTCTTTATCGTGTACGTAGTGTATTTACGCTCGTTGCTTACGAAGCCGTTATCTAATTTCGATTCTTATCCTATCTGACGACAGATGAAAACTAAAAAACACTTGATGTGAAATGGAAAATATTGGAATTGGGAAAAATTTTCATTTTAACGAAAAGTAGTTTATGTTTTAATATTATAAATAAACAATCGGACAACTTAAAAAAAAAAAAGTTAATTATTATGGATTTATAAAGCTAGGAAAAATATAGTTTCACTTATATAACTCTTTTTAAATATTTAAAATAATGTCTAAACGTATTTTTATATACATTTTTAAATTGCCGCGCAAACGATACCGCAGAGCGCGTGACGTCATACGTGGAAACAGTACTAATTAAAGGCAGACTAAAAGCAAACAACAGATCTCAGCTCAACATACCAATTGGGTAAAGTTCGCTTACATACGAATGACGTAACGAGCAATTAGTG
Source organism: Saturnia japonica (assembly GCA_033032175.1). Taxonomy (NCBI): domain Eukaryota; kingdom Metazoa; phylum Arthropoda; class Insecta; order Lepidoptera; family Saturniidae; genus Saturnia; species Saturnia japonica. The sequence continues at coordinate 4,743,775 of CM065315.1, forward strand.
TTTTAATTTGACATCAGAAGAGCAAAAAATATTCGATCTTATTTTTTAATGAAAAAATATAAATCAATAATATTATTTAACAAAAAAATTATAATATTAGGTTACCTATTGACAGTTGTGTTTGACTGTATTACTAATACCAGTGAGAAATGCCGCTTTCTTATAGACATATATGTACGTAATACCACGTTATTTTTTAGTGTTGTGTGCCTGTTTGCTTACAGGGCTCTGTCTAGGAGATTCATTTCTCCCTATTGGTAGTGATAAAATAGATTTTAAAAAAAACCCCTGATGTGTGTTTATCTCACAAACCATTTTATAGTACGTGTGAACTGGTTACCAAGAACACAATTCATTAAAATATTTATTATGCTAATAAATCGTTTTATTACAAATAAAAATAGTAAGGAAGAGACTAAAAAGTTTATTATCAATAAACTATGGTATTATTTTTATGTATTAACTAACTGTGCCCGGCGGCTTCGCTCAAGTGGACTACAGAATGCTGTCTATCGGGCACATGCGCTTATCTCACTCCCCCGGTCCCGGTTATTTTAAAGACAATAATGCTTATTGTGGGAGTTTCTTGGAAGATAAACATACACTGTCGTAGACTTTTTGTATGTCTTTTTAATGTCTACAATTATGTAGTACATTCATTTTATACATCTCGTATGGTTTACTAACCCATTTAAGCGCATGGTTTGATTTATACATGACCACTATTTTTTTATTGGTCGGATCCTTAATTTTTTTCAAAAATAAAAGTTACTCCTTATGACATTAGCTATCTGCCAGTGAAAGTCTCGTCAAAATCGGTCCAACCGTTTCGGAGATTTACCCGGAACAAACAGACAGACAAAAAAAATTAAAAATTGTTTATGTTATAGGTACCGTTTAAATAAGTACTTTGATATGCAATTAGTCGAAAGCTGTTACTTTGATATTACAAACAGACACTTTAATATTAATTGTATAAACAAATATATAATTACAATTTCTTTGTTGTATGTCCGATTTAACTACAAAAAACGATTTTTACCCAATTTTCTACACGGGTAGCTTATGCCACTCCATAAGAATAATCAATAGTACTATAAGAAATCGTAACTTAAAAAAAAAAAAAAAAAAAATTTCTCAACCTTTTTGGATGAAATTTTGTAGACGGCAAGCATAAGTCATTCCTTAATTGATAGGCTATGAATAATTGTATTTTTATACAATATCTATTCAGAAATTTGGAAAAATAATTAGATACACAGACAGAACTACAGATTTATTAAATAGATATAAACCTATTTTCATTGAAATTTTTAAAGACATCCAATATGAACTGTACCCAAAGAATATAAAAAAGGAAAAATAGGTCTAAGATTTCAACGAGGGTCATTTAAGAGTTCCATTCGCGCTATTCCACTGCCGTCCAATCGCGCCATAAGGTGTTTCACTTAAATAAAACTAACGTAACAATTACGAAAAATTTCTGAAGTTTCTAGTATTTTCATCAGTGTAGCAGTGGTAAAAACATACCCAAATTTTCTTCGTTCTTTATCACTCCGAAGAGAATAATTACCAAGAAATAGCATGATGGCTTACCTTCCTCGAAAACTGCCACCTCTTTGGTAAAGTTCATCATTTCCATCTCTATGTCCGCGTCTGTCTTCTTTGAAACTCTTTTCTCTGCGGAAACTCTTCTTTCTAGATTCGTCAGGAAGGCTCTCGGGAGAACTGATACTCTCCGGTGGGTCCTTCTTAACTGGCGTTGTCACTTTTGTCTAAACACGCATTTATTTTTAAAAAAACATAAAGTATTAATAATAATAGTATTTTATCAAAATATTCTTCTGATATTTTTACAAAGCCTAGCTTTCACTTAATTAGCATTTAGTAAGACATAAGTCGGTTCATACGTATGTTATGTGTAACAATAACCCACTCAATTAGTATATAATAAGACACATAAGTCGGTTCATACGTATATTATGTATAATAATGACCTACTACTCATTTCCGGATAATTTTAAAAGATTTAATTATTCAATTAAGTATGTTACCTAACAATGTAAGTATGATTCAATCTTTTGAAAGATAAAAGTTTATATAGATATTTTATTTTAGAATTGACTTCAAACTATGCCAATAAGAAAAAAAAACATGTGTGCAGTTCGCTCGCGGTTGAAGTGAAATCTTCAGAAAACAAAAATATTCACATAAACGATACACGTGAACGATACACCACGCTGGCTATGACGCCTTTTCGTGAGGCTTCGTAATACGCAGCCGCACTCATATGTACAATTAAGAAATCGCGATAATAGTTAACACCGTATAATGTATTCTTTCTCGTTCTCTCGCAGGCTAAATTCTATACATGTATGTGCTTGTCTCTTTTTAGTTCGCTTTTTCGTTTCATCGAGTTTTAAATTACAACGGTACTAAAGAAGTATTCACTTCAAAAAACAGCACTGGAAAGTAAAATAATAAGTTTACCTACTAATTTAGACTGTAACATAAATATTTTGAGTTAAATAACTCATTGGCCTTTCTTTTATATCATATCTAAATATCTTGAAATACATTTCCGAAGGCAATCGGGCTAAGATGCGAAATATATCTCTACAAAAGCTTTGAAAGCATTTAAAGAAATCAATATAATTCTCGGGCAGTCCCCAATAGAGCGATATCATCTCGGAGATATTACGCGAACGAATTCAATAGGTGTAGTTTGATTTGAACTTAGATGAATACTTAAAACTGTCTAATTTACCTAGTATCTTTTTTTACTACAGTTCTGCAGTGCTGCCATTTTAGCGCTTTCAGCAGCAAATCTAGCGCTTTTATCGTATATTCTTTGATCGTAGTATGTAGTGTAGAGTGTAAACTGCAGTGGATAAATCGACACCAGAAATTACACAATGCTAACTTGTTTTTTTAAATCGTAGTATGGCACTGTTCCTGATAGTATGCACCGCGCATTCCAACAGCATCGGCGACCACAAAGGGATATATAATCCATCGCCAGTCGTTATAATCTATTCTAATATTATAAAGCTGAAGTGTTTGTTTGTTTGGTTTTCACTTTAACCATTAAATAAATTATAATGTCAAAATAACAGCTTTTTACTAAATACATATGAAAGTATATAAGATACCTGTCAAAACACCCATTTTTAAATTTTTTGTCTCTATGTCTGTCTGTTTGCTCCGGGTAATCTCCGAAACGGTTGAGCCCGATTTTGACGGGACTTTCACTGGTAGATAGCTGAATTTATAGGGAGTAACTTAGGATACTTTTATTTTACAAACAGAATTAGGGTTCCGCATAAATAAATAAAAACTGGTAATGGTGAATCAATTCGGGCGATTAAATGGCTTACGCTGAGCAAACCATAAGACCATAACATATGACCATAAGAGATATAGCAAATTAATGTACTAAACAATTGTAAACATTAAAAAGACCTACAAAAAAGTCTGGGAGAGTATAATTCTATCTTCTAAGGAACACCCACAATAAGTATTTTTGTCTTTAAAATAGCCGGGAGCGGGGGAGCAAGATTTGCACGGGCACAGCTAATTTATAATATACTGCATCCCTCAGAAGTATTGACAAACAAAAGATTGGTCAGAGCTTCCGAGAATTTTTTTAAAAACATAAACTTCAAATAAGGCAAACAAGCATACGTCCTGCTTGATGATAAGCGGCTACCGTAGCCTAACCTACGGACCTATTAGCCTAAGGACGCTTCTAATACCATAGGTATCACTAGCGCGTTACCGGCCTTAAACCCGTCCACACCAAGAAACTGTAGAAACCCTACTCACCGCAGGAACATAACAAAAGGTTGTTCCACCAATTGGTCTACCCCCAAGTTGAGAGAAATCTCCAATGAAATTTCTTTGTGCACAACCTCTCTTTGAACTCTCTCCCTAATATTGTTATGCTGAGTCTTGTTAAAAAACGTTTGTAATTTATTCAAAGCTAGTTGTGCCCGTGACTTCGCTCACGTAGACTACAGAATGCCCGCGCGAATCTTGCTTCCCGCTACCGGCTATTTTAAAGACAAAAATGCTTATTGTGGGTGTTCCTTAGAATATAGATGTATACTCTCCCGGATTTTTTGGTAGGTAATTATGTAGTATGTAGTAATTATGTAGTAATGCCTATAATTATGTAGTACATTAATTTGCAATATCTCTTATGGTTTACTCAGCACAAGCTATTTAAGCGCCCGAATCGATTCACCATAACCAGTTTTTTTTTTTATTTGTGCGGAACCCTAAAATAAAAGTAGCCTAAGTTACTTCCTATATCATCAGCTATCTATCAATGAAAGTCCGGTTAAAATCGGTCCAACCGTTTCGAAGATTACCCGGAACAAACAGACAGACACGGAAAACGTATTGATGATTATTCGTGACCCTCGAGGTAACGGACAGGCTGGGTGTTGATAATCCGCTCCCTGATCATGCACAACAATGAGATTACGGCAACTGGTGGGTAATTGCTAGGGTCTGATCAAGTAGACTCGACTGTTAGCCAGTTGACTTACGAGTACCTGAAGTATTCGTACAGTGCGCTGGGCATCCGCTCTAATGTATACCTTTTGGTGATAGAATTATACGCCGATTTAAGGGAATGAATATGAAGACACTTGTTTACACGACCCATGATCCAATCCCGGTATGCGGCTTGTTTCTTACTTACAGCATCAGGCCATTCGCGATTATACCAAGAGTGTCCTTTGTGATTTACAAACAATATCAGAAAGAATATGATATTTCATTGCGATTCCAATCTTATCGGCAGGCGCTGAAGGATTTTTTCCATCGAAGCAGCGTTACCGCTAAGGGAATCAAAATAATACCGCATTCTGTCCTGGTCTGCTGACGAGTTGTGCCAAACTTTACGCTTAATCCTTACACAGGGTGGAGGCGGAGCGCCCGGTACTGATGTCACTACCAGACAGTGGTTGATGTACCCAAAGGCGCATCAACTGACATGTCATACCCAGTTGGATGACTCGGTCAGCAGAAAGTCCAGCAAAGAGATTATGCGCGGCATAGTGAGCCAGTCTCGTTGTCGTTATTCATGTATGGGGCCCTGTACTGTACCGCATAATTCATATTTTGATATTTTACTAATGACCTATTGAAAGAAAATATTAAGGAATATTCGTAAATCGTTATATTAATACGTGAAGCAAAAACTTTCTACCCCTTTTTAAGCGTATTGCGTACACGGAAGACTGTGCGATTTGGCATGGTTAAAGTTTATATGGAGGAGTGCAGAAAGCTAAAATTTATCTATAATACATATCTGTTGCTAATATATTATATTAAATAAATTAATACTGCGAATCCTAACACTTCCAGTTCCATTGAACTTAGACCCCCCCAAAATATTGACATTGTCGCTCAATGAAAGTGACAGCAAGTGAGTTCATACTACAAATGACAAACAGAAAATAGTCTATGATTAAAAAGTCGCTGGTTGAATTTCGATCATTGGGCGACCGCTAGTTGAAATAGTTATTTAATAACAATCACTTCTTTAAACAATAACCTAAAAACTTAGAGATTTTTAATAACTTTACGCGCAGTCTACAAAAATTATTAAGAACAATGTCTACAGCTACATAAAGATCAGTTGCGGACTTGCGACGGTAGCGCTGTAGCTTACGATATTGTTATGAACTTCTTATTTTAAACTCGTCGTATTTTGTTTCAAAATACACGAAGAGAACTTAACAAAGAGAGTTAAGAGTCTTAACAAAAAAATATTTTTAATAATTTTTGACAAGCATTATATTTTCTTATTTTTTTCCATAGCCTCTTAAATAAGTAATATATTTCAGTTTATTTTTCTTAAAAGTATATTTGCAGTAATTCGGCTGGAATGTTGGGAAATTCGGGTTACGGTTACGAAAATTTTGAAAAAGTTCTGAATAATTATAGAACTTATAAGAAATCTAGAAATTATAGTTCCATAATTTTTGTCGAAAGATACCACGGTAAAATTAAAAATATAAGAGATTTTTTTTTGCATGAATTCGTTAATCTAAATTCTGTTAACAATGTCTATGAAAGCTCTCTATCACCTACATAACATAAATTTTGAAAAAAATCAGTCCACTCAATCCAAGATAAAAAAAAATCCATTTTTTAATAAATTTTATTTTTCTCAAAAACTGATTTAGATTGAAGTCTAAAATTTTCAGTATCTTAATACATACTTCAATAGTACCTACATGTCCAAAAAATATTATTAAGATATTTACAAAAGACACTTTTGCTTTGCTTATCCCTCCTATGGCTTTTATACATAAGTACATCTATTGGATTGTAATATAATTTTCCGTATTTATATTTTAAATTATACTGGACATTAGAATTTTTGTTGTTTTATTTACAGTTAACTACAGCATTCAATGGCTAAATATAGCAACTAAGATAATAATATTTTTTTAAAGGATTATGCAATTGAATAATTATTTCAAATTAAACTTACAATTTAAAGATAGTAAAGGCCTAATTATCTTGGATATACATTAATTTTGGAGTTTTCTTCTATACTTATAATAGGTGTTGGTAATGTATCTTGTAGGTTAATTTTTTTGTTGACAGTTTATATTATGTTTTTAACATGAAAAATTTCCTATTTAGTAAGATTTTACCAGGCGATCTATGACAGAGATAGTGCAAAAACCATATAAATTTATATGCAAAAAATTTATATTTTATATAAAAGCTAGGGCAATGAATAAAGAGTACTATCACAGAATCTATGTAAAATTTTGAAGCTACACCACTACAAATTTCAGCATCAAAATAGCAGTGGAGTTTTGACCTGATATGATAATATATTGTTAGTTTGTTACTATAATATATTTTGTGTATTCTGATAATGGAGACATTCTGCCTAACTTAATTTTGTTATTGTACACAAGTGGATTAAAAATAATAACACAGAATGTGAACTCTGAGAGTTACTAAAACTCCCTGAAAAGTTCCAACAAGGGACCTTTTGGTTAGAACAGTGAATTCACCAGAAAACTAACTTTATAATATGAAACAATTACCCACTTGATAAAGTCACTAATAGCACATAATAAGGAGGATTGATTTCCACAATAAAAAGCATGCTTGCTTGTCAGTGACTGAATTTGGTCAACAGTCAAAACCGGTTTGATCTGTTATAAACAGTTACCACTTATATTAAATTCACATTGAAAAAAAAAATTGTTTTGAACAGACAAAAATATGTTCTGTACCACTTACCTCATGTGTTGTACTTCTTGGTTGTGACAGTTGATTCATTTTCCTGGCGATGTCCAGAGCTGGCGTTACGGAATCATCAACCAGTGACACCAGCATTGTGTCGCTCGACAACACGCCAACTACGTTCGCCATGAGGGTTTTCTCCAGTGCCAACATTTCCAGTTGATTGGAAGTCTTAGTTTCTACCGGTTTGTTTTCGAAACCCTAAGTAATTGGAGAAGAATATGAGTTAGACGTAAGAAATAGAAGGCCAATTATTTTACTCACGTCATCTAAAAATGTTAGTACCAACTCCCGTAAAAGCCATACCCTTTATTCCCAGAAAGCAGGAGCTTAATCACCACACCAGCCTACGCCTTATTGGGGATTTCCAAATCTATAGTTCTGTTTTTTTTTACTAGATTATGGTAATACAAAACATTTGTCAAGGTGTTCAGGTTTCTTCAAGATGTTTCCTTAGCTATCTGGCCAATAATGTTATTAATAGAGACCAGCCAAGTACTCATTTATTACTTGGTACATAGCATACTCGGCAATTTTTGGAATACTAGTACTTGACCAAATAGTATAGTTAAATGATTCATGTCGTTATGTTTAGTGTTACTTGAAGGATGACACAAAGTAATTCAGCTGAGTACTCAACTCAGTAAAAACATAAACAAGTAAACCTCAGTAATTGGTTTCTCGGCAAAACCTGACCTCGGTACATCTCTAGTTACCAATAAAATTCAAATTAGTAATTGTGAGAGCATTATGAAAAATGTTTAAGTACAAGCCCAGGATTTTGATCCTTTAGATATTATATAATATTTCATGAAATTGTTGCAGTCAGAGCAATATCAAAGATATATAAATTAAAATTAAATATTCCATATATAAATTAGGTCAAAATAAGGCACACAAGAGAAACTATTACTTACTACTTACTTTAAAATATAGTATTATTTATTTTAATAAGTACCTATTATTTTAGTTTCTCTCATCTACAACACAATTTCAAAAAGGTAAAGTTTAGAAAGCTAGGCTCTGGCTGATTGGCTATGTTTTATTTTTATAAAGTTTTATATTATTAAACTAAAATTTACTAAATAATTTTTAGAGGTAGGGCACAGAGAAATTTTGGATATTTCTCTCTACTTGGGGCAGCCTGACTGGTGGAATACCTCCACATCTTACAGAAGACTGCAGCCAAATGACCCTATAAGTGTTGTGTTCCTGTGGTGGGTAGGGTTTCCAGAGCTTTTTGGGGAAGGGGGTTTGAGGTCAGCAATATGCTAGTGATACCTGGTATTACATGCTATCAAGCTTACCATCAGGTGGGCCATATGCACATTTCCCACCGTTTTGTACAAAAAAAAATTGTTTAAAGGACAAATGATATATTTATTATATTACTCACCTTCAATGCACATTTTAAGGCCTGAGCAGGTAATCTTATCAGCTCAGGTGTGATGGACCTCAAATCAGACACATCTATTTCTTGCTCATTCCCATAGTCAACATAAGTCACAACAACTTTACTTTCTTTTGTATCCCTTATTCTTGCTCGGTACCAGTTCTCATCATCAGGAAAACGAGCACAACATGCTGCCCCCACAGGCAGTTCTCCTGGAGAGGAGCTATTCTCGCAATGGGCTTTCACAGCATCCATTACTGCATTCAGCTCATCAATTTTATCAGACAATTGAATGTAAAATTTTATACAACTATCTACATATGAAACTAATACAGAATGTCGTGCTCCGAGTGAAAGCATTTGCATCCATTTAAACTGTAATTTATCTTTCATGTTTGCTAATAAAATATCTAGTACATTTTTATTGTCCAAATTAAGTTCTCCATACTGTATGAGTGGAGGTCCCTCTGGAGATACAACTTTCAAAGTCAATACCTTCCCATTGACCAACTGCTTAAAGGTCTCATTCAAATGGGGACCTTTCTCTAGTTTTTTCACTCCAGACAAGCAGAATCTCATTGCAAAGACATTAGGCTTTACAAATTCTTCAGGTATATCAAAAATGTCATAATAAGATACCATTTCTGTATCACCAAAATCAACAAAGAATAGTTTACATTGAGATCCAGATAGATTCATAACAATTGCTCTGCAAATTATACGATCACCAGACATTCTGCCCAAACAAACTGTGCCAATCATAGGTGGCTCCTTGAGACTACTATGTGGTCTTCTATTTATATCGTCCATCATATCCTGAAGTTTTTTGGCATCTGTTACTAATTGTACAGCAAAAAGTTCAGGACCCTCTTCAGCAAAAGATACAAACACTTTATGCTGTGAATTGAGCTCAAGCAATCGACTTTTATAAGTTGTTGATTTCTTCGGAGATGTTGGTTTGCTTGACGGTGGTGAAGCAAGTTTGTTTGAGATCACTGTAGGTGTTGCTGATGAGGTACCATTTAATGCAACTTGTGCCAATGGTGTATGCTGTTGAGGTTGACGAGCTGGAGCTTTTAAGTTAACTATATTCCTGGCAGCCTTGTGTGCTAACAACCTTTGACCAATAACTGATGGTGGTGGTACACTCGTATTAAATGGTAAAGAAACATTTTGTTGTAAACGCATTGCTGAAGCTGGGTTTGATGGAAAGTTTTGATTAATTAAGAATGGGACATGTTCAGTATACGATGGAGATTCAAGATTTGGTTGCAAGTTTGCTCCTGGCTGACTCTCACCAGATAATTGTAGAAGTAAGACTTCTTGTTTAGCTAATGATGTAGCAACACCAAAGCGTACAGAAACTAAATGTGTTGAAAGATCATTACCTTTAAATTGGATTGATATTATAGGCAGGGTTCTAGTTTGGGCGTCAATGCTTGTTGGATACTCAGCATAGCAAAGTAAACTTTGTAGTTTTAATAGTATTGGTTCCTCCCATTTTCCATTGGGACTTATCACACGAGATAAAAAGTAATCATTAGCTTGGCCTCGCAATTGCAAAAACATAGGATCATATGTATCTAAAAATCGTATAGTACTTAAAGATATTATGTCTTTGTTACCAAAATCTATGAAGTGCACTCCTACTAGACCATTCGCTAGATTCGCCGTATTTGTGACTTTAGCTCTGTAGTACATTCCATCTTTGTATTTGGCGGCACATATGACACCTTCGTGGATAGCTGCCGAGGGCACGGCTCCAATGCCTTTTTCCAAGTTTTCGCGTGCTGCTCGGAACAAACTTTCAACCATCAACGGTGCCTGCTGGTCAAGTTGGCCGCTTATCCTTAGAAAATGACCTTCACCATCCACATGCGTCACGTAAAGACCAAACGATCTTGAATTATCAGACGGCACCGCCATAGCGAGGTTTTTAAAACGACGGTAACAATCCCAAAAATTTATAACATATCACATAACTAGCTTATGAAATCAAAGCATACAACTTCGTACTTTCGCTTACAATAAAAAAACACCGCCGCTTTCTTTCCGTTTACGTCTAAATAAACATGGCGTCTTATGCACAGTGTTGCCAAGGCAAGGAAACCAGAAAAGGCCAACCCTTTTATAACGTGGTTAGATTGATAAGTACCCTAAAAAGTAGACAAAGTGGCTAAAAATTGGGTTAAAAACCAACACAAGCTCATAACTTTGATACTATCTCTGTTTGATGCCTCAAAAATACGCCTGCCATTTGCCACAAGCTGAAAACCCCTAGAAACGCTGAGATAAAATAGACAAGCCAAACAGCCATCCACACGTTTGCGAGTGTGATAGTGTATTTGGGATAAGCAGACATGACGGAAGTCGATCTTGTGTCGGTTATATCATTTGGTTTAATCTATTTTTATTGTAAAAAGAATCAAAATTAAACGAAACGATACTAACTACATACAAACGTGTGGACGCATCGCAAGCGCGTGTTACAAGCTCCTTTAATTTGTGTATCAAATACCGACTTCGCTCGGATCGGTGCCAAGCCAAGCCAACCGTTCTATCCACACGTTTGAATTTGTGAACGTTTGGCAAGCATGTTAACGGGGCTTAAAATATTATTTTATCCAATTATCCATATACTCATTAGAAGTTGATAGATCTGGGTTTTTAGGAATGAGAATAGAATATCTAAACCCATATTATTTATAGTCTTTTTCTTTACCATACTCATCATACTGAATTATCTTTCCACCTCAGAATTTGAGGATTGTACTGATAGAGCCATGAAAGCCAAATCACACAAATCATGAAATACTGGTTAACCACTTGCATTACAAATGTGAGAAAACAAGTGTTAAAGTATAGAAATATAAAATATTACAACTTGGTGTATTTTATGTTTAAAAAGCCTGATTTAGAGTTTATTGTTTTATTATTGATTGATTATAACTTCATTTTCTATAGGCTTTTTGAAGGACTACAATCTTTTTAGAAAATGTTTTTTTGAGAAATTGAATTTTCTCTACTATACAAAAACTTCATTGGAATGTATTGTACACAATGAAATTACGATGGATTAACAAACTTGATATTTTTCTTATATAAAAAACCTGCTACCAGTACACAAGGTCCTAGTGGCGTAAACTTCATAATAAGAGAAATAGAAGTAAGTCGAAAATGTTCATAAGGCTATCGAGTTTCATTAGTTCTACGCGAGCCTAGAGTAGATAAACGCCAGTGAGTCAATGGCTCGAGCCCGCAACCCCTGGCCCGGCGGAGTGTGACGTTGCGCGTTGCACTCTAATACCATACTATCATACCATCACACCTTCATTCCCCGAAGGGTTAGGCAGAAGTGTACTAATGTACACCCAAAGTTCGCCGAGTATGTTTTTAGGTCCCATGTAATAGGGGGCGAGCCTATTGCCATTAATCGGGCACGAAACCAAACTCCGAGCTGCTAGTGAGAAAAACCCAATAACACTTTGCTCGACCTGGGATTCGAACCCAGGTACCGCTCACAGCAGTCGCACTTACGACGTCTAGGCTAGCAAGGCAGTTTTGCACTCTAATCTACTATCATAAATTTGATTTTCATATTATTATTGCACCCAAACAATGATTCCAATTATTCCTTCATACCTTTACATTGACTTAGAACCGTCCGAAATATTTAATACATTCTAAATGCGAAGGAATCCAGGATTAGCTCTTTCAGCTACAGTGTGTACCTGGCTGTACTTCCACGACATTTTGCATGAGCAGGCACGCGAAATATCGCATAGTCCAAAAGCCGTTGTCTGTAGGATGGGAATCTGTGGATTAAAAATTCCTCTCGTGCGTAGTTATTCTTGCTGATCTGGTTGCGCGTACAGTCGTGTAGCTTCCTTAAATTGTATGCCACTATTGCATACAGCTGCACCATATCCAAGAACTCAGTATTTGAATATTGATAATGTCTAACCATTTTCGCGTAAGCTTAAAGTTATCTGTACACACGCACACTTCGCAACAGTTACTGATAACGAATAACTGCAACTCACTGGTATCTGGGTGACTGGGTCAATTTAGTCAAACAAAAAAGGATCGCTTTGGTACGGGGCACGCAGGGGGTAGGGGGTTCAGTGAAACAAATGCGCAGCTTTTCATGTTTCGTGGCGTGTCGTCTACTCAGAGGCGTGTCGTTTCATGTTTTACTGGGAAGTATGAACTGCGTCGGCGCACCCGTAAACACGAAGTTCAAGGCCAAGATTACTTTACTCACGCCGTGCTGCACCACACCGCACCGCGCCGTCAAAATTGCACCATTCCAGCACTCTCAACTATGAAATCTCACAACATTTTTGTTTACTATGACTTTCTTTATATTTTTCTATCTCGCCACATACGACGCATCCTACTTCGTGATATTAAAATTAACCCAACAATTGGAATATATACAAGAACCCGAACACAAACGGTTGGGCAACAGCCCACCAGACATAGCACTCGTCTGGTCGGAGGATCCCCCCTTTTCAATGGTTACCCACATACTGTAGACCCCGAGCATAAACATCAGCGCAGTCTTCGCAAAAAGCTACGTCATCGTGACTTCATCATTGCTTCCTCAAGCTTTCGAGCAGCGAGTCATACAGCCAGCCAGCATCCACGGCTACAACGGGTATTCTGACCATCAGCATGCAGCAGACGATTCCTGGTTATCGTCAACAGACTTCTCAGCGACCTTGGCACAGCACACTGCACTTCGGCCGGTTAGCAAGCAGAGACGCACTTCTCTCCTGATCAACGCAGCAGTCAGCCACTACGCAGCACTGCACCACTCCGACTCACGTGAGCATTCTTGCAGCATCACCCTGACTCACTGGGACATCACCACATACAGTTTCGACTCACTGGAACCTTCTGCTGGCCCGGCAAGCATAACAAGTTGTTTGGATGACTCAACCTGCTATCGACCTCCGGTCTCGGAGGGGAGTGATATAGCGACATCTATCTTGCCACATACGACGCATCCTACATCGCGATATTAAAATTAACCCAACAATTGCAATATATACAAGAACCCGACAACAACCGTTGGGCAGCAGCCCGCCAGACATAACACCCGTCTGGTCAGAGGATCCTCCCTTTTTAATGGTTACCCACAGCCTAATTAAATTCCGTTTCGTTATTTAAAAGATCTAAGTGTATATAGTGACAGACAGCGGGAAGCGACCATAATTTATACTATTTATAGATATAGATTATTATAAAAGTTGTTTCATTTGTGCCTAATTAAATATTTAGCCAAAAATATTTGATATTTGGCCAATACATGGCTAACTTGACAACACTGCTTTTCTACACAGACCCTAAAATTTATAGCTACTTTATTACAATTATATCACTGCGAAACTATAATATATTTGTATCACTGCTCTATCGCAGGTTTTAAAAAGAAAGTAGGAGTTTATGGCGGGATCTTGAAGTGACATGTTGTGGTTTTTATTTTTAATTCATTAGCTTGTATTTTTGACCCTATATTATGTCAGGTAATATTGGTGGCGTTTTGCGTGATATAGTTAGGTTTTTGTGCATAAGTGAAGTGGATTATAAATATACTCTGATAGCGTTCCTTCTGAGATCCCACAAAATCTTCCTACAAAGTTCTAACAAGGGAGCCACCATATTGTTAGGATACTGAATCGTATAATTCACTCGATAATGGCAGTAGTGGTCTTTGTAGCGACATCTCTCGCCACAACTGACGCATCGACGCAACTACGTAGCGACACATAGCGACATCTATCGAGCCACATAAGACGCATCCCACTATCCTACATCGCGCTATAGAAATGAACTCTATCGTTGGGTATATATACAAGAACCCGACTACAACAGTCGGTACCCCCAAGTCCGGTGAAGCTGTAAAAGCCGCAGTGCTCTGTTTTTGGATAGGGCCCTTAACTAACAGTGTAGTCAGTTCAAAAAAAAAAAAAAAAAAACAACAGTCGAAGCAGCTGCTCGCCAGACATAGCACTCGTCTGGCCGGAGGATCCTCCCTTTTCTATGGCGGATGAGGAACTTTACTCTCTGTTCCTCACCTCCGCTAAAGTCTTCATTAAAGAGGACCGGTTGCCAAGTTAGGAAGAAGAAGAAAAAGAAAGTAGTTTTATTTTACATTGACGATTATTGTCCCGCGCTTACATTAATTTCCCCCTAATAGGTAAATATCGCTGGTTGCTGGCATTTCCATATTAATATATTCCCGAATGTTTAAAGATAAATTTAATTTGTCAACAAACGTTCCCTCATATTTCAACAGGCTTAGGACTCTCAATGTTTAATCTTATTTATTTTGCCTTTAAAAGTTTATTACATCAATTCAATGAAACGGTTACTTTTATTTTTAAATACTTTCCATTTTTATTTACATTACATTTTCTCTTTTTAACTTATCGTATAAAAACACTTTATACATTTTAATTTTATTTTCGATAAGACGACTGCAATTGAAATAACTTCTCACGGGGATAAAAGTACATATTTACTTAAGTGAGTTATAAAAAAAAAAGTAAATCAACAGCAAACAGTATTGGACGTTATATTCAACTGTGATATTCAATAACTTATTTCACTCAAATTACATTTGCTCTTTCTTTCTTCTAGCACAGTGTATACCTATTAAACCATGTGTCCGCTATAGCCAAACGTAACTGAAAACGGTTGACATGCCTCTAACGTACCGTATCGGTATTCATATAGCTAACAACGGCTATCAGATATCTAGGTACTAACAACTGAAAATGACGCGACGCTGTCAACCAACTTACATTATCACAATAGCTGGTTATTTCAGTGATTCTCGTTTCGCTATGTTGGTAATCAAACGAACAATAATATCCATAAGAACCAATTTCATTATGCCTTCTCTCACTTTCTAAGCGATTCCTTACGTGCAAAACAAAGAAGGAGCGAATATTGGCTAGCGGTTCAAATCTTACTAATATTAATATAAACCAAAGAAGACCTAATTTCTATAACGCTAAGGCATAACTGTAATAAGGTTTGGAAGATCAAACTATAATGGTCAATTATGTCGACGAAAAACGTTCATTATAGTTTGACCTATGAAAGGTTATATTGTTAAACTTTGTAGCGATAGACATAAGGTCGTGATTGGTATGGTCGTGAGGTACTTTAATAGTTTAGTCAGACTGACAGTATCGATACGGCAGGTAGCATATTTACATTATCGGTTACAAATGAAAACAATGCGCGTATTAGATAGTTGAAAACTTGCTTTGGTATCGATATTGAAACCAAATATCGGCTAGATAGCCGTTGCCAGAAATAGCTGATAACGCCCATGGCTAATACCTATACTAGTGCACATAGCAGAGTGTATATCATTTTATTACGAGTAATTTTGCCGTTATACGATGAAATTTTGTGAATTGGAATGTAGCTCGGTCTACATGTAACGAAACCATTCCCATGCGATATGTAACAGTCGTTACTAAGCAGTGTGACAAATGATTTATGTTATCAGTTGTCACTATTTTAAGTGGTGGATGAAATTTTCATACTTGTTCGTATTGCCAGATTGAATAACCACCATTACAGTTGCTAACTGTATGTAAAGTAGGTAGGTAGGTAACATTTTTTGTAACAAATTAGCGTTTTATAGATAACGCCGCGCCGCTCAGTCGAATCATTCATTTCTCTAATTCGCCGAGCCGGCTGACTTATTGCACAGTCAAAGTGCGCTGCTTGCAATAGGAGACAGCGGCCAAAGCATAGATAATACACTAATACGGGAAAAGGGTGAGAGTAGCGCGCGTTAAGCGACTCACTTGGGTCGTACCATTTTACTGTGCTATGGTGTAAATATGAGTTAACCCAATTTTAATTCTTCTTCTTGTTATTTGTAGCAACATGTATATAACAATTTTTAAGTTTTCTATGCTAGTCAAAACTGTCATATTTTGACAGTCTTGACAGCCAGTCAGCTGAGTCCTGTCAGCAGTGTCAGCATTTCAAAAGTCGACAAATGTTTTCTTATGTTTTTAACTTTCTGTTGTACATTTTTTATGAAACGAAAAATTGTACGTAAAAAAAGAAGTAGCTCCTAAACGACATACGTTTTTATCTGATTTAATACATAAAAAAATTACGTCACAAATGTTTGAGACATGTTCCAAAAGATACATGCTGCTGGGAACAGTTTTTTTAGGAGTGTAAGTGATTATTTGACGATTATGCCTGAATATTTTTGTTATTATTGGAATGAAGTAGTTATAAATAAAATATTCCAGGTTAACTGTATTGGTACTTATTCTCGAGTCTCACTTAGCTGACACATTATCTGGCAATTATAGAATGAAGAACAAAACATTCCCTACAGAAAATAATTCGACATGTTGGGAGCATCAACCTTATAAAATAATCAATGAATGCCACCCTTGTTCAGGTGAGTACTTAGAAAATATTTTCTTATATCTGTTCACCAAATTTTAGGTAACATTTATCATTAAAATAAATTGTGTACTTTAAAGTCGTTAAGGTTTGGTTCTGGCATTATTAAAAATATGTTTACAAGACATTTTTTAGGTATAGTATCTATATTTTAGTTATTTTAAATAAATAACAACACTAAAAGTTGATGTGTATTATAAAAAAGTTTTATATTGTTCTAGATTTTGAAATCCGAAGTAAGAGCATAGGAGTCTGCATTCATACAAGTTTCAAAGAAATACTTAAATGTGAAAATGGTGAAACAGTAACTAGAAGGTAAGTATGTACCAATTTCTTTAATTTTTATTCACAATAATAAGTTTCTGTCTGTTATTATTATAATCATCACTATTTCTCAATTCATTAAAAATTATTTTAGAAGTACGTACTGAGATGTATAACAAGTTTTTTTATAGTTGTATGTAACAAATGTAGGGCAGAGAGAAATTTCTTTTGAGATATCTCTCTACTCGAGGCAGTCCAACTGATGGAAAACCTCTACCCTACAGAAGATCACATCCGAATAATCTTGTGTTGTGTTCTTGCACTGAGTACGGTTTCCAGAGCACCTTGGGGTAGGGATGTTCAAGGTTGGCAACATGCTAGTGATACCTATTACTTAGTCACTTACTATTAGACGGGCTATATCCTTATTTCACCTTTGTAGTACATATAAAAAACTTATATACAATTTTCCATTTTCAGCTGTGATAGAGTGGCTTATTTAGAGGAGCGGGCATTTTGGAAATTCACTATATGGTCTGCAATTATCGGGGCAGCATCTTCAATTGCAGTTATGTTAAGACTCCGGGTTCTGAACCATAGGGCAAAGAGAAGAGCTAGACAAGTGCTTAGCAATGGATCAATTTAAATAACCTATTTATGTCTCAGATTGGTTTTATAAAAATAAATTTGTATAGCTTTATGTAAATAATTATCTTTGCTATTTCACTGTAGTATACTGGGTTTGGAACACAGGAACACTTTACATGCTGTTCTAAATAATTTTTAAAATCTGCTAATTTGAGTGCAATAACAATAAGATTAAAGTATTTTGTTTTGGGGATTAATTTTTGTTAAATTTCTACTCAATATAAATTTAGTTGATTAATACTCTTTTAATAATCATTAAAACCTAATTTAAATTTAAAAAAAGAAAAAAAAACCTGAATGAAGTGGATTGATAAATCATCATAAAAATTGACAAGAAACAAGAAATCATTACCATCAAAGATTTAATACAAAACCGCTGCTCATATGCATGAAATATAATATCTAACATATTCAAAATAAGACTGTGCCAGCTGGCTTCGCGAGTGTTGTGTGCAAGTGCTAAGAATAGAAACAATACACCGGTGAGTTCACTAAAAACATTTCAAAAATATACAATTCACTTTTTTGACCAATTTTATTTAAAGTATGATTTAACAATATATATGAAGCATTCAATTGAAAGGGACACAGTTTGTGAAAGATGATCAACTAAATACTATTTATGCCTTTGAAAACTTATTTTAAATATAGTTTTACATTCTTGCATAGGGAAGTATTGGTATACCAACATATCAAAAAATTGTTTTTATTTATGCAACAGACACTTTTTGAATCTGTACTGATGGAAGAATTAAGGTATTAGTATTATCTCTTGGTAACAAATTCCATTGAATTACATTTTTTTTTAAATAATACCCGTATATCAACATTTTATTTATCCAAACTGACTATACTATAAGTCTTATGGACCCTGGAGCCATTTGAGGCTTTGACAGCAATTAATTTTATTTATTATTATACCTTTTTAAGCTGTACTCTGATCGAGGAATTAAAGTAATATTTCTTGGTGTCAGATTACATTGCCTTAAAAATTATCTTTTTTTTAAAATACTTATATATCAACATTTGTTTTCAATCTGACTATACTGCAAGCCTTAAGGGCCATGGAGCCATTAGTAAAAATATTAATTTTTGTGTGGATATATGTATAGGGTTAAAAATTAAAGCTTTATTTGTGTTTAAACTGTTTGTAATGTGATCATTTTTGAATTGATATAAAAAATACAAAATGTACTAAGTGTTTTTATGAAAATAAATTTTATTTATCAAATAGTATTTTCAAAAGTTCACTTATAACTTTAACATTCACACTGTTACCAAGTAACCTATAGTGCTGTTTTCTTGATATGCCTGTTGGAAATGAGTATGTTTTAGGGAATGCCATTAATGACAGTACTTCTTTTGGTGTGAAAAACCGTATATTCAAGTTTTTAATTTCTGCAATAAATTCATCACTGCCATTTTGAAAGGAGTTTGCTTTTTTAAAACATTTGTCAACTATTTCTGGTGTTGCATTGGTGAACACTGAACCTGTGCCTTCTAAATAATGTGAATATGCTTTAGTAAAACAGCATGATCTTGCTGAGTTCTTGTAACAGATGTCTAATATGTTTGCTTTTCGTAGCATCTTCTCTGGCACCAGATATTCATCAGATACTTCATTTTCAATAATGCTTTCTAAACTGTAAGGCTTATCATAATCTTTCACAAGGCAAGTCATCTGAAAAAGTTCAAAGAGGTCAAAAACAGGTATAATCTATACTAATAATATAAAACTCAAGGAGATTCTTTTTGTACGAAAATACTAGTCACTGTAACTACAACTAAAATTTGAAAAAAATATTTTTACATTTTATAGTCTATTTGTTGAGGAAGGTACAACCTCTGGATGATGGGAATGTGTAAATAGATCATACCAGAAATGGGAAGCTGAAGAAAAAAATTATGTGGATAAAATAAATAGGAGCAAAAGAGTATGCAGTCTTGCCTCATAAATATATCTAATAATTAACATCAAAGAAATAAATGAGCGCAATAACCTGTTGGCTCTTCAAAGTGTTGAGGACAAGAAGAGCATAGATGTGTAAATTATAATAGGTAATAAATATATAGGGAATAATGATATTATGCAATGAGAAGATATATGACCAAGCGATAAAATAATTTATATGATAACAGCGAAACAATAATTAAATTTCAATTGCAAAGACAGAATTATATATCTGTATATATATATATATATATATATATGAAGCTAAGATAGTGACCACAGAATTATTATTAATAGCCAGCTAATAGAGACAGTAATAGTATTTTATAAAAGAAGTGTCACAAAACAGAAAAATAGAATAAAATAAGTGTAAGGTATGTCATAAGAATTATATTGGCATGTAGGTAGTTCTAACTATTTTAGTCATAATAAACTGGTTAACGAACACACTGCATTTTATTATCTCTGTCGTATTTTATTAGCAAGTTTAGAAATAACGAGATTTATATCAATAAGAAAAAATTATTAAACAAAAAGTGGTTCTGTTCTCAACAAAAATAATGGCCTAAGTGGTGTCTGAGAAACAAACAAGAAGCAACACTTAAATATTTGCAGGGTCGATTATTAAATACATTTACAAGGCACAACCAGTCTCTATAACTTACCCTACAGAGCAAAACAGTAAATGTGAATGTCAAGAAATTTCAAAACTTTCAGTAAATAAGGCAACAATAACAGGCTGAACAGGTGTGTTGGTCATGGGGCACAGTTGCATAAAAATAATGACAAATTAATGTAAAATAAATAACACTTACAATTTCATCTTTTCTTCTGAAATTCCAATTTTTGTTTCTTCTAGCTATACAGTAATATCTAAGTCTAGAATTAGGTATTCCCACACTTGATGGACACAATAAGATCTCTTGGTATGTGAAATCGCACTGATTTAATTTATCTATAAATATATTTCTAACTATTGACTGTTCAAAACCTTTCACATTTTCCATCAAGATGAATTCAATGTTGTTTAGTTGATCCATAATTCCGATTAAGTATAAAAAAGAATTAGTTCTAGGATCATTTTCGTCGAGGTATTTACCATTACGTGTGAATGGTTGACATGGCGGAGACATAAGTATGGTATCAACTCGCAAGTTCTTTATTTCCTGAGGAGTCAACGATTGTATATTTCGGTTAATTAGATTAGTTTTAGGGAAATTATGAAGGTAAACTCCATTAGCAACTGTGTTTATATCAACTGCAGCAGCGACTTCACCATTTAAACCAGATTCTGAAAAAAAAAGTAATTGTTTAGAGAGTCGAAGAGTTAAAAAAACTATCTGATAAGTTTTAACCTACCATTCCATGCGCAGACCATGCCTCCTATACCACTGTACAGTTCTAATATTCTATGGTGCATAATGAAAATTGAATAAATAAATCCTTTACCCTAAGATTACTAAGATAAACTGAGTGAATATCGTACAATCATATTAATTTATGGTGAATATCATAGACCAATAACCAGAGGGTGAATATTATAGACAGGGTCTCCAGATTGCATTTTCGAAATTTCCCCATAGCGACCAAAAAATTTCCCCAAAATGATACTATTTTGGCAACTTTTCCACAAAAAACTTAAATCTGCCTATTCTTTTCAATTTTTGTTTGTATTTTTAACATAGGCAGCTTTAAGAGGCGGGGATATGTGTTCAGAACCATAAAAGTACCATCTTACATAAGCAAAAATTTTACTACTTTTTTCAATTTGTAATTAAGAACGTATTCTGACCAGATAAACAAACAATATGGCAATATGGGAGTCATATTTGCTTTCTTTGTATGTTCTTCTCTATTGTATTGATTTTCTATCAGTAAGAATAGTAACTTCAGAAATAGATAACAGAGCTATTAAGCGGCTTAGTAAAATATAACAAAAGTATAACTATAGCCGCATAATTTATATAGTACATATCTAATATGAAATACACATTTTCTCGGGCATAACAATTATAGACACACATGCAATGTAACATTTGTTTTAACTCTACCGCGTTTCTATTTATTTGGCACGCTCTGTAGCCTAAATGGCTTAAAGGGTTTTATTATATGAGGTGTTGTTACATTCTTCTTAATTGCGGGAATGACATAGGCAGAGATTGTTATCGTAAATTCGGAAAAATCTTAATTCGCATGGTATTGTCGAGTGTGAGAAAAGTGAAAAGATCTCTCTTTTAGACCTAAAGGTCCTAAATGTTATCTACATAATGCTTGCTTATACGCACGTTGCAGTAACGCCCGCCGACTATTTCCATTATTAACAATAATAAAGGATAGCTGACAGTAGAATAATAGTTTCTTCAATAACTTGTTATACATTGCGTAGGAATAATGCAGTACATTGCTCGTTGCTGTAATAATTACCAACTTTACCAATTTACCAATGTATTACTTTACCAATGTAGCAACCAGGAACGCTAAAAGAAAGTGGATTTGAAGAGAAAGAGAGAAAATACATCATTCAACAGAGACAGTACAGTCAATATGTCGAGCTACTATAAAAAAAAAAAACAGTAAATATTTTCAAAAACGAGTATGTGAAGTTTGAATTAAAATATCAGAGGTGGCATTAGCAGAAGCAGGGTTTACAACCGTACGTGTAAGTATCGTACATTTATGACAATTGCATGCTCTCGTACGATAGCAAATTATAAGAAAATACGATAATTTTAACAATATAAGATTCCAAAAAACAGGTACTCTGGAGCAGAAATTGGTGAATTACGATAGTTTTGGTCCAATACAGGGAAACAAGATAATTTCGAAGTTGATGCTACGATACTTGCCAAGCTTTAGGTTGTGAACCCTGAGCAGAAATAGTAGTTAGTAGTACGGCTATGCAGATAAAGTTCTTCCCCGAATTTCCCTGGTAGCAAAATTTTCTTCCCCAAAAATTACCCCATCATTTCTGATTCCCCAAAATTTCCCCAGTGACATTATTTTCCCAAAATGCGGGAAAACACCCCAATCTGGAGACCTTGTAAAGATCCAGAAAGTATTTAAAAGAATAGCAAATATGGTAACATCTATTTGGCCAGGGATGTGAAATCCTAAAAAAAAAGGTTTCATAAAAAATGATAATTTTGTATAGTTAAACAATCAATTAAAAAATAATCGATTTTTTATATTTTCTTGAGAAATTGAATAAAATACCTGAAATATTCATAATCATACATTTCTTAATCAAATAATAAATTTAAATAAACATGTTTCAATAAAAAACCAAAAAATATTGTTAATGACGGAGAATAAAAAGTAAAGTATGTTTTTTTTTCTTCATATTATTTAACGAACTTTTGTCCTCGGAATTTGGTTTTCAATGTAGGAATATTATTTTAACTATTAAAAATGTTATCTATACTATATACTTTACTATAATATAAGAAAGCGGAAGAGTTTGTTTGTTTGTTTAAACACGCTAATCTCTGGAACTACCAGTCGGATTCGGAAAATTATTTTTGGTATACGATAACTTGATTCACGAGGATCAAGGTATACCCGTCACCTAGCCTTTAATGTTGATTTTTGTTAAGTAAGTCGGATATAAAAAATAGTCTCCGATAGCATGTGTCGTCGTATACATAAGCCACAATAAGCTATTTAGTGACCAACAATTGCTAAAAATTAAAAAGTGATTTATGAACATTATTTTACACATGGTATATTAATCCTTACGTACAAAAGTTACTTCATCATAAGGAAAATTTTATGAAGTTAAATTTTGCTCTTTACAGCATTTTATTTGCATACATAGTTAAGGAGATAATGAAAAATAAAAATAATTTGTACTTGCGGGAAAAGCAATTATGATAGGCTATCAATTAATTATAGAATCGTTTTTTTTGTTGATGGCTTTAACGTTTTTTTTTGTGACAGTTGTTATTTAACTAGTCCTCTTTATTGAAAATCAATACTGCCACTATCAAGTCAATATAGTGTCCTGTCTTAGAACGATTTCAGTATCCCAACATGGTGATGGCTCCCTTGTTAGAATGGTTTTTGTGGCACCTCAAAATATATGTGTAGAAGAACTATTATATAGGGAGGATCCTCCAACCAGACGGGTGTTATGTCTGGCGGGCAGCTAACCAACGGTTGTTTTTTTTTTTTTGAACTGACTACACTGTTATCCTTGGGGGCCCTATCCAAAAACAGAGCCGCTGCGGCTTTTACAGCTTCACCGGACTTGGGGGCGAGCGCTTAGGGCACTCAGCTGCGAAAGTTTTTGACGACCCGCACGAGGGTGCCAGAGTGGCCGAACCTCGGCTCGGGTGGTCGTCGCGAATGCGAAAAGGTCGCGATCTATCTAATTCCCTAATCCTAAGAAAATACGAGCTAACTAACATATACTCATATGCACGTTCCCCTCCTCCTGGGAGGAAGGAAGGAGCCATGCGTATGTGTATTTAGTGATCGGAATGGTTTTTCTACACTATCTAGCGCATTAGTCTAACTAGCGCAAAAAAAGGAAAAAAGGTCCCTTACAGAACCTATGTACCTGTGTGGTGTGCACGTGTATGTGTCCATACGTGTGTAATATTGTATGTGGGTAGCTAAGTGTTACACGTATAGTGACACTTATATCGCGCGGGCGGCTGCCTGACCCAAGGGCTTCACACCGAGGAACGGACCTAGGCTTGGGTTGCCGCTAGAGAGGGTGGACGTGACGGGTGTGCGGGAGTGAAGTTGACCGCCCGTCCTCTGCGGAGAGAACGGTGGTTACGCGGGCGTGGGTCGTGGCACGCTCTGTTTGGAGAGACGGTGGACATAGAACGCGTTTGCTGTTTCGATTTGGTCGAGCGGGTCAGTGAAGATATTACGCGGCCGGCGTTTACTCCGGCAGGCATTGGGGGCAGGAACATATGAATATACATATGAACATATGATTCGCGTGGTTCGACGCGGTGTCGAAATATGAGCGAGAAAGGTGTTTGACATAAGCATGTATCGAAGGAAGGTTCATATCTCTATGGAGATCTTCCATACGAACATACCGAGGGGCGCCGGTAAGGCGGTGAAGAAACCTATTCTGGATGACTTGAGGCCCAACAGTTGTAGTCGGGTTCTTGTATATATACTCAATTGAAAAGTTAATTTCTATAGCGCGATGTAGGATGCGTCGTATGTGGCTCGATAGATGTCGCTGTGTGTCGCTATGTAAATGTCGCTACATTATTCCCCTCCGAGACCGGAGGTCGATAACAGGTTGAGTCGTCCATACATCTAGTGATGCTTGCCGGGCCCGTGGAATGTTCCAGTGAGTCGGAACCAGATGCCGCATACTTCACGGTGAGTCGAAACTGTCTGTGGTGATACCCCAGTGAGTCGGGGTGATGCGATGCCCCAGTGAAGAAGTGCGTCTCTGTTTGCTGACCGGCCGAAGTACAGTGTGCTGTGCCAAGGTCGCTGAGAAGGCTGTGGGTGATGACCAGGAATGCGCGTCCGCTGCATGCTGGTGGTCAGGATACCCGAAGTAGCCGTGGATGCTGGCTGGCTGTATGACTCGCCGCTTGAATGCTTGAGAAAGTGATGATGACGTCACGATGACGTAGCTTTTGCGAAGAAGGTTGCGCTGACGTTCATGCTTGGGGTCACCAGTGTAGAAGAACTACTAGAAAGGGAGGGTCCTCCGACCAGACCGATGTTAGTCTGGCGGACAGCTGCCCAACGGTTGTGAATAGATGTAGATGATGTAGATGTAGCGACAACCGTTGGGCAGCTCCCCGCCAGACATAACACCCGCCTGGTTAGAGGATCCTCCCTTTGCAATAGTTCTTCTACATATGTATGCTTCCAGTTTATATATATATATTCACATTAGAACAATAACTAAGCTATATCACGCAAAACGCCACCGATATTACATACTATATAGAGTCAAAAACCTAAGTTATTGAATTAAATATAAAAACCACAACATGTCACTTCAAGATCCCACTAAAAACACCCATCGCCCTTAAATATAGTTATTTATAATTAAATAATGAGTTGCTTTTATATTTATTATTAGTGTATTTTTATGTTTAAAAATATAATATTACAAGTAATGAAACACACCGCCCACACCTACAGAACTATTTACGCAGTTAATAAAGTTATGATATTAATATTTCAGGCATTTAATTAAATTTATCTAGAAAATATGAAAAAATTAATTATTAATAATACTAAACTCTATTCTTTTTTATTTGATATTCTTACTTTTCAAAAATAATTGTTTTTTATTAATGATTTCACATCCCTATGGTGACAGTGTTACGTGTAATGGTAATTTCTTTATTAACCCTGCAGTGGTCGCGTGGACTACATATGTAGTCTACTGATACAAAATCAGTTTTATTTCGTAAATGGTAAGCGTTAGTTTCTTGTGCCGCTAGGTACTTTCAAATGACTAATCGCGGGACGTATTCAGTGTATCGCGAGAGCCGGTCACGCGCGGGCGTATTATTAGTAGCTCCGCAAAGTTCCTGGACTACACACGTAGTCCGCGCGACCAATTAAGTAAGTATGTTTCCAGTTCATATTTATATATATTTTTATGTTAAAATTGTCATAAGTATGTAATTTAAATATTGTTTTGTTATGTTATTTTTCTTATGTTATGTTTTGTTTATGTTGTTTTTTTTTTTTTATGTTTTCTTATGTTATTTTATTGGATATTGATTCAAATTATATTTTAGGATAAAAATGGACGATCGACAAGCTGCACAGATAGAGGCGTGGTTGAGCGAAGCTGATTCCGACATTGATTGTCAAGCTGAGTCTAGCTCGGACGAGGAAGAAGATCAGTTAGAAGAGCAGAATCACGAATCTGGATCAGAGCAGGAGCAAGATGTCAGAGGTGAGGAATCGGGCGAAAGCTCTAAAGATGAGGAACCACCTCAGCGAAGACCACGGCGTGATGATTATTACACCGGAGTTATGACACAATGTGGTCTAAGACAATTCCTCAAAACAGAGGAAGAACCCGTAGGCATAATATAGTGTTTGTTCCTCCTGGTCCAAAAGGAATAGCCAGGCAAAAGACTGCTATTCAAGACTGCATGCCACTTTTCGCTGATGATCAGATAATTGAACTGATAACCAAATACACCAATATGAAACTAAACTATACCCAGAACGACTGTGCAAGAGAAAGAGACGCTAAAAACACAAACGAAATTGAGATCAGAGGTTACATAGGCATTTTATTATTGGCTGGAGTAATGAAGATAAGCCGATCAAGCACTGCTCAAATATTTGAACACGTAAACCATACCGGAATTGAAGTAATATATTTGACCATGTCTGAACAAAGATTCAAATTTCTGACAAGGGTTTTGCGCTTCGACAATATCGAAGACCGACAAGTTCGTGCAGTAATAGATAAATTAGCTCCGATTCGTGAAATTTTTCAATTGTTTCTCTCCAACTTTCAACGTTACTTTGTACCAAGTGCTGAAATGACTTTGGATGAGCAGCTGTTAGCTTTTCGAGGATGCTGTGCTTTCCGGCAGTATATTCCAAGCAAGCCGGCCAAATATGGAATCAAAATATTTGCATTGGTTGACGACCATTATCCTTATACATTCAATTTAGAAATATATGCGGGCCAACAACTAGAGGGACCGTTTCGCTTGAGCAATGAAAGACACGATGTCGTCATGAGAATGGCTCCACCTGTACTGGGCATAAATATGAATATTACCATGGATAACTGGTTTTCTTCACTTCGAGTTGCAAAACAACTTTTGGCACTACTATGGTTGGAACTGTTTGAAAAGATAAAAGAGAAGTTCCCCGTGAATTTCGTGTCGCCACAGGAAATCCACGATTTTCTTCAAGATTTGGCTTCCACCAACCATGTACAATGATCTCGTATGTGCCGAAACCCTATAAGGTGGTTATTCTCATGTCAACAATGCGAAAATTGATGACACTACTGGAGATACTCGAAAGCCAGAAATAATAACTTATTATAATAGAACAAAGAATGGTGTTGACTTAGTTGATAAAATGTGTTCTTTGTATGACGTTTCGAGAAACTCTAGAAGATGGCCTCTAACGGTGTTCTTCGATTTGCTAAACTTGAGTGCACTAAATGCATTATGTATTTACTACAGCAAACAAAAATTATGGAAATGTATGCCGTCGTGACTTCCTGATCGACTTATCTCTGGCTTGGATGAAACCATTGGCTCAGAAAAGAATTAACTCAAAATCGTTGCCAAGGTCTTTGACAATAAAAATTAATGATTTCCTAGGTAATACAGGCCAAGAAAAACAAACACCAGCTTCAGATACGACGTCGAGGAATGTAGTGCGTCGTTGCCACGACTGTGGAAGAGCACGCAATAAAAACACCTGAAAGTCGTGCACTGCCTGCAAAAAGTTTATTTGTGGGGATCATTCCATGATTATATGTCTTTCCTGTGCATAAAACATTATAAATAATAAATTTTAGTAATTACATTTAATTCTGATCTCAATCAATACGAAAGCTGTTATTTTTGGTTAATTTTGAGAAGTTTTTTTGTTTTTATTATAAAAAAGAGTGTATAACTAAATTTTGCTAATTTTCTGTAGTTAAGCATACTGTACTGATTATAATTCCATAAGTAAAATAAAGAAGTTATATAAAAAACAAAATATATTTCAGTTTGAAAATGGACTACATATGTAGTCCACGCGACCACTGCATGGTTAAAATACATATTACTTTGAGTTTTAGTTTAAATAATTTGTCAAATCAAGGCAACGGTTCAATTTTAACAACATCCCTAATTTAAAATCTCCAGTATCGCATTATTGGCTAGTACGTTTAGGGCTTTATTTTTTAAATAATATTGCGGGACAAGGCTGTTTGGCGGCTTAGCATGAGTGACATTGACAGAGGGGCATCTGATGGTCATCATATTGTCATCAATGCCACTTCTGTGCACTGATACCGTTAGTTCAAATTTTCACCTTGCACCAAAAGAGCCTTGTCTCGCTTGTCTGACTATAATTATGTTTAAATTGGACGCTATTTAATCACTTTTAGCAGTCAACCACATTTAGGCATATTAAATGACAATGGCAAAATGTAGTGATCGACTTAAAAAAAAAAAACATTTTGCGCGTTTTATGGTTCTGGTCGGTTTTAGCGGTTTTTCAAAGTGCTAGCAGCAGAGATAAATAACAATTGCTGGCAGTGCGTTTTTGCTAGAGGTGGTTGATTATGATTGATTTATATAATTGAGTTATTCGAGTTTGAATGATTAAATAATTGTGAAATTCAATTATGTTTGATAATTCATGATTGAATTACGAATATAAATGGATCTTTCATAATCGAGCCTTTGATGAATTACCCAGAGGTGGGCGATTATGAACGATGAAACCTATTAAAAACAAAGAGTGAAAAGCTAAAAAAAGGTGGCGCAGTCATAAACAAAGTTCTTTACAAGAACACATAACAATTAGATAAAAAAAAAACAACAAAAAAAAGGTGGTTCGGTCGTATTATTTACTCATTTTATCAAATTAGTAACCTAGCATTAGATTATCACTCATCTTTGAACTACTAATATTAGTAATTACTAATGTTACTTCAATTATAATTGATCACTCATCATCGAACTTCTAATTTTAGTAATTTCTAATGGTACTTCGATTTTCAATGATTGTTCATCATCGAACTACTAATAATAGTAATTACTAATATCTATATTCTAGTTAGATTGATATATCTTCATAATTGAATAATTATATTGGTATATCTCATAATCGCGTATCCCTAGTTTTGCGTAGATCAGTTGGCAGCACTTCTGAAATGTCACAGTCACAGTCAGAGTGTTTTCAGTTCAGTTCATTGGTCTATGTTCAGTTCAGTTCAGTCATCACAGACTATTAGATGTACAACAGAGATAAATAACTACAAGTCAGTCATCAGTCATGGCGGACATTAGGCTGGAAAAGGACGTTCCTAAGGCCTACGAAGGTGACTCCGTTTCAAAAAATCATGTTTATCTCGAAGAAACATTCTATATTTTGTCTAAAAAAAATTCGGTGTTTCGCGTTAGACTCACCTCAAATGGTTTATCGTTAACTAAAGAAACAGATGGAAATTCGAAAGAACAGACGATACTATTGCGCGATATCATTGGTAGCAAATGTATGAGAAGTAAAAGACGTCGTCATGGGGCTAGTTCGTGCGTCTGCAGTTCGCTAGTTGGACCTCAACAGCTGAAAGTTGTTGAAGAAAACAGTGGAGACCTCGACGAAAATGATATCAGTGCTTACCTTTATATTTACGCTCACATACTGAAACGCAGCCGTCGAACTTTGAAAAGGGAACGTACAACAATAACATTACGTTTCAGGTCGTTTGATAAATATGAGGACAACAACAGAGAAGCGCAGAAGTGGAGAACGACTATAAAGTGCTTGATAGTAGGTCAGCCTATTACGTACGTACCGCCGCTCTGTGATAAAAAATTACTTATTTTATTAAACCCTAAGTCTGGGCCCGGTAAAGCTAGAGAGCTTTTTCAGTCGAAAGTGGCTCCTATTTTGCAAGAGGCTGAAGTTCTATACGATCTCCATGTAACGAAATATGCACAGTATGCGCGTGAGTTTGTACGAACCCGTAACGTGTACGCTTGGCGCGCGATTGTCGCTGTTGGAGGCGATGGTGTCCTCTTCGAAATACTAAATGGCTTATTTGAACGCTTAGACTGGCAGCAAGCGATGTCAGAGGTTCCCCTGGCTATACTACCTTGTGGTTCTGGAAACGGCCTAGCAAGAACCATATGCCATCTTTACAAGTAAGTAATCACTATAATGGCTTAAAAACTGCCTAGTTTTCTTTTTTAAGGAGATTGTGAATGTCTTCAAAATTAAAGTTAATTATAAATAATATATGATTTTAATTATATCAATTATCATTGCAATTTAGTTTATTAATGTGTCTGCTGCATTTGTGTTAAAAAACTTTACATTTATTTTTCTTGTAATTGAATTAAATTTGAATTTAATGGCTCATGAAGAATTACATACATTCTCTAATATATACAATTAATAAAATTGAAGTGTCTGTTTATAATGTCAAAATAACAGTTTTTTACTAAATTCATATGAAAGTACAGTGTAAACTCTTTATAACGTTAACCTTTATAACGATAAACTCCCTATAACGTTGAAGTGAGCCCAACTTGGTTGGTTTGCGTTAAAACCCACATATTGAAACTACACTCCATATAATGATAACTCTCTATAACGAAAAAAAATGCTCAGTCCCTTGAGTATCGTTATAAAGAGTTTACACTGTATATACAATACCTAAAACAAAAAGCCCATTTTTAAAATTTTTGTGTGTCTGTCCGTCTGTTTGTTTGTTCTGGGTAATCTCCAAAACAGTTGAACTGATTTTGACGGGACTTTCACTTATAGATAGTTGATGATACAGGGAGTAACTTAAGATACTTTTATTTTAGAAAAAGAATCAGGACCCAGACAAATAAAAAAAACTGGTAATGGTGAATCAATTCAGGCGTTTAAATGACTTATGCTGAGTAAATCATAAGATAGCAAATTAGTGTACTACATAATCATAGGCATTATAAAGACCTACAAAAAAGTCTGGTAGAGTATATATCTATCTTCTAAAGAACACCCACAATAAGCATTTTTGTCTTTAAAATAGCCTGGAGCGGGGGAGAAAGATTCGCACGGGCATTCTGTAGTCACGTGAGCGAAGCCAAGAGCACAGCTATTTATGTATAAAAATTAATTATTAAATGAAAAATAGTTCTTATTTACATTTAACATTTGTATTTAGTCTTGTACTTTATATTCATGATAAAAAATATATAGTATCTTTTCTGTTTTTCCTATGGGAAATATATTGTGCGTAATAAGTACTATAAACATGACAAACATCTGTAAGCTAGCAGATAATGGATGAGATGAGATGCAAGGGGTGTTTGGTATCTATGGTAATATTTGATATCTTTTACATGAAGTAATATATTGAATTAGTTATATTACATAAATTAATTGAATTATTTTTTCTCTAAAGTATTTGAACAGTATGTAAGCATAGATGCTATATGCATATATGCTTGTATAATACTTATTCTGTTTAACTTTGAAAATTCAAGGTTACATCCTGTTCTACAAGAAGTGATTATAATTGAGCAGGTTTTATATGTTTTTACATGTTTTTGTTTAAATAAGTGGCATGACTAACATAAGAGTTTGAACAAATTTACAGAATAAATAACATCTTTATATTTACTTGAATTATTTGCATTGTATTACTCAATATTTAATGTTATTAAAAATGCTTAATTATGCAAATAATCTGGTTATGGTTGGTCACTATTATAATCATATGTGTCATTTTCATGTCTAGATCATACTGCATGTCCAACAGATATAAAATGTACAAAGGTAAACTAGTTTCGGCCCATGATTTAAGACCATAAGAAAACAGAGCTCTAAATGATAACAAAATCAATCAATTGAAAATAACAGGTTAGTGATACAGTAAATTTGTGGTATAGATATAAAAGGAGGATTCTTTGGATATTAGGGTTTCAGAATAGACTATGGTGAGGAGGGTGTCCAAATTCTTAATCACCCCCCTTACCTCGCCTTCAGATATATCTGTTAATGTGGTTTTTCCATAATATTTTTAAATTGCAAGTCTATGTATGGGATTTTATTGATGAATTGGGGATGAATTAGAGTTGAATAAGTAACACCATCATCTTAATCTTAACATGTATAGACCTTTTAAATGTGAATTAAAAAAGTTAAAGTAATTTTTTTAAGTTCATACTAAGTTACAATAAAGTTAGGACACACATAAATATAGAGGATTCTCTAGAAGGATATAATATAGCTTATGCAAAGTTAACACCAAAAAAATATTAATCAATATCAAAATTATGGTAATATTAAATTAGGGGTTTTGTACAGATGTACATAACTGCCTCGTTAGCCTAGTGGTCGTAAGCGCGACTGCTATGACCGAGGTCCTGGGTTCGAGACCCAGGTCAAGCAGTGTTATTAGGTTTTTCCTATGAAATTCTCAGTAGCAGCTCGGAGTTTGGTTTCGTGACCGATTAATGGCAATAGGCTCGCTCCCTATTACACGGGAGCTAAAAAACATACTCGGCGAACTGTGGGTGTACATTAGTACACCTCTGCCTAACCCTTCGGGGAATGCAGGCGTGTTGGTATGTTATGTTATAGTACATAATTAAAATTAATAATAGTTTATGTTTTACAATTGTAGTGTAACAGAGTGTACATATTTTGTGACTAACTACATTGATATTACCTACACAGATATGTCGCAATTTTAGATATTCAAATATAGATAATCTATATTATAAGACTATTATCAGGATTTTGTTATTAGTTTGTGCTATTTAGATTTACTAAGATACTCTATTTAATTGCACAATTATTTTTCTAGTTTAGCTTATCAGAGCTTATAATTATTAAGGTTAAGAGCATACATCCCACAATAATTGGGAACAAATCCAAATTATTGGGTTTTTTACTACAATGTGGCCTTTTTGTTTAAATAATAAATTGTTCTTTAAAATAGCCTTTACTGTTTTATATGATTTAAGTCTGCTTAACTCTTCTTAGATTCCAGCCAAATACATTAAAATATTAGTCCATCTATACATATCAAAAAATAAAATGATGCATGTGAAAACTTATCTTTACCTTAACTTAACTTTAATCATAGATACTTGGTAATTATCTAAAAAATATTAAATTATTATCACAATATCTTCATCTATATAAATTGGGTTCCGCACAAATAAATAAAAAACTGGTCATGGTGAATCAATTCGGGCGCTTAAATGGCTTACGCCGAGTTAACCATAAGAGATATATCAAATTAATGTAGTAAATAATTGTAGAAATTAAAAATACCTACAATAAATTGCGCGAGAATACACGTCTGTCTTCTAAGGAAAACTCACAATAAGCATTCGCGCGGGCATTCTGTAGTCCACGTGAGCGAAGCCGCGGGCACAGCTAGTAAACAATAATTCTGTAGTTCATGCATACGGAGCCACTGGCACAGCTAGTAAGAAAAAAAATCTGGTTGCCATTACCAAATCAATATACTAAGAGGTAGCATTCCACATGAAAAACGTCATAGTAAGTCGGCTTAGTTTGAGAAATTGATAGTCGATCCCTACAACTGTTTGGTAAATTGACTGTTACTTATTCAAGTAGCAGTTAGTTGGTCAGGGTAGGTGAGACTGCGAAAGTAGTAAAAAATAAATAAAAATAACAAGTTAAATTAAACATAAAAAAATAAATAGGGATAAAGAAATCAATGATTTTTTTAAATTATCCATTTTAAATTGTATCACTATCCTAACCCATTCCTCTGGTAATCCAAAAACATTGGCGACCACCGAGAGCAATCAATCACCGGTTGTCGCTGTCATGGCAGCCTCTGCAACCGCATACTCACAGGCTGATCTCGAAACACGACACACCAAAAGACAGTCACCCTGTCCATGTCGCTTTGATAACATTTACGTGGTGATCGTGACCTAGTCGGGTTTCTTCAACATCATGAGCTTTTATCCTCTTCGCGATTATTTGTGAATATATTATGAATAATCAAATTTACCTACACAAGACGAACACGTTGAAAAAATAGTCATCGGAAAAAATCCATGCGTGTAATATTTCCGCTGCTATTCGTAATACCTTCTGGTGAATGATGTTTTGAAAAATTACTCCGTCGATACCATTTTTCAATTTGAGTGTATCGTATTTTTATATAATTATTGCAATTTTTAATAAACTGAGCTGATTGTATAGTTTTAATATTATTTATCATTTTGAAGCCATATTGGCACCAACAACTTTTTGACTGTTACGAAGACCTTGTCGAATGTATATTTCGGTATATTTGTTTCTTTACTCAATGCTTGTATATGAATAAGATTTTCGCAATAACTGTAGAGGTTATACCTGCGTTCTTTCGTTCGAAAAGTAAAACTGAAACTAACTGGTCGCTTAGACCAAGAGACACGTAAATCCTATTAGGACTATGAAGCACAGCTGAATCTTCTTCAAAATTTTAGGGAGGATTTAGATACTTTAAAGGTTTTTATGTTGGCTCAGGTATGTAGTTCCAGTATTTATTGCAAAACATGTGTCTAAAATGATAGTGCTTTATTAACTAACCTAACTGCGTCAGATGACGGTCTTTCCATCGCTATAAGCACAACTAATTGTTGTTTATAATAACCAGCCTGCAAGTTTCTCATTACTGGGCAAAAGCCTTTTCCCGAGGGAAGGCACAGCATTAATCACCATGCCAGCCCATGACATATTGGCAATTTCAAATTTACAGTTCTATATATTTCCTATATACATTGGTACTACAAGAAAATTTTTCTAGCATTCAGGATTCTTCACGATGATTTCCTTCAACGTCAGCCGAATTTGCGGACATCGGATCTATATTCCGTCGGTCAAACCGCTCGACCACCACTACTTTATTTTTTGCGAAGTAATGAAAATACTCTTATAGATATATTATTTCATCAGGTATACTTACTACATACTACTTACTTTACGTTCATGCAAATAGCTGACGCATCTATAGGCATAACCATACGTTATTCCAGCATCAACCCTCTCCACCATACAGCAGACCTTTTTAACTCACCATGATGTCAACATTTTATTTAAAAAAAAACGTGTGCAGTTAACACGCGGTAGAAGCGAAACCTTCAGAAAAAAAATCTTCTTTATAATCACTTTTCAAAAACCCTTAACTGTTGATCCACTCGTACTGATTGATGTACGCAGTTCAACAGTGCGTACAAGTCTGATCCTCACACCGCCAGGGCAATTCGACGAGGATCATAGTTGTGAAAATCAGGTTTGCATTAAGCATATATAAAGTATTCTGTCTCATTCTCTCGCTGGCTAAACCCTATTGGTGTATTTGTTTGTCACTTTTTCGTTTCATCTAGTTTTGTATTTGAATTTTTTTGGAGTTTACTCCTTAAGTATCGATTTTCATTTAAAGCACAGCACCATTTCATTTTATGAGGACTGAAATTTACAAAAGTGTTAACTAAAAGCGTTACTTTTTTACTTTATACATACATTATCTTGCTTTTAGATAAATCATTACCCACTTAACCAATCAATCAGTAGGATAGTCGGTCGGTAGACAATCGTGCTTAAGAAGTGAACTCCAGTCATGCGTCAGAGCTGACACACACACAAATTTTTTTATCGCTTTCGCAGGTGTGATAACCTACACCCACCGCGGTAGAGTCAGCTGACGTTTGGCTCAGTTATACACTGATTTGGTTATTGGTTTTGACTAAATTACATTTTACTATATCTATCCAAAATGATAATAATTAATAGAGTTAACAATACTGCCTAAAATTCAATATTGCATCTTCTTCTTATTTAGAGAGTGTTGACAAGCCCTTTCTTGGAATTTTTACTTTTTAAAAATCGATTTTCATATAAGAACACGTGTATGAAAATTTTATGAGGAGTGAAATTTATAAAAGCGTTATGTTTTCCGTCAAAAAGTCTATACTCCTTAGTAAATATCAGATTTATGCGCCATCTATTAATTCATGCAAGAATTATTTTGCTCTTAAAAGCTCCGTTAAATAAAGAGAATAAAATATATACGTACAGTTTTGCTGA
The DNA here is from genome assembly GCA_033032175.1 of Saturnia japonica. Lineage (NCBI taxonomy): Eukaryota > Metazoa > Arthropoda > Insecta > Lepidoptera > Saturniidae > Saturnia > Saturnia japonica. Next base: position 4,780,527 of record CM065315.1, read on the forward strand.
AAGATGGCGCGATTTCTATTATTATTATTATATTTTTATTCCTTGACAATCGTATAAAAGGAGTAAACTCCAGTCGTGCGTTGGCGCTGACACACACATACACACACGCACACACTCTTTTTAAAACAATAAAATTGTTCTTGAGACATTATATAGTCATTAATGTTTTCATATTATACAGATAGTTTTATACTAATGATGAAATAAAATTAATTGATACATAATGCTTTTCTGATAATATCTTTATCATTAAAATGGTTATGTGGTAATGAGCGCAACAGGTGAGTAGCAGCATGTGGTCAGGTCACCACTTTACCTTCGTTTACCTATATTATTTATAGCTATATTAACTTTATTTCTCATGAGGTATTTATGCGGTTTAATGTGAGTTATGAGAATGGAGATGAAATAACTTGCAATTCTTGTGCGTAATTAGATTTAATACCAAGATATGGTACAATTGCTGTATATATGTACATATGGAATATGTGCAATCGTACGCAATAGGGGAGTCACTTCGAGTAAGAACTTTAATTAGACTAAATTACAAAATGTCTTAATTGTTATTACTACTAAACTGTTACTGGTTCAAAATTTTATTTTAAATTTGTATTTTTTTTGTTCTATTTACGTTGGGTATTGTTTTTAATTAATTTAATGAAAATTTTAAAGAACGACCTTAAGTTTAATTCGAATACGAATTTCCGCCTGCTTCCTTTGTGATCATTTTTTTTCAGTTTCTTTGAAATAAGTTCCTAGTTGTTATGCATTGTTGAAAAGCTAAGAAAACGGTTATATGTTTTTAAAATAATATGCAAGCCAAGTTTCATAACATTTTTTTCGTATTTAAGGCATTTTAGTGCATAGAAATCTCAATATAATATTTAAATACATATTATAGTTTTTCGACTCGCATTTTTTAAAGTTGGTCTGATAATTGTTGTTTTAATATTGATAAATAACCAGTGTTTAATTGTTTTTATAAGTCAGAAGAAAAAAATAGATTTAAATTGATACATTTTCTTAAATAAATTTTTGATGTTGCATTTTTGACTTATTTTAAATAAAGCTAAAAAAGAAACATGATAACTCGAAAATGGTTCACTTTTGCATAATGCATATGGGGTTAAAATTATCGCAAATGGTCACCCCACCCCTATCATCTAACGGGATTACGTCGAATTACCAATAACCCTGTTACATCTATAAGTGTTCTAAAGAATTGTAGTTCTTCAAAAAGCCTAGAGAAAAATCCGCGATGGCATATGTATATCTCCTAAGAAGACTCACAATAACCATTTTTAACTTCAATATAATAATTACAAATATTACGTTATTTGCGAAGCTACTTTCTCTAATTCAGTAATAATCTTTATTCAGATAAGTTTGTTAGTTAACTTGGGCATTTAATGTAGATTAAAATTGTCCTTTACAGTTTTCCATTTGATTGAATACCATAGAAGATGTCACGAATTCAAAATTACGCGCGATCTAAGAATTCCCTTTCAGCTAAACCGGCAAGCTAAGCTAAGCGCACTATTCGTAAATATAAAGTTATATAACATACCATCACGCTTGTATTCCCGAAGTGTTAGGCAGAGGTTGCCACACAGTTTGCCGGGTATGTTTTAGGTCTCATGTAATAGGAAGCGAGCCTATTGCCATTAATCAAGCACAAAGCCAAACTCCGAGCTGTTACTGAGAATTTAATAGAAAACCCCCAATAACACTTTGCGCGAACTGGGTATCGAACCCAGGACCTCGAGCATAGCAGTAGCGTTAGCTAATAAGGAAGTTATGAACTATCAATATTAAAACGATAATACTTTAAACCAGGCTTTTTTAAACATAAAATACACCGTTTTGTAAATTGTACCCGTGCGAAGCTGGGGCAGGTACAGCTAGCTAGAGCAAGTAAATGTTGAACCGTGTTATTATTATTATTTGTATTATTCTTCATTTGAATAGTGAGTTTTGGTCGCCCAAGTCGAAGGGCAAATTCGTTGTCCCTTTATTTAGCCACTAGCTGTGCCCGTGGCTTCGCTCATGTGGACTACAGAATGCCCGCGCGAATCTTGTTCCCCCGCTCCCGGCTATTTTAAAGATAGAAATGCTTGTTGTGGGTGTTCCTTAGAAGATAGACGTAAACTCTTCCTGACCTTTTTGTGGGTCTTTTTAATAGCTACAAAAATTATTTAGTACATTAATTTGCTATGACTCATAGGGCTTACTCAGCGTAAGCCATTTAAGTGCCCGAATTGATTCACCATGACAACTTTTATCAAAAAAGAAACCCGACTTCAATGATTTTGAAGAATTTCCTTGTGTGTCTTCGAAGTTGAAAGTCCAATGCCAGTGAAATTAAAATAATAAAATAACCATGTTAAATAAAATGGTTCAAATTTTCAGTTCAGATTACTTATCTCAAAAAAGCCTACTTATCAGATCAGTCAATTCATGTGGCAGTATGTATGTCAAATTTCACTTTTCAAACCATAAACGGAAGCACTGTTGCATTATAACATAAATCGTTTCGTTACATAGTGCTTCTATAGTTGAATTCTGCGTACATTCTACCGCTTTTAAAGTTATAACTTGGACGAAATCATAAGCGCAACTTTCGTGTAACGCAATTGGCGCGTGCCACGTAAAATGGTAAAAGAAAGTTGCAGATTGCTTGTGAATAACTTACCCACTACAGTGGGCTTTCAAGAGTTTAATACACGTATTTTTACCAAAAGCAAGTAGCGAATGAAGATTGTTCAGAATGGTGTCTTTAGTTTTAACTGCAATAACACACTTTAGGTAAAGGCATAATTAATTACTGTCGCATATGCTATTCAGAATAACTGACAAGGCTTTGATTTGTAACTGCCCACCGTCGGAGTTCAGTTGATATGTGATTTGAGCTTGTTGCTAACTTGGGCAGTGGTAGAACATCGAAGGAGGTGAACTGAGGACTTAGAATAAACATACTAAACTATTAAAAAGGAATCAAAAAACCCGACAGCAACAAAAACTCTTGACAAAAAAAATCGTTTTCTATTTTGGCTTTTTATTTGATTCACAAAAGTCGTATTTCAATATTAATATAACCAATGGCACTCCCATCCAGCCAGTTAAGATGAATCTAACTTTTTTTTCGGTCTGACTATACTCTTGACCATAAGGCCCCTGAAGCCACAGACGGCACTTCCAGCTTCATCGGCCTTGTGAAATCTAACGACACCTAGTATGCTAAAATCCATCAAGCTGTTTAGGCTACATAGCGTGCCAAAGAAATAAATATAAATACGTACACTCAAACAACATATACCTCCATTTTCAAAGTCGGGTAAAAACGCCTAATACTTTCTATTAGCTAGCCCTTTTATTATAGCCGTGTGGGCGTTATGTTATTTATCTTTATCTATACCAATATTATAAAGAGAAAGATTTGATTTTTTGTTTGTAATGGATAAACTCAAAACTATTGGACCGATTTAAAAAATACTTTCACTAATATAAAGCTAGTTTCAGTGAGTAACATAGGCTATATTATAATTTGAAAAAATTATTTATTCCTGATAAAAATGTCCGTAGTTTTACACAAAGTATGAAAAATTGCTTAAATTGCTTATGTATTGAAATAAAAAATATATAACCAATTGCTTACGAAATTATAAAAACTAGCGGTCGCCCAATGATCGAAATTCGACCAGCGAGTTTTTAATCATCGACTATTTTCTGTTTGACATTTGCAGTATGAACCTAAACAATGAATATTAAAATGACTTGCTGTCACTTTTCATTAGTAACATATTATAGATAAATTTTAGCTTTCTGCACTCCTCCATATAAACTTTAACCATGCCAAATTTCAGTCTTTCGTGCACGCAATACGCTTAAAAAGGGGTACAAAGTTTTTGCTTCACGTATTAATATAATGATGATGATAAAACACCTATATGACTAATTGACAAACAAAACTTTTAGTATGTCATAATGAAGTGATTAAAACAAATCATCATTTATAATAGTTCGATAATTATCTGAATGCCTAATCCTTTGTGTATGCGTGGTCTAATCATAAAATATTAACTTCCAATTAATTCTACCTAAATTACTATTGTAGTGTTTTAAAAGCGTTAAGCTGTTGGTTAAATAGGTACCTATTAATTCCTCGATCAGTAGTCTATATTATACGACTCTTTTGCTTTCACACTGATTGTCTTCGATTATGCAGCACTGTATTATAATTATTTGTTGCTTCCAGTAGTATATTAGATATGGTTCCTCTAAGATGCACTTCCTCTGTTGCTTCCTTTTCCTAATTAAATTAAGTCAGTACCCTCATAATGGGAGCGATATAGAAATTAAAATGTAGGTAATAATACTTAGTGGAGTATTAACTAATGAATTGTAATATTAACCTGAAAACTTCCACTTGTAGGAACTCTATTCAACATGAACTTTTTTTTATTGACCTTTTTTCTTTTCCGGGCGAGTGAAAAAGACTAGGAAATGTCATGACAATTTTTTTATATAGAGTTCCTACACACCTCACAGAGTACTTTTGTTTATAGGCTACACAATGTTGGGCAACATTTGTATTCATTTTGGTATGAAATATTTATATTTATATGTTATGTTTGTTAATATCGTGTAATAATTTTGTATGTCGCTAATAACGAATAATCGTTACTAGGTCACATAATTACTGTGCTGGTTTTATTCACAAGTTAATCGTTACAAGACTTACAAGTAACACTATTTATCTGAGAGATATAATCTTTAGTTAGATAACCTGTTCATAGAATGTACTTAATATTTGCCAGCTCTAGCCACAGTCCAAATATCTTGTTGTTTTGCTCATGACTTGGGCATGATATACGTGTATCCAGTGGCGGCTTGTCCTAAGAAGCGCACTCTACCAAAAAATTGGGAAGTTACTCAATACGAATGTATATTTTTTTTATGGATGTTCAGCTAATTTCTTTGTTTATGAACCGATTTAGATTTTTTTTTTTTTTGGATGGGGGATACGTCAAGGGTGGTCCCATTTTAATTTCATTGGCATTGGACCCTGAATCACGAAGATACATCTGTAAACTCTTCAAAATTTAATGGGAAATGTATAGTGATTGATTGTATATTGGTAAGTTTATTATAAACCAAGACTAGGTGTAACTAAGAAGTTCTGTAATAAGTTAGACTGCGAAGACACAACGGAACTCTTTAACGCTAAACAGCACGAATGTAGAATGTTTCTTCCTTGCATACTTTCGCATGTTCTACCGTTTGTGTAATGGGTTGTGTTCTGAGGAACTGTTTGATATGGTACCAGCGGGTACTTTCCACCAACGCACCGCTCGCCATCGGCAGGGAGTTCATCATCACACTTTCTCACACACAGTCCGGTTTCAGAGGAATATTTTTACGCGAACACTTCGTTTGTGGAATAAGCTTCCTAGTGCTGATGTTTTCCCAGGGGACTACAGTATGGAGTTCTTAAAAAAGAGACTAAATAGGTTTTTAAAGGGTTGACAACGCGTGTGTGATACTTATGTGTAAGCGTCCATAGGCTGCGGTAACCGCTTCCCATCAGGGCATACTGCATGCTTGTTTACTATAATCTTGGTATCTACAGAAGATCGCAGCCAAATAACCTAGGTTGTGTTCCTGCGTTCAGTAATGTTTCCAGAGCTCTTTGGGGTAGCGGGTTCAAGGTCGGCAACGCGCTAGTGATACCTACATGCATCCATAGGACTACGGTATCCACTTACCATTAGGCGGGTCGTATGCACCAAATTTATTGACGTCTTTAGGAATTACGTTATCTGATGGTTTTGCTACCATTATATGCTGCGCATTTCGAAGATCTACCAATGTTCGTTTTCAATAAACCAGTTACGCACAGAACGCAAGACTCTCTAAAAAGGAAGAAATAAACTCTTTTCTCAAAAACAAAACCGACTCCAAAATAATAAAATTTTGAAAAAATGCACTAAAAATAAATAAGTTATTTATTATTTACTTTAATACACTTAAAAATATCCCTTTTTAACTCAATTTGCTATTCCTACGAACTATTCGTCTGCAAATATTTTATTAAGACAATTAATATACAATTATTCTTATTTTTGGAGTCGAAAGTTGAAATTTATAAGGCGAGTGTGAATGGAAAGGTTGGAAGAGGAAGGCCTAGTCGACCGTTCCTCGATCAAATCGGAGACGTTCTGAAGAAAGGTCAGGTCAAGAGTAATCTAAACCGACGAGCAAGCATGTAAATATTGATAAATGTTGAAGAAGCGAAAGATTTATGCCAGGCTCGTAGCACGTGAATGGACGTGGTCTCTGCCTACCCCGTTAGGAAATAGGCGTGATTTATGTTTGTATGTAGATAAATTATTGTATGTGAAATTTGTTATTGAAGTTTTAAAAAAAACTACGTTTATAAAAGTTTTCGTTTGCGAAATTCGCTTTAATTTGCGTGGTTATTATCTTCTTTAATCTCTTTATATAAGTATTTTTATTTTTCACTCACAATGTTGACTTTGGAGGATAGAATATAATGTTATCGTAATATTTTCACTAAGTACGGTTATTTCGCTTCTCTCATTGCGTCATCGGGTTGTCAGCATTTGCCTTCAGATGATGATTAAACATGCACGTATGAAGATAAATTACCTACCTGCATGTATCGTGCAGATTTTATTTTTTCAATGCACTATCGGTTGACCTTTTCCTATTTGTACCCGTAAAGTATCTGCATCATAATACGATTGTACCTATTACCTACATTGTTCTACAATCTTATTTATTACTAGTTGTTCTCGCGGCTGCGCTCGCGTGGACTACAGAATGCCGTGCGAATCTTACTAGGTTCGCTCCCGATTATTTAAAAAATAAAAAAGCTTATTGTGCGTGATCCTTAGAAGATACGCATATTATGCTCTCGCTGACTTTTTTGTAGGTCTTTTAATATCTACAATTAAGTCGTACATTAATTTGATATATGTATGTCTTGCTTATACTCAGCGTAAGTCATTTAAGCCCCCGAATTGATTTACATGACCAGATTTTTTATTTGCGCGTAATCCTAATTATTTTCTAAAATTAAAGTAGCCTAACTCACTTCTCTATCTCATCTATCTAACTATCTGCCAGTGAAAGTCCCTTCAAAATCGGTCAACCCGTTTCGGGGATTAGCCGGAACAAACAGACAGACAGATTTCTTTTTTTTAAAAGCTACTTTTTGATATTACAAACATACACGTATGCGTCTGTCTGTTAGTGATTCTGTAACTTCTGAACGACTTGAAGTTTGAGCTCTTATTCACTCATATTTGAGTTGTAGGGACGATGATTTATAGCTATGTTAGAATCCGATAGGTGGCGCATTTGTCATGCCATTAACTACCGGAAAGTGTTGAACAACGTCTGCCGAACTAACTAGTCTATAAAATTAATAAAATTTAAGTGTCTGTGTGTAATGTCAAAATAAGTATTTTACATAATACATATTGTGAAAGTATATCGTACGGTACTTATTACAAAAACTAATTTTTAAAATTTTTGTCTGTCTGTTTTTTCCGGGTAATTTTCGAAACGGTTGGATCGATTTTGACGGGACTTTCACTGGCAGATAATTGATGTTTTAAGGGATAAGTTATGCTGCTTTTAATTTAGAAAAAGAATTAGGGTTTCGCGCAAATTAAAACAAAACTGGTCATGGTGAATTAATTCGGGCGCTTAAATGGCTTACTCTGAGTAAACCATAAGAGATATTTCAAATTAATGTACCGTATAATTTTTGATATTAAAAATACCTACAAAAAGTCACCGAGAGCATATGCCTGATCGACGGCATTCTGTAGTGTACGCGAACGAAGTCACGGGCCCAAATGAAATCTGTAGAAGACATTATAATACATTATATTTTAATAATCTCTGCCGTGATAGATCCGAAATGGGAACTGTATGCGTTGATGCCGTAATGTAAATTAACTGCTAGCCCCGAATAAAACACAGCGTGAAGATAGTGTTATTGCTTTTGCAATCAAATATCAAATAGGAGCCGAGATTATACTTATTAAAAATATTTTAATATTCATTTATCAAGGATTAATTATTCACGGTTCACATCCATAATTGTAATTTATTGTTAGGCACCATTTTAAACGTCATATCGCAACATGGTTTCGGAAGTAAAATTTTCGTAACTTTTTCAAGTAAAATTTTACAGATAATTTTATATACTACACTAGTTAGGTTGTAGGTCCACCACCTTTTCAAATTGTTGCCTTGTTTACTATAAAGAAAATATGTTAAATAATGCAAAATTTAAGTTGCCTTCGAGTTTCGTCATTGCATCTATTTTATTTAAAAAAGTTCGTTTAGATGTTGTCTCAGAATCACACCTGAATAGAACATGGACTGAGTAACTACCATACACAACCTCTAGTAAGCAGTAGTACGTTGATGACATTTAGGAAATTTATATTTTGCCTGTAAGTCTAAATGATATAATATGAACTATAATATCTGAGTGTCCAGAACCTTTTAAAAAAGTACCTATGTATATTGGTAAAATTGGAAAATAAAACATTTATCTAAATACAAAATTTAACCCAAATTGTTAGAGCCGTTTCCGAGAAATTAAAAATTAATTAAGGAAAGTGGGTAACAATGGATCACTTTTTTTTCTAGCCCCTGCACTTCTTAAGTTTATTGATAAATTATTGTTTTCTCAAATTAAATCGTTAGTTAACCAACGTTCATGGAAACAGAAATTAGTTAAAAAAATATTGTGAAATGATCCACGGTGACTCACGAATGGGTCACTTTGGATTAATACATGGGTGACAGTGAATCAACTGGATTACTGACCCAAATGAAGATCAAATAAGTAAGTAACGTAGGTATATTAATATTTAAAAAAAATCAAATCGATATGACATGCTTTGCTTTCTCTATGTATTTCTCAAAATACTTGTTGTAAAATCATCACAATATCTTACAGCGCAACTGTGGCAATATCTGGCACGTTTGGCAAATAAAAATTGTTAAGTATTTTGTTAGATTAAGATAATTGAACTCAACGACATCCCCATTCCTCTTCTTACTTAGAACTTTGGGTGCATAGTAATTTTTTCTTCTTTTATATCAAATTTACTAGTGGATCAACGATCCGCTAAGATCCACTGTGACCCAAAACCAAGTGATTCAGTGTGACCCAACGGAGGTAATCGAAATAAATAGTTATCAAAATAAAAACGAATTCTCCTTAATACAAAACAAAACAGTTAAGGCCTATACTGCGTCTTTTATTTTCACGGAGTGAATTGACAATCACTAATGTCAAACTTGAAATTAATAATGTTGTCACATTTATTTTTGTAGTATTGTTCTATATATTTTACGGTATAATTATTTGAATCGTAAGATTTTAAATCCTGAATTTATTAATTAAAATATTTTGTATTATTCAACATATCCGATCATTTACTATTATCATTACATAATTTAAGAAACTATAAAATTAATATAATATGGCGAACAACTGCACAAAAAACAACGCTATGGTTGATCACGAGAGATGCGAATTTGTCTGCTTTACACGGGCTTCACATATGAAGGATTTAATGTTTTTGAAAAAAACTTATCAATAAGTATAATATCTCATACGGGTTTACAATTACTACCGATTGGTGACGATAACTATTTTAAAAACAATAAACTCATTTAATATCATTTCATTCATACAAATTCATTTCACTGTGGGATTAAAAGCGTACTATATTCAGATTTCAGGAAAAGGGCTATAGTGTAGTAGTTATTCGTACGAATAATGTATACAGAGTTATTATGTATATGAAATAATCTAATGTACCCTGTAATCCACCCACTCTCCCCTACATATATTTACAAGAATTGCTGAATAGTTTTAATTTTAATTGGTTGTATAAAATAACTTTATGTTAATGTTTTAGCGAACCATATATACCACAAAATTTGACTGGGTTGTCAATGGCATTGGTTAAAAACAAATCAGCTCCAATGGATGTAGTTCGGATTGAGACTAAAACTAAAGTAAGTTTACTACCTATTCATACATTATTAGTAATATACACGTTCACAATGACGAAGATTTATTAATTATGCCTATCTCCTATCCATAAGACTCAATAAAGTATTTTGTGACAAACATTTGTAGTAAATTAAAAAGTGATTTATGAGCATTATTTTTAGGCATAGCATATTAATCTTTACGAACAAAAGTTACTTTATTATAAAGACAATTTTATGGAGCTAAATTTTGCTCGTACAGCATGTTATTTGGACACATAGTTTAGGAAATAATGAAAAATTGAAATAATTTGTTTTTGTGGGAAGAACAATTTTATTATGATTGTCACACGGGTGCATTGGCGGCGTGGTGTTTGTCGGATAAAGTTAACACGGCTGCAACCGTGGGGTACAGCTAGTTCTCATAAATAGACTACAATTTATAATAAAACATTCATAATATCGTACTATGACATTTTGTTTATTCTATGAAGGTTTTTAGCGTTTGGCAACTGATTGTAAGTGACGATGTGGCAAGATGGTATCATACTAAGTATAACGGGAGGACTGGCTCTCAAGTGCAGCTGCCGGAAATAAGTGCTTGGTGGCAGATTTTCAACTTGAAAGTGGTATAGCGAGCCAGGTGGGTATTAGAACATGCTCTACCACTATATTATGGGTTCATTACGATGTTTTCCTTCACCGAAAGCTCAGGCGCAGGGGTTCGAACTTATGTCGATTGACGCAATGTACACGATACCAATGCGCCATTATTGCTTCTAAAATCACTATGATCGTTTTAACCATTTCTCCTTTTCTATTTTATTATGTTAAGAATACAAAGGAGTTAAAACTACAGGGCGAATTTAACTCGCAATAATAAAGTAATTGAGTAGATCCGTCACAACAATCGCCGCGTGCTAGATTTGCGGGCACGTTTTATTAACGTAATATCTTTTGTTGTGTTCTAATATGCTACGTTCTCGCTCTTTGTTTACAGTAAAAAAATCGCATCCATTTTACGTAAGAGCAATGTGTACCTCTATACATCGCTCAACAATGTAGTTTTATTAATATTGATAAATTTTAAAAATGCATTATGTAATTGTACTTTACGATTTGTTTCCTATTTTGAGGCTTATAAATGCTTATTAATAATATATTGATATACCTAACTAATCTTGCGTTATCTATTTGATCGCAGATAATGTTTTCCTTCTTATCAGTCGGTTGGGGCTTACTCTCCGACATCGATATAGAAAGTGAAAGATTACGAGCAATCGGCGGCCAACGTTTTGCAGTATGGGCTGTGGCAAGGATACTCGGATTGAGGAGGTACAAAGGTGTAGTGAGTTACTGTAAAATAAAGGATGTCAGTAATCTTCCTAAACCGAAACAACCGCTCACCCTAAGTCACAGCGTTAGCCAGGATGGAGCGCTCGACTCCCCAGATGCGGAAGCGTTTATCGACTGTGACGAAAACTCTGAAGTATTTACAAGCGTGCTGAATGGGAAGCAACATAAAAGAGTTGATTCATGGTATTCGGTAAACTCACGGAGAAGTGCATTTTACAGTACCCGTGGTTCTGAATATCACAGTGTAACAAGTGGTGGTTCAGAAAATATGCGTTCCCCAGTTCATGCCTGTATGCACGGTCCAGCTTCATATCTCCCGTCACTTGTATCACAATTGCCTTCACATTGGGTTCATGAAGAAGGTGAATTTGTTATGGTTCATGTTTCTTACCAGTCATATATCGGTGAAGAATTCTTATTTGCCCCTCGTTCACAGCTCTCTGATGGAGTCATGTGGATGCTTATTATAAAAGCGGGCATTAGTAGATCACAGCTTTTATCTTTTATGCTTGGAATAGGTAATGGTACACATGCAGACCTCAACAATGAGTATGTGAAAATGGTACCCGTTAGTGCATTTAGGATAGTCCCAGAAGGAACTAATGGATACCTCACCGTAGACGGTGAATTAGTAGAATATGGACCTATACAGGCTGAAATATTTCCTAACATAGTTAATCTTCTGGTGCCAGATTTGATATAACACTAGAAAAACTAATAATCAAAAATTCCATGATGACTGATTTAGTTATTTTTAGCAGAAAACCGAGCCTATATGAGTATGTAATTAAAAACTTATATATCAATCTAGCGAATATTCTTAATATTTGGTTGTGTTAAAAACTTCTAAAATGTATAAGAATTACCAAAGTTTCAAGTTTTACAAAGTATCATTCCATGAATGTTGTGAGATTTATTTAAATAATCTTTGAAATTGGTTCAAATAAAGATGTGATAATAATTTTATAAGTAAAATATATTGTATTTGCAGCTAGTCAAATCGTCAAATGAAATTACTTAGTGCCAAAATTTCAGCACTCTAAATGTCCAATTGACGTTCCATTCATAAAAGTATTGTTTCAAAAAAACACTTTTTTACTTACTTTATAAAAAGAGTGATTCTACAAAGTAGATATGATTAGCTTAAAGCAATTGATTGTTTTAAATATTGCATTATGTGGCTTTGATTTTTTTTATTATTATTAATAGGTTCATATTTTATATATTGTTATTATAATGTATCAATGTACACTGTATGATAGATAACAATAATTTGTTTGCCCTTGGCCTTGCCAATCATGCCAATAAAAATATTTTTTTTATAGGTAATAATAATTTTCTGCATTCTTATATTAATTTATAATTATTTTTACACAGTGCGGTTACTGTTTCAACTTGCTATAAAATAATCTTGCCTCTAGGCTGTATTAACTATTTTGATTGTAAGCCTACAATAATAAAATTAGTAACATTTAAGTAGGTTGAGGTTGTTGAATAACTTAATTAATATTATTTATTTAGCAGTATTATGTACGTAATATAATTTTATTAAATTTCTGTGATAATAATAATTATTCTGCCATAATAATGAACTGGAGATAGATACCTACTAATTCTTTATATGTCGTCAGACCTCAATTTGCCTAATTGTGATAATTTGAATTATAATAAACTTTTGACAATGTTCAACACTTTAATGTGTCACAAAAAATATTCAAAGAACATACATATATCTGTTAAAAAGGCTTAAATTGTCTATAGATCATTAATTTAAAATGAATACATTATAGAGTTCGATTTTTATATTGTATATTATTTGTGTCATATAAGGTCAATCAAAGTAGGTCTGACTGATAAATTGTTAATTCAAATAAAAGTAATAAATTTCAATTGTATTCATGTACACATATATGGCAAAAATTTGAGTATTAGCTTTAGGTAAAGCAAACAGTAAAATATTTGCCATGGATACAATTCAAATGAATTAGTCAGATCTACTTTGCCGCCTTCAATTTTATATGACTCAATTAATATAGTAACTACATTGTTCTAATAATAATTTTATTATAGAAATGTACAATGGTTTTATTACCATTTATGGTTATGATGATCATATTAGGGATGGACGATGTTAGAAAAACATTGATATTGACATTGTGTAGTAATTATCAGTGTCCAATAAATATAGAAACAAAAACAGATTTTTCCTAACATTAATGTTTTTGTACTAGCCAAGTGGGTGAGCTCTTTTTGGATGCCACATTGTATCTTCTAACTCTATTTTACAACAACATGTTTTACAGAAATATTGATAATATTGATGAATATCGAACATCCCTAGATCACATGATATTAATAGAAAAGCACAATGGTGATTCTGTTTTCAGATTGTTTAGAATAAAGTGGATTTTTGGTGTATATGATTTGTTTAAGGTATACATTCCAGGCTTGTTTATGGTTAGCAGACTTATTGGAAAACTTATTTGTGCAATTTAAGTAATACAGCATACCAGTGGTATATTTAGGAATTTGTATTTATAAAGGGATGGGAAAAAGATTTTAATATTAATATATTTAATATTCTATTCACAATAGGCACAATGTAAGTAAAGTTATTTCAAGATTATATTTTAAGAAATTGTTATTAAATAAAGGAATATTGCATTGTGTCCAGTTTTATTTTTAAATACAGTCAGTGTAATAAAGGGTATAGTGATTTTTGATATGTAGATTTTATGTGATCTAGAATACTGCAAAAACAACATAAAATCATAAGAAATTTATTATGCCCAATAAACCATCATTATTATTTAAAAATAAAGTATCTAATAAAGATCACCTGAACACCAAAACATTTTCCTTACGCAATAAACAATTTTTAACAACTCTTAAATACTATTTCAATAAATTGTGAGCTCTCAATTTAGGCAGCAGTTATAAAACAGTCTTATAAATGTATATTCAATATGAATTTATCTTAGTTTTAATGAGTCTAGACTATCAAGTAAATTTTGTACTTCTGAATCGACTTGCTCGCGGGTGCTTACTTGTTCAAGTCTCTGCCTTAAAGATTCTAGTTCCCCCGCATCAGCTTTTTGAATTTTCATATATTTTAACATCATCTCGACAACCATACAAATTTCACCAATTAACTGTCTAGTTTCTTCAAAGTGTCCTGCACCACTCGGCCTCATCTGAATGAGTTTCAACTTGCTCTGTGCCAGTTGAATAGGGTTTCTACCGTTTTTGTCATGAGAGCTGACATCTGTACCGGCATCAAGTAGTTCAATTACTACTGGAATATGGTTTGTGCAGGCTGCCAGGTGGAGTGGTGTATTACCTAGTGTATCTTTAATATTTGGATTGGCTCCATGTCTTAAAAGAATTCGTACAACATTAACGTAACCACGACAGGCAGCTAGATGCAATGGGCTTCTTTTATGTTCATCTGAGGAATTCGGGTCAGCTCCTGACTGCAAAAGCTTTTCTACTAATTCAGTGTTATTAGTTGATGCGGCAAAACGCAGTTTTTGATTCCTGGAAGCACATATTGTTCCACCGTACCTGTATTTTAAACGACAATGTCTTGCCTTTGTGGAACATTTGACCTTACCGACGTGATCATGAGGTTCTTCTAAGAAGTCTATCGGCATAGGTTGACCAGACAGGCTTATCGGTATAGCGGGCGGAATATAATCTATCACACACTGAGAGTGGTCAAATAATGGATTATCGCTGCTTTCGTTACTAGTGTCTACTCCAGAGTCCGTCATCATGAATAAAACGAATTCTTTAAAATAGTGATTAGAAAGAACTCATTTCTTATCTGTAGAGAAAATTCACTTTCTTTCTAATTTATACTTTAGAAAGTACTTAAAATATCAAGTTCTCACTTCTCAGCAAGTAAAAAAATATAAAATCAAACTTGTTTTTGAAGTAAAACTAGGGAGGGCGATATTTGTAAAATATCGATTTTTTACAACTAGTTAAATATCCATATTAATAACAATATATCATAGATACTTATTTTATATTTCGTTTATTCAATATTTTAAGTAATAGGAAAGTATTTTACAAAAAAAGAATAATAATAAAATTACTCCACTTAAAAAGATCGCAATTATATATCTCACTTACGCAGCAACTTCAACATGATCGGAGAAGCTATTTTGTAAGGCTGGCCAGACGCTGTATCAGCAACGGAACCGGCATAAAAGGAAATTACTATCCAAGTTGCTTATATTGCAGAGTATTGAGCAAAAATTATGGGAATTTTGGTAGTTCACTATAGCCTGCAAACAATCAAATGGTTATAGCACCGAGGGCGTAAGTAACAGTGATCCCATTGTTTTTTGTCAAAACTTAATCAGTATTTAATAAAACATCAATTTAA
This sequence comes from Saturnia japonica, assembly GCA_033032175.1. Taxonomy (NCBI): domain Eukaryota; kingdom Metazoa; phylum Arthropoda; class Insecta; order Lepidoptera; family Saturniidae; genus Saturnia; species Saturnia japonica. The sequence goes on from CM065315.1 coordinate 4,796,326, forward strand.
CTTTTTTCTTAAAATTTCCTTATATAAAAAAAAAAAATTTTTTGAGGAGAATTTTTTCTTAGATTGTTTTTGTTTAGCTTACCTTGCAATTGATCATGGTTTGCTATCATAAAATAACACTAGAATGCCATAAAAGTATTCATAAACCATCGACGTGATGAAATATCGCTATTTTGGGATAATAATTAAAATATCAATAATAAGCAATCCATTTCAGTATCGATATTTCATTAATATCACTCTTCTTCTTCTTCTATTTTGAATCTTGGCAACCCAGTCAACTTTAGAGATTAATATTGCCATTTTCAAAAAACCCAAGTCCGGTGAAGCTGTAAAAGTCGCAGCGGCTTTAGGGCCCTAAGGTTAAAAGTGTAGTCAGTTCTAAAAAAAAAAAAAAAAAAAAATGTGTGCGTGTACTAGCGTACACTCGTAAGAAGTGAAACTTCTTTAAGACGTTATTTTTCAAAAAATAATTTACTATATGCAACTTTACAGAAATTGGTTAAATAAAGTTAAATTATATAAAGTTTAATAAAAGGCTTTTATTATCATAGACATAAATACAAATTCTACAATTATTTCATTTTAGCTTATTACTACAAAGATTATTATTGAATTTCATTAATTGTAATAGAATTATTACTATCATTGATGTCGTTATTATATATTTGTGTTATTAATGGCTTATGGTAACTGAAATACGAAATATATTGTTTACATTCCACAAAATTTAGTAACTGAGCGACTTTATCGGGGTTGGAAAAAATTTTAGTGTAACATTTTTTCGTTACGCGTCACATTTTTCCGTTACGCGCCATCTTTCGTCATACTAGACGAAACCATCACCAGTTGTGGGTGACCCCTATCCCGCCCCTCACATTTTCTTCTTCCCTGCGGTTGCTTCCCCCCGTCTTTCGAGTGCCTCAGTCCCCGCTAAAAGAATTTTAGTCACCATCTTGGAGGACGGATAGTTGGTGGTGAGTGGAGGAGTCTAAGGTTGGGTGTCGGGTCAAGGACCCACCCTCAAATTTTTTTACCCCCCTTTCCCCTCCTTCATCCCCTCCTCGGATCGCCCCCCCCCCCTCCTCGGCCCCTCAGGGATACTTCACCCCCGCGAGGTCTAACTGGGAATGATGAGCGTTAAAGTCACCTAAAATAATAACTGGAGAAGGGATAGAATCAATAATACACTTAAGTACTGGAATTACTGAAGTATCTTTATGGGGAATATAAAGAGAGAGAAATGAAATATTATCTATTATAGCTGCAACTGCATTTAATTTCCCCTTATTAAAATAAGAAGGTCTGAGCCCCCAAAAGTATCCTCTCTGTCATCTCTCAGAATAAAATAGCCTGGTACTTTAAATATGGTACCTGGTTTCAACCAAGTTTCGCATAAAGCTAAAATAGGTGGTTTAAATCTATTAATCAAGTAATATAAATCAGTCTGTTTTGATATTACACTTCTACAGCTCCACTGAAGAATGTAATCCATGTTGGAAGCAATTAAAAAGTGTAACTGATATATTTTGAATCAAGTTGATTTCAACGTGGTCAGGTAAACAAGAATTAGAAATAATATTCATCAAGGAAATAATCAAGGGATTTATATCTACATTTTCTTCATTGGTATCTTTATTGTTATTCAATGCACAACCATTATTTGAAGGCGGAATTTCATAATTTTTAATCAACTTCTTATGTGCTTTAATATCATAGCCCTTAGCTAAAGGAGCATGTATTTTTGGTTTCAATAAAACTGTTTTTTTTATATGAAAAAGTATTTCTGTTTGAATCATCTACCTGTGTGTGTATTAATAGTTTATCCCTATTAGGGTTGGAGGTTAAAACCTCAACAAATGATTTTTTTGCAGGTGAGAATTTTTTATCAGCCTCTTGGTAAGAGACTGAATGATTAGACATATAATGTTTTGTCTTTTTGACGCACAAACTCTGAACAAGTTTTATCTATGGCTTTGTCAAGTCCAGAACAATTAATACATCTGTAGTCCCCATCTACATCACATGATGAACCATCATGATTCTCACCACATTTAAAGCAACGAGGTTTGCTTCTACACTGAATCCGTGTGTGCCCAAAACGGCAGCAATTGAAACATTGTATTACTGGGTAAATATACTGTTCCACTGGCAGAGATGAATAAAAACAAAATACCCGAGAAGGAAGAGCTTGCCCATCAAAAGTTATCACTACTGTTTGTGTAGGGATCCAAGTAGAACCCTCTGGGCTACTGGCCTTCCTACTAAGCCTACGGGAACGTATGATGTACCCAAATCCATCAGGAATTCTTAAATTATTAACAATTATAGTAAGACAACCCGTCCCTAGTACTTCCAGACGCCGTGATATACGTCTCCCGTCTAGGTACTATGATTACTCTATGTAGGTTGTATATGCATAGGTAGTTAGTTCTATTCTTGAATTTGACAGAGAATAAAAAGAAGAGCTTTAGCTAGCGCGTCGTTTGATGTCTTTTAAAATGACTGTCGTGTTTTCTGATTATTTTATATAATAGCCTAACTTACGAATGTGTAATAAATTGTGGTTGTTGAATAAACGTTTCAACTATCTGCCGACTATATTATTTATAATACTGAGCTAGCTTGGCGAAACAATGTCATTATGCGACCACTCAATTGGAATTTCATGGATTATTCCTAATTTACATATATTATATGTTGGAATTGAAGTTTTATAATTATTACTACCTAATATGGAATTGCTTAAAATTTATTGGCAGTTATTGACGACTTAAATGATACTGACAGACGAATTCTACCAATTTTTTTAATTCCGTCTTCTAAAACATCTGTCATTTGATTTTTTTGTAAAAAGTAGCCAAATTTTAGTGGATGCAGAGTTGTACCTGCTTTTGTATCCTCTGTTACTAATTCCACTGTAACAATATATGGACCGGGGTCTGAGTCTTTATATAATTGTCTGTTAACATTATTTGAAAATTTCTCATCTGAAGTATTACTATCAGTATTATAAGAACTTTGAGCGCTCCCTACCTCGGAAGACTTGGTGGAAAAGGAAGATTTGTTAAAGAAATTTTTTAATTAATGGTTTCTTATTAAACCGAACAGATTTATCTTTTATTGGTTTAAAAGTCTGAGTCGATTTCCGTCTATACTTTTTCATATCCACAACAGATCCTAAGTTCAACATTTTAGGGTCAGAAGAAATATATTTATCTGCATCTAATAGTGTTAACAAAGGGTGTTTGTCAGAAGGAGGGTCAGGCTCAGGATCCAGATCCATGATTTATATGAAATAAAAAACTTAGCACGGAATGTTCTCGAAGCTACACAAAATTAACTAAACTACACAGAATTACAGACATAAAAGTTGAAAAGAAAGACAAACTATAAGAATAAACAATAACAATGAAAATATAATGCCACAATTAATTAAAATCAAAAAATATCGACCGCCAAATTTGAAGACTCCCCGCGCTTTTTCGACTCGATGACGAAGTTGTACCATTAATAACACTCGGCTTGGATATCGGTCTATGCGCTCATCCCTAAGTTAATCTAAAGTCTAGGGATGCCGATTTTGATTAATCAATAATCAATTTGATGGGCCAAATAGATTAATAAATTTGTTCATTTGAGCCCGTGAATCGATATTTCAATATAGAAAATTGAAATTTTCTTTAATAATAAATGAACAATAAAATTATTTTAAAATTAGTGAAATTTACCAAATAGACGTATGTCGGATGTCCACGTTTATGTCATCTACTTAGGATTGAGGTTTTTTACAATGAATGCTATTTAAATAATTCAATTTTACTCAAAAAATAATTATTTCCGCAGTGTGTAACTTTATATTTAGCCTTATTAAAAAGTGATCTAACCACAGACCTTCCATTACACTAAATCTATGGACCTAACTGTAACTCGACGGTGCGGTAGTGATTCTAAAGCTGAGCCATATTGTCTATACTGAAGTATTCTTCAACGTCAATCAGTGATTTCTTTTAAACTATATGCGGGTGCAACTGCGGGGCCCAGCTATTATTATTTAGTAAAACTAAATATTTTGTGTTCATTTCGTATCGAACTTAAGAGACTACTTGACTCGTATCAAATTTGGCGCAATAAATAAATATTTTCTGTAGTATTTGACCTAAGAAACCAATATTAATTAACGATTACAGATGTGTATTAAAAGTATATAAGGTGGCTATATAATTACAATTAATTTTTTTTTGTTTTATTTTTGAACTATGAATTCTGAAAACGTTGTCGTCCATGTTGTGACATCATAGGACTCTAAACAAATTCAATGCCGCGGCGCGGCGTGGCGCTGCATGGCATATATCAGTTTTTCTTCTTCTTGTTGTTTTGGATCCGCAGACACATTTGCCAGTGTCTTGGTGAGTAGTTAAAAACCTGTACCATGGCATCTGTTGGGTTGACATTTGACACTTGATTCTATGATTGAAACTAAATTTGACTCTGATAGACGCTGTGCAGTCTGTGCTGGACAGTTGACATATTTGACACTTGACAAGTTACACTTTGACAGCGTAACATTCGGCCTCGAAGAGAATTCATATGCGTTTATTTTTATCTACCATACTGCGTAAATATTATTTAAAAGAATGCAACATATATCCATATTCATGGTGAGTCGATGACTATCAATTTTAATGCAAAAACAGTTGTTTTGTCATATATTTTATTTGTAACCTATAATGTATTGCCGATAGGACATCGAAAGCTCTCGGTCATACATCGATGAATTGTATTCTCCTGACCCAGAGAAAGTTTTGACTGCTGTAGTGATGCTCAAGAACTCTGTTATTGGTAGTAACAGACAGAAGAATTCAGTAATTCAGCAAGGAGTGGTCCCAAGGCTGCTGCAGTTAATTTCAAAAGATTCTCTCGATCCCGATATAAAACTCGAAGCGCTTATAACTATCGGTAATGTAGTTTTTTATTCAATACTTTTAAGTACGTTAGTGCTATGGATTCACTGTATATTTTTTTTATCCTTATTATAAAATATCTTCAACAGTATGTATAAATTCTTTGTCAAGTTTAATGAGTGTGGGAGAGTAACGAAAGTAATAACAATATTATGAATTTGAGCTATTACCTCAGCATTAATATGCTTGAATACTACATGGATCAATATAGGTTTCAATGCTATAATGTAAATAAGCTTTTGGAGAAAAACTTTATCATGAAACCATTGTATGATGGTAAAACATTTTATCCTATTTGTATGGTTAGTTACTACCAACCAGATAAAAATATGTTCCAGTAGATGCAAGTGAGAGTTAGCCACCTTCATATTAGTGTGCTGAGCACATTTTCATTTCAATTCTCATGTGATGTACTGCTCATAGGCTAGCTCACAATTCAAACATAATTATGATTGTTATGACAGTTATAATTACATATTGCATTAATATTGTAGTGGAAACAATCTGTTATCTAAATGACATAATGGGCATAATATAACAATATTAGGTCCTTACATATGAAATTGCTGTTTTGTAAGGGAGGAATATAAAGTCAATTTTTTTTTGGAAAATATATTTAATTAATCAAAGTATGCACCGTTGTTAACTATGCACTTTTGCCATCTCATAGATAGTTCATTGATCCCTTTAAAAAAAAAACCATGGGGGTGAGAATTAATAAACTCTTTGAAGGCAGTTTGGACTGCCCCATCAGAGTTGAATTTTTTTCTTTGTAAGAAGTTGTCCAAATTCCGGAAAAAATGGTAATCTGTTGGAGCAAGGTCCGGGGAGTATGGTGGATGTCGCAGACATTCCAATTGTAGCTCATCTATTTTAGTTGTTTGTTGTGCAGTGTGTGGTCTTGCATTGTCGTGAAGCAGCAGTGGCCTAGAGTGATTGACCAATCATGGTTATTTAGCAGCTAGTTCTTCCTTCATGGTTTGCAGTTGCTGACAATAGATATCTGCCGTAATTGTTTGGCTAGATTTTAGAAAGCTGTTGTGAACAACACTGGCACTAATCCACCAAACACTCACAAGTAACTTTTTCTGAGTCAATTTTCGTTTAGGGCAGGATTTGGCTGGGTCTCCAGGGTTCAGCCATTGCGATGACCGCTTCCGATTATCGTACAGTATCCACTTTTCATCACAAGTAATGATTTGATTTAAAATCCCTTCATTATTGTGTCAGTTGAGCAAAATAACACAGCAGTCGATGCGTGTTTGCAAGTTCAATTCACTCAATTCATTTGCTTCAAGTGGATTAATACAGTTTTATCACTTACCCCGATGCCTGCAGCTATCTCTGAAGTTTTTTATGATGGATCCGCTTGCACAATAGCCTTTAATTCTTCATTTTTCACTGTGGTCTCCGGCTGTCCACGGGGTTGGTTCTGAAGGTCGAAATTTCTAGAAAAAAATGTTGAAACCAAACACGTACCATGCTTTCTTTTGCGACATCAGCGCCATACACATCATTATTCTTTTAAGCTGTTTCTGCAGCACTGGTGCCATGGTAGAACTCATACTCGTAAATATACTAAATGAATGACTGTTTTCAACCAGCTAAATGAATTTATAATTTTGAATTTGGAATTCTTAACCAAAAAGGAGATATTTCAGATCAAAGTGGTTAATATGACAAAACGCTAATTTCATATGTAAGGACCCTAATACATTAATACTTTATATTTTTTTAAATAAAGTTTCTATATTATTATCAATAGTGATTACATAGGAACTATTCTAACATCACAGGTATAGTTACAGGGGGCAAGGATGGGCATTGCATATCAACAAAAGTCATTGCTTACTCTAGAAAAATTGATGGTATTGAAGGAATTTACCTTTTTATTCTTTTCATCTTGAGATTTTTTTTGTAATAAATGCATGTTTTTGTCCTGGGTAAAAATTAGATTATCTGTAATTAGATTACCAAAATGAAATACAGTCAAAATCTGTTATAACGACATCGAAGGATTGCTCATATTCAGTCGTAAAAACCGATAGTCGTAACAACTGGTGATGTTTAATGTGTATCTGCAAGTACAAACAAATCAATAGGGAATTATTGGAAAAATATATTTATTCAACTATGTACATTTTGTTTATTACACACAATGCATATTATTTTTCTGTGAGCATAAAATCTGTAATTTTGGGCTAATTGAGCAAGAGAAATATTGTCCTATTTTGTTATGTAATATGTTTAAAACAGTTAGCTATAGTGTTTTGTGAAACGTTTTTCCATGCTTCTGATATCATCAAGATGGCATCAAGAACCGTAAAGCTTTTTTGGTCGCTACTGTCAAGGTTTTGTATTAACTTAAACACTTGCAGTCTTCTATAGTGAGATTTTAAACACCTTATTACACCTTGGTCCATTGGTTGCAATACAGATGTAACATTTGGTGGTAAGAACACAAGTTTAATGCATTTTAGATTAGTAACAGCCGGATGAGCAGAACATTTATCAAGCAAAAGTAGAACTTTCTGTTTGTTTCCTTTCAATTCAGCGTTCCAGTTTCTTAACCATCTCTCAAAAATGTCCGATGTCATCCATGACTTCACATTGTTTTCATATGTTACCGGCAGTAAGTGTATGTTTTTAAAGCATCTTGGTTTCTTAGATTTCCCAATAACTAAAAGCTTTCTTTTACAGGATCCTGTCATATTTGCTGCAACTATGATCGTTAATCTTGTCTTAGACATTTTTCCCCCGAACAATTCTCTCCTTTGAACTTTAAAGTCTTGTCTGGTTTCATATTGTAAAGAAGTCCAGTTTCGTCTGCGTTAAAAATTTCATATGGTCCGTAGCCTTCAAATAATGTACGCCACTTTTGCGTTATCCGTTCTTCTACAGTATCCTTATCAACACTGGCAGCTTCACCACTCATTTTCCCGCCGACAATACCGTGCCGAGCCCGGAAACGTTGAATCCAACTAGACGAGCAAACAAAATCTTCGCCAAAACGTTGAACAAAATCGTTAGCTTTTTGTTGAAGAATCGGTCCGTTTATTGGCACATTATTAGCCCTTTGATATTTAAACCACTTTAACAAAGCTTCCTCAATATTCGTATGCTTCGTTGTTCTGGATTGTTTCATGTTCAAAAAATTATTGTCATAAAGTGTTTGAATTTTTTCTCGCTCTTTCCAAATGGTTGAAATTGTCGAGTGTGATATACCATATTCCTTTGCTAAGTCTTTGTTTGAAATTCCGCTCTGTAGCTTGGATATAATATGCGATTTTTCTTCAATATTAATTTGTTTTCTTTTTATTTGCGACATTTTGAAAGTTTCACGAATAACTCCACAAAGTTTTGGTGCGTCTTGTGTATAGATAAGTAACAAACTAACTGAAGAGATATGTAGAAGCGGGCTTTGAGTCTACTGCATGCACGTGTTTTGTTTCTAAGAATTAGAAAAGACCCTGCACTAAACTAAATCCTATTGTTTTCTTTCCTGATTTTAATAACCATTGAAGACAAATGTGGATACCTATTCAAATTGTTTACAATACAGCTTAGCCAGTCGGCCTAACAGATCTAATTCTCCGAAATATTAGTTAAATGTGGTCGTTTTATGAGGTATGTCGTTATTAGCAATGTCGTATAAAGCAACGTTTTTAATAAGGCGGTCATATAGCATTCAGCCGGGACCTTTGTTCTAGGTTATTATAACCGGCATGTTGTTCTAAACGATGTCGCAGTAAACGGTTTTGACTTATTATTATAGTACACTCATCAAAAAAGTCTAAGCAACATGTACTAATTTAAATTTTAGGATGGTTCTTCACATTATAACGTTGTATTTTATTTTTAAAATAATATCTTTAGGGTTCTTTGATGTAAAAATAACAGCTGTTGTCTTTATAAGTTCTTTTAATAACAGAAATGAACAATATTAGAATATACTGTAGAAACTAAGATACATAAGAAACTAAACTTTTTCTTACAAAATGAAATTTCTAAACAAAATGTATTTATTGTGAAAGAATAGAACAATTTAATACAAAGTATGGGCTCCTCTGCTATTCAGAACTTGTCGGCAACGATTATTCATTGAATTAATGAGACTGTTTATGTCATCTTGCGGTATTCGCTCCCAATGGAATTGTAGCAAATCCTTCACCTGTTGGATTGTTGTCGCTCCGTCCAAGTCCTTCAAAACACGTCTCTGGAGCATGTCCCATGCGTGCTCGATGGGGTTGGGATCTGGCGATTGTGCAGGCCAGGGCAATACCCGGATGTTCTCCGTTGCAAAGCATACACTGGTTCGCCGAGCTGTATGTAAACGCGCATTGTCATGCATTAACCTAAAATCGGAGCCAAAGGTTTGTGCAAATGGGTAGACACAAGGTCTGAGAATATCCTCAGTGTAATTTTCAGCATTCATGTTTCCATTTACAAAAACGAGCTCAGTTCGCCTGTTCTTCATAATACCCGCCCATAACATAACTGTTGAGCCGCTGTATGGATGAACTTCCTGAACGCACCTGAGCCTTTCAGTATTTCCGGGCCGACGATACACTCGCACCCTTCTTGTATCAGGCTTAAACCCGAATCGCGACTCATCGGAAAACATAATTTTATCCCATTGTTCCTGGGTCCATGTTATGCGTTCTCTACACCATTAATATCGACGAGCGCGATTCCCGTGACGTATCGGTGGGCACCTGATTGGGCGTCGAGCTCGTAGGCCGTACTCATGCAGTCGATTTCGCACAGTTTGAGCACTTACATCAACACCACTTGAAATTTGTAGCCTCAAACTTATCTCTCGAGCGGTTAACATCGGCTGGCGTCTTGCAGTCAGTTGTATGTACCGGTCTTGCCGAGTGGATGTACTCCTTTTACGGCCTGGATGCTATTCAGCGGGTTCTCCTGTATTATTGTAGCGCTGCCAAAGACGACAAATAACACTTCTATGAATGCCAAAATGTCGAGATACCTGAGATTGATTACTTCCCACTTGCAACATCCCTACAGCTCTTTGCATTTCATCTGCCATCAAATGACGTCGCTTCATGACGTAAAGAATATCTAACAATTCAATTTTGTCGCTAACTTTATTTGAATGGTTGGTAAAATTATAAAATCAAGACTAAACGTAGCAATTAAAACGCACTTAAATTCAAACAAATTCGCAGTCATTTGAATTTTAAGAAAAAACAAAACATAATCAAATTTTTTTTTTACAACCAGCCAGTATGTCATCTATAACAAAAAAGTTTACTTACCTACGCACTTTGTTTGAGTAAATATTTAGAAATTAATTAATATAAATGGAAAAACTTGTAATATCACGCATGTTGCTTAGACTTTTTTGATGTGTGTATTTGATCAGCCGGCTTGTTGCCTTCCCTAGGAAAATTCGCTAGCAATGCCAATGTCTATCATTCATTGATTTTAGTCATAATAAAACTAAAACAATTACATATAATAAGGAAAATTTTTAACCCATCACCATATATGCTGCACTGCCAAATTTGTAAAATAAAATAGCTTTGTTGGCAATAACAGTTTCACAGAACATGCCCAGTCTATTTTTACTAAATGCATATGAAATTATATACTATGGTACTTAAAACAAAAAAGCAATTTGTAAATTTAGTCTTTTTTGGCTAATCTCGGAAACTGTTGGGCTGATTTTGATGGTACTTTCACTTGCAAATAGCTGATGCTATAATCAGTAAGTCAGGCTACTTTTATTTTATAGAAAAATTAATAGGGTACCTCACAAATAAAATAAATTAAAGTAGCAGTGTAAATTTTGTAGTCCATGCCAGCGGAGCTCCGTGCACATCACTAGTATTTAATAAATTGATACCTATGTTTATGACTAGTAATGAAAATAATTTAAATATCGTCAGTGATACTGTAAAACAGGATTTGTCACTATGAATTCATTTTACAGGAGTGAAAACTTTTTTACAATTTGCTATGTGTATGTCATGCTTTTTGTGGTAAAATATCATTAGTGAAATCTATATATTGTTTTGCAAATCACTCTTGAATATGGATATAAAATTTTGCAAAGAACTATTGAGACTGAGTCTTTTGACATAGAACATATTGCGTTATCACCAACAGTATAGGAAAGTTGTAATATTGCATAAATTACAAAATGACTGTTGTAATGCAGAAGTATTCTTTTAATTATACTAATTATAAATTAATTGGCATTTCAAATAATAGACAAACATCTTTTTTAAGATCAAAAATTAGACAAAAAGAGACAATAGGCATATAAGTTTTTATCTGTAAATGTTTTCCTATATGTTCATAAAATTTTCCTTTTATGTTTTTTTTTGTACAAACTGTAACCTCAGAATTGTATTTGTTTTTGAACCAAAGATGTTTTTTGAAAGCCACATAATAAATTTTATTTGTTACACAACTTTCAATCTCCGTCCTCTATCAATAATATACTTATTAAATGTTTGTTTATTCTTTTGTTTTGGAGACTTTTATTCTATTGAATATATCAGTCCCATTGTACCCTATCCATTCTAGAATTAAATGAGGATCTTAAAATACCATGAAAAACACCTATATTTTAACTATTTAAATTCATACTGTTCATTAGTGACTCCCTTTCGGTATTTAATGTTGACAATTAGGAATACAGTATAATTTAAGTTAAAAAATTAGATGTATTTTAATTATGTAGAGAAGCTTATATCAAATCAGATTGTAAATAATAAAATATATAATTGCAATATTTATATTACATACAATTGTGTACAAATGGTTTTTTTCCATTCATTAGCAATATTTTTCACTATAAAGAAATCAAGTCTCTTACTAATATATATTTTTTAACTCGCCCAGTGTTTCTGTTTGTATAAAAAATTGTGATGCAACTATATTACTATAGCAATCGTCTGCATATGCATAATGTGTTGCAAAGTGAGCCTCCTCATATACCATGATCCACTAATGTGAAAATTTCCAGAAGCCAAATTTTTATTTTTCACATGTTGCATTCCGGGCACATAGCCATGAATAAATTTTGTTGTTTGATGAAAAAATGTGCTACGCCTAATTGTAAACAATACAATAAAGTCCAAGATATGCGTCACGTTTTGATGGAATGTGTCCGGAGCAAAACAGAGAAAAAATCTCTGGTTGGGGTCCTTGGTCTCAATATGTGGCATTAGGGTGGCTTCCATGCTATATTGTCCAAGCTTGGGCAGTACTGACGCCCTTTCAGTGTACAACTTCGTTGATTGTTACTTTAAATAAAATGCGTTGATTCAATTAGGCCGACGTAACCCAAAGGTCAAAAACCAGGAAAAAAATGCATATTGGATATATTTCTGGATGGCCCATGTAGAAGATAATTGGACTTGCAATAATCTCAAACAAAAATACTGTTAGACTATGGTCACATTTATGATAGTGTAAATAAAGCAATTGTCATTTCAAAATATTTCATTGCAGGTTCATTAGCTAAGGGCACACCAGAAAATGTAGCAGCTTTAGTGGAACAAGGTGTAGCGACAGAGTTAGTGGAACTACTTAAAGTAGTCCCAATTAACTCAAAAATGACAGAAGCGGTAACATGTGCACTAAGAAACATATTTCTGCACCCACCGGCACCTATATCGGTGCTCTCGACTGATATGCGGTTACTGACCAAGATGACTCGTGAGTAATAAATCTGTTATCATTTTATTATTATTTATATGACTATGAGACTGTTGAGACAATTGATTAATTGAATTTATAACTAAGTATGTGATATGTTATATATCACAATATGAAATACTTTTGCAATTTGTTTAAATTAAAATAACTGGATTAACATAAAATAATAATAATAAATAAATAATAAATGTTTAGTCATAAAATACAGGGAAAACATAAACTTACGTAAAACCTACAATTACAACTAAAAACAATTACAGTACTGCTATTTGAATTTTTTTATCACGACCTTTATTTTAATAATGCCACAATATCCATCTAAATTCGAAATTATATTGAGTCCTATTCTCCTCTCTTCTACCTCCTCGCCTTGTCTTGTTAATTCACTTTGGCTTTTCTCTGTTCTTTACCTCGTTTCGTCTTCTTCTACACTTGTGACAGCTCCATGCTTAATCTACCTCCCATTAGCTAATAGACATGTTATCTTCAATACAATCTGGGTGTAGACAACTGTTGAAAATTGTTTTAAACACTTTATGTGGACACTAGCCGTGTGCCCGCGGCTTCGCACGCGTTTGATATTACGCAGTAATTATTTTCATCCCGTAATTTTATTTTTACTCATATCATTGACAATTTATGTAGCCTATCAATTGAGGGATGACATGTACTTCTAATGCACAATTTTCATTACATTTTTTTTACGACTTTAAAAAGTAATATAGAAATTTCTTATACTTTATCAATTGACAAAATTTAATGAGAATCGAGCAAGCCGTTTTTAAGTTAAATCCAGAGGGACATACAAACAGACAAAAATTATTTTTTTCATGTCACATTTGTGATTAGTATCGTTCATATCTATCTACAAATTTTGGTAAAATATTAAATGTACAGCCAGAAATACAGATTTATTAATATAGATATATATTTTTTTTATATAACATTAAGACGGGACATTATGGTCATGTGACCTATGACTTCATCAATCAATAAATAAAACTAAGATTATAGGTATTATATGCAATATTACTAATACATAATTTTAAAGACAATATTTCCATACTTATTTACTTACACATATTTATTGAACGGTATCTGATTTGCGTCTCTAATCACGTGAACCGCAGACTTAAAAACATCTTAATTTTTCCACATTTGTATTATTTTAGGGTTATAATCAATATAGAAATTATTTTAAAATATACAGTCAATTCGCAGATTATTGAGTTGATAAGAGTTTTGTCATAATACGAGTCGATAGATAGAATAAGTGGATGTTGTTGTGTAGAGATAGCTCGCGAGGGCACGGAGAGAGCGCGCGCGTGCGTTATGCGCGTGCTGTCCGTATGGTGCTGCAGCGCGGCGCAGCAGCAGCCGATGGTGTTGGCGGGCGGTTTTGCAGCGGCTGCAGCGCTGCTCGTGCCTGCCGGCCGTGCTGCGGCGCCCGCGTCGCGTACTCTGCCCGCGCTTGACTTGCTCGCCGCCATGTGCTTCGAGAACCCTCACGCGGCTCAGATCGCACTCAATACTAAGTTAGTCTACCGTAAACGAACTTAAAGTGAGAATTGATTAATAGGCAAGCGGACAACTTTTTAAAAAGCGTTAACTGTTGATCATTACTTATTTATAAAGGTAGAAAATATGTAATTTCACATAAATAATGCGTTATAATTACTTATAATAACGTCTAAACGCGTACATTTTTAAATTGCCGCGCAACCGATACCGCAGAGCGCGTGACGTCATACGTAGGATCAGTAATCAATAATTGCAGAAAGTTATAAAAACAGATGACTTGAGTAACGTTCGCTTGCATACGAATGACGTCATGCGCCGTTATTGGTGTTTCGTTTGAAATGAAGAACAGCATAAAAAAATTGGATCCTATTAATTTAAAATTATATATGATTATAATATTAGGAAGATTATTTTCAACTACATTTGTTATATGGTTACTGCCCGGTTGCCTATTAAACACATTAATCGAACGTAAAATCTCTAATATTTTTTAAAGAGGTTTTTTTTGTGACTACGACAAAACATCCTTAATTTTCATCATTCATTCAGTTTTTAGTCATTCTAATTTTATGAAATGTAATTTAGGGGCGATTTTTTTATCCCTCAATAAAGTTAACTGTTGGTTGAAAAATCAACTCTAAATAAACCCATCATAAAATAATAGATCACTTTTGACAGTTCTCGACGTGAAGTAAATAGGGATGTACCAATGAGAATTGGTAACCAGAGGAACCGATTTTCATTACAAATCGATTCCCTTTGTAATATTTTTAATTGTTTTACGTTCTACATGGAAACATTTAACCATATACTAGTACAATATTTTAAAAGTACGTGATTTAAATCTGACCTAAATTCATTAAAAAATTCTACAGTTGATTTATATATCAATTTTAATTCACAATATCAACCAAAGAGGCTATTTTAAAATACAGGGTTATGTTTCTCAAATTGTGGAATAGAGGCACTTGATTTAATCAATACCAGATTTTAGGGGCAATTGATTTATTTCTTAAATTGTACCTAAACTACTTAGAAAAAAAGAAAGACTTAGCCATTGTTAACAATCGCAACAAAATAAGTGAGGACTATCTATGTAAAAAAATGAAGGCTAATAAATACAACATAAGATCCTTTAAACCAGCGGTTTCTAAACTTTTAAAGCTACTAAACACTTAACCATTCTGTTTTATTTTAGGAAACCCTTTATTAACAAACAATATATACTTTAGAGGAAGCTAAAAAACCATAAAGAAAGTGTGAATACAAAACATTTTAAATTAATTTCCTTATTGCAGGCATGGTGACAAGACGATACCAGAACTATTATCAAATCTAGTGTCAAGAGACAAACCGTTACCAGTAGCCATGGGCGCAGCGCGATGTCTTGCGTTCTTACACAGAGCTGGTGCGCTCGCCGCAGACGATAACAGGTAATCCATGCTATTATTATAAAGAGGCAAAATTTGTGAATGTGTTTGCAGAAGATAATTTCTGAAACTACTGATCCGATTTAGAAAAATCTTTCACTATACTATGTTTATCATAAGATGATATGTCCCAAGTAAATCGTGAGGTCGTGCAAATTAGAAATATGCATTAATTCGACCATCGATATTTGGAATATGATACTGATAGCCGTTTGTATGACAAAATCTTAAATAACTTCCTCTAAACAATGAGTTTTGAGAATTTAGTTTTTTTTTTGTTATTACGTTCAAAGTTATTTCCGGTACTTAAAACTAGAGAAGACGAAAATAATAATATCTATAAATCGAACAAATCTAAAATTCATCGTTTAATCGAAGCGTACATTTGATTTATTTGTTTCTTTTTAAATTTCGAATAAAATATATATTTACGTAATTCCTATTTTGTTACTGTAGCAACACAACGAAGAATGTTGTCCGGATGAAATAATCTTCTCGTTTGGCGTCAGGCATTAAATAAATAATTTATGGGTTCCGGATTGCGATTTTAATTGTTCTTATAGTTTATTTGTGTTATTTAAATTACACAGCTAACACATCCCCCACAATTGATTTTAAGCAAAATTGTATTATCGATTTTATTTACTTCTAAAAATCAACTTTCAATTTAAGTTGTGCTACATCTCTAAAATAAACATTTGCCATGTTTCATGCAACTCTCCTTATAATGAACGTGCTGTTGGTTATAGGCTATGTTCTAGTGTTATTATAATTTTGTAATTACGCTTACGAAATCGCAGACGGTATATTATTTAAAATAGTACCTGGCCCAGTAGACATAGATCTGCCCTATAGAATTTACTTTTTTGCCACTAAACTAATGTGTTTTTTCTTGATAGATGAACCTTTTTTGTCGTTATATACATAAGATTAATATGAAATTATTATCTATGTCTATGTTATTACTTTTTACGAAGAGTGGTGTTTGGTGCGCTTCCCTGTCTGGCGCGGTTATGTACCAAAGAAATGCCTGAAGATATTCGCGCTACCGCCGCTGAGACACTCGCCTATTTAGCCGAGGTATGTAACATTAAACTGGAACCGTCTTCTTATTTAATTGTAAGTGTTAACATGTGTTTATACAAAATTTTGTTACGTGAATAGAATATTTTTCTAATTTATCTTGTAATATTCAAATATAAATCTAAAAAGATGGCGGGTCCCTTGTTAAAACTATCTAGGGAGTGTTTGTGCCAACGTAAAATTTAGTTGTCCATGTTTCTAGTCATCATTTAGCGCCAAATAACGTATGTTTATGAATTAAAAATAAAATCTACTTATGCATTGTATAGTATTTTCAACTCTAAAACTTAAAATTGCAAATTTGTGTTACTTAAGGCACTCTGGTTCCGATGGCTTCATTTCTAAATGTTTATTATAGTTTACTAGCCTCTACTCGCGACTTCGTCTGCGTGGACTTCAGAATTAGTTCTTTACCGGGATAAAAAGTATCCTATATCGTGATCTGAGTTATTAGATATGTGTGTGTAGCTACATTTGGTTCTGTATCCTTGAATAATTAAAGTGTAGCTACACTTGCTTTCTGTATCCTTGAATAAATAAAGTGTAGCTACATTTGGTTCTGTATCCTTGAATAAATAAAGTGTAGCTACAGTTGGTTTCTGTATCCTTGAATAAATGAAGTGTAGCTACATTTGGTTCTTCAGAGGTCGATTATCTAAAGCTGGCACGTTCAACACATTTACAAATTGCGCTTGTGTAGTGTTCTGTGAATAAGCGCGCGGCGTGACGTCACATCACGAAAAGTCTGCCCGTCTCTCTCTCGCGCGGCCTCTTATGAGTGTGAAGGCGACGGTTATTGTTTTGCTTTTGCTACTGTTTATTTATACAGAGTGGTCTTTTTGGTTTCAACCGGTTAACGTCAAAAAAGCAAACGGGAGATTATCACAGTAATATGAATGCTAGTAATTATCAGAAGTGGATTAAAGAAAAACTTCTTCCAAATTGACCGCCACAGTCAGTTTTAGTAGTCGATAATGCATCGTACCATAACGTCGTATCGGATCCAGTGCCAACATCAAATTTAAAAAAAGTGACAAAGTGACAAATATAATATATCATATCCAGAAATAAATACAAAACCTGTGCTATTTGACATTATAAAAAAAAATAAGCCAAACCATGTACAATTTGTACTTCATAAAATCCTCCAAGATCACGGACACAGTGTATTGCGGCTACCACCTTACCATCCAGAACTCAACCCAATAGAGTTACTGTGGGGTATTATTAAAGGGAAAGTTGCATCACAAAATGTTAATTTTAACTTGAAAACTGTGGAAGAATTATTTAGAAAATAAGCGGATTCTATTACTCTTGATATGTTTAGTGACATTTGGAGAAAGACGCGAGAACATGAGAAAAAATATATTCAACTGGAACCAAAACTGGATACTTTCACTGACTCATTTATAATAACACTTGGAAATTCCGACGGCGAAACATCAAGTTCTTCGAGCGATGAAAGTTTGAGTGGGAAGATTTAATTTACGAATCTGATTAAAAGCAATAATGTAATAATCATAATATGTACATAAAACAAGTAATACTATATTTTTATTTATTTATCCACAATGCACCTAATTTTCCTAAAACTTAACTCTAGTCTACACTTAGACTAGAATCGCATTTTGAATCAAAATCAAAAAATCAAATTAAAAATATTCGAAAAAATTATTGATCATGCTGTATGGTAAAATTGCATTAGTGTGAGTACTGTGAACGTGCCAGCTTTAGTTAACTCTGTTATATCCTTGATTAAATAAAGTGTAGCTACATTTGGTTCTGTATCCTTGATTAAATAAAGTGTAGCTAGACTTGGTTTCTGTATCCTTGAATAAATAAATTGTAACTACACTTGGTTTGTGTATCCTTGAATACATAAAGTGTAGCTACAGTAGGTTTGTGTTTCAGGTGGACACGTCTCTGCAGAGACTGGCTGCTATATCAAATCACCTGATGAGCTCGTTAGCGGAGATCGTGAACTGCCCCTCGGCTGCCGCTAAGGAGGGCGCCTTCAAGTGCTTCGCGTCACTCGGCGCTAACGACGAGGACATCCGCAAAATGATCATCGAGACTCACGGCCTGATGGTCTACATCGTTAATGGCATGACCGACTCTGAACCTTCGGTAATTTCCCTATGGTTTCTGTTTGTACTATATTTTTCTTATAGTATAAAAGTGGCAAACAATCATACGGCCCGCTTAATGGTAATCGGATACCGTAGCCTATGGACGCTTGTAATACCATAGGTATCACGAGCGCGTTGCCGATTTTGAAGCCCCTTACCCCAAGGAGCTCTGGAAACCCTACTTACCGCATGAACACAACACAAGGTTATTTGGTTGCAATCTTCTGTAAGGTGGAGGTATTCCATTAGTCATGCTATCCCGAGTAGGGGGAAAGCGGGTGGTAAGCGAAAGGTCACTGATTTACTTGCTGACTAAACAGATAAATAAAATTGTCTTTGCAGTCGGGCGACCTTTTAAATTAAAAAGTGTTCCACGGTTCCTAAGGTTAAAAAGTGTCCCAAAGAAAAAGTCCTCCGGCTGCAGACAATTTTATTTAACTGTTTAGTCAGCGAGTAAATTGGTGAACTTTCGCTTTGTATATACAGGTTAACTAATATAACTTGTTTTTTACTTTTTAGTATAATTTTTGGCAAAATTATTTATTTTTATTTCAAATTCACTTTTAACTTTTTGAGTTTTAATATTAGATATCCTGTTATATTGAAAATCGTTTGTTTTCAGGTAAGACTAGCAGCTGTCAGGTGTCTACATTCACTTTCGAGATCTGTTCAGCAGTTGCGGACTACGTTTCAAGTAAAAATAATATTATTTGCCATTCTTAAGTGAAAATTACAGTTACCCTCGCGGGTATGCTAAATGGCTTGTAACTCGCGGGTATGATAAATGTCGCGTATCTTGCATGTGAAGATAAATGACGTGTATCCTGCGGGTAACATAAATGATGTAGATTAGATTACTCTTTGTACAATTCTGTACTTGTCAATGAAAGTTCCATGAAATTCGGTTCAGATAGACAGACAAAACCTTTTAAATGGTTGTTTAAGTTTTGGTAATATGCATACACTTATACGTATTTGTATAGATGATTTCATACAAAGATATTGGAGAATAATTTATAGATAAAATAGGGGGTTGTTATTTTTAATGCTCAGGATCATGCTGTGTGGAAACCTCTCATGCAGCTGTTGAACGACTCGCCAGGAACGGCACTCCTCACGGTCGGTTCGTCAACCTTGTGTAATTTGTTACTCGAATTCTCACCTGCGAAAGAACCAATGTTAGACCAAGGTTAGATATATTATTATACTTGGTTAATCCTAAGAAGGCTTGCATGAAACATGTCAAGTGTTTATTTTAGAGATGTAGCATAACTTCATTCGAAAGCTAATTTTACGATTATCGATAATTTTTTAGATCTAAACATAATCGATACCTAACACGATTTTAGTCAGTTGGGGGGTGTGTAAGCGTTAGAAATGAATTAACAAATATAAACTTTAATAACAATTGGAATCGCTGAAACACATAAATGATTAAATACCTGGCGCCAAACAACCAAGATTATTTCTTCCAGACAATATTTCTTGTTGCGTGTTTGTTGCTGCAGTAAAAATGTACGAATCAAGTAAATGTATATTTTAATTCGAAATTAAAAAGGAGGAAGTTATTTAATATTTTGTCGTGCAAATTTGTTTTATAACGTTTATAAGTATGAAATTTAAAAAAAAAAAATGATAATTTATAGTTGAAATGAATGTTTATTAGGTTATGTTATGCATGGATATTTCATGCAAGCCTTTTTACGATGAACATAGTATATTTATCTTTGTAAATATATTTCGGCCATAGATCGAGTGGCGAAGCTAGTATGGGTTGCACAGTGCTTTTAGCTAGTGCAGAAAAGTAACACATATGTTTGTCTTGAAAGTTAATGATTTTTTTGTAGTTTTTTATCTACATTTTATAATCGTATAAAAATCAGAGGTCTAAGAAGACTACAAAATTTTGCTATATAGAAAAAAAATTGTGATGGTTTCCTAAGTTTTTATCAGGTGTCACCCCCGAAGAGGTAGCACTCGGGCAGGCTTGCCTGTGCCGTTTTCCCCTAGCTGCACATATCTTCGAGTCGTGAACCGGTTCTAGGAAACCATAACGAAATGGTTTTTTTAAACACAAATTACACAGTAAATTGTTATGAAAATCTATGTTGAAGTTATCTTAGTAACAAATAATAATTTTTTTAAGATAAATTTACAGGCGCTGTTGAGATGTTATGCAATTTAACAAGAAGACCCGAAGCGGCTTTGAGGTTGAATGGAATATGGGCTCTAATGAATATGGCTTTTCAGGTATTTATGTTTCGCCAAACCTAATTATTATATAACAATTTTATAAAACTTATAATGTATATCACTGATTTGAGAAAAAGGCAGATGTAGAACGCAGAACACGAAAATTGGCTAAAAATAAAAATACTAATAATAACTCGTGACGTGTGGATTTTCAGAGGAAAGGTCGTGCAATGTCAGCACCCATGTTTTAGTATTATTTTAAAAATAAACTGTCTTGGGTATTATTAGACTGTAAAAATTCTTAAAAAAAAGAAATTAGAAAAAAAACGATGTTACCTTTCATAGATAACAAAGCATATTTTGATATTATTTTCGTTATTATTTTTTACTTAAAAACATAATATTTGATCACATGTAGCATTGAAAGATCATTTTATTAATATTCTGACTACCACGTACATAATAAAGAAATATTCATTGATAATTAAAAAATCAAAATGGCGATTATAAGTTCAAATACTTTCACCCAGTTGAAAATTGGTATGTAAAGTTTATTGGGTCCTTAATTTCAAATACAAAATCAGTTTTTTGAATACGGATGATGGATCGAAGACTACATAACTGGTAGTACAAATATTAATTTTAAAAATATTGACACGTAATTTCATCACCCTGGCAACCTTACACACGGTCGTACTTATTTATACAGTGTTGTTATCTGATTGTCAAGCACACATAGCTAAATACGGGTCCCACTTTTGTTGTTCTTAAGTCTCCGTCTGCCTTTTTCTCATATCGTGTGATGTTCATATTAAAAATCGCAGAATGTAAAAACTAAAAAAAAACATCTTTTGTTTTTGATCTTATACCATTTTTTTAGCGTGTTTAATAGAGGGTAACATTTAAGAGATGCGCACGCATCATCATGTGACGGAAGTGCGATATGATGACATGATAATGATTATAATGTAAATTTATTTCACTGACTTATATTTTCTTATTGTGTAAAAATCATTACGCTTTACAAATGATCATTATTTTAATCATATTAAAATAATGTCTATTTATACAACGTTTAATTATTTTTATACAATTAATCAATAATAAAGTCAGTAACATTCATTTTTCATTATTATCAATATTGATGGCTAACTTCATCTTATTTTTGGCACGTGGTATAAAATTTTTTACAGTTATGTATATTTACATGTTACATGCGATATCTACACACTATTTTGTTTTATACTATCAGGCGGAACAGAAGGTCAAGCAACGAATCCTGTGTTGTTTGGGTACGGAACAAATGTTTCGACTTTTGGCCGACAGTGACACACAAGTAATAATGAAGACACTTGGCCTGTTGCGGAATTTGCTATCGACCAGGCAACACATAGACGCCATTATGAGTGAATATTCTTCGCAAGTTATGCAGGTAATACCTACCATCTCTAATGTCATAGCTCCTAAGTATTTGGCGGCCAATAAATATAATGAGGTACATTTCACACACGTCACTTTAATGCTAAACTAAATAAAGCTATGTTACTAACCAATAACAGTTGATATACTTATACATTGGGGTACAGCATAACAAAGAATTCGCATCTGGAAGTATCGTGCGCGTTCAATGGTGGGTAACCGCAAACTAGCATTATCCATATAGTGCATATATAACGTGACTATACGTCCTGCTTTGAGTGGGACAGTCCCCAGCAAGAGGAAAAATGACCGCCTTTCGCAAAGAAATCAAACGATAATTTAAGTAAAAAATACTCCACAAAAACGCGGCATTATGGTTTCGTGACGTCATCATTCATTTTATATGTCATTTTGTATGATAACAGTGACAAATGTGACAACTTACGCAAGAGTCTAACGTTCATATTTCCTGAATGGTGACGTCACATTTTCTAATCGGGTTTCAAATCACGTGACTCACAGACAAAACTATTTTTCATACATATTTTGATTCAGAACAGAACGGCTAACAGCATAGTGCGTAGGTACCCATATACCATTTCCATTTTATTTATTTTCTCCATGACAGGCTCCGCTCTTGTGAAAACTTGAACGAGCGTCTTTTTTACATTATGTATGCATTATTTTATAAAAATATGAAGTTTACATACGTACAAGATTATACCAGAGTCGGAGAAACTGATAGGGATGAAGCTATATCGATAAACGTAACACGATAACAGACCCGATATTTTTTTACTAAATGTAAGAAACTAAACTATTGCCGGATACTTTTGTACAAATTTATTAACTAATATTATATTTCATTATAAGATGTTACACGTATAATTCTTGATTGATAATGCCAACTTTTTCAAAATTTTCGAAGCTGCTGTAAAATAAGTAGGTATAGGTAGGTACTCAACAATGAAACGAAATAATTATAACGACAGGTAATCTTTATTTATTTATTTTAATCATACTGATGAATCGTCACTACTTATTTCATATCGATATTCATTCAGATCGATATCATTACTTATTTGGTCACAACACTACAACTATCAAATTAGAACTGTCATCGAGAAAATAAAGGAATGGAAATATTATAGTTTTATAAACATAAATCCAGCGTCATTATTTACCTCTTATAGTCAGTTCGATGTTATGATTCGTTGATTTTGCGCCGTGGCCATCATCGTACTATACGTATATACGATATTAAATTCATCTTATTTTTTTTACGACGATTCTTTCCTTTCCTTTTCTAACACATAACTTTATTTGATGAATAATTTTTAAATATTGAGTTTGTCCATACATTATCTGTCGAAACTTCAAAAATATTCCTCTAATAAAGTTATCTGAGGATAAAAAAATCGGCCCTAAAACTAATAAAGTATCGTTTGTTTCAAATTCTAGGAGGGTATATCATAAAGCATGTTCTTTATCCTTCAGGCAGTTATTGTGGTGTTAGAGGGTTCGTACCCCGTTGAAGTTAAGGAGCAAGCTTTGTGTATACTCGGGAATATTGGTGACGGTGAAAAGGCGAAAGATCTCATTATGGCGAATGAAGACGTGCTCAGGAAACTCGTCGACTATCTTGTAAGTTAACCTTAGTCTTAAATATTACTTTAATTAATTGTTTCAAACATATATTGACGGCGATTTACTAAAAATAAATAAAATTGAAGTGTCTGTTTGTAATGTCAAACTAATAGATTTTAACTAAATGCAAATGAAAGTATAATATAATAAGGTACTTAAATCAATTTCTACAACTATTGTCTGTCTGTTTGTATTTTTGTACCGGGTGACCTCCGAAAAGGTTGGACTGATTTTGACGAGACTTTCACTTGACTTTGGCAAAATTGCTTACATGGCAGAGAGCTAGAAAAAAGGAGTAACTTAAGTTAATCTTATTTTAGAAAAAGAATTAGAGTTCTGCGCAAATAAAATAAACTAAAGTAACAGTGTACAGAACAGTGCGCGTACTACGCGCACGTTCCCCTTTTCCGCCGTCCCCGCTTACGAAATTCCACGCATACAAAGTCGCAGGCACAGCTAGTCTAATAAAAGATAGAAAAATACATACGGTCTTATAAATGCTGATTAAATATAAACGATGCTGATCTTTAGCTCTGTTTTCTTCCAACGATATGGATTAGACAAAGTGGGAAATACTTTAAGCGGTGCTTCAATTTTGACCAATTTTTATAAGTAAGGCCGATAATATTTATAAGTAATGTATGTTGTATATGACGACCGAGAATATGAAGCTGTTCAATATTATAATATAGTGAAATTTTTGCAGTCCCACCCGGAGAGCAAGCTGCAAGAGGCGGCGCTGTTCGTGGCGGGGAACCTGGTGCGGCGCGGCGAGGCGGGAGCGGGGGCGCGGCAGGCGAGGCTCGCTGAGCTCGGAGTGCTGCGAGCGCTCAAGCTGCTTCGTTCCCGGCACGACGCCGCACACTTGCACGACAGGTAACTCTGACCTTATGTCTGACAAAGACGATACGTTATATATGTGCAGTTTTGAAACAGTTCGCATGCATGGCTCTCAGTTCTTAATCCTAAAGGCCTAGGGCATGAAGCTTGAGGAGTGACGTGATATTATAGCAGATAATTTTAGGTCTTCATATTATGTTCTCTCCGTTGCAAGAAATTATTAGTCTTTCGCGTGCCGATATTACATTTCTTTTAACAGTATCTAGTTTCTGAATTAAAGATGTTAATATTTATGCAAGTTTAAGATAAGTGTTCTAGTCCATTCCTGAACTCGTTTATCAAATCTATGTTAAAGAATTCTCGACTTTTTAATGACCACTTTTAACCCATTCTTTACGGTTTCTTCTTTTTTTTATAATAAGTAATAAATCCACTAAAGCAACCATATCGATGTGTGCTGCTTGTGAAAAGCCTTGCTTGTAAAATGAACTAACCGACAGGCTTGCAGTTACGCATGTGCTCTATAAGGAACTCGGTTATACATGGACATTTAAATCTGTCACGCATAACATATCGTTTATTGTGGGGCTTTACGATCCGTTCGTGTGAACATCCGTCATTGGCAATACGTTATTCGTGATTTCTTACGATTCGTTATTATTTGAGTATGGTTATTAGAAGTTACGTATGACAGAAAAAAAACGAACCTTATCAAATCCGATTCGGAAAGATAACGATTCGTTATGTGTGAATGAGCCCTTACTTCCTATTCAATTGCTCTTCTAATAATGCACAGATAAACGCAATAATAAATACACTGCCAGAACAATAAGTACTATATTGCGGGTCTCACACAAAAGGTACTTTTCTAGTTTTACTTGTTTCAATCTATGGTATATTCTGAGTAATAAAAACTGACAACCGTAAAGTTGCCTTCAACGACATATTATCTGCAGTATGTTTGTGCGTAAGACCCGCGGTATAATTTGAGTCCTAACTTTAGAGTATTACCGAATAAGAAAGAAAAAACTGCTCGCAAAATTTTGACATGCTAATCATATTCAGAGTCGTAGAGCACTGAAAAATATCTTTGGAGAATTCTCTCTACTTGGGGCAGTGCGACTGGTCGAACACCTCCACCTTACAGAAGATCCCAGTCAAATAACCTTATGTCGTGTTCCTGCGGTGAGTTCGATTACAAGCGTCCATACAAGTGTAGGTTTTTACCATCAGGCGGAGTGTGTGCTTTGTTTATCACCTGAAGCCTAATTTCGTGTGAAAATGTTAACATCAATGCGTTTACGATAATATGTTTTTTATAGGGTCAAGACAGCTCTGGCCCAGTTCAATGAGTTCACATAATATCACAAAAAACACAAGCGGAAACGTTCGAAGTGAGTGCGAGTGCCGTTTGCGCCGTGTTGAACGCTTGTGAACAGACCGTGTGACACAGTCACCAATCCAGTCATAATATAAGTAAAGGCGAAAAGACTAATAGTGTAAAGTGACGGTCACAGTGATCTGAACACTATGTCGCTGACATGTTTCGTGAATTTTAATAAGATAAATTCATAAATAACTATTCAAATTGATCTGTTCAAGGAAATTTGCCCATTTGATGAAATTCCTTGAATTTATACCGATGTACAGTAAAAATATCGTGGCTAAACATAGCTTAGTGTCTATATAAACGTGATGAATATAATACATTTTAGCTTTTGTTGTCTCAAGAACTTCATTATTTCTTCATCCTAGTCAAATATATGTATAATTATTGTAAGAATTTATGTTGCGTTCTATATTATCATGTTCTTGCGAAACGAAACGTTTTTAAGTAGATGTAACTGTATTGAAATAGATGAGATAATACATGAGCGGTACATATTGAAATATATCTTTTTTGAGCGACGAATGATGATAACTTTACTCGTTAATCATTATTTGACATAAATATCGCGAAATTTTTTTTATTTAACCCAAGAAAATATGTTACGTTATTACGTTTTAAGAATTCCCAAGAAAAATCAACGAGAGAAAAAAAATGTCGCAAAAAATGGTTATGTGCTTTATTTAATTCTTTAAGATTTCCACTATATGTAAAAGCAAAAAAAAGTTATGTGATATATACATAAACAAGTCGGTCGAAAACATTAAAGTACGCTACTTTGATAATGAAAAAACTCTGATGGTGATCTCTATAAAATGTAAATTAAAAAAAATCAGAATACTTATAGTGCCAACATTATACTAAATGTATTTACATGACTAGAAAAAAATATTATGAGCGACTTAATTTTTTTTTGTATTGAGTTGAATTTGGTGAGAATTATTTAATCATATTTTCATGTGAGAAGTAAAAAAGATATGTTTGTTTTTGGGCCATCTTACTTTAAATATGTCACGGGATAATTGTACAAGCCATTAGTTTATAACCAATCAAGTGAGATTATGTAAACTTTCGATAAATTAAGAATGGACAGTAATAATTTAAAATTTTTGAAGTTATGTTTATTAGATAAGCGAAATCATAATACTAGGAATTAAAAATGTAAATTTTCAATAGCTAATTTGTGTCTAGCCGCTGGCGCTATGATCATAGTTTCAGCCAAACTTAACCAATCCAGTTAGTTCATAAACCTACAAATACGTAATCATTATACTGCAAAT
Organism: Saturnia japonica; assembly: GCA_033032175.1. Lineage (NCBI taxonomy): Eukaryota > Metazoa > Arthropoda > Insecta > Lepidoptera > Saturniidae > Saturnia > Saturnia japonica. The sequence continues at coordinate 4,823,911 of CM065315.1, forward strand.
TTTAATGTTCCTTCGCAATCACCGAAAGTATACAATATGATTAGATTGGTTATAATCTAACGTTTTGTACTATTAAATCCGGTGATATTATGCTGTTGGAATGCCACTGACTCGAGTACGTCGATTTGGGCGTAGTTTACAAAACAAAAGTAATAAATTTACTTTGTCTTTGTTTGCTACTCTAACATTATTTATTTACTATGCATTTTAATAATTATTTAGACATATACATGCCTGTGGTCACTCTACATTTTTTTTTGTATCACACATCACAAAAGTGGATTTCAATTGTCATTCTTTTGTATAATGAATTATAGAAAATTCTGTTCCTAATTTCTTCTAGTATTCATCACGGGTTTGCCTTATCAAATGTTTTAAATTTAGCAAATAAGTTTACTGTATATAGCTATTAGATAATATTATTGTTATATTATTTTTATCGATGAAATTGTTAACCATATTGTAACTAATTTACATTAGGCTATCATCAAACATCAATAACCATTGTATCTCATAGTAACACGTATTTAAAACCCAAAGAACGGAATGGCTAATGTTGCGATTTCATCGACTGAGGTGCTAATATATTATCGATAAATGTTTTTCTTTTTACATTAGCGAAATGTAGCCCATACTACGTTAGCTTAATTTCTTGTGTGATAAATATTCCCGCTAATTGTCAATAGTGATACAACTGTCAAATTATTTTATTAGCAAATAATGCTAATAATACATATATTGATTAGTAAAGAATTGCGATGCCTCGATCTTTGATGAATTAGCATTGACTCAACATTAACAAACATCGTTGTTAGCACTGATCGATGTTTGTTTATATAGGCGTAGCCAGGTACTTCAGCGCTTGGTAACCGTGCAGATGTGTAACATTCTTCCAGTCAACATTTGTGCTCCTCTCTATGTTATTTTGGGCCCTTCAAGCAAGGCGTGAAGAGGCATTTCAGCAGGTCGGTATGACGGTGACGATACCATATCTGTCATCGACGGTCACCGTTTTTTTTGGGCTGTACCATAATTATTATCAGGTGCTGTAGTGCAAAGTTGAGTTTTTTGGCGAGATCTTGAGCTGCCATGTTGTGGTTTTTAATTAATTATTGGTTACTGTGCATACGTGAAGTGGATTATAAATATAAACAGGAACCATGCATTTTAAGATGTCACAAAACCCCTTAGATGTTTCTAACAAGAAAGCCACCATCTTGTTGGATCCACTTTGAATATTTAGTCTTAAACACATTGACACTGGCAAGTGGTTTCTTCGGCGCCAAAGAAAGAAGAAAAAGAACAAGAACAAGAGTCACCAAGTCGAATTGCCAAATTTAGTATTAAAATTATTTAGTTTTTCCTTGCCTGCTCTCCCGGCCATATTCGTTTTTCTTTGCCTGAGGTCAAAATCCTAGCTACACATGTATGTTCATATGTTATTCAATTAAAAACATTATTATCAATCAATGTCTTTCGCTGTACCGTGTATTTCGTACATACGTATTCTACGGTTATTTTTATTAATATTGATGACTATTCGATGGTCATAGACCAGCATTCGCCTACTACATATTATAGACTATTCGTAGAATAAAGATCGGGCTTATTCATTATTATCGTGTAGATCTTAACAGCTTGTTATTGATTGACAAGTAATGCATTAAACATTATTTACAGAATATAAAATTAACGCATTGGTACTAATTATCGCAAGAAACGGAACCAAAGAGATAATTATTGTCAAAAATTGTCAATCGTTCCTAAATAATTCTTCTCCTTCTTTTTCATGTTTTAGCAAGATTTTTTTACTAGTATTATCAAGTGGATAATTATTTCGTTTAACAAAGTGTCTATGATAAGGATTGATTTGGATTTGTATATGATTTGAACAAAATGGTGGCCTCTAGTTAGAATTTTCCATAGAGTTTTGATGACATGTCAGAATTCATGTTATGGGAGGTTATTTCATGTGCGCTTTTTCCGGACACGTCCCTCGCAGTTAATCCGAAAGTCAACAATTCAAAATATATCGATTAATTCTTAAACATCTCGATGGTTTCGCAGAGATCGAATACATTTTTTACTCGATTGTAAGTTTACCCTTAACGACTGTTTTGAATTTAAATCATCTCGGAATCGTCAATTACTAAACTAGTATCTCCTATATTATTTTATTTGCTAATAAGTTTTTTATAGCTGTTTAAATATCAAACATCACCGCTGTTAAATGTACACATTACACTGTAAATTTTGTTTTCTAGTTTTAAACGATTGAGATATAGAGCAAAAGCTTATGCGTCGACCAGGCGCGCCAAAGCGTTTTGAGTTGAATATTTCATTTTTACTCTTTATTGTATTAGAGTTTAACCACAATCTCACCTTATGTTAAGTGACGTTGTGGTCTAACCTTGAGGGGGACTGGCTCAATGAACTTAAACGAAGAACTGATTAAAATCAAGAAAGTTGTAGGTAGCCATGTGGGGATTAGACAAAGCATTATCACCATGCTATGATTTCAAAACGATGTTTTCCTTCTCTGAAAGCTCTGGCATATTGTAAGATTTGAACCTACGTCGATCGACGCGGTGTCTAAAATGCTACCACAGTGTCATCATTACCTCTAATCGCATTAATTATCCTATTATATTATTAATAGCCGATGATACAAAGCGCCTCTGTTTGGCCTCTCTCTATTAGATACAGTTTTATCGTTAAATGGAATTATTGTGATTCGGGATAACCTTGCCCAGTGAACACAGGACCTATTAGATTTGACATCACCCGTATATATGAGTAAAATTTCTATAAATATGACACATATGACGTGAATGTGATGTTAAACTAAAGTATCGTGTTTAGTGAGTTCTCTGTGCTCCTTAGCCTCTCAACTTAATGAAGTTTATTTCTTTCAAGAATTCGAATTTTATAAGTCAACGAATTAACTGAATTTTGTATTATTGGTTTAAATTAAAATTTTGTACAATCATTGTTTTTTATACATGAAGTATGAACGATGAAGTGAAATTACGTTCTTTTTAATATATGTTTTTAATTGTCTGTTCTGCGCCTGTTTATGGATATTTTTGCTTTTAATCAGAGTTTATTGTTACATTTTATAATAGGATTAACTTGTGCAATTGTATAAACATTTTAAAGCGACTGATAATATAGTGTATAATTATGTTTTATACAGACCCAGTGAACATATGACCAATATTTAACATCATCCACAAATCATCGTGTAAAATTTGTGTAAATATGACACATATATAACATAAATGTAATCACTGTTCGCTGGGAAGTGGATTACTCGAATGTAAATTTAGATATATCTCCTCATCGTATCATATCTCATCAACTATTTATATTCATCTGCTTTTAAAAACGCCTTGTATTTGTAATATAAAAAGCTATCCAAATTATTGTAAGCTCTTACAAGATGAATACTATTTGTAAATGAATATATAATTTATGAAGAAGTTACGTTTTTCATGTTAATATGAAGATAAATAAAGTTGTTTTATTTATAAATCCCACATCATACAATTTTCCCTTCCTTAAAAAATTCTATAAAATATTTTTATATCTTCACATTTTGTCATTTCAACATCAGTGAATGCAACTTTTATGTCTTTAGTAGTATTTGTTTTGGTATACCTACTTATTTTTGAAATCAATGAAAATTTAAATATATTTAATAATGGCTTTCCCCGCGGCTCCGCACGCGTTAACTACAGGATTATTGTTTATGAAAATATCGAGCTATTTTTTTTGTTAAGGACAAGATTTGATCTCATAGAAGTAAAACAAAATTATCAAAATCTATCCAGTAGTTTACAACGGCAAACTTGCTATTTTATATAAATAGATTAAGGCTGTCTGTCCACTGAAACAGAGTGGGGCGGAGCTGTGCAAATATTGACCAATAGAATTGCATAAAAAATGTGATGCTACAACCTGCAAGAGATAACTTGAGAAAGGATCGAACTGCGCGCTCCCATCCCGACGCACACGCTCTTACCGCTCTTTGTTATTGCCATCTTACTATCGTTAGTACGTATAAATAATGTTTTTTTTTGACTTACTATCTCTTCAAAATTGCTGTAAATCACTTCATGGCAAGTACGGTACAGTCCACAAACAACGCCGAAGTCTCAAGTTAACTCTTGCGGTACTAAATGATCTTTGTATTTCATCAGTGGGGGCTGGATATTAGGATCGGTGAACTCAAGCCTACTTCTTATTTAACTCGCTGGTCCTGGGACTTCCTATACCCTACTAACTTGGTTATTGTTTAGGTCCACCAAATTCATTGCGCCCGGCCAGTGGCACCCGTTTAGGAGTGACACCCGAGCCCGACTATGACCATCAGTTGTAGTTCTTTCTACCTATAAAAAATCGTAAATCTATGGCAGAGAACATAACCGCCATTAATAAAATTATCTAGGTAACTATGATATCGTACCACGAGCATAATAAATTGATATTTAGAAAATAAAACAATGTGCACACTGTCAATCGATCTGGGATTCCCCCAAAATTTAATACCCCGTTCGCGCATAAACAACGCTAGTCAGGGGATTCCCTCAATATAGCGTGTATTGTGGATTTGGTCATTTTTTTTGTTTCCGACCGCATTCATTTCAATATTCTCTTACGTGAACGTGTGAACATCTAGTGCAAATTGTTTGTTAATTATTAGATATTATAAACAACATTTTTTGTATAAAAACCGATTTAATATAGTCGATTCTTGAAGAAAATAAACAAGGTAAGTGAAGTATTTTTGTTATTACAGGTAATATGTACTTACATTTTTAATTAATTTAGTATCTAATAGCAGTATCTTAGATTATTTTGAAAACCCCTTCAATTATTTTATTCTCTTTTAATTACTATGTATTTTAAAACTATATTATTGAGCCATCCTAAATGATAAATAGGTACCTACAGAAGGTATTTTAGACGGATTGCAGTAAGTAAGAATGTTTAATTGTAAATAATATACTTATTTATTTTTAGCGGACGTGAGGAACAGAGAGTAAAGTTACTCATCCGCCATAGAAAAGGGAGGATCCTCCGGCCAGACGGGTGCCATGTCTGGCGGGCAGCTGCCCCGACGGTTGTAGTCGGGTTCTTGAATATATACTCAACGATTGAGTTAATTTCTATAGCGCGATGTAGGATGCGTCGCATGTGGCTCGATAGATGTCGCTATGTGTCGTTACGTAGTTGTGTCGATGCGTTGATGCGTCAGTTGTGGCGAGAGATGTCGCCACACATTATTTACTTACTTATTATTTTCCGATCTAATAGCAATGGGATTTGTTTACAAAAACGGAATATATTAAGTTTAGATTTTTGATTGAAAGTAATTATAATCATATCATATAACTTCGCGTACGTTGATTTGGCTCCGAGAAGAGTAGCTCGAGCACTCGTGGCACGGATATCACAATCAACGGTGGAGTATTTAACAAGTATTTTTCTAATAATACTTATATACATATTTACACCCAGACGCAGGATTGTTAATTTATATAAAAATATATTTCACAAAGCTAGTTACGTAACGTGTAGGTGTTTATTTACTGTTATAATTAGTTTATAAAATCAACGTATCACTTACTAACCAAAAATATTTTTTAGAATACCCAGAACGAAATATGCCTTGGGGAATTCATACTTCGAAAAGAGAAAGCGGGTTTCAACAGAGAAAAGCCAAAAAGTCTAAAATGGATGAAATTCATAGCATGTCCGGTTCTCTTTTCAAATATGTAAGAAAAGCAGATATCGGCCAAAGTTCAAGTAAAGTACCCGAGTCTCCTGCTGACGAAAGTTATGATTCACATCTTGGAGACTCGCATTCAGATAGCAACATCAACAATACAGAATCAATGAAGGCGACCCAGGACCTTGACGGAATCAAAATAAATAATGAAAATGACGCCGTTAATGCTACTTTCGGAGATAGCATTAGCTTCGAAGAATCAGTTCAACACTTGAGAGATGGTTCACATTGGAGTTTACCGGTACCTGATAATGTTCGCATTGACATAATAAAAAAGGGCAGTGAACATTTCCAGAACAAAGAAGAACCGTTTCCTACTGTATCTCGTCATGGTTCAAAGATTAAAGGTGATTCTCGTCATCTTTCATGTTGAATAACAATGCGCATCTCCTTTTTTATAAAATCATGTCTATGAATTAAAAAGAAAATGTATATTGAGTTGCTATGATACAAACATTAAGAAAAGAAAGATGTTATAAAAGAAAAGTGGTTTATTTAAAAATCGCCCCGTAATCTTCCTCGTCAACATTTTATAAACAGATGCCTAGTGGTGAAAAAATTCTACGATCATGGATGGTATTTTCTCCTATATCAAATAACCTGTACTGTTTTTGCTGTCGTTTATTTGCTGTCAGTAACATATAAACAACATTTACAACTGGATTTCAGAAGTGGTGGAAACTAAATCCTAAAGTATTGGACCATGAAACTTCATGTGAACATTTAGAAAATTTCGAAAAGTGAAAAACTTTGGAAATGAGATTAAAATCTCACACCACAATAGATGATGCAATGAAGATTGCAACCTTGCAATTAATGAATATGGAAAAACAGAAGTGGAAAAATCTTTTATCTAGATTATTAGATATAACATTGTTTTTGGTTAACAAAACCTAGCATTTCGTGGACATGATGAAACCCAAGGGTCGTCTAATAAAGGTAATTTCTTAGAACTAGTTAAACTGCTGTCAAAGTATGATGCAGTACTCAAAGAACATATACTATATTTGGAGTAGGAAAAATCACCTTAAGTAACATATTTATCGCCACAAATACAAAATGAGTTCATAAATGTTTTAGCTAATCATGTAAAATGTCAGCTTGTTAACGAAATGAAATCGGTCAAATATTTCGGAATCATGTTTGATAGCACACCTGACGTTTCACATGTCGATCAAATGTCCTGAAGTGATTCGTTATGTAAAAATTAATATTAGAAAAGTAGAAGTCAAAGAAGTATTCTTAGGATTCTTTCCTTTACCTGGAAAAAAAGCAGCTGATTTAAGCGCTGAAATACTAAAGAAGCTTGAAAACGATGGCTTAGAGATTATGATGTGTCGTTCTCAAGGTTATGATAATGCTGCCGTTATGAGTGGTATACACGGAGGAGTATAAGCTATTATAAAAGAAAAAAACAATAAAGCAATTTTTATTGGTTGTATAGATCATTCAATTAATTTATGCGGCCAACATTCGTTCGCACAAAATGTGACTTGTGTTACATTTTTCGGAGCAGTGGAAACAATATTTAACTTTTTTTCAACTTCCACAAGCCGTTGGAAAGTGCTCATCAATCACAGCAAAGCATCTGTTAAAAGAGTTTCGACAACGTGCTGGAGTGCTCATTATGGTGCAGTAAAAGTATTGGCTGAAAATTTTGATGGGATAATATCAGCAATTGAGGAACTATGTGACCAAGACGTAAATTTAGAAACTAGAGGTGCTCCACAAAATCTTATGCCTGCTGTGTGCAATTTCTCATTTCTTTGTTTTCTTTTCTTTTGGAATGATGTGTTAAGTGAACAATGATCAGATTGCATTACAAAGTAAAGGTTTATGTGTTGATGAAATAATCATAAAACTAGAACCACTTCGTTTATTCATTGGAGAGAAACGGTTTCATCTAGCAGAAGAGGCAATAGATTTTGCTGTACAAAAATCGAAAAAATACAACATTTCGATGGAACGACGAATTCGTAGCAAGAAACGCATGCCCGGTGAGTTCGCATCGTCCACTAATGCTGGACTTACACTTAGAGCGGAACTTCACAAGAACAAGTTAGAATGTCTTGACAGATTCAATATTGAACTCGAAACAAGAGTAAAGTCCATTAAAGACGTAGCTTCATTGTTTGAGGTTGTGCAGTCAAAGACCTTGCTTTCGGCAAACACTGAACAGTTAAAATTTGCTATATCAAAATTTACTAACCTTTACGATGAAGTATCAGAAACAGAACTCTTTTTAGAAATACCAAGATTGAGAAGACATTTAAAAGCGGCTAATATTACTGTGTCTAATTGGGTGACACTGGACTTTTTGAAATTTATTGTGGAATGGGATTTTACAGAATCTCTTCCGAATCTAACGGTCGCACTAAAGTTATTTATAACAATATGTGCACCAGTTGCTTCATGTGAGAGAAGTTTCAGCAAATTAAAATTAATTAAAAATTACTTGCGGTCTACAATGACTGAAACCAGATTTATTCTTTAATCAGATTTCTTGGTATTTTAACGATAGAACATGAACGATAAATTTTGAAGACGTGATTTCGGAGTTCGCTAGTGTCAAGGCTAGATGGAAGAAATTTTAATTTTTAACAAAGTACTGTAATTTGTTTCACATAATATTCAAATATTTGTAATAGGTACTCGTATTTTAATAAAACGTAAATGATTATAACTTTTTTTATTTTAACAGTTTCGATTGAGTTTTGGGGTGACACCTATAAAATCCGCCCCGGGTGCATCTATGCTAGCTACGCCACTGCGCCCGGCTGAACAGTTTGGGTTCGTCGTTGATGAAGTGCTCGCGATGTTGTGTCCGTGACTGGGTGCAAATCCACACTTCACTCTGTTTGGCGGCCGCCGTTGTTCGAATTATTGTATCTAATTAGGCACACACAAAACTGTTCCAACAAAAACAAGCTGAGGCAATCACAGTACTTAAAAACTTTAATAAACGATAATAATGATCCGAACATTCCGACGACTAAAAACCGTTTGCGTAGAGCGCGCCCCCAAGCGTCGAAAAACCGCAACAACCGGGGCACAGACTAAAAGAGTGTTGCCTGAACATCATCCATACGCTGTGAATGGAACTTATAGTATAATGATTTCTGCAAATGAGTTTTCGTCCATGGATAGTGAAAGGTTTGCGCTATGAATATTGAAGAAACTATACTTAGATTAATTATACTAAGTGTATGTAGATTAAAGCTGAGGATTACCTGTCGAGGTCATCTTATAAACTAAGTTTTCTGCTCCTTCAGCAACTTATCAGTCTTCTAACATTTTCACAGGTTGAAACAATGTTACTATTGCGTTCTCTAAAACGGTGCGCGTGTGGGAGTTGAATTGTACCTTCAATGATATTGTACCAGGGTATATTGTATCCCTAGAATCGGTGGCTTAACGACATTGCGAATTTAAAGTCGGGACGAAGAAATTAACGCCCGTCGGCCGTGCTAATAATATTGAAGCCCTATATGTTTTGTCCTTTTTATTTGCAGCACAACAAACTTCGTCGCTATTCTCGATTTTCTGTTTACGTGAAAAAGAAGGACGAAAAGTAAATAGTAAATTATTACGTAAAACGCAATTGATGTCACGGTAAGTTGTGGTATGCGGCAATGTGGTCGTTGTCACGTACCGTGTCTCTTGAGAATACTTAGTCGGGATGTGGGTCAGGTTGGTACGGTCAAACCGTATATATCAGCCTCTATCTCCCACTCATGATACGATTGTTATGTCGTGTGCGGGAATAAAACTGGAAAACCGTATTATTCAACCATAATACCTATCTAACTATTTTGTTTACCTTTATTTTTCGTACCTATGTATTTATGTTATACCGTCATGAGATGTAGAACAGATCTCACGCGTCATATGCCGAGTAAGCATAACTACAGCAGGAATAATGAGAATGCTTATGTAGATATGTATTTTTTTAAAGAATATAGACTACCTGCGTGTATGTACGTACCTAAACGTTTTTATAAAATGTAGTATAAGCTCCTCAAGATTGCACAAAATGTAGGTACCTATCTATGTTTGTTTTGTTTAGTCTTTTGTTAGTTGTTTACAATAATACGATTTAGGTACAGATATCTTAAAATGTAGTTAGATTTAAACTTTTCTTAAATTGCCTGGGCGTAAGTAGGTAGGTACCTATATCGGGAGAGTCATCTCCACTACATCTAGCAGACTGCGCAGTTTTTTTCAAGGCCAGTTAGTTGTAACTTCTTTACGTGGTACAAGTTCGGCCGTGTATGGAATACAGTTCGATTTTTGGGATGGATCCGCTAATTAATCTAAAGCTGTGGACAGATTACAGAGACGGTATGTCCGTATTGTGTATGATGCAGACGTTTCTAAGTACCTACCGCTTCAGCTGCGCAAGGACATTGCCTCGCTGAGCGTGTTCTAGCGTCTGTATTGTGGCTTGTAATTTGAAGAATTCCTTCCTCTCCCTACCATAAAATAACTACGCGTGATGGGCGTCAGAGCCACTGTTTTATGGTAAATCCTATCTGATCACGAAACAAAAAGTTCGCGATTTTAAGTTATGTTTGCCATACCGTGAAACTGTAGAAGCGTCTCTCTGTAGATAAGTATGTTTCCTCCTTTTCTTGTCTTTTAAGCGTAATGTGGAGAGACAATAAGTACGTTAGCCGGAATTACAGTAAAAACAGACGATGGATTGACGATGACTTGGTGATCGTCGCGCGCCGTTGTTTATTGATTTGTAAGTAAGTACTGTGTTCACCGTCAGGCTTTGTGCTTGTTACTATAAAACAAGACGTCGCGGTCAGGGTGTCTAACAAAAGTACGAAGGTATCAGGTTGGATTCTCGCTAGAAACTGAAAGTGGGTAGGTCAGCTGAGGACTTGATTAATTAGTCTGTTACAAGTGTAAAAAAGTACCTAGGTACCTTGGTATGCGAGGTGGAACATTCCCAGTTTAAGAGACAAAATTGGCTTTGAAAGAAAAAAAAAAATAGTTTTTACAATACCAGCTTTTGGAGCTGTAAGTAAGGTATGCTTTACGTTTTATATTTATTACATTAACGATAATCTATTATAATAACGTAACAAGCGAGATTGATGTTAATATGATATCATGGGTATGTAGGTAAACAAAAAACAAATAAAGCATGCAGTCATAAGGACTGCCGACTGAAGTGAACACTCAATTTTGAATTTTTTAATCAATTAGTTTAATTGATTAATTAATTAATTAATTAATTTAATTTTTTTAGTCTGAATTATTGCAGAGCATGTCGGTGACGCGAAATCACAAGATTTTACCCATCCAAAAATTTTAACATGCATATGATACATGGGGATTATGTATTAGTATCAATATATATGCGTATAAAGGCACAAAGTCCACTATACTACGCGTCGCTAGTCTGACCCACGTGAGCGAAGCCACGGGCACAGCTAGTAATTCATAAAATTGTATCATCTATACAATTAATAAAATTGAAGTGTCTGCTTGTAATGTCAAAATAACAGTTTTTTACTAAATGCATATGAAAGTATATACGATACCTATAACAAAAAGCCCATTTTTAAAAATTTTGTCTGTCTGTCTGTTTGTTCCGGGTAATCTCCGAAACGGTTCGACCGATTTTGACGGGACTTTCACTGGTAGATAGCTTAATTTATAGGAAGTAACTTAGGCTACTTTTATTTTAGAAAAAGAATTAGGGTTCCACACAAATAAAAAAAACTGGTCATGGTGAATTAATTCGGGCGCTTAATTGGCTTATGCTGACTAAACCATAAGAGATATAAAAAATCAATGTACTACATAATTATAGCCATTAGAAAGATCAACAAATAAGTCCGGGAGAGTATACATCTATCTTCTAAGGAACATCCACATTAAACATTTTTGTCTTTAAAATAGCCGGGAGCGGGGGAACTAGATTCGCGCGGGCATTCTGTAGTTTACGTGAGCGAAGCCACGGGCACAGCTAGTTTAATATAAATCATGTGAACATACGAATTTGAAGGATTAACTAATATTATTTAGGTATACTATTTATTCACTACACAGAAAAAATAAAGCGAAAAGCGTTTAACGGTACTCCATTACGGTAAGCGAAAACACTGAAAGCACGTTGAAAGGAAAATTCAGTTTGAAATGTGATTATACCTGCCTTTGATGTCGGCGACGAAGCCTCTGTTGTACCTTTAGCAAACTAAAGTCTGATATAGCGCACTTGTGATAATTACGGAAAGATGTTAGACGCTTAGAGATGGAATTTCGCGACGATCGTTGTATTTTGGATTACTAACTTACATAGCACGAATATCGTCTGGAAACTTAGCATACCTAAGATATTGGATGATAAAATTCCTTAACTTACCTTCTACAATTTTTATAAGTTATGTTAAATTCACGTACCTATAAATCATCATCGATCGTATAAATATCATCATTATATTAATACGTGAAGCAAAAACTTTGTACTCCTTTTTAAGCGTATTGCGTGCACGAAAGACTGAGATTTGGCATTGTTAAAGTTTATATGGGGTAGGAGTGCAGAAACTAACTGGATCGCGATCACCATACACCATTTGTATCTCACGACACAGTAGCACCGCATACCAGACTGGGTCGCAACCACCATACATATGATAATAAATCAGTTAAAGTGATTCTGGCTTGTCACGTTTCGGAATCAGACAGTGTAACAACTGCCGAGACGCGCCGACAGTCATGACAGTAGGTAACTACTGACGATGGATTGCTGATCTCTCAGTGGTAGCTGTTGTTTTTTGATTGTACCGTGCTTAACATCATTCTGTGTCATTTTATCGTGCTACTATATAAAACAAATTCTTAGAAATATATGAAAAGAAACTCTTTTGCTCTTGAGCTACACAGCTGGGTAAGCAATTAAAATCCGGCCCCACCGATTTTTTAAAATATATATGGACAATTGATTTGCAATTAAAAAAAACAACTTTTTAACTGAAATATTTACGATAGTTTAAAAAAAAAAAACGTGTTTTTCACTTTTAATTTTATTGTAACTTTTCTACTAAATTAAAGAAAAAAGGAGAAAGGTATTTTTTGACTGTTTTGCACCAAATAGATTAAATCGAAAATTTCACTGTGTAAAAAATCGTAACTGACAGCCGAAAGGAACATATGAAAATAGGAGAGAATAAAAGTTTTTTCAATTAAAAAAAGAGTAGGACTAACAAATGAAAACAAAAAAAAAATATATGAATGCTAAAATAAAAAAAAAAAACTACATATTACCAATCAATTGCCCATAAAGATTTTTAAAAATCGGTTGCGGCAGATTTTACTTGCTTATCCGGCTATACTCTTTAGGCGTTTATTTAACACTTATATTTCAGTAAAAAACGATAACAAAAAATAATCATTTGTTACATAAGCTATAATCCAGATTCTGTTTAGGTGGATAGATGGGTTGGTACATTTAAATAAATTGAAGCTTAAATATGTGGTCACAAGTTACAAAGGCTTTTCAGACATTTTCCTAGTTAAGCCTTACTGTCAACTCACAAAGAACATAAGAATTAAATATCAAAGTATTTCATTTGTTGTCCCCGCATTGCGTCCTAAATAATTAACAGTAAGTAGAGGTACCTAGAATATTTGTAACGAGTATTAATGGATAAACTTGGTTAAAGCTTTGAACTCTGCTAATGCCTGTTCGCCTTCGCATCTGACTTATAACAGCTAGTGGAGTTTTGCGGTTTCCCTTTGGTTATTTATTTCTCCTTAAGATACTTTCGATGTTTTTAAGTTAATTAAAAGTTACGTTTCAATAGTTTGTTGTAAAAAATAATGTGTAAATTATTATACCCGTGGGTAAAGAAAATGCCGTTGTATTTCACGTAAATAATTTATTCGTGGTTAAGTGACATAAAATTCAAACAAACTCAGAATACTGATTCTTCTCTATACAATGGTCGTAATTACAGTATCTCTCTCTATGGTCCTCTTGAAAATTCCAAGCCATGGTGAAGCTGTAAAAGCCGTCTGAGGCTCCAGGGGTATGGATGGCTAACAGTATACTCAGATAGAAATAATCTTAAAAATTTCTTTGTTTTTATCGTTTGTTGTTTCCACTTCGCTGTCTAAAACAAAATTGTCCTGGCTCGGGAACATGGCTCGCTTATATACCAAAATGAAAAGAGTCTCGAAATGCCTAGAAATATCTTGAACTGTACGTCATTGTTTAGAAGAGGAAGTGTTCTATTTTTAGGCTGGTATTTGTCGGGTGATGCAATCGATGCGATAAGTTGTGTGAGTGAACTATAATGATTTTAGGGATTCCGATTTCGACCGCTGACGTGAACGGACGTGTCCGCTCGCGCTCTCGATCGCTGTCGCACTCTGCTTAAATTAGTGTACAACTTGTTTGCTCTGATCCACGGACCCGGTCCTAGGCCTGCCGGTTCAGAGTACACAGTGTAAAGCTAGTTTTTTAAGCTATTTCATTCGCGCTCTGCTTGTACTAGTGTACGACTTGTTTGTTTTGATCCACGGACCCGGTCCTAGGCCTGCCGGTTCAAAGCACACAGTTTTAAGCTAGTTCTTAAGCTATTCATACCGCGTGTTATAGTGAGGACGGTGTTATTGTTGTGTAGCGAGTATCTAGGTACTCGTTGCGCGTATAGCGCCGTCTCGCTCGCACATTTCGTGTAGCACTTCGGTGCACACGAAAAACCGTACTTCTCAGTACGACAATAAACGCGCTTTTCAGCGCGAAATCCTGTTTCTAAAGACACGCAAATCCACGGTTTAGTGGTCGTTCGTCGGATACCTAACGGTGCTAACGAAGACGAACGGGGCGTGACCCGAGCGCTCTCCGGTTACTTCCTTCTGAGGTAAACGATAACTCGGAGGGGCCTGGGAATCTTAGCCTTTGCCTTTTTGCATAGTTAAGCCCCAGGTGTCTCCTACCCAACCCTTCCTATCCTTACCATCCATCCTCGTGGTTGTTTGGGCGGAGCCACGGTTTATACCGGCCTGCGTCCTCTGCCACGAGACTGCTAGGGACTCCCCTAGGGAAACGATAGGTCCTTTTCCTGTGTTTCATTACACCGTGACACACAGGTCTCATTGCTCCAGGCTCGGATAGCCCGTTAAACTCATTCGGCGTACCCCCCTGCCCTCCAGGCAGGGAGGTGAATAAATTCACTCCCCCGTCCTCCAAACAGCCACCGCGATGGCCGACAATAAATACGCAGACTTAGAGTCTAAATTTAAACAGCTGGAAGCCGAACACCAGCGATTTATGAATTTTGTAGCCCTACATATGCCCGCGCTCAACGATGAGTACATAAGTAGGTCACAGATGGCGGACTCGCTACGTTCGCCATCAACCAATCAGAGCGCGGACGCCGCGCACGCCATCCCCTCCACCTCCGCCGCGATCTCACTCGCCGCCGCGCCACCCGGTTTCACGCGGCCAGCTTCGGTACCTGCGACCGAGTACCCCCACCCCACTAACCTCGCAAGCGCGAGCCACACCCCTATTAAGTCCCGAGCAAAATCGCAACAGCGATCTTTTACCCCCGGTCCCTATGGCCGCCCCGCTAAACCCGTTTCCCCCGCGGCAACAAAATCAACATCGGTGTCCAACTCTTTTTCGGCCCTTCCAGTCGAAACAGATATCGATGCTCCACTAAGTCCAACCCCCTCGTCGGAAATGGAACTCTCGCTCCACTTCCAAGAACCGGTCATAATCCCGACCGAACCTACCGCGGACAATGACGACTTCACGGTCGTCAAATCCCGCAAACGCGCGCCCCGTGATAGCCCCGTAGAGCAAAACGCGGCAAAAACAACAAAAACGGCAAACGGCTTCGCCGCCCCCGCACCCTCCTCAAATACCGACGAACCGGTCGTCGGTAAAAAGCAAAAACCCCCTCCGATAATTATCCACGACAAAACTGTCTGGACAAAGCTCATCAATGAGCTTAAAACGCTAAAAATAGGTTATAACAAAGCGCGTAATATCGCGACAGGTATCTCCCTGACGATGAGCACGTCAAACTGCCATCGCAAATTGACCACCCTCCTCCGTAGTAGGAATATTCCCTACTACACTTACGCCCTCGAAGAGGAGCGAGTACTACGGGTTTTGCTTCGGCGTATCCCCGTCGAGATCACACCCGAGGAGGTCTTTGCCTCCATTGAAGAACAAAAATTCCCCATCCGAGAAGTACATCGGATGTACAATAAAGACAAACGAGCCCTCCCAATGCTCGTTTTAATCTTAGACAAAACGCCTGAGGGCAAAAAAATCTTTTATTTAGAAACTGTATGCGAGCTCTCCGGAATAACCGTAGAGCCTCCATACAAAAATTCGAAGCCCTCCCAATGCCACAACTGCCAGTTGTACGGACACTCCGCCCGCAACTGCTTCCTTCGTCCGAGGTGCGTTAAGTGCCTCGAAGACCACCCAACTAGGGAGTGCACGCGTCAGCGTGACTCTAACACCCTCCCGAGCTGCGTACTAGGCAGGGAGTAGGGACATCCTGCGAACTATCGCGGATGCCCCAAGGCCCCACACACCACGCACCCCCGCCGCCCTTGGCAGGCTGCCCCTCAGCGGGCACCCCCCGCCTCAGGGTCCCGGGCGCAACCTCTGCTCAAACCAGAGGTGTTTCCGTCCCTCCCTACCCTCCACCGCACTCAGGCGACCGTAGGCCCCCCCGCACCCCAGGTGCAGCCCAAACTCGTGCGTTCAACTCAGAACGCATGGGCCCCCAAACCACAGCCCCTCATGGCTTTAGACATCCACGCGCCCCGCGCTTCAGCGCCCCGCGCCACTACAATGGACGACCTCATGCTATCGCTCCTTCGTGAGCATGAGATACGTGAGGTCCTCGCATACAAGGCCCATATGGAGCAGTACGGTTTCGTCGAAACCATAGCTGCCTTTCCCCGGCTCGTAGAGACGTTACAGCGTCTCGATCGCGAAGCCGCCAACCTCAGGCCTCTCAATGGCTAAACTCAAGCCGAGAGGTTTAAACATCTCCTTTTTTAATGCGCGGAACTTATATCCGCAGCGTGATCTCGTCGCGACTTATCTTAAAGATCACCAAATAGACGTTCTCTTAGTACAGGAAACGCTCTTAAAGCGTGGTAAACGCAATCCGAGTATCGCAAACTATAACATTGTTAGAAATGACCGTGACGGCCGAGGGGGCGGCACTCTCATTTACTACAAGCGCTCGTTGTATTGCATGCCGATAGATCCTCCGATACTTACCAATATGGAAGTATCCGTGTGTAGACTAGGAATGACCGATCATCCGTCCATAACGATCGTATCCGTGTACCTCTCACCGACGAAAGTACCTCTCAGGTCTGACCTAGAGAAGCTACTCTCACTCGGCACATCGGTCATTATCGCAGGTGACCTCAACAGTGGACACACGTCCTTCAACAATTGGAGAGACTCCAGCAATGGGGTTATTCTCGAAGGGTTGTCGGACGAGTTAAACTTTGACGTCATAGCGCCTCCCACTCCCACCCACTTACAAGATCACTGTACACCGACAGTGCTTGACATAGCCCTCCTGAAAAATATCGCGCTTCAGGTACGACTCATTCGAGTCGTACACGAACTCGACTCCGACCATCGCCCGGTCATCCTACAGCTAGGACAACTAGATGACTCCAGCCCTCCTACAGTCACAACGGTTGACTATGCAAAATTAAAACACTACCTCGCGGATAGGCAGTCCTCGCCCAGTCTCGTTAGGGTCCCGGACGTATTAGAGTCAGTTGCGCACGTAGATCTCGCAATCGACTCCCTAGTTGACCACCTCCAAGTCGGCATCGGAGAGGCCTCGAGAGAGGTCGAAGCGGCGAACGATCGCCGCTTTGTACTCCCTGCCGACGTGCGAGCGTTGATGACGGAGAAGAACGCTGCGACTCGTGCGCATGACTCTTATCCGACCGATGCAAACCGCGCACGATTACGCGCACTTCAGAGAGCGGTTAAAGCCCGTATAACCGAGCTCAAAAGTCACAGATGGGACACCCCAGTCGAAGGGCTAAGGCCGTCACATCTGACTTATTGGAAAGTTGCCCACGCCCTTAAAATAGACACCCAACCTCGCATGTCCCCCCTCGAAAGGGGTCCCGGCACTACACCCGCTTTCGATACCATCGACAAGGCGGAGTGCCTTGCCGTTGTTTGGAGAGCCAGTGCTCCCCGAACAGCGTCAAGAACACCGACCGAGTCAGAGACATCGAAGCCCGCGTGGAGGAGCTGAATAAGCTCCCGGCATCAGAATCCCTGTCCCCAGTCACTTCTGAGGAGATCTCTGCCATTCTCAAAAGCCTTAAACTTAGAAAGTCACCAGGTCCCGACGGTATCAGGAACGAAGTACTCAAACTTCTTCCTGATCACCTCATAGCTCTATTGGTCTGCATATTCAATGTAGCCATAGCCAACTGCCATTTTCCAGCCGTCTGGAAAACGGCCATTGTCATAGGTATTCACAAGCCCGGCAAAAGCACGTCGCTTCCCGACAGCTACCGCCCTATCAGTCTTCTAAATACCCTTGGTAAAATCTATGAGCGGATTCTTCTGAACCATCTCAAATCCGTAATAGAGGAGAAAAACCTCTACCCGCCTGAGCAATTCGGTTTTCGTGCTAGACATTCTTGCACTCATCAAGTGCACCGCCTCACGGAGCACATTTTGTTTAACTTTTCCGAGTTATCTATACCACGTCGCACACTGGCAGTCTTTTTCGACGTAGCCAAGGCCTTTGATAAGGTCTGGCACGAAGGATTAGTCTATAAGCTGTACTCCCGCGAAGTCCCCGATAGATTAGTTAAAATCATCCGCGATTACCTCAAAGACCGCACCTTTCGCTACAGAGTGGAAGGTGAACTATCCACACCCCATCCCATACGCTCAGGCGTCCCCCAAGGTTCCATCCTGGCACCTAGCCTCTTCAATCTGTACGTCAGTGACCTACCAAAACTTCAAGAGAAAGTTGAAGTAGGCCTATACGCTGACGATACAGTCATATACTCCTCTCAAAGGCAAACGAGAAACCTCAAATGTAGAATCCAAAGAGCCGTGACCACTCTCGGGAAGTGGTTTAACGACTGGCGAATAGCCATAAACCCCACGAAGAGCGCAGCGGTGCTGTTCGACCAAACCGCCACACAGATACCGCAAAAACTCAAGGACAATCCCCTTGAACTCTTCGGTAATCCGATCCCCTGGGAAAAGGCGACCAAATATCTAGGTGTAACCCTAGATAGTAGACTCTCCTTTATACGCCACATCAATCTGGTTAGGAAAAGGGCCTCCTGGACCCTCGCCCGATTGCATCCCCTGTTATGTGCTGCAAGCAAAATGTCCACGAGACACAAGCTTACGCTCTACAAGATGTGTATCCGACCGATCATGACATATAGCTGCGTTGCGTTCGCACATATGTCAAGATATAACTGGGAACGCTTACAAGCCATCCAGAATAAGTTTCTTCACCGCCTTACCGGTGCCCCCTGGTTTGTTCGTATGGAGGATCTCCATAGAGATATGGACCTTCCTTCGATACATGCCTACGCCAAACACCTTTCTCGCACTTATTTCGACACCGCGTCGAACCACGCGAATCCCTTAATAAAAGCGGCAGCTTCGTATGTGCCCGACCCCAACGCCTGCCGGAGAAAACGCCGGCCGCGTAATATATTCACTGACTCGCCCGACCAAACCGAAAAAGCTAACGCGTTCTACGCCGCCACCGTCTCTCCAAACAGAGCGTGCCACCGCCCACGCCCGCGTAACCACCGTTCTCTCCGCAGAGGACGGGCGGTCAACTTCGCTCCCGCACACCCGTCACGTCCACCCTCTCTAGCGGCAACCCAAGCCTAGGTCCGTTCCTCGGTGTGAAACCCTTGGGTCAGGCAGCCGCCCGCGCGATACAAAGTGACACTATACGTGCAACACTTAGTTACCCACACACAACATTACACACGTATGAACACACACACGTGCACACCACACAGGTACATAGGTTCTGTAAGGGACCTTTTTTTTCTTTTTTTGCGCTAGTTAGACTAATGCGCTAGTTAGTGTAGAAAAACCATTCCGATTATTAAATACACATACGCATGGTCCACTCCTTCCTCCCAGGAGGAGGGGAACGTGCATATGAGTATATATTAGTTAGCTCGAATTCTCATAGGATTAGGGAATTAGTTAGATCGCGACTTTTTCGCATTCGCGACGACCGCCCGAGCCGAGGTTCGGCCACTCTGGCACCCTCGTGCGGGTCGTCACAAACTTTCGCGGCTGAGTGCCCTAAGCGCTCGCCCCCAAGTCCGGTTTAGTAGCTTTTTAATACGATTAAATCTCGACGTTTCGACTACACTCTAGAGTCTTCTAGACGGTTACAGATATTTCGCGAATATATTTTTTTTAATATTTTTACTCAGATCGTAACAACATTATCATGTTTTATTTGTATCTTGTAACCTTTAAACTATTTGTATATATCGGTGTTTATATTACATGCGAGTTACAGCAGTGGCGGCGCTAGACCAAATGTAGACGTCGGTGACATCTTGATTGCGAGACCCCTTTCATTTCCCAGTCAGAAAGAAAACGATAAATAGTGCTAATTGCTAATGCTTATTGCTAATCAAAGGTTGTTTATCTCCCTCTTTTAGCTCGATGTGCATTATTTACAGCCGGCTACTCATGCGTACGGAAATATATATGAATTAGCGATTTGCTCGCGGCTCCGCACGCGTTTGATATTACGCAGTAATTATTTAAATTTATTGACAGTTCATACAGTCTATCAATTTAGGAATGACATTTATTTCCCGTATATAATTTTTATTAAAATTGTTTGAGGAAAGAGGAATTATCAATTATGAAATCACGTATGCATCCCATCCCGTGTAGGAAATTTGTCAAACGCGGATGATAATTGTTTCATTCTTAATTATAAAAATATTTTTGACAACCCTTATAGCTTATCAATCATAGAATTGACATGCTTCCCTTGTACAAAATTTTATGAAAATCACTTAGGAATTGACGTAGTCTTTTTTACTTCTAAAAGTAATATTGAATTTTTTTATAGCCTATGACATAATGACATAATGTGCTTCCCATGTACAAAATTTATTGAGAATCGGTCAAACCGTTTTTGAGTTAAATCTGAACATACAAATAGACAGGCACAATTTCTTTTAATGCCATATTCGTGATCAGTTTCCTTCATAATATAATAGGTATATGTACCGGGAAATTTGGAAAAAATATTACATGTATTAATTAATATAGATAATAACACTGATTGATTGATTATTTCACTGATGATTAGTTAAGCTTTTTTGTGAGGCTCCCTCAGGCGCGAGGCCGTCGGCGGACGCCGACGAGCGCCACCACTGCTACAGACCACCACACTGACTTACAGACATTACATAGTGTAGGATAGTGATACCTCGAATGGATGGTACATTAAAGCGGGCAGTTAAACATACACTAGATCTCAAACATCGCCGCACCTAAGTGTTTTTTAAAACGGATCTTACAACAAGTTTGTATCCTTCCAATCAGTCACTGGTAATGCACAACCCCGTAGTTAAAAAAATTAAGGTTTTGTAAGATTTTTATGTTAACCATTTTAAATTACTAGTCCACTTGTGGTCAGAAACTATAAGTAAGCACGTGACCGTGCATAGTAGGAGACAAAATACCTGACATCGTACGTCCTAAACCTGACTTTGCATTTTGTAGCAACATCATGTATCGTGGAGAGTTCAGGTGAGTCACGTTCTGTTAATACATTTAAAAAAAAAAATGCGGAAATATGTCCGTTTTCATTTATCTATATTGACATATAGATAGAAAACAAGAGGTAGGGCCACTGCAAAGGCCTATGTTCAGTAATATATCGATATTGACAAGTGATGAAAAATGAAGATGAATTAATACACCATATGTTCTCAAACTTATTTGACCCATCACTAACTTTACGAATTATCTTTTTTTCTATTGCCCCCCTTAAATCGAGTTATTTAGAACTTGTTTCTAAAAACCTGGCTCTCAGATCACGAGATAAGAAATTCATGATAAATAAAATAGAAACAGGGAATAAGGAATAAAATTAAAGAAGAAGTAATAATAGGTATTTTATTTTAATTTCAATTGTGGGGATTCTAATCCGTAGAACTACTAAAATAATCCATAGAACTGCCGAAATACGTACTTAACAGGATAACTTGAATTTTCTCTATTTTTTAATTTGCTCCCTAATTTTCTTTGAGCCTTCTACTGCCACCCCGTAAACCTCAATTTCTACAAAGGGACTATCAGTCACTTTGGGAAAACCTATCTTTCACAGATATAATCAGTGCAAGATACTCCTACTAATTTTTCATCTGTAACGTAATAGTAAATATATATACAATATCTAAAACATAATATATACGGAGTCTTTATATTATAGACCGATAGTACTAGCCACTGCTCACGACTTCGACAAGACGATACGATTCGACTGATACGTTCATTAAAATTAAAATATCTGGTCGAACGAGATTTGCTCGGGATCTAAAAAAAACACTTATCTAGGTAAAATTAAACATTATCGTTGAAGTCCTTTCCGAGAAACCAATTTAGGTTCGGTTTCTACTTCCGGATATTTGCCCATAAGCTCCTACGAATATATTTACAAACTTTACTTAAATAGTAATAGTGATAATATGGTAATTTGTACTATTATAATTTTATTTATTAAAAATAAGTATTTTCTTTTCAGATAAAATAAATCCTGATGCTATAACTCAACGGGAACAAAAACAAAGTTGCCGTGGAAGCACAGTGTAATGGTCCATCACTGAGATAAAGGGCATTTGAACGTAATGTTACCAACGTGCCGAAATATTTCTAGGAGTCTTTTTTTATATACAATTTCCATTTGAGATTTTTATACTTTTACAACTTGTAAAGAGCCATTGTCTAGCATCGAGAGAAATTGTAACGAAAATGAATTATTTATTTAGCAATAGTGCTCGCGTCGCTGTATTCTAGTCCTCAGGTGTAGTTGGAAACACGTACTAGTACCTACACTAAAAGTTGTAACTTAGTCTTCAGGTGTGGTAAATTGTCAAGACTAGTCTCAGGACAGCGGTCGCTTTGAAATTGGTTATTCATAGCTATAGGTTACATTGACCACTTTATGTTAGGTGGATAACACAGATGCTTGCTAATAAAATTCACACTATAAAAAAATTGGTCTAAAATATTAAAGAAACATAATAAACGTTACAAAATCGTCACCATCATCATCGATTTCTATACATATCAACCTATACCCAATCTCCTCTTTTTTTGTTTTCGGAATTTCCCGTGAATATTCTCGATCGTTACGCGGCTTGTTTGGATGGGCGTTCAGAAAGTCCGAGAAGTTTCATCACTGTTTAATCATGTATATAAGCACGAAAGTTGGCAGTTCAGTTGAAGTTTTAACTAGTTACGAAGCGATACAAACAGGCGATAGAAATTATAAGACATGTAAAAGCAATTTCAAAAGCGACAACTGCAAATAAGAAAATATATGTTCTTTACTGCGATCAATGTTGACTCATTGTAAGTTATATCGAATGTGTATTTGTACTTTTATTGGTCCTATGTGAAAATAAACACTTCTCATCTGCCCTTTCTAGTAGTATTTAGCTTGATCACAGCTCCGCTCTACCTATCGGATCCAAACATAGCTAAGAACCAACCTTTTGATAAAATAATCATATTTATTATGTGAATATGAGCTCAATCAGTCGATACGTTCAGAAGTTACATGAGTTACTATGAATTTTACGCTTACTAAATGACAGCTCATAAGACTTCTGCTTCAATAATTATTGCTATTACAACTTCCCGTGAAATAATAAGTATGAATCAATTTTACAAAAAAAATAAATTTCACAATACACACATTCTGTAAGTATCTCTTATTTTGTTTAAAAAGTATTCAGAATAATTAAACCTCATACTTTGATTCCGATTTTTAATTTACAAAAACCTGGCAACTGTGTTTACGTGAATTTAGGCTCAACCGTTACGGTCTCGGGATAAATAGTCGGGGACGATGTCTCCGCTCGGTGACAGAATTGTCGTCGTTCGCTGCAGACACGACAGATCTACTCCAGATTTTGAAAATTGCTTTATAAAAAGATAACAAGAGTTTTGCATTTGTACTTGGGAAAGATAATTAGCTCCTGGATTTTTATGTTGTTCTCATTGTAAAATTTGCAAAAATTAAAACGATTGCTATAATTAGAAATACAAAACCTAGTAATAGTAACAAACTTTCTAGAAATATATTACTTTTTTTATGTAGTCTGACAAAGTGACGACACTATGCCTGATGGTAACCACAATACAATCTAAAAATAACGGCGACCATTGGAGATCGCGGGAATCCATTACAAGCATCTTGACAAATGAACTGTACTGGTTGATTCCGAAACGCGACAAATCTTCTTTCTCACCATGCGCATGATAGTCTCGATCCAGTTTGATACTTACTCAACCTCACTTGATGTGAACATGTACTGGTTGATTCCGAAACGCGACAAACATTTTTTCTCACCATGCGCATGATGGTCTCGATCCAGTCGGGTGCCAACTCAACCTCACTTGTTTACTGGTTAAACAACTGTGTCACAGTTGGTTTACGGTGGAATTCGATTAAATCGTCTGTTTCGTTAATCAAACGATACCACATGGAAAATAGTAGTCATTTAAATTTATTGTGAATAGCTTTACGCTGCGTGTTGATTCGCATTTACATAATCGGCCGGACTACCGACAGAAAACGTCGGGAGCGGTAACGGGTGCACACGCAACCCCACATATGGGTGGCCGTTGAACTCACTAATTCCTATAATCCGTTAGCTATATCTGATAGGGTAGGCTAGGGTCGTACCCACACAAGCGTGTTGATCTGGATACTAGATCTTTATAAATAAAACCATATTATACATTATATTAATACGCGAAGCAAAAACTTTCTACCCTTTTTGCACTAAATAATATATTAAATAAAAGAAATTAAAACTGCGAATCCTAAAATGACCAGTGCCATTGAACTTAGTCCCCCCAAAATATTGTCATTGTCACTCAACGAAAAGTGATGTAGATAATACTCATTGTTTATGAATACTGTAAATGTCAAACAGAAAATGATTGAAAAGTCGCTGGTCGAATTTCGACCTTAGGGCGATCGCTAGTTAAATATTTTCTTTGAAGTTATACTTTTTTATGCCTAAAAGTATAAACATTTATGGCAACTAAATGTCACCACCATATTTATTTTTTACCTTCTATCACAGTCTAAAGAGTCCTCTGCCCTTCTCTGCTACAGTGCCCTATAAATCCTACTGTAATTGGGTCAGCGCATTATTGTAGCTTTCGACTTTTTTTTCAACATGAGCATTGATTAAACCTGTAAAGACAAGATATGTAAGTTTGATATTTAAATATAGAGTTGTTATTGATTTATGTGATTCTTACAATTTATCATAACAGATATCCGTGACCGACTAACGGGATGTCGATAAAGTGTTCAGTTGAAAGGGACGGCGCGGCGTATTGATGCACTTTTGCACTACTGTGTGTTGTGCGTAGTCAACAACTTAAATGAGCACAAAGCGACTGGGGTGGTGGGGTTGCGCTAAAAATTCATGTTAAGTTTTAAGCTGCAAATTTATGCTCTATTTCGTATTAGTAAGTAGAACTAAGTCGCAAGTTATGTGTACGCAATCTATGTGCCCATGTTATTGTGTAACCATAATTATTTTATTTGTATACTAGCTGTACCCGCGGCCTCGCACGCGTTAACTACATAATTATTATTGTGATGATATATGTATATCGAGATAATTTGCTTTTAGATAAGGACCAAGTATCCAGTAGTTTTAGCGTGATGCGTGCACAATGGCAAACCTGTATAATATTATTTTTATTATATATAATATGTTTGCTGTGTTAATGTTACTTAATATTAATAGTAATTTTAAAATATTGTAACTTTGCCCTATAAATTCTATTAATGTTAAATGTTAAAATGTTGATTTATTAGTAAACAATTTTTATGAAGCTTCTTAGACTAAACTACATAGATCTTAACTATGCTATACGCAATGCAGTATGTATTGCAGCGTACATTATAATAGTGTCGTCAACCATGGATCTACTCATCTGCGATACAGTATATTAAAATCGCATGATATTGATTAAAAAAAAAATTGTTGCAGTACAGCATTCATTTAGACAACATAAATATTTCTGTAACATTTTATTAATAAAACAATTTTTCTAAATGGTCGCTCCAGACTCACGCCGTGAACACCCGTGAAAGGGCGTGAACGCAACTATGGATGGATTTCACGCCTGTTCACGGAGTTCACGCCTCTTCGCGCCTCGGTTTCCATTCCGAGTCAGTTTTTTGTGTCCGTGTCAAAGGGTTCGCGGCTGCGTCACGCAAATAGCGCGAACGCTTATCCACATTAACGGCGCGGCGCGGCGCACGGTTGATCGTTTCCATACAAGCGGTTTTAACAACCGTTTATAATGTATGGGAGGCTACCTAAAAATATGAATATCTCGTGTCTAGCTGCTTTTCTTTCTAAAATTTTTATCCAGTATCTAGACATTATAATAAATATTTTCTCTAAAGATCTTTCTCTAGTTTTTCTAGAGATTTCTGTAGTTTTTATAATAATAATAATAATGAGCCCTTTTATTCTGAACTACAAGGTTACAATTTAGCATGTTAAGTGTTGTTTAGTTTAATTATAATATATCCCGTAATTCAGCGTGCCTCTTGGCATAGGCCTCCTCTAACATTTTCCACTAGGTTCTGTCTCGAGCTACTCTTCTCCAATGATGTCCGGCCGTGAGTTTTAAGTCATCCTCCCATCTCATTTTTTGACGTCCTCTATTGCGTTTGCTATCCTTGGGGTACCAATCACAGACAATTGTGCTCCACTTATCTTGTGTATCTCGGATCATTTGACCGGTCCATCTCCACTTTTGTTGGTCTATTCGAGTAAGTATATCAATTACTTTAGTTTTTTCTCTTATTTTACTACTTCTCACTTTGTCTCGTTTCTTTATTCCTGTCATGCTTCTCTCCATGGCTCTCTGACAGCGTTTCAACTTTTCTCTGTGTTTTTTTGTGAGAGACCATGTTTCGCATCCGTAAGTGATGACCGGAAGTACGCAGGTGTCAAAGGCTTTCCTTTTTATTGACATGCTTAGCTCCTTGGATTTCAGGATTTCTTTCAAAGACCAATACTTCTTCCACCCCGTTTGCTACTCATCTATTAATTTCCTTAGTGGTTTTGTCTTCGTGAGAAATGATCTGTCCTAGGTAAAAATATTCTTGCACATATTCGACTGGTTGGCTGTCAATTTTTATATCTATTGGTTTAGAGTTTGTAAGCAATTTTGTTTTGTCCTTGTTCATAGTTAAACCTACTTTTGTACTTTCCTCATTTAGGCATTTTATCATTTCTTCGAGGTGAGCCGGAATTTCTTCAAACAGAATTATGTCATCCACAAATCTTAAGTGATTCAGTTTCACACCATGTATATTTAAGCCGAAGCCTTCCCAGTCCAGTTTGCGGAAGGTACTTTCCAGTACTGCCGTGAACCATTTCGGTGATAGGGGATCTCCCTGTCTCAGACCTCTCTTAATCTTAAATTTTTCTCCTAGGGTTTCTAGGTTTATCCTCGCTTCGTTATTTGAATAGATGTTTTTGATGATTTCAATGTATTTTGTCGGTATCCCTTGTTGTTCCAGGCTCTCCCATATGGCTTTGTGGCTTACACTGTCAAAAGCTTTAGTATAGTCGATAAATGCCATATATAGGGTTTTGTTATATTCCTTGTATTTTTCCATTATTTGTTTCACAGTGTGTATGTTGGCGACAGAACAGTTGTTTTTCGTGTCTTAGGTTAAGGGTATTATGTGTTATTATTATATTTACGTGTTATATACTATGTGTTACGATAAAATAGATTAATATTGACAATATTATAGAAAAATGTAAGCGAATACGCTACATTACAAGTTGCATGTTATATGTTAAGATGTATATAAACGATTATGTATTGTGTGTCACATATGTGAAAATATAACTAACATAGAATAGATTAACATATAGAGTAAGCCAATAGAGTAAGTATATCGAATGTTATAGAGATTTTACGAGCGGAAAATAGTGATGTCGCCCGTAAATTATATTGTTTTTGGCTTATGTACGGAATGTATACGTAATATTATAAGTGAATATGTAATGGATAGGTAATTCAAAGAGGAACATTTTGATATATGACATGTGTACATAAGATATATAATGAGAGAAATATAAAGAGTTTAACAGGGCAACCAAAGCGAAAAGTAAAGTTAAAACACGAAATAAACACGGAATAAAACGGGGCTCTCTTTACGGTCATTCCTCGAACCACTTAAGCTCGAAGAAGGGCCGTATTGGGCACGGTGCAATTCAATGAGTCTACAAGTACAAGCAACGAGTAACTACAAGAAGAAAGCTTTGGTCGTCCTGCGAACAATCAACAAGATATCGACTTTCATTGAAGACCCGGCACCTCAAGCGGTCGTGCATTATTGCACCCCCCGGACCCCCTCACCACTAACATCACGCCGCCCACTGGCATCCGTACGGTATCTACGAGACGGGCATCCGGCGCAACAAAACGCCCGTCCAAACCGGGGAAACGTCACACCCCCCCCCCTCCCTCACGCAGAGGGGAAGTGACGCGTACCCAACATATTTTTTCCTGAAGCCTGCTTGTTCTCGTGGTTGATTTTCGTCGAGCTTTTTACTTATTCTTTCCAGGATAACTTTGCAGAATACCTTATAGATGTTTGACAACAGGCTAATCGGTCTGTAATTTCCTATGTCTTCTTTTTGTCCTTTCTTAAAGATAAGAATGATATGGGATGTTTTCCATTGTATAGGTATTATACCAGTATTTAGTATTTCGTTAAATATTGATGTAAGTATGGGTAATAGTTCTTCGAAAGTGCCTTTAAGAAGATCATTTGTTATTTTACCTGGGCCTGGAGCTTTTTCCATCTTCTGACTATTTATAGCTTTATTTACTTCACTAGGAAGTATTGGCGGTTCTGGTTCCTCACTTAACTTTAAAGCTTTCCTTTGTACTTGTGTTTGCATTTTGTTTGGATTTGAGTACAGATCCTGGTAGAATTTAGTAGCAATTTCTTAATCCCTTTTCTATTTGCAGACGTACTCTCCTTTTTATCGAGTTTTGGTATCCACTCTTTCTTTATTTCTCTTAGTTCCTTTAAAGCTTTCTTTACTCCTCCAGTTCTTTCTATGTGGCGTTTTAATGTAAGCGTCCTCCTAGTCTTCCTATCTTTTTTTATGTTCTTTCTAATTTCTTTACTTAATTCGGAAACTAGTTTGATATTTTTTATTTTAGGGTGATTTGAAAGCAAATTTTTTCTTTTCTATAAATTTAAGTGTAGTATCAGTTAGTCTGTATTTATTGTCTCTCGTATTCCCTGTCTTAACCAGAGTTAGTTGTTTCTCTAACTTTCCATATTTTGTAAGGACATCAGTGTTTCTGTTTTTTGATGATACTTCTTCGGTTTTTTCCTTTAAGGACTTGGCAATCTCTTTTAAAGTTTCGTTATTGTAGTGTTCTGTTTTATGTGTAGCTATATATTTTCTAGATTTTCTTTTTGATGGTTCTAGTTTTAAGGAACTTCGTACCATGCGATGGTTTGTATTGAAGTTGAATTTTGTTAGTACTGATGTGTCCGTAAAGGCTTTTGGATAACTTGTTGTTATGTAGTCAATCTCATTTTTATATCTGCCGTCAGGGGAGATCCAGGTCCATTTATTCTTCTTGTTTTTCCTATACATACTGTTTAGAAGCGTTAGATTATGTTCTAATAGTAATTCGACTAGCAGTTCACCGTTTGGACTTCTTCTACCTTGACCAAAGTTACCCATGACATGTTCCTCCTTACTTTGTTTTTCTCCGACTTGTGCATTGAAGTCGCCCATTAGTATAATATGGTTGTGTGAGTACTTCATTAACGTTTGTGTTAAATGTTCGTAAAAAACTTTGGTTTCACTCTTACTTGCTTGCTCTGTCGTGGCGTATGCTTGAATAATTGACCATAGTTTTCGGTAACCCGGTATGTCGATTTATACGAAAACAAATTCGACGACACCAATTTTTCAGTTCTTTTTCAGAAATTTCATAAAGTTGAATACTACTACTTGACTTTAGAGATAATCATAATCTAGTAGATCAATGTGCTGGCGAAGAGCAACACAGCGCGATTGATTGATAAATAAATCTATACAATTAATAAAATTGAAGTGTGTTTGTAATGTCAAAATAACAATTTTTTAGTAAATGCATATGAAAGTATATACGATTTTGACGGGACTTTCACTGATATATAGCTGATGGTATAGGGAGTAACTTAGGCTACTTTTATTTTAGAAAAAGAATTAGGATTCCGCACAAATAAAAAAAAAAACTGGTCATTGTGAATCAATTCGGGCGCTTAAATTTTTATGCTGAGTAAACCATGAGAGATATAACAAATTAATGTAGGACATAATTATAGGAATTAAAAAGACCTATAAAAAAGTCCGAGAGAGTATACATCTATCTTTTAAGGAACACCCACAATAAGCATTTTTGTCTTTAAAATAGCCGGTAACGGGGGAGCAAGATTCGCGCGGCCATTCTGTAGTCCACGTGAGCGAAGCCACGGGCACAGCTAGTAAATAAATAAAATTTTCATCAATTCTCAACCGATTCTGATCAAATTTTGTAGACGGGAAGCATACATCATAATTATTATAATTGAGAGGTTATAAGAATCGTTATTTAATACATTAGAAATCGTAGAATATAATAATAATTATTACTTAACCAATTTTGATAAATATTGTACACGGGAAATTGCCATTCCTCAATTGATACGACATATGAATTATTAGTG
Source organism: Saturnia japonica (assembly GCA_033032175.1). Classification (NCBI taxonomy): domain Eukaryota; kingdom Metazoa; phylum Arthropoda; class Insecta; order Lepidoptera; family Saturniidae; genus Saturnia; species Saturnia japonica. The sequence continues at coordinate 4,854,778 of CM065315.1, forward strand.
AAAATAAAATTACAGGATGAAAATAACTACTGTACAGTAACAAACGCGTGTGGAGCCGCGGCTACATCGCTAGTATTGTATAGGTGCGGCAAATTTAACATATATTTAAGTTCTTCCTGAAATATTAAAGAAAACATTTAAGGCGAGTGATTACAAGGATTAAATCAACATTGAAATGTAAAAGGCGAATTTGGGATTCTAATTTGTGACGTGTGTTTTCACTATCCCATACAAACTGGGTACTTGTGAGTCGGTATACGACCCCTGCATTTTCTATATTAAAGCCGCGTTTGTGCGATCTTAAAAACTGGGTCATACTCAAACCGAGGAGCTACGTTATAAAAGAATGAAATCGAGATTTTCCTATCATTTTTTTCACTTTCGTAGTAACAAGATGTATCTATCTTCTATCTATACAATTAATAAAATTTAAGTGTCTGTTTGTAATATCAAAATAACAGTTTTTTACTAAATGCATATGAAAGTATATACGACACATATAACAAAACACCAATTTTTAAATTTTTTGTCTCTTTCTCTTTGTCTGTCTGTTTGTTCCGGGTAATCTCCAAAACGGTTGGACCGATTTTGACGGGACTTTCACTGGCAGATAGCTGATGTTATAAGGAGTAACTTTTAGTTTAGAAAGAGAATTAGGGTTCCGCACATATTAAAAAAATCTGGTCATGGTGAATCAATTCGGGCGCTTAAATGGCTTACGGTAAGTAAACCATAAGAGATATATCAAATTAATGTACAACATAATTTTAGACATTAAAAAGACCTACAAAAAAATCAGCGAGTGCATATGTCTATCTTCTAGGATCATCCACAATAAGCATATAGCTGGGAGCAGAAGTAGCACGATACGCGCATATACACCCTGTCAACGGCATTCTGTAGTCCACGCGAACGAAGTCGCGGGCACAGCTAGTCTATCTATATAAATAAACTGATAGAGCTTTGCCGTTGTGTTCGCATCACGCAAAAACTACTGGACAGATTTTGATCATATTTTTATTCCTTAGATAAAAAAAACTTATAACGATATCTTTATTATATAAAAAGTTATTATAGTTTTAAGAGACAACGAGTTTTATAAGCGATGTGTTTTCTTGTTATGGTATTAATATAATATTATAATTACCGCAGATGAAGTCGCGAATATCAGCTAGTTAATGTGTATAATCATGTCAGGGTTAAGTTATCTGTGTCATATATATATTCGTAATATATATCCAATTTTGTTTAGGGAACAGGCGTGATATGAATGGTATGACTATAGCGAAATTAGTTATTTGTATTCTAATAAATATTTTATTGTATTATATTTGCAAAAACAACCTACTTACAGTTGTAAACTAATGTTGTAAATGCCTTGTAACTGATCACACAGGAAAATTCATAACGTAATTATTAAAATGATTTATGATGCAATTTTTCTGTCTTAAATATTTGTTTAATTTTATAATTTGCTGTCACAATTATTCATTACAATATGAATTAATGCCACATTAATTGCTGTTATAGTAATAGGTTCTCATATTCAAAACTCCGTTTAAATATCAGTTGGAAAATATAAAAATGATAGAAAGATGGACGAACCAACTTAATTTTATATTGATAAGTAAATATATTTACTGGATTATAATAAATAAAACTGAGATACGTTTCTTAAATAATGTAGAATATAATATAATATAATTTTATTTTAATACAGAAAACTATGCCTACTCTAATTGTACTCTAAACTGAATATAAGATTCTAGATCTTTGGTGATATTATTGAGAGCATATTATTGATTTTAGATTATTTTTCTACATATTTTAATACTATGCTAATCTTATTACCTGCGTTAATCTGTAGACAAATCAGATTATCTTGTTTAAATAATTTGTAATTTTTGGTCATCTGTTTAGAAATTAATTTTAAATCATTTCCATGGTGGTAGAACATTAGTTAATATCCTTTGGCTGGGTCTACTGACATTACTTAGAAAAAACTCTTATAAAATATGGCTTTGTCACCAGATAACAGTGGTAAGATATTATCCATTCTCGGGTAGTTTTCAAGATTGTTAAAATCAATTACCATTACTTTTGTATTTCTTCTTCACAAATTATAGATCAAGAGAAATAAGGAATTATTACCCTACAAACGAGAGTATTTTTTTATAACATTGGTATAAAAACACAAGCTACAAATTACAATGATAATAAAATTATTCGTATAACATTTTGCGGCGGGTCGTACAGCGGTGTACTTCGTCGGAAATGGAAAATGATTTAACTTTCTGAAATCGGGTTAATGTATATAATTCCGTTTCATATTGCAAAGCCCTTATTATTTAGTGATTAAATTGTCTTTAATTACTTTTAACAGGTGGGTAGGACACAACGATTGTGTCCCATTGGATCGCGACCATCATACAGCAGGTGTAACCAGGTATGATAGACGTACCAGGTTCCAGGGTCTTGTACCATATACCAGGTAAATTTTATGCTGGTACGCGATATACCAAAATTCAACATTGATCAAGGTTGTTTTGTTCACTAAGGAGATAAAAAAAACAAAAAGTTCCTCCACGCGGTGGAAGACGGGATAAGGCCGTCGTTTTCAAATTTTGTGGACCGACAAGTCAGACGATGGTTTTTTTTCAAATACCAACTTTTATCGACTTTTGTACCAGGATTATTGGGCCACTATTTACCACCCTTGGGTGTAATTGATAACATATTCATCACAGCTGCGTGTCGTGTTTCGGGATTAGCTTGCTACATCTGTATCTGAGTGGATCGCGACCACCATGTACATGGTCTATTCTGAATAAAATCGGCAACCGTCGATAGAACGTCGATCTCTCAGTGGTCACCGTTGTTTTTGGATTGTGCTTTGCAACTATCATGCCATTACCACGTATTTTATATTTATGTAAAATTGGTCTACCTTAATATTGGAATTAACTTAAAACATAAACATGTAAATAGGCTAAAGTAAAAGCAAAACTAAGTTATTAGTGCAACCTAAATCTACTAGTGTTGGACCAGTGAATTTGGAACACATTGAAATTTAATAAGGCACCGGTTTACCGCTGTGCATCCGCACCGCGCCGGCGAGAACAAATTTCATTAAAAATTTTATTTCCCCATCCCTTACTACGAGCCGTTTTCATGAAAATTTTAATTCACTCTGAATATTTAACTTTGCCTCGTTTTGTTTGATTTTAGATGTGTTTAAAGCTATATAGTATTACTATAAATTCATTTGCAATAATATTGGAAGACGGCGTTTTATGTAGAAGATGGGAATCCAATGATGGTAAGGTGGTAACCATGCAAGTGGTAGTTACACGAAGCCAGGTGGCCCGTATATTGAGACAAATTCACGATGGCGTTTCCGGTGGTCATCTAGGAGTAAAGAAAATCCTTTTGAAGGTGAGACAGCGGTTCTAATGGTTGGGTTGTAGAAAAGATGTAGAAGATTGATGCCGTAAGTATACTGCTTGCGCTTCAGTAAAAAGGCCGCAGACCAGAAGCAGAGGCAAGCTGAAGTTGTACAACGTAGGGGCACCCTGGGAGCGCATTGCCATTGATGTCGCAGAACTATTTTCGGTGACTGAGAAAGGCAACAGATACATTGTGGTGGTACAAGATTATTTCACCAAGTGGCCTGAGTTTTTTGCAACACCTAATCAAGAAGCGACTACTGTGGCGAAGAAACTGGTTAATGAAGTAGTCTGTCGATACGGTGTACCAATGGAGATTCATTCAGATCAAGGAAGAAATTTTGAATTTGCTCTCTTCCAAGAAATGTGCTATATTCTTGGCATCCATAAGACCCGTACGACTCCTGCCCATCCACAGTCGGACGGTATAGTGGAAAGGTTTAATCAGTCCTTGGAAAACCATTAGGCAAAAGTCATTGAAAACCATCAGAAAGACTGGGACCGGTACATAGTTCTAATTCTGTTATCGTACAGATCTGCGGTGCACGATAGTACAGGATTCACCCCTTCGAAAGTCATTTTTGGAAGGGAAATGAGACTCCCAGTTGATGCGATAACCGGCGTATCGCCAGATAAACTGTAACCCGTTACAGACTTCGTGAGCGATCTTCAAAACCGGTTGGAGGAAGTATACAAGAGGGTGCGGGAGAACAGTCTAAATACCAGCATAAAGATGAAGACCAGATACGCCCGCACTGCGAATACCAATGGATTTGAGGAGGGAACTCTTTTTTTAAATTTATTTTCCAAAATAAAAAAATACATAATATATTACTGTCTAAAATCGCCAAACTGAAAAACAGTTTATTGGCGAAAAACAAATGCACTCAATACAGCTCTCTTACATATATTATACTATATTTAATATTCATTTCAAAAAATGGTGTCTAGTATGATGGTCTTTATTCTCTTCTTAAATGTATTAACACTTTCATAGTCTTCTGTTCTCAACATTTTATTATTATATATTCTCGGTAATATGTACTCAGTATTCCTTTCTCCGTAAAAATTACTTGCACTAGGCTCTAGAAATTTTTTTATAGTGGTTGGTCTTAAGTTAATGTGTTTGTTATATACCCTTGGGATAGCATATCTAGACAAAGAAGAAAAATTTGCAACTGCAATTAAATAAGATACCTTATCTTGTACCGGCAAGATATTACACTTTTTATATAAAATATTATAATTATTATTACAAGAATACTTTGTCTGTTTATCAACCAAAAGTTTGAGAAACCGTGTCTGTATTGATAAAATTTTGTCTAGGTATGTACGAAATGTACGGCCATATGTGCTTAAACCATAGCTTAGTGTAGCATCGACCAGAGCATGATACAATATATATAGAATTTTCTTAATGCACACATATTTTAAATGGTTGAATTTATACAATAAACTTCTTAATTTGTTACAAACATTTTCAGTGTGTTTCTTCCAGTTCATGCTACAATCAACTGTTAACCCAAGATACTTATAACTATGGCTTCATAACCCTCTTCGCACGAAAGGGAAGTCTCCAAAACTTCAAGCCCGTTGGGAGGGGCTCTATACTGTTATCACTAGAATTAACGATGTGACCTTAAGAAGGGACTGAGAGGAAAACCCAAGATTGTTCATGTGGACAAGTTGGCGTGATACTATGGAGATCATGCTCGGGACGAGCATAACTAAGAGGCCCCCCTCTAATGTTACGACCTGTCAACTTGACAACCCGATTAAAAAATAGGAAATCCTGTCCCCAAAATATCTCGAAGCAACTACAACTTCGAAATAATGGTCGCGTCGTAAACAACCGCGGCACATGTTTGTGTAAACATCGCAGTTTATCGCCTCGATTACATCATCGAGTAGGCATAGAAACTAAACGTCGAGAAAGTTAGCGACGATCCACGATTTTTCTGCGATCGTTTAGTGTAGGTATTTAAGCGACGCAGGCGCGGTGCCGAGGCAGTTCAGTTTTGAATTACAAAGCGATAACAATGAGCGATAAAAGGAAGCGAAACCACAGTGAAATAAATAACAGTGTTGTGAGTTCGTGAAATTTATAACTGTCTTTGTCGTCTTATTTATATACCGTCGGAAAATTGTTAAGATAATATCAGACAAGGTAAATTGAAAATTTAATAAACCCCCGACACAAGTAATTGAGAATTTGAGTCGTAACTGAGAATTTGAGTCATTGGGTCATTTCAATGAGCCCAAATACGATATCTCTGCAGCTGCTGTATGTTGGTGAGAAGTTAAGTACCTATGTTTCGGATTCCAGATGACGCTACACAGCTACGCAACATCAAGCTAAGGTGTTTCTAATATTATGCAAGTAACACAATACCAAATCACGACTCAGTCAAACCTGTGGAAGATGCTCACATCTATTTATCCACTAGAAAAGAGCTGATAATGTTGAAAAGGCTGAACAAAACTATAAAGGCTCTATTTCACTGAGATACCATGGCGGCGCAACCCTGTTGTACCAGTTACCAACAAAATTACTTGTATGAAATATCATCACCACGCTGGATGCTTTTATATCGCACGTACAATATAATTGCTAACGCTTTGACGTTCATTTTGAAATGCATGACGATTCTGGTGTCTGCCCTGTTATAGCTTTGATAATCCGAAGACACCATAGTTCTACGAAGGGTGGCACGACTGTGGTCACCTAATGAAACAACATCCTAAAAACGAGACTGTGGAATTCGCTTCCTATCAATATCCAACTGGCCAACTCTCGAAATTCCTTCAAGTATTCGCTACGTAGGTTTTACTTGGAGCAATTGAATACTTCTTAATAATATATAATTTTAATAATCGTTATAAACTTTTTTTTACTTAACATTATGCACACCTTGCATATACCTTTCCCTTGCTCCCTTGGAAGACTGGCAGAGAATGCTTTTTAGCATTAAGTCCTCCATTTGTACTTTTTTTTTGTGCAATAAAGAATATAATATATCACAAATGATGATTCAAACTAGTGTTTGCCAAGAATGAGAGTTGGACTTTCACGAAGACCATCAACCTGATACTCATAAGAACAGCAAGAAAGCTCCACATAAATGAAGCAATGGATCATCAAAATGAGCTTAATTGAGAAGAGGTTTACACATAGATGTGGGTAGACGTTGGTTGATTCGATTTTTTAAAATAAAAGCTGCTGGTAAGACGTACGGTACAATCGAATATATTTCGTAGTACAGTTCGGAAACAACAGTCGGTGACAGATTTCAATGGCAATCGTCGATGTCATGCCGGAGTGCTGAAATACCTCACCGCGGCTCGTTTGAAAATAATTAATTAGAACAGCTTATTTTAGGTTAAAAAAATAGATGGTATACGTAGGAAAAAGGAATTATGATTTAAGTGAATAATTTTTGTGTATATGTTATAGGCGATGTATAGAATGCAGCAATTTCATAATCATTTTTAAAATTTTTAAATCAAATATTGTAGTCAGAAATTACAATTAGAAATTTAATGGAAAAATTTGCAAGTAAATACTGTTTACGTGTTTGTTTAGGAATGTGAGGCTGATGTGAGAGCGTGAATCCGCATTGATTCTACAGAATGCGAACATTTAATTTGCTTATATCCCTCGAATATACCCCTGTCCAGCCTTCGCTGTGAAAGTCTTTATATGTAATGTATGAGTCTTGATACTTTATAGAAATGTTTATGTATAAAATTGTGAGACCTTTTTTTAAACAGGACGGCATGTGACGGCACTGGAGCACAGTACAATCAAAACAACGGCGAATACAGAGGAATCAGTAATCTATCGCCGGTTGTCGCTGCCATGCCTGCCTGCAAATCTCTCGGCAGCTAGTTGATTCCAAAACGCGACAAACTAAAAGAGAGTTATTATAATGGGCTTTTAGCGGAGGTGTGAGGAACAGAGAGTAAAGTTCCTCATCCGCCATAGAAAAGGGAGGATCCTCCGGCCAGACGGGTGCTATGCAGCTGCCCCGGCGGTTGTAGTCAGGTTCTTGTATATATACTCAACGATTGAGTTAATTTCTATAGCGCGATGTAGGATAGTAGGATGCGTCTTATGTGGCTCGATAGATATCGCTACGTGGTTGGCGTCGATGCGTCGTTGCGTCAGTTGTGGCGAGAGATGTCGCTACAGGCTTATCAGGATGTAGATGGTGGTCGCGACGTTGTCGCTACAGCTGCCCCCACCCTGCAATTCTCTTTATAACCCTCTACACAAAAAGTGTGGTTAAGTTAAACTTATAAAAGTTTAACTTATATATTTGTGTGTCTGTCTGTGGCTTCGTAGCTCACAAACGGTTGAACCGATTTTGATCTAGTTTTATTTTTGTTTGAAAGGTGACTTAATCTAGGGTGTTCTTAGCTATTATTCAAGAAAATCTGTTCAGCCGTATGAGGATTATCAGCTCTTTTCTAGTTGATAAATAGATGTGAGCATCTTTCACAAATCTAATTGAGTCAAGATTTGGTATTCTGTTACTTGATTGATATAAGTAAAACCTTAATCTGATGCTGCAGTATCATTTGGAATATTTAGGATATCTAACTCCTCACCAACTTACAGCTGAGTTATCGTATTTGGGCTTATTGAAATGGTCTTAATGAATAAGTTACTTGTGTCGGGGATTTATAAATTTTTTAATTTACCTTGTTATTATCAATGTATTGTAAAAAAAAAAATTACTTTCAGCTGTCATGTACAGCAGTTAGGCACATTTGAACTTTAATTTCACTTCTCACAATTGGAATCGTTTATTCTGTTATTTTTTGCATCTCTATTTTAACCTTGCGATAAACGTAGGCAAAGCAGGTGTAATGTACGGTGCACTACTAGTCTGCTAAATAAAACAGACCGAATACAGTTTTAATTCTTATTTTGTCTTTAAAAAAAAAAAAATATTTTGACGATCAACTGCAAAAAATAAACTTGTCAAAGTGTTAATTTATATGTTGATGTAATTTCGAAACCATACTATTAACTTGACGTTTTAACTATTGACTAACTACTATCGACTGGAAGTTCTTAAGTCTTAAAAAAGATGACAGATGGCTAGAGCGGGGAAATTCTGGCTAGGATCAGCTAACCGTCCACATTTCTACAGATATTCCGTAACTATATTCAGATGTATATTGTTGCACCTGGTGTATTCGTTATTAATATTAATAAAACCCGTTCTTTTTGATCGAACCAGTGAAATAATAATATAGAATATACAGGTATCAATGATAGTAGTGCACAGTACACATTGCATCTATTTTGATGATGGAAATGGACTATGGGAGTCGTATCCAGATTGATTATTGGCTATTTCCGATCTCTTTATTTGGGTTTATGTCAATTTATAAACTCGGAGGCGTCATGTTTTATACATATAATGGTAAATTGAAGCGTTTATTCAAACATCTTAGGATAATTATGAAATTATATTTACAAGTACGTTTTAATTATTACCCCGAAGTATTTTATATAAACACATTGATATTTTGGCATATAATACATTACATTCGATATACCTTTATAGTTCATTTCGAAAATTATCTTTAAATATTTAGTGAACATGTTATTTATGTATTTATATATAACTAGATGTGCTCCACGGTTTCACCCGTGTTATTTTATTCGACCAACTCTCTCGCGCGCCGTCAACGGACCCGTGTAGACAGTTGTCACAGATATCGTTGTTCTCACTTCCCGTACTTGTCTACAACTTGCCAGATTCCTTGACCTCCATGGTTCCTGCTCCGCTCTTAAAAGGGTTAGCTATAAGTTATATAGCCTTCCTCAATAAATAGGCTATAATTGTATAGCCTAAATAGCATTAGTAAAAATAATTTTTCAAATAGGTGTTGTGGTTCCGGAGATTACCCTCTACATACATATACCTACACAAAATTACACAATTTGCACTCACTGTAATATTGGTATAGATTACTATTCTAGATATGAATCTAGAATAGTATTTGAGTATTTGTCGAGGCTCTTTTTTATTTTTAGTAATTTTTACAAGCCTTTATTTAACTTGCTTTGTTAATATGGGTCAAATCTTACATCTGAATTTTGAAACAGTTATCCCCAACCGATTGAGCTGAAATTTTGCTTACACGTTTAGTTTGGATGACAATGCATGATTAACTAAGTGGAATTTTATATCCAATATGGCGGACTCCCAAAGATTGTGTATCAGTTATTTTTTATTCAACCCCATGATATGGGTATCGAATGAAAGGATTTGCTGAGAAGAATAAATATTTTTTAATTAAGAAATAATCTTTTTAATTTAATTATTTAATTCTATACAAGGGTTAATATTATTTATATAGTTATAATTTTAAAGGCTTTTAGCGCACATAAAAAAGATAGTAAGGGGAATTTAAACTACCTATATAAATAACATTCAGCACAGTCCATGTATTCAATTATTATTTTCATTTTAGTACAAATGATACATTGAATAGATGTTTGTTTTTAAGAACTTTTTCTTATTAATATTTTTTTTTTCTATTTGCTCTACCAACAATGATAATTTATTCTACAATAAAGCTGTAAGAAAATACTTTATGGCATTAAGTTCGCCAGTGTACAAGTTCAAAATTGATATCAATGTCAAAACAATAATATACTCGGTGTAAAGTTGTAAGACGTAAAATTACTTAACTGAGCTGTAAATTTAAATTTTCAACAATTACTCAAAGCCCAAAAACCATTGTAAATGTAAAATAATAGGTATAAAATACAGAGCAGTAATGTGTGTTGACTCTGCTCATGACATTTTCTGTAGAGTAGACGGAGCCTAATTAAACAAAACTTTGGTATTCGCTTCGCTTGACATCTATTGTTAATGTAGGGTACTCGTTTGGTATTGCATTGTTGACATACATTTAAGAGAATGGAAGGGATTAAATTTTGTTCATCGTGAAAAGTTTATGAAGGTTATACATAGGCTAAAAAATAAATACTAAGTTTTCTTAAAGAAACTAGTTTGTAAGAGGTGTTTCACCACAATGAAATGACTGGTTGTGCGGTCAAAATAATTACAATATACAACATTACTATGTCAAGTTCTTACCAATGTGATTGTTTGTGAAATATTATGGTCATTAATAAATTATTATCATATAATACCACTAGCTGTTGCCCGCGGCTTCGCTCGGCTAGATATTTAAATACAAATTTTTGGGGAATACTCGGATCTCTTCGGTAACGAACACAACATAACAAATAAATATTTCGTTCATATAAATATACTAAAATTGTGATTAAAAAATGGGAAGGTGGGGGTAGGAGTGTGAAAATTTCGGTTCATAAGTACTTTTGATGCCAAATCAATAGTCTGTCAAAAAATAAAAATAAAGTTCTGGGTATGGATATCCTAATCATCTATCGGTATAAAATACACTTTACGACCTTTTCTCGTACCTACCAAATAAACATTTTTTTTTAAATAAAAATCTGTCTAGCCGTTTCGGAGGAGTGCGACCACAAACACTGTGACACGAGATTTTTATATATAAGATTAGTCTTATACACATACACTTACATCACATAGCGAATTCTCGTCACGCGATTATTTCCGCAGGATTCTGCTACATATGGAAATTGAATGAAGGAATACGCACTTGCGAAAAAAAATCGCGCGAAAATAATTCTTTAACCAAATATGTGTTTTGCCGCAGAATCCACCCTACCGCGGTACGAGTTAAATTCCGACGAAGAGCTCAACATCAACGCCACACGAATTTTTTTCCGCTGTGCGTTCAGAGGTATATACCTCTGTATATACAGAGGTACACTTCCATAGTGTACAAAACATTCAAGTGAATTTAAATCGCACCACGGTGGGGTGGATTCTGCTGCAAAACACATATTTGGTTAAAGAATTATTTTCGCGCGGCTTAATTTCGCAAGTGCGTATAGCTAGCTCCATATAATTTCCATATGTCGCAGAATCCTGCTAAAATAATCACGTAGTGAGATTTCGCTATGCGGCGTAAAGTGAGCAATTCTTGTATATATATGTATATAAATATATTATATGTAATTGGTTTTTCGGAAACAGCCCCAACGATTTGGATGAAACTTTGTATTTTAGATAATGTTTAATATTCTAAGTTTACCTAGATGTGTGTATTTTTTTTAAAGACACCGAGCCCAGTTCTGTCTCCTAGATATTACGTTATCGTATAGCCCCATCAACACAGAATCGTTGTAATGTGCTCTTCATATTTATTATGTATCCAACTAGACTATCGACCGATAGAAATTCCGTAGTCTGTGTAAAGTCGTCTGCAAGTACTTTGTACTGACGATTTAAAGTGAATCATTTGTAAGCCAACATACTTGCGGCTTTCATGAAACCAATGACACCAAACCAGCTCGTCCCATATCCTTGACGTTTGTCAGCCACGAATCGAATTCTAGGGCTTATCGAATACAAGTCGTAAATATAATAAAAAGTATTAATTGGATTTCCATATATTGATTATTTGTTATTAAGTTCATGGTTATGTAATGAAAAAAGATGCAGTATTTTTAGACAACTAAAAAGGGGCCCAGAAAACGTCAAACTTTTTGAAGTAGCATAACGGCGAAAAATAATAAGACGTTTTCTAGACACGTTTTAATTATAGAAAAATAATGTGTATAAAACATGGTTGTTAAAAAAAAGAATAAAGACATTTAATTTTTTCGATTTCTTTTAAAATTTTGCATTCTACATCAAAGCCTTTCGTCGCGGTTCACTGTACAAACAAGTACTCCTGAAGCTTCATTGTTCCGTGTCCGCAGTACCGAGCCACCGCGGTACACGAATTTTTTTATTATTATTGTATTTCCCGTAGGTCGACCTGCCGCCATCACAAACCTGAATACGAAGTAAAAACATATTTCAGTGGAAAAATACAATCGCAGAAAGTGAAACTATATTGTCGTGAACTGCATCTGATTTGTAATGAATGAAACAGTACATTTTTTTTAAAATTACTATTAATTTGGCAAACAAGCAGCCCCATCTGATGGTAAGCAGCTACTATAGCCTATGGACGCTAGTAATAATATAGTTAACACTAGCGCGTTCCCGACCTTGAATCCCCCTACCCCAAGGAGCTCTGAAAACCCTACACACTGCAGAAACACATTACAAGGTTATTTGGCTGCGATCTTCTGTAGGGAAAGGTATTCCACCAGTATGACTGCTCCAAGTAGAAATAAATGTTTCTCTGTGTCCTACCTTTCTGTTAACCCCTTCCCCCAAGGAGCTGTGATTTTTCTGATTTAATTATGAAGATAAAAGAACGATACTCCTGTTTAGACTTTAATGTAAGTCGATGAATGTAATTTGGTGAAAGTAAATGAAATTCAAGAAATGTTCATCGTTGATAGATTAGTGATTATCTGCGACTTAGTTCGAGTGGCCAGTGAGTTTGTTCAGCTACAGGATTTATCACCAGCGTAGATTACACTTTGAAAAGTCCTTTACCAGTCAATGCAAGTGCTGCTAAAATTACTTGAGCCGTTCGGCGACTAAAAAAAAATTAAAAAAAGGTGTTCAGTGCTAAGTCTCTAGTTATGTGGGGTTTATGACTGATCTGAACTGATGGAATTGTCAGTTGTATCGAAGAGTCGCGGTTAGTCATATTCCTACGCGAAAAAACTTTTGAACGGCCCATAACGGCTATGTTTAAATCATTATGGTCGCGAGTGTTCGACCGCTAGCAGCAAAAAAGAGGAGTTCTTTACACCGGGCTTGGTAACGTGGCACCATCTACACACATACTACCAACGGGAACGATCCAGAGAAACGGTAGGTGGATTTACGTTGTTAGTTGCAGACCTTTTGCTAGCTTGGGGTACATTAAACACTAAAAGAATGTGTAATCTACATTGGTCCTTAGAAAACCCACCAGGCCAGTTGATACCATCATCAACAATGTTTGTTAACGTGCAAATAACAATATATAACTCTAAAATTATAAAGTTCTTCATTTTAAATTATGTGGATTAATGTAAATATTTTTTGAATCTATCTGGAAACTCAGATATTTTCGTTGTCTAAAAAATACCAACTTAGTTATATAGTATGTCTATAAAATGTTAGTGATTGAATAGACTACTAACTTAGTTTTTATGTAAGAAAAGGTATTTATTCCAATAATAATCAATGCTAAAAGGTCCATTGCACGTGCTCAACTAATGAGTTAATTTCGATCGAGTACAAAGGCCGCGTTGAGTTTTGCCCGTATAGGTAAACACAGCCAAAGTCTTATTGGTTTTAGCAAGAAACAAAGCTCAGTGAGGGCTCTTGTCGTTTAATAGCTACGGCGCCGGACTGTCGGGCGTGAAAGCTGTGGGCGAGAGGGATCAATAGATACAGTGTACCTACCTACGATAGGATATATTATACTCTTACAGATCAGAGGTAGGGCATTAAAAAATTTCTTTACAGATTTTTTTCTATTTGGGACAGTCATACTGGTGGAAGAAGATTACAGCCAAATAACTTTATTTGTTGTTGCTGCGGTGAGGATGGTTTCCAGAGGTCCTTGGGGCAGATTCAATGTCTGCAACGCGTTAATGATACCTGTGGTATTTATTACATGCGTCCATAGACTACCTACCGTAGCCGCTTACCGTCAGGAGGCAAGTATGCTTCTTTACCAACCTCTTTACCAATTTTTAGCCCAGCTGACATCACACTTTTAAAAAATTCTATTGAGGGTCATCCTCCGTCATATACAATAAAAGTAATTAGCTTTGAACGCGTTTATTACGCAGTAATTATTTTGGTGTCGTAAATTCGTTTTTGCTCATATTATTGACAGTTTTTATGCCTATCAATCAAGGAATGACAAGATTCTCGCTTGTACAAAATTTAATAAAAATAGGTCGAGCTGTTTTTGAGTTAAATCCGGATAAATAAACAGACAGGCATTTTAAAAAATACCTTGATGTCACTATTAATGTTCATGATCAGTGTGCCCTTTATAAAAAGGAATTCATACAACTAACAAACAAACAAGCGTACGATGCGCCTGATGGTAAGCGGTTATCGTAGCCTATAGACACTTGTATCACCCAGAGGTATCACTAGCACGTTGCCGATTTTAAACCCCCATTCATCAAGGAGTTCTGGAGACTATATTCACCGCTGGAATACATACAACACAAGATTATTTTTCTGTAATTTTCCACCAGTCGGACTGCCCCAAATAGAGAGAAATCTCCAAAGAAACACGTACATACAGAACAATAGATTTATTAATTATAAATATTACGAATGATACTATGTTAAATAAATAGCCAAATTTATTTCCTAATTTGAAAACGAAAGTTTAAAATCAAAACCAATTAATTAATGTTTAATTCGGAAACTCAAAACTCATTTAATGAACGATAAAATTATCTATAAATTTTCTATGACGTACCAAAATGATTAATTTTTAAATACGTAACGAATCTACGCTACCATTGGTATGTTAAATGTCATTGATATTACCTAATCGGTTTTGTGACCTATGACCGGCCGTGCAATTTCCTAGAATACCCCTCTAAGTGTACCCTCCAATGGTTTTGATGTAATTAAGTCACGTTGTTATAACATAGACATAGCATATAGGTCGATCAGCGTTGAAACCTGTACTCTGAAAGTGGTTTACCATACAAACTGTCAGCTTTGTATATTATTATCGCTTTTGAATATAATTAGAGGTGGGCGATTATGAATCGTGAGATATATGTACTTATTGAAAATGTAGAGTTGGAAGCTAAAACAAAAAAAAGGTCGTTCGGTCGTAAACAAAGTTCTTTAGAAGAGCATATATAACAATTAACTAAAAAAACAAAGGTCGTTCGGTGGTAATAATTAGATACTAATCCTATCAATCCAGTAACTAATAATATAATCGAAATACCTCGAGATATCTTCATAATAGAATTATTACATTAGTATATCTCATAATCGGCCACCACTAAATAAAATATCTTAAATTTTTTTTACAGTACAAGCTATGTACCACGGTTTCACCCGGGTTAAATTTAGACCAACACTTTAACTCGCAATTAATTTAAGTTTGTATAAGAAATACGTGGAAATTTATTTATTAAAAAAAATTAATTACAAAACATTAATGATTAGTCTTCGCTGCGTTTCAACTAGATACCGCACTACATTTTTGTTATACAACAAAGGTGGTAAACAAGCATACGGCCCGTCGGATGGTAAGCGATTACCGGAGCTTTGGAAACCCTACTCACCGCAAGAATACAACACAAGGATATCCTTGTGGTGTTGTCAGATGTCAAGATGCGATCTTCTGTAGACTAGTATTATTCCACTAGTCGGGCTGCCCCAATTAGAGAGAAATCTTCAAAGATATTCTCTGTGCCTTACCTGTCATAATACCTACAATTTGTAGGCTACGAACAATAGCCCCTAGATAAACAAGCATACGGCCCGTCGGATGGTAAGCGATTACCGGAGCTTTGGAAACCCTACTCACCGCAAGAATACAACACAAGGATATCCTTGTGGTGTTGTCAGATGTCAAGATGCGATCTTCTGTAGACTAGTATTATTCCACTAGTCGGGCTGCCCAAATTAGAGAGAAATCTTCAAAGATATTCTCTGTGCCTTACCTGTCATAATACCTACAATTTGTAGGCTACGAACAATAGCCCCTAGAATACGGCAAATTAATATCGTACTGTGTAGTGATTATTTGAAACACATGGGATATGTTCTATGTTGAAATGATGCACGGGTGCGCGACAAGATAGTGTTCTGAACTTCTAAAAATTACCTGATAAATGGGGTTTTTTATACAAACCAATATTCAAATTAATATTATGAATATAGCTTAAAAATAAATAAATGACGAACAATAAATGAATCACAAATATATCAATATATTGTGTAGGTTGATTATTAAATAAAATATACGGTAAGGTCTCAATTAATATTTTTAACTTTTTACAAATATGTAACCGTATGTGACTTTTTCGAATAGGTAATTTATAGGTGTGATAAGTTGAGACAATTTTGTGTTTAGAGACACAGTGCAATAATATTAATTGAAATACCGAGAAAACCCTATAAAGAACTGCAACATCTACATATATAAGTATAACCTAATAAAATAAGTAGGTATCAATCTCACTTACCTTTATTGAAAACTTAGTTTTACTTTAACTATTAGTTACACTTGAAAAATTCTTCTTGAATTTTGCATCCTACTAGCAAACCCAGCCATGCGTTGCTGTGTCGTTTCAGAGTCCATACCGACTAGAGAACATTGATCTGATCACTACCAATCTTTACAAGATCACCCGCTGGGCTAATATGAAGATTGTCTGAAAATTTGAACAAAATTGCTTCAGCCGTTTTGGAGTCCATAGGGAACAGTAATACAAACTTCGATTTTATTTCTAAGAAGATTTTAAGATAAATAAGTTCACACTACGAACTTCACGAGTGAGTTTATTGCCACGAGTTCGCCCTGCTATCATCGGGTGATCTTTACGAAATGATTATTCTTACGTCTGCGTCTCGTTGTGACTCGTGACGGATCGCCGTGTAACTGCTACAAATTTTCGCGAGTCGAAAAGCTATTTTGTTGAAAAGAGCTCAATTTGGTGACAAGCAAGAGCGAAATCAGAAGTGTTAATAGTTCTGTTTTGCGGCGAGTGCGCTACGAGAAGGTCTCGTCTCGCAGCGAGTCGTTTGCGTCTCCCTCGTCAACGTTCATAGAGTTGTTATAGAATGTAATGGCAAGACAATAGATAATATTGCCACGATACACTCCTTCGTGAAGGTAGCTTCTAACGGGCGCGTTGGCGTTAGCGCGGTGGAGAGTTGGTTGAATAACTATGCTTTTATTGGAAAAATGCTTATTAAATAAATATTATTGATTATTACGACAAGTAAAAAATATTCAGTGTAGGTACTAGGAGAAGAACCTAACAATTTACTTGTGTTACACGGAGGTAACAAACCTCGAAAACAGACGGGTTTATGAATAAAACAGTGGAGTCCGAGCTGAATATTTCAAGCAGCCTGGTGTGGCTTGGCACTCGCTGCGCGCTCTAGTTAAGTTAGATCATTTACTTATACAGAACAGAACGAAGAGTATGTATAACAAATATATTCAGATGGATGTAATGTGTTTTTATAAATATGCACCATTTTAAAATAGTGTTTAAAAAAAGGCTAATTGTAGAATGTTCCTAACCTATTTAACCTATACGAATCTATTTCAATCATTAAATAATACATAGTTTAAAGTAAAGTCGCTTCCCGCCGTCTGTCCCACTGTACGCTTAGATATTTAAAACTACGCAACGGATTTAATGCGTTTTTCACTATAATTTAGATAATTTTTTACGGAAAGTTTATACATAAAATACATTCCAATTAAGTTATTGTATAGTACAAAAAATTAAATTAATTGTAATCATGTCGTCAAAAAATTATTTTCGGTCGCTTACACCGCTTACCCTGGCTAAGCCTTTAGAAATACATAAAAATCATTTATTACAGATTTGTAGTTCTTAAAATAGCGTAGAGAAAAGTCCTTTGTGGCATATGCCTATCTCCTAAGGTTGTCTCACAGTAACCATTTTTATCTTCAACATAATAATTAAAAATATTATGTTATTTGCGAAGCTATTTTCTCCAATTCAATAAAGCTGTTCTTCAATCTGTAAATAGAATTTGGTATTCTCAATTATAATCTCGAATATATTAATTACCACGTAATAGAACCTACATGAAGCACTTGTTTGAATATTGGTACTCACACAAAGGGCTTGTAATGACATAGGCAAGTGGCACTCAACTGTTTCGGGACATGCCTGAATCGATGGGACGCCACAATGAGATTATCAATCAATTAAATACACTAAGTACATTTTACGATGATATTTAAAGGCAAATGGATATGCGATTATATGTATTTCAATTTGATAGTCAAACCGTTTTGTGAGATAAGTTTGAGCTTACGTATCTTGAGTTATTTTTATGTGCTATATGTTAATGCTATTTTTGTTAAGGTCGACGGATATGGGGTTAGAGGAAACCGAAGAAGGTCTGGATAGACAGTGAGAGCAATAATTTAAAATACATTCTTTTTAAGTTTTAGGGTTTGGCCAAAAACTCATCTGATTTTAAGTGAAGATATTATGACCCAAGACGATAACACGCCAAGTCTAGTAGGAGATCTGGCTCTCAAGTAAAGCTGCCGGAATACACTTATAGGTGATGGTGACAGATTTTCAACTTGAGGGTAGTAGCTATCTAGGCGGCAATTAGAAAATGCTCTACCTCCATGCTATGGTTTCATCACGGCGTTTCCCGTCACCGAATGCTCAGGCTCATTGCAGGGATTCGAACTCATGTCTATTGACGTGCTATCTATTCACGCTACCACTGACCCACCATTGCATATGTATTTAAAAGATGTGAATACCAAGATGACAGCTTATCAAAAAGCTAAGACAGCTAAGAGTGGAAGTATCGATTTTACATATATATTACATATTTTATTTACTTATTTTACAGTAACATAATACATGATATAAACCCCTATAAGCAAATTATGTTTTATTATGACAATTGATAGTAGCAGTAAGTAAGCAAGATCAGAGACTTGTAACATTGTATTGTAACTTCTTTTCATATTTGATAGAAACTTGAGTATCATACTGTTATTATAATTGTGAATAATTCTTAGAAGATAGTCTAATGCTCTCGCTGCTTCTTTTAAAGATCTTCAATTAGGTTATACATTAGTTTGTTATAACTCTTATAGTTTACTCAGCGTAAGCCATTTAAGCGCCCCAAAATCTTCGTTTTCCTGAATTAATTTTTGTTTGTGCTGAACCCTAATACTTATTCTAAAATAAAAGTAGACAAAGTTTTTCCTTATCAGCTATCGGCCAGTGACAGTGACAGACAAAAATTTTAAAAGTGATTTTTTGTTATGGTACCGTATAAAAAGGTGCTATTTTGACATTACAAAGAGACACTTCAATTTTCTTAATTTCTATAATGTTACCGATTCAGATTACAGTAAATTTTAAATCTTTTATACATACGCCAACATTAATAGTATTTATATTTTATATGCTATTGTCCAATGTCGTAATAATAACACATAGGTATAGTAACTGACAATTTGAGGTATTCTGTACTATATTGTTGAATTACTAATTATTATAGACAACCATAAGATTCACATAATTATGTAGGTTAAAAGTAAATATTACAATATATTAATGTATATGGAAACAACATTGAAAACATACAAGGTCAAAAACACGAACAAAAACTTAAATTAAAGAAATAGTTAGTATACATAGCTAAATTAGTACTATTATCATTGCATTATAAATCAAGTCAATCAAATGAAAAATAAAGTAAACTAAGCATCTCTTATAGTCATCTCAATATAAAAATTATGAAGTCATTTTAGCTTAAGATTTCAATGTAAACTGAGAAGGTGAATTAGCAAACATGTCAAAGTTGTCATTTTTTTACCAGTATTATTATATTGACGTGATAATCTGGGAACAATTGAAAATTGTCCTAGTTCTGTAGTATTTGTGACCAAATAAACGTACTGGATATCTAGGTCACCTGAGTGGCACATTAATGATAAATTTCTCCAATTGTAGTAGAACTCCCAAGATTAAATCGAGTGCTTTACTTGGTTAAACGATCAAGTCGAAGCCGACAGGCCGAGAAATTCTCATTTAAGTCGTACCTCCAACCTAATTCCTCGCTACCTTTTCCCCCTGCCATCTCACCGAGTTTAAGTTAACTTTTGGAAACAGCTACGTTCTCAAACCCAAGATTATACTTTCAGTTTCACAGGGAAGCAATATACGACTTTCTAAACTCTAGGGTGGTATGAAAATTGTAAATGGTAATTTTGATTGACTTTCGGGAGCTATTAAACGTGTGGTATAAGTCTATATTAGGCTCTGTACTGAGTTTATGAAGCTCTCATAAGAGTTAAAGCAAGAATAAAAATAGATCAAATTAATTTCAAATTTACAATATTTTTCCAAGCTTCCTGATAGATGTAACTATTATAAACAAATAGTCAAGATTGTCTAATCTTCATCTTACGATATGATCAAAGTATCGTAGTATTCAGGATACATATTACTGGCAATGTTGGTATTATCTTCAGTCGCAATTTAAATGAGATGGCAACCATGGTGGTGTGAAGGCTGTTTATGGAATCCGAAGCATTTAACATCTATATGAATAAATCTGTAGTTTTGTCTGTACATGTAATTTTTTACCAAATTTACCGATCGATGTAGGTACTATGTGAATGAAGGCCGCTGATCACGAATATGCACTTAATTTTTTTTTTGTCTGTATGCCTGTCTGTTTGTATGTCCGAATTTAACTCAAAAACGGCTTGACCGATTCTAATGAAATTTTGTGCATGAGATGCTGATATCATTAGTCATCTGATGGGTGTAAAAAATTTCAATAAAATAAAATGACGGGATGTAAATAACTACTGCGTATTAAAAAACGCGTGCGAAGCTGCGGGCACACCGCTAGTCCAACATCCTCGAAAGCTTCAATTCTCTATTTATCTGTAACTTTACTCGTCCAGTGACAGTAGTGTATATAAAACTGAAGTTTTACTAAAATTCCCGCAAAGAAATAAAGAAAGAAGAAAGAAACAAACCAAAAACCACATTTAACAGATGCCAAAAACATAGACATAATAACAAACATCAAATGATAATAGGTTGGAGTATTACTCATATGTTATTATATTAAGTGAGCAATTCTTGTATATACATGTAAGTGGTTTCTCAGAAACGGCTCCAACGATTTCGATGAAACTTTGCATTTAGATTATGTTTTACATTCCAAGTTTACCTAGATAGGTGTTTTTCTTTTTTTGTTTATAAGACACCGAGCACAGCTCGGTCGCCCAGATATTCATTTATAATATTGCAACGTTGCAAAGAAAATGCCGCATTCAACCTATGTTGAATGGGCAACATACTGAGCTGAGGTCATTTTTGATAAAGGACCGCACATTCTAAGAATGTGCTACGGCAAATTGCCATATTGCTGGTTTTCAACTGGGCCCACACTAATTTTAATGAACTTAGATTAGATAAGATTAGCCTAGGAAGATATAAAACAGAGATATTGATTGTTTTTAAGTTATTGATAAGATTGAGGGGTAGGTTGCGAATAGTAATGAGAAACATGACGTAAGTTATTTACATCAAATGTACATTATTTACGAAGCAGCTATAAATATTTACCGTGTCTCAAAAAAGATTTCAAGGGCTTTTATTCAAGCGGAAAACAAATTGACAATATGAGACCACTATCTTTGTAGCGAAAACGTTGTTTACCATCAGGCATCCGAATAAAACCATTTCGAAGATATCACGCGGGTCGGCGATCTTCGCCTACATCGGTATTTTCTTATTTTGTTTGTATTGTTGTCTTTCCGTATCAGTTTTTCGCAGTTAAATAATAACAGGCAGAATGTTAAAGCCGAAATTAGTTGAGTTGCAACATTGGGCAACGTATATAAAAAAAGTAAATTTAATTTTACATCAAAATGTGTATTTTAATTATGAATTAATACCAAACAAAACATTGTAAAGTAAAGGCACCTATTAACGACCTCTGCTCCTATCACCGCCACTTTTTTTTCAATTACAATTTTTAAGTTTTGTGTTGTAGTTAGAAAAGTGGTTACTTAAGAAAAAATGCGGATACATTAATATTGCAAGTAACTATCACACAATTGTGTGTGTAAATCAACAACAGAGAGTAAACAGTTGATCGAAGGTTTCGGCAAACAGTGCACATTTCATAGTGACGCGATCCATATGACATAAGTACACTCACTTTTTTTTAAAAGAAAAATGAGGTACGTAAAACATGATTTTTAATCTTTTAATAATTACAATGCATTCTTACAACATTTATAAATACAACTAACAACTAATTTTCATCAGGTTCATCTTAAATTTGGTTAAAATTCAATATTAAAATGTGGCGGTAATAGGCTTAATATTTGCATTTTTGTTCCTTAAACCGACCCATGACGGTGTTGGATGTTTGCATGAATATTTTTAATTGCATTTATTTTACACTAATATTCTGATGTATCGATAACTTATTGATCTAATTCCATTGATTAGTATAATAACTTTAATTTGAGACATTAACGCCATATACTTAGGAAAGTCGATCATTGTGAACATCAAACTAGTTTTTAAGCTTCACTTTATGTTTATGTAGGAGACATTAATCTCAAGTGTTATGTTTTTGTAGTAGAAATATCTTCAATATTTAAACATTATAACTCTTGATACTACAAATTGATTCAAATTCTCGATAAAATGACCTCAATAGGTACAATTTAATGTGGGTCGTTAATTGGTAACACGATTTTCTTTACTAGAACCTTTTACCTATCTATAGATTGTTGTTCTGTATTATCAGTTATATTAGGTCCCTTTAAATGAAATTATTGTTTTATATGGAGAAAATAAAAGGATTTTTTTTTAATGAATTTATACATTTAATCAATCGAAGTATGTACCATTATTATTTATGCCTTCAACTGTCAACTTCAACGATTAATCAGTAATTTTGTATAGTACCTATATAAAACTTATATCGATGTGTTCTTTATGAAATATAATAACTGATTTATAAATAATTTAAACAATTTGGTCTTTCGTTATTTTGTAGATCTAAGCTAAAAACAAGGTAAGAGAATATTTTCTAGGCTTGCATAAATAACTGTAATAATTTAAAATCTACTAATTATTTTACGAATCAAACTTTATATTTTAAATTTAGATTAAATTTACTAACAGAATTACAAAAACGATGGTATGATGTCTTACAAGAACATTTTACGAATCGACTCCAAACATTCACGATATTTCGATCGTACATTTTTTAAAAGGTCATGACCCCTGTACCGGCCACCGGCTAAACCTACCGATGTCCGGATGGGTAAAATATTCCCAGATCAGACGCCTGGGGTTCTGAGTGCACTGTTTATGCGTGGTTGTGGATTCACCTACCCCAGCAAAAATGTAGCAGCAAAGCCCACTCACCTGGAGGTTTCTTAGCGCTGCACCGAGTAGGTAGTCACGCAGCCGGCCGGCGAATCCCTTTCACTCACAACTCACACCCGAAAACGTTTCCCGATGCTTCTCTAGTATATAATTTTTTACACCTTGGTTTATCACGCAATTAACCTTAATAATAATTAAAGGCAATTTCTTCTTATAACACCACGAACAAAAATGGCGGCAGCGGTAACTCGACTACACGACGACTCGTAGTGTTTTCAAACCGCGGTGCGCGTCGCCGGGGTTCTCACGCGCACGCATACCGACGACTGGATGCGAGTCGTTTGAGCGAGCTCATAGCCAACCCTTACCAGGATAGGAAACCCTGACAACCACGCACTATTTGGCCCAAACAACCCCCATGCGCAATGACAAATGTTCGTTTTAAACTGTAACTTCTTTGTGTTAGTGATTGTAAGAAATTTGAACTCGTATTACATTCATACTTTGATATAATAAAGATGTTAATTATATTCCTACTATAAATATAGCTACTTTATTTAAAAAAGAAAAAAGCTCAAAACGACGTCATTACGTTATGGCTGAGATATGTCGAGTTGCTACACGAATTTGGCAAATCATGAAATAAGAATTTAAATAAACAGTATTAGTCATATTAATATTATAAATTACTTAGCCGTCGATGATTTTAATCCTAGAAACAGTTTGAAACAGTTTCACTTCGCACACAAACCATTCAGCCGAGCGCGTTTCTGGCGGTTGGCAAATAACTAAATTTACGAACAAAATGGCTATGATACGATGTAATTATTACGTCTCATACAGTTTAGCCTTTTCTTTGGTTCTTATGGTGTATAAGTTAGAATAGGTCAGAGATAGGTTTTTAACGTAATTTCGGTTTAAACGTGGCAAGGTTGCATCGACCTATTTTTATATAAGCTAATTTAACCTAGTAATGCGGTTTAGAAGACAACATCATGGGAATTGAATTTTTTTAATTGCAAGAAATTGTCCAAATTCCGAAAAACTGGAAATCTGTTGGAGCATGGTCCGGGGAGTATGGTGGGTGGCGGAGACATTCGAACAGCAGTTCATTTAATTTAGCGATCGTCTGTCGTGAAGTATGGGGTCTAGCGTTGTCCTGAAGCAGCAATTGGCTAGATAGATTAACCAGTCTCGGTTGCTTAACGGCTAGCTTTTCCATCATGGTTTGCAATTGTCGATGCCCAACCAAATCAAACGTCAGATATTTGAGATCAAAGTGGCCAGTTTAACAAAACGCCAATTTTATATATAAAGAACTAATATAATGACGTTTTACATACAGGTGTAGCTATAATATAAATATTCATCTGACCGTAAACTGTGATTTGACGGTTACTGTTTAGTTATTAGTAATATTTCATTATAAATAAAAATCACAGTTAAAATTAAAAGATAAAATAAAATTGATCAATATCATAAAAATATAAAATGACAATATTCACCAGTTTATCAAATATCATTCAGTATGGTGAATGGGTTTTATGGTAAATAAACTGTTTGGTTTATTTAAATAATAAACACAAAAAGTCAATTTTATTTATCTACTTGTCTTGATAATTTAGCGGTCGGTAATTGGTGCTGTAAAAATGGTAATAGGAGCAAGACCTATGCTATGGGTCGGTGAAAGGAATATAGCTCATTTCCTCTTTTTCAAGTATAAAAAAATATTCATTGATACTTGCTGGTTATTATATAATCTACTTAAAAGAGTATTATGTCAAGAACCAGAATAAAATTAAAAAATGTTGCTAGTACCAGAACATGTACTTAATTTTTGCACATCAATCTGAACTTAGCTTAAACTGGCGGTACTAGGTGCCTTTACGTTAATATTGTCTGATCTTTAAATAATTTTAGATGTATGATAGATATTTGAGTAAAAAAACTAAGTATGCTTGGAACTGATCAATAAAAAGGCTGCTGAAAATGTTTTTCTTTTTTCAATTCCATCACCAATTCCTTGTTTAATCTACACTATATAATTAAATAAATCACAAGAGATTTTTTGTTTGTTTGATCGCGCTAATCTCTCGAACTAACTACCTACCAGTCAGATTTGAAGAATTCTTGTTTGCATTTTATAACCTATTTATTACGAAAGGTATACAAAGGCTATATAATTGCACGTTATGGTCCTAAAAAGCGGAGCAGTAACCCTGAACGTACGTATGAAAGTACGGAAAGTGAGAACAACCATGCATTGCTCTGGCGGCGTGGTGGAGAGTTACTCGAAACTCGAATATATACTGGTGAAATCGTGGGCCACCGCTACTAGGCAAATAAAATAATAATTATTTTTGTTATAGCTAACTACTGCTTCATAGTGGAGATTTATGAACATCTAACATTAAAGTTATAACTTTAAACAAAACAAATAAGTCCCCAGTCCCGAAGGTAACACTACATCGCAGGATAAAATCTAATAAAGCCAATCCAGTGGCAAACACGTAAACCAAACAAAAGTATCACATGTCTATATGTGGAGAGTAATAAACATGCTTTAATTACCTTGCAGCTGTCAACGGTAAGGTCGGTGGACGATGCTCCTGAACCTGAGACGCAGAGTAAATATTTGGGTAGCTCGTTTCGGACTCCGGGGATTTGAGACGCACATAAATAAGCTGAGACATGCTCCACAAACTGCACAGAAACAAATATCAAGAATAAAGTATGAAATTCAGTTATAGTGGTTTAAAAACCTTATGTACCGTAATAATATTGATCACTTACACATTTTTTGGTTCTTAAAATTTAAAAATAATAATACACAAAATTATATATGTACAATATTTATGAAAATTGGTTAAAAAATATTATTCTATTCTATGATTCTTATAGCATCTCAATTATGGTATGATGTATGCTTCCCGTCTACAAAATTTTATCAGAATCGGTTGAGATTTGATAAAAAAAAATTTTTTTGTAGATACATTTTTTTTAAAAGATTTCAAAGAAAATAACAGCTTTTTATACCAACCAAGTATATACGATACCTATATCAAAAAGGTCCATTTTTTTAATTTTTATCTGTCTGTCTGTTTGTTCCGAGTAATCTCCGAAACGGTTGAACCGATTTTGGCGGGAGTTTCACTGATAGATAGCTGACAATATTGGGAGTAACTTAGGCTACTTTTATTAAAAAAAAAATTAAGGTTCCGCACAAATAAAATAAAACTGGTCATGGTGAATCAATTCGGGCGCTTAAATGGCTTATGCTTAGTAAACCATAAGAGATATAACAAACTAATGTACTACATAATCATAGGCATTAAATTTCATTTAATCTATTTTCTAAGGAACACCCACAATAAGCATTTTTGTCTTTAAAATACCTGGGTGCGGGGGAGCAAGATTCGCGTGGAGCGAAACCACGGGCACAGCTAGTTAATATAATATAAACATATAATTATTATTGGTTGTTGCTTCCGCTACAACACTAATCATTAATCTATGTGAATAATTATAGTATAATCTAACGGTCGCCATGTGTTCGAAATTCGACCAGCGACTGTTTGATCACAGACCAATGATATTATAAGTAAAACGCCTTGTTACTTATAATATCACTAGCGGTGTGCCCGCGGCTCCGCATGCGTTTATAGTTAAGCAGTGGTTATTTACATCCCGAAACTTTATTTATACCCATATTGTTGACAATTCATATTATGCCGTATCAATTGAGGAATGGCGTGTATTTCCCGTGTACAATATTCATAAAATAATTCTTTTTATTTCTTTCTTAGCAAAAGCATAAATATGAATATCCCTAATTTGAGACATGACGGGTTTTTCATACAAACTTTCACCCAGGTTTAATTTTTTTTTCCATATGTGGAATAACACAATGAAATAATTCACTTGTAGCAAAACTGTATAATCCAGATAATTTACAATAGGTATATCGCTTAGAATATATAAACTCCGGCGAGCCGCGATCGACAGCGCACGTCATATTTCTATGCCGTACTGCGTAGTTAAAGAGTTCAAAAACACTTCAACCAATCTCAAAAAGAAAACTGGACTATCATTTAATGGGTAATTATTAGAAATACAATACATTTCTTATTAAGTATAACAATGTCAATAAATCAACAAACCAGATTGACAATCAACAAACTGGTTGGTATTGCAGTCGATGTCATTTCACCATTATCGCGCAAGCGCATTTGGTGTTCCCATACTTTCTACCCTTAAAGATTTATTTTCGCTACAAAAAGTACCCTATGCCCTTTCCCACGGTCCAATTAAATCTATACCAAAATTAATCAAAATTGGTTCAGCGGTCTAGGCGTGAAAACGTAACAGATATACAGAAAGACAGAGTTACTTTCGCATTTATAATATTAGTATGGATTGTTATAGACTATTTATTATTTGTTTTACGTAAATGCAGTATGAATGTATAAGAATGAATATAATTAATTATGTTGGTGTCACTTTTCACTCAATGACAATGTTAATGTTTAGAGGGGTCAAGTTCAATGGCACTATTTTATTTTATTTCATGTATTTGTAACACATATTAATATAAATTTTGTCTTTCTGCACTTCTTCTCCTAATAAACTTTAACCACGCTAAATCTCACACTCCTCCGTGTGTACAATATCCCTAAAAAGGTGCCGTTTTCTCTTCTCGTATTATTATAAAGATATTTATAATTAACTATGTATAGAATTTCTTAAATAAAAATCTTGTGTTCGTCTGTTAGTGATTTTATAACTTTTGAACGACTTCACTGATTTAGCTTATATTAACGAAAAATATATTTTGTTTTATCGCTATATGATAATTTATAATTTATATGATGGTCCAATAGGTGTCACTGTCATCGGGTTATTATCTACCGGAAAGGACAGAACGACGTTTGTCGGGCCATCTAGTATGTAGGTAACATACATTTTGAAGCACTTCATAGATTTATTAAACTCCGCTATTATTTCGAAATCAGGCATTGTATATTATGCACTGGAAAATACATATGTTTTTAGCCTACCTTATTTCACAACTAAATTTAAAGCTAGGTTCCCTATATCGAAGATTGTTATAGAGCCTGTTTATTTCAATATTTTAAGGCATTTTAGAAATAATGTAACATTTTACATAAAGTGTGTATTAAAAACCCCGTCAGATCCGTGAAGGTGTTATTAGGTATCGAGATTATAGAATTAGTTACTGTTATTTTAAGGAAAGTAACATGTACATAATAAGCAATACGAAATTATTATAGCAATTTTTCTTACAAATCGAGCTACTTTATCAGTAGATGGGAAAAGTACGAATAGCAATTTATGATCAATGAAAAACTACTGCCCATAAATAATAGGATCAGAAGCTATACACTTGGTGAAGAAATAGTTTTCGGATGTTATTCTTGTGAATTTATTGGTCCATTCGAAGGATATAGTGAGAAAGATAATAATAAAATACTTTTGGATTGAATTAATTTTGAGCCGTGTATAGAATTTCTTGCATTTTATGGCGCCAGCCTGTTTAATTGTTTGTAATGTTGATTATTATTAATAAAATTCTAAAAATTATGTAATATGATTCACAATTTTTTACAAACTACATACAGACTAAAATTGATACTATTTTTGAAACTTAGGTATTTCTTGAATAATCGAACTTACAGGCAGACCAATAACCATGTTGATATTAACATATCCAAAATTTGTGAAATGAAGAGTTGTTGCTACTTTTCATTGTCAGTCTTATAACATAGTTTACATATACTATGTATTCTTTTGAGATACATATTAATTAATATTTAAGCTTTTTCAAAGAAGCTTATTTTAAAAGACTTGCGAGTTGGTTGGTCTACGCATCTCGTAACCAGACATCTGACCAATATCTTGGTCAGCGAATAAGCATTGTCATACAACGAGGCAATGCGGCCAGCCTTGTTTCCTTCTGGCGGCGGGTTGGGTGCCATCCACTATTCGTAGTTTTTTGAATACCATTAAGGTGGCAAACAAGCGTACGGCTCGCCTGATGGTAGGCGGCTACTGTAGCCTATGCACGCTTGTAATACCATTGGCGTCACTAACGCGTTCCCGACCTTAAACACCCTTTGGGTGGTTTAGGCCAAGGAGTTCTGGAAACCCTACTCACCACAGGAATACAACACAAGGTTATTTAGTTGCGATCTTCAGTACTGTGAAAGTATTCCACTAGTCGGACTGCATCAAGTAGAGAGAAATGTCCAAAGAATTCTCTGTACCTTACGTCTCTTAAAGACCTAAGTTTTATTTTAGTATAATTATAATATATATATCAATTTACTTTGTGGTCAATTAAATATTTAAGATATGTAAAATGTTATATTTTTATTAACTGTAATAAATTATGTAAGTATAATAGTTTTATTTAAATCTCTCACGATTCAAGTTAAAATGCTCGTTAAAATGGTAATAAACTTAATTTTCCTTCGTAAATTCGCGGTACATTTTATTTAATGCTCGTTTACACACTGTGCATATTAAATTTTTATCTATAAATATTAAATCTCTGTTGACACCGTGTAGCGGGTAACTGCTTCTTTGTGGTGTTTAATTATTTTATTTTTCTATGTTTATGGTAACACGCTCAATATCTATAATTTAAAATCATTTAATAATTTCTCTATTGAATTAATATGTACAAATCCTGGATACGGCATACGGACTTTTGTGATTTATACCTCGTTTTATGATACATATTAATATTAGAAAAACGTACTAAATTATTATAAATGAAATAGAAAACCCGATTGGAACAAAAACACTTTATAAAAAAACTTTTTTTTCTTTTTGTATGGTTCTCAGACGTTGTACTTAAATAATATGTAGTATATAGCCTATGTCACTCCCACAATAAAAGGAATCTAAACGACACCTCGTATGCTAAAATCTATAAAGACGTTTAGGCTACAGAGCGTGACAAAGAAATAAACATACATAAATATATACGCTTGAAAAAGATAACCCTCCTTTTTCGCAATCGGGTAAAATAGAGTTGAACGATTTCCCACGCGCCTCCCGTGTTCCTTATCTATTCTGAACTTTGCACTATTTGAAATAAATCTTAAAGCACGTCATTAAATTTAAATACATTTTAATTAAGCATTCCATTTAGCATTTTCAGTGTTCACTAATTAAGTAATTTCACGAGCCGTTTGTGTAGTGGACCGTGGTTTTCATGTGGAATCGGAAAAATGCTTCAACGTAAGAATCCTGTACATCCTTGTCTTCCAGAATCTCATTAGTGTTTGGGTTATAACTATAAATATAAGTTATGGGGTTGAAAGTAATATATTTACTTTTATATGTAATCTTTCACGTTTTACATGGCACAGTGGTAGTATCTCCCCAGTTGGGCTGAGAGTTTGCGGGTAAATTTTCGCGTTAAACTCATTTTATATGGTAAACTAGCTGTGCCCGCAGCTACGCTTGCGTGGATTACAGAACGACGCGCCATCGATCGGGCATACGCGCGAAGCTTGCTATCCAATATCGTCATTTAAGAGTTACAAATACTTATTGTGGGTGATCCGTACCAGATAGACTCTTTCTGTCTTTTTCGAAGGTGTTTTTAAGATCTATTATTATGTAGTATATTATTTTGGTATATCTATTATAGTTTACTCAGCATAAGCCATTTAAGCGCAGTATTGATTCACCATTATCAGGTATTAATGCTCGGAACCCTAAATTGTTATTCTAAAATTAAAATAGTCTAAGTTACTCCTTATAATATTTACTAACTGCTAGTGAAAGTCCTATCAAAATCGGTCCAACCGTTTCGAAGATTAGCCGAAACATTCAGACACACAGACAAAGAATTTAAAAGTTGGTTTTTATGCTATAGTTATCGTATATACTTTCGTATGCATGTAGTAAAAAGCTGTTACTATGACATTACAACCAGACACTTCAGTTTTATTAGTTGTATAGATAAGTTTATTAATTTTCACAAATATAATCCATACTAATATTATAAATGCGAAAGTAACTGTGTCTATCTGTTTGCTACGTTTTTACGCATAAACCGCTGAACCAATTTCGATGAATTTTCGTATAGAGATAGATTGGACATAAGTTACTATTTGTAGCGAAAATAAAACTTTAAGTGAAGAAACAAGGGGATGAAAGTTTGTAAAAAGAAAATATGGGAACACCAATGCACATGCACGGTAATGGTGAAATGACATCGGATTCCACCCCAACCGGTTTGTTGATTGATTGACATTGTTTTATTTAGTAAGAAATATATGTATTACGTAGCCACCGTAAGAGAAAATAATTAGTTAGTATATTGTGACAACACCGAAACATCATTGGTTCTTTTTGTCAATTCGAGTGTAATATGTGGTTGGCGGCCTTGCCAGGCTGTGATTGGCCCCCGCGCACGCGCCCACGCCACCGTGCCGCTCTTCGATTGGTGTGAAGACCGTGGAACAAGAACAATTAAAAGAAAAATAAAATCTAATACATTCATGTCCGGGGGCGGCTTGACAAGCTCCGACCTACTTCTTATTAAAAATTTATTACTCTAATCAATTGTGTGGTGAAAATTTCTTGTGGATATCTATACGATTGTGACAATAGAAACCCTGTGGATTAATTCTTGTACCGAGGTTCGTAGTCGGATCCCACACCTCACCAAGCGGTGGAACGCGCCTCAACGACACCAGCATGGGGCCATCATTGCCAAGTGCAAGTACGTCACCACATATTCCTCGATACAATATGAAATGATAGTCCAGTATTCTTTTTAAGATTGGCTGAAGTGTTTTTAAACTCTTTAACTACGCAGTACGACATAATTACTGTTTTATTTTATTATTGAAATGTGATGTGCGTTGTCAACCGCGGCTCACGGGAGTTTATATATTCTAAGCGATATACCCATTGAAAATTATTTGGATTATAAAGTTTTGCTGCAAGCGAATTACTTCATTGTGTTATTCCACATGTGATGAAAATAAAACTTGGGTGAATGTTTTTATGAAGAACCCATCATGTACCAAATTAGAGTTATGAAAAATTATATTTATTGTATTGATAAGAAAGAAATAAAAGAGGTTTCACGATTTTCAAAAAACCTTCCCGCAAGCCCTTACAATAAGGGATTTTAATTATTTTTGAAGTTTTATTAGGACTACTTTGCTGACCTTTGCTTTGGACCTTCAGAAGCCCGTATTAATCGTTCTGTGGATCTTCGGAGGGCCTGACGAGGACGGAAGAATCGGTGCTAAGAACTCTAATAATTATAAATTATTGTAACAATACTGCTACAGTTATAAAACTATATAGTCATTGGGCGTTTAGTGGACTTTGTTATTTATGAATCACGTTCGAAAATATGGCGGAATCTTGCGTGCATTTCGAAGTCTCTCTTAATAAGGCAAAACCACTCACCTTAAACTCTGGATTCTTACGTAATTTAAGAATCTCCTGCGCAGTTTCAATCACACAAAATGTTCCCACGAGTATTAGGCTGCAGATACCTAAAGTTTATAATTTCCACATCTCAACAGTAGAGATGGTTGCGGCGCGGCGGACACACACGGCGAAGGACGTATTAACACTGCATCTCCGCATGACGCGAGGCTTGCGGGATTAAAGGCAATACCTAAAGGACGCGGAAGAGATTCTACCACCGTCATTCACGGGAGAGTCGTACCCGATTATGAGATTATCGAATACACGTTTAGGCGCAAACACTTGAAGAAAACTCTAATTTATAAATTATTTATTTATTCGGTAACTTAAAAAAATATAACTGGTAAGATGCTCTTTAAATACTGGGTATTAGGAGACCGCTCCCGAAAACGAAGACAGACGATAGTACTAATGACACCTTTGATAATGGGTCAGAAAAAAAATTGATCCTGATGAAAAAAAAAATCATATTTTTAAAACGATTTATTAGCATTATTCACCCTCCATCATGTTAGTACAGCCAAATGAAACGTTAATTAAATAAAAAAATACATTACTTTACTAAAAAAAACCAGCAATGAAACATAAAATCAAAAACAGCTGACGTCGGGTCAATGGACGCCCGAGCGCAGGCGCGGCGCCAGTCTCGCGCGGCCTGCAACTAGCGATCGCACAAATACTTATTTATAAAATTTGTCTAAATACCTAACTTATCTACTTTGCCACTGTGCTAGTCTCTACCTAGCCGCTTTCAATCCGATCAAAGTACCGGGTTCGATTTCCCACTAATGAAAAATTACATAAATGAAATTTAAATTAAATTTTGTATTTTTAGTAGTATTCTGATGTATTATGTATTAATCAGATCAGTTCAGAACTAAGTGATTTCTAAAAAAATTAGGTATGAAACAGCTTACAGATTTAAATCCTCCGTGGTCTTATGAAATAAGGTTCAAATTGAATCTTGTGACGTAGAATCTACACATACTAAATTAATTATTGTCACTACTGTGTTTTGTTTTGTAAGATTCAGAAATACACATCGTAAAATTTCCTCATTTTTTCTAACTGTCTAACTCAGTACGAAACAATGCATTATGTATTACAGTACTACACTTTAGTTTTTTCGCACTCTCGCAATTTAGTCGTTAATTTTACACACACACACCGGCGGTGACACCGCACTCCCTCCGCGCCGGCGCGACACGTGGCCACGGTCTGCGCTGGTGTAGGTACTAAATTTGCAAGCGACATAAAAGAATTAGAGGCGGCGTTCACGATAAAACCGGCAAGTAATTTTCGATTTTTGTGACGTACCTACCGGTTTTCAAATTAAAGTATTGGCCGGACTAAAAACGAAAAGTAAAAACATAAAGTAAAACAATTCTGTTTTAAATTCCTTCTGATAGATTAATTGACTGTCGATCATAAATGCAATTAATTTCAACTATTAAATTATTCTGTACCATTTCATGTACAAAATCAAACATAAAGATTAAATAGTTTTTATAATTGTGTACGTGAATATCCAACTAGGTTAATTTAATATTTTAATATCATTTTTGTAGTAAAGAGCTTCTTGTTACGTCAGGGTACAATTGATCGTCTAATTGTATTAAAAATGACAGCTATAACTTCTAAATTCCATAAAAAGACTAGGCAGTAGGGGTAACTCAGCTTATAAAATAAAAGTTGGGAATGTCTAACGCTTTATCGGTCTGTGGAAATGATCAAAGTGCCGTCAACAGCGGCCGCGGCCCACCTCAATAGGAGCGGTCTGTTTTGGCGGGATCGATTATTAAGTTTAGTATTTCTAGTTTTTGAGACAGTTACATTTAGACTTTCATGTGCGCATAGGCGACAGATATTCGTTCAATCGTATTGTTAATTAAATTATTGTTATTATTTTAATGTTACGTTTTGTATCTCTTGTTAAGTTTCTGTTGTTTTTATTATTGTTTTGTTTTAATAATGCCTAACGCGTACGTTTATAGTGCTCGTGAATACGGTAACGTGTTAATGTGCCTTGGATAAGCTCGCGGGAATGCTTCACGTGCATTGCCAATTTACCGAGAGAGATTCTCGACAGCTCGACATCCGGCTGACTCTCGTCTCATAACAGCAGCATTTCAGCTAGTGTTGAAAAATCGGCCCATTGCTCCAGTAGCGGCAGGAGGTGGAAGTCAAGTGGCTATTCAGTCCGAGGAGCGCATTTTAGATGTCGTTCGCTGAAATCCGACTAGGACCACACGCTTGGCCACCTCGCTCACCTGATCTGACCCTGTTAGACTTCTTTCTGTGGGGGTATGTGAAAGAAAGGGTTTTTAATCGTGAGTGTGATAGTTCTAACGAAATGCGCCAAAGGATCGTGAATGTTTTCGACAAACTACGTGCGGACTGTGTCGAAGACCCCACGATGATGCCCCGCCTGCATAAGGAGACGCAACGCCGAGCTCAAATCTACCTCGAAAGGAATGGGGCACAATTTGAGCCGCATCTCATAAGGCCACGGAGGATTTAGATTGGTAAGCTGTTTCATGCCTAAATATTTTTTTTTTAACTTAGTACTGAACTGATCTGAATAGATCGTACATAACTGAATACATCAGAATAATAAACATAATTACACGGCGTGATAAAAAGCATGACTCTATCCTTGTTAAAATTTCATTCAAGTAATTTTTTCATTAGCGGGGAATCAAACCCGGTACTTAGTTTATTAAACTGGTGAATTCGAATGATAGTGGCTAGGTAAAGACTAGCACAGTGGCAAAGTAGATATGTTCGTTATTTAGACAAATGTTGTAAATAAGTATTTGTGCGATGGCTAGATGCCGGCGCGGCATGGCCGCGCGAACTTGCGCGACCACCCCGCGCGAATTTGCGCGACCCCCCGCGCTTGCTCGTCCATTGACCCGACGACAGCTGTTTTTGATTTTGTGTTTCATTGCTGGTTTTTTTAGTAAAGTAATGTATTTTTTTTTGTTTAATTATCGTTTCATTTGGCTGTACTAACATGATGGAGTGTGAATAATGCTAATAAATCGTTTTAAAAATATGATTTTTTTTTTCATCAGGATCAATTTTTTTTCTGACCCATTATCAAAGGTGTCATTAGTACTATCGTCTGTCTTCGTTTTCGGGAGCGGTCTCCTAATAGCCAGTATAATTTTATTTTAATTACATTCTATATTCCTTTTAGGCATACTCTTCTTCTAAATTCTAGATTTAATTGTCTACACGACAAGATACAGCTAGTATACTATAATAGGTTAACTTTTAATAGACTCTAAGTAGTGGGCGCTATGGGCGTAATCTTACTTATGGTGTTGTTAGCAATATAAGTTAAAATTAAATTTTTTATAAGCCTATTATATAGCAGGCTAGATTAAAATTCAAAAAAATATGCATTAGGTATTTTATGATGATGTTATGTTGAATTGGGAACAAATACTACGGGTATTTGGCACTATCCTAAGTGTTAAATTCTGATATATTATACTTTATACTCTTACAATAAATTCTTCACCATAATTAACGTATTTAATATGCAGGCGCTAGCTGGCAGCTCAGCAGCTCAGTCGTCCGGTAATTAACAACTGCAACGCTATCCGTTAGAGGGGGGACGGACGGCATTAATCTTATTAATTCCTGACTCTTGCAATTGTGCCACAGCCCACAGTACATTCCAGTGAAATACTTTATTTGGTAACTTACTTACTAAACCGTGTGTAAAATATATAGTTTTAGATGCTAGAGTACACCTAAAAATATAATATTCAAAGACTACGAATGTACCATTCTTTTTCGTACTGACTACACGGAAGGGCCCTGAAGCCTCAAAAGGAGGGATGATAGACGTACTAGGTTTTAGGGTCTTATACTATGTACCAAGTAAACATTATCCTGGTACTCTGGCCACTACCTACTATCCTTGCTCAGAAGACTTTGACAGTTTCACCGGGCTTGGATGTCCCACTCTTTATGGTTGTCTCGAGCTCACGGCATGTGTAACCAGGTCGAAAACCAAAACGATTGAAAAATAAGCGTAAACGTGTTGTAGACCTGTATTAAAAATATAATTATAGTTTAGAATTATATATTTTCCAACAAAGACCTTAGGCAATATATACAGTGCAGCGGTGAGTATTTTAGTGGGCAAAGCCCGTCATATATAAAAACTACAAGTATATTTAAATAAACGGTAAACTTTAAATCATAATAGATAGAAATGAAAGTATTTTTTTAATAATTAAATTAAATTGTATTTTGACGGCTTTTATGATATTAATGAGTAAAGATTTATTTTTGCAAAGTTATATTAATTCCCGCTTTCACTCGGACGCGTTAGACTGCATTATTATTATATAATTTCAAAAATGACGTCTCGGGTCAGCACAGGTCGTATCTATTAGAATTAATAAAAGTGAAGTGTGTGTGTGTAATGACAAAATAACAGCTTTTTACTAAATGCATAAAAAAGTATATCAAGTACTAAATAAAAAACACCAATTTTTAAAATTTTTGTCTGTCTGTTTGTTTGTTCCGGTTAATCTCCGAAACGGTTGGACCGATTTTGACGGAACTTACCAGTGGAAGATAGCTGATGTTATAAACAGTAACGTAAGCTACTTTATTTTAGAAAGCGCAAATAAAAAAACTGGTCATGGTGAATCAATTCGGGCGCTTAAACGGCTTAAGCTGAGTAAACCTTATGAGATATATAAAAAAAAATGTACAAATTGTAGACATTAAAAATCCTATGAAAGAGTCAACAAAAGCGTGTATGTCTATCTTCTAAGGATCACCCACAATAAGCATTTTTATATATAAAATAACCGGAAACCGGGGTAGCACAATTCGCGTGTGTGCCCGATTGACGGCGTTCTGTAGTCCACCCGAGCGCATCCGCAGGCACAGCTAGTTTTAAATAAGAATAATTCGTGCCATGGTGAAAATAAGAGTCAGTCAGTGAAAGTCAGAATTACCACTGACTACCCAGTACTCATGCTGAGCAGGAACCACTTACGCGCGAAGATTATTTTCATGCACTCCCTCACTTCACAAAAAATTTATATTATGACATTTTTACGTATTGCTCAGGCTTATTTACATTGTGAAGTTTAAATTACAGTAGTTGGGCACGCAGGTGTTGTTCTGTTTTTTTCAGTAGTTAGTTGGTCACAGTGCCTGTCACGTTCAGGGATAGCATAAAAATCTCCAGGAAAAATGCTTAGATCTACGAACCTTCATGGTGATTGGTCAAACGGTGTTGGAGTTTTTCAATCGCCTAAATCGTCAAGGGATAACTGTACGAACCGTTAGTTTAAATAGTTTACAAATCTGTTTACTATCGCCTGTTTACAATCTTACTAGATTTATTATAAACTAACGATGCGTATAATTGTCCGGTGATATATGCAAATATCAATAACTTATCATATATACAAGTATATAAGTTGTATTGTACATATTAGTCAGTGTTTTAGTTTTTAATATTGTTCAAAAATACTCAACTCGAAACTCCTGATTGCTTCAATATTTCAATTATCAATTATGATTTTCATTTGCCAAATAATTTGAACGTGTAGCGAATTCTGTGATAGCATTATTCAAATCTTCATCTCCGTATTAATTCTTAACAGTAACAGGTCCAATAAATAAGTGTTCCAATATGAAATTAAAAATTTATTTTAAATAAAGGCGTGAGGGTTAACGCTAGTGTCCCCGAAGGGTAGGCAGAGGTGTACTAATGTACACCCACAGTTCGCCGTGTATGTTTTTTAGGTCCCATGTAATAGGGGGCGAGCCTATTGCCATTAATCGGGCACAAAGCCAAACTCCGAGCTAAACTAAACTACGAATTTCATAGAAAAACCCAATAACACTTTGCTCGACCTGGGAATCGAACCCAGGACCTCGATCATTGCAGTACAATACTACATTAGTAGTAATAATACGTTGCAGTTTATTTAATGAAGGTAACATAATAGTTAAAAACAATGGAGTGTATCGAGAAAGTTTTAACTTGCAAAGTTTCTGATTATGTCGGTTGCGAAATATTGTGCTTTCTAGTTCCGGTAATTAAAAATGGTATTTTCTTTTTCTGCTTCTCACTTGGGGTTCATATAACATATAATGGACCTGATGTATTGTACATGTTATAAGCCTACTTATTTTCTTTCTCGCTTTCATTAACACCACACGTTACTAAAGCCGACTAAAGCATCCCTACACAATATCAGGCACGTACTCAATCAGTGGATTGCTATTGCTCCTTCCTTGTGGGCCTTTATTTATTTCCCACTATATTATCCCCACAATGCAATGTTGAAGTGATTTCAATCGTTATTTTTGTCGATAGCGTATCCAGTCTTCGACTTTTCGTATCGTTTCAGTTAGTTGCTTTTAATAAATTAGTTTTTCGTTGAATTTATATTTCCATATACTTTCTTGTATTTGTCCACATACTTTACTAATAATGAGTAATTGTATTGAAACTGTAACAGACTATGACTAGTGTTAATACACGTAGAAGACAGGTGAATTATAAATATTACTATTATTTTTGTTAAAAATCTTTAATTTGTGTCTTGCATAGGGTTGCCATCCCCTATATTGTTGACGCCGGATAATAACTTGAAAATTCCCGGATATTTTTGTGAAATATAGTTTTTTACCCAGAAATAATCAACTTTATTTCTTTTTTATTCATTTAAATGGCTTGCTATATACTTACTTTGTTATATATGACAACATCGACCCATAGTACAGAAAAACAAATAAAATTTCTAATTTAATAATTAAAATAACATTAATTATAATTTAAATTTAATTTAAATAATATTAGTTTATAATTAAACCGTACACTTCATTTTCTGTGGTAATCTAGTAAAAGTAAGTAGTATCGGTATTTATTTTTAGAATCAAATTAATTTAAAAAAAAATGTCTATGTAAGCTAAGTAATTCTAAAATAAAGTTATAAAATTAATCAATTTTGTATATAACAATTTGTTTGTTTTTCAATCAATTTATCCGATTTTCCTAACCTTCAAAGTGTCCGGGTTTTGCAGCTATCAGAACATGATAATTGATGTTTGTCAATAGATTTTCATCTTAAAAGCATTAGCTAACCAGTTGAGCATTAGAAAAACTCTTATTGATATTTTCATTAAGATTTTCATCAAAAGCTCAGATTCATTGTATGATTCGAATTCACTTAATGCACCTCGAAATGATATGGCGTCCGGGCGTGTAACCATTGAGATATCATCGCTGCAAATTGTAGATATTAAAAATGTTATTGTTAAACTTGTAAAGTAAAACATTCTCTAAATCCATAGTTTCATCCCTATGAAACCAATTACACGCACACTCCCACACACATGCATATTATGATTATGCAAACGAATTTCTTGACTATATATTATTAGCTGTACTCATGGTTCCACTTACGTGAACAGAAAAAAAAATTACCCAGATAAAAATGCCAAATTTCAACCGAATCCGTTTTTGCGTGATTCAGTAACAAATAAACTCACTTTCGTATTTATAATATTAGTTAGAACTAGCCGTGCACACAGTTCCGCTAGCGTGAATGACAGAAGTACGCGTAGTGCTTATAAAAATCTTAATTTCTAAAAATTTAATAATTTTGCATCGAATGAAAATATCGTGATATTTTTTGTTTAAGGACCAAGTATCTAAGGAGTAAAACAGTTTTTTTTACCAAAGTCTATCAAGTAGTGTTTGCATGACGTACAAACAACAGCAAACCTCAATCATTTTATTTATATAGATTATTACTATTACCGTGATATATAGTTACCATTTCTACTATGATTATCTTTATTTTTATTTTCTTTTAACCTTTATTTACAATCGTAAATTTACAGTACTTACTATAATAGTTTGTACATATTAGTTAATAAAATTACATTAAGAAAATCCATGAACAAAAACTGCACACCACTGAAATGCGCATGTTGCGTTGGGCGGAAGGAGAGTCACACTTAAAACCAAAGTGCTTAACGAATTCATAAGGGGTAGTTTTAAGGTAGCACCCATTGTTGAAAAACTTTCTGAATTCAGGCTAAGATGGTATGGGCATGTAATACGAAGACCCATTAACCACGTTGTGAGAAAATGCCTTTTCATGGCTACAGGAAAGAGAAGACGGAGCAGACCGCAGACTACTTGGATGACGAATGTTCAGAGGTATATGAAGTGTCTCGGCCTGTCAAACGAATATATAGCAAAGACAAAGACGTAAATGGCGCCTCTTGATTAGGAAATCCGACCCTGTGTAACGGGAAGAGGCGAGGAGAAAAAGAATGGGTGTAATTTATTTGTAACCAAATAGAAACTGTACAGTATGCCGTTATAACAAAGGAAATAATTGTTATCCGTTTTTATATATTATATTTAAATGCAATTATATATTCTAAAGTATACTTGTGTCCGAGTGTTAAGAGGAGTCGTTAGCAGAAATCACGTACAGACGGACTCACAATAAGGAAGTTATCTCAACAAATATATAATTGCGCTCCTTAAAATATTTGTCAAGCGAAATTAGACCTTTTCACTTTAGAATATAGGCAACTGCAAAATATAGTGTGGTATTCAGACGGTCGATAATTATGTTCTTTGAATGTCTAGACTGAATGGGATTGTATAGATTTTTTTTTTGCACAGTTATATCTTTTTTAATAATTATATAAACAATAAGTACATAAGTGGATTTTTAAATGTATTTATTGTATTTTAGTTTTTAGTGAACACATTTTTAGAACCACAAAGACTTAAAAATAATTTTTTTAAATACATTACATACAAATATTCATGTCAGTGAAAATTCAACTGAAGTCTTTTTCATCAATTTGTGAACAAATACTTTTGTTTATATAAATCAATACGTACGTAAGTGGTTTTTTGTGAGGTACTTAGGTATTGTCTTTTAGTTTTTATTTAACACAAATTAGAAGTTCAAAGTTTAGAGATGAAAATTTCTAAATACATCACTTACAAATATTCATGTAAACCCAACTTCTGAAAAAATCATTAAATGCAATGACCCGAGCTGTCAGTTAGAGTCTTCTCGTTAAGACATTTTTCAAAATTTTGTTTGATATGTCCGTCATCATCCAAAACGAAACATTCAAACAATGATGACTCAGAAGTTGATCGACGTTGGTTGGAATCCTACAATGAGCCTGAATTTACGGTGAAGGGAAACATCGTGCTGAAACGATAGCATGGTGGTTGGGCATTTTCTGCCCTTCTGGCTATCTACCGATTAAGTTGAATGTCTGTTTCTAATCATCTACAGGTGTGTTCCAGCAGCAACACTTGAGTACCAGTCTTTTATATAATATGTACATCGTTACATAACGTTATATTTCGCGACCTACGATACAAATAGTCTACGCCGTTAACAACACACTTCACAATCAACTATATACGAAGGTAGTAAATATTTGTTTCATTTAAAGAGTATTGTTAAATGTCAATAAAATAATCAAGCAATATGCAATTATATTTTTCGTATACAAGTAATATCTAAATAAAGTTAAATTGAATTATAAATTAAAACTGTGAACTTGTCTTCGTGTAGGGTTATATTACGTAATTATGAAATAATATTAAGCGATAAATATGTACATAAGGAGATTTAAATATCATTTTATTAATACTAGCGGTCGCCCAATGATCAAAATTCAACCAGCGACTTACAATAAATATTATATCACTTGCTGTCAATTTTCATTGAGGGACAATGTCAATGTTTTAGGGGATCTAAGTTCAATGGCACTGGTTGGTTTAGGATTCGCAGTATTAATTTATTTAATTTAATATATTAGTAACAGATATTATAATATCTATAATAATATAAATAGATAAATTTTAGCTTTCTGCACTCCTTCTCCATATAAACTTTAACCATACCAAATCTCACAGTCTTTCGTGCACGCAATACGCTTAAAAAGGGGTACAAAGTTTTTGCTTCTCGTATTATAACACAATGATGATAAATAATAATTTTTTTTTTTTTTTTTTTTTAATTTTCCCTAAATTACCCTCTTCAAATGATACCGAATTCAAAATAATAAATTTATTTGCCTAAAATCAGTCGAGTTAACTAAAGGTGTAAAAACAACAAATTTTACCCTCGCTAAGCCGCACCGCCACGCCGCTACGGCGCTACGTCGTAGAACATTGTACGCTACGAGTGTAATAAATCTACTTGTTGTAGTAAACATCCGGAATCTTTACTTTTGGATATTTCTTACTATATTTCTTTATCCCTTATGATTTCCTTTTTTTAAATTAATTCATGTGCAGTTTTGCGTTTTGTAAGAATAGACACAAAACATTTTGAGAATCATTGCCTTGTACTATATTATTTACATGAACTGAATACAGAAACACAAGCAAGGCCAATTAGAGGATTTAAATCGGGAAAAAGAAAATCAATTAGTGTATTAAAAGTGTTTTGATATATTTTAGTATTGAGTATACTTTAAACAGAAATCTGAAGATTTTGTTGTTTGCCATTTATAAATTTAGTTTGTTAATGGTAATAAAGAAATTGTTTAAGCCTGGATTTGTTCAACAGATATTATATATATTTTCCAAAATAAAATACTCAATACAATGTCAAGTATGAAGTCGACAGTTCTTTTTATATATAGTTTCGAATTTCCGCCGCATTTTTCCGACATGACACTTATCTCTTTGTTATTTATTTATTGTCCCGTATCGAGTTCAAATATCAATACAAATAACACGGGTGTGCGTGCTTGCCGTAAATCTAGAGATGAGGACATTCATCAATATGTCAAAAGATGCAGCACCTGCGAACCTTCGACCTAATTCTATGTACTATATATATCTTTATTAACGTAAATCTGTTATTGGAATATAGTCTTTTAACATTTACGTTAAAGCTTCATTTCCTTTTTGGTACACGAGGGGAAATTTGGCACGTAAACTGGCGCTTTTGATACCCAAGAGATAAGCATCGTCATCATATTTCGCGTGTTTTGACGGCTACTCTCTGAGGCGGAAAACTTTGCACAATTATTAAGAATTTTTCTAGCACCCGACGGCATTAGGAAATTGATCCGTTTCGATATAAATTTGATTTTGATACTATAGGAACAAAATTTTTGATATGTTTGCTACTACTTACATATTAATTCAAGTATGTATCACTGGTCGCAGTAACAATTAAGTGTCATTAGATTAATATGAAATGACTCATTTTCTATACATACATACATAAATCACGTCTCTTTTCCAACGGGATAGGCAAAGATCACGTCTTTTCACTTGCTACGATCCTGGCATACATCTTTCGCTTCTTCAACATTCATCAATTGTTGCATGCATGGTATATGTTAGGAGTAAAATTGAGTTACAGGATAAGAAATAGTGCCATAAAAGAACTTTGTGGCGTGAGAGAAGATACAGTCACATTGATTGAGAAAGGGATGCATCTTAGCATTGGGCATGTTGAGAGGATGCATGACTGAAGAATGACTAGACAGATTTATAAGATGAGCCTAAATGGGAGCGTTGGAAGAGGAAGACCTAGACGAACGTTCAACGATCAAATCAGGGATGTTCTAAAGAAAGGTCAGGTCAACAGCGTTCTTTCTGTACATCCATTAAAATAATATAAATATAAAAATTATTTAAAGAATTAAAAATAATTCATGAACCCGATCGGGTTTCTCACCGGTTCT
Source organism: Saturnia japonica (assembly GCA_033032175.1). NCBI lineage: Eukaryota > Metazoa > Arthropoda > Insecta > Lepidoptera > Saturniidae > Saturnia > Saturnia japonica. Next base: position 4,899,598 of record CM065315.1, read on the forward strand.
TCACAATGACTGGGATGTTTTCCGAATAGGTGGCTTAAATTGAAAAAAGAATTTTTCATTTTGATTACAAAAAACGAAATCGTTAAATATGTTAAGGAATTTATCAGTTTAGATATATTAGTTGCATGCTGTAACGGATTTCCTCATTCATGATTTTCAGGAGAGCGTTGATGAAGGACATAAAAAGTGAAATACAACTAACAATAAAACCGAGTTTTTCACAAAGGAATCCGTCCCGTCCCGTCCAGCGCTTAAGTCGCATAAAGCGGACATTTATCATGCCCAAAGTAAAAAACAGCGCGTCACAATATTTAAGCACGACATTTACAAATAAGCATAGAGAGAGAATAAACCAGTTATTTTTTGTCGTCTTTGACAGAATTTTGGAGAATAAAGTAAAACCTTCGAATTACATTGCAGCGAATAAAACAAATTATTTAATTGATTTTGTGGTTCGCGAATAGTGGATAATTCAAATTCAAACTAATAGGGAATATATTCATGATTTTTTAATATATTTTTAATCAATTGTAAATAACTTTGGTACATAACCGTAAAAAATAAAACTTTGATAAAATTTCAAAACTTAACATTAAGATAAATATTTTAAAACCGCAATGAGATTAGGACGGTTGAAATAGATCCATTTTGGCGCGCTATCATCGAGTTTCAGTGACGTCAGCGTTCGCGACAAAACAAATGTTTTGTATACAGTAAAGTGCTTTTTTCGTTTTATCTGATATATTTTTTAAACTGATTACTATATTGATGGAAGTGGGACACCATTTTTTAGGTACTATATTGTACTTATGTGTAAAAATGATATGTGTATGATTAATGTAATAATGATATGTGTACCATATCATTATTATATTATATACCTTATGTGTAATAATGATATGTGTACCATGTACTGTGAGATTCAATTTAGAATTGCAATACGGGAGCACACAAGTTTTGAAAAATTGTTTTAAATACTTTATATATTGTAAATAATACCATGAATCAACTTATGAACAAAATTCTTTTTATTATTACACTCTAAAAAGTGAATATTTTTTTTTTTACTAAGATAAAAACACGCTACAAAAACTCAGCATTATGGTCCTGTGACGTCATCATTCATTTTATATGTCAAAGCCGTCAAAGGTGAACAAGTGAACTGACAAATGTGACAACTCACCGAACTCATGCAAGAGTCCAAACGTTCATATTTCTTGCATGGTGACGTCACGTTTTCTAATTGGCGTTTCAAATCACGTGGCTCACAGATAAAACATATTAGTTTTCCAAGTGGAAAATTAAATAAATAAACAATTACTTTTTTCAGATTTATGTTGTCTTAGGCTTTTTATCTATAGAACAATATTATTCATTAAGTTACTTTAAGTTATTTTTAAACATAAAGTCAACTCGCGAACTTAGACAGGTTGCAAAAGGTCTAAAAAATTCGTATCAAACTTTTATTATTAATATATGTTCTGATGTAGAACACAACGGAGAAGATTCTTAGAGACGTTTTGCACAATAAAATATTTTAACAGGTATATTTCTTATTTTAAAATAAAAGTATTGTGTAGAAACTTACTAAGGGAGTTTTAAGAGGAACAGAGAAATATCTTAGGAGATTTTCTATTAAGGGACAATCGATGGTTAATTGATTAACGGATGTTTTATTTACAAAATAATCGGTTTTACAAACAATCGATGTTTAGTTAATACGAATGTCTACGGTAACCAGAATATATAAAGAATATTGTTTGTGTTATTTTTTAAAAGAAGTTTATATGTGATTAAAAGGCAGTTAATCTACAAAGACGGTGCTCGACTGCAAGAGGGTCTTTCATACGTCTCTCGTCGGAGCAATCATCTCAAGTGGTGAATGGTATACCTATGTTTGTATTTTTGCTGTCGGGTACAATATTTTTAACGGAAATGTTGAAATTAATTTGAAAGATACAATACGGTACTGATTGATATTCATAAATACATTTCTTTTAAAAGGGTTATTTACTAATACTAGCTGGCGCCCAATGATCGAAATCCGACTAGACTTTTTAATCATAGACTATTTTCTGTTTGACATTTGCAGTATGAACCTAAGCAATGAATATTATATCACTTGCTAACACATTGAGTGACAATGTCAATATTTGGGGGGGGGGGGGGGGGGGGGTGTCTAAGTTCAATGGCACTGGTCAGGTTAGGATTCGCAGTATTAATTTATTTAATTTAATATATTAGTAACAGATATTATAGACAAATTTTAGCTTTATGCACTCCTTCTCCATATAAACTTTAACCATGGCGAATCTTCACAGTTTTCCGTGTACGCAATACGCTTAAAAAGGGGTACAATGTTTTTGCTTCACGTATTAATATAATGATGATAATTATGATATAGATTTGATAAAAATTCGTTAAGTAATAAATTCTTGATTTTATCTCGGGGTTTATATATTTTTCGCCGGGTGTTAGTAGGACCTGTAGGACACGAGAATTGTGTCCGAATGGCTTGTGCGACCACCATACAACAGACCGTGTAACATTTGCCATGATGGCAGTTGGTCTTATATATCCAGTAATTAAGTGGGAAGTTAGGAATCTGTACCCGACTGGGTCGCCACCACGAACATATGGTGATAACTTTGTTAGAATGACTCTTTTGATTTTTCACGCGTTTCTGGATCAGTCAGTGTATATTCAGCTGCCGAGAGGCTTACGGGCGGGTATGACAGTGGCGACAGTCTATGAATTACCGATCACTTGACGGTCGCCGCTATTTTATGAGCTAAAAAAATAATAATTATAAAGTACATAATTATAAGATATTTTAAAAAGTCGCGAAAAGTCCGCCTACATCCATAGTTAGTTTTCACTACGTGTAAGCGCTGGTTCACTTCTTTTTCAAAACAATTCTGATAATTAGTACGTGTTATTTTTCTAAGTCACCTCACCAAACTACTGCTTTTTGTAATTTTACGACGCCTCTTTTTCTTCTTCACATATATTACACACATGTATATTGGACGCACTGTGCAAATTTGACTGATTCCTTTTAGTATTAAATGTTTTTTATTCGATTTTGTAAACATAGCCTCCATAAAGTTCGTCATTCAAATTCAAAACTCATCGGCCTTGGTATAGTTTTATGTGCATTTTTAGCCTAAACAATATAAGTATACTTAAGTGGTAACTAACTATATTACATAAAAAGGTGCATCAATTAAATACTTGTAAAAAAACAAATCTATCAATTTCCTTAATATAATTTCGAGTACCGTTCTTCATCTTTCAAATAACACTCAAACGTTGAAAAAGTTTTCCGGCTCTTGATTTTTATTAACTTATACCTTATTAGATCGCCATTACCAAAGAAAGCAGATGGAGACGTCTCACGTAATTACTGAAAATCGTGCTTGTAACTTGAAATCACTGGAGTGTTCATAAAAATGTAAAAAAAGTGCTTCAAAGCGCATTACGAAGGGTGAGTTGGATGGAGGGCGTTTAAAATGATTGGAAAACTGATTGGAATGATTGGCGCGGGCGTTTCGGCCGATTGCAATAGTCTGGCGGATCGGTTGAGTTATTGGTGTAAATTGCTGGCGTGTTGAGAATGTTGAAATGCAACTGAGATTCAAGATTCATTTATACATTTAACATGGGTTCACGGCGTTCGGTTTATTTTTTTTTTTATAAATCAACCAATGACTACCAATGACGCGTTATACTCTCACTAAAATCAATTTAAAAACTGTGTTGCATGTTGCAACAAAAGCGTTGCATGTTGCAAAAACAAAAATCACTGCGTAAGGCGGAAACTCTGTCGTTAAAAAGGATAAAAGTTGTTAAACTTATTGGAAATTAAATTATTAAATCTAGACAGGCGAAGTCATGCGCTTTGCGTTGTTTTGCACTTGTTATTAATTTTGCTCATTAGATTTAGGTAGGAATAAAATTAATACTACTGGCGTTCGCTTGATATAATTTTTTCATAGTAGTCTTGTGAATATTACCGAGACGCGTGGGTTGTATTAAAACCCTTTGGAATTTGAGTGCTTTATGGAGATTTTGTGAGCACGTGAATTATAGATAATTGTGTTAGTGGTGTGAAACGGTGGATTTTAATATTATTGTTGTACTATTGTTGGCACTGATGAAGAAGTGACTAGGGAAGTGTGCCGGTCCGGACTGGTCTGGAGAGTGACGACGTGATCTAGACCTCCTGGCTAGACCTTACATTCTCACTTTTACACACAAATTCACAATACTTACATTACTTTACATGGTCTACGGGAATTGCGATTGATTGAATTGAGGTTGGTACAGTGAGCTGTGTATCACAATTTCCACTGAAGGTAGCCACGACTCGCGAAGAAGTTATTTTTTAAGGACCCAGCACCATATTCGCGTATACTATTATTCGCGTTTAGGGTAGGGGGCTTCAAGGTTAGCATCGCGCTAGTGATACCTATGGTATTACAAGCGTCCATAGGCTACGGTAGCCGCTTACCATCAGGCGGGCCGTATGATTGTTGGAAAAAAAAGGTTACATTCTTTGTTGGATAAAAGAATTGTATTTGATTGGCTCGCGACCACCATGCACATGGTGATAAAACCATCGCAATGATGCTTTGGGAGCATTCAGTGTACAAATCGAGCTGCTACGAAATCATAACTACGATCGGAAATCAATTACCGTTGTTTTCGGATTGTACTGGGTTTACCATCAGGCATAGTGTGAGTGTTGTTATTTTGCCGAGCTACGATGATAATAAAAATGTAAGAGCAAAAACAATGAATCTTCTTCCAAAAGCTTTTGAAGCAATGATGGCTTAGTTGGTAGCGTGTACGGACTCCGCGTCGATCGACGTGAGTTCGAATCCCTACAATGAGCCTGAGCATGGTAGGGCTTTTTCTAGTGCCCGCCTGGCTAGCTGCCACTCTCAAGTTGATAGGTGTGTTCACTTGTGAGCCAGTTTTCCACTAGGCTTAGCGTGCTACCATCTCGGGCCACAACGTCACTTAAATACAGTTTAAATACAGATTGTAACCACCACACTAAAACCTATAACGATAAAGCTAAGAAAAATAGATTGTTTTTATATAACAATGCTTAAAGCGAATTATTCAAGCGCACAATCGGTGAGTCGTTCAGAAGTTATAGAATCACTAACTGATGCACACAAGATTTTTATATAAAAAGAAAAACTAATTTTGCAAAGAAATACAACCAATAGACTTTAATGCTATTTGCTCCTTCTGGAATTAATTATAGGATTATTATTCTTGCTCCTTACAGTTTCTAATTATAACTAAAAATTAATTATTTTCTACAAAGGAATGATATAATAAAATACTGACTGGATAAAATGTCGTCCGAAAAGAATTCACTCAGAAGAGTGATAAAGTTACTAGAGAAATTTTCGAGCCTTTGTTTGACTTTAATTTTATGATTTACGTACTTCTTGTACACAGTAGGTACGAACGCCTTCGGTTCTAACTCTTTAAGGGGTCGTAAGGGGTGTTTTTACGATCTTGTAAAGATTTTATACTTCACGTTTCATAAATTCCGTCGGTTTACTTAAACTTAGTCCGGGTCGTTGACTTGAAAATAATAATTTCGACGTTTCTTTTGCTCCGCTGGTAGCTTTGTATTCATAATGCGTCAAGTGTATAAATTTGTTACAAAAAAATAAGCATGGACGAAATGGCGTCAGTGGCGTGTTAGTTCCCTTTGAAATGAGAAATGAATCTATTTACTATAAGCATCGGCTACAAGCCTCGAGCAACTTATTTGAATAATGTTTTCCAGAACTAGAATTTTTGTGTAAATTCAACCTATTTATATTTTTTTGTGTGCACTGGCAAAAATTACCCAATATAATTTTTTTTAATATATGAAATAGAACAACAGAGTTTACAAGTTAAATAAATTTTACTTGTAATAATAGCAATTTTATCAACAGAAAATCATTTTTTATCACTCCACTTCTACGATAATCTTTAAGGAAATATTAAAATTCTACATAAAGTTCTTTACGTTATATCTTTGCCGTACTATGAAGCTGTTGAACTGTCTCGTGGCTAGTATGTTCCCTCCTTCCTACGCGGGTCCTAAAAACATAATGTGAAGAGACGTTTGAGCAGGCCGGCATTACATTTATAACGGGTAGGTATTTACTTATTTAGTATGAGGCAGCTCATGTCATGTGTCGGAGGCAAGTGGTTAGAGGCGTGCGGTTAATTAGGCCGGTGAGCGACGCGACGCGACGTGACGTTGGCGGACGATACCAATACGTCAACGTCACCCGTCATGAGAACGGTATCTACCGTGGGCATTTGTCGACGTAATTACCATTGCTATATAGTACTTGAGTAAATCACATGTTTCATCCAGATTTATTAATTTTATAAATTTAATTTAGTGATAAAAGGGATGAACGTATGTATGGTAAGCCGTTTATAATAAACTTAAGAGAGAGCAGGTAAGATAAAAAATATATATACATACAATTAAGACAACAAAACCTTACAATAGCTAAGCGTACATTGTCATATGAATGAAGATAAGGAAAATATAAATGCATTATGTCCAACGAAACTCACTGAAAGGCACGAGTGCCGTAAGTTGATTTAGCAGTTTCGGTAACAGAGGAAATTCTAAGCACCAACCCGTTATTCAGTTAGCGAGGTTATTTTGTACTAACATATCTGTTTACAGGTTCGGTACAGTGTCAACACAGTTATTCGTCCTGTCAAGTTTGTCAGTTTCAGCAAATGTTTCAGACCGTCACGGTAGGACAATGGCCGCGCACGAAAACCGCTCAGTTGTAAAACGTGACCGTATATACGGTTACATATTGCGCTATTAAACGTAGTCTGATAATTACGTTTTGGTAATTTTGTAAGCATACGAGTTTTGGCATAAAAGGATTTCTGTATATTTTTTAGTGATCTATCAAGGTAAGTTTATTTATTGAACATGGTTATTACAGTTACGATATAATTTAAAAAATCGCTGTTCTCGAAATACTATCTGGAAAAGTCTAGAACATACTACAAAGATCGAGTATGTATTCGTAGGTAAGAAAAAGTTTCATGGGTCATGCGCACATCCAAAGCTTATTGGTCTGATTACGTAAGCAAACAATGTCTAAAAATAGCACACTTCCCCTTATCTGAAACGATGTAGGTATGCTAAAAATAGATCAAGGTCGCTCTCAAAGTCAACTCTAGTAATTTTGACACCTTGTTTTATTTGGATACTAACTGTTCTTGCGTCTCTGCTCACGAGGATGACAGAGATCGCGTAGTACTTATAAAAATTGTAGTTTCTTAAAATTTGAATAACTTTTTATTGAATTAAGTTATCATAATAATTTTTTTTTGATAAGAGCCAAGTATCCAAGGAGTGAAACAATAAAAAAATCGTCGAAAGCTATCCAGTAGTTTTTGCGTGAAGCGCGTACAATGGTAAACCTCAATCATTTTTCATTTTATTTGTATAAATATCAGCGAGCCGAGCTCGGAGGCATGACAATTATTCGGTTTTTGACAACCAAGATAAAAAACAAGAGATAAAAGGAAGCAATCTAGAAACATATAAACAACCCAGGATGTAAGTACACACAGTACATTGAACCAAACGGTATTTTATTATGCACGGGCTCAACAATACTAATCATTTTGTATGATTTATTTAAACAAAATTATGTGGCAATAATAACTGTTAGGTACTTATATAATAAATAAATCGTCTTACAATTCAAACGTTTCAGAGTGATATTTTCACTCTAATGTTTTCACATGCAGGTAACCTGAGCCACAAGATTCGACGTTACGGTAAATAACATCTTGGGACAGTATTATGATGGTGACCATTAAGACGGCGTATTTAATAGGACAAAACATTAAATATTATATACATTTTAAAAATCAATGAATAAATTCAAATACAGTAAATTAAAATGAACACTAATAAAAATCCTTTTTTGCACTTATTCCTCTCTAATTATTATTTTCATATAATATAGAATATTACGTACGTACGCTTTATGATGGAAAGCAAATTGTAACATAAAATATGAAATGTAACGAACTTTGAGCTAATTTTAATTCATGATCCATACATTGCCTAGGCATTCTATAGAACGACCAAACGAGAAACCGGCAAAGTATGAAATAGGTACATCTCCGATTCGTTTCGAATATCACGTGAGAGTTTTTGACGTAATCTCAAAGTGTCATGTAATTGAGACAAACACAATATACATAACGCGATAAACACATACATCTATATGATTTAGCCTGTGAGAGAATGAGTTATAATATACACGGATAATGCTAGTCCTGATTACTTATCACTGTTATTTTCGTCGTCGAATTGGCATAGCGGTGTGACGACCAGACTTGTATGAACTGTTGTATTGAGCTATGCACGTAATTTATATTTATAACATTTCCCAAGCATTCTATAGAATGCCACATGAAAAACCGACAAAGTCTAAGACGTTGCGTTCACACACAAGTCACAAATACAACCTAACCTAACCGTGCATTGCCGATATTTTATAACGTACATTCTGTTGAATGTCTAAGAAATATTATAAATGACGTGCATTCCTTAATTGTATTTTAGTAATTTATTTAGAAAATATAATAAGAGTGTCACTATAACAAAAAGTACAGACAATGATCGGTTAGGTTAGGTTGGACTTGCGAACAAATACTAGCGAACCGGTCGCGGTAGGGGCCAGCGAGCGCCACTGTCTGATGATGCCTACTCCAAGAACGATTATTCAGTTTCAGAGACCGAGTCGGACCAGCACAGTCGCCTTATCAGGGCATTTTTTCATACTTTGCCTAAATAGCAATTGGCATTGTGTAGTATGCCTAGGCAAAATATGTAACCTTTATTTCATACATTTCCTTTAACATACAATATTTAAATATAATAAGTACCTTAATCACGATATTTTCTGAGATATGTTTTAATTTGTCAATTTTCTTAATTATTTAGCTTTATTGCTTAGTTCCTAATTCCTATTAAATAAATCGGTAATGTTAGATTATACTTTATGTAAAGAAAACCCTAGCAAGATACTTAGTTTGTTTTCCGTTACCTACATTTTGACAATATACAAATTTATTCTAAATAAAAAAAAATGATTTTGCTACAACTGTCTAAATTGATGAAGTGACATTTGTGGTTAAGTAAATAGATTAAATGAACTAGAAACGCGCATCTTTCGATGATTCAGGTGCGAATTTTCGTAAAAAAATTTATTCGATGCGTTGATTTTCTCTATAGACTTGTAAACTATAAACTAATATAAATCAGAAGCTTATTAGCATTTTAGTAGGAGCTATTCTTTCGAAGTAGTGATGTAATTGTAAAAACGCTTCCACTGACCGGTGCAAAGAAAGCTACGCCCAGACCTATGTATGCTATGTTCTATACAGGCTATCTTTTATTGTAAATAATTTGTATATTATATTTAACAGGTACGTAGTCGCCGGTGATTGCTAGAATTAATAATATCAATAAACTGATTTTAACCTGAAAGTGTTATTATATATTTGGATTTACTTAAAAATATAAATATACAATTTAAAAAAATACAAAAGAACCCGAAATAATATACAATACTTTTACTAATAATTATTTATTTAATTAATATCTGGATAGGTTTTATTTAATTGTCGATTGTTTAAATCTATTCTACATATTATTAAAACGAAGTAACTTAGTCTAGGCGGTTCAATCTTCTGTTGGCAGTTTGCCTGCAACTTGATCCTTATAACGAACTTGCGGTGTTAAGGCTTTCATATTAAGCGCAGTTCTCTACTCACGTACATACAATACAGCATAGGTATATTGTACTTATTCTGCTATCTAATTATAATATAAGTAACTTTTGCTTGTTTCTCCGCTCGTGTAGAAGTTATTACGTGTAACTCAGTTAATTTTAGGAATATCGACAAAGTAACTAGTAATTACAAAATAAATGTGAATGACAGTGATGTCTCAGTGGTGTGACTCTCTCTCTCTCCCTCTCTCTCTCTTTGCGTATTCAAGAAATTATTAATATGGATCTATTATTGCATTATATCATTTATTACTATATTATGTTAGCATTATTTTAGTTTCGGAGAGAAAACAACAAAAAAAGATAAACCCGATCGAGTTTGTTACCTGTTCTTCTCGATGGCTAGGATATTTTCCGAACCGGTAGTAGTGTTTTGACGTTCATAAATACTTTCTTAAGATCTAAATTGAATAAAGATTTTGTTTATTTTGGGTAAAGAATTGCGTAAATTTTATTTTAGTACTTTGACTCCTCATTTCATGCCTTATCAGCTATCAGCTCTTTATCTTAACAAATATGACAGATTTACTTATATCGTTATATTTTTTTATTCTTTATAGGTTTTCACGTTTGACCATAACATCAGCTGATGTCATGTAACGATGTGGCCTAAGATGGTAACACGCTAAGGTGGGGGAACTAGCTCTCAAGTACAGCTACCGGAACACACCTATAGGTGCTTGGCGAAAGATTTTCAAGTTAATGGTGGTAGCTAGTCACACAGCTATTAGAAAATGACCTACCACAATGCTATGCTTTCATCACCATGTTTTCCTCCACCAAACGCTCAGGCTCATTTCAGTGATTCGAAGTCACGTCGATCGCCGCCTTGTACACAATAACACTGAACCACATTGCTTTAAAAATATGTAGTAAAATATTATGGGAAGCGAAATAAACATAAACTATATTTTTATTTTATTTTCTTAAAAACTTTTGTAAAGTTAGTTTATATTTTTTTAAAGAATAAAAGCGTGGTTATCCTATTCCAGCTAAAATTCGATTTATTCTTTGGAGAAAAGCCAGATCCGCAGTACCAGGGAATATTAGAACGTAATCAAAGGTTTATATATTGCCATCTTAACAGTGCATACTCAAAATATAAAAAATGTCCTATTCCGTGATTTTAAGCGATTACTTTACTAAAAAAGTTTCTTATTTTGTGCGCATTGTATATACAAGTGAGGCGAGGCGTTCGTGTCTTGAGAACAGGTTGTTATTTGCATTTTGATTACTTCTTGTATAATATACTTATTTTAGTATTTCAGAATAGCTGTTGCTAGTGTTTTTTTATAGTGATAGGTTTAGTATTGTAGCCACAACCTCACCTGATCTTAAGGGATGATGTGGCCCAAGATAGTAGCACGCTAAGCCTAGTGGAAAACTGGCTATCAAGTGCATCTACCGGAGCACACCTTTTGGTGTTTGGCGACAGATTTCCAACTTGAGAGCGGTAGCTAGTCACGCGGGCATTAGAAAAAACCTTACAAACATGCTATAGTTTCATCACGATGTTTGCTTTCACCGAAAACTCACGCTTATTGCATTGCACTCACGTCGATCGACACGGAGTCCGTACACGCTACCAACTGAGCTATTATTGCTTTGTATCATTGATGTATTTATTTTGTCGTTATTAAATTGAGTTCATTTGTATGAAGGGTAAATCTGTACTGAAATTATAAAGATGTAAAGTTTAAGTATTTGTGAGAAGCAATTTTTGGTATTGGTCCAATTTTAAAACTTCTTTCATTAATAGAAAGTTACACTATTCAGGAGTGATCCTTGGGGTAGGGGTTCAAGATCGGCTACAATAGTCGCTTACCATCAGGCGGGCCGTATGCTTAGTAGTATATATAAAAATATACAGTGGCGTATCGCGTTACGTTACGGAGCGGTTTACCCTCCCATAAGAAGTTATCACTTCAAAAATCTTTATTAAATTTAGGCCCTAAGAAAACACTTATGAAAGTCAAAACACTACCTCCGGATCGGAAAACATCCCAGACATCGAGAAGAACCGACAAGAAAAACGATCGGGTTTGTCTTTTCTTTTTTTTTCAACTGTGCAATAGTAACAAAAATCTTTATTAAATTTAGGTTCTAAGAAGACACTTATGAATGTCAAAACACTACCTCCGAATCGGAAAACATACCAGACATCGAGAAGAACCGACAAGAAAAACGATCGGGTTTGTCTTTTCTTTTTTTTTCAACTGTACAATAGTAACAAAAATCTTTATTAAATTTAGGCCCTAAGAAGACATTTATGAATGTCAAAACACTACCTCCGGATCGGAAAACATCCCAGACATCGAGAAGAACCGACAAGAAAAACGATCGGGTTTGTCTTTTCTTTTTTTTTCAACTATACAATAGTAACAAAAATCTTTATTAAATTTAGGCTCTAAGAAGACACTTAAGAATGTCAAAATACTACCTCCGGATCTGAAAACATCCCAGACCTCGAGAAGAACCGACAAGAAAAACGATCGGTTTATCTTTTCTTTTTTTCAACTGTACAATAGTAACAAAAATCTTTATTAAATTTAGGCTCTAAGAAAACACTTATGAATGTCAAAACACTACCTCCGGATCGGAAAATATTCCAGCCATCGAGAAGAACCGACAAGAAAAACGATCAGGTTTATCTTTTCTTTTTCTTTTTTAACGTTTTATTTATGTAATAATATACGTAACACAATAATACCTAAATAAATATAAAAGGAAACCGTAAATGTCTGATCGAGTGACCTATCAACACATAGCTCAAACCACCTCAAACAGCTTCAGATTTTTGAAAATTCAACTCCTAAAGAGATGTTTTGTACAATTTGTATGGAAAAACCATATAAAAATTATATTTTTTAAACTTGGCGCTAGCGAAACCGGTGGGAAAGGGCTAGTATAATATAATACAATAATAATAACCATATTAATAATTTACTGGATAGAAAATTATATTATTATATAGAATAGAATAAGTTTTATTCTTGTAATTTTCAAACATAGCTCTAACAAGATTCGAACACCATTGTTAAAACTATCCAGGGAGTTTTTGTGGCGACTTAGAATGCATGTTCCTAGTTATTATTTATAAACCACTTCACTTGTACACAATAACCAAACTATATCACGTAAAATGTCATCAAAAATTACATAACAAAGGTCCAAATAAAAATGGTTTGTGAATTAAAATTAAAAACGCGATATGATAGATCGAAGTCCCGCCATGAACTTAGTATGAAAATTAAATAAAGTGGAAACTTGAAAAAGCAATTACTTAAAACAAAAGTGTGTTTTTATTTCGTTTGCGTCAGATTTCCCGTGTGGCGTCGCTTCGGGCGCGACAAATTGAATGTGGCACCCAGTACCGACATCATCCGGAGCGATGGATTGACACGCATTGTGTGGCATATTGTACAGCGCTGTGTGATGCCTAAGAGCATGCTAACTCATGCAACATGACGGCTTACATACCATCACGCCTGTATTCCCCGAAGGGTTAGGCAGAGGTGTACATTTGTACACCCACAGTACGCCGAGTATGTTTTTAGGTTCCATGTAAAAGGGGGCGAGCCTATTGCCATTAATCGGGCACGAAACCAAACTCCGAGCTGCTACTGAGAAATTCATAGGAAAAACCCAATAACACTTTGCTCGACCTGAGATTCGAATCCAGGATCTCGCTCATAGCAGTCGTTTAAACACGCAAATCTTTGAAAGGATCAGTCAGATTTCAAAAATTCTTTTGGCGTTTATAGACTATTATTTGTTGCAGAAGTTTACAGGATTTATAACATCACGCTATTACTCTAAGGAGTTGAGCAGTAACCGTGAACATCAAGCAATTTGATATGCTGTAGGTAAGTTCGGAAAATAAGAATCGATAGGCTAACGCACCCGGCGTTGGCGGAGCGGCGATGCAGTGAAGATTTGTTCGAATAAATTTAACACGGGTGAAACCATGGGATACAGTTAGTAATAACATAATCAGTACTTGGAAACAAAATAGGTGCAATTTTTTGGAATCTGTACATCTGATATTTATACGTATTGTATTTATTTGTAAATACAAAACATGTTAAAAGAAAAATAAACAAATGATTGTACCTCCTATATGTGAATACATGGCTGGCTTAAACGTAGATAGAGTAAAGGTTGGCAAGCCCTCCGGGGAAACTGTACGAGCATTAGCGTTCATCCGAAACGTTTTTTCAAATAGAAGTGGCATTAATCGACGCTAGAAAAAGAGGGGTGACGTTAAATAATTACGCTTCTCATTCTGATATGCTGAATGTAGTAAGTAGTAGTAGGTATTACGCTTTACTTACCTTCAAGTGTTACATGCATGAACTTCCAAAGGCAACATTTTTATGATTTATTTTAAAAGGGATTCATTTAAAAGTTGAAGTTGTTATCAGCTGCGCTCGCCTGTGTTACAGAATGTCGTCGGTCAGGCACACACGCGAATCGTGCTAACCCCACTCTCGGTTATTTTGAAGACAAAAATACTAATCATATGCCTATCTTCAGCGAGAGCCTATATTGTAGGTCCTCTTAAGATTTACAATAATTTGATATAGTATACTTTTATGGTTAGGTTAGGTAATAGCACCCCATAATAGTCGTTTTTTAGAATCGATTTTTCTTTACGCGGAATCCTATTATCCTTTTCTAAAATAAAAGTAGCCTAAGTTAATCATTATAACATATGCTATCTACCTGTGAAAGTTCCGTCAAAATCGGTTCAACCGTTTCGAAGATTACCCAGAACAAACAGACAGACCGACAAAAATTAAATAAATAAATGGTTTTTTGTTATATGTCTCGTATATATTCCGTATATGAGCATTTAGTGAAACGCTGTTATTTTGATATTATAATGAAATATTTCAAATTTATTATTTTATAGATAGATGCAAATGGGCATTGTCCAATTTTTTTCCACTTGCTTTTTTTTTTTTTTTGGATACTATGAGGAATTTTGAGACACTAATATGAATATTTTACTAATTTATGGCTTATTTCATGCTTTTTTATATTTTTGAAAAGAGCAGACATTTTTATGATGTCGTCGTCATTACCGGCATAAATATTTAATGATTTGAGCTTTTTCTTTAAAAAAAAAGAGTACCGTTATGTTATCAGCTGTCGATTGTCATACTCTTTGCTTGTGATCATGCCGCAGTGTATATAACAAAGTTAGCAAATAGTTACATTTATCGTAACTTATGACCCTCGCGTTTTTACATGAGAGGTAAATAATTTTTGTAATTTTTTAATTGGTGACTTCTGAGGATAATGAGTTTTCAGTACCTATTTAACTTTTGATATTTTACCAAAAATCGAACGAACGAAGTTATTACAAAATCTCCTTCCAGATTAAAAGCAGTTAGCATTGGCGAATATCTCTCAATACTGACAAGGGTTTCTACTTAACAGCAACCAATAATATAACTTTGGTAGAAAAAATTTAACTTATCAGGAAACGATTTGTAACTTTTGATTCAAGTGCACTGACAACACTGGCGTACTCTCATCGTATGCATTTGATCTATGGTAGGCTTGGAGGAAGTATAAAATCCTTATTCTGAGATGGTAGGTATGAACTTTTTGACAAACGCAAAATTCTTTGACATTTGAAAAATGACAGTTGATCGTGATATTCATAATATTACGACGTTTTTAAATGTTCTGGTAACTAGGCAAAATGATGACGGTCATGAAGGTCAAACAAAGAGCATATGAACTTTTTCAAAAATATCTATAATCATTTAATAGTTCTATGCTATTATATTATAAAATTAACGTAGAATGCAATCCCTTGAAAATGTTTTTCATTTAGGCCTGATTGAAAAAAATGAACAATCCCAAGTCAAATAAATTTATGTAATTAAGGAAATGTTTCATACCACCAGAAAAGCATCTCCTTAAAAGACTTTAAAAAACAAGAGTACCTGTCAATATCGAAGGAAACTAAAACAGGAACATAAATACCGTTTGAAGATTGTAGAGACGATGTGTAAAGCATTTTATATAGCAATATTTTCTTGCATCGAAGAATGAAATTATAAATTAAATTGCTAATGAAAACGTCAGGCGCATTCCCGTTACTCTACGAAATGTATATTAACCATATAGCATAGCTTTAATTTTCGCTTGAATATACAACGATATTTTTTATTTTTGTTTGTGTGACTGTATGTTTGTTCCGGGTAATCTAGAAAACAGAGTGATTTTGACGGGACTTTCACTGGCAGGTAGCTGATGTTATAAGGAGTAACTTAGGCTATTTTTATTTTAGAAAAAGAATTAGGGTTCCGGGCAAATGAAAATAAATTCGGGAAAATGATGATTTTGGGTGCTTAAATGACTTACACTTAGTACTTCCCCACGTCCAACGTCACCTGCGGCTGCTCAAGTCTAGGTCCGCTCCCTCGATGTGGAGCCTTTGAGTCTAGCAGCCGCTCGCACGATACAAGTGCCCCTGCACTTTCAATCACTAACTACCTACAGACACCATCACACTGCATCCCAGACTCGTGCATATCACACAGGTACATAGGTTCTGTAAGGGTTTTTTCTGGTTATTTAAAGTAGACAAACATTGACAGATCACTAAATAAATATACACGTTTGTTTCCTTCCTCCCAGAAGACAGGAGCATGTATAATAAGTATAAATAGTTAGCTCGAATTCTAGGGATGGGGAATTAGCTAGGTCGCGACCTTTTCGCGTGATCGGCAACAGCCCAAGCCGGAGGCCGGCCACTTTGGCACCTTTGAGCATGTTGCCAGGCTTTGGCGGCTGAGTGCCTTAAACGCTCGCCCCCAAGCCACGATGAAGCTGTAAAAGCCGTCTGAGGTAGTCAGTTTAAAAAAAAATTATATATATATATATATATATTAAAATATAGTGTATAATTGTAGATCTTAAAGAGAGCATATGTCTATTTTCTAAGGATCACCCACAATAAGCCTTTTTGTCTTTAAAATAACCGGAAGCGGCGCGGGAGTAGCACGATTCACGCGTGTGACCGACTGACGGCATTCTGTAGTCCACGCGAGCCCAGTCGTGGGTACAGCTAGTAGTAGATATAATTTGAACTTTTACATCCTATTATATGTATATAATACGATATTATAATACATACAAAATACATACATAGAATGTTTATATGTAATAAAATGATGTAGGTTTGCCGTTATGTGCGCTTCACACAAAAACTAGTGGAAAGACTTTGATTAAATAAAATGTTTTAATACATAAAAAGTTAGTTCTTATCTAAAAAAAATTTATCACGATATCTTCATAAACAGTAATTCTGTAGTCCATGCGAGTGGAGCCGCGGGTACAGCTAGTAATATTATAAATATCAAAGTTTCTATGTATTAATGTTAGTTACTCAATCACAGCAAACCGACTGAAATAATTTGGGTGCAATTTGTCACACACATTGTTTATAGCCTGGACTAATACATAGGATACTTTTTAATCAGAGGCAGGTAAATTTCCAATTCTGAAGTTCATGAAGACGAAATCGCGGGCAAAAGCTAGTATTTCTTAAATATTAGGAACACAAAAACTTGCAAAAAATATGAGATTATCGAACAATGAATTGATTTCAGAAATTTTTACTAATAAAATAGAATTGGTTTAAAATAAAAATGACATCTACCTGTTTCGAAACTTGATTAATTATGTATGTATTAGCTTCAAAAGAAAGCCAGTAAGCCAATGAATCTTTGAAGTGGCTTACGCAAAAACTTCTAAGGCTATGAATAATAGAAACAGTGGTCGATGAATAAGCAATTCCATTTTTATTAAGAAATTTAGGTTAAAGTATTCTCAAAGAGTTCTTTGATTGGCACTGTACATGCTAGGAGGGCAGAGAGTGGTTCTCCAGACAGGAAAAGTTAAAAGAAAATTTACTTTCATCTAACTTAAAAGGAATATTTATGTCGGGAAAACGAATTTAACGGGTCGTAAGCTTAACTTGGTTTTAAACATCACGAGGTAAAGTATATTATGTAAATTCACATAAAGAATTTTTGTTCAATTAAGGCTTCCATACTCAAACTGCGGTTGAGGGTTGCATGACGTCTGTCGAGGCTTTGTAAGTGGCCTAGCCGTATGCTCGACCTACCATCACATAACTATTAGAAGCCTCATACATTACTCAAATTATTCAAATGTTCGAGGTTCAATTTGTCCTATCTGACAAATCTGATAATTTGCGGGCCATTTGTACACGTAACACGTAGGTATACTCTACAATGTGAATACGGTAAACATTATTTAAACTAAGTTCTTGTGTATGTGTGTGTGTGTGGGTGTGTGTGAATACAACTTTCTATGTAATGTTAAAACTTGATTAATAATTATATCACGTTCAATGGTCAAAATACGACTGTTTGACATTTGCAGTATGAACCTAAACAATGAATATTATATCACTTGCTGTCACTTTTCATTGAGTGATAATCTCAATATTTTGGGGGAGGGTCTAAGTTCAATGGCACTGGTCGGTTTACAATTCGCACTATTATTTTATTTTATTTCATGTATTAGTAACACATCTATACAACTATACAATTACTAAAATGGAAGTGTCAGTTTGTTATGTTAAAATAACAGCTTTTTACTAAATGCATATTAAAGTGTATACGAATTACCAACAAGATCTAAAATAAAAAATTAAACATTTTTAAAATTTTTGTCTATCTGTCTGTTTGTTGCGGGTAAATTCCGAAACGGTTGGCCCAGTTTTGACGAGAGTTTCACTGGTATATAGCTGCTCATTATAAGTGGTAACTTTAACTACTTTTAGTTTAGGAAAATAATTAGGGTACAGCGCAAATAAAAAAAAAATGGTCATGGTGAATCAATTCGGGTGCTTAAATGGTTTACGCTCAGTAAACCTTAAGAGATATATCAAATTAATGTACTACATAGTTGTAGACATAAAAATACCTACAAAAAAGTCAGGAAAAATATATGTCTATCTAAATTATTAATGTACTTACTACATAATTGTAGACATAAAAATACCTACAATAAAAGTCACGGAAAATACTTATATGTCTATCTTCTAAGGAACACCCACAATAAGTATTTATGTCTGTAAAATAGACGGGAACGAGGGAGCAAGATTCGCGCGTATGACCGATAGATGGTATTCTGTAATCCACGTTAATGAAGCCGCGGGCACAGCTAGTATATCCTATATATCACCCGGACCATAATAACAGATCGACTGACATCTCTTCATAAAATTTGATGAGTTTACAGTTTTTTCGATCTGACTATACTGTTAGAGCCATATGGGCCCTGAAGCCTCAGAGGGCATTTACAGCTTCACCGGGCTTGACTAGTTTACAGTAGTTTACGGCGGAACACACGTAAATACAAACCTACATAGCCTGCTAAAAACATAATCCTTCCTATTGGTTTTGACATAAAGCACTTCCTTTATGCCTGTCTTTATAATTTTGTTTCTCAGTTATAATTTGTGGTCTCGGATTGTTCATTACTTTTCATAAGGTACATACAATACAGTTAATTACCCAGCTGGCTTAAGAATTAATATGACTATTAAAAAAATTGTGCATACCTACATGTGTAAGCACGTAAATTTTAGCTTTTTACACTCATCCATTTAAACTTTAACCATGCCAAATCTCACAGTCTTCCGTCCATGCACGCAATATGGTTAAAAAGGTGTACCAAGTTTTCTTCTCACGTATTAATTTAAAGATAAGTAACAAATTCAATACAATATGTTACAACTTCTATTAATGAAATTAAACTGTAAGCCCCCTAACTTTCCTTTCTTTTAACATTTCTTAATGTTCACAAAATAAGTTTAAACACTTAATTTATAACCCTCTTATATGCACCAGTCTATTATTTTCAATTATCATATATGCATTTATTTTATACTAGTTGTGTCCGCGGCTGCGCTCGCGTGGACTACAGAAAGCACGGAATGCCTTCGGTATTGTAGTGACTTCGCTTCCACCCACGGCTGTCGCCCTCCGGTTATTTGAAAGATGAAAAATTTTATGAGTTTATTTGCTCGGAATCCTAATTCTTTTTCTAAAATAAAAGTTGCCTAAGTTATTTCTTACAAAATCGGCTATCTACTAGTGAAAGTCCTGACAAAATTGGTTCAACCGTTTCGGAGATTAGCTGGAGAACAAACAAACAGACAGACAAACGTTTTAAAAATTAGATACTTGATATAAGTTTCTATGTACTTTCATATGTATTTAGTAAAAAACCTGTTACTTTGACATTAGAAACAGACACATTAATATTATTTATTTGTATAAATTTTTAGCTGCAAATAATAATAAAATACTGCAAAAAACATATTACATTTTGCATTGGATTTTTCCCATGATTCATCTAAATATAATGTGAAAAAGTAGGTAAGTAATGTATAGCTATATCATTTACTTAAAGTATTAGATATCTTCATACGAAACGGTGGCGTACCTCGTGAGGTAGTAATTCGATAAAAAGCTTCGTTAGCGCTACACTGGCCGTAATCACGGCTCGTTTACCTCGCCGGCCGCAATTTGCCCCTACACTTAATGAGAAAAATTACTTTTCTACACGGTTATATTGTTTATTTCCGAATGTGTAAATGGGTTCGACCGACTGCGGAAATCATAATTATGTACGGAGATAATACAGACGTGGAATAGAATTTCAGTGTCGTGTTTTTTTTACATCATCTGTCGAAATTTCCGCTTTAGATTTAGAACGACTGCTTCAGAAAATTAGTGTGAAATTCGACGTTAAAATCTAAATTGGATGAATCATGCTCACATGTAAGGTTATACGAAAAACCTGTGCCAACTTTCTCTCGGCTATTTAAATCTTGGAATGAGTTTCTTAATCTTGAAATCATAGATTTAATTACACAGGTCTACATAAAATTTTTTTTTTTGCTCTGGATATCATTGCAAATTTTTGCGTTTTCAAGTGCCCAGATTACGAATATATTCATGAAAGTTCTCAATGTGCTCGTATTTTCATGATTTTTGCATATCTTATATTTTGAACAATTATCGGTTTCTTAAAAATAAAATTTAATTTTCCAGTTATGATTAGGCTTTTGTACAACATTTTCGCGCATACAAACATCACGTGATCCCCACTCTCAGAGCCCTTGCTCCACAGGACAACTGAGATCTCAGTTATTTGACTATATTGAAGTACGTACACGTGAATCTGGATAAGTTGTCATGGATCAATATTTTGTTTCAATTACTGAATGCCCATTCTAATAAATTTGAAAAAAAAATCAGAGCAAATCTAACAAAATCATTGATAGTTTCATGAATTGTGTGCATAAATGGACCCAAAATCATTATCATATCTAGGGCAACAAAACCACTGTAGACCAGTGTTATATATACTACTTCTATAACTTATATCATACTGGCTATTATATAATATTATACATAACAGTCTGATAGTAGTTATTAATGAAGTAATTAATAATAAAGTTAATCAAATAAACCAGCTTATTTAAAGGCACAGCAACTGAATATTACAACCTTTTAACGTGTTCAATCTTTTCATACCAGTTTCTGTAGCTTTTCATTTGGTGTTAATCTTTCATTAATGTATTCTTTGGATAAGTCAGCTTCAGGCTTACCTAGTGCCAAGTTAGAAAATACACGGCTTTTAGTAATTTATCGCACAACAAAAGAGATTAGGACTTGGGTCAAAATTAGAAAAATACTTGTAGTGCACTAATTTATTGTTGGGTTCTTATTATGTTTATTATGAAATAACATGTAACTATTCATACGATAAATAATACGTATTATATAGGTAGATGAATCAAAAATATACTCACGGAAGACGGAAAAGTGTTACTTAATACTAGCGGTGTGCCCGCGACTCTGCACGCATTGTTACGCAATAATTATTTACATCCCGTAATTTTATTCTTACTCGTATTATTGACAACTCATATAGTCTATCATTTGAGAAATGACATATTATACTACCTGTGTATAAAATTTTATAATAATCTTTTTCTAGTTTTTTTTTACTATGCAAATGTATTGTTGACAATTCTTATTGCCTATCAGTCCCTCCCGGGTCGGAAAATTGTTGAAATAAAATCTAAGAATAATTTGTTTTTTCATTAATAGACCATAAAAAACATTTTATTTTTATTTAAACAAAAAATATGCCACAAAAACGTGGCATTATGGTCCCGTGACGTCATCGTTCATTTGGTATCTCATTTTGTATGTTAGACATTATGTTTGTATTTCCTGAATGGTGACGACACATTTTGTAGTCGGCGTTTGAAATCAAGTGACTCACAAACAAAAAAATATTAATTTACCAAAGGGAAAATAAAATAAATAAACAACGACTTTTTCCAGATTTGTATTGTTTTAGGCTTTTTATCTATATACCAATATTATATAACAATTTACTTTAATTTTTAAACATAAAGTGAAGTGGCGGATTATGGAATAACGTACCACCATGCTTCTTATATATAAAATTGGATTAGAGAATTTATGAAATTATTCTTTTTAATTCCTTTTTTTTCTATTTGTGAAAGTAATATTGAAAATTGTTATAGCCCATCAATGATGGGCTAACTTATACTTCCAGTCTACGAAATATCATAAAAATCGGATAAAATTTGTTTTTACTATTTCTAAGAGTAATATTGAATTGACAAATAATATAAACTTCCCGTGTACAAAACTTCATAAGAATTAGTTAAGCCATTATTGAGTTAAATCCGGACATACAACATTCTTTAAGGGCATTTTTATGATCAGTGTCCTTTATATAGTATGTCTACAGGAAAATTTGAAAAAAATGTTATATGTACAGAAATGACTACAGCTTTATTAATATAGCTGTATCTGAATAATTCCGAAATAATCATATTAATTGATTTTAGCAGCAACTGATTTCACTATCGCCAGCAAAAAACTGGTGATGATGGAAAAAAGATAACATTTTTAAATAATCATACATTTTTATATTTACACTCCTATCTAGGTTTGGTGGTTCTCAACCGGTGCTCCGCAAGAGTTAAAAAATGAAAAGTTCCAAAATTACAAATTTTGATTCGCTTTTAATTAAAGCTTCCTAAGGTCGCACTGGTGTATAATTGTGAGCGCGGATGGCTGGGGCAAGAGCAAGTGATCAAATAATATGCTAAAAGTTTCAGTTAAAGTTTATTTTTACATTGACACAGTTTCTTTTTCTCGAACCTTGTGTCCCTTGTTCCAAAAAAGCTGCATCCTTATATATCATTTGTTATCATTACTAGACCTTTTTTTTAGATATAATTGAAATTGGGATTCACAGAATATTGATTCACTTCGCCTAACGTCGCGTCGTTGAAACATTTTGCTACAGTGACATACACGCTAATGGGAACTACTGAAGTCATCACGTTGACATATTTCCCGCCTCGGTGTAACAACGGCCACATACATTTATCACATTGACAGTTTACCTCGGTATCCTGGTTCTGTTTTGTCTGACTATTGATCGTCACGGGATTGCGGCCAGCGAATTAATTCAGTGCAAACGGGACCTGCCGGGAGTTTCCGACAATGACGTATCGTCCGCCATATTGTAACAATGGCCGTATGCATTTGTCATTGCGAAGGTTATAATAACACGATTTCCTGACGTAGTTGTTATGTCACACGTTGAGAGTCTTTAGCGGGATCTTGAACTGTTTTGTGGTAGTTTTTATTTTAATCCATAAATTGATGTTTTGTATTATGTATTTTTGGTGGCATTTTACGTGATGTAGTAGTTTGATTATTGTGTGTAATGGAAGTGGTTTATAAATAATAACGAGGAACATGCATTATAAATTGCCACAAAAACTCTATACAATTTTAACAAGGGAGTCGCCATCAGTTGCCGTTCAATAGAAAGAAAAAATGTTACACATAATGACAAAGATTTATGATTTTTGTAATATGGCACTTTGTTTTTTTTTTTTCGATTAATGTTAAAAAATTCGAGAGATGTCGTGGGATACCCGGTAGTAACGAAGTACCTCTCGCTATAGACAATATATTATATTATGACCAGATTTCTATGCACTGTTGAATGTGTAGTACAAGTGGTCGACGGTTCGAGTCCCTCTGATTTGGTTTTTTTAAATATACTTTTAAATCTGTAATATCTTTCCTCTCACTGTCCTGCAATGTGTGGAAGTGATTTCATGAAAAAGGACGCATGTGTGTAACAGAACGTCAGAACGCTATTTGATTTGACTTGAGAGTACAGTTGGCAGTCAGATGGTATCAACCTATTTTGCGATAGATTGGTACTGTCAGCCAACAGTGTGCGCGTGTGTGACGCAAAAAGAAATAGAGAAAGAGAATACATCAGCTGTGCGCTAAACCTACAGTCTTGTGTAAGTGTGATGTTATATCTAATACTATTATGTGAGCAATTCTTGTAAGTTTTAGATGTATGGTTAAAGGTACATATAGACATTAATAGCTTATTAATTTGCATTCGCGGTTGAGTGCATCAAGCTACAAGCCACGGTGCAGACATTAAAGCTGTCTAAGGCTCCAGGGCCCTTATGATTTGTTAGCCATACTGTTATATAGGTAGTTCTAAAAGAAAAGCTTATTATGATAGCATAATGAAATTTAATACTACTTTAGTATCTACTAAATTAACGGTTAGATAGTTATAGAGAGTATCCTTTATAAACAAACAAATTTTACCACTTTATAAAATATAGTATAGATAACAGCTGATAATGCAATTTAATTTCAAATTAATCATATATAGTTTTTATTAGAAATCAATTAAACATATCTAAAATCGTTTTTTAAATATTATCAATATATTATCTCGAACAAAAAGATATACATATTATGTTTTCCATCTACGTAGACGCATGGGAACTTCGACGTAAACGGACAAGAGTTAGGGGATTGATGTCAAATGAATATCTCGAGGGTCGACAAGAATACTAACTTCGCTCTTGTTTTTATTAATACAGAAAATAAGTTCCCGGGGTTAACTCTCAGTGGAACTACACAATTATAGAACATTAAACCTTATACTAAAATGATATATAATTCTGAGTGACGAGGGCAGTAGATTCCTTTTGTAGACTATATAGTTACTCTTACTGATAAAAAATTATTTTTTAATGTAAATCATTACATAAATCATCACCCTAAATCATCAAATAAAATAAGTCTTTATTACTGTACTTACAATAGGTGTTTACACTAATTATATACAAACTAATTATGATAAATATTCATTCATCGGCAACGGGTTTTAGTAATACTGCTTGTCCTTCGACAAAGGCCTCCTCTAAAGACTTCCATCTTTCTATATCTCTTGCTATTTGGTTCCAAGTTGGGCCAGCTACTTTTTTGATATCATCCTCCCATCTTTTATCCTGTCTACCTCGGCTTCTTTTAATTCTCTCTAGGATATCATTCTGTTCTTGGTTTAGTCTATCTCTCTGTTTTATTACTTATCATCATACTTGTCATGTGTCCTGTCCATCTCCATTTTAATTGCTTATACACTTTATTTACATTTTTAGTTTTTTTATTGTTTTATTTTTTTCTAAACTTACTTTATCCGTTTTTTTCACTCTAATCACGCTTCGTTTTATACTATTTTGGCAAATTTTTTTGTTAGATAGTTTTTCTACCTTTTTTTTTTTGTTAACGTGGAGGGAAAACCCTTCATGGGTACACACTCGCCCGGGAGGACGAGTGGTATGTGAGACTCCTACTCACTAAAAAACTCCACGGTGCACCGTCCGCCGCCATACTGGGGCGACGCGGGCACTGCGCTGGCATTCAGCCGCGCCGCCCCGGCGGCAAGGCCCGGAAGGGCCGCCCGCTGACGGAGACAGCCCGGTGACGAAATGTCTCCCCGTCCGCCAAACCAGTGCAATGAGGAGACAGGCCCCCCGACCCATCTCCCCTTGGTTCGGCCTGGCAGGAGAAGGAGGCGGATGAACCGCCCCTGTCCCCCACCCACCCGGCGTTGGGTTTTTTATAGAGGTTTTCTCCTCTTCCTCTGCCATAATGTTTGGCATATGGCGGGCTATCTAACCTAACCTAAATCATTAAAGAGGTGATAAAGGGGTTTGTAAAAGAGAAGGTAATTAAAAACACTGTTTTTACTCAGAGGCTAATAAATAGTATCTATGATTCCCTTTTTAATCACAAAACTAAATTGTTGCTAAAAATTGGAATTTTAAAATATATACAAACTAGGTTGAAAAAATAATTACACAGCAACTGATGTTAATTACGGTACAGTCTAAAAACAACACTGACCACAAGCGTTGCGTTGGTGACAGATCCTATAGACAGTAGTCACCGTAATGCGGGTTGGATGAAATGCCTCTTCACACCTCGTTTGAACGACCCATAGGAGAAAGGAATACGGTCGCATGGGTACTCCTTTGTCTCAATGTTATCGAGTGTCCAGTTTTCTTTGGCAGCTATTATTTTATCAGAGAATAACATAATTCCTTAGCTATTATATAAAAATAAAAACATAAAACAATATAAACTTATATGTTGGCATATCAGATTTCAGTTTTAAACTAGGTCCTTTTTTATACATACATGTCAAATTTAAAAGCTGTCTACATTGAAACTTGTATTTAGAATGGCTCATTAAAAAGCGCTTTGCATGAAAATATGTCACGCGAGCCTAACCCGACCTAGACATTAAAGCACATTAGCATTCTATGGCTAGACTGAAGTTGAAGGGTCAAGAGCCAGGCAGCAGCGTGAATGTGCCTCCTTACCTACTTACAGAGTAAGGCGATATGACGTGACCTTCTTTAATAAAACTTCATTAGCTTACCTTCATAGCCCGTAAATTAGTTTTTTTACGATGTTTTTAGAACGACAGCCTAACCATTTCTCTTACAGTCTAAAAAAATATAACAGTATAATATTACTTCCTTACATATGAAATTGGCGTTTTGTTGAACTGGTCACTTTGATCTCAAATATCTGGCGTCTGGTTAGAAATTTCAAATTCAAATTTATTTCAAATTTAGGCTTGTGTATTTGTGTTTCGAATTTAGAGATTCATTTGTTTTCGCACCATTTTATTTTCCTTTGACATCGTTCTTTTCACAAAATAGAAAATATAAAATATCGCCTTATTTACGAATATAAGTTCCATTGTGGCATCAGCGCTGCAGAATCAGCTCGAAGGATTAATGATGTATATGGGAAAGCTACTGTAAAAGAAAACACGCTACGTTTTGGTTCCAACGTTTTCGTTCTGGAAATTTTGATCTACGAAACAAACCCCGTGGACGGCTGGAGACCCTAGTTGAAAATGAAGAATCAAAGGTGATCATTGAAGCGGATCATTCGCAAACCACATCAGAGTTAAAGGCAGGCTTCGGTGTGAGTGATAAAAAAATTATTTGTTTGAAACAAACAGGAAAAGTGAAAAAGCTCAAGAAATGGGTACCGCATGAATTGACTGAAGCACGCCAACAAACACCTATTGAGTTCTGCATTACATAACTCAACCGTCACAATAACGAGGGAAATATGAATCGTATTGTTACTTGTGACGAAAAATGGATCCTTTACGACATTCGTAAACGCTCATCACAGTGGTTGAACCCAGGATAACCGGCCAAATCCTGTCCCAAGCGAAAATCGTCTCAGAAAAAGGTACTGGTGAGTGCTTAGTGGACCAGTGCTGGTGTTATACACTACAGCTTCGTAAGATCTGTCCAGACGATAATGGCAGATCTGTATTGTCAATAATTGCAAACCATGGTGGAAACGCTAGCCGTTAAACAACCGAGACTGGTCAATATCTCAAGCCCACTGCTGCTTCAGAACAACGCTAGACCCCATATTTTATGACCGACGGTCGCTAAATTAGAGGAACTGCGGTTGAAATGTCTCCGAAACTCACCATATTTTCCGGACATTGATCCAACAGATTACCACTTTATTCGGAATTTGGACAATTTCTTGCAAAAAAAAATTCAATTCCGATGAGGCTACCCAAACTGCCTTCAAAGATTTTATTGATTCTTGCTCCCACAATTTTGTCAGCAATGGAATCAATGAACTGCCTTTAAAATGTGGAAAGTGCATAGATAATAATGGTACATACTTCGATTGATAATTTTACCATATATAACGATAATTTCATACGTAAGGACCTAATATTATAAAACTGCCTCAGTTCGATTCCCTAGTTGGACAAAGTGTTATTGGTTTTTTAAATGAAATTTTCAGTAGCAGCTCGGAGTTTGGCTTTGTGCCGATTAATGGCAGTATACACGGGCCCTATTACACGAGACCTAAAAACATACCCGGCGAACTGTGGATGTACATTAGTACACCACTGCCTAACCCTTCGGAGATACAGGCTTGGTTGTATGTTATGTTATGTAACATCATAAGGTGACTTGCTAGCATTATAGCCATACATAAATATGCAGTATAAGACCGGTGCTATTTTTTATAACAGTACATAAAAGTAACGGCATTTAACTGCATAAGCGTCGCGGTAGCTTAATACACACTTGCTGATCCAGAATCCCGACCAACCAAAAATGCTTCACTGTAACCAGTTCATCATCGTATGCCCACCACGCTTGCTTACTGGATATACACCAGCTGATACCGGAATGCGACACGCTTTACTCGTATGTCTGGTGTTACACATGGTGTAAATAAATTAAAAAGTATTTACTCTAATCAATAATAACAAAGGGACGTTGATAATATTTGATAACTTATCATTGTTACGTTTTTATCATAATCGGCATTTTAATCTTATATAGAACTAGTTGTGCTCCACGGTTTCACCCGTGATAAACTTATTCGACCAACTCTCCATCACGTCGTCGCTTTCCGTACTTGCCTCCAGTTTGCCAGATTACTCAACGTTCATGCTTACTGCTCCACACCTTAGGGTATACTGGCTTAGGGATAAGCTGATCTCGGAGCACGACACGCCTAAGTTTGCTGGTATATGGTGGGTGCCGTCTAGTGTGACACATTTGTAATATCTGATTACCGCCCATTATCCAGTGTATTCCGCTCCGATGGTGTATTGTAACCAACCAGGATTAGAAACTGTTTCAGTTTCGTTGTAGATTGCTTTAGCTGAACTTGAACTTTAAGGAGGATTACTTTGAAAGCTTACTCACAGCAGGAACACAACACAAGGTTATTTAGCTGCGATCTTCTGTAGGGTGGAAGTGTTCGTAGTCGGGATATCCCAAGTAGAGAGAAATCTGCAAATAAATAGAAAATGCTCGTTGAAAAAAGAAGTATAATTGTTGATTTAACAGAATTATGAAAATGTCATTTGAATTTCGTTCGAAACGCTTCATTTTCTTTATTTTCATTTAGTTATACATGGTGATCTTACAGCTAACAAAGTACATATATATATATATATATATATATATATATATATATATATATATATATATATGTATAGAAATAAGGCCATTTACAAGTTCACACAGATATACAGTAATATAGGTATATTTAAACAGTTGTTCACACGATAAAATACCCAATACACAATAAAATGTAGAGAACTAAGACGGCCGCCCAATAAAAGTCTGCGTTAACAAAAGTAACAATCAATTAACGAGAACTCCCCAAGATTACCTACTCCCTTCAAACTTCTGTTTGTTACTAATACTTTCTACCTTACATGCTTGTAACAAAGTCCATTATTAAGTAACAATAAATTATAATTACGATCAGTTCCGATGCCTTTTATTGCTTTTATTTTAAATAGTGTTTTACGCATACATCAATGGAGACAGACGAGACGATCATTCGGAAGCATTAAATAATTAGTTGACCGACTTCGTGGACTAGCAGTTAAGTCGATATAACGTTAGCAGTGGTTCGATACCCGCTTCGTTATTTTAATTTATTTCTTAGTCTTAACTGGGGATTAAGAAATTGATTTCCTGGTTGCTACAAAAAACACTGAGACCATCTACCAATAAAAAACGGGATAGCATGATGCGCTATCTCATGCTTCTTTATCGGCGTGAACATTTAAATCATGTTACCTGTGGGATCAAAGAGATGTCCTTTGGCCATCTACAGAGTATACGCTTCATTATGAGAAAATTACTTACCCGCAAAGTCTAGATTTCAATAAACTGAATATCGTTTAGGTAAATACTGTTTGGTGCCATATTTAATTTTTATTTCATTTACTATATTTTTAGAGTCTTAAATTGTTAAACGTTGAAACCAAAATAAAAAGTAAGATGCGTTCAACAAATTTATTTCACAACACCATACCTACTAGAATACCCGCTTTATGTAGAAATGATACACGATGATAAACTCTGCTTTGTAAATTTAATAATTAATTTCATGAGTGACTTTGTTATTTCGAGTTCATTAAAATGAAACAAAAAGTAGGTGATTTCTTTAAATGTAAGCAATCGGAAGTCCCGCAAAAGCCGCAGGCTTTTGACACTGTCGCATAAATGTAAAAGAAATGTTACAGGAGTGCTTCCAGCGAGCCCTGTCAACACACTTTGAAATGTAAATGCGACTTACCGAATTGAAAGAATAAGTTGTTGCCACTTGCTCAGATAGCATGGTTTCTTTTGTCTTATTAAATACGATGGATATATATATAAGTATTTATTCTATATAATATATTATTAACACTTTATTTCTATAATCATTGTTTCGTAGCCTAATAAACTATATCTGTACATTTTGTAAAAATACAATAATTTACAATATAATATTATAAAGAGAGACTGAGAGTTTATGAGTTTTATTTACGTAAGAGGGTAATCTCTGTAACTACAAGTCACATTTGAAACATTCTTTTGACACTTATATCCTATTTATATAACGTCACGCTACGACCCTAAGGAGCGGAGAAGTAAGTATGAATTGAAGTTGTAGTTAAGTATGGGAATTGAGAATACGTTACGCTGGATGGCGGCGGCTCTGCGGAAAGTTGGTCGAATAAATTTAATACGAGTGATACCATGAGGTACTCTTAGTAATATTATAAAAGTAAAGTTCGTATTTTTGTAGGAAGTATTATGTGGAACTAAAAATTCGATTCGTACAACTATAGATACGTTCTTTCTGAGCGACATAGGCTGTATTGCAATCTTTTTAATTCTTATATTGTAATTATTGCGAACGAATTCGCGGGCGGTTGCTAGTAAACAATGTTATAGTCCAACCTTTATAATAACTGAAAGATTAACGAATCATAACTAAATATCTAGGAATATTACACAAGTAAACAATATACTGTAATTTCTAAACCGGTAAATTATTATCACAAAACATGAAAATGGGAAATTTTCATAATAAATACAATCACAATTGGTTTCTAAACAGATTTTTAAGATCACAGTCCGCAACCCTCGGAGCAATTCGCTGTCTATTATTTATTACCTTCCCTTTTCTTACCCGAATTGACTCATTTGCTCTCAACAAAAATTCCCATTCCCTAGCACGCGTTGAATTTTCGACGCGTAAATATTTGGATTGTTCTTCGGAACAAAATAATCCCTATGTCGCTTTACTTATGATTTTTTAAAGTCAAGTTTAAAGTTTTTGGCTTTAGCTTTGTCGAGAGTTTGATTAATTACCTTAAAAATAATTACGTACATGAAATTATCTGTTAACCTGTATTGTTAATTATTATTAACAGCTATCGATTGGATTGTAGCTAATTTCAAATCACCTTAGTACATATGCCTACTTTAAAAAAATGGGGAAACCACTTTTATTGATCTTTATTGTTATTCTTTGTTACTTCATATATCTAACCTATACGGTGAACGAGTATCTATAGCTAATTAAAGTTAAATTAATCACTCGTTTGTGCACGAATTTAAATACACCCAAAAACATTATTCATGTATTAATTGCTTAAATGTTTCGTTGCAGAGTTTTGAAGCCATGATGGCTCAATAATAGCGTGTACGGACTCCGCATCGTTAAACGTGAGTTCGAATCTCTGCAATGAGCCCGAGCTTTCGGTAAAGAAAAACATCGTGATGAAACCATAGCATGATGGTGGTAAGGTTTTTTATAATACCCACTTGGCTAGTTACCACCCTCTAGTTGAAAATCTGTCGACAAGCACCAATAGGTGTATTCCGGCAGCTGCACTTAAGAGCCAGTCTTTCCACTAGGCTTAGCATGTCACCATCTTGGGCCCACATCGTCACTTAACATCAGGTGAGATTATAGCCATAACGCTAAAAACCTTTACACGATAAAATAAAAGTTTGAAATACAATAACTTACATTAGCTTTGCTTCACATACAATACTTAACTATATCCAATACAAAATCTATGAAAATAATGTATTCAGTTGCGATAATATTGGTTTGGGTCGTGATAAAAACAACTCTATTTTATTCTTGAACCCTTTCGTCTTTTGATACAACCAATTATTTTCTCTACACAATAAATACATTTTTACAATACAATACAAAACAAATATATTTTCTATACTGTGCTTATCTTTTTTCATGGACACGTTACAACTGTAAGAGGTCCTAAGAAAGTTGACACGTGTTGCAGTTTGCTGACGATTAACTTATTTGGAATATTGATGAGCAGGCCGTGAGAGTGTGACGTATGTAAGTGTAGACTCGAGTCTCGATTCTCGATCCAATATTAAATTAAGCATTTACACAATATGTATGTCACGTCAATAACATTATAAGGAGATTATGGTCTTTGAAAGGTCGTATGTAATTTTAGATGTAATATTAGAGCTGCTGTTTATCTTTTGTATATATTTCAAAGAGATTTTAATATCGTATTATCCGAATTATAATAAAGTATTTTCTGTACAGTATTTGAGCGTTGGGACATCGTGTTCAGAAACATCATTACTATTAGGATGAGTCGAAAGTTTCAGCGAAGGAAAACATCCTGATAAAATAATATTAAAGAGAATTTAGAAATGCTCTCTTATATATAGATACCTACTAATTATATTGGTTTTCACCGCACCTTGTTCTACCGAGCCGAGTGTTGAATTATTTTAATGTTTTAAACAAACAAATAAACAAAACTCTTCCCCTTTATTATACTAATAATATACTAGCTGTGCCCCACGTTTTCACCAGTGTTGAAAAATAATCTACTTCATAATAACTATATGTGTGTCAAATTTCAGTCCAATACGTTTAGTGGTTTGAGCATTGTGTTGATAGATCAGTCAGTCACGGTTTCCTTTTGTACAGGGTTATTGGTAATCCTTTTGTAAAAGGTTATTGGTAATTCGACAATTATCCGTTAGGAGGTGAAAGGGGTGACTATTTCCGATAATTTTAACCTGCATATGCATTATACAAAAGTGAAAAACTGAGTTATCATGTTTTTTACCTTTTTTTAAAATAAGTCAAAAATGCAATATCTAAATATTTTTTTTAAAGTATCAATTTAAATCTCATTTTTTATTTTTATTTATAAAATCAACTAAACTCTGGTTATTCATCAATATTAAAACAACTATTATCGGTCGAAATTTAAAAATGCCAGACGAAAAACTGTATTATTTTAATAGTATATTGAGATTTTTTTCCATTAAATGCCTTAAAACCAAAAAAAAAAGTTATGAAACTTGGATGCAGATTATTTTAAAAACAACCGTTTTCTGAGCTCTCCAACAATACATAACAACTAGGAAATTATTTCAAACAAAATTGAAAAAAAATATTATCAGAATGGCAGCAGGCTGAAATTCGTATTTAAACTAAAGTTAAGGTCGTTCTTTAAAATTTCCATTAAATTAATTAAAAACAATACCCAATATAAATAATACAAATTTAAAATAATCACATCTCCACAGACATTCTTGCCATACCATAACTACACTGATGTGACCGTCGTGATGATGGTGGTGTAACTGCTTCCTCCCCTATCAGAAGTGGAAAAAACTATCGTCCAGCCGGGCCTGTCCCTGTGAATTGTATAGCCTGTGGAAGAACAAAATGTCACACAAACTGGCACTACTCTCACTGGAGTGATCAGTTAATTTAGACCTTGAGATGTGAAATAGCTGGTGGTAAGAAGGTGTAGAAATCAGATGATTCGTTAGCAACAGGTATGTGACAGACGGAAGTCTTATAAGCGGGTGGCTACTGTCTTAGAAACAATCAGGTCGATCGAGCCATCTGTTCGTGAAGACCTCGTGTCGTGTTGTTGCTTTGAGCAACCTACTACTTCGGAAGTTCGGAACCCGAAGAGAATAAAGGTCAATGACACAATTTATTCCACACATATCGCACCACAGTAGTGCGCAATAATACAATGGGCCCTCTTTCCATGGGAAGGCACAGGCTACAACGGGCACAAGTGAAAGAAGGCTGGTGCAGAGCGCGCAGAATGGCCGTGTCGGTGCAAAGACCTCATCTACGATCAAAATATCACCATGATTTTGTGTAACAATGGTAACAGGTACTAAACTCAAAAAAGGCACTCCATTTTTCCAGATTGAATTCAATAACTCTAAACTGAAACCTCATAAAGCAGCCTATCAGACTATCAGAGTGGGAGCAACAGTGTCTTCTATGGTCACTTGAGAAACATCTTTGAGAATTGTCTACGAGACTTGAGAAACATTTTTAAGAATTCTCTACGAGAATTGAAACACATCTTCATGAATCCTCCATGAGACTTGAGAAATATCTTCAAGAATTCTCTATGAGACTTGAGAAACATTTTCAAGAATTATCTACGAGAATTGAAACACATCTTCATGAATCCTCCATGAAACTTGAGAAATATCTTCAAGAATTATCTATGAGACTTGAGAAACATTTTCAAGAATTCTCTACGAGAATTGAAACACATCTTCATGAATCCTCCATGAGACTTGAGAAATATCTTCAAGAATTATCTATGAGACTTGAGAAACATTTTCAAGAATTCTCTACGAGAATTGAAACACATCTTCATGAATCCTCCATGAGACTTGAGAAATATCTTCAAGAATTATCTATGGGACTTGAGAAACATTTTCAAGAATTCTCTACGAGAATTGAAACACATCTTCATGAATCCTCCATGAGACTTGAGAAACATCTTGAGGAATCTTTATCCTCTACGAGACTTAAGAAGCACCTTCGAGACTCCTCTACGAGACGTGAATAAAAAGCGGGTGCAAAGCACGCATCGGCTGTCAAAATGGCCGTATCGGAGTATGACTTGTCCTTGTGAAGACCGACAACTACGCCAGACGGCATTCTCGCTCGAGTCTTCGAACCGTTCACATCTCTACAGACATTCGTGCCGTACCATAATTATACTGATCTGACCGTCGTGATGATGGTGTTCTACGTAATGGTGGTTCCGTTTATAATGGAACCGCCCCAGTTTAAGAAAGCCCTAAGGGCGGTATCATGCATCGAAATACGACCTGACTTTTTACCTGCTCCGTTATTTAAATGAAATGAATAACGTCACGCACAAATTTAATTTAACTTTCTGGTCGGTGATTACATTTGTTAAGGTATTCACTGTGGAATCCAATGGGGACGTTAACAAAATATTACCAAAGTTTCATTGAAAAGCCTAACATTAACGAGATATTAATATTCATTCAGATACCAAAGGGTTTTCATTTGTAAATACTTTATCACGTCAAACACGTACGGTGGACACTTATGACGTAATAAAATGCGATAAAAACGATTTAGTGCAGTTTTTTTACCCTTCCCGGTTCTATATTGCTTATTTTGTACGCACCGTAATTTTTTTGATTAATGAAAAATTTTATACCCTTGATCGCGTATATTGGTGTCAATTTTTATTAGCACTATAACACATAACATTTCTAATAGCTAAATTATCAAAATAAAAACAGAAAAGGAATCTGTCAGCCAATAATAAATCTTAATTTTTTTTAAACCTGTACAAGTCTATGGTATAAATGTACTATACTATGGTACAATATAATATGGTTAAGTTCAGACATAAAATATAACTTATCTACTTCCTCAGGCAAAACCATAGTTCATGTACAAATTACGAGATATTAGAAGAAAATTTACTGAAATTGCTTTCCCAAATGCGGCTCGTCATAAATATAGAGGATGCTAGAAAATACCGCACCCACTCGAAAATAATGATGTAAAATGGAATTTTATGCACACTGCCGTCTTCCCGGCTCGCTAGCGAGACATAACATATGAAATATTGACTGCACACTACAGTAATACTGTTCACATCGTTCAGCAAAAAATTTACTGTTGCATTTCTCTTCTGAAAAATTATCTAAAGCTGTTTATTATATAAATTCTAAAATTTTGTATTATAATATGTATTTGGTTTCTCGAAAATTACATTAAAGATGTGGAGGAAATTTTGTATTTAGATAAGCTTTACTTTCCAAGTTTATTCAGATATGTGTTTTTATTTCAAAACAGTGAGCCTAGCTCGGTGTCCTAGAAGAAATGTTACGTTTAAAAGCAAAGATTTTTATATAATATGTATGTTACCTTCGATTGTTATAACTTAAAACTATTTTTCAAAGATGATTGTATGAAGAGAACGTCTTTAGAATTTTATGGTGTCATTTTAACTTGAATAGAGAATAAATATATTAGTGATATATAATATTAATAATTAAATCTTTAAACATTGCCTATTGTATTTTGTCTCAACTTTAAAGTCATGTACTTAGATAATTCTGACTGGTATTTATTTCGTTCTTGTATCTTTTATATGAAAAGCCATTGATCACTGTTCTTACAGTATATACTTTCTTAAATGTTTGTATGATTATCTTAAACTACATGTTATAGACGGACGGAAGCTAGGTGTTATGTATTAAATGAGAATAATGAAACATCTAAACATGATATGAATATGAAACTACTAGTTTATTTTTAGATGTACCTCCACCAACAATATTATACTTAATTACCTACATAATACTAGGGATAAGGTTTTCGTACTATTTAAAAAGTATTTTTATCGTTTGGTGTGTAGATAACTTTCTTTAAAAGTGGGTTAAAGTACGTATTCTAAAATAAGATTGCTAAAGATTTAAATCATACACTTTTCGTTATGTGATATTATTATGATAATAAAACCGCATATAATAATATTGGATATGTGTCCGTTACATTTGAACGAACCTGTATTAGTCTCTCGAGGCATGCTGGAACGGTGACGTATAGGTACGCCTAGAAATGCCCAGGATATTTCATGCATATAGCAAAAATCTCTTTAAATCCTCAATCAGATCCAAAGCGACTCAAATTGAAATCTCTGGATTATATGGGTGGGCTTTTTTCATAAACTGAGTTTAGATTATAATCCGATTTGCATGAAAAATCCCATAGGCCAGTTGATTGTGTCCACGGTTTATATTAAATCTTTTTAAATATTATTTGTGATATGTTTATGTTAAAAATACATGATTTTTTACAGTATTTTTTATAGAAATTAAAACTTACATGGCATATTACAAATTAACGTAGGATGTGATGTTGTCCGACTTATCAGTCAGGATTTGAATCATCGATAATCTCACTCTTGGGTGAACCTAAAAATGTCACTTTTGGGTGTAAGATGGGTCAACTTAATACATGAAACACATTTTTTTAACGTGGAGAAACCCATCATGGGTACACACCCATCGGGGTTGCGTAGGGTTAAAACTCCACGGTTTACAACCGTCGCCGTATTGGACGCGGCGACCGGCCACCTTTTTTTTTTTTTTTTTGTTAACGTGGAGTGGAAAACCCTTCATGGGTATACACTCGCCCGGGGGGACGAGTGGTTATGTGAGACTCATACTCACTAAAAAACTCCACGGTGCACCGTCCGCCGCCATACTGGAGCGACGCGGGCACTGCGCTGGCATTCAGCCGCGCCGCCCCGGCGGCAAGGCCCGGAAGGGCCGCCCGCTGACGGAGACAGCCCGGTGACGAACTGTCTCCCCGTCCGCCAAACCAGTGCAATGAGGAGACAGGCCCCCCGACCCATCTCCCCTTGGTTCGGCCTGGCAGGAGAAGGAGGCGGATGAACCGCCCCTGTCCCCCACCCACCCGGCGTTGGGTTTTTTATAGAGGTTTTCTCCTTTTCCTCTGCCTTAATGTTTGGCATATGGCGGGGGTAAGGGGCGAATGAACGCACCCCCACCCCACTAGCCCGGCCATGATTTTTTACCGAGGTTTTCTCCTCTGCCGTCCATGAAACGGCAGGAGAAGGAGGCGAATGAACGCACCCCCTCCCCCACCAGTCCGTCGTTGGTTTTTTATAGAGGTTTCCTCCTCTTCCGTCATTAAAGTCCCGTCCGTCGTCGACCAATCCGGCTTTGATTTTTTAACGAGGTGCTCATCCTCAACCGTCCGGTTATTTTTTTAAGTGGTTTCCTTCCACTGCCCGTCCTTGATTTTTTATGCTGGTGGTTTTCTCCACCTCCGGCCAGTATTTTTTTAAGGTGGTTGTCTTCCACCGTCCGTCCGTGATTTTTTAAAGGGTGGTTTACTCCACCACAGTCCGTCCAAGGTTTTTTAAGGTGGTTTACTCCACCGCCGTCAGCGATTTTTTAAAGAGGTTGTATCCTCTCAATTTTTTAAGGAGGTTTTCTTCCTCCTCCGCCGTCAACGACGAGTCCGTCCGTAGTGGACGAGCCGAAGCAGGTCCACTCTTGCCCCATCCCCTGTCTCCTCTGATGAGCAGAGGGGTACAGGGGAGGAACGCCGTCGGTCTGGTATTAGCCGTCGGCCGTGAAGCGGCCGCCGTTGCCCGGGGCACACCACGAGGAGGTTCCAGACATAGTGCCCCGCGACCGGCCACCTAAGCCAACCTTATTTGTACCTACGTGGTGCACCCTGCTGAATAACAAACGAAGAAACTGTAATAACGTTCTTGTTCGTTCGTTCGTTATCTTCTGATAGGGCCAACAGATTTATAGCGATATATAGCGAGGCCACATTTCCTATAAAAGTTATAATATCGATATTTGATCTATTTGACTGATTATATTCAATCATTAGATAACTTTATTTCAATAATAATTTAGATATTTTGAGGGATAATGTATGGAGAACCTGTCAAAATAAAAAGAAATATTCCCCATATAAAATTATTTGTTATATATAAAATCGGCCCTTTCTATAATAATTTCAAAAGTTGAAATTAGGATTGGTAGCCGAATGAATGATTTAGTAGAAGGGTTTCGCTCAAAATAGACCGAATAGTGAAACTACAGATCTCATCAATTATAATCCCAAATGCCTCAATACCAAACGTTATTTATGACTATTAGATAAGGGTCTCAGAAGCTAATAATATTTTGTACATAAACTCAATGATATCAAATTACATCATTTATTTTGTATGTATTTGTTATCAAAAATATTCATATCCCGTTTTCGTTAATTGTAATTATTGTTCAGTCGAAGTCTGTGCCTATACGTTTCAGCATGAGCTCACTAAAGAATCGCGATTTACAATAATGCCCGTTTATCTTTTAACCCTTGTTCCCTCTGATCACGCTTATCGATGCCAGAATAAATAGACAAGAAAATTCGAAAGCCATGAATCTGGTGGTCATAAAAACTGGTCATTAATAATGGCTAATTCAACAATAATTAAGTTACTAATCATAGGAATAAAAAATATATTTAATATGAAATAGTGCTTCTTCTGTTACATTTTCCTAGGCAATTTATTTTAACATCTTGCATGGATAACTATTTAGATGCCTATAAAGGTAAATATCTTGGGCGGTGGGATAAAATAATTGTGATCGACTGGATCGCGACCACCATACACAAGGTGAAATATCCGCAATTGTGGCATACGTAGGCGTATTGCGCTCCAGGATCCGCCTGTATATATCCCATAGGAGCGGAGCAATAATCATGAACGTCGATCACTTTGCCAAGCTTTAGACAAGTACAGGAAGCGGTGACGCAGTGCAGAGTTAGTCGAATAAATTTTTTCGATTAAATTTGGACTGAGGCTGGTTTTGAAAGAAAATAACTTTTTACCCGACTGCAAAAATGGCGGGTTATGTTTTTCGAGCGTATTTATGTCTATTTCTTTGTCATGCTCTGTAGCCTAAACAGATTGATGGATTTTAGCATACAAGGTGTCGATAGATTCGTCTTAACTGTGGGAGTGGCATAGGCTATCTAATATTTAAGTACAAGGCCTGGAAATCAAATAAAAAGCAAAAATAGAAAAAAAGATAGACAAGTGTTTTTGTTGCAGTCGGGTTTTATGTTTCCATTTTAATAATTTAGCTTGTTACTATTATATATTTTGTGGCGCGATTCCCGAAAGTAAATATCGACTCTAAATAACTTTTACACAGTTTTTATTGCATTATCTCATTTCCTTAAAACTAAAGTATTGTTAATTCTTGTGGGGGCGATTATTACCACCTCCACATTAAAAGGGAGGATCCTCCGGCCAGACGGGTGTTATGTCTGGCGGGCAGCTGCCCAACGGTTGTAGTCGGGTTCTTGTATATAATTCAATTGTTGGGTTAATTTTAATATCGCAATGTAAGATGCGTCGTATGTGGCGAGATAGATGTTTAGTGGTCTCGAAAAGTGATAAAAGCCAGAAAAATTATTGCGCTTCTTTTTTATAGCTGGCATGTTAGACATTCTAAAGGACCTGGCAACGCTATTAAGAGACCGGTTCCATCAATAGAAGGCCTGGTCCTGGAAGAAAGCTATGTAAGGAACAAAGAGATGATCGTTTTCTTCTTGGCCAAGCGTTGAGAAATAGCAAATCTTCTTATGTGGACCACACAAGAACAAGCTCGAAGTAGTAAGAAATGTGCAAATTACTCTATGGACGGTCAGGAGAAGGCATCTTGCGGACAATATACGCAGACATCGCCAGGCCCGCGGCTCTAAATAGCTTCTCTAGCACCGAGCTGCCACGCTTAGCTTCACTTGAAATTGTGTGTCTAGGATTCAAGAAGACTGGGGATAGGGTATTTATTGTTCTTGGATATCTCTGTATGGTGAAGACCGATGTCGGCTAGTGCTACGAAGACGAGGAGAACGCTTAGCAGAGGCATATTTTTAAGAAATCACACGTTATGGTGTGAGTTTTGTTACCTATATTTTGGGCAGCAATAAATTTGTTGGATCGGACGGAGTTAATCTTCATCGAAAAAGGCACACTGACTGGACATTAATTCCTAATACGCAACTCTCATTGACCGCTTTTGGCGAAAACTCAATTTTTATGTACGGTAACGCTGGCGCCTACCCTGCTGGCGATATGGAAGCGTATAATATGCTGGAGGTCGGAATTCGTCGTTTGGGTCGGCCAGCTTGAAGTTCCAATTTCAATCCCATAGAGCATGTCTTGGACGTTTTCAAGCGACGTGTGAAATCAGTGCAGCCGGCTCCATAGACTATTAGAGAGCTAAAAAAGAATGTGATTACAATGTAGTGGCATCGTATTTTAATAGAAATCATAAGGGATATTGTACTCGCTAGCATGCCCAGAGGAATGCCAGTTATGATTTAAGCAAGAGGGGGTCACACTCCACTAAACTTTTAAGTTTTTTACTTTGGATGAATGTTTACAGTTTATATATTTATTTCTTCAATAAGAATTCAGGAGGTAAATATTCGTATTTTTATGGAAAATTATGTCAGATCTACGGTATTAATTCTCATATACTACATCGTAACTAAGCAAGCACCACCGACCATTTATAAAAAAAATATATTTTGATCTAAGAAATGGGAGAAAAATATTTATTAGACTCATAACAAAATTAAAAATGTAACATTGCACGAAATTGCATAGCAAAATCATTTTGGTATTGCATACTGAATGTGCAACGATAGAAAAAGAATCGCAACGTGTAATTCAACTAAACGTAGCGTCGTAGCAACTATAATAGCTTTATTTTTCTTTTAAATCACAACTCTTTTGTTCACAGTACCGATTTCGTTAAAATTATAGTTTTGGAACGAAGTTCCATATCGCGTGTTTGACGGTTGGGCGCTACATGGGAAAAAGTGTCCGAATGACACTTTCGCTATATTACGTACGCTTTCCACTTTAGTACGTTACCAGTAATGCAGGATGGTCAGAATAAATAAATTTAATTAAATAAACCTTCTTAAATTATTTTATAAAAATATAAACGAATTATAAAACTCAGTACATATAATTTTTATTAACAATAAAGGGTTTATTTTAACTTTATTTTTAAAATACAATTTTATTAATAATCTATACAAATAAATGAAATTGTATTATCTGTTTGTAATGTCAAAATAACATCTTTTTACTAAATTCATATGAAAATATATGTTACATTCATCAAACAGCGAATTTTTAAAATTTTTGTCGTTCGACTAGTGTCCGAACCGGTTAGACGGATTTATCGGGACTTTCCCTAGCAGATAGCTGATGATATAAGAAATAACTTAGGCTACTTTTTTTTTAAAGGAAATTTCCGAGCAATTAAAATAAATTAGTAATGATGAATCAATACAGGCACTGAATTGTCT
Organism: Saturnia japonica; assembly: GCA_033032175.1. Taxonomy (NCBI): domain Eukaryota; kingdom Metazoa; phylum Arthropoda; class Insecta; order Lepidoptera; family Saturniidae; genus Saturnia; species Saturnia japonica. The sequence continues at coordinate 4,942,031 of CM065315.1, forward strand.
TACGCGGAGTAAGCCATAAGGGATATATCAAATAACTTAGCACATAATTGTCATAATGTTGTACAAAAGTTAGCGAGAGCATTATGTCTACCTTCTAAATATTTCCTACAATAAGCACTTTTGTCTATAAAATAACCGGGCGTTCCGAATCGGATAGCACGATTCGCGCGTGTGCCTGATCTGCGGCATTCTGTAGCCCACGTGAGCGCAGCTGCGGGCATAGCTAGTACATAGCGAAAGGAACTTCGTTTTTACGGGGCGTCCCACGACACCTCTCGAGTTTTTATTAAAATATGCTACAAGATGTTCATTATGAGGTTACTACATATAGTCTAGATAAAAGTTACTAACTGATTAGAAATATTCAGAAATTAAAGCAAGAGTTATTTTAATAGCAACTCACAAATATGATTATAAATAACTAGCAATGCCCCGCGGCTCCGCACTCGTTTTCAAGCAGTAATTAGTTCATTTCGTACTTTTATTGACATTTATTATGGCCTATCTCAATAATTGAGGAATGGTATAAGCTTCCCGTGCACAATATTTCGTAAAAATCGTTGAACCGTGAGTGAAATTCTTACATCAAACAGACAGACGCATTTTTTAAAGTCATATTCTTGATTAGTTACCTTTATGATAGATGTCTATCAGATATAAAGAAAACATTTACAGACATAACTACAGATTTGTTAATATAAATAGATATGGCAGGAGAAAACATTTATCTTACTGGATCAGTGGATATAATATGGAACAATTAGAATGTGAATTACCAAAAGATTCCATTCAATACAAACGTAAAAATAAATAACCTTGAAGCATTTTGGGTGTGTTTCGACATGTTACCAATTACAAAAACTGTTTCGTGTTTCAATTTGTAGGTACACACATAGTTGTATTGGTACACGGGTTATAATATAATATACTTTTTTCTGTATTTTATTCACTTTCCCGTAAAGATAGTACTAAATTGCCTATTTACTAGTATATCTAGTTAAAGTAGGTATAGTATAGTCGTGTGGTGGTCGAGTAGTCTAAGCCCGGTGAAGGTGTTAAAGCCGTCTGAGGCTTCAGGGATATTATGGCTAAAAGTATAGTCAGTTCGAAAAAAAAAAATGGTCGAGTAGTTTGTGTTTTTTTATCGCTCGCCTAATTAACAAACACTTCCTACTGTAAAAATCTGTATCCCATCACCTACAAGGAAGCTCCAGAAGCTGCACTTAAGTTTCAGACCCCTTTCTAGACATGGCGTGTTAAAATCTTCAGCTTCATCGTTATTTAATATAGTGATATTGTGATTAATTTCTAGTCAATTAACATAAGTAAAAATACACAAGATAAGGAAAACAACTGAAGTAATTTTGTATATATACATGGACATAACATATTTAAACACATCATTTTAATTGTTTTAGGCATGGCATATTAATCCTTACGAACAAAAGCTACTTCATCCATCATAAAGACAATTTTCTGAAGTTAAACTTTGTCCTGTATATCATGTTATTTGGACAAATAGTTTAGGAGATAATCGAAAATTAATATAATTTGTTCTTGCGGGAAGTGATGTTCTGTGATTTTGATGGGTGCGTTGGCGATGTTTGTCGTATAAAATTAACACGTGTGAAACCGTGGGGCATAGTTAGTAATATAAATAAAAAAGAATATATAGTTACATAGGGGCATATCATTAAGCAGTTTGTCATTATCGTGCTTTAAAATTGTTTTTAGAGTAATTATATAGTAAAAATTTGAATAGGATTTTAAGAAAATTTTACAGACAGTGAGCGACATACAAAATTAAGTACTTCCTCTCTTAACATAATTGGAAATTATTCTCAGTTATCAAATACTGGTAAACAAAAATAAACTCCCGTATTACAATAGAATATTTTTGAATATGATTTGAAATTCCTATTTGTATGTCGTTCTATTATTCTAAATGCGTTGCGCTGAATATTACAAGAAGGTTCTTATCGTGATTTCCCATAGGAAGTTTCATATTTTTGCGGTAGCTATACCTAATTTGGTTTTTTTAGCTTATATGTAATCTGATTTTATTGAGCGGTATATATTTTAACTATACTGTTAGGCGTTAATATATTTAGGTGTTGATTTAGTTAAACGAGAACAAACTCAACAGGTACCGACGAGAGATGAAAGTCAAGAGTTTAAAGGTCGTCACTCACTTATCAACCCGGCACCCGACCAGCATTGCCTCTTCACTCAACGTGCACTCGAGGTCAGCGGGTGAACGCCGCGTGGTCAATTGGAGATCGCCGCGTGGACATGTCAACATCGCGTGTCAACAATTTTCATTGGGGGTGTACGTGGTGTAGCGCCGCGCCAACTAACTGTCGTTTTTGCGTTGACAACTCGTAGTCCACTCGCCGTCCGCATATGGACTGCTTGCGTGCGAGTCGATACGGTGAGGTTACGCAGTTGACAAAGACTGCATATAGGTATATGAAACTCTATACAAAGAAATCTCAACCGCACGAGGCGATTCGGTGCTGGTCGGGTGCCGGGTTGATAGGTGAGTGAAGCACTTTATATACCTAGGTATATTCATTTTAAATTGTTATTGTAATAAATATATAATTGGCTGAAAATCTATAATTATGTCATGGTTTACTTATGATCTTTCAACAAGTAATGTGTCTTTGATAGAATCAATTTTATGAAATGTTGTTTTTATTATATCTAGTGTTCGTTTATAGCTTAATGAATCAATCATAAAATCGTTTCAAAAGAATGTTACGACTGTATATTCAATCAGCGAAATAAATCAATACTTACTCAATTTTTACAAAAATCATGAATTAAAAATTATCATGAACTAGCAAATTGAATAACTACGTGTAAGAATTAACACATTATTTATAGAAAATGATATTATCATTAGTTTACTAATAGGTATAAGCTATTTGTGACGATCTATTTTTGACAATTTACTTAATTATTTATGTCGTCCATAAAAGCGTCACAAGTGTTAATAGTGTTTATTTAAATTGTTTGTTATCGGTTTTTAAAATAGAATTCTAAATTTAAAAAATGTATGTGTCAGTTTAAAACTGCCTTTTTATAGTTTTCACAAAGAACTACATGAAACCGCACTGGGTGAAGCACGTTTGTAATGGAGTACCTATTTCTCAAACATCTTTCAGTTCTTTTACCCATTAGATGTTCCCTAGAGAATGAGCGCACCGCTGCCTGTCTAAATACCATATCATGTTTCTTTTTGTGTTATTCATTGGATGTTATTGACTCACAAAGGCTCATACCGGATACGGCTCACATTATACAAGCGTGAAACTCTCTTCTGACGGTGCATTGTGATATGAATGTCTCAACTGATAGTTTTTTGGGGAGCGCAATAAAACTCAAGTGTAGGGAATGGCGTGTATTGAACGAGAGCCAAAAGTGACAACTTAAAACTATTACATATTGCTAAAGGTTCCTTTATGCAAACACACAACATTGGAACAAGTCTTGAAAATCCAGTAAACATTCTAAAAACTACTCTATATCATATACTTGCATGCTCGACTAGTGATGTACCTTAGCATGCAACTTTTATAATAATTTTTATTTATTCCCTTAAAACATACGTTTCTAAGAGTTACAAACGCTGGCATCATCAATTTACATTGGAATAAACATTAAACATTTGGCCCTCGAGTGCACATAAAATTTACGTAAAAATTGGCATTAATGCCGTTCATGAGATTAAACTTATTAAAATGAAGTAAGTAATTGAATCTTTTTAGATAAATCGTCTCGACATCTCATCATTTTACACGAGGTGACTTGAATACGATAGATATGAATTCTATTTTAAGATATTTGCCAACCTACACAGTTGCGTTTGATGTTTTCCATTTCTATCTGATTTAAAAAGTAATAATGATCTCAGAAAAATGTTACATAATTATGTAAATTTTCTAAATACTAAAATATATTTGAAGTCTGCCTGTTTGTTTGTTTGTTTGTATCTTTCATTTAATTTGAAAAAGGCTTGACAATTTTTATTACATTTTATCTAAGGGTAAAATATGTCATTCCGAAATTGATAAGCTATAAGAAATAATAACAATATAATTTTTTATTCATTCTCTAATATATATTGCTGAAATTGACAGTATATATAAAAAAATAACGCTTTCAGAAATCAGAACACACGAATCGAAAATAATAATCTACATTAAATGCCCAAGTTAACTAACAAATTTATCTAGATAAAGATTAATACTGAATTGGAGAAAATAGCTTCGTAAATAACGTAATATTTTTAATTATTATGATGAGGATAAAAAGGCTACTATGAGTCAACTTTAGGAGATAGGCACATGCCTAATATATAAAAATTTAGTTGGTAAGTATATTATACATAAACGTTCCCAAAAAAAAAATGTAAATTGTAGTGAAAACCGCATTAAAATCCGTTGCGTAGTTTAAAAGATCTAAGCGTACATATGGGACATACAGCGGGAAGCAACTTTACTTTAAACTATAAAGAGAAGATAGCGTACAGAGAATCAGCTAATTATTTTCAAAAGTTTTTCTAAATAATATAAGAATAAGAACATAATGTGTAGTAGTGCGCGCAAACTCTTATACCTACTTAATGAAAAAAAAAAAGACATCATGTTCGATTTCAATGAACTATATAAGTCTCCTACATAAGATTTGAACCTTAATAATTTATATGCATAAATCCTTAGTATATATTACATGTATTACACCAGTAAAAGACTCAAACAATCGATTGTGTAGTTTTTGGAACTTACTACTACTAGTAAAACAGAGAGCATTCCTTTTTGAAGTCGGTTGAAAGCGTAAGCATAAGCATTAAGTAAGAAATAACGAAAAAAAAATGTTCTTCAATGATTATATTATGGTTAAAGAAGATATTTTAAACATGATGGGATTCGCCTTCTTAGGACTCCTAACATTGTGTTTGTTATTACATAATGTTATAACGGAAAAACTAAAATAAGCGTAACATCAAATAATATTACAAAGAAGTTGGGGTAAATAAAAACGTTTCTATAAAAATATATCCGTGTCGCTAACATTAATAATTTCACAAAAATATTCGGTTGAAGTATTTCCTCTCGTTTGAACTTCCTTTACTTCGAATCTTCCAGGAAGTTAGAAAAAGACCTTCGTCGATTATTATTAAAAAAAAGCCATTTCCAACGGTGCCTCTATAGATTGACCTTTCCAGCATAAATAAAATGATGTTTAAAAAGCTCGAGGTCTTTGAAAGTTTATTTCAGTACTGAACTCATTTTGTCGGAATGTAAAATGAACGAACAGAAACATAAAAAAATTTAATCAAAATAATATACTGAAAATAAAACGAAAGCATTTCAATGAATGGGATAGTTATTCTACTGAAATATCCTATATTCCGAATAGATATTGCACATCCTTTACGGAACTATCAGAGCGTGAAAATCAGTTTGAAGATTTAATTTCACGTCGGCGGAGGCTTCTATGTAAGTACGTAATAATTCAATTTGTCTACCGAATCGATCAGCGGCAGGAAATTTACTTCCTAGACGTCTGTCTCTTTACATCACATAAATTTAATGTTTATGTTTTTATATTTCATAAATATATATTTCCTTTATTTAAAATTATTAATCACTATTAAAATCTTTACGAAATGTATTTTTTTTTTTTTACTCTACTATATATAAATTGAAAAATACATAGCTGGTTTGATGGCAGCTTTCTTTTATACTTTTCTTTAAATGAAATACGTTAATCGATTTTAAACATAAAACTCATTTAGTTCTAGAGAGTTTTCTAATAACAATCTATCTGATATTAACTGATATGAGATTAGACTAAATATAATTTCTAAAGTGGGTTACTTTGAAGATGAGTCGTAAATCAGCAGCTAATAGCCTAATCTGGAGCACAAGCGAAGCGCAAATTTATAATTTTTCTTTCACGGACCGACATCACACGGTTTTGTAGATTGCGAAAAATTCACTCTAATTAATGTTGCTTAGAATGATCCAATCCTATTTAGTTGCGTAGTACGTGTAGTTACGTAGTTAATGTAACAAAAAAAAACTGAATACGATTTAGAGGCGATTTTTCAATCAACAAATAATTTTATTTGAGTAATAATTTGGTAAATTTTGTTTTGTTTTCAATTAAATATAATACCTCAAAAGTTCAAAATTATTCTTGCTGACGATTAAAAAATTGCGTTAATAGAATTGGCGTAAAATTGTCTGCTAATAAAAAATGCATAACTACCAATTTTTAATAGACTAAATAATCAACTTTTTCATATTTGCCTTACGTTCTCAATATACCTACTTACCAATAGATTATTACTCTTGGCCAATGTTCAACACCTATCAATGAAAAGTTCCAACAACCGATTAGAACAGGTACCTACACAAAATAACATCGTGTCTTTTACTACCATTTCAGAATCTATGGGACCTTTGTAACTACATATAATATTATTATCAATCTCCGTATACCACGGTTTTATAATTTTTACGTTGTTTATACTCGTTAAGTCTAAGGTTCGGAAGTGATATAATAAAGCGTTCCACTGTTTGGCAAATAATCTCACTCCGAGGAAAGACACGGGCCTTATCATCAATCCATGATGTAATATGTTAATTTCAAATGCAGAGAACTTCAAAGTAGTATATTTTTGGCACACATAAGAACATTTTTCGAGCGTTCAGATTTCCTTACGATTTTTCTTACCGATTTTCCTTCACCGTTAGCCCATAGTGTTATCAATTCAAACTAGTAAATGTACGAGTTATAGGAAATGTAATTTCGAAAAGTCTGTTGTTACAATGCAGACAGTGACTGTGCATGTCGACATCTCATAAGGTAGGTACCTATTTTAATATTTCTGCCATCTTTATTTCTTTGCGCTAATCTCAGGAAGTACAGGCTAGAATAGAAAAATTATTTTAGTGTTGGATAGCCCATTTATCGAGGAAGGCTATATAACATCACGCTACGGTCAATAGCAGCGGAGCATCAATGAAAAATGTTGCAAAAACTGGGAAAAATGTATTCCTTTTGAGATTTTTCATTATGTGATGCAGACGAAGTTGCGCGGGTCAGCTAGTTTAAAATATATAGGAACTTTTTATTAAATACATAAATTTACAAGCAACAAAATATTATTGAAGCTAACAAGAATAACACTATGAAAAAACTCTGTGGAAACAACTAAGAGTAATAGCATCATTACTCTCCAACATCTGCCCATTAGCTGTGAAGGAAGATTTATTTTTATTTTATCATATAACGCCTTCTACTGAAATATTATTATTGTATGAGGTTTCTCTTAACTCCGGATGTGCGTGTTAGGATATAATATTAGTTGTTTTCGTGCTCGACAAGGTGTATCTCCTAATTCAGGAGATATATTGTCGGCATGCTATTAGGTACAATTAAAACTAAGTGACTCGGTGAATAAATATTTATTTATTTATTTGTTATACTAGCTGAGCCTGCGACTTTGCCCGTGTAGTATATTTTGTGTATGACAAACAGCAATCAAATAAAAACTTCCCCTCACTTCAATCTCTTCTTACGGTATTTCATCGGTATAAGCTTTGAGAATACTCAATTAAAATAATTTCAAACGTTAGATTTACGAAAAGCTAATTTTATTTAAAAACTTTATTTTTATAAACTGTTAATATCCAGTGAATAATAATGCTTTGTTTAAGTAAATATGCCTGTTTAGTGTAACTTAATAAAAATCTTGTTGGCGCAAACACCAAACAGCGACATCTATCGTAGAAAATTTAGATCGAATGGATATTTTTAATTATTTTAAACATTTAAAAATAACGTTAAAATCAATCTAAAAACATTTAGTAATAATAAGAAAAAAAGCCTAGCCTTAAATTATTAATATTAGTAATTACAGAAAATATACTTAAGTGTGACAATAACTATCAAATCAATCCATTTCAATTTTTCATTTAAACCAAGCCGTACAGAGACATCTATTAATACTCCTGGAAAATAAAAAAGAACACGTTTCCATTTTGAAATTTGTTTACAGGTTAGATAATTTGGAAAAATTTGGTATTTTTCACTTTGTTTGAATCTATATTGTAAATATATTATAAAGTTACAAATACGTACATTGTATTCTTATTTAAATGTAAATAACCTAAACGCAATTTTTACACCATAGAAATGTCCATGCGTGTATTTATCATGGGGAGTGTTCCGAGGAATTGTTTGGATTGATCCCGGCTACTGAATTTCGGACATCGCGTCAGAATCGTAAATACCATCCACACCACCTCGATGTCCAGCGTTCCTTAATTTCCTTATGTAACAGTGCGTTTCTTAAAGCACTTTCTGTGTAGCACAACCACTCTGTGGAACCAGCTGTCGCTTGAGGTCTTTCCGAGCCGTTATGACCTGGTGACCTTCAAGAAGAGAGCTTATTTTTACGTAAAAGGCCGGCAACGCATCTGCGACCCTCTGTTGTTGCGGATGTTTGTGGGCGGCGGTGATCACTATCCATCAGGTGCGCCACCTGCCCGTTTGCCCCCTTTTTATGATAAAAAAAGCATCTTAAATGTACTTGTAAATGTAATTATATCCAGTCCAGTAGTTTTTGCGTGATTGGCGTTCAAACATACTGACAGACATAACTAGACAAAAATTTCGAAAACCATTGAAATGTGTTGTGCCCATCATTCTAAACCCCATTTTCTTTGTACAGATTTCGACTAAACTAGACGAACATTTATCGATCAAATCGGAGACGTTCTGAAGAAAGGTAAGGTCAAGAGTACTCTAAACCGACGAGCATACATGAAAAGATTAATGAATGTCGAAGAAGCGAAAGAGGTATGCCAGGATCGTAGCAGGTCTCTGCCTACCCCGTTGGGATATAGGCGTGATTTATGTATGTATGTATGTATGTAGATTTCGACTCCATTACTCTTTTGTTATAAGTACATATACACAGATTAAAACTGGATATATTGATAATAACGTGGTGCAAGTTACATTGCATGTTGTATTGCATTATTATGTTGTTAGTCGAGTGACTTAAACCGGCGGAATATTACTTCTACGGCCGCTGGTTCGAACCCCGGTAAGAACTAATGTGTTTGAGAAATTCGCGTATATTTGATAATTGAAATTGGTATCACCATTAATTGACGGCGAGGAAAGCTGTATACTTGGGAAATGTTCTTCTAGTACAATTGTGTGGGAAAAATATAGAACTGTTGATTTCTGGGCGTTTGAAATCGCCAACACGTCGTGGCACGGCGGCGTGGTGATTGTTAGTGTCATTCCTTGAAAAGAGGCCTCATTGGATGTGAGGGATGTCGAATTACATATTTATAGCTGAGACACCCAAGCCAACATCACCTGCATGTGGTGCACCCTGCTGATTAACGAACGATGAAATGGCGGTAGTGGAGTAGTAGGGTTGCTGTGCCCGACCTGGTCGCTACCACAATGCATGGCCTCGTGGCACAGTAGTAGTCGGCCCTATTATTGTGTGATGAGCATAATTGTCAGTTGTATGTGTGATATTTAACACCCAATTATATATATATATATATATATATATATATATATATATATAAACCCCGTCGGATCTGTGAAGCCGTTATCAGGTATCGAGGTTATATTGTTTTTGTTATACATCTCAGATTATAAGTTAAAAAAATTACCCCTAATAAAATGTAGTTAAATGAGGAAACTTACATGGCAATACAGGCGGCGCGGCGCAGGGTATCGCCATACGATCAAACGTACCGCTGTGCCGCGCCGGAGTGGCGACGGTGTTATCACGTTTTAAAAATTTGCTAAATTTTAGGGAAACTAAAACTAAATATGTTAATTTGAAATCGCAATAACATTTATATTAACATAATAAATATGTGGCATTGGATTTCATTATTCAACGAATGCAGTTTCGAGATCCCTTAGGTTAGTTGGTGCTGGATTTCTTTGTTTAATTTATTTTTCCAGTTTATCCCAAACGTGTTCTATCGGCGAGCGTGGTGGCCACATCAAAGCTTGGGTTCCGACCTCAGTAAGGTAGTCCGATACTACTGAGGACGAGAATTATCGTGCATTAAAAGAAGATTATCCTCCATGAACGGGGCAAAAAGCATCAAAATCTGCTCTAAATTATATGTTACGTATCTTACTGCAGTCAGGGACCCATTTTCTACGATGTGTAGCTCCGTAGGTACGTATTCCTAAGCCAATACCACCCCATATCATTAATAACCCTCCAACATAAGGATCTCTGCCAACAATGTTACCTACACTCAGCGTATCTTCCTTCGGGTGGTCTTCATACTTTGATCTTTCGAACTCGATGACCTGCACTGAGCAAAGGGCCTCTGGCGGGCAAGTACGCCCCTATACCTGCCGTCTTAAGACATTGACTTAAGACAGAATCTGGGCTCATCAGTAAAGAGTACTTTTTCCCAAGCAACTCGATGACCTGCACTGAGCAAAGGGCCTCTGGCGGGCAAGTACGCCCCTATACCTGCCGCCTTAAGACATCTTCTAATCGTTTTAGGACCTAACTGTCACTTGTCGAACTTTCTGCAGCTTGTTTCGTATCTCGGAAGAAGCCGAAGTGCTGTTTCTGCGGCTTTTATTTTCTCTGGGTATTTTTTAAATCCCTCTTTGTTTAATATGTAGCCAAGGTAACTAATTTCATCTTTAAAAAAATCGCAAAAATTATACTTTTATTTTATTTTATTCCCTTCTTAATATCCTCACAATCTCTTTTGAAACTAAAAATAAAACCCAAGTAGAAATAATTTTAATTTAAACTTACGAATTTTATAGTAGATAATATATATTGGTAAATAAAGATAATAATGACATTTTAATATAGCATTATCAAATACGTAAGTAGGTAACCCAAGAAATACAGTCAGAGAGCAGCCCTAGTCGGTGATTATCTACCGAGCGGCTTTAGTTAATTATTTCAAGAATATTGCCGAGACGACATACTGTTTACTTTAGTGTGCTGTAGTGACGTAATGTCGTGCTACCTCGTTCCCGCCAACGTCTCTCACATAGGACGATCGCGCACGAACTTGGTCGACTATATTAGCAACTACCTTACATTGGATGTTTATAAACATATTTTAGAAGGAACTCAGATCTTGGCTATTATGTAAAAAATAAAACAATTTTCTTCTTTCGAATATAACTAAGTATGTATAAGTAAACGAAAAATGCTTCATCATAATATTTGTAATCAAATAATATATTAGATAGTTTACATACGTTTGATTTAGGCTTAAGGTTTAGAGGAGCTTCCAATCATTATTCCAAGAAGTTTTAGTTCCAGATTATATGAGAGGTTCGATCGGAATATCGTAAAGCGAAAATAATTTCAAGTTTTAATTGAAGCAAATTTTCATTAATTACTTTGTCTAAATACCTACAATTTGTTTCTAAATCAAAAATAGTTTAGAAGAAAATAAAAACGAATTATGAAACGTATAAGTTATAAATTTATTGTATGTAGGTTTATGATGTAGATGAGTAGATGTTATGCCACTACTTTAAACAATAATCTATATACGAGGTTAAGTACTTTAAGCAATTGCATATCTAGGTTTATTTTTTGGCCCCTAGTCTGAATAGCTTTGACCAATGAAGCCGAAGCCCAATTGTTATGAACACGGTCCTATCCTATATACGTGAACGATGTATGCAAAGATGAACCTATAGAGTCATTACAAAATTTGAGAGTTAGTGGGAACACGTAGCTCCTGAAAAATACTCGCGGTGAAATCCTGAGGTACTTAATAGATAATAAATAGAACGTCGTGTTTCGATAATCACTCAGTGTAAAGTCAGTTTCATAAGTAGCTACCTGATGCCTTTCACCATTTTATTTATAGATAATCACCTCACTTTTTCTCAAAGTACCACAGCAAAGTGACAATATTATGCCTGATGGTGGTAAGCGCTGTACAATCCATAAACAGTGACGACCACCGAAAGATTAAGAATCAGTCATCAGCTGCCGTGGCCGCTGTCAACCGGCCAGCGTAAATAGAAACTGGCTGTGCACCGTCTGATCCCAAAACGCGACGTGCATACGGGAATCACTATGATGGGCTTTTCACCATACTGCATGGTGGTCACGACCCAGTCTGTTTGTACAGCCCTAAGTGGTAGTGGTAAGTTAGACAGATAAACTGCAATCACTTTTAGGAGCTCGTATAAAAATCAATAAAGCACATTTTTTACAATCTTACATGTACATACTAACTACATGTTTCGTTATAATTTTAATTAATTAATTTAAGTACCTTTTATTCGGAAATAGTCACTTCAGAATTCTTGGAAATATTGATTTATTTTATTTTATTCTGATATTTTTGGCATTTTCCTTTGAAATTATTCTTAACATATAAGAAGCACACGGGAGTCTGAGTACTACTTTAGGTACTACTGTGTTCTCACTTACGCCCGTGTGGGCGTTTCTTGGAAGAATTATTGCTTTAGGTACATAACCACTATGTTGTTATAAATGTACAAGGTAGAAGAGAAATGTATAGGAAATTGTGTGAACAATAGCAATTCAGTAAAATCGATGTTTCTTGTTAATATGTAGGTATATTAACACTTAAGATGCCCATGAAATTATACTCAGTCTAGACAGTCTAGACATAGATGGGAAATTATGCGAGAAACATTATAGACAGTTTATTACTCATAAGCACTTCACATAATGCCTGATCATATTGACTAGAGTAATGTTTCTACACGAATAAGTACAAAACCAGATTCTTCCTATCACTCAGCCCCGGTGTCTTTATAGGATTACAAACGCCGCCGTATAATGAGCAATCGTTCGTGGTCACGTCAATTAAATGTTTTTTAATGTGGCGTTACAATATACATTAGTATTTTTAAAGACTAAATTATAAAGATGAAGTTAAAGGGTTACTGAAGAAAAATGAGTTCTACCCTAACTTGCACGTGTTCGAACTTTACCTGATGACCAGTTAAACATAGTCAATGCTGTTCAAGCACTTGTAGGCAGTTTTTGAGGCTCCTCTAGACCTAGCGTGTTAAACACATCTTCGACAACATTGTCACATAACATCAGATGGTGGTCAAACGCTAAACCTGTACATAATTTAAAAAAATCCAAGCAGTGGCGACTTTTCGTAGTAGTCATTGAGAGTTGTAAACTTACAATGGTAAGAGTCACTATAAATTAATGGTTAAATATGCATGGCTAATAACAAAATACAATAGATCGAAGTGCTACACTACATCCAGAAACTCCCGCTTTAGCAATCTAAAAAAAGAAAATCTTTTAGCTGGTGTATTATGTCTCTCTATAACTCTGCGTGGTTGGGTACCTACACATAATACGATAATATATCACATATATTTATAGCATCTGATTACCGTAAAAGAAGTTAGCGGCCCTCTTGTACAATCGTAGGATTATTTGAAACCATCGGTCTCGATTTGAATATTTTGAATGTTTGGCAACACTCCCAAGAAAAGCGTCATTTTCGAGCGGGAATTTCGTACGTTTCTTCACGTTATGCAAAAATTCAATGACATAATATAGACTTTATGAAATCTATAAACTCGATAGCTTCTAATAAAAATAATTAAATGCTTTTTTTGACACTAGCTTAGTAAAATGACTGCATGGTACCTGACAAAAAGTACGGTACAGTTCAAAATAACGGCGACAGCTGCGCTGGTGACAAATTCTATATGCAGTCGTCACGTCTCGTTTGAAGGACATATCGTAGAAGAGTGGGAACTCGCTGGCTGGAAGGCGATTCCACATATTCGTAGTACGGCAAACATATGTAAGTATTTGCACACTTCTGTGCTATACATGTTAATAAGTAACTGGCTTCGTATACCAGCCCGCGTGGTTCTGTAGTGAGAGAAAACGGGATATGGTCAAACAACTCTTCGGAATACTCGCCTTGGTAGACTATATTACACACTCTTGAGTGAGGTAATGTCTCTTCGTAACTGAAGCTGTACTTTGATCTCAGTGACGTCTTTCATAATGCGGATAGCTCGTCGCTGCAAACTATCCAGAGCATCTAGGAAGTATAGGGCGGAAACATCCCAGAGATGAACAATATTCCATGCACGGCCGAAGTTGATCCTTATACAAAAGGTGGGCGCCCCACAAGTGCCATTCAGACTCTTTATATGAAAGGATTAGATATTTTAATGTGAATAGAGCTGATCGTAATCTTTGATAAATATGAGAATACTGCAGATTGATAGATTCTTTTTATCCAGAATTTGAATTCTATCGCTTATTTAAACTGACCAGACTACTAAAAAAAATATTTTTTCTTCCCCAGACCTTACTCCAACAGATTACCTACTACTTTTTTCCGGAATTTGGACAAGTTCTTGCAAGGAAAAAATTAATTACAATGTGGTTGTCCAAAACCGCCTTCAAAGATTTTATTGATTCTAGCCTCCCATTTTTTTCAGCGGTGAAAAATAAAATACCTACAAAATGGCGAAAGTACATATCTTATTATAATAAGTGAGCAATTATTGTATATATATACATATGTAATTGGTTTCCCGGAAACGGCTCCAACAATTTCGATGAATGCATTTAGATAATGTTTTACATTTCAAGTTTACCTAGATAGGTGTTTTTCTTTTTTTCTTTATATGACACCGAGCACAGCTCGGTCGCCCAGATTTAGATACCTAATAATGATAGGTACATACTTCGATTGACTAAATATATAATTTCATAATCCTTTTTTGTCTTACTTTTTCCATATGAAATGCTAATTTCATATGTAAGGACCTTATTATAATACAAATTAGGAAATGCACAATAAAACCACAGTAAATTTTCATTATGAAATAAAAACTTTTATTGTTATCAGTTCAAATATCGTATATACATTATTTTAAACGAGTAAAAGCACATTGTTTATACATTACAAAATAATAAAAAAATTAACATATTTCAATCATTAGCTGTTCTTGGATACGTGAAACAATAAAAAAAATGTATGCAATTAATCGATTATTAAAGAATAACCAAAGAAATCTCAATACTCCCGCATATTATACCGAAACTCGAAATCAAAATGCAATGGCAACTCATATAGGACAGTCGAACTAAGATACAAACGTAAACTAATAAACATTACATATATACAAAATTAGTTTAATTTTAACACGAACACGGCCCACCATTTGGCGTAGTATAACATTCATAACTCAGAACATCAAGTATACAATAGAATTTCGACTATTCCTCGTTTTATAAAAGCTCCACGTTAATCTCGTATCGTTTATAAATGTATAAACGCACGTAAAACGTATGAACGCCGCTCCACGCCGCGCCGCGCCGCCTCGCCGCCGCGCCGGGTGGCTCACTCAACGGGTGAATTATTTACTTTACCCTCCACGCGAAGGTTGAGATCTCGAAAATAGAGCTAACAGCGATGAATATTTCAATAACATGAATAATATAATAAACACTAATCATTATTAACATATTTTTCTTGATTGACAATTATTTTAGTTAACATAAAAATGAAACAATATTATATTCAAAAGAAACATAATTATATTTTAATGAAAAACCATCATTCAATGCTGTATTGTGAGATCTCATCCTGAACTACAACACAACACAACACACAAAACTCAACAAATCATGTACACAGACATATTGCTCTTCATATACAATATATAATTTACTTACTAATTTGGTGTTCGAAACCAATTACGAATTAACTTGAGTGCGCGAGAGCGAAGTTTGTATTTGTGACAAATATACTTTTACTTATTTACTTTTACTCCTTTCAGTCGTCTGGGTTTCCTCATTGATTTTTAACAAATCCCTTACTATTTTCACAGATATAATCGACGTTTGTACAGTTTAATTAATCGGCACATTTTTAGGCGGTTTTACTGAGAAAATGGATTGTTTTTTTTTATGGTAACATGGCAAATTGATTTGTACTGTCCCTGATGGTAAGAACAGTACTATCCAAACACAACGGTGACCACCGAGAGATCGAAATCTATCGTCGGTCGACGCTGTCATTTCGGCTTTTATAAATGTATCTTCGCGTTAATAATCTTTTTCGACAGATGTAATGTGATCAGTGAAGTTGCATAACACTGAAAGTGTGAAACTCCAATCTCCGCACTCGGTGTAAACTCGTCTAAAGCTCGGTAAACACGCTTAGGTACACTACCCTAACTTGATCTACGTTTACTAGTTAACCCGGACACACTGACAACTTGAGGTTTTATCATCACAAATCGATATCAAACAAAATGCAATATTTTCGAACACATGGATTTTATGCGACTGAACGCTACATCGTTTTTACGAAACTATGATTACCCTACTTTAGTCTTATAACGATTTATAATGTTCAAATATATACGAATAGTAGAAACAAATGAACAGCAGACATTTATGTCTCGATTAAGGTTACTAAAAATGTTTGAAGAGTTGGAATTTTACATATGAATATTTTAAATGCTTATGAAACGTGTAAGGTCAGAACATATTGTTTAGTATAAACGAAATTTCACGAGTTAGCTGCGCACACATCGTCGCAAATATATACCGCGTATATCCTAGCCCTAATAACTATTTTACATTAGAACTAAATTTAAACAGAAGCATATTTTGTTATTATTGTTTTTTGTCGCAAATAATTGTTTATAGGAAATGATTAGTTATTTTTTTTAATAATGGATTGAGGATATGACTATCTTGCGTGTGTTTGTAAATGAATAGTCTATTTATAGGAGATACATTTTATCGACAAAGCCCATCATCTCTAGTTGGATGCCTCTTCCTAAACATATTTCTATCTAAGAAAATGGTGTTAATAAACTTACAAAAACGAATAATTGAGAAATCGAGAATATTTTTACTATAGTAGGTATTTATTTTAACTGTTGGCACAAATTGGTGTTTACCGTTTCGTTTGGGATAAATTCTATGTTGAAATCACAGATATTTAATTATTTTTTTAAATATATGTAACTAACTAGTCATGGTTATGCATTATGGTTATCAAGTCTTATAATTATATCCAAGTTGCCAATGCGCCGGTCTCTCCTATTTTAATAACATTGCTGCACGCCGCCTTACAACAGTGAGGGACCACTAATAATTACACTAAAATGATTAATTTCACTAGTCATTTAAACTAGACGGAACCTAACGACCATCTACTCTACCCCTCTCTTTCTCGCATAGAGACTTTAATTTAATAATTATAGTAATTTATAAGTCGTCGAAAGTTTCTATCACTTTGCAAATTACAGTAGGACGGTCCCACACTTCATTATAATATGTTCTGAGATCGTGTGTGTTTCATTATAATTTTGGTAATTATATCAATTCACATCATATCACTGGATGCGGTCCATCGCTCGCTTTATAAAACAAATATTTGTGGAGTGTCGCTTAAACTGTTCAAGCTAATTTGAAGCGTGCAAATAGACGCGGTACCGTGTTCACACAACTCCCCGCCACCCTATCGTTACTATTTGAGCACCGTGGAAGGAATGTGTGCATAAGATTTAGATAAACGCCAAGATTAATAATTATTAATGGAACCATAGATTTTATATAATATAAATCGGCAACAGGTTGAATAAGACGAGACCAATAACAGAATACAACTAGTGTGTGCGTTTTATTATGTTAATTTCTTTGTTACATATACAAGATATATCTAGGTACAGTACATGTAACCACAATTATCCATGTCTATCAGACATTAGAGTACACTTTAAAACCAAAGATTTTGCAAAAAAAAAACGTTTTGTTTTGATAACGATCTACGTATGTATGGTCTCGTATCCCTATCTTTTTCTAACACAAGCGTCTACTATTGCTCTTTCTCTTTCGAGTTACCGATCTATATATTAAATCTATGAATAGAACCCTAACTATGAGACACGATGTGCACCAACAAACAAATAAAATTTGAAACTGCATATCGATTAATAAACTATCTCGATACAATCGATATCTCACAATAGAGGGTAAATAAGATATTAAGTCTTCATAAGATTGTTTTATAGTAACATCGTAGTCAATCATATCTTAGATAATAATAATAATAAATAAATATCTTCAAAATTTTTACCAAATTATGAGCATATATTTTTATTTCAGCATTAAAAATTCTTTTAAAATAATAAAGTCATTCTCTTTTTTCAATAATAGATATACATGGCACACAGCTCTGTTCATTATATTAATAGATATAATTCATACATTCGATACCTAACAGTTTACCTTGTCACCATGGAATAATTGAATTATATGGATGGATATTCTGTCGGAAGCTTAATAAGCACTAACACGATAATCGTCGAAGCGATCGACGGATGGACAATGAATTATAATTATAATTACACAGGGGGTACCAAATAAACTCGAATACTGTCGCCGGCATTCGATGCCCGTTTCAATGTTTTTTAAACTAGACGAGATAACTATCACGAAATTTTGGTCCACCGAAACGAGTCGACCAGTTTTCGACAATCGATTAAAACTATAGGAATTGAAACGTACTAGGTGACGCACGAGGCGTGAACCAACACGCACGATCGGCTCACTTGACTGTCGCGTGCCGACTCTCCGGGTGCAGGCAAACGCCTTCCACCGTCAATATCGACACTTCTGGAACAAACAAAACACAATCATTATTATCAATGTCTCTAAATATGGTGAGGGCGTCATCTCCAATTCCTCTAAGGGTTTTTTTAGTGGCAACGCCATATCTTCCTTATTTCTTCACCAGAATTAATAATTCAATCAAAATGTTAAAATTTTAGGTCCCTCGCTATTGACGAAAAATAGTTTAAAATTGATGTTTTAATTTAAATAATAATATTATTAAAACTTTTTACAAAAACCGTTTCTTGGTAATAAAAATATATTTAATCAACATTTAGGAGGCACCATTAGGAACAATTTGTTTAACTAATATGAGAGTTGTTAGATTGTTTACATACTATATGGATAATGTACGAAATATTCGTACAGGTCAGCTAATTTTTGGTGTTATTACAACAAGACCAGATATTCAGAAATCAAGAACATTGAAGAAAAAAGAATGCTGGCCGAAAACTACTCAGCTAAAAACATTAAAACGGTATTAGTTACCATCGGGCAGGTCGCGTAGTCTGGGCGGCAGTGAAGCGAAATACGCATGCGCTAATGCCCTGTGCGCGGGCAAACGGCGCGCCGGGTCCGCTTGAAGCAAGGCGTGCGCGAGCCGCTCGGCATCGCGGCCGGCCTCGCGTACGCGCGGGAACGCAGCGCCAAGCGCGCGCGCCGGACTAGTGCCCCACCGAGACACGTGCGCGCGTAGCCCCGGTAGTCGAGACACGCCTGACCAGCTCTCTTCGCTCGGCGTGCCCACTACCTGCACAACATCATACATGGAATCACTACATAAGCGTAGCTAGCGAATTTTCCTAAGAGGGAGCCAGCCAGCTGATCAGCAGCTATAAGGCCTTTCTCCCACGGGGCTATTCACAAGCGACACCGACTGAGACGCGAACCATAGGTCGAGCACAACTAGTATCGAGTGACTGATGTCAAACTTTGATATTGACAGTCAAATGACAGTCAGAAAAATAATAAAAATGAAAACCTCGAAAACAAAACTATTAACACTTACAAAATAAAGTATTGATTTTGTGTACTATCTTTACATTTTTTTAAATTTATTTATTGATGCCTTAAATCCGACAAATAAAAAGTTAGGTGAGCACAAATTTTTTTTTTACCATGTTTAATATTAATAAACTTATGTTAATAATCTGTTTTCATCAAATCGTACAATAAGTAATTCATGAAACGATAAGTGAATCATTTCTTATTATTGGAGCCAGCGAGTATGGTCATCAACCTCATTTTAATTTTCATCAATCTAAATGAGGTTAGACGTTGGTCTGTATATCAGCATAAAAACGTCAATTGCGTAATTAGTTATTTTACCTTAAATATTTTATCTAGTTGATCGTGAGTGTCCCTAACGCCTGGGAAGGTGGGCACGCCGCAAAGCATCTCAACGAATATACACCCCACTCCCCACATATCCAGAGAAGTCGAATATTCTGTGCTTCCAAGGAGTACATCTAGATAATAAAAATAGTATTATTGAAACGAGTCCTTTGAACCTACAGCTAAGGCCACGCGTGTGATCTAGTTATCTATGAGGCTTTATCAATGTCACGGAGGTAGAATCCTAAAAAATATGTTAATGATTTTCTGCTTTAGTGCATTTTCAGAAATAACAAATTGGCTTTCAGGTTATGGTAGCATGTGCTATTTGGACCAAAGCTAACAGTTTAGCAGTCCGTTTTATCAACTATGGGATAATCTTCTTTCCAATATGTCACATACTCTTAGTAGAACCTTTATTCTAGTTATCATCTTAGCAAATTGGACTCATATTAATTTATGGCTGTATAAGGAAACGTAATTTTATACAAAAACGCTTTGTTATCTATGAAAAACCCTATGTTAAAATGAAGGAAGTTACGTAACGGATAAACCTTGAAAGTGCGCACTCATAACTTGCGAAAACCGAAGGATTACATCGGAAAGAGTCGCAATTTTGAATATAGGTGACATGCAAAGTACACTGAAAGAAGTTCGTATTACTTTAATTTTATAGAATGCTTTTTTGTATTTACACCAATAATTATATCAGTGCAGGAATTTACTCAAAAGATGTTATTGTTTTAAGTTTAACGACCTGAGCATGATCCTCTCCGACTGACCAGAACATACTCCACAAATTTAAGTTGTCCTCACAACCAACTTGTGTCCAAAATATTTGCTATAATTTTTTATCACTTTTCGATATTTAATACGCTATAAAATAGACCCAATAGAAATAAAGCTACCGACGCAACATAAGAACTTTTAAAAATAATTGATTAAGCCTACCTGGAGGTCTATACCAAAGCGTGACGACCTCGTGTGAATATGTGTGACTTGGAACAGACTTGGCGCGCGCTAGTCCAAAATCGGCAAGCTTCAATTCTCCTTGCGTGCTTATTAATAGATTCTGAGGCTTCACGTCCCTGTGTAAAAAATTAGTATTAAGTATTTTTATCGCCTTTTATATCATACAATTGTATTATTAACTAGCGCTTGACTACAATTTCACTTGATGCTTAGTGATGATGTATCTTAAAATGAAGGTGCTAACACAATAAGCCTGCAAAGTGGACCACCTCTTGAGTGCATCTACTAGAACACACTTGTTTCAATGAAAACTAGAGCATGACATACGATCTCATATCATTGTGCATAGATCATCTAATAAAAAGAAGACTAGGCCATAATCAATCGTACCACCTGGACATAATAGACCTAGTTTCAATTTTTCGAGCACATTAGATAGTAATTTACGTTTTCCTCAATCTAGAGCAACTACAACAGTTACTTGTTCTAACTGGAATCAAATTGTAGTATGATCGGTCGTCAGTGTAAGACAACAAATGCAAAAACTGACTGTTCGACAAAATAACTGCAATCGCTAAGTCAAATAATCGATAGGATGCAATTTGATTTATTTAAATTTTATAAACATTTTGTTATTATATTACAATGAACTAATGTATATTAATTCGCATGATAGAGAATATTACACATTAATACCTACTACATAGTAATTATGGTGAAAATTATTAGAACAAATAAATAACTGAAAATGTTTACCTGTGTAAAACTCTTCTCCGATGGCAATAGGAAAGTCCGCGCAGCAGTTGAAACATGAAGAGCCTCACGTTGTGATGGTTCAGTCCACCGGGATGCCTCTCCATGTATTGTGACAAGTCAGTGTCCTTTGTAAAAACATATCGAACTTTTATTAATAAATTATTCACATATATTTGTACAATCATAATCACGGAGCTTATCCGAAATACTGTTTAATGGATAATAAATATGAATCCGAAGTAATGGTAACATTACTAGAAGAAGTAGTAGTATAAATCACCTCTTTTAATTATTATTAAAAAAAATCAGAAATGAATAGATATATAAATGCATATACGATGCTTTCCGAATATGTTATTGAATTATATAATCCGGCTACTCTTTAACCTAATTATGTAAAGAAAAAATTATAAATTAAAATTTTGTTTCGTACATTTATATTTAAATAACAAAATCGGGCAAAATTAACATTTTACAAGCTCCAGATAAAAATAAAGCATGAAAACCAGTTTTCAATTTGTTTGTAATAATTGTCGTTTTTACTTTCAAATGTAACGTTCATAGAAGAATCGATTAAGGAATGCTTGGCATTAAAAATGTGTTTCAAACGACAAAGTCATCATCGCAAGGCTTTTTAAAAATGTTGGAAGTCACAAGAGCTATATATGTATATTTAACTTACTACAAACTCGAAAACAAAGGTGAGCGTCTCTCTCGTATGGACGATGTCGTGCAATGTGACTATGTTCGCATGCTTAAGTTCCTTGAGAAGCGATGCTTCCCTGATCGCGGTGAACGGCGCTCCCTCCTCCTCTTGCAGTCTAATCTCTTTAAGTGCTACCACTTGTTGTGTTAAACTGTATCAGAAATTTATGAAACGTCAGCTTATGAAATATTTACAAAACACGGAAAAAGATTAAATATTATTTTATTATAATTATGACGTAATCGGTATTTGTAATTTTTATACAATACCATAATTAAATCTATCGTACCGTAGTACAAATCAATAACCAAGTTACAATAGGTTAGTTCTTTATACTTCGGCAATATTCCAGGAATGAAATTCTACACTTTCCTACGATGGATAAATTTAGTTTCTAATTGTGTTTACTACTGCTTTTATAATTTTTATATATTTGCATTGGTAAGAAGTATTACTATCATAAATGTACTTTACAAGATATAATACGTATTTAAGTTCATGAACCGCATGGGAGCAAACAGAGGTTGCGTCACTAACACTAATCTCAAGTTTCATGACAACACAAAAGCGTAGACTTAGTATAATTGCCGACATGAATACAGAAAACAAAGCTATAACTTCATTTTAAGTTTTAGTTTCGAGTTCATAATTGAATTGGACTGGAGCAATTAAAACTGTAAAACGTTTTGAGCATAATATCTTCTACCCTAAAATACTGGCCGTAGCTCGTTGATTTTGTGGTTGTTATATTCGAAGGTATCGAGTATTTTTTAAATAAGCAGTACCTTAATGTCAGGAATAATTATTGACATTTTTATGTATTCTAATAGGATATATTCGTACAATAGACAATTCATTTCATAAAATAATCAATTAGCTATCTCTACAGATCACTCAAAACAATTTCAAAATAATCTTTAGTACCGTCGGATATAAGTTCCTTTAAACATCAGTAAATGCCTCAAACTTACTTTTTTTTAAATTATAGTATTAGTTAATAATGTAAGCTAAGCTACGTAATTACATTGTGCTTTAAGTAACTCAACTACAATTGCGTATAACAGAGTGCCCTTGGAGACATAAACACAATAAATCCTAACTGAACATGCTTATTAGTTATAACCGCTCAGAGGTAAAGTTTAGGCGCTTCATTCAATATTCACAAGTCATGAACAGAGTAAGTTTCGTTTCGCTTGACCTAGTCGACCTCATCGCATTTAAGTCGGATCTACGGTTTCGTGTAGGTATTAATTTAATAAACTTTTGAGAGTTTTCATGAGTCAAATTACGTTATTTGTTAATGTTAGTAAGTATAATACTTTTATCATATTAAAATAGCACATCTTTGAATTATGGATTTAGTATAAAACTTCAAGATAAAAGCAGTTTTATTATTTTCTTATTCTGATTTATATGGGTTTTCCTCCAAAGTTCACCTTTGAACCCTTAGTCTGTTGTTCTTTACATCCAGTGTTTAACCACTAATTTGGAACGGATAACAATCATTCCTACTTACGGCATATTCTTAAGTCAAATAGTAAAGAATGTTAATTATAAAATGTGTATTCTACATATTCATCTACCGTGTCATTGACATTTTACCAAATTCCATTTTACTTTCGGTAATCTTGTGCTGCAATCGTTTTTGTAAATATTCATGAATTGATTGATGGTACACCAACGAAATTTGATATATCACTTTGAAGGGTAAATGGAACGTAAACGTCAAGTTTGAAGATATTACACGAGTGGAGTGGAAGCTTACTACTTTACATAATATTGAGTGACGTCAAAGGGCGACTTCTTGAGAGAGAATAAAAAAGATAATCTAAAACCCCGAACTCGAATAAAAGAAAATACGACAATAGCAAATTTACAAAATTAAACGAAATTGATAAATGTCACGTTTTAAACAAAACGGAATAGAATGTAACATAAAAGTAAGTAACAGTAAAACATATCACTTGACATTCATATCAATGCTACAGCCAGAAGTCGAATATAATTAGAACCGTTAATATAAATTATGAAATAAAATTGGCTTACTTATACAAGTTAACGTATAAAGTGTTTTGTGCTCTATTTGAGTTAAATTTTGTGCTAGATGAATTTGCTATTTTTTAGTAGCCGTTAAGTAAGTCATTGGTTATTTTTTACAAGGACCTTACAGCTTATTCATGTGATATTATTTATAGGCTCTTATTCAAGTGTACCCGGTGCACTAGGACCAGTCAATCATTTACCAATCTTCGTAAAAAAGATACTCTATTTAAATTTAGATTGATATTCATTTCATAATAAACTTAAAGGACATTAAATCATAATGTATAAAATTCATTGAGAAATAAATATATCTGGTATTATATTCTTATTATAAAGTAAGGGTCTGTATAATCGCATTATTATTATATTAGATAGAATCTTCAAATCTATTTTAGAGAAAAAAAATACTTTAGATAAAAACGGACCTATGTGTGACGACAAAATTACAACAGATTATATATTTATGTAGACTTGATTATACTCACTTGCTATAACCTTTATATACTGTAGCGTAGGAGCCCTCACCTAGTTGCTCCAGTTTTATGTAAGCTTCGGATTTACCGAATGGAGAGTCACCCTGTTGACAAAAATAAAATCACCATTTATCACTGTACGCAGCAAGCACTGTACACAAATGCTCGCTAATCCAGTAATTTACGACGTCACCCAACCTTAATAGAACGTTGATTTCGTTACTCGAATGCTTACATTTTTAATATTTCAATTGATATGTTTCAGACGCCTGCTAATTTGATTTCATTAGATTATAGCAAATGTAACAACCATCATAAGTCAATCGTGTAAATTATCTAGATTTTTAGTATTTTGAAGTATGTGTTTATTAAAATAAGCAATATTCGTAAAACTAATAAGAAATATTATCGCATTTATTTTAAATGCATCATGACCTACATTTTTGTAAATTATTTATGATGGACTAACGAAGATTTATACTTAATCTAGTTATAAAATTTGTATAAAACCAACTTTAATCATTTAATCAAACTTCAATGAGTAGAGGTAGAATTATATCGTAATTATTTATTTAACCCTTAGTCTACCTCGAGACGAAGAGATATGTAACACAAATGTTCCATCGAACAAACTTTACCCATTTGGATGGGTAGGTACTATACCGAAACTTAAGTTAACATGAGCCTGAGGCTGTATATAACGATTAGTTTATATTGTAAAGTATCGCTTCGGCCGTAGACAGCATCGTTTCACTCTTTTCAGTAGCACTTTACCACCTGTATTTGTGACGGTTAAATATTTGCTTCCACTAATGCGGCTTGTAATTTGCAGATGCATGCGGGTTAGTGAGCCCTCTTTATGGCTTCTTTGCTGTTGAACTAAATACGTCGATAAGGATAAATAAAAAAACTTTCAATTTCCGGAGTAAGGTCTGTGTTTGTTTACTACTTTGATTGAACTGTTCGTTGTCTGACAACACCGTTCTATTTTTATCACAGTTAAACAAGACGTCCTCTATGGTTGTTTTTTCATTAAAGTGTATTTGTTTAAGGATATTAATCTATTTAAAAACTTACTTGTTTTATGAAACAGACGTTCTTCTTTCGAAGCTGTCAGTTTTCAAAATACATTTCAACTTATATTACATGTATTTAATCAATTTAATCGTTAAGTATGAGACATTATAAGGATTAGCAAGGAACAACAAAAAAAGACAAATCAAGCCGAAAATCGCTTTGTAATTTTCGCCTACATTAAAATATTGTAGGTACAATAAATGAAGCTGGCACTACAGAAAGGACATAACGTGATGCCAGATTGTATGAATGCAAAATTTAATTCACAAATATTTATTGTCTATTCAAAAAGTATTGACAAACTAACAAATTTTCTTTTTTAGGTTGCCATATTTGTTGTGGTAGAAGCAAGTTCGAATAGCTCGATCAGAGATAGATGGGAATGGCTAATGGGAGAAGAAACCAGAAACGGAACAAACCAAAGAGATAACAATACTCAATAAAAATGATGGAGACGTAAGAAAGCAAGCCGGCAAGACGCAAGACGTAATGAAAGATTTAATATAATCGTGGACACTACATGAAAATTCTTATTCTAATTCGTATTTCGTTATTTCTAATTCATTAAAGTCGTTTCTAGTGTTCGTTGAAAACTCAAAGAAGCTCCTTGATTTTGTTTACGTCTTTTCTTACAAAATTAAAATGTCAATTTCCCTCTGAGTCTTTCTTGTTGCTCAATCTATCAACGTCGCATTAATTCCCTTTTCACAGTTTTCACCCCATTTATAAAGTCACAATAGTTCCGACGTGTCGCATGTCGTCGAGATCCACTGGGCACGATCGATCATTATTTTATTCTTTGACTTTTATTCTAATTTCGAAATAGTCTCGAGTAAAAATAAATGCGAGTTAGTAGGCGTTGTATAGTTTGGGCGTGGGTATGCATCCTTGATTTAATAAACAAACGTGACTAATGTAAAATTGAAAACAACATACAAAGCTGTGACTGTTGTTTGTATGTCTAATTTTTTTTTATTGACCTCATAGTTATTAAATTTAAAGTGCACCTAAATAATGGAGTTATTAAGATACATAAACTCCAAATCGATCGGTTGTAAGAAAAAAGGGTAACTAACCCCAAAGGCACTAAACCGCTTGGTACGTCGGCTGGAGTGGTCATGTGGGCCGAGGAATGCTTCTGACTTGGGCCTGGGCGGCCGCTTAGGCCTCATGATGACCCGTGCGTCTTCCCTTGCACCTTCATCTAATAGTTTTGAATCTGATGACACTGATAACTGTCTTCGAACACGGTATTCACCGTTGCCGCCGCCGCTCCATTCTAAAGAACAAAATTATTTACGGTTATTTTGATATTAATTATTTCGAGAACAGCCTCACCCACGCCAATTATTTGCTTCTAAACTGAGCAATCTGGTATCGCCTTGAATTATGTTAACAAAGTGCTGATATAATATAACAATAACGTAGATATTAATATCCAGAATTACAACTAATATTTTTATGTTTATCACTCGACAGATATTACATAAGCCTTAGAAAATTTATGTCGATAGCCAGATGTATCTCACCAAACACCTGAAGGCAATAAAACCGTAATATTTTTATGAATCATTTATATTGATTGATCTGTTCAAGAATTATATAAGTGTCGCAAGAATTATGTATAATGTGCTTAGATTTATAACATTTCTAGGACACTACCAAACTTCCGGAAACTTGTCTTACGTCTTATATATATTTATGAGTTTCCTAATTGATTTAATGATTAGTTTGGTGTCATGCTGTTGGTATGATTCATAAGTTGTAACATAGTGTGGGTAGTCTATTAAGTGGTAATCAGTACCATCTTTACCGTACAAATATAGGTCCAACAGCTTTATTATTCCTTAAATATACTAAGAAACAGAATAAAAATTCTTCCGACAGATTCTCGGATACTTTCGTGTTTTAAAAAAAAAGCTATAACAAATGAACTGCAATGTTAGAAGTTTACAATATATATTCACGAATTGGAAGAAAACCAAAATGTCCAAATTATAGCATTATTTCTTTTTTTCTATAGATATAAACAGAGGATGAATATATGATGAATGGACAAATGGTGAAAAATTAGACATAATTGCACGATCCGCAAATAGTTTTTCAAGATCAGCTGCAGCAGCTGCTAGTATCTAATAACTATTTGGTGGATTTCACTGCGGCATTTGCCAGCCCGAATAACGATGGCGTTTATCGATGCAACCTTACTCTCATCGATTAGCTTCATTGTTGAATTGTGACTGTACTTATAATGAGGCAAAGTGAAGGACGCTATAAGAATATCATCATCATCATCATCATTTCAGCCACAGGACGTCCACTGCTGAACATAGGCCTCCCCCATAGATCTACAGAGCGACCGATCTTGTGCGGCCTGCACCCAACGGCTCCCAGCGACCTTTATTAGGTCGTCTTTCCATCTAGTGGGGGGCCGCCCTACGCTGCGCTTTCCGGTGCGTGGTCTCCACTCGAGAACCTATCTGCCCCAACGGCCGTCAGTTCTCCGAACTATGTGCCGCGCCCACTGCCAATTCAACTTGCTAATCCTTTTGGCTATGTCGGTGACCTTAGTTTGTCTACGGATCTCCTCATTTCTGATTCGATCTCGTAGAGAAACATCAAGCATAGCCCTGCAGTGAGCGACCACGTTTCTGTGCCGTATGTCATCACTGGCAACACACATTGGTCAAAGACTTTCGTCTTGAGGCACTGAGGTATTTTGGACGAGAAGACGTCGCGCAGTTTCCCGAACGCTGCCCAACCGAGTTGGATTCGTCGACTGACCTCTTTTTCAAAGTTGGACCTACCTAACTGGATTGTTTGTCCCAGGTAGACATATTCGTCAACAACTTCTAAACAAGAGTTACCAACTGATACTGGGGTGGGCACCACATGGACATTCGACATGATTTTCGTCTTGTCCATGTTCATTTTAAGGCCCACCTGTTGATAAACTTTGTCGAGGCCATCGAGCATTGTGCCAAGATCTTCCAGCGATTCTGCCATGACTACGATGTCGTCAGCAAATCGAAGGTGAGAGATGTACTCGTCATTGACATTGATGCCGAGTCCTTGCTATTCCAGGAGCTTGAAGGCGTCCTCTAGGGCAGCGGTAAACAGTTTCGGAGATATTACGTCTCCCTGTCTAACGCCTCTCCTCAAAGGAATTGCCTTCGTGCACTGCTCCTGTACTCGGACCGACATGGTGGCGTTCTTGTACAAGCACTTCAACACTTCGATATATCGATAGTCAATACGGCACCGCTGGAGAGACTGCAACACTACCCAGGTTTCGACCGAATCAAAGGCTTTTTCGTAGTCCACGAACGCTAAGCATAAAGGCAGATTATACTCCTCAGTCTTCTGTATAATCTGCCGCAGCGTATAGATGTGGTCTACGGTTCTAAAGCCTTTTCGGAAACCAGCTTGTTCGGGAGGCTGGAAGTCATCAAACCTGCACTCGAGACGATTCGTGATGACCCTCGAAAACAGCTTATAAACATGGCTCAGCAACGAGATGGGCCGATAGTTCTTCAATAAGGTTTTATCACCTTTCTTGAAGAACAGGACCACCACGCTGCCGTTCCACGTTTCCGGCGTTTTGCCCTCGAGTATAACGGAATTAAAGAGCTTCTGCAGGACCTTGAGTACCGGTGTTCCACCCGCTTAAAGAAGCTCTGATGTAATTCCGTCATCACCCGGCGCCTTGTTGTTCTTAAGCTGCTTAAGGACCATCCTAATCTCGTACAGGCTGATGTCGGGGATATCTTCGGTATAGTGTCGGGTCAGCCCGGCTCTCGGATCTTTAGCCGGGCTGGTAACAGGCTTAGTTGACGAGGTATATAACTGTCCATAGAAACTTTCGATCTCCCTTAATACCTCTGGCTTGGTGGACGCTACGTTGCCATCATCCATTTTCAGCTTCGTCAACTGGCTCTGCCCAATAGATGCATTCTTTGCGAACACTTTGGAGCCTTTATTCCGCTCTATCGTCTCTTTAATACTTTTGGTATTGTAAGACCGGACATCGTGTCGCAAGGATTTATGAATAGATCTATTGAGCTGCCTATAGGACTTAGCGTCATCGGAAGACTGCAGCGCCATACCACGCCGATCCGCCATGAGTTTTCGGGTTTGATCTGATATCTGTTGAGGCCTATTGCTACGGTGAGTTTTAAATTAAATTTTTTTATTATTTTATTTTACGGTAAATAAGAATATTAATAAACAAATATTATACTAAAGATGAAGTCAATAATTGTTTGCACAATCTCAAACCAGAAACTTATGCGTCATAGATTCATTAATATAAAGATACATTGGACACAACATAATGAATACTTATATATGTAAAACTTTATACAACTTTCGTAACTTGGGTATCAATAACTACATATTATAACCTTTCAAGCACTTCGCGCGTCATAATATACGATAGATACATAAGTCACGGCAATCAGTTGTTACCCACGCATCTAAATTTATACGTATTCATGATGAAATCAAAGCAGGTACTTCGTAATACAAACATTCTCAATGAAAGCTTTATCAATTGACAGAATTGAAAATTTCGAAATTTCCATTGCGAGCACTTACCCTGGTAAACGAATTCATAAGAAAATAAAAATACGGCAGTGAATAGAGGCAGTTTGAAAATGCTATTTTTCTCGGAGCGCGGTACGGCGGCATCAATATTCCGAAACTAAGAGAAGCACTTGAAACAGGGTTGCCAACCGTCATGTTTTATTTTATTGTACTTGGCAGAAGATGTTGATCCGAAGAATATAAGTATGGAAATATGCAGTATCCGATGAAGTATAAAACATTAAGGTACCGTTTAAAATTACCCACGATCTTACCAGTAATATATTGAAGTGAAAACATCTTTAGCATCGTTGTGATTTGAAAGTCGATAAAACGAAAAAACGAAGGCGACAGTAAAAAAGACAGACACATAAATTCAAAAGATTTAACGTGGGAGATAATGAGATAGGAAAGTTTTAGGCAATGGTAAAATGGTACAAAAGATGTTTGTTGCCACACAATAATTAATTTTATTACCTCACCAAAAAGGCACGAAACAAAAACTTTTTATAACATTCTGTTACTGATTGATATTGTGTTAGCTTACCATGGATATTTCAAATTGAATTTTATTACCTCACCCAAGGCACGAAACAAAAACTTTTTTGACAACACTTATGTGAGTACTTGTATGTACATTTTCATAAACTTTTAATTAGTGTGTATTTGATCATTTTCTTAATAAAAAAAAAAACATAGATGTGAAGGTTTTCACTTCTACCAAGTGTGAATTGCTGCACACATAATTTCTTTTAACATCAATGGTAGTGACGGCTAAGCACCTGATTGTTAGCAGAGTGCAAGATTGCGGCGCGGCGATCACCAACACATCTACAATCCATTGCCAGTCCTCGCTGTCATAAATAGCTGGTTTGTGTTATGTTTAAAGATCCCAATAATGTCTTAGGAATGAGAGCTGACCAAAAAACAGTTCCACAGCTTAATAGTACAGCAAATATGTATATGACATATAGAACGTTTTAGTTCGAGCCGAGATCGCATTACCGTAAAAGGCGTGGCTCCGAAACCTAGCGTGTGTGGTTCTTTCACGGAAGAGAGAAGAGAAAATTAAGATTAATAGCCCTTCAGAACACTCGCCATGATTCAAACGGTAGAACGTATTCTTGGTTGTCTTTTTACAATTTTTATGGTTATTAATTAATTCAATAGCAGCTTATTTTCTTTTTGTTTAGATTTTGAATAATTGTTAATATTGGTAGCCCTATTTAAGCCGAAGATTTAGCGTTACAAAAGACCAAGTCGTTGATGAGTTATGATAAGAACGGGCGGTAAATAACTCACAGGGAAACAGCTAAATCGTTTGTAAGATATAGGGAACGAATCGATTATGAATACAAACAATTATTTATTTTAGTTCATGGGGTCGTAACGATAATTGGTGTCGATTCATCTACATACAAATAAATATTTGCTAATAAACACAACTTCAGAGGAAACTCGTCTATTGTAATAAATGTTACCTTGGTGTTTTTGTTCTATTTTTATAAATCGACTAGCGGTAGCCCCCCCCCCCCTTATATTATTTTCATTTTAAAATTTTGTATTATTTCGGTTGGTAGTTTTATTTTCACTCATATGAATAATAATTCTTATAATAAGAATACTTCCTGTGTTGTGAATTAATAAAAAATATTCATAATTTTTTTTTTTAAGATTCGATTAAGATACGGACAAATATTCTTAATTTATCAATTGAGCAATGAAATTTGAATTAAATCCGGACATACAAACCGATAATTTATAGGTAAATATTTCTACATTTTTTTCTTTATATATATATATCCACTAAATATTTCAGCAAGCTTTTATTAATCTGGCAGTGTTTTTTTTAAAAGCTGTTAATTAAAATAAAACCTTTTAAACCTTAACTGTTAAAGATTTCCTTGTTCGAAAGATCTCGTACTTATTAATGCCCGGTTCTGAGGTTCCTTCCCAATTATCTACTCATTAGCTATTGATTCCATAAAGATAACTGTAGCTTAAACTAAGTTTATCTCATCACGTTTCTGAATACAATTGTGACTGTTCGACAACTATCTATCCAATAAGTACTTCAGTGAGATGCCTCTAGATGGAACCTTTACGAAACTCATAGTAAATAATATAAACATAAATTCTGTTTTACTACTAAATAAAATAAATCGTACGTAGTATAAATATAATTTTATTGTTTATTTTTAATAGTTCCAAGTAAATTAAATTACAATTAATATGCATACGAAAGAAATTTCATTGAAACCTTTTTAATTTTACAGAAATAAAAATAAAATCATTTTTGTTATTCTGTCAGTCGGTTAAATCGGGTGTCTAGTGTCTGTTTTTGTCAGATCAGACTTCAAATAACTATCGAATAGAATAAATGCTCCATTTTGGTTAGTTAAGTTGAACCAAATTTAACTGAAGTTTATCGTATGATGGTGTCTTCAGAAATGCAATTTGATGAGTTATTGAACCGATAGCGCTATAGAACAGATAAATTACAGTTAAAAGTAACTCAGAACCGGGCATAAGGCCCCATAAACTTTACTAAATTAAGAAATCAAAATAGGTTACAAACAATGTGAGGTGTACTTGTAAATGTAGAATACAGATCCGGAATAAGGCATTAAAATAAAGTAGGTCAGGGGAAGGAATGAGATACGGGCGCAGCACTGTTACCCTCGCAAAGGGACCAAGGGACGGCCGAATGAATGCGACGATAATTTTATTGCTAAAAATATCTCGTGTCCCTTTTTTATTAATCCAATTTAAATATTGAGTTGTACTCAGTTTTAATTCGTAACAAAACGGGTAACAGATAAACACGGATGTTTAATTAAAAGTTGAAACCGCTTCATGTTTGTAAGTTATTAAACGATATCGTTTTTTGTTGTAGAATAAACATTTTATTCTAATAGGTCTTTACCTATGAAATTGCCATTCTGCAGTACTGGTCATTTCATATCAAAATAATTTTTGTTTGGCAAAGAATTCTAATTTCAAATTAATTTTATTTTAAAAACATTTAAGTCAATTGTTTATTGATTAGTGTTACATTTTCAACGCATTTCAATCTTTTTTGTCATCATGGACACGTTAAAAATTCGAGTAATTATGGAATACGAGTACCGTCGTGGCAGCAACGCGGCACAAGCGGCACGCAACATCAACGACGTTTACGGAGCTAACACTACAAACCAACGCACCACCTGTTATTGGTTTGCTCGCTTCCGTTCTGGGAATTTCGACCTGAAAAATGAACCTCGCGGTCGTCCGAAGACTTTGGTCGACAATAACGAATTAAAGGCGATTGTGGAATCTACGGCTGAATTAGCAGCAGCTTTCGACGTTAGCGTCAAAACAATATTGGTCCATTTGCGTCAAATTGGCAAGGTAAAAAAGCTTGACAAATGGGTGCCCCACGAACTCAATGATCGCCAGCGCGAAGTACGCGTCGAGACGTGCCTTGCACTGCTCAACAGACACACAAATGAAGTAATTTTGAACCGCATTGTTACCTGCGATGAAAAATGGATTCTGTTTGATAACCGCAAGCGCTCAGCAAGTTGGTTGGATCCTGGTTCAGCACCTAAACATTGCCCTAAACGAAAACTTACCCCTAGAAAAGTGATGGTCACTGTTTGGTGGTCTAGCGCCTGTGTGATTCATCACAGCTTCTTACCAAACGGGGTGAGCATTACTGCAGATGTGTACTGTGAAGAACTGAACACAATGATGAAGAAGCTGGCACATCTCCAACCAGCATTGGTCAATCACTCGTCTCCGCTGCTCCGGCACGAAAACGCGTGACCTCATACTGCACAGCAGACGGTCTCCTAGTTTCAAGAACTGGGTTTGGAAGTTCTCCGTCATCCGCCCTACTCACCAGACATTGCGCCTTCAGACTACTACTTTTCCAAAATTTGGATAACTCCTTGGCGGGAAAAAAATTCAATACCCGAGAGGCAGTACAAAATGCCTTTGAAGAATTTGTTGCCTCCCGTCCAGCTGATTTATTTAAGAAGGGCAGCAATAAACTGCCACTGCGCTGGCAAAGATGCATTGATTGCATGGGTGATTACTTCGATTAATACAAATAAAAAATACATTAAAAATTCGTTCAAATTTTTGAAGTGAAACTTCTTTATCGACGTATGGGAGAAATTTTGTAGCAAATCGTCACGTTTTTCGGTTACGCGCCATGTTGCTTTTTTTATCAAAGTTTAGTATAGTGACGTAAAGAATATAATGTAATATATTATAATAATAACAACAATATATTAGTTTTGAAGTTTGGTTTGAAATAAGAATAACAATATATTAATTTGAAAGTGATAAAATAAAAAGACTTATTCAAATTTAAGTGAATTTACAAGAAAAGTGAGAGTGATTATATATTTCGTTTTATAAATTCAACACGTATGAGCATGATTTTAATATTTATTTGAGGTTAACCTCACTTTTTGATTTACTGTTAAAATTAGCAAGTATTAATAAATATAACTGTAAATCTAGAGAACATTATTAATTCTAAAAACAATAAAAAATATAAATTAAATAATAATTTAAAAATAAAACAAAACATGATTAGAAAATAAAAATATGTATACGTACATCTTTTTTAATTATTCGTTTTTAATGATTTATTTATTCATTTTTAATTTTATAAAATCGTTGTATTTCTACAAGATTAACTGTCATCATATAATTGTATTACTTTGAAAAGATAATTCCAATTATTTATTCATAACTTGTAAATATAATACAATAAATAAATAGCAATGATATTATAATAAGAACAATGATAAAATAAATAACTCATTAATTGTATGCATGTCTATAATAATAAAATAGCTTTAATTTAATACGGAAAAAATTGTTTTTCTTAAGGCTTAAGCCTTATCTACCCCATTTTCGTGAAGTTGCAAATAGTAGAAAAATGATATGTCGTAAAGAAGTTTCACTTCTTACCTGTGTACTCTGGTACACACACACATTTTTTTTCATACAAAACGGCAATTTCATAGGTAAAGACCTAATATTTGTTTTAGCATAATAAATATAACTACATAATATTTTTTTAAGCAACCTTTATATACATAATCACGACCCTTAAAGTCCTACTTATAGTGTTTGAGATGAATCCAACAAACCTAACAACAAGGAAGATATCTAGTTTTGCTAACGCGTTGCTATGGCCAGCATCCGGATTCATCATCAGTTTAGCTCAATCCATACTAATATTATAAATG
Source organism: Saturnia japonica (assembly GCA_033032175.1). Classification (NCBI taxonomy): domain Eukaryota; kingdom Metazoa; phylum Arthropoda; class Insecta; order Lepidoptera; family Saturniidae; genus Saturnia; species Saturnia japonica. Next base: position 4,977,950 of record CM065315.1, read on the forward strand.
CGTAGGTAAGTCTGTCTGTTACGTTTTAACGTCTAAACCGCTGAACCAATTTTGATGAATTTTGGTATAGTCTAATAGATTGGCCCTCGGGACAGGACATAGGTTACTTTTTTGTAGCGAAAATAAAACTTTAAGGGATGAAAGTTTGTAAAAAAAATTAATGACATTTTAAATATTAGTGGCATTTATTTTATAGAAATAAATACCCTTCGCATAGGATAATATAATTCATTTTCAATATCCTAATCGTATACACTGCCATCTATTCCATTGAATATTTCGGTATAAAAACGACGTAATGTCACCATTACACGTCCATAAATTCGTTTTAAAGGATCATGTACGTTATGTGAAATGATCGTATTTTACGAGTATTGCGTTTTCACATTCAATGTATATTACTTTCGATAGACCGTCACATTGCGGACGTTTCGTGTCATTTTTCATAAAACGCGATATAAAAATGTTTATCGAGCCCTAAATTCTCTGTATCATTTTGACCGCACCTCAGGTATTCCGGGGCGTTTTCATAATTAAAATGGACATGCGTCTGTGAGTTCCTGACAGGTGTTATATACAGAAAACGGGACTACAATTAGGTCAATTAGAATATTCACTGTAAGTATTTAGTTTACACGTGAATGAATTTACTGTATACATGTCACATTTGTAAATTATTTAAAGTCTAACATTTCATTATAATATTAGTATACTAGTATGTTATTATAGTATGCTCATGAGGAGGTTTAATAAAAATATTTAAGAAATAATAGTTGACTATATTATGTTTGTTTACCTTACCGCACATAAAGTTGACGCTACGATATATAATACTATGAAATTTTATTTGGCTTTTGTCTATACATGAATTTTTTAAATTTTAGATCAAGAATATGCCATTACAATATTTTGTCTGTATTTTTGTATGTCGGGATTTATGTCAATAACGGCTTTCATGACTTTTACGAAATTCTGTACACGGGATGCTTATTTCATTGCTCAGATTATGGTAGGCTATAAGAATTTTCAATAATACTTTCAATCATTTAAAAAGATATCAATTCTTAACCGATTAAGATGAATTTTTGTACACGGGAAGTACATCATTTCATAATTTATGGCTTATATGAACTGTCAATATTACGAGTCAATACAAAATTATGAGACGAAAATAATTACTACTTAAAAATCGCGTGCTGAGCCGCCAGGGTACCGCTAGTTAATATATAATATAATGACTCTTTCCTTTACAATGATAAAAATGTAAAAATGAAGAAAAAAAAACTTTCACAATAACCTACGTTGCGAATTATTTATCTATACGATTAATAAAACTGAAGTGTCTTTTTGTAATGTCAAAATAACAGTTTTTACTTAATGCATATGAAAGTATATACGATACCTATAACAAAAGCCCATTTTTAAAAATTTTGTCTGTAGGTTTGTTCCGGGTAATCTCCGAAACGGTTTAACCGATTTTGAGGGGACTTTCACTGATAGATAGCTGATGATATAGGGAGTAACTTAGGCTACTTTTATTTTAGAAAAAGAATTAGGTTTCCACACAAATAAAAAAAACTGGGCATGGTGAATCAATTCGGGTGCTGAAATGGCTTATGCTGAGTAAACTATAAGAGATATAGCAAATTAATGTACTACATAATCATAGAAATTAAAAAGACCTACAAAAAAGACCAGAAGAGTATACATCTATCTTCTAAGAAACACCCACAATAAGAATTTTTGTCTTTAAAATAGCCTCTCGGAGCAAGATTCGCGCGGGCTATCTGTAGTCGAATATAAACGAAGTTACTGGGCAGACTTTAATTGATGTTATAGTTACCCAAGACACAGGCATGCCTAGTTTGGGGCCATTGTTAAAATTTAAGTAGTCATAATAATTAATGCTACTTTGCATAATTCTAATAGAGTAAGCAAAATCGATGTACACTAACTGCATTAATTAATTACATAAATATAGTAGATTCGATGATAGCCCTTGTCATAGAAAATGCTTTATCTGATTATTAGGGATGCCTATTTAAGAAACTAAAAATCCATACACAAGTGGTAAATTTTAAGAAAAATGGTTGATTTTACAGGCTTAACAGATAAGCTTATTGTTATGTAAACCGACATTTTAATAAAAATATATTACGATTTTTTATGATATCAAAATTTAATATTTCCGTGATATTATAAACTTATTAAAGGGCAACATTTTTTAACAATCACGGCTATTCTAAAATATCCCGTTCTTGTAGGAATCGAACAACATATCTATACTATTATTAATTTTTAATATGTTATGTAATAAAGCGGAAGATTTGTTGAAGTGAAACTTCTTTGCGCGCATTATGGTAAAAAAATTTACGGATGAAACACGTCACGAAGATGTGAAACGATTTGAGAGAGAGAGAGAGAGAGAGAGTGATTGAGACCGATTGAGAGAGAGTGAGAAAGGGCGAACGTAGCATGAAGCACGTAGTGAATAGAGACAATGTGTAAACAATGTAAAAACAATGTGTAAACAGCGAATTCAATTTTTATATAAACATTTTGTGATACATTTGTAAATCGTCCTATACTAAGCAGTTGTTCAGAGCAAGTAATATATTTGTTATCTTTTTGTTAATATACAATTTTTTATGTTAATTCGTTTGAAGGTTAGAAAGTTTTAATATTTACAAATAACATGTTGCATTTTAATTTGCCACTCGTCATTTAAGAATTTAATATACTATTTTTCATAAAATAAAAATATATATATCATTTGTCTAAATCCTCTGTATGAGTCCACGATTCCTGTTTGATATGTTTAACGCAACAACCGACGCGCCCCAATTAGGAAACTTTACGAATTATCCACAAACAATGTATACTTTGCCATGTAACATCAGTCATCATCATCAGGGTATAAACCCTGGCATTAACGAAAAGGGATCTGCAAAAGTTAAAGCGCTTATATTTTTAGACCGCAACGTCATTAATTTAAACAAAGCAGGTTCGAAATGCATTGTTTCCTTTGGTTTCGTAAAAATGGCTCAAATTTCCCTATATATTTCTTATTTTTCTAAATTTTGTCAACATTATCATTGTCATGCGATACGTTCATCTGTTTATAAAATTCTATATCAATATTATATAAAAATGTTTATTTATAGTGGATGTTTGTCCTTTATGCGATTATGCAACCATTCATCCAGTTGCGATGAAACTCGAGTGAGATCTGTATTAGTACCACCAGTTCACAATAAGTGGCGTGTGAGTCGTTTCAATTCGAAGACAACGGGAACGAAGTCGCGGGCAAAAGCTAATAAATATTTGTATATGATATATCTTTCGTTTTATAACGAAATACTCTTATAATTTTGGCTTCAATTTAAAACTCTCTGTTCAGGCCAAGTGACGGACCTAGGAAAAGGTCAGCAATGGATCGATGAGGCTATTTGTAGTACCACAAACTTTATATAGACTAAGTTATGTCACTTATTTAGCTCAAATCATTAAATATTTTGTTCGAAATCTATTACATCGCGAGACTCGTGAAATAGTATATTACGCACCGAGGGAGAAAAGTAGGACATTTACGCCCGCGGGTGGGGATGTCCTACTTTTCTCCCTAGGTGCGTATACAATTTTTTTCTCCTCCGGGATGAAAAGTTCACTTTTAGTCCCTGTCACGCGGGAGAGAATCGGGTACTTTTGTCCCGCGTGACATGGACTAAAAGTAAACTTTTCATCCCGGAGGAGAAAAAATGTTATTTTGATTCGATACTCTACGCTGGAAAAAGTAAATTAATGACGAAGATAAGAAATAAATTGGGGCATAAACTAGTAGTATGCTTAAAACTGTCTATTTAAATGTTTTGAAAACTGTAACATATTCATCGTTATGATTTTGTTGTGAATTTTTTTTAATACTGTCACATTACGACTAGTGCCTATATGTAACCGACAACCACTATTAATAAGTACAAAGAACGTTTACTTTTACCGAAGTATCGTTTATTCACACACATCACTTACATAATGTAACGTTGACTTAAAGTTATAAATATAATAAAAAGTTATAAATATTTAAGCTATAAAGAAATCAAATTCTACGTAAAAATTTAACAAAAAGCAAAGGAATAAAAACCTTATATTTCCCAATAATTACCAACACCATTTACTAAACAAAATTACAAAGAAAGAAGAAAGTCAGCTCCCGGTAGCGGAAAGGAATGATGTGCTCCGAAGTAATGATGAGCTTGAAGCTGACAATTGGCTTGAAACTACACAAGATCGGGACAAGTGGCGTGCTATCGTTAAACAAACTTAAATCCCTGTCGTCAAAAGTTATTTCAAAATTTTAATAAATACAAGATTAATAATTGAATAACTTATTATCACAAGTTACTTCCTTATTTTAATAACTCGCAACAAGACGTCGACAACAGTATAACAAAATATTGAAACTTTCAGATTTACTTTCACACAGATATTTTGTTTCCTTGGGTTTTATTATAATACTTTGAAATTCGTACCCAAAAACTTGAAGAGGTTCATCGAATGCGTATTACATCATATATTTTGTGGGTCGAGGAAATTTTATCTCGAAACCCGCGGGACATCATACGTAACGCACATTTAACATTTAGATGTTGTTTACCCTTTTTAGTTACATTTTTATTTACTTACAACATTTCTGTATTAGATTTTGTAAATGACCGGCATAGTATTAAGACTAGAAATATCCAGAAATTGGTCATCTCGTGTTTTAAATTTACTAAAAGGTTTTATAATAAGATTAGGAAGGTTTACTAAAAGGTTCTTTATTAAGATCCCTAAATACATTACTGATTTGCCGGACAATAAGATGTACATATGAAGCCGGTTTTACTTGCAAAAGGTTATTAAAAAGGGGATCATTAGATGAATGATAGTTTTATCTGAAAATCACTCCCTCTCGTACATTCATAAAATAATATAATTGATAATAGTAAATATTATTCAGACAGTAAAAAAAGATAAGCCAGATCAAGTTTCTTGTTGGTTTTTCACGATCACTAGGATGTGTTGCTGTTTTTTCGAAAAATTTATGATTTTTAATTTTTAAAACACTAAGCACCGATTGAAATTGAAGATAATATGTCAAATAATCTTAAAGACCCATAAGTCAGCTTCAAGTTAAATTGGTAAACCAAATTAAATATTAAATAAAGAAACGAAGAGATGAGATAGTAGTGCAATCGTGATCTAGTGGTCTAATTGTATCCAAATTACAATCCAAGGATAGCGGCAGCCAACCAGAGCACGTAACAGTCGCCGTCCGCATGCCAACCCATAAAATAACTACTTGATAGCGGCAAAATGCATAATATATAGGTTTGACCGGCTGCTCTGGGCACGCGAATTACTAAGATGAATTTGTCCTTCATTTTTTCAAATTATTAATTCAATACTTCCATTGACTACTTTAATACATAAGTTTGACATTAGTTCTTTTTTGTATTCGTTCGTTTTTTTTGCCTACAAAGTGCATGTTGTGATGTTGATATTTTGTAATTATATTAAATATCTAAGCTAACCTCTTAAGATCATAATGAAACAAATAAAATTTGTTTATATTTTTACTATTATATTAAATTCAGATTAAAGTGTAATAAATGATTATCCAAATATAATTCTATAATTACGCAAATATAAACATAAATTTCATATTAATTTTAACTTTATCTAAATTACATGATAATTAAGGCACGACAAAGTATAAATTTGTGGTATAAAATGTTTCTATTAACAAACAAGTTATATATTCTAAAATTAGGAAATCAATTAGTTTACAAAATCGCGAAAAGCAACGTAACAGCATTGTTTAAAAAAAAATGTAACTGCTATGAATCAGTGTCAGGCGGAACTAGCAAACTAAGTCTCATCGTCACATAACATCAGGCGATATTGTGGTCAGCCCCTAAACCTATAATGAATTCAAAAAATTTAATAAATTATTCCATTTTTAAAAAGTTTCGCAATAAATATCGACTGAATCTGGCACGCAGTTGTTCATGATAATCGATCAACTATTATTATCGATTTTAAAATCCATTAACTGTAAAAATACTATACATCTTCGCGATTTGTTCAAAAAATTAAAACAATACACAAAGAAAGAGTATGCCTGTTCTCCGTTATTGGTTTGTAAATATTTACTAAAATGCGTTTATTTACGCATGTCAAACGGCGAGGCGTGCTTGTCACGAGCGCCGTATGTACTATGTATGCCTTGCTTCATTTAAACACCACTTGTTTGGACAGACGCATTTGTACAAGTCAGATGTAGTCATGTAGATAATACGTAATCACGAAAACCCCTTTGGGTTTGTTAATAAATCCAAATAGTATGTAGTACTGGCTAGACGAGAATTAACTTTCAATATTGTTTTAAAACATTCACTACAACCGAGTGTGGGTCGACAAACACGAACTGTGTAAATATTTAAATATCCCAGCTTTATTTCTTATTTGGATAGTTTTTTTATTTTATTTAATATAAAGAACATGAGTGTTTTATCGATCTTTGTATGAAATGTAGATATTACTTGTTTATCACTTTATATGGCGTAACTTCTTTTGATATGCGGGTGGGCCCTCATGAATTTAACATAAGATAATACAACATATTCTGCACGTGAACGAGAAAGAGATGAGTTTCCTCGAGAAAATAGGATAAACGAAACTAAGGAAAATCGTCTTTTGTTAGTAGGCTATAAAACAACGGAGATAGATAAAACAGACATTCAGGATTTAAGACACAATTGTAATAATGCATTACAAAAGCACTATAGGCATACTAATAATATGATATATTTCCGGGTTATACGTAATTTAGTTGTAAACGGTATATACGTTAAATTATATTTCTTACATAGGAGTGATTTATATTCCACAAAATGAAGAATTCTTTATCCAAACCTGGAAATGTCTTACTATTGTGCAATCATGTCTTCCCGAGGGGAAGCACGAGCTTAATTATCACGTCAGCCAGTCAATGTATGTTTTAATTACTATTTTAACCCATCAGAACAAGTTCATTTTATTAGAACGAACATTTGTTTTATTGAGAATAAAATTCACTTATTTAACCGTTACTGAGTTCATTTAAAAATCTTAATAATTTTTATAAAATAACTTTGTTTTTGATTTCACCTGTCGTTGTACAGTGTTTCCATTAATCCCTATAATAAAGTCATGAGTAACAATGCGATTTGAACATTTTCTAAGCGCACCTAATGTACGTAAAGTGATTTACTTCATTATAGCTCTGTGACTCCGCATTGCGACAATAAGTCTAGTGCATTCAACATCAGAGGCGACACATTCCTGTGAATGAATTGACTCATAATTAAGAGTTTTACGCATTAGCTCACTTATTGAAGTCACTGTTGCAGCATGTATAGCTTCTACTATTTAATTAGATGGAGTAAACCTTAAAACAGAAGTTAAGGACTGGTAAAGTCAATTTAAAAGAATAGTCTTTTTCAAACTGCATTTACCTATTAGTGTCAAAGCTTTAAACTACTATGTTAAAAGGAATGGGTAAATCAAAGGTGTTTTATACTAAGGAAGCCATAAATATAGTTTTCTATTGTCTTGACATTAATCTATGTGGAATCTGTTTTAGCACAAGAACAAAGGTTTTTCATGTGCAATTATTATCGTATAAAACGAATTAAAGATCGCTAAAATTCTACGTGTAAACACTAACCATAATGCGATTCCTTATCGTTAGGTATATTTCCGTTGGGCTCGAGACGGTCGAGGCATTCTTCCGAATATCCATTATACGGTAGTTTCCCTCGTCCTCCACCATTTTGATGTCGCCCACGGCACTCGCTGCCATCACCATCAGGCTCGTCTTTTGTTGCTGTAACAATATAATTAAAAAAATTGTGATTCAAGATTGAAATATAATTAAATATGGAGAATTCTTGAAAATAAATATTCTATAATAAATCAATCTGAGGCTGTTCTTTCTAGATTCTATTGTAACTACTATAATGGATTATTTAATAAACTAGCGGTGTGTTCGCGGCTTGTACAAAATTTCACCAAAATCGGTTACGAATTAACGAAAATATTTATTTTTCTTTTACGATTTCTTAAAATAATATTTAAATTTATTATACCTTATCAATTGACCTTATCAACATATGCATCCCGTGTACAAAATTTCATAAAAATGGGTCAATACGTTTTTGAGTTAAATCCGGACATACAAACAGACAGACAAAAATCTTTTTTGGTGGCATATTTACCGTATGTACCGTATGTATATGTACCGGACAATTTAAAAATTACTGTGGGTAATGGGACTTCGTCTTCGATATTAGTTACATTGACGATCAATTTGTAATTTTTGAAATAATCAATATTTTTATTTCGTTCCTCGTATCATTCCTAGGTGTCACTATTGCCTTAGAACACACAACCAACGAAAGTCCTTTTCGTGCAAATTATACGACATCTATTAAAATTTCTAAATTATGGACTATTTGGCCTAGAGATTCATCCAAAAGGATATCACGATTTCTGCTTAAATTTGGAGTGGCAAGCTGTTTGATAGGTCTCTTTGAGAACGGTTTTTAAGTACTCGAATGAGGACCGCGAACGTGATGTACCAACATTCTAAGATAAAACACTCTGAGTGAGAAGGATGTACACCGTAGACTGTTCCTAAAGCAGCATCTTTTTATGCCTGGATGGCTAACCACGTCCACACCACGCCTCATTCTTGTGAATTTATTATTTATTGGCTGAAGTGTAGTATTGCGGGACTTCGTGGTATAGAAGTGTCTTTGCGAATTCATCTTCTTTACAGAGCTCAAAGAAAGCCAGCAAAGTAGTTTTACGTGGATTTTGGGCCATTTGTAAAATAAACCTAAGTGGACAGCTAACGCAAGACTGTAGGATGCTGTAGGAAGCTTCAGATGTACTTATGTACCAGCCATTCACGTAGTTTCCATGTGGGTTTATGACGCTAAAAGTAGCTTGGTCAGATCCGTTATATATTTGCAAATGTATTTGATAGCTTGAACTGAATGGCAGTACTCCACATTTATGTGAACGTTAAACGTCCTACACATTAGTGGAGAATAAGGGACAATCCATCTATTATCTATATTGAACCTACTTCCTCTGATATTTAGCGTGGCGCATTGTCCTTCATTTTCGGCGTCACGATGACGATAAACTGGATATCCGTCCTCTCCAGTTTGGGTATTGTTAATGAAACTTCGAGGATACTTTTTTGTACAGATACCGTTTTTCATACATGGTGCTGTTAAATTATGCTCTCCGCATGGTCCGTACACCATATTTTTTATTTTTTTATTTTTTTTATTTATTTTTTAATAAAGGAACACTTATTGTGGCATAACTATAATAGTTAGAGATATGTTATCGCGACACTTTTTGTAAATAATGATGTGTTCTGCAAAGTCGTAGTACATTATTTTTTTCTATGGTCAATAGTTATCCGTTATAGTTACACGCGATGTAATGAATATTTTAGGTAATCATTTTACACCTTGGGTTACATTATTGGAGTTTTAGTAAGGATCCCTATATTTAAAAAATAATTTAATATAGCCTATGTCACTCTGGGATAGTGTAGCTTCTCAACAGTGAAAGAATTTTTCAAATCGGTTCAGTAGTTTCTGAACCTATTTAATGCAAACAAACAAACAATCAAATCTTTCCTCTTTATAATATTAGTATAGATAATATATAAAAAAGTATTTAAGGATATATTATACTGTAAGGGTACTATGAATATAAGATAAATGCTTTAATTATTAATAGATAAAATTTAAAATACTGTATCTAAGTTTTGTAAAATGCAAATACTGATTTAGAAATGTGTTAGCTTTAATAGTTAAATCAATAACACAACCTTGGTTCTGGTGTATACAATTTAATATAATTATTTCAATTGAACGAAGAATACGTATGATCGATCTCAGTTAATATTCAAATAATAATAGTTCAAAAGCAGGATCATTAAAACTTAACAAACGACAGTCTGGTTTCAATTGAAGGCAAGTTTAGGGAGGCCCATTAGAACCATACAGATAATTTAATAGAGTCGTGTGTCTAACAATAACGATTATACTAATATGTCCGTAATTAAGAACAGAGCATAAATTGGAAAGTATAAAATTGTGAACCACTATAGTGCGCTTATTTTTTAACCGACTTCAAAAAAGGAGGAGGTTCTAAATTCGAATGTATATACATTTTTTTATGGATGTTCATGGATGACATTACTTCTTTGTTTATGAACCGATTTAGATGATTCTTTTTTGGTTGGAAAGGGGATATCTCAAGGGTGGTTGATTTCATTAGCATTGGACCTTTGACTTCGAAGATATACCAGAGAACCATTATTGAAGTTGGTTTTCTTTTCTGTAAAAAAATATGTTGTTGGTGTTAGAACCTATAATTTAGAAGAACAATGTAAGGATCTGTTTTGACTTCTTGCATTTCTTTAACATATTTTTATGTTGTATTACATATCTCAATAATGTACCTATCTGATTCATTGTTAATCATTGTCTTGTTAGTTATATCTCAACCGCATTTAATATTTATTATAATATCTGGTATACTTGGAATGCAAAACATTATCTAAATACAAAGTTTTATCCAAGTCGTTAGAGTTGATCACTTAATATAATAAATAAGATAAGTGTATGCCGTATAAATTTGACAAATTTAGACCAAATGACGTGTTCTGTTGTGTATTTCTGTTTTTACTGTAGTGTACTAATTGTCTATAATTTTATACTCAGCAAATCTGTATCTCAAGTCGCATTGGCAGTAAAAAATGGAAACAATTTTTCTTAAAAGAAAAACTTTATGAATTTATAGTTTAAGTCTACTATATGAATGCGAAATTCAATTCATTTTTAAATGTCCGTAAGCACCTTCATTACCATAACATTTTAAATCCATTCCATTGTTAATTACGAATTAATATATAATTATTTTTAAGGCTTTTATAAAAGTTTATAATTTCGCTGTATAATATTTGAATTGAGTCTAATAATATAATAGGTATTTATCTATGAGATTGCCGTTCTGCAGTACTGGCCCTTTCAAATCAAAATAATTTTTGTTTGGCTAAGAATTCTAATTTCAAATTAATTTTATTTTAAAAACATGGAATTATTTTTCCAAAAGTAGTCATTTGTTTATTGATTAGTGTTACATTTTCATCGCATTTCTATCTTTTTTTTCATCATGGATACGTTAAAAAATCGAGTAATTATGGAATATGAGTACCATCGTGGCAGCAACGCGGCACAAGCGGCACGCAACATCAACGACGTTTACGGAGCTAACACTACAAACCAACGCACCACCTGTTATTGGTTAGCTCGCTTCCGTTCTGGGAATTTCGACCTGAAAAATGAACCTCACGGTCGTCCGAAGACTTTGGTCGACAATGACGAATTAAAGGCGATTGTGGAAGCTGATGATACACAATCTACGGTTGAATTAGCAGCAGCTTTCGACGTTAGCGTCAAAATAATATTGGTCCATTTGCGTCAAATTGGCAAGGTAAAAAAGCTTGACAAATGGGTGCCCCACGAACTCAATGATCGCCAGCGCGAAGTACGCGTCGAAACGTGCCTTGCACTGCTCAACAGACACACAAATGAAGGAATTTTGAACCGCATTGTTACCTGCGATGAAAAATGGTTTCTGTTTGATAACCGCAAGCGCTCAGCAAGTTGGTTGGATCCTTGTTCAGCACCTAAACAATGCCCTAAACGAAAACGTACCCCTAGAAAAGTGATGGTCACTGTTTGGTGGTCTAGCGCCGGTGTGATTCATCACAGCTTCTTACCAAACAGGGTGAACATTACTGCAGATGTGTACTGTGAAGAACTGAACACAATGATGGAGAAGCTGGCACATCTCCAACCAGCATTGGTCAATAGCTCGTCTCCGCTGCTCCTGCACGACAACGCGCGACCTCATACTGCACAGCAGAAGGTCTCCAAGTTGCAAGAACTGGGGTTGGAAGTTCTCCGTCATCTGCCCTACTCACCAGACCTTGCGCCTACAGACTACTACTTTTTCCAGAATTTGGATAACTCCTTGGCGGGAAAAAAATTCAATACCCGAGAGGCAGTATACAAAATGCCTTTGAAGAATTTGTTGTCTCCCGTCCAGCTGATTTCTTTAAGAAGGGCATCAATAAACTGCCAATGCGGTGGCAAAGATGCATTGATTGCATGGGTGATTACTTCGATTAATACAAATAAAAAACACATGAAAAAAAAAATTTTAAATTTTTTCTTATAAAACGGCAATTTCATAGGTAAAGACCTAATATTATAATTTCGTAAATTTCTGCATCTTAACTTAAAAACCGGTATGAATTTTACTCATGTTTCTTTTAAAATAAACAATCTACTTTTAATTCAAAAACAATATTTAGGCCCTGTAGTAGATAGATATCTATTTATGTTAAAAGTTTACAACAAAATGATTTAAGAATAGCTATACTATATTGCTTATAAACAGTGAGGTAACAAAAAAGCTGACAGAAATAATTATGAAAAAAAAATCATTATAAGAATATAACCCACTTACCCATACCAAATTACTAAACAATATGCACACAATATTATAAGAATTTAATCTCTGCTGTTTCTAAAAAGACGTGAAGAGACGAAGATCTCCCTGGGATATTAAGTTGTGACGTTGTGACTGATAGAAACTCTTGGATACAATACAGTCGTATATCGTTTATTGCTTTAAATATAAAATACGTGCATGAGTTATTTCAAAGAAGTATGAAACTGTGTGTACGTCAACAAAATTTTGAATGTATTTTAACAACAAACCTCCCCCCTCTAGTAGAATAGACTGGTAATAGAAAAAATATATACACAAATTACTTTATTAAATAAAAATTAATTAAGCAGGTTAGTCTCTAACTCTTTACAAACATTTCAAAACTGAATAAAATTATTAATTACCCAAAAAGTTTGCACTAATTTGTGCAACAATTATCGTAATTATTTTGTAATTGCAGGAAATAAGATTAATGCGAAACATTAATTACGTTTACATCTGAATAATTAGTACACGGTTCAATAAGTATACACTAGGAACTGTTACTCGGACAATTATATGTAGTCTCCATTGCATATTAGTAAATTAACTCTTTGCTTCAATATAATTAATTTACACTCTCAAGTGTTTCGTGTATATTAACTATAGGTATTATATTAACTAGCCATTTTGCATTTAAAATCTTTACAGTCAAAATACAATTCAAACCGTAAATCCAGCACCACACGTAATATAATCGAATGACATAAATTCCAAAGGCACATTTACACAGATACTAGACCATTTTTTCGGTGGTATTCAAATACTTTTTTTTTAATAAATGTAACCACCATAGTTAAACTGAATTGTTTAAGTATTATCTCAGAAGGACACCATTCACATGCATCTGCTTTTGCAGATAGATAGCAACAATTTCTAAAACTCATTTTTACGTAAACACAAAGTGAGGCGACAATTGCTACCACAAAACAGTTTAGTTTAATGAAGACGCCGTTGTGCATTCCTTGTTTTTTTTTTAATCCACAAATAAAACTTCACAAAAAAATTCTTTTAATACAAAAGAACGTACCATTCATCGTTGGTGAATGTCAGGTGTGAACGAACGTTCAGCGCGTACTAAGTCACAAGATTCAGATTACGTTGTTGAAATAGCAACAGCAGCGGTGGTCACAGTGGACGGGCGAGATAGTTTGTTCAAACATCTCATAAATGCAGCGCAAATATGTTAACAAAACAATGGTACTTATGGGTTTTCCGGGTTGGATTAGCGTGGGATTGAAACGGAGTCGCCTTATAGCACGTGCGATACGATAAGCTTTCCAGTTATGAGCTATGTAAAGCAGTCTAGAACAATGAATGTTCAATATGTACTCGTATTTCGTATACTATAGGTACGTACATGTTCCGATGCTTACCTAAACGGGATTTGTCGTGACATTTACACTTCTGCATTTTCAACTCTATTTTCCAGAGTGAAAACACAAATGATCGATCTTAATATAAACGGGACAACGTGGCCATTTTTATTTATTTGTTTTATTAATAATATAAATTACTTCGCGAAATAACAGTATAGACTTTAGCAATTGCTGTAGTTACTATCGCCATAATATATAAAAATATACAGGTGTCCCAAAAGTCAACATCAAGCGAGTACCGGGTTAACCAGTTCTCTTGAAAAATAATACTCGCTTGACGTTGTGTTTAAAGTAGAGGATTCCGAGATCGCGGTCGTATTTCGGTCCCGAAAAGTTTGGGATTAAATTTGAAAAATCATGGGATTTACGGGATTAACAAAAGTTTAATTTTTTTTTATAAAAATATTGCATAATGCACGAAACGCACTCATTTCACTTGACATTTTGTCAGCAATTCTGTTTTTCCAGATGATTTGATTACTTTGCGTTTGTAACAACTCGGCTCAGAAAGGATAAAATGGAAGTACATGTTACATATTATTTCATAGATTTTACTTTCGTAATACAAATAAGACGTACGTGAAGTGTCTACCAATTTTAAACCACATCAGGTTATTTTAATTTAATAAGGTGAATACTGATATCTGTAGAGTAATGTGTTAGTAACGGGAAAAGTCAAATAAAGTTTTTTTTTAGCAAGTTTAACTTGTTAATTATGTTTTACTTACGTTTTCTGATAAGACTTAAAATATATTATAACGTATGTTACGTGTAATAACGTATGTTATTACGGAAGTTTAAGTCTCATTAAGTTGATATTTGTTTTGGAAGTTTGATTATTTTATGAAAGATTAATTATTTTGTGAATAAAAAAATTAAAAGGCAATTTTATTCATAGTACATACTCTGAATTATTTTTCCCTGTTTACAAACCCGGCATTCCCTCTAGTTTCGAAACACTTGTATATTTACTATAATATAAATATGTATAAATCTTGTATAATGTTACTACCGTTACTAGGTACTTAAGCAAGACCCTTTTTTCTTTGCATAAATTCAAAACAATTTGTTTTAATTTGAATACAAAAGTTCACGATTTAAAGTTATAAAATATAAATACATATGTTCTTCCTTCTAGTTCAACCGATGAAAGCGCTTTTTCGACATTATATCCTATTCTAACCCATAATCTTTGTTGTAGTATTATGTGAACTCGTATAATATTATAGAAAGATAATCTAAACTCTAAAGCAACATATAATGTAAGGCAAGGTATAATAATAATAGAGAACACCACACAAATACAAAAGTTACCTTTGAATAGTATAAAATGTACATTAAGCGTGAAAATATTTGCATAACCGTTCCTAAACTACTGTACCCTGGTTATTACATTACAATGTAAATTGCGAATAAGCTTCGGGCCTTGTTATTGAAACCCTGTGCGAAACATATTACTTGATTCAAATTATATACCTATTTATAATTAATATTAATATTTTTGTACAAAACAAGTACAAATAAGAAAAATACAGCAATATGTTAAACGGTGTCCGATTACGGACACGAGTCGCATTACCAGCGACCTTGCTTAAGCTGTGGTTTCAGAAATTAATCAAGAATAAACACAATAAATAATTAATGATGAAATAGGAAATTTCTTTTTCTTTATACACTCATGGACATATTTAAAGGAAAGCAATAAAACGTAGTATTATGTAATTTGAAAAAAGATTTTGAATAGAATTTTACTTACTACTTTCATTTGTTTTTTTTTGGCTATCTGTTAATTTCTTTGATATGCAGTGTATAAAATTCTACAGGTTTTTGTTGTTTTTAAACAAATTTAACATTATTTCTGTTTTTCTGACATTTTTTTTTTATTTTTTATGTGAAAAGAACTTAATTTGAAAAGTCTGAGTGATAATGTCGGATCTCAGCGTTTCTCAGGTGTCTAAAGCTGTGACTTTCATTGAAAATGGTTATACTTACAATGAAGTGTATCAAATATTACGAGTGTCCAATTCTGAGTTTTTTCGTAATGATAAACGATACAGGCAGACTGGAGAGTAAACAAGACGTAAAGTACAAGGTCGCAAAAGAGTAAAAACAGAGAGGGGCAACAGATTTATTGTAAGCAATGTCCTAAGAATCCGCACTTCGACTTCTTCGGAGGTACGAAACAAGCTGCAGGAAGTTCGACAAGAGACAGTTAGCAACAAAACGATTACAAGAAGACTTAAGGCGGCTGGTATAGGGGCGTACTTGCCTGACAGAGGCCCTTTGTTCACTGCAGGTCATCAAGGAGCTCGGTCCAACTTTGCTTGTTTGCACCGAAATTGGGATAATGACACTTGGAGAAAATTACTCTTTACTGATGAGTCCAGATTCCAGTTAGATGATGGAAGGGTCAAAGTATGGAGATGACCCGGAGAAAGATACGCTTATTGGAACATTGTTGGAGGGTTAGTAATGGTATGTGGTGGTATTTGCTTAGGGTCCCTGACTGCGGCAAGATACGTGATAGACATTTTAGAGCAGATTGTGATTCCATTTGCGCGATTAATTGAGAATAAATTTCTTTTAATGCTCCTCCTTACGGTGCGACGGTGGTATCTGAGTACCTTACCGAGGAGGTCCAAGCGTGCTGGCCATCATCTAAATCCATAAAATTCCTTACAATTAAAATACTGAGCTTAGGTACTGCCTCTTAATTTGTTTTTATTTTTTTCATTTAGTTTAATTTTCTTGTGTTCAAAATTTTTAATTTAATTAGATTTTAAAAGCTTATATTGTACAAATAAATCTGTTTTCACTGTAATTTGCCCCGTTTTTTATTTCGTTTATCTAAATAATTCTATGAGTGTATTTAAGGGCAACTGTGATCATCCACAATTCTACCAACGTCATGTGAACAGAATATTTTTCTAATTATTCTTGTAATCTTCAAACATAACTCTAAAAAGATGGTGACTTCCTTGTTAAAACTGTTCAGAGAAGATATTGTGATAACTTAAAATTGAATTTATTATTTATTATTCATTTCACTTGTGCATAATAACCAAACTACTTACATCATGTAAAATGCAGCCAAAATTACATAATATAAGGTAAAAAACGGAAGTTTATATAGTACCACATGACAGATCAAAATCCCGCTAAAAACTCTAGGACATTTCTTATACGGTTTAAATATTTAAAACTACATATATGAATTTCAAACGCTGTATTTTCAATGAATATAAGCACCGCTTTACTATATAGTGACAATGTGATAGATAGACATTTACATAATTATAAAATAATGTAGTAAACGGTATTATGTCAGACGTCATTGTTTAGTAAACACGATCTCTTTATGATTATTATCATAAGATCGTTGCTTTGTTCACGGTAGTATTTGTTGCATGCTGCACCGTGACGTAAGTTATGTTACAACAGGAAGAGAGGTCATTAGGTAG
Organism: Saturnia japonica; assembly: GCA_033032175.1. Classification (NCBI taxonomy): domain Eukaryota; kingdom Metazoa; phylum Arthropoda; class Insecta; order Lepidoptera; family Saturniidae; genus Saturnia; species Saturnia japonica. The sequence continues at coordinate 4,995,462 of CM065315.1, forward strand.
AGCGTTCTGTTCTGAGATAATACGTAAAAGCAGTTAATATTACACTATTACTAAGATTTCTATATTTATCACAACTTGTATTGACATACTGTACTGTACAACTTGTATTGTATTGTCTGACGACAATAATAAGCAATAACTAACGTAATAACATAAAAATACTCTAAAATGACTGATGAGATTTAGTTATAAACTTCAGATAATATACTATGTCGCATAATGTGTTAACATCTCTAGTATCCACTAATATACTTAGCATTATGATAAACTAGCTTTTGCCCGCGCCTGCGATATCGTTGTCTTCGACATTAGCGACAAGCGCGCCAAACCTATTTGTAAACTGCAGAACCCTCTAACTAACTCATTTTCTAAATTTCGAACTCTAGAATTTAATAGTTTAGGAACGCAAACAAACAGAAATATTCATTATTATATTTAGATGTAGATACCTACTATTTTGACGAATATTAAAAATACAAGTAACATGAAATGTAAGAAAATTTTACATTAAAAAAGTAACCAAGTATGTACTTCATTAGCTGCTTTTAACACAAGCGATTTAGTACCCAATGACTTGACGGTAAACTTCTCAGGCTCGTTAATAGCCTGTCAAAGATACAAGGCACGACAGAAATATAAGCAAAATTTTATTTTCTTTTTATTTAAATATTATATATAGTCAAAGAAACTTTCACGACGAAAAAGATAGGATCCTCCGCAAAGGGTCAAAAAGAAACATATCAATATTCATCAGCGAATTGTAAAACTTTGAAAAGGGTTAGGTCATGCGTCATGACGTCAGGAATGAACACATTTGATTAAGTTCACGTATAAAAGGCAAAGGGTATATAATATGCAGATATTATCGTTATAACTCGATTATAACACCACCAAGCACGTCGTTATTTACGATTGTTTGTTTATGTATAGATAGATAATAATGCGTTATACCACTTTGTAATAATTGTCGGTTTCTTGATAAGGAATGGAATTCATTCAATACAAAAGTAGTTTACCTATCAAACATGTTGTTTATTGTGAATGTTATAGTATTAATATTCATCAACAGTGCCTACGACTCCGCTCGTGTGGACTATATAATTATTGTTTATAAAGATCTGTGATATTTTTTTTTAGATAAGAACCATCAACCAAGTATCTGAGGAGTAGAACAAAAAAAATGATCAAATTTTTCGCACAACGGCAAACCAGTCATTTTATTTATAAAGAAGATAGATAATAGAATTTATGTTCATAGTTTGTTAGTTCAATCTTTCGATGCCTTGTAGAAAATATTTCTTTAAATATTTTATTTTACATTTAACACATGGAAAACTTATAGATAAAACAATAAGATACAGGTAATAAATACTGAATGCTATGTAAAAGTTTAGAAGACAATAATAGTATAGGAGAAGTTAGATCGGTTGAAATTTAAAACACAGAAATATTAGAGAATTACCAAAAAATGCCAGTACTTAAAAATCAGAACGAATTACAGTTTGCGCTGCACTGGTAATATATTTTACAGGAGTATGCCATTTCACTATAAGTTTATTATCCAACCAAGGTTTGTTTGTAAATACTACAGTTATTTCCTTTGTACTAATTGTTACTACAACTGATTTCAGGTTCGGTGAAGCTGTAAAAGCCGCAGCGGCTTCAGGGCCCCTAAGGCTAACAGTGTAGTCAGATCTAAAAAAATTAGTACAACTGATTTCTGGTGTCTAATTCAACAGCGGCGAACATATTATCTGTCGCAAAGATTAGGCTAAGTCCTACAATTCGCATGTCAAAGTTGATGAGGGCACTGATTCTGATCGTCACCCTAGCGGCCATCACGGCTTTCAACGAGTCCGGCTTAACACGGAATTTGAAATCGGATCGATTCAGTCTACTTTGTAAATTTGCGGATTTACCTGCGGCTTTCAACTTGTTTGATTATACTTCAGTGTAGAGTGTTTCGTTTGCTTAGGTCGTGGGTTTAAGCTAGGCAATGTTTACGCTTTAGAGATTGTTATAATTCAATGTATACTTTCCTTAAATCTGGGATTATATTTTTAGAAGTTTTAGAACGTGTTTCTTACACGCATAGAAACTATCTTAACTAAAATATTGATAATATAATATGTACTTATTCTACTAAATACTATCGTAATGAAAAAGCGGTCCCCACGAAACATTAAAATCAAGGAGAATTATTGCCTTAACTTTAAAAACAGATATATAAGAAAAAAATGTAATAATTTATGAGTTCTGCTGAATCAGGACCACCATACAAAATACAAGCTTAGGCATGAGCCAGTGTTTACATCCAGTAATCAAACGGAGTGTTAGGGGTCTTTACACGATTGGGTCGCAACTATCATGCACATGGTGATAAACCCATCATAGTGACTCTGTTTTGGTTTGTCGCATTTCGAGATCAGCCAGTATATATATCCATCCAGTTACCGAGATGACTTGCAGGCCGGCATGATAGCGACGACCGTCGTGGGATTGTAGATCTCTCAGCGTGGCCGTTGTTTTTGGATTGTACTGTGCTTATCTACAGGCTCAGAGATGTCTATTTACCGTGCCACTATTAAAAAAATACTATAGCAATGTCAACACGCACCTATCAACGACATTCCAACAATTTCGTTTAATTTCATATACTTCATCATCATTATCGCTATTAAAAAACGTTTTCTTACCAGAGAAGCTGAACTAACAATCAATGAAATTAAGGCAGCCAAGTAATCGATCAACGTAGCAAAATTAACTTTGTACCAAGGCAAATTTGAAGACTGCTTTGGCGTAAATAAGACTATTTAATAATGCAACGATGATGTTATATAGTCTTCACGGATCAAAGCACTAAACGGTAACAAAATTAGTTCCCACTGTCGTTTACTTTGCGGCATCACAATTGGGTGACACAAAAAGACTGAGGGTGACATTTTGCGCGATATTTTCCCCTTCGTTGACGATAAAGGTCACGCTAAAATTCAGACTAAATCTGGTTATTTTACCTAGAGTTTGACTACTCGCTTACTGTATTCCGTAGTTCATGAAGATAAAAATGCCAAGCAATAAATTTATACGATTTAATATATATTTTGGTAACAATTATAAAAAGTATTGCTCAGACTCAGCGCTAAATATACCTAACTCCTAAATGCATCTAGTTCATAAGTAACTCTCGCTCCAGCAAAACTTGATCCCAAGTCAATTAAGAAGTCACTCTAAAGAATCTCTCACTCGATAATATTAGGGTCAATCATCTCGTAAGGACCAACAACAAACAAATTTATCTAATAATATGCGCTTTGGAAGGATACAAATTATGAATTAAAAATGTATTATTATATTTTGTTTACTTTTTATATTATGAAATACAGGAAAAACATTTTATAGACTGGGAGTCGTCATTCTTTATTTATAGTTGCTAGTAATATGGAAATATTTCTCCTTGTCAACAATGACAAAACAACATCAGAACCAACTGCAACAGAATTTGCAAATGCACTAAATTATATCAAAGTATATGAAACAGAGTCAATTACCCATCCGCCCTATGCTTCAAAAAAGGCTAAATTGTAAAAACTGTAACAGTTATAGTGTAGCTAATCATCTTCACCATTGTTATTATCATAAACAAAGACGTTAAACGTAAGTATGAATATATGCGCGAATATCACTCAAAGCAATTTACATTCATAGCTTCAATAAAATTAGATGGGCCTATAAGCAATACTGAAGCATACCTCAAATAACTTTGGCAATGACAAAATCCATTAGGTAATGTAGCCGACCTATTTCCAAGTAAAGGAGGGAAGCGACACCAATGCCACAAACGAAAAGGTTAAGCCTCACACAGTCGTCGCGGCGCGCGGCGCTCCACTTGGCTGCAAACGACTGTCTCAGAGAGGTTATCTAACCGAAGAACGCTTTTAGGTTTGAGGGTAATACACGGTTCCGTGATTACCGTAATGAATTCTGACGTAATTACATTTGTACAACTGGAAAATATTCTGTCAAGGAACAATTAAGGAAATAACATTCCTAACTCTGTTTAAGTTTAAATTAGAATTACGTAAATACACGTCACACTTTGTTTACACAATTACGTTTAATATGTTCAAATAATAAGAACAAACACAATATGATAAGAGAAATAAGATACAATTATAATATAAATAAAATAGAATTTAAACTAGACGTTAGTGGAATCTTCGAAAAATAAGTGATCCTCGAAAAAGAACAACGGACTTGATGCACATAATCTAATCAACCTAGCAACATAGTTAATTTAAAAAAACACACACACACACACACACATGCTTAGAGATTTAAGACATCAGAAAGACAATATTTTAATTAGTCTAAGTACAGAATTTTGTATTAACACATTTCACATATTAATTTTTACCTTCTGCAATAACATAAAATCCAAACAGCGATAAGATAAGTGTATCTAGTGCAGGTCGTAAGCAATTATTTTATCTGACTGAATTATCTATATTATATATTATTCACATTTTATATACCAACTAACTGTGCCCCATGGTTTCACACGCGTATTTTCTATTTCTATTAATATAATAAATGTGAAAGTGTGTATGTTTGGAAATTTGTTACTCAATCACGCAGAAACAGCCGAACGGATTTGAATGAAATTTGGCTGACACATAGTCTATGACCTGGAATAACACATAGGGTACTTTTTATCCTGGTAAAAGTCATAGTTTAACCAGTGTTATATACTACAAATATAATAAATGTAAAGTTTGTATGTTTGTTGTTTGTATGGTTGTAAGTTTTATTGGGACGGTTAATGAGTTGGATTCATAGTGGCATATAATGACAATACCATACAAACAGTGATAAACCCATGTATGATTTTCTTTTCGTTTGTCGTGTTCCGAAATCAGCCAGTGCATATACAGTAATATAGCGGGGTGGTAGGGATCGCGTCCACCGTACACATAGTGATAAATCCATCTATGATTTTCTTTTGGTTTATCGTGTTCCGAGATCTATCTGTGTATGTCCAACAATATGCAGACGAAGTCGCGGGTACCAACTAGTTTTAAATAAATCACTGATTAATCATATTAATACAATAATAACTACTATAATCGTAGACCCGAGCCGAGTGTTGAATTATTTTAATTTTGCATTATCTCCCAAACTATGTATCCAAATAACATGCTTTAAAGGGCAAAGTTTATCTTCATAAAATTGTCTTGATGATATAATAACTTTTATTTATAAGGATTAATATGCCATGCCTAAATATAATGCTCATAAATCACTTAATAATAATCAACAAATCTTTGTCACAAAATACCTTATTGTGGCTTATGTATAAGAGACAGGCATATGCCATTGAGGACTTTTTTTAAATATACATACTAAGAACCAACATTTTTATAGAACATTGTATTTACGTATCATTAACCATTACGCCAGCGCACGCAGATAAAGCAGTTCGGGAGGGCATAGACTTCCAACTCACATAACAAAAATCAATATTTAAGGCCAGCTGAGAGTAGTAGTTCTCATGAATCTGGCTATTATATACATAAAGAATTTTTCGAATCCGTCTGGTGGTTCCAGAAATATGCGTGTTTAAAAACAAACAAAAAACTTTTCTCCTTTATTATATAATAAGTATAGACACTTATTATAAAGAGGTAAATTTTGTGCATATGTTTGAAGGAGGTAACCTGAACTACTGATCCGATTCCGAAAATTCTTTCACTAATATAATTGCAATCTACGTTATCCCTGAGTGATGTAGATGTTTTTTTATTGTTATAAATATTTGAATGTTATTAACGTCTACGAAGTACCGGGCGGTTGCTGGTTGCTAATATTATCTGAGTATGTAAGGGATCTACACAATTGTAGATAATACTGCTTATACAATACATAAACGTCAAGCAACAATAACTTAATTTTTCTTTACCATTGTCATACGTTTTAAATTTAGAACATACGAATTGTATAAATTATGTATAAAATAAAAGCACGTATACGTGTACAAGTGAAACATCTTGAAATAAAAATAATTGAAGGGTTTATTAATATGTTTATGGTAGTCGCAATCTGTATCATACCTTGTTTGCTTTAAATTTTAGTGTTCAATAGAATGTTAATTTTCTTTCTAAAATATGTGAGCCCGCATTTTACGGTATGCAATGTATTTTCTATCTTTCTTCCTTCTTTTCTTTCCTTCTTCGTTCGTTCGTTTCTTTCTTTCTTTCCTTCCTTCTTTCATTCTTTATCTGTTTCATTACCGCATTTACACTGACTGTTCTACTTACGGCGCCTAAAAAGTTTTCTCCCATTCAATGGTAAAAAGTAGAGTACATAACTCGTGAAAAAAAAATTTAACTCGGTCCTTGTATCCCTCGAATTAAATTCCCTCTTGTTCACTTGTTGTGTAATCTACTATTAATATCTTTAAACCTAAGGTTATAATATTTCTGTCATACAAGAAAAAAAAAATTGGTACTAAGGAGTTTTTTGAGGGCAATCGTTAAATTCCTCTATATTTGAATAAATCTAGATAAAGCCAGTATACTGAGACTTCACACGCATAGTTTATAAACACATTACGTCACATTTCCATCCCACACGGTGATATAAATGTATATGCATACTGTGATCTCTGTGTTCTGAATACGTTTTTTCTATAGGCTAGCGTACTATGTGGACCGTATCTTTTAGTTCAATATTATATTGGAAATACGCTCTAAAGATTCGGAAATTCTTCATCGAGATATCGATTCGAGTCAACAATACGGTTGTAATATTTCCTAAATTAATAATAAAAAAGAACCAACGTTAATGTAAATCTTTGGATAGTAACATTATCGACAAAATGAAGGACTTTCAACGATTCCGTAGATTTTTTAAACTAATTTTTTTTTCATATCTCACGATGAAAGGTTTTCTCTGTATATATGAACGTATCCAACAATATAAACTTATTCACAAAATATTCATAACAAGACCGTTCTTATCTAAAAAGTAAATATTTTACCTGAATTACTACTTTATTTACTCGAGATACTCGAAGATGTGGCCAAGGACTCAATCACTCATCAACCCTTTCTAAACAATTCGGGTCAAAAACACTTTTAAAGTAAAAGAATCAAAGACGTATGACTCATTAAAACTAGTAATTTTCGAAAAAAATGCCTGTCATGTTAGAACATTCAAACAGCTACTTACTTAGTAGTACAATGTCAATATCGTAGTGTATAATTTGATAAGTTGCCAAACGAATTGTTCTAGTTAAATGTTTAAATAATAAATCAAAATTTAACGAACTATATAAAATAGAAATAATTCTATTAGTAAGATTATTTAAAGGGATATTTTAGAATATGGTGATATAAGTAAATCATATAACGATAATTTTATTCAAGAGCAAAACGGAGTTAGTTATGAAGGTAATAAATTCCTATGACCTGAGGCGATCGCATAGTAATAGCGCTTTGTTATCGAATACCCTATGCGATTCCAAGATATATATTGTATACACATATGTATAGATAGGTATTTCATTTGATATGTGGGTCAGTCAACTGGTATTACCATACCCACACTTAAGAGAGGTTAGATATATTTTTTTCGATAAGATAAATCTTACTTTTAGTTTTTTCTAATCAAAGATCCTATATTTAGGAGGAATAGTATAGGTTATCTAATATTAGGATACAAACCTATCAGCTAGCCTTAAAAATTGATTTTTGTTAAGTCGGAAGTAGAATTGAATTGCTTTATTTATATCTGCGTGTCCTGGCGTATTAATTATTGATACGTAAATACAGTGCTCTACAAAAATATTAGCCCTTAGTATGTATATTTTTAAAAAAGTCCGCGAAGGCATATGATAGATAGATGGTTTATGCTTATCTCTTATACATAAGCCACAATAAGGTACTTTGCGATTTTTTTTATTGAAGATTAAAAGTTGATTTATGCGCATTATTTTTAGACATGGCATATTAATCCCTACGAACAAAAGTTACATTATGTTAAAGACAATTTTATGAAGTTAAACTTTGCTCGATAAAGCATGTTATTTGGACACATAGTAAAAGATTAAAATTAAAATAATTTGTATTTGCGGGAAGTGAGAATAATTATGATAGGTTATACGGGTGCGTTTTTCATCGGATAAAAATTAACACGGGTTCACCCTGAGGCACAACTAGTCTGGGTAAAATAGTTGATTGACCCATGTAACTAGGAAATATTGTAAATCATATACTTCGGAGCAATAATAAAATTATTAAGAGTATGATGAATATGTGTACTAGAAGATATAAAATTTAGTAGAGAATAAGTATATCGTTATGTGAAAGCGTGCAAGTTTAAAATAACAAGTGAAGTTAGTGCAACGAACCTTGCCCTGCACAGTGAACACAACACATTACAAGGCACTTACGTAACTGGCCGACAGTTGAGCAACAGACAATTGAGGCAATAAAGATGAAAACAATTTCAAGTGGGCAAGACACGCTATTAATGTAACATTAGGAACAAGACGAATATTTTCTATTACGGAGAATCGGTACAATTACAAGCATAATGGGATTTAAAAGAAATATATGAAGCGGATCTAAGAAGATTTTATACAGTAGTCGATCCCTTGGTGAAAAGTTTAAAAAGAATGAAGGCGATGATAAGATAAAACAAAAAGCCGGTTCCCCAGGCTCGACGTTTGCGATGCATGGTAACAATGCAAAGTTTCCGTGCGGTCGAGTGACTGAACACATCCTGCATGCTGGTTAAATTAAGCCAAGAATAATGTTACAGCACAGTGAAAACATTTTTCTTAGTATTCATTTGCCTTGGACTAGAAATACAACCGGTGCAGCTGAAGAAACAGCGGATAGCGTTAATGTGTTTTCAAAATAATAATGATTAAAAACTAGCATTGAAAGAATCTTCTAACACTAATAATAGCAAAGCAAGCGTTATTATTTCATGCAAACCTATTAATTAGTTAAAGTGACAAATCGCATACGCTTCAAGTGTCAATCTAATACTATTAAGTGAACAATTTCTGTATATACGTTTTTTGTATATATAACATAAATATGTATGTAATTGGTTTCTCGAAAACGGGCTCCAACGATTTTAGTGAAACTTTGTATTTAGATAATGTTTTACCAAGTTTACGTAGACAGGTGTTTTTTTTTAAGATCCCAAGCAAAGCTCGGTCGCCCATATATTGTATATTGTAATAGCCGGCTCCGCAGACGTTGTTCTTCCCTTTTCAGTAGTCAATAGCTTCACCACAGCACCGCACCACCCATTGCGTTCAAGGTTACCCATAAAAACCTTTTCCATGAAAAAACACTTAGATCTAACCAGCTCACATTTTGATCTGTCAAAAGTGTTGGACTTTAAGTTTGGGCGTCCATTTTTATATATAACTAGCTGTGACCCTTAGTTTCACCCGAGTTAAATTAATTCAGGCAACCCTCCAGCGCGCCGCCACCGACGCACCCGTATAATCTATCGTTGTTCTAACTTCCCGTACTTGCCACATCATTCCAGATTGCTTTACCATCATGGATACTGCTCCACTCTTTCAAAATACTATTGTGAAGTTGTATAACCTTCCTCAATAAACAGCCTATTTTTTTCAATTAGGTACAATGGTTTCGGAAATTACCCCTAAGGCCCTGATCGACGAGAGAGTAATACTCCGGTTTTACGATTCGCCGGTAAAGCTCGCCTGTGTCATTGCAAAACCGTTGTTTTAAATACTGTTACGAGTGGCTCGCGGCTCGTCAAGCCGATTTAATTTTTCTCACCACGAGTCGAGCAAAATTGCTCGTCGATCACCGACGGCGAGCTGAGCCGGCAATTCTTGCCAACATAGGTAGCGAATAGTTTGGTGTCCATATTTTTAATAGGTACCGTAAAAATGTATTTGCGAATACATATCAGAGTTTATTAGTTGTGTGCGAGACAGACAACACATGCCTTTGAAGGCCAAATTAAAATATATAGGAATAAAACTGTAAGCTTGCAACTTATAGCAAAGTAGATGAAATAGCCAAAAAAAAAATTATGGGAAGTTGTTAGTTCATAGTATCTATTCTTAAGTAACACAAGGCTTGGGATTCTGAATTACGCATGACACCCGCTTTGCACATGTTTCAGAACTACATATACTAATTAATTGGCAGTGTTCGGCACTTTTACTTGACAATCGATCAGCACCAGCGAGCCACGAGTAAAACCGTCATATTTAAAACCGTGGCTTTACTTAGATGCAAACTCACAAAATTCGCATTTATTTTTTATAATATTGGTATAGATATAGATAGAATACAGACGCGCCCATACGTATAATGTGCGACGAACAAGCCGAAAAACTATTTCATCAATGTATTTCGCGGAACTATGCTATCAATCACCGACACGATAATAGTGACGTTGAACTAGTGATGGGCGTCGGAAGCCACCGGTTCCGGCCACTATAGACTCGTCTACGAAAATCTCATTATAAAAGCTGCATTATTAGTTTCATGAGCAACTTGTCTATTAAATTCTAAATTAGATTAAAATAATAACGTTGTTTAAAAAACATAAAGGTAATTTATTAGATCACTACTTAAGGTGATTGCGTGAGGATATTAATATGTTATGGAATTATTAATATTGCTTAGCGTCTATAAAGGTGTATCTAAACGTTAAAACTATCTTCTTACAAACATTCAATAGGTACAAACTTATGGAATAAGTTTCGGTGGCCGCTTCTTGAATAAAATAGATCGATTTTTATAATCCAACTATAATTAGTTAGTTAAGATTAAATAAAAAAAATCTTTGTAACTTTTGTAGTTCCTGATTTATAATTATCTCAGATTATTTAATTATTTTATGTAATAATTAGTTATTTATTTAAAAACAACAAAAATAAATAATTAATACCATTTCCAAACTTAGAAGTATTAAATTGAACATTACAATGATCTCATATGAAATAGTATTTCTTTATTTAAATAATAAATTATTTGTTCATCAGTTATGTTTTTTTTTTGGGAAAACATTTTTTTGAAGTTAGAAGCGATGATAGCTTAGTGGTTGTGCTAACGGACAACGCGTCGATGAATGTCTTTTCGAAATTTACAATAAGCCTGAGCTTTTTCGGTGAAGGAAAACATAGTGAAGAAGCCGTGTAGCACGGTGGTAGGACATTTTCTAGTGTTCGCCTGTTTCGATAATACCATAGAGATTTATAAAGATGGCATAAGTAACAGGCGCGTGAGTTCGCAACAGGGGCATCTCTGACCATGTTGCGTACAAATTCAAAACAGTCGTAATTTATCGATAGTAAGTGCACGGTCCACGCGATTTAAATAAAATGCCGAATTGTGGGGCGTTAATCTGTAAGAATATATGTGTAAGTGTAAAATATAAGCTTCATAGCCATCACCTATCACATGTAAATATTAAAAAAAAAACGTATTTTAAGCATAAATTATATACTATTTCCATTTCTTTATTTTCTCGATGACAATTTTAATTTGATAGTTGTAGTGTTGTGACCAAATAAGTAATGATATCGATCGCATATGTCGATGGCGATGACGATTATTCAATTTTTGATTAAAATAAATAAATAAAGATTACCTGTCATCATAATTATTTCGTTGCATTGTCGAGTAACCTACCTATACCTACTTATTTTACAACAGCTTCGAAAATTTTGAAGAAGTTGGCATTATCAATCAAGAATTAATACGTGTAACATCTTGTAATGAAATATAATATTAGTTAATAAATTTGTACAAAAGTAACCGGCAGTAGTTTAGTTTCTTACATTTTGTAAAAAAATATCGGGTTGTTATCGTGTTACGTTTATCTATATAGCTCTATCCCTATCAGTTTCTCCGACTCTGGTATAACCTTGTACGTGTGTAAACGTCATATTTTTATAAAATAATGCATACATAATGTAAAAAAGACGCTCGTTCAAGTTTTCACAGGAGCTGTCATCGAGAAAATAAAGAAATGGAAATGGTATAAAAACATATTCAGTTTTTAGTTGTGTCCTGTTACCAATGTGCAGCTTCCATGAAGAAAAAATGATATTCCTGATTCAACTTCCATCCATTGCCGTTTAATTATGCGTGCGAAGAGGTAACTTGGTGTCAAACGAGCAATGGAAAACGTGTAAGCGGGTTGTTAGTCAATATCTCACTAACGCTGTATCGTAATACGTTAGAATTAGAGACGTGGTGTATTAGTTTCATCGTTTATGTCGATATGTTGGTATACAAAATACCTAAGTACGGTCTTATTGAGATTTTGTTTGTAATGTAAACGGTTTTTTTTATTCACGTTTCCATGTGAACAAAAAAAATGAATTGATTGATGTTTGCACATATAACTTTAACTGTCGTTTGAAGATAAAACAGAGTATTTCACTAGCATTAGTAGACGTTACAAACCGTGCTTTTTATAGGGCTGTAATTCACAACGTGTTCCTGTGTTTAAAAGCACTACCTATGATAATTAACCTACAGGAAGATACGGATGAGGATTTTTGAAGTACTAAGAAATATCCCTAGAAAAGATAAAAACGGCCTTTATCATGGCTTCATTACGATCTATACAGTTTCTCTATGATTACGTTGAAACTAACATTTTATCTTACAAATTAAAAACTATTATTTTCAGATAGCGAAAAATTATTCCTATTAGTACATAACATAACTTAGCATATCAATCGTACCTATCCCGTTATCGATATGCAACTCTACAATTCTTACGCACATCACTACACCTCTCCATAAGACCTATAAGTGCGAGCGAGACAGACAGATAAATATGATATATGACCCGAAGCCTCAGTTTATAATGCGTCGACTATAGTTAAAATCTATCGAGGGGAATTTCGTGTGACATCAGGACTCCAACAAAATTACGCTTGTGGCATAACTATAGAAATCTGTGGACTAAACTATGTATTTGATTTGTATGAATTGTTAAAGGTATAACTTGAAAATCTGTCGATAAGACTTAGCATGTCGACCACATCTTTACTTATCATCAGGATCATTGCGCTCAAACACTAATCCACACATTAAAAAAAAACAGATCTGTCCTTCATATCAAGTTACGTGGAGATTAGTATTGTACTATTGTAGTAACCATTCAAGAAGTAAGTGTACCAATATTTATCCGAGCTGACTCATATATTCCAAGGTCACACACACCCACTGCATACTGCTTCCGGTACAAGTTAATCATTACTCACTTTTTACAAGCTTTTATTTAACATGCATTTTTAGTATGGTTCAAATTTTGCGACTGAATTGTTAAAAGTTATCCCCAACCAGTCGAGCTGAAATTTTACTGTATACACGTTTAATTTGGATGTTAATGCATGGTAAGCTAAGTGACGTCATTCTAAATATAGGCGGACATCCAACTCAAAGTGTATGCACTCCATGATATGGGTATCAAATGAAAGGGTTTGCTGAGAGGAATACTAAAAATATTAATAAAAAGCCTTTTTTTAAACAAGCATTTATTCAATATTTCAATAATTTTACAAGCTTGTAACGCAAATTAAAATGGACAAAGGGAAACTTAAACAAAACCAATTTCTTACGCATTACTAGCTTTTAAACTTAATATAATGAGGTTATTGTAAAACAGACAATTAATAAATAAACTGTTATAATAAACGGAATAGTAATTATAATTATGTTATTCATCTCATGTTTTTCCGGATCGATGGAAGCCTGACGTTCATAAGTACCTTCTCAAACATTTAATTGAATAAGTTTATTTGATTAATTATTTCAACGTATAATGTTGCCCGCGGCACATTCGGCACACAAACCCGGACAGTATGACAATTAGACGTATGTACCGTATTGTTCTAAATTTTCACCCAGCTCCTTAAATGCATGAGTATTTTATATAAAAATTGATAAGAATAGTAAAAAGTGAAAAAATATACAAAAACACTTATCTATACAATTAATAAAATTGAAGTGTCAATTCAAAATAACAGTTTTTACTAAATGCGTATGAACGTATATACGATACATACAACAAAAAACCCATTTTTTAAATTTTTGTCTCTGTTTGTTCCGGGTAATCTCCGAAACGGTTGCACCGATTTTGACGGGACTTTCACTAATAGATAGCTGATGATATAGGGAGTAACTTAGGCTACCTTTATTTTAGAAAAATAATTCAGGTTCCGCACAAACAGAAAAACTGGTCATTGTGAATCAATTCGGGCACTTAAATGGCTTATGCTGAATAAACTATAAGAGTCATAGCAAATTAATTTGTACTAGATAATTATAGGCATTAAAAAGACCTACAAAAAAAGTCTGGGAGAATACACATGTATCTTCTAAGGAACACCCACAATAAGCATTTTGTCTTTAAAATAGCTGGGAGCGGCGAGCAAGATTCGCGTGGGCATTCTGTAGTCCATGTGAGGGCAGACACGGGCACAGTTAGTTCAAAAATATATCAGTATGCATTTAAAGGTTAGATGTAAAATGGACAGATATCATATTCATAAAAAAGAAATAAGACAAGCTCGAAATGTAGTGGTGAGCAAGTATGAGATATACAAATGCAACCTTGCGATTATGAAAATGTCTCGAGACATCTCAATTTAAACATGATTAATTACAAATTTGATAAGATTAATAAATAACTTCAAACTTTGTGTTGCTAGCCTGGAGTACCTTTTTTTTAGCTTGTCGGTATACAATGAAAATTAGTAATACTAATATTAGTAATGTTATTCGATTATAAAAATTAGTATTTACTGTCACATCACTACTAAGTATGTGGCAACACTCCTGTCGAATGTCACTCTATCAATCTGTCTCGTCACTCTCATCTCACTCTGTTTATCTGATCTTAATACTGTCTTGAACATATCTTATAAATATATATTAGGTCTTTACCTATGAAATTGACGTTTTGTATGAATAAATTTAAACGAATTTTTTTCATGTATGTTTTATTTGTATTAATCGAAGTAATCACCCATGCAATCAATGCATCTTTGCTAGCGCAGTGGCAGTTTATTGATGCCCTTCTTAAAGAAATCAGCTGGACGGGAGGCAACAAATTCTTCAAAGGCATTTTGTACTGCCTCTCGGGTATTGAATTTTTTTCCCGCCAAGGAGTTATCCAAATTCTGGAAAAAGTAGTAGTCTGTAGGCGCAAGGTCTCGTGAGTAGGGCGGATGACGGAGAACTTCCAACCCCAGTTCTTGCAACTTGGAGACCGTCTACTGTGCAGTTTGAAGACGCGCGTTGTCGTGCAGGAGCAGCGGAGACGAGCGATTGACCAATGCTGATTGGAGATTTGCCAGCTTCTCCATAATTGTATTCAGTTTTCACAGTACACATCTGCAGTAATGCTCACCCCGTTTGGTAAGAAGCTGTGATGAATCAAACCGGCGCTAGACCACCAAACAGTGACCATCACTTTTCTAGGGGTAAGAGTTTTCGTTTAGGGCATTGTTTAGGTGCTGAACCAGGATCCAACCAACTTGCTGAGCGCTTGCGGTTATCAAACAGAATCCATTTTTCATCGCAGGTAACAATGCGATTCAAAATTCCTTCATTTGTGTGTCTGTTGAGTAGTGCAAGGCACGTCTCGACGCGTACTTCGCGCTGGCGATCATTGATTTCGTGGGGACCCATTTGTCAAGCTTTTTTACCTTGCCAATTTGACGCAAATGGACCAATATTGTTTTGACGCTAACGTCGAAAGCTGCTGCTAATTCAGCTGTAGATTGTATATCATCAGCTTCCACAATCGCCTTTATATCGTCATTGTCGACCAAAGTCTTCGGACGACCACGAGGTTCATTTTTCAGGTCGAAATTCCCAGAACGGAAGCGAGCAAACCAATAACAGGTGGTGCGTTGGTTTGTAGTGTTAGCTCCGTAAACGTCGTTGATGTTGCGTGCCGCTTGTGCCGCGTTGCTGCCACGACGGTATTTATATTCCATAATTACTCGAATTTTTAACGTATCCATGATGACAAAAAAGATTGAAATGCGATGAAAATGTAACACTAATCAATAAACAAACGCCTACTTTTGGAAAAAGAATTCCATGTTTTAAAATAAAATTAATTTGAAATTAGAATTCTTAGCCAAACAAAAATTATTTTGATTTAACATCACCGTCTTATTCATAAATCCTACACTTAAGAATATTAGTAATTACTAAACAACATTACTAATAACTAAATGTCTCGATTATGTAAAACATACATGATCGCCCACCGCTACTCCAAATGTAAATTGTCTCTCGTTAATCTACTATAGTGAGAATGATAATGAGAATGATAATGATAATAAACGTGATTTCCGCCTCATAAGTGTCACGTACAGAAATGTTTGCAACAATATGCAACGTAGCATAAAGTTCCAAAGATAAACTGTTACACGTTGACAGATACGCACGTAATAAAGAAACTGACCTTAGAGGTTTTCTAAAACTTTATGAATATAATTTGTGCTTCTTGAAGAAAGTATAATCCATATATTTTCAAGTAAAGTATTTCCAAGAAATAAGAGTGAAAAAATTAAAATTAGAAGCAAACGATATATTAATACTAAAACCAAAAATGTAGGTGTCATTGTACTGCTTCCACACCATTATTGTTTATATTTCATTAATAAAAATAAAAGCTTGTAATATGTAATAGCATTTGTTAGTTCATCATTCGAGATCGGCTAGACAGATTTGCCTATTTTTTTTAATTAAAATGTTAGTAATAATCTGAATTAGGTTATTATGGTAAGAAAAATTGGAAAAGGTTTCCAAATTTTTTTCGAATTTGGGAATTCTCGATTCAAAGGATAAATATGCTTACTTATATTTGTTTTGTTTATGGCCATGGAAAATATACCAGGAAAAAAAACGGGGCTGTTTTCGAGTCTCTGACTATTGGGAAAGGCAGAACTACGTCTGCCGGGCCAGCTAGTAAGAAATAAATTTAGACGTGCAGCTTTTCTGAAACAATCTTATTGTAACTGTTCTAAGTATTAATGTAAATAGCTGATCAGTGCAAATGTTTTACAAATTATAGAATGTAAACATTCTAACAGCTGTTATGTTACTAAAAAATATTGTTAATAGATGGCGCCTCCTACATGTTACTTGAATAGATTTTCATTAGAAATACCATCTTTTATGCATTTTTAACAAAACTTTTGAGATTTAATATATAATAGGTATAGGAATGTAATTCAATATGATTATTTAATTAAATCATTTAAACTATTTGTTTCGTCAATAGTGGGGAAAATAAGCTTTAAAATGATATTTGAATCATTATTTTTGATGAAGAATTAACGGAGCGTAGCCAGAAGAAAACAACTTTGAGAAATAATTTAATACTATTTTAGTATGTTTGTAACATGTAATATGAGTCAGAAGCTGTAAAATAACATAAACCTATGTATCTGCTTTTGAATGGTTAAAACCAATATTATTAAAATAAAATAAACTCTCGAAACTGTAAAGGATATTTAAAGATAAGAGGATATGAAAGCAACACAATGTTTTGGGTTTATTCTATTTTCTGCTGATATGTCTAAGTGTTAATAATAAGAATACGTAATTTGTTTTATAATTATGAAGTACACATCCAAATATACTATAGTATTTAATAACATAACATTTTTCATAAAAATTAAATGTTTGTTTTTATCTTTCTTGACATCTGGGTTCAAAAAACCATGGTTATACAATACAAATTAGTCAATTAACTTTCCGTGGTAGGTGGCGTCCACTACAATTTTATGAAGACTTTCCTTTATACGTACATCTGATTGATAAGAGTTGTTACTTATTTACTCCTTATTGCGGGTTCGATAAGAACCGTATATAATATATTAGTTTGAAAATAGCATTTGTGGTTCCCACTTCACTGGCTACAGATCTCAATTCAAACATCTGTCGCCAAGCACCTATAGCTGTTTGGCAGCCACATCTGAATGTCAGTTTCTTTTCTAGGCTGAACATGCTACTGTCTTCAGCTACTTCATCACTTAATATTGTGTAAAGTCGTGGTTAAATTCTAATAATACCACTGCCTTGCGATTATTTGTAAATTAAAAAGATAATTTGTATTTTATTTCACATAATATAAAGTTTACTTAATAAAAACTAAAATATTTATACAGTAATCTTCAAATAATCCGTAGATTATTTGCAATGATGATAATAATAAAATTATTATCAACTTATCACAAGATCAATTGATTTGTAATCCAAACATACATTTAACAAGAATATGCTACTCACATGACAAGGAATCTCATCATATTCTCAAATGTTTATAAACCATTAGCACTCATCACGTGATTTAGTTACCTACGTAGCATATGCATAAACAACAATGTGAAAGAAAATATACTCTCATATAAACACTGTATCATAAAACCCCTATATTTAATATGTTATTTTTATTAAAGGCGTTGTGTATGCTGAAAATATCTCACAAGTTCTATTTTCGTCGATATATATAATTTAAAAATATTCCTTTGATTACGAATAAAACTAGAGATTGGAGTTTTTTGCGGGATCTTGATGTGACATGTTGTGGTTTATATTTTTTTATTCATTTACTTAGGTTTTTGACCCTTTATTATGTAATATTGGTGGCGCTTTGCGTGATATAGTTTGGTTTTCGTGCATAAGTGGATTATAAACATAAATTAAAAGTATACATTCTGGATCCCAAAAAACTAGAAAGTTCTAACAAGGGAGCCACCATCTTGTTATGATACTGAGATCGTCATAAGACAGTGCACTATATTCACTTGATAATGGCAGTAATGGTCTTCAAGGACTAGTTGCCAAGTTATGAAGAAGAAGAAGAACAAGAAATCATCCATAGTGCATAACTGAGAAAAGTGACACACATGTTTAGGAAAGCATAATAATAAATAATAATACCAGTCTGTAAATGTCTATTTACTGGTCAAAAATATTTTACTCAGGGAAGTGCCGCCAGCCCACTACGTATTGACGATATTGAACGCCTAGACATCTTACTTTTGTATTTTTGCCACTACATTGTCGTACCTATTGCAAGAACATTACTCAAGACGTTCAGGTTTCCTCGCGATGTCTTTCTTCATAGTCAGGGAATAAACGTAAGAGTTTATTTTAATCAAGAAGACTAAATGGTCGTAAATGTTAGGCTATCATTTTTATTATTCATAGGTAACATGATAAGCCTAGTGGGAATATAATTCGGGAGACAAAAAAGTATTTTGATTTTATACATTACTACGACTGAAGTCTTTTCGAGAATTTCGATATGTATAGAGATCAGTCTAAAATGTAATTGTAATAATATTGAGCATAGAAACAAATTCGTACATGAATAATAGATTCGATGGCCGACTTCCTGCGTCGGCGTCATAATGATTGCCGGATCGTGACTGTGTTGTGACTGATAAGGGTCGGGCGCGGCCAATCACCGTTACCTCAATTGCTAATCTATGCATCATTTTTCTGTTAGGTGTTGGCAATAAGTATTATGTAACCATTATATCCGTGGCAGTAAACACGATCATAGTGTTACTGTTTACCTATCTAATCTAAGTGTTCCGATACTTCCGATAATAGATGATTCCCTAGGGTCATTGACAAGTTTCAATTTGATTGTTGGTCTCTTTCATAGGTCGTAACGCTTCAACAATTGTGGCTTTGATTGCATATATTCTCATGATTATTATTAATGATTTATTACAAATTCCACAATACGCTTAACTAATGAATATATTAAAAATTAATATAGAAAATTATATATTTTCTTTTGCTTGACTTCGCTAATACTTTGAATTTTATAGCATATCGATTTCCGAATGAATGAACACAAAATTACATTAAAATTAGTTAAGAATATTTATAAAAGTAATATTGTAAAAGTAAAATTTCATGTAACCTTCAACAATTAATGTTTGTCACAAAACAACTTATTGTGGCTTATGTATAAGAGATAGGCATATGCTATCACGGACTTTTTTTAGATATACTAAGGACCAGTATTTTTGTAGAATATTGTATATATGCTGAGAGGTTCAAAAATTCGTGGAATGGAGGGGATGGAGTGGTAATAGGGGCGCTCGCTTAGTGTCATACTAATTGGGGACTCATCATTAGTATATAAATTGAGTTTCAGCCCTATTGCGTCATGAGGTCAAGGTAGGTCTATACGCTGACGATACAGTTATATAAACCTCTAGAAGGCACAGATTCCACCTCAAACGGTAGAGTCCAACGCGCCGCGACCACTCTCGGGGAGTGTTTTAACGACAATCGTGTCGAAAAATTAAACTCTTATTATTCCACCGTCTCTCTAAACAGAACGTGCTGCGTGCCAGCGCCCACGCCCGCGTAACCACCGTTCTCTCCGCAGAGGACAGGCGGTCAACTTCGCTCCCGCACACCTGCCACGTCCACCCTCTCTAGCGGCAACCCAAGCCTAGGTCCGTTCCTCGGTGTGAAGCCCTTGGGTCAGGCAGCCGCCCGCGCTACACAAGTGACACTATACGTGCAACACTTAGCTAACCACATACAACATTACACACGAATGTACATACATACGTGCACAGCACACAGGTACATGGGTTCTGTAATGGATCTTTTTTTGCGCTAATTAGTCTTGAGCTATTTAGTGTAGAAATACTTTCAAATCACTAAATACACATACACATAGTTCCTTCCTTCCTCCCAGATTTGTATTTGGATTTCCATGGTTTACAAAAATTAATTCATAGATCGAATCAATGTATTCAGCTTCAGGGTGATTATATTGAAATGGAAAAATAGATTTATTGTTTCATTTTATTTAAAACCCTTCCAATCCACGAACTTATGGATCTTCCCTCGTATGTATCATTAAGCATTAACCGCCAGTGCACGCGGATAAAACAGTTTGGGAGCGCTATCTCTTCTAGCTTACTTAACAAAAATCAATATTTAAGGCTAGCTGATAGTTGCAGCCTAACGCTATATAGCCTATATTATTCCTCTTGAATCTGACTATCATATACAAAAAGATCTTTTCGAATCCGACTGGTAGTTCCAGAGATTAGCATGTTTAAAGAAACAAAAAAAACTCTTCTGCTTTATTATATTATATAGCCTATCAATTGAGAAATGACATAATGATATATACATTCAGTCAAAAAATTACGAGGAACGGACGATATGTTTATGGTGCCAAATTCAATTTTTTGTTTTTTATTTGTTGTTAGATTGGCACAACTGTTTTTCATTTTGACGCGGAGTTTGAGTTGCATCTGTCATTTAGATTAAATACAGTGATGTTTCTAGTTATATTATATCTAGTGTATATTGCGAATTTCATAATGGACAAAAACGTCCAACATGAGTTTATCTTCAATTTTGCATCACTAATGGCATTTCGTGTTCGGAGACAATGAAGATGTTACAGACGGCTACGGTGAATCGACTTCACCAAAAAGATTTGCTTATGAGTGGTAAAAAGCGTTTAATAGCGGTCGATATATGCTGGAAGATTTGCCTCGCCCTGGTAGGCCATCGACGTCTTCAACTGAGGTTAACATCGCAAAAGTGAAGGAATTAGTGGCTAAAAATCTTCATTCATGTTTGAGAGAAATAGCCGCTAAATTTTCTGTCTCACAAGTCGATCCGTGTCATTTTAAATAATCACTTGGGTATGAAACATGCTGCCGCTCGACTAGTCCGAAAAGACCTGAATTTTTTTCAAAAACTCAATCGCATAAGAGTCGCTGAGGACATTACTAGAACGAGTCAATTCCGATCCAACTTTCATGAACGCATTATTACTGGTGACGAGACGAGGGTTTACGAGTTAGACATCCAAACCAGTTAAAAAGCTTCGGGGTAGCGCCTTCCAACTGAACCGAAACCGGAAAAACCACGCAGAAGTCGATTAAAATTCAAAGTCATGTTGACTGTTTTCTTTGACTATCGCGGTGGTGTGCTCCCGGAATTCTTACTGGAAGGTCAAACGGGTAAATATAGTATATTATTTGAGCGTTATGCGGCGTTTAAGAGGGCAAATTCGACCAAAAAAGGCCACATTTTTTGAATGAAAATACTTGGATTTTGCACCACGATAATTGTGCCATCATTGTGAACGAATTTTTGACTAAAACTCAACAAATACCATAGAGGAATCACCTTTTTCACCGGATATGGCTCCAGCCGACTTCTTTCTTTTTCCTAAACTCAAATTACCACTTTGTGGCACTCGTTTTCATTCGGTAGAAGACATAAAGGAGAATTCGCCCGAGAACTAAACTCAATTCCGGAAAAAGCGTTTAAAAAATGTTTTGATAATTGGATTATTCGTTGGCGTAAGTGTATCGTTTCTAAAGGAGCATACTTTGAAGGCGATAATATCAATTTGGATGTATAACTAACATTTTGTGTATTATTGATATTTTCCTGGTACTTTTTTGACAGAGTAGTACTTTCCGACTACAAAATATTTAGAGAAATCGGTCAAGCCGTTTATGAACTATATCCAGACCGAAAAAAAGTTTTTTTTTAAATATATTTGGCATTAATGGACTTTATAATAGACACACAAAACTTGAAAACAAAAAATATGCACAGACTGAACTACAGATGTATTATTAAAGACACACAGAACATGTCATCCAAATTAATTAGGTAGCGAAAGCTTTTCAGCGCCCTGTAGCCCCTGTAGCAATATATCAAGTGTGTAATAAATTGAAAATAACAGTTTATACTTATTATACCTAGCGTGGTTGTTATAACTTATAACACACTGAAATACCACGTATTATTCATATCGTGGGTTTCCCTCGATTATAGTTTCACAATACAATTGTTTTTCCAAGGTCCCGTGGCTCTTTGTAGATATATAAGATAACAAGTGAATAGAATAATATCAATTAATTATGATCTGAGAAATCTGAATTAAAGTAAGAGCATAATTAAATTCTGTAAAAAGAAAAAGAAATAATCTTTGTAATGAAGCTAAGCTAAGTAGGTCAGGTCAGGCTTTGAAGAAAACCGGATATTATATATAAAAACTTTACTTCGTATACATTTTAGATAAAACGCGTTTACACGAAAGGTTATAATGAAGTTTCTCTGATTAAAGTTACACTATCATCGTTAGTTATCATAGATAACATATGCTATCGTTGCCAACAAATCATTTTTACGTAATAGAAAACCACGAAATTTTTGCTACCCGTAAAATATTTAACAGCGTAAAAAAAATCATCATAAATTTTGACGCTTCTTGTCTAAAAGTTTTCATTGATCTGTGTCACCATTCAGAATTATTCTTTTGACGATTGTTGCCATCTCTTGAATCACTAAACGATAGCAAAAGTATTTCCAATTTATACACGAAGTAAAAACAAAGTTATAATGTAGAATTATCGCAAAACATAACAATTACTTGCTATTAATTTCTCAGAGTAAACTAATAGGCAATTTATTTTAAGTAATTTCGAAATAGTTCTTATTTCTGTTATACATTAGTTATATTTAAATTTTAAAATGCACATTTATTAAGTAATGAAGAAACAATGTTAGTTCTAAACATTTGTTGAATATCGATCGAGCTCTTATCGCTCACATCCTAGATATCTATAGGAAATTTAATGTAATGTTTGATCTTACAAATGCCCTTTATCTTATTCATTTTTACAATTTCCTGATACGCACCACAATATACAATATATAAAGGTATAAAACTTATCAATGCCCTTAACGGTACGCGGAAGATCGAGAGGAACTCGATCGGTGAGGTGAACGTTGAAAAGAAATCCTTGGGAGTCGTCGAAACGACGCGATGTGACAATAAATTGGATATCAATATAACGCTCGCCATACACGCTACGATCTACCGGAGATGTTTACCTATGC
Organism: Saturnia japonica; assembly: GCA_033032175.1. NCBI lineage: Eukaryota > Metazoa > Arthropoda > Insecta > Lepidoptera > Saturniidae > Saturnia > Saturnia japonica. Next base: position 5,019,425 of record CM065315.1, read on the forward strand.
AGGTGTGCCTGCGCAGGTCGACCTCACGTCGAAGCGTGTATGGGTACATACTAGGATTGCCAAGCCTACTATATAATATAGTATCTTACTTACTATATTAGACGTCAGACTACTATATTTCAAAAAAAATTGGTTGCCTGTAAAGTCGGTATACGGGCGAAAGTTTTACGTGACAACGACTTTATGTCTGTCTCTCTCGCTCTTAGGCGGGCTAACCATGCCCGAGTGGAAGGGACGCGTGCCTCTCACTCGCTCTCATTGTGAGCGCATAACGTGAGCGGAGCGTAACGCAGTTTCTTGAAGTGTCACCCGGCAAACCAATTTATAAGACGTTGTCACGTCAAAAAGAAATGTAGTAAGCGAAACTACTATACTTTTAGCCCGCAGCCTTTATCTCTTTCTTAATGAGACTTGGTATGTCATTGTAAATTTTATTATCTATCTATCAAACCGTAAAAAATATTCCTTTATTATATATTAAATATTTACATGAAACCTAGTATATATATATATATATATATATATATTATTTGTTTTTTGCCATCTACTATATAAAGTACTATATTTCATATAAAAATTTTGGCAGCCCTAGTACGTACACACGCAAAGTTTTCACCGAATGCGGTCATTAAAAAAAAAGATTTTCGATTTTGCACCGGTCGCCTGCGCTGGTTCAAAAAACTGCAGATGTATATTTCAATAACCGCTCTTACTTGCACGTGTACACGTCTCTGGTAGACCGTAACGTTTGTGGCCGGCGTGTATTTCCCTAATGATCTTTAAAATGGAAACAAAACAAACTGTTTTAATAGATGCAGAACAGGTTGCTTCTAATGATTATCTTACTTAAGACTTGTTTAGATCTATTCAGGTAAATGGCCCTTTAAGGAAAATGGCTTCATCGATTGAGGAAAGGAAGCCAACGGAAAAAACGAACAAGGATAGAGTTACCAATAACCTTAATATTATGTTCGAATTTGTTACGATATTGCTCCAGAAATACAAATTTGTTGACATGTGATTTTTCAATATGGTTTTTTTTAAACAGTTTTATTTAATAAATATATTATAAATTCAGTCAAAAAAGTATCGGGAATGGATGATTTGATTATGGTTCCAAATTATTTATTTTTATTTTATTAGATGGGCACAACTGTTTTTATTTTGGCATTTTCGCATTTGTGATTTAGATTAAATACAGTGTTGTTTCTAGTTAAATCTTATCTAGTGTGTATTGCGAATTTCATAATATATATGCTGAAAGATTTACCATTCGCAAAAGTGAAGGAAATAGTGACTGAAAATCCTCATTCAAGTTTGAGAGAGGTAGCCGCTGAATTTTCTGTGTCGCACGAGTCGATCCGTATCATTTTAAGTGATCACTTGGGTATGAAACATGTTGCCGCTCGGCTGGTCCCAAAGCCCTGAATTTTCTCCAAAAACTCAATTGCATAAGAATCGCTGAGGATATGCTAGAACGAGTCAATTCCGATCCAACATTTAATAAACGCACTGTTACTGGTAACGAGACGTGGGTTTACGAGTTTGACATGCAAACTAGTCAACAAACTTCGAAGTGGCGCCTTCCAACTGAACCGAAACCGAAAAAACCACGCCAAAGTCGATCAAAAGTCAAAGTCATGTTGACTGTTTTCTTTGACTATCGCCGTGTTGTGCACTCGAAATTCTTACCGGAAGGCCAAACGGTAAATAAAGTATATTATTTGTGCGTTATGCGGCGTTTAAGAGAGCAAAATTCGACAAAAAGGGCCAGATTTGTGGAAAAATCCCATAAACAGCAAATTAGGTTTAAGCTAATTAAAAGTTACATTTAATACATGTATAATTGATATGACAATAATAATAACCATATATATATGAAAGAACTATTAAACTGTCGTAATAGGATCATATAAAATAAACCTACGGTCTATATTATTTTTATTAATATATATTTATATTAGATCTATACCTTATACGCTGTGTGCCCGAAGCTCCGCACGTGTTTGTTACTACTATGCAGTAGTATTTTTATTCATAAAGTTGACAAGTCATATAATTATGTAATATATAATCTATCAATTGAGAAATGACATAATATACTTCCCGTGTCCAAAATTTCATAAGAATCGGT